>CP073640.1:9830000-14830000 GCA_018223645.1 Jasminum sambac
ATTTAAAATTTAAAATTTAAAATTTAAAATTTAAAATTTAAAATTTAAATTTAAAATTTAAAATTTAAAATTTAAAATTTAGGGTTTAAAATTTAAAATTTAAAATTTAAAATTTAAATTTAAAATTTAAAATTTAAAATTTAAAATTTAAATTTAAAATTTAAAATTTAGAATTTAAAATTTAAAATTTAAAATTTAAAATTTAAAATTTAAAATTTATTAAATTTAAATTTAAAATTTAGGGTTTAAAATTAAATTTAGGGTTTAGGGTTTAGGGTTTAGGGTTTAGGGTTTAGGGTTTAGGGTTTAGGGTTTAGGGTTTAGGGTTTAGGGTTTAGGGTTTAGGGTTTAGGGTTTAGGGTTTAGGGTTTAGGGTTTAGGGTTTAGGGTTTAGGGTTTAGGGTTTAGGGTTTAGGGTTTAGGGTTTAGGGTTTAGGGTTTAGGGTTTAGGGTTTAGGGTTTAGGGTTTAGGGTTTAGGGTTTAGGGTTTAGGGTTTAGGGTTTAGGGTTTAGGGTTTAGGGTTTAGGGTTTAGGGTTTTTAGGGTTTAGGGTTTAGGGTTTAGGGTTTAGGGGTTTAGGGTTTAGGGTTTAGGGTTTAGGGTTTAGGGTTTAGGGTTTAGGGTTTAGGGTTTAGGGTTTAGGGTTTAGGGTTTAGGGTTTAGGGTTTAGGGTTTAGGGTTTAGGGTTTAGGGTTTAGGGTTTAGGGTTTAGGGTTTTTAGGGTTTAGGGTTTAGGGTTTAGGGTTTAGGGTTTAGGGTTTAGGGTTTAGGGTTTAGGGTTTAGGGTTTAGGGTTTAGGGTTTAGGGTTTAGGGTTTAGGGTTTAGGGTTTAGGGTTTAGGGTTTAGGGTTTAGGGTTTAGGGTTTAGGGTTTAGGGTTTTTAGGGTTTAGGGTTTAGGGTTTAGGGTTTAGGGTTTAGGGTTTAGGGTTAGGAAAAAAAAAAAAAAAAAAAAAAAAAAAAAAAAAAAAAAAAAAAAAAAAAAAAAAAAAAAAAAAAAAAAAAAAAAAAAAAAAAAAAAAAAAAAAAAAAAAAGCCTGAGCCTGGGCCTGAGCCTGGGCCTGGGCCTGGGCCTAGGCCTGAGCCTGGGCCTGGGCCTGGGCCTGGGCCTGGGCCTGAGCCTGAGCCTAGGCCCTGGAGGCCTGGGCCTGGGCCTGGGCTGACCTGAGGCCTGGGCCTGGGCCTGAGCCTGGGCCTGGGCCTCAAGGGCCTGGGCCTGGGCCTGGGCCTGAGGCCTGGGCCTGGGCCTGAGCACAGGCCTGGGCCTGGGCCTGGGCCTGGGCCTGGGCCTGGGCCTGGGCCTGGGCCTGGGCCTGAGGCCTGGGCCTGGGGCCTGGGCCTGGGCCTGGGCCTGGGCCTGGGCCTAGGCCTGGCCTAGGCCTAGGCCTGAGCCTGGGCCTAGGCCTAGGCTCTAAGGCCTAGGCCTAGGCACAAAGCCTAGGCCTAGGCCTAGGCCTAGGCCTAGGCCTAGAACCTAGGCCTAAACCTAAACCTAAACCTAAACCTAAACCTAGTACTAAACCTAAAGGCCTAGGCCTAGAACCTAGAAGAGCCTAGAAACCTAAACCCTAGAACCCTAGAGCCTAGAACCTAAACTAAACCTAAACCCTAAAGCCTAAGAGCCTAAACCTAAACCTAAACCTAAACCTAAACCTAAACCTAAACCTAAACCTAAACCTAACCTGAAACCTAAACCTAAACCTAAACACTAAACCTAAACCTAAACCTAAACCTAAACCTAAACCTAAACCTAAACCTAAACCTAAACCTAAACCTAAACCTAAACCTAAACCTAAACCTAGAAGCCTAAACCTAGGCCTAAACCTAAACCTGAAACCTAAACCTAAACCTAAAGCCTAAACCTAAACCTAAACCTAAGCCTAAACCTAGGCCTAAACACTAAACCTAAGCCTAAACCTAGAACCTAGGCCTAGAAGCCTAAAGGCCTAGGCCTAGGCCTAAAGCCTGAGGCCTAAACCTAAGAGCCTAGGCAGCTAGGGCTAAGCCTAGGCACAAGAGGCCTAGGCCTGGGCCTAGGCCTAGGCCTAGGCCCTCAGGCCTAAGCCTAGAGCCTGAAGCCTGAAGCCTAGGCCCTGAAGGCCTAGGCCTAAGGCCTGAGGCCTAGAGCCTGGGCCTGGGCCTAGGCCTAGGCCTGGGCCTGGGCCTGGAAGCCTGGGCCTAGGCCTAGGCCTAGGCACAGGCCTAGGCCTAGGCCTAGGCCTGAGCCTAGGCCTGGGCCTAGAGCCTAAGCCTAGGCCTAGGCCTAGGCCTAGGCCTAAAGCCTAGGCCTAGGCCTAGAGCCTAAGCCTAAACCTAGGCCTAAACCTAGAGCCTAGGCCTAGGCCTAGGCCTAGAACCTAGGCCTAGGCCTAAAGGCCTAGGCCTAGGCCTAGGCCTAGGCCTAGGCCTAGGCCTAAACCTAAACCTAAGAAACCTAGGCCTAGGCCTAGGCCTAGAGCCTAAACCTAGGCCTAAACCTAGAAACCTAGAGCCTAAACACTAAACCTAAACACTAAACCTAAGCCTAAACCTAAACCTAGGCCTAGAACCTAAACCTAGAACCTAAACCTGAGCACCTAAACCTATAGGCCTAAACCTAAACCTAGGCCTAAAGGCCTAAACCTAAACTAAACCTAGGCCTAAACCTAAACCTAGGCCTAAACCACTAGACCTAAACCTGAAACCTAAACCTAGGCCTAGGCCTAGGCCTAGGCCTAAACCTAAGCCTAAAGGCCTAAACCTGGGCCTAAAGGCCTAAACACTGGGCCTGAGGCCTAAGCCACAGGCCTGGGCCTAGGCCTGGGCCTGGGCCTGGGGCCTAGGCCTGGGCCTGGGCCTGAGGCCTGGGCCTGAAGCCTGAGGCCTGGGCCTAAGCCTGAAGCCTAGGCCTGGGCCTGGGGCCTGGGCCTGGGCCTGGGCCAGAGCCTGGGCCTAGAGCCTGGGCCTAGGCCTAGGCCTAGGCCTGGGCCTGAGCCTAGGCCTGAGCCTGGGCCTGGGCACAGGCCTGGGCCTAGGGCCTAGGCCTAGGGCCTGGGCCTGAGGCCTGAGGCCCTGAGACCTAGAGCCTAGGCCTAGGCCTGGGCCTAGAGCCTAGAGCCTGGGCCTGGGGCCTAGGCCTAGGCACTGAGCCTAGGCCTAGGCCTAAAGCCTAGGCCTAGGCCTAGGCCTAGGCCTGGGCCTGAAGCCTAGGCCTAAACCTAAACCTAGGCCTAGGCCTAGAGCCTAGGCCTAAACCTAGAGCCTAGAGCCTAGGCCTAGAGCCTAAGCCCTAAACCTAGAACCTAGAACCCTAGAGCCTAAACCTAGAAACCCTAGAAACCCTAAACCTAAACCACTAAGCCTAAACCTAAACCTAAACCTAAACCTAAACCTAAACCTAGTAACCTAAACCTAAACCTAAACCTAGAGCCTAAACCTAAACCTAAACCTAAACCTAAACCTATAAACCTAAACCTAAACACTAAACCTAAACCTAAACCTAAACCTAGAAACCCTAAACCTAGAAACCTAGAAACTAGCCTAACTAAACCTAAACCTAAACCTAAACCTAAACCTAAACCTAAACCTAAACCTAAACCTAAACCTAAACCTAAACCTAAACCTAAAGCCTAAACCTAAACCTAAACCTAAACCTAAACCTAAAGCCTAAACCTAAACCCTAAACCTAAACCCTAAACCTAAAACCTGAAACCTAAACCTAAACCTAAACCTAAACCTAAACCTAAACCTAAGGCCTAGGCCTAAACCTAGGCCTAGACCACTAAACCTAGGCCTAAACCTAGGCCTAAGAGCCCTAAAGCCTAAGCCTAAAGGCCTAAATTTAAGCACTAGGCCTAAACCTAAACCTAGAGCCTAAACCTAGGCCTAAACCTAAACCTAAACCTAAACCTAAAACCTAGGCCTCACAAGCCTAAGCCTAAACCTAAGCCTAAGCCTAAGCCTAAACCTAAATTGACCTCGGCCTGAAACCTAAACCTAAACCTAAACCTGGAAGCCTAAACCTAAAGGCCTAGAACCTAAACTAAACCTAGAAGCCTAAACCTAAACCTAAAGCCTAAACCTAGGCTGAACCTAAACACAGCCCCTAAGCCTAGAACCTAGAAACCTAAACCTAAAGCCTAAAGCCTAGAACCTAAACCTAAACCTAAACCTAAACCTAAACCTAAACCTAAACCTAAAGCCTGATAAACACTAAACCTAGAGCCTAAACCTAAACCTAAACCTAGAGCCTAAACCTAAACCCTGACCTAAACCTAAACCTAGAACCTAGGCCTAGCCTAAACCTAGAGCCTAGGCCTAGAGCCTAAACCTAAGCCTAAACACTAAACCTAAACCTAAACCTAAACCTAAACCTAAACCTAAACCTAAACCTAAACACTAAAATAGGCCTAAACCTAAACCTAAGCCTAAACACTAAACCTAAACCTAGGCCTAAACCTAGCCTAAACCTAGGCCTAGGCCTAGGCCTAGAGCCTAGGCCTGAAACTACTGAAGCCTAAGCCTAGGCCTAAACCTAAACACTGAAGCCTAGAGCCTGAAGCCTAGGCCTAGGCCTAGGCCACAGAGCCTGGCCTGAGGCCTAGGCCTGAAGCCTAGGCCTAGGCCTAGGCCTAGGCCTAGGCCCTAGGCTGGCTCAGGCCTAGGCCTCAGGCCTGGGCCTGAGGCACAGAGCCTGAGGCCTGGGCCACACAGGCCTGGGCCTGAGGCCTGGGCCTGGGCCCTGGGCCTGGCCTGAGCCTGGAGGCTCAGGCCTGGGCCTGAGCACAGGCCTGAGGCCTGAGCCTGGCCTGGGCCTGAGCCTGAAGCCTGGGCACAGCCTGGAAGCCTAGGCCTAGGCCTAGGCCTGGGCCTGGGCCTAGAGCCTGAAGCCTAGGCCACAAGCCTAGAGCCTAGGCCTAGAGCCTAGAGCCTAGGCCTAGAGCCTAGGCCTAGGCCTAAAGCCCTAGGCCTAGGCCTAGAGCCTAAACCTAGAACCTAGGCCTAAACCTAAAGCCTAAAGCCTAAAGCCTAAACCCTAGAGCCTAGGCCTAAACCTAAACCTAAACCTAAACCTAAACCTAAACCTAAACCTAGAAACCTAAACCTAAACCTAAACCTAAACCTAAACCTAAACCTAAACCTAAACCTACAAACCTAGGCCTAAACCTAAACCTAAACCTAAACCTAACAAACCTGAAGAACCTAAAGCCTAGAGCCTAAACCTAAACCTAAACCTAAACCTAGGCCTAGAACCCTAAACCTAGGAAACCTAAAACCTAAACCTAAGAACCTAAACCTAAACCTAGGCCTAGGCCTAAAGCCTAAACCTAGGCACTAAACCTGGAAGCCCTAAACTCTAGGCCTATAAACCTAAACACTGAGGCCTAGGCCTGAGGCCTGGGCAAAGGCCTAAACCTAGAAGCCTGGGCCACAGCCTGAAGCCTAAGCCTGAAACCACTGAGCCTAAGCCTACTGAGGCCTAGGCCTGGGCCTAGGCCTAGGCCTGAGCCTAGGCCTAGGCCTGGAGGCCTAGGCCTGAAGGCCTGGCTTTTTGACCTGAAGCCTAGAGCCTAGGCCTAGGCCTAGGCCTAGGCCTGAGAACTACTAGAGCCTAGGCCACAGCCTGAAGCCTAAGAACCTAGGCCACTGGCCTAAACATAGTACAAAGGCCTAGAGCCACAGAGCCTAAACCACTAAGCCTAAAGCCTAAACCTATTCTAACCTAAAGCCTAGAACCTAAACCTAAACCTAAACCACTGAGCCTAAACCTAGAACCTAAGAGCCTAAGAGCCTAGAGCACCTAGAAACCTAAACCTAAACCTAAACTAAAACCTAAAAACCTAGAGAGCCTAAACCCTAAGAGCCTAAACCTAAGCCTAGAACCCTAAACCTAAGCAGCCACTAGGCCTAAAGCCTAAGCCTAAACCTAGAGCCTAGAGCCACCTAAACCTAAACCTAAACCTAGAGCCTAAACCTAAACCTAGGCCACAGGCCTAAAACCTGAGCCTAAGAGCCTAAGACCTAAACCTAAACCTAGAAGCCTAAACCTAAAGCCTGAGAGCCTAGAGCCTAGAGCCTAAGCCTAAGAGCCTAGGCCTAGGCCTAAAGGCCTAGGCCTAGAGCCTAAACCTAGAGCCTAGAAGCCTAGAGCCTAGGCCTAGGCCCTAGGCCTAGGCACAAGAGCCTAGGCCTAGACCTAAGGCCTAGAAGCCTGAGGCCTAAGCCTGGGCCTGGGCCTGGGGCCTGGGCCTGGGCCTCAGGCCTGGGCCTGGGCCTGGGCCTGGGCCTGGGCCTGGGCCTGGGCCTGGGCCTGAGGCCTAAGGCCTAGGCCTAGGCCTGAGGCCTAGGCCTGGGCCTGAGGCCTAGGCCTGAGGCCTGGGCCACTGAGGCACTGGGCCTAGGCCTGGGCCTGAAGGCCTAGGCCTGAGGCCTAGGCCTGGGTACTGAGCCTGAAGCCTGAGCCTAGGCCTAGGCCTGAGAGCACAGGCCTGAGCCTAGGCCTGGCTAGAGCCTAAAGCCTGGGCCTAGGCCTGAAGCCTAGGCCTAGGCCTGAAGGCCTAGGCCTGAGACACTGAAGGCCTAGGCCTAGGCCTAGGCCTAGGCCTAGAGCCTAAGCCTAGGGCCTAGAGCCTAGAGCCTAAAACACAAACCTAAACCTAAACCTAAGCCTAAACCTAAACCTAAACACAAACCTAAGCCTAAGAGCCTAAACCTAAACCTAAACCTAAGAGCCTAAACCTAAAGCCTAAAGCCTAAACCTAAACCTAAAATAAACCTAAAACCTAAACCTAAACCTAAACCTAAACCTAAACACAAACCTAAACCTAAACCTAAACCCTAAAAACACAGCCTAGGCACAAACCTAAGAGCCTAAACCTAAGAAGCCTAGAACCTAGAATACAAACCTAAGAACCTAAACCTAAGACCCTAAGAAGCCTAAACCTAAACCTAAACCTAAACCTAAACCTAAACCTGGACCTAAACACAGACACAAACCTAAACCTAACCCTAAACCTAAACACAGACCTGACCTAGACCTAAGCCTGAGCCTGGGCCTAGGCCTGGGCCTAAGCTCAAACCCTGCACCTAGGCCTGGACCTGGAAGCCTAGGCCTAGAGCCTGGCCTGAGCCTGAAGCCTGGGCCTAGGCCTGAAGCCTGAAGCCTGAAGCCTGAAGCCTAAAGCTGAAACACAAACCCAGTGAAACCTCAAAGCTCTACATGGCCTAAACCTAAACCTAAGCCTAAACCTAAACCCTAAACCCTAAACCTAAACACCTAAACCTAAACCCTAAACCCTAAACCTAAACCTAAACCTAAACCCAAGACCGAAAACCTAAAACCCTAAAGCCTAAACCAAAAGCGCTCCAATCAGCGCCTCAAGCTCGCATATTGGCCAAAAATCAAAGAAAACCATGCTCAGTCCACTTCCTCCCAATTCTCACCTGCAGCGACGCCCTACCACCCCTACTACTCACCCCCAAAGTCCAATTTGTAATGGGCATTGGCAGATAAACCACAATCAGAGCCAACATCTACAAAAGCCTAACTTTCCCTCTCTCGTCAGTACTCCCTCATACCACACAATCAATGGTCCAAACTTGAGTGTAACATCCCCTTGTGGTGTCTATCATATCAAGAAAGCCAATTACTTGCACAATTTCACGAATCAAAAGCCCCAATTCAAGACCCGTCTCGGAGACTTGCACTTTGAAATTCTCCCAAGCATTACTCCCCAAGCGACCGACACTCGGCTCAAAATGGTATGGAGCATCCTGCAAGCATGACACAATCCCATGTAAGCCAATTGTGGAAAATCCGTTCGATTCAAAAAGCCCCTACAGTACGATGAATTGCAGAGTACTTTGTGGTGCGAAATTGAAGGGCAGAGAAAGGCTTAAATTTGGGTGGGCGTTGATACAACGAGATTGTTCCACCGTGTCGAGGCGCATCCTTGACGTCTTCACCTCACCCCCCCCGGCCGTGGCGACATGCATCCCGACCGGCGCGTAGGGCCGCACCGCGCTGCCAGGCGACGATTGTGGGGCCGGCCCTCCCGGCGTCTCCGCGTGCCGGGTACCCCACGGAACCTGAGGTGGGCATTCCAGATCGGTCGACCTTATGCCAAACTCGGCTATTGCTAATCGGCCCATTTGTCGCTGGCCAGGAGCGGTGCCCGAAGCGGAAGTCGTTTGATTCGATTGTTTGGTACTTCTCGCCGTCCTCTATTGCTTCTAAGCGACCTCACATGCATCGTGGTGGTAGCGGCATATCCATTTGGGCGATGAGAAGTCTCGATTAGTTTGCCGGATTAGATTATACTTTGGTGGGTAAGTTCACCGCAATAGCCGAGAAAACCATTCTCGCTAATACGATTACGCTTTTGATCGGTTTGGATTTGTTGGTTCTCACTCACGAATTGGATTGATTGATAGCATGCATATATTGCTTGATCTTACACCAGGTGGATTATACCGTCTCTTCTCTGAAGTGCGTTGGTTTTATTAGTGGTTTGTGAGATGAAGGTGTTGAAGTGAATGCGTGATTTTCACCCTGAGCAAGAGACACCCTATGTGTGCCGTGCGGATCTCTTTACCACTTTCTTGCATTCATTCACTAGTGCTAAGGGCGTGCTATATTCCTTCATGAAAGCGAAGAATTTGTGGGCCAACCGTTACGCATATTGATGAAACCACAGCGTGGTTTGTTGCGTCCCAGCCCGAGGCTAGGAGTTTGTGTGGAGGTGCATTTGGAGCACTAAGCTCCCCGGCGTACTCTGGAGTTGAAGAGGCGTGGGCGGGCGTAACCCAGGCGTATTGTTCTGAGCACTTGCCCTCATACGCGCTCTACTTGTCGGCGTATGGAATCCGCCTCTTCGCGATGTAGGTAGGTGGTTCTCCTGGTCGCTGGTCGCCAGTCTCAGGTCCTCCGAGCCCATTGCCCACTTTATTACTTACGGCGATCTGGGTTATTTGGTCCCGCCCCGATTCTCGGCCGGAGAATGGGGCGTGGTCTGCTCTACGAGCACGCTGCGTCGGTAGAACCTCGATTCCCGGTACAGTACATTGGACTTGACCCGCTGATTCACTTTGCCTTTGTGGGCGAAACTCACTCCCCTGTTATTTCCGAGGATGTTACTATATTACGACACCGTCACGACACCCAGGTCACGCCCGATCTACCGGTCCCGATCCGTCGAGTCGGCTCCGTTGGTCAGGTTCAGGTTCGACCGGTTGGTTACGATTCACGATATTGGTTAAATCGATCTTAGACGGCGAGTTTTGTTAATTGAGTTCACTTACCCTTTGATAGGATTGTTCCGGTCGGTGGATATGGATAGTGTGCCGAACCTCTTTTGTTCTGGAGATCCCGGTTCAAAGTGCCCGAGCAGCATCGCCCATCTCCTCTTCCATTACTTCGAATATCGGTATAATCTTTGACGTCCGGTCCCCTCGATCTTAGTCTTAGTCCTTCGCGATCCTCCCTCCGAGGAGCCCCATCTACAAAGCCTGGTATTCCGCAGCGTCAGCTCTGGCGATGTAGTCTTCTCGACTTTGGCGGTCCAGGATCGATTTGGCCGGTGACTAGTAGGCAGCGGAAGCGGCGGCAGACGCGAGGGCCAAAGGTGGTGATTCTTTGCTACTTCGTATACCGAGACCAGCGGTCGATCGGAGTCGATTACTTCCTCCCCTCCTCGTTCCACTATGTTGATGAGTATGTTGGTATGGAATGTTGTCAGAGGGTATTCGGAGTTCGATTACTTCGGAGAGCGCTTGAAAAAGCTCCTCCCGGATAAAATGGCATCTCTATTCTTGTTATTATTGAGCCTATGATGTTGCTTGTAGTGATTTTCTTTTATTAAATCGGTTCTTGGCCTTTGATCGGGAAGTCCGAGTCGGGTGGCCGTATTTGGTGTTTTGGAGAGAGAGGGTGTTAGTGTTGATGTTCTACTTGATCACCCCAGGTATCTCCACCTCTGCGTGCCGGGTTACCCTCGGTTTGCTCAGCCTATTTTATGGCCTTTGTTTATGCCTCATGTGATTATGTCGAGAGGAGGGTATTAGCTGGGTGGTTTGTCATATTCCCATTTGTTGGTATGGATCGCCATGGTTGATTGGTGGTGATTTTAATGTCATCACTGTCTTTGAAGTGGCGCGCTGCCCAGCTTCAGTCTGAGGATGTCGGGGTATTCCAGTTCCAGTCATATGATGTTGGATTGTGGTCTCTCGGACGTGGAGTTTTTGTGGGAAGCCTTATCACGTGGACTAATCGCCCGGGTGTGGAAGCGTTTGGATCGGGTACTTATGAACCCCCGTCTGTTGGCTTCTTTCATCGGACTGTCACATTCGCCATTTTAACGAGCGTGCTCGGATCATTCACACCATTACTTGTGCGATGGGAGTTGTTTCATGATCGGAGACCTGGCCCGACGTTCCGTTCCCTTAATGTTTGGGCCCGCCATCATGATTTCCAGGTATTTGTCTCCCAAAAGTGAGGTCATATCCCTCGTCACAGGATGCGTTGCTTTGTGGGGAGAAATTCTTTCCGATTGCTTGGCGGGGGACTTGGTTGGTGGAATCAGCGCGTGTTAAGAACATCTTTGATCGGGTTCGCGATGCAAGGTTATCTGTCGATAAGTGGGCGGGTTTTGATAGTGATCCACTCAGCAAGGCATCGTGGCTGATTACAAGGTTAAAGGTGACTGAACACGTATCTTGTCCTTTGAGGAGGAGAGATCTAAACGTCGAAGTCGGCGTGCGTTGGTTGGTGAGGGGACGTAATACGGTCTTTCATTACGTGGTTGAGGCGTCGCGTCGCTTCTGGTATTCATTATATCCGGACTTCCGAAAGGGTGTTGCTTTATCGATCGGCGGTCTCATCCAGGTTCGGTGTGGATTTTTCGGGAGTTGTTGTCCTCTCCCAGGGGACCCCACTTCGCAAGTAACCCTTGACCTGGTATTATTCCTTCCTTGTCACCATGGAGGATAATGCTCACGAGTTCGAGCCCAGGCTCCACTACTATTGATGAGGTTAGTGAAATTTGTGTGTCGGTATTGGCCCAGGATAGTGTGCATTTGGTAGGATGGCTTTACGTCTTTTGTTCTACCGGCGGTGTTGGGATATTATTTGAGGAGGGCGATATCTTGAGTGTGATTGATTTCTTTGAGGAAGTCGGCTCCCAAGAGCTTTTAAAGCTACTTCCATTGTCCTTCTACCTAAGAAGGGCGGGGCTTGATCTTGGGCGGACTTACGGCCCGATTAGTCTCACTGCGGTGTTCAGCAAGATTATCACGAAGTTGTTGACCACCAGCCTCGGTGAGCTCCTGCCGTATTATCGCCGCTGACGAGTGATGTTTTGTCTTGCAGGCGTTTGCTTGGGGATATGCGTTTTGTTGGCCCAGGAGATGGTTCATTGCCTTGACATGCTGCAGGTTGAGAGACCGCGTTATCCTCAAGCGACATAACTAAGGCCTACGGCCGATTTGGATTAGGATTTCTTGCCATCATCGGTGATGGAGCACTTTAGGTTTGACCCGAGTTTGTGGGTTAGCGAGATCCCGGCGTTGTATCTCACGCAGGTGTCATTTTTGAGTCTGGTCAGCGGTCGGTCTGTGGTTTCTTTCCTTCGTCCTCGGGGATTCGCGGCGGCGATCCTATCTCCCTATATGTTGTTTGTTATTCTTTGCGATTACTTCTCCGTTTGCTTACTCGCCGATTTATTGACCATTCGACTATGCGATTCGTCATGGGGTCCCCCACTTCTTGTCTCGCATCTTTCATTTAGATGATATCATCATTTTCTAGCAATTGATCGAGCGGAGCGAATGGTGATTGTTAGCTTGCATTGAGCACTATGGGGGTGCTTGGCGATTAATTGAATCGGGGCAAGAGTTCTTTCATTTGTACTACATGCGAGGAGGTAGTACCTCGCTTATTTATTATTACGTTATTCATTTATTCATTCATTCTTGTTAGGAGATAGTATCTCCTGTTTCTTTACTTTTACCTCTTTTAGTTGTTTGAGGTACAGGTCCTATGCCCCCCTCCCTATTGTTACTCTATTTTGTTATTACTAAAAAGGTAGGGAGATTCCCAAACCTGCCATTGGGCTCGGACGTAAAGCCAGACGTGCCATTAAAACGGCAATGCGAGTTCCTGTGTCTAACTTTAGTAAAAAAAAACCTAAACCACTAAACACTAAACTAGCCAAACTTTGGAGCCACTAAACAGAAACCCCAAACTGAACCCCAGGCCACGAAACCCCAAACTCCCACAAGCCTGGCCACTAAGCCACTAAGCCACAAGCCACTAAGCCCCACTAAGCCTAAGCCTAAGCCCTAAGCCCACAGTATTGCTAAGCCCTAAGCCCCAGCCCAAACCCAGCTTGAAAGCCCAAACCAAAACTGAAACCCCCAAAGCTGGTTGATGGTAGGGTGGTTTGGCGGGGTGGCGTTAGTGAGAACTCTCCTGAGCCTTGAGCCTTGTGTTCGGGCCTTCTCATCCATCATCACACACACAGTCTAGACTATTTGGAAGCCGAACTCCGTGGGATGGCGAAGGGCTAACTGTGCCATTTAGAGAATTTCTTGCGTTGCTTTAGGTCTTGATACCGGTTTGGTGAAGCGGGCTGATCACTAACATTGTTGCATTGTTGAAGCGGCGGAAGCCCTAGATGCCTTCCTTTGCATTGTTAAGGCGGCGGTCGGCTGCCTACAGGTTATTATCGCGCGTCGGCTCGACTCGCCAGGCCGGGATCTATGGTCTCCCACATCTTCGTGAGAGTAACCCACATCTTTAAACTTGGCAGCGTTGGCAATTGCCGAGGAAGGCTTAGTCTGTGGCGAAACTGCAATGATTACGACCTTGATGCGACTTCATTTGCATCGATTACTGATACGGCTAGATGCTCTTCTGAGATGGATAAATCACGGCTTTTCGATTAGTTCGTCTTTATTAGCGAGTCTGAATGCCCGTGCTTTCGTCTTTAAGCGGCTTGATTCTCGTTTCCTTTCCCATTTTTCATTTATAAATGCAGGGAGGTATGGAGAGTAGTACCTCCTTATTTGTGTCCCCATTTATTCATTTATTTCATTCATTCTTGTTAGGAGATAGTATCTCCTCATTCTGTTTACTTTTGGCCCATCTTTTAGATTTGTTTGGAGAGTCAGGTCTATGCCCCCTCCTATTGTTATTATTTTATTTATTACTAAAGGTAGGAGGATTCAAATTTTGCCACCGGCTGAAGCTCGCTCGCTGACGAAACCCAGTCGAAGTCTCATCTAGTTGGTGCTTTGCTTAAAAAAAAAAAAAAAAACCCCAAACCCAAAACCCCAAAACCTAAACCAAAACACCCAAAAACGGAAACCGAAACAGAGACAGAACCCCAACCTCAAACCTAAACCCTTTCAAACCAAAACCCTAAACCTCTTAAGCGCTCAAAGCAACCAGGCTTGCGGTTGGTCAGCCAAACTTGAAGCGCAATACAAAAGAAACCATGAAAATCGACTTGCTCAATTCGATTTGCGCTCAATTCTCACCAACGGCAATAGCTTGCCCCTACACCCCTCTACTCACCCCAAAGAAAGTCGATTTGTACGGGCATTGACGGGGAGCCCGAATCAACCAACCAATCGAGCCAACATCTACAAACCCTAACAGCATCTCTCGCCCAATTTCCCTCTCGTCGATTGCTCCTCATACCACACAATCAATGGTCCAAACCAGGTGTAACATCCGCGTCAGGTGTATCATATCCAAGAAAAGCGATTACTACTCTAAATTTCACGATCAAAAGCCCCAATTCAAGACCCGATTCGAACTGGCACGTCTTTAATTCTCCAAACGACACGACTTCAACGGCTCAAAAATCGTCGAGCATCCCCAGCATGGCTTTACAATCCCACAAGACTTGCACTTTGACTAAACTTCTCCCAACGACCACGATTCAAAAATGGCCTGAAATCAATTTTGAGCACTACCACCGTGACTTGGCCAATCAGAGCGAAATTGGAGGATCTCAAGAGGTGATTTGATGAACACCAGTTATTGCATTTTGGCTGAAATTCGGTCGAGGCGCATCCAACAAATGTCCTCATTACCCGAATTGATGAACACCGTACTTTGACTGCGAAATTGAAGGGCTTAGACGGCAAAGTGCCAAAGCCGCTTTCTCCCGCCGTTGGTGTCGGCCCTCGTGCTCGGCAGCAGCGTCCGCCAGCAGTCTTCCTGTAGCCGGCGGCGTGTGCACCATCCCGTAGACGCCCGTCCGAGCCGCCCAGCGTTGATTAAGAGGATGGGGCCTCAGGCGTCCTTAGCTCGACATCATCAACGACGCGGTGAGAAAGCTTAGTACCGCGATGAAATATGATAAACGGAGTTAGCTCGACATGAACTACGCGTGTGAAAAGCCGGTCGAGACGAACGGCGAGCGAATGCAAAATAAAGTGAAGATGTCAAGAAAGAAAAAGCCGAGATGATAATGCTGGAAGAGACCCTCACTTTGACTAAATTGACTCATCCTCGATCGTGAAAGCGAAGACGCAGAAATCGAGAACCGGTCGAAGCTCGGAACTTCCGGGAAAGCGTGAAGAATCTGCGAAGCAAAATTACGGCGTAACCTTTTGTTCCTCTGGCCGAAAACCCAACCTACTGGCCAGAACCCAGGTATCAATCGCAGTACGTAACCCTGGGACAGCTGGGATTTGGCGAAATCTTGAAGACGTTAACATATCTGATAAATAACGTTGGTCATCTGGTACAGTAGTATCATAGATCGATTTTGGCCAATTTGAAGCGAAGGTTTTATCGAGAATATTTTTCATCGCTATCATCGGTGAAGTAAATCTGGCCGAGCTTTTTGTGTCTACTTTTTAGATATTTCATTATTTTACTATTATTTCTTGGTCATGGGTGTATATGAGCAATTTAGGCCATTTGTAAAGACAACTTTGGTTCAAAGAAGCTTTTAGCTCTTGAGTTGTAGCCTTTGCTCCTCTTTGGGTTGTAGCCTTGCTCCCCACCTTTAATTCCTTGATCTTGATTGCAATTTGTTGAGTTGTAGCCGTGCTCCTCCGTTGCCATCTCGTCTAAGGAACCCCCGAACTTATCGAAGGCGTGATCATCGCTTACGTGGCGTTCACCACGTGATTTGAAGGCGCGATCAGTCGAGTCGAGGATCCTCCTCCTCGTAGGAGAGTTTCGGGTTGTTCTCGATCATACTGGATCCGATCTAGGGGTTCGACCTTGGGAGTCGTATCATCTGATATCGAGCTAGCCTCTAAGGATTTGGTATTATTTTATCTGATTAGTAGTAGTTGTTGTTGTTATTTGATCTTTGTCTTGTGCGGGAGCTTGATCAAGATCATTTAGTGTTGTTTGTGAGTTTATACTTTGTAGGATTTTAGTGTGTGTTCTTGGTGTTCTTGGTGCAAAGTGATTGTTGTGCTTAGAATTCATCAACTTGTTTAGTATTGTGTAATAGTAGTGTTATTGTGTTGTTTGTGTTGTTATTGTTTTAAAAAAAAAAAGCGAGTAGAAAAAAAAAACAAACAAACAAAGAATGAACTCAATGTTGAGCAGTGTGAGTCATTGACTACACTTAGTTTTATCTTTTATGTTTGAGTTGTGAAGTGTATTGTCCATTGTCTATGTGTTTGAGTTGTTATGTTGTTTGAGATTGTCATAGTGTTGTAGTAGTTAGGTGTGAGTTTGTGATTAGATTATATTGCTTGGTGAAGGATTGAGCTTTTGTGTGAATCAAACACGAGTGAGAAACACGTGAGGGCGAGTACACACACTTAAGCACAAAATGGCGCGTAGTCTTACGTTCTACTCACGGTGAAGAGTCGAGATTCGGTGGCCAGTGGATCAATTGAGAACCTTATTACAAGAAAGCAATCGGGATATACAAGCTTGATTGATCGCTCTATCGCCAGCGTGTAGCGAATTGATAGACTAGAACTTGGGCAGCAACGGCCTAGAGGGAGGAAATGGAAGTGAAGGAAGTCGGGATAGTGAATTCGAAAGCGAAGAAGAAGAGCCTCGGATAAATGTGAGAAGAGATAGGGGAAGAGATCGGCGTGGGCGAAATGAGGGCGAAGGGGAAATGAAAAATGTGAAGATTGAAATTCCTCCGTTCCATGGAAAGTCGGATCCGGATGCCTATCTAGATTGGGAAGGACAAGTTGACATTTTGTTCCAATGTCATAGAATTAGGAAGCTAGGAAGGTGCTATTGTTGGCTAGGAGTTCTGAGGTTATGCGTTAAGTTGGTGGCAACAACTTACGGCGGCGAGAAAGAAGAAATAATGACTACCCCGGGTTGAGTCTTGGGAAGATTTGAAGTTCATAATGAGAAAGAGATTTGTTCCTTCACATTATAACCGGAGTTTGCATCAGCGATTACAAGCTCTAAATCGAGGAAAAAGCTTAGTGGAGGAATATTACCAAGAAATGGAGTCATTAATGACACGGGCGATGTTGTGGAGGAAGAGGAAGCTACCATGGCTAGGTTCCTTGGTGGATTGAGCAGGAGATTGCCAACCTCACCGAACTACAAGAGTATCTGAACCTTGAAGAGTTGTTACACAAAGCCGAAAGGTAGAAGCACAACAAAAGGAGAGTATCGACAAGCCTCACCCTGAGTGGTAGCAACTATGAAAAGGCGAGTGGGGTGACATTCGGAGACCAATGACCGTGGAAAGGAAGGAGTGAAATGAAATTTTAAAGAAACACGAGAAAGCAAGCCCTAGCGTGGAAGACAAAGGCAAGAGCAAAATGGGAGCACCACCCACTTTGAACCCGAGACATCAAATGTTTCAAGTGCCAAGGGATAGGTCACTATGCGTCAGGAAAGTGTCAGAATCGAAGAACCATTTTAGTGAAACGAATGGGGAGGTAGAAAGTGAGTCGAAAGCGGAAGAAGCCCACCCGTGGATGAAGAGGACAAAAGTGGCGATGATCGATTTGTTGCCAAAGTGCCCGAATCCCTACTTGCAAGGTGAAATTCCCGACACATACTCGAATTGGCGATGATATGTCTAGCGTGAGAATCTATCTCATATCCGATGTTCTATAAGAGGTAATCCTTGCACTTTGATTATTGATGGAGGTGAAGTTGCTCAAATTTAGCTAGCACATTGCTTGTGGAGAAATTGGAATTGCTTAGATTCCCACACCGAACCCCTATGAATTGCATTGGTTGCATGAGCCTGAGAAAAATTGGGAGTGGATACACAAGTGCTAGTTCCCTTGCATGTTGAGCAATACATGGATATGGTGGTGTGTGATGTGGTGCCATTGGAAGTTGCACACTTGGTGCTCGGAAGGCCTTAGCGGTTTGATCTCAAAGTGATACATGATTGTTATAGAAAGCTGCTATAGCTTCCGTGGAAAAGGCGAAACTATGGAGCTTGCGCCTTTGTCCCCGAACAAGTAAATCTTGACCGATTGAAGCTAGAAAAGCAGGTCGAGGAGTGGAGAAAAGAAGGAAAAGGATGAGGTAGAGGTTGAACTTGAAGAAGAAGCGGAGAGTCATGTTGGCCAGAGAAGCGGATGAGAAATAAGTCGACTTGAGTATGAGGATCCATTCCTTGTGGCTCGAATTGCTAACAACCCCGCCCCAATTTTCTTATTTTCTTCTTGCGGGTTAATGTCCGAGGTGGATGGCCACGTACACAACTTTAGTTCTTGTGATAGCCGCTCAATTCTCGAGGAGGTTTCATACCAATCCGGGGCTTCATATTTTCGTGATTGGGATTGATGAAACAACATTTCCATTCGACCGGGTGGAGGTATAGGTACAATGAAGAATCATATGATTAGTCGAATCCTTTTGAAGAGGAGAGGATGATATGATCCGGGTTAGCTTTCGACATCATCAACACGTGTGAAAGCGGTCGAGACAGCTTGAGCTTGAGCGGAAGTAAAATAAAGTGAAGATGTCAAGAAAAGCCGGATATGCCTGGAAGAACCCTCACTTTGACTCATCCCGGGGCGTGAAACGAAGGCGAAGTCGAAGCAGTCGAGCTCGGAGAAAACAAGTGAAAGAATCTGCGAAGCAAAATTACTGGCCGTAACCTTTTGTTCATACGGCCAGTAACCCAAACTTTACGGCCGTAACTTGATTACGTCTGGCGTAACCCCCAGACGATTTTGGGCGAGAAATCTTGAGAGAGCAAATTACGGTAGTAACGTCATAATATACGGCCGTAATCTGGGATATCGGCCGTAACGTTGGTCATACTGGCCGTATCGCGAAGATCAGTTTGGCCAATTTGAAGCGAGAAGGTTTTATACTGGCCGTATTTTCCTTCATACGGCCGTATCATCGGATTCTGGCCAGTAAATCCAGAATGCAGTAATGCGTTGACCGACTTTAGCTTTTTGTGTCTACTTTTTAGATATTTCATTATTTTACTATTATTTCTTGGTCATGGGTGTATATGAACGAATTTAGGCCATTTGTAAAGACAACTTTGGTTCAAAGAAGCTTTTAGCTCTTGAGTTGTAGCCTTTGCTCCTCTTTGGGTTGTAGCCTTGCTCCCCACCTTTAATTCCTTGATCTTGATTGCAATTTGTTGAGTTGTAGTCGTGCTCCTCCGTTGCCATCTCGTCTAAGGAACCCCCGAACTTATCGAAGGCGTGATCATCCTTCGTGGCGTTCACCCCCGTGATTTGAAGGCGCAGTCGAGTCGAGTCGAGGGATCCTCCTCCTCGACGGAGAGTTTCGGGTTGTTCTCGATCATACCGGATCCAGTCTAGGGGTTCTCGACCTTGGGGTCGTATCACACAGGAGACACAGACGGGCATTCCCACGGGTCGTACATATGCTTCGGCTATTGCTAATCGGCCCATTTTGTCGGCCGAGGAACGGGCGAAGCGGAAGTCGTTTGATTCGTTGTTTGGTACTTCTCCGCCGTCCTCTATTGCTTCTAGGCAGCCTCACATGCATCGTGGTGAGCCGGCCATATCCATTTTGGCTGATGAGGAGTCTCGATTGGCTGCCCCGTTCCGTTATACTTTGGTGGGTAAGTTCACACGGCGAAAGCCCCCCATGCTCGCTATTCGTTCTGCTTTTGATCAGTTTGGATTTGTTGGTTCTCATACCGTTGGATTGATTGATAGCATGCATATATTGCTTGATCTTACACATGAGGTGGATTATACCCGTCTCTTCTCTAGATTGCGTTGGTTTATTAGTGGTTGTGAGATGAAGGTGTTGAAGTGGACCGCTGATTTTCACCCTGAGCAAGAGACACCTATTGTGCCCGTCTGGATCTCTTTACCACTCTTGCCTGTTCACTTTCGTGCTAAGGACGTGCTATATTCCTTAGCGAAGGCTGTGGGCCAACCGTTGCATATTGATGAAGCCACAGCAGATTTATTGCGTCCCAGCGAGGCTAGGGTTTGTGTGGAGGTGCATTTGGAGCATAAGCTCCCCGAGCGTATCTGGATTGAGCGTGGGCGGGCGTAAGCCACAGCGTATTGTTTACGAGCACTTGCCCTCCTTCTGCTCTACTTGTCGGCGTATGGGACACGCCGCCTCGCAGTGTAAGGTTGGTTCTCCCCTGGTCCCGCCCAAAGTCCTCAGGTCCTACGGCCCCGCTGCCCGCCTGTTACTTACGATGGGTGTTGGTCCCCGTTCTCGGCCGGAGAAGGGGCGTAGTTTAATCTCGAGCTGCCTTTCGTCGGTGGAGACCGGTTCGGGTACATTTTCAGACTCGGCCAGATTCGCCTGTGAACTTCTCCTGTTATTTCAGATGTTCCGCCTATTACGGCACCGGTCACGCCAGTCTCAGTGCCTCCGTCAGTCAGCTCTCCGATTCAGGTTCATTCGGTTGGTTCTGATTCTGATATTGGTTCCGATGCCGAGACGAGTTTTGTTGGTCGAGTTCCACTTACCACTGGTCCGGTTGTTCCCGGGGTGGATATGGATAGTGTGTCGACCTCTTTTGTTGGGGATCCGTTGTCTGTAGGACGCGTGCCATCTCCTCTTCCCCGAATGTCGATTATAATCTGGCGTCAGTCCCCTCACAGTCTTAGTCCCTTCGATCCTCCCTCCGAGGAGCCCCATCTACCTGGTATTCACGGCGTCGCTCTGGCGATGATCTTCTCGGCTGGCGGTCCGAGGATCGGTTGGCCGGTGACTAGTAGGCGGCGAGAAGCGGCCGGGCCCCGGTTCAAAGTTGATTCTTGCTATTTCGTATGCGAACTGCCTTGATCGATCGGTCGATTACTTCCTCCCCTCCTCGTTCCCTATGTTGATGAGTATGTTGGTATGGAATGTTCGGGGTATTCGGAGTTGATTACCGGAGGCGGCTTGAAAAAGCTCCTCCGGATGCATGGCATCTCTATTCTGTTATTATTGAGCCTATGATGTTCTTCCGTGATTTTTCTTTTATTAAATCGGTTCTTGGCCTTTGATCGGAAGTCGAGAATCGGGCCCGACCGTATTTGGTGTTTTTGGAGGGAGGGTATTAGTGTTGATGTTCTACTTGATCACCCCCAGTATCTCCACCTCTGCGTGCGGGACCCTCGGTTTGCTCGCCCTATTTGCATGGCCTTTGTTTATGCCTCCTGTGATTATGTCGAGAGGAGGTATTGTGGGTGGTTTTTGTGATATCGGTTGTTGGTATGGATCGGCCATGGTTGATTGGTGGTGATTTTAATGTCATCGCTGCGAGAGTGGCGCCTTTGGTTTGATCACGAGGGATCGGGGTATTTCGGATTCCAGGCATATGATGTTGGATTGTGGTCTCGGACGTGGGTTTGTGGGAGAGCCTTATCGTGGACTAATCGCCGGGTGTGAAGCGTTTGGATCGGGTACTTATGAACTCCGATGCCGTGGCTTCTTTCATCGGTTAATACATTCGCCATTTGAACAGGCATTGCTCGGATCATTCACCATTACTTGTGCAGTGGGAGTTGTTTCCGCAGTCGGGGCCCCGACCGTTCCGTTTCCTTAATGTTTGGGCCCGCCATCATGATTTCCAGGCATTTGTCTCCCAAAAGTGGTCATATCCCTCCGTCACCGGGAATGGCTGCTTTGTGGGAGAAATTCTTTCGGTTGCGGCAGGTGTAATGCCCCGCTCAAAGTCGACCCGACATAATATATATGTCTATGATGTGTTTATGAAATGTTTGGGAATGTATGAGACATGTCGGGAGTCAGCTTGGCCGTCGAAATAAGGAAAAGCGGAAAATTTCGGGGCGGATTACGGCGTAAATGTAAGGATTCACGGCCGTAAATGTCATATTACTGGCCAGTAAAGGGTCGAAGGTTCACGCCGTAAATGGTGAGCAGTGGAAAATGTCAAAAAGTTTCGAGAGCAAATTGCGGTAGTATCATTCAGAATCTGGCCAGTATGGTTGGAATTACTGTAAGGAATGGAAGATTCTGTAGTAAGTCAAGAAAGATGAAATCTGGGATTTCTGAAGAGTTTATTACGGCCATATGATGGTATGATACTGGCCGTATTAATCAGGAGATTCTGTAGTAAGGTTATGGGAATTCTGGCCAGTAATTTTAAGTCGGCGGCCCCGGATTTAAGGTCTTCTCGGCCATTTCTTGGTCAAATTCTCCCAAATTCGAGCCCTAAGCCCCTCATACATCCAAGAACACCCCCAAAGCTCCCAATCCATGATTGAGGTTGAGATGCTACATATTTCCCTTCAAATCCAGAAGAAGAGAGAAAAGGAAGAGAAAGAGAAGAGATGAAGAAGAAGGAGGGTTATCTATGGTTCTTGAGCTTGATTTCTTCTATACTAGGTGAGTAATAGTTGTATATTATGTTATAGTATGAATATGATATGTTTATAGCATGTTTTTATGAGTTTAAGCATAAATATGAGAGGATATTCATGTTATTGCTTTGATATGTGAGTTTAGGTGAAAGTATGTGAAAGTATATGATGAACTTAGCATGTTGAAGGTTGTTCTTTGATAGATGTGAAGTTGTTTATGATATATGTAATGAATGTGACCATGTAATGATGCTAGAATGACATGAAAGCTAGGATATGTGAGCGAATGCCAAGTGAATGATTACGTGAAATCGTGAACACGTTATGATGATGAATGGGATGTTATATGTAAGGATATGATATGTTCTATGATATGTAATGACAAGAAGAAGTTCATGAGAAAGTATGCTATGTAATGCCCAAGAATGTTATGATTACGATTACAAGGTGAAGTATGAATGATGTATGACACGAAGCATGACGTATGTGAAAGAATATAGTTGCGTATCATGTGTTTATGACGAATGTAGCGCCCCAAGAGTAAAAGAACTTTTGGGGAAGCGGCTTATGATGATTCTGCAAGCGGCCTAACGGGTAAAGAACCCTTGGGTGACGGCCTATGAAGCGATCTAGGAGTAAAAAGAACTCTTTGAGGCGGCGGTCCGGCGCCAAAAAGCGTAAAGAACCTTTGGGGGCGGCTATGATATGATGGCGATAGCGTACTCACATGATTAACTAGGGCCCAAAGAAAGGGAAAGAAAGAATGTTACACGTGCATTCATGCATTGCATTGCATCTATTGCTCACTTGAGTCCTCGTGGGCTCATTGTATGTGCGTTTATGTGTTTATGATGCGATTCGTGGAGAGTGGAGAATCCGGCGAGAATGATGTGTGCGGATGTGCGTGGGAATGGAAGGATCACGGTCCTGCGATTCCGGACCGGGTCATTACAGCGGGGACTTGGTTGGTGGAATCGCGCGTGTTCAGAACATCTTTGATCGGGTTCGAGATCTGCCGAGCTATCTGTCGATGAGGTGGCGGGTTTTGATAGTGATCCATCAGCCGGGCATCGTGGCAAGCATTACAGGTTCAGGTGGACCTGAACCGTATCTTGTCCTTTGAGGAGGATTCCGGCGTCAAGTCGCCGCGTTGGTCGGTGAGGGGACCGTAATACCAGATATTTTCATTCGTGCGGTTCAGGCGTCGCGTCGCTCTGGTATTCATTATATCCGGGACTTAAGTGTTGCTTTATCGATCAATGATCCATCCAGATTCACCTGGATTTTTTCAGGAGTTGTTGTCCTCTCCAGGGGACCCCGCTGCCGGCCAAACCGGCTGGTATTATTCCTTCCCTTGTCACCATGGAGGATAATGCTCGGTTGAACCGGCTCCTACTATTGATGAGGTTCGTGGTGTATTCGGTATTAGCGAGATAGTGTGGGCTCGGATGGCTACGTCTTTGTTCTACCGGCGGTGTTGGGATATTATTTCGGAGGGGCGATATCTGGGTGTGATTGATTTCTTTGAAGTCGGCTCACGAGGCTTTCCGCTTACTTCCATTGTCCTTCTACCTAAGAAGGGCGGGCTTGTGTCTTGGAGCGGACTTAGGCGATTAGTCTACCGCGGTGTTCAAGCAAGATTATCACGAAGTTGTTGAACACCCGCCTCGATGAGCTCACGCCCGTATTATCTCGCCGGCCAGTGGTTTTGTCTTGGCGTTTGCTTGGGGATAACGTTTTGTTGGCCAGGAGATGGTTCATTGCCTTGACATGCCGGTTCGAGGGGCAACGCGTTATCCTCAAGCTTGACATAACTAAGGCCTCGGCCAGTTTGGATTGGGATTTCTTGCTCGGTGATGGAGCACTTTGGGTTTGACCGGTTGTGGGTTGGCGGGGATCGGCGTTGTATCTCTGGGTGTCATTTTGGTCCTGGTCAGCGGTCGGTCGTTTCTTTCCTTCGTCTCGGGGATTGCGGCGGCGTCCTATCTCCCCTGTATTTGTTTGTTATTGCTGCGATTACTTCTCGCTTTGCTTACTCATCGATTTGAAGACTCGACTATGCGATTCCAGTCATGGGGTCCCACTCTTGTCTCGCATCTTTCATTTGCGATGATATCATCATTTTCACCAACGGTCGGAGCGAAACATTGATTGTTAGCTTGCATTGAGCACTATGAGGGTGCTTACGGCGATTGGTGAATCAGGCAAGAGTTCTTTGATTGCGCTCGCAGGCTTCTGCGCTCTGCGGCTTCATAGATGGCGAGCTATTACGGGTTTTGTGCACAGCCCGGCTCCGTCACTTATCTCGGCGTCCCCTTGTATAAAGGCGCGGTCGGATCTTCTGTTCGATGATTTGGTGCGAGAAGATCGTGGCGGATTCTGGATGGGCGATCGTTTATTATCTCCTGGGGCCCGTATTACACGCTCATCCGGTCCGTTCTTTACTCTATGCCGCTTCATTTGTTTGATTTTGCGGCCCCCTAAAGTCTTGTGACGGACTTTCGGTTTATTGCCCGTTTCTTGTAGGACTCTCGAGGGCGCCCACCGTTGCATTAGCGGGTGGGAGATTGTACGTCCTCCGGAGTGGACTTAGTTTCGAGGGAGGTTGGGCGATCTGGTCGACTCTTTTTCCCTGAAGCTTTGGTGGCGTTTTTCGTTCTCGAGTCTTTGTGGGCCCGATATTTGGGGATAGATATTGTCGAGCGATCGCTATGCATTCGGCTGGCTATCTCGATCTGAGGGTTGGCCTTAGGTTGTTGGCGATCAGGCGGCTTCTTGAGCCCGCATTTTCTGGCGACTTGGCTCGGGCGGGTGTTCTTTGGCATGATTGTTGGATGGGTGACCGTCCTCTGGTTGATGTGTTCCACGCTCATGATCCTCTTACCTTTCGAGTACAGGACTTCCTTGGCGACAACGGGTGGGATATTGAGCATTTATTGCCAGGTTGTTCCTCCCGCCTGGCCCGTTGATTTCTTCCATCCCTTTGGACGCCGGGTCCCCGATAGGATGTTGTGGCGTGATACCTCGATGGCGGTTCAGCGCTTCTGGTCGGCCTGGGAGTTGGTCGGCGACGTTGATATCCGGCGGTATTTCGGGATCTATGGTGCCAGCTATTCGTGGATCGTCTCTTTCTTCCATTGGAGATTGTGCGAGGCCTCGTGCCGTCGACTGCGGATTGGCGGCGTATTCATGTGCGGTGCCTTCACGATGCCGATGTTAACTCCCGGATGAGGAGCGGCTTGACATGTCTTTATTAGCGATGAAGTGCGTCTCGTGTTTAAGCGGCACTTCTCGCTTCTTTCGATCTCCTCTCCCACTTCGACAAAGATGTTGCTTGCCGGGTTCGGTGGCGACATTCCTGGTCGATTTGTGCGGCGGTCACATTCGCATCATTGTGCCCATTTTCGTCTTTTTGCTTTGTGGGCCGACCCGCAATGATGCGAAGTATCGTAGCATTCTGTTGATTCTCGGCAGATCATTTGGCGTATTTATCGGGCTATCTCCCTCGTGCACATCGCGGGGGTTTTCAGTCCTTCTCATTGGCGCGGTGACCATGACTTGGCCACCCTGTTTGGCATCACTATTGTCTCTCCACCTCCCCCCCTTCAAGTTTTGGTGCTCTGGCGTAGACCATCTGTGGGATCTTGTAAGATCAACACGGATGGTTGTGTGGTTGATGGTAGAGCTGGCGGGGGGTGGCGTTATTCCGGGACTCTCTTGAGCACGCGTGTTCGGGCCTTCTCATCATTCTCTGGCCCGATTGCGGCGGTTTTGGAAGCCGAGCTCAGTGCCATTTTAGAGGGACTAGCGGTTGCTCGTTCTTTAGGTCTTGTACGATTTGGGTGGAAGCCGGACTCGTCATTCTGGCATTCCTTTGCATTGTTGAGGCGGTCCATGGTACTTATAGGTTATTATCCGCCGATCATTCGTCAGCTCCTTCGTCCAGACCGGGACTTGGTCTCCCACATCTTTCGTGAGGGTAACCAGGTTGCCGGCGCGCTTGCCGAGGGCTTAATCTGGCCGGCAGGTCTGCGATGCGACTTGCATCGATTACTGTTCTTGCTGAAAGCTCTTCTGAGATGGATGGATCACACGGCTTCCCTCGGTTCGTGGTCTTTAGCGCAGTGCAGTTCAATCTTTAAAGCTTAGCTTGATTACATTTTCCTTTCCCATTTTTTCATTTATTCATGCAGGGAGGTAGTACCTCCTTATTTATTATTCATTATTCATTTATTCTTTCATTCTTGTTAGGAGATAGTATCTCCTCATTTACCTTTTGCATCTTTTCGTTGTTTGGAGGTCGGTCTATGCCCCTCCTCTTGTTATTATTTTATTTATTAATAAAAAGGTAGGGGATTCCAAACCCCACAAGCTAGGCTCGTGAGACGCAGAAACCGACATCTGAGTCTAGTTGGTGCTTTAACAAAAACCCTAAACCCTAAACCACTAAACCCTAAAACCCTAAACCCTAAACCACTAAACCCTAAACCACGGAACCGGAACCGAACCCCAACCCCCAGACCCCGAACCCAAGCCCAAGCCCCCAAGCCCCAAGCCCAAGCCCCAGGCCCAAAAGCGCCAAGCCCAAGCCCCAAGTGTAACACCACTTGATGCGTCCAGTGACATCGTACTAGGAAGAGGCGTTACCTGCGTGTGGCGTCGCACCGAGCTAACACATTTTCAAAGCGTTTCACGAAAACCTCAAAGCGATAATTTGCATATATATATCTAACGTGATAGCTCCAAAGTTACATTACAAAAGAGATTGCAAAAGTGTGCTTTTGTATACACATGACCCCAAAATCTTTTTCCTTCCCGGTTTACATCGCTGATTTGAGCTCACGCGTGAGAGGATCCAGCGCCACCTCCACCGCCTCCTACTTGCGGCATCATCTAAAACATAAGAAAAGAATACACGTGAGTCATAAAGACTCAAGATGGAAGAGAACACAATGCACATGAACATCACATATCACTTCCGGGCCCATTACGAATCATGTGTTAGCATTAGGCGCCATTTTAAACATTTGGCCGACCTCGAACATCATCGGGCGTGGGTCCCCGTGAGGCCATACTATCGGTTATTGGGCGTGGGTCCCCATTCGGCCGACGTATCATTCGTTAGCGTAGGTCCCCATATTTGGCCGAAAACATAACATTAACGCCCAACACATGATAAGGCAATCCAATCCAAGCACGCATGACATATGAGTACACATGGGCGAGACATTCATAGCATAGCATTTGGCCACAACATAAGCATATCATGAACCAAGATTAGGAAGCACCTAACCACTAGGAAATCACCATAACAAGCCAACCATGTCCTACTTTTCCAAAACTAGGAAATTAGCCAAAGGAACTTGCATACATAGCTATCTAAGGATCATTCATGTCTCCACTTACCTCCTACCTAGATATTTCATCTCAAACCTACCTCAAAAGACAAGAAACCAAGCTAGGAGATTGGTTGGATGATTCCTCTTCTCCCTTCCCTCTTCTCTTCCTTCCTTCCTCTTGCTTCCAAGATAGTAACTAGGATTGGAGCAATGATCCACAAGCAAATACCAAGCCAAAGTCTTAAAATCACTCTTGAACTTCTTCTCTAGGGTTTTGGGGAGTTGGGGGTCGAAAATGATGGAAAAACCCCAAGCCAACGTGTTAAAACCCAATCAACGTTTACTGACTTAAAATTACAGCCAGTAACTCTATCTTTACGTAGTAACTCCCAAATTCTGGCCAGAACTCCATGAATCTTACTGGCCGTAACCTTACGATACTGGCCGTACTCAAAGAACATACGACCAGTAATAAAGTCTGCTGCAAATCCATGCATCTCACCCTTCAATAATTACGGTAGTAATCCATAACCGCCTTACGGTAGTAACTATATAATACTGGCCAGATCTCCAAGTCATACCTACGTAATTAGCTCTCGTAAATTTTGGCACATTTCCTCATTCCCACAAATTACGGCCGTAACTATCTTTACGTGACGGCCGTAACCCGATAATTACGGCCAGAACCCATCAACTTACGGTAGTAAAACTCGATCTGCAGAATTTTGTAGCGGCCCGTTAGCCGCCGGGAGGCCGTTCGACACTTAATACCATACATAGCATCACCACGAAGTTACCAAGGGTCCAAACACATATTCACCACCTCACGATCATACATAACATCATAAATCACATGCATAAGCGGACCGGGATATTACAATCTACCCCCTTAAATAAATTTAGTCCCAGAAATTGTTACATAAAGAGGATTCAGGATAATGATTCCTCATATCATCTTCTCGTTCCCACGTTTCTTCTTCCACGGTTGCGCTCCTCCATAGGACCACGAACCAGCGGTATCTGTTTGCCTATAAGCTGTTTCTCGCTCCGAGCAATAATTTGCACTGGTTTCTCCTCAAATGACAAATCCGGTTGAATGTCAAGTGGAGGATCCGGTAACACATGAGATGGATCTGGCAGGTACTTCCTCAGAGTCGAGATATGAAATACATTATGGATACGATCCATATGCGTGGGCAACTGCAACCGATAAGCAACCTCCCGATTCTCTCAAGAATCTCATACGACAATATATCGGGCGTCAATTTCCCTCGTTTACCAAATCGAAGAAGCGGATTTGATAGGAAATTCGAATAAAGACCTTTTCACCGATTTAATTCAAGTGGACGGCGACAGTATCGGCATAACTTTTCGGCGATCTGTGAAGCTTTCATTCGCCTTTAATCTTCTCATTGCCCGAAATCATATCTTGGATCATTTCGGGACGCATATCCTTCATCTCGCCGATCTCGCCCCAATGTAACGGTGACCTACACTTTCGTCCATACAACGCTTCTGCGGGGGCATCCCAATGGAAGTATGGTGACTGTTGTTGTGCATAAATTCAATCAACGGAAGGTAACGATCCCAAACCTGTGAAAATTCCAAGGCACAAGAACGCGACATATCTTCTAACGTTTGGATCGTCCTCTCCGATTGTCCATCCGTTTGGGGATGAAGCAGCCGTCTTGAATTGAAGTTTCGTCCCTAACACCAAGCGCAACTCCTTCCGAAATGAGATAAGTACCTCGGGTCACGATCCGAAGTAATTATATTGCACGCCATGTAACGAACAATCTCTTGTACATAGAGTCGAGCTAAGCGCTCCATCTTAAGCGTCATATTGATAGGTAAGAAATGAGCGGACTTTGTGAGTCGATCGGCGATAACCCATATAGCATCACACCCTTTACTCGTCGTGGAAACCCACTCGCGAAGTCCATCGTGATGTCATTCCATTTCCATTCGAATTGGAAGTGGTTGGAGAGTTCTGCTGGTCTCGATGTTCGGCTTTCACTTGTTGGCAAATCAAACACTTTGCCACAAATGTTCCGATGTCTCGTTTCATTCGCCACCAATAAAGCATCCGAATCTCCTATACATCTTGGTGGAAGCCGGATGAAGTGTATATGGCGTCATATGTGCCTCGTCACAAATCTCTCGTCGAAGGCTATCGGTCATCGGGACATAATCTGGTCTTTGTATTTCGAGAATCCATTCGACTTGATATTACGGTCTTGGCTTCTCGGTGAGTCGTTTCTTCCTTTTGATTGCCCAATCATCGGTTTCGCCCATCCTTAATCCGATCCAACAACGTCGATCGAAGAGTCATGGCCATGTCGGGCTTCTTCTTGTTCAAGATCTCTAAATCTAACTTCTCCATTTCGTTGCAACTCTCGAGGTCGTCGTTTGACTCTTTCGACTTAAAGCATCGGCTACCACATTGGCTTTCCAGGGATGGTATTGAATCGAACAATCATAATCCTTCACCAACTCTAACCAGCGGCGTTGGCGCATGTTGAGATCTTTACGGGTGAAGAAGTACTTCAAACTCTTATGATCCGTATAAATCTCACATTTCACCCCATAAAGATAGTGTCTCCAAATTTTCAACGCATAAATCTGATCGCTGACTAGCTCTAAATCGTCTTGCGTAGGATAATTACGCTCATAACTCTTGATTGGCGGGAAGCATATGCAATCACTTTCATTCTCGCATCAATACACAACCGAGTCCTTGATAAGAAGCATCACTATAAAGCGTAAACACATTAACGCCATCGGGATTGCTAACACCGGTGCCGTTGTGAGGCGAGTCTTCAACTCACGAAAACTACGTTCACACTCGTCCGTCCACCAGGAAAGGTACATTCTTTCGGGTTAGGTGTGTAAGAGGCACCGCAAGCTTAGCGAAATCCTTCACAAAGCGGCGGTAGTATCTGCTAAACCCACAAAACTCGTGCTTGATTGGGAGTAGTCGAGTTGTATTAACAATCGAGCACCGCATCAATCTTACTAGGGTCTACGTAAAAATGCCTTCTTTCTCACCGACATGACCAAGAAACACCACTTGTTCCACCCAAAGTCACACTTGAAAACTTCGGCATACAACTTCTCTTCCCGAAGTGTTTGTAAAACAATCAGAAGATCTTGCTCGTGCTCCTCTCGAGTCTTGGAGTAGATCAAGATATCGTCAATGAAGACAATCACAAACTTGTCTAGGTGCGGCTTGAAGACCCGATTCATGAGATCCATGAAAGCTAGCCGGGCATTCGTCACTCCAAAGGGCATAACGAGAAACTCAAAGTGCCCATATCGGAGTACTAAACGCCGACTTTGAAATGTCATCTTCCTTAACCTTCACGATGATACCAGGACCGTAAGTCAATCTTGAGTAAACCGCCGAATCCGAAGTTGATCCAATAACTCATCAATACGGGGGTAATTGGTACTTATTCTTGATCGTCACCTTGTTTAACTCCATTAATCCATACAAAGCCGCATCGAGCCGTCCTTTTTCTTAACAAACAAGACCGAGCACCCCAAGGCGAAGTACTCGGTCGAATGAATCCTTTCGCATCAAATCATCCAATTGCGTTCGAGTTCCTTCAACTCGATTTGGAGCCATACGATCTGAGTCTTAGAGATCGGAAGTGTTCGGTACAACTTCAATAGGGAACTCTACCTCTCGGGTTGGTGGTAACCCTTCAAGATCGTCGGGGAAGACATCAAGAAACTCACATACCACCGGAACCGATGATGGTGTCTTAACTTCCTTCGTATCCATACTACACATCCTCACCACGTATGCACTACACCCATGCTCAATGAGTTCCGAGCCTTCATCGAGGAGATAACAACCCTAGTCGACCGTTCCAACCAAGGGAATGAAACAACCTCACCATCTGGAAACTTAAGAGCACGCTTAGAACAATCCAAAACTATGCCATGTTGCGTTAGCCAATCCATTCCGAAAATAACATCAAAATCTTTTTAACTTCCAAGGCAATGAGATTAGCTAACGTCTACACTCCTAACTTGCACCATAACGGACGGATAATACCACACAAAGACACCGATTCAACCCTCGTAGGTCAATGACATCCATAGGAGACCGTAAAGGTATCGGACTCATTACTAGCAAGCGGGCATACGACATGGATATAAATGAATCGCGTAGCTCGAGAATCAAACAATGCATATGCGGGAGTAGTAGAAATATAAGCGGTACTGCAATCACATCGACTCTCTCCGGAACATCGGATTGAGCTATAGCAAATACCGAATCTCGCCCGCGGCGCTGAGGCTGTGATGCTTGATTCTTAAGCCTCCGGGCAATTCGAACAATGTGCCCTTCCTTCCCTTTTAGTAACGCCGGTCAAATGCCCAGAAATAACATCGCCCGCGTATGAACCTTCCCACATGTCGAGACGCTTTGCATTGGGGGCGGAGAGCCTGGTCCCTTCTTGGCGAAGATTGAGATGAAGAAGTAGTATCCGAGCCTCTTGTAGTTGATTGTAATTGAACCCCGCCTCGGCCGAAAGTTGGAACCTCGTCCACGGTTTCGGCCGAAGAACCTTGGCAGATTGAGCCGAGCCTTGGGTCGATTGAGCGCTGAATTGGTTGGCCTCGACCTAACGAGCTTGCACAATTCTAGCTTCCGCCTTCTCGGCTACATAAGCTCGTTCAATGTCTCCGCATAACTCGTGGCGAAACACTCGCCAGCGCACATCACGAGCCAACTCCGGTTTCATCCGCAACAAACCGAGCTATCTTCCGACTGGCGTATCAACCATGTAAGTAGCAAAAGCGAGCCAACTCCTCAAACTTCTTCCCATAAGCCATCCGCCAGTCATATTCCCTGCTTTGCAGCATTGAATAAACTCATTGATTTCTCATTCTTCGCGACCTCCAGAAATACTTGGCAGCAGCAGCGCACAAAAGTCGGCCAGTCACTACCCGTATTATCGCACCATCCAGTCTCTTCCCTCTTGATCAAGTCCCACCAAAAACCGGCCGAGCCCCTAAGCATAAAAGTAGCGCAGACTCACCTGCTTTCGAGAATGGGAATATGTGCATACTCGAAACATCCTCTCAATCGTGCATGGCAGGTTCGGCATCAATTGGGTCCCTAGCATCTCAAAGGCGGAGGGTTCAACCGTCGGAACCGATCTGTAGCCATCTCCCTATCTCGATCTTCCTTCGCCTTATCCCCTCCGGAAGTAGCCACCTTGTATTGCTACCACCAACAACGTGGTTATTCGGTCTGCATCATCTGTTGCATCATCTGCGATTCTTTGCTCAACCAATCGCGTAAGCCTCTCTATAATGTTGCACGATCATCTGCCATCTATCATCCGAAGACAAAAGAAAAACACCGCATCGATTATCCAACCCTAACATATAACTCTCATAACATCATATCCCAGGCAGAACGCAAAGCAACTCAATCACATGCAAACTCATATAACATATACAATACCTTGGAGGGGCATAGAAATCCTTCAACGTGCGGAAATTAGGGAAGTAATTGCTCGATGATACCGCTTTCTTGTAACACACACGCAAGATGCGTCCGGTGACATCGTACTAGGAAGGGCGTTACTGCGATGACGTCACCGAAGCTAACACATTTTCAAGCGTTTTCACGAAAACCTCAAAGCGATAATTTGCATATATATATCTAACGTGATAGCTCCAAAAGTTACATTACAAAGAGATTGCAAAAGTGTGCTTTTGTATACACATGACCCCAAAATCTTTTTCCTTCCCGTTTCTACACGTTGACGAGCTCACGCGTGAGAGGATCCAGCGCCACCTCCAGCCTGCCTCCTACTTGCAGCATCATCTAAAACATAAGAAAGAATACACGTGAGTCATAAAGACTCAGTAGGAAGAGACACAATGCACATGAACATCACATATCACTTCCGGGCCCATTGCGAATCATGTGTTAGCATTGGCGCCATTTTAAACATTTGGCGGCCTCGTAACATCATCGGGGCGTAGGTCCCCCGTGAGGCCATACTATCGGTTATTGGGGCGTAGGTCCCCCATTCGACCGACGTATCATTCGTTGGGGCGTAGGTCCCCCATATTTGGCCGAAAACATAACATTAACGCAACACATGATAGGCAATCCAATCCAAGCACGCATGACATATGAGTACACATGGACGAGACATTCATAGCATAGCATTTGGCCACAACATAAGCATATCATGAACCAAGATTAGGAAGCACCTAACCCTAGGAAATCACCATAACAAGCTAACCATGTCCTACTTTTCCAAAACTAGGAAATTAGCCAAAGGAACTTGCATACATAGCTATCTAAGGATCATTCATGTCTCCACTTACCTCCTACCTAGATATTTCATCTCAAACCTACCTCAAAAGACAAGAAACCAAGCTAGGAGATTGGTTGGATGATTCCTCTTCTCCCTTCCCTCTTCTCTTCCTTCCTTCCTCTTGCTTCCAAGATAGTAACTAGGATTGGAGCAATGATCCACAAGCCAAATACCAAGCCAAAGTCTTAAAATCACTCTTGAACTTCTTCTCTAGGGTTTTGGGGAGTTGGGGTCAAAATGATGGAAAAACCCCAAGCCAACGTGTTAAAACCCGATCAACGGTTCTCTTGAGCTTAAAATTACGGCGTAACTCTATCTTTTCTGTAGTAACTCCCAAATTCTTGGTAGTAACCCATGAATCTTACGGCCGTAACCTTACGATACGGCCGTACTCAAAGAACATCTGACCAGTAATAAAGTCTCTGTAAATCCATGCATCTCACCCTTCAATAATTACGGTAGTAATCCATAACCCTTACGGTAGTAACCCATATAATACTGACCGTATCTCCAAGTCATACTGGCCGTAATTAGCTCTGTAAATTTTGGCACATTTCCTCATTCCACAAATTACGGTAGTAACTATCTTCACGTCTGGTAGTAACCGATAATTAATGGCCGTAACCCATCAACTTACGGTAGTAAACTCGATCCTGCAATTTTTGTAGCGGCCCGTTAGCTTCGCCGGAGGCCGCTGACACTTAATACCATACATAGCATCACCACAATGGTTACCAAGGGTCCAAACACATATTCACCACCTCACGATCATACATAACATCATAAATCACATGCATAAGCGGACGGGATATTACAATCTACCCCCTTAAATAAATTTCGTCCCGAAATTGTTACTGTAAAGAGTTAGGATAATGATTCCTCATATCATCTTCTCGTTCCCACGTTTCTTCTTCCGCAGTTGCGCTCCTCCATAGGACCACGAACCAACGGTATCTGTTTGCCTACATAGCTGTTTCTCGCTCAGAAAGCAATAATTTGCCTTGGTTTCTCCTCAAATGACAAATCCGGTTGAATGTCAAGTGGAGGATCGGTAACACATGAGATGGATCTGCGGTACTTCCTCGAGTCGAGATATGAAATACATTATGGATCACGATCCATATGCGTGAGCAAGCTGCAAGCGATAAAAGCAACCTCCCCGATTCTCTCAAGAATCTCATACAGACCAATATATCGGGCGTCAATTTCCCTCGTTTACCAAATCGAAGAAGCCGTTTGATAGGGGAAATTGAATAAAGACCTTTTCACCGACTTCAATTCAAGTGGGCGGCGATGAGTATCATAACTTTTCTCGCGATCCTGCGGAAGCTTTCATTGACCTTTAATCTTCTCATTGCCGAAATCATATCTTGGATCATTTCGGGACGCATATCCTTCATCTCGCCGATCTCGTCCCAATGTAACGGTGACCTACACTTTCGTCCATACAACGCTTAAATGCGGGGCATCCCAATGGAAGTATGGTATTTGTTGTTGTCGCATAAAATTCAATCAAGCGAGTAACGATCCCAAACCTGTGAAAATTCAAGGCACAAGAACGCGACATATCTTCTAACGTTTGGATCGTCCTCTCAGATTGTCCATCCGTTTGGGGATGAAGCGGTATCTTGAATTGAAGTTTCGTCCCTAACACCAAGCGCAACTCCTTCGTAAATGAGATAAGTACCTCGGGTCACGATCCAAAGTAATTGTTGGACGCCATGTAAATCAACAATCTCTTGTACATAGAGTCGAGCTAAGCTGCTCCATCTTAAGCGTCATATTGATAGGTAAGAAATGAGCGGACTTTGTGAGTCGATCGGCGATAACCCATATAGCATCACACCCTTTACTCGTCTGCGGAAACCCACTCCGAAGTCCATCGTGATGTCATTCCATTTCCATTCGGGAATTGGAAGTGGTTGGAGAGTTCCTATTTGGTTCTCGATGTTCGGCTTTCACTTGTTGGCAAATCAAACACTTTGCCACAAATGTTCCGATGTCTCGCTTTCATTCCTGCCACCAATAAAGCATCCGAATCTCCTATACATCTTGGTGGGCGGGATGAAGTGTATATGGCGTCATATGTGCCTGCGTCACAAATCTCGTCGAAGGCTATCGGTCATCGGGACATAATACCGGTCTTTGTATTTGAGGAATCCATTGACACTTGATATTACGGTCTTGGCTTCTCGGTGAGTCGTTTCTTCCTTTTGATTGCCCAATCATCGGTTTCCTGCCCATCCTTAATCCGATCCAACAACGTCGATCGAAGAGTCATAACCAATCGGGCTTCTTCTTGTTCCAAGATCTCTAAATCTAACTTCTCCATTTCTCGTTGCAACTCTCGAGGTCGTTTGGCTCTTTCCGACTTAAAGCATCGGCTACCACATTGGCTTTCCGGGATGGTATTGAATCGAACAATCATAATCCTTCACCAACTCTAACCAGCGGCGTTGGCGCATGTTGAGATCTTTACGGGTGAAGAAGTACTTCAAACTCTTATGATCCGTATAAATCTCACATTTCACCCCATAAAGATAGTGTCTCCAAATTTTCAACGCATAAATCACGATCGCTGGCTGGCTCTAAATCGTGCGTGGGATAATTACGCTCATAACTCTTGATTGGCGGGAAGCATATGCAATCACTTTCTCGTCGCATCAATACACAACCGAAGTCCTTGATAAGAAGCATCACTATAAAGCGTAAACACATTAACGCCATCAGGGATTGCTAACTGCCCGGTGCCGTTGTGAGGCGAGTCTTCAACTCCACGAAAACTACGTTCACACTCGTCCGTCCACCAGGAAAGGTACATTCTTTCGGGTTAGGTGTGTAAGAGGCACGCAAGCTTAGCGAAATCCTTCACAAAGCGGCGGTAGTATCTGCTAAACCCACAAAACTACGATGCTTGATTGGGAGTAGTCGGTTGTAACCACCGGAGCACCAGCATCAATCTTACTAGGGTCTGAGAAATGCCTTCTTTTCTCACGACATGACCAAGAAACACCACTTGTTCCACCCAAAAGTCACACTTGAAAACTTCGCGCATACAACTTCTCTTCCCGAAGTGTTTGTAAAACAATCGAAGATCTTTGCTCGTGCTCCTCTCGAGTCTTGGAGTAGATCAAGATATCGTCAATGAAGACAATCACAAACTTGTCTAGGTACGGCTTGAAGACCCGATTCATGAGATCCATGAAAAGCTAGGGCATTCGTCACTCAAAGGGCATAACGAGAAACTCAAAGTGCCCATATCAGTACTAACGCCGACTTTGAAATGTCATCTTCCTTAACCTTCACCTGATGATACGGGACCGTAAGTCAATCTTCGAGTAAACGCCGAATCCCGAAGTTGATCCAATAACTCATCAATACGAAGTAACGGTGCCTTATTCTTGATCGTCACCTTGTTTAACTCCGTTAATCCATACAAAGCCGCATCGAGCCGTCCTTTTTCTTAACAAACAAGACCGGAGCACCCCAAGGCGAAGTACTCGGTCGAATGAATCCTTTCTGCATCAAATCATCCAATTGCGTTCGGAGTTCCTTCAACTCGACTGGAGCCATACGATACGGAGTCTTAGAGATCGGAAGTGTTCCCGGTACAACTTCAATAGGGAACTCTACCTCTCGGGTTGGTGGTAACCCTTCAAGATCGTCGGGGAAGACATCAAGAAACTCACATACCACCGGAACCGATGATGGTGTCTTAACTTCCTTCGTATCCATACTACACATCCTCACCACGTATGCACTACACCCATGCTCAATGAGTTTCCGAGCCTTCATCGAGGAGATAACAACCCTAGTCGACCGTTCCAACCAAGGGAATGAAACAACCTCACCATCTGGAAACTTAAGAGCACGCTTAGAACAATCCAAAACTATGCCATGTTGCGTTAGCCAATCCATTCCGAAAATAACATCAAAATCTTTAACTTCCAAGGCAATGAGATTAGCTAACGTCTCACACTCCCTAACTTGCACCATAACAGACGGATAATACCACAAAGACAGATTCAACCAGTAGGTCCAATGACATCCATAGGAGACCGTAAAGGTATCGGACTCATTACTAACCGGCCGGGCATACGACATGGATATAAATGAATCGTAGCTCGGAGAATCAAACAATGCATATGCGGGAGTAGTAGAAATATAAACGGTACTGCAATCACATCGCCTCTCTCTCGGAACATCGGATTGAGCTATAGCAAATACCGTCTGCCCGGCGGCGCTGAGGCTGTGATGCTTGATTCTTCGCCTCGGGCAATTCGAACAATGTGCCCTTCCTTCCCACACGTAACATCGGTCCGTGCGAAATAACATCGCCCGTATGAACCTTCCCACATGTCGAACGCTGCGTTGGGGACGGAGAGCCTGGTCCCTTCTTCAAGATTGAGATGAAGAAGTAGTATCCGCAGGCCTCTTGTAGTTGATTGTGTCGAACCCTGCCTCGGCCGAAAGTTGGAACCTCGTCCACGGTTTCGGTAGAAGAACCTTGGCAGATTGAGCCGAGCCTTGGGTGCGATTGAGCCGCTGAATTGGTTGGCCTCGACCTAAGCGAAGCTTGCACAATTCTAGCTTCCGCCTTCTCGGCTACATAAGCTCGTTCAATGTCTCCGCGCATAACTCGTGGCGAAACACTGCTAGCGCACATCACGAGCCAACTCGGTTTGCCATCGCAACAAACCGAGCTATCTTCCCGACTAGGCGTATCAACCATGTAAGTAGCAAAACGAGCCAACTCCTCAAACTTCTTCCCATAAGCCATCACCGTCATATTCCCCTGCTTCGAATAAACTCATTCGGTTCTCATTCTTCGCGACCTCAGAAATACTTGGCAGCAGCGCACAAAAGTCGGCCCAAGTCACTACCCATATCGCACCATCCGCAGTCTCTTCCCTCTTGATCAAGTCCCACAAAACCGGCCGAGCCCCTAAGCATAAAAGTAGCGGCTCACCTGCTCGAGAATCGGGAATATGTGCATACTCAAACATCCTCTCAATAAATGCGTGCTTGAGTTCTCGGCATCAATTGGGTCCCTAGCATCCTCAAAGGCGGAGGGTTCAACCGTCGGAACCGATCTGTAGCCATCTCCTATCTCGATCTTCCTTCGCCTTATCCCCTCAGGAAGTAGCCACCGTATTGCTACCACCAACACGTGGTTATTCGAGACCTCTGCATCATCTGTTGCATCATCTGCGATTGCTTTGCTCAACCAATCGCGTAAGCCTCTCTATAGTAGTATTTGCTGATCATCGCCATCTATCATCCAGGAAGACAAAAGAAAAACACCGCATCGATTATCCAACCCTAACATATAACTCTCATAACATCATATCCCGAGCGAGCATAAAGCAACTCAATCACATGCAAACTCATATAACATATACAATACCTTGGAGGGGCATAGAAATCCTTCAACGTGCGGAAATTAGGGAAGTAATTGCTCTGATACCACTGCTGTAACACCCGCCCAAAGCGATCGATCGTGACATCGTGCTAGGAAGGGCGTTACCTGCGTGGCGTCCAGAAACTAACACATTTTCAAACGTTTTACGAAAACCTCAAAACGATAATTTGCATATATATATCTAACGTGATAGCTCCAAAAGTTACATTACAAAAGAGATTGCAAAAGTGTGCTTTTGTATACACATGACCCCAAAATCTTTTTCCTTCCCGTTTCTACACGTTGACGAGCTCACGCGTGAGAGGATCCAGCGCCACCTCCAGCCTGCCTCCTACTTGCAGCATCATCTAAAACATAAGAAAGAATACACGTGAGTCATAAAGACTTCGATGAGGAAGAGACACAATGCACATGAACATCACATATCACTTAGGGCCCATTGCGAATCATGTGTTAGCATTGGCGCCATTTTAAACATTTGGCTGGCCTCGTAACATCATCGGGCGTAGGTCCCCGTGAGCCATACTATCGGTTATTGGGCGTGGGTCCCCATTCGACCGACGTATCATTCGTTGGGGCGTAGGTCCCCCATATTTGGCCGAAAACATAACATTAACGCAACACATGATAGGCAATCCAATCCAAGCACGCATGACATATGAGTACACATGGACGAGACATTCATAGCATAGCATTTGGCCACAACATAAGCATATCATGAATCAAGATTAGGAAGCACCTAACCCTAGGAAATCACCATAACAAGCTAACCATGTCCTACTTTTCCAAAACTAGGAAATTAGCCAAAGGAACTTGCATACATAGCTATCTAAGGATCATTCATGTCTCCACTTACCTCCTACCTAGATATTTCATCTCAAACCTACCTCAAAAGACAAGAAACCAAGCTAGGAGATTGGTTGGATGATTCCTCTTCTCCCTTCCCTCTTCTCTTCCTTCCTTCCTCTTGCTTCCAAGATAGTAACTAGGATTGGAGCAATGATCCACAAGCCAAATACCAAGCCAAAGTCTTAAAATCACTCTTGAACTTCTTCTCTAGGGTTTTGGGGAGTTGGGGGTCGAAAATGATGGAAAAACCCCAAGCCAACGTGTTAAAACCCAATCCAACAGTTTCTGCCGACTTAAAATTACGGCCAGTAACTCTATCTTTTTACAAAGAACTCCCAAATTTACGTCAGAACTCCATGAATCTTACGGTCAGAACCTTACGATACGGGCCGTATTTCAAAGAACATACGACCGTAATAAAGTCTCAGTAAATCCATGCATCTCACCCTTCAATAATTACGGTAGTAATCCATAACCCTTACGGTAGTAACCCATATAACTGGCCAGATCTCCAAGTCATACTGGACCAGTAATTAGCTCTCTGTAAATTTTGGCACATTTCCTCATTCCACAAATTACGGTAGTAACTATCTTACGTGACGGCCAGTAACCAGATAATTACGGCCGTAACTCCATCAACTTACGGTAGTAAAACTTCCGATCTGCGAATTTTGTAGCGGCCCGATTAGCGCTCGGGAGGCCGTTCGACACTTAATACCATACATAGCATCACCACGAAGTTACCAAGGGTCCAAACACATATTCACCACCTCACGATCATACATAACATCATAAATCACATGCATAAGCGGACCGGGATATTACAATCTACCCCCTCTTAAATAAATTTCGTCCCGAAATTGTTACTGTAAGAGTTCAGGATAATGATTCCTCATATCATCTTCGTTCCCATCGTTTCTTCTTCCACGGTTGCGCTCCTCCATAGGACCACGAACCAACGGTATCTGTTTGCCTACATAGCGTTTCTCGCTCAGAGCAATAATTTGCCAGTTTCTCCTCAAATGACAAATCCGGTTGAATGTCAGAGTGGAGGATCCGGTAACACATGAGATGGATCTGGCGGTACTTCCTCAGTCGAGATATGAAATACATTATGGATCACGATCCATATCGTGAGCAAGCGCAATCGATAAAGCAACCTCCCGATTCTCTCAAGAATCTCATACGGGCCAATATATCGGGCGTCAATTTCCCCTCGTTTACCAAATCAAGAAGCCGGTTTGATAGGGAAATTGAATAAAGACCTTTTCACCGACTTGAATTCAAGTGGACGGAAACGCATTTAGTATCGCAGATAATCTTCTTTTCGGGCGATCTGTGAAGCTTTCATTCGCCTTTAATCTTCTCATTGCGAAATCATATCTTGGATCATTTCGGCCGCATATATCCTTCATCTCGCCGATCTCGTCCCAATGTAACGGTGACCTACACTTTCGTCCATACTAACGCTTAAATGCGGGGCATCCCAATGGAAGTATGGTATTTGTTGTTATGCATAAATTCAATCAGCGAAGGTAACGATCCCAAACCCGTGAAAATTCCAAGGCACAAGAACGCGACATATCTTCTAACGTTTGGATCGTCCTCTCCGATTGTCCATCCGTTTGGGGATGTAAACGCAGATCTTGAATTGAAGTTTCGTCCCCTAACACCAACCGCAACTCCTTCCGAGAATGAGATAAGTACCTCTGTCACGATCCAAAGTAATTGTAGCCGCACGCCATGTAACCGAACAATCTCTTGTACATAGAGTCGAGCTAATCGCTGCTCCATCTTAAACGCTATATTGATAGGTAAGAAATGAGCAGACTTTGTGAGTCGATCGACGATAACCCATATAGCATCACACCCTTTACTCGTCCGTGGAAACCCACTCACGAAGTCCATCGTGATGTCATTCCATTTCCATTCGGGAATTGGAAGTGGTTGGAGAGTTCTGTGGTCTCTCGATGTTCGGCTTTCACTTGTTGGCAAATCAAACACTTTGCCACAAATGTTCCGATGTCTCGCTTTCATTAGGGCCACCAATAAAGCATCCGAATCTCCTATACATCTTGGTGGAGCCGGGATGAAGTGTATATGGCGTCATATGTGCCTCGTCACAAATCTCTCGTCAAGGCTATCGGTCATCGGGACATAATACCGGTCTTTGTATTTCAGAATCCATTCAAAGACTTGATAATTCGGTCTTGGCTTCTCGGTGAGTCGTTTCTTCCTTTTGATTGCCCAATCATCAGTTTCTGCCCATCCTTAATCCGATCCAACAACGTCGATCGAAGAGTCATGGCCGCTAATCGGGCTTCTTTCTTTGTTCCAAGATCTCTAAATCTAACTTCTCCATTTCGTTGCAACTCTCGAGGTCGTCGTTTGACTCTTTCCGACTTAAAGCATCGGCTACCACATTGGCTTTCCGGATGGTATTGAATCGAACAATCATAATCCTTCACCAACTCTAACCAACGGCAAGTTGGCGCATGTTGAGATCTTTACGGGTGAAGAAGTACTTCAAACTCTTATGATCCGTATAAATCTCACATTTCACCCCATAAAGATAGTGTCTCCAAATTTTCAACGCAAATACGATCGCGGCTAGCTCTAAATCGTGCGTAGGATAATTACGCTCATAACTCTTCAGTTGGCGGGAAGCATATGCAATCACTTTCTCATTCTGCATCAATACACAACCGAGTCCTTGATAAGAAGCATCACTATAAAGCGTAAACACATTAACGCCATCCGGGATTGCTAACACTGGTGCCGTTGTGAGACGAGTCTTCAACTCCTGAAAACTACGTTCACACTCGTCCGTCCACCGGAAAGGTACATTCTTTCGGGTTAGGTGTGTAAGAGGCACCGCAAGCTTAGCGAAATCCTTCACAAAACGACGGTAGTATCCTGCTAAACCCACAAAACTACGTACTTCAGTGGGAGTAGTCGGTTGTGGCCACTGGAGCACCGCATCAATCTTACTAGGGTCTACAGAAATGCCTTCTTTTCTCACGACATGACCAAGAAACACCACTTGTTCCACCCAAAAGTCACACTTCGAAAACTTCGCATACAACTTCTCTTCCCGAAGTGTTTGTAAAACAATCCGAAGATGCTGCTCGTGCTCCTCTCGAGTCTTGGAGTAGATCAAGATATCGTCAATGAAGACAATCACAAACTTGTTCTAGGAAATACGGCTTGAAGACCCGATTCATGAGATCCATGAAAAGCCGGGCATTCGTCACTCCAAAGGGCATAACGAGAAACTTCAAAGTGCCCATATCGAGTACTAAACGCCGACTTTGAAATGTCATCTTCCTTAACCTTCACCGATGATACCGGACCGTAAGTCAATCTTCGAGTAAACCGCCGAATCCCGCGTTGATCCAATAACTCATCAATACGGTAACGGTACTTATTCTTGATCGTCCACCTTGTTTAACTCCCAGAATCCATACAAAGCCGCATCGAGCCGTCCTTTTTCTTAACAAACAAGACCGGAAAGCACCCCAAAGGCGTATTTCGGTCGAATGAATCCTTTCTCGCATCAAATCATCCAATTGCGCTCGAGTTCCTTCAACTCGACCGGAGCCATACGATACTGAGTCTTAGAGATCAAGTGTTCGGTACAACTTCAATAGGGAACTCTACCTCTCGGGTTAGTGGTAACCCTTCAAGATCGTCAGGAAGACATCAAGAAACTCACATACCACCGAACCGATGATGGTGTCTTAACTTCCTTCGTATCCATACTACACATCCTCACCACGTATGCACTACACCCATGCTCAATGAGTTTCAGAGCCTTCATCGAGGAGATAACAACCCTAGTCGACCGTTCCAACCAAGGGAATGAAACAACCTCACCATCTGGAAACTTAAGAGCACGCTTAGAACAATCCAAAACTATGCCATGTTGCGTTAGCCAATCCATTCGAAAATAACATCAAAATCTTTAACTTCCAAGGCAATGAGATTAGCTAACGTCTCACACTCCCTAACTTGCACCATAATGTGCGGATAATACCACCAAAGACACTCGATTCAACCCCGTAAGGTCCAATGACATCCATAGGAGACCGAAGTAAAGGTATCGGACTCATTACTAACCGGCGGGCATACGACATGGATATAAATGAATGCGTAGCTCGAGAATCAAACAATGCATATGCGGGAGTAGTAGAAATATAAACGGTACACCAATCACATCGCTCTCTCCGGAACATCGGATTGAGCTATAGCAAATACTGCCTCCACTGCTTAGGCCAAGGCGCTTTGAGCCCCGTGATGCTTGATTCTTCGCCTCCGGGCAATTCGAACAATGTGCCCTTCCTTCCCACACCGTAACATCGGTCCGCATGCAGAAATAACATCGCCCGTATGAACCTTCCCACATGTCGGCATCTGCGTTGGGGACGGAGAGCTGGTCCCTTCTTCGAAGATTGAGATGAAGAAGTAGTATCCGCAGCCTCTTGTAGTTGATTTGTAATTCGAACCCTGCCTCGGCCCGAAAGTTGGAACCTGCGTCCACGGTTTCGGCAGAAGAACCTTGAGCAGACGTGGCCGAGCCTTGGGTCGATTGAGCGCTGAATTGGTTGGCCTCGACCTAAGCGAGCTTGCACAATTCTAGCTTCGCCTTCTCGGCTACATAAGCTCGTTCAATGTCTCCGCGCCATAACTTCGTGGCGAAACACTCGCCAACCGCACATCACGAGCCAACTCCGGTTTGATCCGCACAACAACCGAGCTATCTTCCTGCTAGGGCGTATCAACCATGTAAGTAGCAAACGAGCCAACTCCTCAAACTTCTTCCCATAAGCCATCACCGTCATATTCCCCTGCTGCAATTGAATAAACTCATTCGGTTTCTCATTCTTCAGCGACCTCGAAATACTTGCACGAAACGCACAAAAGTCGACCAAGTCACTACCCATATCGCACCATCCGCCCGTCTCTTCCCTCTTGATCAAGTCCCACCAAAACGGCCGAGCCCCTAAGCATAAAGTAGCACGCAGCTCACCGCCAGAATCGGAATATGTGCATACTCAAACATCCTCTCAATAAATGCATGTGAGTTCTCGGCATCAATTGGGTCCCTAGCATCCTCAAAGCTGGAGGGTTCAACCGTCGGAACCGACCAGTAGCCATCTCCCTATCTCGATCTTCCTTCGCCTTATCCCCTCAGGAAGTAGCCACCGTATTGCTACCACCAACATCTTTGTGGTTATTCGACTGCATCATCTGTTGCATCATCTGCGATGTCGCTCAACCAATCGCGTAAGCCTCTCTATAGTAGTCAGCTCGATCATCCGCCATCTATCATCCGAGAAGACAAAAGAAAAACACCGCATCGATTATCCAACCCTAACATATAACTCTCATAACACATCATATCGAGCGAGCGCAAAGCAACTCAATCACATGCAAACTCATATAACATATACAATACCTTGGAGGGCATAGAAATCCTTCAACGTCACGGAAATTAGGAAGTAATTGCTCGATACCCTTCTTTGTAACACCCGCAAGATGCGTCCGGTGACATCGTACTAGGAAGAGGCGTTACTGCGTGACGCCACCGAAGCTAACACATTTTCAAAGCGTTTTACGAAAACCTCAAAGCGATAATTTGCATATATATATCTAACGTGATAGCTCCAAAAGTTACATTACAAAGAGATTGCAAAAGTGTGCTTTTGTATACACATGACCCCAAAATCTTTTTCCTTCCCGTTTCTACACGCTGATTAGCTCACGCTGTGAGAGGATCCAAAGGCCACCTCCACCGCCTCCTACTTGCAAAGATCATCTAAAACATAAGAAAGAATACACGTGAGTCATAAAGACTTCGATGGGAAGAGACACAATGCACATGAACATCACATATCACTTCCGGGCCCATTGCGAATCATGTGTTAGCATTGGCGCCATTTAAACATTTGGCCGACCTCGTAACATCATCGGGCGTAGGTCCCCGTGAGGCCATACTATCGGTTATTGGGGCGTAGGTCCCCATTCGACCGACGTATCATTCGTTGGGCGTAGGTCCCCATATTTGGCGAAAACATAACATTAACGCAACACATGATAGGCAATCCAATCCAAGCACGCATGACATATGAGTACACATGGGCGAGACATTCATAGCATAGCATTTGGCCACAACATAAGCATATCATGAACCAAGATTAGGAAGCACCTAACCACTAGGAAATCACCATAACAAGCTAACCATGTCCTACTTTTTCCAAAACTAGGAAATTAGCCAAAGGAACTTGCATACATAGCTATCTAAGGATCATTCATGTCTCCACTTACCTCCTACCTAGATATTTCATCTCAAACCTACCTCAAAAAGACAAGAAACCAAGCTAGGAGATTGGTTGGATGATTCCTCTTCTCCCTTCCCTCTTCTCTTCCTTCCTTCCTCTTGCTTCCAAGATAGTAACTAGGATTGGAGCAATGATCCACAAGCCAAATACCAAGCCAAAGTCTTAAAATCACTCTTGAACTACTTCTCTAGGGTTTTGGGGAGTTGGGGGTCGAAAATGATGGAAAACCCCAAGCCAGCGTGTTAAAACCCAATCCAGCAGTTTACCGAGCTTAAAATTACGGTAGTAACTCTATCTTTTCTGTAGTAACTCCCAAATTCTGACGTAACTCCATGAATCTTCTGGCCGTAACCTTACGATCTGGCCAGTACTCAAAGAACATACGACCGTAATAAAGTCTCTGTAAATCCATGCATCTCACCCTTCAATAATTACGGCCGTAATCCATAACCCTTACGGCCGTAACCCATATAATACGGCCGTATCTCCAAGTCATACGGCCGTAATTAGCTCTCTGTAAATTTTGGCACATTTCCTCATTCCACAAATTACGGCCGTAACTATCTTACGTACGGCCGTAACCCGATAATTACGGCCGTAACCCATCAACTTACTACCAGAAACTCGATCTCTGTAATTTTGTAGCGGCCGGATTAGTCGCTCGGGAGGCCGTTTCGACACTTAATACCATACATAGCATCACCACGAAGTTACCAAGGGTCCAAACACATATTCACCACCTCACGATCATACATAACATCATAAATCACATGCATAAACGGACGGGATATTACAATCTACCCCCCTTAAATAAATTTCGTCCCCGAAATTGTTACCTGTAAAGAGTTCCGGATAATGATTCCTCATATCATCTTCTCGTTCCCACGTTTCTTCTTCCACGGTTGCGCTCCTCCATAGGACACGAACCAACGGTATCTGTTGCCTACATAGCTGTTTCGCTCGAGCAATAATTTGCCTTTGGTTTCTCCTCAAATGACAAATCCGGTTGAATGTCAAGTGGAGGATCCGGTAACACATGAGATGGATCTGGCAGGTACTTCCTCAGAGTCGAGATATGAAATACATTATGGATACGATCCATATGCGTGGGCAAGCGCAATCGATAAAGCAACCTCCCGATTCTCTCAAGAATCTCATACGGCCAATATATCGGGCGTCAATTTCCCTCGTTTACCAAATCGAAGAAAGCCGCTTTGATAGGGAAATTCGAATAAAGACCTTTTCACCGACTTCGAATTCAAGTGGACGGCGACGAGTATCAGCATAACTTTTCTGGCGATCCTGTGAAGCTTTCATTCGGCCTTTAATCTTCTCGACTGCCGAAATCATATCTTGGATCATTTCGGGCCGCATATCCTTCATCTCGCCGATCTCGCCCCAATGTAACGGTGACCTACACTTTCGTCATACAACGTCAGTGCGGGGCATCCCAATGGAAGTATGGTGATTGTTGTAACGCATAAATTCAATCAGCGGAAGGTAACGATCCCAAACTGTGAAAATTCCAAGGCACAAGAACGCAAACATATCTTCTAACGTTTGGATCGTCCTCTCCGATTGTCCATCCGTTTGGGGATGAAACTGCATCTTGAATTGAAGTTTCGTCCCTAACACCAAGCGCAACTCCTTCCGAAATGAGATAAGTACCTCGGGTCACGATCCAAAGTAATTGTAGTCGCACGCCATGTAATCAACAATCTCTTGTACATAGAGTCGAGCTAAGCTGCTCCATCTTAAGCGTCATATTGATAGGTAAGAAATGAGCAGACTTTGTGAGTCGATCGGCGATAACCCATATAGCATCACACCGCTTTACTCGTCAGTGAAACCCACTCCACGAAGTCCATCGTGATGTCATTCCATTTCCATTCGGGGTGGAAGTGGTTGGAGAGTTCTGCCGGTCTCTCGATGTTCGGCTTTCACTTGTTGGCAAATCAAACACTTTGCCACAAATGTTCGATGTCTCGTTTCATTCCTGGGCCACCAATAAAGCATCCGAATCTCCCTATACATCTTGGTGGAGCGGGATGAAGTGTATATGGCGTCATATGTGCCTCGTCACAAATCTCTCGTCGAAGGCTATCGGTCATCGGGACATAATACCGTCTTTGTATTTCGAGGGAATCCATTCAAAGACTTGATATTCTGGTCTTGGCTTCTCAGTGAGTCGTTTCTTCCTTTTGATTGCCCAATCATCAGTTTCCTGCCCATCCTTAATCCGATCCAACAACGTCGATCGAAGAGTCATGGCCGCCAATCGGGCTTCTTCTTGTTCCAAGATCTCTAAATCTAACTTCTCCATTTCTCGTTGCAACTCTCGAGGTCGTCGTTTCGGCTCTTTCCGACTTAAAGCATCGGCTACCACATTGGCTTTCCCGGGATGGTATTGAATCGAACAATCATAATCCTTCACCAACTCTAACCAACGGCGTTGGCGCATGTTGAGATCTTTCTGGGTGAAGAAGTACTTCAAACTCTTATGATCCGTATAAATCTCACATTTCACCCCATAAAGATAGTGTCTCCAAATTTTCAACGCAAATACGATCGCGGCTAGCTCTAAATCGTGCGTAGGATAATTACGCTCATAACTCTTCAGTTGGCGGGAAGCATATGCAATCACTTTCTCATTCTGCATCAATACACAACGGAGTCCTTGATAAGAAGCATCACTATAAAGCGTAAACACATTAACGCCATCCAGGGATTGCTAACATCGTGCCGTTGTGAGACGAGTCTTCAACTCCTGAAAACTACGTTCACACTCGTCCGTCCACCAGGAAAGGTACATTCTTCCCGGGTTAGGTGTGTAAGAGCACCGCAAGCTTAGCGAAATCCTTCACAAAAGCGACGGTAGTATCTGCTAAACCCACAAAACCTCACGTGACTTGATTGGGAGTAGTCGGTTTGTAGCCACCGAGCACCGCATCAATCTTACTAGGGTCTCTGAAATGCCTTCTTTTCTCACGACATGACCAAGAAACACCACTTGTTCCACCCAAAAGTCACACTTGAAAACTTAGATACAACTTCTCTTCCCGAAGTGTTTGTAAAACAATCCGAAGATGCTGCTCGTGCTCCTCTCGAGTCTTGGAGTAGATCAAGATATCGTCAATGAAGACAATCACAAACTTGTCTAGGTGCGGCTTGAAGACCCGATTCATGAGATCCATGAAAAGCTGGCCGGGCATTCGTCACTCGAAAGGGCATAACGAAAGCTCAAAGTGCCCATATCGAGTACTAAACGCCGACTTTGAAATGTCATCTTCCTTAACCTTCACCTGATGATACCCGGACCGTAAGTCAATCTTGAGTAAACCGAATCCGAAGTTGATCCAATAACTCATCAATACGGGTAACGGTACTTATTCTTGATCGTCACCTTGTTTAACTCCGATAATCCATACAAAGCGCGCTCCGGGAGCCGTCCTTTTTCTTAACAAACAAGACCGGAGCACCCCAAAGGCGAAGTACTCGGTCGAATGAATCGCTTTACGCATCAAATCATCCAATTGCGTTAGGAGTTCCTTCAACTCGATGGAGCCATACGATCTGAGTCTTAGAGATCGGAAGTGTTCCCTGGGTAACTTCAATAGGGAACTCTACCTCCTTCGGGTTGGTGGTAACCCTTCAAGATCGTCGGGAAGACATCAAGAAACTCACATACCACCGGAACCGATGATGGTGTCTTAACTTCCTTCGTATCCATACTACACATCCTCACCACGTATGCACTACACCCATGCTCAATGAGTTTCCGAGCCTTCATCGAGGAGATAACAACCCTAGTCGACCGTTCCAACCAAGGGAATGAAACAACCTCACCATCTGGAAACTTAAGAGCACGCTTAGAACAATCCAAAACTATGCCATGTTGCGTTAGCCAATCCATTCCGAAAATAACATCAAAATCTTTAACTTCCAAGGCAATGAGATTAGCTAACGTCTCACACTCCCTAACTTGCACCATAACAGACGGATAATACCACCACGGACAATCGATTCAACCAGTAGGTCCAATGACATCCATAGGAGACCGTAAAGGTATCGGACTCATTACTAACCGACGGGCATACGACATGGATATAAATGAATGCGTAGCTCCAGAATCAAACAATGCATATGCGGGAGTAGTAGAAATATAAACGGTACCTGCAATCACATCAGCTCTCTCCGGAACATCGGATTGAGCTATAGCAAATACCCGTCCTGCCGGCCGCGCCTGAGACTGTGATGCTTGATTCTTCGCCTCCGGGCAATTCCGAACAATGTGCCCTTCCTTCCCACACCCGTAACATCGGTCCGTACCGAAATAACATCGCCCCGTATGAACCTTCCCACATGTCGGGCACTGCGTTGGGGACGGAGAGCCTGGTCCCTTCTTCGCCGAAGATTGAGATGAAGAAGTAGTATCCGCAGGCCTCTTGTAGTTCGGACTGTAATTCGAACCCCTGCCTCGGCCCCGAAAGTTGGAACCTCGTCCACGGTTTCCAGCCGAAGAACCTTGAGCAGATTGAGCCGAGCCTTGGGTCGATTGAGCCGCCTGAATTGGTTGGCCTCGACCTAAACGAGCTTGCACAATTCTAGCTTCCGCCTTCTCGGCTACATAAGCTCGTTTCAATGTCTCCGCATAACTTCGTGGCGAAACACTCGCCAGCGCACATCACGAGCCAACTCCGGTTTGGCCGCAACAAACCGAGCTATCTTCCGCTAGGCGTATCAACCATGTAAGTAGCAAAACGAGCCAACTCCTCAAACTTCTTCCCATAAGCCATCACCGTCATATTCCCCTGCTGCAACTGAATAAACTCATTCAGTTTCTCATTCTTCGCAGCCTCCGAGAAATACTTGGCACGAAAACGCGCACAAAAGTCGGCCCAAGTCACTACCCATATCGCACCATCCGCCGTCTCTTCCCTCTTGATCAAGTCCCACCAAAACGGCCGAGCCCCTAAGCATAAAGTAGCGACTCACCCGCTCGAGAATCGGGAATATGTGCATACTCAAACATCCTCTCAATCGTCTGTAGCCAGTTCTCGGCATCAATTGGGTCCCTAGCATCCTCAAAGACTGGAGGGTTCAACCGTCGGAACCGATCTGTAGCCATCTCCCTATCTCGATCTTCCTTCGCCTTATCCCCTCCTGGAGTAGCCATAAGCACTTGCTACCACCCAAACCTTTGTGGGTTATTCGAATTACTGCATCATCTGTTGCATCATCTGCGATCTTTGCTCAACCAATCGCGTAAGCCTCTCTATAGTAGCTGCCTGATCATCTGCCATCTATCATCCAGAAGACAAAAGAAAAACACCGCATCGATTATCCAACCCTAACATATAACTCTCATAACATCATATCCCGAGCGAGCATAAAGCAACTCAATCACATGCAAACTCATATAACATATACAATACCTTGGAGGGGCATAGAAATCCTTCAACGTGCGGAAATTAGGGAAGTAATTGCTCTGATACCACCGCCAGTAACACTCCGCTTCAAGACGCCCAAATGCATCGTGATTAGGAAGAGGCGTTACCTGGCGTGACGTCAACCGAGCTAACACATTTTCAAAGCGTTTACGAAAACCTCAAAGCGATAATTTGCATATATATATCTAACGTGATAGCTCCAAAAGTTACATTACAAAAGAGATTGCAAAAGTGTGCTTTTGTATACACATGACCCCAAAATCTTTTTCCTTCCGCTTTCTACACGTTGGCGAGCTCACGCGGCGTGAGAGGATCAGCGCCACCTCGACTTGCCTCCTACTTGCAAAGATCATCTAAAACATAAGAAAGAATACACGTGAGTCATAAAGACTTCGATGAGGAAGAGACACAATGCACATGAACATCACATATCACTTCCGGGCCCATTGCGAATCATGTGTTAGCATTGGCGCCATTTTAAACATTTGGCCGGCCTCGTAACATCATCGGGGCGTAGGTCCCCCGTGAGGCCATACTATCGGTTATTGGGCGTGGGTCCCCATTCGACCGACGTATCATTAGTTGGGGCGTGGGTCCCCATATTTGGCCCTAAAAACATAACATTAACGCAACACATGATAGGCAATCCAATCCAAGCACGCATGACATATGAGTACACATGGACGAGACATTCATAGCATAGCATTTGGCCACAACATAAGCATATCATGAACCAAGATTAGGAAGCACCTAACCCTAGGAAATCACCATAACAAGCTAACCATGTCCTACTTTTCCAAAACTAGGAAATTAGCCAAAGGAACTTGCATACATAGCTATCTAAGGATCATTCATGTCTCCACTTACCTCCTACCTAGATATTTCATCTCAAACCTACCTCAAAAGACAAGAAACCAAGCTAGGAGATTGGTTGGATGATTCCTCTTCTCCCTTCCCTCTTCTCTTCCTTCCTTCCTCTTGCTTCCAAGATAGTAACTAGGATTGGAGCAATGATCCACAAGCCAAATACCAAGCCAAAGTCTTAAAATCACTCTTGAACTTCTTCTCTAGGGTTTTGGGGAGTTGGGGGTCGAAAATGATGGAAAAACCCCAAGCCAACGTGTTAAAACCCAATCCAACAGTTTCTGCCGACTTAAAATTACGGCCGTAACTCTATCTTTTACGGCCGTAACTCCCAAATTTACGGCCGTAACCCATGAATCTTACGGCCGTAACCTTACGATACGGCCGTACTCAAAGAACATACGACCGTAATAAAGTCTCTGTAAATCCATGCATCTCACCCTTCAATAATTACGGCCGTAATCCATAACCCTTACGGCCGTAACCCATATAATACGGCCGTATCTCCAAGTCATACGGCCGTAATTAGCTCTCTGTAAATTTTGGCACATTTCCTCATTCCACAAATTACGGCCGTAACTATCTTACGTCACGGTAGAATCTGATAATTACGGTAGTAACCCATCAACTTACGGTAGAAACTCGATCCTGCAGACTTTGTAGCGGCCCCATTAGCCGCTTCGAGGCCAAGTTTGACACTTAATACCATACATAGCATCACCACGAAGTTACCAAGGGTCCAAACACATATTCACCACCTCACGATCATACATAACATCATAAATCACATGCATAAACGGACGGGATATTACACCAAGCCCCAAGCCCTAAGCCCTCAAACAACCGAATGCTCTCTTCTCTCTCTAAGAAACTTGGAGAATTTTGGCCCAAATCATGACTTTGGCCGGTTCCGGCCAACAACCGCCAGACCACCCGCCGACACCACCACCTGCCACCTCTCTGGCTGTGATTGATGCCAGAAACAGCCCCAAAAGCCCCCCAATAATGGACCCAAACTCGGGCAAAACCACCCCGAACCAAACTTCCATGATTCCTGCCATCTCTACCCAATTAATTCACATGGAAACGAGCGCCCCTAAGCCTTCTACTCAACCCCCAAGCCAATTTCGAATGGGCATCCATGGATTAAGCACAATTACATCAAACTTTGTAAAGCCTAACATTTCATCTCCCACTCAATTACTCCACTTCGATGCCTCAAATTGCAGCTGTAGGATGCACTCATGATCTCTATCAAACCCATGAAGTCCAATTTGTTCCATCTCTTCCAATCAAAAAGCCCCAATTTCAAGTTTCAACCGAAACTTAGCATGCGCAATTCTCCCAAATTCCAACACATTAATGGCTCAAAATAAGGCTGTAGAATCCCTAATGATCGTCCACAATCCCATGCAACCCAATTTGTGAAATCCATTCCGGATAAAAAAGCCCCAAATTTGGGTGAAAACCGAAATTTGTGCCCCAAATTGACCACTTTGGAGGCCGAATTAGAAGTTGGTGCAGTTGAAGAAAATGATCAACATGTCGAGAAGTCCCTCCCAGGTGGGGTCCGCGACCTCCACGTCTTTGAAGCGTCGTGGCGGCCGTGCCATAAAGGCTCCAGCGCGATGTCCGAACAATTTCCGCCCCTCTCGACGATGTCCCGTGCTCTGCCATATCCTCAGGAGACTCAGACTGGTGTCCCGACCGATCGTACTTATGCTTCGGCCGTTGCTAAGCGGTCCGTTTTATCGACTGACGAGCGGGCAAAGAGGAAGTCGTTTGATTCATTGTTTAGCCAATCTCATCAGTCCGCCATTGTTTTTAGGCCCCCTCACATGCATCGTGGTGAGCCGGCTATCTCTATTTCGACCGATGAGGAGTCTGAGCTGGCTGCCCCGTTTCGGTTTACTTTGGTGGACTATACTCGATTGTTCTCGCGACCGCGCTAGTTTATTAGTGGTTGTGAGATGAAGTCTGAGCTGGCTGCCCCGTTTCGGTTTACTTTGGTGGACTATACTCTATTGTTCTCGCGACCGCGCTAGTTTATTAGTGGTTGTGAGATGAAGGTACTGAAGTGGACGGTAGACACTCATATTCGGATTGTAAGGTTGGTGCTCCCCAGCGCCGCCTACGGCCACATCCGGTCCCCCAGCCACTTCTACTCCGCCTGTTGCGCGGCCCGTGGTTTCTTGTGCAGCTCCTGCCCCCCGATCTCAGCCGAAGATGGGGGTTGCGATGGTTTCTGAGCCGGTCCGTCAGTGGAGACCTCGTGTACGGTTCCAGACTCCGCCAGTCACTGCCCATGTGGGCTCTTCTCCGCCGACTATATCTGATGTTCCATCGGTTCCGGTACCGCTTACGAGCTCCCCAGTGACTTCGTTGGTCAGTTCTCCTGTTATTGTTGAGTCTGTTGATTTTGGTGATGATTCAGACGACCAGTTGAGTTTTGTCGGTTGGGACCCTCTTTCGGTTGATCGGGCTCCGTCCAGGGATGCTGCTCCTCCCGATGTATCTATTGGTCTTGGGTTGAACCTGTTATTCAGTATGTGGGCCCGAGTGCGCGTGTTGCCTCTCCATTGCCCTGACGCCAAGATAATGCTTTGGCGTCGCCCCCTCGCACCCACCGCCTCGAGCTCCACTCTTTGGTATTCATAGGCGTCGCTCGGCTGATGATCTCGTCGGGTTGGCGGAGCACGAGGACCAGTTTGAGCCGGTGACTAGTAGACGACAGAAGAAGCGGCGGGCCCGTGCGGCCAAGGTCCAGGTTGCCGCTACTTCCCATATACAGACCCGTAGTCGGTCCAGGTCAATTACTTCTTCCCCTCCTCATTCCGTATGTTGATGAGTCTATTGGTGTTGAATGTTCGAGGTATTCGGAGTTCAGTTACTCGGAGGCGCTTGAAAACGCTCCTCCAGATGCATGGTGTTTCTTTCCTTGTTATTATTGAGCCCATGATGTTGCGCCAGGATTTTTCATTTGTTCATCGTTTCTTAGCTTTTGATCGGGGGGTCCAGAATCGGACCGACCGGATTTGGTGTTTTTGGAGGGAGGGTACTACTGTTGAGATTCTGATTCATCATCCCCAGTTCCTTCACCTCTGCATCGGGGAACCTCGGCTCCCGAAGCCTTTTTACTTTATGCCCGTTTACGCCTCATGTGACTATGTGGAGAGAAGGGTGTTGTGGGCTACTCTGCATGGTGTGTCTGTGGGGATGGATTAGCCCTGGTTAGTTGGAGGTAACTTTAATGTCATTGCGGCCGAGAGTGAACGCACTGGTTATAGTACGAGAGATCGGGGTATTTCGGATTTCGGTGATATGATGTTGGATTGTGGTCTCTCTGATGTTGGCTTCGTTGGGGAGCCTTACACTTGGTCTAATAGCCGGGTGTGGAAGCGTCTGGATAGGATTTTGATGAATCCCGACGCCGCCGGTTTCTTTCATCAGCTGTCTGTTCGCCACTTGAATAAGCATTGTTCTGATCATGCGCCGTTACCTGCTCAGTGGGAGCCGTTCCCGCAGTCGGGGCCCCGACCGTTCTGTTTTCTTAATGTCTGGGCCCGTCACCATGATTTTCACTCATTTGTCTCTCAGAAGTGGTCTTACCCCTCCGGTCACACCGGTATGGCTGTTTTCTGGGAGAAATTTTTCCGACTGCGACAGGGACTTGGTTGGTGAAATCGGCATGTCTTTGGGAATATCTTTGATAGGGTTCGGGATGCCGAGTTATCAATCGATGAGGCGGAGCGTGTCTTTGACACTGATCCTTTGCCCGAGCATCGTGAGCAGTTACATCGCGTTCAGGCAGACCTAATCATATTTTGTCGATTGAGGAGGGTTTTTGGAGACAAAAGTCCGGTGCCCGTTGGTTGGCTGAGGGGGACTGGCTGATGGGGTTATTCTATATGATCAGCAGTCAATCCAGAGCTCTGCAGTGGACTTCTTTCAGGGGTTGTTGTCCTCTCCGGGGACCATGCGGCAACCGCTTCAGCCTGGTATTATTCCTTCTCTCGTTTCCATAGAGGATAATACCCGGTTGGCGGCATTCAGGTCAGTTTGTTAGGCGGGGTCATGTTCGCATCATTGTGCCCATTTTCATCTTCTGGCACCTGTGGACGACACATAATGATGCGAAGTACCGGGGCATTCCTGTTGATTCTCGGCAGATCATTTGGCGCGTCTATCGGGCCCTTTCTCTCATGCACACCGTTGGTGTGTTTCGTCTCTCTCATTGGAGGGGAGATCACGACTTGGCTGCGCTGTTTAGCGTGACTCTTATTTCACCACCTCCCTCCCTCCCATCGTTGGTGATCTGGCGTAGGCCGTCAGTGGGGTCCTGTAAGCTCAACACTGATGGTTGTGTGGTTGATGGTCGGGCTGGTGGGGGAGGGGTGATCCGAGATCATTTTGGGCACTGCGTACGGGCTTTTTCCTCATTTTACGGTGACTGCGCTATTTTGGAGGCCGAGCTCCGTGCCATTTTAGACGGCCTATTGCTTGCACGTTCCCTCGGCATTGGTACAGTTTGGGTGGAGGCCGACTCGTCCGTTGCTGTTCATTATGTTGTTCGGGGAGGCGGGCCATGGTACTTACAGGTTGTCCTCCGACGCATTCGTCAACTTCTCATGACAGACAGGGACATGGTCTCGCTTCAGAGGGCTTATTGCTTCAACGGTACACAGAGTATGAGCCGCATCACTTGCCGGCTCGAGCTCGAGCTCTCGTCCAGATGGATCGGCATGGATTTCCGTCGGTTCGTGAGCCTTAGTTTTATCTCTATTTTGCATTTATTCATTCTTATGTACAGGGAGGTAGTACCTCCTTATTTATTATTCAGTTATTATTTTCATTCATTATTGTTATGGAGATAGTATCTCCTCATTTACTTCTTTTCGCATATATTTTCTCCGCATTGTTTGGAGGTCAGGTTTATGCCCCCCTCCTTTGTTCCTTACTTTCCTCATTAATAAAAAGATAGGGGGATTCCAAACCCCCACCAGCTAGCATCGGCGGACGCGTAAAACCAACGTTCAAGTCTAGCTGGTGCTTTGTTAAAAAAAAACCCAAAACCCCAAACCCCAAACCCTAAACCCTAAACCCACGAACCCCTGACCTAACCTCAACCCTGTAACCCCCAACCCCAACCCCCAACCCCAACCCCTAACCCCCAACCCCAACCCCAAAATCGAACCCCAAAACCCCCAAACCCCAAAACCCCAAACCTAAAACCCTTTAAACCCTAATAACAAAACTACACAAACGAAGCCTAGAAGCTTCTACCTTCCTCTTTGAACTCACACTCTGCATATAAACCCCACTTTCGATCACTTCATTTTGCTTGAAGAAGAAGAAGAAGGATTTTTTTTCTTCTCAACGAAAATCAATCTCAAACAAACTCAACGATTTGACAATGATACATCCTCTTGAAGAATCATTTTTCTCAACAAAAATATATCCAACCCAACTCTAAGAATTAGAATGTGATCTCATGTGTTTTAGAGCTGGTTTAGGATGACTTGAAAATTAGGATGATCGCAGTTCTTATTGAAAATTATGAAAATTATCTCACAATCATTATGTAATCCATTTCACTCTATGTTTTTAGGAAAATATCGTGGGCTGAAAATCCAAGCCCAGCATACAAATTTTATTAACAGGAAAAAACATGATAGACCTAACTGGATGGAGATATATGAGCCTTACCTCCCAGAGCGCTAAATACATCATACAAAAATAATTCCAGAAAACCTAGGTCTAAATTAAAGATGAAATGGGAGTACTACTCCAGGTACAATAAAGCACAACAGCAAAAACAGGGTTCCAAAAGCAGCAAAGCCTTACTATTTAACAAGTCTCAGGCTAAACATGTTTTCAGCGTAATTTCATCAATAAAAAATATGCACTATAGTATCTAGACAAAAATCTCAACAAGAGCTTTAATACGGAAAACAAGTGAAAACAATTCGTTATAATATATTGTCTATGAAAATTGGTTACTTAATATACCCCACTAATACCACATTTATACTTTTAGCCCCCCAAAAAAAAGAAAAAAAAAGAATAGATATGTTGCGTTGCTGTCATTTCCGGCAGCAAATGCTACCCAAAATGGAAGCCCCATTCAACAACAAGTGTTGTTCGACTGTGGTTGGTCAAACAGCATAAAAACAAAAGGTGATTTGGTAATTTTACTGGATATTATTTTTGTCCAAAATTGTTTTGGGGTGTATTTAACAAGCTATGGGATGCAAATAGTCTCAACCTACTTTTTATTTTTTCCTCATTGTCCAACTCCTGTAAAATTATTATTTCATTTAAGTCCTGAATTAATATATAAATCCCTATATTCCTTATCGAGATTCTGGAATCATTTTCCCCCTAGAATCTCAGTTGGTATATTTATTAAAAAGTTTATATATGATTGGAAATCATGATCTATGACCATAATGATGTAGAAGTCAATTCTAAGACGAATGTCGCGTTTACAAATGTTATTTGCAATCATTTACAATTTACGTTAGACTAACATATTAATATGGTATGCATGTCTTACCTTCTGAGAAATGTTTTGTCAAGTTATAAAATTGTGGTTTATCAAGATTAGTGAAGTGATTCGAGTGCATCGCATTGTTATGAAAAAATTATTCCCCAAATTTAATTTGCTCAAATTAAGGATGGGGCTAAATGCACCTCCTATTTTTGCTTAATACACCCACTTTGCATTTTTTTTTTGAAAAGAACCCACTTTGCTAAATACACACATTCCAAATAAAATAAAATAAAATAAAATTTATCAAACCCAATTTAATTCATACACCCCCCAAATTCCCATTTTACCCTTAAAAAAAAAGAACGAAAAACAAACATCTTTAAAGATGTTTTATCAGAAGGTAGAACATTGATGTTCGACCAGCATCGGTTGAACATCTCTAATGATATTTGGTGAACTAGCGCTGAATTTTGATAGTCCAAGTTGACATTTGTTGGAAATGGAGGAGATTTGAGAGAGATATTTGATGGTCTACTAATGGTGGTTTGACCACTAGATCTGGTGGTTGGACTAACTGTGCTATTAAAAAATAATTAGAGTGTGTATTTAGAAAAAAGGGGGTGAATTTAGCCCCCCACCCCTAAAAATTAAACAAGCCCATGCCTTTGGTATCAAACAAGCCAAAAAAGTTAAGGGTCCCCAAAACATACTCTTCACATCCACCCATATTTTCTCTTCAAAAATACCCTTATGTATAATTACCATCATATCCTTTTCTTTTAATTTTATACACCACCAACTAAACACACCATCCTTCTCTACTAAATACACCCCCAGCCCCCATTGTTCATCATCCCACCCTATCACTCTGTATCTCGAGTCTCCTCCTTCTCCAACAAATCTCTCATGACCTCGTAAAAGACCATCAAAGATCGACGTTCATCAGCAGTATAAATAACTATAGTAATTTAGATCACATTATTCGTCATTTTTCGTTGGAAATAGAAATTACACTATGCTGAATCGGATGTTTGGCCAAACATTACAAGGCCATGTTTGGCCAACAAGGATATGGATATTCGGTCACGTGTGGCTAAACACCCTTTGTGATGTTCGGCCATTTTTGGTCAAAACCCTCAAATCTATTCCACGAATGTTGGGCAGAACTTGATTTTCGCATAAAAAAAAATTATTCCACTTTTGTACTATAATATCAATCCATCGACAAATTTGGTGTTTGCAAATAAGCTTGATTTTGCCCCTTATTCTTGTAGTTGGAGAGATGGAGTATGCGCTTCTCCCTCTTTTTGTTCGCCCAAGGTAAGAGAAATGTGGGGGTGTAGCTGTGTAGGGTGTTTTTGTTTTAAATGGGATGTGAGGATAAAATTGAAAATAGGCGAGGTGTGAATGGTAAACTATGGGTGATCTGAAAACTGGTGTTCGGGTATGTTTAGCATCTGGGTGAGTGTGATTAGCAATTTTTGGGGTGCCATGCCCGAACGTTAACACTTTCGTTAACCCCAAAAGGAAACACCGGTAATGTTATGTTAAGAGCGTTGGAAAACGTTGGGAGAAAAAATATGAGAGAGATGTGGGCGCGGACTCCACCCGCTCCACCGCATTCAGTGGGTTGTGAGACGCTGGGTTACGGGGAGTTGGGTGGATTGTTTCCCTCCCTCTGCTTCCACTGTTACGCACACTATTTTTCATTTCCTCTTTCTCCGATTCGATCCTCCTTCCTTCCATCCCGATTAAAGAAATCAGATGCCACAATTAGTTAATTAATTATTATAAGTCTAGAAAAAATTCAATTTGTAAAACCCACAAAACTCCAAAACCCGCACTTCCCCCCTCCACTGCTTACCTTGAAGCCTCAATTGACAGGGTAACGTCGAGAAGTTGGGACTTCCATGCGATCTTGTTCGTCTTTGGCGGGCAATGGTTCCGCGGAGGAAACTTTCCGTTGATGAGAATGGTGCAGATGACGTGGCAGCGTAGCTTGCTCAAGAGGAAAGCGCCGCTAGGGCTGAAAAACGTCGGCAACAGCTGCTACCTCAATTCGGTGCTACAGTGCCTCACCTACACCCCTCCCCTTGCCAATTTCTGCCTTAGGTTTCTCCATTCCTCCAACTGTAAGCCTCCAATCATATTCCTATCTACTTATTTGTTTGCTTGCCTTTAAGAAATTACTCACTCCACTATACGTCTAACAGCTGTATCAATATGTTATCTATTCAGAGTAAGAGCTCTGCTGTCTCCCCCGCACATGTTTGTAGCTATGCATGTATTTTCGTGTATAAATATATATAGGTCTACATTAATATCTGGGCGTAGAATTGATATTCATGGGAGGAAATAGAGATAAAATTCAGAACAATTGCTACACACACACACATTAACAGGAAAGCAGTGCATTTAGCGCTGACAACACAAATCACAACAAAGCAGCAACTTTTAACTGAACTTATCCTCATGTACTTAGTCATGCTCTGCGTTGTTCTTCGGTAAGAAATTGAATTACTTATAAAAATACCAATTCATTTGGCATGGTTTGAGATGAACCCGAAGAGTGAAAACTATCATGGTCTGAATAAATAAAATCCCGATGGAGTGAGTAGTATCACTGGTTGTGAAAGCCTTGAACCAAGGCATTATGATCCAGGTCACACATTGATTAGAAATAACTTTTTACCAAAAAACCACTGGTGCCAAAAATTCTTAGGGCTTGTTCTATAGAAGATGTTGTTGATTTATGTTGATTTATTCGAACGATGTATTAGATGTGTTGGTTGAAAATTGAGGAAAAGATATTAAAAAATGTAAAGTAATTGTATGAGTGGTTGAAAATAACGAGAGAGAAAAACTTAATGGAAGTTAGTGGAAAAAAAAATGGTGTATAAAGCAAGCCCTTAATTAACTAACACAATGTTGACTAATAAAGACCCAATTGTAATAACAATAAAGCTTTTGTTCATTTTATTTTTATGTTTTATATTGTAACTAAAAATTAACTTTTGCTACTAGTCAAAGATTAAAGTCGAACATCAATGTCAACCACACATTTCACATCATTACTCATTATCACCCACATATCTTGTGGTCTTCACCAGTATTCGACCTACAAAGCTAGTTTTGGTTAGCAAAAAGTTCACTCAAACACGCTAAAGGTACTGGGGTGGGAATGGTTTGGAAGTACGTTAATTGTTATTTGTGCATCTAGTAGCTTCAGCATGCTGGATGCATATGTTTTGCTAACTTAAGCGAGAACTGAATCTCCAGAATGATGCCTTTTACCTTGAGCATTCTGGATGCATGTGTTTTTCTAACTTAAGAGAGACCTAGATTATCTCCAGAGTCCAGAATGATGCCCTGTACCAGCAATTCACTCTATATGTAATAATTTAGATGTATTTCTTTTAGTATAAGTGGTAAACTATAGTTTCAGCATGTATCAGCAAATGTATTGAAAACTGAAGTGGACAATTTTGTTATTTTTTATTTGAAAAAAAAAAGAAAAAAGAAAAGTAGGAAGTAGCTAACAATTCTTTGGAAGCATTTTTCTTTATGTTTTTGTTTCCCATCACATAATTGCATATGTTGGAAAAAGGAAAAGAATGCATTTTATTAGCACTGTTTCTATGAATTTTGTGATAGGGTCAACAATGGCAAAAGAAATAAACAGGTATTTGTTTTCCAGCGTTCACTTGGGGCATTTTTATTTTTTCCCCTCTTAAAAGTTAAAACCCCATTGCAGTTGTTTCTCGGAACGACTCCCGTTTTCTCGATCTCTAGATAAACTCAATTTTGAACTGAGTCACTGAGATATATGATAACTGGCAACTTACTAACATAGAGAAGTATTTTGAAGTGTTAATGTACTTTTGTATCCATACAGAGAGTTTATTAACTGCCAATATCTTTTTATAGGTGATGTGGGGGCATCGAAGGAGAAGAAGAGCGAGTGCCCGTTTTGCATATTAGAAAAACGGATTGTACGCTCATTGAGCATTGAAGCTGCATTAGATACACCTTCGAGAATCAATAACTGTTTGAGGATATTTGCGGACCATTTTAGGGTAGGGAGACAAGAGGATGCTCATGAATTTTTGCGCTATGTTATTGATGCTTGTCATAGTACGTGTTTGAGGTTGAAGAAGTTACAGCAACAGAGGAGAAAGGGTGGGGTCGAGAATGGTGGAAACAGCGGTAGCTGTGGCAATACGGTTGTTAAGGAGATATTTGGTGGCGCTCTACAAAGCCAAGTGAAATGTTTATCATGTGGGTCAGAGTCAAATAAGATTGATGACATTATGGACATTAGTCTTGATATTTTGCATAGTGGATCACTTATAGAGGCTTTACAAACGTTTTTTCATCCTGAGGTTTTGGATGGCAACAATAAATACAAATGTGACAAGTAAGCATTCCAAATTCTCTCTACCTAAAAGATTGATATATCTGCAAACATGTGCCCATATCCACCCGCACGTAAACTTATCCACGTTATCTTATCCAAGCATGCATGCATCCCTACTTAAAGCAGTAACATATGTACACCTATACGGACATGGTGTTCTTTATTCATCCTGATATTTGGAACTATTGCTTATGCACGTGGATTGAAAACTTATGCTTGTTTAGTTGTAAGAAATTGGTGGCAGCCAGGAAGCAAATGTCAATTCTTCAGGCTCCAAATGTGCTTGTCATCCAATTCAAGGTGTGTCAATCATAGAATTATGTTTTATTAGTGGTACATGTTAAGAGTAAAAATCTGATGAATGCAATGGTTTGCGAATCTGCAGAGATTTGAGGGCATGTTTGGTGGGAAAATCGATAAACCTATTGCTTTTGAGGAGACTCTGGTGCTTTCAAGTTACATGTGCAAAGCAAGCCAAGTAAGTTGTGCAGTGGTGGTTGTCAATTGAATATGGTTCTTAGTTACATTGGTAGTGTCTTTCTATCCCTAAAACCACAAAGATAAATTCACAGTCCCGCAGAGATAAGAGACAGAAGTACGCAAGAATATTTCCTCCCGGTTGTACTTCTCATTCTTCGCTCCACGACTTTCACCCGTTCCGTGCTCCCTCATCCACATGTTCATTCGACTCCCACCTAGTTATGTATTTTCTCCTCATATCAAATCCCCTCCCAATCTGATGATGTGGCTGTCTCCTTCTATACAATCTGATCTATCAAATACCTTGCATTTTCCCTACACTGTAGTCAGCCTGCTGTTTGCTTCAACTCTGTCACTCCTTTTTGTTACAATATTGCGGTTCCATGTACCTTCAGAAATTCTACCTCGTACTCCAGTGTAGACTTTAAAATTGGGTTTCTTCACATCCTTATCCTGTTATTTTAACTTCTTAATGTGGTTTGCCCTTACAATGTCGCAGGCAGACCTAGTGAAGCTAAATAAGAGCTTGTTTGATACACACTTTTTAAAAAACTATTTTTCTCCACTACCATCTTCACCACTCATTACATTAATTTCATTTCTTTTTTATGTTTTAAGGTTTTATTTTATTTTATTTTATTTTTTAATAACTTCTCAACTACGGATGTCAAAATTTTTTCAGCGATCTCTCTCAAACAAACTACTTGCTTTTTCACCACACCTTAATTAAAAAATCATTTTACTTAAATGTAATTTTCAACGACTCATTTCATTGAATGTACTTTCTATTGAATTGGCACAATCTTGAAGTTCATCTAGATTTTTCTAGTAGTTTTGCAATGTTTCAAAGATATTTGTGCCACATACCAAACTTTGATTAAGAATTTTAAAACTCAACCCACTAATCTTTATGAACCGGCATTAATTTTAGTTGAGTGTTTAGTGTGAATACATTGGTGCTAAAATTATCAATCTATTGAACTTGTTAGATGTTACTGCCCTGTGAACCTGTAGTTTATTGTTTCAGTAATGATAGGTACAATTATTTTTTAGAACTTCATTTTACTTTCACATTCAAAAAAAATGTTTTTCCCTGTAATCTCCGAAACATACGCTGAATATCTTTTAACTCTTAACTGGTTCTTTGCAACCTTTTTCTAACTATACGCTCTTACTTCTCGAAGTCAAACTTCAATGTCAATCACGGAGTCAAACAACTAACTGTTATATGCACATTTAGTGGAGCCCACCTTTTTACTTTTTTAAAACTACAAAAGTAATTTTTTTTGCCGAATAAAAGTTTACCCAAACACAAGCTCTTTGTAAGTTATTGTATTAAGCTATATATGGCATGCGACCTTATCTTGATGTTTCTGTTGACTTTGCATTGTCATGCCATCTAGGAGACGTGTCTTCTTTCCATCCTCTCAACTGCCGCATCTAGGTGTGTTAAAATTTTCTTGTGCCATATTCAACCATCTAAATTTATATTGGAGTGCATTTGAACTGATTGACAGATATTTGACACTGCAAGTGATTGAAAAGTTGAAGCAGGATACAGTTGGTGGTATTGTTCAAGAATTGAATCTGGACTGCATTCTTTACTGTACCATGCACAAGAATATGACATCAATGGAATTCAACTTGCGGTTTAGTTTATAGACATAACTGAAATGTTTTCTGGATGTTGCAGGATCCACACCCGGAGTACAATCTATTTGGCACCATCGTCCATTCAGGCTTTTCTCCCGATTCTGGGCACTATTATGCATATATTAAGGTCTTGTCCTGTTCATATAAGTTAGTTAATTTTTGCATGTTTTATGCAAGTTCACATCAATTAACAACACTGTCATAACAACACTGGCATGCGCTGATTCCATCTATTCCCTTTCAGGATGCATTGGGCCATTGGTATTGCTGCAATGATTCTTGTGTATCACTTTCTACAGTAAGAGAGGTTTTATCAGAAAAGGTCTATATCCTGTTCTTCTCTCGCACAAAACAGAGGGCCCGAACTGCAGACAACGATTTGGTAACAAGTGGACAAATGCCCCATGAGGCCAATGGCAATGCTCGAACCAAGATCGAAAAGTCAGGCTTTTTGGAGAAACCAATTGGTGGAAAAAAATTCTCTAATAATTGTCATATTGGTGCAAATAATTCAACTGAATCCGTTGAGACCAATGGTCATTGCACATCCAGAATGCAAAAGTCAAGCTCTTCTGTCAAGCCACCAAGTATGAAACTGGATTACGATCACAATTCCATGACAAATAAGCCAATCTCATTTAAGGTTGATAAAGGCCATTCTTGTCCGGAAAGGAAGTTGAATGACTTCGAGAAATCGAATATCAAAGAGCTCGCTGCCATGGGAAATGTGAAAATCGTTGTTCATCAGAGAGATTCCAATGGTAAAATTGGCAACCCTGCGCCGTCATTCACTCTGATGGAAAAAGATAAAAAGGTGGTGTCTGTACCTGATAGGAATTGTGGAAGCAAAAGTCGGTCAATAGCATCAATTCATGTTCATAAGAATGGATCATCACCCATGGCTGGTAGTAATGGAAATATTCGTGTGGAACGTGATATGATAGATGGAAGTCTATGTGGAGTAAATGGCGCAAAAACCTCGCTGGCATCAGTGAGAAGTCTTGATTGCCAGGATATGCATGATGGTTGTAACAGAAATCCCTCTAATAACTACGGATTGAAGAGGAAAAAAAACGATGGTCTCTGCATTTTGTTGGAGAAAGATGCTGAATCATGTGCAGAAGTGGAAGCATTCAAGGAATTGTATGTTACTTCTGTTTCTGAAGCTTTTATTTTGTTTCCCCACATTTTCAAGTTTCTGGATGTTGATAAGGGAAAGCTTGAAAGTTGCACATATTTTTAACTTAAGTTACTCGGGAAGTAATTTAATATAGCATCTATTCTGCAAGCACTATATGGTAGGCAAAGAGGAATAATCCCATTCTTTTATACATCTGAAATCAATGGATTTTAACTTCAGACAGCAATCAAATTCTACTATAATATTTCATGTATGAATTACTTTGTCTGTTGCCCCGTTCTAGAGGTGCAAAGTGAAATATCCCTGGCACACATAACAAACACGCCAGCGAACAAAAAATAAAAATAAAAAACAACAAAAAAATAAAATAAAATAAAGATAGCTAGAAGGCTTGGCGTCTATTAGGATTTTGTTGATGAACCATTCTTGAATAGCAACATCCTTTTTATCACTTTATGTAACTACCATTTTGTTGTGTGTTTTTTCCTAATCATTTGGTTGTAGTGAATGGTATTATTCATATGTTCAGGTATCTTAGTGTGTGTGTGATAGAGATTATTGCAAAAATGAGTTTTGGATGTGTGGTAGAAAGTAAAGAAAATGGTTTTAAAAAATAGTTGAAAATGATGGCAGAGAAAACATGATCTTTTTTGAATAAGTTGTATCAAACAAACTCTTAATTTGTAGATTTAGTAATGGTGGGGCTGTGAAATGTGCTTATAGTTTGATTTTGAGTAGAAGTGTACTGTCAGAAAAAATGAAAGGGGCAGAAAAAGGAATTGAACTAGCTTATTTTTGCTACAACTTTCTATAAAATTATTTTTCTCCAAAAACATTTCAACCACTCTATTTATTTGACACTTTCATATTTTAGAACTCTTTATTTTTCACTCATATTAAAACATCTTCTTCTTTCTTTCTTCCTTTTTTTTTGTTTATTTTATTTTCAAAAATCCATTCCATAAAAATGTTAACGCAGTCATATAACTCGTAATCTTGTGGGATAGGAAAAGCTTCTGTTTATACTCTCCTCTTGTGGCCATTACTTTTTGAAGCTTGACATTGATTTGTTACCTGACATAAGACTGACTTCCCTGTCTGAAAAATTCCCCCTTATTTTCATTGCGAATTACTCCAGGGTCAAACTTCTATCGCAGGCTAGACATGGTGTGAACTTCATGCTTCAACAGCGAGATTCATTCTCTTCTTTCTACTGTTTCTTGTGTCTTGATTGTGGAAGACTTTACTTTGCCATGAGTATTCATAATGTTTCAGATGAAAATTTCTCATATTATGTTTGAAGAAAATGTTCATTAACTACTGCTTTTGTTATCCTTCAGAATAGGGAAAGAAGCTTCCTTATTTCTGCGTACATGTGGTTGGTCTGATGAAGTTCATAAATTCATGCATTCGAGCAAAAAGTTCTGCGCACAAGAAGCAGGCAGTGAGGCATTAAATGATCCTGAGAAAAAGTAAGTTTTTGCACATATGGTATTCAAAGTGTATAATTATTTATCTTTTTGAAGTTTATGCATTTTCTATGTGCAGTGGCATTTGAGGTTGTGCCTTTAGTAATATAGTTTTGCTTTTCGATTGTCATGGATTGATGAACATATTAATTCATTACCAACAACTATGCTTAATATCTCAAAATCGCGTGATGCATAATTATATTGACATTTTTTAGTGTAATTTTAAATCATTTCAATAGGAAAAATCTTCATTTAGGCTAGGTTATTTGGGTCAAGTGTTCAGCATTCAATCACCTTGTATAAGTTTTTAGATATTACTAACCATCCTTAATCTTTGTAGTCTCAGAATCACAGGATGCATAGATATATTGACTTTTGCTAGTGTAATTAGAAATTATTTCAAAAGGAAACATCAACATTTAGTTGAGATTATTGATGTAAGTGATGAGCATTTGATCACCTTATATAGCTTTTTATTATGGTCTTATAAATTCTTGGTCTCAGATAAATTGCATGGGGAACGATTTTGTTTGTCAGTCATGTTTAGGCGTTGCCAGTTGATAGTCATAGATGATGTGCATACACACTGTAAAATATCTATCAGCGAGATCTATAGAAAGGCTGCAACTTGAGGTACTTGAGTAACTGAGCTGGCATGTGGGAACAAATGAATGCAATATCAAAAGCTCCAATGTGGTCAATGAGGAAACAATTTTACTATAAAATTATGATTTTTATAAAGTGACAACCAGGAAAAAAGAATCAATGACTCAACAAGTATGCACTATAACGTGGTAGCCCTCCGTGCTATGCTAGTTATGCATGTGGACAATGAGCTCATAATTTTCATTGTTTACAAAGGTGTATTTATTTTGACAATACTTTTAGACCTTGGTGCTAAATGACTTATATAGAATTTAGTAAATTTTTATGGATTCTGAGACTTCCATATAATCTATGGGATTGGATTCAACTGAGACCTTTTAGGGATTTTTAAAGATATATATAGTCTGTGGGTATTGACTGTACTTGTGAACTTTTTGAAGTGCTGGGGAGTTGAAATCGAGTTGAAATCTCGGGGTCGCCGGTTGTATCCATCCATTATGCCCAAAACGAGCATCATTTTCGACTCGCTCCAAATTCCCACAGTGACTTCCTTTGGCAAGGTGACCCGTATCTTCAGGTTGCTCTAGGCTCTACGGGAATTGAGCATACATTGGGGCACGCGCTACAAAAGGCTTAGGAAGCGGACATGTCTGATGAGGGGGACTTAACTCAGCTGCCTTACCTTAGCCTGGGGCCTTGGAAGGATCTGACCATAGCATAGTGAAAAGAACTAGCCACCCCAGAACGTTGGGAAGGAAGGTGGTGGGCGGGTAAAGCCTGGAAAGGTAAGAAGAAAATTCCCTAGTCGAAGAAGTATGACCACCATCGGATTGAGAGACTGAATAAGTTGTGAAGAGTTTGTTTCTCCTGTAAACGGTGCACGAGTAAACGGACACCGACTCATTGAAACAACAAAACTTTTCTGTAGGATATATGTGGTTGCGCCGGAACTAGTCTCCCTGCGGCCAATCCACTCTCGCCTTATGAAATAAATGCATTTGCTGGTTACTAAGGGTCTCATACAGTTCAGCAAGTAGGGCTTGCTCCAGTTCCTTATGCCCCAGATAGTTCAGTAGTGAAAGCTAGTCTAACAGATCAAACAAGAAAAGCAGCAGCGAAACTCCAGTGTGGAAAGAAGCTATGATTGGGAAGATTAGTTCCCTTGAGAAGAATAAAACCTGGGATGTTGTGATGTCGTCTTAAGGAAAAACCACTTTTGGCTGAAAGTGGGCATTATAGTTAAATAGAGCTATGGTGGTTCTGTAGAGAGGTACAAGGCTTGTTTAGTGGCAGTCAAAATTGAAAAATTGCCTGTGTCATGGAGGGATTTTAAGAATTAACTCAAGCATCAACGCAAAGAGATGAATCTTGAAGATTTGATTGTCCGTCTCAAAATTTAATATACTAACAAAGATTTTCATTGAATCTACTTCTAAGAGAAGCAAGAAAAATGTAGAATGGATGGTAAGAAGACTATCATACGAGTGTTTTTTAGTGTATGGGGATGTTTAGCAAGGTTTTGGTTCTTACACGTAAATTGGTTATAATAGGACCTAAAATGATAAGCCATGTTTGTCAAATAAGTCTGACAATCCTAATGTGCATATTAATATCATTATTGAGGCCTTGTTCTCTACATAATAAATTTCATCTACTTCAACTTACTTTTTTCTTTCTGATCTTTTTCAACCACTCGAATATTAATTTGACAATTTGTTTACATTTTTTAATACATTTTCTTGAATTCTCAACCACACACTCGACACAAAATTCTAGTGAACTAAAATTATTATCAAAAAAACAAGGCCAGAATTTCAAAACACTTCATTTCTAAAGCCGTGTCTCCAGACAACATGCTTCGTGAGGGAAGTTTCTATAGAAGAATTCATGATATTGTGATAAATGAAAATCGATGAAAACAACCAAATACGTAGTAAGAGAGGGAATATTTTCGGACCAGAACTTTTGACATACTTATCACAACAATGTCTTTCTCTAGAAGCTCCTCACCGAAAAGAGGGACAAATAGCGAAATTGAATCCATCATGCTAGTCATATTTGGGAACTAGTTGATCTGCCTCCAGGGAGTAAAGCACTAGGATTTAATGGATCTTTAGGAAGAAAATGAAGGTGGGTTAGCGAGGTTGGTTGAGCAACATGAAGGACTTTTGATTGATTACTTTCTCCCATGTTCTTTGGTCACTAGAAGAATTGGAAGAAGAAATATAGATGGAACAACCAAAAGGGTTCATTGTTCATGGTCAAGACAAAAATATGCAAATGGTGTGAAAACTTGATAATACAATATCAAATGGGTTTAGGATAAATGAGTGTGATACAGATCTTTATATCAGTAGCACTCAAAATGGTTATGTAGTTATTTTTTTATACTACATTGATATGTTAATTAATGGCAATAATGTTAACATTATCCAAATGACAATAGAATGTTAGCTACAAGGTTGGGATGAAAGATATGGTTGTTTGTTGGAATATTATTCTAACTAGAATAGATAATTAGAATTAGAATCATAGTAAGTTAGGAAATTTTATATTACCATTCCGTTTTATTCTTGTTTCCTTGTATAATTAGGTTTTCCTTTATAGCGCATGTTCTTTTACAACTTTTAATAAATTTTTACACATTTTAACTTATTCTCATCTAAGGTCAAACCAATTACATCCACATATTTTTTGGGACCCACTGTACTACACAAATCTCCACCACTCAACCCCACTCATTCTCTTTCCTATTACACATTAAAATCTATAAACAGTTACAAAAAATTGCAACCTAACACCCGCATAGTCTTATTTGTAATACTAGTTAAAGGCTTTACACACTCAACTAATAACAAGGTGGCCAATAATTCTCAACTTGGTATCAGAGCATTTGTTCTCAAATTTAGGGTTTTCCAAATTAGGGTCTTCGAATTTCTTTCCTAATTCCTTAAACCCTAAATCTATTTTCCCCAATTTCTAATTCATAGTGAGGCTTACCTTCAAAAATCAAAAACCCTAACCCTTGTACTTTAGCAACTCACTACTAAAGCTCGAGATTGAAGGTGACCAGCAACAGGTTTGGTCTTCCCACCTTTTCCTTGGTAAGCAGTCGGTCGAACATCTCGGTTTACAGATCGGAAACTTCTTATTTGTTTGAACCTTTCTCTGCTTCGTACGACTTTCCTTTGCGCTTGTTCGGGCTGGAACCAGGTTCAAATTTGATCGAAGTACTTTCCTAAGGCGTATTCTGCATTTGTTCAAATTTGGGGTCCAATCTGTTCGGTTGAATTTAGCTTTTTTGTTGGCCTTATTTATTGGATTTTGGGTGTAGCTATTTTTTGGGATTTCAAGTTTTAATTAATTACAAATCAGCCTATCACTTTTCTGATAGTGCAACTTGATCTCTGAAATTCCAGAAGTTATATTACAGTCACAGTAGTTTCTGGGTTTGTGCAAACTGGTCCCTGAATTTCCCAAAACTTCCTGATTTTTGGAACATCAAAATCAGATTTGTGCAAGTTGGTAACAAACTTTTGCTGTTGTCTCCTTGTGGATTGAAATTCTCCGTCGAGTCCTCTCCAACGACTTATTTTTGTGTCCTCAACAATTCAGTTTGTTAAGTGTTTTTCAATGATCGTTTATTCAACGGCTTGTTTGTGATTTGGAGGAATTTCAAGTTTTACCATGGATGCCAAAAGTGTTCCTACTTCAGAAATAAAAATGTATATCTTCTTTGACTATTCTTGACTTTATCTCACCTGCTCATATTAAATTGGATGGGACAAATTGCCGTGTTTGGTCTAAAGTTCTTGAGATGCATATCGTGGGTCAGAAGAAAAAGGATTATATTATAGGGAAAAAGGACAGCACCTGCAAAGACTAATCCATCTTATGATGAACGGGAAACTGAAGACGTTTTGGTTAAGTCCTGGCTTATTAATTCCATGATTGACAATTTGATGTCACACTTTATTCAATGTGGCACGACTAAGGAAGTCTGGGATGCTGTTAAGAGGAGTTATCTTGACCTTTTTGATTCTTCACAGGTATATGAACTAATGGAGAAGTCTTTTCAACTACTTGAAGGCCGTCGGCCTTTCGCAGAATATTATAATGAGTTAAACTCGATGTTTATGGAACTTGATTACCGGCGACCCAATGATATGACATGTGCTACTGGTATAGAAAAGCAAAAGAAGCATATTGCTAAAGATCGGGTCTATATGCTCCTTGCTGGTCTTGATCACAGTTTGGATCAAGTCAGTAGTCATGTTTTGGCTGCTACACCTCTTTCCTCTTTAGAAGAGGCTTATTCAATGGTCCGTCAAGAAGTGCAGAGGCAGGCTACTGTGGGGGTAGAAATTCACTCTGAAGTATCGGCTTTGGATGTCCAGAAGCATCACTATCGGTCAGCTCCTTCAAGCACCTCTACTAGATTCTATACTCACTGTCAAGCCTCTTCATATACAGTTGATGACGGTTGGAAACTGCATGGTTATCCGGAATGGTACAAGCTTAAGCAAGTTGAAAGAAAAAAGAAGTCTCTTGAGAATGCTACTATTGATGCCATTCCACCTCCTGTTGCTGTCGCAGTTTTTATTGTAAATGTTTCTTGAGCTACCCCTAGTGATAGACAATCTAATCAAGATGAAGATTGGACCTGGTAAAAAGGGGGAGGCATTCATTACCGTTCAAGTTGAGCATGTACAATGCATCAACTTGGGGGGAGAGTTGGAATATTATTCTTCACAGTAGACCCCATTTTGAGAAACGAAGTTTTGAACTAATGGAGAGATTATAATGTCTAAATCACACTGTTGAGAAAACAGTTGACAAGTATAAAAAGTATTACATATTTACATTATCTCAAGAAGACATCTATAGTGACACGTCTTCATTTTGTTAAATATGTGGGGAATCTAATGGCCAAATTGCAGTATTCTTGTATTATAGGCCTAATCACAAGCAACTTTGATCTAGACAATTGGAAGTCAATAATTAAAGTATTGGGACATATAGTACTCCGAAAATTTTAGACGGCACTATATAAAACATGTAGCTTGGCTTGAGGGATATAGCGATGCAAATTGGATTTCTAATACCAAGGATTTGAAATATACTTGTGAATGTGTCTATTGGAGGTGTAGTTGTATCATGTAAATTTTCTAAAGAAACGTGTATAATGGATACACTATGGAACCTCAGTTAATAGCTTTAGGAAACACCGGAGAAAAACACAAAATGACTACTAAGTTTCTTAGAAGATATTCCAAGCTAGACAATACCTATGCTTGGAATACGTATTCATCGTACGATCCTTTTTGCACAACGTTTTGTGAAATTTTTTGTTAAAAATGAAACTTGGTGCATGAAGTGATAAGCCATTTGAGACCCTGATGAAGTCAAAATATTGGAACTTTTATAGAGCTTTGATTCGGGTAAATTGCTATATTGGTATTTAAAAAAACACCATCTTGCCACATTGGTATTTAAAATAACGTCGGTGACACTAAAGCATTTAAAATTGAAAATTCAAGCACATCGACCCAAATCCTCGCCGCCGCTTGCAACTCCCCCAACCCCATCCCACTTGCATCCACCCCCAATTGGGGTCGTGAACAATGGCATTTTGAGCAGAGTTTCTCAGGCTACTCAGACAAAGCTCCACAAGCTATGACTCAGTAGAGTTTCAACAAGAGAAACCCAGAAATTTGGACACAAATTCTGGTGGATTTAAGCTCAAATCACCGGCGAAAATGGCCTACCATGAATGCCTCAAATCGCTGGCGAAAATGGCCTACCATGTTTGCTGCTTGCTTGCAATTTCCTGATGGTTGTGGTGAAGAAGGTACACTCGAAGCACATCGCAACTTCCACCGGAAGGAGCAGCACATTGAGACGGCGGCCTCTTTCTCTTCTCAATGGGTTCTTGGCCGGCGGTGGGTCGATGTGCGTGAATTTTCAATTTTAAATGCTTTAGTGTCGCCGGTGTCATTTTAAATACCAATCTAGCAAGATGGTGTTTTTTTTAAAATTCTAATATGGCAGTTTACCAGCTTTGATTCACTTCAAACAAGTTCAATCACAGTTCTGAAATACTTACAAGTTATTATCATTTCCCTTTGTTGAAGCGTGCATTATGTGGTATATTGTCGATTAGATCATTGAGAAGTTCAATTCTTGTTCTTACGTGTAGTAGATTTACCTCCTCTACGAAATTAAACTCGGTGTGAATTGTTAAATAAGAAAGCGAAAGAAAAAAGAAAAGCCAGGAGATTTGAAGTAACATGCTTGCAAGCATTTGTTGTTTGTGTTCATCATTACATCATTACGTAAGAAGTTACTCAAAATGATCCTCCTCCATCAAAGAACTGTATGAAGACTGAAGAGTGTAAGAAGCGTAATGCTATTTGTAAACAAAGGTTGACATAATGGGTTACACCAAGTGAAATGTTTTCATCATTCTTATCTGGCCATATGGATTCAACACATTACGAGTGTAACCATTGTGTACAAATAGCATTAGTCTTTTAAGAAAAATAGTTTCAATATAATTTTGTCTATTAAGATGTTCTTATAATCTCTTGTACTTAGCTTCTTGAGTAATTTTCTCTTTTAATGCTTTATCAACGTCAGGAATCATCCAAATTTCATTTTTAACAGTTGCTTGTTTCATATTACAATGGTCTGTTTAAAGAAACATAGTAAAAGGGTGCCTTTGCAGAAGTTTTGCTTTCATTAAATTCATGCTTTTTCCTTCTGTGGATTCATTCCTGAAGCCCAATAATTGTTTTGGTTGTGATGGATTTTCATCATGTAATTGCTGACGTCACATTCTTAGATTAAATTAATATGTTTGCACTAGTTCATGATTGCGTGAAAACACATTTTATGCCTGAAAATCTTGGTATTTTCTTTGCCTTACTTGATCCAAACTGGAAACTGGACTCATGTCCATGGTGCGAATCGTGCGATTGCAGGAAGCTGTTGATATCAAGAGCGAAGCCAGAGTTTATTTCAAAAATTCCTGAGTCTCTGAAGGCCAACCTAATTGAGCGTCTCAAATCTTTTAGTAGAGATCATCAGTCGCCCAGATCTTAGGCAAACAGGTAGATATTCAATTTTCTTTTAAATGTCAACTGGATTTCCATTGTCATATATTTCGTCGCTTAAGATTATTACTACTAGTTTAAGCATTACAATAAAAATTAGTTTTGCAGTTTCCAGACAGATGGTGGGATTGGTGTAATGTTCTGTGCTGTGTATGTTGGTATATTGGTGATGCTGATGTTATATTTTATTGGTGACGATGATATAAGCATTCTAGCAGCATCAAGAACTCGGGGCTCTCCCGTAATTTTCTGTGGTGGTAGTCAGCCATGACATTTGGGATCGAAGAGTTCAGATGGCACAGTTGGCTTTGATAGGGCAAAGATGATTATCAATTTTGTATTACATTCATTTTGCAGTCGCCCATGTCTGATGCATTACAATTTTCCCATTAAAATGCAACGGGGAGAGACTTTCTTGATATATTCTATTAATGGTTTAAAGTTGAGGCAGCTCGGGCCTTCGTGTACACATATACGGCGTGTCTTTTCAAATTGGACTTTGGTTTTTCTGCCTCTTTCGTAGACACAGTTACGCACATCTTAAGTTTTATAGTTAATTTAGGATTGGACTGTGTTTTCCGGTCCCCCTCCCAAAATTATGCTCATCTTAATTTTTTAGCAAATTTGATTAACGAATTTTGTAATTCCGTGGGACGCGTATGAGTTAAGAGAACTGCTGGCATTTCATCTATTATTGGAGATTCTAGATGTGGTTTTCAATCCTTTTCTTTTTAGAAAAAATATATTTTGGGGTGCATCTAGGAAGATGAGATTGAAATATTTTGTGGACGTTGCTACCCTTATAGCAATTTCATTATATCAATAATGCCATTAATGTTTTCAATAAAATCATTAATTTAACTGATGGAACATGGAAAGACAATTTTGTTCAAAATAATATTTCAAAATCACGGGCTACATATGTGTTCATAACTAGTGAAAATAAATGGAGGGACGGCATATATTTGTTTGTAAATGAAGAGCACTGTTCTACCAGTATATTAAAGCAACTCTTTCCTCCATTTTGCAATTTTTATATGCAATTACAATTAACTATGAGGAAAAGAAAATGTGATGTTTGGCTGCCTTCTCTAGTAGAAGAAAGACGCCCATGATATCAACACAGTTTTTAAATTTTTTTTTTTTTAATTTTTAGGAACATGTCCCTGCACAAGCAAAATGGAATAATCAGATTTCCCTGTTCACTGGTGTGTGCTAAATCTAGTAGAAGAAAGATGCCCATAATATCAACACAGTTGTTTTTCTTTTTTTAGGATAAGGAACAACATGTCACTGCACAAGCTAAATGGAATAATCAGATTTCCCTATTCACTGGTGTGTATGCTAAAATGTAGTATACAGTGACGACATGCTTTGTGGAATGATCTTGATTCTTGTTCAACTGGAAACCTATTTCCTTGGATTGTGCATGGTGATTTCAATGCTATCCTAGCAGCTAACAATCCTGATCTATTGCATCCGGGTGCTCCATAATATGGAGCACCTGTGCCACGTGTCAGCGGCACATGCAAGAAAGCTGGCAGAGAACCCCCGGTGCCAAAACTTCAAAATTTTTTAAAAATCATGGATCACCCGTGCAATTTACAATTATCTTCTCCCATTTCACACCCTAATCCGTCCCATTACCACTCATTTTCTCAGCTTCAAACAGCTAGCATTAAATCAATGGCAATGTGGTAAATATAAATGTTATAACTCATTTGTTTCTACCACCTTCTCATGCACCCTCCACTTCTTGATGATTTCATCATATATAACAATTGAAGCTGTAGTTTCATATACAACATTAAAGAAGAAAGAAAAAGGAAAATTAGTTGTGCCAATTAAATTAGAATTTCGAAATATTACATCGATTTTTCGAGGCTTACATCGATTACATTGAGTACTCATCGGAATCCAAGCCCTCGCACAGGGGCCGGCTCGACATTCCAAACATCTTAACGGCGAAGAAAATGATGAAAAGCGAGAGTTAGAGTTGGGTTAGGCCGGCTGACGTGGATGCGGTTTCGGGCGAGCTTCACGGCCGCTGCTGGCAATGGTTGGGATCTTGAGCAGTGAAGTTCAATGCATTTCCCCAATTTGATACAAAAAGAGGGGTTGAGTCTGATTAGGGTGTGAAATGGGGTGAGGATAATTGGAAATTGCGCGGATGGTCCCTGATTTTTAAAAAAAATTAAAAGTTTTGGCACCGGGCATTCTCTTCCAGCTTTCTTGCATGATTTCAACGATATGTTACTTGCAAGCCACATGGAGGAATACCAAATTACTGAAAGCACCACAACTTGGACCAATAATCGACTTTAGGAAAAATTGGATAGGATTCTCATTAATGAGGCTTGGCTCTCAGCTCATCTTGATTTCTGCCCAGATATGACCTCTTGAGCTACATCTGATCATAATTCTTTGATCATTGGCATAAAAGAAATGCCTTATCAGACTGCGTCTTCTTTCAGAATTCAACTCATGTGGCTGTACCATGCAGATTTCTTACAAACAGTGAAGAATAAGTGGCAAACTCCACTTTAACCTTATTCTAGGGGACTTTATGGCCTGGCCTTCAAATTGAAAAGATTGAAGCTTCATCTCAAATAGTGGAATAAGGACATATTTGGCGATATTTTTGCAGCTGTTAGAAGTGCTGAACATTATGCTTTTCTTAAATAAAATGAATATGACTTGTTGAAAGATGAGCACACTGGAAATGCAACGAATGAAGCATTCTCCCAACTTAATTTGGTGCTAAAACAGAAAGGGTGTTTTGGAGACAGAAATCAGATATAAAGTGGCTCAAGGAAGGTGACAAAAACACAAGCTTCTTTCATGCTATTGTTCAAAAACGTAGAAACTATAACAGAATCAATAAGATCCAAGATGAAAACGGCAAACAAATTGAGGATTCAGCTACTATTCAACAATCTGCAGTGGCTTTCTTTCATAAGTTCTAATTTGTTGGACTGTATTCCACACCTTATTAACTCTAATGACAATTTTATGTTGAATTCTACTCCCACACTAAATGAGGTCAAAGAAGCAACTTTTCTTTCCACTGTGATTCTGTAGCAGGGCCAGATGGTTTTCCTGCTGCTTTTTATCAATCTTGTTGGGAATAGTTCAAGATGATATACTTGATGTTGTTTTGGAATTCTCTAGGGGAAAGCATTTACCAGATGCTATTAAAGCTATTGGCATTGCTTTAACACCTAAAATCTCCCATGCTATGCGATGTCTCCAATAAAATTATCACTAAAATCATGTCCACTCAACTAAATAGACTCCTTCCTAAAATTATCTCCCCGTGTCAAATTGGCTTTACCCCGAGAAGATCAATAGTGGATAACGTTCTTTTAGCTCAAGAGATGGTTTGAGTGTAACACCCCGACCAATTTCGTCTATGATTTTGTATATGATTCGATATGATTTTCACATGCTGAATATGAATATGATGTGTTTCGTATGTGATATGTGTTTGTGATATATTCACGGTCCATATGTATGTGTATTTGTGTATAAAAGTTATACGGCCTTTAAGTTGACGATGAGAGGAAAATTCTACAGAACAAGATTTACGGCCGTCATTTTTTAATATACGGCCGTAAGTGCGAAGGTGTGAAAAACTTTCAGAAAGCAAAATATGGTTGTATGGACGATATACACGGCCATAACTATGAAGATACGATCGTAAATAAGTGCATATGGCAGTAATTATTTGAAAAGAGGAAATGTGGGAAAGTTTCAGAGGTCAAAATACGACCGTAAGTTTTGTGTATACAGCCGTAATTTTACGATATGGCCGTAATTTTAGTATGTACGACCGTAATTTTAAGTCGGCAAATTTATGTTTCTAGACATTTCTTGGTTTTTGGCTGATATATTTATACGCAAAAATTCGACCCCACGTATGATAACACACCCAAGAACCCTCTCCATCATCTCCAAGCTTTCCAAACTTGGTTTTGATCATATTTCTCAATATTATCATCAAGTTTTTCCATGTATTGGTGTAAAGTGTTAGTGTATTTATTTGTTAATGTATTTATTTATTCTTGTATACTTTATTAAATAGTTAGGAAGGGTAGTTTAGGCATTATTAGTTCATTTTGTATTGTATGTGTATACCAACTCTCTAGCCGTCTTTTCTTCTTTTTTTCGGTAAATTGAACTGGGTCTTTTTCCTTTGTCAAGCTCTCTCTTCCTCTTTTGCATTTAATCTCCTTCTTGGTGGATTCTAGTTCTGGATCTTTTTTGTAATATTATCATGGTATCAGAGCTCTAAAAGAACGATAAACAGAGAGAAAGTCATATCGTCGTTTCATAAGATAAACCCAACAATACCTACTATAGTCATCAATAAAAGAAACATAATACCGAGATCCCCCTTTAGAGGAAATCGGTGCAGGGCCCCACACATCAGAGTGAATCAAATCAAATGATGCAGCAGAAGATGATACACTGCGAGGAAAAGGTAAAGCAGAAAATTTTGCTAACTTACAACCACTACAATCAGAGATATCATGAGTTTGCAAATCTCCCAACTGTCCTTTGGAGACCAAAAATCTTAATCTACTAGCAGAAATATGACCAATGCAAGAATGCCACAAATAAAAGCTAGAAGAAGAAGAATTTAAACAAAAGGAAGAGAGATCAACACCAGATGCAGCTACGTGTGGTGGTTTCAAGTTGTCCAAAACATATAATCCTCCCTGTCTATGGCCGGTCCCAATCAGCTTCTGAGATCGAGGATCCTGAATGGAACAACCAGAAGAAGAAAATTGAACTAAGTATCCAGAATCACATAATTGTCCAACAGAAATTAAATTCATAGTAAGAGCAGGGATACAATAGACATCAGAAAGAGATAGATCAGATGTGGAAACGGAACCAACACCTATCAAGGACATTGGGGTGCCATCAGCGGTCATGACAGGTACGGACGATGAAGGAGTGTTAAGAGAGTCAAAAACATGTGAGTAGGGTGACATATGATGTGAAGCACCTGTAAAACCCAATAAGATGAAGTACCTGTAGGCTGAGAAGACGACAAACCTACTCGATGAGAGGCAGACATGGCATGCGGCTGAGTTGCAAGGAGCTTCTGGAGCTGCTCAGCAATATCATTCAAAGTGGGATTGAAAGAGGGTGGAGCGCCCAATACAGATGGCTCAAGGGAAGGAACAACGGCAGCTGAATGAGCATTGGAATGAGAATGTCGCTGAGGCAAGAACTGCTGAGGCTGTAAGGATTGTTGCCTTTTTAAGAGCTTAGGACATTAGGCCTTCCAATGTCCCTTCTGTTTGCAAAAACTGCACTCATCACTAGCAACCCGTGAATGACCTCTGTTCTGATTTTGTACAAATGACCTCGAAGGTACAGCCAACACTGAAGCACTAGATACAGGAGAAGCTATTTTGCCAGCTAGAGATTTCAAACGTGTTTCCTCTGCAACCAATTCACTAACCACTGAATCAACAGAAGGTAACGGAGTACGATGAAGAATTGTACCACGCAACCCTTCAAAATCATCACGCAAAGCCATCAAAAACTGAACAAGACGTAAACGTTCCCTACGCTCAATATACGGCTGATGAGCTTGGAGATCATCATCTTCAGTCAAAGCTAACTCATCCCAAAGATGAGTCATAGTGGAATAAAACTCTTGAATGCTCATGTCTTTCTGTGTTAATCCACGAATATCGGCCTCCAATTGATACTCTTTTGCAAAATTAGACTGTGTATATAATTGTGCCAAATGTGACTGTAACGCCCAATCTAAACCCTACGAAATTAGAGTTGCGGAACTAGACTCGACGCTACAATAACAGTACACAAAACAACACGGGTGGTGATTTACACTTTTCAAATTGTTTGTCATTTACAAAACACAACCAAAACATTGCCCGTGTTCATTTCAAAAGCATAATTACAGGATCTCCAACATCTTTCTTCTTCCCCACCCACAATCTCCCACACGTCACTCCCGAGAGGTTTCCTGCCACCCGAGTCAGGTTCCGCCTCGACGTACCTATAGTGAGAACATAAAAGAAAACCTGATGAGTCTCAAAGACTCAGTGGGCATATAGTTAAATGCAATGCATGTCACACTCATGTATTGGGCCCAGTTGGTTCTCAAGTGGATACACCGGCGCCAACATAACATAACATATATGGCCCAATTGTCTCAATCCTCATGCGGGCTTCGCCCGTGAGACAGCCAAAAGTCTCAATCCTCTTACGGGGCCTTTTCCCCGTGAGACTAGACATAACTTTACATAGGTGTACTCACTTGGTAAGCAACGTTACATTCATATTTTATGACCATGTTTGCAAACATAACAAGTACAAATAGCTAACCTTTCCGTTACCTCTACTTCCGGTGACGCTACATAGGTGATATCCACATATAAGCATATACACAAAACATCAACATCATATATCACCTCAAGCATCATATAGCCCTAGGCTCTAGGACATGAGAAAGAAGGGTCACACATAACTCATGCTATACCTCTCTATTCAAGTCATAACTATACATCTCAAGAGGTATATATGTACATCTAGAACTTTCTACCTATATAGAGAACTTTCTACCTCTACTTACTATTGGTATAATTAATACATCTAATACCCACCTTACTAGAGGGGAAAAGAACCAAGGAGATGATCACTTCTTCACTTCAACCTTCACCAATCACCCAACTCAACAAGACCACAAGCTAGCCCTTGCTTACTCCCAAGTTGAAGACCTTGGGTATGATAAAAATGGCTTTTTGGGGGTTTAGGGTCGAGCTCATGAAGAAAACACCCCAAAATGGCTTCTGTTGACCTAAATACCATTCTGCCGACTTACCAGTTACGGTCGTAACTTACTAAATTACGGCCGTAATTCCATAATACACCAGAACAAACTTTCATACTACCAGTAACATCGTCTCTGTGATTTAGCATTCTGGTCACTTACGGCCGTATCATATGTCTTACGGCCGTAACTCATAGACCATACGGCCGTACTAGGACCCCATACGGCCGTATTTCCCTCTCTGTAAATATGGAGCATTTTTTTCACTTTGGCACTTACGGCCGTAAATACACCTTCTTACGGCCGTAACTCCTGAGATACAGCCGTATCATAACTCATACGGCCGTAATTTGCTCTCTGCATCTTGAAGCACCTTGCACCTGCGGACTTACTACCAGCATACACTACTACGTACGACCCTTACGGCCAGAACGACCACTTACGGCCAGAATCCACTTACGTAGAATCCCCATTTTTCTGCATTTTTGCACCCGACGTACCCTTAACGACCCGAAACCATTCGTGACAAACACATATAACAATATATGACAACATTGAACATGCAAGACACACCAAAATGACGTCATCAACATCACATATTCGTACGGAAAACGAATGGGGCGTCACAGTGACCACACATCTTTCGCCGTTTCATACTTCTGCAATTGTCTACCAATGGAAGACTCGACAGAATTGTAAATCCAAGTCAAGATTTTAGAATTATTCATATCCCAAACACTAAGCATTTCTTTATATTTTTCATGTTCAATATCTGTTGGTTTAGTATCATCTCCTGTGACATAACCCCACATTTGTTTGCCCTTTAAAAAATTTTTCATCACAGTGCTCCAATATGAATAGTTTTTCCCATCCAAGCGTACACCAATCGACTGAAGTGAATCATCCCGTTCACGTGCCATAATGTATCAAACAACCTCAACAATACACCAACTAACAAAAGAAGGCAACAGAGTGCACAAGAATCATAGTTCACAAGCACCACTGTAACGCCCCGCCCCCGTAACACATATAACATACGATACATATACGTACACAAACACATTGCAGCGGATGGAGGGAGCGCTACTCGTGTACATAAATTTCAAAACCCTTCGCGTGGCTCTTGGATCGTCTGATTCCTTTTCCCATTCACACACCAACATCACATACTGTAGGACCCTTCGCCAACTCCCGCATACATAATCTACAAACATAAACATAAACACATAGTAAGTCATAATGACCCAGTGAATAATGAATGCAATGCAGTGCGTGAAATGCACGTGACATTCTTTTCTTTCTTTCTTTGGGCCCTAGTTGCGAATCACATGAATACGTTATCATCATCATATCATAGGCCGTCCCCCAAAGGTTCTTTTACGCTTTGGGGCGCCGGGACCGTCGTCTAAAGAGTTCTTTTACTCTTAGACCGCCCATCACATCCTAGGCCGTCACCCAAGGGTTCTTTTACCCGTTAGGCCGCCACATCATCATCAAGCGCATTGTAAACACATGATAGGCAACTACATTCTACATACATGCTCGTGTCATACCTCATGCATGCTTTACCTGATAATCGTACTCATAACGTTCTTAGGCATTACATAGCGTACTTTCTCATGAACTTCGTCTTGTCGTCACATATCACATAATCATACATATACATACATGGCATTCATACATTCATAAGCCGTCCCCCAAGGGTTCTTTTACTCTTGGGGCGCTACACTCGTCATATCATACGCATTCCATTTCTTGAACATCATATAACATGCGTTGACATCACATGAAACACATAAACTCTACTTTCTTGTCTCACTACATGTTCATTAACATAACTAGTTTCCTTTCATGTACATAGATAAAGGTCATATAAGTCACAAAATCATGTCCACATCATTCCATTATCATCACCTAATCATCACATATGCATAACACAACCCAAAGGAACCCTAGCATGCTTGTAGGCTTGATACTCATCCTAATTAGCATCATAGGCATACATAAACATACATATACTTCATAAATGCATACTATATCAAAGATACATCCATTACTCACCATTATAGAAGAAATCAAGCTCAAGAACCATAGATAGCCCTCCTTCTTCTTCATCTCTCCCTTCCTCTTCCTCCCTCTCTTCTTGGAATCATAGGTTACATATGAATTACATGGACCATATGCTTGATATGGAAGGGTTAAGGAAGTAACATCTGCTCATGAGGGTCTTGAGAGAGTTTTGGGAGCTTTGGAACCGAGTTTGGGTGAGAAATGTCCAAGAAATGGCCAGAATCTTCTAAAATAACACTTCTGCCGACTTAAAATTACGGCCGTAACTTCCACATTTACGGCCGTAACCCCTTACTTACGGCCGTAACACCATAACCTTACGGCCGTAACCTTATTAATACGGCCGTATCATACCATCATACGGCCGTAATAAACTCTCTGTAAATCCCCTGCATTTCATCTTCTTGTCTTACGGCCGTAACTTCCATTCCTTACGGCCGTAACTACAACCATACGGCCGTATCTTCAGATTATACGACCGTAATTTGCTCTCTGAAACTTTTGGACATTTTCCACTGTTCACCATTTACGGCCGTAACATTCAACCCTTACGGCCGTAACCGGTCATTTACGGCCGTAATACTTACATTTACGGCCGTAACTTCAATTCTGCTGAAATTTTCCGTTTTCCTCATTTCGACGGCCGTTTCGACTCCCGACATGTCTCATACATTCCCAAACACTTCATGAACACATCATACACATATACATTATGTCGGGTCGACTTTGAGCGGGGCATTACAACCACAGTGTTTACCAAAGTTCACAAGCACACAACCCACTGAAAGGAAAAATAGAAGAGAAGCTCGCCGGAAATACCTTTCTCGACGGAAAAGTTACACAGAACCACCGGAAGTTCAAAACGAAAAATCCACTACCACCGGAAGATCGAGCTCGAGGTATACAACAATCTTCCCTTTTACAGCTCCTCCAAAAAATCCATCCACGCGCCACCGCCGGAAACACACGCGCCGCCGCCGGAAATCCACGCGCTTCCGCAAATGCACTAGAAGATGCACCTCAGCGAGAGGAGCTCAAATCCAGTCTCGGTTCCCTCAAATTCGAACTAGTGTTGTCACAATCTAAGATCAAAGGTTCGGCCCCTTTTGGTTGCTCGGCTTCTTCTTCACGGCTGAAATTCTTAGCTTTTAGTGAACCTTTTGCTTGAGTTTTCTATCTTCCAAACATGGCTCTGATACCATGATAATATTACAAAAGAGATCCAGAACTAGAATCCACCAAGAAGGAGATTAAATTCAAAAGAGGAAGAGAGAGATGTGGAAACGGAACCAACACCTATCAAGGACATTGGGGTGCCATCAGCTGTCATGACAGGTACGAACGATGAAGGAGTGTTAAGAGAGTCAAAAACATGTGAGTAGGGTGACATATGATGTGAAGCACCTGAATCTAAAAACTCAATATTCTGCTGTTATTAAGTGCTTTAGGTGTGATCAGGGTGGGGAATATACATCTACTGAGTTTTCTGAGTTGCTTGCTTCTGATGGTACTATACATCAAACCTCTTGTACCGATACACCACAACAAAATGGTGTTGCAGAACGTAAGCACAGACACCTTGTTGAAACTGCTCGTTCTCTTCTATTGTCTTCCAAAGTTCCAAGTGAATTTTGGGGAGAAGCTATCCTTACTGCCAATTATTTAATTAATAGGATTCCCTCTTATTGTACTTTTGGTTTGTCACCTCATGAGATGTTGTTTGCATCACCTCCAGATTATTCCTCCTTGTGAGTGTTTGGTTGCACTTGTTTTGTTCTTCGACCTACGGTGGAACGTAGCAAGTTAACTTCACGCTCTGCTATGTGTGTGTTTCTTGGTTATGGAGATGGGCAAAAAGGATATCGTTGTTATGATCCTCTTAGTCATAAGTTATACGTATCTCGTCATGTTGTGTTTGTTGAACATATTCCATTTTTTTCCATTTCTGATAGTGTTGTAGATGTCACTAAATCTTATCTCACTCGCATCGATCCCTTCACTGAGAATGATGATAGGTCACTCTCCCATCCACCACGCTCTCTTGATCCCCCACCTATTACAGATACGGAAGCATCCACTGCTGATATTCTTGCTTCTCCTATGGCCACCCAAGCTCCTTCTGAAGTTGTGGATCTGCCCGTTCCTCGTTATCCAGCCCGTATTCGTAAGTCTACCCAATTACCTGATTTTGCTTATTCTTTTTATTCAAATAATTTTCATTGTTTCTTAACCTCTCTTCACCAATTGTCTGAACCTTCTTCTTACAAAGAAGCTATTCTTGACCCTCTCTGGCGACAGGCTATGGCTGAGGAGCTTTCAGCTCTTCACAAGACTGATACTTGGGACTTGGTTTTGTTACAGTCTGGTAAACGGGCTATTGGGTCTTGTTGGATTTATAAGATCAAAACTAAGGCTGATGGCTCCATTGAGCATTACAAGGCACGCTTAGTTGCCAAAGGATTCTCACAGGAGTATGGTTTAGATTATGAGGAGACTTTTGCTCCTGTTGCCAAAATGACCACTGTTCGCACTTTCATTGCAGTTGCATCTATTCATTCATGGGATATCTCTCAGTTGGATGTTAAGAATGCATTTTTGAATGGTACTATTCACGAGGATGTTTATATGGTCCCTCCTCCCGGTGTTTCTCATAATCCAGGTTATGTTTGCAAACTTAAGAAGGCCCTTTATGGTCTCAAACAAGCACCCCGTGCATGGTTTGAGAAATTCTCTACTGTTATTAGTTCTCTTGGTTTTTCTTCTAGCCCTCATGATTCTGCTTTTTTTGTTCGGAGCACCTCATCTGGTCGCATAATTCTCTCTCTATATGTGGATGATATGATCATCACTGGTGATGATGTTACTGGTATTGTTGCCTTGAAATCTGAATTGGCTCGCAGGTTTGAGATGAAGGATCTTGGTCCCCTTCGTTATTTTTTGGGTATAGAAGTTGCTCGTTCTCCCAAAGGTTATCTTCTCTCTCAATCCAAGTATGCTACTGATGTTATCGAGCGTGCTCGTCTCACTGATACTCGGGTTGTTGAGACTCCTCTTGAGGCCAATGTTCGATACTCACCTTCTGATGGTGAACCTTTGCCTGGCCCGACATTGTATCGTACTATCGTTGGTTGTCTTGTTTATTTGACCATTACTCGACCTGATATTACATATGCAGTTCACATTGTTAGTCAATTTATCTCCTCGCCTACTACGGTTCATTGGTCAGCGGTGGTTCGTATCCTGCGTTATCTTCGCGGTACCCGCTTCCAAAGTCTTTTGTTTTCATCCACCTCATCTCTTGAGCTCCGTGCTTATACTGATGCTGATTGGGCCAGTGACATAGTGGATCGCAAGTCTACTACTGGATTTTGTATCTTTTTGGGTGACTCTCTTATCTCTTGGCGTAGTAAGAAGCAAACTGTTGTCTCTAGATCCTCTACTGAGGCCGAGTATCGCGCTATGGCCTATACTACTACAGAGATTGTGTGGTTGCGTTGGTTACTTGCCGATATGGGTATTTCTCTCTCCTCCCCGACACCGCTATATTGTGACAATAAGAGTGCTATACAAATTTCCCACAACTCCGTCTTCCATGAACGTGTTAAGCACATTGAGATTGATTGCCATCTTGTTCGTCATCATCTTCAGTATGGTACTATTTCTTTACCTTTTGTGCCTTCACCACTTCAGATTGCCGACTTTTTCACGAAGCCTCATCCAACTCGGCGTTTTTCAGTTCCTTCTTGACAAACTCTCGCTGCTTCTCGTCGTCGCCTCGTGAGTTTGAGGGGGGATGTTAGTGTATTTATTTGTTAATGTATTTATTTATTCTTGTATACTTTATTAAATAGTTAGGAAGGGTAGTTTAGGCATTATTAGTTCATTTTGTATTGTATGTGTATACCAACTCTCTAGCCGTCTTTTCTTCTTTTTTTCGGTAAATTGAACTGGGTCTTTTTCCTTTGTCAAGCTCTCTCTTCCTCTTTTGAATTTAATCTCCTTCTTGGTGGATTCTAGTTCTGGATCTCTTTTGTAATATTATCATAAAGAAGAAAGGAAAAGGAAAGGGAAGAGAGGAAGGAAGTTTCAAGCATCTCTTGTGTGTGCTCTCTCCAATCAAAAGGTGGGTTTTCGACGTATTATGCAAGCATTAAGGTAAGTATGTCAATATGTATGCTTTGTTTGAAGATTAGGATTATGTACATGAGTTATCTTTGATATAAAGCTTTATATGGATGCAAAGGAAAGTTTGAGGTTATGTGTTGTGATTTTTATGCTCTTGTCATGTTAAAGAGTTATATGCATCTAAGATGATGATGTGAAGATGATATAGCACTTGTGTGTATGTTTGTATAGGAATTGCGAAGCCTTGAACCTACATAACTTGGTTTGAAGCATATGATGTGATTGTTTGTTGTGAATCAATGGAAGTAATTGCTTTGTGTTAAGTTGTGATAAGCTTGGCATCATCTTATGATAAATGTGAAGAATACTTGATATTCAACAAGTGATGCCTTTGTTATTTTGATATTGATATGATTGGAAAAGCCTTGAACATATAAAATATGAACTATGGTTTGATTCAAGGCATGAATGTGAGATGTTAAAGTAAGTTATGTCACGAAAGTAAATGAAGTAAGGTTGCTTATCATGTGTTTACAAAGATGAACGTGAATTCGGCCTAAAAGGGGAGCTAAGTGTTATACGGGCCAAAGTGCTACACGAAAGGGTGTGAGTCACCTCTTGAGCTTGTATGAGTTACCTCTAGAATCCTCGGCTTAATTAAGGCATATATGTGATATGTGAAGCCTCAACGGGGGATCTAAGCCCCGATATGTGAAATGAGACTAATGTGATGTGATACGAAAGACAAATATGTGATAAGAATGTAACGGTGCCATTGTAAACACATTGATTCGCAATAGGGCCCGTCCATGCATAAGATACGTTTATGAGATGAAATGTAATATATGTTATGCAAGATGTGTAATACAAAACACGACACGAACATATGTTTGTATAAGATCATTTATCACGTATTACATATATATGAATGTGAAAGTGGGCCAAATGGGGGATCTCAGCCCCATATATGATAACACTGCCTTACGAGGCTTGACCAAAGATAATATGTGATAAGTTGGCTCCAATGTAAACACATGATTAGGGATAGGGCCCAATGTAAATGTGTGATGTGCATTGCATGGCATCTATTTCCCACTAAGTCTGTATGACTCATTCTGCGTGTTCGTTTCTTTTGTAGACGATGTGGGACTTGGGAAGCTATTTGGAAACGGTGGAGGATTTCTGAAAGTATGACGTGTGTAAAGGGATAAAAAGATCTTGCGCCAAAACATTGGTACAGAAATTATATGTATGTGTAATGTCGTCTTTAGTTCCGTACATATGTATTGAATCCGTATGCGATACAGAGAAGTGCTCTATATGTGGTAACGTTATGTGGCCTAAATATTGCAAGGTTTCTCATCCTCTCACTTGTGAATTCTAAGACCGAGATTTTTCTATTTGGGCAAGGCTTCTAAAAATTAGAGATATAGAGTGTGTTAGCGGATGAGTTTTAATGTATTTTTATGAGTAGGAAGAGAAAGAATGAGTGGAATTGGATGGTGGAGATTTAATGAATATGAAATAGATGGATGTGATTTGTTTGACCAAATTTGAAATTTGAAAAAAAATACTTTAAAATGCATTTTTGGAAGTATGCTAACACCCTCATAGTAGAGTACCACATCAAATGGAAACTTGGTGATGGAACGATCCATATTCTTCATGATACTCAACTTCCTTTGGGAAAATTATCATCTATCTTTCCTACTTTGTAGCTTGAAAATGTGCAGGTTCGACATTTCTTTTATGCAAATGTTTGGGATGCTGTCAAGTTGCAATCTTTATTCCCCCAATATATTGTGCATGCTATTGTTCGTATACCAATTGGGAACCATCCAAATTTAATCATGTGGGATTTTTCTCCTTCTGCTACTTTTACATTGAAATCTTGCATTGACAATTAAGGCAGAAAAGACCAAAGAAACTCCTCCTCAAATTTATTTGGTCTAAAATTTTGCCTGAGAAAATCTCCTTTAACTGACAGTTGTTGCAACATTGGTTTCCGGTTGAAGAAATTCTCAGATGTCATTTTCATATACAAATGCCCACTAAATGCATGTGTTGTGCTAATGTGGAGGATGTTTCTCATGTTTTCGTGATTGGAGCCATTGCATCTGAGGTATGGGATTATTTTCATGCGTATACTACTATTAATCAGCAGATATACTGCTTTCCTCTGCAGCTACTCATGCATTGGATGTTGCAGCTAAGTTGTTCTAGTTTACATGTTAGTATTATCCCCCATATTGTTTTTTGGTTTCTTTGGTTAGAGAGAAACACAACTAAACATCAGAATATTAAAATGTCAGCTCGGGGAGTTATTAAGAGAACAATATTCTTAAAGGATCAGATTTTGCTATTACATATGCCATACATTCCTAAGCAACCTCGAGCAATTATAGTATGTTGGTAGAAACCTCCTCCCCAATGGTATAAATTGAACACTGATAGAGCTCTTAAATCAAATGGTATGGCTTCAGGTGGAGGTGTGCTTAAGGACTATCTGGGACAGATTTGTTGGGCATATTTTGACTATTATGATGAATACTCCATCACCCCGGCTGAATTACAATCTATTGCTTTTGGTCTGAGGCTTTGTAGAAAAAAGCAAATACGTAATGTGTGGATGAGTCAGACTCTTTTAACGGCAATACAAATGATTTCTAAGGGAAAACAAGGTGCATGGAACACTACGTATCTTCTCGAAGAAACTAAACAAGCTTTTCGGCATTTGACTCATAAAATATCTCATATTTAGAGAGAATGTAATAAACTTATTGACTGGCTTGCAAATATAGGTTATAAACTGTTGGTGATATTACAAAAATAATATAGAAATATCGCAAAGGAAATGGATAAATAACCGTAACCAATTAGGCTGAGGCGCGGATATCTTACTCTCTTTAAGGAGATTCAAGCCCTCTGCGGTGTTGGAATACGTCAATCACCGATGCAACAGACAATATATAACTTGTCCCCTCCAGGATACAACAGCCCAACTTGAAACGTTGTGTAGTTAATTCCTTCTTTGCACTAGAGGATTAACCCAAAGCTCTCACAGATAGAACACCTTTCTTTTGATCAAAAATATATATTAAAAGTGTTAATAAATTGTATCTCTCACACAAATTTTTTATTTTTTCCCTTAATGATTTCCATGGCTAGAATGTCCCTATTTATAGCGAAAATACATGCACACATGAATTAAAGGATGTATTAATCAATTGTGATGAATTTAATGTACTTAATTTATTAACTTAAGGGTTATGCTCAACTTTAATTAAAGCACATTGATAACCTCTTGTTAATTCACCCATATATCTAACGTAAGTGTAATAAAAATATTAAAAATGCCCAACAATCCCCCACTCATTTTTAATATTAAAGTTTAAATAACATACATATTCGGCCAAAAGATGGATTATTATGCATCATGATAGGTGTGGCTCTGCATTGAACCTTCATTAGTGAAACAATACTCTTCACTCCACCGTTAGTAGTAGTTTCAGACTTGAACTATAACTAGTTAGGGGAAATAAAGAATTATTGCCCACACATAATAATCCAGGTGTTAATATGAGCTTTAATGGCTAGCACATTACGGCCTTGTGCTGATCCTAGTATTCATGAGTGTATTTTGAGAATCAGCCCACAATTCTCATAGAGAGCGGCCCCACTCTCGCAGTCACATAGGTAAAATTTGTCAAGAGTGCTCTTGTAACTGTCGCACCCCACTCATACGAGCTACAAATTTTATTAAGAGTTTTTCAAAGAAAACTCAACCCTCAAACCGTTACAGGATAATGCACTTACATCATTAGGGGTGGTGTGTTCAAATTGTGCATTTCTTCCAGTCATCATATAATTCGTTCTTCCCATTAAACCTGGATCCAGGATCTCTGGTCCCCAGGTTGGGTATCCTTATATATGGTTCATGATGATATGGGCTTCAACCTCATCCCCCTCGATGTATTCCAGACCATTTCTCTTGTCAAGGCCTTGGTTAATGGATCTGCAAGATTATCACACGATTTGACATAATTCACATTAATTATGCCATTACTCAAATAAGATCTCACAGCGCTGTGTTTTCTTCTTATAGGTCTGGATTTACCATTATAATAACGGTTATTTACTCTACCAATGGCAGCAGTGCTATCACAATAAAGCAAAATAGGAGGTATTGGTTTTTCCCACATTGGGATCTCATATAATAAGTCTCTTAACCAGCTTGCTTCCTCACTAGCTGTAGCTAAAGCAATTACCTCAGCCTCCATAGTTGAGTTAGCAATAATTGTCTGTTTTTTAGATTTCCAACAGATAGCACCACCTCCCAATTTGAATATGTACCCAGTGGTAGATAAAGAATCTCCTAACAAAGTATTCCAATCTGCATCAGAAAATCCCTTAATAACAGCAGGATATTTTTGATAAAATAATCCATAATTTTTTATACCTAGTAAATATTTTATTACTCGGCCAATAGCATGCCAATGCTCCTTACATGGATTGCTAGTAAACCTGCTGAGTATCCCTACTGCAAACGCAATATCCGGTCTCGTACAATCAGTAGCATATCGCAAGCTACCGATTATACTAGCAAATTCCTTTTGATTTATCACATCATTTTCACACTCAACAGGAAATAAGTGAATACTAGAATCAAATGGACTAGTAACATGTTTGTAGTCAACATAATTGTATTTTTTCAAGACCTTTTCAATATAGTGTGATTGATCAAGAAAAATACCATCGCTTGTTTTAGTAATTTGCATGCCCAGAATAAAATTAGCCTCTCCAAGATCTTTAATGTCAAAATGACTCTTCAACATATTTTTTGTCTCATTTATCGCCAAAATATTAGAGCCAAATATCAACAAATCATCAACATACATGGTAATGATAACATGCAAATTTTCCCACGATTTATAGTAAATGCACTTATCACTCTCATTTACTTTATACCCGTTTCGAATCATGCAGGAATCAAATTTCTCATGCCACTGTTTAGGAGCTTCCTTTAAGCCATAAAGGGATTTAGATAGCTTACACACTTTGCTTTCTTCACCTGGCTGTATAAAACCTCCGGGTTGGTCCATATATATTTCTTCATCAAGATTGTCATTCAAAAAAGCTATTTTCACATCCATTTGATGAATAAGTAAATTATGAATTGCAGAAATAGCAATCAACAATCTTATGGATGTTATTCTCGTAACCGGAGAAAAAGTATCAAAAAAGTCCAAATCCACTTTTTGTTTAAAACCTTTTGCGACAAGTCTCGCTTTATACTTGTCTATACTCCCATCCGGTTTTAATTTCTTTCTCAAGACCCATTTGCACCCGATTGTTTTACAACATGGTGGTAAATCAACTAATTTCCAAGTTTTATTTGAAATTAGTGACTCCATCTCATCATTTACAGCCTATTTCCAAAAAATAGCATTTGGTGATGATAAAGCTTCTAATAAAGAAATTGGTGTTTCTTCAGTGTTATAAACAATAAAGTCAGGCCAAAATCTTTTTCAACTCTAGCTCTTTTACTCCTTCGGAGTTCATGATTTTCTTCACTTTGTAAATTTTAAGTAGAAGAGTTAGGTTTTAAAATATCATTTTCAATTTCTTTGCCCCCACTATTTCTCAATATGTAGGGAAATTTTTCTTCATGAAAAATAGCATCACCAGATTCAAGAGTGATATTTTTTGTAATGTCGAGAAATCTATAGGCTGTACTATTTTCTGCATAGCCAATAAAAACACAAGTAGTAGCTTTAATCCCCAATTTAGGTATTTTAGGGTCTGTTAATCTCATAAAGGCTAAACAACCCCATACTCTAAGATACCCCAAATTTGGCTTATGCCCCTTCCACACCTCAAAAGGTGTAATTTTTGTCTTTTTATGTGGCACTCTATTCAACACATAACAAGCAGTTAAAACCGCTTCACCCCACAAATTTGAAGGAGCACCTGAATTTAATAGCATAGCATTTGTAAGATCAATTAGCGTTCTATTTTTCCTTTCTGCCACGCCATTAGAAGTAGGTGAATATGGTGGGGTAGTTTCATGGATTATTCCCAATGACTCAACATAAGAATTAAAGCCAAAGGATTCATATTCTCGACCTCTATCACTTCGAATCCGTTTGATTTTTCGACCAAATTGATTTTCAACTTCGAGGAGGAATTTTTTAAAATACTCAAACACATCACTTTTATTTTTCAATAAATAAACATATGTATATTTTGAGCAATCATCAATAAAAGTGATAAAATATCTATTTCTTCCACGAGTTAAAATTCCTTCAAATTCACATAAATCTGTGTGAATTAATTCTATCAATTCAGTATTTCTTTCAACGGTTTTATGAGGCCTTTTTGTAATCTTTACTTGACTACAAATTTCACATTTGTCAAAGTCTTTTTTCACCTTAGGAATTAATCTCATACTACTCATGATTCCCACGTATTTACTATTTATATGACAAAAACGGGCATGCCAAAAGTTTAAAGAAGAGAGCATGTAAACAGAAATAGAGGCATTTTTATTAGCATTCTCAATATTTAATTTGAACATTCCATCACAAGCATATCCTTTACCAATAAAAATACCTTTTTTGGTAATAACATACTGATCAGACTCCATGGTTTGTTTGAAGCCAGCCTTATTCAGCAGATAACTTGACATCAAATTCTTTTTCATGGAAGGTGTATACAATACATCTTTTAATGTCAAGACTCTTCCAGAGGTGAATTTGAGATTAACATCTGTTGCGACTAAATCCCACACCGCAGTGTCTGCATTACATAGTAATAAAGTGGACCTTTAAAGTGGGATATCGCTACCAGGGTGATTTATTCCCACGCTCACTTTAACTAACCTTAACCGAAATAAATAAGTTGATATCAATTAATTCTAATTTTGCGAAAATTAAATTGCTAAATGAATTTGCTAAATCTAAAATTAAGAATTAAGAATTAAATCAAAGAAAATTAAAAGAATGAATTTTTATAATTTGAAATCGAATATGGAAAACTAGCATTAGGGTTTGAATCCACTTTTCAATTAATCATCCCCGGATTATTAATTTGGCAATGAAAGTTAGTTTTGGACGATTCAATTCACAAAATTTGTTGAATAATCTTTCTCAAGTAGAATTCAACCTATTTATATGGACGTGTTAACTATATCTCTATGATAACAACGCCATAAAATGCATTACAACACAAGAATTGTATAAAAACATCGCACAAAGCATAGAGGTATTCTCATCCCTATCGGACTTTGTGGTTTTCAATAAAAGTCTAACCTATTCACGATTTCTCAATTCAATGAATAGATCACGATCAACTTTGGCCACAAGTTGTAAGAAAGCATGATATATTGAAAACTCAAAATCCAAAATTCATCCTAGCATAAGAATTAACAAAACACCAAATTAATAATCCAGGATTCAAACTAAAATCAAAGTTTCATCTCTTCTAATACTATGAGAAACCTAGCCTAACATGCTAAAAAAGCGAGAAGAAAAACAAGAAGAGAAAGCCATAACCGAGTTAATGTGTAGTTCTTGAGTTTTGATCTTCAATTGTGGCTTCTTTCTCCAAGTTTCTCCTAAATGATTGCTCCAACTTTACGTTCCTCTTCGTTCTCAAGTTCTTCCCAAATTAGGTCGAGTTTGTGTTTTAAAATAAGCCAAAAGCCCAAAATCAGTCCAACTTAGTTTTGGAAAGTTTTTCTGAATGCTGATATAACCATCTTTGTCGCGCGACATGCATGGTTATAATTTACAAAGGCATCTTGATGCGGCGTGCGACCGCATGGTTATGTCGATTTCAACTTTTGCCCGAGTTCACTTTGGTCCTCATAGTTTAATTGCGGGGCAAGTCCTGAACTTCAACTTCTATCAATTGAATCCACATACTTTAATTTATCTTCACTTAGGCTTCCATTTGATTTTTCTTCACTTTCCCAACTTTGTTTGCTTCAAATTGAGTCCTTCCAACTTTGATTTGTGTCCCTTTTTGTCCAAAGTTGTAATATTTTCTTCAATTCCCGGTTTTCCCTAAAATAGAACCAAATATCGCTAAATTAGATGCGAAATTAATTAAAAATGAGAAAAACATATAGTTTAAGAGGCCTAAATAAGTGCATAAATTGCACTTATCAACATCGCCAGTTCCAAGTACCTGCGTAGTGTGAGAATCTCCAAGCATAATGGTTTTAACCTCCTTAAAAGGAGTATAAGCCGTGAACCAATGCTTATCGTAGCAAACATGTTTGTTTGCACCAGAATCAGCCCACCATCCTTCAACACTTTGTGTCATGTTAATATCAGTTATCATAGCAACAAATGGCTCTTCGGTAACGTTGGCTTGGGGAATAAGTCCACGTTTCCGGTATCTACAATTTTTCGCAAAGTGCCCAATTTTTCCACATACAAAGCAAGATTTTTCTTGCTGATTATTTGAAGGATGCGATTGGTTCTTATTTTTCATGCTTGAGTTTCTCATATTTTGCTAATATGATTTTTTCATATTTTTCTTATTCGGCTCAAAGCATTATTTTTTGAAATCTGATTAGCATAGACATTTTCATTGGTAGATATTAAATTTACCTTTGTGGAATGTCCATTGTTCTGCTCAATAAGCACATCTTGTCCTTGCGCTTCCTCCTCCACACGAATACGTATGATTAAGGTTTCCAAAGACATTTCCTTTTGCTTGTGGCGCATGTTCTTTTGGAATTCCCTCCAAGAAGGTGGGAGTTTGCCAATCAAGCCAGCAATAATGAGGTTGTATCCAATTTTAATTCCTTCAGAAGTAACTTCTGCCACTATCATTTGAAAATCTTGCGCTTGTTCTGCCACAGATTTTCCATCCACCATTTGATAGCGGAAAAAGTGACTCGCTACATATTTTTTGGCACCTGCCTCTTCTGTATCATATTTATTCTGCAAGGCTTTCCAAATTTTCTTTGCAGAAGAGAAGGCGGTATCATAATAATCATAAAAATGATCGGAGAGACAATTTAAAAGATAGTTTCGACAGTTATACTCATCCTTTTGGTATTTTTCAACCTTTTCCTCATGCTCATAAAATTCATCGTCGTTCATGCCTTCGGTGTTGATCTTTCTAGGATCTTTCTCAGTGAGCACATAAGCGACTTTGAACAGGTTGAGGCAGAAGAGGACTTTTCCTTTCCAGCGCTTGAAGTTCACGCCATTGAACCAAAAAGGCTTGTTGAGATCTCCAACACTCTTATTGGTTTTCTCGAAGGTTACATCCATTTTGAATCTCCTTAAAATTGTTGGTGATATTACAAAAATAATATAGAAATATCGCAAAGAAAATGGATAAATAACCGTAACCAATTAGGCTGAGGCGCAGATATCTCGCTCTCTTTAAGGAGATTCAAGCCATCTGCGGTGTTGGAATACGTCAATCACCGATGCAACAGACAATATATGACTTGTCCCCTCCAGGATACAACAGCCCAACTTGAAACGTTGTGTAGTTAATTCATTCTTTGCACTAGAGGATTAACCCAAAGCTCTCACAGATAGAACACCTTTCTTTTGATCAAAAATATATATTAAAAGTGTTAATAAATTGTATCTCTCACACAAATTTTTCTCTTTTTCCCATAATGAGTTCCATGGCTAGAATGTCCCTATTTATAGGGAAAATACATGCACACATGAATTAAAGGATGTATTAATCAATTGTGATGAATTTAATGTACTTAATTTATTAACTTAAGGGTTATGCTCAACTTTAATTAAAGCACATTGATAACCTCTTGTTAATTCACCCATATATCTAACGTAAGTGTAATAAAAATATTAAAAATGCCCAACATAAACAACAAAGGCAAACAGTTCTTGGCCCACGGGACTTGGATAAGGAAGCTAGAGCATTGGCTAAGACGGACAGAATGGGATTGCCTAACCTTAGAATTTGAAGCCTTACTAATTTACTTGTTACTTTCCATGGTAGTCTAATATGCTTATTTTAGTTTGTATAGGGAAAAACTGGAAAGCAATAGTATTGCGTCTCATTTAGATTTTCAAGTTTACTTTCTGAATAAAATGCATTTGTACTTAGTCATTGGAAGGGTTGTCCCCCTCAGACTAGGTATAATTTGCGATTTAGTTTAATAAATTCTATCCCGAGTCTGGATTTTCGAATCGAGATAGTTCTCTAAAAAAAAATAAACACAATTTTTTTCCCATAATAGCCGAGGGTTTAGGGGATTTAAAGGTTCTACCTCTTACTCTAGCATGTTCTATCTAGTTGGTCGTACAGCAAAATTGTTTGTTTTGGGTATGTTAATGACATCCTTATTAATGGTGATGATAAGAATAAAGTGCTGCAGCTTGGTGGTGATTTAAATTCTGAATTTGCCTTAAATTCTCTTGGTTCCTTGTCATTATTTTTGGGTTTTGCACTGAGAAGCAACCAACGGGTTGTACTCGACACAACGTAAGAACGTTCAAGATCTTCTCACTCAATGCCAACGGTTGCTCCACGCCTATGGTCGTGAATCAAAAACTGTTATTGAAAGATAGAGACCCTTTTAACATCCCACTATCTATTGATCCACAATTGGAGCCCTACAATACCTTACAATCACCAGACCTGACATTGCTTTTGCTGCGAACAAATTAAGTCAGTTTCTTCATCAGCCCAATGTACTTCACTGGTAGGCCTGCAAACGTTTAGCGCTACATTTGGTCTAGCCTTTGAACCTGCTGGCTCTCTTACTTTAGAAGCTTGTGCTTAGGCCAATGCTAATTGGGCAAGTAGTTTAGATGATTAAAGGTCTAACTGGTTGCTGTGTTTTTCTTGGGGGTAATATAGTTCAATGGGGCTCCAAAAAGCAAAGGGTTGTGGCTACTGGCTAGATCAAGTACGAAATCTGAATACTGCGCCCGACCAACATAATTGAGATTCAAAGCTTTGTTTTCTGAACTTGGTTTTGCAGTTCACCAGTTCCTACTTGCCCCATTATTTGGTGTGATAACTTGGGTGCTGCCTCTCTAGCTTCAAATCCTGTTTTCTATCAAAGAATGGAACACATTGAGGTGGACATTAACTTAATTCATGAGAAAGTTCTTGCTCAACAGGTTGATGTTCGACATAGACTCCCATTCCCAGATTGCTAATGCTCTTACAAAAGCAACTGTTATCCAACAGTTTGATGATTTTCATTCCAGACTTTCTGTTCGTCTCTTCCAGTTCACCTTGCGGGAAGTGGGGGTGGTATTGAAATATAAAGTCTAAACGCGCATTTTTTTATTGTAATATCTTAGAATTGTATTGTGCATGCTTTTACTTGTACAGCTTTTCCTATTTTGACCCTTGTATATATATAGGGACTCACACTTGTAACTTAATACAATTGAGAACATTTATTCACTCTCTGTAACAGGTTTTCTCTTCTTCTTTGTTCCTCGTCGTCCTCACTCTAAACCCTAGATTCAAATTCATGGTGAATGATCACCTACCAACTTGTTGGCAACTTATGTTGCCAACAAGGGTGACAGGGCGTCACGTCACCGGCCCAAATTTTTTTTTTTAACATTTTTTTTTTGAATCTACGTCAAGTGAGATGAATAATATATAACTACCCCCTGATGGTGAGGGGTCTCACCCGACCTCTATCTTCTTTTTCCTCCCGAAAAAGGGGGTGTTGGCATCTTACGATGCCAACACGTTGGCATCGGAACGGGACTATCAAATTCATAGCCTTGATAATAGTAAAGTTATTTTGAATGTACACTCCAAATTATATATTTAACTTAAAAATATAAGTAAACTTCAAAAAGAACACACGTTTACCCTCTCCTTGGATACAAATTTATAAATAATTTGTTAGTACCTATAAGAGAGGAGCCAAGGTGAGGTGGTAATAGTTTCACAAGAGCGCGCATATGATGAAACCACCTGGTATGTATAGGTTCGCCGGAGTTGTTCACCAGAGATGACAACTTTGACAAAGCACGTTTCAAGAAGTTAGGGTGGGAGAATATACCAAATATTTGGAATTGGTATGAGATAATGCGTTTTTTTAAAAAACTTATTTGACTAGCAGTAGCAGGTCAAAATTGGCTTGTTGGATCCACTCAGCAATCGGGAACTACGTCAGGTACCCGACACGGGTACCTAATCAAAAGTGTGTAACAGTGAGGTTGGATATCATGTCAGGTCCAAAACGAATATTACTTCCAAATTATAATTTTCTAAATCTTGAAAGAGAAATACTGATAAATAAATAATTAATAATATATATATATACACACACAACCACAACTTAAAATTTAGAGATAAATAATATCTGTCTTTATACAGAGTGTGCATCATAACAAAGAAATATTCCCATTGATATGCCAATGCGCACTTGTTCTTATTCTATACCCACAACACAGTAAATTAATATATTAATATGACATCTTTACTCGTCTACTGTGATGCGATGTGATGTAAACACATGGCCCCTAGCTACTTTGTTTTCAACTTAAGGGAAGCGCTGTAGACATGAAAACATGTATTACCAACAAGAAACATTAGAGGCTGATGCAACGCATTACATATATGCCATTACCATACCTGTTGATACAATAGCGTTTGCCCGTAGGGGGAGGGCCATCATCAAATACATGACCAAGATGAGCATCGCAAACTGCACATACAACTTCTTGACGAGGCATGAATATGATAGACAAGTCTAGTTTCGACTTCACATTGTTTCCCATTGGTTGATAATAAGAAGGCCAGCCAGTTCCACTATCAAATTTGGTGCTTGATCTAAAAAATGTATCAATTCTAAGCAATTTAACTGGGAGAAAAAAGAAAAAGCAAAACTAGTGCATGCAATATGCATACTCACTCAAATAAAGGCGTGTCACAGCAGATGCAATGGTAAGTACCAGGAGTTTTGGTGTTCCAGTATTCTCTGCACATGTTGGACCAAATTAACAGCAATTAATAATAATGTTAAATTTGTCCACCAGCATTCTCCCCAATCACTAAGGAATAATGTAATAAACATAATAATGGTGAAAATATCCAAATATGAGACAAGTGACCACATATGTAGAACCCACACAGAAGAGCTGTAAAACAAAATATACCAGTACTAGTCACCAGTGTGAATGAGAATTCAGAAAAACAGCAACTAAAATGAGAAAGATTTATTAGTATTTATACCCAGTGAAAGCCCTCTCAGTACCCCTTTCCCGTGCGATGTAAAATTGCTCATCAGTAAGCTGCTTCCTCCATTCTTCATCACTTATAGAACTATAATTCGTGTTGGCCATCTCTGCATTGTACAGTGCAAGTAATTGGATTTAGATTATTCAGATTCTTGTACTATGAATTTGGGAAAAAATTGTCTACCATAGTCTATGGAAATTGTAATTTTCTAAGTGCTTTTGTGATTTTAGCAGCATCTGGACTCGGTCCCGGGGGCAGGGGAGAATGGGGTTCAATCAAAGGCAATGTTTAGCATTTGTAATTGAAGGTTGAAATTTGTAATGCCAAGAAAATTAAGTGATATACATACATGAAAGGCTACAGGGATCATAAGATTTCATTACAGGCAAAACCATTTGTTTCACCAACTGGTTCTCCCAACATCATCCATTAAGCCATAAAGAATTTCACTTTAAGTAAGTACTCAGGATATTGGTTGCCTATACTCAATCTGAAAACTATTTCATTTATGTCAATCAATTTCAGTAATAGTTTGTATATTCAAATTAAGCGCTTGTTTTATATTCAGCAGGGTAAATGATCAATCCTATGAGCTTACACGCAAAGAAAAAGAAAACACAGATATTTAATGTACGGAATGTAGAAGATATATGCTAATAGTAATTCCTAATTAAATTTTCATCAATCATCATTTGAGACATTAAACAAACAGTTAGTATGCAAGAATGAGTTCATTTCTAGAAGAAAAATGCATGTAAAAACTTGAATACCTAGAGATGCAATTCGAAAGTTAGAATTGAAAAATGAAAATAACCTCGATCGGTGTCTGGTTTGGGAGAAGAAGCTGAAGAGCCCATCGCAGAAACTGAGAAAGAAACTGTTTTTCTTGGTTTGTTTAGCGATCCCAAAGCCAAAGAAAATGAAGATGCTGCTCGTACAATAGCAAAATGGGAGCTGCGTATGGATATGGATAAGGATAAAATATTATTATTATTCTTTTTAGTTTTACTTCTATTATCACCAGTCAGAGATGATGGGAATACGCTGCTGCTGCGGGAACCCATCTGCCGTCGTGCTGCCAAATTCTATTCCCTTAACTTTTGATTTCATTAATTATTACTCCTCCGCGATCCCACATATATAATTCATTTTTTCATTTTAAATTGTCCCGTGTATATAGTATATTTTTATATTTAATATTATTTTTTATATTCATTTATAATTATATCATATCTTTATTATCTTTATATTATAAAGAGAAGTCTTTGTTGGCGATAGTCTTAACATAAGCTCATTAATATTTTTTTAAAAAAATCATAAAAGTCAATTTTGTTGCTAAAAAAAAAAGAAAATTCTATTTTTGAAAATAAATTAACATTAATTAGTAGTTTTAAATAGGCAAATTCTTTAAATATAATTATTTTTTAATGAAACATAAATTTGTCATTAAATGTGATAAATAAAATTTAATAAGAAAAAATTAGTTTTGGAAAAGCTTTAAATGTAATTTCATTTTTCAAACTTCTAATCGAAAATATTAAATAATAAGTATTTTATTTATTTATTTTTACCGTGTTAAAAATTAGAGTTTTAGATAGTTTTGATTTGTAATGTGCATTGGATTATATAAATAGTAGATTATTCTTAAATCAAATAGTGCGTGCTAAAATTATAATTGAATTTACACTGAATAATTTATTTATTTTTAAATAAAGAGTAATTTATGAATCTTTATCTTTATATTTTGAATTTTTATATTATTATCATATTATTAATCTTTATATTTTTGTAAAGTGGCGTGTAGGCGAAGATGCCAACGCAGTGATGCATTAAATATTTTTTTTAAAATTATAAAATTAGTTATGAAAACAAACCAACATTCATTAGTAGTAATTAAAAATATAATTGAAAATAAACCAATATTTAAAACAAACATTTAATGAGAAAAATTTATTTTGGAAAGACTTTAAATATAAGTTCATTTTTTAAAGGTCTAATTCAAAATATTAAATAATAAATATTTTTTATTTTTTATTTAATTTTATCGTGATAAAATTATAGGTTTTGATAGTTTTGTTTGGTTACGTGAACTGGCCTATTAAAAAAATAGTAGATATTTTTTATTTTTTTCCCTTTTTAAATTAAATTGTGAGTGGTTAAAATTATAGTTGCATTTATATTGAATAATTTATTTATTTTAAAGTAAAATAGTAATATATTAATCCTTAAATTATTATAATTGAAGTGCCACTTTTGGTGAACGCCTTATTGGCAGTGCCAACATGACACATAGTTTCTAATTAAAAAAATTAATTAATATTTTTCCTTTTTAATACAGTTGATGTGATATGCTCACTAATTGAATTTTGCATTATACGTAGGTTTTCTGCCTTTTCTAAGTATATAAAATTAAAAATAAAAAGTTTTTGTTTCTACAATTAACATACACTTTACGTAAATGGAAAGAAATCAAATGAATTATGTAAATACAGAAAATTATCGGTATTATTACAAATTTAAGTTACTTAAAATTAACTATAATACTTCTTATACAATAGAGTTAAAATTAAAAATTAATTACAACTAATCACTAAAAGAACGTATAAAATCATAAAATTTAGAGTGCATAATGTCCATTTCAGAAAGAAGAAAGGTGTTCAATATAAATTTGATATGTAAAAACCAGAAAGACACGTTTTGATAATCAAAGAATTTTTATACATTCATTCCCCATGGTTCGTTTACAATTAATTAATCTCCACGATCATTGTTGTGCATGCTATACAAGGCAATTAGAATTAAGGTTATACGTTTTGATAAATTTCTTAATTATGTGATACACGTGAATTTTTATAATTTACAATTGTAAATTTACTCCATATTTTTTGCATTGATTATAATATACAATATTATGGATTTTAATAATTATTTACAATTATGCAATCTCCTATGCATAAATTACATTAATTCTGTAATTCAACATTTATATTTATAATTTTATATCAATTATTTATCGTACATAAATTTAATTATTCCCGTGCATCGCACGGGCGTGATACTAGTTTATATCATTAAAAATATAAATATATTTATGAATTATTTATTTAAATAAAAATTTATTTATAAATTTATTTTTTCAATATTATTCTTACTCTTTATATAAAAATTAAAATGAATTATATATATATATATATATATATGTAGAACAGAGAGAATATTAATTAATATATTCCTAATCCATACTCATATTATGCGTAAAACATTTGTGGAGCGGAGTGGTTCAAACATATTCAAGATTTCAGCCACAACTAGCAGCTTATGTGAATATTACCAGTTTACTCTTACTAATTAACTAATTATTACATTTGTTTATGTAAATATCTTCATGAGACTACGTGCGTCTAAGGATCTAAATTTTTATGAATTCTCATTCCCATTTGAATTTGAATTTGAATTTGGTTAAATTAATCATATTTATATATTTTATTTTATAGGGTTTATATGTACTATAATCTCTATCACTCAACTTAACTCATTTTCTCTTCTATTTCGCATAAAAATTCATAAAAATTTCAATCCTAACATGGGCTACAATTTCGTGGGAAGTTAGACGAGAAGTTTATTGCTATTTCATCAACAAAATTTTAACACTCCACATTGACACAATCATCTGTGAACATACATATACAAGTAGCTTTATGAGGAGTTGTTGATTTTGTCGGAATTATATTCTAATAGTTGTTTAAATTTTATTAAAGATGATCTATACGGATAAACTATATGTGATAGTGAAAAGTGTAAAAATAATTAAAGCCTTTACATAAAAGTTGTGACTTTTGAATTAAAAGATATATCCGTTCAAGCGCAAAGAGTTACATTTTCGTGAACTGTTACCTTTAGTCTATGAGTATGAAGTAAGTTGGCCATTTGACTATGAGAGTGTAGATCATCGAGAAAATCTCCATCTCCAAAATGTAGATTTTTTTTATTGTGTTCGAGTTCCCATGAGTTTTTCACAATTGTTTGTTGGAAAAACTTTTAGAGGCCTAATTAATTCTTAAAGCTAATTTCCGTGAAACCCGTAAGCAATCTCAAAGACGGGGAGGGGACAATCATCTGTGTTCTACACGTGTTTGAGTCTCCAATTATGGGGTTTATTCATTTCTCTCTTAAGGTCTTGTAATTATTATCTTCCTTTTTATGCTTCCTTGGTCTTTCTTTCGTATAAATTTTAGGCTTCGAGTCTTCGACTCTCGTTGGCAAAATTTCCAACAGATTTTATGATGGTCTAGGTGGATTCATTTAAACAAGTGGCCACCCATTAAAAGTTCGCATGCTTTACTTTGAAAAGAAACGCATTGTATATCATTTTTATTTTTTATTTTTTTAAAGTGAACACACTTTGTAATTTAAAATGACGAAAAAAGTAGGTTTTTAATTCTTTGTAGAGGGGATAGATATATGCAACCATAACACTATTGCTTATTGATCACCGGTCATCTACATGGACAAGGAAGGACACACGAAACAAAACAATTGTTATGTCATTACCCAAGTTTCAAATCTACTACTCCCTCCGTCCCATGTTGATAATTCAGTATATTATTTTTGTCCGTCCCAAAAAGATAATTTTCTCACCACATTTAGCATGTCTTTAATTTTTCATTTTCATATATGCTTCTAATTAATGTATTTTTAATTACCTATGCATTGAAACTATTTTCAAATAATTAATGATACATAAGAATATATATATATATATATATATGAAAAAGTGACATAACACTATTTATCATGGGCTGACTTATAGTCTCCCATAGACCCGGCCACAGTTTGTGAACCGGCAGCTCAGGTTCATGAATCACCGGCTCGGCGGTTCACAAATATGTGAATCGGCACGGAACTGCCAGTCCACCAATTCCGTGCGGTTCGTGAACCGGCGATTCAGGGTTCAAAAATAAAAATAAAAATAATAAAGTGAACCAACGGTTTACCGCAGTTCAGAGTGAACCGCCTGTTTTAAAAAAAAATCCAAAATCAATTTCTCAAACCCCAAATCCGAAACCAAAAAAATAAATTAATTAATTAATTAATTAAGGTTTGAACTTAATTTCTTACCAAAAATTAAGCTACATACATATCCTCTCAATGGGAATCAAAGTCGACGTAGTTCTCTTACCTTTTAAATTTAATTACTTCCTACGCCGGATGTTACAGTTTCACTTCCTTTAGTCTGTAGGTCCTAGGCGTCCTCATTAGATTCGTTCTTCCATTCTTAATCTCTTTCATCGACTTTGCACTAATTACCACACATGTGTTGTGCTTCTAATGACCCGGGAGCCATGGTAGATCGTTTCTAATTTAAAATAAGTCCTCCCGCACTAAAAGCTTGTTCAACGAAAACGGTTGACACCAGGGATGTATATATATCTCTTGCAATTCGTGATAGCATAGGATAAGTATTTTCGTGATGTTTCCACCATTGAAAGACTGGAAAATCTTTACCTACTTTACTATCACCAAATTCAAAAATAGTTGTTAGATAAATGTTAAGTTCGGGAATTGAATTGGATGAATCCTTTGGTTTTCTTTGTCGAATTCTCAATAATCGATCACCACGACCAAGTTCAGATGGCTCTTCTTCCCGAACTTGATTAGAACTAGAAGTAGTAGAAGACGACAAAGATGATCCATAACGAGTTACATATTCTGTAAATAATTCTTAATTATTCTTTTAACTTCAAAAATTTGCATTTGAACATCAAAATCTTCAAGACCCAACACTTCGTAATAATAAGTTAAATAATCACTCAGACCATCTAATTTAGTTTGAGGATCAAAAACACATGAAACGGGATTAATTAGAGGAATTTCTATAAAATAATTTAACTATTTACTTTTTATCAATATTATTGATTGTGATAAAATCGGATCATTTTCATATTCTTGAAATGCACCGGCTACATTAATACATTCAATTAAAAGTAAATGTGCTGTAGGATAATAAACACCACTTAAAACATTTGTCGCATCATTAAAAAATTTTAAAAATTCCAAAAGATTAGTGCACACCTCCGAATTTTGTGGATATAAAGTAAGATAGGGGACATTTTGTGAAATGAAGTTACACAACAAATCTTTATATGAAAATGAGCCATTTAGTAACTTAAAGTTGAATTCCAAAGAGTCGGAATATTTTTAAGAAATCTTTTTGATCTTCTACCACTTTCTTTACAAAAATTAATCCATTTTTTCATTAAATTAGGATGTGCCCATAAATAACGAATTGTCATTTTCATTAGAGTAAGTTCAACATTTCAGCATTTTCAAACCATCTTGTGCACAAAAGCTTAAAACATACCAAGCACATCGAACATGAAAAAATTTTCTGCCGACATTAGGTTGGCAAATATATTGTAAGTCACTAATGGAAGCGGTATTTGCCGATGCATTATCAAAAGAAATAGAAAAAAATTTTATAACTAAATCATATTCTTTCAAGCAATTTTGAATCATTCTAAAAATATTTTCGATATTATGTGATTCATTGAAAACTCTAAAACTAATAATTCTTTTTTGTAAAAGTCATTTGTTATCAACCTAATGAACAGGTATGCCCATGTAGCTATGTTGTTGCCAATGATCACTCCAAATATCACTATAAATAGAAACCAAACTATTTAAATTTGAAAATTTTTATGCCAATTCTTTTTTCCGTTCTGTATAGAATTTCAAAATCGAACGTTTCACAGTATTTCTAGGCACACGTTTCGCTCGAGGATTTAACGCTTTTGTGCAATAATTATTGAAACCAATTCTTTCATCAAAACTAAAAGCTAAGTGTTCCATGTAAATCATTTTCACTAATTCCAATTTATTTTTTTCATCTGTATATTTAAATAATTGAGAAGTGCCTGAGGTATTTCCATATCTGGTGATTTGAACTTGTGTCGCCGGCAATTCCATCGAGGCGTTAGTATGTTGACTTTCTAGATGTCTTTTGTAAGTGTCATATCCCCATCCGATTTTGAAACGATACTTACTATAGCAATAATTGCAACATACTTCAAACTCCTTATCACCTGCATGTTCTTTTTTAAAATGGACGGTGAAAATATCGGAATTGAAAACTCTCGTACTCTTCTCTCTTCCTTCTTGTATCGTTTCGAGACCCAGATCTTCTTGATTTTGTACATTCTCGACATTTCTTCCATTTTCTTGTGTTGAAAATTCACCACCATATATGGCCAATGAATTGGTTTGATGCACCTTTGTTAAAGTTCGACATTTTATTCTTGTAGAATGAAAATGCAAAATAGAAAATATAATAAAGAGAATTGAGATTGTAGTACTTAGTAAAAAATTGTATAGAGAAATTTATAAATTACACAATATGACAAAGAGATTGCTAATTTGTTAAAGATTGAGAGTCGAGAAAGTTGAGACTTGAGTAAAGTAGAAATATAAAATGAGATGAGTTGAGAGAGTGTAGTTGTAAAGAAAATAATTTGGGGGAGGGGGCATTTATAGAAAAAGAGGAAAACGAAAAAAAAGAGCGAGAGAGAGAAATGGGAAGTGGCAGTTGTTGCCACTCCCCAAACAGTCACAATTGTGACCGTTGGCAAATGGTCACCATTCAGCCTGTGAATTGAATGGTTAACAATGAACTACCTTATTCAAGTTCACCCAGCGGGTGAACTGGCACAAAATTGGGTTAGCCTGAACTGGCCATCAACGGGCCGGTCTAGATTTGACCAGTCCGATTTCCGGCCTAAACCGGCCGGATGGCCAGGTTTAGTCTCACATTGAAGTAATAATTTATTTTACTACTTTTCTTAAAACTTTGTCAATTCTCAACTCAATATCCACTCGAATTGTTTTTCTTTTTAAAAAAATTTTTTAAACAAATGCCATTACAGTGGCTTATTTTATTTATAAAATATGAATGGAAAACAACTTATGGGGGGGAAGGGCCAAGCGTGACCTCTAGCCATCAAAAGGACTAACTCCAACAAAATCGGAGAATATATGATAAAAAATAAATAACAAAGAAAAAAAGGAAAGTAACAATCAACCTTCTTTTTTTTCACCTCCGTCTGTTATATCTTTACTTGTTAACAGCAGTCTTCAAGTCAATGTGATCGGGTCAGTATCACTGGGATCTGATAATATATCTCTACTAAGATTGCATTTTCCAATCTCATGCATTCAAATATACATGGGGTGACTCCTGGTTGGTAGAATGTGGAGGGATAGCAGGTTCCTTGGTTGTAGCTGTACTACAGTCATGGAATGCTGGCATATAGATATCAACTAAGTCAGCTGCATTCTCTCCTATTGGCGATCAATTGTTAAGTTTTGCTTCTTGAAAAGTTCGAGAAGTGCCTTCTTAATAGGAGTAGGTTCCTTGACTATAGTTGAAAAGCGAACAACTATGTCATCTACTACTCTTCAAACCAGGACTATCTTGTAAATTGTGCTTCTTAAAGTATTCCATAAATGTCATCTTAGTAGTACATAGCCTTATCTACGGGGGCCTTAACCATTGCATTTTGATTTGCAACCACCTCATGTTGAGCTTTTGCCCCTGAGCTCTAATCATCTTCATTCATTGATAGATGAGTGATAGATTTTGAATGAATTCACTGGTAGAGTTATGCTGTATGTAAAATAAAACTATGCAATAAGTTGAATAATAATGCACTGACTAGAATTCTATTTCTCACACATCACATATCACTTTTGAATCACGATAAACTTTGTTGTATATATTTATTGTGCAAGATATAATGGCTTGGCCGCTCATGAAAAGTCTAACGCTATAGGAATAGGCTTGGGACCGCCCAAAAGTTGTGAATGACGAATATGACTGGAGGAAATTATGTAAAATAACTAAAAGAAACACTATTTCATAAAATACTTAAAGGGAGTATCATCAATATGGAATTGTATAGAATTTTTAAGTTTTATAGATTATAATGGATTTCATATATTTTAATAGAATTCCACATAATCCTTTAGATTTCAATGGAATTTTATATCACGAAATTTGGTGGATTTCAATGAATTTTAGTGGATTTTGCTAAATTTATGCTGCCACAAGCATACATACATACATACATATATATATATATATATATATATATATTGATACTATAGTCATACAATCTGTATAATAAATTTTAGCATGCAAGAAAATAACACAAATACGAATTATTGGAAAAGAATATATAGTCTACTTTTACCTTTTGTTTAGGTAGGTTATTTATTTATTATGAAACCATTTAAAAATTTATTAATATCATGTTGATGTCAGAATTCAAATCTTAAGTAACTTTTTTCTTTATTACGTCGTTGTTGTTGCAAGTTGAATATGAACTTGACATAAAAATAAAAAAAATAACGTTGCTTCTTATATTTTTTGGCTATTAAAAAGGAATAATTGAGTGTGTAGAAAGCTCTCTTAGATGCTATCAGATGACACTGATTCTCACTAGATCATAAAAATAACAAAAAGTAAAAATATTCAAATTATAACATTAAAAATGAATCTATAACCTTGTCTTTAAAAAAAAAAAGATCCAAAGATTTCTAACTAATGAACAGAGATAATGAAATATGTTTCCAATTTTTGTATGAATATAAAGTTATGAAATTACATAACAACTTGCTAATTTTGTGTTAATACCTCATTTCAAACATTTGATTATTTATTCTCCACAGATTGAATATGATGTGACCTTTGAAAATTGACCAATGAAAGGAAAAAAACACAAGTTTCGATCAATTTAGGTTTTATTAATAATTATGAAATTATTTTGAATAATAGTCTCTCATCTCATCAATTATTATTATTATTATTATTATTATTATTATTATTATTATTATGATTATTATTTGTATAGATTGGATATAATATGATTTTTCAAAAATTAGAGCAATGAAGAATTGATAAATAAATTGTGTCACCGTGATAATATATATTTTATATATTGACCATTTATTTTGCACAAGTTGATTATGATATTATTGTTTCAAGATTATAGTGATAATGAAAAATTGGTTTCCTAAGTTTATGATTAAATCTTTATATTAAAAAAATTGAAGTGCCAACTAGGCATAGTGCCACGTTGGCAGTGCCAAATTGACAGTCATTTATTTAAAGCTAAAAACAGAAAATTTTATTTTGAAAATAAATATTCAATATACATTTATTATTTTCTTTTCCTTATTTAGTTTATTTTACTTTCTTTATGTAGTATTTTTTTCCTTATTTTATTTTTTTATGTACATTTTAATTTTTGATATAAATTTTAATTTGAAAATTATAAATCTAATTTAAAATGAATTATATGCAAGTATTAATGAAAATATAATATTATAAGGTCAAAGTTGTAAATTACAATAATACTTGAATTATTTCAAAAAATAAAAATTAACTTTTTTATATACATTTTAATTTTTTAATATTATGTTTTCAATTTATATATATATATATATATATATATTAATTTTTGATATATACATATATATATATATATAATTAATAGAAATTGGAATGTCAATTCAGTACAGTGTTACCTTGGTAGTAATTTTTTATTTAAAAATTATTTTTATTTATTTAAAAATATTAAATAAAAAATCTTTTTTTATTTATTTTTATCATGTTAAAATGATTGTTTTAAATAGCTTGTGCATTGGAGGTTTAATGATCAGAAAATGAGTTTTGACTTTACTTAGTGCTTGTATTTTGGATATTTGGCTTTTTAAATATATTATTTTGCAATTACTTTATAATGTTTTCAAATATCCAATTTAGATAATATCTTTTATTAACCAATTCAATATATATGTGGTCTTTAAATAAGTTTTTAAAATTTTAAATTATTTATGCATTGTAACGCCCCGCCCCCGTAACACATATAACATACGATACATATACGTACACAAACACATTGCAGCGGATGGAGGGAGCGCTACTCGTGTACATAAATGTCAAAACCCTTCGCGTGGCTCTTGGATCGTCCGATTCCTTTTCCCATTCACACACCAACGTCACATCCTGTAGGACCCTTCGCCAACTCCCGCATACATAATCTACAAACATAAACATAAACACAAACACATAGTGAGTCATAATGACCCAGTGAATAATGGATGCAACGCAGTGCGTGAAATGCACGTGACATTCTTTTCTTTCTTTCTTTGGGCCCTAGTTGCGAATCATGTGAATACCTTGTCATATCATAGCATAGGCCGTCCCCCCAAAGGTTCTTTTACGCTTTGGGGCGCCGGGACCGTCGTCTAAAGAGTTCTTTTACTCTTAGACCGCCCATAACATTCTAGGCCGTCACCCAAGGGTTCTTTTACCCGTTAGGCCGCCGGGCCGTCACCTAAGGGTTCTTTTACCCGCTAGGCCGCCACATCATCATCAAGCGTATTGTAAACACATGATAGGCAACTACATTCTACATACATGCTCGTGTCATACATCATGCGTGCTTTACCTGATGATCGTACATATACATACATGGCATTCATACATTCATAAGCCGTCCCCCCAAGGGTTCTTTTACTCTTGGGGCGCTACACTCGTCATATCATACGCATTCCATTTCTTGAACATCATATAACATGCATTGACATCATATGAAACACATAAACTCTACTTCCTTGTCTCACTACATGTTCATTAACATAACTAGTTCCCTTCATGTACATAGATTCTTAACCCATAGGACTTGACATAAAGGTCATATGAGTCACAAAATCATGTCCACATCATTCTATTATCATCACCTAATCATCACATAAGCATAACACAACCAAAAGGAACCCTAGCATGCTTGTAGGCTTGATACTCATCATAATTAGCATCATAGGCATACATAAACATACATATACTTCATAAATGCATACTATATCAAAGATACATCCATTACTCACCATGTACTAGCAAGAACATCAAGCATTGACACCCCAAAGCTTCTTCCTCTTCTTCCTCTTCCTTCCTCTTTCTTCCTTCTTCTTGTAATCATAGATTACACAAACATTACATAGCTCATATATGGAGTTGGAGATGATCACATATGTTCATGAGGGTCTTGAGAGAGTTTTGGGAGCTTTTGAACCGAGTTTGGGTGTGAAATGCCCAAGAAATGGCCAGAATCTTCTAAAATAACATACTGGAGCTTAACATTACTAGTAACTTCCACATTTACTGTAGTAACCTCTTCTCTACAGTAGTAACCCATAACCTTACAGTAGTAACATTATTATCTGACCGTATCATACCATCCATACGGCCGTAATAAACTCTCTTCAGAATCCCCTCAGATTTCATCTTCTTGGCTTACTGGCCAGTAACACATTCCTTCTTACGTAGAACTCCAATCATACTGGCCACGTATCTCCGGATAATACGACCAGTAATTTACTCTCTGAAACTTTTTGGCATTTTCCACTGTTCACCATTTACTGGCCAGTAACATTCGACCCTTACGTGAATTCGACATTCTGGCCGTAATCCTTACATTTACGACGTAACCGTCCTATTTGAAATTTCGTTTTCATCATTTTGACTAGTTTAGGCTCGACATATCTCATACATTCCCAAACATTTCATGAATACATCATACACATATACATTATGTCGGGTCGACTTTGAGCGGGGCATTACATGCATATTTTTAAAATTTCAATTTCGACATCCGTACCTATTAATTAGATATTATGCATATTATTATTTCGATTTTGGCTTGATCGTATAATAAAAAAATATTTTACGAATTCTTATCAAAATTATTTATAAGGATAAAACACCCGTGCATTGCATGAGGACAATACTAGTTTTAATTAATTACTGAAGTTTAAAAGACTATATGATTTTTTTATTTTTTATTTTTTTTGAAAATTCATGAAATCCATAGAAATCCAAGGGTGGGAGGTAGAATTTTGGAAAGGAAATTGGTAGTATATTTTTAAGTTTAAAATCCATAAAAATCTATAGAATTCTGCAATTTAATAAAATCCATTAGAATACTAAATTGAGAACATCTATAATTATGTGAATTTTTAAAATTCAATAAATTCTATGTTGGGAATACTCTCTTTACTCTCTTTTTTTTATTTCATTCATAAAATCCTTCCATTAACCCTAACCCTAATTTAACACATTCTCTCACCTCATCTCTCCCACCAACACCAATTGCCGCCTCACCACCGCCATTGCCATCATAGTCATGTGACCACTAGATTTGGTTAGCTAGCAAACCAGATAGAGGTTGCCATCGTAGTAGCGTCGACGGCGACGGTTAGTTTTGCCCTTATTTGTTGGCACTAATTTTGTCCTCATTTGTTAATTAAATTATTATTTTGTTAATTTTATTGATAAATAAATTATTAAATTGTTAAGTTATTAAACTGAAATGTCATTTAAATTGTTAATAAGTATTTTTAAAATATTTTAAATTTCTCTCTAATCCTCAATCATTCATTGATTTAATAATTATTTTATATTATATTTTAATATCTCTTATATAATTTAGAGTGGACAGAACAAGTCCTAAATAAACTTCCATGAAAAAAAAATATATATATGACTATATGTGCTAGGCCTTGAAAGAGAGGAGAAAATTTTGGAATGGTCTCATTTATGTTTCTATACTTTTTGAAGCCTCACTTTCTTTAAGAAAGTTTGACCTCATCCTATCATACATTTACTAAATTATCTTTACTGGACCTAATTTAAAAAACAAATTTCCTGCTCATTTTTCATATTTGAAAATTTCCATTTTTAAACATGAAAAATAATTCTAGTCGTTCAAAACTACCACAGTCGTTCAAACAAGTCATTCAGAAAGACCACAATTCATTTTGCAATCTTTCATTAGAACGACCGTCATTCAACAAAACACCAAAACGATTTTGATCGTTTTATGACAATTTATAGTAGAAAAAATATGAGTTTCATGAAATAATGACTTCAAATGTCTTCATTTGCAATTGTTTGCACAACAAAAATCCTAAAAATCAAAATTTCTACACATTTAAACATCAAAAGAACATTAAAATTACCCGAGATTTCTTGTTTTTGCATTTGTGACTCTTCTTTGTATACTTTCATGGTTTTTTTGGGGGGGGAGGTGGGGGAGGGAATAAATCTTGTGAAAATGGAATGATTTTCGAAAATTAAATGAATGAGAAAGATACATAAAAATGAAGAATAGAGGCAAGAAGTAATGAAATGAAGAAGATATAGAAACGAAGTGAAGATGAAATCAAAAAAGTCCATGGAAGATATAAACAATAAAATGGTACATTTCAAAAAAAAAAGCATAAAAATAAAATAATGAAAGTATGAATGAAGGAGTCAAAAACTTGTAGGGATGCCAACGGGTCGGGTTCGGTTCGGGTCGATCATACTCATATCCGAACCAAGGTCTCGACCCCATATTCATATCCATATTCGAACCGTGGTATTCGGTTCGGGTTCGGTTCGGGTATTTTTTCTGGTTAGTTTTCAAACCCGTTCGGGTACCCGTTTACCCGTTTTGTTTCTTTTTTTTTCCCATTGCCTTTCGGCTCTCTGTGGATTGTGGAATTAGGGCTGCTAATACTCTCATAGTAATTGAGAAATGAGAATTGAGTGTCTTGGGTTTAATGTGAGAATGAGATGACAGATGGAGTTGGGCTTGCTAGGCTTTTTGGAGTGATTTTTAACACACACTACTCACTAACAGTAACAGGCAGATTAGATCATTGGTGAAAATTTTAATTTTCAACTTTTGATTTTTAAATTGAAAATCAATTTTAAATTTTTGTAGGAAAAAAAAAATATATCGGGTATTCGTTCGGGTACGACGCATCTATCCATATCCGAACCATATCCGTCTCGAGTTTTACTATCAAAAACCATATCCGACCTATCGATCCATCGGTTCGGATTTTTCAACCCGTTCGATTCGGGTAACCGCAGTTCAGGTTTTTTGGGTTATTTTGTCATCCCTAAAAACTTGTTGCCATTCAAGTTAAGGCCATTTGGACCTATTTCCTCCCGAATAATAATGGCAGAAAAATTCGATCCGATTCAAATTCGATGGTTACCTGATCCGAATGGAACAATTTTTTGTCGATCCGACGATCCGTGCATCGGTCGATCCGAAACAGATTTGAATTTGGATCGAATCAAACCTGATCCAATCCGAATTGATTTTTATTTTATTTTTATTATTTTTTATAAAAACTTATACTAATATGGATCATATTTGAATTTTCTTCGATTCGATCTGATCCGATTGAAATCCACGAAATTTAGATTTGGAGCAGAGTTATTGATTTGAATTTGAATTTGGAACACACTGATTGGTTTGAATTTGATGAGAATGAGATCCAATATGTTGTACTTTCAAACGGTCGCCACAGAGACAATAAATGGATAACGTATTCATTATTTATTAATTAATCGATAAGAGACAAGACGAGAACACCCAAAACCGCTTAGCGTGGGTTCGTGTGTGCTTATTTTTGTTTAAAATTTTACTAAAAGTAGAGTATAGTCGTGGGAACCACGAGATGTGTGGATAATAATGAGTGATGATGTGAAATATATAGTTAATATTGATGTTTGACTTTGACTTTTAGTAATAGGTAATTTTTAAGTGAAAATAAATGAAAACGAACCCACGATAAACTTTATTTGCCTATCTATATTAAAAACAACCCAATCCTTTCTTCTCCATTTGTCTCTAGGCTAGATTCCCGAGATCCATCCCTTCCCTCTTTCGCCGTTCGATCTGCAAACCGTAACTCTCTTCACTTTCTGAACTCCATATTTTTTAAAATTAATTTCTTCCTCTAATCGCGAGAAAGGAACATTTGGGGAGGAACCTTGGGGAAGTGCACGTTTATTGCGGTTGGGGTGCAGTACAGTACAGTAAAGTAGGTGTTCGTGTCTGTGAATGCATTCGATTTTAATTTGTTTTATTTTCTGGAGTAAATTAATTTCTTGAACAACGTTTGTTGTTTTGATCTGATCGGACCAAGAAGTAGCGTTGGAAACGTCGCCCTTTTTTTGAATATTTGATTCTTTTCTGGAGATTGAAAAACAAAGAATTATTAAAGATGCAGCAGGATCAACGAAAAAAGGTATGCATATTTTGGGTTTTCGTATGGTTCTATCATTTTTTGCCCTACTGATAGAATTTAGATATCTTGTTTGTGTACGATCAGGTCGAAGGCAAATCTTTCACTATTTTATTTTGGAAGTTCCAGAATTCCTTTTGCCTGGAGCTGAGAAACTTTAAGAATGGAATTTGTCCGAATGAGTGCATTTCCTTCATTGTTCTTTCGGAAAGTTGGTTTATTACAGAATAGGTTGAGTGTTGAATTAAGAGAGCTGTAAGTTCTTAAAACTCAAATGCATTACCTTTCGGTGTTAGTTTCCCAGGGCTAAACGGAAACTAGCGAGCAATCTGGCGACCACCCAAGAACCCATATTTAACTTCGTTTTTGTTAATACTAAGGGCCCCAAACTTTCAAACTTACATAAAAATTCTCAATATCAAGCTTTGACGTTGCTTTGGTTGTTCAGATTATAAATGGATTCATTAACTTTTAGGATATGTGCGGTATACATATTTCATTTTTTCTACTTATATAAATAGATAGTCTTACCAACAATATGTGTGAAAGAATTTTTTTTTCCCCCATACATCACATCCTTTGAAATCAAGGGCCATAAAATAGACACATAACTGCATGAAAACTTATTTGTACAAATTCCTTTTTTCAATACATTTAAGCATCGATTGCAAAAGAAACTAAATAAATAAATAAAGAAGGAAAAAAAGGCGAAAAGGTATACCCGTGGTTGAATAACATAATATTGTTGTTGTATAATATTTTAATGATTGCTTTCAGGGGGACTTGCTGGCATGTGTTCCTTTTGCTGTAAATGGAGTGTTTTGAGAGCCTAATGTTGTTTGTAGATTCCATATTCGCTGCTTCATTATAAGAATTTTGTTTGCCTGCTTCATTATGTTATGGCCCTTTGAAATCAAGGCCCATAAAATAGACAAATAACTGCATGAAAACTTACTTGTACAAATTGCTTTTTTCAATACATTTAAGCATCGATTGCAAAAGAAACTAAATAAATAAATAAAGAAGGAAAAAAAGGCGAAAAGGTATACCGATGGTTGAATAACATAATATTGTTGTTGTATAATATTTTAATGATTGCTTTTAGGGGGACTTGCTGGCATGTATTCCATTTGCTGTAAATGGAGTGTTTTGAGAGCCTAATGTTGTTTGTATATTCCATATTCGCTGCTTCATTATGAGAATTTGTTGGTCTGCAAAATTGATCAAATCTTGATTCTGAAATTTTTAATAATGCAGTTTCCGTATATAGTTTGGATATCAGTTAACTTGTCCCTTATATGGAACAAAGTAATTATCTGTTTGGTTATAACTTATAATACATGTATTTTTCCCAGTATCTGGCATGTAGATACTTTGAATGGTGAACTCTCGGGGCAAAGATACTAGTAGTCGCACCACGATTTGACTAGGTTTTAATTATTCTGCAGAACCCCAAAGAGACGGAATTTTTTACTGTGTATGGAGATGCCAACAGATACAAAATTCTCGAAATCATTGGCAAGGGGAGCTATGGAGTTGTTTGTGCAGCAGTCGATACACATACCGGGGAGAAAGTTGCCATAAAGAAAATAACAGACATTTTTGAGCATATCTCTGATGCCATTCGCATTTTGCGTGAAATTAAGTTGCTTCGCCTTCTACGTCACCCAGATATTGTAGAAATTAAGCGGATCATGGTGCCACCCTCAAGACGGGAGTTCAGAGACATTTATGTCGTGTTCGAGCTTATGGAGTCTGACCTTCACCAAGTCATCAAAGCCAATGATGACTTGACGCATGAGCACCATAGGTTTTTCCTCTATCAGATGCTACGTGCACTGAAATATATGCACACAGGTATAGGTTGTTTACATAATGAGGATTGGTGTGAATCACTTGGTGTTTTTTTATAGATGAATACCTGCAGCTATTTTTGTCTCAGCTTTTTTCTGTCTTGTTCAGGTGCTTGTTTGGCGGGGATTTTTCCTTAAAACATGTCTCCAAAAGCTCATTATCAATCACACGTCACAGGACTTATATACCTTTAAAATTTTAAACCACTTTTCAACTCCCACGTCCTCCCGAAAACCCCTTTTTCCTCCTAAAATCTATATCAAACAAGCACTAGTTTTGTTTCCTTCTTTTCCCAGCGTGTTGTATCTAGGGCAACTATAGTTTGAACGTGCTGATTATCAACGTCATAGTGCTTGTTAAGAAAGCCGTGGGCTTCTCGTGGGCCTATCTCCCCCGGCCCATGCTAGGTTAAGTGTGTAGGGTTTTTTTTGTTCTTCTAGTATTATATGACGGCTTATGGTGTATTGTTAGGGTTATGACCTTAGTGTATATATATGAGATCTGTTAAGCTCGTGTAGAGCGATTCCTTTTCTATTCTTTCATAACTTTGAATTCAACTTGGTATCAGAGCCAAATCCTTCTCCTTTTCCTCTTTCAAACACCTTTCGTTCCCCTCTTTTCTTCCCCTTGTTTTCCCATAATTGAAGTGTTCTTGGGGGGTTTTTAAACCCTTTCAGGTCAAGTGTGTTGCATCTCTAATGTATTAAAGTTGGTAAAGTTGTGGTTTTGTCGTGTCTTGATCGTGTGGGCTTCGAGTGTTCTTTGGTGCATGTGTTATGAGTTGTTGAAATCAAGTCGACATCGATCAAATCTCACGTTTGTTGCTGCCCAATTTATGCAAGATTTCTATCGAGCTACGATCGCCACATAAAGAACGCCAAGACGCCGCCACAAGAACCCTCGGCACAGAATCGCCGCCTACGCTGATTGCTACGATATATTTCAGTGTTGAATTACGCCGCGCTACAAGAACCCTCGGCTCAGAATCGCGCTACGTTACGCTCACAAGAATACACTCGGCCACAAGATCGCCAAGCATAATCTCGCTCATGATTGATTGCTACAGGATATATTGTGTTGTGTTTTGGTGTAAAAGTCAAATTCGCTTTTGTCGTTGTTTGGCTTGATCCGCCAATAATGGGAGATGAGATCGGTGAAACCCGTGATCAACCATCGCTGGCCTGGCAAAGCGCACCTTGTATTATGTTAATGATGACCTTGGCAAGCCGACACAACATTAAATCTGAATGGGAATAATTATCTGTCTTGTTATCTTTGAGCACTTTATTCGTGCTAAAAGGAAAATCAACTTTCTTAAGGATGATCCTCCAAGTAGTAATCGATCCGTAATATGAGTGGGAATCCTCAAACTCGATGGTTCTAACATGGTTATGGAACAAAGATGGAACCCAAAGTTCTTACTAATGTACGCTTTTTACCAACAACTAACAGTTTGGTCATCCCTGAAGGAAATGTATTCTCAAGAGAACAATATCTCACGTATTTATGATCGTATGAATCCTGTTTAAGACCAAACAAGGTGAGAGAACCATTGATGAGTATTACAAAGACTATGAAGGGACTGGGAAGAACTTCGCAATCACATATGGATCTCTGAGCCAACAACGATAAGCTCGAGAACAATTTCAGTAGCGCTTCTTTTGCATGGGCTCAATTCAATATAAGCGTGTACAAAGATCACCTTCAGCTAGTGAAACAGCTCTTCATAGCCGCAGACTTTCTCTCGCCTTGCGCACGCCAAGAAAGTGGTGAATCGGTTATCCTTCAAAGGAGTCATCCGCGCGCATCGTCGCTTCTAGTATTGGTGACGAGGAGGAGATCAGTGGTGGTCGAGTTCTTATGGTCGTGGAAATTCTAATGGTAGGAGTTCACGTAGTGGTAGAGGTAATCGTGGTCGCAGGAAAGAATGGCGGTAATGACGAAAGGAAATGTACACATTGTGGTTTGGAAGGACATATCCAACCATTTTGTTGGGATAAATATGGGAAGCGCCTTATGCCAATCATGTTGTTGATCGGGTCTCGAGGCATCCGATGTGGCGCCGCACATCCTTTGATAACACGACTCCGGTTATTTTGGATCGATTCTGAGTCGCCTAAATTCATTGTCTACATCTTTTGGCATGCCCACTCGCTACCGCGTGTAGTTCGTAAGTCCGCTTTAATTTGGCAATGCCTTCTTCATCTTGGATCATCGATTCAGGAGCTAGTGCACATATGACCTGTAATTCCTCTCTTCTTTCCAACTTTGTTCCTACTAAGTCTAGTATGAGTTTAGTCGATGGTTCTTCGCGCCCAGTTCTTGGTAGTGGAACCCTCCATCCAACTCAACCTTTAGAGTTGAATCGGGCCTCTATGTACCAAATCTTTCATTTAACCTTGTTTCGGTTAGTGCTCTTACTAAAGTTCTAAACCGTCTATAACTTTCACCGCCATCGTTGTGTTTTTCAGACCTCCAGGCATTTAAGATGATGATTGGTCTTGGATATGAGCGATGGATTATATGTGTCGATGTTGAGGAGTCTAGGTTCTGCGTCGCACCGAAGTGCATCTGGTGTCGCCACTTCGTGGCATTGTCGTCTTGGTCATCCATCTCTTGTTAAATTACGCGGTTAATTCCACCTGAGTCCTATGTCCGCTTTTAGAGTGTGAAGCGTGTCAATTGGAAAACATCACCGTAGTACGCTTCACGATAGGATTGATAAACGGTCGTTGTCCATTTGATGTAGTCCATACGGACATTTGGGGTCCCGCAAGAAATAAAAAGTTTGTCTCTGGTTTTTTCTTTACTTTGTGGTATTTGTCGATGATTATTCACGAATGACGTGGTCAGATTTGTTAAAGATCGCGACTGAAGTTACCTCGTATTCTTTCAATTTCTACAATGAAATTGAGACCCAATTCCATACTAAACTTAAAATATTTGTCCGATAATGCCTTAGAATATACCCAATCGTGGTGTCAAAATCCTTTTGTGAAGATCGAGGGATTATTCATCAAACCACTTGCCCATATACCTCGCAACAAAATGGGGTTGCCGAACGTAAATGCGCATTTACTAGATGTTACCTCGACTATGATGTTTACTATGAGAGTTCCTAAACCATATTAGTCGACGCCGTTTTAATACACTACCTTGTTAATCGTCGATGCCATCTTTCTCTGGCCCTTGCTAAAGCGCTTTTCCAGCTTGTTGTACCCTGGTCAAAGACCTATCATGTTCCACCTAGTAGTGTTTGGTCAGGTCGATTTGTCCATGTTCTCACCGTCGTGACAAGTTGGACCCTCGGTCCGTCAAGTGTGTATTCGCTGGCTATTCCGCACGCAAAAGGGGTACCGTTGTTATAATCCCTACCCATCAGTATTATGTTAGTGCCGATGTCACATTCTTTCGAAGCCCTACATCCTATTTTTCCTCTTCGGGCAAAGCAATTTGATTCGAAGTTAGCATCTTGTCGCCGTGGGGAGCTTCTTAGTCCATCTCTCCAAATGCGTTCGCCCCGATTGTCCACTTGATGCTGTCAGAAGTGTCAGTCGTGTTCCACTTACTACTTTGGCGTGATATGCCCATTTATGCTCAATATCATCGTCGCACTATGAGAAAAGACACCGCAGTGAATTGCCTTTGAACCAATCATCATCCTCTCGAGGCTCGCCGTCAGACCGAGTGTTGATGTAGAACCCATTGCTAGAAGAACCAGGTCCAAAACACCCATCCTATATCTCAGCTTTGTTTCATTTCATCGTGTTGTTCGCTGCATATGCATTTGCATTGTCCATATCTTCGCTTTCGGTCCCATCTTCTCTTACTCAGGCACTAGCTTCCCTCGGTTGAAGTCACCATGACTGAGAAATATTCCGCTTCTTCATGAGAATAAGACTTGGGATTTGACCTCGCTCCCTTTGGAAAACAACGTAGGATGTCGATGGGTATATACGGTTAAGTATTTACCAGATGGTTTCAGAGAACGCTTGAAGGCTCGTTTGGTTGCCAAAGGGTATACTCTCAGGCTGTATGGTGGATTATATGGAGACCTTTTCTCCGCTTGCTGCTTAATTCGATCCGAATCTTGCTCTCTGTCGCTTGTAAGAGGTGGCCTTTATATCAATTGGATATTAAAAATGCCTTTTTGCATGGCGTGTTACATGAAGAGGTTTATATGGAGCAACCCCACGGGTTTGTTGTTCCGTGCCAAGAACATATGGTGTGTAAGCCAAGAAGGCGATTTACGGGTTGAAAACAATCGCCCGTCGTGGTTTGATCGGTTTAGTTCGTGGTTCTCCGCTTTGGCCTTCGCTGCTCAAGATGTGATCATTCATTGTTTGTTCGGCATTCCTCTTCTGGTACCATTATTCTCATTGTCTATGTGACGATATTATAATTTCTGGAAGTGATGTTGCCGGTATTTCCGCTTTGAAGGAATATTTAGTGGGCGATTCCACACCTAAAGATTTAGGCCTCCTTCGTTATTTCCTTGGGATAGAGGTTGCTCGTTCGTGTAATGGCCTTAATCTCTCTCGTAAGTATGTGTTGGATCTACTTATCGAGACCGGGCTTCTCGGTTCAAAGCCTATAAATACGCCTATGGATCCTACAATGAAGCCGGATGCCGAGCAGGGGAGGTGTTTCAGCCGAGGTAGATATCGACGCCTTGTTGGCCGTCTCATCTATCTAACTGACTCGCCTCGACATTACTTATGCCGTTAGTATTGTTAGTAAGTTTATGCACGCCTCGCGTTCCTCATTGGAATGCCGTGATTGATTTTACGATACTTGAAGGGTTCTCCGAAAGGGACTTCTTTATCGGCCTTCACAAAGATATCGATATTAGTGGATTCTCGGATGCTTGATTAGGCGGTGACTCCACCGATCGTGGGTCAACGCCTGGGTATTGTACTTTAGTTGGTGGTAATCTTGTTACTTGGCCAGTAAGAAGCAAAATGTTGTGGTTAGATCAAGTCTTGTTCAATATCGAGCTATGGCACATACAAAGAATTGAGATGATTTCGGGGTTCGTTCCCTTTGTTCCGAGATGGGTATTATGATAACCTCTCTATGCCGATGTATTGTGATAATAAAGCGGCAATATTTATAGTAAGCAACCCGGTTGTTTCACGCAGCACTGGCATATCGAGGTTGACTGTCACCTTATTCGTGATTTGATGATGTCAAAGCATTGTTACCCATATGTGAAGTCTCAAGATCGGTTGGGTGATATCTTCACCAAGCTCTCCTCGTGACGCTTTTTGACCTTGTGTTTCAAGTCGGGCATGTTTGATTTGTATGCTCCAGCCAGGGGAGTGTTAAGAAAGTCAGTGGCTTCTCGTGGGCCTATCTCCCGCCCATGCTAGGTTAAGTGTGTAGGGTTTTTTTTGTTCTTCTAGTATTATATGACGGCTTATGGTGTATTGTTAGGGTTATGACCTTAGTGTATATATATGAGATCTGTTAAGCTCGTGTAGAGCGATTCCTTTTCTATTCTTTCATAACTTTGAATTCAACTGTGCTCATCTAACGCTTTTTGGTTTTCAGCTAATGTGTATCATCGAGATCTTAAACCCAAGAACATTTTGGCAAATGCAAACTGCAAACTCAAAATATGTGATTTTGGTCTGGCAAGAGTGGTATTTAGTGATACCCCAACAACAATTTTTTGGACGGTATTCTTTGATACTAAATTTATCGAATTGCTTTGAACCTTCTGTTGATCTTTTATAATTCTTCGTTCATAACCTGCAGGATTATGTTGCTACAAGATGGTATAGGGCCCCTGAGCTTTGTGGATCATTTTTTTCGAAGGTCAGAACTGCACATTCTTGTTTTCTGATACTTTTTTTCTTTAGCTTTTCTATTGAACATTTCCATTTTCCATGCATCCAATTCAATGTGCTGTTATGAGGATAATGTTACTGTGCTTCTTTATTTTGTATTCTCTTCCACCTAAAAGGAAGACTACATATTTGGCATTGCATTGTTCTCCGATTTTAAGCATGCATATAAACTAGGCACGTATCCTAGTCCTAATTTGTGTGCATAAATTTGCAGCCATGCTCGTTTGTAACTCCTAAGTTCTGCAACCTTCATTCTGTCCATTTTTCTGTAGCTTTTACCTTGGAAGATGATAAGCTGTTGATAAATTTGTAACTGATGTCACATATGTGCAGCATTGTTGAATCTTGTTGTGTAGTTTGCCTGGATATTATGCTGTTGCTTATATCAGTACATAATACGTGTTGTGAGTGCATTAGATAGCAGTAATGCCTAGATTAAAACGGTTCTTGTTCAGGGAGGATATTGAACTCTCCTGGAAGTTGATATTTTTGTTCTGCAGAGGTAATAATTATCTGATCGTGTCATTTCCCTGGAAGGTTTTATTGTCTCTTTCAATTCTCTGTCTTTACTGCTTCTAACAGTTTATTATGTGTTTAAATTGGATGCAGTATACACCTGCAGTTGATATTTGGAGCATTGGCTGCATCTTTGCAGAGGTTTTGACAGGCAAGCCACTGTTTCCTGGGAAAAGCGTTGTGCATCAATTGGACTTGATCACTGATCTTCTTGGGACACCATCAGCAGATACCATTTCTGGTGTACGACACATCATCCTTTTATTTATGAACTCAGGTGCTTATGTGACACGGTGGTTTTCCTTGGAGATAGACGTATAAATTTTATTTTATGTCATGGATGCAGGTTCGTAATGAAAAGTCAAGGAAATATTTAACGGATATGCTGAATAAGCATCCAGTGTCTTTTGCTGAGAAGTTTCCTACTGCAGATCCTTTGGCAGTCAAATTGTTGAAAAGGTTGTTATCATTTGATCCAAAGGACAGGCCGACTGCTGAAGAGGTGTGTTTTACCTTATAATTACATAACCTGTTTTAACAATACGCATTACCCAGGTGGAGTTCTCAGTAAGTTCTCTTTTGTTTTAACTTGGCTTGTGTTTTGGTGGTTTGGGTTTCGTAGGCATTGGCTGATCCTTACTTTAAGGGACTTGCTAAGCTTGAGAGGGAACCTTCTTCTCAGCTAATCTCAAAGCTGGACTTTGAGTTTGAGCGCCGACAAGTGACTAAGGAAGACATCAGGGAATTGATATTTCTAGAAATACTAGAATTCCATCCTCAGCTACCCAAGGACTACATGGCAGGAAACAATGGCACAAGTTTTCTCTATCCTAGGTTTTAAACTCCGTCATTCTACCTGAGCTAATAGATTGCAGCCTTAGACTTTTAGTATGTGACTGAATTATTTGCGCTATGCAGTGCCATTGGTCATTTCAGGAAGCAATTTGCTTATCTTGAGGAAAATATTGGGAAGAGTGGGCCTGTGATTCCCCTTGATAGGAAGCATGTCTCTCTTCCACGGTGAGAATTTTTGTTTCTTTAATTTTGAAGGTGGGGACGAGGGTGAGGGGAAGGTTTTGTCTTTTGCTTTTCTGCCTTTGGCTTTGATTAATATTTCACAATCTATGCATATCTGCATAACCACATGTGTGCGTGCATAACTGCTGTTAAAATTGGACATAATTTCTTTTTCTTTTCGTTTCCTTCTTGTTACTTTTTTTCCCACCCTTCCTATTGTTAATCATGAAATTGTTCATTTATCGAAAATGGAGACATGCATTTTCGTAAGGTAGGAAAATTACTTGTCAGAACAAGACGAACTCTCTGATGCATCAGCAAAGTACCAACTCCAATGTTCCCTGAACAAACAAGTGATGTTGAGATACCGTCATATTCCCTCACGTTCTTTAACTAGTCCCTCGTGTGTACTGCTTCAAAAGCATGCCAGACGCTTGAAGGATAACAAGATCCAAACATGAGGTCGTCCCCTTCTTTTGTCGTTATGCATGTGTATCTATATGTCTGACACCAGAAAGAGAATGAGCTATGTTGAGCCATTCCTACATGTCTCTGATACTAGAAAGAAAATGAGCTACGTTGAGCCATGTTTCAAATCTGTGTCTCCTACTATGCAGGTCTACAGTAAACTCAAGTACCATACCCGCGAAAACACAAGAGAAGGTGTCTGCATTCGATAACCGGAAAAGTATGGAACAAATGTCCACTGGTACGAGAAATCCCAATGCATGTGGAAATCTATTGAAGGTTGCACGTCCACCCCAACCACGGGTGCCCACTGGTAGGTTGTCTGTTTGAGATTCTCTTTTCTGTTGTTTCTAGTAACTATCTGTGATATGTGAAGTCCAATGAAACCATAAGAGAGCGTTGTATGTCTGTTGAAACTCAAAAGACACCGAATTGACCACGGAAAATTGCAGTTCAGCATGAGGAACACATCTCATGATACTATAGAAGTTGCACTTTAAATCTATTTTCGTAAACATTTTAACGACTCTATATGAAGCAAAGCAGTGAACAATTCTATTGACGAGAGGAGAGAAGCGGGTTTCAAGAACATGAATTGCAAAGAGAGATCATCTTATATGGTCTATAAGATTTTCTTGCCGTATGAAACTAGCTGCCCCTTAATGATTATGCTATGAGTGCACTGCATTGTTTATTTTACAGAAAGATGGGTGGAATAAAATGCGTTTTTACACTATAATAATGCTCTGCATGTGTGTGGTTGGGCAGGGTGCTTTGTTTATTGGGATGCTTGACCCGTATCTTGTAAGTGATTTCTTTCGTTTTTCATGAGTAGCCAGGCCGGGAAGAGTTGTAGGACCAGTTGTACCGTATGAGAATGTCAAACATGACAAGGAAACCCCTATTCTTCCTCAATCGATCTCTCCGCATTATTTCTTTGGGAGTAATTCAGGGAAGAAGCAAGGATGGTGCTGGACAGAAGCTGAGAAAGAGTCATCACTAACTCAGCAATATATGGCATCTAGTATGAGTATTCACATGAACAAAGCACAACCACAGCCGTACATGCCAAACAAATTAAACCCAGGGATCGTTGTGGAAGTTGACAGTAACCCATATTACCAGCCACAAGCAGCAGCAAAAGTGGGCCTGAATGGCAAGCTCACAATAGACGTGAAATTGCTGCAGGCTCAATCTCAGTTCGGTATAGTTGGGGCTGCTGCTGTTGCCGTAGCTGCCCACAGAGAGGTTAGTGATGTTCAGCTTCGACTGACTTCATAGGAGATCTTTTCGAACTAGTTACTCTGGTAACTGAGGGGAGAAAGATAGCCCGCTGGTAAAATTAACTGATGTTGAAGAACGATGTGTGTAAATTGTCTCCCTAGTGTCTTAGAATTGGGTAGTGAGGAGGCAGTTTCTAGTTTAGCTCCCTGTAAAACCTCAACAGGTACATGATTGGTTGATAAATAAAAGACTTGTTTCTTCGGTAGGTATATTCAGGATACATGAATAGAGGGCTAACAAGTGCCGCCCCGATCAGGGGTCGTTAACTCATTATGTATCAGTCATCGTCCCAAATGTGAGCATTAAATCTTTGGTGAATAGTTCATCATGCTTTTATGCGGTGCTCAATGCTGCACACATGTGAATGGTGGTAGCACATCATCATTATTCGGTTTTTTCAGTGCGAGTCGGTGTAAAACAAATTAACGTTCAGTGTCAGTGTGCATGGATGAAGGTTTCACAAACTGCATGGTTCAGTAGCCACAAGTTTAGAGGTCAATGTCTAAATGCAATTAAAAGCCACAAGTTTAACGGTACTCGCTGAATATTGAAATGCAATTAAATAATCATTAGGTTAATTTTTTGACAAAAAAGATTTTATGCGACTAATGTGTGTATAAGTAGATAGTTATTCAATATAGTTTGCGTGAAAAAAACAAATAGAAAAAATATTTACTTTCCAAATAATATTTAAGTTAATTAATATTACGAGAATAGAAATTGGACACTAGCATTATTTTTTATCATAAAACTTTAGGAAATAATGAGATAGTCTCTCATTGTAATTCATAAATTGTGGGTCTCATAAATGATTACAATAGAAAATTGAAATACAACATTTAAATCAATTAAGTTTTTTTTTTCTGAATGAAATTAAATCAATTAAGTTAAATAGTATTACTTGGTACAAGTTAGAGTGTTTGATAAATAGTGAAGTAATTGTATTTTTAAAATCATATATTTACAGAGTTGAGGGTTTCAATTATTTTTTATATACATTTTATTTGTTGATTTATTAAATTTACTACATTAACTAATCAGACTTTAAAATTAAAAAAAAAAATTTAATTAAATAAATAAATATTACTTATTGCAGGTAATGCTAAAAATTAGATGGGATTATCTTAAACTAAAAGTGTGTGTTCAGGCATAAATTAAAATGAAATTTTATGGATTTTGATGTGAAATAGGAGAGAGAATAAATGGAGTTGAATAGTGAATATTTGTATAGTACATGTACGTTCCACGAAATATGTAAATGTAATTAGTTTGATAAACTTCAAATTTCAAAAAGAATGTGTAAAAATGAGTACGTGTCTTGACGCTAACACATGATTTGTCTGCTTTTAGGTGGGCCCGACGTGGATTTGTGAATTCGCTGTGGATATTATGTTCCTTAGGATTTGACACCTTAATCCTGGGATTTTGATTTGATGCCTTAATCACGGGGTTTTCATTTTTCCTCCTTAATAAGAGCAAAACTATTGTAGGGTGGGTTTTTTTCCCTCACATCACCCCAAATAATGTATCAATTGGGGGCTAAAAATCCAAATTTGGGAGGGTATTTTTCAAATTTGGATTTAGAGAAAGCTCCTCCCAAGACAAAATTTGCTTTGGTCTAATAATACAATGCTATGTGGACAAGAAAAATATTAGAGGAAAATAAAAAAATGGCAGCCCCCTTTTTTAATAAACCCATCGTGTCAAGTTAAATTTCCAAAAGACAAATCTAGCAACATTTTTATTTTGATCACCCGCAAATATCTTTCCTTGTATTGTTGCTGAGTCAACCACCTATGTAGAATTGTACCTTGACGTAGCCTTTGTTTCTTTTCCATCTCGTCACATCAATTCCATTAATGCGTAACCTTCTTCCTTGTAAGGTTTATCTTTCTTCTCCCTCATGCACCAATCGACCGTAAATCTTCTGCATTTATTGACATTACATAGAGTCCTAGATGTTATTGTTATCCTTGAAGAGTTAATAATGCATGATTTATCGATGGAGGTATATGAGTTGATGGAATAGATCAAGAGTTGGAGCAGTCACCAAAAAAGATGAACAGTCACAAGATTATATATCCTATAATATAGAATATAGGTATTTTATGAAATTTCAATAAAATAAAAAAAACAATCCAACGACCACCATACTGTTAAACTCTCCGGCACTATAATAAATATATTAGCAAATGATATGGCATTGAAATTTCTAATTTTCTTAGATGAGAGATTAGGGGTGAACGAGAAGACCGAAATTTGAATATGCACCGCCGATTAAAATATTGATAATGACTATTGTTTTTTCCTACTTTTTCTCAATTTTTGAGTCTAACAATGAAGAACCAGGGGCCAAAGTGTAGGGTTGATAATTAGGTCCATTCAGTTCAAGTTACACGAGGATATTTTTGTCCGTCCATGATAAAAATTTTATCATTAGTGTGTTTTTAAAAATTAACTTGCTCAAAATGTCTTTATATTTTTAAATAATGTCATTTTTTGTATTTTTTCAAAATATTATTCTTCCAACCCTTGGTAATGAATTCATTTTTATTTGTTATTTTTTGGAAGTTAATTTGCCTAACAAATAATTGGTTGGTTGATAAACAATCTAGATTAATTTTTCAACAAACAATTTTTTTGGAATTAATAATTTTTTTAAATTAGGAATTAATAAATTTTAAATTAAATAATTAAAAGGTTTTTTTTAGCTAAACAATTATCAAATAAACTAATTATTAATGACCAATGACTACTATACCCAAATTTTACCCTTGGATATTACTTGAGAACGATTTTTTCCTCAAGTTTTTTTCTCAGGAAAAATTAACTTTTCCATCTTTTTTCGGCTTTTGGTCCGTTTGATTGCATCTTTTTTCCAAAAATTTTTTCAACTTTTCTCAAAATCTATTCTTTTCCTTGTTTTGAAGGAAAACTTTTCATTTGCGGGAGGTGATTTTTGTTTTTGGGGAAAAGTTGGTATTTTTTTTAACTAACAATTTGCTTTAACCATACATATAAGGAAAATATTTACATTTCATGAAAAAAATACAAAAATAAGGAAAACAATACTATTTTTCAACTTGCAAATTAATATAATCAAATACCTATAACTACTATTTTCCCTGGAAAACCTTTTTTCGGAATTCATTTACCTAAAAAATATTTTCCTTCCAATTATTTTTCGACTTTGCAATCAAACACACCCTTAGTTTTTTTTTTTTTTTGCCCCACATTAGTTTTGTTCTAAAGGTTAAAATATTTTAATATTAAATTTCATGATATATGATAACTAAAATTACAGTCAAAGATATTAAGGGTTTGTTTGATTGCAAATATTTTGCATGGAAAATATGGAATTTATAAATTTGCTTTCTAAATTTTGTGTTTGATTCAAAATATTTTTCGAGAAAAAATTTTCTAGGTACAAGCCCCCATTGCACATTAAACATTTTTCCAACTCCACCTTGGATTGGATTTTTTTTTTAATGGGCTCATTTTGTGTATAAAATAGTTGTACATGAAAAATATTTTCCATACAAAAATTTCCTGTCAAACACTAAAATAGGAAACTTGTTATTTAATTTGATATTTTCCTAAAAAATTTTAGTGAATCAAACATACTTAGTTCAAATTCTAAGAAAAGCGAATTCATTAAGAAAGTGGGAAAGTATTCGCCTGAAAAAGGAAAACACTTGTCTGAAAAATCTTATATGCTATCAAACACATCCTTAATTCGTGCATCTCACGATAGATATACTAATAAAATATTAATCAAAAAACAATGATTTCGGCAACGTGTTTCTTTTTAATTTTAACTACCGAAAAGTGGCAGTCAATTTTTTTTATTTTTTATTTTATCTAAAAAGGCTAATTATTCATTTCATCAAAAATGTTATATAATACAAAATTCGGTAGTTGTTCTTAGGGGTGGGCATTCCGGGTAGTGAACTACCCGGAACCAAACCGTAAATTCCGATTCCTTAAAAAATGGATCCGTTCGGTTCTTTTTAAATGAAGTACCCGTCCAGTTCCAGTTCCTTCCGGTTCCAGTTCTACCCGTTCGATTCCGGTTATTTTAAGATGCATTTTTTATTACTCGAAAAACACAAGAAAAAAATAAAAATTTTGATTCGAACATAAATATAACAAGAAAAAAATAGCAACGGCAGCAAGCAGCTGCTCTTCTTGGCAGCAGCAGCAAGCTACTGCTGCTGCTGCTGCTTTGAAATTGCTCGGTCAACCTTGAAAGACCTTAAATTGCTCGGTTCCGGTTCCGGTTCCCGATTTTTAGAAAGGATCCGTTCGGTTTTCATTCCGATTCCGATTCGGTTCCGGTTCTTAATTTTTTTTTTTAAAAGAACCGTTCGATTCCGGTTCTTTCGGTTCGGTTCCGGTTTTTTTGCTCAGCTCTAGTTGTTCTATTCATATATAAGAAGAGCAACAATCAAAACCAAACTTTGCAATAAGACGAGCAATCACGTTAATCTTTCTATTAATCCACTTACATCAGAGAATACCTAGATTAAATTTGGAATTTTATACACAGTAGCAGTCAGTTTTGAGAGGACTTGATATTTAATATGAACGCAATATTATCCAAACAATAAGCAAAGACTTCGTGTGTTCATTTTAGATTAGCAAGTCGTCAATCATCAAATGAACGCACTATATACTAAAATTAATGAATAATTCCGATTTTTCTGACCATCCGAATAAGCGGTGTCCCTCGTTGTGTGCTGGATTGCGTCACTATCTCTTGTGTTCAAATTCAATTCCTATTTCAACGAAAAACGTAAGAGATTCGATTGAGGATAACAATAGAACAGCGTATGGTGAATTGAATGGTCTACTGTTGTTTGTGAGTGTACATATATATATATAGAAATAGAGGAAGGTACTTTACAGTTAATCCCCCCTCAATAATATTAATCCCTTCCTCAAAATTCGGTTTTTATATGAATTGTTGTTATCTTCCGCTTTCATCGGATTGATCGTGTTTGCCGCTCCCTGTTTCAAAGCCAACTGTAAGTTTATGTCGGATTCTTCAAAACCATGTTTGATTATCCTGTCCTCCTCCTCCTCTTCTTCTTCTTCTTCTTCTTCTTCTTCTTCTTCTTCTTCTTCTTATTATTATTATTATTATTATTATTATTATTATTTGAGTTTTTAAATTACGTTAGATTTGTTGTTGCTAATGTGCTCTTTATTATCATAATTATAACCGAATATCATCAATTGGATCTATAATATTCCACTTGTTCTGTACTGTATATATGGTATGCTTTGTACGCATGTGCAAGCAGCTAAATACGTCATTGCAGTTAATTTTTTGCTGATAATAATCGTGGCTTTGATTTTATGTATTTGACTGGATCTGGTAATTTTAAGTGTGTACATCTGATCTGAAACTTTGAATTTGGTTGCTTAGTTGAGTTTAATTGGCTGTTGGTTCGGACTAATTAATAACTACTGAAGCAAATTTAGAGTTCATACTAATATCATCTGATCTGACCGAGTTATTATGATTACGTTGGTGCTACTGCCTCGTGATAATTAAAAATGATTGGCATCATGATTAGTGAGGTGAACACGGCAAAGACACAATGCACTTTTTGTTTTCATATTAAATCATAAAGGAAATATTCATGCTTTTGTAGTTCCGATCTCAATCCATTAAAGCTTGACCTCGCTGAATTATCCTTGTGAAGTAGTTTACATATAATACCATCTTCTGTTTGATGCTGCATATATTATGAAATTATTCAGTATTCATCTTTTCTTTTTTTTCTTTTTTCTCTTCTTTATTATTATTATTATTATTATTATTTTGTAGATATTGAGTTATCATGGCGACCCACACCCCCAGGAATATTCTGATAACAGGGGCTGCTGGATTCATTGCTTCTCATGTTGCAAATAGGCTTGTCCGAAACCACCCCGAGTACAACATTGTGGTGCTAGACAAACTTGATTATTGTTCCAATCTTAAGAACCTCCTCCCTTCAAATTCGTCCCCGAACTTCAAGTTTGTCAAGGGGGACATTGGCAGTGCGGATCTTGTCAACTATCTTCTTGTTGCCGAGTCTATTGACACGATAATGCACTTTGCTGCGCAGACCCATGTTGATAATTCATTTGGTAACAGTTTTGAGTTCACCAAGAATAACATTTATGGTACCCATGTACTATTAGAAGCCTGCAAGGTCAACACTGGCCAGATCAAAAGGTTTATCCATGTGAGCACGGATGAAGTCTATGGAGAGACTGATGAGGATGCTGTAGTAGGAAATCACGAAGCATCACAATTGCTGCCCACAAACCCATATTCAGCCACAAAAGCTGGAGCTGAAATGCTCGTTATGGCCTATGGGAGATCTTATGGGTTGCCCGTGATAACAACCAGAGGGAACAATGTTTATGGTCCCAATCAGTTCCCTGAGAAGTTAATCCCAAAGTTCATTCTTTTAGCCATGAGAGGGAAGCCCCTCCCTATTCACGGGGATGGTTCTAATGTGCGAAGTTACCTTTATTGTGAGGATGTTGCTGATGCATTTGAAGTCGTCCTTCGCAAGGGAGAGGTTGGTCATGTTTACAACATTGGAACAAAGAAGGAGAGGAGAGTCATAGATGTTGCCAAAGATATATGCAATCTGTTTAACATGGATCCGGACAAGAGCATTGAATTTGTGGACAACAGGCCATTCAATGATCAGAGATACTTCCTCGATGATCAGAAGTTGATGAATTTGGGTTGGAGTGAGAGGACCACGTGGGAACAAGGGTTGAAAAAGACCATGGAATGGTATATCAGCAACCCCGATTGGTGGGGTGATGTTGCTGGAGCACTTCTTCCTCATCCTAGGATGCTTGTGATGCCCGGTGGTGGAATAGAAAGACTTGTAGACGGAGCTGCTGAGAAACTTCATTCAGGGAAATCTAATCAAACCCGAATGTTGGTTCCAGCCTCTTCTTCTAAGAGCAGCCAAAAACCAACCTACAAGTTCTTGATTTTCGGTAGGACTGGATGGATAGGTGGGCTGCTTGGAAAGTTGTGTGAAAGACAGGGAATTCCATATGAATATGGAAATGGACGCCTAGAGGATCGCTCACAGCTTTTAGCAGACATCCTTGCTGTTAAGCCAACGCACGTGTTTAATGCTGCTGGTGTGACCGGTAGGCCCAATGTTGACTGGTGTGAAAGTCACAAAACAGAAACAATTCGGACCAATGTTGCTGGTACACTAAACCTGGCAGACATGTGCAGAGAAAACGGGCTCCTGATGATTAACTTTGCCACTGGCTGTATATTTGAATATAATGACACCCACCCGCAAGGTTCTGGGATTGGCTTTAAGGAGGAAGATAAACCCAATTTCGTTGGTTCTTTCTATTCTAAGACGAAGGCTATGGTAATTATTCCAAACCATTCCCAAAAAAAAAAAAAACCAACTCCCCCACCTCCCGGGGCCAAAATTATGCATTTTCCCCTGTTATATTTATTTGATAGGTGAAGGCATTATCTCCTTGGTATTATGTAAAACATGGCCCCACTTAGTCATATATATGCTCTATTGTCTTGTCAATCAGGTGGAAGAACTACTGAAAGAGTACGACAATGTTTGCACGCTCAGAGTAAGAATGCCGATATCTTCAGACCTGAACAACCCACGCAATTTCATTACTAAGATTTCTCGGTACAATAAAGTGGTGAATATCCCTAACAGTATGACTGTCTTGGATGAGCTTCTTCCGATTTCGATCGAGATGGCAAAGAGGAACCTGAGGGGAATTTGGAACTTCACAAACCCAGGTGTTGTGAGCCACAATGAGATTCTAGAGACGTACAAGCAATATATTGACCCGGATTTCAAATGGGCCAACTTCACACTTGAAGAACAAGCTAAGGTAATAGTTGCTCCTAGAAGTAATAATGAAATGGATGCCTCCAAGTTGAAGAAAGAGTTCGCAGAATTGCTGCCAATCAAGGAATCCTTGATTAAGTATGTTTTTGAACCCAACAGGAAGACCCCCTGTTGAACAGGCAATTCATAATAGATTGTCAACCAGAGGGATTCATAATGTTTTATTTGGCCCATTTTTCGTTGCACCAGTTTGTCCCTTTTTCCTTTTTCCTTTTTCGTTAGAAGAGAGATTGGCCTTTCTCTCACTTTACAATGAACAGTGTCAGAGTGGCTTCTATATTGCTGTGTCTGACAGACTTTGGGGGTGAAGAGTAGAGAGAGGAAAGATGAAAGAAACACTTTATTGACTGAATTAGCTTGTTACAAACACTTGGACTGAACTAATATATACAAAGGGCAGAGCTAACTACTTAACTTAATCTGTACAAGTGGACTCAACATCCTAACTGACTCTCTTCTACAGTTGGCGAGCTTTCACACTCCCCCTCAAGAGGTGCATGGATGTTGATCATGCTCATCTTGCCAAGTAGCCTATCAAACTGATTTGCTCCAAGTGCCTTGGTGAAGATGTCGGCTATTTGTTCCTTGCTGTTGATGTGTTCCAAACTGATCAGCCCCAACATTACCTTTTCTCTTATGAAGTGACAGTCCACTTCAATGTGTTTAGTCCTCTCGTGAAAAACAGGATTTCTACATATATGCATGGCAGAGAGGTTATCACAGTACAGCTGAAAAGGCATGTGTATGCTTACTTTCAAATCATGAAGCAAGTAGCTGACCCATAACATTTCGCTACCGTGCTTGCCATTGCTCTATATTCATAGAGCTTCTGGAAACAGCTTGGTGTTTCTTTGATTTCCAACTTATCAAGGACTTCCCAATGAAGATACAGAAACCTGGTGCAGATCTCCTCGTCTCTTGGCATCCAGCCCAATCGCTGTCGGTAAACCCCTTTAGCTTCAGCTCTGAGTTTGATGACAACAATATCCCTTGACCTGGTGCTCTCTTCATATATTTAGAACCCTTGGATGCAGCTGCAAGATGCCTTTTGGTAGGTTTATCCATGAACTGAGATAACACTGCCACAGCGTAACTGATATCTGGTCTTGTAATGCTCAAGTAGATAAGTTTACCTACCAGTTGTCTGTAGTAGGTGTAATCAGGCAACTCTTCTGAGTCAGAGTGAGTGAGCCCATGATTGAGCTCCATAGGAGTCTTGCTAGGTTTACAACCAAGTTGACCATCTTGCTGCAAAAGCTCCAAAGTGAACTTCCTTTGGGACACTGAGATGCCTGCAGATGATCTTGCAATTTCAAATTTCTAAGAAATATCTTAGTTGGCCCAAGTCCTTCATTTTAAAGTGACATTGCAATCTCTGTGTCCTCTATGGCTGATTGCTGAGCTCCTGCTATCACAATGTCATCAACATATAATAGGATTGCTAGAAAAGTATCTCCATCTCCCTTAGTGAATAGAGAATAGTCAGCCCTAGACTGAGTAAAGCCCTCTGATGTGATGCATTCAGTGAACTTTAAGTTCCATTGTCTAGAGGCTTGTTTCAAGCCATATAGGGACTTTTTGAGTTTACATACTAGCCTTCTTTTGTGATTAATAGGCTGGGTGACAGATTTACCTTGAGTCTCCCCCTCAATCTGGAAACCAGGGGGGATGTCCATGTACACATCCTCCTTTAACTCACCATTGAGGAACGCATTGTTGACATCCATCTGGGAGAGGTGCCAATGGTGAATGGCAAAGAAGAGATAACAAAGTTGTTCGAACAAAGAGTATACTTAGCGATCAAGCTAAAAGTTTCTCGATAATCGAACCCTTCCTTTGAGTGTAGCCCTTGGCCACTAATCGAGCCTTATACCCGCTAAGCTCACCATTAGCTTTGAATTTGACCTTATAGACCCACTTACACCCCACTGTAGACTGATTGGGAGGGAGTGGAACGATATCCCAGGTGTGGTTCTCTGTTAAGGCAGCAAGCTCAGAGGCCATAGCCTCCCTCCAGTGCAGTGATTGGGAAGCGTCAGAATAAGAGGTGGGCTCAGATGGGTGGGAGGAGATGGATGCAACGAACCGGTGATAGGAAGGGGAAAGCGATGTGTAACTGAGGGCTTGAGTGAGTGGATGTGAAGTGACAGATGAACGAGCAGGAGTTAGACAAGTGTTGAAGGATGTGTGATAGTCTTGTAGATATTTAGGTGGTTGTTTAGTTCTGGAACTTCGTCTGATGGGAACAGGGGCAGGTATGGATGTGTTAGAAGGAGGAGAATTGGACTGTTGGGGTGAGGGCTGGGAGGGACAGTTGCAGAGAAATCATGGAGTGGTGAGGTTGATGGAGATGGGGATGCAGCAGTGGTGGAAGAATGTAAGTCATTAGGTGAAGTGACTGTAGGAGTGAGGGGATCCAAAGACACAAAGTCAGGTAAGGAGAAATCCATCAAGGGAGCAGAGAGTAAGGAAGGATTGAATTGAGAATTTCCATAAGGAAAAATGGTTTCATAAAAGATCACATCCCGGGATATAAAGACGGATTGAGATGTGAGATCATACAGTTTATACCCCTTATAGCCCAATGGGTAGCCCACAAAGATGCAAGGTTTGGATCTAGAATCAAACTTTCTTGTGTGTGGAAGTGTGTTAGCAGCAAAACACAGGCAACCAAATGATTTGAAATGAGTGTAAGTTGGCTCTTTATTGAATAGGATCTCATATGGAGATTTGTTTTGAAGGATTTTAGAGGGTGTTCTATTAATAAGGAAGGCTGCTGTGAGCACTGCATCTCCCCAAAAATTGAGAGGAAGCTTGGCATGAAAAAGGAGGGCTCTAGCAGTGTTGAGGAGGTGTTGATGTTTTCGTTCAACAACCCCATTTTGTTGGGGGGTATATGGGCAAGAACACTGGTGATTAATCCCTTTAGATGCATAGAAGGACGATTGAAGGAATTCACTTCCATTATCAGTCCTGATAGTTTTGATGGTGGTATGATATTGATTTTCAACATGAGCACAAAACTGTGCTAGAAATTGAGAGACCATAGCTTTATGAGGCATGAGATAAATCCATGTACAACGCGAATAGTCATCAACAATGCTCAAAAAGTAATGATTCCCATACATATCAGATTGTGAATATGGGCCCCAAATATCCATATGTACAAGTTCAAACAAAGAAGTAGAGGTATGTATATGTGAAGGAAATACAGCACGTTTTTGGCGAGCCTTTGGACAAGTAAAACATACATCATGTGAGGATATAGAAGAAAGAAAAGAAAACTTATTGAGGGGCACATGCCCTAGCCTGTGATGCCAAATATTGGCAAGAGAGCTGTCTTTGTTGACTCTGGTAATTGCAGCTTTTGCAGTATGTTTCTGAGGGGTTTCTTGGAGATAGAATAGGCCATTCGAGACTTTAGCAAGCCCAATCGTCATCCATGATGAGAGGGCCTGTATGACACAAGTTTTGGAAGAAAAGATGAGTGCAATATCTGGTGAATTGGTCAACCTACTGACTGACAAGAGATTAAAGCTGAATGAGGGTACATATAGCACATTATGTAGCACTAGATTAGGATTTAAGGTCACTGTCCCTATATGTGTAGCTGGAACCTTTGAACCAGTGGGTAATAGGACATAAGATGCTGACAGGGGCGCATAAGAAGTGAAACAATCCATAGTGCAAGTGATGTGATCGGTTGCACCAGTGTCCAAAATCCAAGAGGTTTTGTTCAGTGAATGTGTGGCCATGTGACTAGCCAAGACAAATGGTTAAGAGTTTATACCTGTGAGATTAGCAACAGCAATGTTCGAAAGTGTGGGGCTATTGGTGGATGGGTTGGGCGAAGTATCACTGGGTGCACTGAGAAGAGAGAATAGCTTTTCCACTTGCTGCTGCGAGAACCCCAACTGAGAGAGGCCTGAAGTCAGCTGCTGTGGTTCTTTCTGTCCTTCATTTACCACATTGGCACTGGCATTCTTCCCTTTTGTAAACTTGAAATTAGGAGGGAATCCGATAATCCTATAGCACTTCTCTTTGGTATGACCTTTCTTACCACAGTGAGAGCAAGTAACATCATCTTTCCCTTTCTTAACTGCCATTGCAGAAGACAGTTCTGAGAAATGCTGACTCTGAGACATGTGAATGCGCTGAGCTTCTTCACGCAAAACAAGATTGTACACTTGATCTAGGTTGGGAAAGGGTTTCATCATAATGATCTGAGAACGCAAACCTTGATACATCTCATTTAGACCGTTCAAAAACTTAAAAACCAGATCCTTATTCTGAGCATTAACAAATTCCTGAAAGCATTCAGTGTTGCATCTTCCACATTTGCAATGTGGAAGTGGTCTAAATGCCCTAAGTTCTTCCCAAATCCCAGTCAACTCAGTGAAATAACTATCAACTGATTGGTTACCTTGCGTGAGATTGCTCAATTGGTACTGTAGATTGCAAATCTTTGATTCATCAGGCTGTGAAAACCTCTGCTCGAGTTTCTTCCAAATCGCACTTGCCTCATCCAAATAGAAAACCGTGGAAGCAATTGGCTGCGAGATTGACCCCAAAAGCCAAGCAATCATGAGATTATTGCACCTAATCCATGGGAGATGATTCGCATCTGTAGACGGAGGTTTAGGGATAGAGCCATCTAGAAAACCTTGTTTGTTTCTAATCGATACTGCAAGAAGAAATGACCGCCTCCAAGTCGCGTAGTTACTCACTGTCAGCTGAGGAGCAACGGCAATGGAGCTGTGATGTTCTGAGTGAGGAAGAAAGTACGGCGAAGTTGGGTCGTCGGTCACACAGTTGGTGCGAGATCCAGGTTCCATGGAGACAGTGGATTAGCTGGAAAATTGAGATGAAGAACAAATGATGACGGATCGAGGTGATGACGGATTGAGATCTAGAGAGATTCACTCCCCGTAAGCTCTAATACCATGACAGACTTTGGGGGTGAAGAGTAGAGAGAGGAAAGATGAAAGAAACACTTTATTGACTGAATTAGCTTGTTACAAACACTTGGACTGAACTAATATATACAAAGGGCAGAGCTAACTACTTAACTTAATCTGTACAAGTGGACTCAACATCCTAACTGACTCTCTTCTACAGTTGGCGAGCTTTCACAGTGTCTAGCAGCATGCTGTGGGCATAAGATATACCTATATAAGAAAATTTCTCCACTGGCAGTGAATCACGTGACATGGGTGTCAAGTACCTGTACTTTTTTGTTTTGCTCATTGTGGAGAATTTAAGACGCAACACTTGAGTCACTTTAGCAGAGCAAAGGCCATCTGTTCTACACTGCTGCAATCGAAACCAACTCAATTCCAAGAGTGAAATTTCCTGACTCTGAAAGGCAGCAACTATTACTATAATTTTTGAAGGCTAGGAGGGTGAAAAATTTTCGCAGCTTGTGTAGCGCGATTCCATTTAAATGCGGAAAATGAGAAATCTCCATATATTCCGACCTAAACTCTATAGATTTAAAACTTAAACAAACTTCAATTTTGGATTATTAGGAATTGTCTCTTTGTTCTTTAACCTTGAATTCGTTTTCAGTTTTTTGTTTCTGCGCGGACAGAGATGATGACTATAATGACGTATTTTCACGCTTCCAAAATGTTTATAACTTCTTTCATTGGTTTTGATTTTACTTGTCAAAATTTTCTCATATTTTGGAAAATATGAGAATAAACAAATTACCAAATACTTCAAAAGTAAACACACAAACTGCGAAGAGAATACACACGAAATTAACTGTCCATTGTAATGTTTAAACCATTACTTTCTTTTGAGAGATCCTAAGAATAATTTCTTCTCCTTTTCGTTTTTTATATTTAAATATTTGTGAAAGGCATCGTCCTTAGCCATGATCTGTTCGACAACAACACATAAAATCTGTGTCCTCAAACTATCGTGGCAATGTAATTCACCACCACAAATGGCCATTTACAAGACCGATTGAAGACTTTTCATGTTTGACGATTTCCAAGCTCTACTCCAAACAGTATCGTTACAAGAATGTATATTAGAATTGGTAATTTTCAGACGGCCGATTTACATTATAATATTAAGACACGACAAAAGCGACACAAAAAAATACCACTTTGAGATAGTCTATACATGTAACTGCTCGTTACTCATGTCGTCATCTTGTTTCGCAACTTCCATTTCTCATACTGATATCTTTAATTACCAGAATCTTTCCAGAACCATCGGTGGTTCCTTAATTAAGGAACCAACAGGCCATTTTGAGGGCCCGTCAGACATCTGTTTTGAAATCTAGGATCAGATCTAGAATCAACACTGAAAGATGGAACTCTAATAATTTTGAAAATTTTCGGCCGTGGCGGCCGGTCAAAATTTTGGCAACAATGTTCGCCTAAAATTGTTGCCAAAACTTTGACTGACCGCCACGGTATCACCGGAAAATTTTCAAAATTGTTGGAATTCCTTCTCACCGTGCTGATTCTAGATTTGATCCCGGATTTCAAAACGGAGGCCAGATGGACCCTCAAAATGGCCTGAGTGGTTTTTGAAAGATTTTGCTTTAATTACCTCCTAGTTGAGCTTCAAATTAATATATGGAAAAGTACATTCTCTTATTCGGGCTTGTAGCCCTCACATTCGGCTGCTTTTCCTTTGCGTTTGAGCCTTCACCTCTGCAAGATTTCTGCATTGCAGATCCTGTTAACTCAGGTAAATTAATTATTAACGCACATTACGGTATTTTATTCCTTTTATATTTTACATGGCATCATCATTATTTTCTACACATATATTTTCAGCTAGAGTAAACGGTCATGCCTGCAAGAATCCTACGTCCGCTTCGGCGAGTGATTTCTCCTTTAGTGGCCTGCACTTAGCTGGTAACACATCAATAGTGGGGTCAAGGGTCACTCCAGTGACGATGACTCAATTGCCTGGGCTTAACACTCTGGGCATCTTGATGGTTCGCGCAGATCATGCACCATGGGGAATCAACCCGCCCCACACCCCCCAGAGCCACTGAAATCCTTACCGTGCTTGAAGGTTCTCTCCAAGTCGGATTGGTGACCTCCAACCCAAATAATAGCCACATCACTAAAGTTCTTCAAAAGGACGGTGTGTTTGTTTTTCCAATGGGACTCGTTCATTATCACCGCAATGTCGGAAACAAGAATGCTGTAGCCATTGCTGCGTTGAGCAGTCAGAACCCAGGTGTCATAACTATATCAAATGCTGTTTTTGGATCAAAGCCAAACATTGCAAATGATCTTCTTCCCAAGGCGTTCCAACTGGATAAGGGAGTTGTGGATCAGCTCCAGGCCAAATTTTAGAGCAGCATTTTGGGTGTTTGTTATGGTGGTTAAGCAAAATCAATGTCCCTAATATGGGTGTGCCAACGATATTTCTATCATTGTTCTCAACTTTTCGCATTGATGATTTTTGCACATTTCCGTTAGATTCAAAATGTTATGATATTATTTGATTTGATCACTTTTTCATATTTTTTAACCTTTCTCTTTACTTTTGAATAGTGCATTCAGAGCTCCCTTTTTTTTTTTGTTTTTGCCCCCAAAAATCTTGACCAAACAAATGATGAAAGATAATGAAACAGTTTGAAATAGCATTTAGAATGAACCTAGCTAAAGAGGCCATTTTCATATAGCACTTTTTCTAAACATTTTCTTTACTTCTCAACCATATATCCAAAATCATTTTTCCAATAATCTCTATCAAATAGGCTCTAACAATATCTAAAGATGTTTCCATCATAAGAGAATCACATCTGGAAAAGCTACCATAAAATTAATAAAAGGGAAATATAGCAGTGACGGGTGAGTGACACTTTAGAAAGTACCTATCTGTTAGAAGTTGGGAACCCCTTTTACTTTTTGCGACCATGGTTCCCAGTAACGGTTTTGATCCAAAAATTCTTCCAGGTAATTGTGCACTTCACGATTCCCATACTCAAATAAGAGAGAGAATATCCAGAGGTTGTTCCCTCAAACTTCAAATAAACAGACGAGAAATGATAAAGCAATAATAGAACTATGGAACTCACAAAGAATATAAACATCAAATTCTCCGCACCTGTCAAGACCCCAGTCCTCTCAATTGCCACCACCCCACACCCCTCAGTTCCACCAACTTGATAGATAAACTCAAGGTTTCAGAAATTCTAAATGCAAAATGAAAAGCCATAATATCTAAGATCTCTGTGCAACATAGAAATTTCCTTTTGGATTCCTCTTTATGGGGCTACAATTTTTCTGCACAAACTCAATAGTAAACAGGAGAGGAGGAAATCAAGCAATGCATTTCAACTGGTATAATTCCATATCCCATGTCTAAGTGCCAGTTAGCAATCATATTCTTATGCATTTTTATGTGAAATGAGAGAGAGAGAGAGTTGAATGGTAGAGATTTGTGTAATACATGTAGGTCCCACGAAATATGTGGATGTGATTGGTTAGATTAAATTCAAATTTGAAAGAGAATGAATTAAAATGAGAAGAATAACATGGGCTAAATCTTCCCAACCACGTACTACTGACACACTCTTTCATGTCCCATCATTCTCCTTCAATGTAGCTAGCATCAAACAACCGTGAAGCCATCATATAGCCCTTCTTTTCCTTAAGCATCAACCTCCGCCGTAACTCCTTGACCATTAGTTGCAGGGGGTTTTGCCAACCCTTTTTTTCTTTTGAGAGGGAGAGGGAGAGGGAGAAGGGGAGGGGGGAGGGGGTTTGAGCTTTTGGAGGATCCTAGCGGGGAGGAGGTTTTGGGGCCATAAAGAATGATATGTTCTATTGTATTTTCCTTCTCTTCAGATTTCGCTCATCTTTTGTCTATGAAATTTGATGAAATAATGCTGGATATGAATGCCTTTACTTGTTATATAAGAAAAATTAGGGTTTATAGAGTCGAGACACTCTTATATGGATTAATAACAATTTCTTAAACTATAGTCTTTTTTTTCTTTTTTTCTTTTTGATAAACTATAGTCTATAATGATGTGAATTTTATTATATCTATTTATATTCATTTGTTTCTTTTAATTTATTATTTAGCATGGTAAACAAAATCCTTCATAATTTTTTATATCTCCACGTAGTGCACCTTATTTCACTCTTTATGCAAAAGGAATTGGTAATGGTCTAGAAGACTAGTGATTGTAGATTAACATATATCCTGAACCCATCTCCTTCAACACCAAACACGAGACATGCAATAACCATAACACATTAGGACAGGAGGGTAAGACTATATAAAAGCTATGAAGTAGAAAGTAAATATACTTGATATGTTATCTATATTACTTTTCAAGAAATTTCCAAATGAAGAATTTAATTGAAAATTGATCTGCTTCCATTTCCACTTCCAATAGCTGACTTTCTGGACATCTACATATAATAGATCAAAATGCTAAGAAGTACAAAATATACTCGCTAAAACATACCATGGATAGATCAACTTGTTTCCAGATAAAGTGGCAGAGCAGAGTGGCTCAAGGATAAGTTAGTTGCTGTACACATAAAAGGAAAAATGAAGGATTACCATCAATTCTTCTTGGAAATATGACAGTATTATACATCATTTATAAAAAATCACTTTTCCTTTTGCTCATTTTAAAGCACATACACTAAAAAAATCCGTGCCATAAACTTTTAAAATGAATTCTACGAGACTTTGCAAACAAGCTCTAAGAAATATTACTACCTTCTGACTCCAGGCGCAACCAATCTTGCCCACATATCAGAGCTTCTCTTAAATCTGGACTGAGTGAACTCCTATGATGGTCAATCAATCTGCCTCTGTTGCTAAGTGCTACCTCCAGCCCAACAGTAGACATAGGAATACATAAAATATCACGTGCCATCATTGATAGGACCGGATACCTGGGGGTGTGAACTTTCCACCAATTTAATATGTTGAAATCATTATTACGTGGGAAGACGGGTTCTTCCAAATACTTGTCAAGATCTGATGTCAGGCTCTGATTTTGTGACGTTTCATACAAGAACTGATCAAAGCCCTTAAGTTTATCTCTAGTACCATTGCTAGTGCTGGCTAAGCTTCCCCCACGCCGAGCTAATTCTTCATCAACTGTAGTTGAGCCAATTGAATACTCATCAAAAAGTTTCCGAATACCATCGGAAATTTCTTTCATGTGATGAGGAGCATCACTTCCATAAATCTTCGGGTAATAATACTCAACTAATTTCATTTTGAAACGGGGATCTAAAACAGCTGCTACAGCCAAAAAAAAACTGCATTTTCCCCAGTACTTATCAAACTTGTTTTTGATCTTTAATGCCATAGAACAAAGAAAATCATCTGGGCTCTTGCACCATTCAATTAAATGAATGTGCATATCACATATCTCCGGAAAATAGATATTGGATGTAGGATATTTAGCTCCTGCAAAGATATTAGTATATTCAAGAAGAAGTTTCATGTAACCTGTAACGGAACTTGCCCATTCCCACTCCACATCAGTTAAGGCCGTTCTGTAGGCAGGATCATGCTCTTGCAGGAGGGAAAAGGCACCCCTGTATTCTAATGCTGCTTCAAGCATCATATATGTTGAACTCCATCGCATTGGACAGTCGAGAGCTAAACGACTCTCAGTAGTGATTCCAACTTGTTGGGCAATCTCATTTAGTTTTCCGAGGACAGCTTGTGAACTTCTAATGTGCCTTATACTTTCTCGAATTTTATGGGTCACGTTTCGAACAGTTTCCATGACATCTTCAACAATGGATTTCACAAGTTGTGTCACACAGCATAAATCAAACAGCTCGCCATTTGTCAAGAGCGATTTGTTTTCAGATAACCGGTCCTTGATCCTGAAGACCATAATGTCACAGGGAGAGCAATCATCAAATGTCATTGAAAAAACCTTTTGGTCAATGGCCCAGTCCTTCAGACACTTAATAATAACTTCTGAAAGCATGTCATCAGTATGATATATATCCAGTTTTATGAAGTTAAGCATCTTCTTGTGTGGCCTCCAATCAAAATCAATATAATTAGCTGACAGGCACATATACTTCGAATTTTCAGGGGAACTCCACATACCAACAGCAAGGTTAATTCTACCTTGCAGTTGATGTAAGACTTCAAATATCTTCTGTTTTTCCTTCCCGTATATGGTCATGCAATCGAGCTCAATAGCACTATTATTCATGATTTCAAATGAGGGCTGCAGATTCTTCACAAAAATTTTGAATCCGACATCCTCGACCATGTCCAATGGATAGCCATGTAACATAATCATATGGGCGAGATCCAACTGGCTCCGAACTTGATCAAATCTAGCACTTCCCATATTCATCGTTTGATCAGTTTCATCTTTCTTTTGCTCCTGAACAAAGCTATATGGTATAGCGCTAATGATTTCTTCTTTTATTTTCTCCTCTTCAATACTAACCGCTGAAAGGCCAACAGTGCTGTCTTTTTTCATCTTTTTCACAGGAAGTATTTGAGAAACATCATAATTGGATCTCTTCAAGCATCGTATTAAATGATTCCTTAGATGCGTTGTACCACTGTTACTAGATCCACTTAATTTCTTTTTGCAATGGACGCAAATAGCATAGCACATGTCTGCCTTTCTGACTCTTTCAAAGTGATTCCATACAACAGAAGTCAACCTCTTCGGTTTCTTGGAAGGAGTCTCGTCTGATATTTCCATGACATGGACTTGATATTAGCAGAATACTATCTGCATCAGTAAAATGATAACTTCAGAGATAATGAGATATGACTCGTCAAAGATAAAATTGATGCAACTTAACAACCACATTGTCGCATGGATAAAAACAATGGAACATTGCCCACCAAATACTTTGCATTCAAGGCAGAGGCAGGCCGTCAAAAGGACCTTAGTTTCCAGACCAATAACACATTGGATTCAAACAGACAAGTAGCAGCAAAAGAAGCAGTAAGCAATTGGCCATTCCCCACCTAGCTTGAGGCAGAGGTACATTTGTTATTCACTATGCATCACCCTATAAAACGTGAAAGTATGCACTATTCTGTAAAACATCAAAGAAAGCCACAGCTCCCGAAGAAGACCAGACATCAGGTTAAGAATTGAGTTGTTGATTTTATATTGTTATAACACTACTGAATAACTTAGCCAAAATATTAGTTATAATGTCTAGTCCAGGACCACAAGATACCAGCACAAGAAATCTTTGAACTCATGAACCCCTCATGAATTAATCAGGGCTTTTCGTCATTTCTATTTAACAAAAATGAAAACACTTCAGGTGAATCATGCTAAGATACGAATCAAAACTTCAATTAGACACAGCCGACATCAATTTAACAGATTAAAACATGAAAACATCCAAAACCGTATTTTCTATCATAGTACGCATATAGAACGCAATTGAACTTGAAGCTACATCGGAAAATGGAAAGCGGGTCGGATCTTACGTAAAAGGAGAAATTCGAACCTGAAAAAGGAGAATTCTATGCGTTAGCGGAGTTCCGGACAGAGTCCGATAGGTGGATCCGAAATTATTAGGGTTTGGTTCGGAAAATTTCGATACGACCCGAATTTTTGTTCGCTGTGTACCCCCCGATAACTGGGTCCGGATTCTGCTGTTTGGTTAGCCTAATTGAGGTTCCAAGGGATTGCTTTGGATAGTAGTGCGCATTCTATTGCTGCTGATACATTTAGATCCTCAACATTTCAATTAACGTATTTTTACCCCCTTCAATTCAGTGCAGTCTATGTTTGACAGTTTGACTCATTTAGGTCATTTGACCAATTTCTGCTCAAAGTCTATGCTTTAGGAGAAATTATGGACAAACTGATTTTTAAATGTTTGACGAAAAGATATAGAAATTAGAAAAGATATATTTGTTTAATAAAATAAATGGTTGAAAGTAATTTTGGAAAGAGATGTATCGGGGGGAAACAAAAGACACAAAAACAAAAAAAAACAGAATGCGACAAACTAGCTCTTAGTTAACTAAACACCAAAGCAAGTCTCAATGCAAGCTTGTCATGTGTATAAAAAGTAACTGCTAAATTCTCATGATAAATAAATAGAATCGAAAAAGAGATTAATTGACCGTTCTTCTCAATCATGCACGATTCTAATTCAATAAGTTGGGAATAATATTTTGACGTAATTTTCTCCTCCTCTCATGGGTAAGATAAATCATACTTTGTGCTAATATTACATTGTTATATTATCATTAATGATCACGTGATACCACCACATGAATGGGTATAATTATCCTCATCTAATAAGGAAGGAAAACATTAATCTGATATTTTTATTGTTCTTTTAAAATTTCCACGCAACATGTCAAACTTCCAAGTCGTTAATTTGGAAATAATATTTTCACCAGAATAATAATCTCCATACAGCTAAAATTGCTTGCATAGCGCACATAATCACTTCACCAACTAGGACTAGATGCTTTAGCAAATATCTCGAGATAGAAAATTTTGTGCAGACGCCACATATTTTGACCTTGGGCACCAAACTAGATCTCTACCAGAAAAGACCTCAGCCATAGTTAAAAAGGATATTTGACTTTAAAAATAATAATTAAAAATTTTATATTCCTTTAAAAATATACGCAGACGGAAATGTTAACTTTACACAAATATTATTACACTTCACATCATACTCTGAGATCTCTAGTTTATTTGGGCGAATCTTTAATATATCGGGACATTTTTAGCCTTTTTTCACCAACTTTAGTAGGTTATGTTGAAGAGTACATGGGAGATCTGCAGTCTGCACTAGAAATGAAGACTATACGCACAGGCGAAAATATGCAAAAGCTGCATTTCTACTTAGAGCAATCCCTTCCCCAACGGAGAGCAAGAAAACTAAAAAGAAACGAAGTTGTTGAGAAGATGTGAAAGTCTATTCTACTCCCATTGCAGTATTGCTCTGATATCAGGTAGCCTATCTTTACAAGAGGGAATGTACTAGAAATGCAGTTTTCTTGCGTCTTCTTTTCTTTAACAAGTCAAAAGTTAGGGAGGACCACAAACAGGAACTGAAAGGCTTTGCAAAAGTTGGCCCGAGTAGAGTGAGCACTCTCCCATCTACAACCTGGATAACCAATGATTATCACCAATTTAGAGGTGATCATTCAGTTCAACAATAGTAAAACTTAGCAACTTACGTGAACATTTGAGGACGACTACGAGAGAGCTGGGGCCGTTTTATTGGTGAAAGGATAAGATTCCTTAAAGTCATCGAGGGGTTGCTAGCTATCCCACTCCCACTCCCACTTCCAAAAGCAGGGCGACTACCAGCCGTCCTATTTCCAGCATCTATTGGAACTGTTGAGTGTTTCCCAGGTGAGCCATTGGAGATGTCAAAGGGCCCAGAGTTAGAACTTTTCTGTCTTGCTGGCCACAGGTCTTCTCGTGGTCCTGGAGTTTCAGGAGTACGAACCCACCAATCTGCAAACAATAAGTCAACTAGACTTTTTTGGAAGAAAACCACAAAGGAATAGCCATGGGTGCATTGTTGTAACAGTAGTGAGAAAGAGACAATCCAAGAATCCAGTTAAAAACTAAAAGAGTTCAAGATTAAATGCACTTTCACGCCAATGTAAATCAGCTTCCTAATGAGCTGGTCATGCTTTAAACAGAACGGAACTACCTTTTCTAGTAGTAGCATCTCTGTTATCCACCATCATTGCAGGACTTGAGAACAAATCAGGCTCCATTCTTGTATAAAAGTTGTTGGCAGGTTGAATTGCTGATCGTTTCACCGACTCATATTCACTTTTCAATTGATCATACATTTCCTCAAGTTTCCTTTTTTGCCTGCAGAGATAATGTTTATGAGCTTTCACGTACTGATGTGACTTGCGACTTACAACAGACTCTACAACAGACTCTAAAGTAGAGAAAGCCACTGAGTACTGAAGTAGGAATTTACCTGGATTTCTCTGAAAATTTTTCTTGCAGCTCTTGCTTGTCTTTAGACAAGCTCTCAAGCTCTTGCTCCACAATCTGGCACCTCTTTGCCATTTTCTGATAAGCACTATGGATCTGCTCCATTTTTTCAGTGAATTTCTCTTGCATTGCTACACATTTCTGCCGGCATTGACCTACTACTTTGTTCATCTTAGCTTGCATCTCCAGATCCTTTTGCGCGATATAAAACATTACACTTCTATATGCACTCTTCATCGCTGAATGTTGTAGGCAAATGACCGGAAAACACACGCCGAGAAATATATTCAAAGTAGGGAATAGCTGTAAATGAACTTTGCTAACAACGCATTCACGTGCTCAAATGAGTGACTGGCAAATTTATGATTCATGTTTCTGCAAATATAAAATGAACCAATCAGGATACATATCTGAGGAGATATCCCAGCCATGGCCATCTGCAGGAGAAAGAGAGTAAAAAAAGCAGTGAGGTAGCTGGTGCAACATGGTTAAGGTAATAACAGATACGAAGGTTAAGAGGGATGAAGAGTAGTTTTCTCAGGTGTGGCATCTTACATTTATCCATTCGTCATTTGGATTGATGTCCACAGGCTTCATAAGACTGGCAAGTGAAAGACAGAGTCAGGTAAAAAGAAAAGTGAAATCAGACCAATGACATGCACAAGTCAGAAAATAGAGAGCGGACTTGTGATGATGAATTTGTTACTCCAAAAATAGGGAAAATAATGGGAAAGACTTATATTCATAAAAACATCAGAATGTGGCAAAATTCTTTACCATGCAGTAAAAACACAAAAGCATGCATGTCATTTCCCTAAAATTATGATGCAACTCACTCTCATACTCAACTTCCATACAACTCTTTAACAATCGATGATCTGGTGATGGAACAGACATCCAAATACCTTTTAGAGAGCACTTGATCACAAATTGGGCAAGCAGCATCGTTGCTGAGAATCTTATTGGCATCTTCAGCGCCTTAGAAATAATTAAGGGAATATTATCCAAATGAACAGAGTCGCAACAGTTTGAAGGAAGGAAAAACATATGCAAAAATGAATCTGTTTTATTCCTTCGGATACAAAAGAGGTGGCCACAGGTGGTGGTGACAGCCCGTCCGTCCAATTCTCGCCAACATGCATTGCATCTCATTTCAGCCTTCAATGTTGATATTAGTTTAATGTAAATTGTGGTAATACTTGGAAATTAAGAGAGGCTTTGGGGGGGGGTCGGGGGTGAGGGAGGATCTCATGTACCATCTTTGACAAGTCTACTTTATTCTAATGGAATGACAATTACCTAATTCAAACAGAGCAGTTATATCTGGTAATGCTCAAAAGAAACGGAGCTCACCAAACTGTGTGTTGACAACTGAAATCTTCTTAGGATGAAACCTAAGTCATCCAACTGCAACTGACCAGTTTGAATTAAGGACGATAAACAACTTTTCAATTATTAGGCTGACAAGGGTGCATATTTTATCCCACATACAACATTGGTCGAATAGATAAATATGCATAAGCAACATAAGATTAAATGATATCAGATAGAGGCAACACATACACGTTAGTAGAACGATGTCATTTATTTTGTTTATATGACTATCTAATCTAATCAATTCACCTTGGCTTAAGTATATGATATTAAGCGGAATGCTGACGGACAATAAAAAGTAACTCGCAGGAAAGAGAAGAAAAATAGTAGGATCTACGGCTGTTCAAACCTTAGATATCAAATAACAGGAAGATACTTTTAAAATCCAACCTTAGATTTTATAGGACAGCAACATACGCAAAGCATTAAAAATGAGAGTAGATACAAGTAAGCATAATTACAAACACAAAATGCTTTTGTTGAAAAAATGCTAGCAATCTTCCTACAAAAATATGCCAATTTTCAGCTATAGGGGAGCAAAATCATATAATCTCTAAGTTATTATGAGCCTATAAAATCAGACCAAAAAAAAAGTGTATACGCCTACGTCAATGAACATAGCAAGTTGAAATTCACAATCAGTTATGATATGAATAGGGAAAGTAATAGTATTCAGTTTCCTTTATATTGTTGAACATCCTCTCGGAAATCACTTTTAATAGAATTACCTGAAAATCGGACAGAAATTTTCATATAAGAACTCTTATTTCTGACTCTCCGCACAATGATGGATGAAATCCTGCAATTAGCCTTAAATCGAAAAATTAATCGTAGAATATCGACAAACTAAATGCAGGAATGCTTAATAATATTAAATAATCGCCAAACCTGTAAAATGATTGCTTAATAATATTAAATAATCGACAAACCTGTAAAATGATTGTTCTCCGGAAGAAATTGATTTTATCGACTGTGATTGCGTATAAGAGCGATCGAAAATCAGAAAATTCTCGAAATCAGAAATCGTAACGTATAAAATATAAACCTAGTGAGAGATCTGAATTTGGAGGTGGTAAGGCTTTATACTTTTTGAACTCAGAATTCAGAAACATCGAAGTATACATTTCTCGGAGGCGAGAAATTCAAATTTTGAACGGTTCGATTTCGCTGGTGTTTGGGTCAAATCTTCTCCCGAGTGATTGTAGTTTTCTAAAAATATGGCTGCAAAACTGTAGCTTTAAAGTCGGCGCTGCACGGGTTGTGGTACACAGGATGCAGTTTTGCTCTGCTAGGGGAGCCATGCACACACCTCCTTAAAAATCTCGAGGGTAGCCGTTGGGAACAATCGTATATTATTTATCTGCATTTATCGTAGATTAAAAAAAAAAAAAAATAAGATGGCGTGGCGCCATCCACGGGTCTTGCGTCATGAAAATGATGACGTTTATTCCAATGTGGTGTTAAATATGTGATTGAAAATTATAGAAAATATATTAGTATATCGTTTATCGCGGTGGATTTCGGTCTTAGGAATAAAATATAGGTAATTTTGGTAGATTAATGGAGATTTTGCTGAGTTTTGGTGAAGATAGACAGCCATATGATATTTTTATATCACAAAGAAATTCTCTATGAGTGGTTGAAAATAATGAAAGAGAAAAAATTAATTGAAGTTAACAGAAAAAGTTGGTGTATAGAATAAAGATGACAAAACGACCCATGAAACCCGAAAACCTCGGATACCCGAACCAAACGGATCGGAAAAACCCGAACCGATGGGTCGACCGGTCGGATATGGTTTTCCAACATAAAACTCGACATGGATATGGGTCGGATATGGATATTAAAAAAATACTCTAACCATAACCGAATAACCGTATATATTTTTTATTATTATTAATTTCCGCTAAATGAAATTTAAAATAATAAAATTAAAATTACTTTTCTCATTATAAAAAGACAGCAATGGGAGAGTTGCTGTGATAAGAGAAAAGTCAAGTCCTGATTATTCAAAATGGGGCTGTAACTTGAAAATGAAACTACAAAAATTTGAATTATATATATTTATATTTAATATTTAATAAGATGAATCTATATAGTTGACTTCGTTTTGGATTACTGGGTTATGGTTGAACGGCTTTTTTGAGTGGGTTTCATCCCGGTTTTGTAATATTAATTAATATTTAAATTGTTATAAAAGTATAGAAATAATAGAGAGAATTTAGAGAGAATGAATTCTAAGGAATTCTTAGGAATGAATTTCATTAATAACTGAAGCCCTATTTATAGGAAAACTTCGAATGGTACAACCGTAATTACATAATTTCATCAAGGGTATAATAGTCATTCACATATAATAATTACATCTTTTACCAAATTATTCCTCCACCAAATTATTCCTCCACCAAATTATTCCTCATAATTCATAACCACCAAATTATTCTCAATTATTCATAACATAAATTTATTATTTCATATAAGTTATAAATGGTATAGTACTTATTAGATGTGATGGTGAGTAGGGGGGCATAAAACCCGCGAAACCCAGAACCCGACCCGATTAGCCCAAATCGGATCGGGTCGGGTCAGGTTTTTTCCACTTTCGGATCGGTTTTCGGTTCCAAACCCAAGTAAACCGCTGCGGGTCGGGTCGGGGTGCGGGTTGGCTTAATTTGGGTCGGTTATCCGTCCTAAACCCGACCCACATCAAATAAAAAAATAATAATAATAAAACTCATGCACGCAAGGCAATATACCGTATTAGTCAACAGAGACCCAAGTTCACATCTCCAGTCTTCACAAATCACAAACCTAATTCTTCTCAGCCACCTCCCAACTCCCAAGTCCCAACCTTAGTCGACCCTCTCGTCGATTCGTCGGCCATCTACTCGCCATTCGCCAGTCATCAGTCATCGCCAACGTCCACGCCACCACCATCCACCGAACGATTGCAGCTCCGGTGACCATCCCCAAGCGTGAAAAGTCATCGTAACCTCCATCTCGAAACTCTATCTCGAAAGTTTTGCAACCACCAATCGGCAACCACCATCTTCTGGCTTCCTTGAAACCTTCGAACTTGGAAATGGATTCAGGTGTGCTTCAATTTTTGTTTGATAATGTGATTTTTTGTAACATCTTGTTTGTATGAAATGGGTCCCGGAAATGACGAGTGAGGACACCTCAAACCTTCGATCTTTGAGATATAATAGTTAAATGATCAATTTGCTTGAAGATTACCAAATCTAAATTGACTGATCTTTGAGTGAGTGGAAAAAACAACGTTTTAAAAGCCATTTTTCATAAGTTAGTATGGATCCTAACTGCTGTTAGCCTTATCCCTTTTTTTGTGTAACCTTCGAGCATTGTTTGTGTGGGTTTGATTTCTTCTATTCCTTATGAACATTGCAATGCATATGATGGGAATATTTGAACATGCTCGAAGGTTTGTTATTATGTCTCCGGTTATCCTTGACAGTTCAAATGTTGTCATGTATTTGATTCATGGTGTTGCCTATGTAAGTTGAAAGAGAGGAATGCTAATGCAGCCTCTGAGATTTTTCAGATGTTAAACTGTTAATTCATTGCCTTATTGCAGTCGATTTTCGTTTCAAATTTTGGTTTTCATTTTACTGCAAGCCACATTGGACAGTCGAGCTGTTTCCAATGATTGACTTTGAACTTAGATAAACTGGTTATGCTGGGTTTCTATGTTGCTAAATTCTAGTTTGATTCTTGATCTTCTTGCTTAGACCCTTCTGTTCACTGATTATTTTCAGTACGATCAACACGTTTCTTGTACAAGTATCCTAATATTTATGCAAAGATAATATTAAATAATTCACATTTTGCCCTGCTTTTAGATTAAGGCAAAAGTCCTGAATTCATATGAATTATTCAAGTGTTAAAACTTTTAGCAAATCCCTGCTTACAGACTTAGAGTTGAGAGAATGTGTTAAAGATCTTATTAAATAATACACATTAGGGTCGGTCAATGCATAACATCTCAATAATAGCCTAAATGTTCTGCATGTGTACATTGGAATTTTGGATTGCCTCTTCCTACTAAAACTTCCATCTAGCGAGGCAGATTTGGGGATTCCGTGTTCTCTGCTTCATTGTTAAATTGTAAAACCAGACTATAATTATAAATTAAATAAATTTAGATTAGAAATAATAAAAATAATTGAGTTTATGAGGGAAAATTGAATTAAAAAAAGTTAAATAAATATATAGATTTGATTAATTTTTATTTTTAATGTCACGTGTTTCAAAAAAACTTAATTTAAAATTTGATTAATTTTTTTATTGATAATTTGATTAATTTAGACTTTGATTAATTTGATCATTGTATTTATTGATAACTTGATTAATTTTTTATTGATAATTTGATTAATTTTATGCCCATTTCATTTGTTGGTTTATGACTTAAATACTTACTGCTAAATAGAATTCTTTTTTTTTTTTTTGCCTATTTCATTTGTCTTTTCTATTTTCATAGAGTTGAATGTTGAACTTGAATTTCAAGAGGAATTAACAACTGCGGCACTTCCTCCACGTCCGGATAAAAGTAGTAATAGGAGAACTTCGGAGGTGTGGGATCATTTCAAAATTATAGGGAATCCAAAAACCGATGATGTGAGGTGTGAATGTATTTATTGTGGGAAAAGTTATGCTTGTGGTTCTAGAAAGTGTGGGACGAGTACATTGAAACAACATTTACTCCACAATTGCAAGAAATATCCAGCAAGTATGGCACAAAAAAAGCAAAAGACTTTGAGTTTCCAACGAACTGGTGATGGGGGGACCAATTTAGTTGCCGTAGGGTTTAACAAAGAAACTTGTAGGGCTGCTTGTGCAAAGATGATAGTTATTGATGAACTCCCTTTTAGTCATGTGGAAGGAAAGGGATTTAAGCTATTTTGTAGCGTAGCATGTCCTAAATTTGATCCACCATCTCGAAGGACAATTGTTCGAGACATTAGCCAACTTTTTATGGATGAAAAGTTGGCACTTCGAAAGTACCTCACTACCCATCGTCAGAGAGTGTCACTCACTACTGACACATGGACATCTATTCAAAATGAAAATTATATGTCTCTTACGGCCCACTACATTGATTCTGATTGGAAACTTCAAAAAAAAATTTGAACTTTTGTGTGATTAAAGATCACAATGGTGAAAGTATTGGGAAGTTAATTGAACATTGCTTGCTTGAGTGACGGATTAGTAAGATTTTTACAGTGACTGTGGACAATGCTTCGGCAAATAAGAAAGCTATTGGATATCTTAGGCGGAAGATGAATAGTTGGGGTGATGGGCTATCGATTTTGGGCGGTAAGCATTTGCATATGAGGTGTTGTGCGCATATTGTGAATTTGATTGTTGGTGAGGGTTTAAAAGAGATGAGTGAGTCCATATTAGGCATTCGTAATGCAGTGCGCTATGTGAAAGCTTCACCGGCTCGTTACAAAAAGTTTATGGAGTGTGTGACTAAGAAGATGATAGAAGCAAAATAAATTGTGTTTTTAGATGTACCCAGTAGGTGGAATTTGACCTATTTGATGTTGGAGGGTGCATTAAAGTATGAGAAAGCTTTTGAGCGGATTAAAGAGGATGATGGACATTTTTTAAGCTGCTTTCAAGAAGACGATGGTAGAAAGAAGGTTGGCCCACCTACTTCAATTGATTGGGAAAAAGCTTCGGTGTTTGTAAAGTTTCTTAAAAACTTTTATAACATGATTTTGAAATTTAGTTGTTCATTGCAAGTGAGTTCCATTTTTTATGTTCATGAAATTTGTTCGCTATTTTCTATACTAGAAGAATGGAGTGTGGATGGAGATTATACACTATCTGAGATGGCTATTAGGATGAAGTCAAAATATAGTGGATATTGGGGAGAGATGGAGAAAGTGAACCAATTCTTGTTTGTTGCTATAGTGCTTGATCCAAGATACAAGTTGGATTATGTTGAGTATTGCTTTGGTGTGATGTATAGTGACCATTTGCGTGTTTGTTCCTTGGTACGTGGTTTGAAGGACCTCATAATGGAAATGTATGATTGGTATGTGAAGTGGGAAAATCAAAAGGAAAGTAGTGAAGCATCGAATGATGTTAATTCTTCTACAAGTGAGCTAATAAGTGGATCATCCCAATCAAGAAGTGGGTCATCTCAATCAAGAAGTGGGTGGGTCTTCTCAACCAAGCAAATCAAATTCCACTTCTACCCAATCTTCTCTTGTAGCGAATTTTCGGATGAAACAATTGGTAAAGCATTCACCTGAGATTAAAAATGATGTAGAACGCTATTTGTTGGACCCTTGTGAGCATGATGATGATCCGGATTTCGATATTTTGAATTGGTGGAGGGTACATGGAATTAAGTATAGTACCTTGTCAAAAATTGCAAAAGATGTGCTTGCAATTCAAGTGTCTACGGTAGCTTCTGAGAGTGCTTTTAGTACGGGTGAAAGAATTCTCAATCCATTTCGTAGTTCTCTAATACCGAGGATGGTGGAACTGTTGGTTTGCTTGCAAAATTGGCTACGATCTACTCCAAGTGAGGAAAAGTTTTATTTGGAAGACGTAGAGTATTACAATGCTTTGGATGAAGGTAAATTGACATTCAAATATTTATTTAAGTAAATTAGTTAGATGTAGTTAGTTATTTTGGTTATTTGTAAGTTGTAACTAACATAATTCTTTTTTTCTTTGTGTTTTGTAGAGGTTTCAAAGTCAAGTACCTCCAATGAAGATTTGTCAAGCAAATAGAAATGATTGGTAATTTGGTATGTTGTCAAGTTTTGTATCATTAAATTAGTTTAAGAAAAGTTTAAAAATTAATTAGTATGAGATTTAATTAAGAATGTTATCTACAAATCCAAAGTAGTAGCTTTTAATTTATTTGTTTAGTCATTTAGTTGTAATATTGGTATTATTTACGTAACGAAGGTCATTATCTTTTCTAGGTGTTACATACTACTTTGAGTTCCTAATTATTAGCATTATTAACATGTAATTATTCTCAATTTCTCATAAAGTGCTATGACTTTTGTATAGGTTGATATGATTTCCGAACTTTTGGATTTCGGACATCTCAAACTTATGGAGAGCTATGGGATTTGGATGAGATTATGATCCAAAAGACAACGACATTTGAAACTTTATGGAGAATTTTTTGGTTTGTTATTATTTATATGCTTATATTTGTAATTTGTAAACTCTAATTTGTGATTTCACTTTGATGACTTATATTAGTTGTATGCTTTTGTGGTGTATGATTTGTGGGGTTGTGAGTCTTGTGACTTGTGACTTGTAAATTTGTGGTTGTTTTTGTTTGGTATGCTTTCTTATGGTTGTTTGGTTTGTACTTAGTACTATTTTCAGTTTGTATGTAATTTGGTATGTTGGTATGATTCATGGCTACAATAGAATTAGGATTTAGGGGTGGTAACATTGGTATGCTTTTTTTGGTTGTTTTGTTAGCTTATATAGTACCATTGTGAATGTTGGTAAATGGTAATGCCTTGATAGCTTATTACGGGATTTGGTTGTTTATTGCTTGCATAATTAATATAAAGATGGCTTTGAAGTTGAAATACTATTTTTATAAAATTAACTTTAAAACTGAAGAGAGAGTGTAAGGACCCGCCCGAATTCGTCCCGGATACGGATATGATTTCGTATATACGCCCGTATATGACTCCGTATATGATATGAAAGGACATGATGACGTTTCAGTATGATGTATATGTATATGATATGCTCACATTATGATTTGCAGTACGGGATATGCCTCGGGATGCGAAACGGCCCTCGAAAAGAGGAAAATGGGAAAATTCTGCAGAACCAGAATTACGGCCGTACATGTAAGGATTACGGCCGTAAAAGTCGGTTACTAGTAATGGTTCAAGGTTACGGCCAGATTGTCGTTACGCCGTAAGGGTCTAAGGTTACGGCCGTAAGTCAAGAATGAAGGTTAAAGGGCTGATCCTCTGTTGGTCGCGTGACCGGAAGCGCGGTCGCGTGTGTGCAGAGTTACGGCCGTAATTTAATTAGTTACGGCCGTAATTTTGGAATTCACGGCCGTAACAGGGAGATTTACGGCCGTAATTTTAAGTCGGCAGAAGTGTTATTTTAGAAGATTCTAGCCATTTCTTGGACATTTCTCACCCAAGCTCGGTTCTCTTGACCCCAAAACCCCTCCAAGACTCCCAAGAACTCATGTAATCATCCTAAACTCCTTCTCTCATGTTTATTATGGGTGTGGAAGCTATGAGTACAAGAAGAAGAAAAAGAAGAAGAGGAGAAGAGGAAGAAGAGGAAGCTTCTCCATGCTTGGTTGAACTTCATCTATGGTAGATATGGATGTTTTACATGTTTTATGTCATATATCTATGCTTATGAATGAATGAATCAAGAATTAGCCATGTTTATGCCATGTTTATGCTATGTATGAACCTAGAAAGCATGTGTAGGATCCATTGGCTTGTCCTATGCTTATGATATGTTATGCCATGATATGATATGTTATGCCATGATATATGTGTGATTTATGATCTACGTGATCTTCGTGCCAAGTTCCATGAGTGAATTGGTTAGGACTTGAAAGAATCATAGCGATTGTAAAGTATAACTCATGAAGTCTTCACGTGAAAAGCATGGCGTTAATGCGGGTTTTATGTGGTGAATATGGTTCAACGTAAACCCTTACGTGTATATGTGTGATGATTATGATGTATGAAGTATAAGACCTCAACTACGTTCGTGTATATGTAAGGGAACGAACGTGTTATATGCGATATGTATGTGTTGAGGGCAAGGCTATGCATGTGATATTACATGTGTTTATTTACGCGTATACATTGAAGCATGATCATGCATGAAAAACGATGAATAGGGTTGCCTACCAAATGTTTATATAATATTCGTCTCACAAAGGTTTGAGACAATTGGTCCAAATGGAGGTCCCACAAAGGACTGGGGTCTGGCCAATTAAAGTATGATTATATGCTACAGCGCCAATATAAACATATGGTTCGCAACGGGCCCACGATTATGAATACGTCATGCATTGCATCTATTATCTACTGAGTCTTTATGACTCATTACGTGTCTATGTTTATGTTCTATGAAGGTGATGTGATCGGGAGATGGCGAAAGGTCCTAATGACGTGATGTGGTGTGTGATTGGGAACGGGAATTGACGATCCTGCGCTATGTAATGGACTCCGAAACCCTAGTAGGTTATAGGTTTTCAATGTTTAGGGTTTCGTGTATGAATGTATGATTGACGTTCGTCTAGTTCCACTATGCGATAAAAAGAAATGAAAACCCGTGCACAGGCCCGAAGGTGGCTTTATCTCTATGTGTTTATGTTTATGATGCGTACACGGTAAACTCTGATATGACGTCATTTATGACGTATATGTATGTGGAACTGGACGGGGCGTTACAGAGAGAGAGAGAGGGAAAAAAACCCCGACCCGACCCGACCCGAATCGGACCGGTTGGGTTCGGGTTTATAGCCCAACCGGTTCGGGTTGGGTTGAACTTTCCCAACCCGATTGGAATGGGTTCGGTTTCGGGTTGGGTCCAAACCCGACCCAACCCGAACCGTGCCCACCTCTAATGGTGAGGAACCCAAAAAAATAATAATATTGAGAGGGTAAACGAGTACCCGAATGGGTTTGAAAATCAACCCGAAAGAATATCCGAACCGAATGACCACGGTTCAGATATGGATATGGATATGGGGTTGGGACCTCGGTTCGGATATGGGTATGTCCGACCCGAACCGAACCCAACCCGTTGTCATTCCTAGTATAGAACAAGCTCTAAACTGTGCAGAGACCTGGTTTAATGGGTTAATTAATTACACTAATAGGTCCCTCAATTTCCAGAAAGTTAAGAAATAATTTGCGATTTTCGAAAAACTAATTTTGAAATATATATTAAATGGAAATTTTTTATATAATAAACTCAATGAATAAGACATACTTACAATTTACTTTTTACAAATTATTATGTATTCGATCATCTAAATCAACAAACATACTATATTAAAACATTGTTGATAAAAATATGTTACCTATAGTAATAAAAATATGCTATTATAAGCAGCATGAATAATAGAACAATCTCAATTACGAAAAAACAAAAAATAAAGTATACCATATATGTTATATTTGATACTCTAATATTTTAAACACAAATGAACAATTAGTAACTTGTATTGACAATACTTATCCGACTCAGAGTTCTAACAAAACGGAGGGAGGAGGGGATCGAGAAGAGCCTTCTTTTGTAAATTAATCATTATTATTGTATCCTTTTACGAATAAACAAATCTAAAAAATGTGATAAATATCAAAGGTATCCTTCTTCTTCATCTTCATTCTTATGGCATCATGATGCAACTAAACAAATGTCTCCTATATTTGATCAAATTATCATAGTTCGAGTTGAATGCCTCCATTGAATCTTGAGAAAGATTTTCTATTAAAACATATTGTGACATTGTTCATACGAGAGAAAATCGTATGAAGGGTAACATTTTCTGCAGGTCTTAGAGTTCATTTAAGATGTCATAATCTGCTATATTTTCTACAAAGTTGACTTGTGCAAAAATAATATTTTCATTTCTTTTGGATAATCAATTTAATGATTATGATGTACAGAATATGGGGAAAAAATGTTAATGCCAATGATTGTTAATGTTGCTTCAATCGTAGTTATAGTGGAGCTTACAAGTTCAACTTCTCCTTTTGTGATGATCGAAGAAATATGTAGCATTTAAACTCATACGTGTTGAATATAAAGAGAGTGAGAGGAAAGGGAAAAAAACACAGATAACCAAAATGCATGAAGTAAAACTATATGGAATGTTCACTAGTCAGAGCGCACCTTTGTTGTGGAGAATCGGCCACTACAAGACAGTATGAAAGATGCATTTCTTTGTGTGTGTATAGAGATAAAAAGGGTAAAAAGAAAATAAAAATAAAATAAAATAGAATAAAATCAAGAAAAAACCTTATTCTTCTTTATGTGACCAAAAAACTGATCAATATTGTTCCATTTTTCTTCCAAACACGGCCAAATTAATTAATCCATTATGGAGCAACGTGATATTGACGCATCATAAGAATTATCTCCTAGAACCATAGTCGACATAAAAGGAGTACTATAAAATGGATAATTGGCACACAAGGTCCTACTTATGGGCGACACTGCGTAATTGGTCCCAAGTCCCAACCCGTACTTTCTTGGCAAAATTACCCTCAACTACATACTTTCGTGTCTAATCATCATTTTCGCTAAATTTCATTAGTTGCTGCTGTTGGATGCAAGTGTGCCGTTGACAGTAGTTTTCTATCAAGGGTAAAATGGGGATAAAAAGGGTGACTTGGCATTTAAAGCTCTTTCAAGTTCCGATGGAAATGGAGGGCACGGATCATCAACAAAAGTGCTAAAATATACAGCGGACGCGTAATTGTCTTGTGTTGCACCAAAAATGACTAGATCCTCACCAATATGGGCATAGCTATTGGACCAAGCTATGAACCTATTTCAAAATCTAGTCCTTTTCATTATCTTCCCGAGGAACGACCTCCAGGTATTGAATGCAGTTGTGGCCTTTTGCTTCACCGTCTAAAGCAAAAGTCACCTGAAGAATAACAAGAACTTATTGAATTGAGTCTGAGCAATCCAGCAGTGAGTGTGTGGAAAGACATGGAAGCTTTGGAAGTTCAACATGGAAATCATATTTTGAGCATTGAATGTGTATATGAGAAGAAGTACTACTTGGATCGGAAAGTCCACTAACAAAATATTTGCTCTTGCTTAAGGAAAAAGAGGAATGTAAAAATAAAAGAAGTTTGGTCTGCTTTCCTTATTCCCCATCACCGTTAGTCTACCCACTTGTGATTTTAATGGGTAGCTATTGTTCCTCTTGCTCTTGGTGCAAGTCCCTCCGCCGCCGCTACTGCTGCTTCCTTGACGATGGAGGGCATTTATACAATGAGCCACAATAGTAACCACAACAATTGATGATGTCGGTTGAACTTTTTGTATATAAAACTAGAAAACATTTTCTACATTTTTTAACGTCCTGTTAAACCACATGTTGTTGGCGGTTGAACTATCGGTTATGGTGGTCGACCACTAGATTTTGTTCTCCAGCAATTGTTGGGGATGATTAGGACTAAAACGTACAAAAAGTAAAAATTTACACTTAAATATAATAAATGTAAAATTTTAAATTTTAAAACGCATTTTTTTTGTTTTCTATATTTAATGTAGAAAACGCCAAAAACGTTAAAAAATATTTTCTAATTTTATTTACAAATCTTAAAAATATTTTTGAAAGTGCATGTTTGAAAACAATGAATAGAACGCATTTTTATTATTTTCGAAAATAGTCAGAAAACGACAAACATACCGCAACCTTAAATTCCAAGCCACGCTTTTTCTGTTGATTATACTTTTGAATGGAAAATATGTGTTATCGCGGTCATAGCATCTAACGACAACAATTGATAGATTTGGACAGTGGCAGCTAAAGATTTTATAATTGAGGGCATTTTTGTCAAGAGAAAAATAAAGCATGAGAGCAGATACACCATATCGCAGGTAAATTTAATGTGTACTCACCAAACTTTAAAGATATAATTGTTTATTCACTTAGTTTTGAAATATAATTAAAAACTCACTGAATTGTGTTTAGTGCTTTTTCTTTTGGAGATATTGTAAATTTACTTGAATTACGCGTTAGATGTGTGATTGAAAATTAAGAAAAATATAAAGTAATTATATGAGTAATTAAAAATAATGAGAGAGAAAATATTAGTGGAAGTTAGTGAAAATTTATAGTGTAGAGAACAAGCCATTAATGTCAATGATATCAATAATCCAATAACCCGATATTTTAAATACATTAATCAATTACCACTAGCTTGCTCATAGTGTTTAAAAAGGACTTAATGGATGAATAGCTAACACTAGGAATTCAGTAATTCACTCACATTAAACAAACAACTATGTAAACTATAAAAAATATGATGTTTACATTCAAAATTGAAATTAAAAAAACCCCCTGTGTTTTATGGATTATTTAGTTATTTGTTTATTTCTAGTGATTTTGATGTCAATAATTCGTTAATTGATTCTTTATAGAATATCATCAGCAGCGAGGATGTAATGATTAATATATTTAAATTTCATATTAATCTATATATATATAAAAGCAAGGTTTTTTCTCGCCTTTGCAAATATTTTTTTTCATTTTTTAATTTTTTTTAATTCCAACTGATCAAATTTTCCCTCCAATACACTAAATTAACTTTTTCATTCATTTTTTAATTATTGAATTGCCTTATTTTATCCTTATCTTTAAATTAGCTTATTTTATCATTATCTTTAAATAATCATCATAATTATCCTACCATAATAATTATCTATATTCTATAATTCTATATCTATATCTATAAAAAAATGGTTTATATTCACGTTTTTTATTTATTCTTAATTCTTAAAACTCATTTTTAGAGGTCAATAAATATTGATTAATCAAAAAATAGATTTTGCTCGATTTGCCTCAATCCTTAAGTGGGACCGGATTAAAAAATTATTTATATGAATATTTGTTGTTTATTCTGAATTTTTATTAAATTAAATAAAATATTTATAATTAATTGATAAAATTTTCCCCTTGAGATGTTTTTTATTTGATTTAATTCTTTTTTTCCTAAATTATAATCCCAATAATTTGTCAGTCAGTATTTTCCCAAGAATTCTATTAATTGCATAATCTATATCTATATATTTTATTGTTAATTAGTAGTATATCGATTTGGTTCATTGTTTCCCTGATTGGGTGATTGGGGTGGTTTTTTAACTCTATATAATCATCTTTAAATATTAATCAACTTAATTAACTTTTTAATTCATTTTTAATCATTTAATTACCTTATTTTATCCTTGTCTTTAAATTAGCTTATTTTATCATTATCTTTAAATAACCATAATAATTATTTATACTCGATAATTCTATATCTATATCTAACAAAAAATTATTTATATTCATGTTTTTATTTATTCTTAATTCTTAAAACTCATTTTTAAAGGTCAATAATTATTGATTAATCAAAAAATAGATTTTGCTCGATTTGCCTCAATCCTTACGTGGGACCGGATTAAAAAATTATTTATATTCACATTTGTTGTTTATTCTAAATTTTTTATTAAATTAAATTAAATTAAATATTAATAATTAATTGATAAAATTTCCCCCTTGAGATTTTTTTATTTGATTTAATTCTTTTTTCCTAAATTGCAATCCCAATAATTTGTCAATAAATATTTTCCCAAGAATTCTATTAATTGCATAATCTATATCTATATCTATATCTATATCCATATATTTTATTGTTAATTATTAGTATATGGATTTGGTTCATTGTTTCCATAATTGGGATGGTTTTTTTAACTCTACATAATCGTCTTTAAATGTTAATTAATAAATTAATAATAACCATGGATCAAATCTCGTCCGTATGGACCGTATCCCATCTTGCATCCAAATCTCGCTCGTAACTCTCGACCTTTATCATCATCTAACGCAAATCATTTTGGATCCGTAATACGCGCAAATCTCTCAAATTCCATTTAATCACAGAATCGGCTTCCCTAATTACTGGGCCAATTTCTCTACCAAGAAAGAAATGTCGCCTTCCTTCTCTCCATACAGCGAACGATTGAGGGATGGATATCAGAATGACCGCCCTTCGTCGGAACGATATGATTCCGTATATGTACCGTATATGATATGAAATGACGTAATGATGTTTCGGCAAGGTATACGTGTATATGTTATGTTCACAATCTGATTGAAAGTGTAGGATATGCCCCGGAATGCGAAACGGCCTTCGAAATGAGGAAAATGGGAAAATTCTGCATGGACAAAATTACGGCCGTAAATGTTGTACTTACGGCCGTAAATGTCAAGTTACGGCCGTAAGGTTAGAAGGTTACGGCCGTAAATGGTGAACAGTGAAAAATGTCCAAAAGTTTCAGAGAGCAAATTACGGTCGTATAGTTCGAGATACTAGTATGTTCGAGGTTACGGCCGTAAGTAAATAAGGATACGGCCGTAATGTCAAAGCAGGGCAAAAAGTGGTATTTACAGAGAGTTTATTACGGCCGTATGAGGGTATGATACGGCCGTATTAGTCGGGTTACTAGTAAGGTTTATGGGTTACTGGCCAGAATATTGGGATTCTACACGTAAATGTGAGAGTTACTACCAGTAAATGTAAGTCAAAACTGTTGGATAGGATTTATACACGTTTGCTCGGCCATTTACCCTCATATTTGACCCCAACCTTCCCAAAACTCTAGAGAGCACTCCCAAAGGTGATTCCAAGGATTTTACATGGGTTTTGGCTTGTAGATCATTTGAGTATTTCTAGTTGTCATCTTGGAACCAACAAGAAGAAGGGAAGAGGAAAGGAAAGGGAGAAGAAGAAGTAGCCAACCAATTTATTTACTTGCTTTCTTGTCTTTTGAGGTAGGTAATAGCTATATTTCATGGGTGTAATATGTGTTTATGAATATATGATGAAATATGTGATGATATGGATTGGTAGAAGAAGTTATGCTATGCTATGTTGTGTGAAGAGATAGGTTATGTTATGGTAGGGTGTGCTAGGCTATGTTATGTTGTTAGATGCTGTTATGTATATTACGCTATGTGACCACGGTAGATGCAAGATGAGCTATGATATGATGAAGAGCATATGGGCTAAATGGTAAGAGGTTGAAGTATGTGTAACATGAAAGTATGATCATGCATATATGGGTTGTAGATTGTGTGCTTACAATATGTATAATGTTACGCGGTTTAAAGCGTAAAGAACCTTTAGACGACGGCCCACGCGCCAAAGCGTAAAGAACCTTTGGGGGACGGCCATTACGACAGCGCCATAAGCGTAAAGAACCTTTATGGACGGCCAATGATGTTACTGGCGCCTTGTAAGCACAGGATCTATAACCGCCCAAAGCATAAACATGACATGCATTAGCATTTGCATCTATTACCTCACGAGTCCTCTGCTCATTATGTTGTACATTGATGTTTTATGTGCAGGCGGTGGTGGAGGATCCTCCCGAGCGTGATGTGGGATGTGGGATGTGAGGAAGAAGGGGGAAACCTAAACATCCTGCGGCCGCGTTTTGTTTGTTTATATTGTACTAGTTTAAGTGAACGAACAAAATATGTTTTGATATGTATATATATGTATATAAATGCTTCCGCTTTTGAAAGTACAAATGAAATGTGTTTCGTTCGGGTAAGAAAAGACGGGTCGTTACAGATACTACTGATGCCGGTGTCTTCTGGCCGGAAAGAGTTTCGATCGACGACATGTTGTGCTTCAAAACGGTAATAATAGTTCTTCTAATTCATTTTCTTTTTAACACAAATCGCACCCAAATCCGTTGTCTTATTCTTCTAATTTCAACTCTTTTTTTTTGCCGAATTCCACTGCCGCAGCAACGTCCTCGATTTTGAACTCCGTTCCTGCCTCCATCCATTGCAATAAAAATGTTGCCGCCTATTGTGCCATTCAATGCACAGGTATGTCAAGCTATTATCGTTCACAAGTATGTTGTGCATGCTATAACATAGATTTCCTTACTAATTTCCTTACTGGAATCGTTGGTTTGTGATCTGTAAGTTCAATTTATCTCTCTTTGGAGATTGTGGGTTGCCTATTTTCCTTGTCTTGAGATATATGCCATAAAAATTTTGATTGTAGACAGCGTATATTAGCATCTGAAAGTTCATCTCTTGGGTGCTTTTTAGTCAAGAGCGCTTAACCAAACATGCGTGCTACTTAAAACTGAGTCAGATGACAACATTTCTTTTGTGAATTCATTCTTTAGAATGAGTTGGTGAGTAATTAGATTTCCAGAGTTACTGATTTATTGCTTCTTGTGTTGATTCGACGAGGTCGTGGAAAATTGTGATGTCGTGCCAGAGTTGCTCATATATACAAGTGAATTCGACATTAAAGTGTATTTTTTAAGAACCTTTCTCAAATTTATTTTGTAGTTGAATAATCATATATATCGTCCTGCCTGATCTGGAGAGCACAACCCCTTTTTTCCCTTCTTTTATGCATGTATTTCTTTTTGAACTTCGAATTAAATATTAAACTCTTCAATTATTATACAAGATGCGTCATGTTTTCCTTTGTTAATTAATTGAACATTGTATTCACTTGATACGTCAACACATTTGAATCCTGTGTTACAGAGAACTTGTATGAATGTGGTTTAGCATGTCTATCATGCTAGGAAGGTGTGTGTCAAACCTATTTTTCATATTTTTTTATTCAAAATGTGAAATAATGATGGCCTGGTAGAGTCACAGTTAGGTCATTATCCTCCTATCAAAATTTAATCTACGATGTGTTGAACGAGGTAATTGATGATACTAGGATCTATTATATAAACTTGATAATGTTAATCTTGTGCATATATTTTGCTGTTGGAAGTGTTGATTATTTAGTCAGCCTATGGGATATCAAAGAGAAGTTTAAGTATTAGCACACAACCAATTTTGTCTAACTATCTAACTGATCGAATGTTCGCAACCGTTGTTCGACTTTTTCTTTTCCCCAATTCTTCCTTTTTTTTCATATAGGACTATTTGCATATACAACATGCTTTCTTTTTTATTGAATGCTGAAGTATTGGCATGATCTGCTGTTGTTTAGACTTCGGGTTTGAGTAAAACTTATGAATTGCAAAATATATGGGGAAAGCAGTGGCTCATCGTGTTTTTTCTGTATGCAATATTTTTGGTTATCTTTAGTTAAATAGAGTTCTTGAGTCTTGCTTTAATTGATTTCTGATAATTTAGCGGGCAGAGAATTAGCTGAGGAAGTGAAGGTTCCACCGGCTGTGTCATTGTTGTGGAACTCCAACCAATTTGATATTGGACCAGAGCATTGGGCCAGGTGGAGATTGAAACAAATCAGACTATTCGCAAGATCCAGACGATTATGGTTTCTGAACAGAGACGAAAAAAGTAGTTGATTATCTTAAGAGATTAATGGGAATTAGTCTTGGTGTGGATGTAAAAATGTTGTGATATTTATCCATGTTTATGAACCTTTTAGATTTGTTTCATTATCAGTAGATTTAAAGTTGATGAACATTGCTCTGGATAGCGATATATGTGCATTATTGATGTTTATAGTCCTTGACTTCTTTTATTAATTTATTTTGAAAATTCACAATACATGTTGTGGGCGTTTGGGTTTATCTTTTGTTTTTTTATTATTTATTTATTTATTTATTTATTTATTAATTTTTTTTTTTTGTTGAAGTTCAGGAATTGAGGGTCAAAATGTTTTACATGGTGTATCTCTTCCTTTCCATAGTTGTCATTTTTGAATTTTCGATTAATTGAATGTATAGAAACATAGACATATCAAGATAAGCCGTTCTTATCCATTTGACACTTTTTACTTTAGAATTTATTAAAGCTGCGACTTTTTTAAAATTAGTTTCGATTGTCCAATCATTATGGACTAAGAAACTTTGGTGTTTTGATCATGAATATTTTCCTTATCATTTGCGTACTTTGTTTATAATTAAATATAAAATCACTTACAGCAATTTATCATATGCCTTTTCAGTTCTTAACCCATTGTGTTTGATAATTATTTTGAAATAGTAAGAAACATGTTTACGAATAACATAAGTAATAGAAATATATCTTTTTACAAATAATATTGGTTATAAAATCAACTGTGATAAAATAACTACCTTACTATTCATATACATATTATTCAATGACAAAAGGACAATAATTGATGCAGAAGAATAGCAAGCAAACCAAATGCCTGATCAAGTCAAGAACAAGGCTCAATCCAAATCGGTCTGTCTGTAGTGAATGGTGATTGCTTAGTGCGGCTTCAATGATGGCAAAGATTCATAGAGTCGTTTTATGAGGTCATTGGATATTTGGACTTAATTTTGTGTGCTCATTCAAAATAATTGCTCATTTATGTTCACATTAATTTGCTACTTACCATTATCTCATCAATTTTGAAGCATATCTGTCATGGAGAATAAAAATTAAAGCTTGAAAATGTTTGAATTTAAAGACCCTTTACTGTAAATGTGTTTGAAAAAAAAAATTATAAAAAAACTATAAAAATAAAGAAAAAAAAAATCTTTCTCTTTTCTCTTTTTTAAATTAAATAAAATTTTATGTTTTAGATTTTTCCTTTTTCCCTAATTATTATTATGCTGTAAACACGTGTATTAGTTGTATTTTCTATAATTATATTTTATTATAACTTAGACTGTTAATGTGGAATGAATTTACGAATTCGCTAGAATTTAACACAAGCCAACTACTAAAGTTGAAGATGACGTCAAGTCACATTAAATTGGCGAGTTTCTCTTGAATATGTCAATATTCGTTTTTAGGAATAATAATGGTCTGGTTCGATGCGGGTCGGCTAAGACCCACCCCTAGACTAATGAGCTATTGAATTGTCCCAACCCACAAATTCTAGGGATGGGTCAAAAGAAGGGTCGGGCCAGACTTTAGATCTGTTAGTTGCTCCACAAAATAATTTTTTTCTGACCTCAATTTTTTTTAGTAAATGGTAAATGGGATAACAGTGAAACACTTCATCATGGACTTATAATTTATAAATTCAAATATTTTTTGTTTCCAAATGTCCAAATATTTTTGTTTATATTAAACTTTTATAATTTTTAAAATATAATTATTCGTGGTTAATAGGAGTTGATTCAGGCTAATATATACATGCCAATCTGAACCATCCCCAAAAGATGTGCGGCTTGAAAAATTCGCCATTGGGTTCTAAATTATATTTTAAACATATATCTTCCCATGTAACACACGGGTGAAAATACTAGTGAATATTTAATGGTTGACATTAACCAAAATTAAATGAGGCGTCTAGTTATATTTTAAAAATGATTAAATAATTAATTACAAAACTCAAATTCGATGATTTATTAAATTTAATCCATATCGCTCACAGGTACATGCTTTTTGCTCAGTTATTTATCTTCACAAAATTTCATTTCATACTTAACAAGCCTACAAGCCAAGCCCAAAATATTTCTAAAACCCATCAATGGGTTTATAATTATGGAATCACCGGGCTATTTTGAGGACTCATCCGAATTTCGTTTTAAATTTTGGAACCAGACTTAGAATTGGCACGACAAAAAAAAGGTACAATAATTTTGAAAATTTTTTAGTGATACCGTAGCGAACCTTGATGACCGGTCAAAGTTTTGACAACAATTTTAGGCCAAAATTATTGCCAAAATTTTGATTGGCCGCCACGGCTCACTTCAGTGTTGTCGGAAAATTTTTAAATTATTAAAACTTCATTTCGCCGTGCTTTAAAACAGAGATTAGATGAACTTTCAAAATAGTCCGAATATTCCGTAATTAAAAACCACTCGGTGGTTTTCCAAATGTTCTGAAGCCAAGCATACCTGAATCCAGCAAAAAACAGGTGACTGGGGGGGAGTACCCTCGGTTTCGGGTCATCTCCCAACGGTCAATACACAACCCGCCCGACGCGTGCTTAACTTCTTCACATAACAAAAATAATAAAAAAAAAATAATAATAATAATAATAATAATAATAATAAGAAAATCTCCCAAAACCCAACACTGCACCTGCCCCTTCGAGCCAGATTCTCCAACGGAACAAGGAAGGAAAAAAGAAATTAAAAATAAAAATCGAAGTCGCTATAACTGTTGTTCTGTATAAATTCTTAAACGTCTCTCCCTCTCGCTTTCAATTTATTCATATTTTAGTTTTACCTATATGGATCTGCGTTAATTCTTAAGTAGATTTGGGGATTTGGAGTATGAAGATTCAGTGCAGTGTGTGTGAGGTGGCTGAGGCGAATGTTTTGTGCTGTGCCGACGAGGCGGCGTTATGTTGGGCTTGTGACGAGAAGGTGCACGCTGCAAATAAGCTGGCCAGCAAGCACCAAAGGGTTCCGCTCTCTACATCGTCTTCTCAGATGCCCAAGTGTGACATCTGTCAGGTATAAGTACTCCCTTTTTTCCTCAGTGCTTAGTGTTGTAAATTTGTAATATATCCAGTTCATTTCAGCTCAGTAGTAAGATTATTCAGATAAAGCAGGACACTGATAAGTGATAAATATCTTGGGAGTGTGGTTATTATTCAATTAATTATTGCTGTGTTCTCGTGGACCACTCATGATAAACATGCTTTGAGTATCTGAATGCTTGTTTAGGTGCTTTCAACATTCTCATATATCTTGGTTTTTCATGTCGACCATGTTATGCCGGGATCAGTTCCAACAAGATTGGTTGAGTTCTTCAAATTGGGAACAGTGGAATCATTGAGAAGTTGTCATTTGGGAAAAGGGGAATGTTTCATTGTGTATCCTTTAATGCTGTGGTAAATTAATAATGTAGACCAAAATACACATGACTGAAAACACCAAATGATTTTCACTTAAATAAAATTTAAAAATTTTTATTTATGGTTCATATGATCATCCTAAATTAAAGTTCAGTTGAACATTTTTACTGCATCAGTTACATGATTTCCTTACACCTTCATATTTTGTGAAAGATTAAATAGTTTTATTATATGAAGACCTAAATAATACTAATGACACTATGCACGGATGCTTGACTCAATTCGTCCCAACTTAAAATTAATAAGAAATTGATTTTAGCTACGGAAATATTTATTAATGCCAAAAATATTTTTATCTGTTATTTTAAAACCTTATTCACTGAATTAACTGGAAAATGGCAGTCCGGTATTCTCCATAGTTTCATTTTCATTTTCTTTTTTTTTTTGGTTATTTTTACAATTTTGGGAGGGTCAAATAGTTTTTTTTTTTTTTTTTTAATCTTTCTATGTATATTTTATCTTACTAAATTTATGTTTTGTTGATTTCATATTAGGGTTTCGTAAAACAGTATAATAGTTTTTTTAAGTTCATGCGGGAAAAAAAGAAAGAAGAGAAAAAGAAAAAGATCTTTTCAAGAAACACATTTAACCGAAATGAACTATCCAAATACTGTATGCAAAAAGTTACACAAGGTAAAATCCAAGATGTGATTTACCACTTCATAAAATTCTCACCAAGGGGTGCTTTATTCAACCGTTATGCAAAATGTAGCGTGTAGTTATAAATAACGGAGTGTGAGAGTACACTCAATATATAGGGTCATTTTGTCTACTTCCCTACAGTTTTTGAGTTCAAGCCTACTATCCATTTACGAAACCAATAACTTGTTCTTTGCAAGGGTATTTAGTAGTGATTTTGGATGTACTTTAATGGGCGTGACTGGGACAGGCTTGCTCTACTCTGGGAGTTGTTTGTTCTTGTTTTGTATATAGCTCATATCTGTTTGTTTTCTAATCCAACAATCACACTCATGTACATGTGTTAGTGTTATCAAAATCAAACAAATCTCTTTATGGAATATTCAGAAGCTCTCTCTTGAAAATGCACAGCAGAACAAGAGGTAGCTAAACTGACTTTAAGGAGAAAATAATTAACTTTATTTAATCCTGGTAACTACGCCACACAGTAATATATAAAGAATTCAAATGAGCATGATTTGTATAGAATGCGGGACACTGTCATTTCCAAGTTTCTATGTTCTTCTTTACCTACTCCAGTCCAATCGACTTGGGTGTCTTAGAGGTTCTAACCAGGAAGCGGTGAGATTCAAGAACGCGAGTCTTTCCTGCAAATGTGACTTCCCTGGTTGAGGAAAGTATTAGATGATTACCCAAGTTGTTGGGTCCTATGTCAGCCAAATACCATTGCTTGTTTTAACATTGCTTTCCACACTCTTTTCAAGAGAACGATTCAGCAACTCAATGAATTATTTACTCTAAGCTATCACTTTAAGTAACTGGGGAAGTAACACTTAGCATTGAAGGCTACATCATGTTTGTTGAAAAATATCCATCATGCGAGCCTTTAAATTTCCAAGAATATGCTGCAATTCAGCATGTTAGTTTTGTATAAGTTTGCATGGTATTTACTCTTGGTATACTTGTCGTTTTCCTTATAAGGGTTTGGGATCATGGGTAGCGGTGGGACTTCCCCCTGATGGGACAATGCTTAATGCACATATCTGTCCTTACTCCTTACTAGTGGTATGGTCGCTTTGACATGTTCTGCAAAAATATAGCTACTAAAATCCAGATAAGGAGGATCTGCCTTGAGGAGGTTGTCACCCAAATATCCAATTCGTTCTGCATTTTGAGTGACACTGGAGGGAAGGGAAGACGAACATAATATTTTCCAAGGAACACAAACCATAGCGGTACTGATGAGAAAAGGGCTAGCAAACCATAGAGGTGGGGACCACAGGGTTATGTCTTTGTCTATTTATTATTTTTACGCTCATATTGCGGGAAGAAGCGGCTTGGTCTAGTGGGTTGTTCTGTAATGTTCAGTGGAGTTAGACAGTTAGTTGATTTTGTTTTCATGTATGGGAATGGAATGGGGTTGGGAAGTTCCAAGGATGTATCATAAAGTTCAATGGACAAGGTTTAGTATGTCAGTGCATTCTTGGAGGACGATATTTGAGAAAGAGACATACTTATACTGATTGGTGATAAAAAAGATCAGAAGCCTGGAAGTGATGCAGTCCAATTTCTACTAAAAGTTCGATATTTTCTTTTTTTTTTTCTTTATTTTATTTTATTTTATTATTATTATTATTATTATTATTATTATTATTATTATTATTATTATTATTATTATTATTATTGTCACACCTAACACGACTACAAAAACTCTCTTTCTCTCTAAGTTTGTGTCAACATCAAATTTGACAATTTCCTTGTTAACAATGGGTCTCTCGGTTATCCCTCAATATTGGACATCATGTCTTTTCTTGGAGGTCACTGAAGATTTACTATGACAATGCAGGAAACAGTAGGGTACTTCTTTTGCCTGGAGGATCGAGCTTTACTTTGTCGGAAATGTGATGTTTCCATACACTCGGCAAATTCATTGGTTTCTGTTCATCAGAGATTTTTACTTACTGGAGTAAAAGTAGATCTCAAACCTATGGAGCCTGGTTCATCAGCATCCACAGGGAAGTCACTTTCGAACAAAATAATCGCAGACCCAGAACCCAACTCTTTTGCTAGGCGAGGTACCCAATCGTCATCAACTGATCAACCTAATAAAGGTTTGCTGTCCCAAGTTGGTGACCGTGGTGAGGATTTTGCATCATCAAGGCCTACTTTTGAGGGAGGCACTACACCTGGAAGTATGTCCATGTGGCAGTTAGATGATTTTCTCGGTCTTAATGATTTCAATCAAAGTTACAATTTCATGGATGGTGGCTCATCGAAGGTATGATTTTAAGTAGTGCATGGATTCATGTGATTCTTCTTTCTTTGTTTGTTGGTTGAGTTCCATTTTCCTCCCCCTATGAGGGGAGATAAATAGAACCCCTATCCCACTTGGCAATACACATGGGATGGGGCATTAAATGTCCTCCTCTTTCTTTCAACTAACCTATTTGCCCCTTTCTCTCTGTCCCATATTCTCTCTCCCACTTTTGCATATTTCAATATTAAAATTAAAATTTATTTTTGCATACCTTGCCTGCATATTTTAACATTAAAAATATTCCTACTTGTTCTTAATTTTTAATAACATAATTTTATCACTTTACTTGGTTCTTTAACATTTCTTTAACATTAAAAAGGGTCAAACAATTTGGTCAAATGTTTACTCTATTCATTATTTCAGCATTTTTTAACACTGCATTTTTTATATGTTAAAAAATGTCAAAATGTTTTTACTCTATTCGGTTTTAATGTTTTGCTTAAATGACATATTTTTTAGTTGCATTGTTATTAAAAAACATGTTATTGAAAAAAAAATGTTAAAGTATTCAAAATATTTTTAAAAACAGAATAAAGTTAAAAATCATGTTAAAAATTAACGGTTAAAAAATCGAACGAAGTTAGAAATTATGTTAAAATTTAAAAACCGAATAAAGTAAAAAAAAACATTATGTTATTAAAAAATTAAGGATAAGTAGGAAAATTTTTAATGTTAAAATATGCAAAAGTGGAAGAGAGAGAATATAAGAGAGATGAATGGGGGTAGTTGGGAGAGAGAGAAGGTCATTTAATGCACCCATTCCACGTGTATTTCCTAGTGGGATGGGGGGTTTTCTTTATCGTCCCCCCATGGGGGGAGGGGAATGGACACGCCATTACTGAGGCAGGTTTCTTTTAATGCACACGCCAGTACTGGACTAGAGAAAAACTTCTGTCTGCTTTGCCTGCCTTCAAACACGATTTGTAGCATAACTTCATCATTTGGAAACTTTACATCTTTTCAAGGAAAATACTCTCTTATGCATGCCCGTTGGGGCAATAACAAAACATTGCGGGGGAACATCTTACGAGGAATATCACAAGATATAAGGCAACGATGAGATTGTAGTAAGATGATTGCAACATAAAAATAACACTTGTATTCTGAACCTTTTAACTTCACATAATATTATGGGAGGTTACTTCATGCTTGCCTGGAATTGCCAGAAGTTTACTTTTCTTTTAAGATCAAGAAAGTAGAGGTGTCCCTTGTTGTCCACGAGACAAACATACCAAAAGATTAATTCTCTGGGAACTTCAGTAAGTTTCACGCCTTAAATCCCTTCAACTAATGGCACTGTTCTAATGAATTAACTCTATTTATGATAGTTACAAAAATGTTGTGTAAACATCAATGTCAATGCTCACCTGGAAGCTAATTTGCAGTCAAAATCTGATGAGTAGAAAGGTGCTTATTCTTAAGTAGTATTACAAGGCTAATCAAAGTGCACGTGTCTGTTATGATTTCCAATATAAAAGTACTTATTTTATATCATGTAGGCTTTTTCTTTTTTTTTTTTTTTTTTCACTTACAGAGGGAGTGTAGGGGAGGGAAATTGAACCCTTCACCTAAGGGATGTGAGACCGATCAAGATGCCAGTTAATCACATGGGTCTTGGCATTTTATATCATGTAGTTGCTGTAGTTGCCAATTACAGAAAGTAGAAACCATGTGGACCTCAAAATGTTTATTGATGAATAATAAATTACAAGCTATGATTATTATTGTAGTATTATTTGTATATTTATGATATTGCTATTTATATATTAGAATGATATTTGTATTAATTTAATCATTCTTTCATTTTCCGAAAAAGAAATCTACTATAATGCAATTGGCTCATATGATTAAAGTAAACACAAAAAATAGGATCCAATATAGCTCAACACACAACCATATAGCAGTTCGAAATTATATAAAAAATAATAAAAATAAAATCATATTTAGTGAGTACTCAAAATTTTAATCTGATGCATGTCACGGTAACAAATAGATACTAATTCTTAATACCTTAGAGTTGGAGGCTGACTGTACTTGGGTGAAGGTCTAACTCCCCTCCCATCGCGTGTGCTTATTATTGGACCTTTGTTTCTCCCTATTAAGGCACAGTGGCACAGAATCCCCGGTCGACCTCTGGCTAGATTCATTTTCAAATTGGAATGGAGGCGCAACGATTTCTTGTATGTGCAAGGATATGGCTTTGGCAAATTTGTAACTTTGCCATAATGAGCCACGGACTGTATGAGAAATTTGGCAAAATCTTTTTAAATCATATGCGTATGAAGATCGTGTAGGGCTCTTTGGGAGCAGTCCACTGTAGAGTGTAGTAGATCATGTCAATAGAAAATTTACAAGTTAAATAATTAAATTATAGGAGCAAGAATACGATAATCATGTAAAAGAGATTTTGTGACTCCACATGATTGCAAAACTAGAAAGCTGATTGTGTAAAGAATTTTCATCCGTCCTAGGTTGCTAATTCATGAGGACTAACACTTCAAGAACATTAGAAAAGGAGAGGACCTGGCATGGATTGAAGTGCATTTTACTTTTTCTGCTATCCCGCCCCCAAAAAAAAAAAAATCCCCGGCGCCTGGCCCCCAGGGGCCCTGGCCTCTTTATTTTAGCCCTTTTTCTACTAGCTGAATCCCCTCCACTGTTTGGTTTCTAGCCTTCTACAGTTGTGTGTTTGGTTTCTAGCCTTCTACAGTTGTGTGGTGCGCCAATTTTCTTTCAGTATTTTTCCTCTCAAGGTCAAACCAATAAGGGACAATTGCACTCTCACTCTCCAATACCATTATGGGCTCTATTTGGTCCTAGTATGAGAAGGTAATTAGTTAACTGTATTGAGAAGATAAGTGAAATAGCTTGGCATACAGTGGTTTTAGAATTTCAGGACTACTATCCAGCATACTTCAAGCTCGAGAAAAAGGACCATTGAATAGAAAAAATGTTTTCTGTTTCACCAGAATTTCTCTGGCAACACAGATTTCAGGAACCAAAAAGATGTCTTGGAGAACTTCGTGCATCCAAAAACGAAGGTCTTTCCAAACTAACTAAAAACTCACTATCTTGGACGGTATTGTGAACACTGGCTAGTTAGGATAGTTGATTCCTGATTGTTTGTTTTTGTTGAGTACAGGCATGTCAGTATCTTCATGCTGGAAACAGTTAAACATATAAATAAACTAATGGTTTTCAAAGGCTTACACTAGTGATCAAAACTCGTGTGCAATTGAATTTCAACATGACGATCTCGTCGTTGTGCTCTGCCAGTTTTGGCTTGTTTCATCAGTTATACTTCCACCCACCCTACAGATCCACCCTCGACCCATACACCACAAAAAGAAGAGAGGACGGGGATGAGACATGTATGTACTATGTACCCAGTGAGTTACGATACATGTATAGTCTATTTGATTTATCAGCTATTATCAACATTCTACTTGAAAAATCCTTCCAACTCAATATCATATTTAAAGTAACCTGAATTACCTTTAAATGCAAAAACTTGCACGCCACTTTGATGTGGCCTTTTATTCTTCAACTTGGAGACGGAGATAAAAATATGATTATATCATGCAGGTAATATATTTGCAATATGGGGAAAACAAGTGGATAGCATTTGTGGTGGTTGTGAAAATGCGTGGATAAGGAGCGGTTTCAGGCTTCTTATTCCTGTTGAGGGTATCATAGACACCTAAAGCACCTTGCCGATCATACTAATTTTTGTTGGGGTCTTTATCTTTGGTTTAGCTTGATACATGCTTCCAGTTTTTGTGAGACACTGGTGAAGTACAGTATGAGGAACATTGCGTGCGAATTTGTGGGGGAATCTTTATCTTTGGTCTAGCGCAACCTGTGCTTCCAGTTTTTGTGAGATACTGTTGGAGTGCAGTATGGGGAACATCGACTGTGAATTTTTGACAACTGTTGTTATTGTTATCATTTTAATTGAGACAATGACCTTTTTTTCCTGAATAAGCTCCCACGTCATAAGGAGCTTCAGCAGTTAATTTGGCTCCATTTTCTCTCTATTATTAGTAATTTAAGCCCTGGGCTGGTGAACAGAATGGAGAACTGGAGTGAGGGGTATTGATGTGGCTGATAAGCTGCTGTAGTCAAGATTATTCAGTCTTTTGATGTTCCTCTTTTTTGACAGATCAAGTGGCATGCTTTAGTGTTAACGATGGTATTTATCGCTTGGTTAGTTTTGCAGCAGCTGTAGGAATGTGAAAATTATCGCTCCATAGATTGAAGTACTTCAGTAGTTTATGCTATTAATATCTTCAGTTGTGAAGTGCCAATTTTAAGCCTGTTGTTTTGGTCAATCCTATCAGGCTGATAGTGGAAAGTTTGAAGAATCAGACTGCTCCCCGGTATTACGAACTGCTGATGAAGAACTGGAGGGCGATGACCATCTGGGTAAGGTACCAGATACAGTTGCTTGGGCAGTACCACAGATGCCTTCTCCGCCTACAGCATCAGGGCTTTACTGGCCAAAAAAGTGTCCCGATTGTGCTGCAGTGTCTGTGCCTGACATAGGCTCCTCATCCTTGTGTCCTCGCCAATCAGACGGTGGTACAAGTTCAAAACGGAGAAGACGGCTCTGATTTGTAATGTGATCTTTGTTTGTTTGTTACTTAAAAGTAGTGGCTGCAGAAGGGGTTTTAAATCAAAGCTTACAAGGTTCATGGCTCTTTTATTAAGTCTAGAAAGTGTGTCATTTTTATAGTCAAAGTTGTTACAGCAGGAATCTTGCCTCTCTTTGAGCCAGTAGATTTTGTCTTCTGTACTGTTGTGCCACTGACAGTCAATTTAGGGATGCGCTTTCTGTTGTATTGCGCCTTTATATGCTCTTTCTGCTATAGTTAAGGAATGTCCCACTCCGGCTGCCTCGATGAGTTGAAATATTAACCATTTGAGGTGAAAATTTGGGGATGATTTGCGTTGGAGGACTTCCACATCCTCCCTCAAGGATGACTCTGTCCATCCAGCCTTTCGAGAGAGTGAAATTTTATCTGAGAGCGCTCCGTTTTAGCTAATATCAGGGACACGGCGGTGCTAATTGTCAGGTAGCAGATGGTCCCTTGTGTGCTGTGCGCTAAATTTTGTCTGACGTCGGGTGTGGTGATGAGAATTGAGGAACAATGGCCGAAAAATGCTGGAGTTGTTAAAATGTTACAAAATTAGAGGTGTCACAATGTATTTATAAATAAGAGTCTTTTTGGAAAAATATAATCATGATAAATAGGTTCTGAAAATTCGATGTGGTGTCAACTTTTTTCTCGTTTTCTATTTTTCAAAGCATCGCCGAAAAGCAATTTGAGGATTGAACTTACATTGCTTTAGCCCAAACGTGCTAAAATTGGAAATCTGCAAAGTGGATTTCTCACCTAATCAAATTGTCAGATCCGGGAGTTACCTCGAACAAAACGCCCATTTATCTTTTCCAGGTTCCAGATGGATGAAAGTTTGGAAGAAGCTCAATAGGTCCAGATCTTAGTGGGGATTGCTTTTGTAAACCACATTCGACTGATTCACAAGAAACTGAATTCGACCTCTTCAACACACAAGATACCATATTAACTAGACAACGAGTTTCCAATAATTGTCTCATGCTAGTCACGTACGATTCTTTTGCTAAAATACACCAACTTCGCCTTGGTTGTGAAAAATTACAGGTTAGTTCATGTTTGCAAGGGATGGGAACTTGCGAGCATGAAACCGGATAATTTACCATCCTCCTCCAAAAAGATAAAAATAAATAAAATAAAATAAAAAATTACAGGAAAGTTATTGTTTGCCACGGAGTGGGCCTTGGGAGTTGGGAGCATGATGGTGGTGGGTGTTAAGAGCAAATTTGCTCGCTAACATCTACACTTCTAGACAGAAATATATAGGAAAGCTTATTAAAGCACTCCTGTATATCTCAAGTAAGTAATCAAACATATAAACAAGAATTTCATCAGTCCCGGTATACGTCTGGTCATTTAGCACATCTTGACTAACCCACATCCTTACAGCACCAACAGTATTATGCAATATTTTACGATGGTTTTGACTGGATTTTGGTCCATGGAAGTTCAGAGGGTTGACTATGATTCTTCATATTACAACATCATCATCTTTTGTTTTAAGGAGACAGAAATCGATGGAATGAAATACATAGAGATCAAGGCCCACACCACAAGAACACTGAAGACATCCTGTATTTCCATGAATACATTCCTTTAGTAACACCAGAAAGAAGGATCATAAGGCATAAACACATCTGCCCTGACTGATCAAAAGGGAAGATCTAATCTGACTCGAGCGTTGATACAAGGGAGTAGAAAGAACAATCAGCATCACATTCTCATTCAAATTAAGTTACCTTCTGTCTCTTGGAACTGCATTGTGGCACAAAACTTCACTTAATGTATAAATCCTCCTTTTGATGTACTTGGTCACCTACAGCGTGAAAAATTAAGTTTTCAGAATAAGGGAATTATGTTACTTTCATAGCATGTATCTATATGTATGTATATTGGATTTATTTTGTCATCCACCTGGTTTTTGAGCTTCCAAGAGTAAGCTCGAGGCCATCTGAATTACACTCCTCGTGGATCCTCTCTCCTTTCCAAGGCTTTACCAGGCCAGCTGTGTCACTTCCAAATGCAAATTCATTTGAGATCACTTGGGCCATTGGAACATCAGAACCAGCAGCGATAACAGGCGAGCAGGTCCCACTTTGTCCAATCAGAGAACCACCTGGTGTCAAATCTTTCACTCTGGAGCCAAAAGGATTTGAAGAAACCAGGCTGAATGTCGGAGAAGTTGGCCCACTTTGAGCCACATACCATGTTGGATCGGGATGGACTGGTCGACCAGGGCTTGGTGGTGTGGAAGAGGGAAAGAGGGAGTTATGGGGCCATGTGGAAGTAGCAAAAGAATCTTCCCATTCGGTCCTCATTCGTGGGGTACAACAAGTTGGGGAGCTCATGGGAGGTGTAACAGGAGCGCTAATGGAACCTCCATTCATATAATGATGTAGAAACTTTGAGGATGAAGCAGAGGACAGGTTTCTGAGCCATGGTATGAGGGAATTCCCATCTGCATTAGCGTAAGAGGAAGAAGCTGGGCTTGGGAACGAAGAAGAGCCTGGGCTGGGCTTATACGAAGTGCACGGACTTGGTTGGTAAGATGAGGACGGAGTTGCTGATGTGGATGCACCTATCATATCCATATTCTCAAGGGGTTTGCATCCCTGATGATTGATGAAAATGGAAAATCGTTCGATGCGATTGAAGCATATCTTAAAACTGAAGCATGCTAGGTAAACTCACGCTACTAAGCATTTACATGCTCCAAGCCATTTGACAGTCACCTAATTATTGCAACTTATGGTTCCTTCAAAAGACAATCATTTTTTGCGTTTTTTTTTTTTTTTTAAGATTGCCCCCTATAAAACTAAATGAGCTGGGAAAAAGGTTATGCCTCCTAATAAAATATTTAACCTAAATGAACGGGCAAAATTAGAGAATTTAGTTCCTTGATGGCAACCTTGATCAGTGTCCACTGGCGGCCAAGGTCGGACATGGAAGAAAAGAAGGATAGCTTCTATATACACAACAAATATTCACTAACTTTTCCACAGTCATCGTTTTCAATCACTTATACAATTACTTGACATTTTTTAATACATTTTTCTTAATTTTCAACCACACATCTAATACGTCATTCGAGTAAATCTATATGATTGTGTATAAAACAAGCTCAAACATGTGCACATGTCAATTAATTTGTAGTGTCCCATGTGCTCATTAATCACTCCCCAGACCCACCAAGTCGAGATTTTTCATTTAACAACTCCAACACTAAAGTCCAGCAAGAGAGGAACAAGAAACTGCTAGAAATGAACAACATAAAAGAAATGTGGCGAAGCTTCACACCTCAAATTCGGGAACAGAATGCAGACAATTCTCCACTAGAAATGCCCCTCGAGATTCCAAAATAATTTTGGCTATTCATAAAGGGATTTCAGTCAAGTCAAAAAACAGCTTAGGGCCTTCTCAATCCCAATGAAGTGGGCTAGCTAATCTTTCGTCAATCACGCGACAATAAAGGATTAAAAAAAAAAAAAAAAAGGGAACATGGAAAACAAAAAAGCGATGAAGTAAAAAGCACTGTTTTTACTTTGTTTTTTCTTTTCACAGTATCCACCGGATCCAAAGTAATGATAAAAGTAAAAAGTACCCAGTAAAATCCAAACACCGAAACCGGACAACGAAATTTGAAGTAGATACTGCTGAGATAGCAATTCCCATTTTCAGTTTCACAACAAAATTCATAGAAAGTTACCTTGCGATAGGTGGTGCCGTCAGGCTCGACAGTCCACCCGGCTTCATGACAGAGGGCCTTTAGGACCTCATTGTTGTCGCAGTGCTTGGGGAGATCGTAGTTGCCATACATACGTAAGCCGGCGAAAATCTTAGCGGCAATAGCTCTCCTCCGCCTCTCCCTCCGCTTGTTGTTTTCCCTCTCCTTCCATGTCGGCAGCCGCGTCCCCGTCATTCTGTCGATAATCGTTTATGTGGTGTTTATGATCGCACAACCCATTGCATTGTTACGAATTTTTTTATCGTCGAACGAAATTATGCGGCGCCAATAGATGAGAAACACAGAACGCAAAAAAAAAAATACAGAGAAAAACGAAGAGTTGACAAAATGAGTTATAATCTCTGCTGTGAAAAATGGAGGAGGTTGCAGAATTCCAGATCAAATGTGGTCTGTGTTTATACTTTATAGACTCATATGATTAGTGTAGGGGAGAAGTGAGGAGCATAGGCTGCCCAGTGGGGCCCAAGTGGTTCCATTTGACGTAAATGCCCCCTTTCACTTTTGTAGCCCGTGATAAACCGAAAAGCGCAAGCTCAATTTTCAAAAACAATTGCTCCATATTCAAAATACTCCCAATTTGCTAAGCTATAGATTTTAACATTTTACTCAAATATATTTTTGTTTACGACAATTTAATAAGATTATAACATTACTTCAGTCTGTTATTCATGCCTTATTATTATTATTTTTTTTAAAAAAGAAAAATTCTAATAATCAAACATCAACGAATCAAACAATAGAGGAGTTCCCAACCATGAGGGAAGCTCTTGCCAAGTACAATGATTAGTATGAAAGCATGGCTTTTTAGCTAATACATGAGCTACTTTGTTAGCCTGTCAGATGAACAAAACGAAAAGAGAAAATTAATTCCTTTCAAGGCGAGACTTCGAATATCATTGACAATTAACCCAAAGCTGGAGAAATCCATGTCCATAGAGTGAACCGCATTAACCACACTCTTGCATGCCTTATTTATTTATTAGAATTCATTTCAATTTAAACCAACAAGTGTGATTACCAAATTTTCCATGTATAATATGGACGTAGTAACTTACTGATATCATTCAAATAAAATCAGAAACTAGAAAAAGCAGAAATTTGAAGTACATGAGATTAATTTTTATTTTTATTTTTTTCCCTATGTGCGAGTATATTCTATAATTGTCTACTTTGAATTTGAAGTACCAAATGTTACTTTTTGACCAGGCTCCAATTTAAAAGGGCAGTTTAGTGTGTCTCCGCAGCACCGGAAATGAAAAAGCGACTCAAGTACTTGCCCGACACGTGACTTGAATTCAGACTTGGCAAACCGCCGCTGACCATGGCACGTGGCCGGTGGCGCTTGAGACTCACCGACCAAAGGACCATTTTCGCCCAACTCCATATTTATTCTAAAAAAAAAAATGAAATAGTGACATTGATCACAGCCAACTACTAACCCCATCTCCAATGCATCCATTGGGTGTCATGCCTACAACAGAAGAGAGGAAGACAAAAAAATAAAAATAAAAATAAAAATGAATGGATCCCATAATTTTCTATATTTTCTGTTAATTTTCAATTTTCTTTTAACTATTCCATTTTTTCTTTATGAATTTCCATACAACAACTAAAAATAAACGCCAGTCTAGATTTCTCGTACTACTAATTTATTATTATTTTCGAATTTATTTCTACATCTCTCTTTTTTTCACTTTTCCCTCTCTTTTTTCCCTACACTTTTCATTTATTTTTTTAAAAAATAATCTATCTTCTATCTATCTCTCTCTTTCACATCATCCTCAATTCACAACTTGTATTAGAAATGACATCTCTCCTTCACACCATCCCCAATTCACAACTTACATTGGAGATTAGTCATCTCCAGTGCCGAGAATTGATCCCCTCCCCATATGGGGAGACTTCCCACGCCACGTATCCCCCCAACCAATCAAGGTTCCACCTGAACCCCCTCCAATCAGGGGGAGCCACGTGGCGTGGGAAGGGTATCAATTCTCCTCCAATGCCAGTGCACATGTTCATTCCCAATTTTCATTTAGGATTGAGAAAGACACAAAAATTTAAATAGGTCCCATATGTTTCTTTTTTTAAAAAAAAAAATCAATTTTTTAAAATAATTTTTTACTCATTTACCTCACTTTTTCTACATGAATTTTCATGCCTTGTCTAAAAATAAACACCCATTTAGAATTCTTCTACTATTTTTTTTTTTAAATTTGTTTTTAAGTCTCTCTTCTTTTTTACTCTTTCACTCTCTTTTTTTCATACACCTCTATCCATTGCAATCTAATTAAAATAATTATCTCTCTCTTTCTCTTCTCCACATCATCATGCAATTCACATTATCATTGGAGATAGCCTAAGTGATCGGCGTTTATACACACGCACAAATTGAACCGCAAGTGCACGGGCCGTAATCAAGTAATAAAGTGGGACTCGGTTAAGAGTCCGGATATCGATCCCACGAGGAATGGTGTTTATAGTTAAGTTACTTATTCTAGCGCAAAAACACAAATAAAGAAAGGAAGAACAACTAACCTAATCTATACTACGAAAGCAATAAAGGAAAGCAAGAAAAATGGGCATGATAGGGAATGAAACTCGGGTTAAGAGATAGTTGGGAATCATGAGTTCATTCAACCGTAGCTCAATCAAATCATCGTCTAACCAATACAATGCTCATCTTCTATGTTAGACCCGACCTCCTCATATAGGTAGCTCCGCTCTCGCATGTCAAACTACCCCTAATCGATTAATCCAACCTACTACATCTGTATGTGATTGAAGATCAATCAATTGCATTAGGTTTTAAGTGAGAGTAAGCTCAAGGTCACCTAGGGTTAGAGGTATATTTCTATCCTCTACAAGAACCTAGGGCGGTTGTTTCCATGGTCCAAAATGTGCCCCTTCTCTCGAATATTGACACAAGTTGCAAATACATAAATTCGGTGATCAACCGAATCATGGAAATAACCCAAAAACAACCACACATTGGAATTGAATGAACAATTCAACTTCAAACCATAAACATATCATTGATTAAGCTAGGTTAAATTCATCAATCATCCCAACTACAATATTTAGCTCATATGATAGGAAATCATTAATACATATACAATCAATACAAAGGAAAGCCAATGAAAGAGCAAAACAAAGATTATAGACAATCTCCCTTTTGAAGAGTGAAGTCTTGTTCCTCCAAGCTATCCAACTTCTCTTGATTTCTAGCTCCAACACCAAGCAATCAATCCCCAATCACACCCCTAACCTAAAGAAGAGAAAGAAAGAAAAGAAAGAAGAAGAAAAAGAAGAAGAAAGAGAAGAAGAAAGCAAGAAAACCTAGCTAAAACCTAAAACTAAGGATGAAGATATGATATATGATTTGGGGAGATTGAGGGTGTTATAAGGCCCCAAAATGTGCTTGACTCTTGCCCAAAGACCCTCAAGTCGGGTGAAAGTGAGGGAGAGAAAAGAGAAAAGCGGGGAGAACTTTCAGTTTTCACTGATGATCGATTCTACCCGTAACTCCAGTTCTGGCCAGTAATTCTTTACCACGCCGTATCTCAATATGATCTGGTAGTAATTTGTTCTCTGCATGAATAGTGCATACGCCTTTACGGGTTACGGTAGTAATTACATGGAGTTACGGCCGTAGCTGTTTTGACTTCTGGCCGTAACGTTGATTCTTACGGCGTACAATATTTGCAGCAGAGAACTCCTCATCTTCCTGAAATGTTGCACTTTGGTCCACGATCTTGACCACCATAACTTTTTGATGCGGAACTCGGGTGCGATCCGTAAAAGCGTTGGACTCCATATTCCAAGCTCTTCCATGTTAGCCCAAGAAACTCGACCAAGAAGATCTTCACCAATATTGCACCCGAAGCCCTCCAACTTTGGAATAGTTGCATTTCAGTCCCCACTTCGGGTTTTTCTTGACACTTTTAGTCAATTTCCTCATTTTCGTCTCATTTCCTCCATTATGAGGAAAAATACCTAAAAACACAATAAATACACACATATATAAGTAGATATCCGCTCCAAATGAATGTAAAGAGATATAAATAAGTGTGCAAAATACACACTTATCACACCCCCACACTTGAACTCTTGCTAGTCCCGAGCAAGACTATCCACAACATAAACACAATAACAACAAACAAAAGGAACAAGAAAACAACCACTCAAGCAAAAAATTGAAGTCAACTCACAATTTATATTACTACAAAAATATTTAACTCATCCACTTTACAAAGTCATCTCAAATCACCAATTGGATTCAACAAGTGCTTGGTTGGCAACCCGACCCTCAATAGTCAAATATATCTTTACTCTCTCGTGATCACACCTTGCTCATTTTCTCTCGAATCCACCCGGCGATCATTTCAAGGGTTGCTCATATCACTCATTCTTTTTCGACTCAAATGTGGGTAAATTGCAAACAAAATCAATAGTTTAGTAACTAGATGATTCTCCCTAGTTTTGAATGCTCCAAATGACAAGCTTCTACTAGGCAATTCAAACCAACTAGCTATCTAAATCCATGATCCTCACAACCTCTCACACATTTTTTTCTTTTTGTTTCTTTTTTTTTTATTGCTTCTCCAATGCAAATAGAAAACACCCCAACAATAATGCTTTCTTACCAACCCATGCTTGAGCTTTTAGTCGGTGGACTCTAGGCTCGTCACTCGAGGCACCAGGTATAGAATACCCGAAGAACTTAATAACTCGAGTTGATAAGGCAAAGAGAATGGTGGCGCAAAAAACTTGCAAGTGAAAAAGCCAAAACTTTTTTTCTTTCTTTTTTTTTTTCTTTGTTTCTTTTTTCTAACTCTCTTTTATTCCACATGGATAGATTTCTAGCAAATGGTCATTACTTAGTTTCTACTCGTCAACCAAAGACACTCCACACAAGAAATATGCACGGAATCATCACTTTACCAAACAAATCCTCCACCGGCTCATTCAACCCCTCACTAAGGTAAAAGTGATTCAAAATAGTTGGCAATGGGAAGTATTTAAGCTCTACACTCAACCAAACCAACAACAACTTCTAAATCCAACTAGCAATGAGTCACAACCTCCAAATGGATAAGCAATTTTCGAAATGAGCACAAGTAGCATACTTTGTGAGGTAAAATCAATTTAAACTTGAGAAACTCACAAACACATATAAACACAAAGAACTCACATATAAACATAACAAAAACACATATATTCCTCAAGATGTATAAGAACAATGAGAAAAGGATAATGGAACTTCCCCGGTTAAGAACATGACTTTTAGTGTCCATTTGTCGCATAAAGGATCAATAAAGTCACCCCCACACTTGTGACAATGCCTATCTTGGATTGATAGCTCTTCAAATTTTAAGGCAATGCGTCGAACAAACTCTTGGCCAAGGAGTGTCCTACTAGATCACTGAGACAAGAGTGACATGAGAAATCACATTTCCCATATGCAACAACATTAATGAACTACTCAACTCCACACTAGTTGTTTCCAACTCCTTAACAACAAAGCTCAATAAACATGAAGACACATTAATCATCAAATGAGAAGTAGGAATTGAAACAACTTTCAATGGAAATTCAAAGAGAAAATGATGGGATGAGTAATTTTCAACCACAATAACAACTTCACTAAACTCAACTCGAAATTAATTGTTCTAAACTCCACAATTGTAAAACTCAATGAAGATATGAAAAGTTTAAGCATCAAGAATGATTTTGGAGTTAAAAACAATTCTTCCATAAAACTTAATGAGATGAGATTTTGTAAAGTGTTGAGGGGACGGGGCATGAAAGATAACTAGGGCACAAACACCCCCTACTTGGAGTTTTTTAGAATGAGTTGGGAGAGAATGCATAAGCTTACCTAGTAAAGCTCAAGAACAAATCAAATACTCATGCATCCCAAAAAGTGATAAAACCTAGCTAAAGAAAGCAATAAAAAGCAATAAAAAGCAAGTAAGTAAAAGGGAAAGAAATTGCTTGTTTAATGTCATTAGCTTGACACAAAAATTGTAGCATTGGATTGCTTGTCAATCCACAAAAAATGTGGCTTTGGATTTCTTCCCACTTTGGCAAAGTGAGGCTCTTTTCTTGGTGTAGCATACCAAAGCCTATTGCCCATATCCAAGTCATTCGACTTCATCACATCATTTCAATTCACATTGTATATCTCAATTTCTTCCTCGCCAATGATGAAATCAATGGGAGTCACTTCTTCAACAAGCTCAAGACTCTTCATCTCTTCATCCACATCAAACTCTTCCACTTCTTGTTCAATGCTCGGTGTGATTTTCGGAACTTTGAGAACGTGCACTTCCTCAAGATCCTTCACCCTTCCACTTCATTAGAGAAGAGTGGAATGATGTCTTTTGAAGTGATGAATTGGTTGCTCCCATTGTCCTTGATAAAAGAATGATTGGTCGGACTTTTGATTGCTCCAACCGGGATGTGTATAATAAGCACACTAGGACAATATCTTCCAAATAGCATGTCTCCCTCATCATCTTCATGACTATTCAAAAATGGAAAACCACCTGCCATTTAGAGCAAAAAAAATGAGGGAAGAAATAAACTATACAGAAATGGAAAATAAAACTAGAACAAAGCAAACTCAAAACAAACAAACCATTCCCAAATCACGCCTTAAAAACTTGATGTGGCGTGTATCTACCCACCCAACTTTAGCGCTAAAAATTGATATTCTTTGGTCCCACATGGCGCCAAAAACTTGATCGGCGTTTATACACACGCTACAAATTGAACACGCCAAGTGCAGGCGTAATCAAGTAATAAAGTGGGACTCGGTTAAGAGTCGGATATCGATCCACGAGGAATGGTGTTTATAGTTAAATTACTTATTCTAGCGCCAAAACACAAATAAAGAAAGGAAGAACAACTAACCTAATCTATACTACGAAGCAATAAAGGAAAGCAAGAAAAATGGGCATGATAGGGAATGAAACTCGGGTTAAGAGATAGTTGGGAATCATGAGTTCATTCAACCAGTAGCTCAATCAAATCATCGTCTAACCAATACAATGCTCATCTTCTATGTTAGACCCGACCTCCTCATATAGGTAGCTCCGCTCTCATGTCAAACTACCCTAATCGATTAATCCAACCTACTACATCTACCTGTGGATTGAAGATCAATCAATTGCATTAGGTTTAGTGAGAGTAGCTCAAAGGGTCACCTAGGGTTAGAGGTATATTTCTATCCTCTACAAGAACCTAGGGCGATTTGTTTCACCAGTCCAAAAATGTGCCCTTTCCTCTCGAATATTGACACAAGTTGCAAATACATAAATTAGGTGATCAACTTGAATCATGGAAATAGCCCAAAAACAACCACACATTGGAATGAACAACAATTCAACTTCAAAACCATAAACATATCATTGATTAAAGCTAGGTTAAATTCATCAATCATCCCAACTACAATATTTAGCTCATATGATAGGAAATCATTAATACATATACAATCAATACAAAGGAAAGCCAATGAAAGAGCAAAACAAAGATTATAGACAATCTCCTTTTGAAGAGTGAAGTCTTGTTCCTCCAAGCTATCCAACTTCTCTTGATTTCTAGCTTCCAACACCAAAGCAATCAATCCCCAATCACACCCTAACCTAAGAAGAGAAAGAAAGAAAAGAAAGAAGAAGAAAAAGAAGAAGAAAGAGAAGAAGAAAGCAAGAAAACCTAAGCTAAAACCTAAAACTAAGGATGAAGATATGATATATGATTTGGGGGAGATTGAGGGTGTTATAAGGCCCCAAAATCGTGTTTGACTCTTGCCCAAAAAGACCCTCAAGTCGTGTGAAAGTGAGGGAGAGAAAAGAGAAAAGCGAGGGGAGAACTCGGTTTTTTTTACTTGATGTCGATTACAGCCTTTAACTCCTTAGGAATTCTGACGTAATTCCCCCTTCTGACCGTATCTCAATATGATCTACCGTAATTTCTCTGCATGAATAGTGCATACGCCTTTCAGGTTCTGGTAATTACATGGGTTCTGGCTAATCTTTGTGTTTACTGGCCGTAACGCGTTGATTCTTACGGCCGTACAATATTTGCATTGTGAACTCCCTCATCTTTAAATGTTGCACTTTGGTCCTCGATCTTCGCCACCCATAACTTTTGATCTGAACTTCGGAGTGCGATCCGTAAAGCGTTGGACTCCATATTCCAAGCTCTTCCATGTTAGCCCAAGAAACTCGACCAAGAAGATCTTCACCAATATTGCACCCGAAGCCCTCCAACTTTGGAATAGTTGCATTTCAGTCCCCACTTCGGGTTTTTCTTGACACTTTTAGTCAATTTCCTCATTTTCGTCTCATTTCCTCCATTATGAGGAAAAATACCTAAAAACACAATAAATACACACATATATAAGTAGATATCCGCTCCAAATGAATGTAAAGAGATATAAATAAGTGTGCAAAATACACACTTATCACTAAGCAAAGCTCACCTTTTCATCCCAACAGCATCAATATTTTAATTCTACAAATACCAAATTTATCACTTGCCCAGAATTTCACAGTTACCAAATGGGCACCTTTGTCATAATATTCTGATGCCCAAACAGTTACTAATCGATACAGCTGTGTGCCTTGAGGCCAGACAATTATACCAAATAGAACTGCTTTTGCAAAGGGGCAAACAAAGCCAAAAATAGATTGGTTTTAAATAAACAAAAGAAAAAGGATCCGTAATAATTAAATTAATCGTACCAACCACCATTACCTCTGCTCCATTTCACCGACACCACTAAACATTACTTATCACTCTTTGTAAGGGAAAAAAATGCACCCCAACACCATCGAATCTGCAGTAACCAATAACCACATGTACATGATTCAACAACGCCTCCATCCATTGAGTAATCCACTGACGAAATGAAATGCATCATATTCTTCTATATAGATGAAGAAGATAAGAAACCACTGATGCAGCATTACAACAAACAAATTGGAACCATTTACAAGTACCATATAGTCGAGGAATACCATATAGCCGAGGAGAAAAAAAAGACGGTCATGTTTGCGACATTAATTTTAAAAACAATGAAAGCCTTGCACTTGAATAATGCATATCGCACAAAAGAACACCTCACGTCATTTCGCCAAACACCTTTCAACTAAGTAACGTCAAAATTTTCAAGCCTTTATTCTCCACCACCTACCAATTCAATTCACTGAAAAAAAAAAAAAAAAAAAAAAAATTGCAGCATATTTTTTAACTTTGTTCTTATCATTGAAATTGACCCAAAGAGCACGAATCAGCTGCTTCTTAACACTAGGAAAGATCTTTCATGCTGACAGATGACAAGAAAAAGGTACCATGAAATATAATCCATCTGGCAATTGAAATTTTTTTAAGGGAAACTAGTACTTCTTAGAAAACAAATAGAGTGAGGAATTAATTATACCTGGAATGTGGATGCAAACAATGGATCCTTACTCATGACACATGGTAACTGAGACGGACAACCTCCTTCAGTATTCGACCAACAGAGTTCTGAATTTCATCGGACACCGTCAACTCTGGAGGTACCGACTCCATAGCATACATAACAATGACTTTCATCACATCGGCCAAATTTAAGTTATTGGCATCGCCTTTCAAGTTGATCTTATTCGCATGCTTGCATGACATTTTAAGGGGGCATTTCTGGCAAACCTGAGGACATCCCCAAAGTTCTACAACTTAACAGGTGAACATGAAAGATACTTGAAGATGCATAACAATAAAAAACAGACATCTTAATACTTCTAAAGTGCAATATGCAAAGAGAGAAATCATGTCAAGACAACATTTACAGATGGGAACTGACTCACCGTATTCTCCTGTATATGGAAGAAGGCACGCAATCTTTTAGCAGCAAAGACAGACTTATTTCCAAGAGAAGGGCATCCAAAAAGAGCCACCGTTTTAAGATCACCAGCAGATAACCATCTAATCCACCAAATTACAAGATGAGAAAGCTATAAGATGCTAACTGAAAAAATTTATTATCATTTATGAGAATTTCTTTTGCTATACAAGCCTGTCAAGAATCTGGCAATGTTACAAGAACTTGCCCGATGGTCACAGAGATTAAATAAGTACATCGATGAATTTTTTTGTTCTATGTTAAATGGGAATACTTATAAAACAAACCAGGTCAGGCCACTAGTTCCTTGGTTTTCACTACCAGTTTTCAAATTTCTAGTCATTGCCATCTAATCAGGCCATATCCTAGTTTTCCCATCACATTCAACTGGCCAATCAAGTCCAGTCCCTAATAACAATGAAAAATGTGTTGGTGTCTGCGTCCTCTTGTGCAGGCATTCGCACTCGCATCTGTGCTCCAGTATGTTGAATAGAGAGCTAAGCTCCCTATCTCGTGCGGAGGGTAGAATAAAAACAGAGAACTTTTGGAGGTAAATGCAAAAAACGAAGTACATCAACTTGAACGGTGATGTATACAATGTAGAATATAGAAATTATAATGATCCACTACTTGCAAAATAATCGTTTGGGTATTATCGTTTGTGATCAGTAACGTAGAGAAGATGAACAGAAACCGAAGCAACAACGAGCAGAAAGAGTGAGCGATCTTCAAAAATATTGAAAATCTATTGTCTGGCAGAATCAATTGGCATACCAAATGGCCAAGTCTGCCAGTCTAGATTGCATGGAGTAAAGTAGAATATTCACCTAAACTCTAGAAGGTATTAGAAACGGCTTACTTGCTCTAATATGAGAGAAATATTAGATCTAAGAATCACCAAAATGGCAAAAATATTGGCATTGTAAAATGTAAAGGTCCAAACATGTCCGTAGCGAAAATCCCCATTAATGCCCTAAATCATATAACCACCATAGTATGTTTAAAACACATAAAACTAGAAGTTTCCAATGTATAAGCTTTATTAAATTATAATAGTCTAGTACGTATATGTATGAGTTACCAACAATCAAGCTGAAAACACATGAATCTTTAGGCTCATGATACCATAAACCGTGAAGTAACTCAATCACCACATTTAAAATGTAAAATGTAGGAAAGCTAAATAGAAAACACACACACACAAAAAAAGAAGAAGAAGAAGAAAGGGGTTAATAAAAGCAATATATCAAATACAATGGAACAAATTCTCACTTTGCAATCTCTTGGTTGTCTTTTCCAAAAATCACGGCTGCATGCTTTATAAATTCACGAGCATAACTGTTCTCGAAACAAGTAAGATCAAACTTATTTCTAGGCAAGAAATTCGAATCCCTGAAGTACCCATCCTTGTACAAATGATATACAAACGATTCCATATCAGGGGAAAGCTTTTTGTAGACACTCGGATCTTCGACTCCATAAGCATTCATCTCAGCCAACTTGTCATTTTTCTTAACCCCATCATTAGCAAACAATGCATATAAACTCGATTTAACCTCATTTTTGACGAAACTTCATGTGGTAAAGTATTTATCTCCGGATTGTCCCTTGGTTTTTCCTCGTTGAAACCCCTCACTTGTTCCTCCAACTTTGTCAACCTCTTCTTCAACTCCGCAGTTTCAGTGTCACTTTCAATTTCACTATCGCTATTTGTAATCTCTCCCGGAATACCAACAGCTTGTTTGAAGTAAACACTCAATCGTCTCCTTGCTTTCTCACTCTTTTGCTCACGATTTCCCGACCCTTTGTGCTCAATATGAGGTGACAAGAGAAAATGGTCTGCTGAAAATTGAAGCAAGAAACGAAAAACGGTTGCAGCCTGAAAAAATCGAGGTTGGCATATGTAGAATTTTGAAGTACAATGAAGGGCTATGGAAATGGTGATGGCGAACCGTTCTCTGTACTATCATATCTGGTCCGTTGTGGGGGCTTTACTTGGTGTTTCGGACAGGAAGAAAGTTTTGAGTGTGATCGGTGAATCATTCAGGTGCGAAATGGCGAGGGTTTTTGAGGCGCCGTAGGGCGGTGGTGGATTCAGAAGCCTCCGAAATATTTCAAGGGCCCGGCTAAATGCACCCGACATTTTACTTTATACACCCATTATTTTCCCATTTTCCAATTATAACCCCTGCTTTTTCTACAAAAAAAAACAAAAAAATTTGTTCGCGCTAAGCGGGGCGAAGTGGTGGGGCAGACACCACTTTGGGTTTTCACTCCAAACGGAGCGAACACCACATAATTAAAAAAATTAAAAAAGAAATAAAGTATTACAAATAAAAATTTATTAGTATTATTTTTTGTTAAAATTTTTTACAATCATTCAAATTTTTTTTAATAATTATATTTAATATTAATCGGATAAAATTAATTATTATATCATAAAAAAATTTTGAAATTCATCGTCAAGTGGTTGCAAAAATTTAAAGAAATTTCGAAATTAGCCGTTAAAGTAGCAGCAAGAAAATTGAATTTTTTGATAATTGTATTCAATACTAACATGATAAAACCAATTACTTTATCATAAAAAAATTTCGAAATTAATCGTCAAAGTGATAGCAAAAAATTTTAAAAAAATTACTTTATCCAGATAGTGTTGGATACAAGTATTTAAAAAAAAAACTTTTTTGTGGTCACAAAAAACTAAAAGAAATTTTAAAACTATTCGTCAAAGTGGTTGCAAAAAATGATAACAAAATTTTTTTATCAGTCATTCTTCCTTTCTCTTTTTTTTATTTTTAATTGTGTTCACTCCACATGGGCGAACACACTTAACTTAAGTGTGTTCGCCCCATGTGGAGCGAACATTTTTTTTTTTTTAATATAATGGGGGTATATTTGAAAATTGGAAATAAAATGGATTTAATTGACGGGGTGCATTTAGCCGCTCCCATATTTCAAAGGCTACAGCTATTATTTTAACAAAATTTCAATCATACCCTTCGAGCGAACCATTTTTTTTAAATAGAAAAATAATAAATAATAATAGAAAGAAATGAAAAATATCAAACGAAAAGTTTTTGGATCATTTTTTATTTAAAACTAGTATTTTCTCCCGTGCGTTGTACGGGAAGATTTATGGCCAAGTTATAATTTAAAATATGTGTAAAATAAAAATTATAATAACATATTTTCTTTTTCATGGTAAAGAGTATAAAAAACAAAATAATAAAACCAAGAACTGGATCATAAATAATGTATGATATAACATTTTTAAGGGAGATGACGATGCTATATAAAAGCACATTTGGTAAAAAAAGTATAAAAGCACATTATTTCGTCCACGTTTGGTTATAAATTTTTCCTTGATTTTGTGTGATTTAATAGGAGAGATATGGATTGGAGGGATAAGGAGTGATTCTATCAAAAGATCATGGGTGATAATAATGGGAGATTATGCATGGGTTGAAAATTAGGTATTTGTGTTTGAGTGAGAAATATAAATAAAATTTTATTTTTTAATTCTGAAAAATATAAGATTGAGCGGGAAACTGACCTCATTTTATTAATATATAGATATAGATATAGATTTTTTCAACCACTCATAATTTTTTAATAATTGTATTCAATACTAAGTCTGGATAAAGCCAATTACTATATGATACAAAAATTTCAAAATTTATCACTAGTATAGTTACACAAAAAAGAAATTTTGAAATTACTCGTAAAAGTAATTACAAAAAAAATTAATTTTTTTAAAATCCGACAATAAAGTTAATTACTGTATCATAAAAAAATCAAAATTCATCATCAAAGAGGTTGCAAAAAATTTAAAGAAATTTCGAAATTAGAAATTTTAATTTCTAAATTTCTTTAAGTTTTTTACAACTACTTTAATGATGAATTTCTAATTTTTTATGATATAGTAATTAACTAACTTTATCCCGTTAGTGTTAAATACAACTATTAAAAAAAATATTTGAGTGGTTGCAAAAAATTTAAAGAAATTTTGAAATTACTCCTCAAATTATTGAAAAAATGATAACAAAAATTTTTTTATCCTTCATTATGCCTTTCTTTCTTTTCTTTTCTTTTTTTTTTTTAATTTTAATTGTATTTGCTTCACATGGAGTGAACACACAGTCTCTGAGTGTGTTCGCTCCATGGAGCGAACACTTGACTGTGTGTTCGCTTTATGTGGAGCGAACAAGTGTGTATATATATATATATATATATATATTATAAAAAGTACAATTGGAAAGTGGATAAAAAAATTGGGTGTATACAGTAAAGTATTGGGTGCATTTCCAATTTCAAAATTAGCATTTTCCATTTCCGTGCAGCTAAATCCACCCAATGAATTACTGTGTTTAACACCAATTGAATAAAACTAATTATTATATCATCTAAAAAATTTTGTAATTCATCGTCAAAATGACTACAAAAAACCTAAATAAATTTCGAAATTAGTCGTCAAAGTGATAGTAAGAAAATTGAATTTTTAATAATTGTATTCAACACTAACCAAATAAAGTCAATTACTTTATCATCTAAAAATTTTTGAAATTCATCATCAAAGTAGTTGCAAAAAACTTTCGAAATTACTCGTCATCAAAATGGTTGAAAATTTTTTGAGCAAAAAATTATAGCAAAAATTACATTCACGAACATATATATATAACACCCTTTTGGGTGTTCCCCCCAAATGGGGCACCTCGGATAATGCGAGCATGTAACACCCGCTCTTAAAACATGCGTTTATAACTATAACGATTAGCAACGGAAGCTAAATAGCGTTACAAAACCTTTAACTTGTCCAAACTCATGAGTACTTATTTACACATTTACAACAAAACATAAGCAAAATACTTTAAATCATGGCCATTGGACACATGCAAAAGCGGCCTATACAGGATCAGGAGCTTCCTTTGGTTTCCCCTCCACGTCACGTCCTCGAGGATTCCCCTCCGTCCCCAAGTCCACGGTCTCGGCTCTGGTCACCTATCACATAACATAACACATCGTGAGCCACGAGGGCCCAGTGGGGAGCTCAATCATATGCAATGCATGATATATTCGTAATCGTGGGCCCGTTGCGAACCATATGTTTATATTGGCGCCGTAACATACATTCATACATTAATTGGCCAGACCCCAATCCTTTGAGAGACCTCCATTTGGGCCAATTGTCTCAAACCTTTGTGAGACGAACATGATACAAACATTTGGTTGGCAACCCTATCTCTCGTTTTTCATGCATGACCATGCTTCAATGTATACACATAAATAAACACAAGTAATATCATATGCATATTAACATAAAATGGGTTCATAAGCATCAAAATCCTACAAACCCCCAAATTGAGTATCTATATGCTATACCAACTCTATAGTCATATCTACTCAACCAAAGCATCAACATCATCAATCCTACCCTAACAATTGTTTCTTTACCTATTTATTGCAAACCAACCAACACTAAGGCATAATCTTACCTCAAAACACTTTAAGTGTTCTACTACCCACCTTAGAAAGATAGGACCACCAAGGAAAACTAGGTAGATGATGGACTTGCTTGCTTCTTCACCTTGCTCCTTAAGAACTTGATTGATCTTCTAGGCCAACACTTGATACAAGTATGATATGTGGATGGATTTCTAGAGATGGAGGACCTTCAAAATGTCTTAAATGTATGCTTGGCTCGAAAATGAGGATAACCATCAAGAAAAGTGACTTTTTGACCAAAAATCCATATCTGCCGACTTAAAATTACGGCCGTAACTTCCAAAATTACGGCCGTAACTCAATACATTACGGCCGTAACTACCCAAATTACGGCCGTAACTCAATACATTACGGCCGTAACTACCCAAATTACTACCAGAATTAAATATATTACGGCCAGACCTAGCACACGCGATCGCAGCTTCCGGCCACGCCACCGCAGAAAATCACCCTTTAACCTCATTCTTGACTTACGGTAGAACTATAAGCCTTACGGTCAGACTACCACATTTACGGTCCGTAAATACCAAAATTACTACCAGAATACTGGGCTTTTTCTCAGATTTGTCTTCCTGGCCATTCCCTACACCACACCTAGTTCCAACATACATTGGGCAACCCAAAACACATCCTAAACATGTCATATTCATCAACACCATCTCACGACATATTCACATCATCACGATCCATTCCCAAAAATACAAACGATATACATACGAAATCATATAAAATCGTGACGAGATTTTAGCGGGGCGTTACAATATCCCCTCCTTAAAAGAATTTCGTCCTCGAAATTTACCTGAAAATAGTTCGTGATAGTGTTGTCTCATCGCTTCCTCTCTTTCCCATGTTTCCTCTTCAATGGTCGCACTTCGCCACAAAACACGTACAAGAGACACTTGTTTTCCTCGTAATTGCTTGACGCTTCGATCAACGATTTGCACGGGTTTCTCTTCATACGATAGGTCCGGTTGAAGATCTAATGGAGGGTCTGGTAATACATGGGAGGGATCTGCAACATACTTCCTCAACATGGAGACATGAAATACGTTGTGCATTCGATCCAAATGAGTTGGCAACTTCAACTTATACGCTACTTCTCCAACTCGTTCAAGGATTTCATAGGGACCAATATACCTTGGGGTCAACTTGCCCCGCTTTCCAAACCGAAAGAGTCTCTTAATTGGCGAGATAAGAACGAACACTTTGTCGCCAATCTCGAACTCTAGTGGCCGACGTCGATTATCAGCATAACTTTTCTGTCGATCTTGAGCTATTCTCATCCGTTGTTTAATCTTTTCAACTGCTGATAGCATGTCTTGTAGCATTTCCGTTCGCATCAACTTCATTTCTCCTACATCATCCCAATGAAGAGGGGATCTACACCTTCTACCGTAAAGAGCTTCGTAGGGAGGCATTCCAACCGAGGAATGATAGCTATTGTTATAGGAGAACTCAATTAACGGTAGGTAACGGTCCCAACTTTGGGGGAACTCTAAAACACAAGCTCTCAACATATCTTCGAGCGTTTGGATTGTTCGTTCCGTTTGTCCATCTGTTTGAGGATGAAACGCCGTCCTGAATTGAAGTTTCGTTCCCAAGGCTATATGTAATTCCTTCCAGAAATGTGATAGATATCTCGGATCTCGATCAGAGGTGATTGTAACCGGGACCCCATGTAATCGAACAATCTCCTGAATATACAGTTGAGCCAATTGCTCCATTCTATATGTCATCTTGATCGGGAGAAAATGGGCAGATTTGGTGAGTCGGTCGACTACCACCCAAATAGCATCGGACCCTTTACTCGTTCTCGGTAACCCGCTTACAAAATCCATGGTAACATCATCCCATTTCCACTCTGGAATCGGGAGTGGTTGTAATAGTCCAGCCGGCCTCTGGTGTTCTGCCTTGACTTGTTGACAGATCAAGCATCTCGCTACAAACTCCGCTACACTCCGTTTCATGCCTGGCCACCAATATAATACCTTAATGTCCCGATACATCTTAGTCGAGCCTGGATGGAGAGTATAGGGGGTCATATGAGCCTCGAGACAAATCTCTTGCCTCAACTCCTCTGTAGCCGGAACGTAGTATCTGCTCTTATACTTGAGAATCCCCTGTTGAACTTGAAAATCCGAACTTGGCTTCTCTTGAAGCTTCTTCTTCGTTTTAGTAGCCCAGTCATCCGTTTCTTGCGCCTCCTTGATACGATCCATGAGCGTCGACCGGATTGTCATAGCCATGAGTCGGGCTTCGTCCGGGTCTAACACCTCAAGATCCAACTTCTCCATTTCATGTTGCAACTTACGGGATCTTTGTTTCGACGACTTCCTACTTAGAGCATCCGCTACTATGTTTGCTTTACCGGGGTGATAATGGATCGAACAATCATAATCCTTCACGAGCTCCAACCATCGTCTTTGTCTCATGTTGAGCTCCTTTTGAGTGAAGAAATACTTTAAACTTTTGTGATCCGTAAAAATTTCACATCGAACCCCGTAAAGGTAGTGGCGCCAAATTTTCAACGCAAATACGATCGCGGCTAACTCCAAATCATGTGTTGGATACTTCTCCTCGTAACTCTTCAATTGGCGGGAGGCATAGGCTATCACTCTATCATTTTGCATCAAAACACACCCAAGTCCTTGTTGAGACGCATCACTATAAATGGCGAAAACACTTGAGTCGTCCGGGATTGCCAAAATAGGAGCTGTGGTGAGGCGAGTCTTCAACTCTTGAAAACTCCGCTCACACTCATCTGTCCATCGGAAAGGCACGTTTTTCCTTGTCAACCGTGTCAATGGAGAAGCAAGCTTGGCAAAATCCTTGACAAAACGCCGATAATACCCAGCCAAACCTACAAAACTTCGTATTTCCGTGGGCGTCGTCGGTTGAGACCACTTCAAGACGGCCTCCACTTTACTAGGATCAACGGAAATACCATCCTTCGTCACCACATGTCCTAGAAACACCACTTGTTTCGTCCAAAACTCACATTTCGAGAACTTCGCATATAACTTCTCATCTCGAAGAGTTTGCAAGACAATACGGAGATGATTCTCGTGTTCCTCCCGGGATTTAGAGTAGATGAGAATATCGTCAATAAAGACAATAACGAACTTGTCGAGATAGGGCTTGAAAACTCGATTCATCAGGTCCATGAAAGCGGCGGGAGCATTCGTAAGTCCGAAAGGCATAACCGTAGAATTGGCGGCCATACCCTTTGCTAAAGGCCGACTTCATCACATCTTCATCATTAATTCTTAGCTGATGATATCGTAGCGAAGATCAATCTTGAATAAATTGCCGAGCCTCGGAGTTGATCTAGTAATTCATCAATGCGGGTAATTGGATACTTATTCTTCACCGTGGCTTTATTAAGCTCTCGATAATCAATACATAGCCTCATAGATCCATCTTTCTTCTTCACAAATAACACCTGCACCCCATGGCGAAGTACTTGGTCGAATGAAGCCCTTTTCCAACAACTCATTCAATTGGATTCTAAGCTCTTTAAGTTCCGAGGAGCCATACGGTGAGGGAGCTTTAGAAATGGGCGACGCATCTTTAACAACCTCAATAACAAATTCAATCTCCTGGCGAGGCAAACCCGATAAATCTTCCGTAAACACATCTAAGAATTCACATACAACCGGGACTGCAGCTGGCGACACGGGTATCTCCATCTTTGCACTATACAAAGTGACTACGTAGGCTTGGCATCCTTGACTAATCAATCTCTCGGCCCTCATAGCCGAAATCATAACCCGTTTGGAGCGCTCTAGCTTTGGAAACATAATTGGTTCACCATCCGGAAACCTCAAAGCACGGTTAGGGCAATCTAACATAACCCTATGCTGAACTAACCAATCCATCCCGAGAATCACATCAAAATCTCGAAGTTCCAAAGCTAGTAAATTAATGGATGTCTCATTCTCCCGAACCCGTATAGGGACATTAGGGAAATAACTCACGACGCACTGGTTCCGTCCCGAGGGTAAAATAACATCAAAAGTACACCACAATGGCTTCGGGACCATATCCATACGTAGGGCATAGGATAATGATATAAAAGAGTGTGTAGCTCCGGAGTCAAACAAGGCATAAGGTGTAATGCATAAACATAAACAATACCGCAATAATATCAACCTTCTCGCACCTCGGGTTGTACCAACGCAAACACGCGTCCGGATTGTCTCGGTGGAGGGAGTTGTTGAGGCGCTTGATTCCTCGCCTCCGGACAAGCTCTACTCATGTGTCCCTCTTTACCGCAATTATAACATCGATTGGTGCCGTAGTAGCACGGTCCTCCATGAGGCTTTCCACATGTTTGGCACGTCGGCGCGGGAGAAGAACTTGTTCCCTTCTTAGCCGGTGGTCGGGCGGGGGAAGCATTACCCGCCGGCCTCTTATTATTCCTCCCACGACCTCTATAATTAGAACCTCGTCCTCGACCGCTCGTAGATGAACCTTGGGAAGAAAAGGATTGTCCTTGAGCCGGTTGTGAAAATGGAACCGATTGGCTAGCGGCTTGACGAGCTTGAGCAATTCTCGCTTCGGCTCGTTCCGCGACATAGGCCCGCTCTATCACCTCCGTGTAGCTCGTAGTTGCCATACTGGCCAACTGTACATCTCGAGCTAACTCCGGCTTCAAACCCATTATAAACCGAGCAACTTTGCGAGCCGGGGTATTCACCATATGCGTAGCAAATCGGGCGAGCTCATCAAACTTCTTACTATACTCACTCACCGACATAGCACCCTGCTGAATTTGGATGAACTCATTCAACTTCTCATTTTGAGCCGCATCCGAGAAATACTTGGTCCGAAACCTAGTACAAAAATCAGCCCATGCCAGAATCAAGAACTTCCTCTTCTTGTCTCACGGTATCCCACCAAAACCCGCCGAGCCTCGAGCATAAAGGTCGCACAATTCACCGCCCGACTGGAATGTGGGCATACTCAAACATCCGCTTATCGTCAAGCCAATTCTCAAGTCAATCGGATCTTTCGCATCCTCAAAGATAGGCGGATTAAGACGACGGAACCGATCGGATGAAAACTCCTTATCCCTATCTTCTCGGGTCTTCTCAACACCCGAAGCACTTACGGAATTGCTTCCATTAGCATTATGATTCCCACTCGCGTTCGTCATCATCTGCTGCATCATTTGGGACTGTTGTTCTACCAACCGAGTCAACCTTTCAATAACCGGTGCCTGATCATCAGCCATCTATCCATCACAACAAGGAAACATCTCAACTCACATCACCCTACTCATCTCCTTCGTATAGGACACAGAGCATCATAACATAACATATCATAATAATAAAGTATGCACACATAAAACACATTACCAACCATAACCTGGAGAGGCGAATGGAGTCCTCAAATGTGTGGGGAAACGAAAAGGAAGCCGGCTCTGATACCATCCTGTAACGCCCGCTCTTAAAACATGCGTTTATAACTATAACGATTAGCAACGGAAGCTAAATAGCGTTACAAAACCTTTAACTTGTCCAAACTCATGAGTACTTATTTACACATTTACAACAAAACATAAGCAAAATACTTTAAATCATGGCCATTGGACACATGCAAAAGCGGCCTATACAGGATCAGGAGCTTCCTTTGGTTTCCCCTCCACGTCACGTCCTCGAGGATTCCCCTCCGTCCCCAAGTCCACGGTCTCGGCTCTGGTCACCTATCACATAACATAACACATCGTGAGCTACGAGGGCCCAGTGGGGAGCTCAATCATATGCAATGCATGATATATTCGTAATCGTGGGCCCGTTGAGAACCATATGTTTATATTGGCGCCAGAACATACATTCATACATTAATTGGCTGCACTCAATCCTTTGAGAGACCTCCATTTGGGCCAATTGTCTCAAACCTTTGTGAGACGAACATGATACAAACATTTGGTTGGCAACCCTATCTCTCGTTTTTCATGCATGACCATGCTTCAATGTATACACATAAATAAACACAAGTAATATCATATGCATATTAACATAAAATGGGTTCATAAGCATCAAAATCCTACAAACCCCCAAATTGAGTATCTATATGCTATACCAACTCTATAGTCATATCTACTCAACCAAAGCATCAACATCATCAATCCTACCCTAACAATTGTTTCTTTACCTATTTATTGCAAACCAACCAACACTAAGGCATAATCTTACCTCAAAACACTTTAAGTGTTCTACTACCCACCTTAGAAAGATATGACCACCAAGGAAAACTAGGTAGAGGGTGGACTTGCTTGCTTCTTCACCTTGCTCCTTAAGAACTTGATTGATCTTCTAGGCCAACACTTGATACAAGTATGATATGTGGATGGATTTCTAGAGATGGAGGACCTTCAAAATGTCTTAGATGTATGCTTGGCTCGAAAATGAGGATAACCATCAAGAAAAGTGACTTTTTGACCAAAAATCCATATCTGCCGACTTAAAATTACTACCAGAATATCCCCTCGATACGGCCAGAATCTTCCAAAATTACGTCAGAACTCAATACATTATGGTCAGAATTACCCAAATTACTACCAGAACTAAATATATTACGGCCAGACCAGGCACACGCGATCGCTCCGGCCACGCGACCGCCAGAAAATCACCCTTTAACCCTCATTCTTGACTTACGGCAGAACTATAAGCCTTACGTCAGACCACTACATTTACGTCAGAATACCAAAATTACGGTCAGAATACCAGCTTTTTCTCAGATTTCTTCCGGCTCATTCCCGGCGACCACACCTAGTTCCAACATACATTGGGCAACCCAAAACACATCCTAAACATGTCATATTCATCAACACCATCTCACGACATATTCACATCATCACGATCCATTCCCAAAAACACAAACGATATACATACGAAATCATATAAAATCGTGACGAGATTTTAGCGGGGCGTTACAGAGCATTTGTTTTTTTGGAGGTAAAGTTGGAATATTGGATAAAATTGGTGCACTCAATAATTCACTTTGTGTATTTAGCAGTACCCTTTCCATTTTCTCACCACCAATTTCAGAAAATTTTCATTTCTTACATATTAGAAAAATAATAATAATAATAAAGTTATAAATAAAAAAAAATGAAAGAAGAAGAAAAAGGAGAGAGAGACTGAGAGAGAGAAAGAAATCTGAGAATTTTTCACAATGGCCTGGTCATATTTTACTTTTGAGCCGTAAGACTTAATTACTTTAATGAGCTTAATTTAAAAATGAAAAACAATGACATGGTCTTTTTTCTGATTGAACGACCATGGCTGTCAACATGATACCTTACAATAAAAAGATCTTACTTTTCATGAAAGAAGGGCAAACAAGACCGTAACCATTTTCATAAGAAACGACATAAAAATAAAATTTCTATGTATACAATAATAAAATCACCTCGTGTCTCATTTACGTGTTGTTACTTCTTTTTCACAGAAGTTCAGTGATGAAAAAGTTGACTAAAATGATTCTCTATACAATTTCAATTGTAAAAAAAACTTGAAGAAGATGGGAGATAATGAATATGAAGGTTTTTTTTTCTATAAAAGAATGAAGAACAAAAAGACGATAAATGAATCAAAGAACAAATGAAGGAAGAAAAAGCTGTAAATCTTTTTATTAACAACTTTATATTTATCATATTAAAAAGTGGGAATATTGTGAAATCTTTTGATTTCCAACAACTCCCTTTTTATTTATCAAATTACTATTATATCCTTAGTCTTTTTTTTTTTAATATATGCCGCTTCATCTTTATAACATTTAAAATAAGTATAACTCATAGTATTAAATGAAGAATTCATTATTTATTTTGAGTAGAAAAAATTTACACACGCGTTTCAATTTCAGGTGATAATTGAAATGAGTATGTTATTTCTCATCTTCATTTATTTTCTCCGTTTTGGCCTACAATGCATATCTACGTTATATATTTCTCAATATATTTATGATATGTTATTTTTTGCATTGTTTTTGTGCACAAAGAATTAAAAAAAAATCATCGACCAAGTTGATGGGGTTTCGTTATTGTCGAGGTGATCACGACTCACCGTGTATTATTTTTTGGCAAAAATATTCAAAACGAAAATTTTACATACAATAGTGATGTGTTTTTTCATTGTTAATTCTATGTGTATTTATCTAGAGGAGTTTAAATGAAAATAATAAAAGTATTAATATCAGTAGAAAATGAGATCAAATAAATTATATGGAAAATTACCTCATATTTTTATTTATTAGTACTATAATATTTTTACACCTACACTATTAGCAAATAATTCTTCATATTATATTCCTAAGTTCTTTACTTTTTAACAATATTTGAATAACATGCCTATTATTTTGTATTTATCATACTTTATAATTATACCCTTATCTATCGCGTACAACGTACATTTCAGGCGCTAGCAAAACAAAGGGTATATATACCAGTAGAAACACGAGTAGAATTATAAAAAGTTAGTCAAATGCCTCAAAGAACTTACTGGAAAATTTAAGGCCACCTCCTATTTAAAAAGAAAGAAAAGGGTCCGGCTAAATGCAGTCGGCATTTTACTTTATACACCCATTATTTTCCCATTTTTCAATTATGCCCCTTTTTGGGTGTTCACCCAAAATGGGGTGAACACCCAATTGGGTGTTCGCCCCATGTGGGGTGAACACCACATAATTAAAAAAATAAAAAAATAAATAAAAATAAAGTATTACAGATAAAAAATTATTAGTATCATTTGTGTGTTCATTGAGAAAAAAAAATTGCAAACACCCATTTGTGCATTCGCTCAATGTGGAGCGAACACAGTGTAAAAAAAAGAAAGAAAAAATGGCGGACGAAAAATTTTTGTTATTATTTTTTGTTCAAAAATAATTACACTCAATACTAACCGGATAAAGCCAATTATTGTATCATCAGAAAATTTTTGATTTTGTTTTTAAATAATTCTCTTAAACACTAATCGGATAAAACCAATTACTTTATCATCAAAAAAATTTCGAAATTTATCGTCAAAGTGATTGCAAAAAACTTTCGAAATTACTCGTCAAAGTGGTTGCAGATAATGTTTTTGATAATATAGTAATTGATTTTATTCGGTTAGTGTTAAAGATAATTATTTAAAAACAAAATCAAAAATTTTTTGATGATACAGTAATTGGCTTTATTAGGTTAGTGTTAAATGTAATTATTTTTGAACAAAAAATAATAATAAAAAATTTTCATCCGCCATTTTTTTAACTGTATTCGCTCTACATGGAGCGAACACAAAATGGGTGATGCGTGTTCGCTCCATATATGAGGGCGAACATACTTTCTTTCTTTTTTTTTTGATTTGTTAGTGAGGGCATAATAGAAATAGCTGCATAATTATGAGTGTAGTTAGGAATTGGCCGGGTGTATTTAGACTCAGCCGAAAGAAAATAGTTATCCATCTTTCCGCGTGTCTGTCTTCTTCAATTTTTTATCCCCTGAACCTTCCAAACGCCACTCATTAAAAGAATAAATAAATAAATTATAGTTTATCACCAATAGTATATAGATTTCCCCCTTCAAGTAAAAAAAAAAAAACTCCCTCCCGTCCCAGAAAGATATACTTATATTTTATTTTGGTCCCTCCTATAAAGATATACGACTTTCGTTAAATAGAGTAGTTAGTATTTTAAGTTTCTTATATATTCATATTTAATTTGTATTATTATCAATAAAATAAATTTATTAAAGTGTAATAATTAGTAAGTTAAATGGTATATTAGGAAAATATTCATATATTTTATTTTTTCAATAATATTAATTGATTTTTTTTAATCTTTATAAAAAAATCAATAAGCATATCTTTATGTAACGCAGGGGTTGTATATTCCTCTGTTTATCTATTTTCTTCGTCATTGTCTACTTCAATTGTTTTTCCCTAAAACCTTACCCTTGATTTCGACTTTCCACCACTACAAAACCGTATTCTTATTTTTATTTTATTTTTTTAGAAAAATGTTATTCTAATTACTAACCGTAGGTAGCACGCAGTCTCTCCCAATAAACTCTTTAAAAAAATTCCAAATTTCAAAATTCTTTAGTTTCCCCTATTTATTAGGGCTTGTTCTATACCCAATAAATTTTCACTAACTTTTACTAATTTTTTCAGGATCATCATCATTTTTAACCACTTGTATAATTATATTACATTTTTTAAAATATATTTTCCTCAGTTTTCAATCATATTTCTAACACATTGTTCAAATAAATTCTAAAAATTGTATTGTGTAAAGAACAAGCCCTTAGAACATTTCCAACAAATTCTTTAAATGTAAAATGGTCTTTAATTTAAAGAGTGAAGTCCTAAAATTCTACTGCAACAAACTCTTCAAATTAATAATTTAGTTTAGAGAATGACTTTGTCTCTCCAAATTTGGAGAGTCAAACTCATTCCTTATAATTGGATGACTACAAGTTTCAAAGTCCTACTCATTGAAAAATATAATCCATAATTAATTCTATTGGTCGTTAATATTTTAAAATATTATTATCAATTAAAATTGAGGCAAAACAATAAATTTTTTTAAAGGAGTAAAATAAAGAATTGAAATTAGAGAACTTATTGGAGAATTTAAAAATTTCCACACATTAAATTTAAAGATATTCTTTATTCAATAGAATATGCTATTTATAAATAGACAAACTGTTAGAGATACTCGTCACTAATTCTCCTCAATACATCATCATCCTCGCCCGAATCACAATCAACTTCCACATTAAATATCCGTTCGTTCCCACTTATTTTTACATAAAAATCGCCTATTACTAAAAGTCAAAATCAAATATTAATATCAACTACACATTTCAAATCATCACTTATTATTATCCATATATCTTACTATAATTCCCACCACTATTCATATAAACAATTAATTTTTAGGTGAAAATAAATTTACACCAACGCTCACTAACTTTATTTTGCCTTAAAAATACAGAGGTTACATGTCCTCGAGTATTCAACGCCGTAGTGCCACAGCCAAAAGAGTCCTCAAAGTGCTGATTGTGGCGGGAAATTGAATCTCTCTCTGGAGGTAATCCTCAAGAAAAACCCAGCATTTTTCTCACCCCTTGCTCAAATTGGCTGCTCCGACCCGTCTCCATCGACCCAAATATGACGGAAATTGAAGCCGTTGGCATTCTCGACGAGATTCAAGCCCTCGTAAGCGATAAACTTCAAGTGGTAATTTTCCGAACTCATTTTATTATTTTTTTCTCTGAGTCGATCCTAAATTGATCAAATTTTTTATTTTCTAGTTACTTATTGATCTTTGGACCAAAGGGTTTTTATTTTCAATGTAACCGATGTAATGAATTGTTCTGATAGGTTTCGTATAAATGGCTAAGTCGAAATTTTTTGGTGTCATCAAATGCTGCAAAGAGGTAATGGAAATTGGATGCAAATTAATGGGGTTTCGCTGTTTTTTGTTTCTGGGCTAAAAATTTTACTGCCGGATTGTTGTCCTTGTATATAGGCTGCTCCAAGAGTTTGTCGAAAAGCATGGAAATGAAGTAGAAGTTGTTTATTCTCTGTCTGGTAGGATGAAGGATAACCCCTCAAGTTACCATATAAAGCTTGTTTCCAAGCATAAACTTGCAGGTTACATTTTTTATCTGCATTGTCTTTTAAAAATTCTTTCGATTAATCTCTTACCTATTTTACTGTATGGTATGACTTAATTTTGTTTGCATCATTATTAGCTGTCTGAAGTCTTAATGCAGATATTTATGCAAGTGATAATGAATTGTACATCATTATTGGGTTCCACTTCTTGATTTCTCTCCACTTGTGAAGAAAATTGTCCCATTCTTTTCACACCTGCTACATCCCATGGAGGCAATGCCCTGAGGACTAATGTTACTTATATATATTGTAACCTGCTCTCCTTTTCCATTTATCAGATGAATGCAATTACTTACTGCAGGGATCCTAATATTCGGAGCATAAAGAAGTCTGTTACAAAATAATCTTCACACCTAGAATAAGGACACGTTTGAGTGGCTTTCTGTTCACCCACTTACAAAAGCCTTCCTGTGTGTCACCTCCTCATCTGTTTTACTTTTTACTCTCCCAATCTCCAAACCTCTGGGACCTTGGTAAACTGGATGTTTGGAACAAGATACTAGTATTCCCACTGGCCGCTGATTAAAAATTCTCATGTTCCTCTTAATTTGATTTATGTGTGACTCTCGTCTTCTAAAAATTCATTATACTTAAACCAATCACATTGAGATGCTTATTTGAAGGGACTACATTTTCTTCCTGCATACTCATCCCAATGGAAAAACAATTATCCTTCTCGGTTTACCATATCTTTTTTCAGCTGTTTATAGGATCCTAATGAGCAGCTTTGATTGTTAGATATCGAGGCCTTCGTGTAGAATCATAGATTTTTGTAGCTCTTAGCTCTTCATGTGCTACTGTGGCTATAAATTTTATTGTATTTAGATTGGAGTGTATGAATTGACAGACATGAATCATGGTAATCTTGCTTCTGTTTTGTAAACTTTTTGATGGTTCATTTGAGGGAATCATTTGAAAGAAATACTTCTGTACAGGGTTGCACTATGAGTTGTGCTTCCAGTTTGCGATACTTCTTTTTTTGAACCAGAACTAAAAATCTATTTTAACTTGTACAGAGGCCAAACAGGAATTTGATGGAAGTTGCTCAGTTCAGGTCTACAGTGTGCAGACCTGCATCCCAAAGGATCCGGCAGTGCTTTGGAATGCCGAGTTTGTCCAAGCTGAAGATCTCTTTAGGCAGCCTCTCACCGTTGGTAATTGTTTGAGAGATAATAGGTAGAACACTTCGTTTCCATGTCCTGAATACTTATCCGTCAATATTCCTGTACATGTTATGAATAATTGTTCTATTCTGGAATTATACACTACGTGAAAGTTCATATATTCACTCCCTTTCATAAACCTGATATACTAAGCAACACGTTATGTATAATAATAACTCTGATTCTCGTCTGTTATGATGTCTCTGAACCATTATCCAAGGTTCTGTGGAGTTTCCAATTCCTTTGTCAAGAGAAGTGCTGGTGGAACACAGTTGAGTGCTTCTGGGTCTCACGTGAAGACCTCAGAAGTTTCAGAAACGTCTAAAAGTAACTCAGTGCATGAACTTGCAGCATTACAGCCTCAACAGAAAAAGGGTCAGCAATCAAGTTGTATCACAGGTCGTGATGTGGTCAAAGATGTCAATAGTGAGAGTCGTCGTGCAAAGCCTGCTGCAGATAAAGAAAAAGTTCCTCAATCGCTTCCAAACAAGAAAAATAACCAGAGTGATAAGAAAAATTCTGGAACAGGAGGTGCATTAGCGAGTATGTGGGGTAATGCATCTGCAAAGTTAAAACCTGATGGTTCCTCCACAGAATGCAAAAATGCCGCAAGAAACTCTACTGGTTAATTCTATTCTTTATTATTCACTTTGAACTGAAGAAGTTTTAAATCTTATTTATTATTTAACATTTGGTAAACTAGACATCATTGGTTTCTTTAGCTAATGTTTATCTGTCAAACCATAATCAGCCAGTGCAGAAGCTCAAATCTGTGCTCGTGAAGCCGTAGAATATGGAAGCAGCGATGAAGATAGACAAGATTTCAACATAAAAAGAACATCGAATGGTGAAGGAAATAGAAAAAGAAGAGTCGTCTTTGATTACTCTGATGAAGAAGATGAATTCAAGGATGCTGTAAGTCTAGAATCTCCAGATGCTCCAAAAAGCACTTCTTTAAGTTCAAAACAGAGTTTGAATGCTTCAGGCCTTGGAAGCCACCTAAGCTTTAATGAAGGGAAGTTAGATAAATTGAAGGTCGATGAATTGAAAGAAGCTGATGATACAACTAGCCATTGTTTGAGAAATGAGACATCAGAAGTTAGCAAAGACAATAAGTCCGAGGTTCCTTCTTCAGAGAATAACCCAAATCATGTTCCTGCAACTGATGCTAATATCAAGGTTAAAGTGGGGGATGCTGGACCTAAACGACAAAAAGTGTTAAAGACTCGGATTGATGCACGTGGAAGAGAAGGTATTGCTATAATCTCCTCAGCGATACTGTATTGAAAAAGTAAGTCAAACGTCTCTGTTAATCTCTTTTTTTTTATTATTTGTGGGTTCAGTCACTGAGGTTGTCTGGGAAGGTGAGGAGTCAGAGACGAAGCATGTCAGTTATACTGCGAAGGCAGCGGAGAACAATTCAGTTAGCAATGCTGTTAACAGGTGAACGCTAGTGCGCCGAACCATGTTTCTGTCTACATTTGATTTCAATATTGGTCATAACCTCTGTTAATAAAGCCATTCACATCTACAATTCTTCAGCCCGTGACAATAAAGGCGCCAAAAAGGGGGAAAAGAAAAATCAATTTATAGAGAGAATGGATATTCATATGAATGGCTGAAATATAGGCTAGCTGATACTTGTCGTATCATCTTCACTTTTCGTTTTTGAAGGTTGGGGGTGGGCTGGGGTTGGGGTTGGTTGTCCTGCATTCACCTCAAATATTTACCACCAAAGGCTAGGCTAAACTTTAGCGGGTACAATATGATTGCTGACGTTGCACGATAGAAACTCTGAACCCTGATGATTTGTGGCTGCATTGAATTCGACTAACATATTTCAAGATGGATCAAAGTAATGTCATTTTATTATGACCACATTTGAAGACATCTAGAACATATTAATTTTATTCTGAGAGAAATCTGACTCTCACTTGTTTAGGTTGGGAATTGGGATAAAAAAAAATAAAAATAATAATAATAATAATAATAATAGAAGGGTATGGTTGATGGTTAACTCTATTGATGCTATTAAGGGAATATGATAAGTTGCTTGATCAGATTTTCCATGCAAGGAAATGCCCTACTGCGGTTCATGGTGGTGAATGATTTTTGCTATAAGCAATGTAATTTTCTTGGAAGCTTTACGTTTTTTCATGATGGTTAGTAATTTGTAAAATGTGGGGCGATTTTAGGCCACCATTGATGACGAGGAAGTCACCTGCTGTTGGAAACAATGCCCCTGCAAGCAAAGCCGGAAACAAGAAAGCAGGGAATAAGGATCCTAAACAAGGAAACATTCTCTCATTTTTCAAGAAGGTTTAAGGAGACTTTGCTTGCTTATCTGCCCCGTTGATCCTCTCCTCTGGTCCTGTAATTACGAATTTCAGTTTCAATTGTTACCGGTATTAGCCGTTTGTATTTCCGTGTGGTTGGTTAAAAATCTAAACTCTTACGTCTAGAGATTGTACTCGTTGGACATTAGAAATTTCACTAGAATTCATATTCGTGACATGTTTAGTGATAATGCAATTGTGGTAAACTATTACTGTGTGGTGCCATACCATAATCAATTTGTCCACCATGCCGATGCGTATTTATTTATTTTAAACGATGAGGAGCAAAATTTTATTGTTTCTTGGTGTGGCCACGTATTTGACAGATGATATAGACGATTCAAAAAAAAAGGATAAATTAATTCATAATATACACCTCAAATGAAACTAATCCATTAACATGATTCCTCGACACGGGTCTGGTTGCCCAGTGTTACTCTATTTTGATATCGAAATTTCACTTTCACAATGAATATAAATGGATTTTTAAAAGTTGAGACAAACACTAACATTGATGTTTTTAAGGGGGGAAAAAGGATTATGGAAAAGGCGAATAAAATGATACAAGGTTGTTTGCTATTTTTTTAAAAATTTTTATTCAATTCTCAGTTTCTAACAAAGGATCGATATCAGCTTCAGTTATAAGTATAGTGGAATTATTTTTATTTTTAGTTTTGTTTATGCATCAATTAGTTATTTCATTTTATTATTATTTTATTTAATATTTAACTAGGATTTTGATTCTTTTAGTTTTAGTTTAAGATTTTATTTTATTTTAATTTCCTTATTCAAATAGTAATGTTATTATTAAATTTTTTTTGGAAAGAAAGTATGAATATTATAGTTAGGACTTGGATCACTAGAATTATGATTCATTGTGTAAGGTGGTCAATTATTAATGTTTTTCCATCGTCTTGAATTATCAATAATGTGTTTGAATGAGAATATTTTCTATTAAAAAATTCTAATCGAAAAATGTATTTGTCAACTTGATTGTTTGATACAAATAGGGTGCGGCTAAATACACCCAACAATTTTCTAAATGCACCCACTTTTTTCAAACTTTCCAATCATACCCTTGTTTAAAAAAAAAAAAAAAACAACATTCGCTCCACGCCGAAAAAACGGCGTTCGCTCCACGCCCAAAAAAAACAACGTTGGCTCCACGTGGACCGAACGCCGAAAAAACGACGTTCGCTCCACGCGGAGCGAACTCCCAAATTGGGGGTTCACTCCATATGTTTTCGGCGTTTGCTCCAAGTGGAGTGAACTTTTTTTTTTTTTAAAGAAAAAATGATAGGCGAAAAATTTCTTGTTCAAATTTTTTGTAACCACTTTGACTAGTAATTTCAAAATTTCTTTAAGTTTTTTCAACTACTAAATTTTTTTTAATAATTGTATTCAACATTAATCAGAGACCAATTATTATATAATCAAAAAATTTTGAAATTCATCATCAGAGTAGCTATAAAAAATGTAAATAAAATTTAAAATTACTCGTTAAAGTGGTTGCAAAAAATTTAAATTTTTTAATAACTGTATTAGACAATAAAGCCAATTATTATATCACAAAAAATTCAAAATTCATCATCAAAATAGTTGCAAAAAACTTTAAAATTTTTCAAAATTACTCTCGAAAGTAATTGCAAAAAATTTGAAAAAAGTGATGATAAAAATTGTATTCGAGAACGAAAAATCAAATAAAAATTGCTAATTTTTCTTTTATTTTTTTATTTTTTTATTGTTGTTCATTGTGAACACAGTAAACAGCGACCACTAATAAAAAATGAGAGAAAAGAAAAGAGCATGGGAGATGGGCATATTAATTCTTTTGTTATCTGTTTTTAAAAAAGTAGGCGCACCTAGCAAAACACTCGGTGCAATTAGCCACAACCATACAAATATTTTGTATGGTAAGATTTGCTAAGAAAATTTTACATTTATGGAGTGGGTGGAAAAGAAAACATTTTCCTTATTACATGGAAAAGATTTTCTTGAGGGGGAGGTGAAAAAAATTTGCCATGGAAAATAGGCAAAACAAGCTTCAAATGGTTGTACATTCAAAATATTTTCCATGGCAAATTTTTCAATCAAACAACAAAGTGGGAAATTATTTGTCTTGATGGGACATTTTCCATGTCAAATGGATGCAATCAAACACACCCTAAATTCGTCCTTTTCCTACTTCAATCAAACACACTCTTTCCACTAACGGGCCGGTATTGAATTGGACCACCAGTTAATCGATTATATTTCTATACACATGTGGACACTCCGCCTAAATTCGTCTGAAGCAAACCCATATCTCAGTTCACCCAAATTCAACCTTCGGCGGAGTCCCATTTTAGACGCACCTTGAATCATAAGTATGTACAATTCTATCGTTCTTTTTATCAGATTTATGTTACAGATCTACAGATTAGACATATATCTCATCTTAGTTTTTATGTTTATGTTTTACATCTCAGATCTATCACATTTGACGATCGCGAAGTTGTTTTTATTTGATTTCAAAGCGTTTATTATCTTCCGATTTTCAATTTAACTTATGTGTAGTCTTACATGCATGGGTAATTATGGATTTGAAAAGTTATTCAGTTTTGATTTATGTGCAGCGCTGTTTATTTATTTATTTTACTAGTTATCTTTGCCGATTTGATTTGTTAGTTTGTGGTTTTGGTTTATTTTCTTTTTCGGTAAATGATGGAGATTAATGTCAATTAATGAGAGCCCATGTCTAAGCATTCCCTGTCTGGTTGTGTCTGATTGTGTTGGAAGCGTACGTAATCAACGTGTTAATGCTTGGTGGCATGATGAACAATACATTTCTACTTCAATTCTGTAAAGAGACTGTTGTTAAAGAGCTCTTAAGTCTGTGTCACAAACCTGTACTTGAAATGCTTTAGTATGCATGAACTAGAAAGTTCCCTCTGTTCATTACTTATCAGTTTTTGAGATCCCAACTGAACGCCCACTCGAAATGCTTTTGTATGCATGAAGTAGAAAGCTCCCTATGTTCATCACTTCATCGCCTATCATTTTTTGAGATCTCATCTGAACACCGACTTCGGTGGTACATTCATTTCTATAGGTCTCTGATTACTTAACCTGGTCAAGAACTGTGATGATCTTTTCATTTCCTTTCTTGTTTGAACTCAAAAAATTTCCATAAAGCTTCTATCAGTACTGGCTGTTTGAGGAATGCTGTATAACGTTTTGCCTTTTTAATTTGTTTGTGCAGTCTCAGTTGTTTAGTTTTATTGATAAAAGATGGGAGGTGGATTTCGAGTGCTCCATCTTGTTCGACCTTTTCTCTCATTTCTGCCCGAAGTACAGAGTGCAGACAGGAAAATTCCATTCAGAGAAAAGGTTATATACACCGTAATCTCCCTTTTCATTTTCCTGGTTTGTAGTCAGCTGCCACTGTATGGCATACACTCCACAACAGGTGCAGATCCTTTCTATTGGATGCGAGTCATTCTTGCCTCAAACCGAGGAACTGTCATGGAGCTTGGAATCACACCCATAGTGACATCTGGGTTGGTCATGCAACTTTTAGCTGGTTCAAAGATCATTGAAGTTGATAACAATGTACGAGAGGATCGAGCCCTATTGTAAGTATGCTAAAATTTCTGACCTCGTATCTCCTTTCTTTTTTTGATAAGAAAATGAATCTTGTATTGCCAAAGAAAAGTCAAAAGGTTACAACACAGCAGTGGACAAGACAGCCACCCCAAAAAAACAGCTAGGGAACCAACATCGCTCTAGTTGCTACCCGCTACAATGGTACACAAGGAGCTAAAAGGGTCCAAACAAAACAGAAAATTATCTAAAACACTAAAAATTCCAGCTGCTCTTGCCCAAAGTCCTAAGAAGAATAATATGCTGTCCCAAATGTCGTCTAAAGATCTTTCCAAGCCATCGAAGATCTTTCTGTTCCTCTCCTTCCATAATACCCAAGCTGCTGTCAAGACGCTTAGTTTCCAAAGCTCCCTTTTTTCCTTTCCATTGCCACCGAATGACCATTTAATGAGAATCAAATCTGTCCATTTCCTTGGAAGAGCACTCGATACTTCAAATATTTGCATAATTCTACTCCAAATTCCTTTGGCAATCTCGCAATGGATGAGAACATGATCAATGGTTTCATTTTCCTTTCTACACATGATACAAAAGGATGGGGATATGCACAAAAAAGGTCTTCTCAATTGTAGCAAGTCACAAGTGTTTACCTTCCTCAACGACACTAACCAAGCAAAAACTTTCACTTTTGAAGGCACTACACCCTTCCAAATGAATTTGAATTGGGGGAACAACGAATTATACAAAGGTTGACAAAGGCTGTTGAAGAAAGATTTGCACGAGAAAGAACCCGAGGGATGATTGTTCCAAATTCTTTTGTCCGAAGCAAGGGGGTCAAGTTTTGTGGTTTCAAGTATGTTTATGAGGGAAATGAAGTCTTCAAAAACTCTATCATTAAAGTTCTTGGAGAATTCAAGATTCCATATTGGATTGGAAGTGGATGGGAGAGAGATAATGTCAGTGATCAAAGAATTTTTATTGGTCGATACCCGAAATAGGCGAGGAAACAACTCTCGAAGAGTTTGATTACCCGTCCATTTGTCTAGCCAAAATCGGATTTTATCTCCCTTTCCAACCACTAATTTGGTGTACTCAATGAATTTATCCCAGACTTTTGCAATGGATTTCCACTGTGCCGGAAGAGTGGAATTAATGTCAATGTTTGTGTCCCAACCATTGGAGTGTAAGCCATACCTACTAAGGATAATGGAATGCCATAGTGAATTCGATTCAATTGGGAACCGCCAAAGCCACTTACCTAGAAGAGCCAAATTCTTCAATTTTAAGTTACCTATCCCCAAACCACCATTTTGCTTTGGTTGTGTGACAATCTCCCATCTGACCAAATGATCACTGTGACCTTTCCCTCTACCTTCCCAGAAGAAATCTCTCATCATTTTCTCAATCGCCTTGACCACTTTCATAGGCATATTGAAGATTGACATGAAATATGTTGGGATACTCCCTAAAACTGACTGCAAAAGTACCATTCTCCCTCCTCTTGATAAACAACCTCTATGCCATCCTTCCAATCTTCTGGCAACTCTTTCAACTACCGGTTCCCAAAAAGAGGAATTATTAGGATTCCCCCCCAAAGGTAATCCAAGGTAATTAAGAGGCCACATGCCCTTTCCACATCCTAGCCATCTGGCGATGTCTTCGATCCATTCCCCCTCTAGATTGATGCCTACGACTGTACTCTTAGCCATGTTAAGTTTCAAACCCGTGGTTTTGCAGAATATGTCCAAGATTCCCATGAGATTTCTTATGCTTTTGTTCTTATTGTCCAAGAAAAATATACTATCGTCTGCAAATTGAAGATGAGAAACCCTTACCTTGTTCCTACCTATCTTGAATCCCTCTATAAGCTCTCTGTCACACGCTTTATTAATCAATCTACTCAAAACATCCCCTACTAGAATAAATAGAAACGGCGAGAGAGGATCCCCTTGCCTAAGTCCCCTAGAAGCTCGAAAGTTACCCCTCGGTTTACCATTGATCATCACCGAGAAATTAGCCGATGATAAGCATCCCCAAATCCATTTTCTCCACTTCTCGCCAAACCCTTTCTTTTCAAGAACAAAGTCTAAGAATTCCCAACTCACATGATCATACGCTTTCTCAAAATCAATCTTAAACACAACTCCTTCTTTCTTCTTTGTTCTATACTCCTCTACAATCTCATTTGCAATTAATGCCAAGTCCAAGATTTGTCTCCCCTTAACAAAAGCACTTTGAGCCATGTCTATTGTATCTTCCAGGACTTCTTTTAACCTCAACGATAGCACCTTTGCCACAATTTTGTACAAAGATGAGACCAAGCTTATAGGGCGAAAATCCTTAATGGACACCGAACTCAACTTCTTAGGGATAAGGCAAATAAATGTTTCATTCACCCTTGCATTCACAATGCCATTTCCATAAAACTCCTTGAACACCTCCATTAAGTCCTCTTTGATTACTTCCCAACCTTCTTTCAAAGCCTCCATCGAGAAGCCGTCCGGTCCCGGTGCTTTATCTCCATCGCACTCAAACAAAGCCTTCTTGATCTCATCTTCTTCAAACGGTGCCTCCAACTTCCGTTTGAAATCCTCCTTAATGCTTGCCCATTCTAAGCCTTCAATCCCAAAATTATTGCTTTCTTGCTTTTTGAACAAATTCTCAAAGAAGTCAATGATTTCCTTTTCTATCTCATCCTCCCTATACAATATCATACCATCTCTACTTTCAAGTTTGTTTATCAAATTGTTTGTTTTTCTTCTGCTTGCAATCCTATGGAACATCCTCGTATTATTATCCCATTCTTTGACTCCTTTGATTCTTGCTTTTTGATTCCAAGATACTTCTTCCCTAGTTATCAACTCCTCTAACTTTCTTCTCAACATCCTTCTTTCAACTCTTTCCTCTTCACCTATGTTATATCTCACTTTCTCTTTATCGATCTCTTCAATTCTCATCATTACTGCCCTTTTCTCCAATCTCATATCTCCAAATTCCTCTTTATTCCACTTCCTCAAATCTTCCTTTATCATCCTTAATTTTGCCATGAATTTGAATCCTGCCCACCCCTCAATATCATACTTATCCCACCATTGTTTCCAATTCCTTTTGAAATCCTTGTGCCTTAACCGCATATTTTCAAATCGGAATGGAGTAGGTCCCCACTTAAACCTGTTAGTATCCAACACAATTGGGCAATGATCAGACGTTGCCCTAACAAGGGCCTCTTGACTAACTTCCTCAACCATATTTTCCCACCCCTCCGTAAAGAGAAATCTATCTATTCTAGAGTACACCAATCTCTTTCTCATGTTGGACCATGTATAATCTGAGTTGAAGAGCCTTATATCCCTCAAGTTTGCGTCTTTTATAAATACATCAAATTTCCTCATGCTTTGTGTGAATCTGCCCCCATTTAGTTTCTCCGATGGATATCTGACCACGTTAAAGTCACCTCCCACGCACCATCTCTCGCCACATAATCCATATAACCCTGCCAATTCTTCCCAAAAATCATCCCTTTCTTTTGGACTACATGGTCCATATATTGCGGAGAACCACCAATCTTCCCCCCCTCCAATTGCTTCTAATAGAATTGTTACTGAGAAATTTCCCGAAATTACTTGCTTTCCCCTGAACACTCTAGACTCCCAGATCAACAATATGCCCCCTGACTTTCCAATTGATGGTAAGTAATCCCATTCTTTGAACCTAGTGCCCCACACACTTCTTATCATATCCTTTTCAATTTTGTCCTTCTTAGTTTCTTGCAATGTGACTACATCCGGTTTTTCCTTACATAACAACTCCTTCACCAATTTCCTTTTGCCTCTCCCTCCTAAGCCTCTGACATTCCAACTAATAATCTTCATTTGATACTCTCCATCTCCCAAGAAGTCATCACTCTTGATTTTCTCCCCTCATAATTGATGTTGCTATGGAGATTCTTAAGTTCCCTAGCCCCCTTTTTTGCACTATTCCTAGAATAGACTGAATTATCACCTTTGTTCAGAGGTTTTGTGAAATCTTTTTCCTTTTTATTTTGCAAAGGAACAAGGGTTAAATTTAGTCTATCTAGAATTGGTGCCAATTTCTTGATCTCCTCCAACTTCGGATCATCCCCATTAATAAGTGACGATAGTGGCTTTTCCAGAGAATCGAATTCACGGGCCTTCTCATATCCATTCGAAACAGATGTTGACACACATGACCAGTAACCCCTCCTCAGTCGAGACACAAGTTTTGCCATTACTTGAGAACGAGAAAAAATCAGAATTCGCCGAATTAGGGCAATAAGGAAGAATATTACCTGATTTAGCAGCCAAATGAGGGTTGAAACTTGAATCTGAGGTGTCAGAAGGCTTTGTGGGAGAATTTACTGAAGCTGAATCAATCTTTTCAGAATGATCGCTGGGCGTATTTGTGTTTGAGTTGTGCCTTGTAGGTGTAATTGCTGGTTGTGTCAGTAGTTTAGGTATTTCTTGATCGTCACTATCTTGATAAGACTCTTTTGTTTCATCTGAGAATATATCCCCAAGATCCAGTTGTTCGTCCTCTGCCTCTGTTTCAGTTTCAAAATTATCACTCTCGCTATGCTTAAAACCATCTCTGCATTCGGAGAAAGTCCACTGCTGTTCCAACACTTCTTCGTCTTCTTCATTCTGCCCTATCTCAAGATTTTCTTCTGCAGCATTATCCTCAATGATTTCTTCCATCCTCGTCTTCCACTGCTATCCTAACTGCACCTCCATCTTTCGATAACGTGATCATGAACACCTTAAATCTAGTCCTAAAGCTCCAATATTTGTTAAGATTATATCCATAACCAGTGGGGCTATGGAGTTTTTCATCACCGAGGCCAGTGGGACCATGGTTGTTTTTCGGAGGGAAATTCATGAGGGCCTAGGACATCTATAAAAACTTTGCATTGTTAAGAACACAGAGATGTGATGTTTGGATAGGGTTACGTTTGTCTCCTTTCTTGAAATACATGAACCAGAAAAGCTTCAAAATTTTCTGAATGAAAGCCTTTTATGTCCCATGTAGAATGCATTGTTTAAATACTTTCTAATATAGAGTAACTGTGCTCATTTATGTCCTGGGCTGACTCACTTAATACTCTGTTTTAAATGATTATCATTATTTGCCATTCAGAAATGGTGCTCAGAAGCTATTGGGTATTTTGATTGCGGTTGGTGAGGCAGTTGCATATGTTCTCTCTGGAATGTATGGTAGTGTTGGCCAGCTTGGAGTTGGAAATGCTGTCCTTATAATTCTCCAACTCTGCTTTGCTGGCATTATTGTAATCTGCTTGGATGAACTTCTCCAGAAAGGTTATGGTCTGGGCTCTGGAATTTCGCTTTTTATTGCAACCAATATCTGGTAAGCATTTGTAAATTTGTCCATTCTGTGTTCCCTGGCTTTGTATAGTCTGCAAGATGTCGATCTCTCAGGTTTTCTTTGCTTTGACAGTGAAAATATCATCTGGAAAGCATTTAGTCCTACTACAGTGAACAGCGGACGTGGAGCTGAATTTGAAGGCGCTGTTATTGCTTTATTCCATTTGTTGATTACTCGAACAGACAAGATTCGCGCTCTGCGAGAGGCATTCTACAGGCAGAATCTTCCGAATGTTACAAACTTGCTCGCGACCGTGTTAATTTTCCTTATTGTCATCTACTTCCAAGGGTTTCGGGTTGTTTTGCCTGTGAGGTCGAAGAATGCCCGTGGGCAACAGGGTTCATATCCAATCAAGCTGTTCTATACTTCCAATATGCCTATTATTTTACAGTCTGCACTTGTGTCCAATCTGTACTTCATTTCCCAGGTATTGGCCATTATTGTGAAGATGAACAAGAATATAATAATGCTTTATGCTTTCCGGTGTCAACTCCCTCATTTCACGTCTGCTCTTTCAGTTGCTGTATCGGAAATACAGCAGGAATTTTATCGTGAACCTCTTGGGGAAGTGGAAGGAATCTGAATATTCTGGCCAATCTGTGCCAGTTGGTGGTCTTGCCTATTACATCACTGCACCTTCAAGGTAATCAAGAATCTCCCCAACTTGTGTTTTCTTGTATCCTTGGCTTGCTTGTGTTCTCTATGCACTTGATTTTGTTTGCATGCATTTTGATGCGATAGCTTATTGAATATTCTTTCATGATAATTCATTAATAACTCATGGTAATATTTTGTAGCTTGTCAGATATAGTTGCGAATCCGTTCCATGGACTATTCTATATTGTGTTTATGCTGTCAGCATGTGCCTTGTTCTCAAAAACGTGGATTGAGGTTTCAGGATCCTCAGCCAGAGATGTGGCTAAACAGCTGAAGGTAGAGGCTTCTGTTCAAGCTTAACAAACACACACACACACACACACACACACATATATATATATATATATATATATGTATGTATGTATGTATGTATGTATGTATGTATAACGAATGTTACATCTTGTGTTGAATGATATTTCTCTCAGGAACAACAAATGGTGATGCCCTGGACATCGGAATCAAATCTGCAGAAGGAACTGAACCGCTATATTCCCACTGCGGCAGCCTTTGGAGGCATGTGTATTGGAGCACTTACAGTTTTGGCAGATCTGATGGGTGCAATCGGTTCAGGGACTGGAATTCTACTGGCTGTCACTATCATTTATCAATATTTCGAAACATTTGAGAAGGAGAAGGCTAGTGAGCTTGGCTTCTTTGGTTTCTAAGCCTATCCTGCACTCTGAGGAATATATTTAGACGATTTGTACGTTTTGTAATGCGGGAGATGTAAGTGGACAATCCACAAAAGTAAGAGTAGTTTGGTTATTATTTGGGACGCATTCTCTGTTATGCATGCAGTTTTGGAAGATGAATGTTTAGGGGACGGACACACTGTTGTGATGAAACGATTGATTTTCTTTTTCTTTTCTATTCAAGTCTCCAGTCTTCTATACCAAACATGTAGTTTTGTGAATATGAAATTATTTGATTTCATGTCATTTGAAAAGGTAAATCTGTTACTCTTTGCACTTAATAATTTGAATTAGTTTGCATATCCCAGAAGCCCGTTATTGCATGCAACAGTGGAGACAATAATGAATGGAGCTTCAGGTTTCCTTTGTGACCCATGAGTTCTCTACAGAATGTGAATTGGTGCTTCTCTACATCTAAATACATGCATCTTGGAATTGATACAGCTGCTTTCTCTACATCTAAATACATGCACCTTGAAATTGATACAGCTGCTCAGAAGTGAAGAGAGAGTGAAAAACTTGATTAAACCCGAAGACTAATTTGTTCCATATACAGAACAGGACAATCTTTGATTTTTTTTTGAGTAAAAAAATTCATTCATTGATGAGAGGAACGACAATCTTTGATTTTGGTTGCACGACTCTGAAGATTTAAACTTGATGAGCGGCACTATTTATATATTTATTTATTGAAAAATTATCAGGTTTTCTAATCCTCGATTAGTGTGCACACATGTTTATATAATGTATGTAAGGGGTCAAAGCAACATATGCTTGTTTTGCATCTCATTTCTCATCTCAGCTACATACCATTATCAAATCGAGAGTACAGTTTTGCGTCCTCTAATCTAATCTAATCTAATCTATGGGCATGTCTAAGGAGTCGTAATCCTCTAGTAATCGATTTGTTGAGCAGGTTTCAAGAAAGCTAATCTGATAGGCTTCTTGGAAAGTATTGAATTCGATTTTGATTACCAACAAGGGGGGTTGTGGTCTCCTTTACTCGTCCACATCCTTCCAGAGTACTTCTCCCTTCAACACTCATTTCCTGCTCAAGAAACAAGTCTACCAGTTGCTTAAAGGAAAATTCTGTTTTGTTCCATTTCAGAAACAAGAATTATATACAAGTCTTCCTTGGAGCATTGGTTGCTTTAATTTTGCAGGCATGAGGCATATGCAATTTGTGGGTGAATAAAAACACCATTGCTGACTCGCTGAGCATGCAATCGTTTACGATCCTTTGATTCTCTGTTCATCCATTTCCACTGCAATTTGGTTTATCATTCTCATTGACTTAGGAGAAATGGACAACCAAAAAACAATAAGGAAAGAAAAAAGAGAACCAAAAAAAAAAGAAAAAAGATGAAAACCTCCATTGACAATGAGCACATATATATGGTCTCCGAAGAGAAGAAAAGAGACGAGTTATTTTAAAGGTGTGATGAAACTTATAATATTAAGCAAAGGGAACAAACACATCTCTTTGAAAAAATGACGTTCATGTAGCATATATCTAATTTAATTATTGTGGTGCACATGATCAGTTACTCATGTCTACTAATCCTACATCCATACACAAAATTGGACGGATATAAACCTACGAGATGTCTCTACACTTTTGCAGAGACATTATTATTTACATTTGTAGAAAATCATATGATTAAAACTTCGAATAAAGCTTTCGTTTGCAAGAATGTTGGAGATTTGATTTAAGCAGCCTGAGCAGGAGCGGCACAGATTGGTGGATTCTGTTTGCCAACAAAAGTAGGCTTGATGTTGGAACATTTTGTTGAGATACCGCCTTGAGTTCCCGTGTATTTAAGATCAATATCTCCGATCTCCACATTTTGGCATGGTTTTGCTTTGCTACAAGAAAATGTCACCGCCACTGGAGTTTTTGATGTGCCCCGCACATTTTTCACAGTCATTTGACTAACTTGGATAAGAGATGGCGACTGCACGTAGCATATAAACATGCAAAAAATAACTTAGCTAGTGAGTGAACGACATATAAATTAATAATTGACTTTGCACCGATCAAAGTTTGATTTCGACTTACGTCTAGCTTGCACTGATTATATGGACAATACTCCTGATCGATAACGATGGGATTCTCAACATTATCCATAATGATATCTTCATAGTGCAAATCCGTGATCTTGAGTGTCGCCGGGGGGCAGAGGGCCATGTTTTCACTCTAATGCCATTTTGTGTGCCAATGAACGTGCAATTCCTGACATATATCCCCGTCACATCTTCTTCCGTTGCACCTTTGCCGAGACTTCCAACACTGATGCCGTGGCCTGGCCCACAGGTGACGTTTGTGATATAGAGTTGTTTCATGCCATCACCAATGGATATGCAATCGTCCCCTGTCTTTATGACGCTGTCTGTTACGTTAATCCCTTCTGACTTTGCGATGTGAAGTCCGTCTGTATTGATGCTTTCACCGGGTGCACTCACAGTAAATCGTTGGAATGTAACATTCTTGCACCCGATCACATTGACGTGGAAATTTTTGCTGTCTTTTGTTGTCACATCGTGGATGCTGGCGTTGGTGACGAAATTAAAACTCAAATTCTGTGCATACGCATGAAATCAAATCAATGATCAGTAGTAATTAATTAACTCAATAATAATATATAGTGCTGTTCTGCTCTTCCATCACACACATGATCCGTACGTGATGTATGTACGCTTACCAATGGAAGCTTGACGCAATTCGGATTCTTGCCACAATCGTTTTTGGTCCATGCTTCTTGGCCATTTCCATCAAAAACACCGCCGCCTTGTATTGTCAAATGGTCGACATAATTAATAGTGATCCATTCAGCCTTCTTGTCGGGCAATTGATTAAAATCTGAAGGTGCTTTAATGGTGCCCTGGAGTTGAATCTCGATTGGGGCTTTGCAAGGGCCAACTAGTTTCACTTGATCTAACATAAATGTGCCTTGTGGTACCAAAACGGTGCTGGCAGCTGTTGCCGCGCATGCTTCCTTCCAAGCATTTGTTAGAGCCTATCATGCATACATTAATTACAATTTGTGTTTGGAGAAAATTATATGATCGCAATCACATGCACTTTCGGAACTTGTTTTCATCTGTGATCGATGTTGTTGTTGTTTTTTTTTTTTTCAATAAAAGATACATACGTACCTCTGCTATATTTGCATCAGGCTTCGCACCATACTTTGTGATATCAAAAGTTGAAGAGGTTGCTTGGGCGCCTGCAGCCGGTTGGGCGTTTGCAATGTGCACCAACAGGCTCAGCAAGAAAAGGGTGAATTGTAAAATCATATTCATCATATCTTTGATCTTATTGTATTTTTTTTTTTGTTTTATTTTATTTTATTTTTTCTTTTTATGTGTATTTGTAAATCTACTGAATTCAATTTATAATGGAAGGAGGAAGTTGAGTGCCACACATATTCCTCCAAAATTGTAGGACTGCGCTTCAAATGTTGTGGTTGAAACATAGTTTTTATCGGAAACATACCTTTTTTTCCCCAATAAACTTCCATAATTGGGCTGCCATATATAACGTAACAGCCAGAATGTCTTATACAATGTTTAAACCATATAATACACCCGTCACATGAGTGAACGTTTACGCGAAAAGTTTGTCAAATAACAAATTTAAAGAACCAGAATTAATTGTGTGCCTTTTTTTTTTAATGGATGGAGTTGTGGCCTTTTGTGCGTTGCTTGGATTCGACGAAATTAAATGAGAAAATAATTCATTTGGAGATAATTTGTATGTTTGACGGTCTATCCATTTGTATGTTATTTGGCCATTACGTAAACTTCAATCCATGGAATGCTTGGAGATACTACAATTGAAACTACGGACTTGTATTAAAGGCTTTGTTCTAGGATCTATGTGGGTACTAATTGTGGTATTTACAATAGGTCAGATAAATGACGCATACCTCCCTGATGGTGGGGGCCCCATAATTAAGAATATGTGTTATTCATCCAATTCACCGTGGATATCATAACCGGTATCTATGTGGGTACTAGAACATTACTCCTTGTATTGAGTAGGTTTTGAGGGAACCTACTTTTAATTTTAAAAATCTAGCACACAATGTCACATTTGTTGACATGATACTTCAAATTCATGTCACAATTATGTAAACTTTTATTTAAGCTTACAAGTTACAACAAATTACAACAATTCTGAATTCATTGAATGCAAAATACGATTTTTATTTTTTATTTTTGTAAAAACTCAATTAAACCTAAGAACATAACTCGTTTTCTGAATTTTTTTAATCTGCTTGAAAATTATGTTGTGTGAAAGCTCTTTCAATGTACTTTTGCATAAAATAATTTTTCACCATCCATAAGCATGTTTTAATTTATTCATATTGCACTCAAGAATTTTTTTCGATCGACCAAAAATTCGTATACTATATAACCAAGGAAAATAACTTATTTTTTAATTTTTAAATCTTCTTAAAAAATTATAATATTTAAAAGCCCTTTGAATGTCGTTTCACATAAAATAATTATGGGCCATTTTCGCAATAAGACTCCAAAGTATCCATTTTGTAACAATTCTAACCCCATTTTTTCGGTCCTCTGGGACCCCAATCTTTCCATTTTCTCTCAATGGGCCAAATGTTAACGGATTCCATTCATTGTGGCCGTTAACATTGTGGTTATCTTGCTTGTCAGTTCGTATGATATCTTGTCTTCTCGCCCTGTGACCAAGGAGCACTGTGAAACCGCCACTTTACCTCCCTTAGCGGCACAAATAGTTGCCGAATTCTCTGCTATATTTTTCCTACAAACCTCCCTGATAGTTTGCCTCCTATACGCGATATTCAGCATCACATAGACTTGGTCCCTGGGGCTTTTTTGCCGAATAAGCCACACTATCGTCTAAGCCTCGCCGAACACGAGGAACTTAGGTGCCAGGTGCAGGAATTATTGGCTATAGACCCCGCCTTAGCCCTTGTGCTGTACCTACATTATTAATCCCTAAGAAAGATGGTAGCTATAAGATGTGTGTGGATAGTCGGGCAATTAACAAAATTACTATCCGCTATCGTTTTCGCACTCCCCCATTGGATGATTTATTGGATTAGATTAGTGGTGCTACGGTCTTTAGCAAGTTGGACTTGAAAAGCGGTTATCATCCAATCTGATCGTCCGCGAGATTAGCGACGACTGTTTTCAAGATGCGTGAAGGTCTTTTTGAGTGGCTTGTCATGCCCTTTGGCCTTTCTAATGCTCCTAGCACCTTCATGCGATTATGCGAATGATGAATCTGGTGCTCCGTTCCTTCATTGGTCAGTTTGCCGTTGTCTATTTTGATGATATCCTTACTTTTAGTCATTTTATTTCTGAGCATGAGCAACATTTGCGTGCTATTTTAACTACTTTGGAGGATGAACATTTATTTGCCTCTTTGCCTAAGTGTGATTTTTTTCTCCGATCATGTGTGTGTGTGTTTGTGTGTGTTTTTTTGGCGATGTTGTCTCAAGTAATGGATTATTAGTTGACGAGTCGAAGATCGCTGCTATTCGATATTGGCCCGTACCACAGTCCATTTTTGAGGTTCATAGTTTTCACGACCGCGCCTCTTTTTATCGGCGTTTTATACCTCATTTCAGTTCTATTATGGCACCTATTAGTGATTGCATGAAAGGTGGCACCTTTTCTTGGTCTAGTGTGGCCGGGGCTTTATTTATTAAGGTTGGTCAAATGTCAAAATTATTTAAAAAATTTACTCAAGACTAGTTATTGTGTAAATGACCTTCCATTTAAGTAATGGTAAAATACATTTTGCAAGTGTCTAAACTACCCTTCTTAATTTATTTTTCTTTTTTTTTTCCCTTTTGTTGTTTACGAGAAAAATCGAGCCCTCCCAGGAAACTCACGTATGTTTCATTTCTTTCTTGCTCTTCTCTTAAGTTAGTTTGATCCTGTTTTTGTGGCTCCAAAAAATCTTCTTCCTTTACCATTTTACATGTAAAATCTTGAAATTCATATTGTTGGATTGGTGGGTGAAGATCTATAAACAATCCTCTTTTGGTGCTATGAAAGAAGAGTAAAAAATTTTGAAGAAATATGCAAATTGGTAAGTTTTCCTGCTATTTCTATTTGATAATCATCTTGTGTTTCTTGATTTCTGTATAAATTTCATGATCTTTATATGATGAGGTTGTAAAAATTAAATATCAGTGATAACGACTGTACAGTCGTTATGTGTTATGCATAACGACACTGCAATCGTTATCTCTTGCTTAGCTAGCTTTACCTTGATTTCATGATTCTCAATGCAAAGGTCTCATATTTTCATGTTCTCTAATTCAGTATGATATATTTTTATTGCAGTAAATATACATTAATCATAACGACTTTGAAGTCGTTATCTGTTAGGCATAACGACACTGCATTCGTTATCTGTTCAACTGCATGTTTCTTAAATTCCCAACTCAATGTCAAATATTTTCATGATTTATATCTTGAGTATCACATGTATGCAATGTGTTGATTATACATTAGGTATGACGATTGTACTAATTTATTGTGTAATGCATAACGACTCTACAATCGTTTTCTATGGTTCAGTCATCCTTTACCATTATAATCTTGTTTTAATTGCTTAGTTAAAATGCCACATGATTCAGGTATGTTCTAGTTCATTGAAGTAACATTTGTGATTTTTTCACTTGTTTTGTAGCCGTGAATTCTATGAAGATGGTGCGGATATAAATATGTCACTTTGTCTTTACCATTAGACATGCTATTGCTGCGACAAGATTTCTGAATGATAATGGGTATAGGTTTTGTTCCAAATTTTATACGAGTTCTTCTTGGAAAGATGCATATTCAGAAACTATTTACCCTTTGCCAAGTGAGAACGATTGGATAATCCAAGAGAAAGTCAAGTCAAGGATCGTGTTGCCTCCATTGTCACGACGTTCAAGGGATCGGCCAGCAAAAGAAAGAAAAAAATCAGCTGGGGAACCTCAAAAAAAATCAATCGGGGAGCCTTCCAAGATCCGAAAGTGTAGTAAATGTTCTAAGCCTGGCCATACTCGTAGTAAGTGTAAAGAGGACACACCAAAATGAACTAAAGTATCTTGTCACTTCGATATTTTTTGGGCGATCTCATCTTTTGTTGTGCTTCCAATGCATCGACATTCAAACATTTGGAGCAATGGTGATCATGTATTTAATGTGTAGATGCACATGTAACATTAACATGAACAAAACATCAAATTTGAATAGTTATGCTCGGTGGGATTTATTATTCATGCATTATTTTCGTCCTAATTGTGTTGAAACTGGTCAAGTATCATTATTACGAAACAATTAACGTTTTCTATCTCGACGGTGTTTAAGTAATCAAGAAATAAAAACACAATTTCACTCTACAATTGGCGAGTTTTAATCATAACAACACAAGTATCGTTATAACGAAACTGCTATCCTTTTCCATTCCGGGAGAGTATTGTATATAGACTGACGGTTCCGAACCGCGGTTCGATTCCCGGGTTCAGTTCGAATCTCGGCTGAAGGTTCCAAATAGGTGAAGCAACCGAACCGTACATGACGGTTCGGTTCGCTTTGGAACCGGTTCCGGTTTTTTTTTAACGCCTTACCTGCTTGACTATTTAACCCCCAACTAAAAATTTTTTAAAAATTTCAATAATATAAGTATATAACTATATAAGATTATAAATGCTTGAACTTAATTTTTTACCAACAATTAAGTTGCCTACGTATCCTCTCGTGAGGAATCAAAGCCTACGTAGTTCTCTTACCTCTTTAATTTAGTCACTTCCTGCGCCGGAAGTTGTTCCACTTCCTTCGGTTAGATCATAATCGTCATCAGAATCATTCTCATATTGTTGGGCTCTTTCATCTGCTTTGCACCAATCGTCGACACATGTTTGGGCTTCTAATGAATCGGGGTGCATGGTTGATCGTTTCGGATCCAAAATAAGTCCTCCCTTACTAAAAGCTTGTTCTACGGAAACGGTTGATACTGGACTTGCAAATATGTTTTTTCCATTCGTGATAGTATAGGATAAGTGTTTTGATGACGTTTCCACCATTCAAGGACCGGGAAATCTTTACCTACTTTGCTATCACCAAACTCAAAAGTTGTTGTTAGATAAATGTCAAGTTCGGGAGATCCATCGGATGAATCTTTAGGCCTTTTATGTCGTTGCCTCAATAATCGATCACCACCCCAAGTTTAGTTAAATCTTCCCAACTTGATTAGAACTAGAAGCGGTAGAACAAGAACGTGATCCATAACGATTTACATATTCATCAAATAATTCTCTAACTAATATTTTAACTTGACGCAATTGTAGATCAATATTAAAATTAATACCCAAAGCAAATGTAATAATAAGTTAAATAATCGATTAAACCTTCGCTTTAGTTCTCACGATCAAAAACACATGCAACAAGATTAATTAAAGGAATTTCCGTAAAATACTTTAACCGTTTACTTTTCATCAATACTATTGGTTCTGCTAAAACCATATCATCATGATATTCATCAAATGCACCGGCCACATTAATACATTCAACTAAAAGTAAATGTGATGTAGGATAATAAACACCACTTAAAACATGTGTCGCATCATAAAAAACTTTCAAAAAATCCAAAAGATTAGTGCAAACATCCCAATTTTGTGGATATAAAGTAACTTGAGGTACATTTTGTGAAATAAAAGTGCATAACAAGTCTTTGTATTCAAATGAGCTGTTTAGTAACTTATAAGTTGAATTCCAACGAATCGGAATATCTTTAGGAAATCTTTTTGGTCTCTTACCATCATTTTTACAATATTTCTGCTAATTTTTCATTACTGTATTATGTGACCATAAAAAAGAAATTGCTTGTTTAATTGGTGTAAGTGCAACATTTAAACATTTCAAGCCATCTTGTACACATAAATTTAAAACATGACATGTACATCGAATATGAAAAAATTTTCCGCCAATGTTAGGTTGACAAATAGTTTGTAACTCACTAATTGAAGCAGTATTTGCTGCCGCATTATCAAAAGAAATAGAAAAAATTTTCCTAACTAGACCATATTCTTCCAAAATATTTTGAATTATTCTAAAAATATTATTAGCATTATGTCGATCATCAAAACATCTCAATGAAATGATTCGTTTTTGCATATGCCATTCGCTATCAATCCATTGACATGTTATGCCTATGTATGAATGTGTTTCCCAATGATCACTCCAAATATCACTACAAATAGAAACCGAATTATCTAATTTTGAAAAAATTTGAATCAATTCTTTTTTTCGATCTTTAAACATTTTCAAAAGTGTACGTTTTAGAGTATTTCTAGGTACACGTTTTACACTAGGATTTAAAGCTCTTTGACAATAATTATTAAAACCAACCCTTTCACCAAAACTAAAAGATAAGTGTTCCATACTAATTATTTTCGCTAATTCCGTTTTATTTCTTTCATCAGAATATTTAAATAACTGAGAAGTACTAGAAGAATTTCCATACCCGGTAATTTGAGTTTGTGTCGACTGGAGTCCAATGACCATGTTACTATGCTTTTTTTCCAAATGTTTGGTGAAAGTGCCGTAGCCCCATCCAGATACGAATTTGAACTTCGTTTCGCAATAGTTGCATAATATTTGAAATTCCTTACCGTTTATTGGTACTTTTTTAAAGTGGGTATTAAAAATATCGGAATTGGAATTTCTCTTATTCTTCCTATCTACTTCTTCATGTTCGGGTTCCGGATCCGAACTATCAATTTGTGGATTTTTATTATGTCCGCTTTCTTCCGTTGAAAACTCACCAAAACCAAAGTTGTGGTTTGATGCATCTTCACTAAAGCCAGACATTTTAGTAGTAATAAAAGAAAAATATAGTATAGAAATTTAGAAAGTATAATAATAACTAATAAAAAATTAATAATTAAAAAGATAAAGTTGTATGTAAAAAATTAGAAATTAGAAATTAGAAATTTAGAATAGTAGATAAGTAGAAAATTAGAAATATAGAATTGCAGATTATAATTAGTAAGTATAAATTTGAATTAAAACTTGAAACTTGAAATTTGAAAAAAATGATAACAAGAATTAAGATAATTGAGATTAGAGAATTGAGAATTTGAGAATGAGAGAATTAGAGAATGAGAGATTGAGAATTGTAGGTTGTAGTGTGAAAAAAAGAAAGAATATGAGGTATTTATAGATATTAGTAAATAGTAATGAATAAAAAATATTAAAAATAAAAGAATTAAAAATATATATTTTAGGGGTGGGGCACTTACCTCTCACCCAACGGTCACAAGACTGGGTTTCAAACGATCAAGTGTACTGTTTGAATTTCAAACGGTCACTTCACCGTTTGAATTTTTTTAATCCTGTTCGGTTTGGAACCGAATCGACGAAACCGAACCGTCTGCTCGTTCCACGAAACTCCACCGAATCTGGAACCGTCAACCGTTCGGCCCGGTTTGACTGGTTCGAACCGACCGGTTTCGGTTCGAACCGTGAATCGCGGGTCGTCTAATTGTATAGTTGTGAAGTTGTCTCGTTATAATGAAATATGTATCGTTATAATGAAACAGGTGTCGTTAGAAAGAAACCGCTGTAGTTTTCCATTCCGGGGGAGTTTCACCGGTCGAAGTCAACACATGAAGTTATTAAATGATTATAAAGTTGTCTCGTTATAACGAAACCGCTGCCGTTTTCCATTCCGGGGGAGTTTCATGGGCTGGGAAGTCAAAACACCAAGTTACTATATGATTTTAAGGTTGTCTCGTTATAACGAAACATGTGTCGTTATAACGAACCCGCTGTCGTTTTGCCATTCGAAGGGAGTTTCACTGATCGGGAAGTCAACACACGAAATTATTATATGATTATAAAGTTGTCTCGTTATAACGAAACCGCTATCGTTTTCCATTCAGTGGGGGAGTTTCATAGGTCGGGAAGTCAAAACACCAAGTTACTATATGATTGTAAAGTTGTCTCGTTATAACCAAACTGGTGTCGTTATAACGAAACCGCTGTCGTTTTCCATTCTGGGCGAGTTTCACTGGTCGGGAAGTCAAAACACCAACTTAATATATGATTGTAAAGTTATCTCGTTATAACCAAACAGGTGTCGTTATAACGAAACCGTTGTCGTTTTCCATTCCGGGGGAGTTTCACTGGTCGGGAAGTCAAAACACCAAGTTACTATATGATTTTACAGTTGTCTCGTTATAATGAAACAGGTGTCGTTATAACGAACCTGCTGTCGTTTTGCCATTCCGATGGAGTTTCACTGATTGGGAAGTTAACACACGAAGTTATTATATGATTATAAAGTTGTCTCGTTATAACGAAACCACTATCGTTTTCCATTCCGTTGGGGAGTTTCATAAGTCGGGAAGTCAAAACACCAAGTTACTATATGATTATAAAATTATCTCGTTATAACGAAACATGTGTCTTTATAACGAAACCGTTTTCATTTTCCATATGGAGTTACTTTTACTAATCGGGAAGTCAAAACACGAATTTATTATGACATTGTGAAGTTTTCGTTATCAAAAAACAGGTATCGTTCTAACTCCAAGGTATTATAATATTGTTTTTTACTATATCACGAAATATGTATCGTTCTAGCTTATCGGGGATTGTTTCACTACTAAGGAATTCAATTAATCTTTCGAACTCAGCGTGACCAAACATTCATCGACTTGTAATTTCGGGAATGTTTGAACAACGGATACACTTTTATTATATTAATGATAACGCATGGCGTGTTCATTATTCAAAGTCATGTGTTCGATTGACGTTAAGTGTTTGTTAAGATTTTGGGGTTCTGGGCTTAGAGTTATAAGAGGTTTAGCATTGGGGTATGGGGTTGAATTGGGGGATAATGATATCTGTAGTTGTTATAAGAGATAGTTTTGTGATATCTGTAGTTATTTTGTGATGATGAGAAATTCACAATGAATTACTAATAACGATTTTTTGATTACCCAATTAGATTTATGACAAAGTAGGTTGTCATAGGTGCGCGGATAGTACAAGTAGTAAAAATTGGACCTTAAAAGGTCCGGCCATTGTTTCCACTAGGACGTAAGTGACTTTACATCTAGTTGATTGATTAATATAACATAAAATCTATGCATAAACAAATTTTGAAATTGGAAATTGTTTGATTATAAACTGAAAAACGTTAATTCATGCGATGTTCGAACAACGGAGACTGGTTTATGATATTAAGTCATGCATGGCGTGTTCATTATTCAAAGTCATGTAGTCGATTGACATTTTGTGTTTTGGGTTTTTTCGATTTTTTGTTTGGGGTTTGGGGTTTAGGATTCGGGGTTTAGGGGGTTTGGGGTTTAGGGTATAACGATACCTGTTTCGTTATAATGACAGTTGTTCTGTTAAAAACGGTAGTTTTTTAACGATAACGATAGTTATTTCCCCTGATAACGATACCTATTTCGTTATAACGACTGTTGTTCTGTTAAAAAAGGGCAGGTGTTTAACGATAACGATAGTTGTTTCCCGTGATAACGATATTAATTACCCGTTACAACGACAACTGTTCTGGTGAAAACGGTAGTTGTTTAACGATAACAATAGTTATTTCTCGTGATAACCATACCTGTTTCGTTATAACGACAGTTGTTCTGTTAAAAACGGTAGTTGTTTAACGATAACGATAGTTGTTTCCCGTGATAACGATACATGTTTTGTTATAACGACTGTTGTTCTATTAAAAAATGTAGTTGTTTAATGATAACGATAGTTGTTTCCCGTGATAACGATACCTCTTTCGTTATAACGACAGTTGTTCTGGTGAAAATAGTAGTTGTTTAACGATAACGATAGTTGTTTCCCATCATAACGATACCCGTTTCGTTATAATGACAGTTGTTCTGTTAAAAACGGTAGTTGTTTAACGATAACGATAGTTGTTTCCCGTGAGAACAATACCTGTTTCGTTATAACGACTGTTGTTCTGTTAAAAACGGTAGTTGTTTAACGATAACGATAGTTGTTTCCCGTGATAACGATACCTCTTTCGTTATAATGACTGTTGTTATGAGCTTTCGTTATAACAAAAGTTGGTTGAGTGAAAACGAACGTTGATTTACTGATAACGATAGATAATTCAATCATAACAAAAGTTGATCGAATGATAACGATAGTTGAGTTAGTGATAACGAAAATTGATGTAGTCATAACCAAAGTGGATTTTGTGATAACGAAAGTTGATTTAGGCATTAATGTGAAACTGCCTATTTTGAAAAATAAAAAACGTGTTTGTTAACAAAAAAAACTTTGAAACAAATATATTTCATGTCTAGTACCCAAACAGTTTTACACACACATACAAATTGGTTTCATACGTATGAAACAAAGGTTTCATACATATGAAACTTGTGTTTCATGTATGAAACGGATGTTTCATACGTATGAAACACAGATTTCATACATAATAATATATGCATTCTTTTTCCCAACTTTGCTACCATAGCATTCAATACAAGTAATTGATATATGCTTTATTTCGTGATAACGATACTTGTTAAGTGAACAATAGACAACGAATACAGTATCGTCATGCATAATGGATAACGACTGTACAGTCGTTATCATTGATATACACTATTGTAGAATTAGAAGAGGAGATTACAAAATCAAATTTGATCAACGAAAGTTGATTTTGTGATAACAAAAGTTGATTATATGATAACGAAAGTTGTTTGGGTGATAACGAAAGTGGATTGAGTTATAACGAAAGTTGATTAAGTGATAACGAAAGTTGACTAGGTGATAACGAAACTTGATTTCGTCAAAACTAACGTTGATGTAGTCATAACGAAAGTTGATGTGGTCATAACGAAAGTTGACGGATTGATAACGAAAATCAAATCTGTTGCTGTAGGAACATTGATTGCCATCTACAAATAACTACTCCGGAAAATAATTCCATATTCACCTTCAAAGTTTTAGATGAAGAAAGAATTGGTAGAAATCACTGCACTAATTCCTCATTCTCAAACAGGAATGGTTGAAATTGGAATCCATAGAATCCACCACGTGCTTCACTGAGTATACAAAGATTTTTCTTAAATAAAAAATAATTAACTACAGGTTCACTAGAGAGGAGAAAGAATGCGGTGGCCAAAATAGATTGGAAAGAGACACTGGAGAGTCACATGATCAAGTTCGACGTGAAGGGCCTGGAGAAGAAGGAGTTCCCTTTTTTTCCAAAAAAAATAAATAAATTAATAATCATGAGAACAAAATGCTATACACAAACCGGTACCATTCTGGATTCCTTAGTCTCTCTTTTACACAGCAAAGCCATGATTAATGCTATTCATAAATTATTGAATACAAATGTAGGACAAACACCTTTTTTTCCACTACAATTTTCATACAAGTCTCGAGATTATAAAGATATGACTGTCAAATTAATCCATCCCCTATAATGATATACGGCAAATCTACACAGCAATCGGGTCAGCCGACGGCTCCGGTGGAGCACCACTGCTACAATTGACGACCACCACTATACCATCGGCTTCAACATCAATAATCACTGAATCACCTTTTTTGATGTCGCATGAAAGCATTTCTTGGCCATGGAGAAGAAGGAATTGAAGATCGAATTTGATGAGACTCTGAATTAAGTTGGAGATACGTTGGACTCATTTTTTGTGGTTATTCCTTTGGTGTTTGTGTGAGTAGTTTCTGCAGGTTGGGGAAGAAGTAATGACGGCAGAAGGCGATGGTTATTCCTCTGGTGAATGGTGAATGAGAGAGTGAATTGGGGAAGAAGGTGAATGAGAGACGAATTGGGGAAGAATTTTGGTATAGGTAAGTGTAGATATAGAAGTAATTTTCCTTTTCATATTATTTTACATTAAATTTTATATGGGGTTTCTAGTCAAAGGTCATTTTGACAATTTCAATCAGTGCGGAAGCTATTTGGCCCAATATCCTCTGGCTCAATGTGCTTTTAAGACTATCAAGTCACAAATTATCTTTGTGTCTGCTCTTGTGTTACTCGATTTCTCTATGTCCTTTGAGCTTTGTTGTGAAGCTTCCAAAGCCGGCATGGGGGGTGTTCTAAGTCAAGAGGGCCATCCTGTTGGCTGTTGCCAATTTCTGTGAGAAATTATCAGGTGCTCGTAATCGTTATAGTGCCTAGGATCTGGAATTTTATGCAGTTGTGCATGCCGGGCATCATTGGCACCATTATCTTTTCCACCATGAGTTTATATCATATACGGATCATGATACACTTCGCCATCTTATTCTTCAGGAATTTATTTCTTTGCGGCATACCTTTTGGTTCGACTTCTTACAGCAATTCACATTTGTTATCAAACATAAATCTGGTAGCACTAATAAGGTTGCGGACGCTTTGAGCCATTGCCACTCACTATTAGTCTAGATACGGACTTCTTTGACTGGCTTTGACACTTTCAAGGATCTTTGTACCGGCGATTCTCTTTTTTTGGGAATGTTCTGCGTGAATTGCAAGGGGGATAGTCTTCGGATTTTTTTTTTATTATTTTTTTTTGCAGGATGGTTTTCTCTTTAAGGGGTTGCATTTGTGTGTGCCCGATTGAAGCATTCGGTAGAAACTTTTGGATGACACATGGTAAGTGACTTGTTGGACGCTACCGGACCTTGGAACTTTTATCGTGTTCTTACTTTTGGCCTTCTATGGGCCGTGATGTGTACAGGTATGTTTCTTGGTGTCGTATTTGCAATATCTCAAAGGATAATGCCACAAATGCTGGTTTATACATGTTGTTGGCCATTCCTACTGAGCCATGGACTCATATTAGTATGGATTTTGTATTGGGCTACCTCGTACCCAACGTGGCTTCGATTTTACTTTTGTCGTGGTTGTTCGCTTCTCCAGGATGGCCCACTTCGTTCCTTGTAAAAAAAACCACAGACGCTCTTCATGCCGACCAGTTATTCTGTTAGATCCCACATCGGGTATAAAAACCAATTCATAAGGTGAGGGTAAATCTCCCCTAGTAAGCCGATTTTCTAGGAGGAATTAGGCTCAATATCCTTCTTCACATATTCTTTCAAGAAATTTATCGCCTCCACGATCTCACTTCTTCTATTGTCTTTGGGCGTGTTGTCGCAGTACGCCAAAATTTATTTTATTTCCTTACTCGGTTTCAAAACTACAAATTAATGTAGAAGTGGTAAGTAAGGGTCGAACCCAAGAGGAACGGTGTTTGATCTAGTTGTTTTTATCAATTAATATAAAAAGGGGGGTTTTGTGAAGTTGGATGCAATTCGAAAATAAAATTACAAAATAAAAGAGATGAAAATGAAACAATTGAAGATATATCTAGTTCTCGGGTTCGGTTGTGTCAACATCTTGTGTTTATCTTTCCCATGCAACGTGTACTATCCCTTATTCTATTTATCAACTCCAATTAATCAATACGATCTGATTAACGAATTCTTCCTTAAGTGTATTAAATGAAAGTGAGTTCTTTAACTTAACGTCTAGCTATTGGATAATCCTAAACAAGTTCTTAGGATTTAATGCAACGCTAGTGTGAAATGAACAAGAAGAATGAGTTGAATTAGATGATCAATTTCACAAACTTGAATTAATACATCTAAGTTGATTTATTAACAAATATGCACGACATTCGTTTGCTACCGTGGATTGGAATCTAGTGACAATTACGGATCAAAAGTTCCAATCCTAGCACATAACTTGAACTTAAAGATTAATTGATTCAATTGGCCAAAGTGAATGCAATAATCACATAAATTCAAAACGGGTTTAAAAGCATAACAAATCAACAAATTGAAATAGAGGAAAAGATAAAACGTTAGCAAAGAGTTAGAGAAGATAACAACATGATAATTGAACACAACGTCCCCCTCGAATTAGATAGAGAAGTCTAACTACTCATATTAGCGGGTATCACCACTGCTATATGATAGATTATACTTCACTATCTCAAGTAATATATGCAAACTATAGAAATCACGTAAATAATGCTAAGAATTAAATAGAAGTCTAACTACTCATATATGCGGGTTAAATACTTATAAGCAGTAGAACGCCGTGTATCACCTCTGCAATATATGAGAAATTATCTTTCTCAAACATGAAAAATAAAAGAAGAAGAGAAATTAGTGAAGAAATGCTCCGCTAATCATATTCACTGGTCAAGTATCGTCGATTGATTATTCGAACCTAAATTTAGGTTTTTACTTCCGCCGGAATATGAAAAACTAAGAGCTTTCAAGCTAGAACTAAGAACAAATGATGAAGAGAATTTTATTGATGAGAAAATTGGAGAGAATCATAAGCTAATTCTCTCTACAAGTTGTGTGATTCAAGCTTGGAAATGCCTCTATTTATAGGCAAAATATTACACCAAAAAATATTAAAAAATCATAAAAGTCTTCCTTCATGAGTCTATTGTGGTGTGCTCAAGTTGTTTTATTTCTAAGAAGTTAAGAAAATACCAAAAAACACGTTTTATGGTAGGTGGAGTCCGCTGGTCAAAATCTGCAGTGGTGTAAGGCGTGACTCGAGTCACATGGCCGACTCGAGTCACGATCGCTTAGTCACCGCGCGCAGCGAATCCAGGAAGGCCAGGGACGGTTGCGGCGTGACTCGATCACTTGCGGCGGTGACTCGAGTCACTTGCGACGCTGATCGAGCATGATCGGGCGTGACTCGAGTCACTTGCGGAGCTGACTCGATCACGTGCGGCGGTGACTCGAGTCACCCGAGTCACCCAGAAATTTCACACTAAGTCCATCAACGTTTGAATGTGCTTCATTTTGGTCCTTTCCAAATTGTAGTTTGGTCCTCAAACTTTTTGAAAAGATTCACTTTGGTCCTCAGACTTTTGAAAAGTTGCACTTTGGTCCCCAACAGTTTTGGCTTTGACGCTTTTAGTCATTTTTCTTCAAATGGCCATAACTTTCACTAGGAAACTCCGATTTGAGATCCGGAAAAAGTTTGGGAATCCTCTTTTGATGTTCTTCGACTTTGGCACAAGAAAAATTGTAAAAAAAACTTTTCATAAAATTGCATCGGAGGTCCTTCATTTTTTATTCGCTTGCCTTTTTGGTCTCGAGTTTCCGTTTTCATTCGATTTTCATCCTTTTTGACTCCTTTTGATTCTTTGTGACCCTAAACACCATAATAAAGGAAAAACACATAAAACGGAACATATAACATTAATAAAACACACAAATACATAAAATAGAAGAGTTATTTAAGTGCTTTCCTAGCATTTATCAGTCTTTGACCGGGACACCTGCTTTCTTAGCCATTTTGGCACAATCTGTGGAAGTTGGCTAATACTTCGTTGAGTACATCCGGCCGGCACTGGGATCAGGTCCTCAGTCGTGCTGAATTCACGCATAATCATGCTCTCAATCAAAGCATGAGGTTTTGTCCCTTTCAGGTTTGTCTACGACGTCATTCCTTGAAGTCCTCTTGATCTCATTTCTTTGCCACCTCGTTCTCCTTTGCATGGTTCGGTGGTGGATTTCACTGCTGATCTTAAGCAGGTCCACGAAGAGGCACTCTCTAATCTTACCGAGGCTACTTCACGCTACAGACAAGCGGCTGATCCTCGTCTTCTTTTTTTGGATTTGGAGGTAGGCGATTTGGTGTGGGCAGTCTTGATTGAGGATTGCTTCCCTGCTCATGAGTACAAGAAGTTGGCTTCCCGCAAGCTTGGCCCTGTGCGCATCTTCAAGAAGATTAATTCCAATGCCTACCGCCTTTATCTTCTTGATCATCTACACACTTTGGATGTTTTCAACGTTCACCACTTAATTCCTTTTCATGGCGAGCATTCCGATTTGAGGTCGACTCTCTCCACCCCCGGGGAGGCTAATGTAGCGCACACCTAACTTGGCCTTTCTCTTTATTCTTACAGCTATGATTTTTTATGTTTAAGGTTAATTTTGTCATTCTTTCATTTATCGTAAAAACCTAGCATAAAAGGTGCACTGTAAGACAATTTTGGGGCAGTTTCTCACGTGAAGAAGAACTCATTGAATTGGCCTGTTAATTTGCTCAGGTTGCTGCTGTTAATTTTTAGTTCCCGGAATTGTTTGCTACTTCAGTTATGCATCTAGAACGCTCAATTGTAAATGTCTAGTATATTTTATTCTTACCTTGCAGATAATTTTAGATTTTGATTACAGACCGATAAATTAAATTGATTACAAGAGTCCATTCGAAAGAGGTAGCACTATATATACGTGGAGGTAGTCGTTCATTTGTGACCATTAGAGAAACGCTTCTAATATGTTGAATATACAAGACTTCACAGTAAATTTTATGGAAAAATTTTGGTAAGTTTATTAAATACATAGGTTAATTTTATTTTTTATTTTTTAAAATAGACATAAGTTAATGTTATATTGGCAAAAAAATTATTATATTGATTTGATAAGAGTTGATCCGTCAATTCAACCAATGAATCGCCTGTTAAGTGAGCAAAGTGACCCAACTCTTTGTCCAGGTCAATATTCAGGCATGGTCGAGTATAATAACAATAATGACAGATGAAACCTTCATTGGTGGATTAAATTTTTTTTTCACCTGTTTGTACATATTTTAATGTTGACTGGTACTAAGATAATAGTATTGGAACTGTAATTTCGTCAATCCCAGAAATTTATGTGAATTAAATTTTTTTAACACGACAAAATATTGAATGATTCCACGTTGAGCTTCCTAAAAGGGAATAAATAGATTTAACCACATACGCCCAATGAAGTTGGCAGTTTGTTATTGACCTTAATATTTTAACCGCAAGATTGAAAACAAAAGCTAGGATTTTGGAGGAATATGTGTGGCACTCAACTTCCTCCTTCCATTATAAATTGAATTCAGTAGATTTACAAATACACATAAAAAGAAAAAATAAAATAAAATAAAATAAAACAAAAAAAAAAATACAATAAGATCAAAGATATGATGAATATGATTTTACAATTCACCCTTTTCTTGCTGAGCCTGTTGGTGCACATTGCAAACGCCCAACCGGCTGCAGGCGCCCAAGCAACCTCTTCAACTTTTGATATCACAAAGTATGGTGCGAAGCCTGATGCAAATATAGCAGAGGTACGTATGTATCTTTTATTGAAAAAAAAAAAAAAAAAAAACAACAACAACATCGATCACAGATGAAAACAAGTTCCGAAAGTGCATGTGATTGCGATCATATAATTTTCTCCAAACACAAATTGTAATTAATGTATGCATGATAGGCTCTAACAAATGCTTGGAAGGAAGCATGCGCGGCAACAGCTGCCAGCACCGTTTTGGTACCACAAGGCACATTTATGTTAGATCAAGTGAAACTAGTTGGCCCTTGCAAAGCCCCAATCGAGATTCAACTCCAGGGCACCATTAAAGCACCTTCAGATTTTAATCAATTGCCCGACAAGAAGGCTGAATGGATCACTATTAATTATGTCGACCATTTGACAATACAAGGCGGCGGTGTTTTTGATGGAAATGGCCAAGAAGCATGGACCAAAAACGATTGTGGCAAGAATCCGAATTGCGTCAAGCTTCCATTGGTAAGCGTACATACATCACGTACGGATCATGTGTGTGATGGAAGAGCAGAACAGCACTATATATTATTATTGAGTTAATTAATTACTACTGATCATTGATTTGATTTCATGCGTATGCACAGAATTTGAGTTTTAATTTCGTCACCAACGCCAGCATCCACGATGTGACAACAAAAGACAGCAAAAATTTCCACGTCAATGTGATCGGGTGCAAGAATGTTACATTCCAACGATTTACTGTGAGTGCACCCGGTGAAAGCATCAATACAGACGGACTTCACATCGCAAAGTCAGAAGGGATTAACGTAACAGACAGCGTCATAAAGACAGGGGACGATTGCATATCCATTGGTGATGGCATGAAACAACTCTATATCACAAACGTCACCTGTGGGCCAGGCCACGGCATCAGTGTTGGAAGTCTCGGCAAAGGTGCAACGGAAGAAGATGTGACGGGGATATATGTCAGGAATTGCACGTTCATTGGCACACAAAATGGCATTAGAGTGAAAACATGGCCCTCTGCCCCGGCGACACTCAAGATCACGGATTTGCACTATGAAGATATCATTATGGATAATGTTGAGAATCCCATCGTTATCGATCAGGAGTATTGTCCATATAATCAGTGCAAGCTAGACGTAAGTCGAAATCAAACTTTGATCGGTGCAAAGTCAATTATTAATTTATATGTCGTTCACTCACTAGCTAAGTTATTTTTTGCATGTTTATATGCTACGTGCAGTCGCCATCTCTTATCCAAGTTAGTCAAATGACTGTGAAAAATGTGCGGGGCACATCAAAAACTCCAGTGGCGGTGACATTTTCTTGTAGCAAAGCAAAACCATGCCAAAATGTGGAGATCGGAGATATTGATCTTAAATACACGGGAACTCAAGGCGGTATCTCAACAAAATGTTCCAACATCAAGCCTACTTTTGTTGGCAAACAGAATCCACCAATCTGTGCCGCTCCTGCTCAGGCTGCTTAAATCAAATCTCCAACATTCTTGCAAACGAAAGCTTTATTCGAAGTTTTAATCATATGATTTTCTACAAATGTAAATAATAATGTCTCTGCAAAAGTGTAGAGACATCTCGTAGGTTTATATCCGTCCAATTTTGTGTATGGATGTAGGATTAGTAGACATGAGTAACTGATCATGTGCACCACAATAATTAAATTAGATATATGCTACATGAACGTCATTTTTTCAAAGAGATGTGTTTGTTCCCTTTGCTTAATATTATAAGTTTCATCACACCTTTAAAATAACTCAATTCTTCGCTAGAATCGTCATGGAACGGAGCACTACCTTGCAACGTAAGTTGAAATGAGAAAATTGAAAATTAGATGAACACAAAAATTTTACGTGGAAAACCCCCAAATTAATTTGGAAAAACCACTGACAAAATTATATGGATTTCATTACAGTAGGAGAATATAACCTCTCTTTATATACAAGGAGATAACAATGATCAATCTCTCTTGTAATATAAGAGAACACAAGTAGTAGAAAGACTAGGAGAAACAGTACTTTCTCTCACAATTTACCGTCTCTCTACTCTCTATTTTTCTCTCTACTATCTCCCATAACATACCTTGGTGGTAGTTCTCAATTGTGCGCCACTCACCTAACCATATTACTCTCATCTATCGCATCTTCCTTGGTTGTGTCTCAACTGCCACTCACCGACCTTGCCATGCACGTATCTCACTCAAAATGGCAAATGAAGCAACAAGCCCTTTTATAGAGTTCATTTCTTAGCCGTCAAGAAAGTTAAGCCTCATTTGACCGGTCAAAGTCGCTATTTTTAACTTTTCCAAGTTGTTTTCAAATTGAATTCGAACTCTTCAAATTAATGGTGTTCAATTTGAACTTGAACTCTTAAAGTTGTAAAGGTCAAATTAAATTCGAACTCTTACTTTTCAATTTCTGAATAGCCAAGTAGCTTGACTTTCTAGAAGTAATTTTACCATAACACTCTTTTCTTCTCTTCGGAGACCATATATATGTGCTCATTGTTAACGGAGGTTTTCATCTTTGTTTTTTTTTTTTTTTTTGGGGTGTCCCCTTTTTTCTTTCCTCATTGTTTTTTTGGTTGTCCATTTCTCAGATTCCCAAGACACGAGTTGAGAGGATATACTGACGACGCAATAGACCTTCAGGACGAGGCATGTCTCAAGAGCCCGGGAACGGAATGATAAATGTGATCTGAAAGGCCAAATGCCAAATGCCATTGGTTTTAGTTATTGTTGTTCTTGTTTACTATTGTAAGACTTTCTCAGACACAGACAAAAAGTTGATTGGGGATGAAACTATCAATTACAAATGAAAAATATGTAGGGACTTTAAAACTAAAAGCATTTCCCAGGCTTTAGGAGAAATGGAGGCTGAAACTCCCAGGATTTAAATAGAGTGAATTAGTCAGAGAAATTGAGATTAAGCTCAAGAAAAAAATTTCTCAGGATTTAAATACGTTGATGCACGTCTTTTCCAAATCAAAATAGCACACTATTATATTAGGAAATTGTGTACGACGGCAAGACTTCTCTCTAATCAAGTATCAAATAATAAGCAAAAACTAGTTTTTCCTTTAACAAAAAATGTGTAGGAAAATATACCTTTTCTACTCCGTTTTTCATTTGGTCTGCAAGGTTTTCCTTTAACTTGTAGATGGCAAACGAGCCAAATTGGTGCATTGTTGGCCATTTCGCAGTTGGTCGTTCTTCCCACATTTTTCTTTTATTGCAAATGTGAGAAAAAACAACTAGGTTTTTGGTTCGACAACGTGTAAAATGAACTTCCAAACTTGGTTGGACTACAATATCATGGATTGCTGTCAGTATTCTGGGGGTTGCCCAGTAAAATATTATCAAGGAGCACTGGTTTAGTGACATTGAGGTCGTTAGATTTTGCTAAGCCTATATAGTTTAGCATGCAGAGTATACTGATTGTATGATTAGATGCAGTGGTTGAATTTAGCAGTTGCATCTATTAAGTACTTTCAACTGCTCGCAATAATTGATCAAAGTCAGCTGGGTGGATAACTCAAAGTAGAATAGAAACGATTCTCCTCCAATTTGGAGATTATACCTTTCACCACGGACTACCCTGGGCTTTTCAGTCATTCGCCATTTGTTTAACCAGTTCTGAAACAGAACTGGCATGTGAATAATTTATGCAGCACCCGTGTTAGCTTTTCTTCATCTTTAGAATGTTTGCTCCGACTCTCTCATCTGCAAGTGTATATTCAGAATGATCTCATTTGGTTTATGGAGATATTTGATGTACGGTATGCATTTTACTTTTCAGTTTGAGTTCCAGCAAAGCAAACATGTTCCCATGGACAACAGAGGATGTTTGATATTAATAAGAAGCCCACTGCAATGTAACAGAAACAGGAGACATTAGCACGGTCGCTCGAAAAATATTCCTCATTCACAAGGAAAGCCATAACCATAATCCGTCCACATTAGTACTAGATGACACCACGTCTCAGAATACAAGAAAAGGTTTCTCATGTACACCACCACTCTTAGTAGGACTGACTCAAAGCAACATTACATTGCAAACTCTTTGACAACTTGCTGCTAGTTTTATTTCTTTCCTCGCAGTTTCACGCCAAGGGCCCTTTCCAGTTTTGAAATAATCTGCTGATTTGGAATAGCCTTTCCAGATTCATATTCCTGGATCACTTGGGGCTTCTCATTTATCATCTGGAACCAAAAAAGCTCATGTAAAGTTAATTGGGCAATTCATTCACAAGGGCGCAAAACAAAATAGGTAGAACGTACCTGAGCAAGCTGAGCCTGCGTCAGTTTCTTCTCCAGTCGAGCCTGCATGATAGCTTTCTTCAGTTCACTGGGCACCTTTTCATCTGTGACGTGACAACATAAAGAAAATTATAATGGGACAAAGAAAGGTCCGTAGAAGAAATACTTTAAATACAACACACCCAAGTAGGATTTTTGCCTAGAGAAGCTTTGACTACTAATTGCTCATACAGACCAGGAGTATATAAAACTTCACCTATCAATTAATCATCCAAACTGAAAATATTTTGCATAGGACTTGAAGAATAAAAAGAATCACAAAAACGACAAAAATATCGAATAAGTAATGGTATAAAACACTTCAGATCCATCCAACAGTAAACTTTTGCAGAACAGCTGGAGTGGGAAGCAAATGCGTGTAACAATGCCATGTGGTTGAACAGTTAACCAACTGATATTAATAAATTGGATCAGGGTAACCCTAAGGCTGGAATCACCAAAGGCAGCCTTCTAGTAACTTTATCAAATAACACTAGCCAAAAGAATATTCTCCATAGGGTAGTCTTTCAATCAAACAGTAACCGACTAACTAACGACCAACACAAAACATCTAACAATCCTCTAAAAATTGCATTCAGGCAAACAATTCCAGAAATTTGACAATACATTTAAGAGAAACCGAGCACCAAGTGATTCTTATTGTTTGACACAAGGCAGAGACAGTGTTCTTAGAGATAAATGGAAAATCGTGACAGCGGAAAGGGATATTGAGTTAAACTAGCGTCCACGAGAAATAATGACAAAGGAAGGATAATCATTTGAGGAAGCATGAGAATTCAATTATTTTCTTTTAAATGACTGCAGGTTTGCAAGTGTTCTTCAATGAAACAGAAATACAAGCTTCAAGATACTCAATTGTTTTTTAGTTTCCTCGAAGCTCCCGCATTAAAAGATGGGGTTTTATGATCTTAACAAAATATAGTGGCATGCAAGTGACTTGACAATGTAATTGATTGTTTAACAAAAACAACAGCCGTGATATAATCACAATCAGGGTACAGGCAATAAACGGTTTTTACTCACGAGCCAAATTTTCTGTTTCTTCATCAAGCTTCCTGGTGTTCAAAGTGGTGCTGCTGGAGGCAGCTTTATTTGTCCCCGCGGCAGCTGCAGGAGATATGATAAATGTTAGAAGCATCAAGCGAAGCTAGATCTACTCAGAAGTCGACACTTCCATAAATATCTAGACAGACAGTCTGCAAAGAAAACAAGACTCCACTTGCAAGTTAGAAAAGCATTTTGCATAAAGGGTAATAAAAAGATCACGGGATACTCGTCTCACAATATAAAAACCGAAAACAATAAAGGTACTTTTTGTTTCTGCAACCAAAAAAAATCCTCTGGATAAACATGATCTTGAACCAGAAGTAATATTTGTTAATGTCTGTTAAAGCTTGGGTGAAGGTTTTCTTCTGGAGGATCCCTGAAAACAGGTTTAACACTGCATTGCATCTGCTCTCTTAGAACATATATTTGAGAACACAACATTAAATTTATTCTTGAATAGAAAATCAACTGGAGTAACATCACATTATTGTCAATCCAGGACCACTGATTCTGATGTTACCCATTGTCCTCATAGATTCTTCCTTTTTCATATTTATCAACGCTAAATTCATGCCATGATATTACCTGATCCAGTTATTCACAAAACTACCAAAAAGGAAACTAAATATTATTTTGTAACGAAAATAAAAGAAACAGAACATATAATACTAATAAGTAATAACCACAAACCCACTTGAAAAAGAGCTATACAAAGGCTGGCAGCTAATCAGGGTTAACATGACCTTCATTTCAATTTTCAAGTTAACTCCCAATTTCATTATGTGGCAGGGAATCTGGGGCTCTATCATTCATGAAATTCAAAAGGAATCCAAAGCCGATATGAACTTATATTCTGTTTCTTAAAATAGTAAAGCACAATTGTTATCCCCAATTATAGGTAGACAACCTCAAATATAACTATTTTCCACAATATTACTCTTGATTGAAGTCAATATGCCGTTAGTTGAAGAGGTTAGGAAGCAGGAAGGGTTCGGCAATGAAGGAGAAAATATTCTCACAAACAAATGAAGATATGAATGAATTATAATTTATAAATCATTAATCATTGCGAAGAAGGCCAAACCCAGCTGAACAAAGAAGTCCGTACGCACACAGATGACACGTGTAAACAACCAATAAACACTTGACCTAAAAGTTCAAGCTAGCTGTTATATTAGGCCAAATATATATGTCTGACTATTATCTTCAAGACAAGATACAGATTAAAAGCGATGGCAAAACCTAGACAAGGAAGGTCAATTAATTATCTTGGAAACGAATCCATCTAGCGGATATAACTAAATTTTAAAACATCGGAATCGACAGGAATGAACATCATGTAATTTCCATGACAAAAGGTATATAAATGGAGGAAAATACAGACGAATACTTACATTTTCTGACTGTCTCGATCTCCGCGCCGGAACGACGGGCGGCGTTGACGGCTTTTTCATCCTTGCGGGCGGCGGCAGTAGGAGCCTTCTTACGGATCACAACTGGTTCCCAATCCTGTGAGATCCCTGACATTTCTTTTCGCTTTCTTCCTTTACCTTCTCTGTGATTTATGATGTGGAAAACGTCGCGTGACCTTTGGGAGGGGCTGAGAGGGTATCCTTGATTTTTATATATGGAGGGGTTTACGGGGACTGTTTGGTTGCGGGATTCTGTTTCGCGTCCAAATAGAATATCTTCGTGCTTATCCATAAGGTTTACAAGTTGGCCCTCAATCCATTGTCGATATGGCATGTCAGACCCCCCACCAAAAACCCTTGAGAGGGTGTATTTGATTGGACAATATTTTTCAAGAAAAAAATTATCTTTTCACATTTTTCTGGGTTTTGATATATTTGATTGTATTTTCTTTTTCTCGAAAAGGTTTTTCAGTTTTTCTTGAAATCCTTTTTTTTCCTCGTTTTAGAGAAAACTATTTTTCTTGGGAGAGGTGGTTTACTTTTTTTTTTGTAATGGACAATTTACTTCAATCCTAAAAATAAGAAAAAATGATCAAATTTCATTTGAAAAAAACTAAAAAATAAGGAAAATAATATTATTTTTCAACTTTTAAATTAGCCCAATCAAACACTTACAACTATTATTTTTTCAAAAAATCCTTTCCGAAATTTATTTACTTGAAAAACGTTTTCCTTCTAACTATTTTTCGACTTTTCAATCAAATATACCATGTTTCTTATTAGGAATATTCCGTTCCCATCGGTGGTTCCTAAAAATAAGGAACTACCAAGCCATTTTGGGGTCGATTCGACCCCCGTTTTGAAATTCGGGATCAGATCTGGAATCAACACGGCGAGGGAGAGTGCCCAAAAATATTACCAAAATTTTGACCGGTGGTCACGACGGCTACGATGTCGCCGGAAAAAATTTGAAAAATTCCTAGCACTCCCCTCACCGTATTGATTCCAAATTTAATGCCAAATTTCAAAACGGAAATCGAATTGACCCCCAAAATAGCTCGATGGTACCTTATTTTTAGGAACCACCGCTGGAACTTAAAATTCCCATGTATCTTATTCCCCCCACCCCGCAACCGAAAAACAAAAAAAAGGAAATGGCTTCATCTCAGTCTTAGAACTCTTCTAAATACCGAACGAAACTTGCTAATTCTGGGAGAAAAATGTTCTACTCTTCTTCCACAATCCCTACCCGTTACCGGGGCGAGGATCTGGCATACATGCGTTCAGAAAACATTTCAGTTTCTTGTAATTTCTCACCGTTGGAAGGAATCGCATAAATGAAGAACTCTGCTCTCTCTTCATCAAATTCCTAACAAAATCAACTGCGTCTCATGATTTTTGGTGAAAAGACTCATGTTGTTCCACAATTACCATTCCCTATCCAATTCCACCGTCGAAATTGGATATTTAGACCACCCACTAGAAGCCCACCTGAAGATTTTGTGAAATAAAGCCCAGCACGAGCAGCTATCACAAATCGGAGAATTTAGCTCTCAGGCAATTCCGGTTGCACTGGCATCCTGCACCGCAATCTGCAGACTAACTCAATTCCGGGTACTTCTTGGGTTCTAAGCATATATCTTTTGTGTTTTATACACGCATCCATGATATAAAGATTGTGTTTTTCATATTGATTTAATTTGTGATGGGCAGATGTGTACAGAGAATCAACTTCTTGTGGTAGGTCAGTTGAAACTTAAACTTCAGCATTAGTTTTCCTGTTAGAATGACCCCATGGTATGAACGCATAGATATGATATCTCCACATGGAATCTCTTGTGTTTTCTATAAAATGAACTTCACAGGATAGAGGTGGTGGGTTCTGAGTTCAAGATTTGAATATCCAATAGGTATAATTTGATTCGACATGATAGTTTATCTATTTACCTTATAGTTCCTTAATGCATTCGTAGTTGACGCTAAGGGCATATTATTCTCCTTCAATATGGCATAGTCTCAAGTTTGATGAAATTAGTTGTGCTTATGATAATTGATAAAGTTACATATGAGAACCGTCTCAACGATGTAAAAACAGGAACTTACATAATTGAATATGAGAACTTATTCCTGAGGACATTGAATTGTTTTGCAGACTCTCTCACACACGCACGCCTGTGCGCGCATACACACACACACTCTCTCTCTCTCTCTCTGTCTCTCTCTCTCTCTGAAATCACCAACCATGTGAATATGAATTGATTGTGTTCAAATGGTGTTGAGACCCCACTTTGCGAGTATATCATGTCCTTGGAAATTAACACTTAATTCTTACAATACCTAGCGTGTATATCATGTGCTTGAAAATGGCAAAAAGGAGTCGACTGTTGTCAATGGTTTGTAACTTAAATCAAAGAAACAATCTATTCTCGTTCCTCTTCATCCTAGCCATCTAATATCTAAATTTTTCAACATGGCACAACAAGCAAAGACCGTTGGAAATAGAGTGCGTGTCACTTTGGGAAATTTAATGGATTTAATAAGCTTTTATTGATAAGCCATTATAAAATGAACTGCAATCAAGAGCTTCCATTATTTATTATGGAAATTTTGCCTTGCCTAGCAGTGATAGAACTATCTACAGCATGCTACTTATTGAGATTGAGGTTCTATTCATGAGAATCCCTCTCTTTTAGTTCAAAATACATTCTTTGAAGCTATATCAACTAAATATAGGCATAACTTTTACAACATGGACATATGAACTATGAGGAATTTTATCTTTGTTATCGTGTTTTCTTCAACTTGTCCCTTGTGACTTTTTCCAGCTTCCCAACAAATATTAGGGTACTTAATTTTACAATTGTACTCATCGCTCCCATCACAACAATCTGCTCAACATGTGCTGCTTTAAGATTTAAATAATGAAATGCGAAAGCAAGAACAATATGACGGTGAAGATGCTAAAGATTTTTGTATCGTCGTGCATGATAAGCCTTATTATTTGGATATCAATGTGAGCTCCATTTGAAGAAAATGTTACAATAGAAACATGGAAGGCGGATGTGTAACAAAATTCTAGTCCTATAGAGAGAAGATTGAACTGGAAAATTGACCTACAATACAAGTTACTAATTTAATCTAAAAGTGATGTTCGATTTAAAGAGCATACCACAAACTAGGGAAATAGACTCATTTTGAGCACCTTTTGTAATATTTTGAATTGATTTTTCATAAATTGTAGCTGTTTTGCATACAAGAGGCAAAAAATGAAGCTGAACTTGAAAATTCTGAAGAGGAATTGAATCAGATGCTGTAGGTTCTGTTGAATTTTCAATTCTTCCTTTCTATATGACTGAAATTGGTTCAGTTCATATCACTTCCACCAACTTATTCCATAATCAAAATGGTAATTTGAGAGCATTGTATACGAAGGTATGAGTGATTGTCACCTTCATGTGGAAGTTGAGACATACTATCGAAGGAATTAAATAAAGCATCCCAAATCATTTTGATACGATTGGAAACTATACCACAATATGCTTCAAACTATGAAGTACAAATCTACATAGACAAATAAGAATAACTAAGGTCATAACAATTACTATTTCTTGATCAACAAGTTAGGGGACTGGTGAGTAGAAATTGTAGTTGTTATGACATTGTTTCTTCTTATTTGTCTATCTAGAGCAATAGTATAAAATGCAAGCATTTGGAGAAGTACTTCATTTGCTACATTGAGAACTTGAAGAACATCGATTCCAACCAAAAAAAAAAAAAGAGAGAGAGAGAGAGAATTTGAAGAACGTGAAATATTAATAGAAAAACTGTTTCCAAGTTAGTGACCCTTTCAAGAACACCTTGAAAAAGTAATGTAGTAACTCAAAAAATTGATCTCAAACAGCCCAAGAATGAGATACTATTAGGCGGAATGACTTGGAGTTTATGTAACTAATTGGCCAGTAATTGCTTCGTAATCAGATGAGCATATACACTAGCAAGTATGAAGTTAAAAGCTTGAACGTGAATATTTATTTGACGTGTACATTACTTTTTATTTTATTTTGGAATGTCTTGTAATAGTATGTAACAATTACAACTTGATTTGTTTTTAGCTGATTGGGGGTTGACATATCATGGTGTTTTATGAGAACGACTACATTGGAATACTAGATCGTGAACAACACATTAATCTCAGAGGACTCATACTGGATGCTTGTCTTATCATTCTTTAGATAATATTGTCTTACATAAAAAATTTGCTTACCAAAAGTGCTTTTAGATAATTCTTTATTTGTAGGTGTTCACGAGGTTACTTATACACAAAATCCTTGTAATGTGCAGGATTTGATGATTCTGAGTGTGTTATATGCCTGCAAATTGATCGAGAAACTGTGGAAGACCCATTTGTACATTAGTGGATTCTTGCTTCCTCAATTCCCATTTTCTTTCTATAGGAATTGAAGTTCCCTTTTCGCACTTTAGCTCACTCGCATGATACAAAATTTTGTCGAATTTCCAATGTCACCTTCTTGTGTTGTCAACCAGGAATGAACACATCACATGGGGTATTTGATTGGGCATTGATTGCTACTTGTTTCTGTAATAAAATATTTACAATATATATTCAGCGATGATACATATGTTGCTCCTCCTAAAAATAAAAATGATAGTTAGTATGTAATTTGTAGCGTTCAACAATTGACTCAAGTAGCATAGCAATCATCTTATGGTCAAGAAGGTCATCTTTGTCAGTCAAATTCTTTATTTTGAATTTCTTATACCATTCAATGTAATATTTGATTCTTTAATATACAATATGAGGATACTGCATCACATAAGAACGGAATTTTTCAAGCACCCGCGCGGGGTGCTTGAATTGGAACCCGCACAAGACTCAGGCCGCGCCCTCTTTATGGCGGTGGGGCCCGGGGTGGGGGGGCCCACCAAAAATCTGGTCCCGCGCGGGACCAGAAAGTTGCTTCACATAACAATTGATTAAAGGTTATTATATTTTATGCAACATTTTATCAATTCATCTTCACAAAACTTTCATATGTATATGTAATAGTTCCAATATTAGTCGAAATTTTACTAAATCGTTATGGGAACAAACTTTTGCTGCATCACAATTGCAATAGGCGTGAGGTAATATTATGATCATCAATGATGTACTTCTTCAACCATACTATTTATGACTTGTGGAAAAATAAATAGATAAATAAACCTATTCAATCATACCAATTTTATTATATTTCACTCAGCATCAAGGTGAAATTAGTTGTTATTATTATTTTTTAAAGGTGAAATTAGTTGTTCCTATCCATGCTTAAATAAATGGTTGGGACAATTGACACCCCTTCAAATACTAGGCACACCCCAAAATATTTCATCTCCCCAAACTACTCTTTAAAAAGAAAAAAAAAAAAAAAAGAAAAAAAAAAAGAAAAAAAAAAACCAACCTACAGCAAACCTGCCACCCTCCCCTAATCTCCCCCCACCCCCCGGCATGTCGGCGACTAGCCACCCGTCCACTAGTTCTCCCCAATGGGACTATGGGAGAACATAGCCCATTGGCCGGTGATGGGTTCTGTTCTCCCATAGTGGAGAACCAAAACGGTGGTTTTGGTTTTCCGGTCGAGAACCCAAAAAAAAGAAAAAAAAAACAAAAAACAAAAACGAGAAAGAGGAAGAAAAAGAATTAGATCTCCGGGTGGTCGTTGATGAAAGAAATGGTGGTCGAAATTGGTTGGTGGTGGCCGGAGTTTTGAAGAAGATGACTGAAATTTTTTTATTCCTTTTTGTTCGGCCATGGCTGGCCAAACATCTGTGGAGATGAACATCCGTGGAGATGTTCGACCATCTTTGGGCGAACGGATTTGAATTTTTTTTTTTTTGTATATGTACATGTGAGGGATATTTTGGGGAGATTGGATATTTTTGGGGTGTGCGAAGGAAATTAATGGGTGCATTTAGCCTCACCCTAAGCGCATGTTAGTTTCTAAATTTTTACAAGTTTTTAAATATTCTTTTCAACTTCATTCATTCTCTTTCTTATTTCACATCCACATGTCTCATTAGACTTATATATACTATACAAATCTCCACTATTCAATTACACTCATTCTCTCTCCTATATCATATAAAAACTCATAAAAATCTATTTTTACACGGACACTATAAATCGTGGAAGGTCGGATTCCACGGCAGAAAAGCGGTGTCCTAGTTGCAAACTTGCAATTGAAGTAAAGATCAGAGCAATTCCAATACTATTTTCTACACTACAATTTATACCAATAGAGAGAAAAACACATTTTTATAAAGTCCACATTATTTTTATTTTTAATTTTTAAAATCAATTTTCTCTCAATTATCCTATTTTTTTCTCACTTTTTCTTCATCGCTTCCCGTATCTTTTTCAAAATCACACATTCATCTACACACCTTTTACTATTATTTTATTATTTTTATATTTATTTCTATCTCTCTCTTTCACTTTTTTCTCAATTTTTTCGCCATCCTTATTTCCACTCAACTTCTGTTAAAATAACCATCTCTCTCCTTCTCGTTATTTTAGAAAGCCACTTTAGCATTGAGATGCATAGACGAACGTGTGTGTAACGTCGAAATCCCGATCAACGACCATTGCGTGAAGCTTTCTATCAATGTCTCGCCGCGTACACACGACGGATCTTGGCTGCATAGCCTGCGACGCCTTAACCGATATCGGCGCCGGCAAGGAAGGCTGGCTAGTCGACAATCCCGACCTTCTAATTTCCCTGGACACGCACTCCATAGCTCTCGCCAATCGCTCCCTAATTCTCATCCTTCATTGGTCATCCTCCAAAAATGGCGGACCTGACCCCGACAACAACCAGGTCGTCAAGATTCGACCAGACCTTTCCCCAATTGAATCTGAGTACATCTCCGCGGTCGAGTGGCTTGTCTTCGATGATGACGTCAGCAGAGTCCTCGCCGTGGGAACCTCATGTGGCTACCTCTTGATTTATTCTCTCCATGGCGTTCTTATCCACAAACAGGTTGGCAGTTTAAGATGTGTATGATTTTTTTGGTTTTCCAATCGTATTTCGATTTTCTCTGTGCAGTTAGGTATAAAATTTTGATATTTACTTTAATGATGTAAAATTCTTGAGGATTGGGCGAAAGAAAAAGTTTTAAGGTTCTGTAATGAATTATAATTTAGTGGATGAATTACTAATAACTAATATGATATTTGTTTAATGAATGATGATATCTAAAGTATAAAGAGACTGGCTGTAGTTCTTCTTATTACAACGCTTCCCTAACTACAAATTATAGGTTTGTTTCAATGGCTGGTTGTAATTTTCAGATTGTCAACATGGGAAAGATTCTAAAGCTTAGGGTCCGTGGAACTAAGAGAGATTTAACAGAAGATAGATCCTCGGAAGAGGTTTGTGTTGTTATGACAGGAGTTATTGCTAGGTTTGAAGGGTCTGACATTCAGGTATATGATGATTCTACTCTGTTAATTACCTACTTAAGTTTCACTGGATTGGCAATTAAAGATCGAATTGTATCCATGATCACCCTTTTCAGCCCTTTTTTTTCTTTTTTGTTTTTTTTTTCCCTTCTATTCCATATATGTTTCCCCAAAGTTCTTATATTTAACCCTGATGAAATGTAGAATATGCTGCAAAGGTGGTTCCAAGGGACAGATTCTCTGTCTTGGAATACTTCTTTTGATAAATTGGATTCGGTGGATTCTGGACTATCTTTTATGAGGCTTCCTTATCAGCTGTGGAATGTTAGCAAATATGGACTATGTTCTGATGCTGCTATTACTGGTGTCATGCCCCCACCTCTGTTGGAAATAGAGGTAGTAATAGAGTCTCTTTATATGTTAGACGAGTGCCAAAATTCTCATTGATTGGGATTGTCATAACTTTTAAACAAATGTTAATGTTAATGTTAGCATTTTTCCTTTTTCTAAGTTTTGGTTCTTTTTAGTCCCCCTGATTGCCCATCCACTCTTTTTTTTTTCTCCCTTTCTGAATTCCGCCCTGCTGTGGCTAGTCGGCTTTTTATTACGTCACATTCTTGATCTAGTGAATCTGGAACTTTCTGAATTTATTTCGACATTTCAATTCAGCTGCTTTTATTGTTGGGCAGTCAAGTCAACATTACTATTGTGCAGTCACTATTGGAGATGATGCTGTAATTTCAGCATTTAGGTTAGTCTGGTGAGCCTTTTGGTTTTGTAATTGCAATAAAAATCCAGTCCGTGGATAATTCTTTGCTTATGTTCAGATTATGCCATAGCTGCTAAATTGATCTTTCGTTTCATATTTCAAGACTTTCAGAGGACAAGGGCAGATCACTAGTAGGAGCTATTCTGTCGAAAGTTGTACCAGCAACATTTTCAACTATAAGCGTCATTTTGAAATTGATATGGCGTAGTGAACAAAAGCCAACCAAAAAGCCGGAAGTTAAGACTCAACCATTTGCTCGAGGTGAGACATTTGCTTCCAAGTGTTCAAGTTGCTTTCATTATAAACACCCTCTTAGTACATGTTTTTTCTGTCGACTTTCTGGAAAGTGACAAATCTTCAAAGTGAAACAATGATGATAACTGCTACTAATTATAATTTGGCAATTGGAGATGCCGAAATGCTTATGCTACAACCTGAAAAGTTCTATCTTGTTGCAGCCTCTCCTCTGACTTGTTTGAAGGATCACCCGAGGAAGGGTGAGAAGCTCACGTTGTCGCCTAATGGCACTCTGGCTGCAATAACTGATTCACTCGGTCGAATTTTGCTGTTAGACACTCAGGCTCTTGTGGTGGTGCGCTTATGGAAGGTTTGCGCTGCATATGCTATTTATTGTGTTTTGAGGCATCCATGATACACCTTACTGATCTTTGTTTGTCTTGCAGGGATATCGTGATGCAAACTGCCTATTTGTGGAGATGCTTGTCAATAAAGATACTGCAGCTTCGCCTTCTGCTTATCATGGGTACTCAAAGAGTGATTATTGCCTTTGTCTAGCCATCCATGCACCTCGGAAAGGAATAGTTGAGGTACAATTCTCTTGAAAGATATACTTTATAGGAGGAGCACTTTCACAGTAGGAAAGAAACACTTAAATCATACTGTACTGTGTTTGACTATGCCCTGAGATAAAATGGTAATTTGATGCTCAGAATTTGTTTGGTGGAGATTTTTGTTGGAAAAAAAAAATAGTTTTGAATTTATGGTTGAAAAGTGAAAAAAGATATGACAAAATCGCCAGGGTTGAAAATGATTATTAGATTATGTCGAGAAGAATTGTTGCCTGACCGGAATTCACTTGATTAAGGGCGTTGAAATAAGATGGTTTCGTGCAGGTTTGGCAGATGAGAACGGGACCTCGACTTGTAACCATACCATGTCCCAGAGGTAGCAAAATATTACAACCAACGTACAGATTCAATTCGGCATTGACGACTTCATCACTGCATATACCTTTGGAAGTGTTCTTTCTAAATGGAGACTCTGGTCAAATATCTGTGCTTAACCGAACCCTTAATTGACCTTACTTTTGTGCAAATGCATTCTTTGGATTACGTTGAAAATAATAGTATCAGATTAACATGTTTTGTAAATGACAGAAATTTAATTCCTGTGCAATCAATGTCGCGTTTGGTTGAAATTTGTCTTATTCTACCTTTCTTGGGGCCATAGACGGCATTCATAATGTATTATGCTGTTTTACGATATCGTCCGGCTATTCATTTTGCATTGAGGATGAAAAACAGTTTCACTCTCTCTTCGTTTTGTTCAGTTTTTGTTGGAGAGCAAAGATAAGATTAAGGGTATATTTGATTGGTGATAAAGTTAATATACACGCAATTCCGTGTAAAATGTGTGGTTAAAATTGTATTGAAAAATATGTGTGGCTGAAAATGAGTGTGGAGTTATACGGAATTGCATGCATATAAGATTGTAACCGAAACAAGAAGCTCTAAATCTAGACATGTTGAGCGAGTCATCGTGGAACAAGGTCCATAGGCCAAGGATCGGTCTGTCCTGGATTTGGGGAGTTCAGAGTCGGGGTCAAACCCAAAGAACTTTAGTAGACATTTCTCTTTATGTTTTTATGTGAATGTTACAACCTCTTTTTCCCGAGAATAATGACATCTATCATGAAACAGTTGGTTTTTGGTATCTCTGTATTGAAAATGAAGTCATATATACACGAACATCAATTCATTTTGATTTTGAGCGTTGATTGAAATGATAATGGTGAACAAGTTGTTGATATCCCCTCATTGTAATATTACAAAGGATATATTTAGTAAGCACAATAAGCTAGTTTATAATTTATTTGAAGAGTTTATAAGCTTTTCCTATTCAAATAAGTTTTATTTGGTTGGAAAACTTTATTTGAAAAGGTAGAGTTTATTTAAAAAACTTTTTTTTATTAATTTTTCAAATAAGCTCATGAATTTTTCATTTTTATTCAATTTTTATCTTTTTCTATTTGTAAAAACAAAAAACAACTATAATTACTTTAAATTTGTCCTTTTCAGTATTTCTAATATAACTTTTCAACTAATTTTATAAAATAATAATATTTAAATCAGTATCAACTATAACCTCCCAGTTGGTTTATCAACTATACGTCTATAAGCTAACTTATCAGCTATCAGTTAGCTTATCAGTTTATTCTACTAAACATACCCAAAATCTAATCACATTATCACAGTGACCGGATATTAGGTCTCTATACTACATTAGAGATTTATTTTTTTATTTTTTTTAGCAAAATAGATATTTTATTAGATTTGTACCACATTAGAGATGATACCACAAGGGCGGTGATAATTGTATAAGAATTCTGTTTTTCGATATTTAAAAAATAAAAATAAAATCTGGTAATTGTATAAGGATTTACAGTGCCACAACCTTGGACATTTTAAACTACAATTTTGATCCCCTTCCTATATGGGGAGGCTCTCCACGCCATGTGCGCCCCTCCCCCGACTGATTGGGCCTCAAGTGGAATCCTTTAAAAAAAATGGGAAGCTCCCTATATGGGAAGAGGATCATCCTTCTTAGGGCTAGAGAACATGCTTTATGTTCAAACTAATTTTTAAAAACCATTTAAATCAAAGTGTTCTAAATTCCAAGTAGATCTCAAGAAAATATATTAAAACAAAAAAATTAACTATGACTGAAAAATGATGAAAGAGAAAATTAATCTTTTGCCTAAAGTTGTATCAAATAAGCTCTTAATGAATTTTACTTTTCCAAATCAAGCTCAGCGCCTGTTAGCCATTATATTTTTATATTTTTTTAAAATTTAAACTAATTACATCTGTATATCTCGTGGGACCTACCTGTATTATACAAGTCTCCACCATTCAACCCAACTCATTCTCTCTCCTATATCAAATTAAAATCCATAAAAATCAATTTGTACACATACACTAATAAGCGCTCTATTACGTGAGATCCAAACAAAATGCATGATTACCATTTATTTTTATTTATTATTATTACTATTATTATTGTTGGGGATATGCGAACGAAATCCCACATCGATTATATATGGGTTAAGTGATGGGTTTATAAGGGATTGAGTTACTCCGCCCAACGGGTTAACCTTTTGGGATGGAACCTCAATCCCTAACAGTGGTATCAGAGTCATGGCTCATATTTAGCCACGTGTACGCGTGAGACAATTCCATTACAAAGTTGGTGGGCTCCAAGGTGGATCATGAGGCCAAAAAAAAATAAAATCCATGATTGGTTCCTAAGGTCGTTGTGTCCATGTAAGGCGGTGGTGGTCGAGACCCAGTGGAAGTGTTGGGCCTTGATAGAGCTGGCTCTTAAGGCAGTTGTGCTACGTAAGGCGATGATCCGACCGCAGTGGAAGAGTTGGGCCTTGAGGAGAAAGTTGGATACGTGGGCCCTATTGATCAAATGGGAGCAAGCTAATATGGTACTTCGTTCGGGAGGGGGATTGTTGGGGATATGCGAACGAAATCCCATATCGGCTAAATATGGGTTAAGTGATGGGTTTATAAGGGATTGAGTTACCCCACCCAACGGGTTAACCTTTTGGGATGGAACCTCAATCCCTAACAGAGCTAACGGTTTAAGTCTAGGAGTATGGCCAAATTTGAGGTGGAGCGTTTTGATGGAAAGAATAATTTCAATATTTGGCATAGTACGGTGGATGATCTTCTTGTGCAACAAGGGCTCTATAAGGCGTTGAAGGACAAGAAGCCAGAAGGGACGAAAGATGCTGATTGGGAAGAATTGCAGGCAAAGACGGTCAGCACCATTCGGTTGGCTCTTGCACCTGAGGTAAAGTATAGTGTTTTGAATGAAAAGTCGCCTTCTAAATTGTGGAAAACACTAGAAGATCTATATATGTCTAAATCCCTAACGAATATGTTATATTTGAAGAAGCAATTATATGAGTTGAAGATGAATGAAAGTGATGATATTAGGGACCACTTGGGTAAATTTAATAAGTGCGTGACCGACTTATTAAATGTTATGTGGAAATTGAGGACGAAGATAATGCGATAATTTTGTTGTCTTCCTTGCCCAAGCTATATGAGACATTGGTGACCACATTATTGGTTGGCAAGACCACTTTAACGGTGAATGAGGTTTCAACTGCTTTGTTAGAGACTGCTCATACTAAGAAATCAGTTGACATAGATCAGAGTGAGCGAGTGTTTTTGACAACCACTGAAGAAAGAGGTGGTAGAGGTCAACCGCGAGGAAGAAATTCTGGTCAAAGGGATCGTTCTCAATCTCGTTCAAAGAGAGATATCGAGTGCTATTATTGTCACAAGAATGGACACATTAGAAGAGATTGTGAGGAATTGACTAGGCATCTTGAGACGAAGAGAAAAGGTAAAGAGGTTGCAGAGGCTATCGATTCTACAAATGTGTTGGAGCAAAATCTAGCAATTGAAGATTATGTGTTATGCGTTACTGACTGCAATAGTCACACTAACGACTGGTTCTTAGACTCCGGGTGTTTTTATCACATGTGCCCGAATAGAGATTGGTTTGAAGATTATAAGGCATGTGGTGAGTGTTATGTGTTTGGCGCAGATGATGAGAAGCTGGAAGTTAAGGGTTCAGGTACGGTGAAGGTGAGAATGTTCGATGGAGTTGTGAGAAGAATAAATGGTGTACTACATGTTCCAAAGTTGAAGAGAAGCTTAATATTTTTGGGAGCACTAGACACGTTGGGTTATGAGTATGCTTCAAGAGGTGGAGCAATGACCGTGAAGAAGAATTTAGTGCCAATAATGCGAGGTGAAAAGATTGGTAATTTGTACAAGTTGATAGGGAAGATTGTTTTAGGTGGAGCTGCCAGATTGGAGTCGCACCGAGCGAAGTCTTCTACTATTATTGAGAGTTCCGAGCCTGCCAAGAAAAGTTCTGTGGCTGCTGGTAAGAAGAATGAGGAGCAAAGTTCAAAGACGTCGAAGCCAAGGATAAAGTTTGACGAGTCTTTAAATTCAGTTCACTTTTACTCAGTCTAATCAGGAGAAGAGGTGGCACCTACCAGTAAAGGGGTGCATGTTGTAAGTGTGATTGGTGATTTAATTATTTTAAATTAAGGTGGAGATTGTTGGGGATTGATTTAAATAATTAAATTAAAAGAAAAAGAAATAAAGGAAAAGGAATAGGAAATAAAGGGGAAAAGAATGCCGATTGGGCATGGCCCATTAGGTCATTAGTCAAGAAGTCTAACTTGGGTAGCAAGTTAGTGGTTGAATATATATATATGCATAGGACACCGCAAAAGAAGTGTGCAGCCATATCTTGAGAGGGAGATAGGCAGCCGTGTGCATAGAGAATTGAGGGGGAAAAATGAGAGTGACAGAGAGGGCCAGAGAGAGAGAGAGACATACGTGAGCGAGAGAGTGTGCAAAAGTTGTGTGCGTGAGTTGAGAGAGAGAGAAATTAGAGATAGAAAAGAAAAGCGTGTAGTTCTTTTTATCGTCTAATTTTTGTGTGGAGAAGTCGAGTGGGTGAGGAAAAAAATTATAGAGTGATTTTTCTTCATCAATAAAAGGTTCTTCTCCCGTGGTTGTCGGCGGACAGTTGAGCCACGTTAAATTAATTATTGTGTTCTCTATTTTATTCTCGTTTGTGTGTATTGATTATTTTTCGCTGCGCAAGTTTGGGTGGGGAAATTTGTGATATTTCCTAACAGTGGTATCAGAGTTAGGGCTCATATTTAGCCACGTGTACGCGTGAGACAATTCCATTACGAAGTTAGTGGGCTCTGAGGTGGATCATGAGGCAAAAAAAAAAAATAAAATCCATGATTGGATCCTAAGGTCGTTGTGTCCATGTAAGGCGGTGGTGGTCGAGACCCAGTGAAAGTGTTGGGCCTTGATAGAGCATGTAGATTGGCTCTTAAGGCAGTTGTGCTACGTAAGGCGATGATCCGACCGCAGTGGAAGAGTTGGGTCTTGAGGAGAAAGTTGACACGTGGGCCTATCGATCAAAGCTTGTTAAGCCTAATACAGATTGCTCGGAGAGAGGATTGTTGGGGATATGCGAACGAAATCCCACATCGGCTAAATATGGGTTAAGTGATGTGTTTATAAGGGATTGAGTTACTCCACCCAACGGGTTAACCTTTTGGGATGGAACCTCAATCCCTAACAATTATTATTATTATTATTTTGAAAGTGATTATTATTATTATTATTATTATTATTATTATTATTATTATTATTATTAATTATTATTATTTTGGGGAACATGATTTGCAGTTTTAGGTACTCTCTCTCTCTCTCTCAATAATAATAATAATTAATTTTAATATTATAAGATTTGCCTAACAAGGACATGAAATTTCCGCAATACACTTCAACAGTAAAAGAAGTAATCCTTAATCAATTAGGACAAAGCAAGTTGGTCCCTTAAGTCTGGTGAAACTTCGAAAGGATAAAGGAGGAATCCTCAACCAATATGTAGTACAAATATTCTGCGTCAAATTTCTTTGTGCTTTGTCTGTTTACAGTTTATTCAACCATTACGCAGAATCATAGGATCGGCTATCGCTTGAGTGACTCACTCCCACACGAATCACTTTTTTCCTCATCCACTTCTTCCAAAGAATCTCACTGGTATTGATTCAGGTATTCCGTCGTAAATAATATTTTTTAACTTTGAATTTATGGGTCTTAGTAGAAAAATGGCGGAAAGAGGCCATCGCTTTGAATTCTTTCAACAATTGCATGAGCAACATTTTTATTTATTGTCCTTTCATGGACTATTCCGTTACGTTTAATTCGATCCTACTTTTGTGGGCAACACTGTGATTCATTCAAATCCGTCATTTCGGGATTCACTTTTTCGTTTTGCAGGGTATTTTTTGCCCATTGCAATACACTGTCTAATCGAGAATTTCAGGATAATGGCGAGTAAGAAAATCGAAAAGATGGCATCAATTGATGCCCAATTGAGGCAATTGGCCCCAGCGAAAGTGTCTGAAGATGACAAGCTCGTTGAGTATGATGCCTTGCTTTTGGATCGATTTCTTGATATTCTTCAGGATTTGCATGGCGAGGATCTCAAGGAAACTGTATGTATTCATCTGTTTACTGTGACATTTGTTCTCAATAATGTTCAGGTCCGTCCAATACGTGATCTTTTTTGTAAGCTTCATCTGCAGCCTTTATTTTTATGTTCAAATTTTGAGAATCATATTTACAAGTACGAGGTATATAGTAAATGAATGTCTTCAAAGGCTGTCTTCTTTCGTGTCAAAGACTGAATCGTTATGTTAGTCTTGAGAGATTAGTGTCAAAATGATAAATCACATTAGACGGGAATTGGTTATGGAGGGATCTTTATATGAATTTTCCGTTGGTAAATTATCCGGGTGACTATTGATTTCGGCGGGTAATATGTTGTCTATGTTAGGACTCCTTTGCCAACTCAGCAAGTGGCCTTTTCCTGTTATTGTAGGTACAAGAATGTTATGAGCTTTCTGCTGAGTATGAAGGCAAAAACGACCCTAAAAAGTTGGATGAGCTCGGAAATGTATTGACAAGTTTGGATCCAGGGGATTCAATTGTTGTTGCAAAAGCATTTTCCCATATGCTTAACTTGGCCAACTTGGCTGAGGAGGTTCAGATTGCTTATCGCCGGCGGAATAAAAAGAAAAAAGGTGATTATACTGACGAGAGCTCTGCTACAACTGAATCTGACATCGAAGAGACTCTCAAGAGAGTTGTGATTGATCTGAAGAAGTCCCCGCAAGAAGTTTTTGATGCTTTGAAAAATCAAACTGTGGATCTTGTCTTTACTGCTCATCCTACTCAGTCTGTTCGAAGATCGCTACTACAGAAGCATGGAAGGTAGGTTGTTGTCTAATTATATGTCTATTAATTAAGTCGGTTTTATCTGCTTGGTTTTAATGTTTTAGCTTACTCGTTTTGCAGGATCCGGGATTGCTTGGCCCAGTTATATGCGAAAGATATTACACCCGATGATAAACAGGAGCTTGATGAGTCCTTGCAGAGAGAGGTAAATATAAGTGTTACATGTGTTATCCTCTATTATTGTTCAGACAAATGTGCCAACATATATTCGTGAATGCTTCACACATATTTAATCAATTGAAGAATTTCTCTGTTTTGCATTGCCTATTGTGAACTCAGGATGTTTTTATATGCCTTTATGATATTCACACCTGCCTTGCATAACTTAGTCTTCTGTGATGAGTTCAAGATTTCCACTAAGATTTCAAGCATAAATATGAGATTATTTGTTTTAAATGCTCTGAGAAAAACAAAACAGCTTACTTAGATTGCACCCTATACTTGTTTACAGATTCAAGCAGCTTTCCGCACGGATGAGATCCGGAGGACTCCTCCAACTCCACAAGATGAAATGAGGGCCGGAATGAGCTACTTCCATGAAACAATCTGGAAGGGTGTTCCAAAGTTCCTTCGACGTGTTGATACAGCACTTAAGAACATTGGGATCAATGAACGGGTTCCTTACAATGCCCCCCTGATTCAATTCTCCTCTTGGATGGGTGGTGATCGTGATGGTATAATTTCTGAGTATATCTTCACTGCTGTCATAAGCTGTTTATTTCACATTTTTTCGGTTGATATCTTCTACTACATTCAACCATTAGGATGAGAATATTAGCATCTGCATAAACCAAATGCAGGAAATCCAAGGGTAACTCCTGAGGTCACCAGGGACGTTTGCTTATTGGCTAGAATGATGGCTGCGAACTTGTATTATTCCCAGATAGAGGACCTCATGTTTGAGGTATTCTTTTACTGCTTTATTTCACCTACCTAAGCCTTCCAACTTGTTTCTGTCCTAACTCAATTTTTTTCCAGTTATCTATGTGGAGGTGCAGCGACGAGCTAAGTGCTCGAGCACATGAACTCCATAGCTCTTCAAAGAGAGATGCAAAACACTACATAGGTAACATCCAAGTTATGTGACAAATTCATATATTCCCTTCTGAATTTCCTTCCTATTGAAACCTCCTCTTTCCTACAACCTTTAAATTTCAGAAGTAATGTCATTAAAACCTCAGCCTGTCTGTCAGAAGTTAGAAAATTGACCTTTCCTGTGATGCAGAATTTTGGAAACAAATTCCAGTGAATGAGCCTTATCGTGTCATTCTTGGTGATGTGCGGGATAAACTCTACGAGACACGTGAGCGGTCTCGTCATTTGTTAGCTCATGGTGTATCTGACATTCCCGAGGAGGCAACATACACCGACATTGAGGAGGTAACTTCTAATTTATTTAACTTTCCATAAAAATGTGCTTTCTGAGAGCGACGTTTTCCAATAATACGCGGTTTTGAATTGGTTTAATATTTTATGCAGTTCTTGGAACCACTTGAACTGTGCTACAGATCTTTATGTGCTTGTGGTGACCAGCCGATAGCTGATGGAAGCCTTCTCGATTTTCTAAGGCAAGTATCCACCTTTGGGCTCTCGCTAGTGAAACTTGATATCAGACAAGAATCAGACAGACATACTGATGTTCTAAATGTAATTACTCAACACTTGGAAATTGGTTCATATCGAGAATGGTCTGAAGAACGTAGGCTAGAATGGCTCCTGTCTGAACTGAGTGGCAAACGCCCACTATTTGGACCCGATCTTCCAAAAAGTGAAGAAATCTCAGATGTTTTGGATACATTTCACGTGATAGCAGAACTCCCACCAGATTGTTTTGGGGCATACATCATCTCTATGGCCACAGCACCATCTGATGTGCTGGCGGTCGAGCTTCTGCAGCGTGAATGCCATGTGAACAATCCCTTAAGAGTCGTCCCTCTTTTTGAGAAACTTGCTGACTTAGAGGCTGCTCCTGCTGCTGTGGCACGCCTTTTCTCGATCGACTGGTATAAAAACCATATTAATGGCAAGCAAGAAGTCATGATTGGGTACTCAGACTCTGGAAAAGATGCTGGTCGGCTTTCAGCAGCCTGGCAATTGTACAAGGCTCAAGAAGAGCTTGTTAAAGTTGCTAAGAAATATGGGGTGAAGCTTACTATGTTCCACGGTCGAGGTGGAACAGTTGGAAGAGGAGGTGGGCCCACCCACCTTGCGATATTGTCTCAACCTCCAGATACTATAAATGGTTCTCTCCGCGTTACAGTCCAGGGAGAAGTCATTGAGCAATCATTTGGAGAGGAGCACTTGTGTTTCAGAACACTCCAACGTTTCACCGCTGCTACTTTGGAGCATGGAATGCATCCTCCTATCTCACCAAAACCAGAATGGCGTGCACTTTTGGATGAAATCGCCGTTGTTTCCACACAGGAGTACCGTTCAATGGTCTTCAAAGAACCCCGTTTTGTTGAGTACTTCCGCCTTGTAAGTGTATATAGTGATGATATTCAAATAAATAAATAAATCAGGAGAGCATGTTTTTTATTTTTGTTTAATTTTTTTTGTTTAGGCTACACCAGAAATGGAGTATGGGAGGATGAACATTGGAAGCCGTCCTTCAAAGCGAAAACCTAGTGGAGGCATTGAGTCTCTTAGAGCTATTCCTTGGATCTTTGCTTGGACGCAAACTAGATTCCATCTCCCTGTGTGGCTTGGGTTTGGAGCAGCATTCAAGTATGCTATGGATAAGGACATCAAGAACCTGCGCGTGTTGCAGGACATGTATAACCAGTGGCCTTTCTTCAGAGTCACCATTGATTTAGTGGAGATGGTGTTTGCTAAAGGAGACCCTGGCATTGCTTCTTTGTACGACAAACTCCTAGTTTCAGAGGATTTGTGGTCGCTTGGGGAGCGTTTGAGGGCCAACTATGAGGAAACAAAGAGTCTCCTGCTCCAGGTAACATAAAATTTTTCTTACAGTTATGGGATTAGTTTATCTGGTCTAGTTGGGTACTTAATAATGCTACTGTTGTGTGTGTAGATTGCTGGACATAAAGATCTTCTAGAAGGAGATCCATATTTGAAGCAACGACTTCGTTTACGTGATTCGTACATCACGACATTGAATGTGTGCCAGGCTTACACACTGAAGCGAATTCGTGATCCAAATTACCATGTGAAGCTGAGGCCTCACATTTCGAAAGAGTACATGGAGTCAAAACCAGCAGCTGAACTTGTGAAGCTCAATCCCAGGAGTGAGTATGCGCCTGGCTTGGAGGACACCCTTATCTTGACCATGAAGGGTATTGCTGCTGGTATGCAGAATACTGGTTGAAGTCATATTTCATGTCCATTTTTTTTTTTTTAAACTGTATCCCCGAGCGAGTTCCACTGATGCTTTCACATACGCTATTTATGCGTCTATCTATATAATCAAGAGCGTAATTTTTTGAGTTTCATACTTCTCGGTCGTCTTTGATGACGTGACTACCGTTGTAATTGTAATCTTCAACATAGGATACAAAGAAAGGTATGCATCCATCCAGAGGAAAGTAGTATTTGTACTAATGAGTAGTAACACAACCCAAACATGCTTATCTCAACGTCTGGTTGGTTTTGCAACATGGTTGTGCAAAACCTATTGACCTTCCTGTAATTTTCTCAGAACAACAACATACATTTTGTCAGAAAATTACATGGTTATTCCCCAAGCTATGACCTCTCTGACAAGTTAATCTCCAACATTTAAAATGAAACAAGTTTTCTTCAATCTTTCACTCTCAAGTCTCAATGGAAGAAAACCCTTTATTGCTTTAGGGTGTGTTTGATTATAAAGTCGGAAAATTGTTAGAATGAAAACGTTTTCCGAGTAAATGAATTCCGGGAAAAGGTTTTCCAGGGAAATGATAGTTGTAGGTGTTTGATTTGGTTAATTTGAAAGTTGGAAAATAATATTATTTTCCTTATTTTTGAGTTTTTTAATGAAATTTGATCATTTTCCTTATCTTTATGGTTAAATTAAATTGTCTATTAAAAAAAAAAGAAAAAAATACCAAACTTTTCCCGGAAAATAAAAACCACCTCCCCCCAAGGAAAAAAACAAGGGAAAGTGCGGATTTCGAGAAAAATTGGAAAACGTTTTCCGGGAAAAAAAAATGCTATCAAACAACACCAAAGTGAAAAAAAAGGTGCAAAATGCACTTTTCCGGGTAAATGATGTTCAATCAAACACACCCTTAATGTAAAATTTGTTGAATCACGAATCTACAACTAAAAGTCTTTGAAAATGAATTTGAAAAATATAAATTGTACATGTAGTTCAACTAAACAAAAATCTAATTGCAATTTGATGTGACAAATATGACATTTTTGTAGATTAAAATTATTTGTCTATATCACTATATGACGTTACTCTGATAGCATAATCCACGTACCTTTGATGAGCTTCCCTGGATAAAAAGCATGGTTGGGACTAGCAGTGCAACAAAACTAAAGATACATGAAACATTATTAATTAAAATACTGAGAACTAAACTTACTAAGTTCAGAGTTTAGGGTCCTGCGCGACAAATTTTCCTGAAAAAATAAAAAAGTCAAAAACCCTTCCTGGAGAGAGTGTGTGTGAGAGAGAGAGAGAGCGAGAGCGAGAGCGAAGAAAATCCCTCCTCGGCTTTCCACGAGGAAGCAAAAGCGAAAAAAGCCCTTTTCGTCGTTGCAAACTGCAGAATTCAATCAATGGCTAACAGCAATTTACCTCGACGAATTATCAAGGTAAAATTCATATGTACGATCCCTATCTTAACTTCACTATAAAGTGCAAACCCTCGATTTTCTGTTTGTGGAAATCAGGTCCAATTGCTATCGTTATGCTTCTTGATTGATTATAATCTTTAACACCTTTGTTTTCTTTGCTTTGAACGCCGTGATCTAACAGGAGACTCAGCGGCTTCTCAGCGAACCCGGTAAACCCCATTTCTCTATATTGGCATTTTGTTACCGGTATTCACAAGCGGTCGTCTGTAGATGATATAACATTTGAGCTTAAATGCGTCTGCACCAGCTGTTTCTATTGCTAGTATTTTTCCAGTAGGAGAATTGTTGGCTAGTGGTAATGAGGATTCATTTCAAGTGCTTGATCTTGATCCGTTGGACATTTATATAAATTAGATTCCAATTTCAAGTTCTTTTGGGTTTTGGATACAGCCCCTGGAATAAGTGCATCTCCATCAGAAGAGAATATGCGGTACTTCAATGTAATGATTCTTGGCCCAACTCAGTCTCCTTATGAAGGTAATTAGTATTTACATTTTTTGTTGGCCAAACGGGCATTGTTATGTTGTCACTCTTAGATTTATTAACAACTGAATATGAATGTTTAAGTGAATGTTTGAATTCTAATTACTTTGGTTAAAACTTGGACTTGGTTGAGTTGAGCATGATGACCTTCAGTGCTTTTGCTTGTTTTCTAGTAGCTGCAGGGCACTAGATTTTATGTAGGAATGAAATGGGTATGTATGGCAGTAATCATCTTAACATTGTTGTCTCTTCCCCCTCGTGTAGATAGAGTTATTGAATCTGGTTAGGCTGTGTTTTTGTTCTGGAAAGCAATGTTTCATCCCATCCTATTATGTGCAGCAGCAAGTAGCGTGATTTCACTTTCCATTTTTCGTTTATTTGGATTCTATCTTTTTGTTTTTGTTTCACTGGCTTGCTCTGTAGGAGGAGTTTTCAAGCTGGAACTGTTTTTGCCTGAAGAGTACCCAATGGCTGCCCCAAAGGTACTTGATAATTTAGATGGCCTGTGCATATCATTTTCCATTGCTAGGATAGCATCTCCTTTATCTTTGACAAATTCCAGGTTCTGTAGAATGACATTTCACCTCCCAAAAAAATTGTCACTCAACTTCCATTCCTTGCCCGTTATGGGCTACGATTTTGAGCTCTTTCTGCTGGACAATTGTTCTGCTTATGAGATGCTAGGCTAGCATTTTCATGTGGCAGAATACTTAAGATGAATGTTGACACGACTGGAAAGTTGATCACTGTATGGGAATATGGATACTTTAGGGCACTGGAGAAGGAAATAATATAATAGTTGGATATGAAGTGTTAATATTGAGCATGCTAGACTCAAATTCTTCTGTTCTTAAAAGTCTAACATGCTCAAAGCATAACAGCCTGTAAGAAATGTTGGCAGTTACACACTCTTATTCTGAAGTTTTATGGAATCCGCAAACATCTCATTTGACTTGCACAAAGTGCTTTGGTATAACATGATAAGATTCATGGTTTGCCCAATGTCTCATTTGCTGCACATTGGTGATCCCAACCCTACAATGAATGGTATGTTTCAAATCGGAGATCTTTTGTGATCTTGATACTGTGTTATTGTGAGGTAGTTGGCCTTCTGAACAATCTATATTTGGGAAACCAAATTTTTCTCCGAGTGCCATGTGTTTTTTATTTGCCCTGTGTTTTTTATATGTTATGAATGTCCACCGTCTAAAATCCTTGTGACGTCTTTAAAAGCATATCGAATTGCCGTGCACAGCCATGTGCAGTTCTCAAAGTATTTGTAGAGCACCCTGAATTAGGACATGATATATTGTCATGGTCTTGTTTCCCTCCTAGTCACTACCAAATAGCAAACATGGCAACTCAGATCAAGTAAATAAGAGTAGTCAAAATGAAATTGGAAATGTCTGTTGGATATGAGGATTCCTTCACTAACATATGTGTTTTTCACGTGTCCTCATGTCAGGTTCGCTTCCTTACCAAAATTTACCACCCTAATATTGATAAGGTTAGTTGTGTTAGCAGCAGTTTTTGTGTATTTTCAGGTTTAAGCTCAATTCTTTGCATCATGCCTAATGGATCTTCCTGTCAGCTTGGAAGGATATGCCTGGATATTCTTAAAGACAAATGGAGTCCTGCTCTTCAGATTCGAACCGTACTTTTGAGGTGATGTAACATAAAGTGATATATTTTCCTGTTCATCTCTACAAACTACACTCCCATGAATAAATAAAATTGTGGTACTCCATAGCAAATATATTCATGTAATTGCTGAATTGTCATCTAAACTAGAAACTGAAAAACTACTTTTAACTATCATTTGACAGAAGTGAGAAATTCCAGCTCAAATGATTAGCAAGAATCTTTTTCTTTATTTTTTGTAATTATGTTTTTGGGTGCGTGAGTATATATAGTCACAAACATCAGTGCATTCTATTGGCCATGTATTTAGCATCCAAGCTCTTCTGAGCGCCCCAAACCCAGACGATCCCCTCTCTGAAAACATAGCAAAGCATTGGAAAACAAATGAGGCTGCAGCTGTTGAGACAGGTATCCCTGTGCTTCATACTTGTGATTTGCTTTTGCAGTTTTTCTATTGGTGCATTACAAACCCAGTAAGGGCTTGTTCTTTTCACAACAAATTTATACGCACGCAATTTCGTATAACCTCATACTCATTTTCAACCACACACACATTTCCCAAAGTAATATTAACCACACATTTTTACACGGAATACCGCGCACATCAACTTTATACCCAATCAAACAACCTCTAAGAACAAAAATGCTCTGATTCCATCTGAGAATTATTTGATCTTAGTTCTTACTAGCGTGGTGGCTAATCTTCTTTTCAATCCTGCAGCAAAGGAATGGACGCGTTTGCATGCAAGCGGTGCTTGAAGCATATGGATTGGTGCGTCTGATATAACAAAATATATGGCTTATTAATTTTTGGATGAAGATAAAAGCATTTGGAATAGTTGGCAATGCTGGAATATCACATCCTATTATGCAGTTCAATGGTGTCTACTCAATGATTGTTTCCTTGTTAAACTGGGTCTTTCAATTTTTATGATGAGACCTTGTCACTCATCCCATGTCTTTGTCTATTTTGTGTCTTTAAAGTTGGCAAGTCTGTTGAGGAGGGTGCATTCTGGTTGGAGAATAGAGCCCCGAATTGCGATTGAAAAAAATAGAAAATAAAAAGCAATGTTTTCATGTTGTATGTTCATTTTCATCTGTTGTGATTCTTATGATGTAACATGGATACGCTCTTTTATTCACTCGGGTCGACTTTATGCTAGCCTTGATTTTGTTTGAACTAGAAGAAGATATGTTTTATTTCCATCATTCGACTAGGATTTGCCGTTAAAGTACCAAAACATGGAAGAATTAACTGCAGTGGTCCACAAAGTAATGCTAATTGTAGAAAATGCGTATAATCTGGGTATGAAAGGATTAGGCTGACATTACAGTTGAGAATGATATGAGGAGTGAGTGAGTGAGTTGTAATGGTATGATCCATGTGTTTCCATTGGCGGGCATGTGGGGACTGTTGGAAGCTAGCAACTTAAATTCTTTTGCATGTGATTTTACAAGGAAAAAAAAGGCCCTCAGCAATGGGGCATTGACTTCCAGCCATCACACTGCAATTATCGAGTTATTATGCTTTTGTATGCAGCAGATGAAAAATAGTAACGAGGAATATCAAATCACAGATGGAAGAATCTCAATGAGCGACCCAGTTTGATTTTCCTCACGGAAATTTTCGACGGCTTCTATGTTTAGTTGCCGTCGAAAATTTTCAACAGATGTCCAAATCTCATTGAAAATTTTCGACGGATTTTTTCCCGTTAAAGATTTTGACGAATGTCCAAGGGTTGTTGAATCTTTCTAGCGGATTATTTGTTCGTCTGAAATTTTTCATTCATAAAGCTCTCTTTTCTAGTAGTTGAAATTAGGTTATTTATAACTTAAGTTTGGTAAACTTAGTAATGGCATAAAAATCCAATCCGTTCTGAACCCGATGGATACTCAATTCCGAATGGAGAGAAATTTTCCTTATCCGCTGAACCGTGGATCATAAAAAGCTTACCCGATCCGATTCGAGGCAACTTGGATCGAGGTTGACTTGATTCGATCCAATCCATATTAAAAAGTAAAATTGCTTTTAATTTAGTTTCAACGAATAAAAGACGTAAAAATATATCAACAATATTTTATTTTTAAGTCATTCAAGTTGCCAATTAAATCGTCATAAAACCATTTTTAAAAAAGGCCTAATAATATTGTTCGTATATGGATATTTTTCTTGATTCGAAATCGATCCAATAACGGATTTGGATTCTAATCCAAACCCGATCCATTGCCATCAATGGTGATTCACTAATCAATAATTTACTAATAATCCAATACCCACGTATAAGCCGATGATTGGCATGTGCTTCCCCCACCCATCCACCCACAATCAGAGGGTGACCACGTATCACTTATCAACCTCGTGTAAACAACTTAAGTTGTTCATTTATTCATACGTGAGCATTGGATCTTTTGCGTAAGTAATCACATCAAATCCATTTATTTACTCAAATCAAGTTGAAGAGTAAACATTCTCCTAGATCTTATATATGCAATGTACAGAAACCAACAAGCCATTTCCTTCGACCCCTTTACATATTCTTCAACTACTATCACGAATCAATTATTATACGTAAATGAGGCTGAAGTCTGAAAAGTTCAAAAGGAGAAAAAGAGATGAATGAATATATAAAATTACACAGATTGACATGATAGATGAATGAATACATAAAATGACACCGAATGGGAACTCTAAGCTATGCAGTCCAAGTACAGTGGAATTTGGTTCTACAGCTCCTATTCAGATTATAATTATTATGTCGTGGTGACAGAAAAAATGTTGCTTCCAGATTCAAAAGGTTTTGTGTGATTGATATAAAGATACACAGAAGCAGAGTATATAACATATTTGTGTTCTAAATACTGTAATGCCTCACTGAGGACTCCAACACCTCTGGACTCGGGCAGATCATTTCTTTCACTCGGTTGCCTTTTCTGTAAACCTTGAATGTCGGAGTGATTTTCACATTTTCTGCATGAGCAATTGTGGGACTTTCTTCCACGTCCACCTGCACTTGGGAATGACTACACAATTAGAAATATTTCTTTCGTTGTTTGCTTTCATTTTCTTTACTAGCGTGACTCACCTTGAGAAAATTTACGGATGGGTATCGTGCACACAATGTGTCCAAGAATGGATATATCTGTTTACGTTGTAGGGTAGATGATGCTTCGAAATGAACAACAGATGCACCTGCATTTATTTTCCAATCAATAATGATCATCACACCATTGTAAAATCCGGATCCACAAGCAGGTCCTGGATTAACAAGTATGCTTACTGGGTGAGGAAATTGCAGCTCGGAACTGCTCGAGTCCTGAAATCAACTCCACATCCCCACCAAATTTCATATCGTAAATCTCTTCTCCTCTAGATTTCTTCAAAGCAGCAACTTGTGCATGGAACAAAGACTCGGCAACCTCATTGTCATTTGGCAGTTCCTTTCTCAAAATCTCATAATCTCTCACAGCTTCCACCCACCTTTCCAGCTGCACCCAATAGTGTGTGTGTGTGTGTGTTATTTTCCATGGACAACCTATTTTCCAAGCAATAGAATATGCGAAAAATGCAATTATTGTGTGGTAGCTCACCTTAATACATGAAGCAGCTCTTCGCAGTAGAGCTTTAGTGTAATTTGGCTGAATACTGAGAGCAAGGTTGCAATCTTCTACGGATCGCTCCCACTGGCCAAGCTTAAACCAACAAGCAGCTCTGTTGCAATAGAGAACAGAGTTGGAAGGATCGAGCCTGAGACCTTCCCCATAAGCAGAGCAAGCTTCAGTATACCTCTCAGATTTAAAAAGATCATTCCCGCTGTTGCGAGCTCGGCCTACCAATGTCATATTGTTAAGAGCAACTGAGACTTCAGCGTTCAGACGGTCAATTTGTCCAGCTTTCTCAATGGCCGCGAGCGCCTTGTCAAATCTGCAATACGTAATGATGACTAATTCATACTCTTGATGACACCTTAATTTTGACTAGTAAAATTCTGAGGTCGTTAATGTCTGAACTCACTTTCCCATTGACAACTCAATTTGGGATCGAACAAAAAACAAATATGCTTCTGGAATCATCCCAAAAACCTTTGGCTGCTGAGAGGGGTAGGTGGTATATGGTTCAATGTTTGATATGGCCAAATAAGCATCATCTAATTGGTGGAGCTTCAATAGAGCCTCTGCTCTACATGCACAAAGCTGTAAGTCGGAGTTAGACTAGTTCAACTACATCATCGTTTTCAATGTCATTTCTTTTGTTATCCTGAAATAAAACTAAAAAGAACGAAATGTTAGGTACCTGAGGAGAAGCATCAGCACCAGAAGCTATGGCAGCATCAACTTCCCTCAACGTGCTTCTCCAATCACCTACACAGCGGGCATCCGTGCATCTGCTTAGATGCTTCTCTACTGTCTGCAACTTGAGCAACTCAGCTGGATCAGGCTGATGCCCTGGAAAACAAAGGTGCTTCCTCGCATTCTCTACCTGCCCTAAACTGCGATGTGATCCTTAAGGAAATTAGATTGATTGCATGCTACACAATGCAGAGTAAACAAATGGAAACTCAAATAACCTAAAGAAGATAAGAAACAAACCAAACGGAGATGGGTAAATATCAGTCAAGTAGGGGAAATACTTGATTAGTGAAGTAAACACTATTGCAACAAATTGTGCACAATATATATTATACACCCGATTAGAAGGGTTCGAAAGTCAATTTACATGACAATGACAATTATTAGTATAAACGGATTCACAGTTTCTATTCTTACAAGCCCAAAATTGGTGAAACTGAAAGACAAGATGTCTCTTGATCAGGTTAAGTCCACTGGAACTACAGAGGCAGCAAAGGTTTGTGCAATCAAAAGAGCAAGGATAACTCCATCACAAGACGGTTGTCCGATAGTGGCAACAGGCAAAACCAAACAAATAGGCATAGCTGTAACTAAGACGATATCTAAACCATATCTAGTCATCTGGCATAAGATTATACATGCTTTCTCAACAATGTCGATGACAGCACAAAACTGTTCCAATCATGTCTGAAGTAATAAGCAAATTAATTTAACTATCGATGAAAATAACACAAAATCAACAAACCATTGTGACCAATATAGACCAAACTCACCATCACATGTTACAACATCCAAAGACTAGATAAATATCATCCATAAATATTTGAATTTTACCAGACAAACTCTGGCTTATATGATCATCACCAACTCACCTAATGAACAACGACCCTATGCGATGGTGGGCCCTGGCATACCCCGGGTCCAACCTAATGGCCTCTTCACACTCTCTCACAGCCTCAACCAGACGACTCAGACCAATCAAGGCCGCTGCCCTATTGCAATGGTAAGCCGCATTGCCCGGAGAAATAGCGATAGCCTTATCATAAAGGCTCAAAGCCTCCAAAAAGTTACCCTTCTTGTAATTCTCATTGCCTATTCTCTTCATTTCCTCCGGATCGGTACTATTGTCCACTCCCATTCTCCTCATTGCCTCTCCTCCAACTACCAGTCCTCTCGAGTAATTTGCCGATCCACAGTCGATTGTTCCACTGGGTTTAGATGTGGCACCACCCCTCATTATGCTGCCATGGCCATAATTCACAGTGCCAGACCCTAAAACATCGGTCTTGGTGGACCGAGCAGTCATCCCTGTCTTCAAAATTCTGCCGGAGGGGCAGATATTCCCTGCGGGAAACACATTGACCGCCGGCGAGTTAACTGATCCCCCACCGGGATAAATTGCCGGGTGGGTGCCGGTGGAATAGGACCGACCGTGTCCCGGTCTGAAGTTACGGTTACGTTTTGGGGAACTTTCGGCCGAAAGCCCGCCGGAGTGACTGTTGTAGTCGGAATCAGGGAGTTTTGGGATATTCGAAGTGGGACCGCTGGTGGTCCGCCCTGAGACGGATCCGGAGGAACTGGAACTGCTGCTGGTGGCGGTAAGTCCACCCGGCCGAGTTACCAACGTCGAAACTGGTGAGCCCAGATCAAGTTCTCGGAAATCGGGCTTGTTCACATTGCAGCCGTTATCTTCATTGTAGCTCATTGTGTTCTTTAACTGATCCGTCAAGCTTTCCATCCCTAGCTCTGACATCGGCCCAGAATGAGACATTTCTACACGGCCACGCACACACACTCTCTCCCTCCTTACAAATGTCTGTGCGTGTATATATATATATATATATATATGTCTGCGTGTGTGTGAGAGAGAGACTGAGACTGAGTTTCTCAGTGCCTCTTAGCAATGTGCATGAAGGTAAAAGGAAGTAGAAGAAGAACCCACCAAAAGGGGAGGAAGGGGGAGAGGAAAAGAAATAAAGGGACGGGGATCTCGTGAATTTAAAGGGGGAAGCAAAGAATGAATGTGATGATTTCAGAGAGAGGATGACAAATTTTTTTTTTCCATATTTTTTTTTGCATCTCTCTCCACAGAGAGTCAGAGAGTTTCTGTCGATATACGTATACGATGTACAAATATACATGTATATTATATGTATATTTTCCATTTTATACAAAGACTTGTATCTCCCCACTGTGACACCGTCAATACGCGTTGGAGATATTTTCCATTTTCTGGTAAAAAAATCTGCATTTTCTGTGTTTTTAAACCTGAACGACTAATTATCATTGAAAACAAAAATGTCATCCAGAAGTTGATGTCAAAAAATCACTCGTCTGCCATCACCTCCTTTGTCCTTAGCTCAATGTTAGACTTCACAGAGATAAGTATTACGTTTTATGGTGTGTTTGATTACATTAGTTTTGTATATAAAATATATATTTTATATATAAATTTTTTTAGTATGGTGTTTGATAGAAATTTTTTTTAAATAAATCTTTTTCTTGGTATAACTATTAAAGCACATTTCTTTTAAATTACATGTAAAACTTTCCGAGAGTAATGAAAAAATATTTTCGTACTTACATATAATTAATTTTTCAAATTTTCTTTTTCCATTCATTGCAATCAAACACACTCCAATTAGTGTGTTATTTATTTCCAACATCAACATTTTTTTTATTTTATTTTTTTTTTCTCATTTCTACATAAAGTCATAACACTCATACTCGTTTATAACCATTAATCACCTAATAGGCTACTAAGAAAAGAAATAAAATTATCCTTAAATTATAAAGGTTTATTTATTTATTTTTATTTTAGGAAAAGTTAAAACATATACTAGATTGACTTTAGGAAAAGTTTACAAATATATGTCTTATTTATGTGTTTACGAATACGTGTCCTCAAAAATACAAATCTTTGTAATTATTATGTACTTATTTGTGTCGCAAAAATAAAAAAATTTTTGGAGATGTATCAAATATATAGTCTTATTTTTATATTAAAAAATAATTTTTTTATTTATCAAAATAATATTATTTAATTTGTCTAATTATAATTATTATTTTTTAATATTATTTATTAAATAAGGATAGATTAAAAAATTAATTAGAAAATTTATTTTTTTAATAATTTTTTTAATCTTTCTAAAAATATCAATAAATCTATATAATTGGAACAAATGAAATATTTATTTACGTGTTTGGAAACTCCAACTAGACTAGATATCCAAAGCATGTCCAAATGCCTCATTTTTCCATCAAACACCCCAAGCTTCACTTTCTCTGACCACTTCACGTAACCGAAGAGGGACAATTTAGGGAATTCAAATTACGATCTCCAACCAGCTGTCCATGTGCTGGACAGTGTGGTGCCAGCTGGACCATTCATAAGGTAATTACAATGGTGTCCAGCTAATAATATGACGGAAAACGGAACAGCGTTAAACTCTCGCTCACAATATTCTATTTTCCTTCGAAATAACCGTTAGATCTGACGGAAAATGACGGCAAGTAATTTTTGGATAACTTTTTAATTTGTTTTCTTAATTATAGTAACTATCAATTTAAAATTCTACTCATCAAATAAGAAAAAATTAGCAATATAATATATATACAATGTATCTTTCCAATATTATTATTATTATTATTATTATTATTATTATTATTATTATTATTATTATTATTATTATTATTATTCTTAAAGCAGCTCCAATGGTTACACGAGTTCTCAAAATTAATTGACACATCGACTTGAATAGGCATCAAGTGTTAAAAAACACTCTCAAATGGTTGTTGACTAAGATAATATCTTGTTGACGTAGCATTGACTAAAGTAGACAATTTGAGAGTGGATATATACTTCTAGACATCCCCTGGATGTCCCTTTTCACATTCAATCAACACTAATTTACCATAAAAATATTTAGAGTTGATTTTTAGATATAATTAGGTGGCTTCTAGACATGACCATTGGATTTGAACATTGATCATTTAATTGCCACATTGGTAGGAATAGACAATGGTCATTAGACATGTTCTTAACTTTTGTGAATAGTCAAATAAACTTATATATATGTAAAAGATTGAGAGAGTATATATATGTCTAAAATAATTAATAAGTACGGGATGACGAGAAAGTGTGCATGTCGCCGTGTGCTTAGGCCATCTCCAATGCAGGCGTGAATTGCACCCCATGAACAGTAACCTAGCAATGGAAAGAGAGTGACACAAGCCAAGTAGGTGGGACCCGGTTTGTGCACGCGTGGCTTTTCTTTTTTTTTTTATTTTATCACTTTTATATCAATTATTCCACTTTTTCTCCACTTTTTCATCTGTATTCCCGCACTCACGCCCGTATGTAATCTGCCTGTAATTATTTCACTATTATTTTATTATTATTTTTAAATTTATCTCTATCTCTCTCATACTTTTTCACTCTTCCCGCTCTTTTTCCCTACACTTCTTCCTATTCACTTTTAAATAAAATAATCATCTTCTTTCTATCTCTCTCCTCAACTCTCTTCTCCACATCATCTATAATTAACATCTCCATTGGAGATGGCCTTAAACTTAACAACTTTTATAGATTATATTATATACTCGTTTCAAGAGTTTGTTTGATGCAATTTTTATAAAAACATCATTTTATTCCCTCATTATTTTCAATCACTTATTTATTAAATTTTCATAATTTTGTAATATATAAATTAATTATGATATTGATACAAATAACTATTGTAATCAATTTAAAATTGCAACCTATTTATTGTAGTTGATAAAAGTTAGGGAGTGGTGTCTGTGACAATCAGATGCTCTGGGATATTGAATCATTAGATAAAGTTTAAAATTGGTATTATTGTTAATTTGTCATATAATTAAGGAATATTGATCATTTTGTTATATTGTGCAATTTGACTAGATTGATTATTTAACAAATGGAAATCATCATGTTAATAAGATAACAATTCTGCCGAGAAGTAATACATGACGTAAAATATTTATTTATTCCGAGAATGACACAGGCTCCTTCAGATTATTTACAAATCATTAATGAAACGATATTCCGAATAACAAGTTCCGTGTGTTGCACAGTACAGAACTAGTACTAGTTAATGCTCCTTACTCATGGTAAAATACTGTTTTCGAATAACATGCTCCATGTGTTGCCATTTTCCAAGCATTTTCCATTTTCCGTTTTCGAAAACACTCAAAACGTGTTCTGTTTTGTTGTTTCCGAAAATTGTTTCCGAAACTTGTTCCCAAAATTTGTTCAGAAAATTGGAAACGAGTTTTTCACGTTTTCCTTGTTTCCTTTGTTATTTCCTTGTACTTGGAAAACACGGAAAACACCGTGTTTTCCATCCAATCCAATTAAAAAAAAAAAAAAGGAAAAGCGAGCAAAACTCAAACGAATTTCATTATTCTCGCTCGTCTTCCCCAGAGCAGTCGCCTCTCCTCTGTAGGAATTAGGGTTCTCGCTCGCCTCTCCTCTGTAGATTCACTTCTTCGGATCAGGTTATTCTCGCTCGTCTCTTGCTATCTCTTGTACTGTAATTGATCTCTCTCAAAAACCTATCTTCATGCTTTAATTTGGCAGCGACACCATCAACGGCACAAAAGGCAGAAGAAACCTAGCGAGAAGTACACACCATCGATAGTGGGTAAGTCTCAAAACTAAAGCTCAAATTAATGGAACTTAAAGAAATTTGCAGCTTATGCGTGGCTTCTTCTTCAATTTCGGGCTTGCCCCTATTATGTCGAGTTTGCCCCTAAGTATGATTAATTGTTAGCTTGCTAGTATACCACTATTTACTTTTGAAGCTATGAATCTAACAGTAAAGATAAGTGTGATGAAGAGTTGGATATAAAAGTTGAGGATTTGGGAAGGAAAAGAGAGGATTTTGACAGGGAAATGTTATTTATGAAATTTAATATTAGTCTACTAGTTACCATTTGTTACCGTTGAGGGGGGCCTTTCCTATGTTTCATTTTGCTTTTGTTAAATCTGCAAGCTCAAAACTTCAGGAACCAACTTTTATATACTCTATAGGATCAGATAGTTATACATTGTTGAAGTAGTGACTATGCAATTATCAAGTTCCTCGCTGATAAAGAGACTTTAGTGCTTAATGATATATGTATTCAGAAATATGTTAAAAAATGGATACATTTCAAAGCATATGATAGTCATTTATCTGTCAATCATAAAGTGAATTTGAGATTGCGCTTTGAGTTTTATAAATTTTGGCTCGCTAGGTGTGAAGAGGAATGTGTCTAGGTTAATTATGGTGAGATGTTGTTGGGATTTGGAGTAGAGACGAAAATTAAAAGGAATTATGATACAGTAACAACAAGACATAATGAATTTCATATTAGTTGACATAGTATATAATTGAAAGGTCCTATTTTTCCAACAATCGTGCTACCCATGCTATTTAATATTATAAATATTTTGTATTTAATTATGGTGATTTTGGATGTCTATTCGAGTTATAATCATTAAATGATGAGTTGAAGACTGGGAATATTTACTGGGAGTTTATGTTTACTGGGAATTAATTCATAGTCTGCTTGTTAAGAGCTTGTTTGGAATTAATTTGTGGTTTATGTTTGTGGTTTAGATGTGCTTATTAATTAAGAGCTTGTTAAGCAGGCTGCTGGCTGCTGCTAGCAGTAGCTCCAAGCAGCAGCAGCAGCAGCCTCCACATGAATTGTATTGCATAAATTTGCTCGAGTTGAATTCATAAACATGTTGACTATTGAGTTGAATTTTATTGACAACCTTCGTTTATGTAGAAAATATGATCTTTAATGACGTGCCTGAATCAAGTCAAGCTAGAGAGCCGATACAATTCGATTCCAGTCAAACAGCACAAATGGGGCTAGTGCGGGATCAAATCGCTACCCAAATGTGGAATGATTACTCAAGGAGGGCTACATGACTTTGTTGATTTCATTGTTGAGCTAAACTTGTGTTGTCTAGTATTTTGTTGAACAAAACTTCCATTTATATTTATTTAGATGACTCTCTAAGGGATACATGATTTTGTGGATTTCATTGTTGAGCTAAACTTGTGTTGTCTAGTATTTTATTGAACAAAACTTTTATTTATATTTATTTAGATGACTCTCTAAGGGCTACATGACTTTGTGGATTTCATTGTTGAGCTAAACTTGTGTTGTCTAGTATTTTATTGAACAAAACTTCTATTTATACTTATTTAGATGACACTCTAATCCTATATTTTTCTCATGCATACAATCCTAAATTAATGTGGTCAACTATATTTGATCATTTGTATTTCATTGTTTCAACATAAAATAATAATTCAATATTAAATAATTGTCATATTCTCATGTTAAAGAATGCTGAAAAGTGTCAAATTAATTACATTGATGGTTGAAAATAGTAATTAAGAAAATAATTTTATTTTATTTTATTTTTTCAAAAGAAGCTCTAATGGTACTTCTATTTAATTCACAAACAAACTCATTACAGTTGAATTAAGACAGATTTCTCAAAATAACAAACCAAACGCGTTTTCCAGTTTCCCATTTTCAAAAACTGTTTTCGAACGAATAAAAAGCGTTTTCATTTTCGAAAATAGTCTCTGAAAACAGAAAATAGAAAACGTTTTCGAAAATGAAAATAGAAAATAAAAACACAAACAGAATGCAGCCTTATATTCCTTACTTATTCTCTCTCTCTCTCTCTCTCTAGAAGTAGAAGTTGAGTATATAAAGGTGGGATGATGTATCGAGTTCGGGTGAAATATCGGTAAAGAGGTATATTTCGACTTGGACAAGCACCATTTGACATGTAAGGCCTCAACATGGCAATGAACATTTAGTGTGTGTTCGTTTTCACTTATTTTCACCTAAAATCATATATTATTAAAAGTCAAAATCAAACATTAATACCAACAATACATTTCACATCATCACTCATTATTATCCGCATATTGGGTGGTCCCCACCACTATTCATCCAAAAACTCAATTTTTAGTAAATTTTTAGACCAAAAAAAGTATAAAAATCTTGATTTGGGATCTGGTATGTTTGACCTAAATTATTTTTTAAAAAAAGATTTTAAATGTATGACTGAGAAATAAAAAAAATATATTGAAAATATAAAAACAAAATTGTTAAATATATGTATGACTAATTGGAAATGCAGGTAGGTTAAAAATAAATTCAAGTTAATTTGTATCAACAATTGCTAGTTGGTTTGTCCTCATAAAGATGTGTAGAGATTCCCTCAGCCAGAGAATAAATCGGTGTCGAGGATATTTTCTCACCAGACAAGATATCAATCATATATTTTACACGGAACGATGTAAACTCTTCCAAAAGAACAAGCCATAAATCTTAACAGCTGTATTTTAGAGGAGTTGACAGTGCCTTCTTTGTGGAGTGTTTTCGAAAGAGTTCTTCGTGGGATGTCAACTTTTCAATGCGAAGTTTCAAGTCTTTTGATCAATTGTCGTACATGACACTGCTGAGACACTAGCTAGCTAGTGTTCCTAAACAAACAATGGTCAATGGTCAACCCTCTCTCTAGGCACCCAACCTCCCCATGGGCCATAATTTCGTCTCATAACTTATTAATGCGTCCATTTTCCCTTGAAGGTTTTTCGTTGACCTTTTCGTCAAAATCAACAATGTAAATGTTCATAATTACGGTTATGAAATTTCTAACTTCGGACTTTTCAGAACTGCATTTTCCAACTCCTCTGGACAATCTGTCAACGACGAATTCATCATCGTTACTAATTTAAGGCGAGCTTCTTGTCTTATTTCATGGATTATCTGCGGAGACGTTCTTGCTGAGTAATATATTTTTGTCCTTTTTCCTTTATCTTTTTGCCGGAAGAAGTTTCTCTTCTTGATTGATTAAATCTAATCTTTTAGCGGTGATGGGATATTGGGATGGGATGTTGTTGTGCTTGATTTGACCAGTTTTTGATCTGTTAATTGTAAATTGGACGGTCGGTCCACTCTTGTTTAAATGCAAATGAGACTCTGATTTTCATTTTGGTAAACATTCAAACCTTGTGCCCGCTGGACACGATTGTTTACAGATTTATTTAAGTATATATAAAAGTGGAGCCATGTTCAGTAGTTAATTGTAAGGTTTTCATCTTCACCGCTTTGATCCTTTGGGTGGTTCTATTTGTTTTATCTTCCCAAAGTATATATTGATTGTTTTATATGGCGAAGTAGTCAACTTAATTCACCCTTCTGTGAAATCAGAATTCAATGGAGTGATGTGTTGACATGCTCTTTTCGCAATTGCCCAGGGCCTGACAGGGGGGCGGAGATTTTCTGTAAATTGCAGTTTTGATCGGTGTAAACAGATAGCCTAATGACTTGTTTTAAAATGTGTTTCAATAGTGACGCTTCTTCCCCAACTAGGCAACCAGTAAATATCGATGCAGGTTAGTTCAAATCAAATCTTTGGAAGAGATTGAGTAGTTGTTAGAAGCTCCATGAAATGAAAACTTATGATGACTGAGTTAAAAATGAATACAGAAATTTCAGGTATTGAAAACGCCAAGTTGTACAGTTACAAAGAGTTGCGAATTGCAACTGACAATTTCAGTTCTGCAAATAAAATTGGGGAAGGAGGGTTTGGTTCTGTCTATAAGGTAATTGTGCAAAATCTTACATGTGAATTATACTCAACTTTGTGTCCTCAATATCACTTTCGGAATTGTCAGGGTACACTAGATGATGGCACCTTAGCTGCCATTAAGGTTCTTTCGGCCGAATCAAAACAGGGAGTGAGGGAGTTCTTGACAGAGATAGTTGTGATATCGGGCATTGAACATGAAAACCTCGTCAAGTTGCACGGGTGTTGTGCTGAAGGGGACCATCGAATTTTGGTGTATGGCTATCTAGAGAATAATAGCCTCGCTAAAACTCTTGTTGGTAATTTATAATCTTTTGGGGGTGCTGGTTATATATATATATATATATATATATATATATATCCTTCTCTTATGTCAAAATAAATATCATAGTGGTCGACTTTGAATACAGGTGCTCGATGTAGCAGCATTCAGTTTAGCTGGAAAGCACGGAAGAATATCTGCATAGGGGTTGCAAGAGGGATCATGTTCCTCCACGAGGAAATCCAGCCTCATATTGTTCACAGAGATATAAAAGCAAGCAATATTCTCCTCGATAGGGATCTCAATCCAAAGATCTCTGATTTTGGCCTTGCAAAGCTTTTTCCGGATAATCAAACTCACATTAGCACGCGAGTTGCAGGAACTATGTCAGTCGGCTTGTTCTTCTGGTATTTCGTGGCAGTAGGAATTTGTACTTTTTTCTGCAAGTTCATCATCTTGTCTTTAAATTTGCAGAGGCTATATGGCTCCTGAGTATGCAAGTCGAGGCAAGTTGACTAGAAAAGCAGATATATATGGTTTCGGTGTTCTCCTCATGGAAATTGTGGGTGGAAGAGCCAACACAAACAACCGTTTGCCTGTTGAAGATAGACACATTCTTAAGAGAGTATGACTTGCATCTTTAGGTCTCCATTGTTTGTTTGGCAGCGTGTGTTTTTGTAGAATTTTCCAAACAACTTTTTTGTCGTGTACAATTTTCAACTAGGCATGGCGGCTATACGAGCAAGGGGATTTAGTTGAGCTAGTGGATGGAGCACTCGGAGGTGATTTTGATATTGACGAAGCTCGCAAGTATCTGAAGATTGGTCTTTTGTGCACCCAAGAGAAGCCAAACAACAGGCCATCCATGTCTACTATAGTGAGATTGTTGACTGGAGAGATGGATGAGGACGAAAAGACTATTATATCAAGACCAGGTTTGATGCCCCAGTTTGTGCCTGTGATAGAGGAGAGTAACAATACATCATATTCATCCTCATTTGTCTCAGGAAAGCAAGAAAAGGTGTCATCAAAACAGAGCTCGACTATGACATGTGCCACTATGACTTTCACCAACATATCTGCTAGGAGTAATTGAGTCCAACAACGGAACAATCAAGATTGTTTTTCGTTGTACGATGATTTTGTCTGATAAGCTTGATCTATGTAATGTTTGACATAGAAATTTCTTGATTTCACCATCATCTCTCTTGTATAAAATTTTTTGATTTCACCATCATCTCTCTTGTATAAAATTTCTTGATTTCTCTAAGTACGCATGGACATCACTAATAGATTGACAATTAAAAGAAATTTGCGGAAATTTCTTTACACCTATATATTTTCATAGTTTTTACACTTCATTCGTATTTTAGTATTAAATTTTTTAATTAATTGTAATTAAAATAGTACTATTATTATTTTGTGAAAAACCAAGCACCCAAGACTGGATTTCTTCAACAAGTTGGTAATTGATTAACGTCCACGCTTAAAAATGATGACTCCATTTATGAAAAAAGAGAAAAATAGACGGCATAATCAAATTTTTAGGCCTTGTTCTTTTCGCCAACAAATTAAAAAAAAAATAAAAATTCTCTCAAATTTTTTTCAATCACACATATAATTATTTTACTTTCTCCGCCCCACTAAGATATGCACCTATTATTTTTCACACATATTAAGGAAACATCTTAAATATTATTGGAATTACAAAATATTTCTATATTGTTCTTCTTTTACCCGCATTAAATAATTAAAAAACAGTGTGAACATGGTTAATATCTTTGGGAGATATAATAGCTAGTTGATTTGTATTATTCCAATAATATTAAATAGAGGTATTTTAATCAACTAAAAAATAAATCATATTCTCAATGAAGAAAGTGGATTATAATTTGGTACAAACGAAAAATAAAATACAAATCTATCTTAATAGGACGGAAGGAGTATATTTTATAATACAACATCTCTCATTTTTTTAACTCCCGTTCAAACACGCCCGCCCGGGAGTTTTTTAACCACGGAACTCTGGGGTGTTTTACGGGTTCATATGATCTCCGTTTTGAAATTCGAAATTGTCACGGCCCGTCCCAAATTATCTCTAATAATTTGACACGTGACGTGCGCCGACGATGGGGGCCAGCATGGTACTGGGTCCACCACCAAGACAAACTGAACTTGACATGGAATTTTAACTTCTCTGTACTAAAATGAGCTTATAAAAATTATTAATGGGTTTCGCAAATAAATTCGACTAACCAATCCGAAAGTATTTAACATTATATGCGGAAATTGTGGGAAAAGAATTATAATTGAGAAAATGATGAATAATTCTAAACCCAATATTTTTAAACAAAATAGTTATAATAAATAAATTAAAACCTCAATCATATTTGACTGTATATCAAAATGTGACGATTGCTAAGTAAAAACATGAATCATCTGAATACTATGGTGGTCGGCTCAGAACTCCACGGGCAATCCAATAATGTTCAAGCTCGGTCCTTCCTATAAGAAAACGTTAGGGGAAAATACGTGAGTTTTGTAACCCAGTGAGTGGATAAGTTCACAAATACATATAATTTTCCATCTAAAATATTTTCATAAAACTTCTGTATATCCAAACATATAAATAGCATAAATAGTTGAAAACCATCAAGGTAATACTAGTAACTGAAATTGTTCTAACTGAATAAATACTGATTATACCGTTTCAAACGGATTTTGCTTTCTAAAACTGAATTATGTAACTAAAAATAATTTATCAAAATAACATCAAAAGCATTCAACAAGCAACAACACACTTGTGTAGTAATTTCAATACACACAGACGCCGCTTCAAAAAGCCTGCTCTCAATATCTCTGGCCATACGCTACAGAGCAGCCCCAAAGGCTAAACACTCGCATACCCGCCCAAAGCCTATGTGTGTACAAAAGTGGGTCCCAAAGACCTCTCAGATTTTGGCCATACATCGTAACACATCACAACAGTGCAGAGCGGGTAAATCTAACGAGGTACTCTATGATGGTTTTAAAAGAATATTCATCTGATCTTTTAAAATAAAACACTACTTAATAAAATCCATGATCTTCTGAAATATTTATTTATAATAGCACATCATAATAACCTGAAAAAGGACATTAGAATTTAAAACATGCTGATTTATGAAAAATATAATTTTTCCACTCACAGAACTACGAACTGCTTCTAATTCGGTTGGTAGGCTTGCCCCATCGTCTCGTTACCACCTGAAATAATAGTAGTAATCTAATCAAAACCTATACACATGAATTTCCAACCAATCGCCTACCCACATTCAATACCAAGTTTTAACTTTTCTAACATTCTCTAATTTTCCCCTTTCGTTGCTTTATTCCACTTCTTTCATTGATTTTTCCATATTTCACACTATTGGAACCAGCCAATTGAATCACATAATAAATTCCCAAATTCTCAGCATTTAGGTAATGTTAGTTCCAATCCATTTCACAACTCACTACTCAATTACCACCAATTCCACTTCAAAATAATTAATTATGGCCAAATAACATCTTAATAATACCCAATCAATCCAAACTAATGATAAATTTCAATCCCCAACGCCTATCGATAAAACCCTGTAATTACTTTCACTATTTACCTCGAATTCCATAAAGATAAAATTGAGGAATCATACTTACCACGCTAAAACCACGATTTAAAACCAAGTTTTTTTCCTTTCTCATTTCCCTTTTTCCTTCTTTTTTTTCTTCTTTTTTTTTTCTTTCTCCTCACGCTGAAGTCGGCTTCGGTCCTGTTGCTATTCACGATGGAATTCCCAGGCTTGTTTGATTCATATATATATATATATATATATATATATATATATAATTGTAATTTATGTCCTTGTCTTTTAATTAAGAGATTTAAGTTGGTCTTTTGACCCTTATTTACGTCAATAGCCCACAAATTTCCAATTAAATCAATTAAATCCATAAACTTTCAATAGGTCAAATTAAATCTCTTTAATAATTTATCTTTGACCCATAATTAACGACCTTGATCAAGTAGTAGCCAAAATTTTAATTAGCGAAAATTCGGGTCGTAACAACCTTACCTCCTTAAAAGAATTTCGTCCTCGAAATTCAAAGAACTTGGGTATGGAGGAACCTAGTTACCTACAACCTTGATAATTGATTTCTCCATTAAATACTGTAATACCTCAAACTTGACCCAAAAATAATGTAATTTCGACCATAAAATGGATTAATATATAATAGAAAAATTGAGTCGTAACAGAAATCGAATTCAGATTCAGCATGACGAGACGAAGACCAGAAAGTTTGACCGACCACCTGGCTTCCAACGGTGTCATCAAAATTTTAAAAAAATTACTGGAGCTCCGTCTTATCATGCTGAATTCAGTCTCGAATTTCAAAACGGGGACCCACGAAATACCCGACAATTCCGTAGTTAAAAAACTCGCCGGCGTGTGTTTGAACACTTCTGGGAAAACCCCGGGTGACCGACTTCTCAAAGAAGCGCTTAATGGACTGAAGATTGCGGATTTCGAGCTCTCACGCTGCAATTATTATTATCTCCATCTTGACAAAATGATGGCTGGCTTTGGAGCCTGCGGATGTCGGATGAGTTGGAGCTCGGCGGAAGCACCGCTTCTCCGCCTCTCCATACTTCCCTTCCAGCTTAACAACTGCCGCCGCGTCATTCGTCCCCTAACTTTCTCGTGCTCGGCGACGGCTACGAAGAATAAAAAGGAGAAGGTCATAGTGATATCTGGACCCACTGGCGCAGGAAAAAGCAGACTCGCATTGGAACTCGCGAAGCGACTCAACGGCGAAATAATCAGCGCCGACTCCGTCCAGGTTTTACAAATTCTGAATTATGAATACTCCGAGTATAGTTTCTTCCCAGGCTGTGACTTGTGTAGTGGAAAGTTGAGCAGGAATTTTAACTACCTTATGTGCGATACAGTTTAATTGCTGTCTCCCCATTTTTTGGCCACCTAGTTTGAGTGAGAGCTACCAATGTATGTGGGCTTATATGAAACAGGTGTATAGAGGCCTTGATGTCGGATCAGCAAAGCCTTCTGTCAGTGAAAGACAGGTATCTCTTGCAGTTTGATAGTCTTCATTCTTCAAATGATGCTAGCATAATTATCATTTGCTTTTGAAATTTACAGTTTGGATGATTTTTGATGCATGCCTCATATGGAATTTTTGGGTTTATCTTTCATTTATTTCTTTTCCATGGGTATTTTGAGGCACTTCCAATTCTTATGCTCTTGTCTTCTCTATTGCCTTGAAACAGAAAACAATGCATCCCCAAAACTTAAAAGCAAAGAAGATAGTAAAAGCATCTTTTGTGTTGTTATATTATATGCAACTGGATTCTCAGTGTGCATTTGTTAATTTGACTTTTTTGCTGTAATGATATTGATTTTTTTCTTCGTTTTGCAGGAAGTGCCACATCATTTGATTGACATATTGCATCCATCTGAAGGTATTGGCTACTGGGTTGTATTAACAGCTTTATGATATGGGAGAAAATGCTTAAATAATTCATAAATAATATAATTAATATTTTATTGTATGATGTTGCAATGTCGGCATTCGACATATATGATGGATAGTTGGTTTCATTAGCCTATCGATAGATAGCAGGTTGCTTCCAAGCTCAAACCATTTGGTAGTGTTATGTTAACTATATAGTAATTTGTTCTAGAAATAAGACTGACCCAAGGGACCAAGTTTCTAGTGGTGGTCATCCAAAGGCAGATGCATTTGTTCTGGCTCCTAAAATCTAGAAGTCTTGTAACTTGTAAGTGTCTTAAGGTGCGTTACGTAGGTAGGAATGGAAATAGAGCCAACTCACTCTCACCCGTACAACTTATATTAGAGTGAAAATGCCCTCCGAATATTTGTGGATGAAATATTTTGTGGTTTAATTCATTAATTGTAGATTTGGATTTGTTATTGCTATTATAGTTTTAGCTCCAACCTCCCCATGGCTCGTGTTGGCATTATATGGCTTCTATTGCTCGTGAAGGAATTAAATCCTTCACCCACTATTAGTAATAACAATTCAAAAATCAGCATGAACATGAACAAAGTGCAGCTTCTTGTATAGTTGTATTCAACTGGACTGTAGAACTTTTCTAGCCAATATATCTGTAATTTTTGTCCATGAGATTTACCTTGATGTGTTGGAGTCTTGATTGAAGTGTTCTTTAGTTTTGTACAGATTATTCTGTTGGACAATTTTACAAGGACGGAAGGCAAGTTACTAATGATGTTCTTAATCGTGGCTGTGTTCCCATAGTTGCAGGTGGTACAGGATTGTACTTGCGGTGGTATGTCTACTCCCCTTTACATGATAGATCCTTGCTCGTTTCTCTAATGATCAAACTAAAAAGGCAAAGAAGTTTATTTTTCTCTGGGATGTAGTTTTCACAATTTACCTTTTCATGAGCAATGGAAATGAGAAACACAGTGGTTTGGGTTAGAAGTACGACAAGTTGAGATCATTAGTAGTTAAGGATAGAAATATCTGTTCTTAGGCGATTCTGTCGAAACTTGGTAATAAAACGTGTCCAATTTCATCAGTTCCAATTAGTCACCTTTACGACAAATCTTGAATCATGACCTACCTGCCCTTACTTTGTAAAGACTAAAGAGAAGGCACAACTCATATCTATGCGTATCAAACTTGGACTTTTCTTCAACAACCTAAGCTTTCTAGTGAAATTCTATAAGCATCAGTGCATGATTTTGTTACTTAAAACAGTTGCAGAATCTGTAGTTTCAGGTCAAATGAAGTTATCAAGTAATTATAATTTATAGGTTTTTTGTTCTTCTATAAGAGAAACTACTTACCATCCTTAAAGTACATTTTTTACGTATCTTAACTTCATTTCGGTGAGGATTTTGACTATAATTCTAAGACTTGGTTCTTGGGTTAGACAATTTCAAGCGAAAACGTTTCAAAATTTATGAGTGAAAATGTAAAAGAATAAACCAACGCATTAAGTTGCCATACATAATAATTAAATTTGACTTTCATTGTCTATCACAGTAGCTACTTTAGGCTTATTTGCTTGTTTGATAGCAAGAAATTTCGTAGGATTTTTTTTTCTTTTTTTAAAACACCATTGGGGTTCCGATGTGGGTTTTGCGCCTCCATCTCGGCCCTATTGAGGGGTGTGGGTGGGTTTGGATGTTCCATAGTTTTATTTGCATGTCGCCTGAATGACACAATTAGTAAACAATTTTTTCGGTTTAGTTAGTCTAGATTCTCCTGACATCTATGTTTTTCCAAACTCAAATGTTAACTACACATTCTATTGGCCATTCCACTTGTCTTTACTGCATTCTCCAGAAAATCAATTGCTGCCCTGAAAAATGTATACTAAAGAAGCACTCAATGGGAAACTGACCGATATACATTACTAATTTCTGTGCTTTTTGATGGACCAGGTTCATTTATGGGAAGCCAGATGTTCCAAAAGCCTCCCGGGAGATCACATCTGAAGTTCATTCTGAACTTGCTGATTTGCAGAGAGCTGGTGATTGGGATGCAGCTGTCGACTTGTTGGTTAAAGCAGGTGATCCAAGTACCCAGTCATTGGCTGCAAATGATTGGTATCGTTTGCGAAGGAGGCTAGAAATCATCAAGGTCAGTTTGCTATTTCATTTCCTATGGAACTCTCAACTTTTTTCCTCCGTATTGTATATAAACTTGTACATGTTTCTATAGCAATGTCTTGTACGAATTCTAATTTTAGTCATTAATTGTTTACAGTTATGACCTTTTCCTTTGGTGAGGACATCATGTGAAGATCTTATTTCTGTTATAAATGTTTTATACTTTTCGTCCCTCTCCATTTAAATTAGTCCCTCCCTTTCAAAATGGCAGTTGGGTTTCTACTCTTGGCGGATTGGATATTCCCTCAAACCTAAATTTTAGATTCACATATGTAAGCTTTGAAATCAGAGTCCCACTTCAAAATATATCTTTTCCATGCAGTCAAGTGGAGCACCACCATCGGCCTTTCATGTACCCTATGATTTGTTTAAGGAAAATTCTGAATCAAGTGAGGCAAATGCTGTTGATATTGACAATGCTTCTGATGGACGAAAGGAGAGTAACTTTAAGGATTTGGACTATGATTTTATTTGTGTATTCCTTTCAACACGAAGATTGGATCTTTACAGATCAATTGATTTCCGGTGTGAAGATATGCTTATAGGTAAAACATGTCAAGGCTTGCACAAATGTTAATTTCTTTTCTATGTGCTTTATGTTTCTTTTACAGTCTTGTATACTAGTGGCATAAAGTATAGCTTATATATGTTTTTACCACGGGACTCTTGCTGCAGGAGATGATGGAATTTTGTCAGAGGCAAAATGGCTTCTTGATTTGGGCCTTCTGCCTAATTCAAATTCTGCAACTCGAGCTATTGGTTACAGACAAGTATATTTCTGTGATGCTTTTTAAAGAATTCCATTGAATCATCTATATCCAAGCTCTTCTGAAATGCAACCACCTGAGTTAATTTTCCCCCTTTTGGCATTTTCCAGGCGATGGAGTATCTCCTGAAGTGCAGAGAACAAGGGGGTCAAAGTTCTCCCAGAGACTTCTTTTCATTCTTATCAGAGTTTCAGAAGGCTTCGCGGTAACTTAATTTTCACTTTTCGATTGTCAAAGCATAATAATCGACCTTCCCCATTCCCTGACAGATTTCCAAAATTATTTTATCTGGTATCGTGGGATTTTGATTGATAGTTTGGGCCTTCCTGTGATTTATTTGCAGGAATTTTGCGAAAAGGCAAATGACTTGGTTTCGTAATGAGCCAATTTACCATTGGATTGATGCATCTAAACCTTTGGTAAGTCAGTTTTGTAAGATTTTGAATTTACAGTCAAATGTGAAAATTAAATTCTAAGGCTAAAAATGAGAAGTTTAAGACAAAACCAGACTCTTAGAATCACTAGCTTTGCAGGAAGATGTCCTGAGCTTCATATGCGATGCATATCAGAACCAAAACGGCGATCTGAGAGTACCTGAGTCATTTCTGATGAAGAAGGATATGACAAACCAGCGGGAAATCTTGCGCATGAAAACTTATCGCACTCAAAACCGGTATGCGCTTCAGGAAATATCATTGTTGTCATCCATTTTGCCTGTAGACACTGAATTTGGTTTTTGTTGTCGCCTTGTTGGTGAAGGCATTTTGTGGGTCGTGAAGATTGCACTGATATTCTCAACTGGGTGAGGACACAAGAGCAAACCGATGGACTCCAGAGGAACGAAAACTCAGATAAAGTCTCGTGTTCCCCCGGATAGTATTCACTATTCAGTATGCACAATATTCAGTATGCACAAGGATTTGTAACTATATTTTTCCAAATCGCCCTTTTTATTGACACTTCTTTTTGGCAAAATCATGTGTTATCTCAAAAACATCTATTGAAAGAGAACTGAGATTGAGCAAAAAAGTAAATCAGTATGAGTCACCTCAATTTTTGCTTAGGCTTGTAAATAAGCAAATTAGTGATCTTTTGTCAAAATTTTTAAGAAAAGTGATTTTGAAAGAATGCGTGGTTAAAAAAAAAAAGAATTATAAAAATGAGAGTAGTAAACTGTCATAGGAGAAGGTCGGTACAATTGAAAATGAGAGTAGAGAAGTGATTTTGAAATAGATTTTGTTAAACATGTTATCAATTAACATCGTTCGTAAGTAAAAATGTTTGCAAACAGCTTATCTTCATTTTTATACTACCATTTCAGTAATTAGAAATAACCAAGTGCTTGCTATTCAAGACTCTTTTAATACTAAAAATAATTAAGGTCTTGTTCTATCCAAGATAATTTTTATCCCACACTCTTCTCTTTCCTCTTTTCAAGTATATACACACTTTTCAATACAATATTAATCACACATTTTACACGGAATATCAGGTGGATAACTTTTATCCCTAATCAAACAACCCCCAAGAGAATGCTTTATTATAAAATAAAGCCTTATTGGCATAATCAAGACCTAATAATTAAGAGAGTGCATTATTCATTTTTTTTTTTCATTTTGTTCCTCAACCCAAAATTTTCTTATTAAATCAAGGGGCAAGGAAAAAAAAAAAACCCCCTGCATCTTCAACAAATTTTGCTCCACCACCATCACCACTCTTGCACTACCAGCGGGGAAGTCCGGCGAAGTTGAAAACACCAACCACCACTGTGCTTGCACAAACAAAAAAAAAAAAAGAGCGACACCAGACCATGTTCACGCCCGAGGGAGAAGAGGCTGCGCTAACCGCCAGAAAATTGAACCACTGGTGGTGTTGAGTGGCTACCACTTGGGTCTGACAACTAGGGAAGGGATAGGGCAGTCTATGGTTGAGTTCTAGTGCAAAATTCTAGCGAAATTGAGTCTCCAATCAACTGAGATTCAACAATTAAACACAGGTTTGGGGTTTTTACTACATTCTACCATCGATTTCAAGTAAGTGCCCAAGATCTCCTGCCAACAGTCAGCACCCCCATTTTTTATGAAAAAAAATCGCACACCAGTCCCTCACCATCATGGTGCAATTATGTATTATTCATTTTACTTAACATAAATATTGAAAAAATAAAAAATAAAAAAATAATGATGACGTGGTGCCCTGTGCAGGTGTCACGTCACCTTGTTGGCATGTAACATTCGTGTTCAAGTAAGATATGGGGGAGAAATTTAAAGTTAATTTTGGACGGCCATGGTTGACCCTGCTCAAGTTCTCAGCCTACTTCACCCTCTTCTTCATCTCTTTCTTTCTTTCTTCTGTTTTTTTCTTTTTTTTTTTTAAAATTTAAATATAATAGGAGGATGGAAAATAGTGAGTCAAGGCCAATATTTGGTTGAATCAAATTTTCGAGCCGTGAAATTGATTGAACTAGATCTAGTAGTTTTCAACTTCACCAAAGTTCTTCGGTGGTGGCACCGGGGTGGTGGAGAAGAATGTTTTGAAGATAAGGAGAGTATTTATTTATTTATTTTGCCTAAAAGTATGATTTCATAAGAAAATGTTAGGTTGAGGATCAAAATAACAAATAATAATAATAATAATAATAATAATAATAATAATAATAATATGTCCTTAATACACAACGAATTAAAACGTTGGATCTTAATTGTGCCAATAAACCTAAAATAAAAAATTACAGAAAATCTGAAAAATATTATCACTAAAAAAGAAAAAAAATTGAAAATACTTCATCAAAGCCAGGGGAAATGAGTGGGACTATTGACACTCCAAAAATTCTTAAACACACCCCCCAAAAAACTCATCTTCCCCAAAATACCTTTCTACTTTCTTAACAAAAAAAAAAAAAAACGAATGAGAAAGAAGCTGCTACATTTTCCAATGTCATTTCTAATAGTAAATGCTGCTGCAAATTGCGGCAACCACAGGGGGGGAGAACAGTGGGGGTGTTTGATAGTAATTGTTGCCCAAATGGCTGCAACAACTCACCATTTTCTTTCTTCTTTTTTATATGCTTTGCTTGTTCGATCATGGTTGGCCAAATAGTTGATCACTAGACGAACAGCTTGTCCGACAATAATTTTTTTTAAAAAGTAAATTGGGAGTGTTTTGGAGAAAGTAGATTTTTTTAGGTGTCTTTAGATATTTTTTGGGCGTGAATAGTCCCACTTGATGAAAATTCGTCAAAGTCCTCGAAGTTGGCAATCCCTGCCATAAATAACTGCACGAACATTTCATTTTGTACAACTGCACCACATAAAATTCGTTCTTGGCTTTTCATCTGCAGTTCAATCTAAAACCCCAACTAGGTTAGGGAAGAAAACCCGAAGATGAAGGGAGCTATGTTGAGATCTATAATCAAGAGAACATGCTCCACCACCTCCTCGTCGGCATCCCCCGGAATGCGGCGCGCCTTCTCTTCGGAGTCTGGTCCGGAGCGGAAAGTCGCTGTCTTGGGAGCTGCCGGTGGGATCGGACAGCCGTTGGCTCTGCTAATGAAGCTCAACCCTCTCGTCTCCAGACTCGCTCTCTACGATATTGCCGGAACTCCTGGCGTCGCTGCGGACGTCAGCCACATCAATACCAGATCTGAGGTCTATATTTCCCTCTACGTATCTCCCAATTCTGTTCGGGCCTGATTCCTGCTTTTATGGATCGATGTGTGATTTGTCTTGTTATGTAAATTTTTTCTATGTTTCTCTGCATCTCTGTTAAATTAGCTCCGAGTTCTCTCAAAATTATATGCATTTTTAATTTGCAATAGCTGAAGATGATCGCTTTTACTTTTACTTCTTAAGCAGTAGGGAGACTTCAAGACAAGTTACATATTGGCTTTTTCACTTTGCGTAAATCTTGTTGTTGTCATGTGCAAATGGGTTCAGAAAAGTGTTTTTCCACAATACAGTGAAGCCCAACCTACACCTTTTAGTGGTGTCTTTCACTTGTGAGTCGGTCTAGAGTGCAGCGAGAACGAAAATTCTTTTTGTCCTTCACTTGTAAATTGTAATCTTTGAAAAGAGAAATTAGTTGTCATGTCAAATGCATTCCCAGATGATGAGTGACTTCTCCTATTAAAATTTTCTTCGCAGTCTATCCAAAGTGTAATTTCCAGGCATCACACAAAGGGACACTTCCTATATGGCTATATATATTTATATGAATTCTCTAGATTTAATATGGAAGCTTAGATGACTAATTAAATGATCCATGATTTTGACTATTTGTAATTTCCATGTTAAATATTGATATCCAAATTCATTTTTCGATTGGAAACTGTTCAACAGCGCCACCTAAATTTATGGAGGAAGAATAACAACACCGCCTCACCCCCAAAAAAAAGAAAAAAAACCAAAACCAAAGAAAACTAGTGCGCTCCCCGTCTGCGTTGAACAGTAAATTATAGTCATGAGTTGAGTTTTTTGTGATACATAAACGCAATTTGCCATTTTTTCCTTGCTTTCCCAATTTCATTTCCTTCACGAATATCAAGTTTTGAAAAATTGTTATTTCTGTCGTTCTTCATGCAACTTGTATACTTGATCTTCATATGTCTATTTCAACTACTACATAATCCATGGAACTGTAAGGTTTTATCCTTTAGTGCACTGCATGTCTTTTCGAATGTATTTTTTTTTTATGTATAAAACACCAATTTGCTTAAAATATCATATAGGTTACTGGGTTCATGGGAGAAGACCAGCTGGGGCAGGCTCTGGAGGGATCCGATATTGTCATCATTCCAGCTGGTGTACCCAGAAAGCCTGGCATGACTCGTGATGATCTCTTCAACATCAATGCTGGAATTGTTAAATCTCTTTGCACTGCAATAGCCAAGTATTGCCCCAGTGTGAGTCCTCGTGCTTTTAAGTTATTGGATTTCCCATGGCTACTCTTTACTACTGAATGTTCCATGACTATATTTGTGCTACTTTCTCCAAAATCAGGCTCTTGTCAATATGATTAGCAACCCTGTGAACTCCACTGTCCCAATTGCTGGTGAGGTCTTCAAGAAAGCAGGAACCTACGATGAGAAGAAACTGTTTGGTGTGACTACACTTGATGTTGTTAGGGCCAAGACGTTCTATGCTGGCAAGGCCAAAGTCAATGTAGCAGGTATGTTAGTTACACATGCTGATTGGATATTGTTTGTTTGTTTGTTTTTTTTTCTTTTTTGTTTGTTTTTTTTCTTTTTTTTTTTGAACGGACTTGATATTGTTTGTTGTTCTTGAATAATATTATTCATGTTGAAATTTCTTTTCGCTGCCTAAATTATGTTCCTCTTTCTTTCAGAGGTCAATGTACCTGTTGTTGGTGGGCATGCTGGCATAACCATTCTTCCTTTGTTTTCACAGGCACTGGATTTTTTTGGCCCTTATATTGCATTTGTTTTTTCAAGCTTGTCACTTGCTTCATTCAGACTGATCAAATATGGTTGAATGTTTGATAACAGGCTACACCAAGAGCCAATTTGCCAGATGAGGCGATTAAAGCTCTCACTAAACGAACTCAAGACGGTGGAACGGAAGTTGTTGAAGCCAAGGCAGGAAAAGGTTCAGCTACGCTCTCAATGGCGTAAGTATTAACTCTTCTATATTTCCATTGAACTTTTGGTTCACGATGTGTGGTCAACTCAAAGATTTGAAACTGAACATCAAAGTTGATGTCCAAATCATCCAGATGATATAGTTGACCTTCTCAAATTAAAGATTTTTGCAATTTCCGGTTATATCACAGCAATTTATGCTGGGAAATATTCAAAGGAGCCATATAATTGATGCTGGGTATTACCTAATGACTGCAGTTGTCAAACTATGAGGTTGCTTGATAAAGAGGGTGTTAGCGGATAAATTTTAATATATTTTTGTGAGTAGGAACAGAGAGAATGGGTGGAGTTGGATGGTGGAGATTTAATGAGTTGAGAGATATATGGATGTGATTTGTTTGACAAATTTGAATTTCAAAAAGAATGAATTAAAATGCATTTTAATGTATATGCTAACAGGCACAAAGTCTTTCTGTGGAATGTTTTGAAGAGTGTGTGGAACTTCATAGCAGAATGTTAAAAATGGGTCTCGTTTTTATGTGGTAGAAATTGAGTACGGTAGGAGGTGATTGTTGAAAATCTTTTGGTAGGCACTCACTTTGTAGTCTTCAACAAAGCATGTACCTCTATGCAGGTATGCTGGGGCAATATTCGCTGATGCTTGCTTGAAGGGACTTAATGGGGTGCCAGATGTTGTGGAGTGCTCTTTTGTGCAGTCAACTGTCACTGAATTGCCTTTTTTTGCATCCAAGGTAATAGAACCACAATGTTTTTTCATTTTCCTTTTTCCCCCCATCATCTGAGATGCGAAAACTTGCTTGGCTATGTGAGAATGATGGTGGTTGGTCGTCAATGGGTAAAACCTCTGGTCATTGGCTTTCCGCACATTTTAGGTCAGTAAATTATCCTGAAGGATCACAGCCCCACTTGACTCGTTGAAAAATTATTGACCATGACCATCCTTGCTAACACATGGCATTTGTCGAGCTTAACTAATGATATTGACTCGAATGATCTGACTGTTAATTATTAAACCTCATGTGAACTTGTAAGTCATACTCTTATGTTCTAATTCAGGGTAGGCCTTCTGGATCTTATATACATATTATATATTAATAATAAAGCACCTCCTTGAAAGTTGAAACCATTGCTGAAATTTTATTTTACAGTCCATAATTCTGCATGGAAGGCTGGGTAATTTTCAAAATTGTGGTGTTTGTGCTTCCAGGTGAGGATCGGGAAGAATGGCGTTGAAGAAGTGCTAGGTTTGGGTCCACTTTCTGATTACGAGCAACGAGGGCTAGAAGCTCTTAAGCCCGAGTTGAAATCATCTATCGAAAAGGGTATCAAATTTGCTAACCAGAGTTGAAGTGCGTCCGTCAAGCCAACTCCAATTCTATTCTATTATTATGCACAATTTTGCAAATCCTTCCGCTGTTGTATTTCCTCTGTTCCCTGTTACAAACAGGGATCAAATCTAGATTCTCTTAAGTAGTAGTCGTATAGTACATTTCTCAAATAATAATACCAACGACATAAACGAACTGTTTTGAGGTCAAACAATTGTGCTTCCACCTCGAGTAATTATTCATTTGCTGTACTATGCTCTATTTGTCTCTTACATGTTTCTCATTGTTTAAGAATTGCACCTAAAATCGCGTCAATGGTTTTGTTCTCTCCTAAACTATATATCCTGCTAGGTTTACTTCTTGTATTCCCCAGAAGAAATAATTTGTTGTGGACGTATATTTGAGAAGTTAATTTTAGAGACATACTTTTTACCAGAATTGTCCAAAACTTGTTTTAGCATCTTGATGGGTTACGAGTTTTCGTGGAATGGGAAATAGAGAAACTAAACAGTTAAGTAATAACCCAATAATGAGTTCGTGCTCGACAAAGTCCCAAATACAATCATCAAATCTACTCTAGATACAGCAATATCAAGGAGACAAAACTGTCATGTAACTAGTTTTAGGAAAGGAAATAAAAATTTCCACTAGTCATCGCCGTATGCTCGGAAGCTATACCTCTCCTGATAGAAGCCATTGAACCAAAGGTCAGCTTCGAACCATTTAGGGTAACGAACAAGGTCACCCGCCATAAATTGCATGTAGCGTCTACCCCCTTCAGGCACGACTCTCACCTCTCCTTCCTCGATATAAACTAACTGATCGACATGCCAGTCCCAAGGAAGCTTGCATTTGCCTGTCTTCCACATCGACCACTTGGAAACGCCGAGCTCTGCCAGACGCTCTTTTGATACGTTTCTCTCCACCCTCACATTGTAAACCTCTTCCAATGGCTTTTCCACCCTCATCGCCCTAATAACTTGACACTGCCCACGAGAACTAGCAGCAGCTCTTGATCTTCTATGCTGCTCTCTGCTACTGCCTTTATTGCTGGAGAAGGCCTTAAAAGCAGGAGGAGCTGTGATCATACGCGCCATATCCACCACCTTTTGTTATAGAGTATCGACTGCCAAGCAACAAAACCAGCAAGCTATACCTATAAAGAATTTCAAACTTTTTGATTGATATAATACACATTACATATCAACTTCTTGAATTACCCTATCAAGATGTTACTTCTTCAATTACCGTTTATATTATGGTGCAGTAAATCAGTGCCGGTTCTGTAGTTTACGAGGCCTAGGGTGAGGTTTAAAAAAAGGCCCTCGTAGACTCTGAAATAATACTATACGGTGGCGTAACCAGGATTCCGAATCAGTGCGGTCACAAATTCTTAGCAACAGAAAATGAAATATATTTTAATAATAAAAATAAATACAAACATCTTACCTTACAATCATTCTTTACGAGTTTTTATATTCTAAAACCGTTTTACAATGACTTCGTTATCAATTTTAAAAAATATCCCTCATTCATTCATTCATCACCCATTCAATTGCACAATTTGTCCTTCGTGAAGTACATTACAGAAAACAATCTTTTAATAATAACAGTGGCAACCGATAGAATCGATGCTAAAGTCAAAAGCTTATAAATCAAAGGATACACCTGATTTTTCCTTGTCTCAACTAACCATATTTGAGCCCTCCTAACTTTGTTTGTGCTCTTCTCAATTCTATTTGAACTCTACAACTCTATTTGTGCTGTGCACTTCACCAACTATTTTTTTTTTAAATATTTCTCCAAGATGTCCAAGAAAGATAATTTATCATATTCAACATTATCCAACCTAACAAAGCAATTAATCATATTAAACTAATTAGTATTTTAGTTTGTTTTAAGACTAATATCTAAAAACCAATAAGGAATTCCCGAATCCCAAATCCCAATCCACATCTTAGCGACTAATAACTCATAATCAATTGAGTAATTTCAATTGCAAAAAATAAAATTCCTATTTTCTATTTTCTCAATCCCCCGCTTAAGTTCGCAGTAAATGAGCGAGAATCAATAGTGCAAATATGAAATTTCAACTTTCAATTACATAAATAAAACCTAATTTTCGATTGCACATCTAGTTTCAAACATGATTTAAAATGAATATCCAATTTTCAAACAAATAGTAAATACATCAAAAATTAGGGTTAAGGGAGCAAACACTTACTGCTGAATTGCGTTGGCGCCTGGACAGTGGACTCTGGCGAGGCAGCCGGCAGCCGAGCAGGAATTAACGACTGGACTGAGAAGAGAGAACCGAGAGTGAGGGACCGAGGGTCGCGAGCGGCTTCAGATTTTAGATATAAGACGAGAGTGATAACGGAGAGCCAATCTCCCCGACTTGCTAGGTTAATTATCTTCAGTTGGGCATTTTTGCTTCTTTCTTTGTTTCTTTCTTTTTCTCCCACTTTTTTTTTTTTTTTAAAAACATTAATTTAATTTAATTTTTACTAGTATTTTCGCACGGGGAGATTTATGGCCAAGTTATAATTTAAAATATGTGTAAAATAAAAATTATAATAACATATTTTCCTTTTTTTCATGGTAAAAAGATATGGATGGGAGATATAAAAAGATCACATATGATAATAACCCGAATTGGAGGGATAAAGAGTGATTCTATTAAAAGATCATGGGTGATAATAATGGGAAGTTATCTATGGGTTAAAAATTAGGTATTTGTGTTTGAGTGAGAAATATAAATTAGGTATTTGTGCTTGAGTGGGAAATATAAATAAAATAGTATTTTTTAATTCTGAAAATTATAAAATTGAGCAGGAAACTGATCTCATTTTATTAATATATAGATTAATATATAGATATAGATTAGAGTAGGCAAGTTGTTGGACCTCGGTGATTAACCCCTCCAAAATAAGGTGTTTTCAAAACCCGTGTAGTGGCTTCGCCGCTTATACTATATGCTATGTAAAAAAATACGGTAATTAATGTAAAAATAAATATAGTATATTATATGAAATATTTAAATTGTAATGAGATAAAAATATGAAACAATTTGTTCTATGAGATAATTACTATATAACCAAATAAAAATAAAAAAATAATAATTAAAATTTTGATAATATCTATTTTTCAATTATTGCTATACCTTTCTTCAGCTTCAATTACATCTCACTTGCATTTTTTTCCTTGCTTCATCAATACCAATAATAAATCTAATTTCTTGATACTATTCAAGAAATTATTAGGGCCTTTAAAATATTCATTTTTCGTGACCGACCAATTATTAGAAATTATACTTTTGATTTTTTTATTAATTCAAGACATTATTTGATTTTTATAACATATTGAAAAGATATGTAGGAGAAAATTATTCAACAAATTGAATTGAAAATGAGTTAAATACTATGACACTGTTGGAATAAACTTAATTTGACCAACAAATAAATAATTGGATTTAGATATTTAGTAGATAGAATTTGGTAGTTAAAAGTCCAGTAGGCCAATGTCTAAAAACTTATTCAAGATAAGGCCATAGAAAATATCATTATAGTTTGAATATATTTTTAAGACGTATTTCTAGATATTTTAGAACATAAATAAGTATGTAAGATATTTTATTAGAAAATTCTAATTGATAAATTGACATCATTGGATCAAAAACTAAAAAAAAGAGTTCCTATGTACAATAACTCTTCTCTTATACTTTTAGTTTAATGTTTCTTAACCTTTCATTTAAATCTTCGTCACATTTTTGAAATTTTTATATGCCAACAGATATTTATTTTGCTAAAAGATTTAATATTTAATTGATATTTAAAAATTTGTAGGTCAATTATAAAGAAAGATAAATACTAACAAAATAGGCCCCTTTTTACTATGGCCTGTAGCGCCTGCCTTATTTGGTTCATAACAGAACCGGCCTTGCAAAAAATTAAACAAAAAGCATTTATGCAAAACGAGGAGGAGAAACAATCAACTTTGTCTTGCTAAAGAAACTGCCTTTGCATATAATCCCCTTTCTACTACACACAATTGCACAGTTAAAAAGTAGCCAAAATGATGTACAATTAGTGATATTGTGATTTCGCCGAGCTCAGTTTGATAATACCCATTTCGCCACTGTCACATTACGTTAATTTAGCCCTAATTCTATTCCAAGTTCATAAACTCCAGTAATCCAATCTAAACGATTATTCAATTGGAGAACTAATAGATCTCAACTCGTAAAGATATGGTTCGCAAAAATAAAAATCACAGAATAATAAAATTCCGAGAGTAACCAAAGAAAAAGGAATTTGCTTACATTGCTTCGAATCGAGAACCCAAGCAAGATTGACGAGAAAATTTGGACATTGAAGACGCAAATTACTTGTTAATCAGTGAATATATCGCGCAAAACAACTTTACTTCTCATTATCCTCTTCGTCACAGAAAATAGGAAACTGACGCCCAATTGCTCCAACTTTAATGCAAATTGTAATTTGGTCATTGTCCTTCAGAAAATAGTATCTAACATTCTTCAAGTTTTTCATTTGAAAATATAATTTGACTTTGGATTGTTGAAGTCGTTTCTAACCTATTCCTTGGCCATGTATACAATTCAACGTTATTAATTAAAAGGTCGAAAAATAAGATAATTCAAGAAAAGATTACAATTGTTGTGGTTTATCGTATAAATAAATTAAATATTGTAACATACGTGGCCATTGGCCATTGTATTCCAAAATGTGTATTCAATTGTCGATCCCTTACAAAATTCTTTATTATGGATATTTAATATATGCATCATTAATTTTTGTCAATAGAATATAGTTGGATAAACATTGGAATATTAATGCACCACATTATTAATAATATTAATCTCCCGTTAACATGAATTTTACATACTATTCGCTACTATTCTAATCAATAGTTCCCCAATAAAATACACGATTAAAAAAAAGGAAAAATAGAAAATAGAAAAATAGCATGGAATAGTCTCTTCCAAGTTACTAGCAACTTTCCAATCTCCATTAGTAACTAAGGGTATGTTTGATCCACAATAAATGAAGAGTAAGTTTTGTTTATTCGAATTGCGTGTAAATTGTGTGGTGTAAAATAGAAAATAGTGTATTAAAAAATATAAAATAATTATATGTGTGATTGAAAATGATGAGAGATAAATTATTTTGGAAATTTATTGTGATCAAACATACCCTAACTAATGATTGTAATGATATTTCTCGTCTCTTTAAGCTTTCTTCAAACATTTTTTTTGCACTTTTGATCAAGATTGCATGTTTTGTGCTGTCCATAAATGGGGCACGAATGCTGTCACTTATATTTCATATACGCGTCGTGTTACCTTCTATATACCCGTAGACAATCACCGTGAGTGTACGAGTCGTAATTAAGTATAAAGTGGACTTTTTGAGTCCAAGCTGTTGTACCCATGAGGATTGATTATTTGTAATCGAGTTACTTATTCTAGCACGAGGTGAAATGCAAAATGAAAACACACACGATAAATTGGGTGAAGATTGAGTGAATTAAACTAAAGAATAAAGAATAAAGAATAAAAAGTTTGGAGTCATAATTTCACTTAATCCTAACCTAATCAATTCCTCATTAAGCATGACAAATTACTCATTTTCTATATTAGATGTTGGGCGTTTACACATGCACAGATAGATCACAACTGTGCGGCCCGTACAAGTAATAAAGTGAACTATAGGAGTCCGGATATCGATCCAAAAGGGAAATGTATTTGTAATTGAATTACTAATTCTAGTAAAGAAAAGAGAACTACACAAAATAACACACAATAAAAAGGAAAAAATGCTAAACTAACCTAACTAAGAAAGCAAAGGAAGGAAAGACATAAAATATGGGCATGAAATGAGATAAACTCGGATTAAAAAAAAATCGGGATTCATGACTTCGGCCAATATAAGTTATGCTAATCTGTTGTTGAACTTAACATATTATCTATCTTCGATGTTAGATCCGGTTTTTCTAATATAGTTAGCTCCGCTCTCGCATGTCAAGTTAACCCTAGTCAATTGATTCAACCTACTACATCTCTGCGTCGATATGTTACCAATTAATTGCATAAAGATTTGTGAACACAACTCAATAGATCGCTTAGGGTAAAAGGTTTATCTCTATTCTCTATAAGAACTTAGAGTGCATGCTATTTGGTTTAGCAAGTGCACTCCCATCTCTAAGATCCGACACTCATCACAAATTCACATACTTGGTGATCAAGTAAGCACGTGTAGCAAGCTCAATAACAAACACCCATGAGATAAATAATCCAATACAAATCAATTTCATCACTTAAATGGATTAACTAAACATATATTAAGATTAATCAAAAGTCTCAACTTACAGTATTTAGCTCACAGTAAAGGAAATCATTAGTACATATACAATCAAAGAACAAATGAAATAGAAATATAAAATAAGATAAGATTACAGACAATCTCTCTTTGAAGAGTAAAGTTTTGTTCTTCACTTTTATCCAACTTCTCTTGATCTCCTTGCTTCTTCTACTCCAAGCAATTAATCCCAATTCACACCAAAAAGGAAAAGGAAAGAAGAAAGAAAGAGAGAAGAGAAGAAGAAAAATGGAAAAAAGAAGAGGAAAACCTAACCCTAAACCTCAACTAAAGGATGAATGATGTCAATTGGGGGTGAAATATGGTGTAATGAGCCCCAAGTTCGTGACTCAAGTCTTGCCCAAAAGACCCCCAGGCTGAGTGAAAGAGAGGAACAAAATAGAGAAAAATAGGAGAATCCGAATTTGCTGATGCTGATAAAATTACCGCCGTAACCCGTTGGGCTCCGTAACCCAATGGGTTATGCCTTATTTCCCCACCTATGGCGGTATCTTGAATTTATACGATCGTACATAACTCTTTGCATAAAATTGCACCATTCTGCTCTTCTGAATTACGATCGTATATAATGAGTTACGGCTTCAAATATAACATTTATGGCTGTACATTGGCTTCTGGCGGCCGTACCATAATTGCACCCTCAACTTCTAAGATGTTCCATTTTGGTCCCTGATCTTCGTCTAGTCATATTTTTTGATTTGGAACTCGGAATTGTGATCCGTAAAAATGGTCGAACTCCATATTCCGTGCTATTCCATGCTAGCTCGAGAAACATGGCCGAGAAGATCTTCACAAATTTTTACCCGAAATCCTTCAACTTTGGAATGGTTGCGTTTTAGTCCTCATTTCGGGTTTCTTTACACTTTAAACTCATTCTGCTCCATTTTGTCTCGTTTTCCTCCACATCGAGGAATAGTACGTATAAACACAATAATTTACACAAGTAAAGTAAAAGTCTACTCCAATTGACAGTATAAAGATATAAATAAGTGTACAAATTGAACACTTATCATTAGACATCATTTTCCTAATTTAGCCAATTACCTTTCTCGAGCGTTAAATTAGCATTAATCAATTGGTTCAACTTACTATATTTCTATATTGATTGGAAACAAACTAATTGCATTAGTCTTTGTAAGAATAGCTCAAATGGTCACCTAGGGTCAATAGTATATCTATATCTCCTCCAAGAATCTAAGGTGATTGCTACGTGGTCTAAAATATATATATTTCTTTCGAAAACTATACAAATCACTAAACACATATTTGTTGATCAAGCAATTATATGGGTAAAAGCTCAATAAGAACTACATATGAAATGGGTGAACAACAATCAATTCCATAAACATATACATTGATCGAATTACGTTAAGATCCATCAATTATCCCAAAATTATACAACTTTAGCTCATGGTGAAGAAAAACAAAGAAATCCAAGACATGGATGCATGAAAAGATTTAATGGAAGAAAATAATGGAAAATGCAAGAACAAAGCTACAAATCTTCATTTGAATGCTCAATCTTGATTTACTTTCTATCTTCAACCATCTTCTTCTCTTGATTTCTTCATCTTCTCATTCAAGTGATTTCCCCAATTCAAACGCTAACTACCAACCTAAAGAAAACAAAAATGAAATAAATACGTAAAAACTAATTGTCCTCTCCAAGCAAGCAAATGGGTGCCCTAATTCGTGTGGAATAAAATGGCCAAAAACTCGTCAAAGTTGGTGCAAAAAGCGGGTGGAAACGAGGAAGTTGGAAAAAATCAACAAAGCTGATTTTTTCCGTCGTGTGGTCGCACATGTGCCCACATGGTTATACTTACGGCCGTCAGCCGCATTTGGGTGGAATTTGCTTGCGTTGCTTATTGGCCGTCGGTCGGCGTCGGGTAGAGAACGAAGAAAAATTCAAATTCTTCTTAGGTGAAATTGCACAAGAGGTTCTTCAACTTTCAAATCTTTTATTTTAGTCCTCAATTTTTGAAAATTATTTTAAAAATATCCTAAAATATTTTCACTCAAAGTCCTCCATTTTTTGGATTATTTTATTTTGGTCCTCAAACTTTATGATTTTTGACACTTTTAGTCATTTTCTCTTCTTTTTCCTTGTTCCCTTTCACATTTAAGAAATTCACCTACAAACGTAATATTTAAATACAATCAACTAGAAATATGCCCATTCAATTGATAAATTCTTAATTTAAAAGCATTAGTGTGTAAAAAGTACACATATCACATCACTAATTATTTTTGTAAATAGAATATAGTTGGATAAACATTGGAATGCACCACTTTATTAATAATATTAAACATACTATTCACAACTATTTTGATCAATAGTTGGTTAACGAAATACATGCGCGGTTAAAAACCAAAAAAAAAAAAAAAAAGAAAAAAGAAAACAGGGGGGAGAGAGAGAGAGAGAGAGAGAGAGATAACAGAAAAATAACATGGGATAGTCTTTTCCAAATTACTAGCAACTTTCCGATCACGATTAAGTAACTAATTAATGATGCTTAGGATCGGGCCCTCCAGGACTAACCCTATTAAAATTGTGATGATATTTCTCTTGCCTCTTTAAGCTTCCTTGGAACATTTCTTTTGCACTTTTGATCAATGCATGTTTTGTATTGTCAGTAAATGGATCGCGAATGTTGGCACGAGCATAACAGCTCGAGAAGGAAAGTGCAACCAATATTAAGACGAACCAAAATCTAAAACCGGCCATTGGTAATTTGATATATAAATCAATCGATCGAGTTTGCAGTTTGTAATGCTACTAATATCTAATATCTCTGAAGGTGAAGGTACCGGTAGAAATATTATAGAGGAGTACTGCAAGGGGGGTTGACTTATATAGTTATATAGAGGCATATTGTCCTCAATTTTGTCATAATTATATATATTTAATGTAAGATGGATCGAACAAATAAGAGATGAGTAGAGAGTTTTAATATTAACGTTCCACTTAATTAGGTTCTTTTAATTAGTGGGGTGGTCATGCAATCAAATGCCAATAACTAAACATTTATTCAACAAAAAAAATGACAAGTACTTTACTAGCTAGCTCTTTGGGTTTTTTTGGACAACATGTAGCTCGTTGTTAATTATCTATTAGAGTTGTTACTTATGATGCCATTTATATTTTTATTGTTTGACCTCAAAATTAAAGTGCACATTACGTCTAACTGATGATGTGGCTTAGTATTACAAAGGTATGCCTTTATGCCACCATAGTTAGATTTAATTATTAGGTAATGAAGATAATTTAAACAAAGGCTTTATTATTAAATAAAAGAAATTAACTAGGCATGCGCCTTATTACAACAATTAGAAACAATCGATCTGCATATATGAAAGGAAGTATATATTTAAGATTGCACCTTGATAAATAAATTTATCGCATTTTTTAAATGAGTAGTACGTTTCTTTAATTTCAAATCCTTTTTCCTAACAAAACAAAGATCCATCAGAACCAATAATTATGATCATCAGTGTCGAATTCAATGTAGAAAACTTAAAAATAAACCAATGATAAAGTTTAATTTGAATGTAATAAATTAATTTACAATAAATAATATTTTAGGTGAAAAGCTCAAGAGAAGTATTTTCCATGATCGATGTGGATGGAATTGTGGTGAAGTTAGGATATTGGGGTGTTTGCCGTCGGTGGATGCCACTATCACTATCCTTTTTCTCTTTTGAACCCAAAGCTTAATATATATATATATATATATATATATATATATATATATAACAAATTTAGTTGACCAGACATAAATAATATTCACTTTTTAACTTTCCCATTTATTTTTTATAGTATAATACATATCTGGGTAAATTAATTTCACCTGTGTCGACAGAACTCAATCACAATCGCCTTCATAGTAATTACACGACTAACTTTTTTTTAGTACGAATAACCTTCTTCACATTTTTATGCTACCGATGAATTATCCCTTATATTAATTCATTTATAATTTTTTTTCTACCTTTTAACTGCAAAAAAATAAAAAAAAAAATCGTTCTCTAAAACTTTGTCAAAAAGTTTTTTTTTTTTTGGAATAATGTCAAAAAAAGCTCTTAATTTTACTAATTTGGGCTATTGCCTATTGCTTATGTTCTTTCGTTACTAATTTGGAAAAGTAAAAAGGTTTGACTTTCGAAGTGTGGTTGATTTGAAAATTCATTAGGAAACCTTCAAGTGGAAAGAAGAGCTCTAATTTGGAATTAAAAAAACATGAACTAGTTAGTTTTTGGGGCACTATCTTATTTTCAAAAGCGACATATATAGCTTTCCAATAATGAGCCATTATTATGCTTATCTTGTGTGATTAATCATATTTTTTTTTTCTATAAGTGGATTGCATTAATTTTTTTCTTAAAAAAAAAAAAAAAGATATAACAGTAAACGAACATTACTATTTGGTCAATGAAAATTGTGTGTCTATTTTTATTTAGTCAAAGAAATGGACATATTATGATCAAAATAATATAAGCTAGACAGTAAATTTAATAGACAGTAAATTTAATTCTATCTTCTTCTTTCTTTCCTTTTTTTTTTCTTCTCTTTTTCTCTTTAAAACAATTTAGAGAACACGAAATATATCATTATTCTGTTATGAAATAGTAGTTCGAGGAAAATACGGAACCTACACATGACAATTTTAATTTGAGTTTTCATCCTCAAGCCATTACCTTCATTAATGATCTTTGAATAAAGTTAATGGCACTCATTTAAATCGTCTTATGAAAGGTCATGATCCTAGCCCGAATAGCCACGTCCACACATGGACATTCAATTAATAGAGAATAGATTCAATAGAGAATACTACTGAAAGTACTAGTAATACCGTCAAACAACGGTAACTAACAAAATCAATTTATATTGGTCCGAAAAATAGTGGGCTTGATTCTCTTTACTCACCCTAGCTACTGGACCATAATTGGATCAAAGCATGCAAGGCAATAATATCTCGTGACAGAAATAGAACCGCACTGCAGAGATTTCAGAGGTGATGTGCTAATATAATGCTCTAATTATCCTAGACTCGATCGAGTACAAATTGTTTGAGATTAAGCACTAAACTTAATTTTGCTTGTCCTTTTTTTATGAGTATTGAATTGAATAATATAATAACAACCGTCTCTGCTAATATTACCTCCATCTCACAAATTGGTCCACCTAAATATAGGTTACTTTCAATTTTGTTTAATCTCTTTCATTTTCCAACTATATATATATATACACACACACATATACACTACACACTTATTTAATATCTATTGTTATTAACAAAAATACATTAATATTATTTAATGTAAGGGTATATTTGAAAAAATACAAGTTAAAAATTTATCTTTCTAATAATATTAATTGTAATTTCTTAAATTATTATGTTGAAGTCAAATCAAACCTATCTTTGTGCGTGGGATAGAGGGAATATTAATAATTCTTAATGATTGCCATTATTTTCATTTGTTTGCATTTGCAAAGCAGTCCACGTCGGGTCAAACGCTCCAACTTATTAGATGAACAAATAAACCGAAGATTAATTAGATTACGTACAACCAATAATCAACATTAAAATAATACATTTGTATATTACTAGTTGCGAATATCCGAATGAAAAAATTTCCGCATCAGACATAGCCCAACCAACCAACCAACCATAATCTGGTGATTTCCTAATACTAAACAATATCAATTAATTATCATGTCACAGGTCAAGATCGATCAGTTGATCTTGTTGACATTAATTATTTCTAAGAAAATGATATGTGTCTCATATTATATTATACATTTTCTTGATGTACTACTACTGCTTACTGTTAATTTGTACTACTAATATTACTACGATCCAATATTATGATATTAATTATCATTATCATTTATTGTTATGAATATTACGATGATCGATCCCACATTTTATATTAATAATAATGGATGATGAGTGCACAAATACTTCACGAAATCTTCCAAAAACCTAAAGTAATTAAGAATACAACATGGTAGACATCATATATATATGTATATATTGATAGCTACTGAATTAATGTTTTTAAGGATAATTTTGAAACGGACTCAAATTGACCGAGATTTTGATTACTTCGCTTGTTTGAATTGATCGATTGCATTGGTAAAAATCATGGAGCGAGAACAAGATTAAGCTAAGCTCAATATATATTAAATTATTCCTCCATATATATATATATGTCTTGCAAAGATGATCTCATTTTCATTTTAGATAGTAAAATATAGTCCACTTTTCTTGTACGTTTAAGTTCTAATTTTCGTCTATATTCTTATTTAATGTGTATCGTCAATATAAAAAAACATAACCTTTAAAGCGGGGTAATAAATATATCAAAAGATAGATATATTAGCTAGGAATTGAAGAATATGCCTGCATAAATATTACTTTTAAAAAAATATTAATTGAAGTTTCTTAATCGTTGTAAAAATTGAAACGAAACTATCTCTATGGGACAGGGGCAGAGAGAGTAAATAAAGTGAGAAAATAAATCAAACATTGTACTGGGATGGAAAACAAGTGAAGGTAATATATAAGAACTAAGAAATATATATGCATAGCACACAAATTCAATACACAACGGAGGTAGACATATATAGCACACAAGTTAAATACACAATGGAGGTACACAAAGGAAATGACAGTAAAATGAGGTTTATGTTTTATATATCCAGAAATTAAAGAGAGAAAGAAATAAAGAGATGCCTGTCACTGTAGTGAAACTCAGCAACTCATGAGAAACAAAAAAAAAAAAAAAAAAAAGGTGAGTTTTGAGAGTGAAACTTGATGTTCGTTTCTTTTAAATAATGAGAGAGATGTAGAAAAGGGTTGCAAACAAATATCATAATTAAAAGTCACTTTCAAGATTTGAACATCTACGTTTTGTCAAAATCATGTGAGATGTCAAAATCCTATGCAGACGACAACTGACGAAGGACATATTTGTTATTAAACGGAAAAACCCGATGAAAGTTTTGCATTGATGATTTTGGGGGCTGGTAGAATAATTGTCAGGTGTTTGCAGTGCTTAGTACAGATTAATATCAGCATGAAAAGCTGCATAAATTAAGGTGAGAAAAATAAATATGGGTTAGCTCTAAATATTTGTGTTGCAATTTAATGGCAGCAACTTTTATTACGCATCAGATATAGCCAGCCGTTAAAGGTTCTGATTCATCACACTGGATCCTCATCTTTATAATCACAACCAAACACAGACCCAGTCCCACCAAAATTATTATTTACATGAACTTATCCGCGGTGGTAGAGTAGCTGCTCAGCCCCCCAAGAACGGCTTGGAACATGCAAGACTGGGAGAGACAAACATGGGTCGGCATCGTCGAACAACTTCACGATTAGGCCCAAGAGATAACGGGCCGGGGGAGATACTATTCCAAGTTGAAGGAGGTCACCTTGTGAGGTCCATTGGTCGAAAAGATCGACACAGCAAAGTATGCACTTCAAAAGGTCCTAGAGACCGACGGGTTCGACTAGCTGCACACACCGCAATTCAGTTCTATGACGTCCAGGACCGCCTTGGCTATGACCGGCCAAGCAAGGCGGTGGATTGGCTCATCAAGAAAGCCAAGGCGTCCATCGATGAGCTCAACCACCGACCGTCCACATATGTAAATTTCAATCAACAAGGAGTTGAGACTAGGGAGACTCATCAGCAGCAGTCTCTGAATAGCGTCCACAATGAATTAGCTGCAGCTGATATGAATATGAACCCTGGTTGTTTTATACCTCCATCAGTAGGCTCAGATGCTATGGAGTACATTTTCCCAACTACTACTAGCTCCTCCGCGACCAATTTCCATCATCTCCTCCACCACCACCACCACCGCCACAACCAACTGTATCAAAGCCCTATAGCTAGCTACCACACCGATGAACAAGTCTTCTTCACTGAAACTACTACTACTCCAATATTTCCAGTACTAGGGCTTGATGGCACCGCACCAGCCTGGTCTGAACATCGTCATTGTCATCGTCATCGTGAGCAGCAGCAGCCGCCGAGTGGCGGAGCAGCAGAATGGTTGCCGGGGGAGTTAGGTCAAAACAGCATCTTTTCTCAGAGGGGACCCCTTCAGTCCAGTATAGGTACACCATCTTTTCATGCTTGGATGGATCATTCACCTGCGATAACCGTAGCCACTGGTGGCGGCGATCATATTCACCATCCAGAGACTCTGCCACCATTATATCCAGCTAGCCCCAATATCTGGATTTCACATTCAAGCCGGTGATGAAGTTGGGATGCATGATGCGGGTTCTTCTTCGGATTCTCGCCATTGACATTAATCAATTACACCCCAACAAACTCAAAACTGCTCATCACCAGGTAAGATGATTATATAATGATGTTCTTGTCATGCATCCCTATATATATATATATATATATATACATATACATACGTTGTACACTCATGTCATGGATTTATTGTGTTTCGTGGGAAAAAAAAAATAATTGTTTGGTTGTTCCGGGTTTGTTAATAAATAAATAAATATATATATATATATATATATATATATATATAATCGCTGTTTAATTTGCTTCTTGTTGTTTAATGTATCAACTTGGTTGCAGAGTTTCTTCTGTTTCTGTTATTCTGCAATTTATTTGTTCGTATGAAGCGTGCTTCATATAATATTTTCCTAGATCTCTTCTAAAAAACTCTTTCAGATCGATCTCGCTTAAGCTACATTTAAGCATGATAGTTGATTTATGCTTTGTGCGCTCAATTTTATTTTGCCCAAGCTACGATTATAACAACTTAAGCGCATCACGTTCGAAATTTAATCACACTTTATGGACTTGTTTGTTTTCAAATACTGATATATGAAGCAAGCGTGGTTTACACAGTATCAGCGAAAAGTTGTGCTAAAAAGAAGTGAATTGCTTCATAAGAGCAAGTCAAATGTGGGGCTAGGATTTGAACCTGGGCCTTCGACTTGGAACGGGGCTCACTTTGCTTTTGGATAGCAAAAACTAATTCAACCTGCGTACAATCTTTAATATAATAAAAGTTGGATCCTCAGTGTGTTTTTGCACATAGTTTCCCGCCCACAGAAATTTTTTTTTTTTTTTTTTTAATCTCAGTTAGCAAATAGGCGCGGAAGAATGATGTAATTAACAGATGTAATATTCTTAATTAAATTGCATAAGGAAAACCGTGTATACTAGACTCCGGCCACGGTTCGAACGCGGTTCGATTCCGAACCGGTTCGGTTCCAAAAATAGGTGAACCGAACCGGAACCGTGTACGATGCTTCGGTTTTTGGAACCCGGTTCGGTTCGAACCGCCGGTTCCCGCTTTTTTTTTTTTTTTTATATAAACGCCTTACCTGCTTGACTATTTAACCCCCAACTAAAAATTTTTTTAAAAATTTCAATAATATAAGTATATAACTATATAAGATTATAAAGGCTTGAACTTAATTTTTTACCAACAATTAAGTTGCCTACGTATCCTCTCGTGAGGAATCAAAGCCTACGTAGTTCTCTTACCTCTTTAATTTAGTCACTTGCTGCGCCGGAAGTTGTTCCACTTCCTTCGGTTAGATCATAATCGTCATCAGAATCATTCTCATATTGTTGGGCTCTTTCATCTGCTTTGCACCAATCGTCGACACATGTTTGGGCTTCTAATGAATCGGGGTGCATGGTTGATCGCTTCGGATCCAAAATAAGTCCTCCCGTGCTAAAAGCTTGTTCTACGGAAACGGTTGACACTGGACTTGCAAACATTTGAGTTTGTGTCGACTGGAGTCCAATGACCATGTTACTATGCTTTTTTTCCAAATGTTTGGTGAAAGTGCCGTAGCCCCATCCAGATAAGAATTTGAACTTCTTTTCGCAATAGTTGCATAATACTTGAAATTCCTTACCGTTTATTGGTACTTTTTTGAAGTGGGTATTAAAAATATCGGAATTGGAATTTCTCTTATTCTTCCTATCTACTTCTTCATGTTCGGGTTCCGGATCCGAACTATCAATTTGTGGATTTTTATTATGCCCGCTTTCTTCCGTTGAAAAATCACCAAAACCAAAGTTGTGGTTTGATGCATCTTCACTAAAGCCAGACATTTTAGTAGTAATAAAATAAAAATATAGTATAGAAATTTAGAAAGTATAATAATAACTAATAAAAAATTAATAATTAAAAAGATAAAGATTGTATGTAAAAAATTAGAAATTAGAAATTAGAAATTTAGAATAGTAGATAAGTAGAAAATTAGAAATATAGAATTGCAGTTATAATTAGTAAGTATAAATTGAATTAAAACTTGAAACTTGAAATTTGAAAAAAATGATAACAAGAATTAAGATAATTGAGATTAGAGAATTGAGAATTTGAGAATGAGAGAATTAGAGAATGAGAGATTGAGAATTGTAGGTTGTAGTGTGAAAAAAAAGAAAGAATATAAGGTATTTATAGATATTAGTAAATAGTAATAAATAAAAAATATTAAAAATAAAAGAATTAAAAAAATATATTTTAGGGGGTGGGGGTGGGTGGCACTTACCCTACCCAACGGTCACAAGACCGTTGGGTATTCAAACGGTCAAAGTGACCGTTTGAATTTCAAACGGTCACTTGACCGTTTGATATTTTTAATATTTTTTTTTTTTTTTAAAATATCCGGATTCGGTTTGGGAACCGAATCGACGGTTGAACTGAACCGCCCGTCGGTTCATCGAATTCAACCGAACGAGCGGAACTCGACCTCCGGTTCAGTTGAATCGAACCGTCAACCGATTCCGGTTCGGTTTGACGATTCCGAACCGGCGGTTGATTCGAACCGTAATCGTTGGGTCTAGTGTATACCCAAAAAAGTAATAAGAAAAATTGGGTATTCCAAAAAAGGTAAATATCAATTCTCATAAGTACAATACACTGCATGTTCACTTAGCTTTTCATATTAGCACATTTTCCCAAAACTTCCCATATTTACAAACAACACAATATTTAAATTTGAGGGACAATTAAGCATTTGCGATTACAGCTCACAAATTAGAGCAAAAAAAGGAAAATTCCAAGGACAACCTATAGCCTATGCAATTACAGCTCACAGAAATGACAACTAACAAGCTAATTAAAAAGGCCCTGCAATTACAACAATAAGAGTGTGGTAATTACACCAATCGAGAATCAAACAAATAGCCCAACAATTACAGCAATAACAGAATTAGATTTAATAGAATATTTAATTAAGATTACACATGCCATCATATCTCGGCTGGGGATTAGAGAAATGCCAATATTGAAATAATCCATTTGTGAGGATTCCAACAAATCTGCAAGAAGAAAGAAAAATGCTAAGGGAAGATATTAGTTATAATGTTTTGTTTTGTGCAAATATTCCTACTTATTAACAATATTTGTATATTTCTATTTCAACAAAAAAATATATATGTATATTGTTTTGTGTAAATATTACTGTTTTCATGTATATACAGATCTTATTGACTTTGTTTGCCTTTCGTATTTTACATAGTAATAGGGAGTGGCTCTGGTGTTCGATCCCCTTGAATATAAATGAAGTATAGAATGTAAAGAATGTATGAATATTAAAAAAATAGAAAAAAAAAAAAAAGAATGTACAGAATGTAGAGTATATACATTATACATTAAGTATTTGCATCATTATGGAATAGATATTAATTTTGTTGAATTATTATTCTAATTTCTAATTTGAGAAAGATTAATACTTTTTCATAATAATAATAATTTTTTTGCATATACAAATATTTACTTTATCTACACTCATTGAATGTCTCAAATCATAAATAGTGAGGAATTTATTTTGAATAATATTTGATTAACTAATGTGGTTTAATAAATTTTTTCGGATTAAGTTTAATGAACCAAAACATATGCTTATTATAAGAAAAGTGTTAATTCAAGTAGGCATACATGCTAGAAGCCAAGGTAAAGGTCATAATAGATTTCTCTTGGTTTACTAAAAATGTCTTCTCAGTACATTTATCTTCTACTTTCAATAATTAATATGATTATTGAGGCAATTAATTTTGTGGGTAACTTATTCTAATTTTTTAGTTCCTTTCTTTTTGTGTGAGAATTTATGCTGGCAAAAAAAAAAAAATTTGCGTCAACACTCCAATATCTGAGAATGAGATCAACACTCCAGTGAATAGTCACAAAATTATGAAGGAATTGATGGAACAGAGGAGATTTTTGTTAAAGAGTGTAATGATGGTGGATCTTCAAGCACAATGTCAACAAGCATGCATCGAAGGCTCATTAAGATAGAGAAATGATTCAATCCCAATAGTTCTTTTCTCAATTTACCGTGTTCTTTCTAAGTTTTTGTCCATTTTTAGAATTTTCGTTGTTCAAAGTATTTTTTTTGTTGTTGAATAATATAATTTAATGCCATTCGGCCATTCCTTTCATAAGATTTTTTCACTTTTAGATTTTTGTTTGTCATTGAGTACTTTATTTTTGTTTTTCAGTTTATTAAATAAGGTGGTTTAATGTGATTAGGCCATTAAGCCATTTCTATGTGTTAGCTTTATCTTTGAATATTATTTGCCATTGTTTTCAAGTCGACCGATGTTTTAGTTCTTGGTTTTTGTTATCCATATTTCTTATTTTTGGTCATTGTCTTAGTTGTGTTGAAAAAAAAAATCAGATTTTTATAGTTCACTTATAGAGTGAAAAAAAAAAGGATATGGGGTATTGTGAGTTTACACTCATCAATATAATTAAAATTCAAAACTTCAATGTTAGTCCATCAAATAGTACAAGGGCAAAAAAAAAAAAAATAGTAAATCTAAACAAGAACAAATAAGCACACAAAACTTAAGTCCAACTATCGAACATGGGAAAAATTTTAGTAGAACTTCAATGCTAAATGACAAACAAGCACATAAAACTTTAAGTCCAACTATCGAACAACGGAAAAAATTTAGTAAGTCTACCTTGCTTTAGAACTCGAAATTTAGATTGATATTTTGTGATTTATAATATTTATTTGTTTTTAATGCATGCGACCATAATGTTATTCCACATATTCAAATGGACTTCCATCTAACGTGTTACATTATAATTGTTTTATTTCGATAGTCGTATAATATTGTTCAATTATGTTTCTATATATAATGTGAAACACGTCTTAAATATTTTATAGTGACTGTCCGATAATATTTCTTCATTATTTTAATTATATTTTCAACTAATAGATATTATTTAAGAAGATTTTCTAAGTATATCCATCAGATGTGACTTTTAGAATATTTTCATCCCGTGCAACGCACGGGTTGGATACTAGTATTATTATATATTCGGTTTATAATAATTGTGAATGACCCGGACAACAAGCAATTAAGACACCTATGAATCTGATTGAAGCCACCCACCCATGAATCTGATTGAAGCCACAAAATTTAAAAAAAAAAAAAAAGGAGAAAAGAAATAAAGAAAACAGAAAAATAACATGAACTAGTCTCTTCCAAATTAGTGAATTAGGTACTAGCAACTTTCCTCTCACGATTAAGGGTATGTTTGGTAGAACAAGCTGATAGTTAGTTTATAGCTGATACGCTAGCTAATAACTAATAATAGCTTATAACTTAAAACTTATTGATAGCTGATTTAAATATTAGTGTTTGGTAAAATTATATGAAAAGTTAGGTAAAAAAAGACCGAAAATGACATGTTTAAGATAATAACATTTCTTTTTTTTTTTTTTTACAGAAGATAAAAGTAAAAATAGAATAAAAAATGAAAAACTCGTGATTTTATTTGAAAAGCTAGTAAAAGAAACTTTTCAAACAAGCTGTAACTTGTCAAATAAACTCTTTCAACTAAACAGAGCTTATTTGAATAGGATTAGCTTATACTCTAAGCTCTCCAAATAAAGTATAAGCTAGCTTATTATGCCTACCAAACACACCCTAAGTAAGTAACTAATGACGATGCTTAGGATCTGATCCTCCAGGACTAACCCTATTAAAATTGTAGTGATATTTCTCTTGCCTCTTTAAGCTTTCTTCGAACATTTCTTTCGCACTTTTGATCAATGCATGTTTTGTACTGTTCGTAAATGGATCGCGAATATTGGAACGAGCATAACAGCTCGAGAAGGAAAGTGCAACCAATATTAAGACGAACCAACAAAATCTAAAACTGGCCATTGGTAGTTATTTGATATTGATATATAGTAGCTGCAATGGTGATCGAATACCAACTATGGTACCAACTAGTGTCGGATGATGTTGCATGCCCCCTACCATCAGGGGATAGGTGGGTGTGTCGATGCGTGTCGACAATCCGGATATAGTTGGCACCTTATGGTGCAAACTATGTTGATTGGATCGCTAGCATTATAATCAATCTATCGAATTTGTATTTTGTAATGCTGCTAATATATATGAGGTGGTTCATGAAGGTGAAGATAGAAATATTATTATGGAGGAGTGGAAGGGGGTTCACTTATATAGAGGCACATTGCCCGCAATTTTGTCATAATTTAATGTAAGATGGATCAAATAAGAACATGAGTAGAGTTTTAATATTTATCGTTCCACTTAGGTTCTTTTAGTGGGGTGGAAATGCAATCAAATGCAAATAACTAAATATTTATATTCAACAAAAATTGACGAGTACTTTACTAGCTCTTTGTTAATCTTTATATTATAAAAAGAGAAGTACCACGTTAGCAGTAGTATCTGCATGGCACTCATTAATGTTTTAAAAAAAAGCATGAAAATTAGTTTTATAGTTAAAAAAAAAAAAGAAAATTCTATTTTTGGCAATAAACCAACATTAATTGGTGGTTTTAAATAAGAAAAATCCTTTAAATATAATTATTTTTTAATGAAACATAAATTTATCATTAAATGTGATAAATAAAATTTAATAAGAAAAAATTAGATTTGGAAAAACCATTAATGTGGGGTACTAATTAATAAATAAATCAAAAGGTATATTGGGAAGAATATGCATAAATATTATTTTTAAAAAATATTAATTGAACTTTCTTAATTTTTGTAAAAAATGGAAACGAGACCATCCCTATAGACAGAGAGGTTATTAAACTTTACGTGGGGAAATAAACCAAACATTGTGCTGAGATTGAAAACAGATGAAGGAAATATATAAGAAGTATGCATGGCACATAAATACACAATGGAGGTAGACAAACGAAATGACAGTAAAATGAGGTTTATGTTTTATCCAGAGAGAGAGAGAGAGAAATAAAGAGATGCCTATCAGGTTGTCACTGTACGGAAGTTTTGAGAGTGAAATTTGATGTTTCTTTCTTTTAAAGAATGAGAGAGAAGTAGAAAAAGGTTGCAAACAAATATCATAAAAGTGTTATTCAGTCACGCTCAAGATTTGAATACTCACATCAATCCCTTGGAGACAAGTGACATATATGTATAATTGTTGTTAAATGGTAAAACTGCTCTTTTTCCTATTTAGCTCATGAGATGAAATAGATGAAAGTTTTGCATTGATCATTTGGGGGCTGGTAGAATAATTGCCATCTGCTTGCAGTGCTTGCACAAAGTGAGAAGAATAAATATGGGTTCGCTCTAAATTTGTGTTGCAGTGATAAAATTTAATGGCAGCAAACTTTTCTTACATCTCAAATTTAGCAGTTAAAGGTTCTGATTCATCACACTGGATCCTGATCTTTACACTCACAACCGAACACAAACCCAGTCCCACGAAATTGAATAGCATCAAAATTATTATTTACATTAACTTCTCCATGGCGGAAGAGTCGTAGATGCTCAGCCTTGGCTGCCCAAGAAAGAGTTGGCAAGCTTGGAACATGCAAGATTGAGAGAGACAGAGATGGGAGAGTACATTGATCATCGTCATCGTTGGAACTTCTTCACAACTGGGCCCAAGAATTAATGGGCCAGGCGAGATAGTCCAAGTTGAAGGAGGTCAGCTTCTAAGGTCTATTGGTCGAAAAGATCGACACAGCAAAGTGTGCACTTCAAGAGGTCCTAGGGATCGACATGTTCGACTTGCTACACACACTGCAATTTAGTTCTATGACATCCAAGACTGCCTTGGTTATGACCGGTCGAGCAAAGCCATGGACTGGCTCATCAAGAAAGCCAAGGAGTCCATCGATGTGCTCGAACACCTACTGGCTTGGAACCCCTACTCCACAGGTTCTTCCACCTATGTAAATTTCAAGCAAGGAGTTGAGAGGGAAACTCATCGGCAGCAGCAGACAACAGTATCTAATTAGCATTCACAATGAATTAACTGAAGCTGATATGAATATGAACCCTTGTTTTTTTAACTCAGTCCGTAGACTCAGGTGTTTTTGAGTCCATTTTTCCAACTAGTTCCTCCGCGAATTTCCATCATCTCCACCATCAACGGTATCAAAGCCCTAGTTACTACAACCATGAAAAACAACATGTCTTCTTCCATGAAACTGCTACTACTCCATTTCCTGTACTAGGGCTTGATGGCACCCCAGGCTGGTCTGCACAACATTAGCAGCAGCAGCCAAGTTGGTGTACATCCGGTGGAGACGGAACAGCAGAATGGTTGTTCAATTTGCCGCCAGTGATGGAATTAGGTCAAACCGACATCTTTTCTCAGAGGGGACCCCTTCGGTCCAATATTAATACACCATCTTCTCATGCTTGGATGGATCATTCACCTGCGATAACCATAGCCACCGGCGGCGATGATCATACTCAACAAGTCCACCACCATTCAGAGGCTGTGCCAACACCAATATCTGATAGATTTGGATTTGCTTCAGAAATAGCCACATTCACTGGATTTCACATTCGAGGCGATGAAGTTGAGATGGATGGGGATTCTCGCGATTGATATTAATTACCTCAACAAACTCAAAAAACATCACTAGGTAAGATAATATAATGATGTTCTTATCATCCTTAAGTAAACATATATACATGTCTCTGTATGTGCGCATATATATATGTCATGGATTTAATTAGTCGAATGCTGTGTTTCATGGAAAAATAATAATTGTTGTTCTGGGTTTGTTAATCAGCATTGTTTGCTTCTTGTTTAATGTATTAACATTTGAGGTCAACAGCTTTTAAGGCTCAAACTTCGTTGCAAGTTTCTTCTGTTTTTGTTACCAAAATCCACGATACTCTCCTCATTCTATAATTTAATTGTTCATATGAAGCATACTTTATATATTATTTTCCTATGTTCTAAAGGACTCTTTTAGATCTCGCTAACCTACATTTACGCCACGATACTTCACATTGTTGTTTTATGCGTTGTGTGGTTTTATTTCGCCCATCCTACACTTATAACGACTTTAAGCTCATAAAATTTGAAAATCTAATCTCACGCTTAGTCACACTTTACGTATTTTCCAACGCTGATATTTTCAACCCTATGAGCAGGGAAGAAGATATTGGAGGTGGACGATGATCCTATTTGGCGCAAAATGGCAACATCTTAGACTTCTCAACTTAGTGCTAAAACTCTTTCGTGTGTCAATGGGAAAGCAGCTCTTGAAATGGTTTGCAGGGGTCTTAAGGATCAATGTATAAGTTTCTACTCGAGGACTAATAAAGTGGTAAACAATAAAGAGCTACTTATTAACCATATATCTTAAAAAGCTACTTATTATTAACCATATATCATAAAAAGTTAGTTGCTATTAATCATTTATCTTAAACAGCCACCTAGTATTAACTATCAACACACTTTGTGATTACATTACTATGCAACTTAAACGGTTTAAGGTTTGCTTCACTTGATCTGCATATAGCAGTTGCTCCAAAAGGCAAGGGGAAACCACCCAAAGTCATCTTTACGCATATGAAAGATCTTAACAAACTACAAGATGACATAATTGATTGTCACAACAATCCATGGCCAGAACAAAACAACAAAATTAAAACAAAGATCAAACATATTTTTTGTCTTTCACAATCATCAACTACCTGACCAATTCTACTACCTACTTCCCACTATTGTCACAACAACCACGGCCAGAACAAAATAACAAAATTAAAACAGAGATCAAACATATTTTTTATCTTTCACAATCATCAACTACCTGACCAATTCTACTACCTACTTCCCACACGGTACATACCTCGACACGAGCCCCAGAATGATGCCATACCAGAGTACTGAAGCAACAGCAAAGCAGAGGAGGGCGATGAATCTAGGATCCCGTCGGGTCAGACTCCCTGCAAGGGCGTTGGTCATCAATCTGAACAGCTGACGGAAGTAATCAATGAAGTTGTAAATAAAGAAGAGGCAACATCCGATGACAATAAAGATCATTCCCCACCAAACGTTGCATCTAGAGCTGCTGGTATATATTAAAGTATCAAACGCTATGGCAAGCACAACAATTGAACAGATGAATAACTTGATTTTCGTTATTAATTCCTCAATCTGAGTTTCAAATGTGGGTTTTGCGAGCCTCACAGTGGGGGGGTTTGGCGTGGGCATCTGTAGATTGACGTTGAGAGGGGGTTCTGAGAGCGTCACAGAGATGGGTACTGGGTTATTGCATTGTTGGTCAACTGGGTTCTGTAGATTGATGTTGAGAGCGGGTTCTGAGAGCGTCATAGAGATGGGTACTGGGTTATTGGATTGTTGGTCAAGCGGGTTACGAGCGTTACGAGAGCGTCACAGAGATGGGTACTGGGTTATTGGATTGTTGGTCAACTGGGTTCTGTAGATTGACGTTAAGAGCGGGTTCTGAGAGCGTCACAGAGATGGGTATGATGAGCGTGCCAAAAATTTGTAAAAGTAAAATCTTGCATTAATATAAATAACGCAAATTCTGATTAAACTCATTGGAGAATGCACTGTGGAGAGTGCACGAGGGGGAAGGGACTAAGAGAGTGTGCTTAAACCGTAGCCTGAACTAAACGGGCCTCGCATCTATCCTGCGCCTTGTAACGGACTCAATTTTGGAGCTCCGGCATGGGCTCGAATTCGGCTTCATCATACCTAGTGATACCATTATTTGCATTATTTATATTAATGCAAGATTTTACTTTTACAAATTTTTGGCACGGCTTCATCATACCCATCTCTGTGACGCTCTCAGAACCCGCTCTCAACGTCAATCGACAGAACCCAGTTGACCAACAATCCAATAACCGAGTACCCATCTCTGTGACGTTCTCAGAACCCGCTCTCAACGTCAATCTACAGACGCCCACGCGAAACCCCCCCACTGTGAGGCTCAAAAACCCACATTTGAAACTCAGATTGAGGAGTTAATAACGAAAATCAAGTTATTCATCTGTTCAATTGTTGTGCTTGCCATAGCATTTGCTACTTTAATATACACCAGCAACGCTAGATGCAACGTTTGGTGGGGAATGATCTGTATTGTCATCGGATGTTGCCTCTTCTTTATTTACAACTTTATTGATTACTTCAGTTAGCTCTTCGGACTGATGAGCAACGCCCCTGCAGGGAGTCTGACCCAACGGGATCCTAGATTCATCGCCCTCCTCGCTTTCTTTGTTGCTTGATACTGGTATGGCATCATTCTAGGGCTCGCGTCGAGGCACGTACCGTGTGGGAAGTAGGTAATAGAATTGGTCAGGTAGTTGATGATTGTGAAAGATAAAAAATATGTTTGATCTCTGTTTTAAGTTTGTTATTTTGTTCTGGCCGTGGATTGTTGTGACAATCGTGGGAAGTAGGTAGCAGAATTGGTCAGGTAGTTGATGATTGTGAAAGACAAAAAATATGTTTGATCTCTATTTTAATTTTGTTGTTTTGTTCTGGCCGTGGATTGTTGTGACAATCAATTATGTCGTCTTGTAGTTTGTTAAGATCTTTCATATGCGTAAAGATGACTTTGGGTGGTTTCCCCTTGCCTTTTGGACCAACTGCTATATACAGATCAAGTGAAGCAAACCTTAAACCATTTAAGTTGCATAGTAATGTAATCACAAAGTGTGTTGATAGTTAATACTAGGTGGCTGTTTAAGATAAATGATTAATAGCAAGTAGCTTTTTATGATATATGATTAATAATAAGTAGCTTTTTAAGATATATGGTTAATAAGTAGCTCTTTATTGTTTACCTCTTTATTAGCCCTCGAGTAGAAACTTATACATTGATCCTTAAGATCCATGCAAGCCATTTCAAGAGCTACTTCCCCATTGACACACGAAAGAGTTTTAGCACCAAGTTGAGAAGTCTAAGATGTTGCCATTTTGCGCCGAATAGGATCATCATCCACCTTCAATATCTTTTTCCCTGCTCATAGGGTTGAAAATATCAGCGTTGGAAAATACGTAAAGTGTGACTAAGCGGTGAGATTAGATTTTCAACTTTTATGAGCTTAAAGTCGTTATAAGTGTAGGGTGGGTGAAATAAAACCACACAACGCATAAAACAACAATGTGAAGTATCATGCGTAAATGTAGGTCAAGCGAGATCTAAGAGTCTTTTAGAACATAGGAAAATAATATATAAAACATGCTTCATATGAACAATTAAATTATAGAATGGGGAGAGTATCGTGGATTTTGGTAACAAAAACAGAAGAAACTTGCAACGAAGTTGAGCCCTAAAAGCTGTTGACTTCAAATGTTAATACATTAAACAAGAAGCAAACAATGTTGATTAACAAGCCCGGAACAACAATTATTTTTTTTCCATGAAACACAGCATTCGACTAATTAAATCCATGACATGTATATATGCGCACACACAGAGACATGAGACGTGTATATATGTTTACTTAGGGATGAGAAGAACATCATTATATTATCTTACCTAGTGATGTTTTTTGAGTTTGTTGAGGTAATTAATATCAATCGCGAGAATCCCCATGCATCTCAACTTCATCGCCTCGAATGTGAAATCCAGTGAATGTGGCTATTTCTGAAGCAAATCCAAATCTATTAGATATTGGTGCCAAATCTATTAGATATTGGTGCCAAATCTATTAGATATTGGTGCTGGCACAGCCTCTGAATGGTGGTGGACCTGCTGAGTAAGATCATCGCTGCCGGTGGCTACGGTTATCGCAGGTGAATGATCCATCCAAGCATGAGAAGATGGTGTATTAATATTGGACCGAAGGGGTCCCATCTGAGAAAAGATGTCGGTTTGACCTAACTCCATCACTGGCGACAAATTGAACAACCATTCCGTTGTTCCGTCTCCACCGGATGTATAACAACTTGGCTGCTGCTGCTAATGTTGTGCAGACCAACCTGGGGTGCCATCAAGCCCTAGTACAGGAAATGGAGTAGTAGCAGTTTCATTGAACAAGACATGTGGTTGTTCTTCATGGTTTTAGTAACTAGGGCTTTGATACCGTTGATGGTAGAGATGATGGAAATTCGCAGAGGAGCTAGTTGGAAAAATGGACTAAAAAACACTTGAGTCTACTGATGGAATTAAAAAACAAGGGTTCATATTCAGATTAGCTTCAGTTAATTCATTGTGGATGCTAATTAGATACTGCTGTCTGCTGCTACTAATGAGTTTCCCTCTCAACTCCTTGCTTGAAATTTACATAGGTGGAAAAACCTGTGGAGCAGGGGTTCCAAGCCAGTAGGTGGTCGAGCTCATCGATGGACTCCTTGGCTTTCTTGATGAGCCAGTCCACCGCTTTGCTCGGCCGGTCGTAACCAAGGCAGTCCTGGATGCCACCATTGTCCAGATCCTTCCTTTTTCATATCTTTCCTTTTTTCTCTCTTTCTTTTTTTCTTTGGGTAGGGGCCGGGGTGGGCAGGGGTTTAAAAGGTGCTCCTTATCACAAACCCATCTATCAACACTAAATAATAGCGGCCAATGTTATGTGATGTGAATGTGCAATTGTCAATTGAACCAAAACATAAGAAACACAATAGAATTTGGAAACGACATTGCAGAAGAAACACAAAAAAAACGATAGTATGATACATGTGCACGCCATAACAATTAATCACATTAACACTCAGGATTTGTACGATTGCATCGTGCAGAACCGCAAATGTGACTTCGTTAAATAATATGTATACTGTAATTTTGTTGGTTTTATTGTTAAACAACTATCTTTGATGTGAGCTATAGTTTGAAGTAATCCAGTAATCTAATTTGCAATAAATACTCATAAATAATTAAGAACAAAGAAGTAGTTGAGAAACTATTGTACAAAGAGCCATCCACAGGCAAAGAGGCTGCATAGTTGGCGATCGACGTAAACAAGTTGCGAACTGGTAGCTTGATTTATTCAATTAAGGTAGTATCTTTAGAGCTTCAGTAAGAATCAAAATTATATACCTGAAAGTGTACTACATTACCCTGTTAAGTACTAAACAAACCTAAGGTACTCCCTGTGAGAAAAGAAAATCAATAAAAGAAAAAGACGTATTTTCACACAACAAAACCAAATAAAAACGATCAGCATCAAAGCGATAATAAAATCCAGTAAATCTAAGATTACAAACCAAGACTTTTCCAAAACTAAATAAAAGCAGCAAAAAAGACGAAACAGATCTTAAACATATATATATACAAAATTTAAAAAAAAACACTGAAGAAAAAGCACCAATCATCAATAATCAAAACACTCATCAAAGCCAGAAGGAGAACGCTATGTATAAAGCTACACATACGTGAATAGTGAAAAGTTGATTTGGAGAACAGATCTGGAAACTGAGTTTTGTCGGGATAGAGAACAGGCGGAGATCTACTGCCTATCTTGCCGGAACAGCATAACTCGTTGGATGTACAGCTCCGAGTTTGGGAGATCAGAAGACTGAAGGGGGGAATCTGCAGTTGTGAGATGGCTTCAGGGTATGTTCTTTATTGATTAATTTGGTATAGATTAAGTTGGTGGGGAAGTTGGGGTGAGAATATGTGGTTAAAAATTGGAGATGGAGTATTAAAAAATTAAATATAAAGTAATTGTCAAATTAATAAATAAATGGTTGAAAATAATGAGAGAGAAAAAGTAAATTTAATTTGGTAAAATTTAAATTGTATAGAACATACCCTTAAATTCTTACTGGTACTAAGATGTAATCTTATCTTTTGCAAACTTCCTGTCTTCGCCTTAAATAGGACCACGACCGCGCCGTGGTCCTTTTTCCTCCTCCTCCTCCTTTTTTTTTTCCTTCGGTGATCCTGTATTCTTTAGTGGGTAGTGGCCGATAAAATTACGTGTAACTTAAATTTTTTTTTTTTGAAAAATACTTAATAAATACAAGTCAAAGTCAGTCTTTACCCATTAAATTAAAACATTTTATTTCTTAATCACTAACTATAACTTATAAAAAGTGATTTATCAATTATTCTTTTTATATGGATATTTTTGCCCTCTCATCTTTGTTTTCACAATTTCATTTTCCATGTCTTTTAAATTGTATAGAAGGTCCTCTAACTTTCAAATTTTTAGGTGCATATTCGTAGGATATGATAGCCAAAGAAAGGGATGGAGATGTTGTGATCCAACTACTGATAAGTGTTACACGTCACGTAATGTGATATTCGATGAAGCATCTTCTTGGTGGACATCGCAGAGGATGGAACTACCAAACTCGAAAGAGATTGAGTATAAACTTCAAGAAAGAGAAGAGAAAGTTTCGGAGACACAAGAGAGCGAAGAAGAGATTGAAGAAGTACAAGAACCTATTGTTGAATAAGAATCTCCAAGGGCAACACATAGTCCTTGGCAAAGTGGGGTGTATCAAAGAACACCGGAGGTGGATAGACCGAGCCAACAAGAAGAGAATGAGACATAACAAAGTTCTCAACCACAGGTAAGAAGATCCACAAGACAAAGAAGACCAAATCCCAAGTATGCTAATGCGGCAGTTGAGGAAGAAGCTAAAGAGCCAGAGACATTTGAAGATGCAGTCCAGAACAATGAATGGAGAAAAGCAATGGACGAAGAGATGATGGCTCTGAGGCAAAATGATACGTGGGATTTGGTACCCAAACCTGATGGAATAAAGCCAATCTCGTGCAAGTGGGTGTACAAAATAAAGAGACTACCTGACGGATCAGTCGAAAGGTACAAATTCGAGGATTCTCGCAACAATATGGGCTGGAGTATGACGAGACATTTAGTCCAGTAGCCAAGATTACTACAGTTAGAGTGTTGATTGCACTGGCTACTAGCAAATCATGGAAAATGTGGCAGATGGACTTGAAAAATGCTTTTCTGCATGGAGAACTCGATCGAGCGATATATATGGACCAGCCTAAGGGACATGAAGATAAAGAGAATCCAAATTACGTCTGCAAATTAAAGAAAGCTCTATACGGGTTGAAGCAGGCACCACGAGCATGGTACGATAAGATAGCAGAATTCCTAATTCAATGTGAATACTCAGTTGCACCAGCAGATTCAAGTCTCTTTGTCAAGATACGAGATGGGAAACTAGCAATAGTACTAGTATATGTGGATGATCTCATCATCACTGGAGACGACGAAAAAGAGATCCAACGCACTAGGAGAAATCTTTCAGTGAGATTCCAAATGAAAGATCTTGGAGAATTAAAACACTTTCTAGGGCTCGAGCTGGAAAGAACAGCAAATGGGATCTTCCTATGCCAGCAAAAGTTTGCTAGAGATTTGCTACAGAAGTTTAGGATGAGCGATTGCAAGCCTATATCGATCCCAATAGAAGTGAACTCTAAGCTATATGCTGAATAAGGTAAGGAATTGGAGAACCCAACCATGTATAGGCAGCTCATTAGAAGCCTAATCTACTTGACACTGACACGACCTGAAATCGCATATGCGGTGTGTAACGCCCCGCCAAAATCTCGTCACGATTTTATATGATTTCGTATGTTTATCGTTTGTGCTTTTGGGAATGGGTCGTGATGATGTGAATATGTCGTGAGATGGTGTTGATGAGTATGACATGTTTAGGATGTGCTTTGGGTTGCCCCATGTATGTTGGAACTAGGTACGGTCGCCAAGAATGAGCCGGAAGAGAAAATGCAGAAAATTGGGATTTACGGCCGTAATTCCTTATTTACGGCCGTAAATGTGATATTTACGGCCGTAAGTCTTATGGTTACGGCCGTAAGTCTTATGGTTACGGCCGTAAGTCAAGAATGATGGTTAAAAATTTGTTTCTCTGTGGTGGCGTGGCCAGGAAGCGCGATCGCGTGTGTCCGATTCTGGCCAGTAATTTATTGGGTTACGGCCGTAATTTTGGAATTTACGGCCGTAACAGGGAGATTTACGGCTGTAATTTTAAGTCGGCAAATGTGTATTTTTGGTCAAAAAGTCACTTTTCTTGATGGTTACCCTCATTTTCGAGCCAAGCATCCATCCAAGACATTTTGGAGACCCTCCATCTCTAGAAATCCATCCAAACTTCATACTTGGATCAAGTGTTGGTATAGAAGATCATTAAAATCCTCAAGGAGCAAGGTGAAGAAGAAAGCAAGTCCATCACCTACCTAGTTTTTCCTTGGTGGTACTATCTTTCAAAGGTGGGTAGTAGAGTACTTAGAGTGTTTTGAGGTAAGATCATGACCTAATGTTGGTTGGCTTGCAATAAATAGGTAAAGAGACAAGTGTTAGGGTAGAATTAATGATGTTGATGCTTTGGTTGAGTATATATGACTATAGGGTTAGTATAGCATGTGGATACTCAAGTTGGGGGTTTGTAGGACCTTGATGTTTATGTACCCATGTTATATTAATATGCGTATGATATTACATGTGTTTATTTATGTGTATACATTGAAGCATGATCATGCATGAAAAACGATGAATGGGGTTGCCTACCAAATGTTTATATAATGTTCGTCTCACAAAAGTTTGAGACAATTGGCCCAAATGGAGATCCCACAAAGGATTGGGGTCTGGCCAATTAAAGTATGATTGTATGTTACGGAGCCAATATAAACATATGGTTCTTAGCAGACCCACGACATGAATATGTCATGCATTGCATATGATTGTGCTCCCCACTGGGCCCTCGTGGCTCACGATGTGTTATGATATGTGATAGGTGACCAGAGCCGAGACCGTGGGCTTGGGGATGGAGGGGAATCCTCGAGGACGTGACGTGGAGGGGAAACCAAAGAAAGCTCCCGATCCTGTATAGGCCGCTTTTGCACGTGTCCAATAGCCATGATCTAATGTATTTTGCTTACAATATAATGTAAATTTGTAAATAGGTACTCATGAGCTTGGACAATGTATAGGTTTTGTAACGCTATTTAGCTTCCGTTGCTAATCCTTATGGTTATAAAAGTATGTTTTGAGAGCGGGCGTTACACGGTGGGAATTGCAAGCCGCTTTATGGAAAAGCTAAGGAAACCACACCTTGAAGTAGTGCGGCGCATACTCAGGTATGTAAAAGGAACTATCGACTATGGTCTCTTTTATAAGAAAACCAAAGATTGCAAGATTGTTGGCTACTGTGATGCGGACTATGCTGGATGTCGATAGGGGTGGGCGTTTTGTGTACGATTCCGGGTAGTGAACTACCCGGAACTGAACCGTAAATTCCGGTTCCTTGAAAAATGGATCCGTTCGGTTCTTTTCAAATGAAGTACCCTTTCGGTTCCTTCCGGTTCCGGTTCTACCCGTTCGGTTCCGGTTATTTACGATTCATTTTTTATTACTTGAAAAGCACAAGATAAAAATAAAAATTTTGATTCGAACATAAATATAAGACGAAAAAATTTTGATTCCGGTTCCACCAAGAAGTCATTGCCGCCAAGGCAGAAGAATGCTATCTGGAAGCAGCGAAGAAGAAGAAAGATGTTCTTCTTGCGAAGAAGCGGCCGGGCAAAGAAGACAACATGCTATTGCCTGCGCTTGTCGCTTGGCAAGAAGTCTTCGCCGCTAAGCGACTTGTAGCAGCTCGGCAAAAGTCCGCAAAAGTCGAATAGAAATCTAGAATTCTAGTAAAATTCTAGTAGAATTTTACTAGAATTAGCACCAAAATTTACTAGGATTAGCACCAAATATTAAATTTACTAAAAGAATTCACAAAAGTTGGCAATCAAATAGAAGAAATAGTGTTATTTCTTATCCTATTCCGGTTCCGGGTTTTTAGAAAAGGATCCGTTCGGTTCTCATTCCGGTTCCGGTTGGTTCCGGTTCCTAATTTTTTTTTAAAGAACCGTTCGATTCCGGTTTTTTTGCCCACTCCTAGATGTCGAGATACAAGAAGGTCGACTATAGGGTATGTGTTCAATCTTGGAACTGCTGCAGTATCATGGTGTAGCAAAAGGCAACCTACTGTGTCTTTATCAACAGCAGAGGCGGAGTATAGAGCAGCATCAATGGCAGCTCAAGAAAGTACATGGCTAATGCAATTACTAAAAAATCTACATCAACCAACAAGTTATGCGGTACAACTATATTGTGATAATCAATCAGCTATTCGCATAGCAGAGAATCCAGTGTGCCATGCAAGGACGAAGCACGTTGAAATACATTACCACTTTGTCAGAGAAAAAGTTCTTAAATGAGTGATCGAATTGAAGCATATCAATACTGAAGAACATGTAACCGACGTGCTGACAAAAGGACTGAGTGCTCCAAAATTTGAGGAGTTCCGAAGACAGCTTGGAATGATAACAAGAGAAAGTTTAACTCAAGGAAGTCGGTGCTGAATGGGAGAATTGAAAAATCACCAATAACTTGAAAAGAAGATTCCAGAATTATGTGGAGCATTGCCAATTTGCAAGCTCTTTGGAAGAATCTAGAATTGACATGAATTGCATCCGCTCTAGAACCTTCCACCACCTCCATACTAGAACTTTCCCACCGTCATACTAGAATGTTCCAATGGTATCTGTAAATATGGATGATGTGCATTGTAGAGTGAGTGAGTAAGTGAGTGAGTAAGAGAAGTGTAGTGAGAGTGTGTGAGAAAGAGAAGTCACTTGGTGTGTATTAACAAGTTTATACAAGTTTATATTCTAATAAAAGAATATTTTTGTGTCCAACAATTCAACAATTTACACGACATAGTCGTCATTTGGCATGCCATGCATCACTTGCATTCCATATATGATATATGGGTGTGTTGATACTCAATAGCAAAGATTTTTCATGACTTCTACGATGTTAATTTGATCGTCAAAATTTTTCGATTTAATTATTTTATTTTAGTATTGAATATTTTTAAGGCACTTAATGAAATTTCACTTCATAAAAACGTGCAATGACAGACTCCAAAGTCCAAACAAACAAGTTAATATATTTATTATTCACATATAGATGATTAAGGCGCACGATAAAAAATGATTAGTTAGTTCGAGGGAGCTTGCTTCATGAGAGTGTGGCTTGAATTTTTTCTGGAATGCGTAGGATCCTTTCCATTGGACAAAGATGGTTTAACCGAAACAATAATGTTGGTAGTCTTTTGCTTGCCGTCACCTTTGTTTCGTGTTGGTTCGACTCGTTTCTCCCATGGACGAACGGCTATCCACCGCTCCTTCCAGCTCCACCCACAGTTGTCTTTGCTAAGATCATAATATGCTTGACCGAGATACTGGCTCGGGTTCGCCCTCCACTGATGAGAAAAGGCGTATGCCATGGCTCGCTCTCGTCTGGCTGCTGCTTCTTCACGCTGTTGTATCCTGTTGAGAATTTCTTCCATGGTCTCAGAGCCACCACACCATTCTACCTCTACCTCGTGGAGCTTAGCTTCGAGTTTCAATTGGTTCTCCAGTTTCTTTTGCTTTATCCGGCCTTCGGTGACCATAGAAATCCAGCGAGATCTAATCTCTGATTGGATTTTTCCCCAAAAGTGTATTTGATTCAAAGCAGATAGTGTTTGGTTTTTGACAGCCAGGCCATCTACCACTCCTTGAATTCTACCCATTCCTTTCAAACGAGGCAGACGTTTTCTTGCCTACAACAAGCAGGCAATGATCGATCACAAGCACTCTATGGATATTATATAGGCAATGGATTCAATACAATAATTGAATTGAAGTGTTAACATATACATGATATGACACGGGTAGGAACAGAAAGATGTGTAAGGCAAAAAATTATTAGCTGATCACAACTAACTTTGACATACAATGTATGCCTTGAAGGCCTTCTGGATTCGCCTGGCGGCAATATCCTCAGTAAGTCGTGTATTGCAGCCGTTTGAGTTTTTTGCTGCACCCTGCTGCAATCATTAATGAACAAATTAAATTGATTGTCAAACTCGTGTTATATATATATATATAGCACGAGGTAGGTACCAACTTAACTTACGTACCTCCAATTGCTTTGTTCTACCTCCCTTGGATCGTTTAAGACAAATCCTCTTCTTCAACCAATTATCCCAACCCATATCTCTGTCTTAATTAGCACCGACCTAGCTAACACCAGAAATTTTGTGCAGTTTATCATTTTCTCCTCCACACAACTTAAAAATGCATAATCTTATCCCAATTCCTTCCCCTATACGAACGAGTAAAACTAATCCTCCCAAATTTTGTTTGTTAACTCTTCAATTGGACATATATGCAGCTTAAAGGGATTTCAAAGAATAAAAGTGCAGAACATAAACAAACATGTCTGTTGAAACAATGATCACAAGAAGCAAATTTAGATATATGCATAAACTGCAAAGAAATAAAAAAAAAAAAATCGATTCTTTGAATAACAGAGTATCAAGTGGCCATTACCTGACTGGGGATAGAATGGTATGCCGGTGGAGAAAGGTTTCTCGCGGGGTAAATGGTAGAATTTGGTGGGGGGAGTATAATGATCTGATCTGATCTGATCTGATCTGCCACCAATATATTAAGGAATAGCGTAATAAAAAATTAAAAAAAAAAATTATTAGAATGTTTGATATTTTTCTGTAAAAGTTTAATCCTGGAACTGACAATCCAACTACATAGAAGGTGAGGTGTTAAATTTGAATTCTTGAAAGCTCAACAGTACTTGAAGGTGGGGTGGGAATCGTTTTCAAAACCTTAACTACTGATTTTTCAGAAAAAAACAAAAAGATATATATTTGTTCTCAGACTTTGAATTAAAGGAAGGGAATAGCTGCTCTCTCACAAGAACGGGTGACTCGCGGTTGTGGAGCAGTCAAGTTCGTGGTATGCAGTGAGGAAAAAGATGGAAGAAAGAAAAAACAAAAAGAATAGGGACAAAAAAAAAAAAGATGGAAGAAAGAAAAAACAAAAAGAATAGGGACAAAAAAAAAAAAATCTGGTCCCAGCGGGGCTCGAACCCGCGACCTTCGGCTCATAAGACCAACGCTCTAACCAACTGAGCTACGGGACCATTTATTCTTAACCTATTTTTGCAATTATCATATTAAAATGGTAATACCTGGAAACAAATGTAAACAACACATGTCCCATACTCCTATTGGTTACTTGGTAATGTGATTACATCAATTTCCGAAGTTCGTAAAATATTTCTGTGTGTAGAATGAATTTTGTGGTATGATGGATAAGAATTAATTTAAGAAGTTGAAAAGAATGACAAATTTATTTTTTCTTTTAATCCATTTAAATTTTAAGCAGTGGTTAAGTTTCGAGTGACTAATTCTCATTCATTCAAAAATGACCTAGTAATCCCTTCAAGGTTTTTGACCTCAGGTTATGTTTGATAGAGCAGCAATTTTCCGTGTAATTTGAACTGTAATGTACTTTGAAGAATTATATCTTGAAAATATTTTCTATAAAAAATTTCCCTATCAAACACAAAAAATGGGGGTAACAAAAAATTTTCTACGATCTTATATTTTCCCATTGAAAATGTGTACGGTCAAACGTAGCCTTAGTTCTTACTAATCCAAAAACAACCTAATTAACTCCTCAACGGAGTAGACTCGTTAACATCCGCCGCCCTTGTGGCGGCAAAGCCGTAAATTGTTAATTACCAGAGGAAACATACTTCATTTTCATAGCCATGACCTCCTCAAAACAAACAATCAAACAAACAAATGCAATAAAGAATAACCAGCAAAAATCCTACAACAGAAGCGCACATGTAGCTCGAATGAATACACTGTTTCATATGCATAAAATAATCAAACAAACAAATGAACTGATAAAAAGTCTGTACATTTTCAAGAAACAGGCACAAGGCCACACAAATGATTCGGACTTGTCCGCTGTTTAATAATCATACCTTTTTCAAGTATATACATAAATATAACACATTGAATAAGTTCCTCCCGTCCCATGCTCTTATAATAAATATCCATTAAGAGGGGGAAGTAGTAAAGTAATTTTATTTAACAAGTTCCAACTTCCACCACTTCTCCTCTCACAAATCCTCGCACGCATGGGTCAATGCCGTTGATTTGCAGATGGGGCAGCTGTTCTTCACCACCAGCCACTTCTTTATGCAGTCTCTGTGATATTCGTGACCACAGTCGAGAATTCCAATCTTTTCTTGTTCCTCGTAATCCATCTGCAAAAACCCGGGTATCAAACAAGTATGTATATCAACAACACATCTTATGTCACAACTTACTATTATTAGCAAAACAAAAGTTTACACAAACACTCCCAACAAAACATTAAAAAGGCAAAGTTATACCTGGCATATTACACAGAACTTGATTTCCTGTTCCACACATGTTTTCCCACTGGAAGAAGTTGCTGATGAGGTAAAAGTTCCTACTTTCAACTTCCGTCGAATTGCTTCTTCAGACAATCCAGTGACAACACTACCAATTTGTTCTCCTAATGCAAGAAGCTCCTATTGTATGGTGCCAAAGTTGGTCAGCCCAGTTCGATATTACATCTCACTCATTGGTCATTCACATTAAGCCAAAAAGAAATTTTGAATTACCTCGTAAGACATGTGATCTATGTCCAAACGCATATCCCTGTGATGATCTTCCGAGTGTCCATCTTCATGATAGCCAGCAAACTCTAGCACAGCAACTTCCTACACAATATTTGGTTGTGAGTTACAAACATGAAAGAAAATTATATAGACAAAAGGAGACAGACAATGTCAAGAGTTTCACATCTTCTGGGAGAAATCTCAAATGAGGAACGTTCCTATGCCTTGTATTTGAGTCGAGCATGATTTCACTACGATGAGGCCGGTGCAACCGAAACCCCGTAGGTGGAATAGGCGCCAGAAGTGTGGGGCCCACCTCTACAGCATCTTGGAAAGGGGTGATGTCACTATTTGAAGAGCTAATGGTTGTTGGGATTCTGCTTGATGATGTCCCTACTTGTGAAGCCAAGTTCATATTATACCCTCTGACCCCTTGTATAGGTGGCTGCGGTGGACGATGATGATGAAGATTAGGGTGGCCATGAGGAATGGGAGGTGGAAGAAAACTATTGGAACTTCCACTAATATTCCGAGCTTCAAAACACCCTCCGCTAACATTTGCTTCAAGGTAAAAGAACAAAACCCAGTATGTCAGAATAGAGAACATATCAAGAATAATGATATTAATGTGATTGCTTATCCATCATCGGTGATGTTTTAGTTAATTGACAATAATAGGTTTGTCAACATTATGACACCAATCAATTAATTTCACATACCAATGATGGACTATCATCTCTTGTGAATTGCATTACTCGACCATCAAAATCACCAAACGACAAAAAGGCATGTAAACAGATTATGAATCAAGACATATGCAATTACCATGCACGTAAGGCACATTGGTTGTTTGGCTCCAGGGGTAACTGCCAATATCCCCACTGTTAGCACCAAAGTGCATGTCCAACCAAGGATTTCCATGCAAATGTACAGGCTGAGTCACATAATTTCCTTGAATCACATTACCAGTGTTTTGTGCCACTATAGTTTCAGGTCTATTCCTCACACTTCTGAGGGACCCACTTTCGACCATTGATGTTAGTTCATTAGTTGCATACTCCGGTGGCAAAAAAGCAGGGGAATCTGTCATGGTAACATCAGACTCGACCGAAGAACTAGATCCTGCGGAAGCATTATGATACTGGTAATTTATAGGAAGCCCCTCGGCGTTCTTTCTCTTGAATGAACCTCGTAGACCATCCATATAAGTCATGCTCCTCCCAAAACTGTCTGTAGGTGTACCCCCAATTCTTTGAGAGCCTGAAAGTGACAAATGATTGTGTACCCCATAATTTACGAGCATAGGGAAATCTCTAATACCAGACGGAGGCACCATGTATGGATTATAATGACCAGATGGTGGACCAACAGCCAAATCAAGATTGGAAGAAATATGCTGATGTTGATGTTGATGATGAGCACCATTGTATTGCATCATCCCATAGAATAATGCACCATCACGATGTTGTTCTGGAGCGTGGTGGAAGTTGAAATTACAAGCATTTCCAGGAGGAGGAACCACTGTGTGACCACTAGGTGGAGGAAAGTTTGGGACAGTCCCGTAAAAGAGGCCAGGGTCAGGATGTAGATGAGTGGGGCCTTGCTGATCGGTTTCCAAGTCGATCATATGACCTGAATATTGTGTGTTCTGGTGACCCATGCAGTTAAAATATTGTCCACTGATGATGCCTGGATCATATGCAAAGATATATAACTAGAATGAAATTAGGTTGATAATTCTAGCATGGTAATAACACCCAACTCCAAACAAAATCAGATTTGCAGAACAATATGTGATAAGTTTTCAGACAAACAGCCCTCGAAGGCTTATTCTTTTGTCTTTTACAGCAACACATTTCAACTTAACCACAGAGGGAAAAACAGAAGCTGTTGAAATGAGGTTATAATATTACGTAAAATCCTGCAAAACAATGTTGAAAGCTTCATTCATCCGTATATCGGATTAGATTCTCATAGTATCGAGCTATTTTTATTGCTTGTAAATCACAAAGTTGACATCGAACAACGAGCATCAATAATAATTAGTTATAATCTACTACTTGTAAACCTCTATTAATCTCAAGTCATCCCCTAGGTAAATGACCACAGCCCCTCAAAAATGAAAAGTAGTTTCTCCAATAGTCGAGAAAAGGGCCTCTCGATCTAAAGATGGTTGTCTTGAAGGAGACGGAAAACATAAGAATGCCTGTCTCCGAGAGTGGAGCATAAAATATACAGGTCTCTGGAGATAATACCTACAAAATGCCAAAACTTGATTTGGTTAAAACTTAAAAGCTACAAACTTATGAGAGAGAGGAGGTAGACGTTTGCTTAACCGTTTAGGAATATATTACACCAATCGTTAATATGACTGCAATATAACCTTCCTTCTATGCAAGAAAAGATACTGGCCAACTAAACATCAAGTACACTAGAGTCCAGAAGTCAACAAAACGCGTATCCCTAGAGAAACATCCTCATTTTTCTCTTCATGGTCTCATCTGCCTTCAATCAGACCCCTCCATGATAGAAACTTTACGGACGTCATAATTCCCAATAACTAACTTAGCTCTTTCCTTTTCGAAAGCTAATAATCATGGATAAGACAATGATCAAAAATGATTTGGCGCTGGAGTGGGAAAGTGAAACTGAACATCCCTATAATAGTGCAACGTTCTTTAAATTAATTAACAAAATTAGCAACATTTTGTCCTACTTCCTAAAGTGTTAACAGCATACTTTGTTCATCAAATGTTATTTACTAACCCAACAGTCAGATTTAACCGGAAGATTTATGTACCTGGATAATATCAATTCTTTGAAGCACCAACAAGCTCAGCACTTAAGACTTCTGTGACGAGTATAGCAAATTTGTATGGCTGCAAAAATAAAGGGATAAGGGGAAAACCCAACATTAGAACAGATGTACTAAATAACTTCTGCAGAATCTATACCTGAAAATTCCAGTAATCAACACATGAGGACAAATGCACTAAATTTAAATCACTGAAATTCAATTAGAAAAGTTTAGACCACCCAAGAGCCCAGCTTGCTAGATATATTTTGCTATAATCTTCTAGGGTTCCCATATAGTAGAGAATTCCATAAAAAAATATTGAGAATTATCTGGAACTTATTATTATTATCATGTGGAGGGCTCTAACTGGAGATACCGTTAGATCAATTTGATTACCACTGTCCATTCTACGAACCGCTAGATCCATTTGATTACCACTGTCCATTCTAAGGAGGTGGAGCTATAAAGAAGACCAATTTAATTCATTTGTGACCATACAAGAAAGCTCAATTGATATACAAAAACATTCTCTGAAGCTCTTTTGAAGGTTTCAGGTGTCAATGTCTCATCTAGTTAGCCTTTTTCATCCATCGAAATTTTACTTAGCGTGATAATCGCGAAGGGTGGCATTTTACTTAGTGAGATAACTCCAGACACACTACCTAACCCAACTTGGAGGATTCTATGAAAAGATTACAAATTTTAACAAACTAAAGCAACTAATAGGGAAAGAAAAGCATTAAGATTTTCCAATGTTATTATTCATGGCATCTTTCTAATAACATCTTGCAAAATGAAAATGTGGACAAATCACATATGGCTTCTAAAATTTCGAATTGCATCTTCATTTATTTTCTTTTCCACCAATCCAGCAAGAGAAAATACCGAAGACCAAAAAAATTTCAGAAGTTTTGCCATGGTTACACAGTGAACAGCCATACCACTAATATCTCAAAAAAATTTGTCAATTGTAATCATCTAGACTGAATAAAAACGTGGAAATAAAAAAAAATTAAAAAGGAAAAAAAGGGACCTCGCCTTATTATCATCAAAAAATTCCAGGAATTCCCAAGTGCCAACCTTCGACAATTCACAGAAACAAATTCCCGTAAAAATAAGTTCAAAACATGAGTGAAAGGGAAAAAAAAAAAACCCCATTTTGATAATTGCATTGAAAAGTGATCACCGATAGCCAACATTACAATCTAACAAAAAACTCACCTCTTTATGATAAAATATTCCAAGAATCCCAACTTTCAATCTTTGATATATCGGCACGAGTAACTGTAAACCCTGAAAAATAAAATTAAATAAACCCCCTAATTAATTAAGAAATTAAAAACAAAAATGACCAAGGATTGTCAAAACTACAATCTAAGGAAACCTACCAAGATTCTGTTCTGAAAGTTGCATTCATTGCATGTGATTATATTTTTTATATATGAGATAAAGGCCAAGAATAATTCCGAATTCCAAAAGGGCAAAAACCAGAAATTTTGAGAAAATGAAAGAAAGGTTTAAAATTTTAAAAAGCAGGCACCAAATTGAAAGACGCACAGCACAGACGAGAAAGATCGAAAGATCTAAGAGCAAGAATTAGAAAAAATGTAGAAGGTAGAGAGAGAAAGAGAGGTTTATACGGAAAATCACCTGTTAATTAATTTTGTTTCGCGTGGTGGGATTTCATTTGTTTTCATTTGACGGTAAAATTTGGTCTCTGATTTTTTTAACTTCAATGACCACGATTGCTGGTGAAATTATCAGAAATACCCGCCTTTTATATAACGACGTAAGGGTCAAGATTCACGCAAATTACGGAAACTAATTTTCAATTTAGGCCTTGTTGTATTTGGTGTTAATCAAATCCGCACGCAATTTCGTATATCTCATACTCATTTTCAACCACACATATTTTCCAAAATAATATTAACCACACATTTTTACACGGAATACCGCATGGAACAACTAAACCCCCAATCAAACAAGGCCTTATTATTTAACCTTCCATTCTTCTCTTTGTTTTATTATCTTATATAAATTATATAAATTATATATTATATTATCTTAAGCGAAATAAATTGGACATTTTTTCATTTTCACAATTTATACTATGATCGGCTATAAAAAGAATCAATCTGAGTGTATATTCGAATTTTTGCATCTAGCCTAGCCTACTAGAGTAAATTGAGTACCCCTTTTCTTTTTCTTTTTTTTTTTCCCTCCCCCTTGAAAGCAAATATTCAATTCAATTATTATTATATAGAAAAAGGAAAATGGAAAAGAAATAAAATTTACAAGGCAAATAGGGCGAACTTCGTGGTCCATCGATGGCAGAGAAATAAAGTAAAAGGGCGTGGGTGGGGCCATACCTTCCTGGCTAACGGCTACTCTCTTGCAGTTCTACTCCAAAGACCTAAGAATATTCCTTTATTAAACCATAAACGAAGGCCACTCATATTCTTTTATTTTTCGTATTTCTCTTGTATTTATTTTGAAGGAGATGTTATCTCCCTAGTTCTAAGGATAACGTACTAACGTAACGTACATAAGTGATCTGCCCTTTATTATGTGTAAATAATAATAATGTGTTCTCTATTAATTGTAAAGTTTTGGAAAACTCAAAACAAAGTATTGGACTGTTAATTTTTTTTTTTTGAATTAATATGCACATAGCACATGACTCATTCATGGTGAAAAAGAAATATGTTACACTTATTTTATGTATCGGCCAAACTAAATGGGACAAATGTGCTTATATGAGTGTAGTGGCGAGGGACTAAAAAAGTAAATGATAGCTTATATATATATATATACTGTAATTAATACGATATTTATGCGAAATGAAGACAACATACCTCTTATGATCATTGAAAGAAAGAGATCGGGTTGGACGAGCTAGTTAATAATATATGCATGTTTTGTTTAATTTCTTATATTGATTAGTGATTACTTAATTAGGTTTAAGTCTACTATGTCTAAATCGGGTGTGTGATTCATGATTATTATGTTTTATTTTGTTGATCAATCATGCAAAGCACATTCCATGGGAAAACAGAGTGGATATAGTTGTAAATTGGAATTGGCTATAGCAAATGCATGCATTTGATGAGACGTACGGTGACCAACTTTTTACAATAAATATGTGAGTTTAACCAGTGTCTTTTTATTCTAACTTAAAAGATCACCAAATTTTGCACAGTTAATTAATGTGTGTGTTTCATTAAATTATATATATTATATTCACAAAATAAGAAATATTACATTTTTGACAAGGGGCGAGATCGGGGAGGGGGGATTGTAGGGGCGGGGTGGGAATCGAACCCAGGCGATCGACCTAGAACGCGGGTATCTTACTACTAAGCCACTTATTCGATTCCTGTAAGAAATATTACTTTTAATCCGCTATGTGCACACTTGTTCAACCAAGTTAATTGGGAGTCTAACGTAAATCCATAGTCACTGCCAGTGAAATGTATTTGATAATTTTGAATTTATAATTGAAAGTACTATAAAATCAATTTGTTTATCATTTCTAATTTGTTTGTTGGATAATTCATTAAATTAAAAAATATAAATAGATATTCCCAGCCCAATTAATGGTAAGATATAACTTATATGAAAAGTTTAATTACACTTGAAAAAGGCGGAAATATACTTACTAAATGACAAATTATGGAGTTACCCTGCATCCACTAGTAAGTAGTTATCCTCAGTCCCTTAATTACCTTTCTACGTTAGCTAAGATTCATAATACGTACATTAAAAAAAAAAAAAAGGAGATTCATAATACGTACAACAAAGAAGCAAGTTACTATTGCTTCTCCTATCTCCCAGTAGGATATAATAGGATAGGATAGGATGATCAGTTAAATTACAAATAGTAAGTAGGTGACAGTGCACACGAGACCAAAATCCACCACCGGGTCCGAGTGAGCTGCAAATGTATGAGGTGAACCGGAGTAGTTATCGTAAGGATCCATAGTAAAAAGGCGGCGTGGGAGGTGCATATTATATTGCTGGCAGCACTGAACCGGAAGAACAGCTGGTGGGCAATTTACTTGTGCCGCCTTAGAAGGCGGCTGCTGAGGATGACTGCAGGGACATGGACAGACTCTGCAGTTTGTGCAAGCACTCTGTGAAGAGCTAGCTATTGCCAACACCATAACGCTCAGGTCCACTGCCGTCTGGTTTTAGGGTAGAGATCGATGAACATCAACAAGACAGAGAAACATAACACGTTTCTAATAGATGAAGAAGACATCTTGGAAAAACAAAGTGTGCATGTATCTTAGCTAGCTTGCTTATGAATATGTAGGATTCATGTTTGTTTTTGGTCGGGATATGTATCTGAAATGCCAGGCGGACATAAATGAAAGATGACACGTCACTATATAGATGATGTGGCAGTAGGAGGTTTGACTTCTTCGAACTGATCTTTGAATTAAACTAGAAGTACGTACAATAACCTACCACACATTTACCACAGCCCAATAGGAATAATGGGAATGACCATAAAATATGTATAGACTTGCAGCATTTCTTTTGATCTTTATCTCTACTCTCTAGAGAGGCACAAATTTCGATCTATATGTCACCAAAAGCGAAGCCAATTTTCAAGTGTGACATGATCATGTCTCATGGTGCACAATTCAAGAATTCAACCAAAACGGTTCCATCAAAGTTCAAATAGAACACGTTTTATTGATAACTGTGTTACTGTTATCGGTTATTAATAATTTTATAACAATTTAATTTTTTTAATTAATTATCTCAATTCGAAAATTCAAATTCGAAATAAAATTTTATTCAAATACAAAAAATTGCAACCGTAAAATATAACTTAATTAATAACTTAATATCTTACCTTCAAATGAGCAACAAAATTAAAAAAGCCCTATTATTAACACAATTTCTGAAGATTTAAACAAAGAAATATTGACAAACCAAAGCTAAGCATGCTCATAAGTCATATCTTATCTAGATAAAACCAAGCACTTGACTTTTCGAGTGAGACCATGATGATTCAGTAGTTTGTAGATCTTCTTGGTATATATGGATTGTGGCCCAAGTTAGCAAAGAAAATTCTCTCCAAAGTCCAAATATATAGCGTTAAAAGATATTGTATTGCAGATTCCATGGAACACCACCGGACTTGAGGTGAAATTGGATAGCTAATTTAGAGTCGGATAAAACTATATATTGTAGCGCCATGTTAATACTGAGCAAAATTAAATATATTCACTGCGGACATTTCAATAAAGTCTTTTAAATACAAGTTTGATTCCAAGTAATTAAAGCAAGTGCGAATGAAAGTACACAATTTTTAAATTAACTTGAACATACCATGCGTACTAGGAATTCGACTACAATGTTTCTTCTTCAATTATCACATTGTGTTTGATGATGCACGCATTTATTACATCATGTGATACCGGCCGCTTTGTTCCAAACTCGTAAGAAGTCCAGCAACTATTTGTCTAATTTGATTGCAAAACCTCATGTCATGCATATTGCAAGTGCTATATTACCTCTTATTGGTTTTTAAAATGAGATTAATTACTCTCAATCAGTTTGGAGGAGGACAAGAAATTGTATTCGAGTTAGAACAGATTGTTAGAAGTATATTACGTTTAGGTTTCTTTATTAGGGTAATATTGTTGTTTAATTTATTACGGTTATCGTCTAGGGTTTGTTATTATTATTTATAGTCGTATTATAATATGTTTTATCAATCAATTGAATATACGAAACCCTTAGTTTCTTCATGGTATCAGAGCAGTGCAATTCGGTCTTGACCTAACTCTACACGTGCTTCCGTTCACCTGTGAGCGGAGTGGTGCCACTCCTCTAGTAAAGCATATTAGTTTGCTTTTCTTTTGGCTCTTTCTATCGTTCCGCCTAGAAGAAATTGCTTGTGTTTTTTTGCTGCGAAATTGTTTCTTATTGCCTATTTTTAGATACCAGATCTGTTAGTCATCTAGTATTGAATCTGAAAATTTGTTTTCATCGATCACACTCAACTCTACTTCAAGATGTGAGACAGTTACTTAACTCACCATGGCAATAAGATTTAGGCCTCTTTTTTTATGTAGATGTGAGCCGGGTGTTGTCGATTGGATATTGCTGTCAGTGGTTTCATCTTCGACGTCTCGGGCCTTACCGCCTTGGTGACTCTTGTATTGGTGTTCTCTGTTTTCTTGATTTTGCAATGACATATTGTTCTTCTGGTGACGTTGGTGCAGGGGCGTAGCTAGGATTTAAGTTTAGGGGGGGTAAAGTACAATAAATTTTATTTGCATAATCTTGGATGGGCCCGGCCGATTTTCCACAGTATAAGAATCATTTATAATATAATTTATATCTAAACCCATTATATATTCTTGTTTGAAAATGACAAAAATATAATAATTTTTTCCAATTGTCAAAACTATATATCAATAATCGAGATTAACATTCAAAAATAGTATCAAAGAGAACCACTTAAAAATCAAAATTTCCTATATAACAATTTTCTTTCGTTTGATGTTAGCCTTTTCGTTGGACATGGATAACTTGATGAATGAGTCATTGAAGACAAACAACAACCCAATAATAATAATAATAATAATAATAATAATAATAATAATAATCAAATCAATAAATAGAAATTAGTATTCGAAATACAAAATATGATACAAAAATGAGTTGAACTGGAAAGTAATATAAACAATTACGACTCATAAACTATTTTACTTATGCACTATTATAAACTCTAAGTTGCAGATTTCAAAAGTTAGAGTAACAAATATTCATGGAAATATGGAACTAGATATTTTACGGGAAGAGAGAAAAGAGGCAACTGACGTATTCAATTTAATTGGTAACTAGTATTTTCTCCCGTGCGTCGCACGGGGAGATTTATGACCAAATTATAATTTAAAATATGTGTAAAATAAAAATTATAATAATATATTTTCCTTTTTTTAATGATAAAAAGATATGGATGAGAGATTTAAAAAGATCACACATGATAATAACTCGGGTTGAAAATTAGGTATTTGTGTTTGAGTTGGAAATATAAATAAAGTAGTGTTTTTTAATTTTGAAAATTATAAGATTGAGCGGGAAACCGATCTCATTTTATTAATATATAGATAGATTGCGCGGGAAAGACAAATTATATATTTTCGTATTGCCTAAATTTAGTAATTATGCAATTATAAAAAAATTATATATATAAAAGAAAAGAAAATCCCAAAAAACCAGAAAATAAATAAAAAATGAAAAATGATTAAATTAATATGTAATAAGATATAAAAGAAAAGATGATAAGAAAAAGAACTTAAGCTAAATAATTGAAGATGAATAATTATATAATAATGTGGAAAAAACAAGTGAGAAAGGTCAAAAGATATAAAAAGCATAATATAGATGTTAAAAGCAAGTGCAAAAAGCTGGCCCAAAGATTCGAACTAGTGACCAAATGTGTAAAGCAACAGCCTCTTTGCCAACTCGCCTGGCACCCCTTGTGTGCAATGTATCAACATATCCTGTATATAAATAATCTTTTGGGGGAAGGACTGGGTTACAGCCGAGTCCAACCCCCCCTAACTACGCCACTGCGTTGGTGGTTGGTGGAATTGGTGGCGGTGTTGGGTTGAGTTTAAGGTTACTGTTATGAAGAGCCAATGTTCGCCACCGGAGGTGGTGGTGGTGGTGGTGGTGATGCTTGGGGACGCGGCAGAGGATTGAGGCAGTGGTTAGCGGTGGTGCTTAGTTGAATTGTGTTGTAGGCGGTGGAATGATGGTGGAAATCGACGAGGATGTGGTGGCGGAGATTGGTGTAGCAGCGAGTTCCTTCTTTTGCGCGAAAGGCGCAAGAAAAAGAAGATGAATCAGATTTCAATTTGAAGTATTTTAGGTTATTTGCAGAGTTGGTCCCTAATTGTTTTAAGTTTGTTTAAGTTGGTCTTAAAGTCTTAGTGTGGTGAATAATGGTTGAAAAAATCCAAATATGTCATGAAGCAGTCCCCAAAAGTTGAAATTGGTCTAGTCTATCCTGAATTGGCATTTAATTCTGTCCCCCTTTTTCATTTGATCCAATGAAATCCTGGAATTTGCATTTGGATGTGCAGTGAGATCTGCAATTGGAATTTGACTATCTTCTCCTCTCTTCTCAATTGGCCCGGTGGACATTTGGTTTCTCTCTTTTCTTTTTAGTTTGGCCATGTGGATTTGGAATTTGCATTTTGTAGTTGGTATATGAATTGACATTGTTGGGGACTTTGGTAATTTTGGATTATTGGTTTGGCTTCCACGGTGACGAACTGTTGTTAGTCGAGCTCATGAAACTTGTAAACGTGTCTGAACCCTACGTGGAGGGGGAGTGCCGAGTGACTTTAGCCCCGACAGAAGGGGAATGTAATTTATGCAAGTGAAGGCAATTGTACTTGCCGTACTAAGTCATTGTAGGAAGGCTAATATAGTTGCATCATTTTTGTTGTTTCATATTTTATAAACTTTTTAGCAAACTCTCGATAGTATCGTGTGAGTTTGATAGGGGTGTTAGAAGTATATTAGGTTTAGGTTTCTTTATTAGGGTAATATTGTCGTTTCCTTTATTAAGGTTGTGGTTTTGGGTTTGTTATCATTATTTATAATCATATTGTAGTGTTTGTAAATGTCGTATTTTTTTATGATAAGCATGCTCATTTTAAAAAAATATATAGTAAATTTTGTCTGTGTTTAACTTTATTATTATTATTATGCTATATAAAATAAACCTTTATTATTATTATATATAAAAATTAATTTATTTTATCTAACTAAAGCTAATTTGAATTTTATTTGAAAAATAAAGCTAAGTTTAATATTAAATGTATATCTTATATTATACGATTATACACGTTAATGTCATTACTATCTCTGAAATTTTAGTGAAATTATAAAATAGCGATGGAAATTCAAAAGATTTAGTATTGATAACTGAATTTTATTTATATTTTCACTAGAAATCACTCAAATTATATTTATAAAAGATTTTGATAAGTTGTCGATAATAGTATTTACTGTTCCACTATCTTGCTCAAACACTCTACTCTTTTTTTTTTTTTGGTTGGGTTGAGGGTGACACGCAAATTTGGAGAAAAAAGTGGGTGTATTTTTCACCAGGGGAAGGAGAATTTAGCCCACCCAAAAAACAAGAGACACAACATTTATAAAGGCTCACAAACAGGCTTGGGAATTGGGATGATCGGATCATAACACTTGGACTGTGATTGAAAACCTGAAACTAAGCTATTCGTTTCCAATTTTGGAGGAATATGTCTATAATTTACTTGCAAAATTTCAAGCGCAACAAACTCAAAGATTAGATTCAGATCTAAAACTGCTAAACTACATTAGGGATTTTGAACGTTGCCCGAATATACTGTTTACTTGTCTTCTTCCCCACTTGAACAGGTTTCGATTTCCTTTACATTGTGAGAGGACTACAATTATAAAATTGTGATTGGATTGCAGAACTAGATACGAAGCATTTACAAGGGATGGGTCAACCTCCGAGCCACGGAGGCCTCTGTTTCCGCTTTAACCCTGCCGAGGTTGGATTCTCAATCTTTCTGGATATAACCGCGCCACAATTAGGAGAACACGGTGAATTCTTTAGTTAATTGAGGGTATATTGTCTGGTCATCAACTGTTTCTTTCTCAATATTTCTCTGTATAAGGGCGCACCACACACGGACAAGAGACCACAAGTCGTATAATGAATTCATGATTTGTATAAATGATTTCCACTTCTGTTTTCTCATTCATCCTCTGTATAATAACTGCGCACCACACAACGACACGCTGGATTGATACATTTTCTGATTACTGTTTTTTCCATTTCTTTGGGTGTTAATTTATTTGTTTCCATCTGGTTTCTCAATAGAGTATGTTTATTTGTACCTTTTCAACTGAACTCATATAAGTCGAAACTCTTAAGGTCTGTTTTCTTTGTGCTTCAATTTTTAGTTTTAGAGTTTTCAATTCACTTTTAGGTTTTTATATTCAGGATTTGAGAGAGAAAACAACGGTTTATTTTTCTTGTTTTCAAGATTTTGACATATTTTCGGTGAAAACACCCTAAACATTGAATTTTCTTTACTAAATTTTTCTTTTCTTTTGAAAGTGCGTTTTAAAAAAATATTAAAGTAAATGAGTTCTTAGTGTTATGGAAACTGAAAATTGGAAAAAAATGAGAGCATGCCCTTAGTTTGTAGTTAAAAATATCTGACACAAAGGCACGATTTCTTTACATAAGTTTGATATGTATTTGAAGTTACTTTTGCGAATTTTATTATGGAAGATTAATATAATAATTTCTGGAATCTTTCATAACTATGCTAGTTCCATTCTTTCATTCGAGAAACAAAGTAGTTGGGGTCCAGATACTCAGAGACAAGCACCCATGTTTTCAGAATTATTGAACATATATCCTCTATAGGAATTCAGCCGCACTTATGGCTTATAGAGAGGGGGTATATATTATAGGTATAAAGGGTGTTTGGCAACCCTTTTAAAAGCTTTATTCCACTTTTTTCAAATTTTTTATACATTCTTTCTCTCTCCTCAATCAATCACATCCACATATCTCATCACGTCCATAAATCTCAACCACTCAACTCCAGTCATTCTCTCTTCTCTTTACATTAAAAACATTTATAAACATTTATAAATGGTTGCCAAGCGGGCTAATAAACTCAAATGAATCTTCACTATCGCTTACCATGAAAGATGACTATTAGGGTGATAGGGAATAGTTTATAAATATTTTTAATGGATTTTAATGTAAAAGAGGAGAGAGAATGAGTGAAGTTGAGTGGTTGAGATTTGTGAATGTGATGGGATATGTGGATATGATTGATTTACGGTAAAGAAATAATGAATAAAAAAGTGTAAAAAGTGATAAAAATGTTTTAAAATAGTTGCCTATCAGGCAATATATTCAACACTTTTTGGTGATTTAAAGCACATTCTGTGCAAATATTTAAATCTTAGGTGATTTAAAGCTTATACGCTAGTCAAACATCATTTACAACCACACAGTCCGTAGGACCCACAAGCTATGCATACTTTTTCACTATCAATTCCGAGGGACCAACTGTTCGTAAATACTGTTTAGCGTAGCCAATGTAGCACTTAGAATCAATAAAATGGTTATGTGTAACAACAACAAATGGTACGGTGAGAAAAATAGGTTTCTCTGGTGCACTATACAATTTCTTTACTGATAATCTAGTGCTGTAATAGCCAATCGGTATTGTTACATGCAAAGAAGGAATATTTTCAACAATTATGTGTATTGGGTTCAGAGTACTTGAAAATTATGTTTCATAAAAAAAAGGCGGAATTTGTGACATTTGAAGGATTACCATTTCATCTTTTGAAAAAACTTGTAATAGAGAATTAACATAGTCATCTCATTGTCAACAACTCATTGCATATTGAAGGTTAAGGAGATGGAAGCTATCCTGCAAGCACACAATTGTGCAGTTCCTGAACGTGAGGTTCTGGAGTCTCTTGCACGGAAGTTCAGGTATGTAATTGGTGTTGTAGCTATTGTTTAAATACTTGGAAAGCCTATTTTCAAGTTACGAGTATCTAATGTTTGTTTGCTAGCTTTTTACGCAGTACTTCAGCTGAAAGATCGGGACAGCTGGAAATTTCAGTGAAACAAGTATGGAGCAGTTGCTTTACAACTGGAATAGTAAAATTTAGTGATCTTTAAATAACACTAAATTTGCAATAGGTATGGAATTGGTTCCAAAATAGGTGATATGCTCTAAGAGCAAAAGAGGCTAAGGTTCGGACCCCTGTGAAGTTGAGTACATCTTCTACCACCCAAGATGGCCCAGCAACAGTCAGAAATGTTCCTCAGGCTCCTCAACCTCAGCCTGTGCCCCCATGTAGTATTCAATGTGCTTCATGTTAAATATTTTGAAATTGTTTTCTACTTTACATTTTTGAAGTTTATATATTAAGTTGTGTTCATATGGTTCTGCTGCAAATTTTGAGTTCTGATACGTGTCATTTTCTGACCTAGCTATTTTAAGAACTGTGGCTCAACCCACCAATTCTATTCCCACTCCTTCAGGTAGATCTCTTAACTTGTTGAGATTTTATTTTATTTTATTTTATTTATTTATTAGTTTTTGCCATTTATTTCTTATTAACATTGCAGAATTCCAAGATAGTGTCTTTTATTTGTGTTCCATAAGTATTATTAATGGTTAATGAGATGCACGCTTATCCTTTTATAGTTTTATCTTTCATTTACTGTTGTGTGTATTTATGCATAATACGACAAGATGACAAGGTTTGTTACAAGAATGTATCCGGTTATATTCAATGCCCTAGTTTGAGGAAGCATAATATGCCCTAATATTTTTTTGCTCCTAGTGTTTGCCTTCAATTTTGGTGTCGCAACACATATATGGGATCCAGAAAATTCCCAAGTTCTTCCTCAAGATACTTTCCGTAGATTGCTTGTTATGGGTCACACGCAATGCAGTGTCTAAATGCTAATTTAACTAAAAATACATTATTTATGTGATGAAAGATCCATATAGAAATTTTAGTTGAATCAATAACCCCAAGTGTTCGTCTTCACTTATTTTTACCTAAAAATCACCTACTACTAAAAGTCAAAGTCAAACATTAATATCAACCACATATTTTAGATTATTACTCATTATTATCAACGCATCTTGTGACCTCCACTACCTATTCATTCAAAAAGTTAGTTTTTAGGAAGTTTTTGGGTAAAAATAAGCTTACACGAACACACCGCTCTGTACACTGAACATGAATTCTAGACCATATTACACTTGTTATGCTTGTATTCCCTGACCCTGTAAATTACCAGATGAGTATTCTTTGACGTAGGATTCATTGGAATTTTAAGTGTTATACTCCATACAACAACCAACCTTTTTCCCTTCATATCATGCTCTACTAGAATATATATGTTATGTTTTCATTTAGTCACTAGTGTAAGGTGCAGGAAAGAATGCCTCAGATAACTCTCAGATGGAATTCGAAGCTAAATCTGCAAGAGATGGTGCATGGTTAGTATTCTAAGAACTTAGTGCAGACCTATTAGTTGCTTCCACCATCTTTGCTTGAATGGTTACAATTCTTAACTAACTAACTTCTCCTTTTCAGGTATGATGTCTCAACCTTCCTATCGCATAGATCTTTAGAGACAAATGATTCGGTAATTATTGATGGTTGTTTTTCTTTTTTTAAATACACATTCTTTGTTCTTAAGTTATTTGTTTGATGGCTTTGTGGATGTTACCACTAATAATTGTGGCAGAATTACTTTCTTCTGTGTCTTTTTCTGCTATTCCTGGTAAACTCGTTAAAAACATGTGCTAATATGTGACTTACTGGCTTAACTTCATGCTCTAGAAATGAGCAACTTGAATAAAGCTGTTTAAATTCAGGCTCACTCAATTTTCTTGTTACTCAAACGGCGGCTAACTCCAGGAAGTTCTGGTTCGGTTTTCTGGTTTTGGGCCAGAAGAGGACGAATGGGTTGACATTCGCAGGCATGTTAGACAGCGATCACTACCATGTGAATCATCACAGTGCATAGCTGTTCTTCCTGGAGATTTAATACTCTGCTTTCAGGTGCAGCATATACACAAAAGATATATAGACCAAAGGTCAAAAGGCCTAGCTTTGTTGGATCTTCAGAACCATTTCTTAAGGTTCTCATTATGTTCTAGGAAGGGAAAGAGCAGGCCCTGTACTTCGATGCACAGGTCCTTGATGCACAGAGGCGGAGGTATGACGTAAGAGGTTGTCGTTGTAGGTTTCTAGTTCGATATGAGCATGATTAGTCCGAGGTGTGAAATTCTTTAGATTAGAATACACTGCTTCTGTCATAAAAGCATGCATAAAATAACATTAGCATGTTCCTGTGTTCTTCGTGTTGAAGTTGATTGTGTCTCTCTTGCTCTCTGTCTCTATGTGTAGGAGATTGTGCCATTGAGGAAGATATGTCGCCGCCCTGAAACTGATTACAGGTTGCAGAAACTTCATGCTGAGTTGACTTCTGCCGGGAACCCATGGACACCAGCCACCGCTGTGACTCCCCAAAATCAGTCCAAGCCCGAGGATATCATAGGCACAGGAGCCACACCATCTTCTATTCCTACAAATATTTTTGCATCTGATCAAGGTATGCAAGAACATCAGTCTGCGTGGGCAGCTTCTGGGAATTCACAGAAGGCAGATGCCATTGAGACACCTCAAAATCAGCCAAATTCAGAGCGTCCTACAGGTACCATGACCGCATCTGATTCTGTTCCTCCTAGCAGTATTTCTGTTCCCAATGAAAACAAAGCACCAGCATCCATAGTTCCGCGTGCTGACTCAAATCCTTCCCCGACCCCGACCCCGAGTGAGGTTGGTGTGTCTAATGTCACTGCTATGAGCACCTATTTGGGTGGCTCTGGTCCAAGCATGCCACAAGCGTAGCTTAGGATGGACATGCACTATTATCATCACTTGCTCTGTTCGGCTGGTTTATAAAAATGTTTTGTGTAAACGAATTGTGAAGAGTTACATATATTGTATAGTATGTCTGTAAATCTGTAATCACTACTAATAATATCTCTACAACTCATTTCTATAAATGCTCCCAATTATAAACATTTCCCAAATAATTTGAATATGTATATGTTATCCATTTATGGTAGCCACTTGGTATTGTAGATTTATTTATTAGCATATATTGGTGTTAAAATTTGAATGGGATTTATTATGTAGCAATGAAATGTGTTATGCAAGGGCACTTGTCATAAGCTAGTGCGCTATTCGGATTGTCATTTCACTAATGACCTAATAATAGGAAACAAGCAAAAAGGGTACAATCAAGAATAAGAAGATGAGTGCTAATGGAAAGAAATGGCAGAATAATAATAATAATAATAATAATAATAATAATAATAATAATAATAGTAATAATAATAATAATATAACTAGCTAAAAGGCCGAACACGCAGGGTGACAAAAGAGAAGGTGTCGATAAAGTGAGCAGATTTGCATGAAAGATTTGGCGATTTAATTGCAGTAATTGTATGAAAGATTTGTACATAGTAGTAGTTAGATATTGACACAATATTTAATATTTTAGTCAAGTATCAATCCTTATGCACAATGTTTTACGTGATGCTATCCCAAAGTCATAATTCATTACTAACTAGCTGTTTCACCCGTGCGTTGCACGGGAGACGAATTTTCAATTAATAACAATAATGATATATGTTAATAATATTAACATAAAATCTACAAAATAATTAAAATAAAGAATGAGTTACAACAATAAACTTAATTAATCTAACTTGAAACAATTCTATAAAAATTTTAATAAAATTTTCCCTATATTTCGTACTAATCCATCTCGCAAATATGCAAGTAACAACTCAAAACATAATTACTATTCTCTATAGAATAGTAACTTAATTAATATTTACACCCGTGCTTTGCACATGATGACAATTCGTGGCAGATTGTGATAATATATCACATTTTGTCATTGCAAGATTAATCTACTAATATAAACCCAAAATAAAATAACATTAAATATTATCGGTATCAAAATAACCATACTAAAATAACTCTACTAACATTGGAAGAGCTCATGTTTTTTTCTTTAAAATTATTTTATATTCTATTATATGTAGTTATGAATTTTAGGAGATATTAATTATATATCGGTGTGATGTATGTTATTAACAATTAATATGTAAATAACGGTTTTTAAATTTTAATTATTAAATATGATTATCATAAAGATATATTATAAAAATACCAATTTAGTAAGTATAGTCCGATAGACTCTAACACCTCGTTCTTGTCATACTGGGAAACACTTATCCTCGTTTTAGTCCATCCTCATTTAATTTGGGTCAAGTGAGGATGATATAAAAATTATAATAGGATGGGAACTTCCATTCCCCGTTCCCGCCTCGCTAGAAAATTCTCATCTCCATCCACGCCTCATCGTAATGGTTTAATCAAAAAATTTTATTTCTACTTTTTAATATATATGTTACCGACATTTTATTTCTTCAATAAATACCTTTTAAATATACTAAACATCTATATTAACATATTAGGTATAAACTCACTAATTTAACATATTCGGTATATAAAATATTGAATGTTTCGATATAAAATTTAAATTGATTTGGATAAGATAAATAAATTGAAATATATATGATTAATACTTAAAATATATAACATAATTGATAATACTTAAAAATTAAATGAAATCTCAACTTAAAAAATTTGGCATAAAAGAAATAATTCAAAGTAGTTAGGATTCTTAATATTTATTTGGGAGATAGAAACTTAGATAAATATTTAACATAGTCAAAAACCAATTAAAATATTCTAATTGAGTCGTATAATTTCAATAACTGATTGAGTTGATAACCAATTGTTTAATAAGAATTCTTGGACTTATTCCTCAGCGAAAGTGATAGATTGAACCAAAGAATTATTATATAATTGTTGGTTCGAGTAGTGTAAAAAAAATCATTAGCATTTGAAGACCTAGTTTTGGAGCTTGTTATTACTTTAAAAAAAGGAGTCGTTCCTTTGAACCACGTTTAAGTATACAAAAAGAAATATTAACGTTTTTCCACCAACTCTAACTCAAAAAAATATTATAGAAAATACAAAAATATATGAGAACCAAAAGAAAAGCATGTTTTGAAAAAGAATGATTACTGAAAAAGTGAATCAAGTTAATTAGGGACTAATGATAAGTCGGCTTACTCTAAAATAAGATATAATACTACAATTCTAAGAATCCAAAATCTTATAGGTATTAACTTAACCTTATTTTAAAATATATAAAAAGATAATTTAATTTTGGAAGTACATTTTTCTTCCCCTTAACAATCTAATTAATTTTAATTATTTTTATTTTTTGAAATAATTATGTTTCCCCCTTTTAGAAATTTAATTAATATGGATTAATTCTCGTCTAATGAAACTATCTCAATTTTCATCCAGTGAAAATATATCCAATTAAATTTAAGAAATATCATTAATTCTTGTTTTTAGCTAACTATTTATAAAAACAATTTATTATTTATATAATAATTAGTTTTTAGCTTCAATTTTTAGAATTGTATGAATCTAATTTTAAAGATAGTTTTTAATGAAAAAGATATCTTGAATGTTAAAAGATGTCTTTCATTTTTTAAGGGAAAACCTAGTCAATCATGGCAATCTAATTAATTCTAATTATTATTTATTTTTTAATTAATACTATTTTTATATTTTAGAAATATAATTAATTTTGATTAATTTTCGTCCGATGAAACCATACCAATGTTAATCCATTGAAACCAAGTTTAATTAAATCGTAATAGTACTATTAATTTTAGTTAATTGTAATATAATTAGTTCTAATAATTTTAAAATTTAGCTAATTATTTAGAAAAAGAATTAATTATTTCTAAAATAATTATTTTAATATCTGCACTTTTAAGAATTGTATAAATCTACTTTTGAAGAAATCTTGTAATTTAAAAGATATATTATAATTTAAAAGATATATTGCAATTTAAAAGTTTTTTTTTTCATTTTTAGGGAGAACTCATAGCACCCTAATGATTTTTTAATTATTTTTTAAATTAATTATATTTCCCCTTTTAACAATGCAATGAATTTTGATTAATTTTTATCCACTGAACTCATGTCCAAACTAAATATTAGCAATAGAATTTATTATTTTATTTAATTATAGTTGAATAATTATAGTTAATTTTTGTATTTAAACTAATTATTTTGTATTTGCACCAATTATTTGTAAAAAATTACTCATTTCGAAAATAATTTGCTTAATGGCCATAATTTTAATAATTATATGAATCTAATTTTAAAGATATCTTATAGTTGAAAAGATATGGATAGAGATTTAATTAATTAAAAAATTGATTAATATTACAATTGAATAACTAACTAAAATGCAAAATTGATGTTGCAAGTTTCTTTTAATTTTTTTGTAAAAATTAAATGAATTGCAATTTTTTATCACACCAAAATTAAATTTTAGGAAAATTACTAATTGAAATTAATTTTCATTTGTTAGCTAATTATTAATTTTAAAAAATGAATTCTTTCTAAAATTAATTAAATCCTCCAAGTTAAGTTTTAAATTTTCATCTTACACATTTGTTTTAATTTTTATGTAAAAATTTAATGAATTGCAATTTTTCACCGCACAAAAATTAAATCTTAGAGAAATTAAAAATGATTGATTGTTTCTTAAATTAATTAATGGCAACAACCTAATTTTTAAGTTTTTTAGTACAAATTAAGGATGGTAGTGGTGGGATAGTGCTTCAAACTGGATCCAATTGCCGGTAAGTTTCTTTTTATTTTTATATAAAATTTTAATGAATCATAATTTTGTATCGCACAAAAATTGAATCTTAGCGGGATTGTTAATTTTAATTAATTTTTATTTCTTAGCTAGTTATTTAGAAAAATAATTAATTATTTCTAAAATTAAGTAATTGGTCTGATCTTATTTTTTAATTTTAATGTTACACCTTTGTTCCTTATGTTATTCTTTATTTTTCATTCAATTTAGTCTTAAGGTAAATCAAACACGGAATAAAATTAAAAATTAAAAAAATTTATATATCTCATTATATTTTAATTTTACGCACAAATATTAATTAAGTGTCATAACAAATTATCAATTTTTAAAATCTCATTACGTCAGTATTCATTAATCTATATTAATATCAATTTATATTTAAGTTGGACACTAATTTATATATTTGCAGTGAATTTTAATTTTTTTAAAAATAAAATTTTATATATTGATAGTATACTTATTTTAAAACTCTCCTTCAGTTGAACAAAATAGAATCACAATTTTTTATAGGTAGAAAATGAAAAAAAATGGAGAGAAAATGATAGAAATGGAGTATTTAGATATTATGATATTGGGTAAAATGGGGTAGAAATAATCAAATAAAATCGATATACATTAATATTAATATATTAGAAAATAAAAAAATAAAAGATAATTGGATATGAATTAGGAAAAAAATAGAGTTTATTTTAAATGGGAAAACAGATTTTAAAGAATAACAAATATAATAAGAAAAAAGCCTCATTTTCTATATATAGATAGAAGATTATATTAGGCAAATTCAATAGACGGAAAAAATTGATGATGAGTTTGGAAAAATACTCTTTTATATATATATATATATATATATATATATATATTTTGAAATAATACTATATATTGTTAATTAACCATCACATTTTAACGATGTAGTCACCATAATTTTTCTTATCAATTACTCAATTTACGATCTCAGCCCTGATAACCTCAGATGAAGCTCACTTGAAATGGGTCCATTGATCCTTTGCGGATGACAACGCATATACGCGTGCATCATTATGTGCGTGTGTTTGTGACGCTAGAAATTTTATAAAGGTCTCTGTCATTGAAATTTTATAAAGGTCTCTGTCATACTATACCGCAGTGGCGCTTTCTTCTCCTCCATCCTCACTTCTGCCTCTTGATATGCACAAATACTGAATACATATACCCACACTCGCAGAATTGCGATTCATGCATTCAAAGTTGTTACAATAGGGCTGCTATTTCATTTTCCCCTCTTACAAATACAATATTTTTAGTTTAATTGAGACTTTGAGGATGCGGTGGCTATTGCTGAGGAGAAATGGAATAGCGGTCATTGGAAAATGGAAACTAGGGTTTACCGAATGTAGTCGGACTGTGGTGACCAGTTGCAGAGCGGTGTTGTTGCCCCGATTCGGTGGTCCGGAGGTGCTAGACCTCCGAGATAATGTTAAGGTGCCCGATCTTAGGCCGAATGAGGTCTTAGTCCGCGCTCGTGCTGTTTCCATCAATCCCCTCGATACCAGAGTCAGTCCCATCTTTCATTTACTCTGAAATGCGATAAAATCAATCAGGAGTATCGTAAATTTACGAAATTTCATATTGAATTTATCTGCATATTTGATTTCCAGTGCCGAAGAAGAAATAAAATTTGTTAATAGGAGACTTTTGCTATCAGGAGACAATTCACAAAAACTCATATTCGGCACCCATAATTTGGGGAAATATAATAATGAAGCAACGTAAATGTTGTTTCTTCTAGTTCCATACTTTGAGCACTAGTTCTTTTTGGAGAAACACAACACCACTAAGAATGATCTTATGTTCATTAAATCCAAATTCTCACTTCACGGTGAGGAAACATATTAACATTGTGGTAGCTCATAAATTTCCCAACTAAGACTAAATTATTGACAATAACATTTAGCAAAGGATGCTTCAAAATAATCTGATAACTTACTGAATTACCTAAGTTATATCTTCGGAGAATAATTGCATCAAACACTAGGATATTTATAATTTTCCATCTAATATTGATCCGTTTACTAATCTATGACAAACTAAGTTGGCTTCTACACTTAGAACATAACAAAATCATCCGGGGACATTGATATGTTTGTAGGGACTACTTATTACTGGGTGCATTGCACATGGTTCCTAATAGTATTTTATAATATTATTTATTTGAATATGTCAATAATTATAACTTGCATAATTTTGTTAAAACCCAATAAAATATTAATAGTTACCAATTTTAATGTGCTTTAAAGTTGAGAGAGATATAATGGTCTTGGTATGTAAAAATTAAAGTACATAAGAGTTATCTTCCCCTTTTTTTTATCCCTAAGAAGTATCATATGAAATATAACAAAGGTGTGAAATACAAATCTTGAGACATGTTTTTTCTAAAATGTAGAATATGTGTGCATATTTGATTATGGGAGCCAATGGACATATAAAATTGCAAGGCCCAAGAGGTGAGCAAAGGAAAGCAGTTTTTCTTGCTAACTAATTGAAAAAATAAGTAGGTAATGAAAATTAAATATTTTTGTTCAATAATATTTTAATTTTATTATAATTAAATTATGTTAAAACATAATATTTACAAATTTAATGGGCATAAAAATTGGTTGAAATATTGGTACTGCTATATTAAAATTAAATGAATATATAAGTTCTATCTTCCTTGCTTATCCCTACAAAATATTAGATAAAGTTTAAAATGACATGAAATAAAAATCTCAACGTATCAAGTATTCTTTGAGAAATGTAGAACATGTTAACATATGAGAGTGAGTTGAATATGGGTGGCGATGAAAGAACACCATATTTCTTTAATTAATTAATTAATTAATTAATTGAGAAAATAAAGATGGTTAAAATTAGCTATTTATGTGCAATAATATTTTAACATCAGCTTATAATAAAGTTATATAAAATAAAGGACGAAAAAGAAATCATTTTCAACCCCAAGAGGGGGCGCAGCGGTAAGGGCGGGCTTGTGAAGTGTGGTCAGGTGCACATCCTAGGTTCGATTCCCCTCGGCGTCAAGCTAGTTTGTATTTCCTTCTTGGGGCCACTGGGACGTCTCCCGGTCGAAGCGCTAGTGCCTCGTGGGATTAGTAGGGGATGGGGCACCCGATACCTTCGGTTATAAAAAATAAAAAATAATAATAATTAAAAAGAACCATTCACCCCCACAAAAAGAAGCCATTGTTTATTTGCATGTATTCTTTGGCAAAATGTAAAATATGTGTAAAATTTTGATATGACAAATAGAATTGTGAAGGTCGAGATAAGTGAAAGAAAAAACTAATCCTTCTTTGGTTCATAAATTTGAAAAAATAAAAAGCTGCTGAAAATTAAATAAACTTTTTTTTTTTTGGAACTATCTCGGCTTGAAAATCTAAGCCCGAGATAGAGATTTTGTTAAAAAAAGGTGAAAATTAAATATACTTGTTTGATAATATTTTAATTTAAGTAAATTATGTTAAACCATATTAACTAAAGGACAAATCACAAATAAGGAATAAGAAGGACATTGCTGTCCAAAAATGTTTATTCCCCTTCAAGTCATATATAGTACACAACATAGTTTTGTAGCTACAGGCACATCTTGAGTGCAAGCATTTTAGCCTCCAATTTATCAAAATTGTGCACATGTTAAATCTTTGATTTAAAAAATGAATCCAAGTTATAGAGAATACATTTTGAAGGCCACGTCTAAATAAATAAATTCATTGCCACCTAAGATGTTAGCTTTTTGCCTAGTTTGTTAACTTATAATTGTTGAGTTTTTCCCTGAAAGGTGCCAAAAATAAAGGAGATATTATTATAGGGAAAAGATAATTCGGAAGCATGATCAATTTTGCAATTATTGAGTTGGAGAGAAAGATTCTGTCCTTGATCAAAAATTCGGTGGAACATTTTCAAAATTTTGTGGGTATGTAAATTGATGTGTTTGTTCTCTTTTGAAGGTCCGATTTGAGAGGATTAACTGTAGAGCGGACAATTTGTTCTAGTTTTGTCTCCAATAAAAGAAATTTAATATTCATAGGCAGTTCTCAAGATATAGTTTGGTGATTGGTTTAATTCACAAGTATCCGATATGGATGACCATATTAAAATATTTTCTCTAAAGATTACCTAAAGTTTACTCTGTATCTGGTAGCTAAAGTTTTAGCTGCCTTCCATGGGAGAGTTGCTAGAGATGTGTGACTTTTATTGTTATGTTTGAACTCCTAAGAAATTTCTAGTTTTAAGTTTTAAGAGAAGAATGTTAGTCTCGATGCTAACTACAAGGATGATTAAACTTCAGTCCTTCGGATGGTTAATATACTGATCCTTTTAGGGCTTGTTCTATACACATTAAATTTCACCAAATTAAATTTACTTTTTCTCTATCGTCTTTTTCAACCACTCATACCTTGATTTGACAACTACTTTATATTTTTCAGTACCTCTTTATCAATCGTCAACCATACACTCAAAAGCAAATTTAATTGTTCTAAATTTATGTGTATAGAACAAGCCCTCATTAGATGGAAAAATCTAATGCCCATTAAACTCAAATTAAATGAATTATTAATTATAGAGGAATGGGGAGGCAATTAGAAATCTGGATCTAGGCAGAACAAAAGAACAAGATCCTTAACGAAAACACAGTACTGTAATTTTAAATGTAGTTCATAATTTTAAATATAATTCAGGACTCATTGTCTTACTACTGTAGCTTTCATGTATTATTATGTTATCAATTTTGACCTTTCAAAATTGTATTTCAAGTTACTTAGAAAGACTTCTGCCAAAACAGGAAATCCTATACAATACCGTTCAGAGAGAATTATCTTGCATAAGTCACTAGTTGTTTTATTCAAGGAATGAAAGTCTTCCTTGCTTATTGGTGAAAAATCGATACGGGTTGGTTATCTTTCTGCATAGTTTTTATATACGAGCTTTTACTTTGATGCAACTTTCCTGTTCCCTTCTATAGTTTAAGAATGAATGTGTTATAAACAAGGGTAAATGAATGGTGGAAGAACAGTTTGGATAAAACTGTCCGGATAAAAACATCTTTAGATAAAATCCAAGTTTCTATACACCAATGTGTTCTCACACTTAGCCAAATATATGCTAAATCTGTATTCACATGATAGTTTGGTTTTACAATGGCTACCTCCAACTTAGGTTTCTGATACAAATTTCAATGTTTTCAGATGCGATCTGGTTATGGTCGTTCGTTGTTTGAACCACTTCTACCATTGCTTTTGGGCCGTGATGTAAGTGGTGAAGTTGCTGCAGTTGGGGCTTCTGTTCGCTCGTTCAGTGTTGGGCAAGAAGTGTTTGGTGCACTGCATCCAACTGCAGTGAGGGGTACCTATACTGACTATGCTGTTCTTGCAGAAGACGAGCTAACTTCAAAACCAACATCAATTTCACATGTGGTAAGTCTTAGAGTAACATTCAATTGTTCACATCTAACTACCCTGAAGCTTTGTGATTATGAATCTCAAAGTACAATCTATGTGGTCTTGGAACTTGGTAGGTACAAATACTGTGACTGGTTCTTTATCAAAAACCTGTTTCCTCAGTTCTCAATCTATACGTTAGAGAGCTTGGGTTCTTCATTCAGGCCACAAAGTCCCAATCATCAGTCTTGTAACAAGTAGGTCTTCAGAGGTAGATTCTTCCCAAAGACCATTATAACATGCACACGTTGCATGCGATCAGGGATTTGGGATTAAGGATGATTATCCCTTCACTTAAATAAATCAAAATATAAACAAACAAGAAAATAAAGATCAGAAAAACTGAAGCTTGAAAAAAAAAATTTCTTGCCTCTATTTGTCTCTTGTCACTTCTCCTGTATTGCTTGTTTGACAGCCTTTCTTGTACAGAATCAGTCTCTATGAACATACTTGCTACTGGGGAGAAGGTTGGGGAGCCATTTGGCTAGAAAAGTTGAATGAGGACCTATGAGCTCAATTTTGCGTAGGTTGGAGACTGTGGATGAAATTCTCCCATGCATTGTCCATAATGTGTTTCAAATGCATCTCTTTCTCCTTATTGCTGCGTATCCAAATTTACTGGGGTCGAATGATCCATTACTTCTGCCTTTTCTTTACCTGATTTGATCGTTTCATCGTTATTTTTGTTTCTTGTAGGAAGCCAGTGCCATTCCTTTTGCTGCCTTAACTGCCTGGCGTGCACTAAGAAGTACCGCCAGAATAAAAAAGGGGTATGTTTTTAATGCCCATAGAAAAACTCCCCTTTGCCATTTTTGTGCTTTTAAGGATGTAATGATTAGCGAGTTGGAATGAATCTGCTAAATACTTGTCTCTAGAATTCTAGCTTTGTTTTACTGCTGTCTTCTCTTGATGGTTTACTAATTCTAAGATGAAGGAGATGAAGTTGATTACAGAACAAGTAGGCTACTAGGCATCTAGAGACAATTACCATGAAATTATCAATTTTTGTCACTAGTCACGATTAAAGAAAGAGACATTTGAAATTGAGGTAGTGTGACTCTTTTATTACTTTGGAAGTCTGTTCAAGTTGGTTAGATTGTTTCATCATGAGATGTGCATGCTATGCACATTGTTTCTTCTAGCATTTTATATTTCTGTGTTATTTATTACTAAGAATAATAATATGCTTACATCACCACATGCATTTATCTCTTGTCTAGTTGTTTAAGCCCGAAAACAAGATGTTCATGAGTGATGCAATAGGCAGCTTCTTAAAATTACATACACAGACTTTGTTTATCTCTTGCATGATATGAGAAGAAGAATTATGAAGGACTACAATAAATATGAAGTCGTTTTATTTAATTATATAGGAACTTGCTCATAAGTTTTTGCTGACCAAGAATAGAGGATTCAAATGGTTGTTTTATTATCTTTGCAGTCAACGGGTATTAGTTGTGGGTGGTGGGGAGCCGTCGGTTTTTCGGCAATTCAGCTTTCTGTGGCTGCAGGATGCTATGTTTCAACCACGTGTGGAGGTGAAAGTGTGGATCGTCTTTTGGAAGCTGGTGCTGAGCAGGCTGTTGACTATGCTACTGAGGTGCTGACGCAGTTTCTCTTTATATCATCTCATAGATATGAAGGCCCCTCCCACATCTTTCATTTGGATTTTCTTTATGAGATAATCAAACGGTTATTCACTTAATTGCTGTGCTCCCTTAGAATCTTCATCTTAAAGATAGAGGCTGTGAGTTCTTTCTTTGATGTGTTTATGGCTTGTTTGACAAAGCTTTTTTTAGGCTGAAAAGTAACTTTTTGGGAGAAAATGTGGTTAAAAAGTAAGGAAATATTTAGAGAAATGTGAAAAATAATATTTTTTGACATTGTGTGGTGTGGTTGAAGACGGGTGTAAGAAAAAATAATTATGGGAAAAGTTCTATCAAAGCAGCACTTAGTTTAGATCCTTATAAGTGAATGAAAAGGAGAGAATGATCTTTCCTGTGTTGATGGAATGTGACCCCTTAAGTTTTCTTCAAATCAAACGATGATATCTGATTAGGAGCCTTCAAATATCTCTATGTACTCAATCCTTGTAACTTAATTAGTGGTACTCAAAATTATCCTTATACCATGCCCCTGACTAAATATCTGGACTATGATCAAATTCTGCGCTGTTAATCTCCAAAAATGCTCCTTCTCTTGGTTTAATACAAACTTCAGATTTGCAGGATTATGAAGTTGCAATAAAGGGATATTTTGATGCTGTTCTGGACACAATTGGTGTACCTGAGACAGAAAGAATAGGTATCAATCTCTTAAAGAGAGGTGGACATTACATGACATTGCAGGTACAACAATGAAGCTAATTTGTCTCATTCTCCTGAAACAATGTGCATGAGGCTTCCTTTTATCAGTATTGCACACAATGGTGCAATTTTTTGGTTGTGTTTGTGCAGGGAGAGGCTGCATCTTTCACGGATAGATATGGACTAGCAATTGGCCTTCCTTTAGCTACAACAACTTTACTGAAGAAGCAACTTCAATATCGGTATTCTCATGGAATAGGTCCGTTACTGATATTTAAAAGCATAACTCAGTCAACTGAGTCTAAAGTTGTACATAGTTTCAATTTGGATATAGATTTTGCTCATTTTGGTAATGTCAGCTGGAAAGATTTTGTTGCACGTTTTTATGTTCTTATGCGACACTTGGAAAGACATGATTGGAGATTTTTTGGTTATTCTTTAGAGGAGTGAATTTCTGGTACTTTGAGTATTGTAACTTGATACTCGTTACCAATGAGTGCTGGTCAACTGTACATAAAGGGCACATTAATCAGTCAGTTAATGGTGGCCCTTATGTGTAGATGGTGAATTCTTATTCGCCGCAATTACTGATTTACAGTACTCATGAGTACCTAAAAGAGTGCTCAATATCATCTGATTAACGCTTGCTTATGACATGTTACAGAATATTGGTGGACGTACATGAGAGCTGATGCTGAAGGCTTAGATGAGATTCGGCGTCTAGCTGAGGCTGGAAAGCTGAAAATCCCCGTGGAGAAAACATTCCCAATCACACAAGTGCGAGAAGCGCATGAGGCCAAGGATAAGAGGCTGATTCAAGGTAAAGTTGTGTTGGATCTGGATGAGCTCAAACCTACTGACCAACTAGTGCAATGAGCTCGTCCTGTGGTTCTGTAAATTGTTGAGCCTTAATTGTAAAATGGCTGTGGCTACGCTTGGCAGTCCTTAGGTGCAGACTGAAATAAACATGGGGTTAGTAGATGAGCAACTGGAAACTTTTAAAGATCAAAACGTGGTTTTGTAATTTCTTGTTGATAATAGCGTATTCTATGTAGCTCGTGACAATTTGACTTGTGTAGTGTAATGAGAAATGTCCCAATGCTCACGGAGGGCATACCTCTTTGACACTAATATGAACAATTTTGAAAGAAGAAAATAAAGTTGTTATGTATGGTTTGATATTCGGCGCTAAACATGTGAAAAGAGTTGGTGGAATAATGATAGTCATGTAAAAGATCAAAGGTAATTATTAAGGTAATATGTTTTTGACTAGACACGTTGCATCATCCTTATATATCGAGACAAATATCTGTCATCCATCTTTTTTTTTTACATTACTGCAATGTTCATTTTTAGTAATGATTTCACGTGTGGCACCTTAAGGTGTTTATATGTGAACCGATAATTGATACATTATCCTTATTTTTCACCATTAGGAGGTGATAATTATGTATCAATTATCGATTCACATATAAATATTTTAAGGTATTCACATATGGACTAATCATTCTAAAGTATTCATACTTGGACATCGGATCATTGGTCAGGTAGTGTATATTGTACAAAACGAAGTTAGGATTGGGGTTTCACGAGAAAAAACGTGCAAAAGGCGAGTTGGCAACTGTCGTGACTGTCTCGGGGAAAAACCAAGGACTTGTAATTGGTCCAATATTATTATGATTCTTTGGTCAAAAATTTTTCAATTATTATTATTATTATTATTATTATTATTATTTACTCCATGCTGCAATCATAGATTTAGTACCATATTTCAGAACTATAAATTAACTTTTCACGTTGTTTATAAATATCCGATAAATATCTTCTTCTTCTATTTATTTATTTTTTATTTTTTGGTATTTCGAATACAAAATCTTCATTTTTTTTTAACTACGTGTGATGTTGTACTTGTAGATTTTTTGAGAGCTTTAAGAGAGAGAAATTTTATGATCTGTTAGCATAGTCAACTTGCTATAGTAAACTTGTTAACACACTAGAGACTAACTGATTACAATTTTATCGGAAACTAACTAAACTACTTTACTAACTCCACACCCCCCCCCCCCCCTCAAGTTGGAAGTTGATGACAATCTTTCAACGCCAACTTGGAGAGAAGAAACAGGAATTGTGGAGAAGCAAGACACTTGGTGAATAAGTCCGCGGGCTGCTGTTTGGAGGGGATATGCTGAGGGAGAATGAAGCCCTGTTTGAACTGATCCCGAATGAATAGAACTACGCAAGAAGAGTAAACGATGTTGCTTAGCAAACATACAAACATCACATGGATTAAAAGAGGTTGTCTTACACTGTCTGGTAATATCTAAATGCTGTAAAGTTTTAGAAGAAACATGTCCCAAACGTTTATGCCAAAGGTAAAACTCATCTTTGACTTTATTACAAGAATTAAAAGGACAATTGACATGAAAAGAAGAGAAATGCAACGTGGAAGCGGTGCCAGTTATGCCTGCATCATTGATTTGTTGAAGTAGGGAATCAGAAAAGGAGTTCTTGTCAAGTATGTAGAGGTTTTTGACAGCTCTTCCCACTGCCAGGACCCTCTCAGTCAGATGGTCCTGCAAGAGACAGTATGTATCAAAGAAGGTGAATTTGATATGGGAATTCTGTGCCAATTTATTCACCGATAATAGATTGAATCTAAATGTTGGCACATGAAGAACTTCTTTGAGTGTTATAAGGCTACTTAGCGTAGCATTACCAATATGTTCAACATGGTTACAACTTCCATCTGGGAGATAGATAGGTATATGGCTTAAAGGCAGGTTTGTAAGATGTGAATAGGGTAAGTGTTTTAGAGATGTGATTTGAGGCCCCAGTGTCCACAATCCAGTCCCCTTCATTGATCAAAGTGCTAGCACTATAACATGAAGGAAAGTTAGGCAAAGAGATTGAACCTGCATAATCCAAGAGATGCACATGATTGACCATTGCAGTAGAAGCTTCTGGTGCTTTGCCTTTGATAAGTCTTACTACCTCCTATGCAATCTCAGTGATACTCACGTTGGAAGCTCTGAAAACCTTTACTCTCCATGCCAAAATCTAGTGGAGACTCTGCCACATTACCAGCAAACTGAGTACTAGCCTTCCCTGCATTCTTTCTTTTGTCCTTCAATTGCTTGTACCAATCTGGGTATCCTATAATCTTGAAACAGCCTTCTATAGTATGTCCAGTGGTCTGGCAGTGAGTACAAAACATATTCTCCTTCTCTTTCTTCATAGCCTCCTTTCCTTTTCCTAGTCCTCCCTCCACCAGGTTAGTGCAGAGTAGTCTCGCTTATAATTTTGAGATTTAGCTAACATAGCATTGATCTCCCGAGTTCTCACCAAATGTAATTTGTACTTCCACTTATTTGTTTCTGCGACTCTTTGAAGCATCAATATGCTTTATTCACCTGAGGCAAGGGCTCCATTTAAGAGGATCTGACTTCGAACAGCATCATAATCATCATTCAACCCCATAAGAAACTGCATCAAACGGTTGAAGCTTGTCATCTCTCGACCTTTGCTTTGGTGATCCGCGATAAACACAAGTCAAGAAGAGGAAAGTAAGCTCATCCCGAGCCTCTTTAATTTGGTGTAATCTTAGACTGAATAGTTTCACTGAGCAATCGATGAAATCTCTTCTTGAATTTGATACAACGAGGTCCGTTGTATCCCCATACCTCTCTTCAATCTCAAGCCATAAATCTCTGGCGGTTGAGTGTAGATAAAAGCATCAACTATTTCCTTGAAATGGAATTTGAGAATCCATGATGTTACCATATAATTTGCTCGAGTCCATTTCTCAAACTGTGACTCTCCTTTGCAGGCACTTCAATCGATCCATCAATTATGATACGATCACGGCGGCCTGACGACCGATCGATCCTCGAATGAATACAACGCGAAAAGCCCAAATATCCGTTAGAGCGATCGAAGCTTGGAAATCCTCGGCCAACGGCGTAACGTGGCAACAAAGGGTATATCTCGAACCCTCCGCCTCAAAGCGGTCGCGCCAAATCGAAGAAACGAGCGGGGTTGAAGCGCCACGAGTCGATCACACTCACGATAAGCTCGGGTTGTGTTTAACGAGCCCAAACACGGAGGCGAGGTGGGAGCAAGCTCGACCGAAGATTGGCTTTCAAGCTCAACATCTCATTCAAAGCTCAAAAGTCCTTTTACAATGAAGGTTTAGCCTACATATACATGCTCAACTCGAAAATAATGATAAAATAATGAAAATATCCGAAAATATCTACATTTGACTCTAAGTCGATCTAGAGTTACTAGTAATTTTAGGAGTTACGGCCGTAAATCCTCGGTTACGGCCGTATTAATCAAACGTACGGCCGTAATAAGCTCTCTGCTTCAAAACTGCCCAAACTTGATTCTTGAGTTACGGCCGTATGGACAATTCTGTGTAACGGCCATGGCCATCTGGAGTCTGGCCAGATTATGAAAAATGCAGTAGTAATTTGCTCTGCATATTTTGGCCCAAAAAGTGAAATTGAGGTTCTGGCCGTAGCGGACCAATGATACGCCGTAATAATACGGATCTGGCCAGTAAGACTTATAATTACGGCCGTAATTATTCTCTGCTGAATTTTCCCCAGCTTCACTGCCTGGACAACCTTCATTGTTTTGGCCATATCTTTCAAACCCGATGTCCAAATGAGGTGATTCCAAGCTCTATGTATTCTAGACTCGACGAGCTTCAATTCTTCAGAAGACTCTGCCTTCAAATTCTCGCTCGTTCCAACAATGTACAGCTTTGAACCCGGTCGAACATCCCAAGTTGCGTGAAATCTCTTCATTTCTGCTCCACTTGGCTTGAACTTGATTTCACTTAGCCTAAACAACGCTCCAAGCTTCCCTGTCGGCGCAGGGGGCATCCAGGATCATATCAAATTAGCCCCAATTTTGTCTTCGCACCTAGGGCTATACGAATGGAACGACTCCAGGCCAGGTAATTCTTACCAGTCAGTGGCGCTGAAACTAAATTCATGCCAGGATGATCTGTGTTGTGTAAAATCAGTGGATCGAACTCATTCATAGTTCGATTGTGTTCACCAGATCTACGAAAGTTCAGCTCTGAATTCTCTTCCTCTCGGCTTCGTTCTTCTCCAGTATTTAGAACTCCTGCCATTTTTGAAGAAATCGAGCTTGGCTTTTAGCAGATCTGAAAGTTTTGGTTGGATTTTGCTTTATTGTACTCTCTGCTCTGATACCATGAGAGCTTTAAGAGAGAGAAATTTTGTGATCTGTTAACTTACCAAATGAGTACAAAAGTGTTTATATACAAGAGTCCAACTGGCATAGTCAACTTGCTATAGTAAACTTGCTAACACACTAGAGACTAATTGATTGCAATTTTATCGGAAACTAACTAAACTACTTTACTAACTCCACATTTTTTGTATTGTGTTTCGTTAGGACATACATCTATTTGTATTTGTACTACTATTATTGTGTAAGAACAAATCTAGGAGTACACGTAGATATATGTATGGTAAATATTATACCCTAATAGAGGGTGTGATAAAATTATTATAATACCCCCGATTGTGGGGGGTCATACCCTCGTTAATGTGTACTCATAACTACTCTACACTGTAGAGTGTATTTTATTACTTGAAAAAAAAAAGTTCAAATGAGAATTGCACTGAAATATAACTTCAATTGTAGTGCATTGAAATGGATCAAGAAAGAAGCTTGCGGGACATCATGGCAAAGCAAGGCCAAGAGAATTCACTTACATCGATGATCTATCACATATGGAATGCAAGAAATTGAAGGATCTTTGAAGAACTTGAGCGTGACACTAAGTGCATTATTACTATGATTAAAACACAAGTATATAGCGTTATGTATTCTTTATATCATCATGTTTTAATCTAATTGGAGTTTAGTGCTACGGGTCTTTTGTTTTGGTTATGCACTTTTGCATGCCTTTGTTCTGTATGCACTAGAGTACTTGTATAGTATTTTTTAATCTATATAATTTACATTTACTGATAAAAAAAAAAAAAAAAAAAATAAAAAAAAAAAGGTCTAAAGAACTCGGGGGAAAGAAAAATCTTTGACTAGTAAAGCACACCCACTGGCCATCAGTACTGGAATATGCGTCTACTGCAACCCCCCACCATACAAAGCACAGCTTTATCACTCATTCCCAGTCACAGACCCCTCAATTATTCATTCCATAGATTCACCACTACTACAATTACAATCTTTACAACTTTTACCGCACGCTTCGTCTTCACCCATGGACCATCCCTAAAGGATTTCCTCAGTGCAGTAAAAATACAGTCCAAATCGATATGGACTTTGACAGACCCCATCACAGACCCACTCCCACCGCCGCTAATACAAGCGAAATCTTCATTTGTTTAGCCTCTCGTCTTTCTTCTTCTTCCACCATGAAACTCTCTAAATCAATCTTAAGTCCAGGCCGCGCGGCCCGTGACGCTCCGGCTTCCCTCTCCACTTCTCTCAGCCGCAAGCTGCGCACCAATGGCAGCCTCAAAGGCGGCGCCTCTCCCTTCTTCACCACCCCAGGGAAGAAAAGAGGCTGCGCTTTTGAAAACCCTGAGCCCTCTTCCCCTAAAGTCACCTGTATTGGACAGGTCAGGGTGAAGACGAAGAAAAAGGTGAAGCAAAGGCGTAGCTTGTCCAGTAGGCGGAGTGGGGAAATTAGTTTTAGGAAACTAGAGCAGAACGAAGATAGAATTTGCTCTCAACCGCAAAGGTACTCAAATCAAGATTGTTTGCGTCAAAGAAATCAGAGATGGGTTCATTTGCCGGTGACGATATGTGAAGCTTTAAGGTCTTTTGGAGCTGAATTTAGCTGCTTATTGCCCTGCAAATCCCCCTGTTTCTCCTCGGACCAGAGAGAGAAGGAAGAGAAGCAGAATGGATCCAATGGAGGTGACGACGGGCAGAGTTCTTGTGGAGCCGTGTTCACCAGATGGCTTGTCTCTGTAAACGACGGTGAAGGAGGGAAGAAGAGGGAGATTGAACTGGTGGTGGGCGGTGGAGACGAAGAAGAAGAAGAAGAAGAAACAAGAACTGATTTGAGAGAGAGGATGTCAATGAGGAGTTCAAGAAGGCATGTACTGGAGGATTTTGAGGTTAAAGATGATAAAATTCAAGTGAAGGGTCAGAGTTTAGAGGAAGAAGGGGAAACAGGGAGAGTGAGTATTTGTATACCGCCCAAGAATGCTCTTTTGTTGATGAGGTGCAGATCTGATCCTATGAAAATGGCTGCTCTTACTGGCAGGTGTAGCTGGGATGCAGATGCAAATGCTGCTTCTAAACATGAAGATATCTATGAAGATGAAGAAAATGATGGTAAAGAGATTGAGGAACAGTTGGAAGTACAAGAATGTGAAGTTGCAGACGAAGTGTTGGATGCAATTCCTCAACTAGAGATCCCTGCAGAAGCAGAAGCAGAAGCAGAAGCCGAAACTGAAGTGCCTCCAAATGTGGAAGAAGATGTACAAAACATGCATGAATTGTTGAATGAAGCACAACAAATGCAAGAAGAATTTGAACAAGAACCAGAGGTTGTAGAGGATTACAAGTTGATTGAAGTGGGGGAGGATGAGGAGGAGGAGGTTGAATCAAATATGTCTTCGTTTGAAGCTCTTTTGGATCAAGAAAGTACAGAACACTATGAAGAAGATACTACAGTTCAACGGGATGAAGTACCAGAGCAGAACCCACACTGCAGTTCATCTTCTTCAACAGAATCTGACGAAGAAGAAGTAGAAGACGGGGGTTCATCACAGGAATCAGCACAGTATGAACAAGAAGCTGCGTCGAAGAAAGTGGATGAAAGCCCCAAGGATACAAACTATGAACCTCAAGAAGAAGATGAAGAACAGGAAGAGGAGGAAACAGAGGTAGAAAAGAAAGAAGAAAAAAATGAAGAATGGAGTGGCAAAACAGTTGAGGCCTGTAAAGAGGAGGAGACCCCTGCATTGCCTGAATGTCTACTACTGATGATGTGTGAGCCAAAACTGTCAATGGAGGTCTCAAAAGAAACCTGGGTTTGCAAAACAGATTTTGTCCAATGGTTACCGGAAAGGCCGCTAAAGCCACCCAATCAAAACCCAACAAAAAAGGGCTGTGAGCATCAATCAATAAAGAACAACCTCATCGCAGATTCTAAGCCTAAACCCATTTCACTGCCGCCGGCAAATAACCTCCAGCAACCACCGCGGTCGTCGTGTTCTCTTCCAGCTGCAGCCGCAGCGGCGTCAATGGCATCGATGATAGAACAGAAGCTGGTAAATGCAGTTGGGTACGAGCCGTTTGTTCTGACGAGGTGCAAATCGGAGCCGATGAGGACGGCAGCTGCTAAGTTGATGCCGGAATCTTGTTTCTGGAAGAATGCCATGCGGAAGTTGGAGCCGCACAGACGAGCCACATTCGGAGTCGGCGCGGCTGGAGTCGGGTTCTGAGCTGGCAAATATAATGAGAAGGAATCTTTAGTGTTTAGAGCGTGATTAGTGCGTAACTGTCTTGGGAATGGTAGTCTTATCTTTGCTGTCTGTACATTGTTTTTCCAAAATCTAGGTAAATTTTTGTTTTTGTTTTTTTTTTTTAATTTTTATAATTTATGTTTCCTTGTAATTACTGTAATAGTAGTTGACCATTGTCCAAGTGTGGTATTTCTATTTCATGCCTACTTTGGCTGCTCTCTCTGTCAATCAAAATAGCCCATCTTAACATTTGACATTACCATCAGCAACAGTTGTGTTCAACATCCAATATGTGATGTTTGTGATTGTAATTGGGAGGAATAGCTAACGAGATGGGAATGATGACAGTAGATCTAGACTCTTTGTTCCTCTTTGTTACATGTAAGTTTTCACGAGGCTTAAATTATTTGTTTTTCGTCGATGATGATACAAGAGACAGAACATGTCACAAGAGAATGTGAACGAATCATATTTCCGTGGACCAAAAAAAAAAAAAAAAAAAGAGGGAGAGTGTATCTTCAATCTTGGTGTGCGCTAATTAAGAAGTTTGAGAACAATCAATATATGAACATTAATATGCAATCAATAAATAAAAGAGATTATTATTATGTTAAGAAAGAAGATTGGATTATATATTATTGTCCTTCTAACAAGCAAGCAGAAGCAGGACAGGCAGAAAATGAGATGAGGATTTATGAAGTTGGAGTGAGGAAGAAGACAGCCTGGTTTTTCTGTATACATACTTTTGTCTGCATCTTTCATTCTTTAATTTTAAGATTGAAGTAAAGCTGTAAAACATGTGAAAGCATTGGGACACAACAACAACTATTGCCTTCATTTCATTTCTTAATTATTAAATAGTAATAGTAATAGTAATACTGACATTCACATATGAGTCAAAATGGAAGTGTAGAAGAAAATGACAGTTGGCCGCCTATATGGATTGATGTAAATAAATGCTTGCATTAGCCATTATTGTTGTTGTACATCTGTTTGTCTTTGTAATGTCAATATCAAGCAAGTTTTTGTTTCTCCTTTTATTTCTTCTATTCTACACACACAACTACGAGTGACTGAAATGAGAGTATAGTCTTCATCCTAATAATAACAGGAATGTTATGGTTCCAGATCCGGCCGTTTGATTTTTCGGACACATATGATCTCTATTTTGAAATCCGAGACTGGATTTAGGTTCGGCACGGTGAGGGGGAGCTCCAGTAATTTGGAAAATTTTCCGGCGATAGCGTGGCGGCCGGTGGTGGCCGGTCAAAGTTTTTGGGCACTATTTGGGCCAAAAAGTGGCCAAAAACTTTGACCGACCGACCGCTACTCAGATCGCTTAAAATTTTCCAAATCACTTGAGCTCCTCACCGCTACGAACCTAAATTGGCCTCGATTTCAAAACGGAAATCGTATATGTCCAAAAAATCAAACGATCGGACCATAACTATGGTCCGATCGCTGGGAAGAGAACAACCTGGCTAATAATAAATCAATAATCTGGCCTCAGATAGCAGTATCATGGTTTGGCCAAACATGCAATGTCAATTAAAAGGCTTTCGAATTGAATCCCGGCCCAATCCTTAAATCCTTCCACTTGTTGAAACGCCAGGCCCAATAAGCTGAGGACTTCATCTTGGCCTCATGAAATTAGAGTAGTTACGGTTACCCTTAAATTGAAATAAGTTTTTTTTTTTTTTTCTTTTTCTTTTTTTACCTAGTAGAAATATTAGTTTGGCAAAGCCTAACCCACCGCTTGCGAAAATACAGCTAACAAGTCAAAAGTTGGTTGCATTTTTAGTCTTTGGATTAACTTTTCACTACTCCCATTGCATGCGTATCTATACATATATATATATATAGTATGTATACGTAGATTATATAGAGCACAAACAAGAAAGAAAGAGCGTGCAAAAATGGCGGATAATTTAGGGCCCTATGACATAGCCATGTTCCCATGGTTCGCCTATGGCCACATCACACCATTTCTCCATCTCGCCAACGATCTTGCTCAAAGGGGTCATAAAATCTCTCTTCTTTTGCCTAAAACAGCCCAACTTCAGTTGCAAAATGCCAATCTCCATCCCAATATCATCACATTTTGCGCACTCTCTATCTGTTCCCCAAGTTGAAGGCCTCCCTCCATCCACCGAGACAGCCTCTGATATACCCATATCTCTCACTTCCCGCCTGGCCGCCGATTGAGTTAAACAAACACTCCTCGAACTGAAACCCGATTTTGTTTTCTATGAGTTTGTACATTGGATCCCTGACTTAGCATATGAATTGGTGTTCAAATTCAAAACCGTCTATTACAACATCGTCTCTGCAGCTTCCGTCGCGCGATTGGCCTTGTCCCTGCCCGGGAAGACTTGTCAGCCTCTAGTAAAGAACTCATGGGACATCCAGCAGGGTACCCGTCGTCCACGGTGGTGCTGAGGAAACACGAGGGACGTCGGTTGTCCTTTATTTTTAGTTTTTACTGAATTTGGCGATGCAATAACATTCTATGAACGAATCACGACAGCAATGAGAAAATGCGATGCAATCGCTATTCGGACATGTAGGGAGTTAGAAGGCCCCTTGTGTGATTATATAGCACGTAGTTATGGGAAGCCAATGCTTCTAACAGGACCTATCTTGCCTGACCCAGCAATGGCTCCTTTAGAACACCGTTGGGTTAAATTTCCCGATAGTTTCGAGCAAGGTATGATCACTTCTCCACCAATCATTTCCACTCGTTTACAGTCGAAGAAATGATCTCGTCCCTCATAAGAGCAAGATAAGCCATGTTCATGGTTGATGTGGCAGTTCCACTGTCATTATTTTATTTGCTGAAAATGATTATTTGTCACTATCATGTCAGTTGTGTGCATGAGTTATCCTAACTACTTTGACTATCATGTCAGTTGTGTGCATGAGTTATCCTAACTACTTTGTGTATAATAAACGCTTCCCTAATACTTTGTATTATTATGTCTTCAATAGGAACAGTGGTGTTTTGTGCATTTGGAAGCCAATGAATTCTCGAAAAGCCACAATTCCAAGAACTGGTTTTAGTAGTAGAGCTAACAGGCCTGCCATTCTTGATAGTACTAAAACCTCCCAACCACTGCAAAACAATTGAAGAGGCATTGCCCAAGGGGTTCGAGGAGAGGACTCAGGGCAGAGGAATAGCACATGGTGAAATGCTTCAACAATCGCTGATATTGAACCACCCATCGGTGGGTTGTTTTGTTAGCCAATGTGGATTTGGATCAATGTGGAAGTCTCTGATGAGTAGCTACCAAGTAGTCCTTGTTCCTCATTTAGGTGATCAGATATTGAAGACCAGATTGTTGGCTGATGAATTGAAAACTGGGGTAGAAGTTGGGAGAGATGAAAATGGCTAGTTTACAAAAGAGGATTTGTGTAAAGCTATTAAGTGTGTGATGGACACAGGCAGTTGAACTAGGTTGTCTGGTTAAGAAATACCATGCACAGTGGAAAGAAACTTTAGTAGAGCCTAGTTTTGTGGAAAACTACATAGAAAATTTTGTAACTGCTTTGTATGGAATTGGCAAATGAAAATATATGAATATTTGAGACTCCATACTTTCCTTTGATGTTCTTACAATTGTACTTTTAGGAACTAAGATCAAATTACATTGACGAAATTATAAAAAATCAAATTCCTTATGGTGTGATGCAAAAACCAAAGAAGCACAAATCTATTTGAAGAAAGGAAAATCACAAATCCATTACACATAAAGCCGATAACCACCATTGATAATAGTCCATAAATCGTAGGCTTACAAGAGTTTCCTTCCATTTGGAGTTGTTTTCTTGATCAAACTCCCCAGAATGGATCCAATAGAGGTGACAATGGGCAGAGTTCGTGTGGTGCTGTGTTCACCAGATGGCTTGTCTCTGTAAACGACGGTGGAGGAGGAAAGAGGAGGGAGATTGAGCTGGTGCTGGGCAGTGGAGATGATGAAGAAGAAACAACAATTGATTTGAGAGAGAGGATGTCAATGAGGAGTTCAAGAAGGAATGTATTGGAAGATTTTAAGGTCAACGATGATAAAATTCAAGTGAGGGGTCAGAGTTTAGAGGAGGAAGAAGACACAGGGAGAGTGAGTATTTGCATACCGCCCCAAGAATGCTCTTTTGTTGATGAGGTGGAGATCTGATCCCATGATGATGGCTGCCCTTGCTAGCAGGTGTAGCCGTGATGCAAATGCTTCTTTTAAAAATATAATGAAGATATCCATGAAGAAGAAGAAAATGATGCCACGAACTCACATTCATATAGCAAAATGCAAGTTGAGAGTCAATTGATCAAACAATAAAGCAATGAGTTTAAAAACAGCATTGACGTAAGAGCATCTCCAATCCAAAAACCCATTTTACAGCTGATATGCTATAGTATTTTATCATATCAACTCTAAATTTTACACCAAATTCACACTAGTGACAATTATGTGTACTCTTTACCTAAAAATTATTATATATTACGTACTAATTGAATCACAAATAATTAATTTACAATAAATATCTATTCACAATTCAAATACAAATACAAATTATTATTATTATTATTTTATTAACATACACAAGATGGGAAAAGATATTACCAACAAACATTTTCTATAAAAATTCCCCCTCCCCAGAAATTAAAAAACCCCTTTAGAAATGGGAATACTAGAATTTAGAATTTGAACTGAGAAACATGAAGCAGTCAAAATACAGAAAGAGAAGGGAAAAAAAAAAACCTGCAAGGAAAAGCAAAATAACACGCTAAGCAACAATCATGTTTTTGAATTAATAAAATCTTGTAAAAGAAAACAAAAGAAGAGAAGAAGAAATTACGACAAGATCAAAAAGTAAATGACTATAACGTGATGACATCTTCGAAAGTATAGAGGAAGCGATGTTATTTTTTCTGAAATGTTCTGAAAGCTAGGCTTACCTACTTATGAGAGAAAAGGCAAGTAGGAAAACATCAACTCCTCTGTATGTAAGAGGCCTCAGTCTGCAATTGAAAATCAAACAAATTTGATTACATCAAACTCTCCATCTATCTTTTCATTCGAGAGAGAGAGATATACATATATATAGCTGCATCAAACTCTTCACACTATTGAAAAGTTTAAGAACCTCTGTTTAATTTCCCAATTCTAATTTCACATATGTATCACTATGATATTTAATTAATTAGAATTAAGGGTATATAATTCAGCTTGACCATACCTTGAAGACGAAGGTAAATGATCGTGAGCATGGTTCTACAGGATCACCAACGAATTAAGACTACGCATTAATGTCATTATATTGAATTTGAATGCACCTCAGTCAGTCAGTCAGTTCTCAAATAAATGCAGCAGCTTATATGTTTTTTGAGTGAGCTTATTCAAGTACTGTAATCGATGAATGTCCATTATTTTGGCAATGACACGAGTAAAAAAATAAATAAATAAATAATACTTTTGAAAAGGTTACAGATAAAGAACAAGCCCTAATCTCTTTCTCGGTAAAAATAACGATTACGTTTTCTTCTATTTGAGCAGTAATTTCAAATTACCTGGGATTCTATGGGAGAATTTTTGTATTAATTTCTAGTTTCCTTGTTGAAAATATAATACGAGACGGCAACGGAGGTCACTTGCCACTTGCTACTTCGAAATTACCTGGTTCTGTTCGATCCCTAGGTCAGATTGTTAATGGAGGCCAAGGACCACGACGACGGAGACTGCAATTCAATTCAGCCTGTGCGTCCTTCTGTATTGTTCTAAAATAACTGTGTGTGTAGATTATGAATTATGGTAAATTTAGAGATAATATTGTAAAAGGTTAAATTGGAAGAGCCAGCCAAGTATTTGAATTTTGTTGTTCAAGTTGTTGTACCATCTCATCTGTTCTTTTAGCATCGCTCTTAATTAGGCCATCTCCAATGCATATATATCATCGATTGCTTCCAATGTGGCAGTTTGAAATTTTGCTTTTTCAAAAAGGTCTGCATCCTATAACCAAATGGACAAGCAAGCATCTCCAACGCTCACCTACTAGACACTATGGGAAGGTGATAATTCCACTTGCTTTCTACAGTTATTTTTTCTTGGGAGGGGTGAAATTAGATGACTTGGCAGTGGGACCGGGGGTCTATATCTGGATCTGGACGGCAGTCTGAAATTTTTCTTGCCACCTCAATTTCACACCTGCGATAGAAGCTTGCATTGGAGACAATTTTTTTTGGGAAAATGTGGATTGCCTCCTACTCCCTCCGTCCCACTAAGATAGGCAAGTATTCCTATTTTGTCCGTCCCAAATTATAGTCCAATTTCCTTATTGAATGTATAATTTATTTTCTATATACTAAAATACCCCTATTTAAGATAATTGGAATACTAAACATCAAGATAGATATTTCATATCCCAAGATATTTAAACATGTTCACACTACTTTTTGACAATTCAATATAGGGGTAAAATTGGAAGAATATATGAATATCTTATAATTCCAAGAACATTTAAAATGTTTTCTTAATATGTGTGAAAAATGGTGGGTGCCTATCTTAGTGGGACGGAGGGAGTATGTGGCAAGGGAAATCGCCCAATTCACTGTGGCATTGGAGATGACTTTATTATACAGTAAGAGCATTTTCAATGGGTAGTGATATGGAGGAGAGAGATAGAGACAAGATAATCAAGTGGATTGAAAAGAGAATAGAGGATGTATAGTGTAAAAGAGATGGAAAAGTGAAAAAATAGGAGAAATATAGAAATAAATTCAAAAATAATAATAAAATAATAGTGGAGGATGTGAAATTGGGCTTCTAAATGTAGAGATGGTATGGAAATTTATGGTGAAAAAGTGGGGAAAAAATAGAACAAGTGAGAAAAAGAGAAAAAATGTGAGATCCATAATTTTTTTGTGTGTCTCTATCTTTCCGTCGCGTAGATAAAAATAGAGAATGTATGAAAGTTATGCAATGGAAATGCTCTAATGTAATATATGTTAACCATTGTCCAAATGCAATGCCTCTATTTGACTTGACGTCTATTTGGCTGTCATTATCATCTCTTTAATATTTAATATTTAGTAAGTGATATGCATGATTATAAATTTATAACTGGACAGAGACCTAATGACATGGGAATGACAACAGCATGCACTGATTTAGGGCGGCTCAACCGGGTCGGAGACTCCCGACCTAAAAAAATTTCATAAGTTTTATATAGAAGAAAAAAAAAATTATATAGATTATCAAAAAAAAATTCTATATAATTTTAGTCTAATTAAAGTTTTTTTTTTTTTTTTACAACCAGCCCCCGATTAAAAATTCTAAATCCATTCCTAGACAACAGTAGATCTAGACCCACTATTCCTCTTGTTGTATGCAACTTTTCACAAGGTTTAAATGATTTGTTTTTCTTCAATGCAAAGCATGTCGCAACAGAATGTTTGACAAATTTAAATCATATTTCCATAGACAAAAATAAGAGGAATAGAGTGACTGAGGCCTTGTTCTTTCCATGGTTAATAAAAAGTTTTAGAATTACGTGTAAATTGTGTGGTTGAAAATAAGAGATACCGAATTAAAAAATGTAAAATAATTATATGTGTGGTTAAAAATGAGGATAAAGAAAAAAAAAACTTTGAATTTTATGGTGGAAAGAATAAGGTCTAAGTGAGCATGTTGGTCTGTTAATTAAGAAGTTTCTGAGTTATACATGGAATAACACTAATTTGCAATAAATAAATTACGTTAAGAAAGAAGATTGTACTCACCAAAAAAAATTTTAATTAAAAATTTTAATTGAATTGAAATTTAAAAAATTTTAAAAATAAAAAAATAAAAAAGGGATTGTATTATCCTTGCCCTTCTTCATCGTTTCCTGTTCCATATTTAAAATCACATATCCATCTACACATCTTTCACTACTATTTTATTTATTATTTTTGAAATCATTTCTATCTCTTTCTTCTTTTTCACTTTTTCTCAAATTTATTTCTCTTGCCAATCAATTAAAATAATATTTCTTTTGTTTTCTTCTTCTTCTTCTTCTTCTTCTTCTTCTCTCTCTCTCTCATATGTCACTACACACAAAAATAGTGATGTGCATAATACCCACAAAATCGAGAAACTGATCCTACCCGCCCAATTCGGGTCAAGTTGATCTTTTTTTTTTTTATCAACTGGTTCGATTTTCGGTTTGGTTTTTACCAAACTGAAAATCAAATTGGTTATTATTTAAAAATAAAAATAAAAAAATTGGAAAAACCCTTAAAAGTGAACCGAATTGAATCGATTCAGTTTGAATTTTTCCAAATCGATTTCGATCAGATCAGTTTCGAGTCGGGCCCAAAACCGACCCGACTCAACCCGTGCCCACTCCTACACACAAATACCACAATTGACATTCCCATTAGAGATGCTCTTATAGCAAGATTAATGTGGTCGAGGGAGACCCCAAATTTGGGTTTTTCCACCACCTTGCCCCAAATAATGTATCAATTTGGGGGCTAAAAACCTAGATTTGGGGGTTAAATGTGACTCCAAATTTAGAGAATAGCCCATCCTAATAAGAGCAAATGACCAATAAATATAACTCAAAACCAATCATTGTCCACTAACTCAGAACCATCTATATTTTTGTCAATTAACTAAAATATTTTATAAATTTTTTACCAATTACTATTTGCATATTTTTATGATATTTTTACTCTTTATCCCATTTCCTCCATATTTTAATCACCGTCATTCTACCCCTTCTAACTATAATACCATATGGGGAAAAAATATTCTTCTTTTAACATTTGGTGATGAATTCATTTTTTGTTTGTTATTTTTTGGAAATTAATTTACTTAACAAATAATTAGAAGTAATTTGATTGATAAACAATCCAGATTAATTGATTGATAAATAATTTTTTTGGAATTGATTAATTTTAAATTGAATGATTAAATTTTTTTTAAGTTAAATAATTATTAGATGAACTAACTATTAATGACTAACAGTTACTTTGACTAATTATTCCCAATAGATTATTAACAACTATTTTTTGAACTTGTCATCTTTTTTTTTTTTTGACTAATTGTTAACTACACAATTATTGTAAAAAAAAAGTGAAAAAGAAAAAAAATCACACAGTTCAAACTTTTTTTTGGAAAGAAACAAATATATACCCAAGTTTTCCTCCTAATTTTTTCCCTTCAATATTATTTGAGAATGATTTTCTCATAAGACAGGCAGAAAAGGACACGTACCCCGTGTAGTTATAAAGTTGGTGTGAGATGAGAGCGAGGAAGAAGACAGGCAGAAAAGGATTAAGGAACCATACCCCATATAATAATTACTCCCTCCGTCCCACTAAGATAGGCGCCCACCATTTTTCACACATATTAAGAAAATATCTTAAACATTTTTAGAATTATAAGATATTCATATATTCTTCCAATTTTACCCTATATTGGAATGGTCAAAAAATAGTGTGAACATATTTAAATATCTTGAAAGATAAAATATCTATCTTGATATTTAGTGTTGCAATTATCTTAAATAGGGATATTTTAATACATAAAAAATAAATTATACATTCAATAAGGAAATTAGACTATAATTTAGAACGGATAAAACATAAATACTTGCCTATCTTAATGGGATGGAGGAATATTATAGAATTGGAGTGAGATGAGAGAGGAAGAAGACAGCCTGAATATTTTCTGTATAAATGCACCATCGTGCACAGTATATATATACCTGACAACTATTGCTTTCGTTACTTAATTCTTAATAAATAAATAGGGACATTCACATGGGTGATGTACAATCACCCATGTGGCATGGGACCGATCGAGGGAGTGAAGAAAAGGGCAGTTGGCCTACGTAAATAAATGCCAGCATTGCCAGTATTATTGTTGTTGTAGATCTTTCTCTTTGTAACGTGGCGCTCATGATTTCCTATCAACAATGTTGGTAGGATTGTTGGTAGGAGATCATGCCAACACTCTTATTTTGGGAGAAAAAATATGGGGCATATATCAGTTTTTATTATTAGGGAGCTTATTATATATTATTCATTTCACTTAATTTACACATTAAAAAAAATTAAAAAAATTTGCCGATGATGTGGCACCCTGTGAGGACGCCACATCACCCCGTTGGTACCACTGTTGGTAGTTTATGCTGCTAACAGGTTGGCATTGGATCATTGGCGTGTAACGTGGATATGAACACTATGAAGTAGTAAGTTTTTGTTTCTCCTTTTTTAATTTATTTCTTCTTCTACACAACTACGTACAACCAGTATAGTGTACAGAGCGACTGAAATGAGTATGAATAATTAATAACATCATCATCATCATCGGCATATACGCCCCAAATATATATATAATGTTTACTATATATGTTTGTTGAATCCCTTAATTAATCTGGCACAAGTGATGTCATTAATTTGTTTAATGTATGTATTTAATTAATTAGGTTATACTTATAGGCGCTTTATGAAGCAAACAGTCAGTGGACTTCTGGGGTAAATTAATTAATAAAGTGAAATGATGGTTTATTAATTTTACGTAGTCGTAAATTCAGTTTTGCAAAACCTAAACTAAGTACCGCTTGCGAAAATACAGCCAAAAGAGTCAAAAGTTGGGGTTGCATTTTTAGTTTTGGATCAACTTATAATTTGCAGTAGTGCCATTGCATGCGTATATATACACGCGCGCGTACGTAGACATTAGGGCTCGGATTTAGGGCCTGCTTTGCTTTCTGATGGTAATTAATTTGAAAATGGAGCTGCCTGCAAATGCAATTTAAAGCGCGTGTTAGAGTATGTGTTTTTATGCGTTTTTATGTATTTTGATGTGATATAGGAGAGAGAAAAAGTGGAATTGAATGGTGGTGATTTGTGTAGTACAGGTAGGTCCCACGAGATTTGTGTGTAAAAATATGTAAAAATGAGTAGGAGAACGGGTTTTAAACCCATGCATGCAACTTGGCATCGATATTTTAGCTAGAGATATTCAACCGGTAGAAGTGGGACACGTGTTGTACCCTTAATGTGTCAAAAAGTCTATAAATTTAGCGTAAGGAAAGGTAGTTTGAATATATAACATATATAGAAACGTTCACAAAAATATATAGCTTCTTCTCGATCTACTCTGTGATATATATATATATATATATATTCATTTTCTGTAGATATAATATAATAGAGAGAACAAAAATGGCGAGATATCACATAGCCATGTTCCCATGGTTTGCCTATGGCCACATGACACCATTTCTCCATCTCTCCAACGAGCTTGCTCAAAGGGGTCACAAAATCGCTCTCCTTTTGCCTAAAAAAGCTCAACTTCAGTTGCAAAATGCCAATCTCCATCCCAGTCTCATCACATTTTACACACTCTCTGTTCCTCAAGTCCAAGGCCTCCCTCCATCCACCGAGACAGCCTCTGATATACCCCTATCCCTAAATTCCAGCCTGGCCGCCGCCCTCGACCTCACGCGCGATCGAGTTAAACAAACACTCCTCCAATTGAGACCCGATTTTGTTTTCTATGATTTCGCGCATTGGATCCCTGACTTAGCATCTGAATCGGGGTTCAAATTCAAAACCGTGTGTTACAACGTCGTCTCTGCAGCTTCCATCGCGATTGCCCTCGTCCCTGCCCGGGAAGACCAGTCGGCCTCTAACGAAGAACTCATGGAGCCTCCGGCACGGTACCCTTCGTCCACGGTGGTACTGAGGAAACACGAAAGACTTCGGCTGTCCTTTATTTTTACTGAATTTGGCGATGGAATAACATTCTATGAACGAATCACAACCTCAATGAGAAAATGCGATGCAATCGCTATTCGGACATGTAGGGAGTTAGAAGGCTGCTTGTGTGATTATATAGCACACAATTATGGGAAACCAATGCTTCTAACAGGACCTATCTTGCCCGACCCAGCAATGGCACCTTTAGAACACCGTTGGGCTAAATTTCTCGATAGTTTCGAACAAGGTATGATCACTTCTCCACCAATCATTTCCATCCATTTACAATTGAAAAAATGATCTAGTCCCTCATAAGGGCAAGATTATCCATGTTCATATCTAATGTGATAGTTCCACTTCATTATTTATTTGCTAAAAATCATTATCTGTCACCATCATGCCGACTGTGGCCTGTGGGCATGAGTTATCCTACTCCCCAACAGGATGTATTGTATGTTTTCAACAGGAACAGTGGTGTTTTGTGCGTTTGGAAGCCAATGGATTCTCGAAAAGCCACAATTCCAAGAACTGGTTTTAGCAGTGGAGCTAACTGGCCTGCCATTCTTGATAGCACTAAAACCTCCCAACGGCTGCAAAACAGTTGACGAGGCATTGCCTGATGGGTTCATGGCGAGGACACGAGGCAGAGGAATAGTACATGGCGAAATGGTTCAACAGAGACTGATACTGAACCATCCATCGGTAGGCTGTTTTGTTAGCCACTGTGGATTTGGATCAATGTGGGAGTCTCTGATGAGTAGCTGCCAAATAGTCCTTATTCCTCATTTAGTTGATCAGCTATTGAACACCAGATTGTTGGCTGATGAATTGAAAACAGGGGTGGAAGTTGTGAGAGATGAAAATGGCTGGTTTACAAAAGAGGATTTGTGTAAGGCTATTAAGTGTGTGATGGACAAAGATAGTGAACTAGGTTGTCTGGTTAAGGAAAACCATGCAAAGTGGAAAGAAACTTTAGCAGAGCCTAATTTTATGAAAAATTACGTAGACAATTTTGTAACTGCTTTACATGGAATTGGAAAATGAAAATATCCGAATATTTGAGACACCATACTTTCCCTTGATATTCTTACATTTGTACTTTTTAGGAACTAATTTGATCAAATTACCCTTACGAAATCAAAATCAAAACCTCATAATCAAAGCACAAATCTTTTTGAAGAAAAACAAAATCACAAATCCATTACATCTAAAGCTGATAAAGACTGTTGCTGAAATTATCTATGTAATTGTCCATAAATCCTGGGCTCACAAGAGTTTCCTTGCATTTGGAGTGATTTTTCTTGATCAAACTCCCCACTTCACTATCTTTATCCATCACTGAGTTAATGGCCTTACACAAGTCCTCCTTCGAAAACCACCCCATATCGCCTCTCTCCACCTCCACAGCCACCTTTAGATCCTCGGCCAGCAGCCGCATGTTCAAGATTTGTTAGCTATTGTGGATTTGGATCAATGTGGGAGTCTCTGATGAGTAGCTCCCAAATAATCCTTGTTCCTCATTTAGGTGATCAAATATTGAACACTAGATTGTTGGCCGATGAATTGAAAACTGGGGTGGAAGTTGAGAGAGATGAAAATGGCTGGTTTACAAAAGAGGATTTGTGTAAGGATATTAAGTGTATGATGGACAAAGACAATGAACTAGGTTGTCTGGTTAAGAAAAACCATGCAAAGTGGAAAGAAATTTTAGCAGGGCCTAGTTTAATTGACGAAAAATTACATAGAAAATTTTGTAACTGCTTTGCACAGAATTGGAAAATGAAAATATTTGAATATTTGAGATCACTGCATACTTTCCCTTGATGTTCTTACAATTGTACTTTTAGGAACAAAGATCAAATCACATTGATGAAATCAAAATCAAATTCCTTATGGTGTGATGCAAAAAACAAAGAAGCATAAATCTGTTTGAAGAAAGGAAAATCACAAATCCGTTACACCTAAAGCTGATAAAGACCATTGATAATAGTCCATAAATCCTAGGCTTACAAGAGTTTCCTTCCATTTGAAGTTGTTTTCTTGAGCAAGCTCCCCAGAATGGATCCAATGGATCGAGGTGAGAATGGACACTGTCTGTGTGGTGCTGTGTTCACCAGATGGCTTGTCTCTATAAACGACGGTGGAGGAGAAAGGAGGAGGAAGACTGAACTGGTGGTGGGCGGCAGAGATGATGATGAAGAAGAAACAACAATTGATCTGAGAGAGAGAGAGGATGTCAATGAGGAGTCCAAGAAGGCATGTATTGGAATATTAATTTTAAGGGTCAAAGTTTAGAGGGATCGAGAAGAAACTGGGAGAGTGAGTATTTGCATACTGCCAAAGAATGCTCGATCTTTTGTTGCTGAGGTGGAGATCTGATCCCATGATGATTGATGGCTGCTCTTACTAGCAGGTGTAGCTGGGATGCAAATGTTGCTTCTAAACATGAAGATATCCATGAAGAAGAAGAAAATGATGGTACTTAGATGCCGTGAATGTTGGGGAACTAGGCGCTGCTAATTCCACCCAAGATCAGTGGGACACAAAAAATAATATGCGACTGAGAAAATAATGGACACTAAAATAAGCATAAATATGGAACACCGAGATTTAACGTGGTTCGGCCAAACTGCCTACGTCCACGGACCCACACCAATATATTTCACTATCTCAAAAGGAGGAGTACAAAAATACTACACTGTATTTTCTCTGCCTACTCAAAGGCTTTATCACTCCACTCACTTTTATCTCTCGTGTATAGCTTCTACACTGAAGCTCTCTCTCTACACAAGATACTCTGTGTTGTTTGGTGGTAAGATGGATGTTGTGGTGTGTTTGAGGGTGCAAAATGTGCCTCAATTTATAGGCAAACTTGAGGGGTAAAAATGGAAGAAAATTGGGACAACATCCACCTAATCCGCCTAAATTTGTGGCTTCATCTTCCATGCATTGACTAAGAAATCCTACAAAATCTCCAACCATTTTTGACTTTGAAAAATTGGACAATTTGTCTCCACACTTTCTTTGACAATTGTGGGCATGTCTCCACAAGCTAACAATCTCCCACTTGGAGACAAATGGATCTCTACCTCAAGGCGTCTCATGTGCTTATAGTTATTGTGAAATGTGGTGTGGGTCATCACCTCTATCTTCAATCTGAGAAGACCAAGCGGAAGTGAAACCACCTCAAATTTCTCCTTAGTTCTTGTTTTCGTCGTCATGTCAATTTGGGTTCTTGGTACCTTGAATCTTTTCGCTTTAATACTCCATCTTCCAAAAGTGATCGATGAAGTGATAACGGAGCCCAATGTGTTTGGTTCTTGAATGAAATCTTTGAATTCTTTGCGGATGTATCGCACTGACTATCACCGCAAGACATTCTTCTCCTGGTCGAAATCCAATTCCGCCAACAAACCTTGTAACCATATCATCTCTTTGCTAGCCTCGATTGCCACGCATCTGCTCAGTAGTTGATAACGCAACAATCTTCCAGATATCTGCGAAATCCAACTAATCGCAGAGCACCAATCAGAAAGACATAACCGAGTGCTTCTTCGCGATCTACCTCACCGGAAAATCTGCATCTACGAAACCTCGTAGTGTCACCTCGCCTGCGCCTAAAGCATAAGCATTTATCGATGGTTCCCCGTAGATATCTCAATATCCACTTTATCGCATCCCAATGTCGCTTTCAGGATTTGCCATATATCCGCCGCAACTCCATTGCATGAGCAATATCCTGGTCCGTACAAAACCATGGCATACATCAAACTTCCAATGGCCGAGGCATATGGAATTTTAGCCATGAAGTTTCTCTCCTCTTGTCTTAGGAGACTGGTCGTTGGATAGACGGAAATGATTCGCTAATGGCGTCTTGGCCGACCGCTTTGCATCGCTCATGTTGAACCTTTGCAGATTTGATCAACATACTTGGCTGTGACAACCGCAAAAACACCCTTTTGCTTGTCTCTACAAATTCTCATCCCTAGAATTTGCTTTGCTTCACCCAAGTCCTTCATTTCAAATTCCACCGATAGTTGCTTCTTCAACTTCTTCATCTCATCCATGTCCGAGCAAAGCTACTAACATGTCATCGACATAAAGTAGCAAAATGATATAGCCGACTCGAACCACTCAAGTAGCAACAATGGTCGACATTACACTTCGTGGTAGCCATTTTTCTGCATAACCGTCAAACTTCTTGTACCATTGTCTGGCGCTTGCTTTAAGCCATATAGGCTCTTCTTCAATTTGCATACCAACTTCTCTTTTCCTTTCAGAGAAGCCTTCCGGTTCTTTGCATATAGATTTCCTCCTCTAAATCACCATGGAGAAAGCGTTTTCACGTCTAAGCGCTCCAAGTGCAAGCCCTCCACGCAACAATGCTCAACACGATCAATTGTTGTCGCCTTCACAATCGCGAAAATATCTCTGTGTAATCAATTCCTTCTTCATTTGGAAACCTTTGACTACCAATCTCGCCTTGTACCTCTTTGAACCATCATGTTCTTCTTTGATTCGTACACCCATTTGTTATTAAGAGCTTTCTTCCTCCGGGCAACTCAGCTAGTTCCCACGTCTGGTTGGAGATGAGAGACTTTATCTCATCTTTCATTGCAAGCTCCCACTTAACAGAATCTCCCACCTGACATGCCTCGTCATAGCATTCAGTTCACCGCGTCGATGAGCAACATGTAGTTCATGTACTTCGATTGAACATGAGGTCGACTTGACCTCCTCACAATGGGGCCTGAGTCGAGACGTGGTGAATCACCTCGAGATGGGCTCCTCTGCCGCAGACCCTCATCCGCCATGCCTTTGGCGCACTTCCTTCTAGAGTGTCGTCCGGAACAACATATGTTGGATCATCGTGGATTGTGTCATTGGACTGCATCGCATTTCTGTCCTTGTACATCACCTTTTCATTGAATATGACATCCTCGCTCGATGAGCTTTTGTTCGATCATCCCAAAACGATACCCAAACTCGTCTCCACCATATCCAACGAAAGTACACTTTAGTGATTTGGAGTCTAACTTACTCCTGGCATTATCACTAATGTGCACATACGCGACACAACCAAATACTTTCAAATGAGAAAGTTTCACTTCTTTCCCGCTCCAAACTTCTTCCCAGATCCTCAGATCCAATGGTACCGACGGTCCACGATTAACTAGGTATACCGCCAGATTGACAAATTTTCGCCAAAACGCTTTTGGCAGGCCTGCATGTATTCTCATGCTTCTGGCTCTTTCTGTCAATGTTCGATTCATGCGTTCTGCAACTCCATTTTGTTGCGGTGTTCCTGGCAACGTTCTCTCCAACTTGATGCCATTTTGGTAACAAAATTTCTTGAACGCCAAATTTTCGTACTCTCCACCATTGTCAGATCTCAACTTCTTTACTCTCAAACCGCTTCATTCTCCACCATGGCCTTCCACTTCTTGAACGCCTCGAACACATCGGATTTGTGTCTCAAGAAGTAAACCCACACCTTTCTCGAGTGGTCATCAATGAAAGTCACGGCATGACTTTCCGCCAATCGATGAAACCGCCGTTGGACCCACACATCCGTATGGACAAGTTCAAGCTTCTCTTTCTTTAGAGTTACGCCACTTGTATTGAAACTCACCCTTTCTCGCTTCAAAACGCAACTTTCGCAAAAGTCTAAATCAATAGACTGAAGCCCTGGTAGTTTCCCTTTTGCATGCATGTACTTGAGCCCTTTCGACTCATATGCCCAAGTCTTTGGTGCCACAGTTCGCATCCTTGCTATCAAGAATCGCAATTGTCATACACGCATTCGCCAGTCGTGTATAGGTGCCACTATCCTTGCCACGCGGCGATTATCATGGCCCCTGGTGATTTTCCAATTATCACCAGAGAAGCTTGTGTCACATCCTTCTCTTGACAATTGTTTGACGGAGATCAAATTTTTCCTCAACTACGGAATATGTCTCACGCCCTTCAATTTCCATAGATCCATTGACATTGATCCGCACTTCTCCTATGCCCACCACGCTGCAAGGATGATCGTCTCCGAGATATACTTCTCCGAAGTTTCCCGACACATAATTTACAAAAAAGTGTCGATTTGCGGTGGCATGGAACGATGCTCCAGAGTCTATTACCCAATAATCGGTCTTCTTCTCCATGGAACATATCAACGCATCACGCGTTTCTTCGGTCACGACATTGACCTCGGTCTTGTTCTCCGTTTCCTTTGGAGCTGCCCTACACTGATTTTTGTAGTGCCCAACCTGACCGCAATTCCAACATTCAACAGACTTTAACTTGTTGGAATTTCTGTGATTTTTAGATCTCGGTCTGCCATTCCTCGACTTGCTCCGTCCACGCCCATGCTCTCTGTTTGAACTTCTGCCCCTGCTATCTACATTGAAAGCGGCCTGGTTGAAGTTGATTCCGATCGGCTCTCCGGATCTCCTCAGTCAAGATCATGCTCACAACGTCATCGAACTTCAATTTCGACTTACCGGCCGAGCTACTGATGGCTGTGACTGTGCCATTCCAGCTCTCAGGCAACTGCCCAAGAATTAATAGAGCTCGAACTTCATCACTAAAAGTGATTTCCACCGTTGTCAATTGGTCTACTACCTCATTGAATTCGTTGAGGTGTTCTCCAAATCTCCCGCTTTCCATCATCTTCATATTGAACAATTTCTTGATCAAATGAACTTTATTTGCTGCAGACGGCTGTTCATACATGCTGGATAGAGCTGCCATGAGAGACGCCGTTGTCTTCTCATTTTTAATGTTGAAAGCGACCGACTTTGATAGGGTCAATCTAATTGCGCCAAGTGCTTTTCGATCAAGCACCTCCCACTCGTCGTCTTTCTCGCCTTCTGGCTTTTCTTTTAACGGCTTATATAGGTCCTTCTGATACAAATAGTCCTCCATTTGCATTTTCCAATATCCAAAATTTTTGCCATCAAACTTATCAATTTTGGAAATTCTCTCGTCTGTCGCCATTACTCCCACTCGAACAAAATGTGATTTTTCGAGAAATCGTTTCTGATGTGGAAGATCAGTCTATGCTGCAACCACAGAGCATACTAAGAATTTCAAGAGATATCACAAACAAAGCTCTGATACCAGTTGTTGGGGAACTAGGCGCTGCTAATTCCGCCCAAGATCAGTGGGACACAAAAATAATATGCGACTGAGAAAATAATGGACACTAAAATAAGCATAAATATGGAACACCGAGATTTAACGTGGTTCGGCCAAACTGCCTACGTCCACGGACCCACACCAATATATTTCACTATCTCAAAAGGAGGAGTACAAAAATACTACACTGTATTTTCTCTGCCTACTCAAAGGCTTTATCACTCCACTCACTTTTATCTCTCGTGTATAGCTTCTACACTGAAGCTCTCTCTCTACACAAGATACTCTGTGTTGTTTGGTGGTAAGATGGATGTTGTGGTGTGTTTGAGGGTGCAAAATGTGCCTCAATTTATAGGCAAACTTGAGGGGTAAAAATGGAAGAAAATTAGGACAACATCCACCTAATCCGCCTAAATTTGTGGCTTCATCTTCCATGCATTGACTAAGAAATCCTACAAAATCTCCAACCATTTTTGACTTTGAAAAATTGGACAATTTGTCTCCACACTTTCTTTGACAATTGTGGGCATGTCTCCACAAGCTAACAGTGAACTCACATTCATATGGCAAAATGGAAGTTGAAAGTAAAATGATCAAAAATAAAACATTGAGTTTACAAAATAGTATGGACCTTGGAGTATTTCCAATCCAAAAAACCATTTTGCAGTCTTGAAACTTCAAAATATAATTGATGCTACAGTAATTTACCATATCAATTCTAACTATCAACTCTAAATTTTACACCAAATTCACACTATTCACAATTATGGGTACTCTTTACTTCAAAAAATTATTATATATTACTAATTGAATCACAAATAATTAAATACAATTAATTAATTTACAATAAATATCTATCCACAATTCAAATACAAATTATTATTTTATTAATATACGCAAGATAGGAAAATATATTACCAACGATATTATCGATAAAAAATTTCCCCACTAAAAAAAAAGGAAAGAAAAGAAAACACAAAACAGACGTGTGAAGCTCTTCAAGTCAGGCGAATAAGTTGTGGGCCAGCCCCCAAAATTCTTGGAGCCTTGTTTGACGTCCATACAATTTTTGTGTGGTAATTTATCATACCATAATAGAGGTGTGAGTTCCCCCAAATTTCAGGGGGAGTAATATGGTAATTTACCACTATCCCTATTAGGGTGTGGTATGAAAATTGTGTCTACGTACCCCCAATTTTTTCCAAATTTATTGACCACAAGTGAACAGTGCAGCGCCAAGTTTAATTTGTATCCTCCATTATTTAGGGTTGGATATGGCGCTGCGTTGGAGAAGAAGTCAATGCCAAGCCAGAGTTTGACGCCAAATTGGAGTTGCACTGGAGATGCTCTTAGACTCTCAAACACGAAAGACAAGAAAGGGTCCTAAGATACACAATAGAGTTCAACATCGACAATAAAGTTAACTAAGATTTCGACGCAAGCGAAATATTTACACCACAAGCTTCTATGATCCATATTAGAATTTAAATTGATTAGAGCCTAACATGTATTACAAATTGATCCTAAGAATAGGATACACATATTCTACTACAAATTATATTATAAGTTGGCAAGCAGCAATTATCATAGGCTGCTATCGTTTTCCTCAGCTCACACTGGTGAAATTGATAGTTGGAGCCAAATGCATTTCCTCTAACTGGTCGATCGGTAACAGGCAATTACAGAAATACTTAGGGTGTGTTTGATTGGTAAAATTTTTACAGGTAAATGTCAAATCATGCAATCTGTTTTACATCTTTGGTGTTTGATTGCAACCTGTAATTGAAATTGATTTTGCAAGGTACAATCATTTAAAGCACGATTTGAGTCAATTGCAGGTAAATGTTTTCTTGAGTAATGGTTAGGTAAATATTTAACATGCAAATATTTACTAGGTAAATGATTTACACCTTGCAATCAAACACACACTTACTGTAATTTCCAGCAAAATAAAAGACAAAAAATGCATAAATCCGGAGTACAGACTTGTTCTATGGAAATTGTACGGACATGCTCCTGCCTGGATATACGACCTTTTTCAACTGCTGTCGTAAATGCCGTCAGTAAGTAGTTAAACATTTCGGCGTGGGTGGGGACCAACAATAAAAATGGTTTATACAAAGATACAGTGGAATTAATATTGGCCCGGCTGTGAGAAATTCACTAGTACAAAAAGGATTTAAGATGGCGATTGTTTTGATGAAAGGGTGACGGTTAATTGGATGTCACCCAAAATGGCGACACCCAATATCGGTACAAGGGTGGCGGTTGTTTTTCACCACCACCCTTTCATTTTTTTTTTTTAATTTCGGGTGAAGGTTTTGAATTGAACAACCGCCACCCTTGCATTTATTTTTATTTTTTATTTCGGGTGGCGGTTGTAAGTTCACAACCACCACCCTTTCTTCTATATATATATATATATATATATATATATATATTTTAATTTCGGGTGACGGTTTTAAATCCACAACCGCCACCCAAAATCTTTTTTTTTTTTTTTTAACATAAAGGGTGGCCGTTCTACACTTGGAACCGCCACCCTTTGTCTTTTTTTTTTTTTTAATTAAAAAAAATTGCTTAAATTTTCACGTTTTAGGTTTGTAAAATTTAAGTGGCCATAAATTGTGCGTACGATGCCATTTTTTAGCCCACGACCTTATTCCGGAATCGTCGCGACGAGATCTACGACATTCATCGCTATCGCCGTAATCTCATATTTCAGACCCATTTGAGGTCGTTTAAAACCTCAAAATTCAGATTTTAAAATTTTCAATCCATTATTTGAATAAAATACGTAGTTTTTAGTGTAATCTTATGTTCATCCTTAATATATACATATTGAAAGATATAGAATAAAAATATATATATTATTATTACTTGTATTATTGAATGATATATTTGAATTAAAGACATATTATAACAATATATTAATACTAACTATATTCACTAAAAGTATATCTCCAATTCAACAATAATGCTTATAAATCCCACAAGTTTACACTAAAATATCTAACAATAATGCATATAAATCCAACAAGGGTACACTAAAGAACAAAGTTCCAATCAAATATAACACACTAGATATGAAATTATAATGTATAAGTATACTACAATTAACAAAAAATACATCAAGATTTACAACAAATACCCAATAATTTGGGAATATTAACATACTAACCTCAAGAATAGAGAAATTTGAGACCAATTGATAGAGGAAGACGACCTTTCCTTCAATTGTAACTTCAACTTGTGAAGAAAATGTAAGAACACTTGAAATTGTGAAACCCTACAATTTGGGAATTTCAAAATCTAACCTAAAAAATACACTAATTTGGGAGCAATAGATAGAGTAAACTTACCTTACATCAATTGCAACCCCAACTTGCAAAGAAAATTAGCATAAAATCCTATTTGTACCACAGGTTGCAAGTTTTCGCACTTGAGAGAAATAATATCGCAGAAATAATATCCTAAAGTGTTTCCGGTGTTTAATACTGGTTGGATAAAGGGTGGCGGTTGTATATAACAACCGCCACCCAAAGTGAATTTTAAAATTTGAAATTTTGAAATTTTTTGAAATTTGAAATTTTTTGAATTTTTGGATGGCAGTTGTATTGTACAACCGCCACCCATTTTTGGATATCGGGTGGCGGTTGTACAGTACAACCGCCACCCTTTGTCTTATTTTTTATTTTTTTTTTAATTTTAATTTTTTGTCAGATTTTGGGTGGCGGTTGTACTGTACAACCGCCACCCGTTTTTGAATATTGGGTGGCGCTTGTACAGTACAACCGCCACTGGTTGTACAATACAACCGCCACACTGTCTTATTTTTTAATTTTTTTAAATTTTAGTTTTTGTCGGATTTTGGGTGGCGGTTGTACTGTACAACCGCCACTCATTTTTGGACATTGGGTGACCGGTTGCTTTCTACAACCGTCACCCTTTGTTTTGTTTTATTTTTTTTAATTTATATTCATTTGGGGTGGCGGATTTTTGTAGCAACCGTCACCCTTTATCTTTGGGTGACGTTTTCTTATACAACCGCCACCTAAAGGGCTACACCAAACGTCCGATTTGTACTAGTGATTGTATTTCTTTTCTTTGACTATACCTACCTCCAAGTGCAAGGTAAATTAAGGCTCTGTTGTAGAGTCCAGAAAACAAATTACAACTTAAGAGTTGCGTTTCCTACACATTAAAATGTCATTGAATTTGAATGCACCTCACCTCAGTCAGTGATCAGTTCTCAAATAATATATGCAGCTTACGTTTTTTGAGTGAGCTTTTTCAACGACTATAATCGATTAATTTTTTTGCCTCTTTGGCAATGACACAAGTGAAATAATAATAATAATAATAATAATAATAATAATAATAATAATAATAACAGGTTAATTATGGATAAAGATCGAACAAGTCGCCCTTAGGCCTTGTTCGTTTGAGGATAACTTCAATTTTTTACCACTGTTTATGCGAGCCTCACCGATAGACAAGTCAAACATATTATGCGCCAAAGAAACGAAATCTTCAATTTTTACCACTGTTCATACGGGCCCCAGCACTTGTCAAGCCAAATATATCATGCGGAATGTCAGAAATCCTGTATCGAACAAGGCCTTAATCTCTTTCTAGGTAAAAATTAGGATTACGTGGTTTTCTTGTATTTGAGCAGCAATTTCAATGTGAATTGTACAAATTGCCTGAGCGTGTGTTCGTGTGTACCACGAGATGTGTGGATAATAATGAGCGATGATGTAAAATATATGAATGATATTGATGTTTGACTTTGAATTTTAGTAATAGATGATTTTTAGGTTATAAAAAAAAAAAAAAAAAAAAAAACTGAGGCAACCACATGCTGAGAGTCTATGGGAGAATTTTTGTATTTTCTAATATAATACGAGGCGTACAGCAATGGAGGTGATCACTTAATCGGTACTTTGAATTTCCATGGAGAAATTACTTGGTTCCGTTGTTAATGGAGGCATGTGCCGACTGCCGACTGCAATTCAATTCAGCCTGGGGGTCGTTGTGAATAGTTCTCAAATGTAGGGATGGATTATGGCTTTTTACGTATATTTAGATATTGTAAGGATAAAATTGGAAGAGCCAAATTATCTTCCTTGTCGTGATTGTGCCATCTACTTCTTCTTCTTTAAGGCAGCAGTACTCTTCCTCCACACACGATCGGGTTAACCATTGTGCTGTACGTGGGGTTTTTTGTTTTTTTTTTGTTTTTTAGCCCATCAAATGTAGTCGATCTCTCTATTTCATGTTTATTTGGCTGTCATTTATTGTCATCATTTTGATACTCAATAAGCGTGTGTTCCTGTGTACTTATTTTTGCCTGAAATTTTGCTAAAAGTGGAGTGTAGTGGTGGGGACCACGAGATATGTGAATAATAATGAGTGATGATATGAAATGTGTCATTGATATTGATATTTGACTTTGACTGTTAGTAGTAGATAATTTTTTTGAGAAATTAGTAGTAGATAATTTTTAGGTAAAAAAGGTTGAAACAAACACTTGCTAAGTGATGTGATGTGCGTTATTATAATTGGAGAAATGAACAGCTAACGAGATGCATGGAAAACACTACGTACACAACAGTATATCTATTTAGGCCTGTTGTTCCCTTGCCTGTTATATGTAACTTTTCAAAAGGCTTAACTTAACTTAATTGTTTCACTTCAATACAAGAGACTGAAAAAAAAAAAAAAAAAAATTGTCAAAGGAGAATGTTTGACAAATATAAATCATATTTCCATCATAAGACAAAATGAGTACGTACGTTGCTCTTCTGCTGTTAATTAAGAATTAGTTTGCGAATAAAATAAATTATTATATATTATGTTAAGAAAGCAGATTGCATTATCCTTGTCCTTCTTAATTACAACTTTTACAGGCAGAAAATTAAGGATATGTACATACTGGTTTTGTGTATACATACATATGTATACGCAACAGCTATTGCCTTCATTAATTAATTCTTAATAGGGTGATGGTTCAAATGTGGAGTGAAGAAGAAGATAGTTAGGGCAACGTAAATAAATGCATGCTGCATGCAGGCAGGCAGGCAGGCAGGCAGGCAGTTAAATTGAATCAACTGCTGCGTGCATGTTACTATATATATATGTAGCTACCCAAATCCAATTAATTAAGTAGCCATATATGCACATATCTTGTCAAGATGAGACCTATATATATATATATTCCGATATTAATTAACATTCATCTATATATATACACTAGTACAAAAATGGTTTAGGGTGGCGGTTATTTTTGGTTAAGGGTGGCGGTTTAACGAATGCCACAAAAAATTGCGACACCCAATGTCTTGATTTAGGGTGGCGGTTCAGAAAACGCTACCCTTTCTCTTTTTTATTTTTAAATTCGTGGACTTTGGGTGGCGGTTGTTTACAACAACCGCCACCCAAAATCAACTTAGGGTGGCGGTTGTTAGCAACAACCACCACCCTAACTAATTTTTTTTTTTAAACTTAGGCGCCACCCTAACTAATAATTTTTTTTTTAACACTTAGGGTGGCGGTTCTTTACAAAGAACCGCCACCCAATGTCCTTTTTTTTTTTTAGAGAGGTCTGCATAGCATTAAGACATTAGAATTGCAACTAATTAACAAATTAAGAACGAAATAATTTTTATTCAAAGTCAATCACCTCCAATTACAACCAACAATGTCCTTAAATAACAAAAGAAATAAAATCCTAACATACTATGAAATGAAATGACGAAATAAATAATTGAACACTAACAACGAATATACGAAAATGAAACACTAAAACAAAAAAGGGCATTTTGAGGGCTGAAACGACCTCAGATTGGCCTGAAACATGGGGTCACGACGTTAGCTGTGAGTGTCGTAGATCTCGTCGCGACGATTCCGGAATGTACTCGTGGGCTGAAAACGGATATCGTATGCAAAAGTTATGGTCATTTAAAGTTTGCATCCTTAAAACCTCAAAAAAAAAAGATTAATTTTTTAATTACACGAAATACACGATTAGCATTAAAAAAAATACACGAATTTGAAAGTAATAGATAGAAGAAGCTTACCTTACATTAGCATAAAATCTGATTTCTGTACCATAATTTGTAAATTTCACACTTGAGAGAAAGAAGAATGAGGAAGAAAACAAAAATAATGATGTAGATCTGGTAATTTAATTACAGCTCGAATAATAGTACAACCGCCACCCAAAGTGAATTTTAAAATTCGAAATTTGAAATTTCAAAATTTTTCGCATTTTGGGTGGCGGTTGTACTGTACAACCACCACCCTAAGTGTTTTATTATTATGGTAACAGATAAATTCGTGGACTTAGGGTGGCAGTTGTGTGTACAACCGCCACCCTAAGTGTTTTATTTATTTATTTTTTAAAAAAAATTCTGAGATTTAGGGTGGCGGTTGTGTGTACAACCGCCACCCTAAGTATTTTATTTTTTATTTTTTTAAATTCGTGAACTTAGAGTGGCGGTTGTATGTTTATTTATTTATTTATTTTAAATTCTTTGACTTAGGGTGGCGGTTGTGTGTACAACCGCCACCCTAACCACACCATATGGTGGCGGATTTTAACATAACCGCCACCCTTTCAAAGACAAACGCCACCGGCAAGCTTTCATTAAAAACGCTACCTAATTGCGTTCAAAGTTCAATCAACAGATTAAATGCCGATATATGTTAAAAATCATACATCGACCAGACCATCGAGTGGGTTCTCTAAGTTTTCCCTATCTATTGTTGGATTCAATGCAAAGATAACGATTTGGAATTTGTTATACTTAATTAATGTTTGTTGATTCCGTAAAATTAAGTTTGTCATTTAAAAGATCTAATAAATTTTTAAGGAATGTGCAGTCGGCAGATAATTAAAAAAGTTTTTAAGTTATTTGATTTGAGAGCTGTGTGATGGGTATAATAATAAGGTGAATGGTCGCTCTGAAACATTAAGAACTTACGCTAACAGGGTAACGCATGGCCAGACAGCGAGCGGCCAAAATTTTTTTTTTTTGGAATCTACGCTGTCAGTGAGATGAATAATACATAACTACCCTCTGATGGTGGGGGGTCTCACCCGACCTCTATCTTTTTTTTCCCCTCGAAAAAGGAGGTGTTGGCATCGGAACGGGAGTAATAATAATAATAACATCATCATCATCATCCAAGGCCTCCCTCCATCCACCGAGACAGCCTCTGATATACCCCTATCCCTAAATTCCCGCCTGGCCGCCGCCCTCGACCTCACCCGCGATCTAGTTAAACAAACACTCCTCCAATTGAGACCCGATTTTGTTTTCTATGATTTTGCGCATTGGATCCCTGACTTAGCATCTGAATCGGGGTTCAAATTCAAAACCGTGTGTTACAACGTCGTCTCTGCAGCTTCCATCGCGATTGCCCTCGTCCCTGCCCGCGAAGACCAGTCGACCTCTAACGAAGAACTCATGGAACCTCCGGCAGGGTACCCTTCCTCCACGGTGGTACTGAGGAAACACGAAAGACGTCGGCTGTCCTTTATTTTTACTGAATTTGGCGATGCAATAACATTCTATGAACGAATCACAACCGCAATGAGAAAATGCGATGCAATCGCTATTCGGACATGTAGGGAGTTAGAAGGCTGCTTGTGTGATTATATAGCACACAATTATGGGAAACCAATGCTTCTAACAGGACCTATCTTGCCCGACCCAGCAATGGCACCTTTAGAACACCGTTGGGCTAAATTTCTCGATAGTTTTGAACAAGGTATGATCACTTCTCCACCAATCATTTCCATCCATTTACAATTGAAAAAATGATCTAGTCCCTCAATAAGGGCAAGATTATCCATGTTCATAGCTAATGTGGTAGTTCCACTTCATTATTTATTTGCTAAAAATCATTATCTGTCACCATCATGCCGACTGTGGCCTGTGGGCATGAGTTATCCTACTCCCCAACAGGATGTATTGTATGTTTTCAACAGGAACAGTGGTGTTTTGTGCGTTTGGAAGCCAATGGATTCTCGAAAAGCCACAATTCCAAGAACTGGTTTTAGCAGTGGAGCTAACTGGCCTGCCATTCTTGATAGCACTAAAACCTCCCAACGGCTGCAAAACAGTTGACGAGGCATTGCCTGATGGGTTCATGGCGAGGACACGAGGCAGAGGAATAGTACATGGCGAAATGGTTCAACAGAGACTGATACTGAACCATCCATCGGTAGGCTGTTTTGTTAGCCACTGTGGATTTGGATCAATGTGGGAGTCTCTGATGAGTAGCTGCCAAATAGTCCTTATTCCTCATTTAGTTGATCAGCTATTGAACACCAGATTGTTGGCTGATGAATTGAAAACAGGGGTGGAAGTTGAGAGAGATGAAAATGGCTGGTTTACAAAAGAGGATTTGTGTAAGGCTATTAAGTGTGTGATGGACAAAGATAGTGAACTAGGTTGTCTGGTTAAGGAAAACCATGCAAAGTGGAAAGAAACTTTAGCAGAGCCTAATTTTATGAAAAATTACATAGAAAATTTTGTAACTGCTTTGCATGGAATTGGAAAATGAAAATATCCGAATATTTGAGGCGCCATGTTTTCCCTTGATATTCTTACATTTGTACTTTTTAGGAACTAATTTGATCAAATTACACTGACGAAATCAAAATCAAAACCTCATAATCAAAGCACAAATCTGTTTGAAGAAAAACAAAATCACAAATCCATTACATCTAAAACTGATAAAGACTGTTGATGAAATTATCTATGTAATTGTCCATAAATCCTGGGCTCACAAGAGTTTCCTTCCATTTGGAGTGATTTTTCTTGATCAAACTCCCCACTTCACTGTCTTTATCCATCACTGACTTAATGGCCTTACACAAGTCCTCCTTCGAAAACCACCCCATATCGCCTCTCTCCACCTCCATAGCCACCTTTAGATTCTCGGTCAGCAGCCACATGTTCAAGATTTGTTAGCTATTGTGGATTTGGATCAATGTGGAAGTCTCTGATGAGTAGCTCCCAAATAATCCTTGTTCCTCATTTAGGTGATCAAATATTGAACACTAGATTGTTGGCCGATGAATTGAAAACTGGGGTGGAAGTTGAGAGAGATGAAAATGGCTGGTTTACAAAAGAGGATTTGTGTAAGGATATTAAGTGTATGATGGACAAAGACAATGAACTAGGTTGTCTGGTTAAGAAAAACCATGCAAAGTGGAAAGAAATTTTAGCAGGGCCTAGTTTAATTGACGAAAAATTACATAGAAAATTTTGTAACTGCTTTGCACAGAATTGGAAAATGAAAATATTTGAATATTTGAGATCACTCCATACTTTCCCTTGATGTTCTTACAATTGTACTTTTAGGAACGAAGATCAAATCACATTGATGAAATCAAAATCAAATTCCTTATGGTGTGTTGCAAAAAACAAAGAAGCATAAATCTGTTTGAAGAAAGGAAAATCACAAATCCGTTACACCTAAAGCTGATAAAGACCGTTGATAATAGTCCATAAATCCTAGGCTTACAAGAGTTTCCTTCCATTTGGAGTGTGTCCACCAGATGGCTTGTCTCTGTAAACGACGGTGGAGGAGAAAAGAGGAGGAAGACTGAACTGGTGGTGGGCGGCAGAGATGATGATGAAGAAGAAACAACAATTGATTTGAGAGAGAGAGAGGATGTCAATGAGGAGTCCAAGAAGGCATGTATTGGAATATTAATTTTAAGGGTCAAAGTTTGGAGGGATCGAGAAGAAACTGGGAGAGTGAGTATTTGCATACTGCCAAAGAATGCTCGATCTTTTGTTGCTGAGGTGGAGATCTGATCCCATGATGATTGATGGCTGCTCTTACTAGCTAGCAGGTGTAGCTGGGATGCAAATGCTGCATGCTTCTAAGCATGAAGATATATATCCGAAAATGATATGCCATGAACTCATATTCATATATATAGCAAAATGCATGGAAGTTGAAAGTCAATTGATCAAACAATAAAAGCAATGAGTTTAAATAATAATAGCATGGACCTTAGATTTTCAACACGAAATTAAAGACAAGAAAGGGTCCTAGCTAAGACACTAACTGGTCGGTAATAGACAATTTCAGAATAGCAAAATAATAAGAGACAGAAAATAATGCATAAATGCCGGAGTATAGACTTGTTTCCTGCCTGCCTGGATAGACATTTTTTTTTAATTGCCGCCTGTCGTCTCGTAATAAGTAAGTCTGCAAGGCAAATTGACTTAGGGCTTGTTCGGTTCATGGTTAAATTTCCATGCACGAAATTCGAGGTAAAATGTGTGATTAATATTGTATTAGAGAATGTGTGTGTGGTTGAAAAAAGAGAGAGAAATTTATTTTTTTTTTCCTACCCTAACCTAATGAGGAACCGAACAAGCCCTTATTCAGTTAAACATTTTCGGGGGAAACAATAAGAATTAGAGTAGTTTATGCAAAGGTACAGTGGAATATTGGCACAACTGCAACTAAGAGGCCTCAGTCTGCAATTGAAATCAACTAAATTTGATTACATCAAACTCTCGAGAAAGAGATATATATATATATATATATATATATATACACACATATATATAGCTGCATGAAATATATATTAACTAATTACATTACATGCCGATTAAATATTATTTGTATTGAATCGGTAATGATCTCCTCACGTAGGAGATCATCTTGCATAAATACATGCTTTTGATTGGTGGGAGCCAGTAGTGTAGGCCCCATGGCAATTTCCCCACCAATCACATTGTATTTATTAGGCGTGATATCCTCCACATTTGGGGAGGAGATCGTCTGCGTGTATGTATTGAATAATTGTACTTAACTAAACAAGCATTATCGCACTTTCACATACCCACATTAAGAATTCGGATTGGACATGAAAAGTGTGAGCGGAAGAAGATCGAAGTTACTTAAAATTAACTAAATTCGAATTACAGAGTCATAAAATAAAAATAAATAATTCACATAAAGACACTAGCTAGCTGGTTAGTTTAAGATAATTAAAGCAGAACACAATTCTTATTCCTACACGTACTACAATGTGTAGCAAGCATTAATGCCGAGGACTTATTCAAGGCCTCTCGAAAATGCACTTTATATAACCTATCTAGCTAAGAAAATCAACAGTGAAATACTTGTTTTCATCTAAAATAAAACAACGATGACAAGCGTCTTTCTTCTTTTTTTTTATTTTTTCAAATTGTCAACTTTGAAAGTTGAAGTCCTCACACTATGAAAAGTTTTAAGAACCTCTGTTTTCCTTATCATGGTATGGGTTGGGGGGCAACCCAATACGTTTTGAGTAACTTGGGCATTCATTGAAATGTCCAGCACAATACTAGTTTGGCTTAAAAGTAGCACAATAATCCCATTTTGGAGTCAGGTCGAATTTTCGGTTGTCTCTGCTCTCTCGTGTTCCTCTCTTCTTCTTCCTCTCGCAAGTCTCCCTTTCTCAGTGAGAAATTCAAAAATATAATAATATAGAAATAATGGAAGATTCGAAGGTAGATGTTTGAAAATAAATATGGCACGGAAACGATGAAAAACAAGTGAGAAAATTGTGAAAAATAATTTTAAAAAAAAAAAAAAATTGAAAAATCATGGATCCCGCTTAACAAAAATGTGTCTCTCCCACCAAAATTGAACATCCACATTAGACATACCATTGAAGATGTTCTAAGAGCACAATTAATATTGGATGAAAAAACTAATTTGAATTTTTCCACCCGACAAACCTAAGTAATGTACAAGGTTGAAGGTGGAAAAACCTGTATGTGACGGGGACTTGGGTAAAAATGGGGCTAAATTAGCCCCATTTTTAGCCAATTCCCCCTGACTTTTCATGAACCACACAATTTTCCATCCAAATGTAGTTTGTCAAGCGTTACATTTGTGGGACCAAACTTAATTAACATATGTATTTATTTAAATAGAAAACAAAATGCACCTTATTAAAAATAAAAAATGTACTAGTAAGAAAAATAATATGGTAGATTCAATTTTGAAATAGAAAATTTAATTTTAAAAAAATAAAGAATTGCAAAATACATTTTATTGGAATGCAATTATTACAGTCAGCGGATAGAAAATTGGTTTGTATAAACGAATGAAAATATTATAAAAATATTATTTATATAAATAAAAATCAATATCCAAATTTCCACCCTAAATTTTTCCCCCTAATATATTATTTAAAAATAAATTTTTTTCCCCATAATTTTTCCGCTTAGCTTTTTTGCTTTAGCTTTTTCTTCCCGTAATATTAATATATTGCTCTTAGCTATTTAACTCATGCAACTTGGGCGTTCCTTTCATGGATATTTTAGAAATATTTAACCTGTAGAAATGGGACACGTATTGTACCCTTGGGCCTTTACTAAAACGTGCATATTACTTTCCTGGATATTTTAGAAATATTTAACCTGTAGAAATGGGACACGTATTGTACCCTTTATGTGTCAAAAGTCAATAAATACAGGAAGGTATGCAGAAACTTACAAAAAAAAAAAGTGCTTCTTCTGCATCTGCTTCGTGGTATATTTATTCCTTTCAGCAGATATATAGAGAACAGAAATGGCGGATAATTTAGGGCCCTATCACATAGCCCTGTTCCCATGGTTTGCCTTTGGCCACATGACACCATATCTCGATCTCTCCAACGAGCTCGCTCAAAGGGGTCATAAAATCTCCCTTCTTTTGCCTAAAAAAGCTCAACTTCAGTTGCAAAATGCCAATCTCCATCCCAATCTCATCACATTTTACACAATCCCTGTTCCTCAAGTCAAAGGCCTCCCTCCGTCCACCGAGACAGCCTCCGATATACCCTTGTCTCTGATTTCCCGCCTGGCCGCCGCCTTCGACCTCACCCGCGATCGAGTTAAACAAACACTCCTCGAATTGAAACCCGATTTTGTTTTCTATGATTTTGCACATTGGGCCCCTGACCTGGCATCTGAATTGGGGATCAAATTCAAAACCGTGTCTTACAACGTCGTCTCTGCAGCTACCATCGCGAGATTCGCGACTGCCTTGAGCCCAATTCAGTCAGCCACTGGTGAAGAGCTGATGGAACCTCCGGCAGGCTACCCTTCCTCGACGGTGGTGCTGAGGAAACACGAGGGACATCAGTCGTCCTTTATTTTTATGGAATTTGGTGATGGGATAACGTTCTATGAACGACTAACGACCGCAAGGAGAAAATGCGATGCAATCGCTATTCGGACGTGTAGGGAGTTAGAAGGGCCCTTCTGTGATTATATAGCAGACAATTATGGGAAGCCGCTGCTTCTAACAGGACCTGTCTTGCCCGACACTGCAATGGCACCGTTAGAACACCACTGTGCTAAATTTCTCGATAGTTTTGAGCCAGGTATGATCACTTCTCCACCAATCATTTCCGTCCGCTTACAATCGAACAAATTATTGGTAGTCCCACGTCATTATTTATTTGCTGAAAATGATTATCTATCACTATCACATCAGTTGGCCATGGGCATGAGTTTTCCTCCTTTGTGCATAAATGCTTCCCCAACACTGTATGTCTTCAACAGGAACAGTGGTGTTTTGTGCACTTGGAAGCCAATGGATTCTCGAAAAGCCACAATTCCAAGAACTGGTTTTAGCTGTGGAGCTAACGGGCCTGCCATTCTTGATAGCACTAAAACCTCCCAACGGCTGCAAAACAGTTGACGAGGCATTACCCGACGGGTTCATGGAGAGGACACGAGGCAGAGGAATAGTACATGGCGAAATGGTTCAACAGCGACTGATACTGAACCACCCATCGGTCGGCTGTTTTGTTACCCACTGCGGATCTGGATCAATGTGGGAGTCTCTGATGAGTAGCTGCCAAATAGTCCTTGTTCCTCATTTAGGTGATCATATATTGAACACCAGATTGTTGGCTGATGAATTGAAAATTGGCGTGGAAGTTGACAGAGATGAAAATGGCTGGTTTACAAAGGAGGATTTGTGTAAGGCTATTAAGTGCGTGATGGATAAAGACAGTGAAATAGGCCGTCTGGTTAAGAAAAATCATGCAAAGTTGAAAGAAACTTTAGCAGAGCCTAATTTTATGAAAAACTACATAGAAAATTTTATTACTGGTTTGCATGGAATTGGAAAATGAATATCTGAATATTTGAGATTGCAAAGTTTCCCTTGATGTTCTTACAATTGTACTTTCAGTAAGTAACTAAGTTCAAATTACACTGACAAAATCAAAATCAAATTCCTTATGGTATGATGCAAAAACCAAAGAAGCACAAATTTGGTTGAAAAAAAAACAACAGCACAAATCCATTACACCTAAAGCTGATAAAGACTGTTGATGAAATTATCTATGTAATTGTCCATAAATCCTGGGCTTACAAGAGTTTCCTTCCATTTGGAGTGGTTTTGCTTGATCAAAGTCCCCACTTCACAATCTTTATCCATTACTGACTTAATGGCCTTGCACAAGTCCTCCTTGAAAACCATCCCATATCGCCTCTCTCCACCTCCACAGCCACCTTCAGATCCTCGGCCAGCAGCCGCGTGTTCAAGATTTGGTCGGCAAGTCTTGGGACAAGCACTATTTGGCTGTCACTTAACAGAGACTCCCACATGGACCCAAACCCACAATGACTCACAAAACACCCAACTGAGGGGTGCTTGAGAATCTGAGTCTGCTGAACCCAACCTCCATAAACAACCCCTCTCCCTTTAACCCTCTCTTCAAAACCCTCGGGCAATGCTTCTTCTATAGAATCTACACCTGCCGGTTTTGAAAGGGCTATAAAAAAGGGTAACCCTGTCATCTCAAAACCCAATACAAGTTGTTGAAATTGGTTCTTTTGGAGAATTAATTGGCTCCCAAATGCACAGTACACCACAGATTTTGGCTCAAATTGGTTAAGCCATTTGTCCCATTTCTCTTCGAGCTGGCCTTTGGGTGTCTCTGGTAAAACTGGGCCCGTTAGAATCACAGGCTTCCCATACTGGCTTGACAAATAGTCACACATGGGACCTTCCAATTCTTGGCAAGTCCTTATAGAAATTGCATCACAGCCCTTCATTGCAGCTGTGATGCGCACGTCAAAAGTGGTGGTGCCATAATCCATGGCTATGAATGATAAGGTACGAGCCTCCTGGCCGCGGAGGACGACGGTGGAAGAAGGGTACCCTTTGGGTGGCTCCATGAGCTCCTCAACGGTCATAGGCCTATCTTTGGGAATTATCCTAGCAGGAACAATCCCAATAGCCAAACAAGAAGCACAAATGACATTATAACACACAGTTTTAAACCCAATCTTGGATGCCAATTTAGGGATCCAATCAGCAAAATCATAGAACACAAAATCAGGCCTTAAATCACTCAACAAAACTTCAACTTGTTCAGCCATGGAATCAAAGGCTATAGCCAGTGGGTTCTTGCCAGTGATGTCTATATCAGAAGCAGTTTCTGCACCTGGAGGAAGGCCTTCAACTTGAGGAACGGAAACCACATGGAATTTGATTAGATCAGGGTACAAATTATTGTTGCCCAGTTGAATCAAAGCCTTATTGGGCAACAAAAATGAGATCTTGTGGCTTCTTTTAGCTAGCTCGTTAGAAAGATGGATGAATGGAGTTATGTGGCCCATGGCTAGCCATGGGAACATGGCAATATGAAGCTTTGACTTCTCAAGATTCGGCATTTTTGAAGAATCAATGAGCTGATTATGTGGAAGAATCCGCAATGGTGAATCATATTTATATAGGTGTTGAGTGCTGGACTTTACGGTCTGCTTTTGGAAGGTTTGGTGGGATGGAGGTGTTAGGTGGGTGCGCAGATGAAATTATTCTCCAGGCATATGAACTGCACGTGTATTCAAATTGGTAGACCCAGTGATGGGATCCATATTGACACTTGACACTACACTGGAGAAATTTGTTATTATTGTTTTGGTTCTCCTCAAGACTCTCTCTCTCTCTCGCTGAATTATTGTTAGCTTCTTTTAAGTAAAAAGCATTGATGTTATAGGCAATTCATAAGTAGATACAAATTACAATTGCAAAAGATCATGTGTTTCATATGAAAATGTATGATTAAAACTAAGTCGTAATAGGAACGAACAACTGGTGGAGCGGTAAAGCTGCCCACGTGCCGGGCCTCGGTCCTGGGTTCAATTCCTACCCCCGCCCCTATGCTCCCCTCCTTCCCCGATTTCCCATTGTAAAAAAAAAAAAAAAAAAGCCAAGTCGTAATCTGAGCAGTTGAGAGTATTCATACAGAGAATGAATTTTATAAAATGAGAGGAGGTACACCAACTCCTGATAAAAAGTCACAGAGCTTTTATATTTTAAAATCTATTATTATGAGTGCGAGAAGTTAAGAGCAATTGAAGTTGACAGTCAATTATTTGACTAGTCTAAGAACTAAGGGCTTACTTTCATCTAATTATTAGTTATGTACTCAATTTTAATCATACGGTTTATTAATAAAGGATTTGTCACGTTATTTCTTTCTTCTTCTTTTTTTTGGAAAGTCGTTTTGCTATCTCACATATAATATCTAAAAGAATCAATTTTCGTGCAATTACTCCTAGGATTTTTCCAAAACTATTGCTAGTTTTTTAATATAAAACCAACACAAATGGTTTCGTGAAACCACAAGAAACCACCGTGCAGGGTTTGTATCAAAAAACAACGTTGATCTGGAAACATTTCAACAGTTACTTTTGAGGGTGGTTCCCAATTGGTGCATGAGGACTTACTAACACCAAAGCCCCCAAGTCCAACCACCTTCATTAAGAAGAAGGATTTCAGAGAAATAAATATCAAAAGCTTGTCGACTAATGAACGCACGAGAACAATTTGAACATGAGAGACTATCTCAATGCATGAAAGTAAAGAAGCAACAAATTTGAGAGAAACATATGCCAAAAGCTAATCGTGCACGAGAATAATTTGAACATGAGAACAAGAAAATAAATCCCCAAGCCCGGAAGTAAAGCAACGACCAATTTCAGACATCTGGCTGAAAGTAATAAAAAAAACTGGATTCCAGGAAAAGTATTTCAGAAATTGTATTGTACAATCTGAAGTTGAGTTTCCACAAATATGTTCCGCAAGTGCATCAAAATTTGCGGACGAATGCCAATCACAAAATTAACCTAAAGACTCCTTGTTCATCGCTATCCATTCTTTAAGGAAACAAAGGCATAATTTCTCAAATTTACAGTGATAAGAAACGTTGTCATTACCAGTATCTGCAGTACCCAGAACGCCATCTCTGAATACCAAAGAGGAATCAAACTGATTGTGAGAATTCATGGTTGCATGACAACTACATTCCATCGGTAACCCTTTCTCTGAATTTTCACATTCCTGCAGACCCTGCCTGCATAATCTATCATAGTGTGAATAAGCAGAACTTTTCGAAGGCAGTTTACTTACTTTTATGTGAAGATTTACGGATAAAGAGGCAACAAAATCATGAACACCATCCACGGTTGAGTCTCTTCCTTTAAGTTCCCACTCAGATTTAATGATGCTATGCAGAAAATTTTGGAGGCTGGCAAGGCACTCTGGGCAACTACGGTACAGGCACATAATAGAAGAATCAGCCTCAAGTGTAGAAGATTTAGATGAGTGATTGGAATCAAGACCACATCCACCTGAGTTCGCCTTGGAATTTTCAGGTGGAATGTCCTTGTCTGCCGAGCATGGACTACTTTCCTCTGTGCCAGCTTTTGAAGAACTTGGAAACTCAATACCATGCTTATCACCTGAAGCACAAGGCCCATCTTGTAAACTACAACTTACTTCTCCAAAACCATTGGAATGATCAATAGACCCGACATGTCCACATTCTGCATGATCTCCAGCGCCATTTGGAATAGAATCCTGGGACCTAACTTCGTCCAGCACTGAGAGGTTACAGTTTTCAACGGGGGAAGAATGACCTTCGACAACCATTTGTGAAGGCTCCAATGCTGCAACCACATCTGCATCGCCCGCATCACCATCATTTAGATTAGCACATAAGCCATCTTTAGTGCCAGATTTCTGCGGACTTCCTTCCAGCATTTTTGGCTCATGTGAAGTTCCATTAGAAACTTCTAACTTCTGGGCATTATCGAAGCCCGAAGATACCGTACAACCATTGGGTTTTGTCTCTGAAATTTGAGTGTCCATCTCTAAACTGAAAGGAAAAGTATTTTCGTTATATAAGAAGCCAGGAAGAAATATGAAGAATCCAGGGAAAACTAGATTTGGCCTGTAATACTTGTGGAAAAACTTGAACTGACAAAGAATTACCTTCGAAGTGTGTAAACCCAGTTAACGACAACATCTTCGAGATAAGCTACCTGTGATAGAACATGCATAAACTGATATCTATCTTTCCCGGCCAGAACTTTATCGTTAATGCGTTCAACCAGAAGTTCTAGAACTTTCCGAACCCCAGAAGCCACCTCCCGAAGAGACTTGTATTCTCCTCTATATGCTGATAAACCAACAGCAACTAATCCTCTTACTAAACCAAATTTTTCTTTAATTTTGATATTGATAGAGCCAGAGGCAACTGTAAACTGATCTGCCAAATTCACAGGGCGAACAATGCACGAATTGAAGGGCCAACCTTTCCAAGATCCACTGATGTCAGCACAGGGACCCTCTTTCAACTTGGATGTGATCCAACAAAGTTCAGCAAAATGAGGATAACACAAAATTTGATAGCCAAATGTTGATATCGCTGCCAGCAAGCCAGATCTCCCTTTCATAGCCTTATTTGTCAATGAAACTGGACTGATGGGACATGATTTACTATCAAGAACAATAGCAGATCCTCGATCTGAGTTGTTACATGCTTTATCACCATTGCTTTCAACTGTATCACAAGCTTGTGTCTCCTTGACAGACGTCAAATGAATGGGGTTTCTGTGATGAATCATCTGAACAAAGTGTTGTGCCAGGTCCTTTGACAACTTTGAAGCAAATGAATCAATCATCCTATCATGGTCAAAATTCCCGTCAAGGTGCACAGGAAACCGAGGCACAGCGTCCTCCATACCAGTACCTACAGTATCTTTCTCAAAGAACTCCCTTATCCTGGGAGGGAACAATGAGGATGGTACTTCTGAAGTGGCCTGTTAAAAAAGAGATCCAGTAAGCACACTCTAGATTTCAATAACTGATTGTCCTGCTAGAATTGAATCAATTGATTACTGACTTGTTGCCTAACACAATTATCAATTGCTGCACTATTTAACGAATCTTCTATAGAAAATTTATATGCCGGCTGCTGACTCTATTATAAAATCATAAACTGAATATTGAAAGAATTTTACATTATAGTTTCCTTTCCATATCATATTTGCAGGTGATTGAACTATCTTTCGCTCAAGAGTGCAGACATATGCGACATCCACTTGTATGCATATAATCATGTTCTTGTAGCATCAATCTCAGCATCCTCATTTTCATTATTTTCAAACCATGCATATTATGATTTTTAATAGCCCTGCACTACATACCATAACGTAGAACAGCAGGTATGATAATTGTTTCATAAAGTGAGACCATTAATCTTACAAACCCTTCCTTTCATGCAGAATTCGTGAACCACTTGTCACACTTACCCACTTACGTCCTATGTATCACATCAAAAAATCAACTCCGTTTCCACTTCCAATGCTAATAATGGAACCTAGATATCTAGAACAACTCCCTCCAGGTCCACATGGAGACTTTTTTTATCAATCTTATCATTCCTAGCTGTATTAAGATTAAAGCATAGCTAGTAGGGACTAAAAGTCGACGAAAGTTCCCCTTGAGAGAGAGAATATTGCATCGCATAAGAGCACAAAGAAACTATTAGCCTTCTATTTTAGGAAGTTTAATTTAAAAGGCTCTGCTACCACATTATAGAATATTTTCAGCCAAAAAATTTAAAGAGCAAAGTATGATCCCGTACCAGAATTATCAAGGATGAACATACTCGGATGGGCTCAACCTGCTCAAGAAAATAGTTCCAGAGAAATGAAACCTTCTTCATAGCGATTGGGGACTCTGTCATATCTGTTCCTTTAGCATGTGTACAGAGTTCACCTTCTCTGTCAGCTTTATTATTTCTATGACACATATTCTCACCTGAATGAGACTCTGAAACAGAAAAACTTTCCCGTTCACAGGCTTCAGAACTCGTCTCTAAAGCCCATAAATCGATTCTCGGCATAAATATCATGGATGTCCGTCCACCAGCGCATCTCACTGCCACATAAAATGATAATATTAATTATTTAGAAAACAGGTGATCGAAACTCATTACCACATTTGTCTTAATTGAGCTAGAAAATAAATCAAACATTTGTGCAACAAATTTGCTGTAATAGCTAAAATTAAATGTAACAAGCTGAAATAAAGAATGGAACATACTCAATATCTGTGTTAACCCATGAATCATATCTCCATGTCCTTCTTGAGAAATACTTGCCACGTCAACTTTCCACACATCAACGTTCCCCACAAAACAGTGGAGAAGGCAACACGCAAGATGTCTCTGCCCAGCTCGGGGAGATCCAGAGATCAGTATCTGATATCCTGATTTTTTCCCTGATGCATTCTGCAAGAATGCAGGTCGAACACCTATACGTTGATAGTTTGAGGTATAAAACTTTAAGCAATCACGAGAGTTCTCCTCTAACGCATCAGAACAGCAGGGGTGAGATTCTCCACTAACAATACCAGCAAGTGATAGTTTCTTTTCGATCTCCCTAGTTACATTTTCTTGCTGGAGCAAATCATTAATACATAACCACCAACTATCAGTCTGCATTCTATTCCTCTCCAGAGCAGAAATAATTACATCCTTCACCAATGCAACAGCTTTACTAAGAGGAGGTGGCAAAGAGACATGCTCATCCAAATAAAGCGAAATAATCAATCTGGCAAGTGGTTGCAGCAGACAGGGAATGAGATGGGAGTCAAGAGGAGAAGATGCAACATCATTTGCAGCAATTCCAGCTTCTCTTCGTGAGCAAGGAGGCGGTGCATGAGAAAGAGCCTCCAGCCAATCTCTCTCTTCAACATTAAATGTGGGAATAGGAGGCTTCACCTGCATAGAAGCTCTTCCTCCGGTATCATAAAGAACCTTTTGCAATGAAAAGCTTCTCCTCAAAGCGATAATGGCTGCTTGAGTACAAAGAGCCTGAAGATCAGCGCCAGCAAATCCCACAGTTTTCGTGGTCACCCACTTCAGTAAGGATCCAGCTATAGGCTTAGGCCACTTTTGAGTGTGTAGTGAAAGGATGGCTTCTCTGTCCTTAACTGAAGGCAGTGGGAAATAAATCTCCCGGTCAAACCTCCCAGGCCGCCTTAATGCAGGATCAACTGCATCGGGACGATTTGTAGCTCCTATTACAATAACTGAACCTCGTGACTTTAACCCATCCATTAACGCAAGTAAAGTAGAGACAACTGAACTATGGGTTTGATCTTGCTGCTTAGTGCGACAAGGTGCCAAACCATCGATCTCATCAAAGAAGATGATAGAAGGTTGTGATTTCTCAGCAACTTGAAATAGAAGACGAAGCTGGCGCTCAGCATCACCAACATATTTGCCTAAACAGTCTGCACCTTTGCGAGCAAAATAAGCTATACGTTTGTCCCCTCGAGCACAAGATCCAATCAATGCACGAACAACCAATGTTTTTCCTGTTCCAGGATATCCATGTAGAAGGACACCTCTCGGAGGCACAAGTCCTAGATTGTTGAAATATTCAGGATACAGAAGTGGTAGAATGACAACCTCCTTCATGCATTGGATGACATCTTGAAGCCCAGCAACAGATTCCCAGCCTCTAAATTGTATGCCATTCTCCAAATCTGTGCCTCCAATGTAAACAGGTGCAATTCTCAACAAATCTCGATGCATCCTCTTGCTCTCACGCCTAAGAAACTCTTCATCCTCACCGCAATTCTCCAACCATTTCTCTTCTGCTTCGATATCCTGACGCCGTGCATCATTTGACATCTTTTTTATTTCCAACTTCATTTTCTTTGCCTTAATTTTCTTTAAGCTATGCTCATATTGAGTTCCGTGGGGTTGGAAGAGATGCCGATGATCGGTGCAGGCAATGAGAAATTTGCGGTGATCAAAGATGCAACCGTTGGCTCGAGCACATGGCTACCAGTAAATTAAAAAAAAAAAAAAAAAGAGAGAGAGAGAGAGAGAATAAAAACAGGGAAATTGAAACAGGTACTGCATTAAAGGCAAAGAAGTCTGAAGAAACAAGAATAGAATGTAAAGTACCACTAACCACGTGGTAAGTTTTGGGACATCGATCAACACGGCACCCTATTGTTGCCCCTGGTCTCCTACAGCGGCTGCACTTCAATGCTCTTCCCCTGCAAAGTGCTGCCCGAACATTCTTCAAGCATCCCAATCCAGCAAAATAAACCTGAAAACACATATCCCAATTGCCGTCAGGCGAGAGTTGGCCGACTAAAGTCCTAAAGGAAATGGAACCAAAATTATACTGACATACATCCAAGAAAATATAAGGAGAAGAATTGTTAGGTGTGCATTAGAAAGGCACTACACAAAATTAATTAAGCAGTTAAGATTGTTGCTTACTTCCTACTACCATTTCCATCATTAAGCAACACTCGAGATGGTACAATTCTGACCCCTGATAATCTCATGAACAGACAATATCAGATAGTAAAACAAATCAAGAGTGGCTATGGCCTTAAATAAAGTTCAACATGAATAAACTCGCTAACACATAAGCAGGGGAAGAAAAGATGAATGAAATAAAATTGAAACAAAGAAAATAATAATAATAATAATAATAATAATAATAATAATAATAAGTTTTAGCTACAACAAAGCTAAATAAACATCCCCATTTTCCATTTCCAACAGTGAACGCAAAAAGTTATACAAAACTTCACTCTGAATAGTGAAGACATTAACAAAAAGCATGACAATGCAAATTCACAATGGAAGGAAATCTATTTAAGCAAAGGATATGCAACCAACAAATGGACAAAAATTTAGGTCAGCTTTCTTCTGAAAATTTCAATATGGTTCCAACAACCCTCGATTTAGCGCTAAACGCACACCGCACCCACAGTTGGTTATAATGTCAAAAGAAGAAGAGGGCTGGGGGAGGGAGGGAGAGAAATTTCAACGAGCCATCTACAAATACCCCCATCAAAAGGGGAAAATCGTATGATTAGTAGTTAAACAGGCAGTTGCTTAAGATCTTTTGAAAATAACCAAATAGGATGGAAAAATACGATTATTGTAACCAACCCCATTCTATTGGGAATAATGCCCAGTGTGCTGTTATTGTTATTGTTAGATGTGGCAAGCAGGGGATTGCTGTATAGATAGAGAAAAAAGATAAAACTTTTTTCGACTAGAAAATTCGCTTCTACAACATAGTCAAAGTCAAACTTTAACTTCAAAGACATTCAAAATTACAAATCAATATTTTTGGCATATTTCGTGACTCCCACTACCATTCAGATTAAAATTTTACTGTTCTCACAAAATAAAATATTCAACAAACACAAGCTAATTCAATAAAAGAAAAAAAGTTCACCAAGTGGGTGGGTGATCAAACTCTCCAAGAGTTGTTCCCCCGCCTATTTCGATTGGCAAACAACAAAGAGGCGGTTATTTGCAATGTTGCTGATTTTTCATCTCCATCTAACCCAATTTGGAATATTGAGTTCCTTTGTAACTTTAGGGATAGAGATATTCATGAATTTACTTCTCTTTCGCGCATCCTTCGGTTTTTTCTCGCGTAAATCCTTCTTGAATATCCTTTGTCAACCATCCCAAGAACAAAATTTCAGTCAATTCAAGTTCATTTGGAAGGGAATGGTACGCTCAAAAGTTAACACTTGTGATTTGTTGCAATTGAAGAGGCCTTTTTTATCTATATCCCCCTCATATTGCATAATGGTAAGGAGAATGAAAGCAAAGATCATGTCTTAGTTCATTGTGAGTTCACTAGAGAGATCTGGGCCAGAATTTTGCACATATTTGGCATGGTAGGCACTCTACCAAAAAGATGGGCAGATCTTTTCCTCACTAAGTGGTCTTTTGGGCGAAATAGGACAAAAGAAAGAGTTATGGAGGTTGATTGTGTGTGGTGCAGCTTGGACTACTTGGATGGAGATAAATCGAAGAATTTTCGATAATATGGATAAATCAATGGAGGATATTTGCGATAGTATCATTTTCTCCACGGGTCTTTGGGCTAGAGCTGCTGGGACATTTGGTGACCTAGATAATTATTTGTTTTGACTTGACCCAGTTAGCGCATTATGTACTGATATGTCCAGCTTAGCTTAACCTTGCATGGGTGGCTTTTTTAAGCTTTTTTAGTTTTGTTCTGTCTTTCTGGGTGGAAGGCTCAACCACCTTTTTTGTTGTATCTTTTTTAGACTGTTTTTCGCAATAAAATTTGCTGCTTCTTATTAAAACAAAAAAAAAAAAAAAAAGTATGCTCTGTCAACTCAAATTAATCAGTCATCAAGCTACCACAAAAAAGGCTTTTACATAGATCCACAGGGCAAGGATAGGTCCACAGCTGGGATCTCTTCAACAATGCAAACTCACGCCACATTGTAGCCTCATGCTTTATGGGATATGTCTTTAATTTGTCTCTATTGTATTTAAATTTTGAGTTACCACATAGTCCATATGAGTTCCTCATTATACCATTCATTACATTTCTACCCTGGCAGACATTGTCATTCACATATCATCTGGCAGCGGAACTGTTGAAATGACAACCTCTTTATTTGGAAAGAAAAATGCAGAATAAGGTTGAAATTAAATTTTAGCAACAGTATCCATGAGTATAGCACCATGAGGCAACCTGTCTACATAACAAAAACCAATCATGAAAGACTCACATCAATGGAATTAGGAATCCCAAAGTTATTTGAAACTGATTTTTGTACAACAAACTTTTTCCACAAGCCCATATTGCATTAGTGAAATGAAGCAATTATACAGGAGCTCTAAGGCTCAACTAGAGAATCCTAAAAGAAAACCTATTTTGTTCTATAGGTCACATCAAGACTATAAGTTTTCCAATTTCTCTTACCTAACAAAAATCCAATGCAGTTTATTGGCATTTGGTTAGACAGGCTAGGTGCTTTATAATCATGTAGGCAAGTAAAGAAATTTTATTCATTATCAGAATAGTCAGAACACGTCTGAAGATGAGTGGCTAATTGAATCTAAATGGAAATGCTGGGAGTAGATACATTCTCCATAATGGGAAACAACATTATTTGTTTACGAGGATTAAATTTTATAGGAGCAAACAGTGATCGACGTGTATAGAAACTCTACAAATTATATATCCTACACCTTTTACTAGACAAAGGACCATTTCTCTATGTTGATTACTGAAATCAAGAATACGAAGGACTTGAACCCCATCAATTAATAGAAACATACAATCCTTCCCCCTCTACTGCAGCCAAATTCCTAAGGGCGGCCCTTCCCAATTAAATTCCCATAATCGACCTGTTAGCAATAGCGGCAATCAAGGAAGGTAAAAGCTTTCATATTAAGATCAGCAAGTACAATAATAGGGGATACACAAATTTTATTTAGGCTACATCCACCTACTATGCTGCAATACCACACAACGTATTAATACAGGACCCGCCAAAAACATGAATAAAAACAATAGAATAAGAAGTGTAGTTCTTCACAGAACAACTGCAATGGTATATGTCAAAACAAAGTGAGAGTATTTAAACTATACCTCTGGACTCCAGACAGCACATTGCTGATGAACCCAAATTCCTGCTATACCAAAGCGATCATTTATAGGGCCCAACAGCCGTCCAAGCCATCCGGATTCATCACCGAATCCATCCCATACATCATAATTAGGTTCCTCAGAAGCAGAAGACCCACTGTATATCTCATTATCACTGCCAGCCCCATCCTGTATTAATATTTTTGGTGGTTTACCGTCAGTACCACCTCCACACAAACCACAGCGTCTTCCTGGCTTCATTCCCGGTTTGCTAAGCAGATCTGAAGCATACTTTGGCCCGTTTAACTTCTTATTGGTCTCATCTTCTGGAGGTTCATCAAGTCGCTCTCTCTCATCTGCATTGTCCTGTTTAGCACAATCAACTTCAACAACATTGTTTTTATCTTCCACACAAGCATGTGCATGTTTATCCACACTTATATCCTGTTCTATGTTTTCGACATGGCCATTGCCCTGGCAGTCTGTTTGAGTTATGGTCTCCCTATTCTCCCCAGTCTGTGAAGTAAGATTTCCAGCTTCAACTCCATTTTCGTTTTTGTCTCCCAATTCTGTTTGTACATCCAAGCCGTCCCCCCTATCTATCACTTCCAGTAGCTCCCCCTTGTTCTTCTCTGTATCATCCTCCATTTTATCTCCCAAATCAATCTCCGGATTTTCATTTGCTGAAACATTCGAAGCAATAATCTTTCCAGGCCTCCTCAACTTAAGAATGGTTGATTTCCCACCCACCATATCCTCTTTCTTACCATCAAGTTTAGCCTTAGCTCTTTCCTTGGACTCATCAAAGAGCTTCCTCTTACCTCTTGGCGGAGTATCCGGCCTATCCCTCCCTCCATGATTTCCACTCGTATCCCTAGATCTCAGCCTTAACTGCCAACCGTTTTTCTCTTCCTCCAAATTTCTTGAAGTTGAGCACACCGTCTCACACCTCTCTCCATCGTCTCTCGGGATCCTCTCCACACTATTCAGCCCACATATTTTGTCTACCCTCTGCCTCTTTCTGGGTGGCGGAGGTGAAGAATCAAGAAATACAGGAGCTTTACGAGCCCTAATACTCCTCCTGAGCTCAGGTTCATTCCCTCCATTATTGAACTCACTAGACGCAGCCTCTTGAAGCCCTTTCTGATGGCTCCTATTGTACGCTTTCTCACAAATTGCGTCTAATCTCTTGTGCTTTTTCTTACCCCTGGAATTTTTCCCCGATTTCTGATCCTTCCTTCTCTTCGTAGCCAACACTGACCGCGATAATCGCATGTCAAACCCCACCAAAGGTATAAAGGTATACGAGTATGTCTATATGTGTGTATCTATTTTTCTCAGTCTCTATCAGGAATATGAACACCAAATCTCGCTTATATAAAAGTTTTGTTATCAGTTGAATTAGGCGTCTGAAAATGTGAAAACCGACGAGAATGAGGACTGACCTTCGATCAATAGATCACTACGCCTAAGCGAAATATAAACCCTAGAAATCATGAGTTTTGTATTCAACCTGGAGCACGTTTTGACCTAAATCACTTCGAATCTCAGGTATAGATTTCGGATTCAAGCCAAACAAATTTTTTTTCTGTCTTCTCTTTTTATGGAATTCCTATCCTCGCAAGGGCTTCCTCTTTACGTGCGCACTCTCACGGAACCATTTTTCTCCATTACTTGGCGGAGGCATTGTTCTAAAACGTCCGCCTAGGGTTCGCCCAGGCTTGATGCTTGACCAAAACGTCTCGCCTCATGAAAGGCTTTGAAAACAACAGTCAATTTAAAGTTGATCGTCTCTTATGTGTGTACTATTATAACGACGTATTCATTTTAGTTATTCTACTGGTTATTTCTTAAATTTAGTTTAAAAATATTAACTTACAAGATCACATCTCTTTTTCAGATTTCGATATATTATTTTTTATTAACTATCAAAATATTAATTTGGATAAAGATGATATTTAATTGAATTTCGGTAATTCCTAATTTCTAACATTCAATATTCATATCTTATTTTAGTTGAATTGGCCATGTTTGTATTTTTATTTTTATTTTTTGTTAAAGTCAACTATCTCCTTATGTTTATTCAAATTCAATTGCACGCGGTTGTTACTAAATAGAAATAGTAAGCAATATTTTAGTTTTAAACATTTTAAGGACTATGTTTTTATTGGAAAAAATTTAGAAAATGTGTAATAGTTAATGTATGTTGATTTGTGTATGAAATTTCGTAAATATATATTTTTATACTTATTTATCACTTTAGAATAAAAAAAAAATTGAAAACGCCTTTTGACGCCTAAGTTTCGCCTAGGCACGCCTAAGCCTCCAAGGCTTGAGGTTCGGCCTTGCCGCCTCGCCACGCCTCACGCCTTTTAGAATCGGAGGTATTAATTAAAGAGGAGATCAGAATTTCGCATGTAATGCAATATAATAATAGTAATATTAAATTAAATATAATAATAATATTAGAAAAAGAAATATTTTCGGATCAAAAAAACAATAAAAAAAAGAAAAAGAAATAATTTTAGTAGGGGTTTGCTACGCGAGTATTGAGTACGTAGACACAAGGTCACGGAAAACGGTCCCTCCACGTTTTTTCAATAACCGACGTGGCTGCTTCTGAGTTGAATTAGCATTCGTTTTTCCATAATTTTTAATAAATTTTTATATATTTTAATTCATTTTTATTTAAAATCAAATTAATTATATTTTTATATTTTATGGGATCTACTATATTATACAAATCTCCATTATTCAACCCCACATATTCTCTCCCTTATTACATATTAAAATCTATAAAAAAAATTATAAAAATTTACAATCTAACACTCGCTAATTTGCACGCCCTTCCATACGACGGTAGGGGAACTTGTATTGGAAAATGGAAATTGATTTTTTTTTTCAATTTTTTATTATTTTTCCAACCAAACCTTACCGCCAAAGGACTATTTTGGTTTTATTTTTGTAAGCCAACGAGGTTCACAAGAAAAATCGATACATCAGAAAATGTAGCGCTAAAGGAAGACTGGCCCAACAATAGTAGAAGTTAGATTTTATTTTAAGTAAAATAATATTACAAAATTAATGCTGTGTAATCGTAAATTAATTTACTATATAATTTAAATGTCAAAATACAGAAGATGACAATATCACCGTAAGTTAATTATTATTATTATATTATTATACTTTATCTAGTATCAAAATATTTAGTGTATAGATACATTAATGTATAGAGACATTCATGTATAGATACATTATTATATTATACTTTATTATTACTGTATAGATCAATGGTGTTCTCCTACTCCCGAGAGTTCCATAACTATGGAACTCCCGGGCCATTTTGCCCAAATTATGTCCAAAAACTTTGACCGGCCACCACGGGTGGTCACGGTGTCGAAAAAATTTTTTCAAAAATTGCTAGAGCTTCCTCTCACAAGGCCTTGATTCCAGATCCTGGTTTGATTTTCCAACTAATTCATATATTAATATTTTGAGTTCCATAGTTATGGAACTCCCGGGAGTAGGAGAACATTGCTGCTGTATAGATACATATGTAAAATGTTTTTTAGCATCATTTTTACTACAGCTAAAATTTAATTATTTGTCTTATCTAATTTAATAATTGTTACACACGCAAAAATGTCAGAATTTTTTGAATCACCCTATCTTATAATCAAAAATTGACTACAAGCTTCCAAAAATATTCTTTAGCATCAATTTTTTAGCCATTTCATTGATAAATTAGCAACGCGGTGGCATTAACTTTAAGCAAATTTCTAGTACTCGTCATAGATTTTATACTCATTATTTTTTAACAAAACAATGTTGGTCATCAACATATAAAGATCAAAATTAACTAAATAATGTGAACCTAATAGAATAATAAGTATGTTGAACTAAACTTCTAAAATCAAACGGTTGGTCATAGCAAAATCTCATAGAAAACACTTAGGTGTGTGTTTGATTCATGTTTTTTTTCTAGGAAAAAGTCATTTTCCAACTTTTTTTTTCCTTAATTGGCTGTTTGATTGCCCTTTTTTCCAAAAGTTTCCAACTTTTCTCGAAATCCGCATTTTTTCTTATTTTGGAGGAAAATATTTTCCTTTGAGGAGAGGTGATTTTTGTTTTCCAAAAGTTTACCTCTTTTTTGTTTTTTTTATGAACAATTTGCTTTAACCATAAAGATAATAAAAATAATCAAATTTTATTAAAAAAAAAGCACGAAAACAAAGAAAACAACACTATTTTCCAACTTTCAAATTAATACAATCAAACACCTACAACTATCATTTTCCCTAGAAAACCTTTTTCCTGAATTCATTTACCCGAAAAGCGTTTTCTTTCCAACAATTTTCCGACTTTGCAATCAAACACACCCTAAACATCTTGAAGCACAAGTCCTCAACTGATAGAGACACACTTTTAAACACGCAACAACTAGCCTTTATCCAACGCAAAAACAAGTACAAGGCAATTTGAGCAACACAAAAAATTGATCGAACCATACATTCTTGGGTCCTTAAATGCAGGGACTTTAAATACACCCGCTAATCCTGCTAATCATATAAAAACACAGTTATTTACAACGTATAACTGCGTAGTACACACAATAAAGTACCATTTCGCAGGCTTACACCACAATTGTTACAAGAGTTAAGACTATGCGATGCAACCAACAGTATTCACTCACTGATACCCAGCTACTAGATGCGATTTTCAAATAGAAATTTAATGTTGTTAGGAGAACCGATGGTTCTTCTTGCAGTGAGTTGCAAAAGGGCGCCGTCAGAAAGCATGCGCTGCACCACCCTCGCTATATTCCGTGTATCATCAATTCCAACATGATGACTTCCCAACAGTGGGATCTCAAGTTCCCTCATCATGGAGATCATTCCTGGGGCCTATCATCCAGAAAAACACAAGTGCAGTTAATACTTGAACGAAAAGCTCTGAAATTTAGCATGTGTTAGGGTAACATTTGATTTGATAAAAACTAATTGAAGTTTGATTCTGACCGGCTAATAAAATGTAACTTTTAGATAGAGAGAAACAAAAAAAAAAAAGGTAGCATGAACACTGGCTAAATATATCGGTATTCATCCTTCCTAAGAACAACCAGCAACATCCAAACCCGGGGGAAAAAAGGTCGTCTTACTCTAACCAATACATTATGAGAAGGAAGAAAAGATTCTAGGCTTGAAATGGAAAAATAGAAAAGCTACATTAACAGAGCAAATAGTAGGCGTAAATGGATATCCCAACCAAAAATGAACTCAGTTAGACCTGCATTTATTTCTGAATGAGCACAGAACAAATACATGTCTAAAACTTGAGTAGCTATTACATATAACAGTAAATACTAAAGTTCGATTTTAGGCATATTGGAAATTAGTGGTTCTCGATTACTCACCCTCCTCTTGTAGAAGTTCAAAAAAATGTCCTTCAGATTAATCCATTCCCTAAAGTATTGCGGAAGTTGCATTTTTTCTACTTGGCATTGCTGGGGGATTTTTGTCTTCAGATCCCAATTTCCACTAGTGCATTTAAAGAAAGAGCGAAATTTGTCAGTTAATACTAGTTAAAAGAGTTAAACTTTGACAATAACAAATAAACATAGTAAATTCCACTAGAACCACTAAAATTTTTCCACACAATTTGATTCCAATTATTTCCTGTTATTCAGACCTACTCGATATTCCTTAAATGAATGCAACCAAATTAAAAAAACAAAAAAAACAAAAAAAAAAAAAAAAAAAAAACAAAAAAATTATTATTTAATAAGGTTGAAGGCGCTAGTGATTTCAATCTCATGTAGCGATTTCATACCAAGTTACAAATGCAGCACCCTTCAAAAGCCCACCCTGCTCCTTGCTCCATAAATGATGCTTAGCCAGCCAAGCTTCAAATTCTTGAATAACATTATGAAATGCAATAGCTGTATCATGCCAAACACTATCAAAGCAAATGACTCAGCAATTAGCTCATATATAAGAAAATCCGTTATTGATCTTTTAATCCCTTGACTCAACACATTTAACCTTGCAATTCTTTTCAGGAAATAAGTATTACACGTGCTGCATGCCCATTAAAAATTAAAAATAATAATAATAATCAAAAAAATAAATAAAAAATAATAATAATAATAAATAAAAATAAGAGATACAAGACTGTGAATGCAACGAAAGAATGAGATTGTGCGTGGACTGTGATTTTTCAAAGTCAGCAGTTTTGCCAATACTTTATTAATAATTATAACCATGGCAAAAACAGTTATCCTACTAATATGTTTATCGATATGTTGCAATTCCCTAAGAAAGACTTGTTTTATGAACTGTTAAGAAAAGATTTAAACCATTTATCCCATATGCAAGTGTTTTTGAAGAAGTAGTTGCCAAAATTTATTGTTTGCGGAAAGAAAGAACACCGGCATCCAGAGCCTTTTCAAAATGAAGCAATTGGCTACTAACCCAATGTTTAGGTCTTTGGGGGTCCAGAGGACACAAGTGCACACTGGCAGTCTAGAATAAAAAAGGGCATAAACTCATTCAAGTTGGAAAACTTTTTAATTAAATGAAACCTCTTCAAATATCCCTTTTCTACGATGTCCGAATCAAAATGACATTACAGCTATAGGCAAACAAAAATGATGTCACAATAAAATCAATCGAATCATCACAGAAGATAGCCACTATTTTCTTTGGTAGGTAGCTCCTTCTTGAACTTTTTTTTTTTGCCCAAAACAAATATTAAGAAATCTAAGCAGTTGAATATTTTAAGCAACCGTGCAGAAACGACATCACGTCCAAATTTAGGCATCCGTGCCTGCTACTTATTTTTCAAAGAACTTTGTTGCGTAAGATCCATGTCCATAGTATGCATGTAGCAGAAGCACAGCACTACATACTCACGAGAGAAGTATATTTGCATTCCAAAAAATGACCAAATGTTAATCAAACTAAATTTAGCTACTAGTTACATGCAGAACGAGATAATACCTGTCAATTCTGACTTTCCCATATTTCCCTTTGATATACTCATTAATTCTTTGCTCGGTCATTTTTGTGGGCATCACAAACCTGTTAAAAAGGGAAGCGAGAACACAATTATCAGAAAACACATAAACATTATACCCTGGTTGCAAATTGCTAAGTGGCATGCAGTTACGCTAAAAATACTTGTCGCTTAAAGAACAGAGCACTGAAAGGATTTCACAACATGCTGATTAAGAAGTCAATATTATAACGAAATTAAATGAATAGTTCCAAGTTCCCATGCTAATTGAGAAATTTCTCCTTCTTTTTCCATTTCTAGGTGAAGTTATTGCACCTAGCTGCTACATAACAATGTAGAAGTCAGTGGGGGTACTTTTGCGACACTGCATTATTTTATTTATATATACTCAAATTAATGACACCATATACAATTCTGTGAACTAATATATGCCCCATCTTTTTAACGTATGGATTTCTAAGATTCATCTCTTTAGTTTCTCTTGGTATTTAGTAAAAGGAATCACCCAGTCAATTCCAATGCTTTTGACAATAGAAATACCATTAGCCCAGCAGAAATTCCAAGGCTCAAACTCAGTAAAAACCTACATACAGCCATACAGGCACTGTTGATGTCTAGAAGGCCAAAATGAACCAAACCTGTGAAACAAAAAAAACCCACATACAGCCATACAGGCACTGTTGATGTCTAGAAGGCCAAAATGAACCAAACCTGTGAAACAAATCCACAACGTTCATGGTTTTTGCATCAAACAACAACACTGGGAACTCCAGAATCTCAACTTTGCCTTCCAAGTCCAGCACAAGAAAATAATCAAATTTCTGAGCCCGAAAATTCTTCTGCCTCAAACCGTTGGTGGGCTCAATCTCCAAAGAGCAACTATGGTTAAACCTCTCACAATGTAGAGGATCATCAATCTATAGAACATTTAAAAACATCGTCCGAAAGATACAAACTTCAATCGAATAGAAACAATAAAAATTTAATGAATTGCAAATTTTGAGGGAACTAATGAATGACAGGTGATTCGAGAATACCTTTGTGCACTTGCCTTGGGTGTAATACAAACAAAATGGTTTCCAATTCAAATTTCCTCTATAAGGGGTTTCAAATTGTGCGGGAGGCGCCATTGATTGTTCCACAGGAAGTGAAGCTGAGTTGTAGATTTTGAAATTGCGGTGGAACTGAAAAGGCGGACAATATTGAGAAGATGTGCAGAGGGGCGGTGGCATTGCAGGATAGGGAAGAAAACGTCGTGACAGAGGAGCCCTTGATAATGCCATGTTGGGAACTTGGGATGAAATTGGGATCAAATCACTTATCGAAGCCGTGCCTTGATGTAACCTGAAGTTACTAAGACCACGAGACGGCGTTTAATAAATTTGTGTGTGTTGTTTTTAAGAGGAAAACATTATAATAATGTCCATTATGATGTTGTTTTATGAAAAGTGATAGAATTAGGAGACCTGTAGATAAAAATAAGTGATAAATATTTGATATATAGTTGATATTAATATTTAATTTTAATTAATAATAAAAATTAATTTTTAAATAGAAATCCAAACATGCATTGCTCTAAGGCCAACATAATAAATAGAAGTATTTAAAAAAAATAACAAATACGTAAAATATTTATTTATTATCTACTTGATTCAATACACGAAACATTCACCGGCCTAATCCAACTACTGTCTAGTTGATATCTTTGTAATAACAAACCGGATCAGTATACTTGGGATGCAACCCGGCCACATTCACCACTTGTTCAAAAATGACCTCCACATCCACTTTTCTTGCATAGAAGAGAGTCACAACACGGACTTGTGCATGGCATTGGCGTTGTTCTGATATATTGTCCTTTTGTCTTTGCAGAACTCGAAAAGGGCCAGAGAACGCTGATACACTATCATCAGTCACTACCAGTAATACTGTAATTTTGAATTGATTCGTCTTCTTTCCTTCCATTGGATTGAAATATTTCTCTTCCGAGTTAAACAATTCATTTTAAAGTGCATAATTTTATGTGACCTGCTAGGGAGGTTATTTATAGTTTAAAGGTATAGCTTTATTACAAAGTAGGTTTGGAAACTATATAAGAAGATTGTAATAATCAAATTAAATAGCATGCAAAGGTTTTTTTTTTTTTTCCTTTTTTCTTTTGAATAAAAGCATGCAAAGGGTTTTGTTAGGTAAACTTGTGATCAATTTACGTTCAGAGCTGAAGTGCGATATAATAATAATTCTATAATCCTATGAAGGAAAATAAATTCAAATATTTAAAAAAATCGTTTAAGTCAAAATCCTAAAGAATCAAATCATGAATCATACTTCTATATTTTAAGGAAATAATAATAATAATAACAAATAAAGAAATAGATAAAATTATCTCGTTGAAGAAGTCATAGCTAGAGTACAGTTCTTCGTGAGAGGTTTTCAAATAAAATATTAAATTTTGAATAGTTAAAAATTAGAGAAATTTTCTGAAAACATGAAAGTTATTACGACTATAGAATTTGTGATCGAAAATAATTTTAGAGGGAAATAAGACCTAAAAAAATTTAGCAAATAACTCGATTTTTAATTTTGAGTTTAAAAAAATGGAAAAAGGGAAAAGAAAAAGGAAAAAGGATTTTGAGTTGGTCACCAATGGCAATTTATAAGGGTGGTGCTTTAATCACAACAACATGTTCAGGATCGAGAACAACATCGCGAAGAGATTATGAACCATTATTCTATACAAAATATTGGAGATTTACTCGAATAACGTGTTAAATGTGTAGTTGAAAATCGAAAAAAATTAAAAATGTAAAATAATTGTGTGAGTAATTAAAAATGATGAGAGAAAAAATGTTAGTAGAAATTAGTGGAAAGTTATATTGTAGAGAACCAGCCCAACTGGTATGGTGAATTATAATTGTATTATTATATTAGGGAAATTGACTCAAATGGTCCAAAAAACTTGTGTTAATTGCGAGTTTGGTCTAGTTTAAAAAAGGGTAGCGCGTTTGGTCTGAAAAATAAGTTTTGTTGTACGTTTGGTCATTTAGATAGAAATCATCCATTTTTTTGTTAGTCAAAGTCAAATTTCCATCTTTTGTCCTCTTCACACGTGGCAATTTGGACATTCAACTTAGGAAAACTTGCATAAAAGGTCCCAAACTTTAGGGGTTATTATAATAATATCCCGAAGTTTGAAATATGTGTAAATTAATCCAAAATTTTAGTTAAATTGCATAATTTTACCTTTTATTTTGTTATATATATTTATTTGGTCCGTAATTAATTTTACCGAATTAATTAATTTGATACTAATTAGGTAGTTTTAAACGAAAAATTTCAATACAGTAACATTTATTCGTATTAATATGTAACTTTTCAAAATTTTATTTTACATTAGAGACGCACATATTTTGATTTTAACCAATAATTAATAATAAATATAATTGAAAACTTACCAAATCCCACATTTACCCCCATCTTCTTTCCAAATTCTCATATTTCTCTCAATTTTTCTAGTCACCATCTCCGGTGAAATTTCATCTTCTCCCACAAACATGCCAGCCACCATCCTCGGCGAAACTTTATCTTCTCCGACCAACACCCAATGCAAAAACCACCACCAAAACTCAAGATCGACAAGCAACCATTGGTTGTTGGTTTCAAACTAGCAACCAAGGATGGTTTTTGAAACCAGCAACTATTGGCTAGTTTCGAAAATCTCATATTTGAGCTGAAAAAATTCGTCGATGGTTTTTGCGTTGTGTGTTGGTTGGAGAAGATGAAGTTTCGTCGGAGAAGATGAAATTTCGCCGGAGATAATCATCGGTAAAATATGAGAGAAATATGAGAATTGGGGAAGAAGAAGAGGGTAAATGTGGGACTTGGTAATTTTCGAATTACATTTATTATTAATTGTTGGTTAAAGTCAAAATGTGTGCGTCTCTAATGTAAAATTAAAATTTGAAAAGTTACATATTAATGCGAACAAGTGTTAGTGTATTAAAAATTTGTGTTTAAAACTACCTAATTAGCATCAAATTAATTTGATAAAATTAATTATGGATCAATATATATATATATATATATATAATGTAAAATTTTGCAATTTAACTAAAATTTTGAATTAATTTACACATATTTCAAACTTCAGGATATGATTATAACAACCCCTAAAGTTTGGGACCTTTTATGCAAATTTTCCCAAGTTGAATGTTCAAATTGCCAATTGAGAAGAGAACAAAAGATGAAAATTTGATTTTGACTAATGGAAAAATGGATGATTTCCGTCCAAATGGACCAAACGCACAATAAAATTTATTTTTTGGACCAAATGAGCTACTTTTTTTTAAACTGGACCAAACTCACAATTAGCACAAGTTTTTGGACCCATTTGCGCTAATTTCCCATTATATTAATATTTTGTTTTCTTTAAGTAAGAAGAAAAGATTATCATTTTATAAAGTTCTGTATAAAAAGTTTTTTTTATAATACTATATTGTCTAATTTATTATATATTGGGATTAAATTAAGAAATTCAAAAAAAAAGTTAAAAAATTTAACATTTAAGAAATTTTTGGGACCATTTTGTACATGTTCAAAAGTTATGTACTCAGTTGTAATTGTTTCTTATTTTATTTGAACTAGAACACTGGTATATTTGTCCCCAAAATGAAACAATTAATCCTCAAACCGCAATGACTCCAAACATTAAGTCCTTTTTGCGCTAATTAATTATCCTTTACGCAATGTAACGGCAACACTATATAATAATATATTTTTATGGGAATTGCCAAAAGATCGAAGACCATAAAATAGTTGGACAAGTTTGGCTAAAATAATTACGTTAAGCTAACAATAATACGTTTCTTTCTCTTGAATTAAATTTTACGATTGATCATAAAATAGACTTGAATGTATAATTGAATTGAATTGTGAATAAAAAGAGTGGGACAATGAAAAGATCGAAAAGCAAACTAATGCTCGATCGTTTCAATTAATGACTGTGTAAAAATCATAAGACTGTCAGCAAGGTATCAAATCTATAAACCATCTGGTTACTCGGATAGGCATCTTCACAAGGCTTACAGAGAAATTGACAATCCCAGCACAGCATATGCCACATGGACACAAACAACTCAACAAGCTCCTGCATGCACATTACAAAATGACAAAATTAATTCATTAATTATCAAAGCATTATTCTTGATTTTTTTTTTTTTTTTTTTTATAACATTCCATAAAACGCAATGCAATAATAATGATTATGAAAAGCTGAAATTAACGTAAAGAAATAGTATAAGATTGGAAGAAAATCAAGGGATGCAAAATTAAATTAATTTTTCTGTAAATTAATTAGTTTAAGGTAGATAAATGTTTTCTTTCTATATATACGAAATATGATCATATACAATGTTGAAGCAAAAAAAGAGGAAATTAATATGCAGGTTGAAAATCGAATGAACGGTGGAATTAACTGAAGAAGAATTACAAAACTAACCCAACAATCCAAAAAAGAAGACCAACGAGAGACAAGATCAAGGAAGCAAGAGCAAAAGGAAGGCCGATCAAGAAACCCAGAGGCCTGCAATCCTCTGGGTCCATCGTTTTTCTCCCTTTTCTCTGTTAAAAACGGGAGCTTTTTTTATTTTGATTTTGATTTTGAGAGAGGGTGAGGGTGAGGGAGAGGGAGAGCTTCTTCTATTTTAACCGCTCCGATCCTTGATATACATATATACATAGATCACACACTCTCTTTCCCAATAATAAGAGGAAGTGTTTGTATGTATACTAGCTAGGATTCTAGTTCTAGTTGAGAACGTTCGGCTTTTCGAAATATGACTGTAAATCGTGATAAACGATATCAGAGTCACGAAGCTCGCAAACTAGCAATTCATTCCAGTTTAGTATTTGTATTTTGATTCTAAACAATTTATTTAATTAAATACTCAAGTATGACTGGCACACCTTTGTTTTGCAATCCAATTCGACACTATTAGACCATTTTTTTCTACAGAACATTGATAAATTTTATAGTAAAACACGAAAGAAAAGAATAATTCTTTCAAAATGGTTCATATATTAGACAAAAAACTCGATATGGTCGTGATAATTTTTTTTAACTTACTTCAGTTCGGTGAGCGAGCGACTATTGTTGAATGCAAATCTATTGAGTAATTGGAAGCGCCATTTCGTGAAAATATAAAACTTTCGAATGTGTGTTTAAACTATAAAAATAAAAATAAAAACCAAATGATTGAAAAAGACCAAACAAGCTTTTAAGTCGGGCTCAAACCATATTCTCTACAGTAGAAACTTCAAATCTTAAATTTACTGAAATTTTTTGTTTTCAATTCCTATATATGTGTTTTGGATCATCCCACGACAACGTGCAACGGGGAAACGAATACAGTACACAAGCTGACAAGCACAACCGGCAGATATTCTTCGAAGGTAAATGGTAAGAACTAAGAACATGCACAACCCAAAACACAGTCTAAATGTCTAAAATTCAGTGGTTTTAAAATTTAGAAACGACATCAAGTAACACGGATGAGTAGTACAACCATGACAAAGATACAAGTCATTATGAAAATCATAATCCAAGTCGTACACGATGTCTTGAAACTCTGCGAGTATACCGCCATCGCCCAAGTGTTAGCGTGTCCAGTACTTGCCAAGCTCTGCTCAACTGCGGTCTCTGTTGAGTCCAGTATCTAACCTCAAAAGATAACCACCACTGAGTACAATTTGATAGGTGAAACTGGGATATCAAAGAGCAACTAACTTGAATTCAAGAAGAGAAAACCAAGTACAAAATTCTCTTCTTGATAAAGATACCTTGCCTACATTCATTCTACAAGAATAATTATTATTCCTAAGTATTAAAAGCGGGCGATCGAACTAACCTTCTCTGTGTTTTGTATCGATTGACTCATCATAAGACTGCTCTCTTTGAGTTTCCGTGCCAGATCAACCATTTCATCAGTCAATTCATCTTGAAGGTTTCTGAAGATAGCAACAGATATGGTCACTTTTGTGGGGACAATCTGCAATATTATGGTAATCTAGAAAACAGTTCACTCTCAGGATTCTATGTCCAAGAACAGAAAGAGGCCCCAAGTAGAACACTATGAGAGACTTAATGAAATACAAATGTACAAAAGAACTACTTGCATTTATCAAGCCAGACTGTAAAATTGTAAATTACTTTCACCCGTGTTACAGGTTTCAAGTCTCCTTGTAACCCATCTAGGGCATGGGTCCAGCACAAATTTGTTTGGTTCTTACAATGGGGATATAATTTTCTATCACTAACTTGTCCAAGCGGTTGTTAATGGTGTCAGCATATACACGCATATGAGCGCACACACCTATCTGAAATCATGGTTACAAAGAATACATCCAATGTTATATAAATTTGTTGATGCTAAAGAGTTAGGCCTTCACATATAGGGGATAACATGATAATAAGAGAGATACTTCTCACGAGGCAAGATTTATTTCCTATAGAGTACAGCAAAGCTTGCAATTTAGATTCATATTATCCAAATCCAAGATTGTATCTCACAGTAGAAAATAAAGATGGGGAAATAGAGGAAAAGGGGGAATTGATCCAGTGCCTCTCAGAGGGGAAACAGAAATATAAAAACAAATGTAGTCATTTGAGACCTTATGAACAAAACCTGTAAAAGGTTCATGCAAAGCTTTTCTGTTAAACTCAAATCTTAGTTAACTACGCTTGCCTACACTTTGGATGCAGTCGGTGGTCAAAAACTCTAAAGCAATGAATAACTAGTGATGAACTGATGATATCATATGTATAGCCCCAGTATTAGAAAACCAAGCTTTATTAAATTTCAGAGAAGTGCTCCAACAAATAAGCTATTTAGGCTACAATTTAAGCTATGTAAGATTTCATAAGCATTTTCTTCATCAAGAAACATCATAAATGTACGTCCACTGTCGAAAGTACCTGTGCTTTTGAATATGAGCGTGTGCTGCAGCATCCAATTTGACAGGCCTCTCTTTATTGTCAACTTTGACAGTATCACTAGATCTATTTTCTGTTGGAGTCCTGAATTAATTGATGCCAAATTTTAAAACTCTTAAGACAGGATACCATATGCTAGGAATTGCAAAATTTCATTTACACATACACAAGCCTCCGCCTCAATCCTCTAGGAGAGGCAACATCCTCTTCTTCTGGTTTGGGAAGGACTTGAATACCAGAATTCTCCAAAGAAGGATCCTGAGAAAATTGCTTAGTAGACTGCAACTTCCAATCAAAAAGGTGATGTCAATATGTCTACATATATAAGAACAATCCATTTCAATCAATGAGAACTGAAAGGAACAAACCGCAGTCATATTATCCGAATGTTCTAAATGAACAAACTTTCACAAATCGATCTGATTCATGCTTTCTTCTAAGGATTCAAGAAGACAATGACGATGATGTCAATGATTGTTACAAAAGGCACAGAAGAAAGGATGTTATCAGAGGGCATAACACGCCAACTTCTGTTGGTTCATTTGGAGACCAGGAACTTTACAGCCTTTGGAGGAAAGTAAAAGACCACCAAATCACTTAAGGCAGATATTCTGCACATAATTTACTTGTGGATAAATGGACACATGGTAAAGAAATCCCTTAGTAGATATCTTAATATTCAAACATACTGCAATTTTCTTCAGCGTTTTCTTCTAGAGTAAGCCCCCACATCGAGTCATTTCATTCTCATTAAAACAAGTTCACAGTACCAAGTTCCATATGCCATAAAATGTTTAGTATTTTAGTGTGATCTCTGTGAAATTTAATATTCACAAATGCTTATCTGATTCACCACATTGTCATGTTAGTTATGCATCCATTTTGCAATAGTACGATTCGAACTGCTTATAAACACTTTAAGAAACATTTTTTATCAAATCAGGAAAAACAAAAGTAGGACATTTGCAGATCATCATTAAACATACCTCGGTGGTACTTATTTTGGCAGCTATAGCTTCTATTTTCTCCGAATATTCATTCAACTGACCCTTTGAAACCCTGTCAAAAGTATGTAAAAGATAGTTCAGATCATACGAGGATCTTCTCCACCAATTCTCATCAGAATAAATACACCAATAGCAGTAGATTGCAGGGAACTACAAACCATTTCATTTGCGTAAAAAGATAATAACCATAACAAGAATGCAGCAGCACCCCAACCAGAATTGTGCACCAAGGAAGAAGCAAACAATCATACTTTTTCAATTTTCGTATCAACTACTAAAGGCACCACTTTTGCAGATTCAATGTTTTATATTTCTAATTAGCATTAAAAAGAAAATAATGCAGCAAAGACACAAAAATGTCAACAAGATGAAGGGGTCAAACATATCCATTCCAGAAATAGAGTATACCCAGACCATAAAAATACAAATTAGGAGATACCGTCATACGAATCCTTGGAGTCCAATAAAAACATATCTATCTCCAACTCGAAAAATTGACGTGATAGGAATGTCAGGTAATCTGTGGAAAATGATTGGTTGACAAGTGGTTTTAGAAAATGTGTGCGAATAAAAAGTGATTTACAAAAATGTGAAAGTATTTATGAACGTGTATATATATTTTAAAAAAGGAACTCCTTAGTCCTTACCAAACATATAAACTACTATATAGTCGGCAAATTTACAAATAACAATGTTAATGGATTCCATAAAATGTGTCATTCGTAACTAATAATGAGTGGTTGCACTGATGTGTGTTTAAAATTGATATTTCACCTTGACTGAACTTATAAATCGTTTTCAAATTTGTATCCGAACAAGGCTTTTACTCTTATCAATCAGTCTACGTATAAATTTGTAAGGCGCAAATGAACAAGACTGGATGATACACGAGACAATGTTAAGGCATGCAAACCTTGGCAATCCTTCAGGAGTTCTCTCCTCTGCCAATTTCTCCAATTGCTCCCGCAAGGTAGCAACATACTGCACGGGTAGCATAATACATTAGAATTGGTATCATTTAAGTTGGACACAAAAATACAATACTAGTTCCAGACATAGTGCCAATAGAATTGGAATCTCTCAAAGAACAAGATTATAGGAAAATATGTGATAAATTATCTATTATATTTTTCATTTCAATCAATGTACTAACTAAACCGCAACTGGTTCAACTCCTTATCAATCAACGGGTCTGAATAGAAACTAAAAGAATATTGATGCATTTACCAAAAGAAGCATATATCAAGACTCAAGAGAAGCTCCCAAGAAAATTATCAAGGAGAGAGAATCAGCACTAAGACAACTATTCAATCAACAATTCTACTAAAAAGAACTCTGAATGTACATGTATGAGCTTTGATTGATTTTGCTGTTGCGGTGCAGTTGCAAGTAACCTTCGCAGGTTCACTTCAGTTTTGCTCAAAGCCATCCAACTTTTGGAAATATAAGATTAAACCAATCCCCTGCAACAAAAATTGTCGTGAAAATGTGTAACCAGTAAACATTCACAATCCACAAACAGCAGGTGCATATCATGATACAAAATTTCCGTGCATCATAAAATTCCTTGGAAGGATCTTCAATAATGCTTTAAAAAAATAAAAATAAAAATCATGATTTTAAGATACTTGAAAATTAGTATAAAGTTTCTCATCTACTAAAAGCTGCAAAAATCATGATTTTAAGATGACCTAACGATTAAAAAAAGTCATGGTAGCTATTGAGTTACTTTTCATGCTGAAATCAATTTGGATTTTACAAAGGCTAAAATGTGACAACCCAGGTCCTATTTTCCCAGTGTCAATGAAATAGTGTTACGAATGAAGGAAATTGTTGGGTTAAATCTTTTTTATCTCTAAGATTTCTCCGGCCACCAGACTGTTGAGATGCCAATCATCCTCTTTCACCATTTCTTCCTCTACATAATTGTTCAGAAACCTCACCAGCCCTCAAATTATTTTGATAAAATAATGAATAAAAACATACATCCCAATGCCTGAGAGTCACCATCCCTGCTACTCCTGAAACCTCATCCAACACCCCCAATAAACCCCCATCGCGATTGATAGTCTTCTCTAAATGTGTCATGTGTGGTAAATACACAATTACAAACCAAACAGACTTAGGAACTGAGTAAGACAAAATTTAGCAATTAGATTGTCAATGCTGAGATGATATAATCCTCCATTTACCTGAATTTACCAACAGTTTGTAGTACTAAGTCCCATCTTTCTCACACACTTACAATACACCAAAAACAAGCAATTTTTATGAAACAAAGTCAGATCCTTTTAAAAATTAACAATAACACACCAAAAAAAAAAGAAAAAAAGAAAAGGTTATCCACTCTAAAATTTGAGCAACAGATATGAAGAAGAAGAAAACGAACAAATTAATTAAACAGACAGAAACATGGACAACAGTAAAATTTAAGAACCGGGGCGTCGATCGAAATCACAATCGCAGATGAACCGGGGCGTCGATCGAAATCACAATCGCAGATGCTACTGCCATCAAAGAAATCGGAAATTGATTTAGAGAACCTGAGATTTGCAGAGTCATTGTAACTCATTCGAGAATAGGATTCAGATTTTCTTCATCTTACACGAGCGATGGAGCTCTGCTTGACCTTGTTAGAATCGGACACCAATGTGAGAAGTAGAGGCGGCGGGGGTTAAAGGTGGAGTATGGTGGCAGAGAGGAGAGGATGAACGAGGCGAGAAATGGAGAAACAAAAATCCCCGCAACTGAGTACGTAAGGATTTAATTCAAATCTTTCAAACTTTAGATAGAGAAATGTAGAACTTGGAAAAGCTTAAGAGAATACGGGGATGCTGATCGAAAACCAGGCCTCCGTTACAGACTTACAGTTGGTCGGATTCGCATGAAATGTAATAGGATGATCCCTTCGGTCAGCTGCTCCGCGTGCTCGTGAATTCTTGATAAATTCATTCCCATGGGGCCACGTCCACTTATTTTGCGGGCCTGGTTGTTTTCACACCCCTCCCTCCCTCTCCTAAACCGCACGCATAATTATTTTATAATTTTTTAAAACACTATTTCTTATTTTTTACCATTCAATTTTAACACTTTCCATTAATATAATATATAGAACAAGACCTTAAACATAATGACAAGATTTATAATTAAGTTTTAATGTTTTGATTCGTCATGTATTTTTAGCAGAAAAATTCAAACACCCGCGCGAGGTGCTTGAATAGTGAAACCCGCACACACACAGCCCACACTAATGGCGGTGGGGCCCGGGTGGGGGGGCAGTTCAAATTTCTGGTCCCGCGCGGGGACCAGAAACGGGCTTGTATTTTTAGTTAGAAATGTTTAGTATTGCATTTTGCACTTTAGTATATTGTTCCTTTGACGTATTTTTGAATGGTCCAGCGTACTTATATATATTATTTTTGAGCAATACAAATTTACTTTTACGAAAAAAAAAAAGAGATTTATAATTGAACTTTGTTCATGACGGAGTGGAATTTGAAAAAGTCCATAATTTGTCTCCTAAGTTTCTTATAAGATGAATTCATCATCTATCTTTGCAATTGACAAATAAATTGCAATTGACAAATAAATTGATGTTAAGGGGATTGATCAATTCATCATCTCGTCTTTGCACACTAATTATTAAGTACCAATATATTGACAACTTATATTACTAATATATGGCCGATAATTGATATGTACTCAGGAACGGATCCAGGATTTTATTTAGGGCCTAACTGAAAGTTGTAACATCATAAACTTCATACATATAACAAAAAGAGTCGTTACATCATATTAACTAACGAAATTGTGATCAACGAGGCTTTGAACTATGATGTATCATTTATGCCAAATTCCCAAATAAAATGCTAAATATTAAAAAAAAATTTCAAATACAAATCTTGTCTTCTGAGAAGACAAGATTTGTAATTGAAAATACTACTTTAGGTTCCATTTGGTCAGACTTTTTCATCATTCCAGAGGCTCAAGACAAATCCATTAGTTTCTGGAAGATCTCAAGAAATAATCCTTCTATTATGTATAAAAATTCAATAATACTTGGAAACCTCAAGATAAAAGTCCATTTATTTTTTCTATGAAAAAGCATTTGCATCTGTTTGGAAATTTTCACTCGTAACCAAACCAATTGCAGCCTCCAAAAGTTGAATGAAGCCACTGAATTTGGATTCATCAATTCTCAAATATTACAATTTACAATCTATATCTACTTATCTACAAAAAGAAAAAGGAATCAAGAATACAGAATGTTGACCTGTAGTAACCACGAATTGAGATATGCCTGGTCGTCTGCTCTCATCAACTCACGCGAGTTGGAGACTTTGAGGCTTCGGCGCTTCAATTTTGAGAGTAAGAATCGAAACTAGAAGAAGAGATTACAAATTAATCATTAATTTTATGGTGTAATTTGAATTGAAGAAGATTTGGGAAGCAATTTTACCTCTAGGTTTTGAGAATTGCAGAATTGGGGTTTCCTTGCCGTGCCTTCAACCTGAGTGTAGAACAAGAGAGCCAGAAAGGGAATGACGAGAGCCAGAGAGGGATATCAGATATGAAATTGGGTTGCTGATTTTCATTGGATTGGGTAATATTTTTGGCCCTCACTAATTCATGTAACGGACTGATGGGTATTCACAATTTTGGACCTAACTAGAAAATTCTTTGGACCTAACTACTCATGAAAATTTGCCCTTTTATTTGGTCCAACTGGTGAACTGGGCCTAACTACAGCACAGCCCAGTTCACCAGTGGATCCGTCCCTGTATGTACTCCCACCCCTATTAGGGAGTAGTACCACATATCAATCGAAAAATGATCTCCTACCCATAGTGGGTAGGATATCCTACCCATAGTGGGTAGGTGCCAAATCAAGGGGGAACACCTACCCACTATGGGTAGGATATCCTACCCACTATGGGTAGGAAATCATTACTCTATATCAATCATCAGCCAACATATTAATATTTGATCTTTTGTGCATCCGTTTCTGTGTAATTGACAACCCAACTTCATAATGATATCGTGCAAAAATTTATTTATCAGTTGCAGTTTTTGTTTTATTTTTTTCTTACTCAATTCATGACTTCGTACTCATGCGATCCAAACTAAGCATAAAAGAGAACTCAAGACAGAGTATATATTTTGCTAGCCAAGTTTAGTTAGATTAAACTGTCAAATATAGTTTGCAAAAACAGTTAAGATCTGGTACCTACTGTGGGTACCATCCGGAAAAAAAATTCGTGAGAGCCCCATCGATCCCCCACCATCAGGGGATAGTTATATATTCTTCATCTAACGTAACGTAGATACTAAAAAAAATTGGTAACATGGAGCCCTCACAGGGCACCACATGACGTGGGTACCGTACTCACGTTGGGAACAGAGCATTAGCGTAAAAATGTGTACATGTTTGTATAATTTCTATAGAAAATAACCAGTTACAATGTGTCCTATATACATCCTAACAAACAATATATTTGCTAATTTGCCTGACAAAAATAATCGACTTTCTCATCAATGCCCATCATGTAGGATAGAATGGCGTTGACAAAAGGACTTCAAACGTTCTAATGCTTCTTTAAGCGATGAAGGCTGAACAACAAAAGTTATTGGGACCCAAATTTGCAGCCCCACCGCAAGTCCTGCAATTTCATATCTACTTGTTAGGACTACTGAAGTTTCATGTAGGTTTCAGGTTTGATTTAATAATTGACATTTGTACTTAGTCCACTCGGAGGTAAGGTTTTGTCCCCATTTGACTAGGTGTAAACTACTTTTCTTTCAATAAAATTATATCTTGTGCTTGGATTTTGGAACCAAAATAGTTATATTAAAAAAAAACCACTAAAGTTTCATACATATATATGAGAACATACACCAATTTCAGATTTTTACAGTTCGATGACATGTTTGGTGAGTGAATTGAACAGTACTAAATAGTATAAAGAAAGAAAAGAAGCTAATATCTAATATATTACTAGTATTCGCACCCGTGCGATGCACATGTATCATTAATGTTGATAATCTACGATTTTATAACACATAGCAAAAAATTTCATGAAATGTCAAACATGTATAACGTATTACTAGGTTGAATCAGTAATGTTGGAAAATAATCTTTAAATATGACACTTGCATTGGAATTGATTCGTATATCATTATTATCACATATCGCCTTTTAGTTTATTATAATATTATAAAATTTTAAAAATTTCATGTTTACAACTAATATTGTAATGTAAATTTAAAATTTAAAGTTTAAGTTTCATTTGTTTTAATTTTGTTTTTAAAAGTTAATGTTTGAATTGTTTTAATTTTTTAATACAATTTAATTTTGTTTTTCATTTTTTTTAATACAATTGATACTTGAAAATGTGATGAAAAACAATCATTACATCATATCTCCAATCTAGCAGAGTAGTTTGCATTAGTTTTTGGGAGTTAACATTGGAAAGAACCAAAGTTCAATTGTGAGGTCATCCCACAACAACAACCTATTTGGGTTTGGGTCGACCTAGGGCGTCAAGCTATTCTGATTAATCTTGTGATTGTCATATATTTCACCAACTTGTTCATAATTAAATTTTAGTAGCATTGCTTATGCTTGGTCATGGTTTTCGTCAAAAGTTGGATTTGTTTCTTAACTTGGAACCCATTAGTATCAGATGCAAGTTATAACCAAGAATAACCAAATATGTGAAACTTACATATGTAAATCGCTGGGACAGGTGAAAATACTTGAAAATTTGTGAGACTCCAAAAAAAAGGAGGGAAACTCCTTTTGCGGTTGAAGATAAAACTTAGCATCCGTTCGGGTAGCACTATTTTCCAGCTTAAAGTAATTCCCCTAGCATCTACAAAGGCCCATACCCGTTGTAATTCATTATTCCTAAAATACCCTTGCTTTTTGGCAAGATAAATTTTCCATGGGTCCCACTTCCTTTGCAAGAAGAGACGGCAAGAGGACTGATAAAGAACAGAAGTCTGACAAAGGAAAAGAACAAAAATACAAAAGAAAAAGTGAGGCCAATATTGGTATTAAGTAATTCAACGGCTATAATTCAAATTCAGTAATACAAACTCAGAGGGATTAAATGAAATTCAAAAAGTTATAATGAAAAGTTAATTCCAAAAATTAAAATAGGACACACATTTCTGAGGACCCGATAAAGTTCAATGGCTATCCATTATTTCAAGAAACACAGAACCCACATCCACATTTTGCATACATTGTTACCAGAGCAATCCACTCCTATCTCCGGTGCATATGCATGGAGCTGTTCCCCAAGCATTGATCTTTTAAACTTTGAATAAAGTCCAAGAACCCCTGGAACTTCCCACTTTTATCCTGAATATCTCCAGATTCCAGAGCTTTCTCCTCAGAACCAATTTGAGCAACTCCCCCAATTAAAGAAGTCCATCAGACGCCGTTCTACTCTTTTAAGTTACTAAAAATCTGCTTTGCATATTCGAGCCATCCATATTTAGCATACATATCACACAAACTGCTGCCAACACACATCAAACATTGCCACCCCAGCAGAATTCGAGCATGTAAATGGGCACCCCATTGCAAATCACTAATATTGTTGCACGCACTAAGAACTGAAGCATAAGTCATCGAGTAATGTACAAAACTTTGACTGTACATTTTAACAAGCATACTAATAAGTGTCTGTTAGCAATTCCCATACTATGATAGGATAGAAATAATTGTATTGCACAGAACATTATCGCGCTCAGGCAATGTGTGTAATTTAAATAAAAGAAATTAAAGTTATGGCATAAAATTTAAACTTTTATTTCGTTTACACTTAAAGCAAAGTCGTGTTTTCAATTGATTTGAATTTCTTTTCGAGCTTTCATTTTTCCAGCTTTCTCAAATATAAAGTTTTGCCTATGCCTCAATTTCAAGAGGCTTTAATGTAGTCCCCAAAGCAGAAAAATGTCATAAATTCAAGAATTCACATTATGTATGTTCATTTACCATAGTGATTTTATTCTTACAATCTCAAGCATAACAAAACTAGGTAGCATAAAAGAAGGAAAAATAATCTGGAAACTGACTATTGTTGTACCAAAACAAACCTGAAAAGAAAGAATGCTCACAATCAAGTTTTCATGCCTCCAAGGCAATTCAACTGCAATTTGAAAACAGAGAATTCCTAAGCACAAATATCACACCAAGATGCAAAGTAAATAATCAAATCAGAGGTTAAGGCTCCAAGGTGAAATTAATCAACCATAATTATATGCATCAAACAATTTGCTAAAAGTAACTCACGCAATCGATACATAATCACTCGTGCAATCAATGCCCTCGCACTTCAAAGTTGAAATTCTGTAGCTTTCCAGTTGAAAATGAATCGCTGCAACTAAATCAACCGTAGAAAGACGCGGGGCGGGGGTATTGAATCACTGCAATTAAATCTCTTCGAGTTCAATTGAAATTTTTCCAGTCAAAATTTTGTGGGTTTCCAATTGAAATTGAATCGCTGGAATTGCGCAATCGATGCAATTTCCTAATGACCGATCAGAAAAAAATCATTTGAAAGTGGAGAAACAGAGACCGTTAGGAAGAGAGTAAGTAGAAAGGAAGCGAGAGAACGTGAGAGGCATGAGTGGATAAGCACAGAGATGTTGGACCATGCTACAGCTCAATACATAAAAGTGACAAAGTGCGTGGAGATCAAGCTTTATTTTAGAGATCTTAGCCAAATGAATTTGAGCAATTTAAGGTCTTCTTCTATCGGGGATAAAAATTATCCAAAATCTTTTCTCTCTCTTTTCAATCATATACACTTTTCTATATAATATTAACCACATATTTTACACGGAATACCGAACGTATCAAACTTATACCCAATCAAACATACCCTAAATGGTACCAAATAAATTCTATGTGACAGAGGAAGTTAATTGAAGTAATCATTGAACATATTAAACTGTCAGGTCACATAATTAATGCTCCCATTTCAATACCAATATACCATATAAAGCGTGAGTATTAATCCGATAGGGTACGGATTCCCCTCCATTCAGAGGAGGATGACACGTAAGAAAAATTGGTACTATAAAACATCATTTATTGATAGAAGATTATTGACGACGTGATTAAATGTGATAGTTACAACACACCAATTGTTTTAAAATCAATTAGAAATTAAAATTGTCAATCACACTTCTGTTTTATAATATATAATATAGTATTCACCCCCGTGCAACACTAGTATTCACTCTCCTGCGTCGCACAAAAGAAAATTTTCATAATTGTTTACTTAATATCAGATTAAATAAAGCCAATGACTAACATATAAATAAAAAAAATACTAAAACAAAAGTAAAATGTAATGGTTTTTATGTTATTATTACAAATAAATTGAAAATTTATTTACTAAATAAATTAATATAAAATTTGAAAAACTTCTTTGAAGACAATGTTTGACATCAAATAATTATACATATAGATGCATAATAGTATAATACAATATAATATTTACTGATTGTATCTCATATTTTTATTTAAAATTTTTGTTAGAGGCAAATCGTAAAACATATGAAAAATACAAGTTAGACCATGATTTCTAAAATGTAACTTTTGCATCACTAATTAATTGCCTAATTTCATGTAATTAACTTCATATGAAATTGGCATATGTTACTAATAGAAAGAAAAAATGTAGTTATCAAAAGCGATTTAATCGTATAAATTCATTCAATGTGTAACCTATGTGATTATTTTATTTCATTAAATAGAGTTCAAATTGTCACAATATTAATTTTTTTTATTTGAAAAGCAATTTAATTAAAATTTTAGTTTATAATTACTAAAGAAAGAACCCAACTCTTAATGGCTGACCTATTACAATAGAAAACATGAAAGTAGTAGCATACACATGCACCACTCTTAATTGCACACCATAGAAAAACAAAACAAAAAAGGTATTGGCTAGAAAAATAGGATCAACTACATATATATATATATATATATATATATATATATATATATAAAGATCTTAAGATGAAAATTTACACGAGAGCTCATTCATTATAATTCATGTCTACGAAAAATATTGTATTTAAAGAATATGTGTTGAAGAAAGCTTCAGATCCTGGAGTTATTTGTGAACCCGTGAAATGGACAAATGCTTATTATTTGGCAAATAGTGTTTTAATACATTAATTAATATCATTATCACTATTTTGTCCAAGGGATGAAGTGCTATATGTCTTCATGTGACAAACAAAAAAGATTGAAGACATCGATCTCTTCGGCAAGTGCAGGATGGGAAGTGTCACAACCCGAATTTCTGCTAATTAAATTTTGGCTATTACTTGATCAAAACCGTTAATTATGGGTAAAGGTCAAAGATTTAAAAGAATTCAATTAGGTCGATTGAAAATTTGTGAATTTAATGGACTTGATTAGAAGTTGATGGATTGAGGATGTAATATTAGCTCTTGAGGACCTAATTAAATGGTTTAATGGAGATTGAGGACCCAAGGTTGCAATTATATATATATAGGTCTACTCCTATATATATATAGGTCTACTCCTTTTTTTTTTTTTTTTTTTTTTAAATTATACCTATTGACCTTGACCAACTTTGTCTTTGTTTACCTACTATTTTATATGTAAGAGTCAAATTTGTTGCAGAAAGTAGTTAGAACCTTGTATAGCTCTATGTAGGTATTTGACTTTATGTAGGTTAGTCATAAATGCTATAAGCGATCATAATTCACAATGAAATAATCCGGGAAAGAATTGTTAGGAAGGGGAAACTGGTCTACTATTGAAATAGCACAATCAGTTTAAACCCGCTTTTGATTTAAAATCAATTTGACAAAACGAATATTTTATTATATAAAATCATAAAACTTTGACTATCTAAAAGCCCAAAACGAACAAATTATTAGTGAACTAAAAGTTACAAAAAGATATACCATCTAAGGACTTTCTTGAGCTTAAGTTATTTATTAGAAAATAATAAACCAAAGAAAATAGAATTAGAAACCAAAAGATTAGTAGAAAATCTAGATCAAAAACTTAGTTTATTTGATAAACAGATCAATATTATTAATATTATTTTAGAAGACATAAAAGCAATAGCTAGTAGATAAAGTGGAGTCAAGTGAAGAATTTACATACGCTTTAGAAGTAGCGACAAATTATAAAGAAAGAATAGTGAACCAAGAATAGATATCTTAAATATTGTTCAGATAAAAGTAAAACAGATCAACATTATCAAAATTTATTTAATTTTCAATTAACATTAATATTACAATTAAAAGAAAAAGGTATTCCTTCTACAGATATAAGCTGAATTTGATAAAATAATGTAGGTTATAAATAAAATTCATATTACTGAGCAAAGAGAGTTATTACCACTAAATATAAATTTTGGACATATCAAGGTAAAAATGGAGAGAAATCGTGAGAATAATATACAACCTTTTAGTGAACATCTAGAACTATACAAGATAGAAGGAGTAGACCTATAGATAATATTTCTATGCAGATACTTTTTAAACAGTAATACTTTTAAGACGAGGATCCTGTAAAGTAGAAGTTCACCAAGTTTAGTACAATTAGAAGATGAAATAGATGTTGATAGAAATTTGGAATTATATAATAATGAACAAATAAATGCTTTAAATCCTGTGAATTTTATATGAAGTAGGACCATTAAATATAAATACAACATTAATTAGAAGTAGTAGAGAAGAAAGCCTTAGAGTAGTAGATAACTCTCATCTTATGAATTTATTAGAAACAATCCAAAAATTAAACAACAGAAAAAGATTTATACATATTGGATTAATAGTAATAGAATTAAGGGATTAGGAAGAAAAGAATTAGGAACTAAAGTATTAACACTAGTATTAGATAAATCATGGCAACATGATTAAAGAAAGCAATTATAGCAGAATGGAAGTAGATTTAAGTAAAAATAGTGCTTTATTTTATTGTGCTCCATCAATAACAAAAGATATACAGGATTTAAAAAATTTAAAAATAGGATTACAAACTAAGGGATATGATAATTTTATAGGAAATAATTTAGTAGTAAGTATTGGAGTTTTAGGAAGAGCTAGTAATGTATCAGAATGAAATTTAAAATAAATATAGACGGAATAGTTCAAAATATAGCCAAGAAAGGAATAAAAATGATAGAAACCAAGAAAATTAACCTTAAGAATTAGCTGGATTAGAATGGAATTTAAAAGACTTTAGCAGAAATGTATAATTCAATAATAGTACCGAAAAAGTATTATATATGAAAATAATGATGGAACATCTACCTTAAGATTTACACAATTCAAACAAAAAACAAATAAAAATGAAGAAGAAGAAAATGATTCTGAATTAGAATATAATTTAGTAAATATAATAGATGATGAATCAATATATGATACAGAACAATTTGATACGTAAATGAAGATATTGAAAATGAAAACTATGAATTTGATACAATAGGATACAGCTTTATATGAGGAAGAAAATATGAATGAAGAAATTGAAGAAAACATAGATGTAGGTTTCAAAATGCATAAGAAACTCAAATAACTATAGAACAAATTGTAAATAAAAAAATTTAATACAATTAAATATTCAAGATCAAGTTGACGATATGCTAATAGAATGTATGTGAGGGCTAGATTAAGCTATATGAAGAAGCATATAATAAATTAGAAAGATATTTTTAATTTACCATTAGTTACGTAAATAATAAAAGGAAATTGTATGTTGAGTGATTTCTTTAAAGTAAATGTGCTAATTATATGGACTATGTCAACCAAGTATTCCTAGAAAAAGACTAAAACCAGAGTTTGAAGGAACAATAAGATCACAAACAAGTAGAACAATTTGGCAGAAAAATGGGTACCAAATTCTAGCTTAAAAATATGAAGGTGAATCACAGTATATAGGAAAAGGATCTAGAATGCCTATAGGAAAATTATATAGTTCAGATATGTTGTTATTAGAACAACAAAGTCCACAATTATGGCCCGATGAAATACTAATATGGGAACAAACAGTAGTTAGAAATTGGGAAACCAATAAAAAATCAGATATAGATATGTTTTCATATTTAGAAACAACATTAGGACCAACAGCTTTAGGATTATGGCAAAGTAAAAAGGCTAAAAATCCTGATGAAATAAATATGATTAAAGCCTTAGGTGATAATCCATATAATTTTACAAGCCAAAATAGAATTTTATTATTAGGAGTTGATCCAGCAAAACAGAATACTTTTATTCAAGATACAGCTATTAGAAATCTAGAACAATTAAGTATTAAGGATTTTAAATATATTAAAGAATTTAGTACAGACTTTATATATATATATATATATATATATATATATATATGCATAGAAATCAAACAAGACTCAATTGGAACTCTTCAACAGAAACGAGAACCAGAGAAGCCGAAGTCAATACGTGAAAGAGGAAGAAAAAAAAAAGAAAGGAAAAAGAGGAAAAGAAAACGGAAAAAAGAAGGGAAAGCTTGGGTTCGTCGTGGTTTTGCATGGTAAGTGTATTTTTTCAATTTTGCTCTATTAAATTTGAGGTAAATAGTGAAATTAATTTTAGGGTTTTACCAATAGATATTGGGGATTCGAAATTTATCATTGATTTGGGTTAATTACTTATTATTAAGATATTATTTTGCCCCAATTAATTATTTTGAAGTGGAATTGATGGTAATTGAGTAGTTGGTGATAAAGTTGATTGAAACTAACATTACCTAGATGCTGAAAATTTAAGACTTTATTATGTGATTCGATTGAGTGGTTCCAATAGTATGAAATATGGTAAAATCAATGGAAAAAGAGAAATAAAGTTATGGAATGGAGAAATTGGGAAATGTTAGAAAAGTTAAAATGTGGTATTGAATGTAGGTAGACAATTGGTTGGAAATTCATGTATACAGGTTTTGATTAGAATACCATTATTATTTTAGGTAGTGACGAGACGATTGGGAACGCCTACCAGCTGAATTAGGAGCAGTTCGTAGTTCTGTAAGTGGAAAAATCATATTTTCATAAAGTAGCACGTTTTAAATTCCAATATATTTTTAGAAATTATCATGACATGTTGTTGCAATAAATATCTCAGAAAATCATGAACTTTATTAAGTAGAGTTTCTTTTCTAAAAGATTATGTGAAATTTCTTTTAAAACCATCATAAAGTGCCTTGTTAGAATTACCCGCTCTGCACTGTTGTGATGTGTTCCACAGTGTATGACCAGAATTATAGAGGTCTTTGGGACCCACTTTCGTACGCATATAGGCTTTGGGCCGTGTACGGGGGTGCTTAGCCTTTGGGCTTGCTCACAAGGTATGACTAGATATTCGATTGTATCAGATTTTTGAGCGACACACCACATGTATTGAGAGTACTCGACACAAGTGTGTTGTTGCTCGTTGGTACCTTTGATGTTATTTTTCAGTAAATTATCTTTAGCTACAGAATTCAGTTTTAGAAAGCAAAATCCATTGGAAACGGTATAATCAGTGGTTGTTCAGCTAGAACAATATCAGTTATTAGTATTACCTCGGTGATTTTCAATATTTATATGCAGATTTAGCTGTAAAAATTTAATAAACGACATTTAGAAATTATTATATGATCTCAGCAGTATTTCAGTGCTCCACGATATACGTTTTATTTTAAGTATTATTTAAATTCATGTTTTTAGACTCAGAGTTTTGTAAGTAAAGTTTAATTAGAATTCTCAGCCTTCAAACTTTATAGTTATATATTTTGTCAAGTGAAATAATTTTTCAGAAATAAAGGATGTGGAAAATTATATAAAAGTATTTGCGAACTTCTCCACTCACTGAGTTACCAGCTCACATATTTTCCAACATTTTCTTATAGGAAGGGTCGAGCTTGAGCATTATTGGATTGCCTGTGGAGTTCTAAGCCGACCACCATAGTATTCAAATGATCCATGCTTAACTTAGCAGTCGTCACATTTTGTTATGCATGTCGAATGTGCTTGAGGTTTAATTTTGTTTAAAAATATTGGGTTTAGAATTATTTATCATTTTCTCAATTATAATTCTTTTCCCACAATTTTCGCATATAATGTTAAATATTTTCAGATTGGTTATTTCATTTTATTTACGAAACCCATTAATAATTTTTATGAATTCATTTTAGTACAGAGAAGTTAAAATTTCATGTCAAGTTCAGCTTGCCTTGGTGGTGGGTCCAGTGTCAGGCTGGCCTCCATCATCGGCGCACGCCACGTATCAAATTATTATAGATAATTTGGTGCGAGGCGTGTCAGGAAGATAGAAGATGTCTCTCTGTGAATGATGTTTTATGTGTTCGAGCGATGTTTGAGCAGTTTAATGAATGCTGAGAGGTCAATTATTTAATTGCGTATATATGAAGTGGGGTGCAGCAGTTAAAAAATACAGCATCTTGCCCATATGATTGCACAATTGCCATAAAAATAATAAATTTGAATTATTATCATTATTAATTATGCTAACTAAAAAGCCACGTGTCACAAAATAACTTAACTGGTCCAGTAAATAATCAACTAAATAGCTGTTCTAACAACTATTTTTCAATTATCAATTTCTATATCACTTCAACTTTATATAATATACATAGATATAGATTATAAAAAAAAATTATAATTACATCATAAATTTATTTAGAAAATGTGTAAAAAGTTATAAGTTCATCATAGATTTGTTGTTACAAATTTATAAAGTTAAAAAGCATAAAAGAAATAGTAATTTATAAAAAAAATAATTCAAAAACATAAATGAATACTGAAAAATGTTAAATACTAAAAATAGATGTTTTACTCTCACCATAATGAAATTGTAAATTCTTTAAGCAAAGTATGAAATTGGCAATTAATAGTTATTAAAAGTTAATAAAAAATTTTATTCAAATAATCTAACTCATTAAAAGTTTAAGAAACATATAAATGAACAATGCATAGTACATTTAATAATTATGCTAACAATATATATATATATATATATATATATAATACTAGTGTTTCTACCCGTGCGTTGCACGGGGAAACATATATTTAAGATATAATTTAATTAATGGTATTGAATTTGTGATAAGGGAATGATGGGATCTATAGCAATTCTAAGAGCGCGTAAGATGGATACCTAATGTAATTCAGAAAATAGGTAAATATCAAGATTATTATCCTTTGCGTGGGAATATAATTTTTTTATTAATTATTTAATTCAGAAAATAAGTAGAATGGGCGGGAAAATATCCTGATTATATACATATAATAATATAATTTATAATATATAATATATATAGATATAGATATAGATATAGATACTAGAGTATTTGTAACACCCGCCCCAGTACGTACAGCGGCATCGTACTAGGAAGGGCGTTACCTGCGTGACGTCACCGAGCTAACACATTTGCAAACGTTTTACGAAAACCCAAAAACGATAATTTGCATATATATATCTAACGTGATAGCTCCAAAAGTTATATTACAAAAGAGATTGCAAAAGAGTGATTTTATACACACATGACCCCAAAATCTTTTCCCTTCCCATTTCTACACGTCGACAAGCTCACGCATGAGAGGATCCTGCGCCACCTCCAACTTGCCTCCTACTCGCAGCATCATCTAACACATAGAAAAGAACACACGTGAGTCATAATGACTCAGTAGGAAGAGACACAATGCACATGAACATCACATGTTACTTTCGGGCCCATTGCGAATCATGTGTTAGCATTGGCGCCGTTATAAACATTTGGCCGGCCTCAGAACATCATCGGGCGTAGGTCCTCCTGTGAGGCCATACTATCGGTTATTAGCGTAGGTCCCCATTCGACCGATGTATCATTCGTTGGGGCGTAGGTCCCCCATATTTGGCCGAAAACATATCATTAACGTAACACATGATAGGCAATCCAATCCAAACACGCATGACATATGAGTGCACATGGACGAGACATTCATATCATAGCATTTGGCAACAACATAAGCATATCATAAACCAAGGCTAGGAAGCACCTAACCCTAGAAAATCACCATAGCAAGCCAACCATGTCATACTTCACCAAACTAGGAAATTAGCCAAAGAAACTTGCATACATAGCTATCTAAGGATCATTCATGTCTCCACTTACCTCCTACATAGATATTCTATCTCAAACCTACCTCAAAAGATAAGAATTCAAGCTAGGAGATTGGTTGGATGATTCCTCTTCTTCCTTCCCTCTTCTCTTCCTTCCTTCCTCTTGATTCCAAGGTTGTAACTAGGATTGGAGCAATGATCCACAAGCCAAATACCAAGCCAAAGTCTTAAAATCACACTTGAACTTGTTCTCTAGGGTTTTGGGGAGTTGGGGTCGAAAATGATGGAAAAACCCCAAGCCAACGTGTTAAAACCCAATCCAACAGCCACGACTTAAAATTACTGGTCAGAACTTACCCTTTTACTGGCCAGAACTTACAAATTTACTTGTCAGAATATCGTGAAACCTTACGGCCAGAATTTATGATACTGGCCGCTAAAATACCATACGACCGTAATAAAGTCTCTCAGAATCCATGCATCTCACCCTTCAAGAATTACTACCAGTAACTCCATAAACCTTACTACCAGAACCCATATAATACTACCAGATCTCCAAGTCATACCGCCAGTAATTACCTCTCTCGTAAATTTTGGCACATTTCCTCATTCCACAAATTACGGTCAGAACTATCTTACTTACGGTCAGAACCCTATAATTACGGCCAGTAAACCATAAACTTACTACCAGTAAATCTCGATCGCAGAATTTTGTAGCGGCCTCGTTACCGGCTCGGGAGGCCGTTTCGATACTTAATACCGTACATAGCATCATAACGAAGTCACCAAGGGTCCAAACACATATTCATCACCTCACGATCATACATAACATCATAAATCACATGCATAAACGGACGGGGTATTACAGTATTTCACCCTATTTTTTTATTCATTTTTACTATTTTTTAATACATATTTAATTGATTTGCCGCTCAAACTTTTAATCCAGTTATTTTACTTTTTTTTTAGTTTGAAACATACATCACACACGTCTTTCCATTACCGTGAATTCAAAATTCCTTAATTATTATTCTACTTGCCATCTTTATTTGTGATTTGTGCAAATCTTCTCCCTGGAATTTTTCAAGCACCCGCACGGGGTGCTTGAATTGGAACCCGCACAAGACTCAGCCCCCCCTTGATGGCGGTGGGACCCGGGGTGGGGGGGCCGACCAAAAATCTAGTCCCGCGCGGGGACCAGAAAACATCTTCCAAATCTCCTAAAATCTTGCATTCCAGCGAGATAAGGTCGCCATCTTCATCTCACACATTATGGTATTCAAATCATTCTATCTTTATGGCAGATCTTTCACCCCATCTTTGCTCGAATCCTCTTTTTCCAATCTTTATCGCAGATCTTTCACCCGTATCTTCCAATCATTCAATTGATTTTCGAATTTAGTTGCTACTTTTTTTCAATGGGGATTGATTTTTTTTTTCTATTTTTTTCGTGTAATAGTTTTTCTTTTCTTAATTTACAGATGGAATGCAATGGCTGAAGCCATGTCTCATGTAAATTAGTACATAGAGAATGGACTATGTGACCCATCCTGTTGGAGGTTATTTTCTCCCTGTTAATTATCGGTTTCTTGGTGAGGATGTGAATTGATCCTGGTTTATCAATTTTATTTATTTTATGAGCAATTGTTCGAAACTTTATCTGTGTTCTTTTTGGAATTTTTGGATTTGTCGTGTTAGTCTTAGTCTCTTAACTATGGGGATTTGCCCACTGTATATGTCAACTTTAGCACCACTGATTCGTAATGCATACAAAGATGGCAATAGACTAATAGAAGTTACATCACTAATATTTAGGCTTTGGGAAAAGAACAAAAAAGTCAAAAACAATGGAAGAGAATGTCGTTGAAAGTTTGGGCATTTCCAGTATGGCATTTCCCCTCTAAGGATTGGTGACTTTCAGTATTTGAATGCGTGACTTTGAACGGTCTCCAGATAACTTTAGACAGGTACACATTTTGTATATCAGCTCTTATTATGGATTATCAATTTTATATGGTCATTTGGTTTGTTAACTTTAATTTTGATATCTTGTGTTTTGTTTTCTGTTTTAGATGTTATATGTGAGATTGTTGTTTGCTAATCAATTAAAGGTAAGAATCTGAAAGCCATAAGACCAAGCTAACTGACGATGGTGGAAGATTTTCATGAGTATGATTTTAGTGTTATATTCTTTATGATTACCATATGTATTTGTTGCTACTTTAACATTTTCTTTTTGTCCTATATAGTAAGAATAGATTGTAATGTACATTGCGGGGCTATTGTAGACAAGATAAGTATTTGTACATTCGATTCATGCTTGTATTGGTTGGGAATACAGATTTTACACGATTTAATTTCTTCCTATTTCATGAGTTTTCCCCCCATTTTTGCAGCCTCCATAATTGTTGGTTGAAGATGATGAAGATATCGCTCACACACCTTCCTCAAAGCATCGCGCTGATGAAGATGATGATCCTTGCTCCAAGTATTCAGAAATCTAGCAATAAAAAGCTACAGAGTATTTGAGACGCCCTAGATGTTAATGTCTAAGATCTCATCCCACTCAAACATTGGCTACTTTTCATTTCGTACTTTTCTTTTGTCATGATTTTAAGTTTGAACTTTTTTAGAGTGATTGCTTTGGATTTTGCAATTTAGATGGTTCAGTTGGAGTTTTGATTAATTTGGATGGTGTTGTTATTTGATTTGATCAATACTTAATGGTTTTTTGAAAAGAGGTTTTGTTATTTCATTTGAGGGGTTATACTTCTCATCAATTTTTATGGTTATTGCTATAGGGCCTTATCTTTCTTCTCCTCCATCTCTTCTTCTTCTTCTTTAGTTGTTTGTCGTCTAATTCTCTAATCTCATCTCATCTGTAATTCAATCTGTGAATATTATTTTAGCTAGATTGATTTTATCACAATGGTCATAAATGCAAATCTAAAATTATCACTTATTTGCCAGACAACCATATACCAAGACACGCATAATGAAAACAACAAAGCAAAAATTCATCAATGGAACAAAAGTAATGCTTTTGACGATACATTCATTGCTATGGTACTACTTGACCATATAAACTTAATGTAACAGGGTCGAGTGAGGGTCAACTTGACCCTGTTCTTCTAAGTATCTAATTTGACAAAGTTGAGTCGATGCTTTTTGATAGGTGTGTACTTCCCTCTTCCTTAGTGCTCCCTTTGATTGCTTTTCAATGTATCAATTTCTCACCATTAGTCCCAATGTAAAATTAATCAATAATCACGCACACATTCTTCGTCATTTCTCTTGCTTCTGTTTCTTAAGTCCTGGTTAATTAACTCATCCATTTAAGTTGAAGAAGCTATCAATAGAATCAATTTTATTTCCCTGAATCAACTATCAGCGGCATTGAATGTCAATTCAGAAATTTATTACCATTTTAGTGCGTTCGACAATGTGGTCTTATTTTTCCAATTAAATGTGATCTTTTTTTTTTTGTCCAAGTGTGGCTCCTCCTCAAATCCATTGTGTAGCTAGCTATCCATCCAAAAAGAACTATGATGGATTGTGAAACATATATCAAGAACATATTTGTGTTAGATAATGTCGTGTGATGCTGTGATGCTAATAAAATCATACAAATGGTCCCTCTATAGGTTTGGCCCAGTTATTGGTTTTCTGGTTTCTATCGTTAGAGAGAAATGGATAAATACCACAATACCACTATAGCTCATTACATCGCAACTCTTATATTTAAATATTCTTTAGAATTACTCAATATTGTAGGTGATGATTGAATTATTCTTAGATGTTTTCTTTTTGTAACCATTGTGATTGTATGTTCTTATACAATCACATTTTTATACAAAACTAATTTTTACCAATAATGTTATATAAAGGATTAGAAAGTTTACTTGCCTTCATTATATTTTAGCTAGGACTTTCATTATAGAACACGATATAACGCCTAATGCTAGACTCTGGATTGTCATTGGCCTTTGAACGTGTCTTTCATTTACGTCAAGGTTGCCATGGGAAAAGCATAAATTAAAATTTTAATGAAACCCTTATTCAAATTCTTAAGGATGAATTGGTGAATTAATTGTGTTTCCTTTTAACCATTAATTTTTTTTTTTGGCTTACTTTTCTATAGAATTAATTTTTTATGCAATTGTTTGTTTAGAAGTAAAAAATAAATTTCAAATCGACACATTTATTGAAATTGTTAAAGGTAAATTGAAAAATTAGTTATATTTTCTTTGGACCGTTAATTTATTATTTATTATTTTTGTGTAGAACTAAGTTTTAAGCAACCACATTCTTTGGAAGTGTAAATTAAAATTTGATTTGACACAATTGTTCAAATTGTTAAGGATAATTTGGTGAATTAATTATATCATTTTTTTATTCTAGAACTTAATTGTAATGTTTTTTTAATTTGTAGAATTAATTTATTTTTACTCACATAATTCATTACAATTGCAAAGTCCAAACTAAACTATAGTGTATATAGATTAAAGTTATAGGTGACGGTTAATTATCTCTTAACTGTAATTGTTATAGTGTAATAATTGTTTTTATGCTATTATGTCAATTTACATTCATAAACTAAAATTTTAATCGACACAATTACTTGAATTCTTAATTATTATAAACATGTGAACTAATCATACTTGTGTCAAAGCTTGCCGTTAGAGAAGTATAAATTAAAATTTTAATTAGAACCATTATTCAAATTCTTAACGATGAATTGAATTAATTGTGCTTCCTTTTAACCATTAATTAATTTATTAATTAATTTTTTTTGTAGAATCAATGTTTTATGCAACTATGTTCGTTTAGAGGCATAGAATAAAATTTTAATTGACATGGTTATGCAAATTGGTAAAGGTAAATTGGTGAATTAATTATATTTTCTTTAAACAATTGATTAATTATTCTTATTTTTTGTATGAAATTAATTTTTATGCAACCATGTCTATTAGAAGTATAAATTAAATTTTGATTTGACACAATTGTTGAAATTATGAAGAGTAATTTGATGAATTAATTACATTTTCTTCGTTCCCACACACCTGTAATTTTTAATTTTTAATTTTTTATATCATTAATGTTTTACCCCATTATATTGATTCTATAAAATTAATTGCAATGTTTTTTGTATCATTCATTTATTTTTTGATTCACATAATTCACTACAATTTCAAAGTCTAGGCTGAACCATAGTTTCTATCGATTCAAGTTATAGATCATTGTTAATTATTTCTTAATTGTAATTGTTTTTTTTTAGATCTTAGTTGTCATTGTTGTAATATAACAATTAATTTTTTATGCCGTTTTTTCATTTTAAAAGCATAAATTAAAATTTGAATCGACGCAGTTATTTGAATCAATTCAATTGATCAAATTGTTAAGGATAAATTAGTGAATAAAAAAGATAAATTAGTGAATAAATTATACTTTTTTGAACCATTAATTTACTTTTTCTTATTTTTTTTATATGACAAACTTTTTATGCAATTATCTCTATTTAGAAGCATCAATTAAAAATTGTTTTGACGTAATTGTTTCATATTGTTAATGATAAAATGGTGAATATGTTCAAAATATTAGTAAATTCTATTGATATTTTTATGGCATTAATTTTTCAACAAATAATAATTTTGATAATTGTACCTTACTCTTACTTAGTATTTACACCCATATATATTATATGGGATGATAATTCGTGATCGAGATTATACTAATATATCACATTTTGCTTGTGCTAAAATTAAATTTATTAAATATATATATAAGCATAAAATAAAATTAATAAAATTAAATACTATAGTTATCAAAATAACCATGCTAAAAAATTTTATTAATTTTCTTAGAGCCTATGGTTTTTTTTAAAAAAAAAATTTATTCTATATTTTATTATATGCAATAGTGTCCCAAACATAAATATTTGCAAATGTGTCTCAAACTAGATCTGCTCAACATAATAGCCCCGGAAGGATAGAAAAATTGATGAGGAGAGTTAAAACTCACATTAAAGAGTTCCACAAATTGTTGTATTTAAAAAGACAAAAGGTTAATTATGTGAAATGTCCGTAAACTTTTGGTTGTTTTGCATTTTTGTGCATCTTGTCATTGCACTCTTTTTTAATCAGTATAATTAAGTTTCAAAAAATTTAAAATTAGTCCATTATTCCATTGACACTTTTCTATTTATTGAAAAATTAATCTCTCGCAGTCCTGTGTAACGCAATGGTGAAAACGTTAGATTAAATACAATTCTTAAAATTAGGGTTATTAAATTAATTATTTTAGACGGACCACTACAAATATTGTTTACAAAGAATTTATTTTTTTGTAACTGATATCATACTCGATCTCAATTCGATCGGTATGCTCATATCTTTAGGAAGTTGTATGTTTGCTAAATGAAAAATTATAGTCTCTCTGCTTCATGATTATAATTGTTTCATATTTGCACTTACTAGAATTTTCTTCACTGTTTAATAATGGTTTTCCTTATATATAGATCGATTGCGTGGGAGCTAGGAAGATTCATGGTACGTGAACCAATGAAAGTTTTGGAAGGATGGAACAAGTGGTGAATGAGAAATGCGAGGCATAGATAAATTGGATTGTTTTTTTAAATGATTCAATGATTCTTATATATTTTATGTGTAGTTTGTGTCGTGGAGACCAATGCATATGATTGTATTGGGAGCGTTGTTGCCATTGATAAGGTTGTCGACAAAATATAGTTATGCTATATTGAAATTTTGGGGCTTATACTATGTGTATTAGTAGGACGGATTTTTCTGAAATATAAATGTTACTCTTTCGAAATTTTTAAAGAATCGTATGTATTTCGTTTCTTTCTTTTTTTTTTAAGAAAAAATAACATAATTGTTTCATAGATGTATCTTTTCGGCAACACACCAAGTTAAAATACTAGTTTAATTTAAAATAACTACTTTCAAATGTAGAATTATCTTAATATTAATTTAAAATAATTACAAAGTATTTAAAATTAATTCAATTTATTATCTATTGAATACGTGGTTGTTGTTTTAATATGCTATTTTATGGGTTTTAATAGTGTTATTTCAAGACTTGGCAATTATTGTTTGTATTCATCTGGCACTACACCCATTATCATATATAGAGGTTGTGTTGAAGTATTTATGTGTTTATATTTTCGTATATAGAATAAGCAAGTATTTGCATTCTTAGTCATTTCCCATCAAAATTTTATTTGCAACTTTAGTTATTTCTCGGCAAAACTTTATTTTTAATCATTTTATTTTCCTTAGTCCAATTAATCATTTGTTAAATTATTTCCTTTTCCTTATTTGGATCCACGAATTTTTAAAAATCTTCTATTTCCTTATTATTAGATCTATATCTTTCCTTTATCTCTATTTATATCTCTATCTTTCATTATTTTCCTATAATTGTCTTTTTGAAAATTAGTATACCATTGTCCTCTTTTTTTTATTTTTATTTTTTTTATTTTTTAATATACCATTTTGTTCTTATTGTATTCACCATAAATTTGTGGATCAATTATTTATTAAAGCATCTATATTTATATAAAGAAAAGCAGCGGATTTTCAATTTATTTTTTAATTAGATTAATTAATTTTCCCTCCGAAAATCAAAAATATTTTTTGTCTTTTGATTTTTCTTTTTTATTAATTAGTAATCAATCCCTAACAAACAAATTAACTAATCATCACCTCACAAAAATAAGGAAATATGTATAGTCAAAATTAGATTTTTTCAAATCTTTACTGATTTATACTTATCTTCTACAAGTTTTTATCTTTTGATTTTTTCCTTTTTTATTAATTAATAATCAATCCTAACAAACAAATGAATAAAACATTATTTAAATGAAAATTTCAATGTGAATTTCATTTCCATAAGTATTGATAATAATTATTTTTTATTTTTTAATTTAAATCTAAAGATTTATATTTATATATAAAATAAGAGCTTTTTTTATAAATAATTAACTACGAAATGAAAATTAATTCTTTAAAAATTAAGTTAATTCAAATTAACAATTTCATTAAGATTTGATTATTATGTAATACAAAATTAGCATTCATTAATTTTTTACATAAAATTAAAAGAAAAGTATAATATTAAAATTTAAAAATTAGATTCGATCCACTAATTAATTTTTGAAATATAAAAATAATTAGCTAAGAAAAAAAATTAATCTGAATTAGCAATTTTGCTAAGATTTAATTTTTATGTCATACAAAATTAGAAATCATTAAAATTTTACATAAAAATTAAAAGAAACTTGTACCATGATTAGATTAGTCCCTTTACTTAATTTTAGAAATAATTAATTATTTTCAAAAGTAAAATTAAATAAAAAATGAAAATTAATTAAAATTGGAAATTTTTTGAATTTAATTTTGGTGTTATAAAAAATTACAATTCATAAAATTTGTCCATGTCCATGGTGATCAATTAATATCATAACATGCCATTCCACACATCATATAACTAGTTCACTAACCAGTTCACAATCCCACCCCCATGCGTAGTTCAAATTACCTATCATAACCGACGCTCGAAAAGAAAACAAATCAGGGAATAGATATGTTACCCCCAAATGAGATGCAATTTTCAACGGCTAAATTAACATTGAGTTAGGTGAGTAATGCTCCAGTACCCATAGTTGGAGAAAAATTTTGTTAGGGCCCTACCAGCTCCCACTATCAGGAACAGTTATGTATTATTTATCTGACCTAATGTAGATACAAAAAAAATTTTGGTTGATGACGTGGCACCACGATATGGGGCCATGTCGCGTGGGAACGGCCCTTATGGCACTCATGTTGGGAACAGAGCATTAGCGTGAGTTAGGTTATAGCCCTTTCTAATTGAATTTAAATTATTTCGATTATAGCCAGAAAAATTTCCCTTCACACATACTTGTTCGCAGAAAAGCATATACTACACCTCGAAAATTTTCGCTCTTCAAGATTAATGTAAGTGCAGTGTGACAAACCGTGTACAACCTCGTCGGATATATCTTAGGGCTCCGACGGAGATACCTTCATCAAATCCTAAAACGCCTTAACTAGACGACCTAAGGGGGTGATAGGTTATCAATTTTATCACTTTTTTTATTTTTTAATCAATTTTTATTAATTCTTTCTGTTAGTCAAACTAATCACATTCACATATCTTTTGGGACCTACATGTACTATGTAAATCTCCACCATTCAACTCTACTCATTCGCTCTCATATTTTATATAAAAATTTATTAAAAAACCATAAAAAATTCAATCACATCACCCAATAAATGTCACAAATTTAAGGACAAAAAAAGTAAAGACACGAAATAGCATTCTGGATTATTTTACTTTCATTATACTATCTCCGTCCCATAATTATAGTCCACTATTTCTTTTTAGGCCGTCCCAAAATATATGCCACATTCCTTTTAAAAATATAGTTAAAATATTAGTTATCTTATATACCCCCATTTAATATACATAGTTATCACCAAAATAGCTTAATTAAAATTAAACATCCAATAAATGAAGGGGTATAATAAGAAAATAAGTTTAAATTTTACTTTTCCAACACTATTAATTTCAATTTTCTTAATCTTTGTGAAATTGGAAGTGAGCTATAATTATGGGACGGAGGTAGTAATTAAGACATTGTTCTATACACAATAAATTTATCAACATACACTTTCATTATAATTAATGCGTTGTTCTATACATAACAAATTTATTAATTTATACTAACTTTTTTCTCTCTCATAATTTTCAATAACTCTAATATTTATTTGATAATTGATTTATATTTTTTAATATATTTTCTCAAAATCTCAACCACACGTCCACTACGAAATTCAAATAAATAAAACACATTGTGAAACGAATAAGGTCTAAAACATTAGCCATTATCTTGATAAATTAACGCTAAATTTATAAACATAAATAATTTTACTAAGTATGTTTGACGAAGATTATTGTAATTTGTAAAATATAATTTTTAGTTGTGCAGTTAATAATTAAAAAAAATCAAATTAATGAATTACGCACATTACCTCCCCAAATAAAAAATAATGATACAATTACCTCCTCAAATAAAAAATCGTGATACACTATTAATTATTGTGATCTCAAGTCATGTGCCTACTGCCTACTATATATAGGCCACAGTAGGTGTGAACAACCTGTCACCCGCCATACTTTCAAATCTGAAAGTCTGAAAATGAATCGTACTGTCGACTACAGAGCACTTTCAAATTAATTATTGGAGCGAAATTCAAATATGGAAAAATACGCTTCGAAGTTCGAGGAAACGTGGAAAGATGTGTGGGAAAGCATGGGCTTCATGTTTCTGGGGGAAATCAGTATCTTCGGAGCCGTTTATGGGACAGCTGATCAGGCGAAGTGCCACTGGTGGTGGTTGACCCTCGTCATCATCATTACGTTGATATTACTGTGCTTTCTGAGGCTGATTGCTGACTTCACAACACTGTGTGAACTGGTTAAGGTCAAATCGATGAGCTCCTCAGTAGCAGAGGAAGGTAATGTATAATCAAGTTGAATCTGTTGGGAAATATCACAGATTCCCCACCTAAACTTTGCGCAGCGAAAATAATCAACACACAAACGAGAATAAAAAGAGAACACAATAGTTAACGTGGCTCAACTGACCGCCCACAACCACTGGAGAAGAACATCTTTTATTGATGAAGAAAAATCACTCTACAATTTTTTTCCTCATCCACTCGACTTCTCCACACACAAATTAGACGACAAAAAGAACTACACGCTTTTTCTTTTCTATCTCTAATTTTTCTCTCTATTTCTTTCTCACATCACCTCTTCCTAACAATTTTAGACCAGTGAAAGAACGACGTACGCACCACCACCGTTCGTACCGTCTTCTTTCGATTTGTCTAATTTTCTTCAACTACCATTGACGACACAATTCACCATAGTAGACAATACTCAACTCCTACCCATGTGCAATTCGCCTCAATGTAAATAACACAAAACGAAATACTCACGCACCACGCGCGTGCCCGAAGGCACGCGCCTTAATTTCTCTTCTCCCTCCTTTCTCTCACTCACCACACGGCTTTTTCTCTCCCCTCCCCTCAATATATGGCTGCACGCATGTATATATATATACTCTCTTGCCTTCGGCCCCAAGAAACACTAATGGGCCAAGCCCAATAATCAACTTCAATTTTACTTTAATTATTTTGAATTAATATCCCAACAGAATCACAAATTACGTATTGGTTGACTTTATCACTGTATAATCCATTCAAATGATTGTGTTGATTCTCAAATCGCAAACGACTTCTCGCCTGCAAAATCTAGGACTTGAAGGTACTGGTACACCAGCCAATCCTGCACCGGAGGAAGGTAATATTGGTTCAGTTTATCCGTGTATAATCGCTTCAATATCTAATGAAGTAACCGCGTGCAAATCCAGGACTTGAAGAGGCTCGTGGTTCACCAGCCATTCGATCTACTCCAGGAGATGATGCTACTACTAAAGGTAATATTAATCGAATCACAGATCAATTCAGCATCAAATCACAAATTAATAGCTGAACCTGCAAATCCTGTATATGATGATACTCGAGGAGGAAATCCAGATAAAAAGACACCTCGTACCTCAGAAATTCAAGCTACTCCATCAGGTATCAACTAATTGATTCGAATCACTAATTAATCTAGCTTTCAAATCACAAGTCAATCACTAATTAATCTACTAGGACTTGAAGGTACTGGTACACCAGCCAATCCTGCAGCAGAGGAAGGTAATATTGGTTCAGTTTATCTGTGTATAATTGCTTCGATAACTAATGAAGTGACCGCGTGCAAATCCAGGACTTGAAGATGCTCGTGGTTCACCAGCCATTCGATCTACTCCAGGAGATGATGATACTACTAAAGGTATTATTAATCGAATCACATATCAATTCAGCATCAAGTCACAAATTAATAGCTGAACCTGCAAATCCTGTATATGGTGATACTCGAGGAGGAAATCCTGATAAAAAAGATACTCATACCTCAGAAATTCAAGCTACTCCATCAGGTATAAACTAATTGATTCGAATCACTAATTAATTTGGCTTTCAAATCACAAGTCAATCAGTAATTAATCTACCAGGACTTGAAGGTACTGGTACACCAGCCAATCCTGCAGCAGAGGAAGGTAATATTGGTTCAGTTTATCTGTGTATAATCGCTTGAATCACTAATGGAGTAACATCAGAATCCAGACTTGAAGATGCTCGTGGTTCACCAGCCATTCGATCTACTCCAGGAGATGATGATACTACTAAAGGTATTATTAATCGAATCACAGATCAATTCAGCATCACGTCACAAATTAATAGTGAACACCGCAAATCTCGTGATATGGTGATACTAGAGGAGGAAATCCGATAAAAAGATACTCATACCTCGTAAATTCAAGCTACTCCATCGTGTAAAAACTAATTGATTCGAATCACTAATTAATTTGGCTTTCAAATCACAAGTTAATCACTAATTAATCTACTAGGACTTGAAGGTACTGGTACACCAGCCAATCCTGCAGCAGAGGAAGGTAATATTGGTTCAGTTTATCTGCGTATAATCGCTTGAATCACTAATGGAGTAACCGCCTGCAAATCCAGGACTTGAAGATGCTCGTGGTTCACCACCATTCGATCTACTCCAGAGATGATGATACTACTAAAGGTATTATTAATCTAATCACGCATCAATTCAAAGATCAAGTCACAAATTAATAGCTGAACCTACAAATCCACTATATGGTGAGACTCGAGGAGGAAATCCTGATAAAAAAGATACTCATACCTCAGAAATTCAAGCTACTCCATTAGGTATAAACTAATTGATTCAATCACTAATTAATTTCGCTTTCAAATCACAAGTTAATCACTAATTACTCTACCAGACTTGAAGGTATCGTACACCACCCAATCTCGCAAAGCAGAGGAAGGTATTATTGGTTCGGCTTTATCCGTGTATAGTCGCTTGAATCACTAATTGAGTAATCACCGCAAATCTAGCACTTGAAGATGCTCGTGGTTCACCGGCCATTCGATCTACTCCAGAGATGATGATACTACTAAAGGTATTATTAATCGAATCACGTATCAATTCAAAGATCAAGTCACAAATTAATTTGAACCTCGCAAATCTCAGATATGGTGATACTCAGGAGGAAATCTCGATAAAAAGATACGCATACCTCGTAAATTCAAGCTACTCCATCGTATAAACTAATTGATTCAATCACTAGTTAATTTGGCATTCAAATCACAAGTTAATCACTAATTAATCTACCAGACTTGAAGGTACTCGTACACCACCAATCCTCGCAGCAGAGGAAGGTAATATTGGTTCGCTTTATCCGTATAATCGCTTGAATCACTAATGGAGTAACCGCAAATCCAGGACTTGAAGATGCTCGTGGTTCACCACCATTCGATCTACTCCAGGAGATGATGATACTACTAAAGGTATTATTAATCGAATCACGCATCAATTCAAAGATCAAGTCACAAATTAACAAATAACCGCAAATCAGTATATGGTGATACTCGAGGAGGAAATCCTGATAAAAAAGATACTCATACCTCAGAAATCCAAGCTACTCCATCAGGTATAAACTAATTGATTCGAATCACTAATTAATTTGGCTTTCAAATCACAAGTTAATCAGTAATTAATCTACCAGACTTGAAGGTACCGTACACCACCAATCTCGCACAGAGGAAGGTAATATTGGTTCGCTTTATCTGTATAATCGCTTGAATCACTAATGGAGTAACCGCCTGCAAATCAAGGACTTGAAGGTGCTCGTGGTTCACCAGCCATTCGATCTACTCCACGACATGGTGATACTACTAAAGGTATTATTAATCGAATCACAGATCAATTCAGCATCAAGTCACAAATTAACATGAACCCGCAAATCCTCGTATATGGTGATACTCAAGAGGAAATCACGATAAAAGATACTCATACCTCGTAAATTCAAGCTACTCCATTAGGTATAAACTAATTGATTCAATCACTAATTAATTTGGCTTTCAAATCACAAGTTAATCACTAATTAATCTACCAGACTTGAAGGTACCGTACACCACCAATCCCGCAGAGGAAGGTATTATTGGTTCAGTTTATCTGTGTATAGTCGCTTGAATCACTAATGGAGTAACCGCCTGCAAATCTAGCACTTGAAGATGCTCGTGGTTCACCGGCCATTCGATCTACTCCAGGAGATGATGATACTACTAAAGGTATTATTAATCGAATCACAGATCAATTCGCATCAAGTCACAAATTAATAGTCAACCCGCAAATCCAAAGATATGGTGATACTCGAGAAGGAAATCCCGATAAAAAGATACTCATACCTCGTAAATTCAAGCTACTCCATCAGTGTAAAACTAATTGATTCGAATCACTAATTAATTTGGCTTTCAAATCAAAAGTTAATCAGTAATTAATCTACCAGGACTTGAAGGTACTGGTACACCAGCCAATCCTGCAGCAGTGGAAGGTAATATTGGTTCAGTTTATCTGCGTTTAATCGCTTGAATCACTAATGGAGTAATCACCGCAAATCCAGACTTGAAGATGCTCGTGGTTCACCACCATTCGATCTACTCCAGGAGATGATGATACTACTAAAGGTATTATTAATCGAATCACATATCAATTCAAAGATCAAGTCACAAATTAATAGTCAACTCGCAAATCTAGTATATGGTGATACTGAGGAGGAAATCCCGACAAAAAGATACTCATACGCCGTAAATTCAAGCTACTCCATTAGGTATAAACTAATTGATTCAATCACTAATTAATTTGGCTTTCAAATCACAAGTTAATCACTAATTAATCTACTAGGACTTGAAGGTACTCGTACACCAGCCAATCCCGCAGAGGAAGGTAATATTGGTTCAGTTTATCTGTGTATAATCGCTTGAATCACTAATGGAGTAACCGCCTGCAAATCCAGGACTTGAAGATGCTCGTGGTTCACCAGCCATTCGATCTACTCCAGGAGATGATGATACTACTAAAGGTATTATTAATCGAATCACAGATCAATTCAGCATCAAGTCACAAATTAATAGCTGAACCTACAAATCCACTATATGGTGAGACTCGAGGAGGAAATCCTGATAAAAAAGATACTCATACCTCAGAAATTCAAGCTACTCCATTAGGTATAAACTAATTGATTCGAATCACTAATTAATTCTGCTTTCAAATCACAAGTTAATCACTAATTACTCTACCAGGACTTGAAGGTACTGGTACACCAGCCAATCCTGCAGCAGAGGAAGGTATTATTGGTTCAGTTTATCTGTGTATAGTCGCTTGAATCACTAATTGAGTAACCGCCTGCAAATCTAGCACTTGAAGATGCTCGTGGTTCACCGGCCATTCGATCTACTCCAGGAGATGATGATACTACTAAAGGTATTATTAATCGAATCACAGATCAATTCAGCATCAAGTCACAAATTAATAGCTGAACCTGCAAATCCTGTATATGGTGATACTCAAGGAGGAAATCCTGATAAAAAAGATACGCATACCTCAGAAATTCAAGCTACTCCATCAGGTATAAACTAATTGATTCGAATCACTAGTTAATTTGGCATTCAAATCACAAGTTAATCACTAATTACTCTACCAGGACTTGAAGGTACTGGTACACCAGCCAATCCTGCAGCAGAGGAAGGTAATATTGGTTCAGTTTATCTGTGTTTAATCGCTTGAATCACTAATGGAGTAACCGCCTGCAAATCCAGGACTTGAAGATGCTCGTGGTTCACCAGCCATTCGATCTACTCCAGGAGATGATGATACTACTAAAGGTATTATTAATCGAATCACAGATCAATTCAGCATCAAGTCACAAATTAATAGCTGAACCTGCAAATCCTGTATATGGTGATACTCAAGGAGGAAATCCTGATAAAAAAGATACGCATACCTCAGAAATTAAAGCTACTCCATCAGGTATAAACTAATTGATTCGAATCACTAATTAATTTGGCTTTCAAATCACAAGTTAATCAAGAATTAATCTACCAGGACTTGAAGGTACCGTACACCACCAATCCCGCAGAGGAAGGTAATATTGGTTCAGCTTTATCTGTATAATCGCTTGAATCACTAATGGAGTAATCACCGCAAATCAAGGACTTGAAGGTGCTCGTGGTTCACCACCATTCGATCTACTCCACGAGATGATGATACTACTAAAGGTATTATTAATCGAATCACGCATCAATTCAAAGATCAAGTCACAAATTAACATATAACCTCGCAAATCTCGTATATGGTGATACTCGAGGAGGAAATCCCGATAAAAAGATACTCATACCTCGTAAATTCAAGCTACTCCATCGTATAAACTAATTGATTCAATCACTAATTAATTTGGCTTTCAAATCACAAGTTAATCAGTAATTAATCTACCAGGACTTGAAGGTACTGGTACACCAGCCAATCCTGCAGCAGAGGAAGGTAATATTGGTTCAGTTTATCTGTGTATAATCGCTTGAATCACTAATGGAGTAAATCACCGCAAATCAAGGACTTGAAGGTGCTCGTGGTTCACCACCATTCGATCTACTCCACGACATGATGATACTACTAAAGGTATTATTAATCGAATCACGCATCAATTCAAAGATCAAGTCACAAATTAACAAATGAACTCGCAAATCAGATATGGTGATACTCGAGAAGGAAATCCTGATAAAAAAGATACTCATACCTCAGAAATTCAAGCTACTCCATCAGGTAAAAACTAATTGATTCGAATCACTAATTAATGTGGCTTTCAAATCAAAAGTTAATCAGTAATTAATCTACCAGGACTTGAAGGTACTGGTACACCAGCCAATCCTGCAGCAGTGGAAGGTAATATTGGTTCAGTTTATCTGTGTATAATCGCTTGAATCACTAATGGAGTAACCGCCTGCAAATCCAGGACTTGAAGATGCTCGTGGTTCACCAGCCATTCGATCTACTCCAGGAGATGATGATACTACTAAAGGTATTATTAATCGAATCACAGATCAATTCAGCATCAAGTCACAAATTAACAGCGAACCTGCAAATCCTGTATATGGTGATACTCGAGGAGGAAATCCTGATAAAAAAGATACTCATACCTCAGAAATCCAAGCTACTCCATCAGGTATAAACTAATTGATTCGAATCACTAATTAATTTGGCTTTCAAATCACAAGTTAATCAGTAATTAATCTACCAGACTTGAAGGTACTGGTACACCAGCCAATCTGCAGCAGAGGAAGGTAATATTGGTTCAGTTTATCTGTGTATAATCGCTTGAATCACTAATGGAGTAACCGCCTGCAAATCAAGGACTTGAAGATGCTCGTGGTTCACCAGCCATTCGATCTACTCCACGACATGATGATACTACTAAAGGTATTATTAATCGAATCACAAATCAATTCAGGATCAAGTCACAAATTAACAGCGAACCTGCAAATCCTGCATATGGTGATACTCGAGGAGGAAATCCTGATAAAAAAGATACTCATACCTCAGAAATTCAAGCTACTCCATTAGGTATAAACTAATTGATTCAATCACTAATTAATTTGGCTTTCAAATCACAAGTTAATCACTAATTAATCTACCAGACTTGAAGGTACCGTACACCACCCAACTGCGCACAGAGGAAGGTATTATTGGTTCAGTTTATCTGTGTATAGTCGCTTGAATCACTAATGGAGTAACCGCCTGCAAATCTAGCACTTGAAGATGCTCGTGGTTCACCGGCCATTCGATCTACTCCAGGAGATGATGATACTACTAAAGGTATTATTAATCGAATCACAGATCAATTCGCATCAAGTCACAAATTAATAGCTGAACCTGCAAATCCAGTATATGGTGATACTCGAGAAGGAAATCCTGATAAAAAAGATACTCATACCTCAGAAATTCAAGCTACTCCATCAGGTAAAAACTAATTGATTCGAATCACTAATTAATGTGGCTTTCAAATCAAAAGTTAATCAGTAATTAATCTACCAGGACTTGAAGGTACTGGTACACCAGCCAATCCTGCAGCAGTGGAAGGTAATATTGGTTCAGTTTATCTGTGTTTAATCGCTTGAATCACTAATGGAGTAAATCACCGCAAATCCAGGACTTGAAGATGCTCGTGGTTCACCAGCCATTCGATCTACTCCAGGAGATGATGATACTACTAAAGGTATTATTAATCGAATCACATATCAATTCAGCATCAAGTCACAAATTAATAGCTGAACCTGCAAATCTAGTATATGGTGATACTCGAGGAGGAAATCCTGACAAAAAAGATACTCATACGTCAGAAATTCAAGCTACTCCATTAGGTATAAACTAATTGATTCGAATCACTAATTAATTTGGCTTTCAAATCACAAGTTAATCACTAATTAATCTACTAGGACTTGAAGGTACTGGTACACCAGCCAATCCTGCAGCAGAGGAAGGTAATATTGGTTCAGTTTATCTGTGTATAATCGCTTGAATCACTAATGGAGTAACCGCCTGCAAATCAAGGACTTGAAGATGCTCGTGGTTCACCAGCCATTCGATCTACTCCAGGAGATGATGATACTACTAAAGGTATTATTAATCGAATCACAGATCAATTCAGCATCAAGTCACAAATTAACAGCGAACCTGCAAATCCACTATATGGTGAGACTCGAGGAGGAAATCCTGATAAAAAAGATACTCATACCTCAGAAATTCAAGCTACTCCATCAGGTATAAACTAATTGATTCGAATCACGAATTAATTTGGCATTCAAATCACAAGTTAATCACTAATTACTCTACCAGGACTTGAAGGTACTGGTACACCAGCCAATCCTGCAGCAGAGGAAGGTAATATTGGTTCAGTTTATCTGTGTATAATCGCTTGAATCACTAATGGAGTAACCGCCTGCAAATCGAACACTTGAAGATGCTCGTGGTTCACCAGCCATTCGATCTACTCCAGGAGATGATGATACTACTAAAGGTATTATTAATCGAATCTATGATCAATTCAGCATCAAGTCACAAATTAATAGCTGAACCTGCAAATCCAGTATATGGTGATACTCGAGAAGGAAATCCTGATAAAAAAGATACTCATACCTCAGAAATTCAAGCTACTCCATCAGGTAAAAACTAATTGATTCGAATCACTAATTAATTTGGCTTTCAAATCACAAGTTAATCAGTAATTAATCTACCAGGACTTGAAGGTACTGGTACACCAGCCAATCCTGCAGCAGTGGAAGGTAATATTGGTTCAGTTTATCTGTGTATAATCGCTTGAATCACTAATGGAGTAACCGCCTGCAAATCCAGGACTTGAAGATGCTCGTGAATCACCAGCCATTCGATCTACTCCAGGAGATGATGATACTACTAAAGGTATTATTAATCGAATCACATATCAATTCAGCATCAAGTCACAAATTAATAGCTGAACCTGCAAATCCTGTATATGGTGATACTCGAGGAGGAAATCCTGATAAAAAAGATACTCATACCTCAGAAATTCAAGCTACTCCATTAGGTATAAACTAATTGATTCGAATCACTAATTAATTTGGCTTTCAAATCACAAGTTAATCACTAATTAATCTACTAGGACTTGAAGGTACTGGTACACCAGCCAATCCTGCAGCAGAGGAAGGTATTATTGGTTGGCTTTATCTCGTATAGTCGCTTGAATCACTAATGGAGTAACCGCCTGCAAATCTAGCACTTGAAGATGCTCGTGGTTCACCGGCCATTCGATCTACTCCAGGAGATGATGATACTACTAAAGGTATTATTAATCGAATCACAGATCAATTCGCATCAAGTCACAAATTAATAGCTGAACCTGCAAATCCAGTATATGGTGATACTCGAGAAGGAAATCCTGATAAAAAAGATACTCATACCTCAGAAATTCAAGCTACTCCATCAGGTAAAAACTAATTGATTCGAATCACTAATTAATGTGGCTTTCAAATCAAAAGTTAATCAGTAATTAATCTACCAGGACTTGAAGGTACCGGTACACCACCAATCCCGCAAAGAAGGAAGGTAATATTGGTTCGCTTTATCGTGTTTAATCGCTTGAATCACTAATGGAGTAACACTTTGCAAATCCAGACTTGAAGATGCTCGTGGTTCACCACCATTCGATCTACTCCAGGAGATGATGATACTACTAAAGGTATTATTAATCGAATCACGTATCAATTCAAAGATCAAGTCACAAATTAATAGTCAACCTCGCAAATCTAGTATATGGTGATACTCGAGGAGGAAATCCCGACAAAAAGATACTCATACGCCGTAAATTCAAGCTACTCCATCGTGTATAAACTAATTGATTCGAATCACTAATTAATTTGGCTTTCAAATCACAAGTTAATCAAGAATTAATCTACCAGGACTTGAAGGTACCGTACACCGTACCAATCTGCAAAGCAGAGGAAGGTAATATTGGTTCAGCTTTATCCGTGTATAATCGCTTGAATCACTAATGGAGTAAATCACCGCAAATCAAGGACTTGAAGGTGCTCGTGGTTCACCACCATTCGATCTACTCCAGGAGATGATGATACTACTAAAGGTATTATTAATCGAATCACATATCAATTCAAAGATCAAGTCACAAATTAATAGTCAACTCGCAAATCTAGTATATGGTGATACTCGAGGAGGAAATCTCGATAAAAAGATACTCATACGTCGAAATTCAAGCTACTCCATTAGGTATAAACTAATTGATTCAATCACTAATTAATTTGGCTTTCAAATCACAAGTTAATCACTAATTAATCTACTAGGACTTGAAGGTACTGGTACACCAGCCAATCCTGCAGCAGAGGAAGGTATTATTGGTTCAGTTTATCTGTGTATAGTCGCTTGAATCACTAATGGAGTAACCGCCTGCAAATCTAGCACTTGAAGATGCTCGTGGTTCACCGGCCATTCGATCTACTCCAGGAGATGATGATACTACTAAAGGTATTATTAATCGAATCACAGATCAATTCAAAGATCAAGTCACAAATTAATAGTGAACCTCGCAAATCCAAAGATATGGTGATACTCGAGAAGGAAATCCTGATAAAAAAGATACTCATACCTCAGAAATTCAAGCTACTCCATCAGGTAAAAACTAATTGATTCGAATCACTAATTAATGTGGCTTTCAAATCAAAAGTTAATCAGTAATTAATCTACCAGGACTTGAAGGTACTACACACCACCAATCCCGCAAAGAGGAAGGTAATATTGGTTCGATTTATCTGTATAATCGCTTGAATCACTAATGGAGTAATCACAGAAATCCAGGACTTGAAGATGCTCGTGGTTCACCACCATTCGATCTACTCCAGGAGATGATGATACTACTAAAGGTATTATTAATCGAATCACGCATCAATTCAAAGATCAAGTCACAAATTAATAGCCGAACTCGCAAATCTAGTATATGGTGATACTCGAGGAGGAAATCCTGACAAAAAGATACTCATACCTCAGAAATTCAAGCTACTCCATCAGGTATAAACTAATTGATTCGAATCACTAATTAATTTGGCTTTCAAATCACAAGTTAATCAAGAATTAATCTACCAGGACTTGAAGGTACCGGGTACACCACCAATCCGCAAAGCAGAGGAAGGTAATATTGGTTCGCTTTATCCGTATAATCGCTTGAATCACTAATGGAGTAACGCTTTGCAAATCAAGGACTTGAAGATGCTCGTGGTTCACCAGCCATTCGATCTACTCCAGGAGATGATGATACTACTAAAGGTATTATTAATCGAATCACATATCAATTCAGCATCAAGTCACAAATTAATAGCTGAACCTGCAAATCTAGTATATGGTGATACTCGAGGAGGAAATCCTGACAAAAAAGATACTCATACGTCAGAAATTCAAGCTACTCCATTAGGTATAAACTAATTGATTCGAATCACTAATTAATTTGGCTTTCAAATCACAAGTTAATCACTAATTAATCTACTAGGACTTGAAGGTACTGGTACACCAGCCAATCCTGCAGCAGAGGAAGGTATTATTGGTTCAGTTTATCTGTGTATAGTCGCTTGAATCACTAATGGAGTAACCGCCTGCAAATCTAGCACTTGAAGATGCTCGTGGTTCACCGGCCATTCGATCTACTCCAGGAGATGATGATACTACTAAAGGTATTATTAATCGAATCACAGATCAATTCGCATCAAGTCACAAATTAATAGCTGAACCTGCAAATCCAGTATATGGTGATACTCGAGAAGGAAATCCTGATAAAAAAGATACTCATACCTCAGAAATTCAAGCTACTCCATCAGGTATAAACTAATTGATTCGAATCACTAATTAATTTGGCTTTCAAATCACAAGTTAATCACTAATTAATCTACCAGGACTTGAAGGTACTGGTACACCAGCCAATCCTGCAGCAGAGGAAGGTAATATTGGTTCAGTTTATCTGTGTATAATCGCTTGAATCACTAATGGAGTAACCGCCTGCAAATCTAGGACTTGAAGATGCTCGTGGTTCACCAGCCATTCGATCTACTCCAGGAGATGATGATACTACTAAAGGTATTATTAATCGAATCACAGATCAATTCAGCATCAAGTCACAAATTAATAGCTGAACCTGCAAATCCAGTATATGGTGATACTCGAGAAGGAAATCCTGATAAAAAAGATACTCATACCTCAGAAATTCAAGCTACTCCATCAGGTAAAAACTAATTGATTCGAATCACTAATTAATTTGGCTTTCAAATCACAAGTTAATCAGTAATTAATCTACCAGACTTGAAGGTACCGTACACCACCAATCTCGCAGAGGAAGGTAATATTGGTTCAGTTTATCTGTGTATAATCGCTTGAATCACTAATGGAGTAACCGCCTGCAAATCCAGGACTTGAAGATGCTCGTGGTTCACCAGCCATTCGATCTACTCCAGGAGATGATGATACTACTAAAGGTATTATTAATCGAATCACATATCAATTCAGCATCAAGTCACAAATTAATAGCTGAACCTGCAAATCTAGTATATGGTGATACTCGAGGAGGAAATCCTGACAAAAAAGATACTCATACGTCAGAAATTCAAGCTACTCCATTAGGTATAAACTAATTGATTCGAATCACTAATTAATTTGGCTTTCAAATCACAAGTTAATCACTAATTAATCTACCAGGACTTGAAGGTACTGGTACACCAGCCAATCCTGCAGCAGAGGAAGGTAATATTGGTTCAGTTTATCTGTGTATAATCGCTTGAATCACTAATGGAGTAACCGCCTGCAAATCCAGGACTTGAAGATGCTCGTGGTTCACCAGCCATTCGATCTACTCCAGAGATGATGATACTACTAAAGGTATTATTAATCGAATCACGATCAATTCAAAGATCAAGTCACAAATTAATAGCTGAACCTGCAAATCCAGTATATGGTGATACTCGAGGAGGAAATCCTGATAAAAAAGATACTCATACCTCAGAAATTCAAGCTACTCCATCAGGTATAAACTAATTGATTCGAATCACTAATTAATTTGGCTTTCAAATCACAAGTTAATCACTAATTAATCTACCAGGACTTGAAGGTACTGGTACACCAGCCAATCCTGCAGCAGAGGAAGGTAATATTGGTTCAGTTTATCTGTGTATAATCGCTTGAATCACTAATGGAGTAACCGCCTGCAAATCAAGGACTTGAAGATGCTCGTGGTTCACCAGCCATTCGATCTACTCCAGGAGATGATGATACTACTAAAGGTATTATTAATCGAATCACATATCAATTCAGCATCAAGTCACAAATTAATAGCTGAACCTGCAAATCTAGTATATGGTGATACTCGAGGAGGAAATCCTGATAAAAAAGATACTCATACCTCAGAAATTCAAGCTACTCCATTAGGTATAAACTAATTGATTCGAATCACTAGTTAATTTGGCATTCAAATCACAAGTTAATCACTAATTACTCTACCAGGACTTGAAGGTACTGGTACACCAGCCAATCCTACAGCAGTGGAAGGTAATATTGGTTCAGTTTATCTGTGTATAATCGCTTGAATCACTAATGGAGTAACCGCCTGTAAATCCAGGACTTGAAGATGCTCGTGGTTCACCAGCCATTCGATCTACTCCAGGAGATGATGATACTACTAAAGGTATTATTAATCGAATCACAGATCAATTCAGCATCAAGTCACAAATTAATAGTGAACACGCAAATCCGTATATGGTGATACTGGGAGGAAATCCTGATAAAAAAGATACTCATACCTCAGAAATTCAAGCTACTCCATCAGGTATAAACTAATTGATTCGAATCACTAATTAATTTGGCTTTCAAATCACAAGTTAATCACTAATTAATCTACCAGGACTTGAAGGTACTGGTACACCAGCCAATCCTGCAGCAGAGGAAGGTAATATTGGTTCAGTTTATCTGTGTATAATCGCTTGAATCACTAATGGAGTAACCGCCTGCAAATCAAGGACTTGAAGATGCTCGTGGTTCACCAGCCATTCGATCTACTCCAGGAGATGATGATACTACTAAAGGTATTATTAATCGAATCACAGATCAATTCAGATCAAGTCACAAATTAATAGCTGAACCTGCAAATCTAGTATATGGTGATACTCGAGGAGGAAATCCTGACAAAAAGATACTCATACCTCAGAAATTCAAGCTACTCCATTAGGTATAAACTAATTGATTCGAATCACTAATTAATTTGGCTTTCAAATCACAAGTTAATCACTAATTAATCTACCAGGACTTGAAGGTACCGTACACCACCAATCTGCAGCGAGAGGAAGGTATTATTGGTTCAGTTTATCTGTGTATAGTCGCTTGAATCACTAATGGAGTAACCGCCTGCAAATCTAGCACTTGAAGATGCTCGTGGTTCACCGGCCATTCGATCTACTCCAGGAGATGATGATACTACTAAAGGTATTATTAATCGAATCACAGATCAATTCGCATCAAGTCACAAATTAATAGCTGAACCTGCAAATCCAGTATATGGTGATACTCGAGGAGAAATCTCGATAAAAAGATACTCATACCTCAGAAATTCAAGCTACTCCATCAGGTATAAACTAATTGATTCGAATCACTAATTAATTTGGCTTTCAAATCACAAGTTAATCACTAATTAATCTACCAGGACTTGAAGGTACTGGTACACCAGCCAATCCTGCAGCAGAGGAAGGTAATATTGGTTCAGTTTATCTGTGTATAATCGCTTGAATCACTAATGGAGTAACCGCCTGCAAATCCAGGACTTGAAGATGCTCGTGGTTCACCAGCCATTCGATCTACTCCAGGAGATGATGATACTACTAAAGGTATTATTAATCGAATCACATATCAATTCAGCATCAAGTCACAAATTAATAGCTGAACCTGCAAATCTAGTATATGGTGATACTCGAGGAGGAAATCCTGACAAAAAAGATACTCATACGTCAGAAATTCAAGCTACTCCATTAGGTATAAACTAATTGATTCGAATCACTAATTAATTTGGCTTTCAAATCACAAGTTAATCACTAATTAATCTACTAGGACTTGAAGGTAATCGTACACCACCAATCTGCAGAGGAAGGTAATATTGGTTCGATTTATGCGTGTATAATCGCTTGAATCACTAATGGAGTAACCGCTTTGCAAATCCAGGACTTGAAGATGCTCGTGGTTCACCGTACCATTCGATCTACTCCAGGAGATGATGATACTACTAAAGGTATTATTAATCGAATCACGATCAATTCAAACATCAAGTCACAAATTAATATGAACCTCGCAAATCCACTATATGGTGAGACTCGAGGAGGAAATCACGATAAAAAGATACTCATACCTCGTAAATTCACGCTACTCCATCGTGTATAAACTAATTGATTGAATCACTAATTAATTTGGCTTTCAAATCACAAGTTAATCACTAATTAATCTACCAGGACTTGAAGGTACTCGTACACCAGCCAATCCTGCAGCAGAGGAAGGTAATATTGGTTCAGTTTATCTGTGTATAATCGCTTGAATCACTAATGGAGTAACCGCCTGCAAATCCAGGACTTGAAGATGCTCGTGGTTCACCAGCCATTCGATCTACTCCAGGAGATGATGATACTACTAAAGGTATTATTAATCGAATCACAGATCAATTCAGCATCAAGTCACAAATTAATAGCTGAACCTGCAAATCCTGTATATGGTGATACTCGAGGAGGAAATCCTGATAAAAAAGATACTCATACCTCAGAAATTCAAGCTACTCCATCAGGTATAAACTAATTGATTCGAATCACTAATTAATTTGGCTTTCAAATCACAAGTTAATCACTAATTAATCTACCAGGACTTGAAGGTACTGGTACACCAGCCAATCCTGCAGCAGAGGAAGGTAATATTGGTTCAGTTTATCTGTGTATAATCGCTTGAATCACTAATGGAGTAACCGCCTGCAAATCCAGGACTTGAAGATGCTCGTGGTTCACCAGCCATTCGATCTACTCCAGGAGATGATGATACTACTAAAGGTATTATTAATCGAATCACAGATCAATTCAGCATCAAGTCACAAATTAATAGCTGAACCTACAAATCCACTATATGGTGAGACTCGAGGAGGAAATCCTGATAAAAAAGATACTCATACCTCAGAAATTAAAGCTACTCCATTAGGTATAAACTAATTGATTCGAATCACTAATTAATTCTGCTTTCAAATCACAAGTTAATCACTAATTACTCTACCAGGACTTGAAGGTACCGTACACCAACCAATCCTGCGGAGGAAGGTAATATTGGTTCGCTTTATCTGTATAATCGCTTGAATCACTAATTGAAGTAACACGTGCAAATCTAGCACTTGAAGATGCTCGTGGTTCACCAACCATTCGATCTACTCCAGGAGATGATGATACTACTAAAGGTATTATTAATCGAATCACGCATCAATTCAAAGATCAAGTCACAAATTAATAGCCGAACCTCGCAAATCCGTGATATGGTGATACTCGGAGGAAATCACGATAAAAAGATACTCATACCTCGTAAATTCAAGCTACTCCATCGGTATAAACTAATTGATTGAATCACTAATTAATTTGGCATTCAAATCACAAGTTAATCACTAATTAATCTACCAGGACTTGAAGGTACCGGGTACACCACCAATCTGCAAAGAGGAAGGTAATATTGGTTCAGTTTATCTGTGTATAATCGCTTGAATCACTAATGGAGTAACCGCCTGTAAATCCAGGACTTGAAGATGCTCGTGGTTCACCAGCCATTCGATCTACTCCAGGAGATGATGATACTACTAAAGGTATTATTGATCGAATCACAGATCAATTCAGCATCAAGTCACAAATTAACAGCGAACCTGCAAATCCTGTATATGGTGATACTCGATGAGGAAATCCTGATAAAAAAGATACTCATACCTCAGAAACTCAAGCTACTCCATCAGGTATAAACTTATTGATTCGAATCACTAATTAATTTGGCATTCAAATCACAAGTTAATCACTAATTACTCTACCAGGACTTGAAGGTACTGGTACACCAGCCAATCCTGCAGCAGAGGAAGGTAATATTGGTTGATTTATCGTAATATAATCGCTTGAATCACTAATGGAGTAACCGCCTGCAAATCCAGGACTTGAAGATGCTCGTGGTTCACCAGCCATTCGATCTACTCCAGGAGATGATGATACTACTAAAGGTATTATTAATCGAATCACAGATCAATTCAGCATCAAGTCACAAATTAATAGCTGAACCTACAAATCCACTATATGGTGAGACTCGAGGAGGAAATCCTGATAAAAAAGATACTCATACCTCAGAAATTCAAGCTACTCCATCAGGTATAAACTAATTGATTCGAATCACTAAGTAATTTGGCTTTGAAATCACAAGTTAATCACTAATTAATCTACCAGGACTTGAAGGTACTGGTACACCAGCCAATCCTGCAGCAGAGGAAGGTAATATTGGTTCAGTTTATCTGTGCATAATTGCTTCGATAACTAATGAAGTAACCGCGTGCAAATCCAGGACTTGAAGATGCTCGTGGTTCACCAGCCATTCGATCTACTCCAGGAGATGATGATACTACTAAAGGTATTATTAATCGAATCACAGATGAATTCAGCATCAAGTCACAAATTAATAGCTGAACATGCAAATCCAGTATATGGTGATACTCGAGGAGGAAATCCTGATAAAAAAGATACTCATACCTCAGAAATTCAAGCTACTCCATTAGGTATAAACTAATTGATTCGAATCACTAATTAATTTGGCTTTCAAATCACAAGTTAATCACTAATTAATCTACAAGGACTTGAAGGTACTAGTATACCAGCCAATCCTGCAGCAGAGGAAGGTAATATTGGTTCAGTTTATCTGTGTATAATCGCTTGAATCACTAATGGAGTAACCGCCTGCAAATCCAGGACTTGAAGATGCTCGTGATTCACCAGATATTCAATCCACTCCAGGAGATGATGATACTGCTAAAGGTATTATTAATCGAATCACAGATCAATTCAGCATCAAGTCACAAATTGATAGTGAAACCAGCAAATCCAAAGATATGGTGATACTGAGGAGGAAATCACGATAAAAAAGATACTCATACCTCAGAAATTCAAGCTACTCCATTAGGTATAAACTAATTGATTCGAATCACTAATTAATTTGGCTTTCAAATCACAAGTTAATCACTAATTAATCTACCAGGACTTGAAGGTACTGGTACACCAGCCAATCCTGCAGCAGAGGAAGGTAATATTGGTTCAGTTTATCTGTGTATAATCGCTTGAATCACTAATGGAGTAACCGCCTGTAAATCCAGGACTTGAAGATGCTCGTGGTTCACCAGCCATTCGATCTACTCCAGGAGATGATGATACTACTAAAGGTATTATTAATCGAATCACAGATCAATTCAGCATCAAGTCACAAATTAATAGCTGAACCTGCAAATCCTGTATATGGTGATACTAGAGGAGGAAATCCTGATAAAAAAGATACTCATACCTCAGAAATTCAAGCTACTCCATCAGGTATCAACTAATTGATTCGAATCACTAATTAATCCAGCTTTCAAATCACAAGTTAATCACTAATTAATCTACTAGGACTTGAAGGTACTGGTACACCAGCCAATCCTGCAGCAGAGGAATGTAATATTGGTTCAGTTTATCTGTGTATAATTGCTTCGATAACTAATGAAGTGACCGCGTTCAAATCCAGGACTTGAAGATGCTCGCGGTTCACCAGCCATTCGATCTACTCCAGGAGATGATGATACTACTAAAGGTATTATTAATCGAATCACAGATCAATTCAGCATCAAGTCACAAATTAATTGCTGAACCTGCAAATCCTGTATATGGTGATACTCGAAGAGGAAATCCTGATAAAAAAGATACTCATACCTAAGAAATCCAAGCTACTCCATCGGGTATAAACTAATTGATTAGAATCACTAATTAATTTGGCTTTCAAATCAGAAGTTAATCAGTAATTAATCTACCAGGACTTGAAGGTAATGGTACACCAGCCAATCCTGCATCAGAGGAAGGTAATATTGGTCAAGTTTATCTGTGTATAATCGCTTGAATCACTAATGGAGTAACGCGCAAATCCAGGACGTGAAGATGCTCGTGGTTCACCAGCCATTCGATCTACCCCAGGAGATGATGATACTACTAAAGGTATTATTAATCGAATCAGAGATCAATTCAGCATCAAGTCACAAATTAATAGCTGAACCTGCAAATCCTGTATATGGTGATACTCGAGGAGGAAATCCTGAGAAAAAAGATACTCATACCTCAGAAATTCAAGCTACTCCATCAGGTATAAACTAATTGATTCGAATCACTTTGTAATTTGGCTTTCAAATCACAAGTTAATCACTAATGAATCTACCCGGACTTGAAGGTACTGGTACACCAGCCAATCCTGCAGCAGAGGAAGGTAATATTGGTTTAGTTTATCTATGTATAATCGCTTGAATCACTAATGGAGTAACCGCGTGCAAATCAAGGACTTGAAGATGCTCGTGGTTCACCAGCCAGTCGATCTACTCCAGGAGATGATGATACTACTAAAGGTATTATTAATCGAATCACAGATCAATTCAGCATCAAGTCACAAATTAATAGCTGAACCTGCAAATCCTGTATATGGTAATACTCGAGGAGGAAATCCTGATAAAAAAGATACTCATACCTCAGAAATTAAAGCTACTCCATAAGGTATAAACTAATTGATTCGAATCACTAATTAATTTGGCTTTCAAATCACAAGTTAATCACTAATGAATCTACCAGGACTTGAAGGTACTGGTACACCAGCCAATCCTGCAGCAGAGGAAGGTAATATTGGTTTAGTTTATCTATGTATAATCGCTTGAATCACTAATGGAGTAACCGCCTTCCAATCGAGGACTTGAAGATGCTCGTGGTTCACCAGCCATTCGATCTACTCCGGGAGATGATGATACAACTAAAGGTATTATTAATCGAATCACAGATCAATTCAGCATCAAGTCACAAATTAATAGCTTAACCTGCAAATCCAGTATATGGTGATACTCGAGAAGGAAATCCTGATAAAAAAGATACTCATACCTCAGAAATTCAAGCTACACCATCAGGTATAAACTAATTGATTCGAGTCACTAATTAATTTGGCTTTCAAATCACAAGTTAATCACTAATTAATCTGCTAGGACTTGAAGGTACTGGTACACCATCCAATCCTGCAGCAGAGGAAGGTAATATTGGTTCAGTTTATCTGTGTATAATCACTTGAATCAGTGATGGAGTAACCGCCTGCAAATCTAGGACTTGAAGATGCTCGTGGTTCACCAGCCATTCGATCTACACCAGGAGATGATGATACTACTAAAGGTATTATTAATCGAATCACAGATCAATTCAGCATCAAGTCACAAATTAATAGCTAAACCTGCAAATCATGTATATGGTGATACTCGAGGAGGAAATCCTGATAAAAAAGATACTCATACCTCAGAAATTAAAGCTACTCCATTAGCTATAAACTAATTGATTCGAATCACTTTGTAATTTGGCTTTCAAATCACATGTTAACTAATAATTAATCTACCAGGACTTGAAGGTACTGGTACACCAGCCAATCCTGCAGCAGAGGAAGGTAATATTGGTTCAGTTTATCTATGTATAATCGCCTGAATCACTAATGGAGTAACCACGTGCAAATCCAGGACTTGAAAATGCTCGTGGTTCACCAGCCATTCGATCTACTCAAGGAGATGATGATACTACTAAAGGTATTATTAATCGAATCGCAGATCAATTCAGCATCAAGTCACAAATTAATAGCTGAACATGCAAATCCAGTATATGGTGATACTCGAGGAAGAAATCCTGATAAAAAAGATACTCATACCTCAGAAATTCAAGCTACACCATCAGGTATAAACTAATTGATTCGAGTCACTAATAAATTTGGCTTTCAAATCACAAGTTAATCACTAGTTAATCTACCAGGACTTGAAGGTATTGGTACACCATCCAATCCTGTAGCAGAGGAAGGTAATATTGGTTCAGTTTATCTGTGTATAATCACTTGAATCAGTGATGGAGTAACCGCATGCAAATCTAAGACTTGAAGATGCTCGTGGTTCACCAGCCATTCGATCAACTCCAGGAGATGATGATACTACTAAAGGTATTATTAATCGAATCACAGATCAATTCACCATCAACTCACAAATTAATAGCTGAACATGCAAATCCTGTATATCGTGATACTCGAGGAAGAAATCCTGATAAAAAAGATACTCATACCTCAGAAATTAAAGCTACTCCATCAGGAATAAACTAATTGATTCGAATCAGTAATTATCTTGGCTTTCAAATCACAAGTTAATCACTAATTAATCTACAAGGACTTGAAGGTACTGGTACACCAGCCAATCCTGCAGCAGAGGAAGGTAATATTGGTTCAGTTTATCTGTGTATAATCGCTTGAATCACTAATGGAGTAACCGTCTTCCAATCCAGGACTTGAAGATGCTCGTGGTTCACCAGCCATTCGATCTACTCCAGGAGATGATGATACTACTTAAGCGATTATTAATCGAATCACAGATCAATTCAGCATCAAGTCACAAATTAATAGCTGAACCTGCAAATCCTGTAAAAGGTGATACTTGAGGAGGAAATCCTGATAGAAAAGATACTCATACCTCAGAAATTAAAGCTACTCCATCAGGTATAGACTAATTGATTCGAATCACTAATTAATTTTGCTTTCAAATCACAAGTTAATCCCTAATTAATCTCCCAGGACTTGAAGGTACTGGCATACCAGCCAATCCTGCAGCAGAGGAAGGTAATATTTGTTCAGTTTGTCTGTGTATAATCGCTTGAATCACTAATGGAGTAACCGCCTGCAAATCAAGGACTTGAAGATGCTCGTGGTTTACCAGCCATTCGATCCACTCCAGGAGATGATGATACTACTAAAGGTATTATTAATCGAATCACAGATCAATTCAGCATCAAGTCACAAATTAATAGCTGAACCTGCAAATCCTGTATATGGTGATACTCGAGGAGGAAATCCTGATACAAAAGATACTCATACCTAAAAAATTAAAGCTACTCCATCAGGTATAAACTAATTGATTCGAATCACTAATTAATTTGGCTTTCAAATAACAAGTTAATCACTAATTAATCTACCAGGACTTGAAGGTACTGGTACACAATCCTGCAGCAGAGGAAGGTAATATTGGTTCAGTTTATCTGTCTATAATTGCTTCGATAACTAATGGAGTAACCATTTGCAAATCCAGGACTTGAAGATGCTCGTGGTTCACCAGCCATTCGATCTACTCCAGGAGATGATGATACTACTAAAGGTATCATTAATCGAATCACAGATCAATTCAGCATCAAGACACAAATTAATAGCTGAACCTGCAAATCCAGTATATGGTGATACTGAGGAGGAAATCACGATAAAAAGATACTGCATACCTCGAGAAATTCAAGCTACTCCATCGTGTATAAACTAATTGATTCAATCACTAATTAATTTGGCTTTCAAATCACAAGTTAATCACTAATTAATCTACCAGGACTTGAAGGTACCGGTACACCACCAATCCTTGTGAGAGGAAGGTAACATTGGTTCAGTTTATCTGTGTATAATCGCTTGAATCACTAATGGAGTAACCGCCTGCAAATCCTGGACTTGAAAATGCTCGTGGTTCACCAGCCATTCGATCTACTCCAGGAGATGATGATACTACCAAAGGTATTATTAATCGAATCACAGATCAATTCAGCATCAAGTCACAAATTAATAAATGAACGCAAATCCGATATGGTGATACTAGAGGAAATCACTGATAAAAAGATACTCATACCTCAGAAATTCAAGCTACTCCATCAGGTAAAAACTAATTGATTCGAATCACTAATTAATTTGGCTTTAAAATCACAAGTTAATCACTAATTAATCTACCAGGACTTGAAGGTACCGTACACCAAACCAATCTGCAGAGGAAGGTAATATTGGTTGATTTATACGTCTAATAGCTTGAATCACTAATGGAGTAACCGCGTGCAAATCCAGGACTTGAAGATGCTCGTGGTTCACCAGCCATTCGATCTACTCCAGGAGATGATGATACTACTAAAGGTATTATTAATCGAATCACAGATCAATTCAGCATCAAGTCACAAATTAATAGCTGAACCTGAAAATCCTGTATGTGGTGATACTCGAGGAGGAAATCCTGATAAAAAAGATACTCATACCTCAGAAATTCAAGCTACTCCATCAGGTATAAACTAATTGATTCGAATCACTAATTAATTTGGCTTTCAAATCACAAGTTAATCAGTAATTAATCTACCAGGACTTGAAGGTACTGGTACACCATCCAATCCTGCAGCAGAGGAAGGTAATTTTGGTTCAGTTTATCTGTGTATAATCGCTTGAATCACTAATGGAGTAACCGCCTGAAATCCAGGACTTGAAGATGCTCGTGGTTCACCAGCCATTCGATCTACTCCAGGAGATGATGATACTACTAAAGGTATTATTAATCGAATCACAGATCAATTCAGCATCAAGTCATAAATTAATAGCTGAACCTGCAAATCTTGTATATGGTGATACTCGAGGAGGAAATCTTGATAAAAAAGATACTCATACCTCAGAAATTGATGCTACTCCATCAGGTATAAACTAATTGATTCGAATCACTAATTAATTTGGCTTTCAAATCATAGGTTAATCACTAATTAATCTACCAAGACTTGAAGGTACTTGTACACCAGCCAATCCTGCTGCAGGGGAAGGTAATATTGGTTCAGTTTATCTGTGTATAATCGCTTGAATCACTAATGGAGTAACCTCCTGCAAATCCAGGACTTGAAGATGCTCGTGATTCACCAGCCATTCGATCTACTCCAGCAGATGATGATACTACTAAAGGTATTATTAATCGAATCACAGATCAATTCAGCATCAAGTCACAAATTAATAGCTGAACCTGCAAATCCTGTATATGGTGATACTCGAAGAGGAAATCCTGATAAAAAAGATACTCATACCTCAGAAATTCAAGCTACTCCATCAGGTATAAACTAATTGATTCGAATCACTAATTAATTTGGCTTTCAAATCACAAGTTAATCACTAATTAATCTACCAGGACTTGAAGGTACTGGTACATGATAGGCGTTTATACACACGCACAAATTGAACCGCAAGTGCACGGGCCGTAATCAAGTAATAAAGTGGGACTCGGTTAAGAGTCCGGATATCGATCCCACGATGAATGGTGTTTATAGTTAAGTTACTTATTCTAGCACAAAAACACAAATAAAGAAAGGAGAAATAACTAACCTAATCTATACTAAGAAAGCAATACAAGAAAGCAAGAAATGGGCATGATTGGAGATACACTTGGATGAATGGATAGTCGGGATTAATGAAGCCACTCAATACTAGTCTCGTTAATCCGTTGTTGAACTAAACATATTATCTACCTTCGATGTTAGATCCGATTTTCCTTATATAGCTCACTCCGCTCTCGCATGTCAAGCTAACCCTAGCCAATTGGTTCAACCTACTACATTTCTGTGTCGATGTGTTACCAATCAACCGCATGAAAGTTTGTGAAAATAACTCACTGGATCATCTAAGGTTAGGGGTATATCTCTATCCCCTACAAGAACTTAGAGTGAATACTTCGGGGTCTAACGTGCACATTCTTCTCTCGAAGCCTACACACGCCACTATTGCATATACGTGGTGATCAAGCACATACATGTATCATACTCAAAAGCATTCACACAAGAGATCGACAATCCAATACAAATCAATTCCAACAACTCAAATGGATTAACTAAACATATATTAAGATTAATAAAAAATCCTAACTTACAAGATTAGTTCATAGTAAAGGAAATCATTGATACATATATAATCAAAGCATAAATAGAAAGAAAATGAAAGAACAAAACAAGATTAAAGACAATCTCCCTTTTGAAGAGTAAAATCTTGTTCTTCACTTCCAATCCATATCCTCTTGATCTCCTTGGTTTCTTCTCCAAGTGTTCAATCCCCAATAAATACCCCTAAACTAGAAAAGGAAAAGAAAAGAAGAAGAAAAGAAGGAAAGAAAGAAGAAGAGAAAAGAAGAAGAAAAGAGAAGAAGAAAGCAAGAAAAACCTAAGCTAAACTAAAACTAAGGATGAAGATAATATCAATTGGGGATGAAAAAGGGTGTATAAAGGCCCCAAATTCATGTACAAATGATCCCCAAAAGGTCCCCAAGTCGAGAGAAAAGAAGGGAGAAAATCGGCCAAAACAGGGGAAATCCGAAATTGCTGGTTCTGGTGTTTTTACGGCCGTATTTCCACTTTTACGGCCGTATTTTCCCATTTTACGGCCGTACATTTACTTGTACGGCCGTAATTAACTCTCTGCATGAAATTGGCCAGTTTTCTGAGAAATTACGGCCGTACAATTATAAGTTACGGCCGTCAAAATATGAATTACGGCCGTACACATTTTCTGCATGCGCAAGCTTCAGTATTTTGGTCATAACTTTCTCTCCCGATGTCCGATTGAGCCGATTGAAGTTGCGTTGGAGACTAGACTCGATGATCTACAATTCTCTAGTTTATTGTTTTCTCCAAATCAACTTGTATCTGTATCAAAAGTGCTCCTCTTCCTCAGACATCCTACATTTTGGGCACCGATCTTCGTCTGGCCATATCTTTTGATCCGGAACTCGGAATTGAGATCCGTAAAAAGCTACGGACTCCGCTTTCCGTGTTCTTCCATGTAAGCTCAAGACTCTCGGCCAAGAAGATCTTCACATATTTGCACCCGAAGTCCTCCAATTTTGAAATAGTTGCTTTTAGTCCCCGACTTCGGGTTTTTCGGCACTTTTAGTCCATTTTTCCTTCTTTAGGCCTCGTTTCCTCCACAATGAGCAATAGTACCTATAAGCACCATAATTATACATAAATATAAGTAGATATCCGCTCCAAATGAATGTAAAGAGATATAAATAAGTGTGCAAAATACACACTTATCAGTACACCAGCAATCCTGCCAAGAAAGGAAGGAAATATTGGTTCAGTTTATCTGTGTATAATTGCTTCGATAACTAATGAAGTAACCGCGTGCAAATCCAGGACTTGAAGATGCTCGTGGTTCACCAGCCATTCGATCTACTCCAGGAGATGATGATACTACTAAAGGTATTATTAATCGAATCACAGATCAATTCAGCATCAAGTCACGAATTAATAGCTGAACCTGCCAATCCAGTATATGGTGATACTCGAGGAGGAAATCCTGATAAAAAAGATACTCATACCTCAGAAATTCAAGCTACTCCATCAGGTATAAACTAATTGATTCGAATCACTAAGTAATTTGGCTTTGAAATCACAAGTTAATCGCTAATTAATCTACCAGGACTTGAAGGTACTGGTACACCGGACAATCCTGCAGCAGAGGAAGGTAATATTGGTTCAGTTTATCTGTGCATAATTACTTCGATAACTAATGAAGTAACCGCGTGCAAATCCAGGACTTGAAGATGCTCGTGGTTCACCAGCCATTCGATCTACTCCAGGAGATGATGATACTACTAAAGGTATTATTAATCGAATCACAGATGAATTCAGCATCAAGTCACAAATTAATAGCTGAACCTGCAAATCCAGTATATGGTGATACTCGAGGAGGAAATCTTGATAAAAAAGATACTCATACCTCAGAAATTCAAGCTACTCCATTAGGTATAAACTAATTGATTCGAATCACTAATTAATTTGGCTTTCAAATCACAAGTTAATCACTAATTAATCTACCAAGACTTGAAGGTACTTGTACACCAGCCAATCCTGCTGCAGGGGAAGGTAATATTGGTTCAGTTTATCTGTGTATAATCGCTTGAATCACTAATGGAGTAACCTCCTGCAAATCCAGGACTTGAAGATGCTCGTGGTTCACCAGCCATTCGATCTACTCCAGGAGATGATGATACTACTAAAGGTATCATTAATCGAATCACAGATCAATTCAGCATCAAGACACAAATTAATAGCTGAACCTGCAAATCCAGTATATGGTGATACTCGAGGAGGAAATCCTGATAAAAAAGATACTCGTACCTCAGAAATTCAAGCTACTCCATCAGGTATAAACTAATTGATTCGAATCACTAATTAATTTGGCTTTCAAATCACAAGTTAATCACTAATTAATCTACCAGGACTTGAAGGTACTGGTACACCAGCCAATCCTGCAGTAGAGGAAGGTAACATTGGTTCAGTTTATCTGTGTATAATCGCTTGAATCACTAATGGAGTAACCGCCTGCAAATCCTGGACTTGAAAATGCTCGTGGTTCACCAGCCATTCGATCTACTCCAGGAGATGATGATACTACCAAAGGTATTATTAATCGAATCACAGATCAATTCAGCATCAAGTCACAAATTAATAGCTGAACCTGCAAATCCTGTATATGGTGATACTCGGGGAGGAAATCCTGATAAAAAAGATACTCATACCTCAGAAATTCAAGCTACTCCATCAGGTAAAAACTAATTGATTCGAATCACTAATTAATTTGGCTTTAAAATCACAAGTTAATCACTAATTAATCTACCAGGACTTGAAGGTACTGGTACACCAGCCAATCCTGCAGCAGAGGAAGGTAATATTGGTTCAGTTTATCTGTGTCTAATAGCTTGAATCACTAATGGAGTAACCGCCTGCAAATCCAGGACTTGAAGATGCTCGTGGTTCACCAGCCATTCGATCTACTCCAGGAGATGATGATACTACTAAAGGTATTATTAATCGAATCACGATCAATTCAAAGATCAAGTCACAAATTAATAGCTGAACCTCGCAAATCCAAAGTATATGGTGATACTCGAGGAGGAAATCACGATAAAAAGATACTGCACCTCAGAAATTCAAGCTACTCCATCAGGTATAAACTAATTGATTCGAATCACTAAGTAATTTGGCTTTGAAATCACAAGTTAATCGCTAATTAATCTACCAGGACTTGAAGGTACTGGTACATCGGCCAATCCTGCAGCAGAGGAAGGTAATATTGGTTCAGTTTATCTGTGCATAATTGCTTCGATAACTAATGAAGTAACCGCGTGCAAATCTAGGACTTGCAGATGCTCGTGGTTCACCAGCCATTCGATCTACTCCAGGAGATGATGATACTACTAAAGGTATTATTAATCGAATCACAGATCAATTCAGCATCAAGTCACGAATTAATAGCTGAACCTGCCAATCCAGTATATGGTGATACTCGAGGAGGAATTCCTGATAAAAAAGATACTCATACCTCAGAAATTCAAGCTACTCCATTAGGTATAAACTAATTGATTCGAATCACTAAGTAATTTGGCTTTGAAATCACAAGTTAATCGCTAATTAATCTACCAGGACTTGAAGGTACTGGTACACCGGCCAATCCTGCAGCAGAGGAAGGTAATATTGGTTGGCTTTATCATGCATAATTGCTTCGATAACTAATGAAGTAACCGCGTGCAAATCCAGGACTTGAAGATCCTCGTGGTTCACCAGCCATTCGATCTACTCCAGGAGATGATGATACTCCTAAAGGTATTATTAATCGAATCACAGATGAATTCAGCATCAAGTCACAAATTAATAGCTGAACATGCAAATCCAGTATATGGTGATACTCGAGGAGGAAATCCTGATAAAAAAGATACTCATACCTCAGAAATTCAAGCTACTCCATTAGGTATAAACTAATTGATTCGAATCACTAATTAATTTGGCTTTCAAATCACAAGTTAATCACTAATTAATCTACAAGGACTTGAAGGTACTAGTATACCAGCCAATCCTGCAGCAGAGGAAGGTAATATTGGTTCAGTTTATCTGTGTATAATCGCTTGAATCACTAATGGAGTAACCGCCTGCAAATCCAGGACTTGAAGATGCTCGTGATTCACCAGCCATTCAATCCACTCCAGGAGATGATGATACTGCTAAAGGTATTATTAATCGAATCACAGATCAATTCAGCATCAAGTCACAAATTGATAGCTGAACCTGCAAATCCAGTATATGGTGATACTCGAGGAGGAAATCCTGATAAAAAAAGATACTCATACCTCAAAAATTCAAGCTACTCCATTAGGTATAAACTAATTGATTCGAATCACTAATTAATTTGGCTTTCAAATCACCAGTTAATCACTAATTAATCTACCAGGACTTTAAGGTACTGGTACACCAGCCAATCCTGCAGCAGAGGAAGGTAATATTGGTTCAGTTTATCTGTGTCTAATCGCTTGAATCACTAATGGAGTAACCGCCTGCAAATCCAGGACTTGAAGATGCTCGTGGTTCACCAGCCATTCGATCTACTCCAGGAGATGATGATACTACTAAAGGTATCATTAATCGAATCACAGATCAATTCAGCATCAAGTCACAAATTAATAGTGAACTCAGTAAATCCAAAGATATGGTGATACTCGAGGAGGAAATCCTGATAAAAAAGATACTCGTACCTCAGAAATTCAAGCTACTCCATCAGGTATAAACTAATTGATTCGAATCACTAAGTAATTTGGCTTTGAAATCACAAGTTAATCGCTAATTAATCTACCAGGACTTGAAGGTACTGGTACACCGGCCAATCCTGCAGCAGAGGAAGGTAATATTGGTTCAGTTTATCTGTGCATAATTGCTTCGATAACTAATGAAGTAACCGCGTGCAAATCCAGGACTTGAAGATGCTCGTGGTTCACCAGCCATTCGATCTACTCCAGGAGATGATGATACTACTAAAGGTATTATTAATCGAATCACAGATCAATTCAGCATCAAGTCACAAATTAATAGCTGAACCTGCAAATCCAGTATATGGTGATACTCGAGGAGGAAATCCTGATAAAAAAGATACTCGTACCTCAGAAATTCAAGCTCCTCCATCAGGTATCAACTAATTGATTCGAATCACTAATTAATCTAGCTTTCAAATCACAAGTTAATCACTAATTAATCTACTAGGACTTAAAGGTACTGGTACACCAGCCAATCCTGCAGCAGAGGAAGGTAATATTGGTTCAGTTTATCCGTGTATAATTGCTTCGATAACTAATGAAGTAACCGCGTGCAAATCCAGGACTTGAAGATGCTCGTGGTTCACCAGCCATTCGATCTACTCCAGGAGATGATGATACTACTAAAGGTATTATTAATCGAATCAGAGATCAATTCAGCATCAAGTCACAAATTAATAGCTGAACCTGCAAATCCTGTATATGGTGATACTCGAGGAGGAAATCCTGAGAAAAAGATACTCATACCTCAGAAATTCAAGCTACTCCATCAGGTATAAACTAATTGATTCGAATCAGTAATTAATTTGGCTTTCAAATCACAAGTTAATCGCTAATTAATCTACCAGGACTTGAAGGTACTTGTACACCAGCCAATCCTGTAGCAGAGGAAGGTAATATTGGTTCAGTTTATCTGTGTATAATCGCTTGAATCACTAATGGAGTAACCGCCTGCAAATCCAGGACTTGAAGATGCTCGTGGTTCACCAGCCATTCGATCTACTCCAGGAGATGATGATACTACTAAAGGTATTATTAATCGAATCACAGATCAATTCATCATCAAATCACAAATTAATAGCTGAACCTACAAATCACAAGTTACAACTTGTTAGTGTATGTGTATTTATGAGTATTTATGAGTTTTGATGTGAAATAGGAGAGAGAATGAGTGAGATTGAGTGGTGGAGATTTATGTAGTACAGTGGGTCCCATAATATATGTGGATGTAATTGGTTTGACTTTTGATATGAATGTGTTAAAATGTGTAAAAATTTGTTAAAGTTGTAGAAGAACCGGGGCTTAATCGCTGTACTCGTCTGCAGATGTAATAATCGAAGTTACTCCAACAACACGAACAGAACGTGATCCAACTCTACCACAACATGCTGCACCAATGCTGGGGATCAATTCCTTATGGCTGCCTGCAACAGCATGGAGAGTCCACTTTTTGGTGTTCATTACTATCACCGTACTTATTGTGAATGCAGTGATGCTTGGGATTGCTTCAGCATACATTCCATGTTGGAACCTTCGGCCTGGTAATTTTTTTTAGTCGTGTGATGTAATTAAATTTAATTACTTACATAATTACTGATTTTCTCATTATTGTCATTGGCAGGTGGCGGAGGAACTGGCAACTCTACTGTGTGTCCCTGTCTCAACTCTACTGGGAGTCTGAACTCAACTGGAAGTCTCATGTTATAGATGTTGAACTGTCAATCAGATGTTGTAACTTGAATTCATTTTGAAGTGTGAAACTGTTATCTTTTTAACATTGTTAAGTCTTGTTCTGTATATTGACCGAATATCATTGTTAAGTCTTGTTGTGTATATTGATCGAATATCGTGCTGTTGCATATTTCAGTACCTCATATGTGTTAAGGTCTAGTTCTGTAATTCAACTAGATATTATGCTATTGGTTATTTCAGTAATATGTGTTAAGGGAGATATTGCAGTAATGCCTAATATGCTGTTGCTTATTGAATCTCATTAGATTGCACTAACACCAAGATTAAATTGGTTCTCGTTCAGGAAGGATATTGAACTTTCCTCGAAGTGAGATACTTATCTGCAGAGGTAATTGTCATCTATTTGTGTCATTTCCTGGAAGGTTTTATCGTCGGTTTCAATTCTTTTAAACTTTATTTCTTCTAACAATTATTTTGTCATTTTCATGGAACATTTGTTGTTTTGATCTGACTGGATCAAGAAATAGAGCTGGAAACGTCCCCATTTCTTTTGAATATCTGATTTTCTTTTTTTTTTTTTTTTTCTGTTGATCGGAAAACAAACAATTATTAAAGATGCAGCACGATCAGCGAAAGAAGGTATGCATATTTTGTATTTTGGCATGGTTCTATCATTTTTGCCCTTAAAGAATTTAGATATCTTCTTTGTTTACAAGTGGGTCGAAGCGATTCTTTCACTATCTTATTTTGGAAATTTCAGAATTCCCTTTTCATAGAGCTGAGTAACTTAAGGTTAAGGAACGGAATTTGTCTGAATGAGTGCATTTCCTTCATTGTTCTTTGGGAAAGTTGGTTTAACAGAGCAGGATAGGTTAATTGTTGAATTAAAAGAGCTGTAAGTTCTTAAAGCTCAAAGTATTACCTTTCGGTTTTAGTTTCCCAGGGCTGAATCGAAACCAATGTCAATTTTTCTCACCTGTGAGCTAGACCCCAAATTCAACTTCATTTTTGTTAATACAAAAGGCCCTAAACTTACAAAAACCTACATAAAAATTCTCAATATCAAGGTTTGCATAGGCCTCCGATATCAAGCTTTGCTTAGGCTCCATATGATTTATGATGAGATCGTTTGTTCAAAAACATGAGCACTGTGGCTTATTCTGACAAATTGTTGCGGAGTCCTATTACTGTTGTGCTTTTGTCCGCTCAACTTGACACGAAGTCTATTGACTTGTAGGTGGATGCTGCTCTTTGTCTCTGCAAGTTTGGAAGGGATATATGAACCAGGTAGGTGCTACGTGTTTATCTTGCTCTGTAGCCTTATAGAAGTTTTGTGCTGCCAATAGTGTAGATGGGTTCGCAGCCCTTCTTTTTTAATTAAATGAATGAAAGACCTAGAAACAATCCCTTCTGAGAGCTCCCAAGGTCATTCATTTTTGTGTTTATGACAGTGACAGAACCAAAAGGGCCGCCAGTGTTTATTCTTACAAATCAACTACGCATAACCACAATGTTTCCCATAGGCTGTTTTGTGCTCAAATAGCCTCCCTGAATTTCAACACGTGATCAAAAACCTCCTGCTTTTTTTTCAGAGTTTGAACAAAAGGAAATACCTATATTTGGTTGCATGATGTTACATGAAGCAAGTGTTTAGTAATATATATAGCTCCAACAAGAATTAGATTTTACGGAAATAGTAATTCTTTGAAATATAAATTCTTTTCATTTACGATGTATTTTTCTCATTTTCAACAACAGTCCTGTCCTCTATCCACTGTTTGTTCCTTCCACTTGAATGTCTATTTACTGATAAAGATCTCTTGCATCAACTTATTGTGAAACTTGAATAGAACTTATTGCTGTTGGAATATTGTATCTCACTCATTTGATCCATGTTTCAAACACAGCTATTTTAATAAAGATACTATGGAAGTGTGCAACCCATTACTTTTGTGTGGAACATCTTTGAAGATCATTTTAACTGTCAAACAGCATTCTATTTGTCACTTTTCATACTCAAACCCACCATTTTAACTTAATTTTCCAGAGACTGGTCGCAGAGAGGTTTGAAAGTCAATGGCATGATGAGTAGTTAAGTCCAGCTTTATATTTTTGAACACAGAATCAGAGTCTATTTCAATCACGAGTTCCATTTTAATTTTTGTAGAATCAAGTGGTGCTAGAAGGAGACCTCGTGCTAAAAGTCAGTTCCGTCATAGGATCCAACTTTTTCACATTAAAAAAATCTGAAAGTTCCTCTAATGCACAAACAGTACCAAACTACTTTACCAATCTATCTACACTTTGTACAGTAGTCTTGCTTAGTTTTATTTACACTTGAGATTCATTGAAATATTTTTTAAGTTTGTGGCTGGGTATTATGGCTTATGTCTCAACAGATGACATTAATTTTCCTGATGAAGCAAATTGTGTGATGTGTTAAGAAATGTTGATTTCCTTGGTACTCTGCAGTCGTGATGATGTATACGGGGTTCCCAACTCTGGTTGGCTTGTCCACATTTGGATGGAAACTTACAAACTTTTTCCCCCTCAAATTTGCATAAAAATTCTAGGTTGTCAACGTACCTGAATTATAGAGTGCGTTGGTGAAACTGACAAAATGTGCGTGATTTATTTGCTGATGCTGAGCAAGATGAAAGAACAAAAGGTAATGAATGACCTTAGACGAGAGAGAAAAGAAAAGAAAAGAAAAGGTAATTTCTTTTGAGTGTTGTGGCTGACATAGTTTCGTTATCATCTTTCAGGTGACGAAAGTGACTCACATGCGGTAATCTGTAAGGTATGGCGTCAAAATTGAAACTTAATAGCTTTTAGTGCATGGGTGCATTCTGCTTCTTCCCCTTCCCCCCTCCTTTCGGAATGGCCGTCTAATCTACTTCACTTTAGATCTTTATGGGCTTGTTGCTGTGCCTAACACAATGTATGGTATAATTCATATTTTAGGTAGATAGTAAAGTATGAGATGCATCAAACTGTTATCAAACTGTTACTTTTGGCCAATTACATCCAAATATTTATCAGCACTATCCATTTTACTAAGTCGTGAACACTCTTTCTAGATAATGCTATGCCTTACAATTATAGCACGGATAAAATTCTTGTTTGGAATAGGAAATTTGAGGGGACAAATATGGGCCCCACATAGTGTAACTTTGTTTCATTGTCTGGTACCAATCACAAGTCCTTGTTATTTGTGATTTTTGTGTTTATTTATCTGGGATGATAGTTGATACAAAGATATAGATAGTCATGAATCAGTTTGCATGAAAAACAGCAATTCAATTGTGAAAGAGGATTAAAGTAAGCAATCTTTTGTGTGTCAAAAAACTATGGAATTAGTGTCTTTATTTCCCATTTAGGTTCAGTTATGTTCCATTACTAATCAATCATCTTTACTACTATCCTTTAGGTCAAGATGTTGATATGGTTCAAGTTTCGTCAACAAGTATATTTATTTATTTTTACTATCTTTTATTTTCTTTACTATTTTATACTATAATAATATATGTATATTTTTCTTATTTTAGATTGTACTTTTGAAAATAAGTGTGATATAACATTTTATATTATGTAGTTTCATTTAGTTAGTTAATTAAAATTAATTAGTATTAGTTTCATTCACTTTTAAAAAGATTTTAGTGTCTTTATTTCTTATTTAGGTTGAGTTATGTTCCATTACTAATCAATCATCTTTACTACTGTCGTTTAGGTCACGATGTTGATATGGTTGAAATTTCGTCAACAAGTATATTTATTTATTTTTATTAACTTTTATTTTCTTTACTATTTTATACTGTTATATATATATATATGTTATATATATATATATATTAGATTTTAATTTCACGTTTAAAACGAGAATGTGTTCTGAAAGTTTACTTAAGATTTTTATTAAATTTTATTTTCATTATTATTTCATACTTTTAACTAATTTTGTTTTATTTTGAAGTCTTTAAAATAAAAAATTTAAAAAGAATGTTATGTTCTGTAATTTCATTTAATTAGAACAAAAAAATAAAAAATAAAAAACCAAAAACCTTATTGACAATATATTTTAAAACTCATTGATACAAATTATGATAATGATAATTAACAGAATTAGAGAACATATATTAAAAGTTACTTGATAACATAGATTATGACATTCTGCTGAAGATTTTAAAAATGATTATAAAAAATATATATATATTTACTGCATACATAACATACCATGGTAAAAATTTAAATTATATTTTGAATAATACTAAATTTGAAAAATTAAAATACTATCTTATTTACCAGCAATGTTTTAACTTTGAAATATATAACTTCATCATGGTGCTACATGCCCCCTCGGGAACACATGTCGTCGATCCGCCCACATGTGAGCACTGTGGATATCGAATCAGAATTGATATATATATATATATACATTTACAAGACTTGGACTCGCAGAGAAGTTTCAATTTTGTGTTGGAGCAATGTTGGGCAGAAGATTTTTATTAGAAGGATAGTGTTGACTCCGTCAAACTCTAGACTGTCTTCTCGATTTTAATGAAGAAAATTTTTCGTATCTTATGCCACAACCATTAATAAGACTCAAGAACAATCACTATCAAGGGTTGGAATTTTCTTGAAAGATTAGGATTTAGTATTTAGTCACGGACAATTAGATGTTACGATATCCACAGTTACAAGTCGTTTGATATTGATGATCGATGCTTAATTATTTGTGATGACGAAGGAAAGCCGACCAACATCACTACAAATTTTGTGTTTAAACTTTAAAGAAGCCTTCCAAATTTTGCAATTTACATTAATATTAATGGAGTTTCGATTACGAAAGTACTTGGCTTATCAAGTTACTAACTTTTTAAAAAAATATATATATTTTTTTATATACTTTACAATATCTAACATTTACGCAATACGACGTGTTTCTTGATAACAGCACATTTTATGAGAATACGGTTATTAGATTGTCTTCTAATTTGGCATTGTCTATACAAAATCAAGTCTTGAAAGATAAACAATGGGTGCAATAGATGAACCAGATTCAATACAACCAATTTTTTGATGAGAAATTGTGGGCATTTCACCCTGTTGATGTTCGGTTGAAGAAAGTTTAGAGATAGCTTCTTTTCTTTTTGTTATGAATAATTTGGTGGTTAAATTATGAGGAATAATTTGGTGGAGGAATAATTTGGTGGAAGAATAATTTGGTAAAAGATGTAATTATTTTATGTGAATGATTATTATACCCTTGATGAAATTATGTAATTACGATTGTATCATTCGAAGTTTTCCTATAAATAGGGTTTCAGTTATTAATGAAATTCATTCCTGTGAATTCCTTAGAATTCATTCTCTCTAAATTCTCTCTATTATTTCTATACTTTTATAACACGTTATCGACAGTCTCTAATCGTTTGAGTAATATGAAGGAGTATGCTTTCTACAGATCTTATAGATGATCTTCTCAGATCGTAAACCGATTATTATAAATAACCTAATCCATCTCCAATCAATACTTATCTTTCTTTTCTCTCTTATCTTTTTCCCACTTTCTCACGTCTCACTCTCTCTATCTCCCCAATCACTCACAGAAAATATTTATGCAGAGACAAAGAGTTGTGGGCAATTCAAGAATTGGCAAATTGAGGAAATACGTGCATGTTCAATTGCTTCTGCCAAAGAAAAAGGAAAAGGTATATATATATTATATTACTTTATAATATAATAATATATTAAACTATAATATTCGTTTTTTCGAGATATAAGGAGCATACGTTATCAAAATCAAATTTTCTCGACTCCATTATACTCGATTTAACGAGAGCTTCGATTTAACACCAATATTGATAAGGTAAACTTTCAAAAATTTGCAAAACAGTACCCCAACTTTTGAAAAAGTTACAAAATAGTCCTTGAACATTTTGATATTGATAAATTGAAGTAGAAATGAGATAATTTTCCAATCGTAAAACATTGATAAAATATTTTTGACAATTTTACCTTTGCGAATTGGAATGGACAATTTTACCCTTAGGGTAAAACCGACCTAATTTTGATGACAATGAAAAATGGATAGAATATTCATGAAGAAATTCTAAATCCATTGATTATATAAAATGGCTTGAAGTCCATTTGAGTTAAAAGATCGGAATATTATTTTAACTCCCGAAGAATTTAATTACATAATATACTTGTTCTAAAAGGATAAGTGTGTTCTTGTAGAAGTAATGAGTATTTATTCTAGAAGAACAAATCTGCTCCCGTAGAAACAGTTCAATATTTAATTCTCGCACTTTATTTACTGCAACACCTCCTACCTGATGATGGGTTCAACCATCACTAAACGGAAGGTTTTATATATTTCTGCACTTTATATGCTAAGTGATGGGTAGTACCTTCTACTAAGCAGATCCTACTCCTGAAGAAGTAGTTAAACATTATGCAATTTAATTCTCGCAATTTAAATTCTGTAAATTTATATTTATTGCAATAATTCCCATAAGGTAGGTTCGACCACCTATTGGAAGAAATTTAATTTCTGCAATTTAAATTTATGCACTTTAGATTTCGCATATATTTCCAATGTGGTGGGTAATACTACACGATTGGTTATAACTAATTATACTCCAGAAGAAGTAGTTGATCAAATATTCTAATCCTACTCTCGAAGAAGTAGACGATGAGAATAAAATTACTTCTCCATATATACCAAATATTAATGGAGAAAATTGAGCAAGTGGTACATGAAGTTACCATTTGATAAATAGATGAAAGTAAAATGCTCAATAGATCCCATGTTGATAAATCAAAGAAAATATATCGCATGGAGAGATTATATGAAGTAATCTCATCGATGATATGAGATTGTATTAATATGAGAATAAAATGCTCTTGAAGAAGCATAATCACTAGATTTATGTATTTGAATAAAGCCAATATGATATTATTATTATTACTCCAGAAGAAGTACAAAACAGCCGAAGTGGAACATATTGAGAATATCAAAGATGGCAATAAACACTCGAAAATATAGAAATGCGAAAAGAAAATACATATTGAACCCATAAATGAAGGGTGCGTTTCGAGAGTATAAATACTCCGTAACTCTGTCACCCTCAACATCAGGGTTCATAATGAGATATTTAAAGGATCCGAATTTCTTTTTCGCTTGAGACCAGTGGTCTGTGATCGACGGACCTGGGCTTCCACAGATTCTTGAACATATGCATGAAATTTGATAAGTAGTTCATCAATGCATTAGCGAGAAATAAGTATTTTTCTCGCTAAATGAGAGATAAACTTATTATCTACACCCTGATCTAGGAACACTAGTAAGCCATCAAAGAAATTGTTAATATTCAACAAACCTATTGGTTTGACATGAAAGTTCCACTGTGCCAACGAGGCTATATTGAAGATTTTCTCCAGTGTGTTGTAGCCGCCTGGAAGGACAATGAAAGCATCACTATTATTCATCATATACATCATGCAGTTGTGGATGGATTGCGCTTGTAGCACCAACCCTGCTGGACCCATGGTAGAACTGGCTCCAATTCGAGTATTAGATCCAACTAGATGGAAAGGTATTACACTCGAAACTCTTATTCCCCATGATGGTGCTGCCATTATAAGTCTAGCTAAAAGTTTGTTGTTGGTTCCTCCATATAGTATATTGATTTCTTGTCTCCCTAACTCTTTTACGAGTTGGTTTGCCATATACACATATTGGATATGGCCTACCAGTTTAGATTCACCGAGAATACATACGATTTTAATCTGGTGAGGTAAAGGCTAACTTGTATGAGATGATTCTAAAATCTCCACATCCATCTCTATTTCTATCTCTCTTTTTGCACTATACTTTTAATGTATGAACATGAGAGATATATGAATCCCTCTATTTAAAGAAAAATTTTCAAACCAATAATTGAGTGCACTATTTACTTTTTGACAAATATGAAAGAGAAAAAGGCAGAAAAAAATTTAAGTGAAAATGACTTATATCTGTCGGTGATTGAAAAATAATATATATACATATATATATCATAAAATTGAAAAACAATATTTACAATTACAAGAAAAACATTGATCTTCGTTATTACACCGAGCTTCCTTATATTAATATGAGAAAATTATTATACTAAATTTTTCTGCTAAATTTACAGACAGGATCTTTTGAAATAAGTTTTTCTAAACTATTACTTGCTCGTTCATCTTTGAATTGGGCCCATAAGGCCATAAGCTCACGATGCACGTATCCACTAGGATGTGTCTCAAGAGCCTGTTGAATATCATCCAAAGGCTCCTTACTCAATCCATCCTTAATGAATGCTATTTTATCTTCTCGGTTTTTGGACACGTACCCCACAGATTTACATCGAGTGTCACATGTCCACCGAGCACACTTATAGCATTCTCTTAATATTTTTGCTCTCCATTTCTTTGAAAAACTACTTTTACCCATACCAGGCATGTATTTAGAAGGAATCGAAACCTCACCAGATAATCGAACCTTTGCTTCAATCAAGTATCGAATATCTTGTGGGATACCCTTATTCATTAGCATCCTTAATCTTTCCAGCCTACATCGATAAATCATTTTTAAGATTTTGATCGGTAGTGATGGATAGTATTTTCGAATATTTGAGAGCATATGATCCATTATAATGTATAGACCATTGTTAGGATGAATTTTGCAATAATTTTGATGATTTATAGAATAATACGACGCGTATAAAATAAGACTCCGATTTTAAATAAATAATATGAAGCGTAAGAGCTAAGACTCCGCAGTTGAACAGTAGCCAGATGTGATGCGTATGAGTTGTAACTCCGTGTTTGAACAGTAGTAGACAATAATGTCACCAAAAGATGATGGAATATGTCGGTGAATTGTTTCTATGATAAATCATGTTGAGCCTTTGTCATGCATACTAGTGAAATCGATATAAGAATTTCTTGAACTAGAAGTTCAATAATACTCATGCAAAACCAGATCGACCATCCAGGTTTAAATAATTATTGAAATCAATATTTCAAGTGAAGAATTAAAAGAATTCTTCAATGATTGTTCTCGATAAATGATGAAATCATTACTAGCCAATATTGGAAATAAATCCCAAATATATCTGGAATAAAGGATGAGAAGTATAGGCCCACTCATCCTCCATGTGGACTACTAGATATTATGATATGGATCCACTAGATAGTCACATGTGTATATGATTTGTAATTTGAAATTTATGAAATATTTGCTCACGGTATGAGCATGATTTTCAGATTTAATGATAAAGCTAGTAAATATATATATCCCAATGATTTGAATAAATCCCTGAAGGATTTGAGTATGCGCATACAAGTGAGATATTATATGGCAAATTATTTAAAGTTCTCAAATAAATTGCCGATATCGAGAATAGAATGCAAACGGTCCAAATTCCCATATTAAGGCTGAATGATGAGAACATATATGATTAAAATCATACCAACTGTATGCGTTTTGGTGTTCTAAATTTTCTCAGCATGAGGGGGAGTATTAAAGGTTGAAAATGATATGTGAAATGCATCATGATATATCCTCAAAATTAAAATATGAACTTGAAGTTCAAAGATGCATAAAAGATGCTATGAGCAATCACATATATCAGTTAAGATACTTTGATAAGTTAGCACGCCAGAAGCGTTGATATTATGAGATTTCCCCAATCATATATATCAAAGCAAATTATAAAAGATAGTCTTAATAACGGAGGCATATGCTCTTGAAGAGTATATAGACATAACTATATTGTGTAATCCTACAAGATGATTGATAATGAGATATCTCGATAAGTTATGTCGATATGGGGAAAGAAATGAAATTGAAAAATGTCGACACGATATGAAAATGTAGCGCTACATATGATCAATGATAATGAAAATATTGAGATATATTGAATAATGATATTGAAATCCATCGGAAAATACCGATGCTAAAATATATGCCCTTATGATTAAAGTGTTCATGTACGGGCTTAATGAGAAATGAGAATGAAACTCTTGAAGAGGTTTCAAATGTATTATTGTACCAGTGCATGCAACGGCTCAAAATATCTACATTGATATTGTTGAGAAATTCATATGCTGTACTCTTTTCTTTGATTGATGTTTTTGTCCCAAAAGGGTTTTTCTCAAACAAGGTTTTTAATGAGGCAGCCCAATCTCAACTAATATGAAATCTCTAGTAGAGATTTAGGTATATATCTCGATATAGTGAGAAAATGAGATCGAAACTGTTGATTGCATATAAGCACTGAATATAACATGATATTATATAATATCTAAATTTCATTCACGTGGAAACGAATGAAGCGTATCAACTAATGTATATAATACTTATATAAATCAATGAAATATTTTGAAATGCTTGAAGCATACTTGTATAAAATATGTGTTGCACTCTTTTTCCCTTGACTGGGGTTTTATCCCACTGGGTTTTCCTAGCAAGGTTTTTAATGAGGCAACTTTAATGGCGTATTCACATGAATAATGTACTCTTTTTCCTTCATTAGGGTTTTTCCTACTGGGTTTTTCCTAATAAGGTTTTAACGAGGCATATTCATGGTATATTGAAGACGATAAGAGAAATCGATACAATGTATCTATTGGATCAAGTTATAATAGAGACAATGTTTTAGATCCAAACAATGATGATATTAAAATCCTTTACCAGAAGTGAGGATATCCGTCGTCAAGATATGAAATCAGATGGAGTAGCTGTACTCTTTTTCCTTCGATCAAGTTTTTTCTCACTGGGTTTTCTTGACAAGGTTTTAACGAGGCAGCACATGAATACTCCTATACCGCTGGTAGACATCAGGGGGAGCAATGTTTTGATGAAGCAGTATATAACCACTCCAAGCTATCCTGCAATCGGCTTGGAAGTTTTTTTCCCACTGGGTTTTTCTCCAAACAGGTTTAGAAGACATTTGTATTAATAGTCATTTAAGGGGGAGTGTTATGAATAATTTGGTAGTTGAATTATGAGGAATAATTTGGTAAAAGATGTAATTATTTTATGTGAATGACTATTATACCCTTGATGAAATTATGTAATTATGATCGTGCCATTCGAAGTTTTCCTATAAATAGGGTTTCAGTTATTAATGAAATTCATTCCTGTGAATTCCTTAGAATTCATTCTCTCTAAATTCTCTCTATTGTTTCTATACTTTTATAACACTTTTTATTTTTTTATGTTCCCATTGGAGTGTCAGCAACCCAATAATCCCTTTGATAGGATAGTAATATCACTTGATGTTTCAGCCGAAATTCTGGATTTTGACATCGTCCATTTTCAGAAGAGAGTGGCTGTTGTTGTGAAGATTCTAAAGATTTTCTTGAAATTATGTGTACTAATATTGCCCCGTGCGATGCACGAGAGTTTTATCTATAGAAATAATTTTGATAAGAATTCGTAAAATTTTTTAATTATACGATGAAGCTAAAAGAGAAATAATAATATACACAATATCTAATTAATAGGTATGGATGCCAAAATTGAAACTTTAAAAACATGCCTAAATAATTTAAAATTTGAAAAACTTATTTAAATACTATATATCTATATATATTGAATTGGTTAATAATAGATATTATCTGAATCGGATCTTTGAAAACATTATAAAGTACTATATTTAAAAAGCCTAAAGTCCAAAATACAAATACCAATTGAAGTCAAAACTCATTTTCTGATGATTGAACCGCCAATGTACATTACCCATAAGCTATTTACAACGATCATTTTAACTTGGTAAAAATAAATAAAAAAGTTTTTTATTTAATATTTTTTAATAAATAAAAATAATTTTTAAATAAAAATCGCTGCTAAGATGACACTGTATCAAGTTGACATTCCAACTTCTATATATATATATAATTAAAATGTATATAAAAAAGTTAATTTTTATTTTTTCAAATAATTCAAGTACCGTTGTAATTTATAACTTTGACCTTATAATATAACATTTTCATTAATGCTTACATAGAGTTCATATTAAATTATATTCATAATTCGCAAATTAAAATTTATATTAAAAATTAAAATGTACATAAAAAAAAAATAAGGAAAAAATACTAAATAAAGAAAGTAAAATAAATTAAATAAGAAAAACAAAATAATAATAAATGTGTATTTAATATTTGTTTTTAAAATAATTTTTCTAAATTTTAAATAAATACGTGCCAATTAGGTACTATCAATGTGGCACAATGCCTAATTGACCATTCAAATTTTTTTAATATATAAAGATGAAGATTCGTGTTTGGTACTTTGGTTAGGTGGGTCGTCGTCTTACATCGGGCGTGTTTTAGCCTTTGACTGTTGAGAAAGGGGAATGTGTGTGAGAGAGTTTTCCACGCTTTGGAACCAAAATTGGGGAAGTTTTGCGAGTGCTCGCAATATCCGCTGTTATCTTTTATCAAGTTTGAGATTATTACATTACCAATTTTCAGGGAAATACGAAAATACATTAGCAGTATCGGCAGCAAAATAAAAGGAATTAATAATAACTGATTGACAACAAAAAATAAATTTAAAGGTAATGCAAATGACATTTATTCATACACGAATTTATAAATAAATCATTTATAATATATTGTATTAACTAATTTCACTTTTTTTAAAAAAACAAAGATATTCATTCATTCAAACTAGGAAAATACATCGATAGTAGTACAAATTCAATACCATTAAAACCACAAAGGGTGAACTTGTGAACATACTTACAGCACCCGGGTTAATAATATAAAACGGCAAAATACCTACAAATATGGAAAAATCAAAGTGATCGAAATACCCATGCTTTTTATTTGCAACATTGACACCCAAATATGATTAAATCAATGATGGATTGAATCTGATTTACCAATCTGGATTACAAGAACAAACGAAGCCGCATAATATTATTGGAAAACAAACTTCTCATTCTCAAACTGCAATCTAAAATGAATATTATAATCATGTGACAATAAAGATAAAAATACTACCCAAAAGAACAAAACTGAAAGAGGCTAAATGTCGTAGCAACGAATAAAGCTTAACTCTTGTTGTAAACCCAATTGCTCAATCCACCCAATCCAACCCAGTTGGATTGGGTTTTTCACTACATTAAATTGGGGGGGGGGGTTTTGGAGTTGGAGGCTAGATTGGGTTTTTCACACACTGAACTGGGGTTTGGATTGGGTTTTTCATTAAATTGAATTAGGATGGGTTTCAAATTTTGATTTTAATTCGGTTGCATTGGATTTGGATTCTATGTGACAACCCAATTAAGCCCGACCCACCCAACCCGCCAACTAATTTCATTTCAATATAAATAAAAAGAAACAATTGGAAAATAATGTGAGAAAATAAGTCAAAATATGTAAATAGAAACTCTAAGGGGGCGTTCTGTTTGTTTTGTATTTTCTGTTTTCATTTTCGAAAATATTTTGGTGTTTTCTGTTTTCACTTTTCAGTTGTTGTTTTGAGAAAATTGAAAATGCGCTTGGTTTGTTGTTTTGAAAAATTATTTTTGAAAAGAAAAAATAGAAAATGTGTTTGCATTATACTTTTTAAAAAATACAATTTCGTCTAATAAAAATAAAAAAATAGTCCTTAAACTTTTTAACATCTACAAACAAGCCCTCATCTTCACCAACCTACCCCCACCCACCCTACCCCCGACCCCACCAGCTTCTCCCTCAGTTTGCAATCGCAGGTGGTCGGGGGTGGTTCTCCACCCTCGAGAAGGTGGAGAACCACTGAACCACTGTTGTAGTGGTTCTCCACCGGAAAACCACCAGATCTGGTGGTTTGACCTTTTTCCGGCGGTGGTCGTCGATGGCCGTCGGTGGTAGTTGGGACTAAAATGTACAAAAATGAAAATTTGGGATTCAAATGTAATAAAAGTAAAGTTTAAAATCTAAAAACGCGTTTTCCTTATTTTCAACATTTAACATAGGAAACGCCGAAAACGTTAAAAATACGTTTTCGAGTTTTCTATACAAATCTTGAAAATGTTTTTGAAAATGTGTTTTCGAAAATAACGAACAGAACGCGTTTTCAATATTTTCGATAATAGAAAACAGAAAACGGTCTGAAAACAACAAACAGAACGCACCCTAAGTGTATGGTTTTACAAAATCGTATGATTTAGAATTGAATTGAGCTAATAGTTTATTTTACATCAATTTAAATGCTCAAAAATTATACCCACTCAATCCCATAAAGATATGTTTGGTTTCTGTTTTTGCATGTCCCAAAATAAGACATACAAGGGTATATTTGAAAAAATACAACTAAACTTTACTTTTCCAATAACATTAATTGCAATTTCTGAAATTATTATGGGTATATTTGGTGAGCCAAATAATCTAACTTATAACTTATTCAGGAGCTTATAAGCTCTTACTAATTAAATAAGCTCCGTCTGGTTGGAGCAGTTTATTTGAAAAGCTCGAGGTTACTTGAAAAACTTATTTTATTATATTTTCAAATAAGCTCATAAGCTTTTCGTTTTTTATTCCATTTTTACCCCTAAAATTTTATAGGAATATATTTTAAACATATCATTTTGTGTAATTTTCTATTTATGAGCCACAGTTATTTTACCAAATATTTTTATTTATATCAGCTAGTTTATTAGCTATCAACTATAAACCATAAGCTATCAGCTCTCAATTAGTTTATCAACTATAAGCCAACCTATCAGTTATAAACTATCTTATCATCTAATTCTACCAAACATACCATATGGAAGTCAAACCAACCCTTTTTTAATGGAACGAATGGAGTATTAAATTATTATTAGGACAAAGTTCAAACCGACCAACCCAACCCAACCCTAATCGAACCGACCTTGATTGGGTTGGATTGGTTTGTACTCTTTAATTGGGTTGTGTTAGATTTTATTCTCACCAAACCGATTTAATTGGCTTGGGTTCGGATTGACTCCAAATCCAACCCAACCCAACCCAACACATGCCCAATCCTAGACTGTCGTAAAAACAGAGTGAAACCGACAAAAACAAACTAGCTCAGTCCTCGTTTCCACTCAAAAATCTTGTCCCATTGATTTGAACAATTAACACAACCTCTTCCTCTACAAAGCAATCACACATTTCTCAGTCTCAAATTTGTAAATAACTAAATATGTAACACGATTCGTACGAAAGAGTTAGCACACGATCACAATAATTCCCATAGGTATTATTCAGGCTGGACAAATAATATGTATCAAATTGTTGTAACGTTGCTGGACCATAATCCATAAATTTTTTTATGCATTCAAAGTAGTTCTTGGCTTGGTAGAACGTAGCTATCTTGAAAAGTTAAAAAGGATAAACAGTGAGAGAAAACATAGAAGTGTAATCATACTTTTTATGCCCCACACAAACAGAGTCTCAGGAGTTTGAATAGTAAACTATCTTGAGCTTCTCCAATTTGACATTGTGGACGTCTCGCCTTCAAATGTAAAGGTGTCAAGCTGGGTTGATAACTGTACAAAATCTTCCGTCGCGTAGATAATGGAGTCAAGTATTTCACCTCTTTAGATTGAGTATTAAAAGTGAAGTGTGCTACAAAATCGGTTGTTCTCCAATACACTAGGTTGCCTTTTGCTACACAAGGGAAGATGTTTCTGACTGGTATGCGGCGGCTATGATAATCTCTCAAGAATGTCAATGATATAACAATCTTGCTATCAGCCCATTTATGATTTCTGAAGTCTTCCAAGACACGAACATTGAGTTGCCCTTGTTCTATTCGGGCAAGAGATAGTTTCCCATCCCAAGTTACAACCCAGACATTCGTCCACGCGGAGAACAAGGCCATTGGGATCTTAATACTTGTAATGCAATCATTTCCTAAATCAAGACAATCTATATAAAGGCCATCCACTAATCTTATGTTATAAAACACTGAATTTATAGCTCGAGTGGGTGGCCAAACACTTGGCTGGACATTTCTGAGATTACCAAACACTGGAGAATCCAAGCGTTTCCAATATGTTACCTCAGCACCAATTCTTAGAACATTATAGATTAGAAGCTCTTTGTTTCTTTGTTTTGAAGAATCCATATAAACCACATTTAATTCATAAGTTGACCCAATGAAACATATGGATGTACAAATACCTTTTCTCTCTCTTGGTTTAGGCAAATTAAGTATGCATCTCGTAGCCGGATTCCTCACCCGGTATTGGTATGTATTGTTTGAATAGCCTCTCTCGAGTAGTAGTCCACCGTGCGTTAACATGGTAAAAAATTCATAACCTTGATCTTCTTCATATACCATTACCCAGGGAGCTTGGTTCGTATGCTTATCGATAAACATTGGATCCTGAATTATGGAGCACCAAATTTTGCACACGCATTTAAATCTTAGTAATGATTTAACGGGTAACCAAATCAGGATTTGGAATATCATTTCATATGGCAAAAACAAGGCTGGCATGTCCACCTTCTCGTTGTTTTTGTATTTGCCCACTCTAATATGAAAAAAAAAAAAAAAAGAAATAGGATTATTTTATTCGATAAAGAAGGGTGAACAAACAAATTTTATTTTATGAAAGAAATAAATTAAAGCATTATTTCACAAGGATAATGGGTATTTATAACTTACTTCTCGGCTGCGGAGTGACCCACGGGAACAAGTCCCAACAGTTGTTTCAGCTTTTCATTAAGAGTCAATAGCATCCTTCCTAGGCTGTGGGCGACATACATTAATTATCATCAACGAAGAAGGAAAGAAAAGACGTGTCACGTAAAAAAGACAAACAAAAAGGGGGCATTAATTTTTTCCTCAATTCATTTCAAACATCAAACTGCAAAATCCATCACGAGCAGCAATCTTTGAGAGCTGAGAGAGATGCAAGATGTCGTTTTGTTGATTTGAAAATAAATAATAAGTAAATCTAGCAGTGGAATGACAGACAGAATTCTGTTTGAATCGAATACGTAATCTATTAGAAAATTAAATAAAAGCAAATCCCTTTGATAATCATCATCATCATAATATATACTACGCAGTAATGTTCTAGTCAGTGAGGACCATAACCATGGTCGGTGGGGATTTTCAGACCATCGATCTCCGTTTTAAAATTGAGGTAGATTTATGTTACATTGAGGAGAGGTGATTGAAAAATTTTCCGATACTGGTAGCGCGTAGTCGCGATCAAAGTTTTTGGGCACTATTTGGGCAAAAAAAGTGGCCAAAAACTTTGACCGGCGTCTAAGCGATACCAGATCGCTGAAAATTTTTCAATCATTGATCTCCCCTGCCGTCGAACATGATCTAATCTCGGATTTTAAAACAGAGATCGCATGTATCCGAAAAAACCCACGGCTGGACAGTAGTTATTGTCCCCCCGCTGGATCTAGAACAAACTCAATATATACTACGTGCACAAAGTAAATCAAGCAGGTTATATACCGTATTTGAATTGTTTCTAGCCAGCCTGCTTTGAGGAAGTTGCCGAGTTGAGTTGTTATTATGATAGTAGAATCGATCGATGCAAATTCTGAAAAATTGGAAAGGAGGAGGACAATACTCAACGACCACCAAAAACCATAACTCTATTGCTTATATAATGAATGAATCAATCAAAAATTATTTACAAGCAAAATTTCTTATGGATTTGGAAAATCGAGAAGAGTAAGAATTATATTTATATTTGAAATTTTGAGGAGATTATGTTAATTGTTAAAATTTTAGTATTCATATTTATGCTAATTTATATTTTGGAATTCTTATTGTAGTAGGATAAATAAAGAAGAAAAACGGTATGGCCATATCTACATCTATGTCAATATATATATATTATTTTAAAAAAAAAAATCTATATCTATATATAGAGAAACATATTCCCTCCGTCCCAATTATATGATTCACTATTATTTTTTGAGATATCCCAAATATATATATGATCCTCTTTCTATATACAACATATTTTTTCATGCTCATTTACTAATATGTCCCCTATATTAAACATTGGTATCTTTAATATACCAATGTTTGGAAAATGACATCAATTAATTAATAGGCACACATTTTTGAAAAATGACTATAACAAGGATCAAAGCAATACAACTCAGAAAATTGAAAAGTTACCACTTCTTATGAAACCATGTGTTGATCAGAGATTTGCATGCGAACTCATGATATGTAGGGGTTCATTGCAGATCTGGTACCACCAGTCAATGACTTGGTGGTATGTAGGGTTCATTGAACCCCTACATATCCTCGGTACCACCTACCAGGACTTGCAATGAACCCCTACATATCCCTGGATGCGGGGTTCGAGTCATGGGGAGGGCAAAAAGCCTCAGTTCCAGGCTGAAAATCATGAGTTCGACGCGTACGGATCACAATCCTACCGTCAACACCATGCATGCAATGTCTATGTGGTACATTTGAACCTAATTCGGACTGATCACTGGAAGAACTTTGGGCTTGATTTAGCAACAAGTTGTTCAAAAAAAATGAAGCTTGAACAACCTATCGAGTCACTCCGATCCATTGAAGCTTCAGAAGCAATGTGCAAAGTGGGAAATAATCTGCAATTTTAGCAATTTCCGTTTGAAAATTTTGGAGTATAAGGCAGACTACAATTTGAAATTTTTACATTGGTTGAGTTGATAAGGTATTAAATAAACTTTGAAATTACAAACCATGTTTCACTTTGCTGACTGACATGAATTGATCCTTAGTTTTCACTTTAGATTTGCACCGCTTCAGGCTTTCAATTTTATTCCAAGCACTGCTTCGTTATCTATGGGTTTTTTCATTTTTTTTTTTTAACTTTTACCTCAAAACTTGAAATGTTAATTTATTAAACAAATATATATTCAATAAGGGCATTGTGGGTAGTTTATTTGTAAAATTCCCTTTTCCAATACAATTTTTAATCTGTGTGAAAATACAAAGTGGAGTATATATTTGGGATGGAGGGAGTATATATAAATAAACCAAGAACATTTTTCTGCTCATCTTATCATTTTTCATAATTAAATAATTAATTAAAAATTCCCCATTCCCTCTCAAAGTAGGGTTCAGTTAAAGGCACCTCCAAATTTATTTCTACACCTCCATTTTTGGAAAAAAATTCAAAAATTATCTTCTTACCCTCTTCTTTGTCCTTTCTTTTCTTTTTTCTTCTCTCTTTCCTTCACACCCCCAAGTCCCCAACCACCCCCTCCCCCAACCCCCAAAAAAGAATGAAAAGCTTGGCTGGCAGCCAAAGGAAGAAGAAGAAGCAAAAAAAAAAAAAAAAAAAAAAAAAAACTGCGTATTTTGCGAAGTTTCAACCCAAAGGGGTCAAAATTCAAGGTTGAATTTATTTCGATTCAACCTCTTTGGGTTGAAATTCATGCTTCTAACACCCGCTTTCTTTTCTTTTTTTTTTTCGTTCATCCCTTTTCTTCCTCCTCAACTGTTATTATTGCAGCCAAAGCTTCTTCGTTTGTCATAAATGGCAGCCAAGCTATATATTTTTTTTAAGTTTTGTAAGCCTCTTGAAGAAGCTTCAATTGCAACCCACGCTTCAATTCCATAATGTTCAACTAAGCTTTTTTAGTTGTAGCCCAAACTTCTTCGTTCGTTCCTTTTTTTTTTTTTGCCCTTTCTGTTGTTTTTCCCCGGGGGGTGGGGGTGTTGTATGGAGTAGAAAAGAGAGATGGAACAAAAAAAAGGAAAAGGAAGAAGAAAATGAGGGTAAAGTGGTATTTTTCTTTGAATAGTAAAGTGGTATTTTTTAAAAAAGGGGTGTAGAAAGTGGGTGTCTGGGGTAGAAAAATTCAAGCATCCGCGCGGGGTGCTTGAATAGTGAAACCCGCACACACAGCCCCCCTGATGGCGGTGGGACCCGAGTGGGGGGTGGGGGCAGTTCAAATTTCTGGTCCCGCGCGGGGACCAGAAACGGGCTTGTGTCCGGGGTGTGTTTAGTCCATCCCGTCAGAGTATTCGTATTTCCTTTACATGATTTATTATTAATTAATTAATTATCATAATAAATTTGAGATAACTTAAATAAAATCTCAATTGGTAATCATATCAAAACTGAAATGCCTAAATTCCCAGATCTCAGCGCAATTGGAAATCTCAATTGATAATCATATCAAAATTCAAAACTCGAGGCCTTAATTCTCAAATCTCGGCGCTCAATTGTTGGTGGAGAATCCCGTTTCCATTTAACGCCAATAATCACAAATCTCCCTAATTTTCACTACACTCACAAATCCCCTTTCCATTCTCAGCCTTGAGTGTCTAAATTGTCAAATCCGTTTCCATTCTCGCTGTCAAATCCCCACTGATTCAGAGGAGGTTGTTAGGGTGGAAAAAGGGGAAATAGATTGGTTTATTGGACTTTTTATGGCGGCCGAGATGGTAATATTATGCATTTTTCGATGGGCTCTCGCCAAAGAAAATCATGGTTGCTGTAGATGTTGATGAGGTTATATGATTTTATCTTCCATTCTAATGGTTTATGCTGTTAGTTCGATCCAAATCTCAATTTTATTGATAAATTGAGCAGTAGACTTATTAGAACAATGATGATATTATTGTGCATTTCTTGTAGGTATTACATTCTGCAAAATAGCCAGTAGTCCAGGTTCTAAAAGGCGCGAGGCGTAGCAAGACGGCGATGCTAAGTCTCAAGCCTTCGCAGCGCGTAGAAAGGCGTGTTTCATTTTTTTTTATAATTTTAATTATTCTAAAGTGATAAATAAGTAAAAAAAAAAATTGATATTTGAGAGATTTTATACAAATTTCAATATTTTTTTCATTTTTTCAATAAAATATATAATATTTAAAGTATTAAAAACTTTGAACACTTAGCAAACTACTATCAATTCCTATGATTAGATTACAAAATGAATACAGGTGAAAAATATTCTTTTCATAAGTTAGTCTAACTTTAAAAATAACCAAGTACAAATGATCCAACATTTAAAAAAAAAAAAAAAACGGATTTTGACTGAACAGTCGCGCCTTTTCAAGCCTAGACGAGTCTTTTCAAGCCTTTGACGTCTTTCTCCACGCCTACCTAGTATGTGAGGCGTTTTCACGCTGCCTCACGCCTAGGCTTGCCTAGGCGGCGCATTTTTTCGCCTTTTAGAACACTGTCAGTAGTCAATAACTTATATTTTCTTGAAAATAGTTCTAAGTTTCTAGATATTGCGAGGTGAACGTCTTTGGGGTCGATGATTTCCTATATGTTCCATTTTTTACTCGCAATTTTTTGTTAATTTTTCATAGTCATTTCATTCTTTAGAGTTAGCTTGTTTTTCGTAAATTATAATTGTTTGAAGGAACATGTCGATTCGGGAAGTTCCGTATACCCATGCCTTTTTTTGGTTGTTGAATAGGACCTATGCCTACTTGATCCTTCGCGGTGATGAAGGGTAACATTTCAGTCAAATCCTTATTCTTTGGTACTCCATCTTTTGTAGCAATATTTATGTTATAGTTGCACTATTTTATTTAGGGTCAATATATGGCTGATAATTGACATGTGCCCCGTCCCCTATTAGGGAGTGGTACTATATATCAATCATCAGCCAATATATTAACATTTGATCTTTTGTGCATCCACTTCTTTGCAATTGACAACACAACTTCAATGATACCGTGCAAAAATTTATTTATCCGTAGCATTTTTATTTTATTTTTTTCTTACTCAATTTCGTGACTTCGTACTCATGGGGTCCAAACTAAGCATAAAAGAGAACTCAAGACAGAGTATATATTTTGCTAGCCAAGTTTAGTTTTAGATTAAAAAATCATAGTACATTAGTTCGAAAAAAAAAATCACAGTACAGTTTGGAAAAAAAAAGATAAAAATGTGTACACGTTTGTATAATTTCTATAGAAAATAACCAGTTACACTGTGTACCGTATACATACAAACAAACAAGATGTTTGCCTAACAAATAATCTACATTGAATCATCAATGCCCCCCGTATGTAGGATAGAATGCCGTTGACAAAAGGACTTCAAACGTTCTAATGCTTCTTTAAGCGATGACGGCTCAACGGCAAAAGTTATTCGGACCCAATTTTTCAGGCCCACCGCAACTCCTGAAATTTCATATCTATTTGTGAATACTAAAGTTTCTATGAGAACATATACCAATTTCACAATTTGATGACATGTTTGGTGAGTGAGTTGAACAGTACTAAACAGTTTGAAGAAAGAAAAGAAGCTAACATCTGATATATTATTTTACCTGGAAGAATTACAACAGATTCCTCTTTAGCCAACTTGAAACAGAAGTCAATATCATCGCTAACATCTTTCAACAAGGACAAGTTCAACTTCACCTGAAATTCCGAAAGAACGCATTTAAAAAACGAGATGTTCATTCTCCAAATGTTGAAATTTAGTGTATTATATCACTTACCATGACAGCCATTGATCCTTCTGGTTTGTAAGGACAAGTTAAACAATGGATCTCCTTAATCTTTTCAAAACATATGCCTGAAGTCTGCTTAAGCATGTTTATGGTCTTTTGGAAGAACACTTCATGCGTTTGCTCGATAATAGTTGGAACTGCAGCCTGTATAAACGTTGCTGGGCCTCCACAAATGTCGCAGTACTTCTTAAGACGCTCGACAAACTGAAAAAGAGAAAAAGCCAACGACCAATTAGTGAGGTTATAGAGGTACATAGTGCACATACCCTATCTCACACAAGGGGATCGCCATTTGTTGATGTGGACTAACACGTTAGTAGTGAGCCTACTATTTTACATGTCAAGGATTGGACTCAACTGTTGACACATCAGCAAATGGGATTGACATGAAGTTAGAATACTGAAGTTCGTATAGATGGACCTTTGGAGATTTCAAGCTCCCATCGGGATCATTCAAAACCAACCAGCCTAGGCGCCAACCGGGCACTAACCATCTCTTTGACAATGATCCAAGAGTAATCACGGGTGCTATGGATCCAAAAACCCCCATCGGAACAAAAGAATTAGCCCCAAAAGCAAGGTGGCCATAAACTTCGTCAGCTATTACAACTACACAGAGTCTTTTCGCACTTTCAGCAATCTGATTTCAACCCAAAAAGGTGAATTTCAATAAAGTATAATATCAACAAGCATTTGTGCAGGGGAAAACATAGCTCAAATCTACACTGACCTTCTTTAAATGTTGATATGTGTAGACATTTCCACACGGGTTGCCGGGATTTATAATTACCATTCCAACCGTGTTGTGATCGACCAGAGCTTCAACTGATCTGAGATCAACCTCCCATCCTTTTTCAGGATAAGATCAAAATAACGAATCTCGAGATGTCTAAATGCTGCACAAAGCCCATAAATTGGAAAACCGGGCCTTGGAAGCAAGATATTTGCACCAGGCCGGGCCAAGATTGACAGTGTGATTTCAATAGCCTGTGTACAACCAGCCGTGACATAAACATCCTCGGATGATAACTCGTAAGGAAGATCACGGGACAAATATTCTGCAATTGCCCTGTTTGATAGAAGCCACTTTATATAGCATGAATGGTTGAAAGCAGAGATGAATGTAATTATCTGAAGATGAACAATGTGGTATCAAACTACTCTAACAATGTAACTCAAAGTTTGACTGCAACAAACAAGAAATAAGAAGCAATTTACCACAACAATCCCTTTCACAGTAATTTCATTTATCTTACCGTCGAAGACTCGAAAGAGAAGATCTTGAAGCTAAAGCCACAAAAAGCCATCTGAAATAGACAAGACAGAGTCCCTTTTCCAAGAAAAGAAAATAATTTTTCATTTCAAATACACACACAAAAGTCACATTTCTACCAAAACAAGCAAAAAGCTATGCCAAACAAGCTCTTAAATCTCTACACATGATAGATAGATCAAAAACAGAATTATAAACAAATAGTATCAGCAATCAGTGATTAAAGAGCTTTTCTACCTACACATGCCAATTTTTGCTATAAATAATTGCATCCCTGAAAATTAACCCCTACCCATGTCAATTTCAGCTATTATTTATTTATTTATTTATTGTTTCGATAAAAAGAAAACATGATTACTTTCTGGCTTGAGGGAGTCCAGCAGTGGGAGAGTAACCATTAAACTTAGCTGAACGAAGAGAGTCCACAACAGCCTCTTGGGCAGCAGCAGTTGTATGAAAGCACGAATAAGCAGTTGGGTCACCAATCCCCAAAGAAATTACTTTCCTATTGTCGTCACAATCAGTATTTCCCATCAGCAACCCAATAATCCCTTTGATAGTAATATTGTTTGGAGTTTCAGTTTCGAAATTCTGGATTTTGACATCATCCATTTTCAGAAGGAACTGAGTGGCTGTCGTTGTGAAGGGTCTAAAGATTTTCTTGAAAAATTGGGTGTGTGTGTGTGTGTTTGTGTTTGTTTGGGTATGTGGGTCGTCGTTTTGCATGGGGCGTGTTTGAGAAATGGAAGTGTCAAATGTCCGTGTGGTTGAGAATTCTCCACGCTTATATGAAACCAAAAATGGGGAAGTTCTGCGAGCCCTCGCGACATCCGAGGTTGTCTTTTAGTAGTATCAAGTTTAACAATATTCAGTTATCAGGGGAGACATTAATGCAAATGACATTTATTCATACGAGAATTTATAAATCATGTATTTAAATGAAAAATTTAGGACCACAAACTAATTAAAATTAATTAAAAGGTAAATCGTTGCCTTCGAATATGCATAACATTATTGGAAAACAGACTCTTCCTTCTCAAACCGTAATCTAAATATCTAATGAATATTTTAATAATCGTGTGACAATATTGAAGATAAAAATGCTACCCAAAAGAACAAAACAAAAATAGGCTAAAAGACGTAACAATGAATAAAGCTTATTAATAACTCTTTGTTGCTGTAAAAATATAGTGAAACTAACAAAAACGCAAACTAGCTAATTATAAGTGCTCGTTTCCACTCAAAAATCTTGTCCCCTTGATTTTAACAATTAACATCACCTCTTTCTCTGCAAAAGCAATCACACACCTTGAAATGTAAAGTTATCACTCAGCTGGGTTTATAACTGTACAATATCTTTCTTTTCTTTGCATAGATAATGGCGTCAAGTACTTCACATCTTTAGATTGAATCTTAAATAACCTATTATTATTCTCTAATACACTAGGTAGGTTGCCTTGTAATTTATAAGGAAAGATGTTTCTGATTGGTATGTGGCGGCTGTGAAAAATCTCTCAAGAATGTCAATAATATAATAATCTTGCTAGCAGTCCATTTATGATTCCTGTAGTCTTTTACGATATGAACATTGAGTTGCTCTTATTCTATTCGAGCAAGAGATAATTTCTCATCCCAATTTACAACCCAGACATCCAGCCATCCACTCGGAGAACAAAAGTCCATTGGTATTTTAGTACTTGTAATGCATGCAATCATTTTCTAACTTCTCGGCTGCGGAGTGACCCACACGAACAGGTGTCAACAGATGTTTCAGCTTTTCATTTGAAAGAGTCAATGGCATCCTTGGCATCCTAGGCTGTAGGCGATATACATTACCATCAACGAAAGAAGAAGAATAAGACGTGCCACGTAACAAACAAAAAACTGAAAAAAGGGACATTAATTTTTTCCTCAGTTCAACATCAAACTGCGAAATCCATTTAGTTTGTTCGAATCCAATATCTAATCTAGTTTAGAAAATAAAAGCAAATCCCTTTGATCAACAGACTATAAGTGCAAAACGTAAATCAAGCAGCGAAAAAGGTTAACCAATTTGTTTAGACTTTAAGCGTCTATTATTTCCCTTTCTTTGTCTTCTGCTCAATTCTCCATTCTCCAATCAATTAAAAGTCCATATATGGGCTTATTAAAAAAAAAAAAACAAAAAAGTCCATATATGGGGAAGTTTTATCTTGATTGCAAAAAATAGATAGATAGTTTCAAATATAGGTGAAAAAACTAAAAAATAGTTATCCATATTAAAATAATAATAATAATAATAATAGAAAAACTAGATGTAAAATTATATTTAAAAAAAAAGGCCAAAAAAAGAGCTTTCATATAAAAGATAGAAATAATGTAGAATTTAGAGATTTAATTCTAGGACTATTCAAGGAATACATTTCATTAATAATCAAACCCTATTTATGTGAAAATTTCAAATGCATAATCGTAATTACATAATTTCATCAGCGACATAATAGCCTATTCACATAAATAAAATATAATATTACATTCCCTGAGGCACTCATGAATTAATATTTAAATATTTATAACACTCCCTCGAATCTAATTATTTCGCGCAATCGCCTTGTAAACCCGCTCGAGAAAACTCAACAAACAAAATAAAATTTTCACTGGAGTGATCATATACCGGTTTGTCAAAATATTGCTCCATTAAAATATCATTCCCCCGATTTCTATCAACTATAATGAAAGATTCATGTGTCACTTCATTAAAACCTTTGTCAAGAAAAACCCAAGAGGAAAAACTTGATCAAGCGAAAAGAGATGAAATACTCTTATCCGATTTCATATCTTCGGCGACTTATATCCTTACTTCCTGGTAAAGGATTTCAATATCATTATTATTTGGATCTTAAATCATTATCTATTATAACTTGATCCAATAGATACCATACGATTTCTCTTGTCGTCTCAATATACCATGAATATGCTCGTTAAAACCTTTATTGCGAAAAACCCAATTTAAAAATCCTAATGAAGGAAAAAGAGTACATTATTCATGAATATTCCCTTTGATGTTGCCTCATTAAAAACCTTGCTAGAAACCCAATGGGATAAAATCTCACCATAAAAAAGAGTCACGCTGTATTTTATACAAAGATGCTGCAAAGATTTCAAAATCTTTCATAAACTTGTATGAGTATCATATACATTGGTTGATACTATTCATTCATCTCCACGTGAGTGAAATTTTAAATGTTATACAATATCATGTTATATTCATGTATATATGCAATCAACTTGATCTCATTTTCTCACTATATCGAGATATATACCTAAATCTCTTCCTGAGATTTCATATTAAGTTGAGATTACGCTCATTAAAACCTTGTTTGAGAAAACCCTTTTGGGACAAAAATATCAATCAAGGAAAAGAGTACAGCATATGAATTTCTCAACAATATCAATGTAGATATTTTGAACCGTTGCATGCACTGATACAATAATACATTTGAAACCTCTTCAAGAGTTTCATTCTCATTAAACCCATGCATAAACACTTTAATCATAAGGGCATATATTTCAAAGATTGGCATTTTCATGGATTTTAATATCCTCACTATTATTGATAGTATGTAGCGCTATCTATTCATATTGTGTCGACACTTTCAATCTTATTTCTTTCCCCATATCGACATAACTTATCGAGATATCTCATTATCAATCCTCTTGTAGGATTACACAATATAGTTATGTCTATATACTCTTCAAGAGTATATGCCTCAAGTATTAAGACCTATCTTTTACAATTTGCTTTGATATATATGATTGGGAACTCTTATATATCAACATTTCTAACAATATTAACTTATCAAAGCATCCTAGCTTATATGTGCGATTGTTCATAATCTTTCATGCATCCTTAAACTTCAAGTTCATATTTCAATTGTGAGGATATAGTATGATGCTATTCACATATCATTTTCACTTTTAATACTCCCTCATGCTAAGAAAATTTAGAACACTAAAACTCATATATGTTCTCATCATTCAAATTTAATATGAGAATTTATATAGTTTCAGATTCTATTCTCGATATTTGGTAATTTATTGGAACTTAAATATTTTGCCACATAATATCCCACTTGTATGACATACTCAATCCTTCGTGATTTATTCAAGTATTAGGATATACATTTACTAGCTTTATCATTAAACTGAAATCATGCTCATACTGTGAGCAAATATTTCGTGAAATTTCAAATTACGAATCATATACACATGTGACTATCTAGTGGGATCCATATCATAATATCTAGTAGTCCACATGGAGGATGAGTTGGCCCATATTTCTCATCCTTTATTCCGTATATATATTTGGGATTTATTCCCAATATTGGCTAGTAATGATTTCATCATTTATCGAGAACAATCATTGAAGAATTTTTAATTTTCACTTGAAATATTGATTTCAATAATTATTTAAACCTGATAATAACTGCTCGCAAACGAGTATTATTGAACTTTTAGTTCATAATTTATATCCATTTCACTAAGTATCTCAGATAAAGTGCTCAACATGATTTATTACTTTCATCATATGTATAGCTCACCGACATATTCCATCATGTTTCTGGTAGCATTATTACACATCAATGCTCAAGCGTGGAATCTTAGCACATACGCTTCATGTTTCGATATCGTTCCAACGCGAGCCTTACCTCATACGCTTATAAATTATCCCATTTACAAGATTCACCATAATAATGGTCCATATATAATAATGGATAATTTGCTCTCAAATCTTCAAAATACTATCCATCACTACTGATCAAAATCCTAAAAAGGATTTATCAAGTAGGTTTGAAAGGTTGAGGATGCTAATGAATAAGGGTATCCTACAAGATATCCGATGGTTGATTGAAGCAAAGGTTCGATTATCTGGTGATGTTTCGATTCCTTCTAAATACATGCCTGTAATGGGTAAAAGTAGTTTTTCAAAGAAACGGAGAGCAAAAAGATTAGAGGATGCTACAAGTGTGCTCGGTGGACATGTGATACTCGGATGTAAATCTGTGGGGTACTTGTCCGTAAATCGAGAAGATAAAAATAGCATTCATTAAGGATTGATTGAGTAAAGAGCCTTTGGATGATATTCAATAAAGCTCTGAGACACATCCTAGTGGACATGTACAAGGTGAACTGATGGCCTTATGGGCCAAATTCAAAGATGAACAATCACGTTATAGTCTTGAAAAACTTACTTTAGAAGATCCTATTTGTAAATTTAGTAGAAAAACTTAGTATAATAATTTTCTCATATTAATATAAGAAAGTTCGGTGTAATAACGAAGATCAATGTTTTTCTTGTAATTGTAAATATTGTTTTTCAATTTTTAAGATATATATATGTATATATATATTATTTTTCAATCACCGACAGGTATATGTCATTTCACTAAAAATTTTTCTCGCTTTTTCTTTCATATTTGTCAAAAAGTAAATAGTACAATCAATTATTGGTTTAAAAATTTTTCTTTAAATAGAGGGATTCATATATCTCTCATGTTCATACATTAAAAGTATAGTGCAAAAAGAGAGATAGGAGTAGAGATGGATATGGAGATTTTAGAATCATCTCATACAAGTTTCACTCCTTTACCTCGCCATATTAAAACCATATGTGTTCTTGGTGGCTCCAGATTAGTAGGTCATATCCAATATGTGGATACGACAAACCAACTTGTAAGGGAGTTAGGAAAACAAAATATCAATATACTATATGGAGGGACTAATAACAAACTATTAAGGAGTCTTATGATGGCCGCACAATCATGGGGATAAGAGTGTCAAGTGTAATACATTTTCATCGAATTAAAGAATCGAATTGGAGTTAGAAATGTCATTAGTCCACCGATTGATGCTACAAACACAATCCATCCACGATCGCTCTGATGTACATGATGAGCAATAGTGATGCTTTTATTATTCTTCCAGCGCTATAACACTGAAGAAATATTCAATATAGCGCTATTTGCAGCGTTGAACTTTCATAACAAACCCATAGGTTTGTTGAATATTAATTATTTCTTTGATGGTTTGCTAGCATTTTTAGATCGCATGAATATAAATTTATTTTCGCTCAATGAGAAATATACTTGTTTCTCGCTAATACAGCTTGCCGATCTACTCATCAAGATTCAATCATATGTTCAAAAATCATGGAAGCTAAAACCCATCGGTCCAGCACTCATCTGTCAAGCTTAAAAAGAGATCCTTTGGATCTTTCATTATGAACCCGAATGTTCAGGTGTGATTACGGAGTATTTATACTCGAGACGCATCCCTCATTTATGAGTTCAATATGTATTTTCTTTTCTGCATTTCTATATTTTATTGCCATCTTGATATTCTCAATATGTTCCACTTCTACTGTATTTGTACTTCTTCCTGAGTAATAATAATATCATATTGGCCTTATTCAAATACAGAATCTAGTGATTATGCTTCTTCAAGAGCATTTTATGCTTATATCAATACAGCCTCATATCATTAATGAGATTACTTCATATAATCTCTCCATGCGTATATTTTCTTTGATTTATCAACATGGGATCTATTGAGCATTTTATTTATCCAATGGTAACTCTGCAGTACTACTTACTCAATTTTCTCCATCAATATTCAATAGACGTGGAAAGTGAAAATTCCTTTATTAAATGCTTCTTTAAGAGCATTTCTCATCATATCACAATATACTAATCTCATAATGAGATTTTTCACCACAAGATATTTTCTTCTCTTTATCACAATGGGATTCTTTGAGCAATTTCATTTCATCAATACATACAACCAGAAATTCTGGCATCACTTGCTCAAATCCTTCTTTAATATCAATAGAATATTCATATCGAATATATATAAATCGCTTATCCAATTCGTGGGGTTTAATTTAACCATATTTGTAATAAGTATTTCTAAACGTGTGGTATATCCCACCACATTGAAAATATTCATACCAATCGTATGATATAACTCACCACATTGGAAATATATGCTAAATTTAAAGTGCGAAATTTAAATTGCAGAAATTAAATTTCTCCATAGGTGAGTCGAACTCTACCTTATGGGAATTATTGCAATAAATATAAATTTACTAATTTAAATCGCGAGAATTAAATTGCATAACATTTAACTACTTCTTCGCTTAGTAAGAAGGTAATTACTCTTCACTTAGCATATAAAGTGCATATATAAAATCTTCGCTTAGCCTGATGGTTATTGAACCCATCATCGCAGAGATGATTATAGTATTTAAATTGCAATAAATAAACTGCAAGAATTAAATATCTATAGAAGAAAATTTGTTCTAACTATTTCTTCAAAATATAATTATCGCCAAAGTAACGATGAAATCGAAATATCTCACGCCAATCATTAATCGCTAGCTGTTTAAGGCATGGCAGTCGTCGGCAAAAGCGTGCTATGCTACATATTTCTTTATAAAACATTAATACATACTCTACCGCCAATCAAGCATTACCGCTGTCTTGCTGGCCGATCCGCAAGTGCGCTATACCGCATATCTCTTTTATAAAGTTTTGACATTATAAAGCATTAATACGTAAATATTCACAAGTTCAAGGACCCTTTGTAACTTTTCAAAAATCGGGGTACTGATTTGTAAATTTTGAAAGTTTACCTTTACCAATATCAGTGTCAAATCAAGATCTCTATTAAATCGAATATAATGGAGTTAGAAAATTTTGATTTTGATAATGATGCTCCTTATATCTCGATAAAACGAATGCTATAGCTTAATATATTATTATATTATAAAATAATAATATAATATATATAAATATATACCTTCTCCGCCTGGCTTCCATTTGTCACCACTTTTTGAAACTAGTATTCGCCGTGTTTGGCTTGGAAAATTCCACTAATTGACATTGGTACAGGATCCGCTTCAGAGAGTGATTTTTATAACTGAGGCCGCAAGGCTTTGTCGCTTTTATAGAACATCGAGAGAGATTTTATGTAAAATCGAGATTTCAAATCAGAATAATCCGGGGCTCGACATGTACATCATCTATAAGATCGGTAGAAAGCATACTTCTTTCATATTACTTCAGCTAGAGACTACTATAATGCTTATAAAAGATAGAAATAATGGTAGAGCTTTAGAGAGAATTTAATTCTGGCTTAATTCACAGGAATACATTTCATTAATAATCGCTCTCATTTATAGAAACTTCAAATGACATAATCGTAATTACATAATTTCATCAGGGACATAATAATCATTCACATAAATAAAATATAATATTACATTCCCTCGAGGCACTCATGAATTAATATTTAAATATTTATAACACTTTCAATGAATTAGGAAATATACCCGCATGTGGATAATATATTTTGGTTATTGCAATCTTATATGAGATACTGTTTCAGATAATGATGACCCATTATATTATATTTAAATATGCCTCATCATCATAATTATAATTATAATACTAATTTTATAGTTCATTATATAATAGAAAAATAAAAATAAAAATAAAATAAAATAAAAGATCCCTTCTGCCTGCACGCAGCACGTTCACCGTTAACCTAGTTTACTAATTTAATTTTAAAAAAATAACAATTAAGGCATAATCTTATATATAGTAGCTATCAATATTTAAATTAAAAAAAAAAAACTAAGGACCAAAATAATACTTCCAACCAATATGCAATAAAGAATAAATAAACAAAAAAAAAGATAATAATAACCAATCTTGTGAAAAACGAAATGTAACTGCATCATGAGTGTATCTTTCGATTACTGGAAGCTATTGTGAGATATTGTTGTTTATATTTATAAATCATAAATCATAATTAAATTAACATCACAATAATTACTATTCAAAAAAATCATAATAATTAATTTGCTCAATGTATCTTTCGGGAATCTATTGTGAGATATTGATGTTGATAATCATAAATCATAAATTATAGATTAACATCATCACTACCCATAGGTAATTAATTGTTGACTCGTAGACAACATCCCTTCATTGTATAAACATTGCTTAAAAAACTGTTGTCGACAACATTTGCTACTACAGTTATATCAATACTTCAAACAGTTCTCTCGTCCAAAAAAAAAAAAAAAAAAAAAAGAAGAAGAAGAAAACTTTGAACGGCTCTCGTTACCCATCTCTCTTTGACATCCTGACTTAGGCACTTAGCTACACTAACATGTTGAACTAATCCATACCTGCGTTATATTGGCAATTAAAGAAGAAATTACTATGGCAATATATAAGGGCTTGAAATAAATGAAACATATCATTTATACCTCAGCATCGTCCTCATGCGATTCTTTTTTTTTTTTTTAAATACAAATTGAAGATTGTAGAGGTGTGATGTTCATTCAAACCCAGGTCAAACCGATAGGGTCTGTCTTTCCACTAGACCAAATCCTTTGGATAGTGCCCTCGTATTGCTCTTGTTCATCAGTGGTGACTGAATTTGCTTCAAGGCATAGAAGAGCCTCCGAAAGGAGAATCTGGAGAACTTACACAAGCATCGTTTCTGTATCTAATTCTAACAAAGAGGTAAGGAGAAGCAAACGAATCCTTGCCAATCTCTCTATTTTCCGAATCAAAACTTAACTGCACGGTCTAAAATTTATCGGTTGAAAAAAAAGCGATCAGTGGAGCTTGGTTTTTACTGATCAAGATGCTAACCATATACAATACAAGAGATCATAAAATAAATTATATTCCTTCTTTTCACTTTCAAAGCTATAAAAGTTTGTTTCTTGGTGACTTGGTGTTACTATCAAACATGGTCTTGTCGTTGGCTTGCTGAGTTGGTCATTTGGTGTTACACGTTTTTAATGGCAAGTCATTCATCCTTTTTGAGTAAAGATCCTATGGCTGAGATTGAAGGAAGGTTGCTAATTGTTGGATTATTGTTGAGCCTTCTTAAAAGGGGCCTCATCCCCTTCATTCGGGTTTGGACTCTCCATTTGTCTCTCTATGTATTCTCGAGCCTTCTTGATTTCTTCTTCTCTACTTTTGGATCTAATTACAGTGTTGATCAATTTTACTTAAACACACAACACGATACAAATTTTGACAAACGAAAAATGTGAAAGGTTAAAGGTTGTTAATTTTGAAAATAATGTGAAAGAATAAAATGTCACATAGATGTGCCACATATATGTGTGTCATTGACCTATTTGCCCAAAATTTCTATTCTAGTAGCGAGACTACTCAAATTTTGTTTTTTTTCCCTAAATTTTTCCAAGGACACATCGAAATTTGATTTCTTCAAGCATCTCTTCCTAACAAATATTAGCACCTTTGTTTGCCCATATCTGTAAGTTAGGTTCGGATTGGTTGGTCATGAGGTTTTCAGTTTTGGTGCCCACTCTAGGCTTATACTCTGCTGCTAGTGTTATTTCCTCAGACTTTCACCAACGAAACTCGTCAAAAGATTATTGAATGTCAAATTTTACAGGAACACAAGCAAGTGCGGCCAAATATTCACAACCATTTTATTTGAGATTATCCTCGTATCAAAATCAAAATATTTTTTTTTCCTTTTGTTTTAAAGGGATCATTAAAAACCTCTAAACAAACAATAACCTTCCAAAAACAACCATATAGCAAGATCACTAGTGTCCCAAAAGTCAAGACTACCAAAAAGGCAGAACCATGGATATCTTACTTGCTATGTCCTTAATCCTTTTGCCTGTCATCTGAACGGCTCTCCCAGGATCTCTAGGAATACCATTGGCTGGCTAAAGCCTTAGCTTTCTATGGGCAATGAGGGCTAAAAGCGTTGGCAGATGGGTGGAAAGAACAAAAAACTAGGTATTACCAGCATGATGCCCATAGACAACAATAAATTCCAAGAAACCCTCGAGATTTGAAAATTAAGCACTCATACCACCTTACTGCTACATTACGTTTGAAGAGGGTCCACGTATGTATCCAGTGCACAAGTTCGCAAAAATTGAGATTCTAGTCCCAGTTCATTATCTCGTAACAATATTTACCTGGAAACTATGCCCTAATGACGACTCGATTAGAAGGGATCCAGTACTAGAAACTGGTCAAAGATCCAAAAAACACCAAAGTAATTGCTACAACTTGGTGCGATTTTTCCCAACGAACCTATTGAGACTTTGGAAAATCATAGCTTGGCGAATCAAGAAGCTTAATCTAAAGTGACTTGTATGTTAGTTAAAACAACACATAGAATAAGCCAATTGGGAACAATTTTTTCCAAAATTTTCCACTTTTTTTCAACTTTTTTTCTCTCCTAAATCAATTACATCCACACATCTCATCACATCCACAAATCTCAACCACTCAACTCCACTCATTCTCTCTCCTCTTTCACATTAAAAACCTTTAAAAACCATTATAATCTATTCCCAATCACCATTAATAAGAAGTTAGAAACTACAATCCAATAGGGAATATGGTTGAAGAAATGTTTATTCATTTATGCACTTGAAGGAATCTAAAGTGTAATACAAAGAACATTGACAAAATATATAAGGAATGGTAGTTCCTTTATAGATTACTTATCCTGGGATACTTTTTATTGGACATGAAGTTCTCAGTTAAGTCACTGACAATGCTACAGTTATAGCTAGCTTCTAAGAAAATGATGTGATTGCATTGTCCTCCTTTGTTCAGATCTATCATCTAGTTTTGCAGATATAAGTTTCTGTAATCACTAACATGGAAACTTCATACCAAGGAATCCGAGAAAGGTCAGATAGCTAGCTGCTGAAGAAACTGTAGGGGCTTCTGTTGATTCTGGAGCTCTACAGAAGGATAAAGATTGCTACTATAGATGGGAGTGTCTAATCAGTGCTTATAGGGACCATAATATTTCAACAGCAAATTCCAATGTTTAGAGGCCAAGGAAATGCTTGACTTCCAAACAGCTAGAGAATGATAGGCACCTAACATTTCATTAGTAAATCCAAATGGGATTTTCCAACTTAAGCAGTTCAGTCCACAACAGAGGACGATGCTATTACAAATTTCAAGAATAGGATGACTATACAAACTGAATCTGGATAAAAAGGGAAATAGTGAAAACCTTTGAGCATGGCATTATTTCCGCAGCAATGGATAGTATCACAGCATTCAATATCACCACGTCAATTGTCATAAATGCAAGTCCATGAATGGACCACATTCATGGTGGTACTGGTGTTCTTCCAGCTCCAATCGATGGCGGTGTACCAGTGCTAGTTCCAATCGGTGGTGGTGTTCTACCAGAAGCTCCCGTTGGTGGGGCAGTAGAAGCAACTAACTTGATTTTCACCAATTGGTAGAGCACGATAAAGTCGACGATCAAGCGCACAACGCAGATCGAGAAAATTGACAATATTATGACTAGAATAATCCAGCGATAGTTGCATCGTTCAACACCGAGAGAAGTGTAAATCACAGCAAGTATGCTCATTTCACTCATGCTCATCTGTGAGATACTTCCCCAAACGTCGTTCCAAACAGCATAAAATGTGTATGCATACTTCTCAATGCTAAAACGATTTGGATCCTCTCTCGGGAGGAGTGCATAAGCAAATTGTGCACCCATGTGTTTGAGCTACTCTACCACTCATCTTTCTCTCCTCCTGACCCGCTATCGAACGTCCTATATCGAAAACAAATTGTCCCACTTTTGGTTCAATTATATTTCTCTAATTGCAGTTTCCATATCTCTACTAATAGCTCCATCCTTCCCTATTGCGTAGTGTCACAGATTTAAAGTTTTCACCCCCTTCCGTGTAGCCTTAGCCCCTCAATTCGTCCCAACTATTACTAGCGAAATCACCCTTTGATGCGACTCACACTATTAAAGTGCTTAGATAAAGGAAAACCAACAAAGAAGATGTATACTTAGAATAATACAACATCTTATATTCACTCTAAAGTTATTACGACCAACACTTGTAATTGTTCGACCTTTTGCGCCTTTGTACAAGTATTTTTGTTAACGAATCTATCTCACTTGGATGCTTCTTGGTTGATCTCTTGCTTAGTGAGTACAAATGAAGGCCTTAGCTATTTATACTCTCACCTCCTTTTAATGGACAGTGGAGATAAATCCTTATCAAGGACTTATATCAAACCTCTAAAACGCTTTACTATTCTACACACTTCTACACATTTTGCTATACAAGATATTTAGAATGGAGCGATCTACAATTCACCCTAAGTCGATCTCCTTGAAGCATTGAAGGCTCTAGAATCCCTAGTCTTTTTGAGATTTCTCATGCCATTCTAGATGCTTCGTTCAATGCTCAACCACAGATTCTTTTGGATTGTATCCTCTCGACCAAGTCTTGCAACTTTCTGGAATCTTACATTAATCTAATGCCATCTCAGATGCTCTTGACAATGCCCGTGATCGATCTTCCTGGCACGAACTCTTGCCTCCGTCCCTCCGTAACTCAAGCTTCATGCTTTGTCCAAGCCCCCGTGCATCCGTTTCATGCATGCCTTATGTTTCCATCGTTCCCTTTCTTGGGCGAGTGACTCAATCTTTTGTTGGTGAGTCGATCTTTTGTTGACAAAATTCGCGACGCTTGACACTGGACCTACTCTCGAAGGATATCCTTCTTTATCTCCTCTGACCTCTAAAGTATCAAGTAGTTGTTGCTAGTTGTACATTTTCTAACACTCATATTCTAATAAAATATTATGATTATTATTATTATTATTATTATTATTATTACTAGTGTTTTTAGACGCGAAATTTATCTAATTAATCCGATTAGCGATTTATAAAGATTTGATCAGCTCAATTTTCGGATTAATGATGCGAAGGGATCTACGATAAGATTTGAAACGCATTCATTGGTGTTGATAAGATGATAAAGATGAGAAAGAAAGGCGCGCGTAAGATTTTTTTGATAAAAAATTTAGGCTTATCTCAAAATATACCATTTAATTTTAAAAAATGAATATATAGAGATTGGGTGGAAAATGAAATTTTGTAATTAATTTTTTAATTCTAAAAATTAATAGTTTGAGCGGGAAAAGATCTCATTTTATTAATAGATAGATAGATAGATTATTGGGAATAATTTTTTATTTTTCCGAAAGTTTTTTGGGGATAAACATAATTTTTTTTAATTTGCGTATTTTGGGAGCTGGGACGAAAGAAGCCGGCTCTAGTTTCTACGCCACTCGAAAAAAATGGTGTTCGCTGCGAACCCATTAGCTCTAAGTGTACCAGAACCCGCGTTTGAGTCCTGGCTCCGAGATTCCGGCTACCTCGAAATCCTCGATCAGCGCACGTCCGACTTCCACCGCATCTCTTCCACCACCTCCACCGAACCCCAGAATTCCGCCGCCGATTCTACCAACATTTCTATTATCTACAGCGGGTTTTTCGTATCACTCTTCTCTTGCAGTAGGACCCTCCTTTCGCTCCTGACTTTTAACCCCTTCTCCAAGTTTGTCGCTGACGACTTCTCAGGCGACACGCCGTCTTGGACCCTCGCGTTCTTCGGCTCAGCGGATTCTTACTCCTTCCCCGCTTCTCCTTCCCAGGCTCGTCTCCGTGTCCACGAGAATGTCAAACGCTTTGCCCGCAATTACACCCTCCTCTTGATCGTGTTCTTCGCGTGCTCACTGTATTTACTCTTCCGCTCTCTATACATATATATTTTTGTCCAGCGTTTTGTTAATTTTAGTCATTATTTTGGGGTTGGAGCTGAAATTCAAGTTTGGGAGGAGAATTTTATATTTTGTTATTTATCTGTTCTTGAGTTTCCATTTTTATTTATCATCCCGCCATATCTCTTATCTCAAAGTCTTGCCAAGAGTGTGTAGATGTTCGATAATATAATCTTACTGATTTTTTATTCAATTGTTTTAGATGAAGTTTTATGCCATGAAAGGTTCACTCTGAATAATAAGAAAGTTGTCGTAATTGTTAGTAACTGGTCATGCTATTAGTTAATTGTTGGTAACTAACATTGTAGAAATTAATGGCATCTTAAGGTGCAGTACTAATTTTTCGCTAGTAATTCGAGAAACCTGAAAGTTCACAGATCTCTTTGTCCTGTGAATCTCTCTCTGAACTTATTTATAATGTTTTTGATATTGCTCTCTTAATCTGTTGGTTTTCGATGGTAGGTATCAATATCCGCTAGCTCTACTTGGACTGATTTCATGTTTGGCTCTTTGGGACATTTTTAAGTTTTGCGTTGATTGGTGGGAATTGTGTAGGCATCCTTCTCTTAGACAGATCTTGCTTCATATTGCCCAGTGTGGTGAGTCGAGTTCACATTTCTTGAAGTGGGGTTCTCTATCTCTTGTTTGCTGCATTTGTTTTTTTTGTTGGAATTCGGAAATAAATGAAGTCTGTGCATGCTAGTGAATGTGTTCTTTGAGACAATGAAGTATGAATATAACTTGCAATTTGTCTCTTTTCACAAAAAGGAAAAAAAAAAAAAAAAAGAAAGAATATAACTTGCAACCGCTCGGAAGTAAGATAAGTTTCTTGTACACACTTTGTTATTGGACACAGATGCATTATTGAGACAGTTTGAGTATACAGGATGCAGGTGATTGAAATCAATCAATCATTAATCATACTTGACAACCTAATTCCATGACAGAAGCCTATTAGCCTGGCATTTCAAGTTCGACCACGCCTAGAGCTTAAATGTTCTATTCTTTCCGGTAGTGTCTCCAGTTATATGCATAGCACCACAGAAGAACAAAAGAATCTGCAGTTAAACTTATGTAGTTTCAATTAAATGCACATTTGGCTTTTCAATTTACTCAAGCAAGGAACAGCTCCATCACAACACAAATGCACTACAGTTCAACCTTATTGAACTACCACCAGCTGTTCTGCCTCTTTAAAGGGATGAGGATGGATAGAGTAATGGTGTTCGAACGGGTAGTCTTGATAAATGACAATATTATAAAACCAGAGCAGATTTATTTTCTTTGTTTTACATATCGAGTTGTCAAGTAAGTATCAAACACATTATCTTCGCTCTAGAAGATTGGGGCACTTGTTTATATGCTTATCACAACTTCCTGCATGAATCTGGGTTTTGAAACTCTCATCTAGTTTTATAAAACGATATGAAACCTCGTTTCCACTTTCCGCTTTCCACTTCTGGGATAACAATGATTGACTGGTACATGTTCCCCAAATATCTTATCATATATCTAAGTCATAAAATTATGGCACTTAAGCCTTCAGGTTCAGGATGGGGCACACATGGATACAATTGTACCCCATGTACAAGGCATAGTTTAAGGCATAATTGTTGATGCAAACATAATTGTTGTTTCTAAGTGATGCTTTGGAATACGCTTTTACTTGCATATTTCTCTTTGACTCTTCTCACTGAGAGCTGGGTATTGAAACTCTCTTCCTTCAAAATGGATATTGTACAGAACAATTGCAATCCATGCCATTTCATAGTGGATGAGCAATGAGGCTGATGCCAGTAATACACCCTTGAGAAATAGAAGCTTTTGGCAGCTGATAATGGAAAAACTGAAATTCCTTCCTACAATATGCTAGAAAGCCACGTAGCTGAAGGGATTAAAATGCATAGATCATGATAAACTCCATGAACATAGATTTCTAGTCTCGTTATTTATCTCTAATTATGATGTATTTTTAGTTAAGTGTGGTTGACATTACCAAGAATGAGCTGAACTCTGAACTTTCTACCTTATAACATCTCCCTTCCAAGAGCTTGGGACGTTATGGGATGTCGGGCTATTTCAGTTCTGCAGTACAGGATTTTTCTGGAATGAGAAATTTTTTAATAAAATCGCTAGTCATCACTACTAATGTTCTGAGAGCTGCTTATTCTGCAATCAAAATATCCAGAATTTCTTAAACACGTCGTTCTTGTTGGTGAAACATTTTACCTGGCTTTTACAATTTGATGTAATTTGCAACTTGTTGAATGTTGTTTTAAGTTTCATTATCAACTTCAGAAAAATCTAGGCTAGGCGAATAGAATTGTCCTCCCTGCATTGGTTTGAGTATTGATCTGACTTCCTGTTCCAAGTCAAGGAATCCTTGATCATAACTTTGTTTTATGCTGTATATTAACCTAACAAATCACAGCAAGACATAGTCTTCTTATATAGAAGTATCCGTTCTACAGAATGCTAATCTATCCTCCTCATTCTGACAGCAACTGCAGTTATTTTGTTGTTTTCCAATGTCCAGTTGGCCCTCTTATGTTCTCTTGGTGTCAGTTATGCAGGTGACTTTGCGTTCCTTGCGTTCTTGTGGCATTCTTTATTTTATCATCTTTATCATTTATTCACCCAATATTTCTTCTGTTGGTGAAATTTTTGCAGTCTTGATTTTACATGCATCCTTTAGGAAGTTGACACCTACGAAGCAATCTCAAAGACATGGAAACCAAAGGAGTGGCCAAAGATGAAGATCGTGCATTTTAATGAAGGCTATCTTTCAAGTGACTGGTAACACTTGAGCTTGATCTAACATCTAGTTTAAAGTTTGTGTGCGTTAAGAACCACTTCTGAACTCAAGTCAATAATCTCGTAAATTATACATCATCTTTCTGTTTTGATGCATGAGGAGCATTTTCTGGAATGTATTATTTGTATAGCCGTGTGCGAAATTCTCTGGTATTGGGCCATTTGGCCCGAGTCTGGATGTTTGTATTCTACATTCTTTATGTCCTAACGTAAATTTCTTCATGAGAAAATTCAAGGTATGTCTTAGAAACAAGATGCATTGGCCCCCGGCTTAGAGGTCAATTATATATTGCTCATGCTCATCTGTTATCTTCTGCTTTAAGATTGTTAAAGCTGGTTGCTATGTACTTCTTCTCTATCCTTCAATCATACAAGTCACACTTCACTAGGTGTATGGAAAACTACTGGACAAAAAATTGTTCAGACAATTTCACGTTATACTTCAGGCTCCATACTCCTTTTTGTCAGCACCCCAGTATTTGCGGAGAAAAAAGATTGACAACTTCCAAAAATAAAAACTGGCCACTTGAATTGGGCCATTATGATATTGGTTGGCTTCAGGCCCACTTATCAATGTTTGTAGGCTGTGTCCTGTTAACTCCCTTCCCAGTTATCTGTGTGCCTAAGGATAGGTAGGTAGTCTGTCTAACTCATAAAAGACACTTCGAGCCCATAAATAAAATTACATTTTACAAATAATTATTTCATAGATGAAGAGGCTAAATGCATTCTCAACAAGACAAACATACTATAAAATCGAATAGATAAATAGTAGTATGCATGCATATCTTTAATGGTCAAGGATAAATATCAAGACTTTGATTGAGATTGCTGAAAAAATGGTTTGTTTTTAGATATGCGGTTGATAATTAACGAAGTTGTATTAAAAAAATTTGTCAAATTGTTGAAACTAATGTAATGAACGATGAAAAATAATGAGTGAAAAGAATGGTTTTTGTTTAAAGTTGTACGGTATATATATTAGGGAATAAGGCTATCTACGGTGTAATTCTATTTATCAGATGTTATCATGTTATGTTATATTTGATATTTGGCCATCTCCTATGGTTAATGTCTCGACAATGTGTGGAAGCAGAGAGAGAGAGAGAGAGAGAGAGAGAGAGAGAATCTTTTTGCGGGTCCTATGCTTTTTAAAATTTTATTTTTAACTTTCAATTTCTAAAATCACTTTTTATTTCATTTACCTTATTTTTCATCACTACTTCTTCATCACATCTCTTATCATATCTAAAATTACACATCTATCCACATATTTTTTTATTATTATTTTTGAATTTGTTTCTCTTTCATTTTTTTTCACTTGCTCATTTCTTTTTTTCCTATACTCCTCATTTTATTTGGATTAAAATAATTATTTTATCTTTATCTCTCTTTTCCACATAATTTTAGACATCCACGTTTACATTGACGTGGGCTAAGCATTTCCAATACAGTTGTCTACGTTGCTTGTTATTTTGCAAAGAAAAAGACACATGCCTGTTAGTATAGTAATTTTAATTCATTCATTTTAAAATTCAAATTTGGTCAAACAAATCACATCCACATATCAATTTTATTTTTAAATTTTCACCATTCAACTCTACTAATTTTCTCTCTTCCTACTCATAAAAATATATTTTAATTTATACGTTAACACACACTATTTTACGTTGGGTCCTATAATCTTTCAAACTTTTTCTTTTACTTTTTTGCATCTCCGATCCGTGTGTATATTGGAGATGCTCTTAACAGAACAGAGAAGGGGATGGTGAGGAGAAGAGTTGAGGGATGTCAAAGGGAAAGGATACAATACCCCGCAATTCGTGCGCACCTATTTGTTTATGAGAAACGAGGCACCGACTCTGGCACGGCACGTGCTCACGTGACTCCCTTAATCTCATATTCTCTTCTTGCTTTCCTTAATAATGGAACACGACAGAGGCCTTGTTTGATTGGGGATTTAGTTGTTCCGCGCGGTATTCCGTATAAAAATGTGTGGTTAATATTATTTTGGAAAATGTGTGTGTGATTGAAAATGAGTATGAGGTATATGGAATTGCGTGCGGATTTGGTTAACACCAAATAGAACAAGGCCAGAGTTTCGCTTCCATCAACCTCAAGCTTGATTTGAGCACTCCCCTTTTTTCAACATCCCACCAACTCGACGAAACAATTCTTGTTTCTTTATCACCTCCGGTTATGAAACGTCGAGAGTTCTAGTGTTTGTTAGCCCTGTAAGTTTTACAAATTTTTATACATTATTTTCAATTCTATTCATTCTTTCTCTTATTTCACATTTATATATCTCATGGGACCGACTTGTGCCATGCAAATTTTTACCATTCAATTCTACTCATTCTCTGTCCTATATTATATTAAAATCCATAAAAATTTATTTTTACACATACACTAACACGCACTAATTACAAAACAAAACTTGAGATTGGATGGTTTTTGTTTCTTATATTAATAAAATAAAAGATGATTGTTGGGGTCTTAGTTGACATCTAAATCATCTAATTTCATAGCGTCACTGATGGGAGTAAAAACATTAAACACTAACAAGAATGTGATGGCGATTATGGTGCTAAATTTCCTTGATTTTCGGTAGAAATTGGTTTAGAAGAAAAGGAGTGCCCAAATCTGAGTTTTTATTTTATTTATCACTATTATTATTATTTGACGTAACAGAGACCGTACTATTATACTATTATTATTATTATGATTACCCCACCCCGAAGTCTTCTCAAAGGTGACATTTGTGTAATCTTTTATAATAATATAATTTATTTATGTTTAGCTGAGTCTTACCAACTGGCTTTTGACTGGTAAAGATTCTGTTAGCACCATTTAAATGTCTTCTTTGCCCCTTTCAGTCTTCCCCACAGCCCGCAAGACTGCTATTTTATGCTTCTTCTTACACGTGTGCTCAGCCAATATTCTATCACGAAATATGGTTACCACTTGTAACTTTTTATAATTAAAAAATATATATATATATATATATATATATTCTCAAGTTACATACAATATATGAGTGTGATTTTCATTTTTGATGGTTCGCTCACAAATGGCCCGTTTGATTGCTTTTTCAACAAATGCTCTCTTTTTCTGATTATTGCTTACTACATATTTTTTTTTTTAAAAAAAAAAGAAAGGCATTTCTTGAACAGTCCTAATGAATACACAATGTACACATACTGTAAAATATTAATTAAATACTCAACAGTTGGAACATTGATCTATGCACTAATGATTTCCTCCCCATGTGGGGAAGAGTTATTCTCTTCATCTCTCTCCATCTGTCATGTGTCAACAGATGGGGAGAACACATCGACAATGGGGTCCAATTCCTGATGATGTGTTTTCCCGCATTTGCTGACATATGACAGATGGGGAGGAGATCATTAGTGTTGATCTATGAGTTACATTCATTCTTTAGTTTCCACCTTTTTATTTTTAAGTACAAAAGCCCCTTGTGTGGTTGCGGGGGGCGCGGGGACACAAAATTATTAGATAGTGCAAAAAATTTTTTTACCATTCTTTTAAATAAATAAATTTCGTTGACTAAGGAGGATGTTTGACTAAAAATGATGCTCCTAATCATTTCCAAATTAAGAAATGATAAGACTGGTACAGCATAGTATCTTTTCTGAAAAATTTATTTCAACTTAGTTTGTTTCAGCCCGAAATGCACACTCTACACTACAATATGTGATGTATATGTTTAACCCGCTGAAGCTTAAAACTTTTTAGAATGATTTTTAGAATAAGCGTGTGTTCGTTTCTATTTTTTTTATTCACAAATTTACTAAAATTGAGTTTTTGGATGGATAGTAGTGGAAATCACGAGATATCTGGATAATAATGAGTGATGATGTGAAATGTGTGGTTGATATTGATACTTTACTTTAATTTTTAATAATAGATAATTTTTGGTGAAAATAAATAAAAATAAATACACGCTAATGGTACAGGGCTATTTGTTTATAATATTATTTTTCAATAACTAATATATTTTATATATTCATACACGAAAGAATTGACATCTTGTCCATTTATTACAACAAGAGTAACCGTATCAAAAAGTAGAGTTGAGGTTGTTGTCATTGTTTTCTGTGATCGGATATGGTCCAAACTTTTTATCACACAACCCCAAGATTTTAATTCTCAACAACTACAGGGGCATAAACGTCATTGACCTTCTTCCCCCCGCCCCCGAGGAGGATGAATTATAAAAGCTGCCTCCGCTGTATTTCATGGTTAAAATACAAATACAAAAAGAGGAAAAACATCATCACTTTTACACGCACAAACACGCACGCTCTCTCTCCAAGTGCCCTTTTTGTTTGCCCCAAGTAATCAGGTTTTGTGGTATCCTATATTGCCCGAGGTAAAAAAAAAAAGTGAAAAGCAAGAAGAGGGTCTTGTTACAGTGGACAGAAACATTTGTGTGTTCCTCTTAGAGAGAGAGAGAGAGAGAGAGAGTGAAATGGTGGGCTCGGGAGCATCAGACAGGAGCAAAGAAGCAGTTGGGATGATGGCCCTTCATGAGGCCCTCAGAAGCGTCTGTCTAAACTCGGACTGGACTTACTCTGTCTTCTGGACCATTCGTCCTCGCCCGTATAACTTCTCTCTAATTTCGTCACTTATTTCCAGCTCTTAAGCACCACCAAACACGCCCCCTAACAAAAAGGAAGTTCATTTTCTTGCAGGAGAGTTAGAGGTGGAAATGGTTGCAAAGTTGGAGACGACAATGGCAGCTTGTAAGTTCTTAATTTGACTTTGACTTTGATCAATTAGCAGACTTTTTTTGGGGGAGGGGGAGGGGGTTCTTTTTTTTTCCTCGTATTATCCAAAAGGTTGTCTCTTTTTTTTTTTTTGTTGTTTTGATGCAGGATGCTGATGTGGGAAGATGGGTTTTGCAGAGGTAGAGTTGCAGAGTGTAGAGATGAGATGGATGGAGAAGATCCTGTGAGAAAAGCCTTCAGCAAAATGTCGATTCAGTTATATAATTATGGAGAAGGGTGGGTACTGGGTAGGTGTTTTTGGTTTTATAGATTATAGATACAAGATTGGTTTAATTTCTCTGTCATTCTCTGTTCTGCTCAGGGAATTAAAATCACACAATCTTATTATAATGTTTTTATGTATTTATTATTTTTATTTTTGTTTCTTGGTGAATGATTTTTCCATTGAGTGTGTTGTGATTGGGTGAAACTGCATTATACAGGTTGATGGGGAAAGTTGCCTCTGATAAGTGTCATAAATGGGTATTCAAAGAGCCAGTTGAGTGTGAACCAAATATCTCCAACTACTGGCAGAGTTCATTTGATGCTGTATGTATATCCAAATATATAAATAATATAAACAAATAAATACAGAAAAAGAAAAAAGGTAAAACATGATTGATAATATTGGTCCTGGTAATTATGGTGGTTCAGAAATTAAAGTGGACTTTTTTGTTCACCTCTTAATCAATTATTATTATTATTAACCTGATTGAACTTGTGTGTGATTTTTATTAATTGCAGCTTCCTCCCGAGTGGACTGATCAATTTGAATCCGGCATTCAGGTTACAATCAATTTTACAATTCAAAACTGTTAGGGTATGTTTGATTGATTGATTGATTGGCCTTGTTTTCCTGGAAAAATGAAGTTTTTCCTCATTTTTCAGCTTAATGGTCTGTTTGATTTCACATTGTTTGCTTGGACTTTTCTTGAAATCGGTTATTTTCCTTGTTTTAGTGAAAAATGTTTTCCTTGGGGGGAATAGGTTTTTGGTTTCATGGAAAAATTTGTTCCTTTTTCTTTTTTTTTTTTTTTTTTGAATGAACAGTTTGCTTTAACCATTAAGGAAAATGATCAAATTTCATGAAAAAACTACGAAAATAAGGAAAATAACACTATTTTCCAACTTACAAATTAATGCAATCAAACGCCTACAATTACCATTTTCCCTAAAAAAACCTTTTCCCGGAATTCACTTTCCGTCCAAACGTTTTCCGGCTTTCCAATCAAACACACCCTTATTTCATTCTTTAATCCACGACTTAACCTTTTTGGTATCCTTTGACTATGTCTCAAAGACCATTGCTGTTATTCAAGCTGGACATGGCCTACTTCAACTTGGTTCTTGCAAGATTGTGAGTTTTAATAATAAACATCGTGCGTGTACTATAATCAGTTTGTCTTCTCGAGTGTACAAATGTAAGTGTCAGAATCCTGTGAAGAGCGTCGACATTATTTTGATCTCATGTCACGTGATTTTGACACTTCATATAGGTGTAAGTATGTGTGTACAAGTAATATTTTCCATCGAACCAAATGTGTATTTCATTTTTCAGATACCAGAAGACCTTCATTTCGTGTTGAGGATGAGGCACATGTTTGAATCCTTGGGCTACCAATCTGGATTCTACTTATCCCAACTGTTTTCAGCAAATCGAAATGCCCCATCATCTTCAACCGTGCCTTTAAAGCAGCCAGCAATGCCAATCCGCCCTCCCCCGACCCTATTCAACTGGGGCCCACGGCCAATGTTGCCCGCGAATTCCATTCTTAACCCATCTCGTAATTTTCAAAACTCAGCTCGGCTTGGTATCCCTCCATCCAAAGACGAGACACACATGTTTCTTCACCCACATTCGTCAGAGCCGAGGATGGATGACATGATGGGAGATCACGAAAATGACATCAAGTGGCCCAATGGACTGAGTTTCTTCAGCGCGTTAACGGGTCGGCCTGATGATGCTAAACTTCTGTTTAATCCTAACGGCATAGGAAACAAGCCAGAAAACATGGACTCAGATTCTCCGAATCCTAACGAGTTCTTGACCTTGGATAGCCATCAAGACAGCGTTCAGAAAATGGAGAACAGCAAGTTCAAGAGGAGCTTTACATTACCTGCTAGAATGACTGCGCCCTCTTCATCGGCTTCGCTTGATCATCACGGGGTACCCAACACCGGGGAGTATAGGAACGAAGGCGGAATGTACTCTGATGTCATGGAAACTTTCTTGGAGTGATATTGTTAAAAAATATGTATGAAAGGATAATAGGTTGAGAAGTTGTATTTAGGATGATAATGTTTCCTATGATGTTCGCTTTTGTTTGTTTTAGCATTTTCTATATTAAGTCATCGTTCTTTGATCCTACTTTTTCTTAATTTGTTTACACTACAGTTTTGCCATATATGAAAGGAGCTTAAAAGAAAAGAAAACAAACCAAAACATGTTTGTGCAAACAATTTCCATGTAAGATTTTGTTCGTCTGTGGTGGAAGCAATGGCAAAAGCTTAGGAAAATGAAACCTTGTTTATTTGGATCGGAACAGTTTTTGAGAATCAATGTGTTTGAGAGTTTCAGTATCTCCCAATAGGGATTACGTAGAGGCCCATTGGGCCTATGTTCACAAGATGTTGCCTCTGGGACCACTTCACTCGTTACAGTATGTTATATGGAATGGGCCTCTAGCAAGTCCACGAATATTTATCTTGAAAATGCACTTGAATTAACGAGGTATTGTTATTTGTACATAAGTAGTTCCAATAACACCATCTTTAGTAATTCGGCCGTAAAAAATATACTTCAATTATTACATTACAAGTGACAACATTCAAAGCTACTGCAACTGGGGAGGTCGATGACCATCAAGAAACAACAAATCTGGAAAATAAAATAAATTCTACCACTCGTAGCAATGAGATAAAGTGGAATTCAACATAACATATAAAACGCATTTTTCCGATAAGAAATCCGAGAGTACCTTTCTTTCAAGTCACCACCTGATCCGTCCATTATTTATTTATTTATTTATTGGCTGTTTTTCCATACGATTGAGGATTAAAACCACCTGATTTTCAATTTAATTACGATACGGGGCCATGACACACATCCCTTGCAAAGTGTTGGGGCCCCTGATGTTATTTCTCAGGAAACAAAATAAACGAACAAATCTCCTCAGCTCTACATTAAATTTCAGTAAGTATTTGAAAATGCCTTTGAATTAACTATGTATTGTTATTTGTATGTAAGAATTTATTAGTTAATCGATTTATGGAACTCGCTAGTTTAAGTAAGGTCGAGCGTATAGGTTTTTGATGTGTCATTTATGGTTTGACAAAATTAAATCTTATTGTACTTTTATGTCTAATTGTCCTTAGGTTTTATTGCTAATTAATGACTCGGAGAATTCCATGTCAACTTATTAAGAGAAATCCTCAATACAATTCGGAATAGCATAAGACTATGTGCCACTCTAGTAAGCTCATGAGCAACAATGTTAGCCTCTCGAGAAATACCGTTTCTAGAGTAGAATATATAGCTTGATTTGCAATCAGATTTCTTTGGAGTAGAACGGCTCTGCAATCTTCAACGATGGTACCAAAATTTGCAGCATTGAAGAAATAAGTCATGACCGCATCAACTGCTAGTTTGGCATCCCACTCAAACACTGCGTTCTCAAATCCATAGAACCAATCGAACCATGGCATGAAAAAGCCCAAGAGCTTTAGCTTCTTTAACCAAAGTCCCGCCCGGAATAAATAGCACCTGATGAACAACCAGTGAACCAGCTGCATCTCTAACTGCCATGGTGCTTGAAGGAACAATAGAGGAATCAATGTTGCTATTGAAAAAGCCCAAAGGGAGCACGTATCATCACTGCCATGCCATTGCTAACCATTCGAACAGAGCTTCCATGGCCGAAAAGCAACAGAGATCGAGAGATATTGTTCCATAATTTATCGCTCCACAAGTGTCATAAGATCCGAGGGAATCAAACAACGGTTCCTAGTCCATGTCTTGGAGTGATAATTGGGTTACTTGACAATACTCCATGTCTGAAATACCAGAATCACAAATTATCTTCCTTTTGATCACACATTTTGTCTTATCTATTTATTTTACTTTTTTGTTTTTGAAATCTCTTTTCTTTGGCAAAGAAAATGCTTAAAAGAGCGTGTCTAGTCTTGATAATCGATGTACCCCATAAATCAATCAGGCAATTCGAATAATCCATTTTGATGTCTTAACGGCACTTTGATACACACACTTGTAACAGCACCAACAATTGACAATTTCAGAGACTTGAAGTACTAACTATTGAGGTGCATTATAATTTCAATAGGTCACATGTGGTAGCACCTAACCATTTGTAGTTAGTGGAAAAAATCAAAACTTAGGAAACATTGTGGGGACATTAATTGCTCATGACATCAAATTTGTTAAATATCTTGCTGTCACAATCAATCACTCAACTTGGATCAAATATAGAAATTAATCTTCTTTTCAAAAAGTGACTTTTCATGTTCTGCTTTGCCAATCCCACCACATATTTAGAAGCCACAGTGGGGTTCACATTCAAGATAACTAAAACCCATTTATCAGGCCTTAAAAGAAAACCCAATTAAATAGCGTTAGAAAAAAAAAAAAAAAAAAAAAAAAAAGCACATCCCCATTCACTTTCAGTACCCACTAACCCACTACACTTGATTTAACAGTGCCTTGACATGGACACAATCCACCCTCACTAAAACCTGCAACTGCCTTCTCTCAAAATGTCGAAAACGTGGGACCCACTATTCGCTTAGCGCAAAGAGTAAACAGAACAGGAATTGAACAAGTATGCGGACCGAAAAATGTACATTTGAGTGAACTGAAAAAAACCCCGAACGAAAAGGGAATATGTAATGTTATCCATTCATTAGCCAGTATAAGCTGAAGTTTCCTTGAATTTCTCAAGAACGAAACAAATAAACGAAACCTATTAAGTTTGTCCTATCTCGATCTCATCTAGCCACGAGACAACTTCATCAATGGAAGGTCTCTTTCTAGGATCATGATCTACACATTTACAAGCTATACCAAGCACTTCCAATAGCTGTTTCTCACAATCTCTGTCTCGTATGGACGAGTCAAATATCTCCACTTCCCTCTTCTCCGACTTCTTCTGAAAAACCCACGCCACCAAATCCCGACAATTCTTTCCCTTACACACTTCAACCGGCCGTCTTCCAGTAAGAAGCTCGAGAAGAACAACTCCAAAACTGTAAACATCACCTCTGAATGTGGCAGTCAATGTTTGACTGTATTCAGGCGGGATGTATCCCAGCGTGCCAACCAAATCGGTCGTCACGTGAGTATCGTAAGGACAGAGTAACCTCGAGAGCCCAAAATCCGCTAAATGGGCTTCAAATCTATGGTCCAACAGAATGTTGCTCGTCTTGATGTCTCGATGAATGATATTGGGCTCCTTATGCAAATACGCTAGCCCACAGGCCGCCCCACAAGCTATTTTCAACCTGGTATCCCATCTAAGGAATGAACTCCCGTCGACCCTTTCGTGTAGCCAATAATCCAAGCTCCCATTTTCCATATAGGAATAGATTAACAACCTGTCATTCCCATATCTGCAATACCCTTGAAGAGAGACGAGGTTTTCGTGCTGAGCTCTAGAGAGAGCTTCAACTTCAGCTTGAAATTCCCTTTCCATCTGCCCACAATCCCCCGAAAGTCTCTTGATCGCAGCTCTCAAGCCATTTGGTAAATCCGCTTTATAAACAAGACCAAATCCTCCACAACCAATGATGTTTGATTGGTTGAAATTGTTAGTCGACTTAAGTAAGTCTGAGATTGTCAGATCCTTACAGTCAGCATTCTTAAAAAGGACAAGCTTCGGCGGGCCCAACGCATCAGATAATCTTGGTGGTCTGCTGATTTCCTCATCCACATCTTCAATGGGTACTCGACTATCCCTTCTGGACACCCTTAGCAGAAGAATAACAAGGAGTAAAGCAATGCCAATGCCTATGCTGATTGTTATTCCAAGTATACTACTCCAACCGAATTTCTTACGTGTAGTTTGTGGGCCCGATGTACGTAACCCAATATTATTGGTAACACAAGGAGAAATTATTTTTCCACAAAGTCCAGAATTACCCTCGAAGCTCGAGCTGGGAAAGCTAAGAAATTGACCGCCAGTCGGAATAGCTCCCTCGAGGTGATTATTAGCAACACTAAACTTTGAAAGGAAAGTGAGCTGATTGAATGACGAAGGAATTGAACCGTGGAGATCATTGTATGACAAATCCAACGTCTCAAGATTTGTCATGTTCGATATAGAGTTGGGAATTGTCCCACTTATGTTATTCCTGCTCAAGTCCAACACATGGAGTTGTTTCAAATGTCCAATTTCCGGCCAAATCGAGCCGTTGAGTTTATTATTGCTGAGTAGTATAGACGGAGGGAAACTTGAAACTTGATTGTACTGCAAACCACTTCCACTCTGATTTCTCTTTACAAAAAGTGGGATCCCAGTTGAAGTATTGAGAGTCGATAAACAGCTATTGGCAGACGTAAGGCTCTTAAGCTCTGTCAAACCCTTCGGGATTCCCCCCATTAGTGAATTATTCGAAAAATCGAGATAGAACAAATTCTCCATTTGACCAATCTGAGACGGGATACTGCCGTTCAAATGATTCCATGATAAATCAAGGACTTGAAGTTTTCGACAATTCCATAACCAATCGGGGATTTGACCATGAAGCCCGCAATATCCCAATGCAAGAAGCATCAAGTTTTCAAACCCACTCACCCTTTTTGGAATTTCTTCTCCATGGAAATTCTTGGTTAAAATAAGAGTGGTAAGATTTTTGCAATTCCTTAAGACAGACAAAGCTCCAGATAGATTCACGAGGCTGTTGTTCGATAATGACAGAAATGTAAGAGATGTGAGATTTGCATAGCTTTGTGGGATTTCGCTAGTTAACTTATTCTTCGCGAGACTTAGAATCTTTAACCCATGGCAACTAGATAATGACTCAGGCAAGGGGCTAAAGAAATGATTACTTGCAAGATCAAGATTGTAGAGATAAGGCAGTCGAGTGAAATCAAGATCGATGGGACCAGAAAGAGTGTTGTTACGTAAATCAAGAACTCGTAATTCATTGCAGAGTGACAGAGTTGAAGGCAATGGTCCAGAGAATGAATTCGAATGTGCAACTAACTGCTCTAGTCGAGTCAAATTCCCAAACACATTAGGTAAATGACCAGAAAATCTATTCCCACAAAGAAACAGGGCTTTGAGTTTTGAAAGCTTACTGAGTTTATCGCTAAGCTGGCCAGAGAAATTATTTGCCGAGAGTGAAAGCCGCTCGAGGGACGTTAACGAGTATAACGAATCTGGAAACTCGTCCGAGAGAGAATTGAAATGCACATGAAACTCCCGAAGAGAAGAGCCACAATCCTCTAAGCCTTCAAGTGTGCCATAAAAACGATTGACTGATAAATCCAGTAACTGAAGGTTCTTGGACAAGTTGCATATTTTGGAGTCAAATTTGCCTGCAAACAAGTTGTTGCTTATGTTGAACGCTGTAAGACGAGGAAGGATACCGAGATCAGTGAAGTTTCCAGTGAAAATATTGCTTGAGAGGTTGATCGATTGAACCATTTTCAACCCGGCAAGAGATCCTATTACTGGTCCAGACAACATGTTGTGGCTCAAATCAAGAACTTCCAGCTGCTTTAAGTTAGAGAAATTCAAGGTTAATGGACCTTCTAGAAAGTTGTGCGAAAGATTGAGCACCTTCAATGCATCCAATTTTCCCAAAGATTGGGAGATTTGCCCCTTTAGGCCTTTGGCGGATAAGTACAATCGAGTGACTCTCCTTTCGGTTGACTTATTCCCTTCGCAAACAACCCCATCCCACTTACAGCAATCGGATTCACTTGACCAATTTGATTTGATGGAACTATTGACCAGTTGGGCACCAAATTCCCTCAATACCAAACAGTCTTGGTTTGGGGTTTCAAGAGCCAATGTTAAGCCGATAAAACAAGCGACAAATATCCAATTAAGCAAATTCATTGCGAAAATGTGGGTGGATGGTGATAAAAACTGGTGGCGGCTAGTCGGAAAACTTTTCTCCGGCGAAATCTGCCTCAGAGATCACAGAGCTCAACATCATCTGAGCACAATTCAATCCAATTCAATCTTTGTCTGAGGCTGATATATTAACAACAAATGGAAAAGCCCATATGAGAAATTCCATCCCACATTTCAGAAACAGAACAGAAATGCACAATTAACAAGAAAGTAGAGCAGATTGAGATCAAGAAAACCCCACAAGATTTACTGAAATCAGCACTGCCCATATGAAGAAACTTCGAACCCACAACCCAAAAAACCTCAAAAGTCACAAAACACATATAAAATAGGACTCCGAACCAATAACAGTTGTGATTAACGGCCGTTTCTTGCGGTTTCAGATCCCCAAGTTCCCAATTACGAAAGAAAACATTTTTTTCTTTAATTTATTCAAAACCCACAAACCAAACACTTGCTTTTTCAAAGCCTTATCACTTGCAAACGAAGCAAGCTAATCTTTAGTTCATTACAGTAAGGAGATTTGTGAATACCAAAAAGTAAGCTCTTTTTCCACAAAAACAAGCAGAAGAAATAGTGTCGACCAAGAAATAGAAAGAAAGGACTTACTCAGTTGAAGAGATTTCAAATCAAAGAAACAGCGACAATAGTAGAGCATCTATCTCACTCCGCACTGCAAGACAAAGAAAGGGAAAGTTTCACTAGTACTACTGAATACACTGATTTTTCTATCGAGAAAATCCAAGTTGTAATTTGGACAAAAAAAAAACTGGTGGCCTAATTTGAAATGATGACACAAAGAGCTGACTTTTTTTTTTAAATTTTGGGTAGTTTTTCTGCATTTGTTACCCGGTTGATTTCACAGATCACAAGTCTGACCCGTTGTCAATGCCCAAATTTGTCTCTATCTCTGTCTGTCAATCCAAAATTAATTAATTAATTGTATAACAGTGGGAGGTGGGGATATGATGTGGTTGGGTCATCAATTTTGTTGACTCTCCACTCTCACGTATCGGTAAAGCACGTGAACACCACTACACAAATTTTGTGATCCTTAATATATATCATAAAAATGTTATTTGAACGGCAAAACATTACATATAAATCCATGGGTTATATGGTACCATTTCTTTCTGGTGCGGCCACCCAAAGTTTGGCCATATCTTCCAGACAGTCACAAGCCCCCTGAATGTTGCGGGGGGCAGCGGGGCCCACCACCCCCTCTCTCACATAAAACTTCGACCATAAATTTCAGAGGCCGTACCATAAGTTTCATCTGTCTAGAGTTGTACAGTGTAATAATTGATTTAGATAAATGAATAAAGAATTGCCGCTTTTTACTTAACTAATCAATCTAACTATACATCAGTAATTATATATTCTTGATGTAAAAGATTTTCGATATCAAATTTATTTTCTTATGAATGTACACTTCACATTAAGAAATAAGTAAGATTAATCATTAATATATACTAAAATATAAATTCAATGAATATTTTTACACTATACGATGATTACACGTCAACTTGTTGCTAAAATTTTGATTTTGATTTTTTTTTTTTTTTGTTGGCAATAACATGTTTCTCCTATAAACTATTTCTATTCTGTACCAAAAGTCAATTCTATTGATAAAAATTTAATGACGTAGTAATCCTTAAGTAACAAGTGATCTCAATGAAACGTCATAGAATCTCCAATAGAGACTAAGATCTTGTTTGAAACTTCTTTAAAGGAATTTATTTTTATTTTTCATTTTTTGCGGAAGAACTCATTGTAGACAAGCACTTTTGTATAGAAGCTATTGGCATCATAAATTACACTGATTTGACCTCTTCTATTGAATGAGATTATTTTTAGTTTTCATTACTAGTCCACATAAAGACTCGGCTAAAGTCTTGTTGCTCTTTTTATTTTAGCCACTGTCTTGCACGTGCAAGCCATGAACCAATTAAGTAACGTTGTTACTTACAGCTCATATTGATCTCCATATTGACGTTTGAGATTTTGTTTGAAAAAGTATTTTTTGAAAAGAAAATAATTTTTTGAAAAACTCTCAATTAGAAGGAAAAACCTAAAGATTCGTATTATTCATGTTCTTGAATTTGATAAGCCATTACAAGAGTTTATTGTAGAAAATGATATTTGTATAAAGTCATTAGTATAAAAAAAATCACACCAATTGAGTTTTTTTTAGTAAGAGAATAAAGATCCACTGAAGCCTTTTCTCAGAAACAACAATTGTCATGGTATACCATTTAAATTTCAACGAGTTCATTTTAGGTTCCATTACAAAAATAAAATTTTGTATTTATTATTGGACGCGTTACAATGGTGCGTGTGGGTGGAGTTGAGGCATTGAAAAAAGGTCAAAGAAGTGAGATTCGATGACCGTCGGATATAGCCAGTTAAGCTGAGCGGCGAGGTGGGCGGAAGTCACGGGAAATAGCGGCTAAATTATCCAATGGAGGTGAATGCGATAAATTCCATGCGATTTTGGGCCGGATCATCCTGTCGGGTCAACAAGGAAAGTGTGAACCCACCAAAACAAACCCGCCCCAAGCCCCACATAAGTCAGTGAACCTATATCACCATCATTTACTGCCCCCCTTTGAATTTTTTGTACCCAATGCCAATTATTTTCTTTATTCTTGACCTAACATTTCCCTCGTGTTTATAAATCTTTTACTTTTTTGTTGAAAAATATACACAGGTAGTGGTATTAGGTAGGTTGAATTAAAAATAATAATTATAGAACGTATAATGAAAAGCTATTAAAAAAAAAGTAACTCAAAAAATAACTATAGTTCGGTTCGGGTTTTGAAATGACCATAATCGAACCAAAAATTTTGGCTCGGTTTTGATCGGTTCCATTCGTTTACAAGAACCAAGCGGTCTCGGTTCCGATTCGGTTCTGGATATATTTCAATTCTTGTTCGATTTTGATGACATCGAATTTGTAAAATATAGAGAAGAAAGTAACGAGCAATACAAATTTATTTTCCATAAATTAAGCATTATTGTCGCTTATTACAAGATTTTGATGAAGTTTATGTTGTGTGTATGAAAGTATATTTATAACTACTAATTTAATAGAAAAAATTGGATGGAGTTAGTGTTAAAATAGAGACTATACAGTTTTTGGGTATTGAAAAATGAACGAACGGTTTTAGTTTTTCAATTCGTTCCGTTTGGCTAGTTTGGTTCCAATTATTTTGTCCACGCTGGTATCAAACAATGACAGGATAGAAAGATCTACACAAGTTAAGGGAAAAAGCTCTAGAATTCTCTTAATACCAAATACCAGATATTCTTGACCATTAAATATTAATTATCTATACATAAACCACATTTTAATAAATAATATGATCTCTTATCTTATATGTCGATAATTAATACATATGGACTTAGAATATCGAAGTCTTTTTCCCAGTTTAGACGGCATATAGTCCCCATATGATATCCAAAGCTGGAACTTTGTTGGTAAGGTATCAAGTGGAGTCAACAATCATAGCATTGCCATCATCCACGATAACACACAACAATAATAACCATTTGACATGCTCAATGGCTACTTTTCATAAAGTGAGTAGTCCCAATCTATTTCACTTTATTAGACTAACTAATTTGCTCGAGTTTGTTCTATTTCTTTTGTTTTTAATTCTTAAAGATTGACCTGTCTATTTAGCAAAGTAAAACCAACTTATGACAGTACCCACAAATCGTAAATAGCTATGTATTATTGTCTGTACATTTTATGATCATTACTGATATTTAACGCAAAAAGTTAATGGTATTGCAGAATTTGTGACATCGATTTTGTTGGTGAAAATTGCTGAATTAATTAGTTGTAATGTAGTAATTTTCACATAATTACTGTGTAACACGTCAATTACCATCAACAATTAAACTTTTCTTGAAAAAAGTTCAAGTGACTGCAATGTAACATAGTAACACACCCCTTAATAGAGTCAAGATCTGCTGACTCAATTTTTTTTGTCTCCTAAATTGTCTCGTCCAACAAAATGATCTAATTGGATTACTACACTTGTTATATATTAATTGTTTTAATTAAACGAGACGTTTAGAAGACAAAAATTAAAACAATAGATTTAGACTCCTTTAATGATATTACTAATGCAAAAATAGAGGAACTAAGGGTGTGATAGGCTTTCTTTTCCTTGAAAATTTTCACATAAAGGAATTCATTTTCGATCCATGTTGGTTGTTTGATGAGTATTTTCCATGAAAAACAATTTTCCATATGCAAGTCATTTAATTATACTCATTTTGGTAGATTTTCCATGGAAAATTTGAACCTCTTAAGTGGATAGAAATGACTTTCTATGAAAAAGAAAATTCTTGTGGAATTGATTTTCCATTTCCAGTTCCTAGTGGAATCGAACACACCCTTGGAAATGCATTTGGGCTATTGGAATTTGGTACCTATGAAACTTGGGCTTAATGTGGGAGCTAACAAAATTGAAACGGGAACTTTTGGTAACAATAACTCTTTAGTCTTTGTCAATATGCCTTAATGCCATAATAATAATCTAAAAAATGGTCAGATTAGTTTCATAGTTGGTTAATGTAGATAGTTATCATTTTTGAGAGAAGAAACCCATAAAAACCAATTAGTTTTGATCCAAGATCCAATTTAAACACTTTAAAAGCATTTTTAATATTAAGGTGTAAATACCCAAATTTAGGTTTTTACACCCCCTATGATGAAATAGTATAGAGGAGAATAAAGGAATAAGATCAAATTTTGGGTGGAAAAGATGCATTTGGTGCAAAATAATTTTTCCCCCTTTGTGTAGAATTACTATATTAAAATTTCTGCCCCATATATTATTTCACAATAGATTTTTTCCCTCTCATTTTTTCCCTTGCTTTTTGTCCCAATATTTGAAATGCTGCTCAAATCATGATGTAGTATGTCACAACTAAATAGTAAGAAAAAAAATCTATATATAAAAAGAAAAGATCCCCTTGATAACTTCAATCTAACAGAATCCAAGAAGATTTTTTGATTAACTACCTATGGTAACTACGTGGCTTAACTAAGTAAAAGCATAATTATCATAAATAATATTAATCATAATTGTATTTAATTATATTTTTTAAAACTATTTCAACCTGAAAATCTAGATCTGAGTCCATCTCGGTTTAAGAATTCACCCAATTGGTACATCCATTCAGAACCTGAAACCATTACCAACGAAAAAAAAAGGTGTTCTAAAGAGGCTTCAAAAGAACTCTTGAAAGAGGAAGAATGCAGCGAGCGAGCCTGTTAAGCTGCGATTGAGCCTAAGTCTCACCAAAAAGAAAAAGGTAACTTTATTGAGAAGTTCCCCTAATAATACCTTTTTCATCGAAAATTTACAACAACTGAAACTTCAACTGATGCCCACGCCAAACGAGATAACTCAGTTGGCTTAGGATTCGTAATGATCTGGAACCGTGCATCTTTACTTAGCATGGTTCCACAAAAAAAAGAGGTGGAAAATGGATCGAGAAAATATCAAAAAAAAAAAAATTACAAGTAATAATGGGGGGCTTAAATGCTTAATACATTATCTGCAAATTTTATTTAATTATTATCATGATTAATAACTGTAAAAAACAGTGAGTTAATTAATTATTTATTTAATAGGTTAAATAATTAATTATAATTTTATTTAATTATAATGAGTTAATTAAATAAAAATTAATTAATTAATTAATTAATAACTTTCATCTAATCTATATATCTATATATCTATATATATTAATAAAATGAGATCATTTTCCCGCTCAAACTATCAATTTTTAGAATTAAAAAATTAATTATAAAATTTCATTTCCCACCCAATCCCTATATATATTCATTTTTTAAGATTAAATGATATATTTTGAGATAAGCCCAAATCTTTTATTAAAGAAATCTTACACTTGCTTTCCTTCTCATCTTTATCACTAACAGTTCACACGTCTTTCTTATCAACACCAATTAATGCGTCTCAAATTTTACCATTGGAATTTTGTATCTTCACAACTCTATAGTTGATCAAATCTTCATAAATCAACGCCAATTGGGACAATTGGCTATAAGTTTCAAAAACACTAGTAGAATCTAAGAAGAATTTTCAATTGATGATTATCTCATTAAATAATTAAATCTTAATAATTTACCTCGTGTTTTCTGAGATAATTTACCTCCAATTATCAAGAGGCAATGAAAAAGATTATAAATAAAAGATGAGAGTAAATTCATATTACACAGCATAATTTATTAATAGGAAATGCTAGACTGCCATAATGAATGTCATAATGGTTGACATAATAACAGTTGGCATATTTAAGAACCATCCATCTAAAAGTGATGGAGTAGTTGAACTTGTAGGATCATGCCACATGTCCATTATTTCAACCATTATGGCCTATTATGGTGATGTAGCAAGGTCCTTTATTAATATCAAACACTGCTTGAATTCCACGTAGACATTTATTGTTGGTAGGTGGTAATAGCGGCTACTGCTAGTGCTCTCCTACACACTAGTGTGTAGTGTGTAGGAGAGTGTGCACACTCCATGACGTGGCGTCACGTGATGGCGCCACGTCATCTAAAAAAAAATTTAATTTTAAATTTTTTTTGGAATCTACGATAAGTGAGATGACTAATATAACTGCCCCCTGATGGCGGGGGGTTATATGCCCCACATGAATTTTTTAACGGGAGTGTGCACGGGAGTGTGTATGTAAGAGTGTATAGGAGAGCAGGAGCGTAGTGGCTACTACCGGGTTGTTATGAGTAAGCCCAGTTATTGATTCGGTTAGTTATTGCATTATGAGGCTCGTTTGCAGTGTGTTACCGGAATCTATTATCACAATAGAAAATTCGAACTATTGAGACTTTTAAAGACTTTTTAGTTAGTGAAAAGTGTTACCATAGTTTAAAGTAATCGTAAAGTGACATAGTACAATTCAAAATAATTAGAGAGTGTGTTACTAGAATAAGGTATTGACATGGAAATTCTCACAATCCAAGGAGAATGAGATCTGTTACCACAATTCAAAGTAATAAGAAACCCACTACTATAAAGTGTTACTGGAATTAAATTAAATGCTCACCATCAAGAAGTTGTTAAAAAATTTTGAATTAAGTGCTCTCGTTTACTACATTTCAAAGTAATTTAAACTGAGTTACTGAAATGTAAACTGTAGTCATTAGCGAAAGGTAGGGAAATGCTTCATAATAATAATCACAAGTGTGACAATTAATTGGCATCATAATCAGATGAATTTGCACATTAGTGTGATACTAATCTCTTTGTTGGATTTAATGTTCGTCAGAGAGCAAATACGATCAGTCCCGCAGCACAAAGCAAAAAATTTCTTCAAGAATTCACGTGTTAAAGCGGTGCGGTAAGAGATAAATAGGCAGTGGAAATGAAACCATAAGCAAATAGCAATAGACACTACCCGTTCAAGTTATTAGCAAACAATTCCAAAATATGTGGTGAAATTTTGTAACAGTAGACATAGACAGACCAGGTTAACGGCTCGCCATAATTAAATATGGGGGTGATAGGAAACAATTTTTAATTATTTTTTTTCTTTTAATATATTTTAATGTGAAAGAGGTGAGAGGATTAGTGGAATTGAATGGTTGAGATTTATATAGTATACGTAGGTCTCATGAGATATGTGGATATGATTAATTTAAAATAAAAAAAATGAATAAAAAAATTACAAAAATCGGTAAAAGTTATATCTTAGCACCCACTATAACCACTATAGTCAAAGCTCATTAGCAACAAAGCCATAACATAGAGCAGCATCGTAACATCGCCAAAATCATAATATCTCCAATTCAAAACATAGATTAGCAATGAAGAATCACTAATAGCTTCAAATTACAGAACACATAATATTCAATTAAAATCTCAATGGGGTAAGAGAAGTTAAAAAGATTAAGAAATCTCTGTATATTTAACTACTATAAAACTCTAAATAGTCAAGAAAAATGGCAACTTCTCAGATTACATGCAGATCCTTTACAAGCCATGATTTCCAAATCTCTATTCCAAAGTACAAAGAAATGTCCACGTCTCGCTTAAGCAAGACAATCTTGATTTTTGATTTCTAACGCATCCACAATGGATGAGTTAAGACATAAATGTGTCATATCAAAAGCAATTAAAGTTATAATAAAAGAAAATATTTTTCTTAGACATAATAAATGTGTCATGTCATACATTAAAGTGCTACAGTAGTTTTTTTTTATTTTTTATTTTTTAAAAAAAAATGCTAGTTAAAATTAACAAGGAATTGAATATGTGACAAAAAAGATTCATTTAGCATACATGTTAACACATCCTTTATAGATATAAATTTTAATATTTAACTAACCTATAACCCTAACATGTGAATCAACACATCATCCATTGTGGATGCTGATGCTCCATGCTACAGTTTCTTTTACCCAAAAACATGGTTCGAATGTGGAGGAAAAAATAGAGGAAAAATTTGGTTCCAACAAGGAAGAATGTGGACGAGATTGAGGAATGCTCCCCTGCTCACACTTGGGCTGGGGGGCATGCCCAAGCCGATGTGGCCGCCACGTCGAGCTAACATGGTGACCACATTAGGTGCATGCCAAATCAGGGAGCTGCCTTGATTTGGCACACGTTGATGTGGAGGCCACGTCAGTCGTGGACAAAGTTTCCCTGCCCACAGTGTGGGCAAATCAAGAAAAGCAAGCTTGAGTGCTTCCAATTAATTTAGGGTTTGAGAGTTTGAAAGACAAATTTTTATGAAGGCGGCGAGCAAATAGGATTCTGATAGATGAGAGGCTGCACCGAGAATCGTGATTAAGCTTTGATCCACCTTAAAATCAAAAAAGATTAATACGTATCTGGTGAAATAATTGATAATGATTTTAAATGTAATGGAATAGATAACTTGTATATTAGTTTTACATTATCTATTACATATTAATAATCAATTATATTTAACAGAATATCCAAATATGCCTTTGTTTATGGTGAATTGCATTCTAGATTTTAGAGTTTGTTAGGTTGGTTGGTAAGTTGTTGGGCACGATATTCCGTAGAAAATGTGTGGTTCATATTGTATTAGAGAATGTGTGTGGTTGAAAATAGGAAAGAGAAATTTTTTTTTTTGGTTTGGAAGCCAACCGAACAAGCTCTTAGAGAGATATAGGGGAACGTGAATAGTATAAGGGTCTCACATTTCTTCAATTTTTTTATTTTTTAATTATTTTTATCTCAATTATCCTCTATTTTCTCTATTTTTTGTTCATAGATTCTTATACCACTTTTAGAAATAGACACCCGCCTATAATTCTTTTACTACTATTTTATTATTATTTTTAAATTTATTTCTATCTCTCTCATTTTTTTTCATTTTTTCTTCTATATTTTCCTTGCTGTAGTTCTTTTTATTCACTTTTAAATAAAATAATCACATTTCCTCTATCTTTCTAATTCACATCATTTTCAATTCACGTCATCAATTGGAGATGGCTTATAAAGACATTACCACCATATATCAAACTGAAAGGGAATGCCCGGTGGAAATGTATTTGGGCTATTGCACGTTTTTGGGCCTTGTCAATGAAATTGATAAGGCAGAAAAGTGGCACGAGAAGGTGCCAAAAAATTCGTGGAATCCACGCTAGGTTGTAGAATCATGCCACATATTCATTATGTCAACTATTATGGTATTTATTATGGTGTTGTCGCATGGTCCTAAAATAAATACACTAAAAAAGGCGGAAAAAACGACCATGACCTAGAGCCTACGGGCACACTCTCCTATCAATATGGTATCTCCTATCAATTTATTGGCAGGAGGAAAGTTGGTAAACATGATACGAGAACCATTGAAAATCTTAACATAAATAACACTCAGAAAATGGGATGGTTTTGGTCCACCTGTTGACTATTTCGTCAGTTCCTATCTGATCGTTACTCGCAGCAGCAAACCAATGGCGGAGATCAAGAGGGTCGGTGTGGTGGGCGCCGGACAAATGGGCTCCGGCATCGCTCAACTTGCCGCCGTGAACGGCCTTGACGTCTGGCTTCACGACTCTGACAAAACAGCTCTTGAAAAAGCCCTCAAATCAATCTCTGGTAACATTCAACGTCTCATCTTCAGAGGGAAATTGAACAAGGTGCGCTTCTTTGGTTTTTTTTTTTGAATAAAGGTGCACTTCTGTGTTATTTTTGGTTTCAGCGCCTTGGGTTTTTCTTTGTCATTCGAAGTTCCTGGATTAGTAATTGTTGCTGAAAATTCAGAGCCTTTCAAATAGCTTGTGGACCTTTTATCACTTATATACAGGAAAAAGGTGATGATTCTCTTAGACGTTTAAAGGCTGCATTGAATTTGGATGATTTTCACTCAGTAGATATTGTAATTGAGGCGATTGTGGAGTCTGAGGATGTGAAGAAGAAATTGTTTGCCGATCTGGATAAGATTGTAAAAGGTTCTGCAATCTTGGCATCTAATACAAGCTCTATCTCAATTACTCGTTTAGCCTCCGCAACCAATCGATCAAGCCAGGTTTTGATCTCTTTGCTCGACACCAAATGGCATCTTGTTTGACAATAAACTGTGTTGATTATTCACGTTTGTTAATGAATTATTATTGTTTGCATAATCTTTATGTCCATCTATGTCTGATGACGATATCCTACAAGTTGTTGTTTAAACTGCGATGCAATGCCTTTTCTTCCGTAGGAATTTAGAAAGCGGATGAACTGATATAGTCGAATGTGTCATTGGGAAGTCTAACAATGTGGTTGAGAAATAATTCTGACTGTCAACTCCCTACTTGCGAGATTATTATAAGTGTGATGTATATCAGACTGTTTTTCGTAGTTATGTTGCTGTCTCAAATGTTTAGCTCAGTTCTTAAACTTCTGCTGTGCTGCATATCTGCAGTATGAAATAGGAAACTTGTTGTTAAAATGGTTCTTTGAAGGAGATCTAGGCTGTTCTTGAGACTTAGACAAGTTCTACGACATTAAGCTTTGTGAATGTTTAGTGCCAAAGTGGCATGATTTCTTCATTCCTGCAAGGTATGGCACTAAAGCTCAATGTAGGATTTTGGAATTATGGGATTCGATGACTAAACCAACCCTTAGCAAGATTGGGCTGGAAATGGTATCAGCACCCATGTTAATGTCTTGATTTCTACAAAATTACATTTTAGGTTATGCTTGGTGTCTGCATACGAGTACAGAGGGGTTACTTATGCAAAAATTATCACTATCAGAATCTGGGAATATTATTTTGCAATTCTTTTTATTGCTTGATATTGCCTTTACGAGCATTTGAGCAAATTGTGTTTGTCCATCTATCGATGTCTGACCTTTCGTGTACTATTTTATCATTTCCAGGTGATTGGTATGCATTTCATGAATCCTCCACCTGTAATGAAACTGGTTGAGATCGTTAGGGGTGCAGGTACATCAGACGAGACATTTAATTCCACCAAACGCTTGGCAGAGAGGTGAATGAACAGAGAACTAATCGTTGTCATATTATGATTCTCATTTGTTCCTCCAAGTGTGTAAGTAATTCTCACTCAACTTATGGCCTGTGTGTTACAGGTTTGGCAAGACTGTTATCTGTTCTCAGGACTTTTCTGGCTTCATTGTAAACCGAATTCTAATGCCAATGATCAATGAAGCATTTCATGCACTATACACAGGAGTGGCAACAAAAGAAGACATAGATACAGGCATGAAGCTTGGGACAAACCATCCAATGGGTCCTTTAGAACTTGCAGATTTTATTGGATTGGATGTTTGCCTTTCGATTATGAGAGTGCTTCATGCTGGTCTCGGAGACATCAAGTATGCACCATGTCCTCTTCTCGTTCAGTATGTTGATGCTGGTCGGCTTGGCAGAAAACGAGGTATTGGTGTGTACAATTACAGTGAAACAACCAAGGAAATGAAGCCATTGGCCCGACTTTAGCTTCTGACATGATAATTACAAGAATCTAGAATAGTTCTGTACATATGAGACCTATGTTGTCTAGTAAGGTATGTTCTGCAAGAAATTCCTTCATTGTTGGAAATATACTCTCCTGGTACGAATATGTTTGCTAATATATATCTTTAGTTCATAAGAAGGATACTCTTTCGCACGGCGCTATGAACAGAAAATTGACACACAATACAAACTAAACCTTGTTCTTGATTATTCTAGTATAAGTTGCCATAATAATTTTCTCATCTTAGAGAAAAATAGACGATCATCTTGTGAAAAATCCTGTTCTTATTGGATGCCAGCTTAGCAAGGGGAGACAGGGAAATCAAAGGGGCCCCTCTTTTATTGGATGATAATAGCTATCATGACCCAGAAATGACAGGCTATTTGAACGGGCAGTACCTCAAGTTCATTAATTTCCTTATGGCTAACCCCACCACCATCAAAATCCACCCGTCTTTGATAGGCAAAGCGTTTTCTTCTTAAAAGTGAAAGCGACTTAAAATGGAGCCCGACGACAAATTATACATAATTGGATCAAGGGTACAATACAAATGCTAAAGCATTATTTGCATACATATTGGTCTTCTTGAGGAGCACTAAAGACAGGTTTAAGGCGGAGCCATGAAGTTCTTATTCCAATGCCCATGCTGCTCTTGCTTCTGCTTTGTCAAGCCCCAGAAGAAAAAGGCAACGGAGAAAACAGGTGCAGCTAAGACGGAGACGCCAGTCAAAGCCAAGCCAGAGAAACCAGCCGAAGCCAAGCCAGAGAAACCGGCAGAAGCCAAGCCGGAGAAACCAGCAGAAGCAAAGCCGGAGAAACCGGCAGAAGCAAAGCCAGAGAAACCAGTGGAAGCAAAGGCAGAGTAAGTGCTTTAGTTTAGCTGGCAATGATGTTTCAACTATGAGCATTTTGCGGTTCTAAATTATTTGTGGCTATTTAGCACTCGTTATGCGCAAGTTCTATATAAGATTGAATGTGGAGATATCTGCTTAGTAAATTGATATGTTTACTTAACTATATAATAATGGATGGGAAACAGTTATTCACAAATGGCTATTATTGTTTGTAAGTCATGCTTAATATATTTAATGAAATTGAGCCCCATTACGGCTATCTTCGATGGTTCGCCATTATACATTAACATTCTTGGTGCGATCTATAATTGCTATCATGCTGTGAGATCCAGGATTATGTATTTTTGAGATTGAGATTAAAATGTAAGCCTTTGATCTTGGTAGATATGTCGGTTACAAGACTCGTTCTATGTAAATTTTTTTTAACTCAAAAATTAATGTTCGGTTAAAATCAAAATCAATTATTAACCATACATCTCATCTATGTTCTATAGCGGGGATGAGGTTCGTCCAAAATTACAGGCTCGATTGTGCGCCTACATCATGCTTTATCTTTGCTTCTTCTTATCCATGATATTGGTGATAACAATGCAGCTTATGCAATGTGAAATAACGTCAGTTTCATCACAAGGATGATTATTAATCATATTATGTCTTTTAAAAAATGAATAAATAAATAAATAAAATAATAATAATAAATAAAAAAAGAAGAGTAAGTTTTGACTATTTTCTAAAGATTAAAGTAAATGCTCAGGGCCTTGAGTTTGTAAGAGGTTATCTTCTCCAAGAACAATATCGAATTATTGAAGAAGATAAAATCTCAATGGTAGACTCTTCACAAGAACTGGATTGTTAATACAAGATAAACATAACATCAATGAATGACACAAATTTATAGAGTTAAAACAAAAATAAAATAAAACAATGAAGAAGAAGAAGAAAGAAAAATAGGCACATGGAGAGTAGGATTATATTTCTGAAATAAAAAGAATGATACAACAAATTATAACCATGCGACAACAATCAACCGTGATCAAAAGTGACAAGAATTGAAGAGTAATTATCCAAATTATAGACGTTTCAATCTGTACATGAACTTTTATTTAATGATAATGGACAAGAAAACCAACGCTAAAGGCTACAAACTATATAGAGACTAAATATGCGTTGATCGCCAGAGATTTATCCTACTCCTAGGCAGGATAAATAGCAACCTCCAGTTATCATGGAGACATTTGTACAAGGTGGGCTGAAATCATCTCATTTAGAATGATGAAGCCCACTAGGCTCCCAGTTATGTCACTTGTAGAAGTTGGGCTTGATCAGTTCTCTTTCGATTGTTGAAGCCCACCACAGTCCTAGTTACGTGACCCAGTCGACACGTCCGATGTCCTCTTCATTTCAGACTGACCTTGAGACCGTTGAGTCCACACACGTATTGGCCCACGTGTAACACAGTGTACAGCCACAGAAACCGACCGACACACAAGAGCCCGAGATTTTAGTACTGTTTTTAGTACTACACATTCATTGCTGTTTGACTGTAATTGCTGCTTCTTGCAACGGTCACTTCTAAGTTCTAACGTTACCTCCCCTATTTAATTCCCATTCCCAAACTCCACCATTTGTACAGTTTCCAATTTCTCTCTGCTTCTGTCCATTTCAACATTTGCTTTCAATCTTCTAGAGAGACCACCCTGTGAAGCTTATCTTCCTTTTTTTTCTCCATTCTTTAGCTAATTAGCTTCATCGTATATATACACACATAGATATAGATTGATCAATAATTACAGAGCTCTTATATCATCGGCTCAGCCATGAATTCATTTCTGTGTGTTTTAGTTTTTGCCAGTTTAATATGTTCCTCATTTGCTTATCAGTTCAACATTGGGGGCAAAGCTGGATGGGTTTTAAACCCTCCTGAAGATTACAATCATTGGGCTGGAAGAATGAGATTTCAAGTCAATGATACTCTGTGTAAGTTCCTTCATTTCATCTTCCTCACGTTGTTGTTGTTGTTGTTGTTGTTTTTCGTTTTCTTTAATGAATGAATGAATGAATGAATCTTTGTTGTTGTTATAGTTTTTAAATACCAGAAAGGGAAGGACTCTGTTTTGGTGGTGAACAAAGATGATTATGAGAAGTGTAATACAAAGAATCCGATACTGAAAATGGAAGATGGGCATTCTGTGTTCAAGTTTGATCGATCGGGGCCGTTTTATTTTATCAGTGGGAATAAACATCATTGTGAAAAGGGTCAAAAAATTATTATTGTTGTTTTGGCTGTGAGGCACTATAACAAGCCACCGTTTGTGCCCATTCCGGTGAAGGCTCCACCGCCGTCCAGTCATGCTCCGTCACCTAAAGGCTCTGTTCCTGTTCCACCGTCGACTTCTCCGGTTCCACCTTCTGGACCTGCCATCTCTCCATTTCCGGCGGGGAAACCACCGGTGAAGGCTCCGGCGCCAGGTGGCGGCGTTGGCCATGCTCCATCGCCGACTGGGTCTGCGACTTCTCCGTCTCCCTTTCCGCCAGGTGGTGGTGGTGGTGGTGGTGGTGGTGCAGGACATGCTCCGTCGCCGAAAGGTTATGGTCCTGTTTCGCCTTCTGGACCAGCTGTGTCCCCCTTTCCGGCAGGGAAGGCTCCAGCGCCAGGAGGTGGTGGTGGTGGTGGTGCAGGGCATGCACCGTCGCCGAAAGGGTATGGTCCTGTTTCGCCGTCGACTTCTCCGGGGTCTTCCGGACCAGCTGCGTCCCCATTTCCTGCAGGGAATCCACCATCAGCGGCTGTGACGCCGGGGTTGTCACCCTCTCCTGGAGGCCACGGAGGCTACGTGCCATCTCCCGGAGCTGCCTCTCCGGCAACACACGGCAACTCGCCGTCCCCCGGAGGAATCTCTCTAGCGCCTTCTCCGGCAACCTATGGCAACGCGCCCTCTCCTGCAAGCAGTGGCAACGCGCCACCTCCAACGGCAACTTCTCCGTCGCCATCTCCGGCGACCAGTGGCACTGTGCCTGGAGCCACGTCTCCTTCGCCATCTACCGCAACTCCGTCAACCCCTACTTCGCCGTCGCCTACATCGAACACGCCAGGGGTACCGGGGACTGCTACTCCGCCGTCCGGCAACCCGGCGGATGTTAATACAACTTCGCCGCCGCCGCCGGGTTCTCTTGCAGCACCGGCGGTCGCTCATTCAGTGTCAACAGTTTCACTTATGTTAAGTGTGGCTTTATTTTCTCTCCTTAATTAATTAGAAACATAATCATTGTATTAGGATTTTTGTCCTTTTTAATTTTTCAGTATAGTATATTTTATTATTTGTAGAGAACATTTATATTTTTCTTAAATAAGTATGTTTGTGTTGCATGAAGTTACATATCCATTGTATGTAATAAAAGCGTTTTCTCCATTCAAAAAAAAAAAAAAATAAAAGCGTTTTCACTTCTATTCTTTCATTTTTCATACTATAATTTTTGATTTTTTTTTTCTTGTAGTCAATAAATATAAAATAATACTTATCTTCAAATATTGAACTTTCAAATTTCACAGACTTAGGAAGGAAAAATTTTCAATTCCTACTTGCCAACAACATTAATTTATTTCTTTGTTATTCCCAAATTATTAATAACATAATAAAAATCATTTCTTTTGATGGATATCATATCGCCCCAAAGGTGGGGGATCACGAGATAGATGTGTGAATAATAATAAGTGATGATGTGAGATGTGTGATTGATATTGATATTGATATTGATATTTAATTTAATTTTTAATAGTAAATCTGATGTAGAACAAATGGCTGAGTGGATTGAAGAAGAATTGAATCGGAATGGACGAAATCGTTCATTGCAGATTTGGCATTATAGCTCTGTTTAGGCAGTGGAATCAGCGTTTTTTCTATTTTCAGAATTATTTCGGATTTTCGTTTTATTTGTTTTTAATTTTTGTTTCACAACGGGATATGCCTAAGGTGATTTAATTTGGTTAGGAATAGTTTTCCTTATTTGTTAGGAGTTGTAATTAAGTTATTAATTAGTTTTCTTTTTCTACAAGAATTATGATTTTCCTTAATTAGTTTTCTTCTTTTACAATAATTAGGATTTTCTTTCTACTATAAAAGAATGTTCATGTAGAACATTTTGGGCATTCAGTTGATAAAATTTCTTGAGTTTTTACTCTGTTCTTGGTGGATTCCAAGATTTGGTTACTACCAAGGGTTTCACTTGAATCTCTTGCTTCCGTTCTGCGTCAAAATCATTTTTAAACAAAAAAGTATATGTAAACACACGCAAATTCAAAATCAATGAGTAAAGCATGTGAAAATAATAAAAAAGAAACCCCAAATACTAACGGTGGTATATTATTATTTTGTAATACCAAGGTCTACAAACATATTCATTGTGAAACTTCTAATTGAGATTACATATAGTTATTTTTTATCATTATCTTCCATAACTTATCTATTCAAACATAACGATACATGATGCTATTTTATTAAATAGATGACAGACAATACACTAAAATTAATCTTTGAATTTAACAAAATATTAATCATTCATGATTTATCCAAGTCATTGGCAAATACTATCTTTTTAAAAAAAAATGTCATTGGTAAATAAAGAATATCAATAATTCATGATTCATCCAAGTCGTTGGCAAATACGTAATATCATTCAAGAAAAAGTCATTGGTAAATAAAGAATAATTTTAAGTGTATAATATATGCACTCAAAGAACGCAAATGATAATCATGACAACAATATAAAGCATATTCTAGTTATGTGATTTTTCCATTAGTAAATTATTATATACTTTCGAGAATAAATCATGATTAGAAGACAACCATCGAGTATAAAGGTGGGCAGGTAGAATAATAATTGAAGAACAATGAGAAAAGAAATGCCACGTATATTGAGAGGTGCTCCTCAAAATTTTAAAAGATAGCTTTCGTAAAGTGACACCCATATATTGCCTATTGTAAAAGAGAATTAAATTGCTTGTATATTTTTCCTTCATATCACTAGAAATTAATTAAATTTAAGTATTAAACTATAGCTTAAAATTATTATACAATTACTATCTATACACTTGGTAGAGTTGATAGTTCATTTTCATCCCCACTACTTGAGAAACTATATGATGACTCATTTAGGGGGATTTATTGTTCAAAACTTGTATCGTGTTAAGTAATTTTAATTTTTGTTAGCACTTATTAGGGCAAATTACAACTAAATTTTTAAAAATTGTTACGATAGAGTTCCAAATCTAAAGTTATTACGATAGAGTTCCAAATCTTTGATTTGTGGCAATCAAATCTTAAATCTTTTATATATTTGTTCGAAAAGTTATTTTTGTAACAGAAATGGTTAATTTGATAGTTAAGAAGTTATTCTTCGAATAAAATAACCACTCTTAACTTTTGTTTGATATAATAAAATACTAATTAGGAATTGTAAACTTTAGGATTTTATTTTTTGAATGTCGGTAAAATTATTTATTAATATATAGAGTCTTTGTCAATATGGGACCAACTTTGACCCACTGTTATTAGTTTTTATAAAATATAAAAAAAAAAAATTGGACATGTGTTCCATTTCTGACGTGACTTGAATCTGGACACTTTGCACCAATCTTTATTAAAGGTTTTAATTGTGTTCATACTCCTTTGAAAAATACAAAGGCTTTTATTATATAATTAACAGAAAATCAAAAAATTGTCGGATGCATCAACGTCTGCATGTTCAATCTCGTGTCAATGACTTCACTTTAATTAATAATAAAAATATATCGGTTTCGGTGTTTGCGGATATTCGACCAAGTGTCGTGACATATGCGGTGTAGTGAATTCAAATAGGGCTCCAGTTGGCCAAATTAACTTTTCTAGCCAAGCTTTTAAAAAGCTTTACTCTTCAGTTTTGAGTACATTTTTCTTTTTTCTTTTAATTAAGAAAAGGATGTTTATCCATTATTCAAATCGGCAGTGAGTACATTAGACATGAAATTTGGAGGAAATAGAAGTTATTCAACCAGGGACGGATTTAGGATTGGAGATTCGGGGAACTATCATTCATTATAATAAAATTTTTAGCATAAAAATAAAAATTTAAATAGAAAATATAATTTATACAGCCATTTTCAGCACTTTTTTAAAGAAAAGAAAATTTTAAAACATAATTTAAAAAAAAATTAAAAGCTATTTTCAAAAAAAGAAAAATTTATATGTTGGCTCCATCTCTGCATTCAACAGAATTTAATATAGAACCCGTTATCCCAACAAGCATATCAGCAACCTGATTTGCAAATCTCCTAACACAGGTCAAAGAGAGTTTTTCAATCTCTCGAACTACATTTGTTTATGTTGATAACAATATTTTTTTGGAATATTAATCTCAAAGTTTAAGAAGAAAAACACCTTTTAAGGGTGTTACTTTTTTATTTACTTAAAAGTAGTAAATATGAACTATTGAACTTGATAAGAATATGTTCTTTGAGAATTTTTGGACATGAATAATTGGACAAAGAATTTGAGCACAAATTAGTGCTGGTAACATATCATTGTTTTAGCCATCACTATCTAGTTTTGTCACCTTTGATTAATAATAGATATACGTGGCTCAATAAAGAAAAAATAAAAAAAGACAAAAATCAATTATATGATAGAGACTCTGTGTAGAACTAAGCTACACTTGTTGTAAGTGAATTAGAAGATTACACAAATTAAACTCTATCCATGCAAACCTCGTCCTCAAAACTCGAGAAATCTAACTAACGCCTTTAAGACTCTGAATTAAAGGCTTGACTTGCACTCGGTCGGTCTTCACAACCTTGATAGACCAATTAAACTTGAAGCCAAGACAATTGTAATCAGTCTAAAATATAAATGATAAATTTTGAAGGTGTCGCTTAGCTTATTTTATTTTCTGTAAATAAAAAAAAAAAGAAAAAGAAAAAGAAAAGGAAAAAAAAAAAAGAGTACTTGTTGGCATAGTTGGTTATTTTCCACAGAAAAAGCCGTAAAGTCAATGAAAACTCAAGTTGGATGCTTTAATTGTTGCTAATGTCTCCTCTTCCCACGAGCTTTTGCTTCCTCTGCCAAATCTCCCCTATATATATTTATATTTTCTCATCTTACACTGGTCTTAGGATTTAAAACATTATCATCACTGTTGTCACTTGACTGTAACCTGCGTAGCACAGAAATGACATTAGGAGTGATGAAGTTATTTTTTTTTATTTTTCTCCTAGGTTTGGTTATGGTGATGAAATAGCAAATTCCATCAATCCCGTGACGATGAGTTGGGATCTGAATCCCCTTGTTGGCAGCTGGGTTATAAGACACGCTACATTAGCCATGGCGCATTGGCAAAGGCCAGTATCCTATGCGACATACACAGAGGCAACGACTGTAACAAACATCGGCAAGCTAACCCATACACTACACTCGTGGCTGCACTGCTATCATCCACTGCGCGCGCGAGATGTTATACATGCAGATAAGTGAAAATATAGATGAAGCACCAGCTATTACAATTGGATTACTAAAAGATAATGGTCAACTGTAATGAATTTGTTTTAAATTGATCCATTGTAATTGCAAGTTATATACTTAATAATAGTCGTTGGAATAAAGAACAAACATCCTTAATATTACTCAATTTGAGGCAAGTAATTTGTATCAGATCTTATGCAAGTAACTAATATGACAAAATTGGAAGAAAGCTGATGTGGTATGTCCACATCGTGCCACATCAATTGCTTGCTTCAGATCGAGAGCATCAATAATGTATACAGGGGCAATCATGTTAAGAAACTGCTGAAATGATGACCACATTCTTGGCAAGCTTCGACTACGTATCTCTGATAAGTCAAAATTTTTGTAAATACCAAATGAAGAAAGCAAAACATGTATGGTTTTACCAACATAAGTACTTCTACGAACATCTCTTTCATAGGATGCCCAAAACATGGTTACCGCTAAAATCATGGTCACCTCAAGATGATTAAGAAGAGAGGCTTCCACTACCATGCTATATCACACTACTACTTCAGCATCTTTTTAGGAAGATAGTTATATCCAAGTACTAGAAGTGTAAGGACCACCAGAGCAGCAGCTGAAGCAGCCCACACCCAATAATTACTTGTCCTTTTGCGTTTGGGGATAACTTTCGGATTTGAAACTGGACCTTTTGGGCGCGTTTTATGCCTAAGGATATTTTCTTTCTTACCCTTGTTCTTTCGTTGAACTTGAACTGGAGTTTCAACCTTTTCATCCACCCTTTCTCGTTCAGCAACTGTTTTGTCTAGAGTTGCTTCGTTTGGTTCCTCAGAATCTTCAGGAGCAGCAATGGCAGCTCCAGCCTTCTTCTTCACTCTTGTCTCACGCTCCTGCAGTAAAGCACGAATATTAAAAAAATAAAAAAAATTAATAATAATAAATAAAAATTGGGAAAATGAGTTCCTTGAGCTTCTTTTCAGCTTCTTTCTGAGCTTTAATGGCTGCTTTAGCAGCTGCTTTCTCAGCCTGCTTCTTCTTCCTCTCCATTGCCATTTTCTGCTTAGGTAGCTCTTCCTCTCTGCTTATCTCCATCAACTTTATCTCATCTAATCCCCTCACCATTGAAGAATCCTTTTCCAGCTTTTCCAACCCAACAACTCCTTCCTCTGTATCTTCCACATCAATTCTCCCTGCCGTTTCCTCAGTTTTCTTATTAGCTTCTTTCGTCTGAGTAAAATTCTTTTCTTTCTCAAACTTCTGCTCGGCCGGGGAAACTTTAGTCTCCTTGGAAGGCTGTTCCACGACTGGCTCGGGTTGTGAAGGAGTCGGTACGTCTAATGACACCAGTGGCTTTTCGTTGGGATTTCTAATACGTCCATCTCTACTTAGCTGTCGAGCATCAAGGGATGGCAATATTCTCCTCTCATAGTCTTCCCTGAAAGCCTTATTACTGCTCCAGAGGGACACGAATTTATCGACCTTGATTTATTTTTAAAAAAAAATGGGGTTGTCAAAAAATTAAGTGAAAAATTAAAAATAAAATGAAGCTACAACGGTGATTTCAAAACTTGAACACAGAAAAATATACACCATACCTCTGTCTCCGAAAGCTGCTTCAAGGCTTCAACATCTTTGTTCTCTGCTAGTTCTCTGGCTTTTCTCAACAGTGTACGGTTGTCGTAAAAAGAAGAATTCTGCAAGTCAAAAGGATTAAGCTTGTTTTAACGTTTCTAACTAAAAGTTATTGCCTACTACTTAGTCACAGTCAAAGTCAATCATCAATATCAACCACGCCATATAGAACTACTATTTGACCTAATAGAAAATGATTTGACCAAACAAACACAACAGATTTTACGCATAAATTCCCATTTCCCCGCTGCAGCTTTAATCGAAAATATAAACCTGAAAACATTTTTTTTTTTTTTAACTCTATTGTAAGGCGATATCATGCCTTCTCAAATAATATATATCAAGCATCAAATATTTTAAGTCAATTAAAATGATTGAATTATACATATGAAGAACCACATACATTTTCTCCGCGTTGTTTCCTCATTTCCTGAATGTTTGAATAAGTGTTGTCCCTCTTCTCCGCAACTACTGCCAACTCCTTCTGCAGAGCGTCGATCTGTTTCTCTAGAGACTCCTTTTCTTCCTCAAGTTGCTTAAGCTTGGCCTTGACAACTTGCTGCTCCTTTCGAACTCCATCAAGATCAACACCTATAAGCTACAATCAAATACCTATCAGCACATATAGTTAAAATAAACGCGTGCCAAAAGTCAACTGGGTAAAGGTGTTATTTCTTTCTGTTTCAATTTTCCGCTTTAAGTTTCTATTTCATTTTCAGTTTCTATTTTTGGGATTTTTCAAGAGAGAAGATATTGGTGTGCATTCCACATTTTCAATATTTTGTCATTTTTTTCACCGATCTTTTTCTTAGTCTCGAAACTACATTTTCAAAAATATTAAAGCCATCAAGTTTCTAGTTTTTTAAGGTTTCACAAGGATCTTACCTTGACATGGTCCTGAATGACCTCTTTTTCGCCAAATGACTCCTGAATCTTTGCCCTCTCAGCAGCATTTGCAATGACTTTCGGACGAGTTGCTTCGAGTTGTTTAATTTCCCTAAGGATTTGCTTCTCCTCATTTAGAGGAATGCTTTCATGTTGAATACGATATTGGAAACTTTTGATCTAAGTAATGAAACAAATTCATTACAACACTGAACATTAGAAATATAAGACAAACACGTGCACAGCGAAAAACCATAAGTGCTTACGATATTATCAAGCTCCTCCTCAGATGAACATATAAAAGAACCCCGATCTCTTCCACCACCATTACCACCCCGTAACTTGCTAAGAGCATGTTGCAGAGGTTCCAGTTCTTTTCTCTTCTCGCCCAAGATCATCCTATACTGTTTGTTATCAACACCTAGAGCCTTCAATTGAGCAATTACCTCGGCCCGATCAGCCTGCACAATCTCTGCTATCATTTGGTGCTCATCTTAAACGATTATCACAAACACATATACGCCAATGAATCATAGCTTTTTAAATGTTGTTAGTTACAATTAACGATTGTTTAGTAAGATGTACATAACCATATGTTGCAAGTCACCTATGATTACCAATAGACCGCAAAGAGACAATGGTGAAAATAAATGAGCTGTCAGTGCTTTGGAAAATTAAAAACAGCCTGCAAACAACAAGAAGAATTCGTATAAAATATATCGTACCCTAATTGCCTTCAACTTTTCAGTAATCTGAAACCGGGTCTGATTCTTATTCTGCAGCTCTTTATCAGCAAGATCCAATTTTTCTTTCAGCTTCTGATCTTCAAGCAAACGATACTTCACAATATATAAAGATTGGACTCGCTGAGGTTCTGGCCACTCTTCCATGACATCAATGGGGACTTTCACTTCAAAAGCTTTATGAACTTCACTTTTGGCGGCTTGATCATCATCCACACCGTGTGATCCAAATTTTATGTTCACTTTTCCATTTTCGGTAGTTGCTTTCTCTTCGTTTTTTACTTCCACGGAAGCAGACAAGTTAGACTCTGCAGCCTCTGAACCCATGGTTAAAACGAACCCAAATACTGCATTGCAGAACGACAGAATTACAATCAATTATAACTTCAAGTCTTTCTCTTTTTTTTTTTGAATAATCTGAGAAATGCTACCAATTCTCCTACTCCTGAATTGCGCCAATTGAAACGACAACTTGTAAAGTCACATTATTCACTTAATTGTATCATCTTATTCATAGATGGTAGAAATTTTATCCCCCAAAATATTACAGATTACACAAAACTTAAAAGCCCCTGATGTAATTCAACCAAAAAAAAAAAAAGGGCCTCCGACGTAGTTAAATTAAATAAATAGACGGGAATAAACTCATCAAATTTGGGAATTAAAATTGAGATTCACGTGTAGATATATAGATAATAATACGTGCAAATGCAGTAGACTCATAGTTGCAACTCGTATATAATCAAATCATTCAAAGGTTAAATTCATGCATAAAAACCAATCGAAAACACAACAATTGCATGTTTAACAAAGGCAAAACGTGAACCCATAATTTTTTGCTATTAGAAATTAAAAGAGATGGGCAAAATGAGAGCACCTTCAAAGGATTGAGATCAGTACAGATCAAACAATAAACTATGGACAAAGCCAACAGACAGATATCATGAAGGGAAAATATCTAGAGAGGAAACAAGTTTGAAGAGTTTGGGAGAGAAAACTAAGGGATTGTGATTACAAGAGAGACAAAAATTACGGAGAACTTACCAGAAACAGAGGCGGCAGTTTTATGTAGAGAAGACTCCTTTTGACAAGGCCGTTCAGAAAGAGACCCAACGACCCTGCGCTTTTTTTGGGGATGGGAGTGATGGATTATCGAAAAAAATAATAATGATAATAATAATTATTTATTTATGAGTAATTGTTATTTTAAGTTTTTATTCTTATTTTCAAATTTTCAAATTTCAACTACACCCAATGGGTTCTTTTTTTTCTTTCTTTTTTTTTATATTAAATTTCTATTAATCAGGGAGAACTTTTAAGAACTGCTCACGTATAGTTTTGATACTCTTAAAAATTAATGAGTTTGGTAGTCTTTATATTGTTAAACGCGTGAATCAATTGTTACTTTTAGCACTTAATTCTAATTATTTAAGTAATGTTTAAATATTCCCATTCAAAAAAGAAAAAAAGAAAGAAAAAGCAACGTTTAAATATTTTAGCAAACAATATTTTATTTTATGATATAAAATGAAATAGATAAAAACAATAGATATAGATACTTATCAAAAAGGTCAAATCAAATCAAAATAAAGAATATTATATTATTAACTATTTTGAAGATACATCTTTAAATACAAAGACAAAATTTAAAATCTAACAATAGCATTCATGTTTATCCATCATTGATAATTTATCACATTCATCTTTTTCATTTGTATCTTTAAAAAAATAAGATTTAAATGGCAAAGTCATTTAATTAATCATATAATGTCACACATCACAAAATATTATCATTGGTATTAATATATTATTAGTGCAGTAAATTATAGTAAGATGACAACTCAAACACCTTCGACTAACATCACACCAATAATAGTAACTATCAAATTCGATCCAGACATTGACTTAGAGAAAGAGTTGGGTCAATGGGTTGCTCATTCAACTACCGACTCCTTGGTTGAATCCATTGGTAAAATCTTATCAAATAAATGTATTAATTTTTTTTCAAATATAACATAAACCTATTATGTTTTTAATAAATTTCACTAAATTTTTGCCATAACATTTAATAGAAAGTGTTGTATATTAAACTTAAAATTTTTCTTGGATAGTTACAAATGAATGGTTGTAGGCTACAGACTTTTTGATTAGAAGTCTTGGTGTATTTAATTAGAACTTTTTGAAAGTTTGAATATTTAAGTTCATAGTTGAGGCTCCATAAAAGGTGTAAAATTTTTCTTGGATGGTTACAAATGCACCAAGATTTTTTTTGAATAAATATCTAAATTAGTTTTTTAATAAAATCTAAATTAGTTTCAAAACCCTTTAAAAGGTGTAAAATTTTAAAGATTCTCAAAAAAATCCTGTATGAGAGAATTTCTTATTATATTTCAATATATCCAAAAAAGGTACTCCAAATTCCACGACGTCTACAATAGTCTTCCAGTTGCAAAAGTTTATAAAAGTCTCAGTTAAATACGTGTGGGTATATTCAATTGAAAATTTTGAAGATTTAAAAGATTTGGATGCATTCCAATATAGACTTTTTAACATTCTCTAAAAGTCTTGGTGCATTCAAATTTCAAACTCTAGAGTAATCAAATTAATTTAGACTTTTTGAGATTTCACTATTTATAAGGCTTTTACAAAAAAAAATATAAAGGAAAAAAAAAAGAGAATTCTCAAATACATTTGTTGGACTTTTGAAGACTTCCACAAATCAAATTTGATCCACTTTCAGCATCGAAACTAGGTATGTCAATTTGGCTCGGCGAGCCGGCTCGCTGTTCGGGCTCGGCTCAAGCTCGTTTACTGTACGAACCCGAGCCGAGCTCAACTCGTGTGTTACACGAGCCACTCGTCGAGCGGCTCGTGCATTTGGTGTTCATGCTCGGGCTCGATCTCGGCTCGGCGAGCACAAGCGAAGTTTCGGCTCGCGAGCCATTTTGACAAGTCTAATCGAAACTTTATTATAGTCTCGGCGTTTGATGTGGTGCTATCATCTGCTTCCACGTGATTGTCCAAAGCCATATATCAACCCCCTATTGCTGTGTCGCAATGCCAAAACGTGCCACATCGGCTCTGGGATTGTATCGTCTCTATTCCACAAATAATGAATACAAAAGGAACGCTTCTCACGTTTTCTCTAAATTTTAGATAATTATCTTCTTTTTAACTAGCATAAGTTCCTTTCCCCTTTTTTGCAGTCTCAAATGATAATCTTTGATTTTGTCTTGTCTTGTCTATATTCTTAGTTATATATTTTTCTCAACTTTTTACGTCAGCAATTCTTGATTTCAAGTATAATTGCATGAATAAATTACTATTTTATGAACAGTGGCAGATAAATTGTTCATTTTTCCAATTTTGTCCGCAAATATATTTGAGTCAATCGTTATATTAAAATAATTGGAGTACTACATTGATAAAGATGCCAATATGACACACATTAAATATTTTTTTAAAAATTATAAAATTAGTTTTGGAAATAATCCAATATTAATAAGTAGTAATTAAAAATAAACCAATATTTAAAGCAATTATTTAATGAGAAAAATTAACTTTGGAAAGACTTTAAATATAACTTCATTTTTTTAAAGTTTTAATTCAAATTATTAAATAATAAATATTTTTTATTTACTTTCATCGTGTTAAAATTATAGGTTTTGATAGTTTTGCTTGGTTACGTAAATTGGACTATTAAAAAATATTTGATATTTGATATTTTTTATTTTTTTAAAATCAAGTTGTGAGTAGTTAAAATTATAACTAAATTTATGTTTAATAATTTATCAATTTTTAAGTAATAGCAATTTATTAATCTTTCTTTATATTAAAAAACTGAGTATCACGTTTAGCAAAGATGCCAATGCGACACACATTAAATATTTTTTAAAAAATTATAAAATTAGTTTTGGAAATAATCCAATATTAATTAGTAGTAATTAAAAACATAACTAAAAATAAACCAATATTTAAAGTAAACATTTAATAAGAAAAAATTATTTTTCGAAAGACTTTAAATATAACTTCATTTTTTAAAGTTCTAACTCAAAATATCAAATAATAAATATTTTTTATTTATTTTCATCGTATTAAAATTGTAGGTTATGATAGTTTTGCTTGATTACGTGAATTAGACTGTTCAAAAATAGTGGATATTTTTTTCTTACTTTTTTAAAATCAAATTGTGAGTAGTTAAAATTATAATTGGATTTATGTTGAATAATTTATCGATTTTTAAATAAATAGTAATTTATTAATCTTTATATTATTACAATTGAAGTGCCATGTTTAGCGGATGTCCTATTGCCAGTGCTAACAAGACACACGGTTTCGAATTTAAAAAATTAATTGATATTTTTCGTTTTTAATATGGCTGATGTGATATGCTTACTAACTGGATTTTGCATTACATGCGTTTTTTCTTTTCTAAGTATATAAAATTAAAAATAAATTTTTTTTATAAAATTAAAATACAGTTTACGGAAATGGAAAGAAATCAAATGAATTATGTAGATGTGGAAAATTATCAATATTACTACAAATTTAAGTTAGATAAAATTACGCATAATACGTATTATACAATAGAGCTAAAATTAAGTAGCAATTACAGCTAATCATTAAAAAAATACATAAAATCATAAATTTTAGAGTGCGTAATATCCATTTCAAAAAGAAAAAAGGTGTTCAATATAAATTTTATTTTTACCATCAAGAAAGACAAGTTTTGATAATCAAAGAATTTGTATATATTTATTCCCAATGGTTCGTTTATAATTCATTAATCTCTATGATCACTATTGTACAATGCGATGTACAACAATTAGAACTAAAGTTACATGTTTTGATAAACTTCTTAATTATGCAATGCACGTGAATTTTTTAATTTACAATTGTCAATTTACTTCGCATTTTTTGCATTGATTATAATATATAATATTATAGCTTTTAATAATTGAGGTGATCATGTCTAATACATCCACAACAATTATTGCCTTTAAATGGCATTAATATCTGGTAGGTATGGTATTCGGTGGCGAATTAATGTCGTCTCATCCCCACGGCAAACTTTTGCCGAACAACGTTGGTGCTCTTACGGCATCACTCAAAAGTCCAATACCAGGTGAATCGAGCAATACATTCCTTCCTTCCCAAAAAATTTGATTTGATTATATATATAGTATTGTTATAAAAGTATAGAAACAATAGAGAGAATTTAGAGAGAATGAATTCGAAGGAATTCTCAGGAATGAATTTCATTAATAACTGAAGCCCTATTTATAGGAAAACTTCTAATGGCACAATCGTAATTACATAATTTCATCAAGGGTATAATAGTCATTCACATATAATAATTACATCTTTTACCAAATTATTCCTCCACCAAATTATTCCTCCATCAAATTATTCCTCATAATTCATAAACCACCAAATTATTCTCAATTATTCATAACACTTCAATTATTATTCATAACACTTCGAATGACTATTAATACAAATGTCTTCCGGACTGCTTTGGAGAAAAACCCAAAGGGGAAAAAAACTTCCAAACCGACAGGATAACTTGGAGTGGTTATTTATCGCTTCATCAAAACATTGTTCTCCCATGTCTACCAAATGGTATAGGAATATTCACGTACGCTCGTTAAAACCTTGTCAAGAAAACCCTGGGAAAAAACTTGATCAAGGAAAGAGTACACCAATGCCCGCTTGATTTCATATCTTGAGAACTGATATCTTTACTGCAAATGATTTCAATATCATCATCGCTTGATCTAAAGCATTAGCTCCATTATAAATTGATCCAATAGATACACCTGTATCAATTTCTCCTTATCGTTTTCAATATAGCATGAATATGCCTCGTTAAAACCTTATTAGGAAAAAACCCGATGGGAAAAAACCCTAAATGAAGGAAAAAGAGATATTATTCATGAATACGCCTTTTAAAGTTGCCTCATTAAAAACCTTGCTAGGAAAACCCAATGGGATAAAACCTCAACAGGAAAAAGAGTGCAACGCGTATTTTATACAAGTATCTTTAAGCATTTCAAAAATCTTTCATACATTTGTATGAGTATCATATACATTGATTTTATACTTTCGTTCATTTAGAGTGCATCAATTTTCTTACACAACTACAAAACATTCACCATGTACACATGTCTCCAAATACACAATTTAAAGCATATAAATTCATCAGAAAAACATGTAAACATATAAGTAAACCTTCATAACTAACTAACACTTAAAATATATCATTTAACATTTAATACTCACTTAATAGGTTATTTCATTCCCTGGGGCTTAGCTCACCCTTTGTACTCATAAACACGGGTTTAGCTCTATCCGATCCTTTAATTTCCTTTTGTACTACACACGATCGGTAATTTAACTTTCATGAGCATGCAACATATAATAATTCACCATGCTTATCTTTAAACTTGAGCATTAGTCATCATCATCTCATCATCTCATAAGTTAAAGATTTCACATTCACCATTTATCATCTTCAATATATCTCAATATTTTCATTATCATTGATCATATGTAGCGCTACATTTTCATATCGTGTCGACACTTTTCAATTTCATTTCTTTCCCCATATCGACATAATTTATCGAGATATCTCATTATCAATCCTCTTGTAGGATTACACAATATAGTTATATCTATATACTCTTCAAGAGCATATGCCTCCGTTATTAAGACCATCTTTTATAATTTGCTTTGATATATATGTTTGGGGAAATATCAACGCTCTCAAGCGCACTAACTTATCAAAGCATCGTGATATATGTGATTGTTCATAGCCTTTCATGCATCTTTGAACTTCAAGTTCAGATTTCAATTTTGAGGATATAACATGATGCATTTCACATATTATTTTCAACTTTTAATACTCCCCTCATACCGAGAAAATTTAGAACACCAAAACTCATACATTGGTATGATTTTAATCATATATGTTCTCATCATTCACTTTAATATGTGAATTTAGACCGCTTGCATTCTATTCTCGATATTCGTAATTTATTTGATGACTTTAAATAATTTGCCATATAATATCCCACTTGTATGCATACTCAAATCCTTCAGGATTTATTCAAATCATTAGGATATACATTTACTAGCTTTATCATTAATCTGAAATCATGCTCATACCAGTGAGCAAATATTTCAGAAATTTCAAATTACTTAATCATATACACATGTGACTATCTAGTGGATCCATATCATAATATCTAGTAGTCCACATGGAGGATTAGTGGGCCCATATTTCTCATCCTTTATTCCGGTATATATTTGGGATTTATTTCCAATATTGGCTAGTAATGATTTCATCATTTATCGAGAACAATCATTGAAGAATTCCTTTAATTCTTCACTAAATATTGATTTCAATAATTATTTAAACCTCGATGGTCACCCGGTTTTGTAAACGAGTATTATTGAACTTCTAGTTCAAGAAATTCTTATATCGATTTCACTAGTATTCAGATAGTGCTCAACATGATTTATCATATAAACAATTCACCGACATATTCCATCATCTTTTGGTGACATTATTGTCTACCTTGCTCAAACACGGAGTTACTGGCTCATAATGCATCACATCCGGCTATTATTTAATTCAAATCGTAGCTCTTACGCTTTCATATTATTTATTTAAATCGAGTCTTATTTCATACGCGTCGTATTATTCTATAAATAAATCATCAAAATTATTGCAAAATTCATCCTAACAAGGGTCTATACATTATAATGGATCATATGCTCTCAAATCTTGAAAATACTATCCATCACTACCGATCAAAATCCTAAAAAAGGATTTATCGATGTAAAGTCAGAAAGATTAAGGATGCTAATGAATAAGGGTATCCCACAAGATATCCGATGCTTGATTGAAGTAAAGGTTCGATTATCCTGGTGAGGTTTCACCCTCGAAATACATGCCTAGTATGGGTAAAAGTAGTTTTTCAAAGAAACGGAGAGCAAAGATTAGGAGGATGCTACAAGTGTGCTCGATGGACATGTGACACTCGATGTAAACTGCAGTACTTGTCCGTAAACCGGAAGATAAAATAAAGCATTCATTAAGGATGGATTGAGTAAAGAGCCTTGGGTGATATTCAATGTGCTCTTGAGACACATCCTAGTGGACACGCATAAGGTGAGCTAATGGCCTTATGGGCCAAATTCAAAGATCAACAAACGACATAGCCTTTGAAAAACTTACTTTAGAAGATCCTGCTTTGTAAATTTAGTAGAAAATTTTAGTATAATAATTTTCTCATATTAATATAAGGAAGCTCGTGTAATAACGAAGATCAATGTTTTTCTTGTAATTGTAAATATTGTTTTTCGATTTTAAGATATATATATATGTATATATATATATTATTTTTCAATCACCGATATATATGTCATTTTCACTTAAAAAAATTTTTCTGATTTTTTTTTTTCTTTCATATTTGTCAAAAAGTAAATAGTGCACTCAATTATTGGTTTGAAAATTTTTCTTTAAATAGAGGATTCATATATCTCTCATGTTCATACATTAAAAAGTAGAGTGCAAAAGAGAGATAGGAGTAGAGATGGATATGGAGATTTTAGAATCATCTCATACAAAGTCACCTTTTACCTCGCCAGACAAAACCGTATGTATTCTTGGTGGATCTAAGTCGGTAGGCCATATCCAATATGTGGATATGGCAAACCGACTCAGAAAAGAAGTTAGAGACAAGAAATCAATATACTATACGGAGGAACCAACAACAAACTTTTAGCTAGACTTATAATGGCCGCATAATCATGGGGAATAAGAGTTTCGAGTGTAATACCTTTCCATCTAGTTGGATCTAATACTCGACTGGAGCCGCTCTACCATGGGTCCAAGCAGGTTGGGCTATAAGCTAATCCATCCACAATCGCATGATGTATATGATGAATAATAGTGATGCTTTTCATTGTCCTTCCAAAGTGCTACAACAACTCGGAGGAAATATTCAATATAGCCTCAAGTACAAAGTGAATTTTCATGTCAAACCAATAGGTTTGTTGAATATTAATAATTTCTTTGATGGCTTACTAGCGTTCTAGATCGTGTGTAAATAATAAGTTTATTTTCATTCAAATGGTGAAAAATACTTATTTACGCTGAAATGCTGATGAGCTACTCATCAAATTTCATGCATATGTTCAAGAATCTGGAAGTCCACGGCTGTCTGCATCATCGTGTCGTCAGCGAAAAAGAAATTGATCCTTTAAATATTTCATTATGAATCCTAATGTTGATGGTGGCGTGAGTTACTGAAAGATTTATATACTCTCGAGACGCATCCCTCATTTATGGATTCGGATGTATATTCTTTTACATTTCTATATTTTCGAAAGTGTTTAATGTCATCTTTTGATATTCTCAATATGTTCAATTTCGACCGCTTTGTACTTCTTCCTCGGGAGTAATAATAATATCATATTACTTTATTCAAATACGTAAATTCAGTGATTATGCTTCTTCAAGAGCATTTTATTCTCATATTAATACAATATCATATCATCGATGAGATTACTTCATATATTTCTCCATGCGATATATTATCTTTGATTTATCAACATGGGATCTATTGAGCATTTTATTTTCATCTATTTATCCAATGGTGACTTCAAGTACCACTTACTCAATTTTCTCCATTAATATTTAGGTATATATGGGGAAGTAATTTTATTCTCATCGCCTACTACTGAGAGTATGATTAGAATATTTGATCAACTACTTCTTTCCTGAGTAGGATTCGCTTATAACCAATCGCGGTAAGTATAACCCACCACATTGGAAATATGCACACCAATCGTGTGGTATTACCCACCACATTGGAAATATACTCAAACTATAAAGTGCATAAATTTAAATTGCAGTAAATTAAATTTCCTCCAATAGGTGGTCGAACCTACCTTATGGGAATTATTGCAATAAATATAAATCTACTGAATTTAAATAGCAAGAATTAAATTGCATAATATTTAACTACTTCTTCGTGAGTAGGATTCTAGTAGAAGCTTATTACCCATCACTTAGCATATAAAGTGTAAATATATAAAACCTTCCGCTTAGTGACGCTGAACCCATCATCAAGTAGGAGGTATTACAGTAATTAAATTCGGAAATAAAGCATGCAGAATTAAATATTCAATCGCTTCAAGCAAATTTGTTCTTTCTGTAACAAATACTCATTACTTACTACAAGAGCACAATTTATCCTTCTGTAATAAGTATATTATGTAATTGAACTCTTCTAGAGTTACATTAATATTTCGATCTATTAACCTCAAATGGACTTCAAATGTAATTAATGGATTTAGAATTTCTTCTAGAATATTCTATCAATTTTGTTTATTGTGTCGCCAAAATTAGGTCGGTCCTTTTACACTCGTAAGAAGGGTAAAATTGTCTATTCCAATCCGCAATGGTTAAATTATCAAACATATTCTATCAATATTATACGATTGGAAAATCGCTTACTTTTCACTTCCATTTATAAATATCAAAATATTTAATGACTATTTTGTAACATTTCAAAAATTAGTGTACTAATTTGTAAATTTTGAAAGTTTGATAATAACATATTTCAAAACGAAGTTATTACCCTATCAATACACAATCGAAGCTCGTTAAATCGAGTATATAATAGAGTCGAGAAAATTTGATTTTGATAATGTATGCTCCTTATACCCTCTAGAAACGAACGTAATAGCTTTAATATATTATTATAATATAATATAATATAATATAATATATATATATTTGTCTTTCAAATTGTTTTTGCTTACGAAGATGCAGAAATATCAGCTGTCAATTTGATTTCAGTATAGATATTTCAATGCTCCACCTAATCAAGCTGCATAATCATCTTCTCCCATAAAGAACAACGTTAATCGTATCAACACTAAGGGTTGATACGTGTTTTCCCACGTAACCAATCTTGTCGGCATACCAAACAATAGAATCACCAAACGATTTCAGATCAAATCGGAAGAATGAGAAGAGAAGTGATGAAGTTTATAATAACTAACTAATAGGTTTACGTCGATAATGTACATCATCTATAAGATGCAACCAGAGCATATTCCCTTCATATTAATTGTTAGGCCAGAGTCTCTGATAACGCCATATAAAAGATGTAAACAATAAAGAATTTAGAGAGAATGAATTAAGGAATTCTCAGGAATAATTTCATTAATAACTGCCTCTATTTATGTGAAAAACTTCGAATTACATACAATCGAATTACATAATTTCATCAAGGGTATAATAGTCATTCACATATAATAATTACATCTTTTACCAAATTATTCCTCCACCAAATTATTCCTCCATCAAATTATTCCTCATAATTCATAACCACCAAATTATTCTCAATTATTCATAACACTTCAATTATTATTCATAACAAGTATATGTTAAGATTTAAAATTAATATTATTAAAAAAATAAAAAATAAAATTTAATTATATTTTTTCAAATATGCATTGAGTAATAATGATAGTGTAACTTTTACTGATAACAATACGAATTAAGTAAATACAAAATGGGAAAATGCATGAATTAAATACACACAAATATATAATTTGGTTTAATTTTTTGGATCGGATTTAAAACAAACATAATTTTCTAGAATCGAGGGAGTACTAATTTGGAAGAATCTAATTACTCTCTGGGTCACATATAGTATCTAATTGTTTGACTTTTCACAAAAATTTTAAAAAAATACTCTCTCCATTCTATTTTGATAGGCTTGATTTTATTTTTCATCCGTCTTAAAATATAAGCTACTTTCCTTATTAGTATAACTTTAATTTCTTCATTTCCTAATCTACCCCTATTTATTATGCATGTTTATTAATAAAAATAAATTATCATATTTAATATAGGGATATATTGAGAAATGTACAAATAAAATTTACCTTTCTAATAAATATTAATTTTAAATTCTTAATTCGTGTGAAAGTTAAACTATACATATCAAAATGGGACGGAGGGAGTATTAGGAAAATGCATTTTGAAAATTATATTCCAATTTATCTTTATTTAATGAGGAGAATTTAAAATTGATATTTTATAATTAAGTATTAAATAGTTGGATGAGTAAAATTATTTAAATTCAACTTTTTAATAAAGAAATAAGTACATATATTTGGGACATCTAAAAAAAAAGAGAGTATATATATGGGACAGAAAGAGTATAAATTTATTACGCTATACAATGGCAAATATTCCGTTGCCTATAAATGGGCAGATAATCGACATGTGTCCTCTTGATGGGAGAAGTGGAGCTCATCCACCCATGTGTGGGTGGGCAATGGAACAAAACTCAATATACAATATATGGAAAGTGTTCTGTTGTCCACATGTGAGCAGTTCACATATGAGCGAATGCGTGACATGTATCCCTCTAATGGTTGGGACGGCAGGTGGTGATCATCCACCAATGTGTGGACACCCTAAGGTAGACCTGACCGTGGTTTCGGTTCTGAAACTGCCGGTTCACGATTTGGGTTTGGCATGAACCCACAATTTGCAAGGTTCCCTGTCGGTTCGTGAACTGGCGATTCATGAAATTAAAAAAAAAAAACACTCTATTCTTTTGTGTCCATTTTAAACTTTTTTTTAACACCCTTAACACCATTTTTGTGACCAATTCCCTTCTTTTCTTTTTTTTTTTTTTTGTCAGCGAACCGCAACTGTCCAATTTGGGTTTTAATAAAAATGGAACCGACGCGAAATCAATTTCCAACCGATTTTGTGCAAGTGTTGAAACTGGAACCCGAGTTGATCAACCCGATTTTGATTTAGGTTTGATCAGTTCGGTTTGGGTCTGTTTCGATTCGAAACCGAAACGGCGAAACCAGAACTATGGTCGGATCTATCCTAAGGTGCCCATATATGAGTAACAGAACAAAAATCTACTGTCGCTACAATATATAGAATGATAGATTATAGAGTAAGTAAAAGCATTTACACCTCTTCAATTGTAATAATTGAGGTGTTAATTATACTAGTAGTAGTATCTATACCTTCCAATCTAGAAATAGTATGCTTGTTTGATACAATTTTTTTTTAAAAAATAAAAGTATCTTGTCATTTTAATTTTTTGTATATTAATTTAATAGCTTTTTATATATTTTTAATATTTTTTATTTATTTCTCAATCACAGTCTGAAAATTATGCTTTCAATGTATCTCTACGAAACTTAGTTGTGGCGAGAGCTAAGAGCATCTGCAATGCAAAGTTTGACCATGAATGTCTAAACAAGAGAAAGAAAGACATATAAAATTATGCGAGTTCCACATTTTCTCTAATTTTCATTTTTTAAAAATTACATTTCTCTCATTTACCCAATTTTTTCCTCTCTTTTTTTTCATCGCTTTCCGTGCACTTTCTAAAGTCACGCATTCATCTACACACTTCCTATTATTATTATTTTAAAATTTATTTCTATTTCTCTCATCAATTTTACTTTTCCCCCTTTTTTCTTTCTCTATCTTCCTTTCTATCTCACTATAATTAAAATAATCATCTTCTCCCTATCTCTCTCCTTCACGTCACCCGCAAAAATTCAACATCTACATTTGCATTGGATTTGCGCCAACGTTACACTTGTAAAATCTTTCGATTAGGCACCGAAGCATTCAATGCGAAAGGCGACGGCGTGCTTGACTGACTTTTACATTCTCCAGACCAAAACGTTGACTATAATATGTCCAAGTGACCAAGTCAATACAAAAGTGACACCGTTTCCACTTGTCTACTTGAACCCTACCACGGATGATGAAAGTTAACGGTCTTCCAACAAAAATTTCCGTCAACCACTGAATGCGCTAAAATATTACTCGGTACTTCCTCAGTCTCACACAAATAGGCTACATCATATTTTCACACTAGTTAAAAAAGAATTCATTTAATATTTTTGAAAATATATAATTTAAGAATATTTTTTAATATACTCTTACATTTTATTATTACTCCTACTTCTTTACTTGTTGATTATAATATATATTAAATAGGAGCATACAAGAAAATCAAAAATTAATTTAAGAGAAGTGGACTATTATTTTAGAACGGATAAAAATTAAATAGTGGATTATCTTTGTGGGAAGGAGGAAGTAATAAATTTCAATTTTGAATAAATGAAGTGGACTATTATTTTACTTGTTGATTATAATATATATTAAATAGGAGTATACAAGAAAATCAAAAGGAAAGACGTTACTAATATAATTTCAATTGTGTAATCATCAAATGATTTAATTTTAAATTTTTACAAAACAAAATGAAAAAGCTCATTTATTAAAACTTTTACACTAAGGGTGTGTTTGATTCTAATGAAAATGGTTAGAAACGCGTTTCCAGAAATGAATTCTAGGTTTTGAAATGGTAATTGTAGGTGTTTGATTGGGTTAATTTGAAAGTTGGAAAATGATGTTATTTTCCTTATTTTTGAGGTTTTTAATAAAATTTGATCATTTTCCTTATCTTTATGGTTAAAATAAATCGTTTATTAAAAAATAAAAAAAAAACTTTTCCTGAAAAACAAACCACCTCCACCAGCGAAACGCTTTCTCCAAAACAAGGAAAAGAATCGGAATCGAGAAAAGGTGAAAACGCTTTCAAAAAAAGTCAATCAAACTAGGATGGAAAAAGCTAAAATGAGTTTTCCTGGAAAAAATTGGTTGAATCAAACACACCCTAAGTAGAAAATAGTAGTACTATTTTAAAAATAGTAAAGCGATAAAATCGATACGAGTCATATTTCGATCCCAAGATGGGAAAATTGAGAGTAAGTTTTTTAACAAATGGGCTACACGATCTAATGTCAAAAGCATCGTTGACTAATGGCAAAGAATTTCGAGATTTCTATAATCTAATGGAAAAAAAAAAACAAAACCATTCACCTAAAAAGTGAAAACCCATCACAGATTTGCCATTTTCTCTCACTCACACAGGATCCTCCCACTCACGCTCTCTCTCTCTCTCTCCTAGATCTGTCTCCATTGCTATTTATACATTTTATATTCTCTCCTCCAATCTCTTATTAGAAACCGTTTCTTCATCCAGACGTAATAAACGACATGAAATAGGTTCGTTTGCCTTTTGCTATTCCCCACATGAATGTGTGTGCGTAATTTCTGCTTGTGGTACGCTTTTACCATACATCAGCTTCGGGTGATTGGAGTGTTCACTGCAGGATATGCACTAAGCTCTATGCAGTTTTTCTGTTGTCCACTTGATGTTCGAATTATGGTTCACTTTATTGAAGCTCTGAATTTCTTTGGTTGGGGTTTTATTTTATTTTATTTTATTTATTGCTTTTTTTTTTATTGAAAGTTCTTGGTTGATTTTCTTATTTGGGAATAAATTTCTGGCTTAGGTACTATTCATTGAGTTTCACAGTTTTTGGAATATTTTCCCTGATTTCATATGATTGACGTGGAATTTAGCTCAATATTGAGTGTTGGTGACCGACAATTTCATCCAGTTGTTTATAATTATTATTTTTGAATTCCTAAAATTGTTGTTTCCTTCTCTGCCTAATTTTCTACACTACACCACATCCCCACACAAATGTTTTTATATTTTAAAAATGTTACATGATCGAATATTCTTTAATATTTAATTGATTTCTGTATATGTGTGCATATATAGTAAATGCTATATCTGTCTTTCATTGCAAAAACGTTAGTAAATTGTTTACGGAATCTGATTACGGCACAGGATGTGGTAGCATTAAATTAATAGGATAATACCGTGTTTGCTGTTGTGGATTTTTCAATTCAATGCTTATGTTTATGACTATAATGCGATTCACAAAGTTCGATTGCGCACGTTTAACAGATCTTTGTATGAATTTTTTTTTTTTTTTTTTTTGCCAGAGTTGGAATCAACACCATATCAATCAATTATTGCCCTCGTATTGTCACGGTCGACTGGTTTAATTGACGATTGAACAGAGGGCAGTTCAAATCTTATTATAGTTTCTTGGTGGAACTAATGATCACAAGGTTTAGGAATGGGATACTTGAACTTGGAGAAGAAATGGGTATTCCCTCTTGTCCTAACTTCGCTAGTATTCATTTTACTTCTGGCAACTTCATTGAATATGGGGCTTGTGTCCTCTTTGCACTCAATCAATTCGATCTTTCCGTTATTCCCATCTCATATTATGAGCAATCAAAGCAGCAATCATTTTGTTGAGGCAAAGATTATGCAAGCCCCACCCCCTCCTGCTAAGCCTCCCATTCCGAAATTTGCATACTTGATTTCTGGGTCGAGAGGTGATCTGGAGAAGCTCTGGAGGACACTCCAAGCATTGTATCATCCATGGAATTATTATATTATTCATCTTGATCTTGAGTCACCGCCAGAGGAGAGATTGGAGCTCGCGTTGCGAGTGGAAAAGGATCCTATGTTTGCAAAAGTTGGAAATGTTTTCATGAATACCAAAGCAAATATGGTTACCTATAGAGGGCCTACAATGGTTTCCAACACTCTTCATGCGTGTGCCATTCTTCTCAAAAGATATAAGGATTGGGATTGGTTTATTAACCTCAGTGCATCAGATTATCCCTTGGTTACTCAAGATGGTTAGTTTGTCTTTGATTTTTGGACTTCTTTCTGCTACTCTGCGAGTCCTGTCACTAAAATAAAATCTGATTTCATTTTCTTGATGAAGTATATGGTTTCTTCCTGCAGATCTTCTTTATGCATTTTCCAATTTGAAACGAGAATTGAATTTCATTGAGCATACGAGTCATTTAGGCTGGAAAGCGTAAGTTCTCTGTGTAGAATGTGATAATTTCCACAATAAACAAAATTTTTTATCATATATTTGATTGTATTGCAGGGGCCAAAGGGCAATGCCATTGATTGTTGACCCCGGGCTCTACCAGATCAACAAGTCTGAAATCTTTCCTGTCAGATCTCGAAGAACTTTACCAACAGCATTCAAATTGTATACTGGTGAGTTCAGACATATCATAGGCCTGGTGAACACTAAACATTCTTTTCAAAAGTTTATTTAAAGCATGCTAATTTGACCATACAAACTTGTGAATTGGACTTGCACAGAGACACTGCATTCATTCAAATATTTGCTAGTACCATCTTTTGGGATTTTCATTTCTAGGCTCATAATCTTATATTGTCCTGACAAATTTGTTTGCATAACTACGCAGTCTTTGGGGGAGAAGCAGGCAGATGAAGCTTATTGACATTGCTAACATTGATCTTGGCTGCCACCTAAAAATGTGTTTTCTGTAAACGAAATAAAGATATTCGCCATAAGGACGAAGTTTTGGGGATTATGAAAATTACTGACCAATCAAAATGATCTGCTTCGATGCATTGTTCACTTCTTTCAGTTTCTGATTTTTGAAATTCCTGTTGTTACACTTGATTTTCTACAGGCTCAGCTTGGATGATACTCTCTCGAGCATTTGTGGAGTACTGCATATGGGGATGGGATAATCTTCCTAGAACCTTGCTAATGTATTACACAAATTTTGTCTCTTCTCCCGAAGGCTACTTCCAGACAGTTATCTGCAATGCCCCGGAATTCGTCCCTACAGTCGTCAACCATGACATGCACTACATTTCTTGGGATATTCCGCCCAGACAGCATCCTCGTGCTCTTTCCCTCAACGATACAGCACAAATGATTTCAAGTGATGCTGCCTTTGCACGTAAATTCAAGCAGAATGTTCCTGTCCTTGACAAAATTGATAAAAAATTACTCCGTCGAGAAAATGGGAACTTCACACCTGGTGGTTGGTGTACAGGAAACCCTCCTTGCTCCAAGGTTGGAGATCCCACCAGGCTTAAACCAGGACCAGGGGCTCAAAGGATTCAACGGCTTTTAGGTAAACTAGTTTTTTCAGATAGTTTTAGTGCAAATCAGTGTAAGTAGGTGTTACTGTTACTGTGTCTTGCTAGAACATACGAAGGGGCTAGCCGATTTCATTCACCGGCTCACATACAACTGGTCAGATAATGTATCTCTAGTTATTACCCCCTAATACAGATAAAAATATTCAATTTTAGCTTCTCAGTCTCCTGCTGAGTTTCGCTTGCCCTAATACAGATAAAAATATTCAATTTTAGCTTCTCAGTCTCCTGCTGAGTTTTGCTTGTTGCAAAATTGACTCTGATTTGTGAACGTGTGGTTTAATTATATTAAAACTTGGGACTCTTATCTTAAACAGTCAATCTTGTTAAGACGAGTAAATCAATGCTCGTATCTTGTTTATTTATTCCACGATGATTCAATGCGGGATTTATTCCTTGACATGGCCTACAAGATGATGGCTCATTTGAGTCCATAAATATTGAAATCTGCTCAATCGGATTAACTTGTTGGAGTTTAATGAGCTCTGATTGCTTGCAGAGAGAAGTAAATCCTGTTCAAGCAAAGACTTATATCCGATATTACATATTCTATACCAAAATGATGAAAATATGTAAGAGTTGCAGAATGTACAAAGAGAAACCAATGTTACCCTACCCTCTTCTCCTTCCATGCTCTTATGAATTTTTATGTACAATATAGACCGAACAGAAGATGAATATCACTTTTTAAGGATCTTTTGCCAAGTCTCAAATTTCTTGATATAAAACCCTTAAGAAAACATTATCACGCTTTTAACTTATAAGCTACGAGTCACTTATATCAGCTGCAAAAATCATTTCTCCTGGAACCTATTATCAGGAGATATATACTATACTAGACCATCTCGAGAAGCTTTATGTTTCCCATGGAATTGGCAGCAACCAAGGTGGACGACTGACCACGCCAACACACAGACGAGATGAATTGTGCAGTATCGTCCATTTCATCACCCGAAAGTGGGTCTGTGTTATTAAACTTAAACGATAATGCAGGCATTGGCAAAGATTTCTGGTAGACAAAAACCTGTCAAATGAAAGAAAATTTAAATATTTGTTGTGACAAATTAGATATGTTGCTTTATAGAATTGTGACATGTTACTTAGTTGTATACCTCATTTGTCTCCGACCCAGTTGCGATATAACCATCAGATACAGATAAACCAACAAAATTCTGAAAGAAAAATCAAGACTCCCATTAGATACCAATCATGATACGAGTTATTTGGGATACAATGGAAACACATACCTTCACATTAAGGTGGCCTGTAAATGTCTGGATAGGACAATCAAGAACTCTAGACGAGCACATTGACAAATCCCAAAGCTTTAATGTGTTATCCGTAGAAGCAGACACGAGAGTTGTCGAATCAATGAACTTAATGTAGCTCACTGTTTTGTTATGCCCAACTAAAGTACACAGTGGCATTTTTGAATTTCGCAGGTCGTAGTAATATATCCTATGATCTGCCGACCCAAAAGCAAGTGAACGACCAGAGTCTAACGGGAACTGAACACAGCAGACATTGGCCTTCGTCTTGATCGTACCAACACTAACTCCCTGCAGTAGTAACACACGTAAGCCAAACAACGTTGTTACTTTTGAGAAAATTTAAGAAACTGAATTTACACAGCAATGACAACTAGATGACCGTAAGTACATTTAGTTTCAATGCTGACATCCACCAAGTGCAAAATAAGAATTGCCTGATTGATATTCCAGAGCTTAACTGAACCATCATCGCTGCCACTCGCCAGCATCGTAGGATCTGCTACCGAGAAGTCAACCGACCAGACGCGCCTTTCATGTTCTTTCATTTCCGTGAAAACTTGACTCCTTGTAACATCCCATACCTACACAATATTTTATCAAATAATGATTAACAATCTAAGCAGAAGAAATGCTGGCGTGCCACTGTCACGTCAAAAACTCAGCTGATGTAGCATTGTCTTGTCATGTCATGTCATGTCAGAACCTGAGCTGACGTGGCACTGTCATATCAGCTGCGGACATGGGGAGACTGATATCTAGTATTAACAACTGACTTACTTGGACCACACCATCGAAGTTACTTGAGGCGATTTGGCTTTTAATATAGCCATTCCAACATATGCCGCTAAGCTTCGACCGGCTAGCCATTTCAACCACAGGATAATGTATATCACGATCTTCATTCAGAATTGAACTATATTCAAAAACTTTAATCTTCTTGTTCACGCCAGCAGTAGCGAAAAATTCACCATCACGATCAAAACTGAGAGAACATACGAGATTTGACGAATTCAAAAGATCACCTTGCTTCAAATCCGCCTTGACTTTTAGTTTACTAAAGGAGAGATACTTGCATAACCCCTCAAGAAATGTACTTATCCACCCACCACTTTGAGTATGATCGCTAGACCGTTCTTTAGATGACAAATTACTAACCGAACTTCTTTCCGTGAGTGCAATTGATCGTCTAACTTCGCTACTCACCGGAGAATGTCCAGTCAACATAGGACGCCCCGTCGGTGTTGGTTTCATGGCCCTACGTCTTGTCATAAAATAAGCAGATTCCAATTTTCTAAAGTTCTTCATAAGTCGACGACTTTTGGAGATCACACTCCCTTGATCTCCATGGGGTATATCTGATCTCCGGTCATCGGAATATTCTGTTTTGTTGATGTAGATTCCCTGTCTGAACCTCTTCCTAGAACCCGAGCTAGTAGAATCTTCATCATCGTCATCATCATCAGCAACATTTAATCTCGATCCTCCTTTTAGCTGGAGGGCTGTTTGAAGCTTAGAGACTTCTTCAATGTCGGACGATAAAAACGATACAGTTTCATGCAAGCTATCTGCAGCTTCTTGTTTTCTTTTTTGCATTAGCAGAAGGAATTCGAGCAATAACTCTTGCTCCTCTACTTGTTCTCTAAGCTCGACTGCTGCTTTTCGTTCTTCTATGTTATCTCTTGGTTCATTCAGAAACTCACTTAGCAATAGCTCACTAGTATAGACAGATAAAGTAAACAACAAATTAATTGCAACTTCAGTATTCAATGACAACGCCATGAGGAAGACGAAGAAAACTTGACTCACCTCATTTTAGGCCGACTGCTGGGCTCAGGATGGAGCAACCATAAGCAAAATGAAGCTTCTTTAGGCCACTTGAGAAGCAACTGCGGGGGAAGAACTCGATGTCTTAAGCTACCCATTGTTATGCTTTTCTCTTCCAGTGAGCTAAATGTGCAGAAAAGCTGCCCACAAGGTAAATGAAGTATTTCAGGCTTTTCAGCTAAGTGTTTGATAAAATGCCCCAATGAAAAAACCCTAAAAATTACTGCAATTTTTACAAGATTTATGTCGGAGAATTTGGATACTACTGACCTCGAACAGGAGGACCCCGAGTTGATAAATGTCGGAGGAACAAGAAGGTGGGCCCCCAGAAGCCTCTTCTGGACTAGTGTACCAATTTGATTCCATATGTAGTATTTGTTTCATCGGAAAAGAATGTTTTTCTTCTAGTTGTTTTTCACTCGCAGAGGGTTCTTGTTTCTTGGGATTTGATTCATGGTGTAAAGGTGAAGAAGATGAACCTTTAAACTCACCCATTTGATTATATTCAAGAGAACCAGAGCTTGAATCTGAGCAAGAAGCAGATTCGATGAAGGAAACTCGATTAAACGATGACATGACAAAACATGAAGGTCTCACATTGTGTACGACAATTCCCTGAGAATGTGCTAGGTTTACAATCTCCACAATTTGGGTAAATATATGTAAACATTCGAGAGAATCCACTTTTCTTTCTGGGTTATCCAACCACTGTCTTAAACTGATATCAGTGCATTCAACCGCCGGAACAAGTGGCTCCGCCGCCCCCGCCGTCGCCGTCGATGGCTGATCCCCAATCTGGGTTCTGTGATGGAGCCACCCAGTTGGTGTTTCTGTAACTTTTCTCCCTGAAGTGAACCCAGAATTATGGGATGTGTTATCAGACCTCTGCCAACCAGACTCAGATGAACCACCCTCCATTGTTATCCACCTAAGATGATGATGGTGATCCAGTGGCTTCTCAAAAGTTCTTCTACTTCCATTTTTGCATCAAGAACAACACATCTTAACAACCCAACTAATCAAGATCACAACTTTTATCAGAGTATACCTCAATTCTTTAACCTATACCAAGAAAATTCAAGAAATCATCCGAAATGCTAAAGAAATTGAAAATTCAAGAATCACACACATGAACATGGATTCCGTAGATAGCCCTACACTTCACACAGATTATCAATCAAGATGAGAGAGAGAGCGAGAGAGAGAGGGTGAAAGAGTGAGAGAATTCCAGGCGAAGCCACGAACCACACTTTTACTCACACACAACAGAAAAGAACAGTGTGCTTTTTCCAAAGGAATGCACCACAGCCTCATAAAATCTCCCACCTCCTAAGAATATTTCACAAGATAAAACCACAGGAAAAAAAAAAAAAAAAAAGTTCACCTCAACCCCCGCAAATCCTTAAAATGAATAAAGTTACTTCTTTCTTTGAAAGAAATTTTTTAAATTATTATTTTGAGAAGCTATATTTATAAATTTTATTAAAGGATCTTCTGCTATAAGTGCCATCTACAGTCGACTTATCCTCCCTTCTTTGCCAATCCTGTTTGCATAAATACGTGGCTCTTTCACATCCTCAAACCAATGACAAATCTGGAATTTAATATTTTCTTGAGGGCTTTCATTTAAATTTTATTATCCATCTGTGGACTAAAAAAAGATCCTCAATTTCCAATGACGCAGTTTACAGCTCAGAAAAGTTTCAAATATTAAACAAAAACAATTGTTGTTTCTACTGTAGTTTACTTATATTAATCGAATAAATTAAACTAATCTATAGATTACAGTTGCATGGAAATAATTAATTATACTATTGACCAATAAATAATTAATCAGTATATAATATATGAAAGAAAAGTGGTGAGCTTTGACACTCATCATCTTCAAGATCACTTTTTTTAGTGCTTTTTATGGTCTCTGAGAAAAACCCTAAACAAAGCAATAAGATTCAAGAATTTGTTTTCATCAATCTCATGAAAGAAACAGATATTCTTCGTTTACTGTACCCACACATGTAGTTTAATAGTTTTAAAGAAAGAGATTGAAGATGACGTGGGTGAAGGAGAGACTAACACGTGGCTGTAAAGATCAGATGAGGTCAGCATTCATGACTGTTGAGTCTTTGTGCTACTGTTGTAAATGCATACGGATAAATATACATACATATGGGTATGTTTAAACGGGTTCGAATTTTTTTAAGAGTCATCTCAGAAGGTGAGATTAGGGATTTGCCATTTGTGGTTGGTGTGTGTCTCTGGGTGGGGGCAACAATTTGTGGTTAATAACACAGGGTGGTGATCTCAATTTGGATTAATGTCGGAAATAAATGACTCATTACTTAAACAACAACAACAAATAATATATATCATCGAAGCGATCTAATGAGACTTGACTCGACTTGTATTGTCGATTTATGTCATCAGCATCTAACAGGTTTTGACAATTCAACACGTGTAACGGCTTCGATCAAAGTAGCTACTACTTAATTTACTTGCAATTATACATTCAACTTCTCCTGATTGAGCCGGGCATATCCCAAATGGGGTGGAATGGGACCCACATTGCACAATACCTGACTTGATGAGTTGGAGAAATTTCTTATTATTGAAATTGAATAATCTTGATATATACATCATTTCATATTGATCGACTCAAATCACTTCTTTCTACACAACATAAAAACATGAAAACTTGTTTTGATAAAAATGAACATTACTACTGATAACGTACAAGTCTCAACCAATCACAATTGACCGCCTACGTATGAGAAACAACCTAGTAATCAAGATACATAAAGCTTATCTTGTATGCCGGGGTGTGTGTGTGTGTGTGTGTTTTTTTTTTTTTTTTTTGGGTGGGGTGGGGTGGGGCGCGGTTTGAGTTCTGGTACCAGAAAATTACCAAGCTAAGATTAGTGACAATTAACATGCTTTTGTGTTCTAAGGATTCTAGCGGTATCAGCCTCAAACAGAAACATGAAGCATCCAATATAGATTATGAATTACAACAAATGAATCATTCTAGCTAGGCACACAATGATAAGATGCTCGCCGTTGGATACACTGCTTCTAAAACAAAATATTGCACATTTAGAAATAGAATATCTTGACATTGATGACAAGCTTCTTACTCTTACAAGAATGGCCTGTGTTTTTCACTAAACCATAGATCTCTCAAACCTATTTCAACTCCTACCAGCGGCCGAAACTAGCCCCCACATCTCCCCCTACCGTACAGATACTATACAATAATCTCACCCCACCAATACCAAAGAAAATAACTAATCTTTACCTTCATCTTCTTGCAGTTCAATCGGCTTCCCATCAATTCAACGTCCTGAGACGTAGAAGGAATTGGTTGATGTTTGGTTTCCGTCGACTTGAATTTTTCTCATTCTTGCCTTCTCCAGCCTAGCCCTTCTTACTGCTTCTTGGATTTGGCGGTCGTGATCTTTCAGGGCCTGGTCCATTTTGCCCGATGGAACTAGCAGTGGCCCAGAGTAGTGGATTTTGCTGCCCTTCGACCCATAACCCATCTAGAAAGATAAAAAGACAGTTAAGCCCCATCTCAAATCAACACTCATTACTATCCACAACTCGTGGTCTCCACGATCATTCAGTATACACTAAATTTCACAAGCAAGCATTGTATTTGTTACTTACAAGAACAGGATCATTGCCCATTTTTTCATTATTATGCTGCTCATGAGATGCTACAGCAGTATTATCCTTTTGTTCTTGTTGTATGGTGGAATTTGAAGCCTCCTTAAAAGATCCCGGGAAACGGGACATAAGCTTGGGAACATCCTGCTGAGAATAAGATTTCTCCCGACGTTCTTCAGACAGCATGCTCTTTCTTGCAGCAACTAAACCAGACATGGCCGATAAGTCGGCCCGTGGAGCATCTTCTGTGTTCTTTCCGGCCTTGGCCCAGGCAGCCCGATTAACCAAAGGCCCAGAATGAGAAGCCCGTTTGTGTATATTTCCTTGGGAATCATTATTGCTAGCTTCTTCCACAGCTTGGGATGGCCTAGGCGGGTCGATCGGAAAACCAGAAGCAACTTCTTCTGGATGAGAGCTGAACATCTCACTCCTGCTCTTGGAGTTGGATTGAGCTTGTCTTTTCTGTATTCACATAGCCATCAAGAAGTGATTTTTCAGGAGATTGTCGTTAAAGAGCCAATAAGATTATCAAGAAACATGAAAAATAAGATTTTTTTTTTTTTTTTTTTATATAATGTATGGTTAAAAATGCTTGTAAGAATAAGTTATCCTGAGATCAAACCTGCATTGATGAGACTAATTCAGCATTGGCTTCAGGGGCTGGAACTGCCCGCGATTGTCTTGATCCTCTCCTGTCAATATCATTCCTTTGAACCTTGCCTCCAGCGGTCGCTTGTCTATAAATTTCCATCAGTTACGATAATTTTTTACAGCCAATTTTTCAGGTAAAATATAGAAAATTTTAAGGTTTTCATATAGTAAGGTAAGTGAATCACCTTCTAGCTTCTTCGTCTCGTACTTTAACATCAAACTCTTTGCTAGGAGGATATTTTGGCAAGACCGAAGGATCACAAGGATGAGGCCTTGTATTAAAGAACTGAAAAAGAAAGCACATAACGTAACTGGTTTATTCTGTGGGTAGAGTGTTTCTGCAAAATACAAAAATGAGCGAAAAATGCAGAGTAAATATAAACGAGTTTCTAGTTTTTGTTACCTCACTCTTCAAAGCAGAGGCTGCAGATCCCCGATCTGCAGGATCTATAGAAAGCAAGGTCTCCGCAAGTGCTAATGCTGGTGCAGGAAAGTCGTGAAACATTTCAGCAACACGGCGTTTATAAGGTTGTTGAGGCTTGAAAATTGTTGCGTGAGGCAACTTCGATTTCTTCCAATACTCTTCAGAGGGGGACCCACAAAGTTTGAAAATCTTATGTAACTGCTCGACCTACAAAACAACGTCCAAGAAAATCACTTCACCATCGCTATGAATGCCCCAAATTTCTGTTACTCTGAAGATCAAATATTAAGCTCCCCTTCTTTACATGTAACCTTTTTACATATTAATGAAATTCCATCTCAATATTCGATTTTTAGGCTTGGATTTTTGAGTGAGATAGTTTTTCAGAAAAAAATAAATAAAATAAATAAAAAATAAAAAATCGGTGAGAATGTACCTCTGTTCTACCGGGCATGATAGGTTTGCCGGAATATAGTTCAGCAAGTATGCAACCTGCACTCCATAAATCCACAGCAGTGCCATAATATGTGGCACCGAGTAGAAGTTCAGGTGGTCGATACCAGAGGGTAACCACACGGCTTGTGAGAGGTCGACTCTGATGAGGATCAAAGAAACTCGCCAAACCAAAATCTGCAATCTTGAGGATGCCATTATTGTCAATAAGAAGATTTGAACCTTTTATATCGCGATGCAGAACATTACGACTATGACAATGATCAAGCCCTCGCAAAAGCTGTTGCATGTAACACTTAACCTGGAAAAAAATGATAACACAAAATTAACGCAATCTCTAGGTATCTCTAGGAAGCAGTTTCTAAACCTTTGTTTGTTTTTACTTTTTTCTACCTCAAAATTTACTTCTACTACTAGTCAAAGTAAAACATCAGCATCAACCGCACAAATAACATCATCATTCATTATTATTCACAAATCTCGTGGTCCCCATCACTACTCAACCAAAAAAGTTAGTGTTTAGCTCAAAAAAAGTTCACCCAAACTCACTGTAGAAAGTAAAAAATGAGCAACTGATGAGCCAACTTTTGTGAGTACCTGAGGTTCAGTAAATTTGACACTAGGGTGTGAAGCAAGCCCTGCTAGATCGTGCTCCATGTACTCGAAAACAAGGTAAAGGCTGCAAGACATCCGAGAGGTAACTAGACCTTCTAATTTAATTATATTTGGATGGTCGAGCCTACGTAGAATGTGGATTTCCCGTGCCATGAAACGAACACTCTCGGGCTCCAGATTGTCAAACCTCACTTTCTTCAGCGCGACAATCTTACCTTGATCAAGATCGCGGGCACGGTAAACGTTACTGTAAGTACCCTGACCAATCTAGAGAGAGAGAACCAAAAATTAAAACACACAGAAATAAATTAGCCACTAAGTAAAACATAATTTATAATAGATATTATCAACCACTTTAAATTTTATTTCCATATAGCGCAATGCATATATTCCATGATATCCTGTAACTGTACACATAAACCTAGAATTCCAATTCCTAACCTTTATATCCATTGTGATTTTATACTAAAATTTCAAGTTGTTGACAGATGATAAAAAGATGAATTGTTGGTCTTTTGTTGTCGAAAAGGTGTGACGATCAATGGTGGAAATTATGTTATTATGATCTAAAAATAGTATGAGAAAGCTAAAATCTACATGTTGAAACTTTGTGTTTTGAGGTATGTTTGCTACAAATAAAACAAAAATCATTCTCTCAACTTTCATTTTCAACCACTTATTCAATTGATTTTGACCGTTATTTTTTTTTTTTTAAAGACCACTTCCTTTCACTTTCAACCACACATTTAAAACTATTTTAATCTATCATCTCTATCAAACACAGCCAGGGGGTATTAAGTTATTTGTCCTCATGAGACACTCATACATTTTATGCTTCTATTCTCCTTTTTACTCCAACTTGGCAACTTCACGCGATTCTTACTCCAGTCTCGCATGTGTCATAAGGCAATTGAATAACTGAGGATAATGTGATTGCACGCATGCTTATTCATGCTTGCTGCATTTAATTTTAAGATTAACAATAGTCTAAAAATAGTAAGTTAGTAACAACATCTTAACGCAAGAACGAGAAAGGTTTCCCGGATTTTAACTTCCTCTCAATTACAATCTTCAGAATATCAAACCAGTCCAAGAACACTTAAACAAAGTTAAAGAAATTATGACCTTAATCAAGCACAGTGAATATATAATCTATTTCCTTTGAGATAACATCTAAAAGAAGCACAATTAAAGACCAGTAACAACATTGTAGAGCAATCCTATGTAGGTTCATTAAACAAAACAAATTGGAAAAGCAGCATACCTTATCCAATTTTTCAAAAGAATCAGCCCTCCTAGGCACCCATCCTCTAATAGCTTCACCAGCGACTGCAGCCAACCATGGCGGCCATCCGGCAGAGACCTGCTCCCCTTCCGTTGCTCTAGGTATCACACCGCCCATCCTAGGATGGTGTAACACAGAAAGATACTCAGCCTTCTCTGTCTTCCTCTCAAAATTCACATTGTGAGACCTAGTTGAACCGTTCACTTGCTTATTATCAACCAACACTACCCTCCCATTGCTATTATTACTATCATTGTTATTATTGTCCAACCATTCTTTTACCCTACTACCTTCTTCCCTCCTTGATGATACCCCTCTAGGAACCCGTAAATCTGAGGATGTTTTACTTGACAACCTGTCCTTACTGTCCCCTACTGCATATGGCTTACCACAAACACAACCCATTCTACTTCAAAACACTGCAATCCCTGTTGAACAACCCACCTCTCAAAATCAAATCTTTTTCACTCTATTCCAACAAGAACTCCTCCTCTTCCATTGCTTCGCTGAAACAAACAATTCACCCAATAAACCAACTTTAAACCCACAATTCAACATTACCGACAAGAAAAGATGTAAAATTCCAACTCAGACATCACCAATCTGAAAATCACAGCATAAATAAATGTACAAAAACAAACACCGAACTCATTCAAGAACCCTAAAAGAAATCTTTACATAAAACCCCTGATACAGAAAAGGAGCCCTTAGAGAAATGTATAATTCTTGGGAAAAAAAAAATACAACTTTCACAAAAATCGAAATTGGTTCAGTAAATGGTACCTTGAAATGAATAAGAACACAGTGAAGTTGGGATTGTTGGCAGTTTACCGTTTGACATGGGTAGATCTAGGGCATGGATAGAATTCGGTGCAGAGAGAGAGAGGAATAAAAGGGGGTTAATTTTTTTTCCAGAGAAAAAATGCATGTAGAGTTTAGTTGCGGTGTATTTATATATTTCTGACGGGGAAGCAGCTTTTTTATTCAGTTGGAGAGAGAGATATTAGTGTGTGTGTATGTGTGTGAGCTGTGAAGCCCAAGACGTCTTCCGTTGGGGACATTCTTCCCCTTTTTCAAGATTCATCTTCCTTTTTTTCTTTTCTTTAATTAATAATTAGGAAAAATAGAAAAACTTTTATTGTGAAAATTTAGTGCTGCGGTTAGCGTAATTAATTTCCGTTCATGGTCACTGTTAAGTCAGAAGTCAGCTTGAGAAAGTGAAAGGCGCAATATTAAGACAGATTAGATTATTAAATTATTATAATTATATTTTCGTTTCCAATTGACTTTATGAGTTAATTTTTGGTTTACCCGAATAAAATAATGGTTATTGTAATATTCTTTTTCACAAAAATAAAAAATAAAAAATCACATCCTATTGATAGATTATTACAATATTAGTATTTTATCAATAGATAAGATCATATATATATATATATATAAGATGTATATATTATAACGTAACTTTAATGAAAACATGTTATATGTATAATAATTATAATTTTGAACTCTGTCAACTTCCATTTTTTTCTACATCAACTCTAATAACTATTATTTGTTTCAATACAATGATTAAAAACCTACTCCAACAAACCAAGAAAAAGAATGGGAAATAGGATGATTGAAGAAAGATCAATTCATTGAATATTTGGTAAGAGTTGAGATGGTATTAATTAATTTATTTATAATCTTAGATTTTACATGTAAAATGATGAATGAACCTCTACTTAATTGATATATTATGATTATTATCGATGCATGATAAAATAATTGTGATAAATATTATTATTTATTATTTTTTCACACCTAAAATAATACTTAAAGTTTTGAACATAAGTGGCAACTATTTTATTTCCTGTTTTCTCCGTTCATAAGAATTATTATTGGAGTGCAATAAGTCCCCACGGCTCTACTTGAATTTATGTTTTGGGGTCCATTCCATTGATATCTTCCACCTATTCCCTTCCCCCACCCCCAATCCACCACCTCACCCCCACCACCAAATAATAATAATAATAATATGTTATGAATAATAATTGAAGAATAATTATTAGGTGTTATGAATAATTGAGAATAATGTGGTTGTTATGAATTATGAGGAATAATTTGGTGGATGAATAATTTGGTAAAAGATGTAATTATTATATGTGAATGACTATTATACACTTGATGAAATTATGTAATTACGATTGTGTAATGAATTCAAGTTTTCATAAATAGGGTTTAGTTATTAATGAAATTCATTCCTTAGAATTCCTTAGAATTCATTATCTCTAAATTCTCTCTATTGTTTCTATACTTTTATAACACGTTATCAAAGACGAGCCTCACCATTCGAAAGAATATGAAGGAGTATGTTTCTGATTCAGATCTTATAGATGATCTTACATATCGTAAACCCAGAATTATTATAAATAACCTAATCCATCTCCAATCAATACTTATCTTTCTTTTCTCTCTTATCTTTTTCCCACTTTCTCAACGCCTCACTCTCTCTCTATCTTCCTAATCACCACGTAAAAACATTTATGCAGACAAAGAGAGTTGTAGGCAATTCAAGAATTAGCGAATGGAGGAAATCGTCAAGACGTTCAATTCTTCTCCCAAGAAAAAGAAAAGGTATATATATTATATTACTTTATAATATAATAATATATTAAACTATAATATTCGTTTTCTCGAGATATAAGAGCATACATTATCAAAATCAAATTTTCTCGACTCCATTATACTCGATTTAACGAGAGCTTGATTTGACACCAACATTGATAGGGTAATAACTCGTTTTGAAATATGTTATTATCAAACTTTCAAAATTTACAAATCGATGTACCAACTTTTGAAAAAGTTACAAAATAGTCCTTGAACATTTTGATATTGATAAATTGAAATAGAAAGGAGATAATTTTCCAATCGTAAAACATTGATAAAATATTTTTGACAATTTTACTCTTTAATTGAATTGACAATTTTACCCTTAGGGTAAAACCGACCTAATTTTGACGATTGAAAAATGGATAGAATATTCATGAAGAAATTCTAAATCCATTGATTATATAAAATGGCTTGAAGTCATTGAGTTAATAGATCGAAATATTAATGTAACTCTCGAAGAGTTCAATTACATAATATACTTATTCTAAAAAGGATAAATGTGCTCTTGTGTAAGTAATGAGTAATTGTTCTAGAAGAACAAATCTGCTCCCGTAGAAGCAGTTCAATATTTAATTCGCACTTTATTTCTTTGTAATTTAATTCTTTAATACCTCCTACTTGATGATGGGTTCCAGCAGGTCACTAAGCGGAAGGTTTTATATATTTACGCACTTTATATGCTAAGTGATGGGTAATACTTTCTACTAAGCAGATCCTACTTTCACGAAGAAGTAGTTAAACATTATGCAATTTAATTCTACTTAATTTAAATTTAGTAAATTTATATTTATTGCAATAATTCCCATAAGGTAGGTTCGACCACCCATTGGAGGAAATTTAATTCTATGCAATTTAAATTTATGCACTTTATAGTTTGAGTATATTTCCAATGTGGTGGGTAATACCACACGATTGGTGTGCATATTTTCAATATGGTGAGTTATACTACACGATTGGTTATAACGAATCCTACTCTAGAAGAAGTAGTTGATCAAATATTCTAATCATACTCTCGAAGTAGTAGACGATGAGAATAAAATTACTTCTTCATATATACCGAATATGAATGGAGAAAATTGAGCAAGTGGTACTTGAAGTTACCATTGGATAAATAGATGAAAGTAAAATGCTCAATAGATCCCATGTTGATATATCACATGGAGATATTATATGTAAAATCTCATCGATGATATGAGATTGTATTAATATGAGAATAAAATGTTTTTGAAGAAGCATAATCACTAGATTTCTGTATTTAAATAAAGCCAATATGATATTATTATTATTACTCCAGAAGAAGTACAAAACAGTCGAAGTGGAACATATTGAGAATATCAAAAGATGGCATTAAACACTCGAAAATATAGAAATGCAAAAAAAAAATACATCTTGAATCCATAAATGAGTGATGCGTCTAAGTATAAATACTGCGTAACTCGCCACCATCAACATTAGGATTCATAATGAAATATTTAAAAGATCCGAATTTCTTTTCGCTTGACACCAGGTGAAGTGCATGGCCGACGGGACTGAGCTTCCACGATTCTTGAACATATGCATGAAATTTGATGAGTAGTTCATCAACAATCTTACTAGCGAGAAATAAGTATTTTTACATTGAATGAGAGATAAACTTATTATTTACACGATCTAGAAACGCTAGTAAGCCATCAAAGAAATTGTTAATATTCAACAAACCTATTGGTTTGACATGAAAGTTCCAACTGTCAAGCGATGCTATATTGAATATTTCCTCTAGTGTGTTGTAGCGCCTTTGGAAGGATAATGAAAGCATCACTATTATTCATCATATACATCATACAGCTTGTGGATGGATTGCGCTTGTAGCACCAACCTGCTGGACCCATGGTAGAAGCTGGCTCCAATTAGTATTAGATCCAACTAGATGAAAAAGGTATTACACTCAAAACTCTTATTCCACATGATGGTGCAAACCATTATAAGTCTAGCTAAAAAGTTTGTTGTTGGTTCCTCCATATAGTATATTGATTTCTTGTCTCCCTAACTCTTTTTACAGTCGGTTTGCCATATCCACATATTGGATATGGCCTACCAGTTAGATCCACCAAGAATACATACGGTTTTAATATGGCGAGGTAAAAAGGTGACTTGTATGAGATGATTCTAAAATCTCCATATCCATCTCTACTCCTATATCTCTTTTGCACTATACTTTTAATGTATGAAAATGAGAGATATATGAATCCCTCTATTTAAAGAAAAATTTTCAAACCAATAATTGAGTGCACTATTTACTTTTTGACAAATATGAAAGAGAAAAAATGCAGAAAATTTTTTTAAGTGAAAATGACATATATCATCGGTGATTGAAAAATAATATATATATACATATATATATATCTTAAAATCGAAAAACAATATTTACAATTACAAGAAAAACATTGATCTTCGTTATTACAGAGCTTCCTTATATTAATATGAGAAAATTATTATACTAAAATTTTCTACTAAATTTACAAACAAGGATCTTCTAAAGTAAGTTTTTCAAGACTGTAGCGTTTGTTGATCTTTGAATTTGGCCCATAAGGCCATTAGCTCACCTTATGCGTGTCCACTAGGATGTGTCTCAAGAGCTGTTGAATATCATCCAAAGGCTCCTTACTCAATCCATCCTTAATGAATGCTATTTTATCTTCTCGATTTACGGACAAGTATCCTGATTTACATCGAGTATCACATGTCCATCGAGCACACTTGTAGCATCCTCCTAATCTTTTTGCTCTCCGTTTCTTTGAAAACTACTTTTACCCATACCAGGCATGTATTTAGAGGGAATTGAAACCTCACCGGATAATCGAACCTTTGCTTCAATCAAGCATCGGATATCTTGTGGGATACCCATTATTCATTAGCATCCTTAATCTTTCCAAATTTACATCGATAAATCCTTTTTAAGATTTTAATCGGTAGTGATGGATAGTATTTTCGAAGATTTGAGAGCATATGATCCATTATAATGTATAGATCCTTGTTAGGATGAATTTTGCAATAATTTTGATGATTTATTTATAGAATAATACATGGCGTATGAAATAAGACTCCATTTTAAATAAATAATATGAGCGTAAGAGCTACGATTTGAATTAAATAATAGGCGGATGTGATGCGTATGGTCAGTAACTCAAGTGTTTGAGCAGTAGTAGACAATAATGTCACCAAAAGATGATGGAATATGTCGGTGAATGATTTCTATGATAAATCTTATTGAGCACTATCTGAGATCTTAGTGAAATCGATATAAGAATTTCTTGAACTAGAAGTTCAATAATACTGCGTTTGCAAAACCGGGACCATCCCGGTTTAAATAATTATTGAAATCAATATTTCAAGTGAAGAATTAAAAGAATTCTTCAATGATTGTTCTCGATAAATGATGAAATCATTACTAGCCAATATTGGGAATAAATCCCAAATATATACGGAATAAAGGATGAGAAGTATGGGCCACTCATCCTCCATGTGGACTACTAGATATTATGATATGGATCCACTAGATAGTCACATGTGTATATGATTCGTAATTGGAAGATTACGAAATGATTTGCTCACGGTATGAGCATGATTTCAGATTTAATGATAAAGCTAGTAAATATATATATATCCTAATGATTTGAATAAATCACAAGGATTTGAGTATCATGCATACAAGTGGGATATTATATGGCAAATTATTTAAAGTCCTCAAATAAATTGCGATATCGAGAATAGAATGCAAGCGGTCTAAATTCTCATATTAAAAATTTGAATGATGAGAACATATATGATTAAAATCATACCAACTTTGTATGAGTTTTGGTGTTCTAAATTTTCAAGCATGAGGGGGAGTATTAAAGGTTAAAAATAATATGTGAAATGCATCATGTTATATCCTCGAAATTGAAATACTGAACTTGAAGTTCAAAGATGCATGAAAGGCTATGAATAATCACATATATCACTCACGATGCTTTGATAAGTTAAGCGCCTTGAAGCGTTGATATTATGAGATTTCCCCAAACATATATATCAAAGCAAATTATAAAAGATGGTCTTAATAATTGAGGCATATGCTCTTGAAGAGTATATAGACATAACTATATTGTGTAATCCTACAAGAGGATTGATAATGAGATATCTCGATAAGTTATATCGATATGGGGAAAGAAATGAAATTGAAATGTGTAATACCGATATGAAAATATAGCACTACATATGATCAATGATAATGAAAATATTGAGATATATTGAAGATGATAAATGGTGAATGTGAAATCCTTAACTTATGAGATGATGAGATGATGATGACTATTGCTCAAGTTTAAAGATAAGCATGGTGGTCATTATATGTTGCATGCTCATGAAAGTTAAATTACCGATCGTGTGTGTAGTGCAGAAAAGGAAATTAAAGGATCGGATGAGCTAAACCCGTGTTTATGAGTACCCTAAAGGGTGAGCTAAGCCCAGGAATGAAATAACCTATTAAGTGAGTATTAAATGTTAAATGATATATTTTAAGTGTTAGTTAGTTATGAAGGTTTACTTATATGTTTACATGTTTTTACTATGAATTTATATGCTTTAAATTGTGTGTTTGGAGACATGTGTTCATGGTGAATGTTTTGTAGTTGTGTAAGAAAATTGATCTTGACTCTAAATGAGCAGAAAGAGTATAAAACCAATGTATATGATACTCATACAAATGTATGAAAGATTTTGAAATGCTTGCTGACATACTTGTATAAAATCTGCGTTCTTATTTCTTTTCGAGTGAGGTTTTATCCCATTGGGTTTTTCTGTGAGTTTTTAATGAAGGCAACTTTAAAGGTGTATTCACATGAATATCGTCTTTCTTTTTCCTTCATTAGGGTTTTTCCCAGTGGGTTTTTCCTAATAAGGTTTTAACGAGGCATATTCATGGTATATTGAGAACAATAGGAGAAATTGATACGATGTATCTATTGGATCGAGTTATAATGGAGCTAATGCTTAGATCCAAACGATGATGATATTGAAATCATTTACCGTAAAGATGATATCGATTCTCAAGATATGAAATCAAATGGAGCGGTATTACTCTTTTTCCTTCGATCAAGTTTTTCACGGGTTTCTTGTGAGGTTTTAGTAACATGAATATCCGAATACTCCTATCATTTGGTAGACATCGAGAACAATGTTTTTGATGAAGCAAAGTATATAACCACTCCAAGCTATCCTGTCGGTTTGGAAGTTTTTTCCAATGGGTTTTTCTCCAAACAGTCAGGAAAGACATTTGTATTAATAGTAATATTCGAGGAGTGTTATGAATAATAATTGAAGAATAATTATTAGGTGTTATGAATAATTGAGAATAATGTGGTTGTTATGAATTATGAGGAATAATTTGGTGGAGGAATAATTTGGTGGAGGAATAATTTGGTAAAAAATGTAATTATTATATGTGAATGACTATTATACACTTGATGAAATTATGTAATTACGATTGTGTCATTCGAAGTTTTCCTATAAATAGGGCTTCAGTTATTAATGAAATTCATTCCTTAGAATTCCTTAGAATTCATTATCTCTAAATTCTCTCTATTGTTTCTATACTTTTATAACATAATAATAATAATAATAATAATAATAATAATAATAATAATAATAATAATTCCCTTCAAAATAACGTGTGGAGCTGTGGGCCAAAGACTATCTTGGGCTTATAACAGCAGATTGTGGGCTTCTAGCCTAACGGCCCGACTCTCATTTCGGCCACAATTAAAAGTCTTGTTCAATCTCATGGATTACGGAAGCGCTCTGCAATTTGCCAATCGGGAACACTTTTGCAACCACTCCATCTTCAAATTCTCCAGAAACTAAGGTATGCAAATCTGCAACTCCTTTGGTTCCATTTATTTTACGATTGATTGGTGGTTTCTGGTAGTCTATGAAGAGTATACGTGGATCATTTGACAAAATTATGAGCTTTTACGGTGACGAATTTTTCCTTATCAGAGATTGCGGTTAGCACAAAAGAATCAATATTATCATCATTCTTGATTCGATCATTGCTTGGAAGTGAATTTTAATTACTAAAACATACCTTGTTTCCCAAATCCCAATTCAATTTCTTCTCCAAGACGTAAAAAATTGTCCCCCAACAATGTGTAGCGATTAATAAGTCGACACCTTTAGGCTTATATTATTAATATATGTATTCTCGTTCCGGAGTGGATTGAAGATTATGAAGAAATTAAGTGAGATAAACAAAAGCAATCAAGCAGTGGCTAAAATTCTTTTGCAACTTTATCTAGCCTAAATTTTATGGTTATTTTTTGGAATAAGGAATTGGCCCTTGTTTCAACATGATAAAAGTAGTTTATGCTGTCTTATTTCTGATGGAAATATGCACAAATGAAATAGCGGTTGTTCCAGATTATTTTCTAATATCTCCGACATTTTCTCTGGAATTATCCCTTTGAATCGAAATCTTTAAAGTTTCTTCCCTGTGTATCCTTTCTGTTGATGTATACTTCATTCTGCTCTCCTAATTTTTTATTCAAGCCCTTGTGCATAGAAACCCTGTGTATCCTTTCTGTTGATGTATACTTCATTCTGCTCTCCTAATTTTTTATTCAAGCCCTTGTGCATAGAAACGATTTTTTCCCTAGTACAATGCCGCACTAATGTGCATATGTAGTAAATGATGAATTTTGCAAAAAATCAGCATCACCTTTTGAAGAAGTTGGATGAAGCAATCAAGTAAGTATTTTCTAGGAGGATTGTAGATGGCGATAAAGTGCTTGTCTGACAGAGTTTTTTGTGGAAACCTTTTTCTTTTTTGGCCGCACGTATTTTTTGTTATAGAATGTATGGATAAGAAAATGGTAGAAAATTATTTTGAAAGTAGTTTTATCAAACACGCTCCTCGCCTCCTCCTTCCTAATACATAGTTAGGACTTAGGTAAGTGGTATATCTTTAGGGGTGGGCATTGGTTTGGTTTGCCCTTTTTGGAGCAAACTCAATCCAAACCAATATCATCAATTTAACCAGTTGGTCTAAAACCAAGATAACCATTTTGATATTGGTTTCAACCTAATCCACCCCATTTTTATGTTGATTTGGTTTAGGTTGGTTTGGTTTAATTAAGTTTATATTTATAATTTGTAACTTGTTGAAAATGTAATTATATGTTCATATTTTTCTCTCATTTTTATGGTTGGGTAATATTTGGATTGTGACCAAATATTTTTCTTCAACATTTCTAATCAATCGAGCCAAATATTTGGTAACTCAATAATATTTGGCTTAGGGTTGGGTTTATTGGTTTTGGGTTAATCCAAATCATTCTATAAAATTTAGTGACTGGTTTTAAACCAATTTAACTTTAGGAAAATTTTAAACCAACCCAAGTTAATTTGGGTTGGTTTGGGCTAGTTTGAACCATGGGTTATGGGTTTTTGGCCCACCCCTATATATCTTGGTGCCTTTTTATGTAACTTGAACCCTGAATTATGCTTTGGAGTGAAAAGCAGGTTGTTGTCATATAGCCTTCAATTATCAGCTTAGGATGTGCGCAATACTTCCTTGAGTACATTTCCCAATGTGGGCTTACACAAAACGGGGAGATACTTTTAGAGTTTAACCTAGTTCAGAAATTGGGAATAAAATCAATAACATTTCCTGGTAAACTTATTGGGCTAAATGTTTTGAAGTTGGAAGGAGTTTGAAGATGACAATAGGTCAAGTTAGCTAGCATATAATATGTAACAAGTTCCTTTTCCATTGCATTGTATGTCACTAGTACCTATAAGGTTATCTTTATGAGTGATATAAGCTAGGATAGTTTCGCCGTCAGTTCACATGGATAGATCGATAAATAATATTAAGTGTTAAATTATGTTCAACCGCTGTGAACAATAGGTGGAAAGTCTAAAGTGTTACGGTGTTAACAAAAAAGATTTACTCTGAAGAGGAGCCCCTTCCTGGAATTTACTTTTCTACTTTAGAAGACAACTAGGGTTAGCTGTGGAATTCTCGATGGGATGCTTTATTTTTCAGAAAGTAAATTCATTGTGTGCATATTTTCTCCCTTCCTGTTTCTTTTCTTGGTTATCTTCTGTCCTACCTTTTCTAGGGAAAGTCGTCTTACTAGTTTGAAGAAGTCAAGATGATAGTCCTTTCCGTGAGTGAAAACTTAATATAGATTTGGTTTGTTTCAACTTTCGATCTCTTTTATGAGTTACAAGGGGGAGTTTAGGGGAGGGGAATTGAACCCTTCACTTAAGGGATGGGAGACTGATTCGGATTCCACTAAACCACGCGTCTTGGCAACTTCTCTTCTATGACCAAGCAAAACTCACAGAAAAAGAGCTTGCACTCTACTAATGTAGTAAATCGATATATATCCATCATCTAAACACCAGATACTATTCTGATGAAGTTCACATTATCAATCATTCTCAACCATCATGTGTTTCCCTATACCCAATCTACTCTTTATATCAATCATTCTCAACCATCATGTGTTTTCGTAGACAAGCAATATTCTTTTCAAGATCATAGTAGTTCAGAATCTTCCGACTCTTAAAAGAGTATATAACATGTGTACGTTTTAACTTTTATCCTATGTTGCTCGGACACAGGTATCGGGTGTAGGTACGGATCTGAGTGTCGGATGCTTTGTTTTCAAAAACTTAGGATATGGGGACAAGGTTAAAAAATTAATATGCAAATTACCTTTAAAAAATATAAATATATATTTATTGATCCAAAATTATGGCCAATTAAAACATTGTGACTTGTTGTTTAAGAGGCTAAGAGCCCATTTACTTATAAGTTTTGTAAGATTATTAACGATTAACTACAAGTATACAAAATCCCATTTATTCAGGCCCACTTAAATGTCAGATTATCAATCGTCTTTTTCAGTCGCCTTCGTCATAGAAACCCTAATAGCAGTACAATGTCTTCTTCAATCGCCTCTCAAGCAGCGATCGTCAGTAAGTTTTACGGCAATCATCCATCTCTTTCCTCTATTCGCCCTCTTCGCTGCTCTCTTCTACTGTATGCCGTGTACACATGGAGGATCTAGTACGGATCCCATACTTGTACCACCAGTGTCATGTCGTGTTCACACGGGTACGCCGGCCTGAGAGAAGGGTCCGAGCTTCATAGCTTTTACCTAGCTAAAAATCAACTGCTATTACTATTTTAAATTAAATTTCAATATTAAACACACACCTCATATCACTACTCGTGCCGGGTATTATTCAACCAAAAATGTTAGATTTCAGCAAACTTAGACAAGATGGACCCTTGTTCATGCAAGCCTATATATTTTTGACAGCATTGTCCTTGGTGGCTTGGTGTGATGTGTTCTGTTATCGCTTGGCATTTATTTAATAAATTTATAAATTTGTCGCTGTTATTTGGTACCATGGTATCATCTCATATTCTCTATTCATCCAGGTATCTTGATAATGGGTGGATTATCAATTGAAAACTCTTCGGTTGTCTCCTTACAACCGCAAGGCTCAACCACTGTTGCACCTGCCTCTGATTCAAAGCCAAAGAAGAAGATCTGTTGTGCTTGCCCAGATACTAAGAAGCTGAGAGACGAATGCATTGTGGAGCATGGCGAATCAGTTTGTGAGAAATGGATCGAGGCTCACAAGAGATGCCTCCGTGCAGAAGGCTTCAATGTTTGAAAATGGAGAGAATTAGAGACAATACATATTGAGCTCATTGCTTGTGGTTGGCGATTTTAGAGAACTAAACAGTGTAACAATTCTTGATTGGGAATGGAAATAAATAAGGAAAACTATAACGCCTTGTTTTTATTGTTTCTTTGGAATTTTAAGTTACCTTACCTTACAACACAAGGTTGTTCTTGAGGCCAAAGTGACCATTCTTATTTGGGAAATAAAACCGCAACGTTCTGTTTTTCCTGTTGCTTAAAAATTTGAAGGTATTTTGCCATACAAAGCTGGGATTCTTTACAGAAATACAAAGATTGAAAATCAAAAATTTAAAAATGAGGGCGTGTTTGATTGCATTAGTTTTGCATGGAAAGAGTGTATTTTTCATCTAAATTTTCTTAGTGAGGTGTTTAATACAAAAAATTTTTAAGCAAAACTTTTCCTCCCTACAACTTTTTGAAGCATATTTCCTTTAAATTACATGTAAAACTTGTTTTATGGGGGTAGTGGGAAAGTATTTTCCTTACTTACATGGAAATGGTTTTCCAAATTTTCTTTTTCCATGCATTGCAATCAAACACACACTAAGGTTTTTTCAATTATTTACAAAAATTTGGTTTTCGCGATTGTACCATGCGATCACGTGGGCAACCGCATGTGACAAAATTGGAAATTTCACATATTTGTGCTGTGTGCAACCGCATGCGTGATCGCATGGCACAATTTTTTATCTTTTTTTTTAGTTTTTTACTAGGAAATTGGCCGATAAGTTATGAACGGAATATAATTTGCAAAAAAATGATATTAACACCAGCAAAGCTGGTGGTTGGAATAGGCTCGTTGAGAAAAGCGAAAAACATATATTATCCGTCTAAAACGAACACCGTATGCGAATTTTATGCCAATGTACACAAACTAACAAAAATGATTAGCAGAAATCAAAAATTTTTGTAAGATGACACACTATGACACGCTATTTTACAGTATTAAACATTGTTACACACACTTTGTAATTTCTTACACACAATTTGTAAAAAACAATACAATCGCATGGGGTTCACACCATGCGATCACATGTGCTACCACATGGTTGAAATCTAGGCCAAAATTTTGATGCCAACTGCACGATCGCTCATGCATTTGCGCATATGTGAAATTTCAGGATTTTTGGAATTTTGGGGGTAAGATTACAAGATTTTTGTAAATACTCCTTAAAAGTGGGATGTTCCAATGAATGGAAGTTAAATGGTGAATTCGAATAATTTCCTCACAAAGTCGTCCTTCATTGATTCATCTCTTTTTACAGAGGATCTCAGAAATTCCAATTCTTGACTAATGAATATGAAGGTGTGAATTTCCAGACTTAAGACAATGCACGCTAGAATGACATTGTTTGATTCGCATCTCTGTTTACAGAGGATCTCAGAAATTCCAATTCTAGTTCTAGATTAATAAAACACGAAGCTGTTAATTTCCTGACTTAAGACACTGCATGCTAGAATGAAATCTGAATATCTGATTTGGTCTCTCACCGTAGAAAACAAAAATATCCCAAGCGGTATGGATCAAAACCCTTCACGGGCTCAGATATCAAATTTTCAAAATGCAAACTCTAGTAATTATATTCAAGAAACTTGTGGCACATGCTCACATCTCTGGGACCGACATCAGGATGTAGAATACGAGGTTACAAGTATCAAATACAAATCAAACTACGCAATCTCAATTGAACGAGTGGACAAGAATTTCAGACAAAAATTTCATTTCACAAAAAAAATGAATCTAAAATTATGGGTATCTATCTGATCTGAGGTCGCCATAGTGGACACGATGAACACAGTATAAGCAATGCGAAACTGAGGGCAATACAAGACTAGGCAAAGATGCTCTCACTAATATCGCACCACATCTTGGAGGCACTCGTAAAAGTGTGACATTTGGATCTTTTCTTTCCCAGAGTATATGGCTTCTGCTGCTCCACCATCTTCCCCTTGAGCAGCCATTTCAACAACCATGTAGAGCTTCTTGATCGGCATCTATAAAATCAACAAATCCAATAAACATTATATAGGCCAATTCATGTTGTACTTATAAATTCCTTTTTCATTAGTATTATCGTATTTTTAAAACAAGCTTGCGGCCAGATTGCATGATTGCTTGGCAAAGCTTAATAGTTTTAAAGTGGTCAAAGATACCTTTTTATCTGCATGTTTTGTAGGACACACAGCTTATTAGAAGCTTATTATCAGCACCATTCTGTAAAACAACTTACTAGCACCTAGGGCTTGTTCTATACACCATAAAATTTCACTACCTTCCACTAACTTTTTATCTCTCATCATTTTCAACCACTCATACAATTATTCAACATGTTTGAATATATTTTACTCAACTTTCAACCACACATCTAACACGTCGTTCGTAAATCTACATTATACAAAATTGTTGTGCATAGAACAAGCCCTTAAGAAGCATGATCATTCTATCATTACTTTTTCATGATCCGTATGACGTGTTTCCCCATTCATTTATCTGTCCATGTGTAATTACAACCTTGTGGTTAAGAATAGAGAGGCAGAATTTTAACTTACATCGTTCAATGCCTCAGCAGCAGAATCAACATCATCAGCCGAAAATACATTAAGCTGTTGTAACACCTGAAATGTACGTTGAGTGAACAGATAGGAAAGAGTTAAGTTTCAGGTTATCGAAGTAGGACATAATAAGTAGAAAAATCCCACAAAATCAATTAATGTCAACCTGGTAGTGAGGCAAAAACTTGGAGAACACTAACAACCTACCCACACCTATCCGATCCCCATTAATTTACATTAACACATGGAAAAAAACTCTCTAGATAAAATAAAAGTAACTTCTTATCAGTGAGAGAGAGACAGATAGCTAGAAACCATTGCTTCCAAAACCAAGCTTATCGAAATCCACAATCTTCGTAAGCACAAAACATGAACTTAGCATATGTTTGACAAAGTAAACTACAAACTTCCTATAAAAACTCGCACATTTTCCCAAGTCACAATTTCATTCTCTCAATCATCTCTTGGCCACTCGTTTACCTAGTTTCTAAATACCCTCCAAATAAACCCATAAACCAGTATGTAGACTACTTGCCTTAGCAATTGAAGGAAGGAAGACTTAAGATTGGTCAACTTGCGTATCAAGTGCTGATGGTAACAAAAATAAAATTGCAACCTTAACAGTAATCAAAGTCTACGATCATTAAGTGTGTCATCAAACACATGGAAATTCTTCTCGGTTACACTTAACTTGTAAAAGAAAGCAAAATTCACAGCTGCAGAAACGAATCGGAATAAGGACCCGATGTACCTTTTTGGCATCTTTTGTTTTCAATGTTGGAACATGGAATGTGACAGAAAATGTATCTCTCACGCCAATTGATTCTAAGAAATTCACCTCACTTGTAGTTCCTATCACAAGGATTTTTTTCCCCTGAGAATATTAGACAAGAAATAAGATGATATTAGAATTACTTAGAAGCAAAGGAAAGCTATACCATGTTTCAACAACTCAACTCAACCACAGCAGGAGAAAGCCAGGAACCTTCATTTACAATCATAGAATCAACAAATACAGCAAGCTATGATTTCAACCAAACTACTCAAAAGAAAATGTTGTTTCCATTGACCTCTTCATAAACCTTCAAAACTGTCTCGACTTAGGCTTGTAAAAAGTCACTATAAGGTATCATGACTCCAGTTCAGATCCGAACAAATTCCTTTGAACTGTTGTAATATATTTGTTGATGCCAAAATGCATTCTCAACTACCTTTTATCTTTTTTCATTCTTACCATCCAATTCTCATTTGTAAGATCAAAATATATCAACTAGCTAAACAATATCATTGGCGTCATACATATCAATGGCGATCACTTTTGCATACGTGGTGCAGTTTAAATGGCTTTTAATTTAATTAACTAATGATGATGGAATCATGGAATGGCTCGTACCCTTCATGTTATTAGGCAATCAATTGTTTTTGTGTGCAATAGGCCAAAGAAGTGAATTTTTTTTAATAAAAAATTAAGCAATAGGGCACCAAATTGTATGCCTAAGTCAAGGAAGAGAGTTTTTGTCAGCTTCATCCCTATCTAATGCTTGGGCACGCTTTGTAGAAGATTGATCTTATAGACCCCTCTGCCAAGTCTACAACATCCATTCGTATCTAGTATTTTCCGTATACCCCTCTGCCCTGACTCCATAAGCTATTTGGACAGTGTAACATCCTTAAAATATTATAGGCAGTTATTAAACATTTTTTAGTGATTTCATTTAAATTCATGGAAAAACGAATTATGTAGACCCCACATTTTTTTATTTTTCACTTTCTTTTTATCACTCTTCTCTCATTTTCTTCACTTTTCCCCACTTTTTCTTCATGGTTTCTCGTGCCATGTCTACATTCCCACATCCATCCAACCATCCTCCACTTACTATTTTATATTAGTTTTTAAATTTGTTTTTCTCTCCCTCCTTTTCACTTTCCCCTCTCTTTTTCTGCCTATACATTCTTTCATTCTTCTTTACTTAAAACAATCTTCTCTCTCTCTCTCCTCCACATCATCTTCCAATCCACACATGCATTGCAGATGCTCTTAGACAAAAAGAAGCCTTCCCTATTTAGTTCTCTCTCTCTCCTCCACATCATCTTCCAATCCACACATGCATTGCAGATGCTCTTAGACAAAAAGAAGCCTTCCCTATTTAGTTGGATGCTTTTGCGATGTGAGGAAACTAAAGTTAAAATCTGCTGTCATGATCCTGATCCATAGACGGTGATGAGGCGGTTACGTAAATACATTAATTGAACAGTATCTGAATCCAACATCATAGATAACATTTAAAAGGGCCAAATCAATTACCCCTAATTACGTGCCGGATCATTGCCCATGGATACTGATCATCTACGAATATCATTAGTCTAATATATCTCCTAACCTCGCATCGCTACTCATTTTTTATTTAATTGGCCTTCATCTAATAAGAATCAGAGTTCGTCTCATGTAGATTTCTAGGAAAATCATTTCGCTATCACCATTTTTAACCACCTCTTTAGCTCATATGACAACCTTTTCAATATTTATAGAACTTCTCTATATTTTTCAACCAAATAGATACAAGACTATCTTTCAAACAAAGACTCAGCATGTTGAATTTTATCTTTACACTGAGGTGAATAAACCTATCTGAGTAGGGCTGGGATAGGCTGGATAGGATTCCACACTATGAATCTTTTCCGGAAGGCAATAAAAGGAGATCGATAATTATGCAAATAACTTACGGCCTAAGCAAAAGCTGGTCAGTTTCACACATGTGATGCACTTCTCTTGCAAAGTTTATTTCAAGCTTTTATGGTGTTAATCGAATAAGATAAAAATGCTGCACGAGATAAAATTCTTACTCTTCAAACTGTTCACATAATGAATCACATGGAATATTGTTAGACCTGCAGGGTATTTTAAAGTATATCCTACGAGATGAACATTCAGGTTAAATTTCTGTAGGTCCTTCAAGATATACTTTCAAGTCAAATTATGTAAATTATTCATGGTAGATGGGCTCTAAGAAATTCTAATGAATGTTCTAGTACGATATGTTCTATTGTTATGCCTTATGTTTCTATTATGTCAACGAAAAATTTGCACAACTTGAGCATTTTCTCACACACTCATACTTGCTATTCAAATAGAATTTATTCAAATTGTGCTAAACAAGTGATGGGTTGCTTAACAGCAATATCAATGGTCATTAAGAAATTTAGAGAACTTTTAGGATTTTTTGTTAACTAATTTTATTGTTTCCGGACAATACAACAAAAATATTAGTCTCATTGTTTTATTGAAGTTCGTTATCACTTATCAGAGACTCATTCTTGCATTTATAATGTTTGTAATATCTGAATCAATTTTGTTAGAAAAATGTATTATCATAATATTTTGAGAAATTTACAATATACACCAGGAAGATATGGTGTATTTCCAAGTTACACGCCGCAGATAAATATTACCAAATCACACTCTCCAACATATCCTAGCAAAACTTAATAGAAATAGTAAAATATTATAATTACCTTTAAATTTGTAAAATAAAAAGGAAAACCTTCCTTAGGAGTTAGGAGTCCACCATTGGGAAAGAGCTTTATCTTATTTCGATTTTTTTCTCATTCTGTCCGGTGTCAATGGTTGATTAGGTCTTTCAAAACTAAACCATAGTCTCTAATATTTAACAATTTTGATGTTTTTATGCATTCATACATCTTGTAATGATTGATTTGGCAAAATATGTTATTCTGTTCGAATTTCAAATTTTTAGGGCTATTAGTAGGTTGAAATCTTATAATCGAAGTCAATAGGATGTGTGTTTTTATGTGTTTTTATGTGTTTTGATGTGATATAGGAAAGAGAAAAAGTTGAATTAAATGGTGGAGATTTGTGTAGTACATGTAGGTCCCACAAAATTTGTGTGTAAAAATGTGTAAAAATGTGTTTTTATGTGTAGGAGAACATGGGCTTAATAATTTTGCAAGCAACTCTATTCATGCCATTTGTAATGGCATATTTGTGATTTTTACTAATTTATTTATCAAGTCTTAACAACAAGTGTTAACAAGTTATACTATGATTGCTAATAAAACATCAGCATGTAATCTGTAAATAGTAAAAGAAAACTATGAAAATTGTTAGTAAACTATCTGCATGGTATGTTTTATAAATTTTCCAAATATTTTTCAATGCAAAGTCTAGGCAGCCAAAGTGTGAGGGCGTTGGACCCTTAACTGCGATCATTTTATCAGTCACAATTACACATCACACATATTCACATAAAGAAGAAAAAGATGACCAATTTATAAGTGAAATGGTTAGTCTCAACTGGTATTGGGCCTTGCGTGGAAGCCTAAGAGCAAAATCGGACATCTTCATACAAAGCAAGAATTTTCCGTCGATTCATTGACGAATTGCTATAAATCAGAGTACAATTTCATCACCTTGAAACTTTCCGGATTAGAGAATTCACATTGACGCCCTTTTTAGTGCTATTATCAATTCTTGTGAACAATAGGAATATTTCAGACTTACCTTGGTACAATTACAGACACAAAGAAGCAGCTTAAGACATCCTTGCCAACAACGGATACCAATAAAAATTCAGATTCACTAGAGCCTCTACTTGAACATCAATAGTTAGAAGTTACCTTTGGCGGATGCCGTTTCATGAGCACCATCAATGTCTGAGAAATCACATTTGAAAATCGGGGGCCAATGGCAACATACTCCAAAAGTCTGCATTAGTAAACGAATGTTAGAAGAGAATGGAGAATGCAAAAGATCAAAGAACTATTCATCTACATTGAACAGTAGTTACCTTTCAATATCATCAAGGACGATTATGCTTAATGGTGATTTATAAGCATCCTCGAATACCTACGAGAAAAACATATCAAATAAGATAGCCGGACCTTATGAATACGGCTATGCAAGTTATCGCATTTCAATATTACCAGACTGTACCTCTCAATTTAAATGACAAGTTCTATTGAGTGGAATTTAGTTATATTTTACAACACCCCAAGTAAGAGGTCCCAAAGGACAAAACATCCATAAGATGATCGGGGTAAATTTGTCAATGTGAATTTACAATTTAAATGAGGTTGGAATGAAATGGACAAAAATAATAATAATATTAATATTAATATTAATAATAATAAATAAATAAATAAAATCCATTCAAATGCTTGGGCATCTCTTGCAGAGAATCATACACTGACCCCAAGTTCATTAAGGGTAAGGCTTGCTCACTAAGCCTAAAGATATATCTTGAGTCAAAAAAATATTTTAAGACGGAAACAAGCAAGGAATCCTTTCCAAGTAATACACAGGGAACAAGTAGATCAAAATGTGAAGGAAATTTTCGATTTTACATGCATAACCCGATTATTTCTACTGAAAATAGTTAAGCAGTCAAAAAGCCAAAGAAAGAACCTTCACTATCTGAGCACATTTACTTCCTTCACTAAGCCCAATCATCGTTTCGGCAGATATCTAGCAGAACAAAAATAAAATTTTAAACAAGCACACGTAGAAGAATAAGAATATGAGAGGAGGAGAACACAAATACATAAATCCGCAGAATGAGTGAGAAATGACTTACAATCTTGACATAAGGAAAATCACTTTCAATACCAATACTCGCCGCCATGGCAGTCTTACCACTGTAGCAGATAAATGAAATTTAGAGGATTATTGGCAAATAACACATGGAATCCAAAATAAGATAATATTTACCTGCCACTTGGGCCTTCAAGAAGACAAGTAACAATAGGGCTTCCTTGACTAACTTTAACTTGTTCGGCCAAGAGCATAGTTCTTCTATATATGTGCTTGTGTTGCTCACCACAATCCACTATGCCATTAAGTCTGCGTGACATGATATGTTGAATATCTTAATTTTCTTATATGTGAACCTATTATGAAATTTAATGATAGTTGGTATAACAACAAGCAGGCATAAGCAGCAAATCAACAAAACTTATGACGTCAATTTCGTGAAATACCCCAATCTACCCCCCATCAAAACAATTAACCACTATATTGCCAAGTGTAACACATTCCAGAACCGCAGCCTGAGAAGTGAGTCACGTCATAGCCTGCAGACACGTGGAAATTAACACATAGGTTGCACAAAATTTGGCTGACAAGCCTCAATAAGGGTGTTATGTAAAATTTGTCATTTTTAACATACAACTGAAATAGAGTGCAACCAAAGCCACACTACTAGCGGGAACTAATCCCCATACTGGCAGAAACTATAGAACTATAGTGAATATGATATGAAGTCTACTGTACCTGCATCGCTCAAGGTCGTCAGTAGAAGCTCCAAATGCTGGAATTACTTCTTGAAGGGCATTCAGAAAATCGTCCATTGTGACTTTTATGGACTCCTCATCCACTGTTCTGGTAAGATCATCCAGACTTAGTTGTCTGTTTAGTGCATATGACACTGCACTTTTTACAACACCTTCAAGTTCTGCTCCACTATAATTTTTTGTCCTAGCAGCTGCATAGAAGATAGAAATGAGTGATATTCGAAGTATATGAATTTCTCATTATGAATCCTTCTCATAATGTCGAACAAGTTCTTAAAACTAGTGAGAGCAATTCATAATGTGGACAATACTAGTAACGTCATCTTGATGTATATTGTTTTAGTTTTTAATGACAAAACAAAGATAAAATCTTCTAAAAGCATATAAGATTTGGCGAATGGGAAAAACAACATTTTCCTGTTTCTAGTTTAAAATAGGAAAGCAGGAGTGGTTCTCATTTGTGCACCCATTATCGATTACACTTATTAGAAGTATAAGATGCATACAGGAATGTTAGGGACTAAGTACTGATAATGACAGATGTAACATGAAAATCACATACCAAGTTCTTGCAAGTTTACATCTGGGGCAAGAAAAGAATTCTCTTTCATCTTGTTTGTATGAATCTGCAGAATTTGTAAACGTCCATTCTCATCAGGGAGGCTTATCTCCACTTGGACTTCCAGGCGTCCGGGCCTGAAGTGTGAAAATAAAAATTATTGCATATTAGACTGGTCATTATATATAAACTTAAAAGCATATCAAGACATCGTAAATTAATACTTAAAAGCATATCTAGACATCGTAAATTAATACTTAAAAGCATATCAAGACATCGTAAATTAATCAACTTTGAAAATGTGATCATCTTCATTAAGCTAAGAGAAACAATACCACCTTTAGCAGGAGAAACTGAAATGAAATAAGAAACTATAGGTACCTCAGTAGTGCTTCATCAAGCAGATCTTTCCTATTTGTCATGCCAATGAGTAAGACGTTATTCAAGGCCTCCACACCATCTATCTAAAGAGCCAGCAATGGACAATTAGTTAATATTGTGTAGCAGCCAAGAATAGCATTCACAACAAGTTAAATCTCCTGCCAACTACAAGAGAAGTCATTGATTTACCTTTGTAAGGAGTTGGTTAACAATGCTATCATGCACTCCGGTCCCATCTCTAGTTGAACCCCTAGACTGCAAATCCAAATAAAGCATTCATTGCTTATTTGATCAATTGTTTGATACAGTAAACTTGTGATTGAAGGTAAACAATCACACAAAGTCACGATACATGGGGGCTATATTTGGCTGGAAAATTTACTATTCCAAAAAGGAATTTCATCCAGAATATAATCATAAGGCAACACCATCTAGAAAGAATGTTCACAACTTAGTAAAATGGGTAGTGTTTATAAATATATGGATGTAAGTGGACAAACTTACAAATCGTTGGATCTCAATCAACATTAAGCAATTGCGAGGCGGGCAGTCATTAACTTAAGAATGCAAGGAAGAAAACAGAATGGCACCCGACCCGTCATCAGAATGTCAATAACCACCATTCACAAAAGTAACAGTTTCATGCATCTCATACTTTTCTCACTTTCTAAAATATAAATTATACCATACCTTGCGTTAGGTGATAGAAACAAGCCAATAAAGATCTAAAGTGCAGGAAAAGTAGATGGCCATTGTCAAGGGGGGAAAGCAAGCAGATGCATGCATGCAATAAAAGGTAAAGTTAAATTACCGATGTTATACCTTACAGATTGCATCAATTTCATCGAATATGATCACATGTAAGTCACTTTCGTCACCTGAAAAAATGAATATGAACAAAATCATGTCAAAGATACAACATGGCAAGAAATTCTTCTTTTTCTTTTTTTCCCTTTTCTCTAAGACCATTCATTACCTTTGGTTCGTTGATCTTGCTCAGCATCGGCAAATAAATCACGTACATTTTTCTCAGTTTCACCAACAAATTTGCTCAATACTTCAGGTCCATTGACAATCTAGATTTATGCAAAGTTGAGGAGGGGGAAAAATTTACAGTAAATTAACATTCAAATGTAGACAAGCCAGGCAGAGTTGGGAACCCTAAACATAACTACAAAGTATCAAGGACATTAATAATTCTAATAATTCTTAGCACATTACACGATAATCCTAGGACAGGAGTGCCAAATATTTAGATCAGAGAGTTCCAGAAAAATATTTGCTTCATCAGGAAAACGCATGTCGCATGTTGAGAGATAAGCCATAATACCCAGCTAGAACCTCAAAAATATTTCAATGAATCCGAAGTATAAATAAAACTGAGCAACACTGTACAAAATCCAGATATACTCAGATGGGAAACTAATTTGACACTGTATATGTATTAGAGGAACTTTCAGATTCGATGAGAAAGAGTTGGATCATATGACTGAACTGATATTTAGCCTGAGGTCTCCTTCGAGCACCACTTGATTCTCCTAGGTGAAACGAAACATTAAAACTGAAACTCGTAATTGAAATAGACTCTGATTCTGTGTTCAAAAATATGAAAGTGCACTAAATGAGTCAGGCCATTGACTTCCAAACCTCTCCGCGACCAGTCTCTATCTTATGTGAAAACTCAACTAAATAAAAATTCTGTAAATCTCAAGAAACTTAAGAATAAAGTTAGTATGATGGTGGAAAACAATCTTACATCTGAAATTGAGCAATTAATATCTCAAAATAAAATATAGCAGCATCTCTGAAGAAAACATTTATCTATGTACCTTTGGATCCTTCCCATTCAACATTTTTCCAATCTGGCGGGCCATTAGAGTCTTCCCAGTACCAGGTGGTCCATAAAGCAACATTCCCTTAACGTGCTTGATACCCAGTCTAAAACAATTAGTCTTATATCAATTTCTAAGCGAAAGCAAGTGAACAACTTATGAATTGACCGATTACATTCACATCAGAATAGATCACACTTAAAAAGCTAATCAAAAAACTTCAAAAAATGTAGTCATACTTAGAGGTTACATGCGGAGGGAAAACTCTGGAGGCAAAAGCCCTTCGAAAAATATCAGCAAACTCTGCGCTCAAGCCTCCTATACCCAAAGACTCAAGGTTGAATTCTTTGTGTTTAAAGATATTGCTGCTAGCAGCTTCGCGTTGGTTGACAATCTGCATCAACTCAATAAAAAATGCATGTCAATAAGTTGCTCTGTTGAGGACCATACAAAATTTGATGCATATATCGCCCATAAATGAAAAGAAAAAGGCTTAACCTTTATTCCGCTTGAGTTTGATGCTTCAAAAATAATGTATGTATCATTTGATATCATCCCTCTTTCCATACTGCTTGAATTTTCTTGATTCTCCAAATTTGCTTGATTGACAGTAAAGTAGTATCCATTTCCATGATACTCAAATGCCACCCTTTGACCTGTCGTCATAATCTGCATGTATAAGGGCAGGTTGACTCCATCAAGAAAAACTCGCTAAATATTGATAACTAGGAAGCAGAGAAGTATAACTGTTTTCAAAGTGAATAATGACGTTTTGTGTCAAAGTAAATAATGGCATTCTTATATCCTTTGGGAAAATCTCAAGACATGTCTGTTACAGCACATATGTGAGCTTTCTCCAGTTTCTTTCTTTCTCTTTCTTTAATTTTTTGGTTTGAGGGCGGCGTGGGTGGGTTTGAGTATGACAAGTGAATAGAATGGTGCTCGACTGTTAAAATAATCTCCAAAGAAGTTCCACACCAATAGCATCGTCATGAAAATAGCTGTGACTGGTGAATGGATCAAATGAGTGAGATACAATATTCCAAGAGCAATAGTTCTATTCAAGTTTCAGAGTAAGTTGATGCAAGAGAAGTTAATCAATAAATAGACATTCAGGTGGAAGTAACAGAGGACTATTCTTGAAAATGGGAATACATCGTCAATGCAAAGAATTGATATTTCTGTAAAATCTAATTCTTGTTGGGGCTAAAGATATACTGAACATGTGCTTTATGTAAGATCACACAACCAAATATAGGCATTTCTTTGTCCAAAACTCTTTAAAAAACAGGAGCCTTTTGATCAAGTGTTGAAATTCTAGGAGGCTATTTGAGTACAGAACAGCCTATGTGAAACATTCTAGTCAAACCTTAATGTTGGTGAATATATTATGTCTAGTTGATAGGAATAACCTCTGCGGCATGGAGCTCAGGTTGTTACATTCGGAGCTCTGAGAAGGCGCTGTTTCTAGGTCTTTCGTTTAAGTAAATGTGAGAAGGGCTGAGAACCCAAGTAAATGAGAGAAGGGCTGAGAACCCATCTACGCCATTGGCGTCACAAAACTTCAATAAGGCTACAGAGCAAGATAAAGGTGTAGCACCTACCTGGTTCATATATCTATTCCGAATTTGCTGAGACAAAAGAACAGCATCCACCTACAAGTCAACAGACTTTGTGTCAAGTTGATTGGACAAAAGCACGAGAGTAATGGACTCTGCCATAATTTGTAAGAATAAGCCACAGAGCTCATATTTTTAAACAACAATCTCAAAATAAATCATATGCAACACTATAATCAGATAGGAAATGTACCATAGATATTTAGGACCCAGGAATTAAAAAATTACCCTTTCCTCTCTTCCTGCTTTTTTAACAAACTCCAACTCGAGAGTAAGCAAAGCAAGATTGAAATCTTCAGGTGGAGTGAACCTACACACGGGAATAAATAACCATAAAAGCATGGGTAAGGTGATGAGATAACATTAACAACTAGCATATATGAAACTGAAAGCATCAAACCTCTTGACAGATACTGGGTCCTCAGTAGACACTTTAGCCTGGCGACGATGAACAGCATTAAGCGCAATGCGGCCACTAGATACAGCTTCATGGCCAGTACACAGTGGTTAAGGCATCACAAAACACTGAATTGAATCTTAATAAGTTAGATAGCAAGTCACGAAAAAGCAAGCCCTTACGAAAGCGATTCTCATGTTCTCACTTGAGCACAAAGCAAGTAGCAGTCTGAGTTTTAACCAAAAAGGGGAAGGGAAGGTGCCTCGGGGTTGGGGGTAGTAAATTTGTATTCAGTCAAATTTCAAACATTTATCAATGCGAATTAGCAGGATAGCTTTGTCAAAACCAAATGATGTTCAAAATCTGCTAATCAATACTTCATCGAAATCAGTTATCTTAAAACACCTGAAATCTGCACCTCGTGCTATCAGATACCTTGGAACATAAAAATCAAAATTAACCTATGGTTTTTGACATTTCTACACCATAGGCAATCAAACATCACAGTACAAATCTATGGGATTTAGTTTTTTCGTTTTTCATAGAAAATGTGATCAGCGTTGTGTGCAGAAAATGCGAAGAAGCATCAAAAGGATATGTGACAGAAAGAACGAAGGAATCAGCAACAAGAGCGAAGGCGAGCCTGGATCCAGGGACAAGAAAATTTCTGACATCGGAGGGTGATACGTAAGCGAAATTGGTGTTGACGAGATCTTTCCCCGGAGTGTTCGTCACGATCATCGTCTGTGACCTTCCGGCCATTTTCTAGCCTCAGTGTGATTGCAGCAGGGAGATCTATATGTCCGTCTAAAGAGTGAAAAATGAAAATTCAAAACTGATAACCTCCTCCCTTCTCTCAAGTATTTATGCTTTTTCTTCGGTCGTAAGGAACAAGGAGGTCAGTTCGAGCACGCGGTTTTTGGGAACCCAATTGGGATGCAACAATGTTTATTCATGTGGCAAAAAATATTGTTATTGATATTGATATTGATATTGATATTGATATTGATATTGATAGTATAACCAAAAATCTCTCCAATGCATCAATATTTATGTTTCTTTTTTTTTTTATCAAAGATATTTATATTGTATACATAGCAAATTATTATTTGATTTTCAGAAAAAGAATAGAGAGAAATAAAATGATTAGATAGTGAACTTTAAATTAATGATAGATATTTTCAAGTATAATATTTAAAGTTAGACATTACTCTTGATAATGTCTAGCATTTAATGTGTTACATAATTAATTTTTTGTCATTTATCAAAAAATATATATATATTTACATTGTTACATTAGAGGTGCTATTATTACACATAATAATATCATAGGGGACTAAAAATTATCATCTAATGCCCGACTTGGGTGATTATATCAATACATCCAATTATGTGATGACATATATTGAGTATGCACAATAATCTATCCCATCGTTTTTGCCTAATAACTCATTTTTTGCTTGCAAAAACCAAATTAGACATTAAAAACCATAAATTTACAATAATTATCACTCATAAAATAAACACGATTTATATTTCAAAACTTCATCGTAGACTTTCTCTCTCCACATGACTCTCTCCCTGGATTACAACTCAAAAATCTTTATTACAACTTCACAATAGTCCAAAAACAAAAAAAGAAAAGCAAACAAATCATAAGGAAACGATCACCAGTTTAAGTAATTACTGACCCCAATAATCATGATCAAAATATTAAAACACCATTCAAACTTATTCATCATCATTGCTCCCAAAAAGCTTATTGAAACAAATACGCATAATAACGTAGACAAATAAGACCAGGCATGATTTCATGCTTTAGGGTTACAGCATTGTTGGGGTGTTTTCAGGATGCATACGACTTGTGTTGAGAAATATTCCACCAAATTATGGTAAAAAACTTTGATCGGCGATTATGGTATCGCCAAAAAAATTTCCAAAATTTTGGAGTCCCCCTCGTCGTGCTAATTATAGATCTGGTATCTAATTTCTCAACGAAGATCATACGTGACTAAAAAATACTCCGGGAGTGCCGTAACTTCGGCATTCCCGGGAGCAATCGAACATTTTCGCAAATAAGGCATAACAATCAATTTACATTTCCCCCTCAATGGGTAAATTCATCGCAGCCTCCGTTTCATTATGTTTTCGCTTCTTTCCTACTTGAAATTAAATCTCCACAGAAGCCAATAAAAACTAAGAGAATAAGAAAAACAGTGATATAGGTTTGTTAATTATTTGTTTTTCTGAATGATGATATGAACTTGATTCGAGAATGGTGAATGTGGATGAGAAGGAACGAGAGAGAATATGAGCTTAAACCCCAAACCTCGAAGGCAATATTCGAACGCAAACTTCTTGCTAATCTTTTGTACACTGTTTTTGTGAGACGAAATCTGCATTTGAGATATGGAAATGGTGGAATTAAATGGATTATTTAGATGCAAAATTGTAATGAAAATTTCAAAATTTCAAGAGATATGATTTAGTGATAAAAAAATAGTAAATCTTATGATTTAGCGAGGGGGACAAAAAAACGAGAGAGGCAAGTAAATGGGGCAAAAGGTGGCTATGATTTATTGGTCATTATGCATTGAAATTGAAAATAAATTAAATGCATGCATTAACAAATATGTGATAAGGGGTCATAGTTATAATTTACAATGTCAATGAAACTATTATTGAAAATTAGAATTAGCTCTTTTTTATATACATTTTAATTTTCAAATATTAAATTACATATATATATATAGATATATATAATTATTTAAAAATTTGAAACATTATAGTGCCACGTTACAACAATTTTCTATTTATTTTAAAAAAATTTAAAATCTCTTTTTATTTGTTTTTCCCATGCTAAAAGATATATTAATTTTAGATAGTTTCATAGGTAATATATATTGAGCGGTTCAAATGGTAGGTGATTTTTTGTTTTTTATTCTTTAAAAAAACAGTGAATAGTTAAAAAGTAAATGAATTTATGATGAATAATTAAATAATTAATTAGAAAAAAAAACCGAAAACTACAAGTTACATGTCACATTTCAGTACTGCGCATGCCACTTAAAAAAAAAACTATTGAAATTATCATTTAATCATTTCTTCATTCTTTCAAAAAATTGTAAGTTTCAGTGACCACAAAATAGGTTTTGAATTTAATTGGTACTTCCATTTTGGACCTTAGGTTTTCAAAACTTATTATTTTATAATATTTTCAAGGACCATGCTACAACACCATAATAAATACCATAATGGTTGACATAATGGATATGTGGCATGATCCTACAATTTCAACCACTTCATCACTTTTAGATGGACGGTTATTAAATATGCCAACAACCATTATGTCAACCATTATGATATTCATTATAGTAGTCTAGCATTTCCCTATTTTCAAATATTCAATGTTAGGTAACATTCATTATTAATCAATACTAATTCAATGCACATATGGTCTTTAAATAAGTTTTTCAAAATTTAAATTGCCTATGTATGTTTTTAAAGTTTCCATTTCGACATCCACACCTATTTAAATGTTATCCACATTATAGTTTCACTTTGGACTTGATTATACAATTAAAAAAATTTACAAACTCTTATCAAAATCGCTTTTATAGATAAAATTCGGCAGTACTAGTTTTATGAAATTGCGAGTAAAAGGAAAAAAAAGAAATTAAAAACAGAAGAAAATAGTTGAACAAATGCGTAATCGAAATTGTTAAATGTTTAACTGATTAGATTCTCTACTTCCTAAATTAACAAATTATTATTATTATTATTATTATTTATTTATTTATTTATTTATTTTTTGGTTGAGTTTCAATTTTGAGTTTTGCATCATGAACCTAGTTCAATTTTTTTAAAAATAATTTGAGCCTTCATCGCACAATTTTTCCTTTTTTTCTGTTTTTTGAAAATATTATTTTCCTTATTTTTAAAAATATGAAACTAAATAAATTTGTAGTTTCAGCTTTCTATTTTTGAGTATCATAGCGAAGACATTGTATATCTTTCGTGTTGTCAACATTTTGTGGGTGTTTGCTAAATATTTTTTATTCTTATGTTCTCCTACTTTTTTAACTTTTCTTATTTAAATTTACAATTAAGCTAATTATATTCGTTTCGGACGTTTTTTTTCATTTGTGTATTAGTTTTTAATCGTAATCGCATTTTTTATCTGTACTCACAATTACAATTATCTCCACACTTTCTTTCTTTCTTTCTTTTTTCACTATATTCATTTAACATTCTATTAATTCATTAATTAATACAACTTGTCCGAAATACTTTATAAAATATCAAAAAGGAAAAATTAGCATTCCTATTTCCAAACAAGCTTACAAAAATATATAAGCCCCCGTTCTTCTACAACTTTTAACAAATTTTTACACATTTTAACACATTCATATCAAAAGTCAAACCAATTACATCCACATATTTTCTAAGACCCACTGTACTACATAAATCTCCATCACTCAATCCCACTCATTCTCTCTCCTATTTCACACCAAAACTCATAAATACTCATAAATACACATACACTAACAAGGTAAAGCACGGAAGTTCAAATAAATATTGCTTCTCCAACTTAAAACAAATTCGTAAAATATTTGAATCGAAACTATCAGTCGCATTGAACATATTCAATCCATGCAAGTTGAAAATTAAGAACGAGAAAAATATACTTAGGGTGTGTTTGATTGACACTTCTTTTTCGGGAAAACTAATTTTTCCAGCTTCTTTTCCAACTTTAGTGTTGTTTGATACACTTTTTTTCCCGGAAAAGGTTTTCCAACTTTTCTCGATTTCTGTACTTTTCCTTGTTTTGAAGGAAAACGTTTTTCTTGAGGGAGGTGGTTTTTATTTTTCGGGAAAAGTTTAGCTCTTTTTTTTTTTTTTTTAATGGACAATTTACTTTAACCATAACGATAAGAAAAATAATGATTTTTTATTTAAAAAAACACAAAAATAAGGAAAACAATACAATTTTCCAACTTTCAAATTAATCCAATCAAACACCTACAACTATCATTTTTCGCGGAATTTATTTACCCGAAAACATATTTTCCTTCCAACCATTTTTCGGCTTTGCAATCAAACACACCCTTAGTGTGTAGAAAAATTCAACTGATATATTGCTCCTTGTGAGCTTGCATGACACAACTTTCTTATGGCTTGTTTGCAATATCATTTTGTTCAATTTTACCATCATTTTTAAGCACTCGCTTTGTTGACTGAAACATTTCTTTATTTTCCAACCCGCAATCAATTTTTCCTTTTTCAAAACTTTTACTAAATAAAGCAGTTTAAAACATTTAATCCAAAACCAAAAAAAGGTACTTTAAAACATGCTCTTTTCGGCCAGCATATATCACATCTTTTATGTAACAAAAAGGGAAAAATAATAAACGTAATATTTTTGTAATATTAATATGCTGTGAAATAGTTGGTTAATATATTTATTTTTTGCAAAATAAATACTTTTATGAAATCGTGACTAGCTACAACATGAAAATTTAATAGCTGCAATACTAGTTAGAAATTGACTGAAAATTCTAATAGACACTCATGACTTATATGATTGAATATATATATCAAAATAATATTAAGGAAAATAATTTAGAAAGAAAAAAAAAAAAGAATCTACCCCAAAGAAGGGCCCATTATATTCCAAATAGCTGCAATACTATTTGTATAAGTATACAAAAGTATACATACACCCCTCTAATAATGAGTTACGAAAATTTAGAACCTTTGCGCTCTCGCTACTAAATTTCGCCCTCTACAAAAAAATTCTTTTTCATTCTAAGTTGTATCAGGCAAACCCACGATATCATGAATACGTAAACCTGACAAGGGTTGCTTCCCAAAAAAAAAAAAGAAAGAAAGAAGGTAACCCTGACAAGGCAACACCTAACCCGTACCCGGAATAGACGGGTTTCTGGACTGATTGCGTGTTTGGTTCATCTCACATTATGAAGCATCTCTGCCAATCCATTCAAAAATTTTAACTGCCCTCTTGTACTCCCCCTTATTTGTTCTCTAGTGCACAAACAGATACAAGCCAACTTCCTCCAAACCTGCCCGGCCACCTTCTAACTTCCTAATTACCAGTCCCAACTCCATCTCATTAATTATAATTATACTGATTTATTTAAGACTTAACTAATTCCGTTGCAATGTTTCATTTAATGCTCATGTGAGTACAATTTATTGTGATATGATGATAACGTTAACATGAAATAAAATAACATATCTTTTACAGATACAATAAGTCCTTTGAACTTTTGATAGTCGATGTGTTTTGACTATTAATAATCTAAGTAAGAAGGAAAAAGACGCGAAAAGTTTGATCAATTAATTGGATGATGATGAGTCATTTACCAAATGGACCTCCGTCTTGAAAAGAAGAAACGACAGCGAATCAACGGAAAAGTACAGAAAACCACCCGGTGAATACGTCACAAAAGACCCGAAACTCTTCCCCACCACGCAGTGCCACGCCGGTCCGTACACTGAGTCAAACTCCTATATTTTCGATTACCCTGATTACCAGAGCCAGAGAGAGAAAGATGAGAGAGATAATTAGCGAAGAGGCGAAATTGGTACCTTTTTGAGGGAAAGGGCGAGAGGGGTGAGGCTAGGGCGGCGTTGGGTTGTGGTGTCGAGGAGTGATCTAGCATGGCGGAGAGCACGTTCTTGCATGGTGAATGGCATCTCGGCTGATCTCAGCCGTACGTTGAGGCTGATGGCGATGGCAGCTAGCTGTACTTCTTCGGGAAATACGGTGGCTCTCCGTCTACAGGTCGGCGGTGGCTGGAGTGTAATCAGCTTTTGCTTCTCTCTGCAAGGATTTCGTGTGACCTCCATTGCTGGTCATGCAATGAACAAAGAGGTTGTTGAGAGGGAAAATCAAATCTTTTGTCGTGTGTGTTGACTGTGGAATGTAGAGTTTGAACACACGGGAATGGTGTGTCTACTTGTGCGGAGAGAGAAGTTAATTGGAGTTGTTGGAGGAGAGATGCTTTACATGTCTGAATTTTGACTGAGGACGACCAAGATTGTTGGATCTGCATACACGTCGGGATTGGATTTTTTAAATTAATTTTTAGGTGTAATATATATATATATATATATATATTAATAATACCAGCATATTTTCCCGCCACTTTCACTTATTTTTCTGAATTAAAAAATCAATTTTTAATTATGGCAACGAGTTTTACCACTTCTACATGTCTTTTCCAACTCAACTTATCACCCCCCATCTTTTGATAAAATCACTCCTTATCCCTCAAATCCAGGTTATTATCATATGTGATTTTTTTAAATCTCCCATCCATATCTTTTTACCATGAAAAAAAATAAAAATATGTTATTATAATTTTTATTTTATACATATTTTAAATTATAACTTGGCCATAAATCTCCCCGTGCAATGCACGGGGGAAAATACTAGTAAGAGAGAAAATGATTAAGATTTTTTTAAAAAAAAATAGAGAATACGTAGAGTTGAATGGTGAAAATTTGATTAGTATATGTAAGTTATATAAGATATGTAAATGTGATTGGAAAAATCAAACAGAACCCAACCCCCACCCCCCTCTCTCCACTACTTCCGGCAGCATTTTTGTCATTTCCGACAACAAGTTGTTGCCAAAATAGGGGGTTTCTCCCCCCCCCCCCCTTTCGTTGACATTTCCGGCAATAATTGCTGTCGGAAATGGCGGGGAGAGAGGGGGTGGAGTGTGTGGTGGGGTTAGGTTTTGTTCGATATTTACGTTCGGTATATTTTTTATAGTGATATATTTCTACTAAAATTTTATAGAAATATAATAGTTACATTTATTGTAAACTATCAGTTAAAATCAAAACTTGAACGTCTTTAATGCTATTTTTTTTTGAAAAGTTGCGATATTAATGTGAACAAATACTACGATGTTAAAAATTATAGATGAAAACTATTTAATTAGCATGAAATTAATCTGATAAAATTAATTATGGGTTAAATAAATATATACTAAAAATAAATGATCAAATTATATAATTTAACTAAAATTTTGGACATATATATATATATATATATATATATATATATATATATATATATATTCAAACTTTTGTACTGAATTGCAATTACACGTTTTTTTTTATAATAATTGAAATAGCCAAGATGTCCTTTAGAATATGACAAAAAAGCCAAAATTCAAATAACTAAGTGTGTTTGATTGCAAAGCCGGAAAATGGTTAGAAGGAAAAAGTTTTCCAGAAATGAATTCAGGAAAAGGTTTTCTGGAAATTAATCAGAAAGGTTTGATTGGGCATTTGAAAGTTGGAAAATGATGTTATTTTCCTTATTTTTGAGGTTTTTAATAAAATTTGATCATTTTCCTTATCTTTATGGTTAAAATAAATTGTCTATTAAAAAAAGAAAAAAGTGTCAAACTTTTTCCCGAAAACAAAAACCACCTCCATCCCAGGAAAACGCTTTCCTCCAAAACAAGGAAAAGAACTGAATCGAGAAAAAGGTGAAACGCTTTTCCGTAAAAAAAGATAATCAAACTACACGGAAAAAGCCTAAATGAGTTTTCCTTAAAAATCAATTAATCAAACACACCCTAAGTAACCAACTGTAAAAGTACATGAAATCTATACAAAATAACCAAACATGCACCAAATTTTTTATTTTTTTTATACCAATCACTTTATCTTTTTTTTTTTTTTTTGGATTAGTCTTGCAGTAACCTCAACTTTTTTAGATCATTTGCTCTAATTTCCTTATTTTAATTATTTATTTTATTAACGTGGTAGTTTTATTATATTTTTAAAGTGTCTCTAATTTTTGACTCAACATTCAAGGAAAAAAAATCTCCATGATCTCATGCAATGACAATTTCATCGTGATGTGATCCGTGTGGTTAAGAACAAAATAAGGGTAGGACTGTCAAACATTACTAAACACACCCCAAAATATCCACTTTTTCCAAAATACCCCTCCCAATTTCTTTAAAAAAAAAAAAAAAAAAGGGAAACACAAAGAAGAAACCAGGTGCCCAAGGTGCTGCCTGAAACTGCAACTCTTGAGCTCCTCGTATTTGCTGCAAATTTGCAACAAAAATGAAGGGGGATTCTCCCCCTTCCTGCCATTTCCGACAGCAATGGTAAGAAATAAGCAGCGCCAACTTTTTTTTTACCCTTCGCCTTGTTCGATCGGACATGGCCAAATAATTTTTTTTATTTTCTTTTAAGTATATTGAGGGTATTTTGGGAAAAGTAGATTTTTTAGGTTGTATTTAGTAATGTTTGGGGTGTTAATAGTTCCACCGATAAAATAATTCACATTTTAAACTATCATGCATTGAAAATTTGACCATACTGATTTATTTTAATTGGATAAATTATTTTATGAAACGAATGGAAAATTATATAGTTAATCCTAGATCTATCTATTAAAGTCGAATAATTATATAAGTCTATGAAAGTGTTTAAGGTCTTGTTCTTTTCAATTTAAGCTTTTGTTTGCTCGAATTTTGTGTAAGTTTTGTGATTGAAAATTAGAGAAAATATATTAAAAAATAAAAATAAATTATCAAATCAATATTTAAGTGGTTAAAAAAAAGGAACAGAAATGAGTAAATTTAAATTGATAAAATTTAATGTGTATATAATAAGCCCTAAATGAAAGTCTTGATAATTAAAAAACTTTTCAAAGATGCTATAAAACTAACAGCCTTGTTATGTTCCATCCGGGTGAATCATAGCTTATGGTTCACCTAGGTGATTTATGCTTTCGTCCGGATTTTGTTTTAAAATCTGAAAATTTGGTTAGATTCATCACGACGAGGTGGAGTTCAACAATTTGGAAAAAAATTTTGGACACCGTGGCGGCCCGTGGTGACCGGTCAAAGTTTTCGCCAAAATTGTGCAAAAAACTTTGACTGGTTATCACGGGCCGCCACGGTGTCCAAAATTTTTTGTTCAAATTGCTGGAGTTTCGCTTCATTGTGATGAATCTAACTAAATTTTCGGATTTCAAAATGGAGTCCAAACGAAGACGCAAATCACCTGGCGACCATAGCTATGGTCCACCCGGGTGAACTTGAACAAAACTGATAAAACTAGATATGTTAATAGAACTCCATTGCAATCAATAGAAGTAACTCACCTTTAAAATTCTCTAAAAGTCTTTTGCGTATGGTAGTAAGATCGAGTTTTTGGAAAAAGTTTAAGCCTTGTATTTTGGGGAATAACTTTGCTCTAAGAGGTATTCCGTGTAAAATATATGGTTAATATTGTATTGAAAAATGTGTCTGTAGTTGAAAAGAGGAGAGAGAAAAGTTTTTGTGTAACTTTATCTCCCATAGAACAAAGCCTTAATTTGAGGGTTAGTTTAATAATACCTCCGTCTCACAAAGATAGGCTTACTTTGACTTTCACATAGTTTAAGAAATTGCAATTAATATTATTGGAAAAGTAAATTTTAGTTATTTTTTTTAAATATACCATTGTATTAAATAATGATAATTAATAACAATGTATATTAAATAAGGGTATAATTGAAAAATAGAAAAAATTAACTGCAAATAAAATAGAAAGTGACGTATATTTTGGGATGGAAAAAATGGAATACAAACATATTTTTGTGGGACGGAGGTAGTATAATTTTAAATAAAATGTTATTTTTTAATTATTTTTTAAATCATTCACTACATCAATAGATTTTATATTTTTTAAATATACTTTGTCTACATTTGAGCTATATTTAAATATCACTTTTTCAATAACTTCTATCAAACATATAAGCGTGTAATTGAGAAGTAAAAGACAAAATATTAAAAATGTTGAAAAAATGTCATATAAAAAAAATTATTGCAAATAATTTTAGGGCGTGTCCATTGAATGGAAAAAAATTCAGTTCCCATCACTCCTTAGAAATTTCAATTAATTAGTTTGGTGGAAAATATTCACCTTGTGTGAGAAATGAAATTTTCATCCGATCCCATAAAAAAAAGCACCTTTGTTCGGTTAGTTATTAAAAATTTTGAGTGAAAAATGATATTTTCTACGAATAATAACTCTAGTAAAAAACATCTTAAAAGAAAAGAATTTTTAAAATAAAATGGATCAAACAAGATTATTACTACTATTATTATTATTATTATTATTTTCAAGTTACTCCCTCACATCAACAGTTAATAAAATAAACAATAACGCTTCAAAAAAAAAATAAAAATAAATAATAAATAAAAAGAAAAAGAAAAAAAATGAGCATCACGTGAGTCGCGATTTCTGCTGAACAGGCCCCCCTCCATTCACCACTAATCTCCAATAAGAAATCCCATTGCCAAACAAACGACGTCCACCACAAACGCAACGCTCTTTGGCTTTGTTTTCATTTCCTCTCTGCTGGGAGCTTATCGTTGGTGATTTTTGCAATGGCTGGTGTGTTGGAAACCCTAACTGTACCACGAGCCGCAGCGGTCCCGTCGGCTTCCTTAACTCCGGTAGCCGGAGCTCCTATTTCTCGCCGCAGCTCGACCCGATTCTTTCAGTTCAGAGCTCTCAAGATCCAGCAAAATCGGTGCAGTGCATATCTCGGTTCTACTACTAAATTAGCTCGCCGTGGAGGCCGAATAGTTTGTGAAGCTCAGAAAGCAGCAGTCGAAGGTCTTCACTTCATTTATTTCTTCATTTGCCTTTTTTTTTCCATTAATTATGTCGTTGCGGTTATTATATTTTATTTTTTAAAGAAAATTGCAAACTAATTTTCCTCCATAGCATATGGACCCATTCATTAACTTTTACTGGAGTAGTGGAGAAGGAGTTCAATTGACGAAAATTCCATTTCTATGCAATTCTAGAAGAGTTATCAATTATTTGTAAAAATGTCAATGTACCTGAGAATTTTAGTGATTGTCGTCTTCGTTCACAGAGAGACTGTTATTTGTCTATTAGAAAATCCTATCCCCTTTCTGATAGTTCCTCCAACCTGTGAATATCATGTGGTGATCTGATTAGTGATTACTTACTCGGAGGGTACTCTGCATTTTTGTGTTCATCAAGAAATATGTGTGTGTGTGTAAAATATCTCTCTAGAGTTTATTAGGTGCCTCCCTTATGTCTCACTTTGCAAAGTAAGTTGTCTTCTGTAGACTGACCGAAGGAGTTTAGTTGATGAGAATAGGCTGCTTCTCATTGTTGGGGTTAAGGATCTCAAATCCACGACCGAGAATACCATTTATAGCCCATGTTAGCCTTTCAATTATTCAACTTTTTAAAACTTTTTTATCCATTTTTATCCATTATTTCTTTATCCTAAATCAATCACATCCACATATTTCGTGAGATCTACATGTACTACACAAATCTCCACCAACTCTACTCATTCTCTCTCATCTTTCACTTAAAAATCCATAAAAAATCATAAAAAATTCAATCCTATCACCCTTATAGTTTTATACCATCATAGACCGTTCGGTTGGGTCCCAAGCAAGGTATTGGGTTTGTTTCAAAATGAAGTGGACTCTAGCTGGGTTTGAGTTTTGAGTTGGCAAAAAGGAAAAGAACTCAAATTGACTGGGATAGGGTGGGAAATTCAGAAAGTGGGAAATTCAGAAATGAATTCCAACCCAGTTGAACAATCTTGACTGTTTTCATCCACGATTTTATCCTTTAACCATATTCCCACATTACCAGGTCGTCAGGACCTACATGCTTGTCCTTGAGAATCATGAACATTTTTCCTCTGGCCGATGCTGATCTACCATGCCGTTCTCAGAATTTGAACTCTATTTGACTCAACAATACTCACCAAGCTTGGAATGCCACTGGAATGTAATCTTTCCAAGTAACTTAGATGCACCGTGTCCTCCAGCGCGCCCCCCCCCCGCCCCCCCCGGCCCTATGATCCACGGTCACCGTTGCTGAGTCGAAGAAGAGTACCTGCCATTGGTTGATTAGCTTTCTCTGCCATTTTTCTTGATTATGACCTGAAGGCATTTAACAGTTGTAAGTTCATTTTGGGTCAAAGTTACTGACAAACGAAGCCCTTTTCGTTTCTGATACCAAAAGAATCTGTTTTGGTTCCCTTTGTAAACGTTGGCTTTTTAGTTAATTTACTCTTTTGTGTGTAATAGTGGTTTTAGTCTTTTCGTTTCCTATTCTCTTATTTTTGTTCCCCCACTAATCCAATGTCCCAATGCTGCTCTCTTATGTGATATTGCCCTCAATTTTATGCACAAGCGCTTATGAGCTATATTAACAGTTGACTCATCATCTTTACTAACATTTTAGCCAAGGGGATTTATTCCACTGCATTATTTGATTGACACTCGAAATAAACAACATTGTGTGGCGCATCCATGTGGAGATGATATCATTTGCTCTTTGTGTTGTGGCATTAGTGACGATGTGAAATTTGTATTGCCACATTGACATTTCACACTAGTTACAACTGTATTATACTATATTGTTAGAGGTGCAAGGTGGGCCATGTTGGGTTGGCATGTACAATATTTTTCTACCCCATGTTAGTGGTTAGGTTCCAGGCTTTGTGCAAAGTTATAGTGCATTCTGCAAACAGTTCATCAATGGCGGAATTCAGCTCGCGTGCCTAAAATTTGTCTTATATCCAACTGTTGTTGATAAGTGTCTTTATATGTGTCTTCTGAGTTACTGATTTTAATTGGAGTAGATGATACTTATGACTTATGAGAATTTTTGTATGGACTATTTGACAGAGCCCAGGTCAGCAGGCCACTAATTCCGACCCAACAAATCCATATGCCTTAAAACTGCTGGCCCAACTCTACTGTGCACAGTTGGGCCCATATGTAAAGTGTGCTATGCTGGGACAACCTAGCTAATGTGAAACCTTTAATTCTGTTAGATCGATAATAACGGTCTTGTGTTTCTTGAAAAACTGTAGTTGCTGGAGTCACTGATGCAACATGGAAGTCTCTTGTACTTGAGAGCACTTTGCCTGTTCTAGTTGAATTTTGGGCACCATGGTGTGGGCCTTGCCGTATGATACACCCACTCATAGATAAATTGGCGAAGGAATATGCTGGGAAGCTCAACTGCTACAAGGTTAACACAGATGAGTCTCCTACAATTGCAACCCAGTATGGAATTCGAAGCATTCCAACTGTCATTATTTTCAAGAATGGAGAGAAGAAAGATGCTATCATTGGCGCTGTTCCAGAATCAACTTTGACAACCTCCATCGAAAAGTTCTTGTAGATTGGTAAGTATGCAAACGTGCTTATTGTCAATTAAACTCTCTCGTCTATTCTTGTACATGGACCATACTCGTATATTATCCATTACAATGTTCATCTTCCTTGAAGGACCGTTGTTATATAAATTTCCTTCATAATGTAATTGGCTTCTATGATTTTTCTCTACATGCCCTGAGTTGCAGGACTAATTTAATTATTTATTTTGGTACGCTTAATAATAATGTTCAACGTTGACGTTTAATGTGGATGGTGCTGTTTACTGGGATTTTTGCTTTCCTGAAGTTTTCGCTTGAGTGGCCACTGGCGGTACCGGCAAGTCCAGTGTTATTAATTAGAACGGGAAATGTTATATGAATACCTTAATGAAAAACGTTGCCTAGATAGGCTAAAGATGTGCCCACAAGTATTATAGTTCTACATGAAATTACATGTGGTTTAATAAAGAAAAAGGTCCAATTACGGCAAGGAGAAAAATTGGTAATTCCATGTAGAGCAACAATTTTATACAATTCATTGCATGGCAAAATTTTCAAATATAAATGGACAAAATTGCCCTTCATCCTCAAAAAAAAAAAAAAAAAAGAAAGAAAATCGTCTTCCTCTTCCCCGACTCCCACCCCCACTCCTTCACTGGCAGCTCCGGCCGTCATCTCCCACTGTCCATCATCTCTGGTCAAAGATTAAATCTGGAAGATGTGGCCATTAATCCCGATGTCAAGATTTCCCCATTGTAATGCTCCTCTATCTTCTTCTTCGATGTCGGAAAGAATGGAAAAGATGAATTAGGAAACCATTTGACGATTTCGTAATTGGGGAAATCATTTTGTAATTTATGGATAGCGACCAGATCTCGTTCTAGATCTGTATTCTTAACAAGATCTATAAAAAAAATTTCATCTGTTAAAAAACCTAGAACCTATAATATAAAGTATATGATTCTATTTGGGGGTAAAATGGGAATGCCAACTTGAAAATTCTGCTACATGTGGGTTTTGATAAAAAATCTTGACACGCGATACATATGTAATTTTCGACTTGCCATTTGTGAAATTGCCTCTATAATAAATCACATATGGTTTACAGTGAACTACATATCGTTTCATGTACAAAAAAATATACCTGTGAGCACCAAAACGTGCTCACAGTGGGCACTAAATCTTTAGCACACGCCTAAATATTTTCATCGCCTAAACTAAGGCTTTGTTAGATCCATATTAAATTTTTTTAACAAAATTTCTCCCTCCTCTTTTTTAATAACGCATATAATTATTTTATATATTTTAATATGCCATTCAAAAATTTAAATTTTAATGTGAATCGATCAAGACCTAAGTTGCAGAATGACAAAGTTAGCAACGGCTGCGCATACATGATCGACGGTTACAAACTCACTTTGCTTTTTGTCGACGTGACATACTTTTGACATTGACAAAAAATGTTATTAATGCGAATGTTCTCCTACCAATAAGTTGGTAGGAGAACATGTCAATAAGGTAACGTGGTGCCCTATCACCTTTCTTTAAAAAAATTTTTTTTTTTTTAATATCCACATTAAGTGAAATGAATAATATACAACTATCTTCTGATATTGGGGGATTCGTGTGATCCCTATAATTTTTCCCCTAAGAGGTGGAGTGTTGGGATCTTACCCTGCCAGGAGATCTTGACTGGTTATTAATATTGTGCCGGACGGACTTTGAAATGAAAATCCGTTGAAATTTGATTAATTAATTAAGTGGGACCCAGGCACTTCTGGAAGCAGTTGATTATTGGCTGAACGCATAAATTGTCGCGGGTGGTACTTTCACCACGTATTATTCTTGTGTGCACAGCACACTGAAATATCACACGGCATGGAGAGTCAATTTCTTTTTCTTGGTTTTGATTCGTCAACCCCGTTGATAATTCCAGTTTCAAACATACTTTCCAGAGGCCAGTTTTGTGAACAAACTCTACCCTCCGTCGTACCGTTTTGTTTGGTTTTCTAGAAACCATGTGTAATTGAAACCGGGTAAGTAATTGAGAAAGGAAAATTAAAAAAGTGCCAAAAATATGTGGTAAAAGATGAATGTTTGAAAAACAAATATTAAACACCGACTATGAAAGGGTACAAATGATAAATGCATAAGTATTGATATTTATTTACTTTGGATATTTCTCCTTAAAAAAGGTATTGATATTTATTATAATTATTTACAAACCATTTGTGATGGAATAATTCATTAGTATTTATAATGTGTGTTTTTATGCGATTTGATATGATATAAGAGAGGGAATGAGTGGAATTAAATAGTAGATTTCATAGTACAAGTAGGTCCCATAAGATCTGTGTGTAAAAATATGGAGAACACGTGTTCAAAAATCTTGTAATATTCTAGAAAACCTCAATAACTACATTAAAATATATTTCCCGGATAAAATAGGAGTGAGTAAAACGTAAACGGTTCTCTCAACATTTTTCTATGACTTTAATCTTTTTATAACTTTTTCTTTGCAAGCCAACTATTCTAATCCCTCCCAACTCCTATCCGCATTGTTGAAAAGAATTTTTTTTTTTTTTTAAATATTAGGGCAGCGAGAGACTGACGGAGGCGTCATCACTTCGGCCCGCGCGTGAACTAGTCCTCAACAGTACCGACCCGTAGTCAGCACTAACCCATCCTCTCTCGCGTGTCAACAGTCCATTACTCAAATGCAGTAAATCACGCGCTACGCTTGTATATATTCCAACAATACATGGCCCCAAATTTGATATCCCAATTGCATTTCAATTCGATCAATTTATTCGCATCTCGTTTTCCTCCATTCCAGTTCGTTCTTTTTCTATTCGTATCTTTTCTCTGCCCCCCAAACCCCCCAACAGAGCTCTCTGTATCTGATCCCGTGTTTATTGATCTTTATCTGGGTATGTTCCTTCTCTGTTTCTCACATTTGTAGCCACGTAATGTTTCTCATGATTTTTTTTGTTTGAGTTAGATTACAGGAATTTTATAGTTTGTTTATTGCGATTGTTATCTCTTGCAATTGTTTTTATTTTTTCAAAGATCTTGGACATTGCATTTTCCTCTTTGTTTAGGTTGGGTTAATTTTATTCCGCCAGATATTTGCTAATTTTGGGGGAAATTGTGAAAGTTATGCTAAACTTTCCTTTTCCGCATGTTTGTTGTTACAAAGTGGAATTTTTATGCTGGAAACCTGAGAAAGCCTGTAAATCATTGTTTCATTCAATTCATTGTGTTTGTAACTTTGTATATATGCAACGTCTAATTTAGTCTCACAAGCAAAAACACCCCCTATGACCACAAAAACAGAAATGAAGGATTGTTTTTAGTTCTGACAGAAACCAATGAAATTCAAAGAGATTGCTATCAGAACAACATACTTTGTGGAGTAAGATAACTTGACATTTCTTGTTATTGTATAGAAATCATATTTCACTGCATTTGGTGGGGGCAAATCACTCTTGAAATATTTTCCAATTCTCATATTAGGCCATATTGGTGTTAAAGATAGAAGTGTATTAGTTTTTCAATTGATTCTGGTGGGCCAATCAGCTTTGTTTGGACTAATGCAATATTGTATTTTACGCCATGGAAGCGTTTCCAAACATTGCTTTTGGAATAATCGACCTACTAAAAGTTAAGACACATAGTTATCAGAATTGTCACTGTCGCATCTTTAAAACTGACGAACAAGATCATATTGTTATCATCTATTCAAATAATGTCAACCTGAATTTGGTTGATCCAAAAGCAAACATATGTTGTATGGGTTGGAGAAATATCACCTTCAACTCAGTCTACTGTATTTTTTATCTATCTTGGAATTTTCGGGTTGCCCCGTGAAATATGGTCTGTTTGCTACTTGTTGTATTTTCTTTTGTTCATTCTAGTCTGTTCACATTAAGTAACTATTTCCTCTTGTACTATACTTAGGATTGAGATTTAGAAAGTGCACAACTTTGCAATTTATAAAAGAGAAATTTATTTGTAGTTCTAATTGTTGTATGGGTAGATGTTCTAGAGTTTGGGCAAACTCACATCGACTTGTAACTTGCAACTCTCCAATTTTTTTTTTTTTAATATATGCGGTTTTCTTCCATTGATGCTGCCTTATATTTTTACAACTCTTGCTGCCAATAGATATCAATATTTTGCTTCTGTTTAGGTCAGAAAATTGAGATTCTTAGAATTGATCCACAGTTTGATCGAGGACTTCACGGACTTGTAGAAGTAACTCAATAAGTTGTTGACGATTTATGAAAGATTTGAGATTTTCTGTTATAAGAACACCAAGAAATCAAAGATGTACTATGAAACCTCGAGTTGTAAATTTTATCATTAGTCTCCAATAATTATTAGAAGGCATGTGCAAGTGTCTGAAATTACTGCAACCTTATCTTGTGAAAATGGAGAGAGAAGTTTAAGAGAGAAAAAGAAGGGGAGCAAGAAAGTGACCAATTCTATTTTATGTAAAGCTGATTGGTCATCTTGTCCCATTCTTTTTGTTAATTTCAAATGGGAAGGGACATCATTGGGCCCATGTAATTACAATTATTCTCTTGTATTTCAACTGTTTATGAAGCTGTGAAGCTTTGTTATCGTTTATTAAATAGATCCAGTCTGGCCTATGGTATGTCTTTACACTTAACCATTTAGTATCTTGATTTTCTAATTGTCTCCATGAATCTCTTGCTTTTTGTTTAATAAGTTTTGGCTGTTAAGTTTCATGTGATATCTTGCTTCATTTACTTTTACAACCCGTTCTTTTACAACTTTTAACAAATTTTAACACATTTTAACACATTCACATCAAAAGTCAAACCAATTACATCCACATATTTTCTGGGACCCACTGTACTACATAAATCTCCACCATTCAATCTCACTCATTCTCTCTCTTATTTCACATCAAAACTCATAAATACTCATAAATACGCATACACTAACGGGGGCTTAATGTTTGACATACCTTTGAACTGTCTAATGCAGCTATATGGCGTTTCAACCAAACTTTGGTGCCTCAACCATGCAATTTTCATCCAGAGAAGATGTTTCACTCAAACAAAAATTCAATTCAGTCTCACCTGCAACAACACCTTCAGAAAATGTAAATGGATGCTTTGATTGCAACATTTGTTTAGAATCAGCTGATGATCCTGTGGTTACTCTTTGTGGTCATCTCTATTGCTGGCCTTGCATTTACAAATGGCTTCAAGTTCAAAGCTCCTCGTTAGGATCAGAAGAGCGACCAAAATGTCCAATTTGTAAGGCTTACATCACCACCTCATCGCTAGTTCCCCTCTATGGTCGAGGCTCATCATCGGCCGACTGTGACAGCAAGAAACATCAGCTAGATCTTGTCATACCACACAGGCCAGCCGCACATGGTACGAACATGGACACAACATTGGTAGCTCCAAACCATCAAGTACATTCGAGTCCATTTCTGCCACAGCAGCCATCGTTTCATCACACGTTTGGTAATTATGCTTCAATGGCACCATCTAGCTTTGGGGGAACCACAATGACCAATTTTTTCAATCCGACAATTTATATGTTTGGTGAACTGGTTTTAGCTAGAATGTTTGGGAGCTCAGATACGAGTTTGTTTTCTCATCCTTATCCAAATTCATACCCCATTACGGCAAATGGTAGCCCTCGTCTGAGAAGACAAGAGATGCAGGTGGATAAGTCTCTTAACAGGGTGTCTATCTTTCTCTTCTGCTGCTTTATTTTGTGCCTCATCCTCTTCTAGGTCCGGTGGTTATAATGGCACAAAACTTGAATTTCACTTTGATAAGGTGGGATTGTCCTTCAGAGTTGTCTTGGATGGAGCGGATATTCATGTAGCCTTTTGTAGAGAGTTTGTGATATAAACAACTCCTCTGGAACTATGTTTTCCTTCTGTACATAATGATTCCTTTTGGTACTATAGTATCGGAGGAATTTTCGTTTTTCTTAGTATTATTATTTGAGCTAACTTTGTTCATTTTTTATTATTATGTTGGATATCTTGATCTTACACTTAAATTCTTTTCTTATGCACATTTTGCCATGTTCTTCTTTTCGGACCCTTTACATGCTTACACCTATTGGCAAGGCAGACGGAGAATTTTCCAGTACTTTTGGTGCATTGTACTCTTTATTTCACACCATCTAATAGGTTTTTTTTTATGTGCGTTTAAACATGTGAATTTACATGGAAGTTGAAAGTCCATCGCCTTCACAAACTAAAGTTTAACATATTGTCAACCTGATTCGTTTTCGACTGATTCTGATGCTTCATGTGGTTATGAAAATGAATTGACTGTTGTTAAAGATGTGAGATCAAACTATGAGAATATTTGCACGGTTTTCATTGCAGGGTTTATAAGGCAGGGAAGATCGATTGAGGCTGTGAATATCTAGAAGAATTGAATGAATCAAGGCACCTCAACTTGATTACAAAAGGTTTATGGACTGGTAAACCTTATATCATGAAGGAGTTGGCTCAAAAGACGAAGTTTTCTGGGAATTTTGAGGTTGCCAATCTCTTTGCAAAGTGGGCCGAGATGATGAAGAAAAGAGATCTACCATGTGGCCGATGGAATATGTGGCAGAATCACCTTCTGTTTTTTCTTTCTTTTTAATTTTTTTTTGTCTGTTGTGTTGTGGGGGGGGTGTTTTTTTGGGGGTGCGGGTTTGTCTGTTGTCATTATGGAAGTTCAAGGACTTCATTTTACTTTCTTTGTTTTCTCATCTCTTCCGACAAGTATAGCATACCCCTAAAGGGATGAAAAATGGACACTAAATGATCTCTTCCCCACATGAGAAATTATTCTCCCCATATACCAAGGTCACAGATTTAATATATTTTGAGTAAATTAAGAATTGGGCCTCATTCAATGCTAAACTCATCTTTTGACGGCCCCGTGGTTTTTTGAGGCTGACACACTAATGAGGCGCCCTAGGTTGTGGCCCGACTCAACTAAATTTAAAAAAACAAATTCTTAATTATTAAATAACTTAGAAACAATCGCTATATAAACCGACAATGCTACATTCATTTTCAATAGCTTATTAAAAGAGTTGTGGTAAGCCATTGTTTACCTCAAAATAGAGCATTGAAGTAGGGATAAATGAGAGTGGCAATTTGTAGCAAATCCTGCCAATAACCAACAATTACCTATTACAATAATAACCAAATAATTTATTGTTTAAAAGTCAATAATAAAACACAATATATCATTAAAAAATCCAAACTACTATTATAATCAAAAAACAATATCTCAAGGTCTCAAAGGTTCTAAATTATCAATAGTCACTCAAACGCCACTGCCTTGTAGTTTTAGATGCAAAAATATTAATGAAATTTACATAATCTAATTGCACAATCATTTTTTTCTCAATTTACAATATAGTTAATATTCCATTTAATTAAATATTAAAGTATTTGTGTATATCTCCAGCTTGACTTGCAATTAGTGCATTTTCTTTATGTTGTTTTCTTCTTTGAGCCTCTCACTGTTTCATCGTGCCTAAGTTAATAAGTTACAAATTTTGAATTCATTAATATCATATTTCGATAGTTCAATTATATTACTCAAATAAAGTGATCCCTAAAATGATTAAGAGTGTAAAAGAAAACTATACTTACATTGATTAAAAGTAAAACCAATTATTATATTGCAAAAACAATTGAACCAAGCAAACAATCTAAATAGATAAATGGTAATGCAAGAAATGACTAAATGATAAATAATGCAAATATTCAATTTAGCATATTAAACATGAAAGACAATGTATTACCAAAATAACAAAGAACTTGACATTCCAATTCACTATTTTAATACAATTATTATTCACTTTTCTATTTATAAATTTAAAAATAAATGAAAACAAGTTTTTGATTTTTCATTTAAGAAAATGTAAAAGGTTTATTTAATATTGTATGATTACTAATATTATATTATATTTATACTAATATCAAAATTGATTGGAATCTAATTAATTCTATATAAGTCTTGTATTATGTATGACTTCGAATCTTGAACATTCAAGAATGAAGGATTTGCCGACTCCCATTGCAAAAAATAATAAAGAAAAAGGAATTGCCATTTCAATTGCGGACAAACCGACTACGAGCATCAATTCAAGGACAAGAAGTGAATCGCCCTATGGTATTTCGTGATTTTCGACTGGTGTATGGTGTCTAATTAATTGGCAGTTGAAAATTGAGAAATAGAAACATAAACATACCAATTATGAATGAAAAAGGTGAGAATTGACTCAATTCGATGATAAAAGTCCAGGATTGGGCATCAATTTTGCAAACGAAAGCAGACGCCAATTTGCAATTCCGATGATTATATTGAAAGGACGCAGGCGGCAGAGTGGCAGACCACACCATTGTTTCTTCTCAAACAACCACGCTTCGGTTTCAATTTTTTCTTTTTCAATTTAACTTAACGCTTATGGGCTGGCCCAATTGCGCCCCTGGGGCGCCTGAGGCAAGCGCCTCAACAGCCTCCAACAAGGACCGGCTCTGCTTTTGACGTGTGGTATGTGGGGAGAATAACTTCTCCCTGCATGGGGAGGAGATCGCTAGTGGAAAAATGGAAAAAGAAAAAACGGTGTACCCTAAAAATTTTTTATGTCACAATGAACAAATTTTCTTTCCTGGGACTCACTGGGTAATGATGTAAAAAGTTCGAGGATGCAAATGAAATAATCCTTTCCAAAAGGTAGAGACCAAATTAAAGTGCAACTCAAACGGTCATTTGAAGATTCTAAACCATATATTAATCTCAGAACCTCAGATATTGTGAACTTATAAATCTTTATGCATGTGATCGATATAGTTTTAGGAAAATATGCATATACTGCCAGAGTCACCGACAAGTGGCTATCACATGCACTTGCTTAATTTCTTATTATCTTCGAACCTATTACGTACCATTCCGTACCTCAAAGGACGTGGAAAAACGCGTTAGCAAAATCTGTTCAATAATCACCGACAAACGCGTGGTTCAGTGGTGAAGACATTACTATAAATGGAAGCTAGCTTAGTTAATCCTTGTGCCAAGAATATAACCCTTCTTTTCTTGCAAGTCTCCCTTACACTAAGTTTTTAGAAACAAGTGCACAATTCATGGCATTTTCGTTATTTCAATTTCTTTTTTCCATTTGGAAATGGATATTTATCGTTGGCATGCTTTTCGAGGGGATTAACTGCCAATCGAATCATTGGTTCAAAGCTCGTGCTACTTTTTACGGCACTAACGAGAATCCAAGCTCTCTTGGTAAGGAAAAGCAAAAACAACAATAAAATAAATTGTGTAGCAAAAAATACTTGATGCAGAGTTACATTCTTCTGATGTATCAAAATCTAGAAAACTAAAATATTAGTGAGGTCAAATCGAGTCGATTAGAATGTAACATATAAACCAACATCCACGCATGCACAAATTGTATTGAAAAATGATGGTTGTAAATTGTAATCTTGCATAGGTGGAGCTTGTGGGTATGAAAACACGTATCAAGCTGGTTTCGGAATAAACACCGCAGCACTAAGCAGTGTACTGTTCAGAAATGGTCAAGCATGTGGTGGTTGCTATCAAGTGATGTGCAATTACAGGCTCGACCCCAAGTGGTGCCTCCACCGGCGGGCAGTTGTCACTGTAACCGCCACCAACTTCTGTCCCCCGAACAACCACGGCGGGTGGTGTGATCCTCCCAATGCACACTTCGACATGTCCATGCCCACTTTCTTTCGCATTGCCAAACAAGGAGATGAAGGCATAGTTCCTGTGCTTTACAGAAGGTACCTGTCTCTGCACTTACCATCCACTAATAAATTCAGATGCAATTACATATTATGAACATATATTTTTATTTTATTTTTCTTGTTTTTGGGATCAACAAGAAGAATGCAATCTTTTATTAAAAGGGAAAAAATGACTTCATGTATAATTAGTAATTAAATATTTCATCAAACATGTTGTAACGTTCTTGCACGCCCCTTTCCCACCTATCATGTGATATGTACATAATAATGTAATTGTTTACATAACACACGATGCTGAATGCTCGTGTGAGTTATCAATCAACATTAGAGCTTTTTATTTTTCCACTTTATTTGTCACATTACATATAAATTATTATGTCAAACGTTATGTATGTAACTAAATCGTGTGATTTTGAATTGTAATAAAATTTGTAGGGTACCATGCAAGAGGAGAGGAGGAGTTCGTTTTACGTTGAAGGGACAATCAAACTTCAATATGATAATGATATCAAACGTTGGGGGAAGTGGTGACATCTTGAAGGCATGGGTTGGGGTTTCCAAAGGAAGAAGGTCCACCAGATGGGTTCCTATGAACAGGAACTGGGGAGCAAATTGGCAAAGCAACATGGATCTTCGATCCAAAACGCTGTCGTTTAAGCTCACACTCGTCAACGGCAGCACACTCAAGTTCTTTAACGTTGTTCCTTCGTCCTGGAAGTTTGGACAGACTTTTGCTTCCAACAATCAGTTCTATTAATTTGAACACACTGATTGATTCAGTAGCTTGCACCAATTATATGAACCACTGTTTTTTGAGGTTCATACATACCAATAATTGCCATTAATCATGAATAACTCACTGTAACGTTTTCAATTTTCTGAAGTTCAATCATATTTGCATATATTGTGACTGCAAAATTATAGAGTAATATGGGAAGTTCTACAAGATTGCAAAATTCATCCATAATTTGTTTGGCAGAACAGATCTTCCCAAGATAGCAAAAACTTGGCAAAAACCCTCAATGTTTCAATCACTCACGCCTTTCAAATTCGAGAATATTTATGAACTTTAATTAGCAAAACTTAGTTTCTTTGGATCAATCTCATTGGCCCGGATTGAAATTATCTTTCCAGTTTCGTCCTCTGTAAATTGTATCGACTCGTCATTCAGAAGCTTGATAATCTGCAGAAAAAACAACACGGTATATTTTTTCATATGCTTCAATTCAATACAGTATTGTGTCACACGTCCTTCTATCTAAAAAATAACTAACTTCTACTATTCAGTGAAAGTGAAACTTCAATAATCACCACACATCTCAAACCATGGTGTCCACTAGTATTCAACCGGAAAAGGTAGTTTTTAGTAAACACACCAACATAAATAAACCTAATTATCAAGCAACGAAAGGAGTACACATTACCAGTAGCTTCCTAGATTTCTCTTTGGAATCTTTCTTGTCAGTCCCCAATACAATCTTCAGATGCTGAAAAGCTGATGAAGAACTAATACATTATAACCGCATCTTGAAGTCAAATCCAGCTAAGAAACAATAGAAGGAAGAATAATGCTATTCATAAATAGTGGAGATCCATGATTGATGATGTAGCAAATTGATTTGTTATATTACCAATGATGACGAATAACATTATTTGTGAAAGAATGATAACCTACATGGAAGACCGGCAAAGGAGGCCAAATGGAGTTTCAGCATGTTAACAGCTTCCTTTGGGTCAAAATAATGCAAATTAAAAGAAAACTCTTCCTCTTCTTCAGAACTGCAGAAATCACTAGCTATTAAAGTCATTTCTATGGCAATGGATGTCAGGTGAAGAAACTGGAACAAATCAAAGATGACAAAAAGCACAGCAGTGTGTTCTAACCTGTTCGGGATAAGCATTTGTGCAGACGCTTCTTCTGCCTCTCGGGCCTTCTTCATAAAAAAGTGACCCTAAACTCCAAACCCCCAGCAACGAAAAGAAAAAGAAAAAGCATAGACAAGAATAACAAACAAAAATAATTAGAAACAAATAATCACAAGTTTGCATATACAAGATAACAAAGGAAGCTCGATGGTCATAGATATTTTTTTATGAACTTCCAGAAAACTTTGGAACAAAAATGAAGTATAATGTTTAATCATTTTAATGGATACGTCCGCATACCTGTTCGACAAATTTTTGTGCTTTCTCGAGCTCTTGTTTAGCAAATGCATCAACAGCCTGTCCAGAAACATAAACAGTTGATAGGGATTTTGTGAGAGCTCGGCTGTGGTGAGGTGAGGGTGTTAAAGTTCAAAGACTTACAGCTTTGTAATATTCTCTCATCGTACCCCAATACTCCTCTACAGCCTTACGCAATTCCTCATAGCTATTCTCGTCAAATTCATCACCTAAGAACAACCATTGACATGGACAGACAGTATGGATTATTGAAGGGATGAGAAAACAATAACCAAATGATCCTTTCAAGAAAATGCATATGTATTTCCTATGTAATGGTAGAATTTGGATTTAATTTGGATTTTGGTGAAGTAAACTGTATTTTTATGAATATAAGCGAAGCATTGAATTCATTATCTTTGATGTTTCCGAAACGCATTCAGTTTTCCAAAACATTCAAAACTCATTTACTTTCCTATCCGTTAAAACTAAAACCATTTTTGAAAACAAGAAAAAGTTTTGTAAAGAAAGTTGCTTCAAATTTTTGCAATGAAAATATGACAAATCTGAAGAATAAAAATAACAAATAAATAAAACTTATTACAAAAATCAAAATCTGCCAACTGCATGGCATATCCTTCTTGCATATCCTAACCTTAAAATGGAATGGGAAGAAATAAAATCTATTATCATGTCATGAAGAGGCAAAAAGCTTACCCCTTTGCCTAACTGGTCGTCTTGTAATAAAGGTAATATCTTCTGTTGTTTCTTGTATTGGTTGGACCACCCATCTGTTATGAAGTTGCCTTCGCCTCTCTCCTAGACTTTGGGTTCTCTGTGGCTTCTCTTCGAGTCTTTCAGGTGCACCAAATAGTGACTGCAGAACTTCTTTCTGGAGATCATGCTTATCTTTCTTTCTTCTGGGTAATTGTATTTCACTTCCAGATGTGTCACTAAAACAATGAACAGATTAATTTACTCCCAACCTGATAGAAGTTTCCAATGAAAGAATTATACCTTTCATAGTACGCGATTTCTGGTATTTGTCCTTTAAATGGAATGTCTTCAAGCTCTGGATCATTCCCCATATGCTATTTAATAAGTTTAGAGAGAAAAAAAAAAGAATAGGTTAATAAAGAGATTCGATAGATGTTCATGAATTTTGCAACTGTAGAGTGTAAATTGTGCATACCTGATGAATGTCACTGCCATTAATATCATCTTTCTGCCCTAAAGTAGGTCCTGAGAGATCCAGAAGCTTATCCATGCTCTGCATAGTTACAAGAAAACAGTTAAGAGTGTAAGGGCCAACTAATGAAAAGTGTGCAGTAAAAATAAAAATCAAAATCAAAATCAAAAATCAAAAAGTTTATACCAAAAGAAAAGAGGGGGAGAGAGAGAGAGAGAGAGAGAGAGAGAGAGAGAGAGAGAGATGAACGCTACCACCCACCCTTTACTTAACCTGGAAATACATAAGGTTACACTTCATATATTACACAGACAACAGCAGAACTCCTTGCAGAGTAGCAAATTCAGAGACTTACCATTTGCATGTCATATCCACACTGACCTGCAAATTGAAGACGTAGCTTGATTAGGCGTAATAATAATAATAATAAGACCTACTTAAACTCTCTGCTATCATGTGTTCTAGGAGTCACAGCTATCTCTTCAATTACCAATTCAGAACTTTTTAGCTATATAATTGCTACAAACTGGTAAGTATTAAGTTACGAGCTTTTTACCAACAACATCTTGAATTACATCCATTTTGAGCTGAAAGCCATCTCCAAGCATTTTGAAAAGAAATTGTTCGATATCAGCGTGCATAGTGTCACTCCTTGACGGAAAGTCTGATTCAGATTTTTCATCCCAAATCACAGAGGCTGGAAAATCTCTTGAATTCACCTTAAGTGGTTTATTCTTCTTGCTCGATTCATTGGATACAGATCTATGTCGAGAACATTCTCTCCCAATCACAGATGACACACTCCCCATGGACGCTGAACACTTTTTGGGCTTACAAGTTTCATTTTCAGAAGAAACACTTGTTTTGCTTTCCAAATCATCCTGAGAAGCCGAAGATGAGCCAGAGCTGCTTCTTCCCTGCGACTTATAGAGCACCTCAACCGTTTTTACTAAGTCACCATCTGCTCGATTGTAGGTTGCGGCTATTTCTTCAAGAGACACCGCAGATCCAAAAGCATCAACTATCTGCTTTAGATTCTCTTCGTCCTCATTGGTGAAAGAAAATTCTTTCTGCAGTTTTTCCATTTTTGTCATCCTTCAAAGGAAAATGCAAACATTTCAATGAAGGCTTGAAGAAAAGAACAAAAAATCACAAACCAATATTTGGGTAAGTGTATGGAAGTATCTGCTCGATGCTAGAACGTACAAAAGTTGAATGACAAGAAGTATACAACAAGCTAGTCGAAACTAACACTGCATTTTAAATTTTAAATGTTAGAAATTGAAAACCTACCCCTATACTATAGGCTTATGAGCATCCTAGCTCAAATAGTATCAATTAAAGCAATACAAATAATTAATTATTAATTATAAGTAGAAACGGGGGAAAATGTTAATATAATTGCCAAATTTCACCAACAATTAAAAGATTAATATCCCGCCACTAGCACATACCATTCCTGAATCCCATCCCCTCACCCCAAAAACCTTTTATCTAGATTTCTTTCATTTACTTTTTTTTTTTTTTTTTTTTCATTTTGGGAGGTGGGGTGGGGGAAATACTAGATCCCTAATTATCAACAAGTAAAAGAGTAAATCTTTCCTTTCAAGAAATTAGTAAAGAAAAATAATACGAAGTCCGACTGAGTTTAAAATATTAAAAAAACAAATTCAATTTAGCGATTGATGGTTACCAGTCAATTGTTTTTCATTCTGTAAACCTTAACCCTTTGACAAAAAGCAATCAACTCACAGTAGCAACAAAACACACCGCTACATTCAAGTATAAAATCATACAAAACTAGATACAAAGTTCAAGAAATGCAATCCAACAATCAAGTAGCAGATCTTTTTACAGATTTACCAAGATTTCAATTTTTCGACTGATACATTGCCAATGTAATTAAGGAAATGCAATTGATGAAAACAATAAAAGTATTTCAATAAATTTCTTACTTGGACATTTTACCAAGAAATGAGATTCTCTGTCTAGTTTATAGTACAGTGTCTCTTGGTGAAGGAAATGAGATACAAGTGAGGGGATTAAGTAAGAAGCGGTGGTGCAGTTTAGGCAGAATAGGTGGGCCTGGTCATGTGATGATCAGGCACATGAAGACAAGTCTTGAGATATCAAAGGTAATCATGATATATGCATTGCTTTATTCAGAAACATATTTTTCAGAACCTCTATTGGAAAACAACATATAATGTCTAGAATTATAACAATGACCCTGTGCATTAGAGACAATAAAATGCAACTTTCAATGATTATATGTAAATATTTGCACGGTGCTAAGGGCACATTGTTGAATGCCAAAATAGAACAAACAAACCCAGTGAAACCAAATCTGTATATGAATGTTGTAAATCTGGATTCCGAAGTATAGATTGTTAATGGATATTTATTTGAACACTTACATAATTAAACTTTGAATACGCCAAAGTTATATTTGGCATTCCCTTTGAGCCATTTAAATAAACATGGGAAAGCATCTAACGAGGCCAAAAATCAGAATTCATCATATTTCCAAAATTAGTTCCCACGCGAATATATGCACATATATGCACATAAGATACAGATAACATTGTAAGTAATGGGATTTCGATGTGTGACGCCGTTGTTTAACCCAAAAATCCAAGTACTAGCAAATAAGTCTCTATGATCAAGATAAAAAGTTTAATTCTTTCTTCAGTGAAATTAGGTAAATAATAAAAATGATTTTTTTTTACTCAAAAAAAATAAAAAATAAAAAATAAAAAATACAAATGATTTTCTTCTGATTTTGAAACATTAAAATCACAAATTGCTAACATCAGCACCTTTATCACTTTTTCTTTCGAGTCCAGAAAACACAAAAGACTTAAAATAGCAATAAAACAACGACATTTAATTTACATTCAAGTATAAAACCGCAGAGAATCGGACACAAAATCCAAGAAAAACAATTCAATAATCAGATAAAAGATTTTTAACAAATTTACCAATATTTCAATTCATCAACGGCTAGTAATATCAGAAAGAAGGTGAAAATCTACGAAGTCATTATAATCAAGTTACGGCAATGCAAATCGAAGAAAACAATATGAATATACTTAGAGAAATTTCGTACTCAAAATGATTGATAGAGAAATGCGGACGCTTCTTTTTCTGTGATTCTCCTTTTTCTCTCTCTAGTTCAGAGTGTCATGCTTCTTGGAGAAGGAAAAGAATGAACGAACGAAAAGTAGTGAGAACAGGAGGAAATGGAATGCGTGTAGGTCTCAACTCTGACCGATATGGAAAGGGTGGGGCTAAATCTCCACCCCCCTTAAAACCCAATTTTACCCTCAGCAAAAAATAAAGAGGCTTGTGTTCGGTTAGCAATGGCCGAAAAGCTCCAAGGCTGCTCAGTCACAATAAAAATTTATCGGCTCCAAAGAGTGCTGCTATTTTTGCATTAGCTTCTTCTTCGTTGTTGTTTCGTTTTTTTTATTTAGGGAAACGAGGGTAAAGTGGGGATATGAAAAATAAAGTGGGTGTATTTAGTAAAAAGGGGATGCATTTAGCCCCACCCTGGAACTTGATGGACCCAGTCACATGAAATGCAGGTGCGTGAGAAATTCACCGGAAAAATTTATTTATTTATTTTTTTAAAACATCGATTAAGCAAATAATAGTGTTCCATGAAGAAACAATTCATCTAAAATTACACAAAACACAAATAATTTAACCATTTATTATACCATTAGAATATAAATGATTTTTGATAAATTGGTGACAAATAAATTGATCTCAACTTGACATTGTTATGGTATCGCTGCCGCTATATCATAACTCGTCACCATTTTTCACTTTATAATATTACAATTCTTACCGGTGTTAGTGTTACGTATCGAATATCATAATTAAAAGGATAAATAAATAAATAATGAAAGTTAGAGACTATTATGATTCTAAACAAACATTTGACAACCCTATGACTAAAAATGAAACCTCGAAAAATTTAGAGTTATAATGATTGAAAATCATAATTATATTTGAACAAAGTGATTAAATCAACAATTATAATGTATTAAAATTCTATAAAGTGATTTTTTATATGATATTATCACTTCATAAGATTATAATGCTTCACAACATTATGATAGGTTACATTCTATTCATAACTGTGTGAAACATTCTAACAAATAACACCGCATTATTTCTATGGTCAAAGCGAATCGTGCTGATTTCACCAGGATATGGGGAGTGGTTTGTTTGCCTTGGTGGATGGAATTGTGTGAAATGCATGGTAAGAAGCTATGAGCAAGCTAATGTGTGGCGAAAGAGTTAAGGAAAAAAAGTAGGGAAAAAAAAAAACTATTTTCAAATAATGTTTAGGGGAAGAATTAGGAGGGAAGATTTGGATACATATGTCCCTTTCCAAAAGGAAAAAAAAAAAATTAATTGTATGATTTTTCTTTTTTTTTATAGAATAATTGTTTAGTTAACAATTAGTCATCAATACAAAAAAAAAATGATCATTAATATGTGAATAATTAGTCACAGTAACTGTTGATCTGTTGATCATTAATAGTTAATTTGCTTGATAATTATCTAAATTAAAAAAATTAATCATTTAATTTAAAATTAATTAATTTCAAAAAATTATTTATTGATCAATTAATCTAGATTGTTTATCAACCAATTACTTCTAATTATTTGCCAAGTAAATTAATTCCAAAAAATAACAAATAAAAAATAATTCATCACCAAAGATTGAAAAGATAATATTTTTCTTATTCATATGACATTGTATAATTGGATAAGAACAAAATTTGTGAACCTTATTGGAGGGGCTATTCTTCAAATTTGGCGCCCTCCAAATTTGGGTTTTTAGCCCCCAATTGATACATTATTTGGGGGTGAGGTGGGGAAAAAACCTCAATGTTAATCTTGCTCTAATATGGAAACCAGTGGACTTGGTCACGTGAAACTCAGGTGCATTAGAAATTCACCCAGAGAATTTTTTTTAATTTAATTTAATTTTTTGTAGACACCCGTGCCTCGTTCATTTCAGTTTGACAATTGACAACTTGTTTGACTCACATTAGGGCCTTGTTTTGGTCAAATTTAATGAGTGATTTGATATGAATTTAATTTAATAAAATTTATTGTGAATAGAACAAGTTCTAATAGTTTTCTTTCCTTCACATTAAATTTTGCTCGAATTTTGTTTCGAATGTGTGATTGAAAATTGGAGAAGATGTATTAAAAAATAAAAATAAATTATCAAATTGATGTTTATGTGACTAAAAAGATAAGAGGGATAAAGTAAATTTAAGTTGATAAAATTTAATGTTTACATAGCAACCCCATTGGGTCCATCCAACTATCCAAGGTCCTCAAGTTATGGTTGGGTAACAAATTCAACAAAAACCCAAAATTTCCAAATTATTGGTGCTTTTTGTAAACCCAGTTTACAAAATAACTCCTATTGAAGATTGGAAAATTATCACTTTTTTTCTCGCTCTATTAATAGGTCGCACTTTTTTTTAATGAGAATGTGTCCTTGGGATTCGCATATTATCATTCATATTAAATTATCACACTTTAAATAATTTTATAATTTGAAGTTGCTGGAAGATGAGTATAACTATTGTAGAAAATCTTGTAATAAGAGACAAAGAACATAAATATTTAGACAAATTACGGTAAATACAATAAGCAAAATAGCGAGGTTACAATTCTTTACCCAACAAAATGTGACCGATGTAGCAATGATCATCATCATCAAGCTAATACGTCTACTATTGCTTAAAATAACCAGTCCTGGAACAAAATGAAGAAGTGGCGTGGCAAATACAACACACAAGCTTAGAGAGCCCACAAAAAGCTTCTCAACCGCATCCAGTATACCAGTTTGATTAGTGACAAGAAGAAAATTTCTTGAAATCCTCCATGGCTTGCTTCATTGCATGGACAATCATCATCTTGACCTCGTAAAAAACAAAAAGAACAAATTACAAGAATTAATGTCATTTACCACTGATAAAATGCGCTTTAAACAAAAAAAAAAAAAAAAAAAAACCGAGAAACAAAATGTAGAAAAAATCAAACCTCGAGTTTGGAGGACGCTGTCGAAATTCTTCAGTCAAACGAATGCACTCGTGTACATTTTCAGTAGAGACAAAGTCCAGTGCAACATTTATCCATGACGGTATAGGGAAAAACATAGACGAAGCCAGGAATTGTGAGAGCACCAAGCTGATTCCGGGGTTCGGGAACAGTGCCCCCGGAATTTTTTTTTAGGGTGTATTTTTTTCCTTGACAAGTGATCCCATGATGAAGTATCAACGTTAGCTTTAAAGGTTTCGATGTAAAACTTCTTTACATAAAATATTATCTAAAATAATAATCTTGTAGATTGACTTTGCAAAATATAAGCAAACTAATATGAATTACAATTGAATTTAATTGCTTTGATGTATACTTGATTTTAATAGATTATTTTTAAATTAGGTTTGTTTCCTATCGCAATGTTGTACTTGCAAAAATAGAACAAACTATTGGATATTTAAGTTGAACTTTAAAATTGAAAGTTATTATTATGTCATATTACTTTTCAAAATTATTATTTTTCTAGATCACTTGAAGTAACAATTTAACAAATTAAGTATGAAGTCTTATAATGAGAAAGAGAGTAATAATTATATAAAAATAAATAAATAATGATTGTAATAAGAAAAACCAAAATAAAATAGAGAGAATAATAATTATATAAAAATAAATAATGATTGTAAAAAGAAAAACAATAATTTTTTTAAATGAAATACCTAAACTAAACAGAGAGAAAGATAATAATAATAATAATAATAATAATAATGCAGCGAGCCTGCCGGAAAGAATATGAATAGTGATGGAATTACATGGCCTAATTTCCTACAAAATTACTTTGGGACGAAAATGCCGGTTGATTTTTTTCTACTTAATTTTACGGTCTACCTTTAAAGGAACAAGTGCCAACAACTGCAAAAGTTGCTGCCTTTTGACAAAGTGCTGCCAAAAGGCAGCTTTTTGATAGAGCAGGCGAGCTGCTCGGCTCGCCTTCTTGGTTGGTGAGCAGCTCGTGAGCCACTCGCGAGCTACTCGTTAGCAAGCCGTTTGGCGAGCGCTATAGGAACCGAGTCGAGCCGAGCTAAGCGGCTTGGTCCTCGAATTTTTGTTCACGCTTGTGAAAGGCGAGCCCGAGGCGGCTCGCGAGCCATTTTCTCATGTTTAATTTCATTTATTTGGATCAAATTCACACCAAATTATTTTTTTAATCCAACAAGCTATGATTTTCTATTTTGGACTAAAAATACAGCAAACACAAATTTTTTGGACCATTTTTGCCAAAATCCGTTTGTAAATTCATCCTTCCTCCCGAAGACTTTATGCGTGCGAAACTTCATCAAAATTTTTTTGTATGTTAATGTTGCCATCTAATCGAAAAGGAAAAATTGCTAAAATTGGTTTTCATTGAGTTGACTTTCTTGTAGATTGTCCATAATTTGCTTAGAAACAATATAAATGCAAAACGTTTCTTTTTCCCTTTTTTTTTTTAAATTCACCTTTCCCCCTCTTTCTTCTTTCACGTTTCTTTCTTTTTGCATTATTGGCACACTTGGATAAAATTTTATTTTTAATTTATTTTGAGAGTGGAGCACGGAAATGCGGCAGCTGAGGCAAAAAAAAAAAGTCAATTTATTCATGCACATTTAATGCAAAACTTTAGTTTATTTTCATTTGTTAAAATTTTTATTTATTTATATTAGACAGTGCACTTGTCATTTTATAAAATTATTAAAACTTAATTTCAAACCAAAATTATTAAAATGCCTTAAATTATAAGCTAATTTATTTATGAAATATTGGTGACAAACATTGCCGCAAGTAGGGCTTAGGATGGGTTAGATTGAATTGGGCTGGGTTTAACATCAATCCAAATCCAACTCAATTAAATTATTTGGTGGATAATAAACCCAACCCACATAATAGTTTGATTTAATTTTTTATAATTTAAATAGGTGTAAAAGTAAAACAAATTATTAGCGTTGGTCCCAACGCTCCCAGACATCAAATAATTTAAAGATGTACCATCAAAATTGAAGTCTTTAGCTACCTGAGAAATCTTCTGTCAATCAACCTTTATAAGAATAACTTATTACACACTATCTATTACAAACCAAATAAATTTCGTATTACTAAAAAAACCATATTCAGCCTACCCTAAGAGTTTTCAAATAATGTTCTATAAAAGATACAATTGTAAACAAATGCAACTTCAACAATAACAAGTTCTCAATCACATGTTATTTTGACAAATAATATGCCTAGTTTCCGAAACATGTTTACTACTAATTTGGAAGGGTCTTTTTTCTTTAAAACCATTTTCCCGAAAATACATTTTCAACCACACCCCGTCTCGGACTAATATTTTTTTTTTTCAACCACACATTGTGCCATTTCTATTGATAAGTGCACACTTATTTTACTAATGTCTCATCTGTGTAAATGATACTATACAAACTCCTTTTGTCTGTTGCAGTTTCATCTATATTACATATTTATTTTTAAACTCTTTAATTGCTACAATATCTTTTGTCAGTGGGGGGCAGTTTGTAATTTCAAATCTATTTAGTACAATATCTTTTCAATCCTATTCTCCCTATCTCGTTGGAGTGGGATTGTAGCTGCTATAATCATCCTTACATAAAGGGGCCAAATTGTCCAAGCTTCTAATTCTATTCGTGACATTCATGCTCATTTGCTATGATATAGTCCGCTTTGGATGGCAAAGCTTGTGAGCGTTTATGAAAAACAGTGGTGTTCAAGCACTCTCGGGTGTGTCTTAATGACAGTGCTCCCTGAGCGTTTTCTAACCCTCTTCGACCTCTGATTTGAAATTTAAGACTGGATCCAAATTCAACACAACAATACGGAGCTCCAATAATTTTTTCAAAATTTTTGAGACACCGTTGGATGCTGTGGTGGCGGTCAAACTTTTCGGCCAAATTTTAGGCCAAAATTTAGGCTAAATTTTTGTCAAAAAGTTTGACCGGCCACCACGGCATCCAACGATATCGCAAAAATTTTGAAAAATTTATTGGAGCTCCGTCTCATCATACTGAATCTAAATCCGATTTCGAATTTCAAAATATAGATCGGATGAGATTAAAAAACACATCAGGAGCGCCATAATTACGGCGCACCCAGGAGTGTTAAATCTTTGCTTTTATAAAAAATGCTTCGCACCAATCGCAGGGGAGGAGTCAATGCTTATTTTCTCGTATGCTTTGCTAGAATATTTTATAGTTCTATACATAAAAGATCTCGGAGTTTGATTTCTACAACTTTAAACAAAAACCATTTTTCAATTATCGTTTTCAATTACTCATTTGGCAATATCTTTCTTTATACCCATTTTTTCATCTTTCAGCTATACATTCAAAAATCAATTTTTAAATGTAAAAGTATGTTGAAATGACTTTCAAATGATATAATAATTTCTAAGATGATTAAAAAAAATCAACAAATGAATGGTTTTTCCAAGTTTACAGCATATTATAAATTTTAGGTCTTTCGGAAACATTCTTAAATGCAATATAAATATTTGATGTGAAATAATTAATTTTGAGAACTCACTTGACTATTGGAAGGGTTCAAAATATTATGATTTACTAAATATCTCATCAAGCTTGTACTCGCACATATTTTTTTCGAGAAAATTGAAATTCTATCGCGATTTACATTCATTGACTCTCTCTGTCTCTCAATGGTTGTGATGCTCTTGCCTCATAAAGTATATTATAAGAAAAAAATTTCTTCTTTAAAAAGTGTGTAACTAAAAAGTGAAAAATAGTTACCAAAAAGATAAAAGATCACTCTCCATTCACGTGTTAGCAAAATTACTTTAATAATAAGTTTTATCAACCAAGCGCTAAACTTGCTAGATTATTTTGCTTCATAAGTTTTAAATGCTACGAGAATTCAGGGCAATCCCAATTGAGCTTTCTAAAAAGACTGCCGAACTTTGGCATTATAGGCTAACAGTTCATAAAAAAGTGTGAGCAACTGAGGTTCCTGATTTTCCTCTGTTTGAGCATTTGCTGTGCTGTTAGCAGGGTCCCTAAGGGCTCCAATAGCTCACCCACGGTCAATCCACCCTCTTTTGATAGCATGGTCCTTAGCGTGCCCATTCATCCACCCATTGATGATTTTACCCTCAAGAAAGAGAGAGCTGATGAAGCCTACGCCTACATGTCACCAGGCAAGCGCTCTACCAGTCCACAAGTTGGGGGAGTGGCCCAATACGAGCCCATTGCACCCACTCTTGGTGAAGCCTACATGGCCCAATACGGGCCCATCACACCCACTCTCGGTGAAACCTACATGGCACCCTCACGTGATTGCACCATCGCCAGAAATATGGTTGGTGAACCCAAGCCACCATCTCATGTGGCGGACGATACGCCAAGTGACCAAACCAAGCCACAATGATGACCCTGTGAATTCAATCCACGGGATAGAACGCAGCTTGCAAGTCCCGAGCGTACTACGAGCGACATTCATGATATAAAAGATATTTTCGTATAATAATAAGTAATGTCACAATAATAATAATAATAATAATAATAATAAACAAAAGAATTAAGTCAATCTCATCAAACTATTGTCCTCTAAGATAAAGATATTGTTGTTCAAGTAATATTTTCCTCTGCCATCGTCAGACATGGCAATGCGCACGTCATCATATCATATGTTTGTTGAAATTTCCCAATCAATGTAATAACTCAGTCAGGTCGAACCCTAAAGCTCGACCAAAACTTCAAGAATACAACAAGCTGATTTTCGCTCATACAAGAGAGGTTGACAATGTCTACTAAGGCATCCGCACCTAGCATCTCTCTTTCTCTTAAAGGTCGATTGCTAGCTATATCATTCCTTCCACATACCGGAAAATTCATCAACCTTCAAGGGATTGGCCATCTCGTGCATCTTCCTCCTCGTCTTGGCTTTAACTTTCTTTGCATATTTTCCAGCCTTCTGCTTTTTCTCTAGTGCTCGAATCTGTAAGCATGTGCAAAAGAAGAACATTATAACTGTCTACATTCTTTCTTTCTTCAACATAACAATTAACTTTTACTGCTCTATCAAAGTCAAATTTACATCACACATCACAAGTCATTCCTTAATTATTGTACAACTCGAGATCCTTACTACTATTCAACCCAAAACGTTAGGTTCCCTAGAAACAAAAGTTTACCCGAACACAACCTAATCGATGACTGACAAGTGACAAATGCGTCTAGAAATGCCTTCACACAACAGCTTAAGACAAGGTACTAAAACTGGAAAATATAAAAATATTACTAACACATAGTTAGAAATTTTATTGGAGAATGGCTGACCTGGTTTGGTGAAACATAAAAAGGATTCTCATACAGAGTAGGACCCCCAAAACTGCCACCAAATATCTTGATTGGGTTCAAACAGAACCTCGGACCAACCTGTTTATAAGATTTAGTTAGATTTGGTCTAGACAACAAGTATTCATCCCGTCGTTAATGACTCTGCAACAAACCTCAACTAGCGTCATCTTTTCCAAGTCTCCACGGTCTAACTTTTGTCCTCCACTATGGGGACAAGATATCTGCACCAAAAGCAGAGACATTGAAATATATATGTCGAGTGAGCATTGAAGTAGATGACAAATAAAACTAACCCACATAAATTACTGAATATAAGAATTTATGAGTTCAAATGATAACTGACCTGATAATTCCGAAACCATATATGGTCATCAGCAATTGAAAAAACAAATACATGGCCATGGTAGGGTTTAGATTTCCTATGATCCTTTGGAGTGCCAAATATCTGGAGAGAGAGAGAGAGAGAACAAAAGTTTGGCAGATGATTAGCCCAAGATAAATAAAATCTTTCAAGGCATTGCAACATGTAAACATATTGCACAACCGATGGATCATATTTCACAAATTACATGTCTATGTGATGTCAGCAAGAATAAAAATATGACCAAGAAAGTTTCTTGGTGTGTTGCAACCGTTCACTCGACTAGAAGAACCAACACAATTTCACAGTTTTTATGAATGTCCAATTTACATAAAAGCTTCTCAGAATATAAATGAGTAACAAACAAGAGTAAACATATAGTAGTTTGTAGGAGAAGTCAGCACACAGAATCGTGCTTTGGACAGTCAGAAGTTATACCTGTGTAATCATTTCCTTTAACAACTGCCAATGGGGTTTCTCGTCAAAATTCGATGAGAAGGTAAGAATGGGGCGGGAGCCCTTCAGATGATTTCCAGTAAGCTTTAATTCTTCCATTGTGTGCACTAAGAACATCAAAATAACATTATCCATAATTAAGATATACTCTACCTAGCAAAGGAACCCATGGGTGGGTGTTTATAAATCCAACTAATGCAAATATATCAATGGCATCAATGATCCCTAACATCAGATTACCTGCATTGACTAAAAATTTGACAGATGGCCCATTGGGGCACTTTGCCATCCATAGATAAAGGTCTTTACCTTTCCTACACTGAAATGAGAGGAAGAAATTGCTGAGTTAGCCCATGACAAAGCAAGATTTGACTAATCAGAACTTCATTTTAGTTTTCAGTCTGTAATAATTGATGATCACCAAACACACTTTGAAAACAGCAAGGCACAACATTAGCATTTAGAATTTTATAAATTTCATGATATCATATCTCAAATACATTTTTTTTTTTTTTTTTTTTGAAGGGGTCATATCTCAAATACTTGATCCAACAGAATGTAACAATTTCTTCTATAAATTTTGGGACAGCATCATGAAATAAAAGGAAATTAAAGCACAAAAATTACCTCAAAAAACAAACAAGAGGAGCAGCTCTTGAGCTCTACAAGCTCATTCAAAGTTACACCTTTACTTTCTTTGGACTCAACTTTGTTATCTTTCTTACCGTGGGGTAAAAGGTCCACCAAATTCAGCATCAAATGCCTATACCTACAGTCACCCCACAACAATAATAATCAAAGACCATTTAAATAAATAAGCTAATGATACCATCAGAAAAGGAAAACAAAAATTGGAACCTGAAACTAATTCGTCGGGAACAAGTGACCAAAACTTTCTCTTTGTTTCTAAAAGTCACCGAATTGTCTTGGTTCTTATCATCTTCACCACAATTTTTCCATCCCAAAAGAGTTCTTTTGGGCCTTTCTGGTGCACTATCATCCTTCTTTACATTGACCGCAGCCTCGGTTTCACTGTGCTTTCGCTTCTTTCCCATTTGAAATCTATGCGAACTTCTAACAGAGAGGAGAATGCAGAATCAAGAGTGCACGAGAGGGAAACGGGGATAACAGATGCTTAAGCCCTAAACCCGACTAAACGGCCCTCATCTCTTGGGCCCTCGTCGTCAATGGGCTTGATTGTGTCGACCTCTTGGTGGGCTCCAATTAAATGAGGACCTACAACGCTTGAAAAATTAAAGTTGAGGTACCATTGCAGTAAATTTCTGTTTCCGAAAATTCTGATTACTTCTACTTCCTTCTTGCCGATTTGCTCGAAGATTCTTCTGATTTCACCTTTCCATAATGTTACACGCAGAATCTCTCTCGAAACCCGAAGAAGAAGAAGAGGCAGAAAATGGCAAAGCGTTTCTTCCCCAACGAAATGCCCGATTTCGTTGCAGAAAGTCCGGCGAAAGAATCGGCAGTTGCGTCTTCTACCTTAGCTAAAGACTCAATTACTCCTCTTCTTCACCTTCCTTACAAAACCCTAGCTGAGAGGCTCAAGAAAGAAGCTTTGGACCTTAAAGAAAAAGTATGTTTCTTCTTTTGGTCAAATGCTTAGCTCTGAGTAAATAGTCACATAAATTTGAGCTTTATGTGTGTGTTTGGTTTTTTTCAGGTAGTTAAGGAGACATGGGAAGGAAGGGGAAAGCGTGTGAGTGACTGTACACTGTATACCGGAGCACTTGGAACTGCTTTCTTGTTGTTTAAAGCTTACCAAGTTACTAAAGATCAGAGTGATCTTGCTCGATGCTCTGAGATCATTAAGGCCTGTTATTCTGCTTCCCAAGGCTCTGGGTATATTCAATTTTTTCTTCGACTTAATTCTATGTGTTACTATGTGTAAGTGTATTTGATTGTTGGCATCTTCATCAGATTCTCAATTGATGATAGCATGTTAAACAGTTAAACTTGCTTAAATTATGCCAAAGTGGATTTTCTTCTGCATTTTTTGGATTTTTGTTTGAAATTTGATATTTCGATTTATGGGGTGCGTATAACATGGCTAAAACCAGTTACTAGACTTCTGTTTTTGGAATTGTAGGAGAGTGACTTTCGTGTGTGGGCAAGCAGGTGTGTGCGCTCTTGGTGCAGTAGTAGCAAAGCACATGGGTGATTTACAGCTGTGTGATCAATATATTACTCAATTCAAACAGGTATTTTGTGATACAAATCATTCACCTTTCGTGTGTTCTTTTTTCTTTGTTATTTGTATATTGACCTGCTAGTTTTCAACTATGAGTGAAGATAAAGTTTCCAAGGGATCTCCCAAATGAACTTCTGTATGGGAGAGCAGGGTTCTTGTGGGCATGTTCTTTCTTGAACAAGAATATCGGCAAAGACACAATCTCTATCTCAAAACTGGTGAGTCATTACCATCCTTTCATTATGGTTTTCTGTGCAAGGGCACAATAGGCATGTATTGATTGGACTAGAATTTATGCAGAGGGCTGTTGTTGATGACATCATAAAGTCTGGTCGACAATTTGCCAAAGGAAGATGTCCATTGATGTATGAATGGCATGGGAAGAAATACTGGGGAGCTGCCCATGGGCTGGCCGGGATTATGTACGTGTTAATGGACATGGATTTGAAACCCGATGAACTTGAGGATGTCAAAGGAACTCTACATTACATGATTAAAAATAGGTTTACAAGTGGAAACTATCCTTCAAGTGAAGGAAGTGAGTCAGATCGTCTTGTTCATTGGTGCCATGGTGCTCCTGGTGTTGCTCTCACCCTTGTCAAAGCTGCTCAGGTAATTTTCTTTCTGACAACTAAGATTCTGGAATCTTTTCCCCTGTCAGTATCTGACATCTCCAATGTTATCAGGTGTTTGATAGCAAAGAGTTTCTGCAAGCAGCTATTGAAGCAGGAGAGGTTGTGTGGAATAGAGGGCTGAGGGCTACTTAAACGAGTTGGGATTTGTCATGGCATAAGTGGAAATACATACGTATTACTTTCTCTCTATCGAGTGACTGGAAATTTGGAGTTCTTGTATAGGGCAAAGGCATTTGCTTGCTTCCTTCATGACAAGGCCCAAATTCTCATATCACAGGGCGTTATGCACGGAGGCGATCGGCCCTATTCGTTGTTTGAAGGCATTGGAGGAATGGCTTATCTGTTTCTTGATATGAATGAACCATCTCAGGCTAGGTTTCCTGCATATGAACTGTAGATTTTGTTGTAGCAAAGCTAAATAGTAAGATACTTCTTCTCTCGTTGTTGTTAACAAGTCAGAGTTTGTATAAAAATGTAATTATCTTCTTAATGAGACAAGTTAATGAAGTTTTTCTGTTATTTCCCTCTATTATCACCAGCAAAGTCCCTGTATAATCTGTTTGTTACATCATTAACTACCCCAAAATCCTACCACTACAACAAATCAACTCCATTAAGGTAATTGCCAACAATTTTCCCTCATAACCATGTATAATCTTACTCCAGCCAATTCAATTTTCAAACACTCAACCACAGCAAATACAGTGAACTCACAGCATTCTACCATTCAATCTTGAACATGTACGGTTCTGTAAACCTCAACAGCAAACTCAGAACACTAATAATAAAGATAATCTTCCTCGTATCTTATAACAGAATCTGCATCATGCTGTGAATTGAATTTCTAACTTCATTCACTCGTACAGATTGAAAATCAAGTCCAAGATGAGGCTTTTCGGGTCATCCATACTGTCCCCACCGATTTTGTCTTTTCGTTTTCCTGGTAATGATATTACTGGAAGTTAACTATATTCATTACCGTTAGGATTTTTAGTTTGATGTATGCATTTAATGGATTATTATAAATTTCTTGGATTTGACAAGAGATTGCTATACTCAGACTTCAATGCAGATGATCGTGGTGCTGTTAATGCCATGTTTGATGATTCCCTTGTGGATCACGATTACAAGAATTGACCATGAGGTGAATTTAATTCCCTACAACATAAGTCTCATCCACAAGAACATCAAAGTTGCATTTCTGCTACTTAGAGATTTATCATCGTTGATACGGTCGTTATTATATTCACGTTTGTGTTATTGAATGTTATTGCTTCAATAAGAGAGATGCGGTTATGTTCCATGCTGATAAAGCAAATGGAGTCGACCCAACAAGCCGAAACGAAGAACATGAATAAGAGTCTTGCCATTGCTAGTGCAGGCCACGACATGCGTGCTTCTTTAGCAGGCCTCATCGGCTTGATAGATACATGTCACTCTCGAGTCCAGACATGTTGTATACAAATGGAATCTTGTGCAAAGGACCTTTTAGGTTGGTATACTATCCCTATTATCCGTTATGATCACTTCTATGCAAGCAGTTGATATGGCGCCATCTAGACTTGCTATATCAATTGTTTCCCAACTTGCAACATGGTTAAAATTGCTCCACATGATCTGCTTGTACAAGATCTATGGAAGCATCTTGCACCAAATTGGGAGTATTGTTATGATTTATCAGCATGTTTTAAGCTTCACTACACAATTGGGCGTTAAAATTTGAGGTATATTGACTCTATTCTTGATGCACGTTAGATTGAAGCCAGTAAAATGCAACTTGAAGAAGAAGAGTTTGACCGAGAACAACTTCTAGAAGATGTAGTTGATTTGTTTTACCCTCTTGGCATGAAGAAGGGGGTAGATGTGATATTGGACCCCAGTGATGGTAAGAAAGTTTCTTGTGTGAAAGTTGATTGTCGAAAACTGAAACAAATTTTGACCAACCTACCAAGCAGTGCAGTGAAATTTACTTCAAAGGGGCATGTGACAGTTTGTGCTTGGGCAAGAAAGCCGAGTTTTGAGAATGAAATACTTGCTTCTCTTAGAAATGATCCAAATATTATGGAATATATATTCGAGGTGGCTGATACAGGGAAAGGAATTCTGAAAGAGAAGCAAAAATCTTGTCTTTGAAAACTATGTTCAAGTAAAAGAGACAACTCTTGGACAAGAAAGAACTGGTTTAGGACTTGGCATTGTTCAATCTCTGGTATGTCAAATCTTAAAAGATAGTCCACTCCGGAAAAAACTAAATGCTCATTTTCTTGATTGTTCGTTTGAATCTATGTCTGATCTTTTAGGTTTGTCTGATGGGAGGAGAATTGTGATTGCAGACAAGGATGTTGGGGAAAGAGGAACTTGTTTTAGGTTCAATGTCTTCTCCAGCAATCATACACAAGAAGATGACATCAACTTTCATAGTAATCTAATCTATAGCCCCAAGGAAGAGACATCTAAAGTGGTAATAATTATCCAAACCAATGAAAGGAGTAAAATTATACAAATATTCATGATGCGACTGGGGATAAAAGCATATTCAGTCAAGCGCCACGAGCAACTTTCTAAGACTCTCTGGAGAATCAAACAAAAACTGAACCTTTCACATCTAAGCTCTTCAGGTAAATCTGACATCTAGTCTAGTGCTCATTCGAAGGATGTGCCCCTTAGTTCATTGGACGGTGCAGATAACATTCTACCCCTACAAAGGCGAATGAGTGGTAAAATCCTTCAAGCTTTGTCTTGATTGTAATTGATATAAGTGTGGGCCCATTTTGTGATATCGGTAGGGCTGTGGCTGAATTCAGAAGGGACCTAATAACCGTTGCAGTAGGGTGGTTTGGTTGGAGCGATGGAAAACCATTTTCACGGTTGAAGATATTAGTGGTGGATAATTATCCGATTGGGCGTAAAATAGCAATACCTTTGGCTTCTCGGCTTGGTTCTGAAACTTTTTTCATGTGCAAATGGGGAAGAGGCTATTACAACGGTTTGCAATGGTCTTAATGATCAATGTATAAGTGGAGCTTCCAAGATTTCGGTACCTTTTGATTATGTCCTAATGGACTGTGAGGCAATGTACGCCAAAACTAAGTTCATCATTTTACGCATCTAGTTCGATATGAATGTTATTGGTTGATTTATTTTTACACGTAGATGCCATTGATGAATGGGATAGAAGCAACTCGATGCATCAGAGAAGCGGAAAGAAGTTATGGTGTTCACATACAAATCATTGCATTAACTGCACATGAAAGAGGAGAAGAGATGAACAAAATGCTTGGGGCTGGAGCAGATTCTTTCTTAATCAAACCTCTCAACAATGAAAATCTTCTGAACCTCTTACATTTTCCTTAGCATACTAATCAGACTTCAGCCGTGTAAGTTGTTAATCAAGGTAATTCTGAGGGTACTTTTCCAACTGAAGAAAAAAGACCTGCTAGGAGGACTTTTGAAGATCATAACATACAACAAAAACCACTAGGTATGGTGTTGATTTGTTCTTCAATCTTAATTGACTTCTAACAAGCACTTAAGCTGATTTTTTAGAAGTTCCCTTTTGCTAACTCGATATTTTAAGACACTTCTAATGCAGATAACTTCATAGGATTTCTGCTAGGAAAAAATTCTTAATTCTCAGTAGGATTTGATATGGCTTGGTTCACTGTTATACATTAATGTTGTGAGCTTTAGATACACTAGTATGCGACATCTATAGCGCATTTCCTGTTACACATGCGTGATAGTGTTTGCGTACTTAGACTATGAACTTTTTAGTTTTGAGTAGTTTCTGTTGTAGAAGACATCTTTGTAATATTATATTGTGAAAAGTATGTTTGGAAGTGTTCATAAAACTGATAATCTTAAGAGTATATATAGTTTTTGCATTATTATGTAAGCTGCAGATTACTCTGCTTCATAATCTTTGACATGAGATTATGCCATTTAGAAGTCTTATTTAGCTGTAAAACAAACAGGCACACCGAATGGGTATATTCTTATGCTTTACAAGTATGACCTTTTAGCTTTTGCTTTTCTTTTCTTCCTTCTTCCCCTTTCCTTCAAATGCTGCATTTAGTGACTATTTCTCGGCTAGGATGGTAAAATATCCTATTTTAGTTTGTTTTACTATTGCGTAGTTCATTAGTTGCTCTGACAATCTATGTAACATAAATCGATTGAGTGATTTTATTATAGATTCTAATTCGAATATGTCAATTGACAGCATTTTTACAACTACAAGCATCTCAATCAAAGATCAGGCCCCGTGGAGCTGCATGAATTTTAAGCCAAGCCAACAAGTTTCTCACTGAGCTCCCATAGTTTACGAGCTTTCTCTACGTCACTGGCTTCTGCAGACAATTGATTCTCAAATGACGCCGAGGCCTTATTCCAGCTCCAGTAGACCCCCGACTTTGTTAGGCTTGGATCACTCACGACCTGTGGAAAAAATAACCAATGATAATCTTCAAATCTGACTTTGACTGGGCAGTAGAAGTTAATTTTTAGATACAGACTGTTTGCATCTTGTGTTTGTACCTGTGCAAGTCTCTTTCCAGCTTCTTCTTCTGAGACAAAGCCCTTGGTGATGTACTTCTGAAATGGCGGGAATAGTAGACGGAAAAGGGGGATGTGCTCTCTAAACAGCCCAGTCGTTGCAATACAGCCCGGATATAGGGAAGCAAATGTGATCCCGGTATCTTCATGGTATCGACGGTGAAATTCTTGCATTGTCAGCATGTTGCAGACCTTGCTGTCCTTGTACGCCTTAGCACCATCGAACTCTCCACCATCAATCATGGCAGAGCTATTTAACTCGTTCAATCGTCCCGCTATACCCCTCAAGTCTCCAAGGTTGGCCTTTGGAGGTACGTTCCCCGCCAACGTATTCGTGTTTCCTGAAACATATCAAGAAACACAACGCATAATTCAGCATATGTTCAAGAAAAACTTATATTTTGCTAAAAACCAACTCTTTAGGTTGAATAATACTAGAAACCACAAGATATATAGGTAATGATGAGTAATGATTTGAACTGTGTGATTAATCTTGGAGTTTGACTTTAACGAAGCCACTCCCAATCTGGTGCAAATAGCTAATGTGGTGCAACTTCAGTTGCTTCTTCGCAACTTTCAGTGTGATCTAGATCCTGTCACATCAGCTACTCGTACAAGATTTAGTGCAAGCAGTTTGCACCAAATTGGGAGTATTAATTGAGTTATATCTCCGACCTGTAATTGAACCAACAATTATAAGTCTCCTTGAAGGATAATCCGATTGCTTCATGTCACCAAGCAGCAATCTCGAAAGAAGGAAGTGGCCAAGATGGTTTGTCCCAACGCTAAGTTCAAATCCATCAGCTGTAAAAGAAGGCTGTTTAGCAGTTGGTTGATAAACAGCTGCATTGCAGACAAGAACATCAAGATGTCGCCCTGATCGCTTGAAGTTATCCACAAACTGCCTCACACTGTCAAGAGATGAAAGATCTAAATGCATAATGGTGTAGTTTTCCTTGTCCATGCCAGCTGATTTAGCTGCTTTTTCGGCTTTCAGGAAGTCTCTGCAAGCCATGATTACGTGCCATTTGTCTGTCCCTGCTAGAGCCTTCGCTGTGGCTAGACCTAAGCCAGACGAGGCTCCGGTGATCACTACAGTGCCCTTTCTCAAAGTGTTTTTTTGGTTAGCTGTGTCTGAGTTGATGGCTGGAGTCGTAGCCACTGTCTGAGCCTTGACTGCTAGGGTTGACTTTCTTGCATTGTATTCTCTCTACAAAAGTCCAATTCGCCAATTCTTACCATGTGTCTGTTTTAAGTTTTTTCTACCGAAGAATTAACTGTTATTACTGAATCAGGTACCTTGTTCTTCAATGCGAATGAACTAAAGTCGGTTTTTGCGTGGCCGGCTAGTGAAACTCCGAAGAGGCTCGTATCCTTGACAAATACGCCAGTTTTTGACTGTAGAAATCAACCTTGTGCTATTTAATGAAGGCAAGAAAGTACATACGATGGGGGAAAGAAGAAACCAAACCTCTTTTTGCATGGAGGAGAATGCGGAGAAGAGCAGAGAAGTAGCCTGTAGAGCCATTGATGACTATCGAACTTCTGAGAGTACTTTTCGATTTCGAAGATTCTGAGGAGGTATATTATATATGAAGAAGATGGCAGATATTTGACAAAATTGACAGCAATTTTGAATATGAAATCAAAACGTGGATAAGATAATTTTCTGTGGAAGCATATGCCATTTATAACTCAAAGGAACGGGGAACCAATGAGATTTCGTAGTTGAGATTTCCTTTCATGTAGAGCCAAATGTGAGTGTGAATAGGCATGGAGAGTTGGGTACATTCCCCAAAGCAAGATATGGGCTTCACGATGGAATTTGCAAAAGGATAATTTCAGGTGGGATCTGTTATCCGGCTTGAGATTTGGGACCCTTAAACGAAATTTTGAAGGAGGCTTTAATAAATAAAATTTTGTTCACAAAAAACCTATATATACTACTTTCAAATAAAAGATTTTATTAAATAAAAACTTTTGTAATTGCAATAATACTAATATAATCCTTCAAGAGATTAAAATTTAACTCTCTCTAGCTAAACAGGTAATAACTTGATTTTTATTAAAAAAAAAAATACCCTACGCATGTAGATTTACAAATTTTGGGACCCTAAGCGGCTGCTTAAACCGCTTAAGCTTAGGACTACCTCTGCCTGTTTGTTTTGAATATCCAACAGCCTAACTCTTGTTAGATTGTTAAGATAATAATTCATTTGTACTCTTGGACTACAATACATCACATTTCTTAAGGGAACTTTGATTCTGCCGCAGTTAAATTTGGATTTTCGTCTACACGAGCCAGCCTCTATTAATTCCAATTTCTAATGGAGTTCAACTTCTGTGAAGTCACAGTTAAGGTAATACATTTCACGGCGTTCCAACCTCGGAAAACAGGGTGAATAAGGGTAAATGTGAAATAAAACAGGACAACAAGAACCCATTTCTGTCACAGATCCTTTCCCATTTTGGGCAATATTGAATCACAAAATCATGTTACAAATAAGTATACACTTCTAACTTATGCTGACCATAATCTTGAAACGACTACTAATCCCAGTTCCATGCCCAGTTTTATGTATACAGAGCCAGGATAAAAATAAATAAATGAATTGCTAAAGAATTTTGTTTGGATTTTCAAGCTCGTGTCTCTACAATTGCCGATCACAGAAAATCAATCGTTTTTGGTAAAATCTCCTTCAATTTTTCGGCCCTCCTTCAATTTTTCGGCCCTTTTTACTGCTTTTCAATTCTGATCAATCTACCTTTTTCTCAATGCCAAATCAGGGAAGAAGGCTCTTCAGTTGAGTCCCCCAAACTCCAACAGGCACCAACACAAGAAGAAACAAAGAAAACTCACTTATATTACACATAATCCCACTGGATATCTGTACAGGATTCATCAACTTTAGCGGGCCTTAAATTCGAACGGGCAACCCAAAATTCTGGAATGTCCTAATTTCGCCCCTCAGGCCAGCAGTAACAATTACCATGCCCCATGCTGACCTGTTTTGGATAAGCCCATTGGAGAAGTCCACACTTACCCGAGGACTGCGGTCCTTACAAGCAGAAAGAAGCTTTTCTTCGGGCCATGTTACCATTCTATCAAACAGACAGCCGTTGGAAACGCTAGAGATAATCCCGCTCAATGGACTACCACTGCCTCTAGATCCCAATGGGGAGTTCTCGTTACCGTTAGTGTCTTCGACTGGTGTGGGTGGGTGGTTGTCTGTTGATACCTCATCAAAATGACCATTTTGCCCTCCGAAACAAGTTTCATGAAATCCCCATGTGTCTGCAAACCCAGGCCACGGGATTGCCACTGATACATCTTGACAGTGGAAATGCTCATAAGACTGGGTTACGGTTACGCCTTTGCTTCTGTTTGGCCGGGATTCACCTTCATGTTTCCAGATGTAAACAGAAGAATCATCACTGGCACATATTACATATCTTCCATTCGCTGTAATGGAGGCTGAGATTTGACTGTTAGTGTTATGAAACCCTGTCAGAGATTCAGCAAAGATCTGTTGTTGGTTATAACTGTCGAGAATAACAAGACTAATATGCTGATAACATAATGATTCATTAGTTTCCATTTACATGCCATAAAGAGATGAAGATAATTATGTGAAAGAACCCAGAAGCATTTCTCCACTCTTTGAGAATTTTTCTGAAAACAAGAAAAAGGGAGTTTTAGCAAAAAGACAACAGTTTGAGGTTTTAATGACAATACACGGTTACAATAACTAACTCAGACCCAACATGACTTGGATCGAAGCTGAATAAGGTCTCTACATTCCACACGGGCAAATATAATAAGCAAAATGCAGATGCATATCACAATCTCACAACTAAAATATATTCAGATACTTGGGCTGGATAATATTGAATGTGTGGTTGAAATTGATGTTTAAGTTTGAATTAATAGAAGTGATTTAGGTAAACATGTTGAAACTAACAGAGGCTCAATGATCACTTGTGTGCTTTGTTTAATACTTGGATTGAGTTCCTGGATTTAAACAGGAACATATACGAATCAGCAAAACACAGGTAAAAAGGAGGCGTAGGTATGTTGATCCCAAATGAGAACAGAACAGAAGTTCACATGAGGTAGGCAGAAAATAAAGTACATTGACCACAACCCAACGAAGTTGAAAGTGAGAAAAGTCACATTGCTACTCCAAACGGCACACACTTTCAGGGGCTATGAATGTCATGAACTTCCAGAAATTACCAACATAGTTAACAACTTCAATTACTAGAAGTCTCCCCCACTTTCAAGCACTTGAAGAGTTCTAATGTGGTGTAGTGGAGTACCTTTGAACTTGTGAACAAGATCAAGACCGTCCACAACTCGAATTCGTGAATCTGCAGACGTAACGAGCACTTCTGATGAACTTCCTGGTGCAAACTGTTCGAAGCAGAAAAACAGAAATTACAAGACTAAGATGGATGTGCACTTCATTTCTCCAAAATAAGAAAAATCCACGTGGCCAAAGAAGTTATTATGGTCTAAAGAAAATAGAGGAGCCAGAAGTGCGAATATCAATTGAATTGATTACCTGGAAACCAGTAATTTTCTTGTGGTGAGATTTCTTCTTCCTATTTTCCAGATTGATCTGACTTTTTTGCTGTAATTTATTTTCTGGAAACAGGAAAGAACATATATAAACTGCAGCCTTAAGCAGATTTTTTTTTCTTCCGTTTTAAGACAACTAAGACAAAGCTATAATCTCAACCTGTCGTGTTGTACAAGCGACAACTCCCCTTGTACGAGCCAACTAGTGCACCCTACATAAGCAACAAAAATATCTTGAACAACTGGAGCACGAGCATAAGGAAAGCATTTCTGCCCTAACCTTCAGAGACAACATAAATCAAATAGCAATTATAATAGTTGAAATATAATGGCTACCTTATTATTCATTGAGGGTCTAAAGCCCTTTAAATAAAGTTACAACGATAAGTAGATAACTATTAAAGGAAAGATAACTATTAAAGGAAAACCTAATGCTAAAGGAAACCTAATACTAAAGGAAACAATAATATAGACTTTTCCTAATTTAAAACTCTAATAATGAAATAAGAATAATATTCCAACACTCCCCCTCAAGTTGAGGCATCGTACATGCTCAACTTGAACGGTAATAAATGCCTCCCCCTTTCTACCAGGTCCAATCTTCCTCTTGATTAGATTGTCCACCACTAGGGGTAGCTCGAGAAACAGTAACAGTAGAAATTGCCGCAACAACAGGAGGTGGAATGGTATCAATAGTAGCATTCTCAGGAGACTTCTTCTTCTTCCTTTCAGCTTGCTTAAGTTTGTACCATTCCGGATAACCATGTAGTTTCCAAGAGTCATCAACTGTATGTGAAGTGGCTTGACAATGAGTACAAAATCTAGTAGAGGTACTTGAAGGAGCTGGCCGATAGTGATGCTTCTGGACAGCCAAAGCAGATACCTCATAGTGAATTTCTGCCCCCATAGTAGCTTGCCTTTGCACTTCTCGACGAACCATTGAATAAGCCTCTTCTAAAGAGGGAAGAGGTGTAGCAACTAAAACACAACTACTGACTTGATCCAAACTGTGATCAAGTCCAGCGAGGGACATATAGACCCGATCTTCAGCAGTACGCTTCCTTTGCTTCTCAATATCAGTAGTGCACGTCATATCATTGGGTCGTCGATAATCAAGCCCCATAAAGATCGAGTTTAGCTCGTTATAATATTCTGCAAGAGGTCGACCGCCTTGACGTAGTTGAAAAGACTTCTTCATTAGTTCATATACCTGTGAAGAATCAAAAACGTCAAGATAACTCCTCTTAACAGCATCCCAGACTTCCTTAGCCGTGCCACATTGAACAAAGTGCAACATCAAATTGTCAGTCATGGAATTAATAAGCCAAGACTTAACCAAAGCGTCTTTAGCTTCCCATTCATCATAAGATGGGTCAGTTTCTGCAGGCATGGTTTTTAAAGGCGTAATCCTCGAGGCGGGGCGTAAGCCTCGAGGCGGGTTCGAGGCTTAAGCCTCGAACAAACAACCAAAAAACTTAAATCTAAGCGAAGTAACAAACTATAACATATCCAAAAAGTGCATTCAAGCCAATAAGATAGCAAAAACAAAAGAAATCTAAAGTAGCAAATAATTAGTCTTGTCTGCAATGCAATAGAACTATTTGCCTAATGCTGCCCATAGCCCCATAGTTTTAAAAAAAAAAAGGGATATAAAACTAGTAATCTATTATAAAATAAAAAGGATTTTAGAACTCGTTGCTCTCATCACTATCAACCCCATCGCTATCATCCTCGTCATCTAGGGCGTGCACATCGATGCAATTTCAGATGATCTTCTCGCATCACTTGTCATCAATGTCAACCCATTCAGGTTCCTCGTCCTCGTCCCTCAATTGAAGACTTGAAGTTTGAATTTTGAAGAGAGGACAAGAGAAGACCGATGGTTTCTTTCTTCTGCTGACTGCTAGCCTTCAGCTATTGTTACATGACTTGAGAGTTGAGACTCTAAGCTTTTAATCCCTTTTTTGGGCCATTTTTGGGCCATGGGCAGCCTTTTTAATTAACCCTAGTTGTGTAAAGAAACCTAATGGGCCTCTCTTTTAAGTATAAGTGTTTAAATGGGCCAAAAACTCTTGGAATGGAGAATCCTAAGCCTCAAGGCGTGGACCTCTTGTAACTGAGGCGTAAGCCTCTTAAAAAAAAGGCTCGAAGTGTGCGCCTCGAGGCATCAACCATGCGCCTCGCTTGGAGGCGAGCCTCGAGGCGTAAGCCTCGAACGATTTTCAAAACCATGTCTGCAGGTGCAGTTTTCCTCCCTGTAATATAACCCTTCTTCTTCCGACCGCAATATGCATCTCAAGTACTTTAGACCAAACACGATAATTTGTCCCATCCAATTTGATATGAGCAGGTGAGGTAGTGTCGTGAATAGTCAAAGAAGATACATTTTTATTGTCTGAAGGAGGAACACTTTTGTCTTCCATATTAAACTTGAAATTCCTCTTAAATCACAAACAAGCCACTGAATAAACGATCACTGAAAAAACGCTCAACAACCTGAATAGTTGGGTGACACAAAAGTGAGTCGTTGGAGAGGACTTGATGGAGAATTTCACAATCCACGTGGAGACAAGAGCAAAAGTTTGTTTCGAACTTGCACAAATCTGAAGATTTGGAATCTGATTTTAATGTTCCAAAAATTCAGAGACTAAATAGCAAGTTTTGGAAAAAAACTCAGGGACCAGTTTGCACAAACCAACAAAACTGCAGTGACTATAGCATAAGGAATTTCAGGGTTCAAGTTGCTCAATCAGAAAAAGTGACAACCTGATTTGCAATTAGCCAAAAACTTAAAATTCCAATTGTAATTTAACTCCCAAAGTCCAATATATAATAGCCCAACAAGAGTCTCAATCAGCCCAACAAATCAACCCCAACTTTGCACAGGTCCAGAACACCTCGTCAGATTCGAACCAGGTTCACACACAAACGAGACCAATCTGGGATTGCACCCCAAACGAAGGGAGATATCATCAGAGAAACACTAGTCGAAGCTCCTGCAGGCCAAAACGAGTCAACCGATGGCCGCCGATAAGTCGCCGATCAGGTCACGCGCTCTCATGCGCCGCAGGAAAGAGCGAGGAGCAGATCCGAGGGGATGTGCGTGTAGGCGCGTGGGATGTCGGCTGCCGGAGAAATTCGGAAGGGTGTGTCGCGCTGAGAAGGCGAGGCGACCGGTAAGGTTGGTTGGCTAATCAGGTGTGAGGATATGGGACAGATCTAAGAAGGGGCTGCGGCGAGGGTTTTGTTTTCTTAGTTTTGAAGGTAAGCCTAAGAGATTGGGAAAAGTAAATCTAGGGTTTAGGAATTAGGGAAGAAAACGAAAAACCCTAATTTAGAGAGCCCTAAATTTGAGAACCAAAGCTCTGATACCAAGTTGAAATATAATGGCTACCTTATTATTCATTGAGGGTCAAAGCCCTTTAAATAAAGTTACAACGATAAGTAGATAACTATTAAAGGAAAACCTAATGCTAAAAGAAACCTAATACTAAAGGAAACAATAATATAGACTTTTCCTAATTTAAAACTCTAATAACGAAATAAGAATAATATTCCAACAACAATTATAATGGCATATGCCAGACCTGGCCATCCGGCGTATAACAAGCTGCAGTGACCATTTCATGCAGATCATTCCAATCGACAACCTGGCGATCAGGAATGCTCCATATGCGCACCTTGCCATCCAGAGATCCACTGATGAAGTATCTATCATCAACAGGATTAAACTGGATGCAAGTTACTGTATCAAGGGAATTCACAAGACATTTTAATCAGTAAATTGATGAATAAGATTTAACAATATTTTCATTCCACTAGAAGTGATGTACTCAGTTATATAAGCATGTGAAATCCGGGTCATACAGGGAAGAACGAGAATTTATGTATGGATGGAGAAGTATCATAAGCATAACATTACACAAGAAATACAGCTATTGCTGCATTATATAAATTACTGTGCGCAACGCCCATAAGCACAAATATTACTACACCACCCATCAGTCAGAACTATTTCCAATCCTAAAGAACCAGCTCAACAAAACAGTATTTGATCATATAATATAACCTTTAAAACCAACTTCTCATATTTATGTTAGTATCTTTCTATGCTTAACCACATTCTTGTAAATGTATCAAGATATTATAGACCTTAGATATTCCTCTAAATGCCTGCAGAAAACTCTTCTTCCCTTACTCTGTGACCATAGAAACTCTAATACTCTATAGCCAACAACAATAGTAGATGTAACGTCTCAATCATTGATATGGCATAGAATTCAAGCTGCTTATATGTGTGGCTTAAAAGAACATTTAACCGAAGATTCCAACCCAGACCCCAGCAATCAGGCCCTTTTCGCTTCTCAATAGATTAATTTTTTGGCGGGAACCTTAACAGCATGGGAACTAATAAGATTCCAAAAAAAATCTTTCCGGTCAGGAAATGATCTTAACAGCAGGTGTAGATCAGTCCGTTTACTCGGTGGCGCCCACTTCGACAAAAGAAATTAAAGTAAAATTTGGCAAGTGAAAAGAAAAAAATAATGATAATAAAAATAAGAAGCATTATAGGAAATAATTACCATAGTCACTGTGCGCAAAAATCTTTAAGCAGGATTTGCTCGACAGGTCCCACAGCCTCACTGTTTTGTCCATTGAAGAAGATAGCAATTGCTGGGGAGAAAAGAAAGCAATAAGTGAGATGTATTGCTAATCATGACAAATATAGAATTATAGATGTTTATTATCAAAAAGGGGCAGAAAACATGTGTAACTACTAATCAGACACATCTTCACCCAATTATTAGCGCATAGCAAACTTCCAGCCAAAGGGCTAATTACCAAGATAATATCAGCTCTTATTTCCCTTAGCAGTAAATAAAAGTTTCCCTAGTGGCACTTCTCTTAAGAGAAGTGCCACTCATCACCGTTATTGGATCATACAGCTAAAAACCTTGGTATATTAAGAGCTTGTCCTGTTTAGGTATTCAGGGATGAGCATTGATTTTATGAGAGACTATGAGGGTAAAACATGCTTTAAAGTGTGAAAGTTGTGGCCCAATAAAATGTGTTGTTGAATATGAGTCAACGAGAAATGGAATAAAGCACCTGCAATTGTTTATATGACATTAGGAAAAATGGAATAAAGGGCCTATAATCATTTATCTACCTTACAACTTCTGGTTCACCGCTTTCCCCTTTTCATGGTACTGATTTTTCAATTTAGGGCGTGTTTGATTCAACCAATTTTTTCCAGGAAAACTCATTTTCCGACTTTTTTTTCCATCCTTGGCCGTTTGATTGCACTTTTTTTCCTGGAAAACGTTTTCCAGCTTTTTCTCGATTTCCGTTCTTTTCCTTGTTTTGGAGGAAAACGTTTTCCTTGGGGTAGAGGTGGTTTTTGTTTTCCGGGAAAAGTTTGGCACTTTTTTTTCTTTTTTTTTTTAATAGACAATTTATTTTAACCATAAAGATAAGGAAAATGATCAAATTTTATTAAAAAAAACCTCAAAAATAAGGAAAATAACATCATTTTCCAACTTTCAAATTAACCCAATCAAACACCTACAATTACCATTTCCCTGGAAAACCTTTTCCCGGAATTCATTTACCCGAAAAACGTTTTCCTTCTAATCATTTTCCGGCTTTACAGTCAAACACACCCTTAAATATTCCTGTTTTCACGAGGGAACACTTAAACAGGTATACGTGAAAACTTTGCACAGCTCTTGTAGTGTTAATGGAGTTATTCCATTTAATTCAATGCATATATTTGTCACTGCATTATATGTTTAACCTCAATGGAAGTTCTCACATGAAACACAATAACCGGCCTGAACTAGATGCGCACAGGCTATGCTTAAAAAATGCTTGTACATAAATCAGTAAGCTTTAACACTGGCATTTGCAATGGACTAGCATCTCAACTTAAGTCCAGATCGGATAAGATACACCAATCGGAGAAGTAATTGTATCATACTTATCCCATGGTACCCTGCTTCCTATTCACCAGACCGTTAAAAGAATTTATATTTCTGGTCAGTGGTCACACCCTTCTGGTTTGTTACTTCAAGTAGGGTTGGGAGATCGGAGGAGAAGACGGGGTTCACACCCTTTTTGGCTTGTTACTTCAAGTGGTGTTAGGAGATCGAATGAAGAGGTGTCCCCTTAAATGTACCCCATAAGTAAAACACTCACTTGGTCGCATGCAATCTATAACCTATTACTTATCAGACAATAAAGCATCTAGAATTGAGTTGAGCATATTTCACAGAACAAACCTTTAGCTTTTAACCAATCTCAGATTTCATTCCATCAGGCTACTTAAGAGACTCATCATTCATCCAAATTCAGCTTCATCCCTAATAGTGTAGATGGCAATTAACCTACAATATCAAGTAAGTTCTAAACCTTATGTATCACTTTAAATTCCCAACCAACGCCTACTTTTTGGAACCACAGAAAGAGAACTACAAAGATGTCAATTATTGGAGTGGGTTGCCTACTCTTAAGTCTTACAACCACAAAATTGTTGATATAAGTTCCTCAACAGATCATGTTGCTGTTGTAATTTTCAATTGCCTGCAAGTAATATAACGAGCTCAAATTAAGGGCTGCTTGATTCACATTAATGTCTTTGTGAATATAGTTTCTTGAATTAAATTTGCTTTTAGAGGTGTGGTTGAGAATCGGAGAAGATGTACTAAAGAATATTTTAAAAATGGTCAAATCAATGTTTGTGCGGTTGAAAATGATGAGATAGAAAAAGTAAATCTAATGTAAATCAAACAAGCCCTAAATTAGTATTCCTCCATTTTGTAATTTAACAGAACAGGGCGAATAATGTTTCGGTAAATGCAGTTTCTTATAACTTGAGCATACCAAAAAGAAAAATTGTTCTCCTGGCTACCAGTGTAGTAAATCTAGTGTAAGATATATCAGTGCATAATGAAATACTAACTAACAAGATTCAAGTCATCCTTATACAGAAAGAAAGACTGTTGAAGAGTCATACTCTTGGTCAAACATATGCTTGGGTAACTACACATGTTTATAAATACATTTCTCCAAATCGTGTTTCATCTACGAACATTCCCCAAACCACCTCACACAATTTTGTCCGAAATTATTTGGCTAGCTGTTTCTTTAGAATAAAAAAGACACGTGTTCATCAACACTTGCGCATTTTGCAAAATCACGTTTCGTCCAATGTGTTTCCCCGAACGCTTAACCACACTCTTTTCTGTGCCTATAGACTATAGTTTATATACTTTTCAAGACTTATCCATTATTTGAATGACACAAGCAATTTAGGCCTTGTTCTCCGCACATTAAAATGGAGTTACGCAAAGTATGTGTTAGGTGCGTGGTTGAAAATTGGGAAAAATGTATTAAAATATACAACGTAATTGTATAAGTGGTTGAAAATGATGAGAGAGAAAAAGTTTTAATGTGTAGAGAACAAGGCCTTAGTTTTTCATTATAAATAGCAAATAGAGGAAAACCCTAATTTCTGCTCAAATTGATGCAAGGGCAGAACAAAAGGTCTCCAGGATTTCACAAACCTGAGACTTGGACCAAGAGAGGTTCAGAACATCATCCAGATGTCCCAGAAATGAACAGATGGGTTTCTCCAGAAGGGAAAATGTGATGTCCGGCACTAAAATCTGTTCAAAGCTAAGTGATTTTCTGCTTATAGATGATCTCCCTCTTCTCCTCCTCTCTGAGTGGCTGTCTAATTTTGGTGACATCGAAGAAGGCTCTGGTGATCCATTAGCAAGAACCAGAAGATTAAGGTTCCCATCTTCCAGTTTATCCATAAAAAAATCGCCCTTCCGCTCTGTTTCTGAAACCTGCCACACATGAATCACACAGTCCTCGCCAGCACTTGCAAGATACTTGCCATCCAAACTAAACTTGATCGTCCAAATTGACCCGTTGTGTGCCTGTATCTCCTGGCTCTTATATAGTGCAGTGAGCTCTTTAATAGATTTTCCATATTGTCGGACCCGAATTCTCTGGGGTCCATGAAAAGAAATGTCTTGGCTATCATCTGTGGCAGAGCTTGATCTCCTCCCGCCCTTCTCAGATGACGTATCCCTCTCATCACTACTCCGTCTCTCCTTATATCCTGTTACAGAACTCGCTACATTTTTTATACTCTTCAACCAACCCCCTCTCTTCTTCAACTTAGATCCACTTCCGTTTGCATTTGCATTCAGAGCATCCTTGTTCCCATCCTCCACATTCTGCCTCCTCATTAGCTCTTGCACTATAGGAGAAGTCCCCACACACATCTCAGAGAACTCCTCCATGGTCAACTGCCTCCCTGTATCAACTTCCTTAATCTTTTTCCACATCCCGTCCTCCCTCAACTCATTCACCACAAACTCCTTCCCATTATCCAAATTCTTAATCATACAAACTGGATTAACATCACCTGCGCCAGTACTCTCCACCGTCTTGTTGGGTTCCACATTTACCACAATAGGCAATGATTCACTACAGCTCCCATTGCGCAAAGAATCTGGTATAATCTTCCCTTTTGGCGGTTTACTAGGGGAAACCCCACTGGTCACTGGAGAACCATTTTCGTTTCTTGATTTGGTGGTGTTGTCAGGGAAACTGTGTCTATGGCACTGATGATCATAATTTACATGTATACCAATATCACCAGTACCCGCATTGACTGGTGAGGCAGAAGAAGTTGAATTAATCAAATGAATTTCAGAACTCGAGTTGCACTCCCCCTCTGATTTTGATCGAACAATCCCAGATACTCTACTATCATCATAATCACAATCAATATCATTAACGATATCACTATTACCAGGAGCCGTTGAATTATCTTTACTATTATCGATGGAAGAAAAGGTCTCACCGGGGTTTATCAAACGATCCGAAGAAATGGATCGGTTAAACAATCCCGGCCGGGAAGAGTTCGAAAGGGAAGCGCGGTGGCGGAGGAGGGATGAGTCACCGATAAGACCCATCCGGTGCAGGAGGCGGAGCCGCCGCTCCTCAACTGAGGAGGGTTGGGAGATCCAAACGTCATAGTTGTGGAACAGCCCCCTGGGGAACCTGGGAACCGGGTCGGTTCTGACAGCATTGCAATCTGGCGATGAACCGAAGTTGAAATTCGCGTTAGGATCCTCTTCAGAATCAGAATTGGAAGGAGAACAGGAGCAAGAGGTGTTGGATGAAGAAAGCAGTCGGTCAAGTGAATCGTGAAAACACTCCTCTTCTTCTTCTTCTTCTTCTCCTCGTTCTTCAGCTTTGCTCATCGTTCTTTTTCCATCGATAATGGCCCCAGTTACACTGCCCGATCCAAGTCCCACTTGGGCTGGCCGGGCCAGCGCGGGGACTGTGCTGATTCTCACACCTTAGGGTTTTTCGGCAATGGCGGATTGTAGAGCGAGAGGGTAAAGATTTGGGGAAAGAGTTTGTGGAGGAGAATGGAGAGATCAGACAGTATAGAGATGGGGGTTTTAACTTTGGAACACAGATCCGCTGATGGTTGGTTTAGAAAGAGAAAACTGTAGAAAGAAAAACAGTAGACAGAGGAGGAGGAGGCCGGGGTGGGTGGGGGGGGAGTTGGAGGATGAAAACGATGTCGTGTTCTGTGATGGGATGCATTTTGTATTATTGTGTTCGTGTGAGGGGTTAAAATGAAATTTTGTGGTTGGGGAATGAACAGGATTTAATGAAGAAAAACATGCATATGGTATGGCGCAAAGAGAGAGATGGAATTTTGTTCTTTTTTAATTCAATGTTTATCAATTAGTAAGTCGCCAATTTGTTGTGTAGGGAATATACATTTTCAATGAATTATTATAGTTCAAAATTTCAAACATATTATGGCCCTATAAAATTAAAAAAAAAAATTATTTGTAATGAATTTAATCCGTTCAAGAGTTTTTTCTTTTTGTTAAAATAGTTAAAGTATACATAATATTGATTATAGCTGAAACATCTACACGATAAGAATGACGAGATATATATATATCAAGAATCGATAAATCACGTGATTTTAAAGATATATTGGATATAATAATGATGTGCAATGATGTGTGATTTGTGATTAAGAATGAGCCAACAAAATTCAAAGGGCTTTTTATTTTTATTTTTCCTTCCTGTCATTTATATGGTCTAGACTAGATGTGCACCTCATTACCCATTTTGTTCTTGTGGATGCTAGCCATGTTTACCCATCGAGTTGCTTAGTTTGATGAGCGTGTTAAATAATGCAATAAACCATATTATTTAAAGAGACTATGCACTGAGCCTATACAAATAGACTACTATAAATTCGTGTGTACATCAGGGACAAGTAAATTACTATTAATAATGTAATAGAAGATGGTATCACCCTACGCAATATCCAAACATTAATGGACAAAAAATGAATAAGGTGTAGGTTGGCAGGACAACGATAGGATTGATCTCGAGCGAGTGAGCGACTAGTATTGCTAAAGTATTTCAAAAGAAAAAAATTTCTAAAATGATAAATATTACTTCAATCCCAAACCAAGTATTCCATCTCATGGACTCACGACTCACGAGTTGTCTTCTATCCTCTCTTCCATAGCCTCGATTTCACTTTTGTAAACTCATTCAAATTGTCACGCATATAGTCATACAGCGTTAAACTTGTCCTTCAATGAGATTAACCTATCTCTCTCATTATCCATCAACGTGAACCCCTCTTTACCATTGTTGTTAGCCCTCTTTTAGCCTGTAGAGAAAAGCTTGTAAATATCTCTTACACTAAAGAAGAGAATACAGAAGTTTAGGGGTCTATTTTGTAAATTTGTGTGATTAGTTGTTAATCATTGTAGTTAGTTAGAATCTTGTAGGTTAACTGATTGTATTTATTCTGTGAACCCAACTCTGCGAATTAATTGAATGAGTCATTTTACTCTTCTTCCTCTTGTAAAGGTACTCTCTCTGCTCTTCTATGTTTCTTCTCATGGTATCAGAGCCCTAGGGTTGTTACCCTAGATCTTTACAGCGTTCTTCCTCAATTTCCCGATTCAATTCTTCACAATACTTCTGTGAATCTCAGCTTGATCCTAATCGCTCCTATTCATCTTCATCTTGTTTTGTTTAATCCAAATTCTCTGAAAATCAACCTTTTGTTTGCCTCTAATTCTCGATCTGTTATCGAATTGAGAGAACGAATCCAGAGCAAGCTAGAGTGACTCAACCGATTGATGATTCTTCATCACCGTACTATCTACATTCGACTGAAAGTCATGGATCAGTTGCCATCACACCAGAGCTCACAGCCAACAACTATGCTACCTGGAGAAGAGCTTTCCTCTTGGCTGTATCCTTCAGGAATAAGCAAGGATTTAATATATTACAAGTAGTGTGAACACCATTATACACTCTATGTATTGTATTACACGCTATATCTAATGCATTACAAGATCAGTACGAGCTAGATTTAATATATTACAAGGCCATTACAATAATATTACATATTTTATGTAATGCAATGTCCTAAAAACATCCGAATTTTAAAATATGTGTCGTTAAAATTCAATTTGACCTAGTCCTTCTTTTAAGAAATTATTTTGTTTGTAATATTTATCTTCAACAATACTATCTCCATCCCATAAATATAACCCATTTATATTTTCACAAAAATTTAAAAATTACAATTAATGGTATTAGAAAAGTAAAATTCAAGATTATTTTCCTAATATGCACTCTCATTTATTAGATATTTTGTTTCAACTACTCTATTTTAATGATAACAATGTACATTAAATGAGAGTATAAAAGACAAGTACTCCATCCGTCCCACTAAGATAAACACCCACCATTTTTCATACATATTAAAAAAATATCTTAAATGTTCTTGGAATTATAAGATATTCATATATTCTTCCAATTTTACCCTTATATTAAATTGTCAAAAAGTAGTGTGAACCTGTTTAAATATCTTGGGAGATGAAATATCTATCTTGATGTTCAGTATTCAAATTATCTTAAATAGGGATATTTTACCACATGAAAAATAAATTATACATTCAATAAGAAAATTGGATTATAATTTGGGATGGATAAAATAGGAATACTTGCCTATCTTAGTGGGACAGAGGGAGTAATATTTCAACTATATCTTTAAAATGAATGTGACCTATATTGGGACTGACGAAAAAGGAATATTGGACTATATTTTTGGAACAGGGGTAGTATATAATACTCTCTCCGTCCTACTAAGATAGGCAAGTATTCCTATTTTGTCCATTCCAAATTATAGTCCAATTTCCTTATTAAATGTATAATTTATTTTCCATGTACTAAAATACTCCTATCTATTATATATAGAAAAGCAGAGAAATTTTAGCTTATTTTTTAATTAGATTAATTAGTTTTCCCACCTAAAATAAAATCCTTTTTTGTCTTTTGATTTTCTCCTTTTTTAATAATTAATAATTAATAATTAATCTCCAACAATCAATTAACTAATCATTATCTATATTAAATCTTATCCTCACCAAAATTAGATTTTTTCAAATCTCCACTGATTTCAACTTATCTTCTATATACATTTCGTCTTTTGATTTTTGATTTTTGATTAATTCATAGTCAATCTTAACAAAAAAATTAATAAATTATTATTTATATTAAATGCTAAATTTTGTTTCCTAGCGTAAGTATTGACAATTATTATTTTATTATATCTTTTTAATTTTAATATGAATTTAAATATTTATATTTATATGTAAAATAAGAGACTTTTTATAAATAATTAATCACGAGACGGAAATTAATTCTTAAGAAAATTAAATTAATTAAAATTAATAATTTCATTAATATTTGATTATTGTGTGATAAAAAATTAGCATTCGTTAAATTTTACACAAAATTAAAAGAAAAGTGTAATATTAAAATTTAAAAATGTGATTCGATCCACAAATTAATTTTTTAAATAATTAATTATTTTTATCAATGTTTAGAAAACCAAGCCGGTCAGTAAATTGGAGAAGGCAACGATTCAAGGGTCAAACGGTTGAATTGGGTCAAACCGGTCGAACCATTTTCAGTCAAAAAATTAAAAAATAAATTAAAACCAATAAAATTTTAAAAAATAAAAAAAAACGGTTGAGTCGTTACTGGGTCACCGGTTGAACTGGTCAATTAACCGATTTTGACCGGTTTTCTAATAATCCGATTTTCAGTTATAATCGGATCCGATTTTGGACCGGTTCCTGGTTGAACCGGCTGATCCAGTCCAGTTTTCTAAACATTGATTTTTATACAAAATTAGCTAAGGAATGAAAATTAATCTAAATTAGCAATTTTGTTAATATTTAATTTTTATGTCATACAAAGTTAAAAGTCATTAAAATTTTACATAAAAATTAAAATGAGCTTGTAACATGATTAGATTGGTCCATTTACTTACTTTTAGAAATAATTAATTATTTTCAAAAATAAAATCAGCTAAAAATGAAAATTAATTAAAATTAGCAAGTTTTTAAAATTTCATTTTGGTGTTATAAAATATTACAATTTATCAGATTTGTACACAAAAACTGAAAGAAACATGTAATATTAATTTTTTTTTAATTTATCATGCAGTTGTAACATTAATCCAATATTTTTAATTAATTGAATCTATATCTATATCTTTTAAATTGCAAATATTCTTTAGTGGAAATAATTAATGGAAAACGGGTTTTAATATTAAATTTCAACAGTTATATCTTTTAAATGGATTTTAGATTAGTTTGGATGGTTTTATTATTGAATTTAATTAGTAGTCAATCGGCGTTGAGATCGGGTTTTATTATTTTATTTCAACAGTTTATATCGAATTTGAGTTATAATTCTCATCAATTTTCATGGTTTTTGTTATTTGGATTTGATTAGAAGTACTGATAATCTTCATTTCTCAAATATTTCTTTTTTATTGATTACACTTTTTCTGGAAAGCAATCTTAAACCTTTTGTTAGGCTATGTTTCTTTATCTGTGGATAGATCGTACTTTCTTTTCACTACTAAATATTTTTCTTGGATCATTTATTTTTTGTGCCTACATGGAAAATACTTTTTGGCGGTGGAAGATAGTTCCAATCAAAAGAGTGTCGAACTCACTTCGTGTGAAGAAAAAATTATAGTTTAAACTATTAAGATAAATCCGTGGATTGATCGCACTTTCTTCACAATATTAATTTTTTTCCCATAGATCATTTAGTTTTTATGCCAATATATTTATTGTGAAATTAATTATATTTTTTGGGTATGGTTGATTAAAATTTTTAATTCACATAATTCATCACAATTGTAAAAGTCCAATAAACTTTTTAATTTTTTTGCTGTAGATTAATTTGTAATACAATTATTACTATTTACAAGCATAAAATAAATTAACATCTGAATTGACCAACTTTGATGGATTATTTGTGATAATTTGTTAAAATAATTACTATTTCTTCGTACTGATAATTTTTTTTGTATCATTAATTTTATATACATTTTGGTTGAGTCAACACAATTGTAAAGGTGAATTCGTTGATTGATTGTATTTTCTTCACACTTGTTTTTGCTATGGAACATTTATTTTTTGTGTCAAAATGTTCACATGTTAACTTAGTAAATTAGTACCTGATTGGTCAAATGGACACCTAAATCATGAATCAATGTCATTAGTTATGCAAAATTGAAATAGAAAAGTTAAGAATATGAATTGTATTCTTATTCTAATTATATCATAATGATTTGTTAATAAATATATATGGGGAAAAAAAAGAAATGAGAGACTTAAAACTAAAAGTACATATTTATTGAGTTAAATTATCAAAGATTATATTTAAAATTATAATTATCTAATGAGTACTTACACCATCATCTTTGTAATTGATCGATTTGGAATGAGATAAATTACATTATATTTTATTATTTTTATTTTTCTAATTCAAATAGAGTTATTATAATTTTAAAGTATAAATCAAATTATAATAAGGTAAAGAAATAGGCTTTTAGGTGGTTATTAGTTGTTCCTATATTATAATTCTTATAATAATACAATATTCAATCAATATATATAAAAAAATAGATGCTGAAAAATTTGCTCCTACAAAACACATGGGTGAAACAGCTAGGGTTTGAATAGGAAGAGTACGCTGCAGTCTCGCAGGTGACGCATAGGAATGGTTTAAAGTTTGTGATATATGATGATAATGGTCATCCAACTGCCACGACCACAAATGTCATCTATAAAAAGTATTTAAACTTATAGTTTCATACTTATTAATCACATCAGGTACATTATTTACTTTTTTTTTACACAAATCCTTTATATCATTCATAATTTAATATGTGAAGTGAAGGATTGTATTTATATATCATTGTGTTTATGCTCTTATATTTATCTAGGTATAATGTTCCCATCACAATTTTGGTGGAGTTATACAAATTGATTATATATATTATTTATGCATTAGGAGATCCCGTACATACGTCGGAAAAAAATTCGTGCAAGCCCCATCGGCCCCCATCATCAGGGGGCAGTTATGTATTATTATCTAACCTAATGTAGATACTAAATTTTTTTTAAAATTTGGGTGATGTGGGGCCCTCACGCCATGTGGTGTGAGTACCCTCACACCATGTGGTGTGGGTACTGTCCTGACGTATGGAACAGAGCATTGGCGTATGCATTAGTTGTATTGTATTTCAAAAAGGTAACTCAACGTACTTAGTGGTTGACAATTACACTTTTAGTGAGTTTTATTGTTCATATCTGAAAATATAATGTTGTTTCTAATATTTTTATGAATTTCTTATACTAAAGTGTCAGTGCTTGTGTAAAAGTGATGTCAAAGATATTTCGCTCATCTAAAATTTATTTATTATTTTAAAACAATTCAATCGTATAATAACACACAATTTTATATTCTGTGTGACAATTGTCGATGTGACTTATATTTGAGTACATTCACCCTTTTTTAAAAACACGAAGATGTTTCTATTTTTTGTATTGTGTGTTGTTGTTGAGTATTATTGATGGTGTTATATTTGGATTGTTTTAATTGTTGATTTGTAAATTAAATTTGTGTTTTTAATGAGTTTTCCCCCAGTTATTTGCAGGGTGAATTAGTACAAAATAGAGAAAAACTCTGTCTAAATAAATTTTTCAAAAATTATTTCATTAGTTATATTAATTAAGTTTATTATTGCGACCTATTATTTATTTTATTTTTTTCGAGATCTTATATTAATATGACTAACACCTATTAATACTGTTATTAGCTAAAAAATTATGCTTCCGTGCAACGCACAGGTGAAACAGCTAGTTTAAGATAATTGGAATACTAAACATCAAGATATATATTTCATCTCCCAAGATATTTAAACATGTTCACACTACTTTTTGACCATGCAATATAGGGGTAAAATTGAAAGAATATATGAATATCTTATAATTCCAAGAATATTTAAGATGTTTTCTTAATATGTGTGAAAAATGGTGGGTGTCTATCTTAATGGGACGGAGGGAGTAATAGTTTTAAATCATATTTTTAAAATCCATTATAATAATATTATTTTTATATAATATTTTTAATTTTATTATAGTAATATAAATTTATTTGTAAACCTCGTGACATTTTAATTGTATATATAAGTTATCAAACTTCTTTTATTTGACCACCACAATTTTATTAAGCAATTTTTCCAAAGGCATAAATTACGGACTGACAAACTCAACATTAAGGTTGCAGAAAAGAAACTTGCAAAAAGAAAAAGAAAAAGAAAAGGGTTTTGAGAAAACTGGAAAGAAGGAAAAAGAAAAAAAATCATTATCATCCAATGGAAGGGGTTAGGTCTTGTTTGGGATGTATCTATTGGACCGGATCGGTTGCAAAATCATTCTCATGGCCTGGCTCATGTGTGACTAGAAAATACATGATTTTGCAAAGACAGGACCATGAACATATTGTGGACTAAACTAGTTGGTAAGCCATATAACTAATTTATTTGCCTGGGTTCAAGTCATCATATGTGCATTTAAATATTTTAATTCATTCATTTTCTATTGTCATTCATTTCTTTTCATTTTTCTCATAATTCTTTTATATTTTATTATTTTCATTTTAACATTTTTTCCACCTCTTCACATGCCCGTTACACATGCCTTACACATAAAATGTAATGGACATATGAATTAAAATATTAATTATGTAGGTGTAACTTATTACACGTTCATTACACAGAATGTGTAATTCTATGTAACACATTCTTTTGTCATTTTCAATTTTATTTTGTCATTGTCATTTTCGACATTTTTTCCGTTGTTTCTTTTTCCTTTGTAACACATATTATGATTTTTAATTTTTTTGTATTACTCTTCATAGATTTTTTTCATTTTTATTCTATTTTATTTTATTTTCTCTTATGATTTTGCAGCTTGGCTCTGTAATTTAAATATGCATATTACACACTATGTGTAATGAGTGTGTAATACCTTATGCGCACCATATGCAATATTTTATACGCTTCTGGAATGTAGTAAAACATAATTAAACACTTTTCGTATTGCATTGAATTTCAATTTAGTTATTTTCTTTTTTGAACATTATTTTCATTTCTCCATATATTTTGTCATTTTCATTTTAAACATTATTTTTCCGTTCTCAACATCATTGCACACTTCTTAGAATTTATTACAATATCATTACTCACTTTGTGTAACCGGAAAATATATATTATCTGTCCACAATAAATACCATATACAAATTCTACGCTCAAAACAATGGAAAGCATTACACATCATTACACAAAAATATTACACACCCTATACACACTTGTGTAATTTCACACATTCATTACACACTCATTGCATACTTTATATAATGCATTATATACCCATTACACACTTTGTGTAATTTTGCACAATCGTTACACACTTTTTGTAATGCATTAAAAATCTAGTTTGCAATGGATTGAATTATATAAAGCATTGCACACCCGTTACACACTCTGTGTAATACATTACACCCCCATTACACATTTTGTATAATTTCACACACCCATTACACACTTTTTGTAATGCATTAAAAATCTAATTTGCAATGGGTTGAATTATTTAAAGGCATATAAAGCATTTGAATTAATCCCGATTGGAGGTCGATTTTCTCCCCCCACTCACAAAAAAAGGAAATTTCCATCCCATTTCCGTCATTCAATCTTCAACCTCCTTCTCCTCCTCAACCTTGCTCTCCTTTCCTCTCCCAAACCAAACCGGCTCTCTTCAACATCGATGCCTCCTTCTCCACCCACCATCGCCGACCATTCCTCGTCTACCTAATGACAGTCGGATCCATCGCAAGAAAACGCGATATACTAGTGTGTGTGTGTGTGTGTATATATATATATATATATCAACATACATTAATTTATTGTTAAAAAAATATTAATTAAGCATCAAAAACAACACATCCAATCAAAGGCACTATTACAACCAAAAAGGCACATCCAAACAATATACATTCAAACGAGGCACTATTCCAACCCAGGTAATCTTCTTCTTCCACCCAGGTAATCTTCTTCCACACATTCAAACAACACACAAATATTTCATAATTTAATTGTGTTTCTTCTTCAACCTAGGTAACGTTTTTCTACCACAGCAGAATTTAATCGTATTTCTTCTTCTACCCCGGCATCAACTCCTCGTTTTTCTCTGTATTTCAAAAGCACCAGCATTTTTTTTTCACAAAATCAGAGCAGCGGCTTAAATGGTTGAGCCGCCCACCGACGACGTCGATGGAGTGAGAAGTCAGCGTTTCTACCAGCGACAGCCATGGTAGCCCCCCTTTTTCGCTTTTTCCCTTCACAGACCGCCCTTGAACCGGGATACCCGTATTTTACTAATTACTTTCATTTGCCGGGGTTTTTAAATTATCAAATGTAAATGCCACTCGGGTCCTAATTTGCTCTTGTGAAAAATACAAAAGACCAATCACATTGAAGAAACAAAATGTAAAGCTTATACAAAACCATATTTTACTGAAATTATTTGCAGAACCACAAGACATGTTTCGGAAAACTAATTGAAACCCAAAAGAAAAGAAAAAAGTTTAAAATGAAAAATGGCAGGAGTTAATCTTGACAAAACCCAAAACAGTTACAGCTGAGTCCAAAACCATCGAGCCATTATCAATGAATAAAAAACAATGACACAAATTTCTCAAAGATTCAATAGTGAGGACAATAAGCATAAATTCAATAGTAAGTAATCAAGACACGAACAATTAATAGGCCAATTATTATGAGAGAGAGAGAGAGAGAGAGATAAGAAGCCAAATTTCACAATGTATTGCTAAACGGGAAGAGGAAACAGATGCCATAGATGAGGATGATGCGATGCCACAGATTAGAATTGAGATGAACCGGAGATGAACCGCCGTTGCCGTGTTTCAGCAATTAACTTGGATTAGCAGGGTTTTTGAAATATCAAATATAAATGCCACATGACCCCTAATTTCCTCTGAAAATAAATAACCCAACTTGATCCATCATTCAATAGCCCAAACTGATAGCCCAATGAAGACAAACAATAAATAGCCCAAATTGATCCACTCCATCACTAATTCAACATTTTGACACACAAAATTACATGACAAAAATTAGTCAACTGAGTAGCCCAAATTTTTAGCCCAACCCAGACACACACCGTATATAGCCCACCCAAATTGATAGCCCCAAATTACCGAAACCATTTTGAATACCTTCACACTTCGGTACATCCCATCCCCAAATCCGTCGGAAACTTCAGTATGGCGGCTAGAGCTGCACGGCACCACTTGGATCCTGTACTGGTGTCTCTCATCCCTTCACCGGCGGATGAAATCAGTCAGCTGAAGGTGAAAATGGAAAAGGTCGTTAAGGATATTGTCAAAACTACCACGTGGATGTTTTCTGGAATTAGCATTCTGGCGGCTCTGCTCAACTTCGGCGTCCATTGTAAGATTTGGTGGGTTATTTTCGCAGTTACACTGTTTCCAGTCTTATACTGCATTCATAATTTGAGTTCCAACTACATTGTGCTCTGGCGCCTTAGATCAGAAGCCCTAAAATCTGAAGTAAAAGTGTATAAAGATGCTGTTCAACCTGTGGATGATGCTGGAACTCAGAGTCTGATTAATGAAATGCAGGGAGCAATTGAGATCTGTCTCCCTCAGGCTAATGTCAATCCTCAAATTCCTACTGAGGATCAAACGGGTGACATGCAACAGGTCAGGATTCCTTCTGAGGAGCAAAGTGGTGAAATTCAAGAGGGCAGGATTCCTACTGAGGATGAAACTGGTGAAATTCAAGAGAGGAGGATTCCTACTGAGGAGCAAGCTGGTGAAATTCAAGAGCAAATTGACAAGCAAACTAAAAGTGAAGTACACCAGGAGGGAGGAACTCACCTATGGTTCCCTAAGCCTACTGAGGGTACAGAAGTCTGGCTAGCTACGACTAGGTTTGGGTTCATCTCTCTATTAATCTTCACTCTCGCTGCTGTTGTGCTTGACTCTGCGGTGCTCTTAATAGGATCAACAATAGTTTCCTGTGGAAGCCCGTGACGGTTTTTTACTAGTTAATTTTGGTTATTGTTTTAGTTACCATTTACAGCAATGTGATCTATACTCGGTACTGTTTACTGTTTTGGTTGCTGCTTACAGCATTTGGAATTTGACCTCCTAAGTTTGTGGGCATATTATTAATTGCACATTTGTTTTGTCTCTGTAAATATAGTTTCTTATATTAGCTCGAATGCCAAAACGATAAATAGTTTTCCCGGGTACCAGTTCAATAAATCTAGTTTAAGATATATCATTGGATAATGAAAGATGACTTAAGTATTTGTTTTAGGTTTCTTTGTTTCATTTCAAAGGGAGTATTGGTGTTTACACAGTTAGCTGGTCCCCCCGCCCCCAAACCAAAAAAAAAATAAAAAATCTGCCCCTGGACTATCATAAATGAATTTCCATAGTTCTTTTCTGAGATTTAATATCTCGTCATCTCCATCACTGTACAATATCTTGTGCTTCTTTTTGACAGAATCGAAAGAATATACAACATCTTCATAAAACATCCAATCTTTAGGCCACCAGACTTAAACTTTTGGACCAATCAAGTTCTCTCCGTACTCATCTCCCTACTCTCCATCCCCAAATGCTTTGTCTGTGCGTGGAGTACCCTTTCTCTGGTTACTCGTCTTTGGGGTTTTTCCCGATTTCTTTGGAGACCTCAGAGAAGCAACCATGTGTTTTGCTGAGGATTTCACTTTATCTTTTGATTATGCATCTGATCAGGTGAGTTTGCTGCTGAGTGACTTGTCGTGCTATTATTTTCCTCCAGCAGTCCCTTGATTATCAACAGGTTCTCTCTTTCCAGGCAGCACCCCTGCTTGCTTCTTCATCCGCAAGTTTATTATGTGTCAACAACTTGTGATAGTTTATGTTCTCATATTTGTAGCAGCATGAATGAAGGTCCTGTGATGTCGAGTAGCAGCTACATTAGTCTTAATTATTTCTGTTACTGTCATTAATTAATTTGTATCCTTCTGAGTTGCATGATGAGCTTAAATCCTTTGCTAGGCTTGGTTTTCTGAATCACTTGTTGAGGAATTGGAACAAGAGCTATGTGTTTTGTGGGAAAACCAAATTCATAGAATCTTAAGCAATCTAAATATTGAGATCAATATGTTTTAGCATACCGTGACTTCTGTATATTGATATAGCGATCCTATTTTTTGAAATTAAACAAAAACCATTTATCTTTTTAATTTTTTTTATATTGATTCTTTTTGGAATAGAGTGTTCAAACTAAATTGTTTTATGATTTGCTTTTATTGGAAGATCTGTAAAAGGGAGATGTTTTGAGTTCGCTGTCAAGGTGAAAACAAGAGAATGTTCAGTGGGAATGCATCTCTTCTGCTCATACCATACATCAGATTAGACATGCCTTGAATCAGTTCAATACTGAATGCACGGGGGTGATTGCAGTGAAAACAGCTACTCGTCTAGGAACGTGAAGATGAGTAATAAAGAATTAATCAATATCCCCTTGATTATAAATAAAGATTAAAAAAAAAAAGGACGAACATGCAGGGAACATAAAAGCAATGATAATAATGTATATATTGTATGCCACATGACAAATCCTTTTCACTATGCCCCTAATAAACAAAATCTGAATACTCTTAGGAATTTAAACAATAGACTTGTTTCGGTTTCTTCAATTTGCCGAATTTCAATTTTCCGCTGCGGATGTTTCTTCTTGAAATGTATAGACAGCAAGCTCGGTCTATACATGCACACGATGTTCCTTTTGGTAGACGGTGGTGTCAAGTATTTGATCTCGTTAGATTCAGCATCAAATGACAAGAGCTGATAATAACCTTTTGTTCTCCAATATACTATGTTGCCTTCTACTAAATAAGGGACGAGGCTTTTGATTGATCTTCTCGGGCTGAGATAATTAATAAAGAATCCCAAGGGTACAACAATTTTGCTATCAGCCCATTTATGATTCTTATAGTTCTCCAACACACAAATATAGAGTCGCCCTTGTTCTACGCGAGCAAGAGCTAACTTCCCTTTACAATCTACAGCCCAAACATCTTTCCACTCGTTGAACAAGCATTGTGGGACCTTAATACTTGTAATACTATCATTTTCCAAATCAAGGCAATCCATATAAAGACCATGTGCTGATCTTATGTTATAGAACACTGAACCTATAACTAGAGTCGATGGCCAAACAATTGGTTGTACAATCACTAACCTTATACCTTGAGGTGTTACCTGAGCACTTGATTGAACATTTCTAAAATTGAGCAACAACGGAGAATCCAAGCGTTTCCATGTAGAGAGAGGGCCAACTCTTAGAACATTATAAATTAAAGCTTCTTTGTTCCCTCGTTTTGAAGAATTCATGTAGACCACCTTTAATTGATTAGTTGGCCGAATGTAACACATGCTCGTGCACTCACCTTTTCTCTTTTCTGTACTAGGCGGCAAATAAAGTATTTGTCTGGTAGCCGGATTCCACAATCTACATGTCCCGTTAAAACGGTGTTTTTCCAACGTTACTCCCGTGTCCGTTTCAAGACATAGAAATTCTGCATCTTGATTTTCTGCATATAACATTTCGTATTGAGCTTGTTCCATATGCTTGATGATGAACACCGGGTCCTTAATTGTGGAACACCAAATTTTGCACACGCATTGGCAGGGACGGATCCAGCACCCGTCGAGCACGCGCGGCCGCGAGTGCTGGATCCGCCAGAAGAGCCGCCGACTTGCCGTCTTGCCGACCGTCGTTGGAACTTGGAAGAAACTGGGAGTCGGAGTGTCCGACAGAAGACGAGGAAGAAGAACAGTGAAATGTAATTTGGGCTATGTAATTTGGGTTTTGGGCCTTTCTTTTTAACTTATTTACTTTGGGCGGTTGCTGGTTGGGTTGGGCCTATTAAGTTAATACAAGCCTTTTTTCTAAGAATTACTTGGGCCTTTCTAACTTGTTGACTAATTACTTATCCTTCGTGACCTTCCAGGCTTCCACAGTTCCACATATTCGCGATTTGTGAGCAGCAGAAGGAGAAGACGTGAATTCTTGGCAGAAGGAGAAGACATGATACTTTTAAAAATTAAAAATGAGATAATTTTGCAGCGTTTTCAGAATATGAGGCATCGTAGGATGCAATTATCTACGCTTACGAATTGAAATTGTATGAAGTACTTATTATTTTGACTTGTATTGAACGATATTTCTAATATTTTATGCTTTATTTATATTTTGGTGCGTTTAGATACAATTTATAATCTTTAACGTTATTTAACTATAAAATATCGCAACTACTGGTGAATGGTTAACTTTTGTCAATGGGTCAATGGTCAACGGTTGTTGACCGTCAACGGTCAACCTTTGTCCACGGTCAACAGTAATCGGCCGCTCTAGCTGGACTTGAAGGCTAGATCCGTCCCTGCGCATTGGAACCTGAGCAGTGATTTAATTGGTAAGTGACTCAGGATTTCGAAGATTATTTCATTTGGCAGATACACGCCCGACATGACCATCTTCTCGTTGTTTTTGTGTTCTGAAATGAGATAAGATTATGTGATTTGTTTGGTGAGAAACACAGAGAGGAAAGAAACAAATGACTATATCTACTTTATGAAAGAAACACATACGGTGCATTTATATGTCATTACTGCATTGAGAAACTATTTGTTTGGCAGTCTGTTGGACTGGAGCTCGTTGTTAGCAGCCTATTGGACTAGAGCTCATACATTAGAAACTATGGCTGCTCTTGTGAGAGAAGAGAATCAATAGAAGAACCAAATAAAAACAATCAGTAGCATCAAAGGCAAGAATAAAATCTTGCCAACCTAAAATGAAAAACCAAGAATTTACGAAAACTAAATAAAAGCAGCAAAAACGAAGCAGATCTTAATACCCCGTTTAAGGAGGGAAAAAAAACACAGATCAATAAGACAATAACCAAAACACTCGAAGCAAAACATACCAGAATTATAGTCAAACGTTAACTCACACAAAATAGATCTGATTTTGTTCGGACAAAGTACAAACAGAGGGAGAGATTGTTATAAAATCCAGTCAATCTAAAATGAAAAACCAAGAATTTTAGAAAACTAAATAAAAGCAGCAAAGACGCCATCGTATAGAGCTGCACATACCTGAATTATAGTGAAAAGTTGACCAGCAAAACAGATCTGGAAACTGAGTTATGTCGAGACAGTGTACAGAGGGAGATCCGCGTTTCTCAGTAATAATTTTGCCCGAACGGTGTAACTCTATTGTTGTATGTATCATGTACGGCCGCGGAGTTTAGGAGATGAGCAGACCGAAGGGAATTCTACAGTTATAAAGATGGCTTTAGGGATTTGGATTCGTACTGTGACTGGGTAATCTAGTCTAATCTTCCACAAACTGATGCCTTAAATAGGACGGCATGCGGTCCTCTATACCTACCGGGACTCACCCATAAAATTAGTAAATAATATTGATTTTGACATTTTATCTTTGAATAAAAACAAAAAAAAACATAAAGTTTAAAAAAAAAAAAAAAGTTTTGTTTATTATAAAAATGAATAATTAATATTTCTCGGGTGCACAAAGCACAATATTATGATTTTGCTAATAATAATATTTTGATGGGTTGTTTTGCACACCAGTAACTTCAATTTAGAGCTCGTTCTTTTATAAGTTTTAATATATTTGTACAGATTTTAACATATAAATTTTGTGGGACCTATCTGTACTATACAAATTTTCACCATTCAATTTCACATTTTCTCTCTCCTATAACACATAAAAATAAAAATATATAAAAACATATATCCTAACACCCTTACTTAAAATGGTCATTAAAGTTCTAAAGTTAAAGTGACCGCTACTAAAATTTCAATTGCTTTCACAAATTATTATTATTTTAAAATGTGAAATTAATTGGGACCTAAATATATAACTTCAAATCATGAGGACTCATTATCTTTTTACACAACCACCACCCCTCCCCCAAAAAAATTTAAAAAATTGCTAATTTGCAACGAAGTAGCACAATAATGTAGTTGGCGACGGGGTGGCGGAGACGCATGTGATTTCCAACAGGGTGGGTTTGCAACTTAGTAAAAGTTTTGGGATTTTTCGAAAATGTAGAGTGTCTCTTCATCTTCCAAGTTCATACATTTTAGTCAAAACTAAATTTGCTTCTGCACTGAATGATTATTTATGCAACTATTCTAAACTTCAGTGACCGTTGTTACAACTTTTAAATAAAAATAAAATAAAAAAGTTCACAAAACAGCATCTTCATGCTTAATGTCGGGGAGCGGAGAGTAATAGACACATATTTTTTGTGGGCCCATTATTTTTTATTTTTATTTTTTAAAATCACTTGTATCTCATTTATCATATTTTTTCTTTATCGCTTCTTGTGTCTTGTGTCATATCTAAAACCATACATCCATCTATGCATATTCAACAATTATTTTATTATTATTTTTGAATTGAAGAAGCAAGCGACTATTAACCGATAATTGCGATATTATAGTACTCGACATCAATTGAAATTAACACAAAAGATCAAAACGAGAAGTCGACGATCAATGGATAGTCAACTAGTATCATGATTGTAGTTGCATATTATCACGGTCGTAGTTGCATATAAATATCGAGAAAAGTTTAATGAAAAATGTTCTTCATTATCCTTATTTAGTATTTGCTCATAATGAATTATTTGTGTTTTAGTATTCAAAGTTGACTCATCCGAGTATAGATTCAAGAAAAGTTGTATGAAATCTTCTTCATTTTCTTTGTTTGGTACTATCTCCATCCCATAAATATAGTCTACTTCCCATTTCACAAAGATTAAGAAAATTGCAATTAATAGTGTTGAAAAAGTCAAATTTAAACTTATTTTCCTATTATACCCCTTCATTTGTTGGATGTTTTATTTTAGTGGGTGTTAGTTTATGTATATTTATGAGTATTTATGAGTTTTGATGTGAAATAGGAGAGGGAATGAGTGGGATTGAGTAATGGAGATTTTGTGGGAAAACCAAATTCATAGAATCTTAAGCAATCTAAATATTGAGATCAATATGTTTTAGCATACTGTGACTTCTCTATATTGATATAGCGATCCTATTTTTTGAAATTAAACAAAAACCATTTATCTTTTTAATTTTTTTTATTTTGATTCTTTTTGGAATTGAGCGTTCAAACTAAATTGTTTTATGATTTGCTTTTATTGGAAGATCTGTAAAAGGGAGATGTTTTGAGTTCGCTGTCAAGGTGAAAACGAGAGAATGTTCAGTGGGAATGCATCTCTTCTGCTCATACCATACATCAGATTAGACATGCCTTGAATCAGTTCAATACTGAATGCACGGGGGTGATTGCAGTGAAAACAGCTACTCGTCTAGGAACGTGAAGATGAGTAATAAAGAATTAATCAATATCCCCTTGATTATAAATAAAGATTAAAAAATAAAGGACAAACATGCAAGGAACATAAAAGCAACGATAATAATGTATATATTGTATGCCACATGACAAATCCTTTTTCACCATGCCCCTAATAAACAAAATCGGAAAACTCTTAGGAATTTAAACAATAGACTTGCTTCGGTTACTTCAATTTGCCGTTCCCGATGTTCAGTTTCAATTTTCCGTTGCGGATGTTTCTCCTTGAAATGTATAGATAGCAAGCTCGGTCTATACAGGCACACGATTCTCCTTTTGGTAGATGGTGGTGTCAGGTATTTGACCTCCTTAGATTTAGTATCAAATGACAAGAGCTGATAATCACCTTTTGTTCTCCAATATACTGTGCTGCCTTGTACGAAATGAGGGACGAGGCTTTTGATTGATATTCTTGGGCTGAGATAATCTATAAAGAATCCCAAGGGTATAACATGTTTGATACCAGCCCATTTATGATTCTTATCTTTCACCAAAACACAAATATAGAGTTGCCCTCGTTCTATTCGAGCAAGAGATAACTTCCCTTTCCAATCTACAGCCCAAACATCTTTCCACTCGTAGTACAAGTACTGTGGAACCTTAATAGTTGTAATACTCTCATTTTCTAAATCAAGGCAATCTATATAAACATCATATGCTGATCTTATGTTATAGAACGTTGAACCTATAACTCGAGTCGATGGCCAAACCATATGTTGAGGCGTTACCTGAACATTTCTAAAATCGAGCAACAATGGAGAATCCAAGCTTTTCCATGTACAGAGAGGGCCAACTCTTAAAACATTATAAATTAAAGCTTCTTTATTTCCTCGTCTTGAAGAATTCATGTAGACCACCTTGAATTGATTACTTGGCTGAATGTAACACATGCTCGTGCACTCACCTTGTCCCGTTTCTGAATTAGGCGGCAAATAAAGTACTTGTCTGGTAGCCGGATTCCACAATCGACATGTGTTGTTAAAACTGTGTTTTTCCAAGATTACTCCCATGTTCATTTGAAGACTTAGAAATCCTGCATCTTGATTTTCTGCATATAACATTTCGCATCTAGCTCGTTTCGTATGCTTGATGATGAACACCGGGTCCTTAATTGTGGAACACCAAATTTTGCACACGCATTTGAACCTTAGCAGTGACTTAATTGGTAACCCACTCAGGATTTCGAAGATCATTTCATTTGGCAGATACACGGCCGACATGACCATCTTCCGGTTCTGATTTGTTTGGTGAGAAATACAGAGTAAAGAAACAAATGAACTATTTATACTTTATGAAAGAATTACGGTGCATTTCAACTAGGATTATATGTCATTATTGCATTAGCAGATCAGCCTATTGGACTAGAGCTCATTGTTAGCAGCCTCGCGTTTAATTCAGTTACAACTAATGTGCGCTTACAACATGCGTTGAGAAACTCTCCGGGCCGTGGAGTTTAGGAGATGAGAAAACTGACGCGAAATGTGCAAATATATGATGAGATGGCTTTAGGGATTTGGATTCGTACTAGGCTGGGATGCTCCAACGTAATGGAATATGTTTGAATCCAACATCAAATATAAATTAAAATCAAATCAAATCCCTAGGTCAGCCTAACTGGACTGGAGCTCGTTATGAGAAGAAACTTGAGCATAAAATCAATAAAGAACAAGACTAAATAAAAACAGTTCGCATCAAAGGGAAGGGTAAAATCCGGTAAACCTAAAATGAAAAACCAAGAATTTACGAAAACTAAATAAAAGCAGCAAAAACGAAATAGATCTTAAATACCCCATTTAAGTTTTTTTTTGGGGGCACGGATCAATAATCAAAACACTTAAAGAAAAAACGAGCACGTCATCATCGTATAAAAGTTGCAATTATAGTGAAAAATTGACTCACAAAACAGATCTGGAAACTGAGTTTTGTCGGGGACAGAGTACAGAGGGAGATCTGCGTTTCTCGGTAATAATTTCGCCGCAACAGTGTAACTTCTCTGGTTGGATGTACGGCCGCGGAGTTTAGGAGATTAGGAGATGAGAAGACTAAGGAAATTCTGCAGTTATAAAGATGGCATTAGGGATTTGGATTCGTACTGTCACTGGGTAATCTAATCTTCCATAAACTGCCTGTCTTTGCCTTAAATAGGACGGCGTACAGTACCGTATTCCAACTGGGACTCGCCCATAATACCGCAGGCGGTTTTTGATCTCTTCCCAGCATCTTTTGTCCCAGCATTCTTCCAGCACGGAGAGCCCCACCTAAATTATGGCTGTAGCCCACACCCTATCATTGTCTCAAAAAATTCCCAAAGACATTCCAAATACTTAAATAGTAATACATTATCGCATAGGATGTATACTTTTTCAAATATTTTGAAAAAAGTATAATTATTATAATTGAAAATATAATTTCCTTAAAATATCATTTTCATAAATAAATTACTTAATAAATAGGAATATTTAAATTAATTAAAATATAAATTAAATTCTCACTATAGAAATTTATTTATAATTTGGAACAGATCAAAATAGAAAATATATCTATTAAAATGAGATGTAGTGAATAGTAAATAATAATATAAGTTTTTGCTTTTTACCTTTGAAAAAAAAAACCCAAAAGTTCAAAAAATAAAATAAATCAATAAATAAAATTGAAGTTTTGTTTATAAAAATAAATAATTAATATTTATGTGGTGCACAATATTATGATTTTGATAATAACATTTTGATGGGTTGTTTTGAGTATTAGTCACTTCAGTTTCCTCTAAATCTCAAAACGGTCATTAAGGTTCTAAAATTGCAGTGATGGCTATTGAAATTTCAATTGCTTTTACAAATTGTCATTCTTTTAAAATGTGAAATTAATTGGGATCTAAATATATATAACTTTAAATCATGAGGATGCATTACCTATTTCCACACACCAAACCACGGCCACCCACGGCCCAAAAAAAAAAAAGTGCTAATTTGCAACGAAGTAGCACGGCAATGTAGTTGGAGACGGGGTGGTGGAGACGCGTGTGGTTTCCGGCGGGGTGGTGGAGACGGGGTTGGTTTGCAACTTAGTTAAAGTTAGGGGTTTTTAAAAAATGTAGAACGTCTCTTCGTCTTCTAAGTTCATACATTTTAGTCCAAATTAAATTTGCTTTTGATGCTTTTGAGCTGAGTGATTTTTTATGCAACTATTCCAAACTTTTGTGTGTTGTTACAACTTTAAAAAAACAAAAAAAAGGTTCACAAAAGAGCATCTTCAACGCCCAATCTGTATCTATATATAAAGAAGGAAAAATACCCAATAAATACAATTTAAGACCCACTTTTGCCAACTAAATCTGAACATCTTATTTTTTGACCAATAACTACAATTTTTTAAAAATGATTTACCGGTTACTTTTTTAAAGAAATTTTCTAACAAATTTGCCCCTTAGTCTCAACTCCACCCTCCCTCTCATGTCTCTCGGCTGCTTTTTCTCTTTCCGTCTGCATACTTTCTCAATCTCTCTCCCCTACAATTCCAATTTCACCCTCTCGATCTAGGCTTCACTTCGATATTCTTATTAATCAATTGAAGCTCAACCGCATCTACTCCGGTCCCAATTTTCTCAGCCTCGATTCAAATCGCCTTTGACGAACTGAGAAGAAGCAACATTTGATATCAATTGCAATGGTTTCTACACGCCTCTGTTGATTTGTATTGCATACTCAAGATCTCGAAGGTGCCTGAATCGGTATGTCTCTGTGGTCTATTTCACTCTGCCTATTCCAAGTTCTATGTGAATCTCTCTATTTTCGATCCATCGATTGGTCGAGACACCATTCAAGCTCACATCAAGGATGAGGCTGAGCGATTGGTTCACTTGTTCTGTATCGTTCCTCGCTAATCCCTCATTCACCATGATCTATTGTTCAAATACATTGATTGTGAGTTCATTGAGCATCTTCGACTCTTTGAGCTTTCGTTGAATAACGTGAAGGAGAAGAATCTGATCGATGATAAAGAACCATGGAGACGAAAATTGCAGTCGATTTTTCCTTCTGAGGTACTTCCGTAAAATTCCACATCAAAAGACGTATAGTACTCCAAAAGAATTTGTAAATTTTTTAATTTAGTCATCATGGGGCTGAAGTATAATTTGGTTCATTTCCTAGTATGTATTTCTTAAATATAAGATGGTATTTTGCGGGTTTGTCAATGATCACCATTGTAGATAAATGAATCAGGAAGAGACAAGGTGAAACGCAAAGGTTGGCAAGATCAAAATCAAATATTTGTGCACTTGAATTTTATATAGTTTGAGTTAAATTTTTTTCCATGGAGAAGAAAATCAGTAATCTTACTGAGATTTTTGCTAGAGTCCACATATGAAATCATTTTAAACTTTATAATAATTATAAAAACCTTTCTGATTAATTTTTTGCTTTCATAGTTATTGCATGAGGTGATTTGTTGGTATTTTTGTGCTTCAACTTTCAAAAATATTTGATGACTCTTTAGTTTATTTTTCCTTTCGAGAATTTCTTTGAGGTCAAGCGGACACAAACTTATCCTCTAGCATTTCACAAAACTAATGTTTGAGTGTAGTGTTTGCCTAACATTAAGTATTCGAAGACATTCAAATTTAGCCTAGATTTCAGAGCTTTATTTTTTTTTATTATTTTTTTCAATCAATAATGGAACAAAAACAAGTCGATGTTCCATTTTTGTTTGGAGATCGAGATAGTGAAAAGACGAAGAAAGATAGACTTTATTATGGAGGTGCTACTATAGGGAAAAAGTTAGAAAATAAGAAAAATCGTGTTGTGCTCTATTTGATGTGAGTTTCTTTGACCACTATGTTATACTCTTAAATCTAGTGTGAGAATTGTGCTAAATGCTATCTTTTGGTTTAGTTTGTTAGTTAGAATTATGGTGTTCTCATGTATTGGTGCATACATCTTCGGATGAGATTAAAATTATAGTGTTTTATTGTTTTTGGTTATAATTGCAAAGGTAGGTAATATTATTACCGACGTAGGTAATAATATTACCGATGTAGATAGTAATATTACTGGGATGCTTATCTATATTACTTGTGGTGGTAATCAAGAGAGAGAATGTGTGTAGAGAAAGAAAGATGGGGACAAAAGAGCGAGAAGATTATCGGGGATGGTAATTTAAATAACCACCCCCGATAATCTAGAGAGAAAGTAAATAGAAAAGTTGGTATATTATTACCAGGGTAGGTTATATTATTATCGGAACAGATAATATTATCGGGAGTAGTATTCTAGAGAAAGTGCGTAGAAAGTTAGTAAGAACAGCCTTCATGGGGAGTTAAGTGCTATACGGGATAAAGTACTGCACCGAAAGGTGGGAGTCACCTCTTGAGCTCGTAGCAGTTACCTCTAGGGTCCCTGGTTGAATTGTAAAGCCTCACGGGGAAAGATAAGCCCCGGGTGTGAATGAAATGGCCTACAAGGGCTTTAAGCCTTGAATGAATGAAGAAAAAGGCCAATGAGGCTAATATAATGATGTTGGCACCAAGGTATTCACATGATTCACAACAGGGCCCAAAGAAAGAAAGGATGTTAATCGAGATTACTTGTGGTGGTAATCTGATTACCCGGCGAGGTAATCTTGAGAGAGAATATGCAGAGAGAAAGTGCGAAGAGGGAGAAAGTCGGAGATGGGAAGAGAGAAGTTGATTGTTGATCGAGATTACCTATGGTAGTAATCAGACTATCACGATAAGTAATATTATTATTGAGGAAGGTAATGATATTATCGGGGGAATGTATTTGTATTATTGGGGTGGTGGTGGTGGTGGTGGTGGTTAGGTAAATAATCCTGTTACCAGAGAAGGTAATATGATTACCAGGATATGTAATAATATCGATAATAGTATTACTCTGGTAGGCAATAGTATTATTAAGGGTAAGAAATGGTTTCATGTGTGGTGGTGATGGAATGGCGCTCGAAGGGTGGTGGTGGTGAAATGGTGGTAGTGGTGGTGGCATTGGCGGTGTTTTGGTGGGTAACGCTATTACCAGGGAAGGTAATATAATTATCATGCCATGTAATAATAATATTATTAGGTAGATAATAGTATTATCGGTAAATAATGGTAGTGGTGGCTTGGTGGCGGCCTGTGGTGGTGGAATAATGGTGGTGGTGGTTTGGTGGTTGTGGAGACGGTGGAATGGTGGTAGAGGTGGTGGCGGTGGTGGAATGGTGGTGACGGTAATGGTGGTGGTGGTGGTGGTGGTAGTGGTGGTGGTAGTGGCGGCAGCCACAGTGGTAGGGATGGAGTAGGGATAGGAGTGGTGGTGGCGCGGAGGTGGTGATGGAATAATGGTGGTGTTAGTGGAGGTGGTGGTGGTATAAAGGTAGGGTGGGGCATGGGTGGGGGTGGTGGAATGGTGGTAGGGGTAGGGTGATGGTGACAAATGGTTGTTTGGTGGTGGAATGATGGTGATGGTGGTGATGGCGATAGTGGGGTGATGGCGGTGGTGGAATAGTGGTGGGGTGGAAAGAGTGGTGCCGCCGACTTGGTGGTGGTGGTGGCGGTGGTGTGGTCATGGGGGTGGTGGTGGTGGTGGCGGCACTTTGGAGGTGGTAGTGGTTGAATGGTGGAATGATGGTGGAGGTAGTGGCGGTGTAATGGTGGAGGCGGCGGTGGTGGTGGTGGAGACGGTGGCGGGTTGTTGTGGTGGTGTGGTGGGGTGGTAATGGCGGTGGCGGGTTGTTGTGGTGGTGGTGGTGGTGGCGGCGAGGGTGGTGGTAGACGTGGGATGGCGGCGGTGGTGGTGGTGGTGGGATGGTGGTTAGGTTGTGGTGGTAGGGGTGGTGGAGGGATGGTGGTTGTGGTGTGGTGGGATGGTGGAGGTGGGAGTGTGTAATGCCCCGCCAAAGTCGATCCGACATAATGTATATGTGTATGATGTGTTCATGAGATGGTTGGGAATGTATGAGACATGTCTGAGTCGAAACGTCATTTAAATGATGAAAACGGAAATTTCAAGAGACCGGTTATACCAGAATGTAAGGATTACGGCCAGAATGTCGTTACTACCGTAGGTGGTCAAGGTTACTACAGAAATGATGAACAGTGGAAAAGTGCCAAAAGTTTCAGAGAGCAAATTACGGTCGTATGATTCAGAGATACGGCCGTATGATCGGAGTTACGGCCGTAAGTAATAAAGATACGGCCGTAAGGTCAAAACAGGGGAAGAAATGGAATTGCAGAGGCAGGATTACGGCCGTAAGTATTTGGGGTTACGGCCGTAAGTCAAGTGTTACGGCCGTAAATGTCAAAGTTACGGCCGTAATGTTAAGTCGGCAGAAACTGGATTTAAGGTCTTCTCGGCCATTTCTTGGTCAAATTCTCCCAAATTCGAGCCCTAAGCCCCTCATACATCCAAGAACACCCCCAAAGCTCCCAAGCCATGATTGGGGATTGAGATGCTACATATTTACCTTCAAATCCATGTAAAGAAGAAGAAGAAGAGAGAAAGAAGAGAAAGAGAAGAGATGAAGAAGAAGGAGGGTTATCTATGGTTCTTGAGCTTGATTTCTTCTACATGGGGTGAGTAATAGGTGTTTTATATGTATTATGAATTAGATATATGAATTAGATGAATGAATGGCAATGATTATGTTATTTGTGAAGCTAGTGAACATGCTAGGATCTTGTATATTGCTATATGTATGCTTGTGATGTGAGTAATAGATGTAGTTCATGTTAAGGCATAGATGTGTGGCATGTTCTATGAGTTATTGTATAGGAAATAAGATGAAATCCATGAGTATCACTTTGATATGTAAAGGTATGTGCAAGTATGTGATGTTATAATGTGAATTTAGCATGTTAAGTGTTATTATGTGATAGATATGAAGTAGTACATGAGATATGTGATGATTAAGACCATGTAATAATGCTAGAATAATATGAAAGCTAGGATATGATATGTTCTATGATATGTAATGATAAGACGAAGTTCATGAGAAAGTATGTTATGTAATGCCCAAGAATATTATGAGTATGATTACAAGGTGAAGCATGAATGATGTATGACACGAAGCATGACGTATGTGAAAGAATGTAGTTGCGTATCATGTGTTTATGACGAATGTAGCGCCCAAGAGTAAAATAACTTTTGGGGACTACTTATGATGTTACAGGCGGTTTAAAGCGTAAAAGAACCTTTAGATCGACAAATTTCACTCGCTGCCAAAGCGTAAAGAACCTTTGGGGACGGCCTTTACGATGGCGCCAAAGCGTTTAAAGAACCTTTATGACGGCCAATGTTATGATATGACGAAGTATTCACATGATCTCGCAACTAGGGCCCAAAGAAAGGAAGAAAAAGAATGTTACACGTGCATTCATGCATTGCATTGCATCTATTGCTCATCGAGTCCTCGTGACTCATTATGTGTACGCTTATGTGTTTATGATGCGATTACGTGGAGAGTGGAGAATCCGACCGAGAATGATGTGTGCGGATGTGTGTGGAAATGGAAGGATCACGGTCCTGCACCGATTCTGACGGTCGTTACAGAGTGGCAATGGCGGTGGTGGTGGTGGAATGATGGTTGTGGTGTGGTGGGATGGGATGGTGGTTGTGGTATGGTTTGATGGGATGGGGGCGGTGGTGGTGGTGGGATGGTGGTTGGGTTGTGGTGGTGGTGGGATGGTGGTAGGATGGTGGTTGTGGTGTGGTGGGATGGTGGAGGTGGGAGTGGCAATGGCGGTTGTGGTGGTGGTTGTGGTGTAGTATGATGGGATGGGATGTGGGGTGGTGGTGGGGTCGTGGTGGCGGTGGCGATGTCGATAGTGGTGGGATAGTGGTCGTGGTGGGGTGGGTGTGGCGGCGATGTGGGGTGGTATGGTAGTGGTGGCGGCGGCAATGGGGGTGGGGGTGGCGGAATGGGATGGTGGCGGGATGGGGTGGTTGTGTTGGTGGTGGTGGTGGGGTCGTGGTGGCGGTGGCGAGTGTCGATGGTGGTGGTGGGGCAGTGGTGGCGACAGATTGGTGGTTATGATGGGGTGGCGTGGCGGCAAGGTGGGGTGGTGGGGTGGTGGTGGAGTGGTGATGGAGAAGGTGGGGTGGGGTGGCGGCGATGGGTATAGGGTTGTGGGATGTGGCCTCGGATGACTACGGTGGTTTGGTGGTTATGGTGGTGATTTGGTAGTCATGTATCCTAAAATATAAGTTTTGATAATTGGATGATGTTTTGTGCAATTTAAAAGATAGATGACCTTTTGTGTAATTTGAATGCGTGTTTATTTTATATTTTATGAATTTTTTTATTATAGTGGCATGGCCTGTAATTTGATTAGATAGAATGGGTATTATTGTCTTATTAAGGAAAATATGTAGTTAATGGACAAAAAATAAGATTGTATGATTTAGTGGGCAAATTTTCCTTAAAAATGTAGCTATTGGACAAACACCATATGAGGGGTAAAATTAGGAATTTAAGTATATATAGCATATTTGAAATTGTTTTCCAATTTGGTTGTTCAATTGGAAAATTTTCCATGTAAATTATCTTCAACACTTGAAATATGTTTTGTCTCCTTCCCCATGAAAACTTGATTCTATTAGCTAGGGTCTGTTTGACTGGGGGTGGAACATACAATGAAAAATATTTTCCACCCAAAATTTCTATCTTTCAATCAAGCACAGTTTATTTTCCATGGAAGTTTTCCATGGTAGGCTAAAGTTGAAACATTTTCCTTGAAATCAATGAAATAAGGGTGTTTGATTGGCAAGGGTGGAAAAGAAAATATTTGCCATCTTGCAAGGAAAATAATTTCTTGGGGGGGAGCAAGATTTTTTTTTCCATGGAAAAGGCCCAATTCATGCATAAAATGATTGTACATTGTTTTCCATGGAAAATATTTTCCATGGAAAATGATGCAATCAAACAACTAAGTGGGAAAAAATTTTCTTTGATGGGACATTTTCCATGGAAAATTTGGCCAATCAAACACACCCTAAGGGTGTGCTTGATTCACTAAAATTTTCTAGGAAAATGTCAAATCAAATGTAAAGTTTTCCTATTTTAGTGTTTGATAGGAAATTTTTTGATGGAAAACCTTTTCCATGTACAACTCTTTTTTGCACAAAATGAGTCATTTTCTTAGAAAACTCAATCCAACATGGAAGTAGGAAAATGTTTTTTAGGAAAACTAAAGTCAAGGAAAATGCTTTCCAAGAAAACAATCAAACACACCCTAAATTTCTTCGGGGAGGGGTGGGAATAGAATTGAAATTCCACCCACTTTTCTACCCTCCAATCAAAGACACCCTTAGAGAAAATGGTATTTGTTTTCCATGTGTTGTGTTCCACCTTTTGCGATCAAACACATTAGTAATATTAATTCAATGATAGAAGAGTTTGTTTTGATTAGATGAAACCATTTAGAAAACATAAAAGGATACAACAAACCTAGAAGCTGGTCATGATATATGGCAAGTTCACATGACATGTGAGTTGAATAGTCGAGGGAGTTTTATGCATTGTCAACAACCTATGTCCTGTACGACAACAATTCTTATCTATTGTGAGTAAGAGATGGCCTTTGTGTGATTGAATTACGATTTATTATTATTATTGCAAGTTAGAAGATCCAAATAATTAGGTGTTAATCATCACATTGCTGCTTTCTAAAACCAATTAAAAAGTAAGTATTCTACCAAAAATGCACTATTGCCAATCGGAATACCATTGAACACGAAGCATTTTTGTCACCTTTTCCATTTGTAAGAGATTAGCAGTCTGTCTTACCAGATCAGGACTCTCCATCATTTGTGGTTTCATGTTTATATGCCTAAATGATCATAAAGTTAATTTATTTTCTTGCCATATTAGTTCAATCTAACATAATATTTGGTAAATGTGATCATCATGTGCTCTATAAGACAAACTAAATATTAAGGGCATACCTGTAAAATTATAAACAGAACAAATTATTTTTGAATGTGTGATTGAGAAGTCGGGAAAATAGTTTTAAAAATACTAAAAATTATCAAAACAAAATGCAATGCTTAATTGAAAATAATGATAGCAAAAAATAATTTTTCCAATAAATCCTACTACACCAGCTCTAAAAATAATGTGTCACGTTAATGGTTAATGGGGCATGACCAGAGATCATGGGGCCTTCCAATTGAGCTTTGACTTATTTTTCTTGACTTTTGGAAATTTTTAAAAATGCAATTTTGAGATAGGAGACTTGATTTTGAATATCAAAACTAATTTCATAGTACTTCCAAAAAAAAAAAAAATTCATCAATAATATCTTTGATTTAGAATTAGAAAAAAAACTAATGTCTTTGATTTAGAAAATGCATTGTATCGTATTTATAACATGTTATGTTATGAAATATTATTCCATCATGTCAATAATATAATTAGAATTTCAATATAGATGAGTAAACAATAATTATAAATATTTAATTAAGAAAAAAGGAAATTATGAACCAGTTTACTAAAGTGAAAAATGCAAGTAGCATAAATAATTGACTAATATTAGTTACAATATTGTCAACTCGTCTGTATTCACACATGCATGTACTCTGAATATTCTTTATTCCGTCAACGAATTTTTAATAAAAAAACTAATTAGAAATTACGAAACAGGAAAGAGAATGAAACCCCTCTTTTACATAATCCGTGGATACGTCAGAGTGGTTAGATCAAAATGGCAAGGAATTAAATAATAATAAATAAAGAAGCTTTAATAAAACTGATTGGGATGATTTTAAAGAGAAGTCTTTGGCAATTAGCATCATTCGTTGTGTAAACAGTGACAAAATGTGCACGTGCCATAATATAGAAGAAACTCTTGGTGCTTATCCATTTTTTAATTTCTTGGTAGGTACAACTTTATATTTGACCACATTTAAAATATATTATAATATTTCACATTTTTGACGTTTTCTTTTGAGTTAGCTTGTCAGTAGAGGTATGAGGCCAACAGAATTTTAGTTTGCTCAAAATATGTAGAATGTGTTTTGAGAGGTTTTTACGGGAAGGGGGAATTGATTGTTGAGTTAATTAGCATATGTGAGTGTTGTTAAATGTATGAATAAACTTTTGGAATTTCAAGTAATCATTATACGAAGATGATTTTTGTTTTATAAGAAATTACCATTGATTTTAATTTCAAGTTGTGTTCTAACTTTTAATTTGAAATAGCTCATCATGAAAAGTGAAATTAATCCTAATAAATTCATGCATGAGTTAGGATACAATAGTTGCGCAAGGTGGCAAGATGTTATGCTGTCCCCCACCCCCAAAAAAAAAAAAAAAACAAAAACCCTTAATACAATATATTAATCTTTACAACTTAACATCTTAATACACTTTCAATTATTAATGTTGAAGCACTTTTTCTTTTTCGTTAACATAATCCGATACACTTGTTCATAATAATTATTTAATAATAATGAAAATAGAATGTCGTTAACGCGCGTAATTTCAGACTCCTTGCGCATGCTCAAAGGAATTGGTCTTGGCATGGATAAGTATATATTAGCTTGTGATTACTACATTGTATATATAATATAATTTGTCAATTTATTCCCATCCATTATTATTTCTGAAAATAGAGAATATTATATGACTTCGAAAGTCTAATTAAAAATCATTTCATGATTATCTCAATTAATTATTATTAATTAGTTAAAAAGAGAATGTAATTCCATATATAGGCTACAAGTGCCCAATATCGATTAAACAATATCTTCCACATCAGTTTACTTGTGGGACAACACAAATATATGACGTGCAAAATCCTTTTTAAATAGATAACTAACACATAATCAAACAAATAAACAGTAGTATTAACCAATCAAAAGTATTAATTATTAATGACTGAATTAACGTCCCAACTTTGAAATTTATTATTATTAAAAGAAATATCTACTGTAACATTCATGAAACTTGTCGAAATCTGATCCTTAAACTATGATACGTGCCCCTTTGACCCACCATAAATAATAAATGCCATAAATTGTAGAGAAACACGTGCACATAAGTACAAAAATAGCCCAATCAAAAACCCAAAAACCCCAATGATTCTTTTGACCCACAGAGGATTACAGCTTGAAGATATGGCCAATTGTGGAGTCCAGAAGTTGTAGAGTGAAAGAAACCTCAAAAAGTTTAGGAAAAATACAAATTATAAGGGAAAATATGCTAACGTGTCGAGATATTGCGATGAGAATTATTATTTATTCTTTTATATTGGATTTCTCCATCCCTTCTTCTCTTTTGGAAAAACTACTGCCTAACTCGAGACGATTCTGCCTTTTCTTATGTACACGTGTTTGCACGTGTCCTACACTCCACCCACTTTTTTGCCGACGTGTTTTTAACACGCACTTTGAAAATGAAAATTATTTTTCCCTAAACAATATATAATAATTCAACAAAAGTGTATTCTCTCTTTTAGTCTGATCATGTCTGATACTCAGTAAAAATTCAATGAAAAGCAACCTGACTTTTGACACAACGTGTAAATTACACATGTAAAAATGATATAGAAACTCGTAATAATTATTATAATTATAATGAAAGTAACAATGTATGCAGTGTTTATTTTTATAAGTGAATTTTTTTTAGTTATTCAAAGGATCGTCAATCGTATATCTTATTACATAGCTAAATTACGATATTTGTACATAGCAAACCAAACCCCTATAATAACTAACTAAGACGACATTGACCGCATGAGTTGGATTGGATCAAATTAGTTTATGTTATACTTGTTGGGCAGCGAGAAATCTAGTGGCCCATTTCGACCCACACTCATTTTCAGTGTATAAGTGAATCCATTTGAACATAAATAACCCAAATTATCTAGCCATTTACTTGATCGTTTGGAGCGATTGAGACAATTGAACTACATTCTCTTACTGCCATGTCCTCTAATGATCGTTGGATTGTGTAGGCAAAATGGACGAAAGAAAGGGGTGAGCCGAGGATCTTATTGGTCAAATCATCATGATAGATTCCGTGGTCTAAGGTATATACAAAAAAATAATGCTATTTATTAATTATACTGACTTAACCAACAACTACGTGATGAATCGATATTATTTTATATATGCAACAGTATCAAAGATTAACTAAATACTCATTGAGAGGGCAAATGCCTTGGTGAGTTGAGAATGGAGGAATCAGGAATGGGTCGTATGGGCGGTTTGTATTTTGACTTTTGTCTTCTCTTAAATTCGGTCTAGCCATCACCGGACTTTGTAATACGAGCGAATAAAACGCACGCCACCGCACCGAGTCACACAAGGTAAACATGCCAACACAGTGCAGACAAAACAGTGATGTCTCTCCCTCGTACATTTCGTGAAATTTCATGTGAAGGAAAAATTAAAAAAACACGTGTGAGTCGCTCTTTTACTCTTCCAATGGATTCATGCATTTGGCCCAACGCTTCCCCGCCGTATAGTTCCACATACCATAACGTGGCAACATTTAAACAAGGATAAAACTTTGTGGTCCCCACTTTTAGACACTCCGAAAACGACAACTGTTCTTATCTCTATTTTACCTCGAACCCCCTATAAATAACCGCCAAACCTCTGTTTTCGGAGAAAAAAGGAGTTTCGAACTAGTCATCTCTAAATTCCTCTCTTCAATTATTTCTTCAAACGATAAACAGAAGATTTTTTTTTCCTGCAAAATCGAAATATGGGAGTTCAACAAATGGATCCTCTTTCTCAACTGACTTTGCCACCGGGTTTCCGGTTCTACCCGACCGATGAAGAGCTCATGGTTCAATACCTCTGCCGGAAAATCGCCGGCCACCATTTCTCATTACAAATCATCGGAGAAATTGATTTGTATAAATTCGATCCATGGGATCTTCCCAGTAAGTACTCTTTTTAATTTTCAATTTCTTCGCAATTTTAATGCCTTTTGCCATTTTCAGCTTTTAATTAATTAATTAATTTCTGATTGTTTTGTGTTCGTGTTTGAAGGCAAAGCTATCTTCGGAGAGAAAGAATGGTACTTTTTCAGTCCTCGAGACAGGAAGTATCCGAATGGATCCAGACCGAATCGGGTCGCCGGGTCGGGTTATTGGAAAGCCACCGGAACTGATAAGATCATTACTACAGAAGGAAGAAAAGTTGGTATCAAAAAAGCACTTGTGTTCTACGTTGGAAAAGCACCTAAAGGAACTAAAACCAATTGGATTATGCATGAATACAGACTTTCTGAATCTCCGAGGAAAAATGGCAGCGCAAAGGTAATTTATTTTCGACTCTCTTGATTTTCAGCTTAAATCTTGTTCATCTCTTTAAATTTTTTTAAATTAATAATTGTGTTGTGTTGTTTGATTACGTGTAGTTGGATGATTGGGTATTGTGTCGAATTTACAAGAAGAATTCAAGTGGACAGAAGCTAGCTGATTCTGGTATGCAGAGCAAAGAGAATAGCCAGAGCCATGGTTCCTCATCCTCATCTTCATCGCAATACGACGACGTTTTGGAGTCTTTACCTAATATAGACGACCGTTTCTTCTCTCTTCCAAGGATGAATTCGTTGAGAACATATCAGCAAGAGGACCAAAAGATGAATCTTCAGAAATTGAGCTCCGGCAATTTTGACTGGGCCAATCTGGCTAATCTCAACTCGTTGCTTGAACTCGGTCCGAGTCCGACTCAGCCACAGGTCAATAACCTGAAGATGGAGAGCAATATTCACAGTCAGAACGATATCTACGGGGGACCTGCTGTGCCACAGGTTGGTAATTTTGTACTCGGGGTCGGGGATGATGAAGTGGAGAGTGGACTCAGAACTCAGCGAGTTGACAACAACAACAACAACAACAACTCGGGGTTCTTTCCGTATGCTCAGAGTTTCTCCAACTCGCTCGACCCGTTTGGGATCCGACACCCGAACCGCACGGGGAATATGGGGTTTAGGCAGTGAAAGTTTCTTTCAGAAGAGTAGGAGTGAATTTGTATAGGAAAGAGATTTGTGGGCTCAATTTTGTAAATACATGGAATTCTTTGGGCTGGTATTGGCTTTACCGCTTTAGATTTCCTGTAGGTCACGAATGTGCTGCGATGGACCATTGTCAATTCAATGGGAGTGTTTCATTGGTACTTGCTAGGTGTAGGGCGTGTGTGGAGATATGGGTGGGGGCATTGAAAGGACAAAATTACCCCCGTTTTGATATCTTGGGTAAATTTTTGTACTTTTATGATTGGGCCATACTATTTAGACTATATGATATATTATTATATTTCGAGAAGCAAGAAATTTATGTTGGGTATAAAATTTGTAATTTGCAAAAATTACTGTCAATGATGATTATTATATATTTTACTACACTTCTTATAATAATATGAGTTCACGATATGAGCTCATGTTTCGTATCTAAATAATAATATCTTACAATTTCTTACTTTAGTATTTTCTGAAAATATATTTTTCTACATTTATATTATATTAAAATTAAAAGTAAAATAAAGTTAAGTTAAATTTTGTGAAGAATATGCTCGTTTGTATCCACCACCAATCCCACGTGCTATTTGAGAAATTGTGCCTTCATTTGAAAGCCGACGTTCAATGTTTATCTTTGCGGCGCCCAACATAAGAAAAATGTGCAATTAAATCTGAATTTGGCTATTAATATTAAGGAGGTAGTACCTTAAGGCTTCGTATGTTCACGTTGTAATTACTAGTTTCTTTTTTTCTTCACCAACCAGTTTTTACTTTTCCATAGTTTTCTTTTTCTCTAGTCGCGTAATAATTTTCTAAAACTAGGTTCTCTCCGTCTGGTTTTCCACTTTGTTTTGGAGGAAATGTCTGCATATGTGTATTAAGTTATTTTGTTAAAAAAAAAAAGAAAAAATCACTGCACCTGTTGTCTTAATTTTTGTTTTTTTTTTTTAATGTAATCAAGATAGTTTACATCATAAAATCAATAACTTTTAGTGAGTTGTATAAATAAGATGATGTCAGTACACCTAGTGAAAATGTTGAATTAACAAATTTTTTTTTTTTTTGGTGACAATGTTGAATTAATAAATATGATTGTGTATATGAATTATTTTGATTGAAAAATAGATTAGGATTTTGACTTCCTTCTAACCAAGCAATATGAATATATGGTCTTCTGGGATCACATAGCTCAGCCCAGCATTGTTCAGTCCAAAAGGTTGGCCCAAGCTCACCCAAAAATAGTTCAAGCCCAACCCAGTGTATCTTTAAATGCCCCTTCAACTTCATTGGTTTTTATGCAAATGCAAATGCCGTATTAATTAACACAGCTTGGAAGACTGGGGAAGGTTTTTAATTTTTTATTGAATTTCAAGTATTAATTAACGGGTACGTAGAACATGATTTTTGCGAAATATTATTTTGGCCAAATTATTTTGTTTTATTTGGATTAAAGATTTTCCAATTTTAATCCCCAATCTCGATTCCGAAGTTCAATGCATGATGCAATGTTAGGTTGAACTTGAAACATGAAAGTATGATGTTGTAAGCAAAATAATTAAGCATGTGTTCGTTTCCACTTATTTTTACCTAAAAATCACCTACTACTAAAAGTCAAAGTCAAACATCAATATCAACCACACATTTCACATCATCACTCATTATCATCCACACATCTTGTGGTCCCCGCCACTAACTCTACTTTTAGCAAAATTTTAGACAAAAATAAGTACACACGAACACACGCTAAAATCTCCGACTTCCAAGTTTATCAAGATTTGAGAAATTACGAATTAATTATGTTTCATTCATCAAATAGCGAGCGAGGGCATGAGAATGTTGTGTTATTAAATTGTATGTGATGTACGTTGGATTTGCCATCAAACATGGCTTAAAGATAACTGGAAGAATATGCAAGTAAAAAATGAGAGAATTTTATAGAGAAGTGCAAAAGAAAATATACATTTGTATAAAGTGTATAGTGTATTGTTGAAAGTTTTAAGTAAATATGATTGATAAAATACTCTATCAAACATGCTGCATGCACTTTTTTTGAACAAGATCTATATGGGTAAGCTTGGGCTGAGCTGTTGGACTGACTTTTCCCGGCCTTAACTAGCAGCCCATAAAAGAGTCACCATAGTGATATCGTCGTCGTGTATATATGTTATGCCAGTTATGGTATCAATCACATCTAAATGAGGATCACCCATAAACATTTTGAATATTCTTAAGAGATTAGGGTACAAAAACACGGTAATTAGGTTAATAGACAATAAATGTTAGTTATTTATGTATAGAGAATCACGATTGACTAATTACTATTGGATTTAGAAAGCATATATTACGGCATTTGGCGAAACTTTGCTTAAGTTAAGAAAACAAGAAGATTTTTTTTTTAATATTCTTTTGGTATTTCAAATTAATTAGTATTTACTGTATATAAAAAGAGAACCACAATATTTATTTAATTATTACTTGTGTTCACTCATAGAATATCCAAATTGGACAACCTTGAATTAACTGGAAGATATAATAATATACGTAATATGCTATGTATTAGGCTTAAGAAGATATAATTTGAATGAAAACAAGATAGTCTTCGGCAATTAGGGTTTATACAAAATGAGAAAACCGTTTGAAATGATAATAATAATAATAAGAAACTACTTGAGTACAAGGCTTGTTTGATAGTTTATACCATCATTCAAAAAAAAAAAAAAAAAATTCTGTCACTTTGATCTTGAATTACTCATCATAACATCGATTCGATAAATTTTTTTGTACTTCTTTAAATTTTTTTCTTTACTTTTCAACTGCTCATTAAAAAAATCATTATTTCAATAATCTCTCCCATCGATATGACAATAGAAATTTATTATAAGTATCATAAATTGGTACATTTCATTGTTTTTAAAAAATTAAAATTGCTAATACTTTTCAAATATTTTTATATCATAATTCGATAGTTAAAATTTTTCATGATGTACTTACTAAAAATTATTTATGATACTTTTGATCACTTGTTAAGTAATTTTCAACAAACATAAATTTTAACATGTAAAAATTAAAATACTAAGCACTGCATTTAATCCATATAATTAACTGTTTAAAGCATGGAATTTGCGTGGAAATTAAATAAATTATAGGGAATTAAATTGCGAATAATTCATTTCTTTACTTTTCTTTTCTTTCTTTCTTCTTTTTTTTTTTTTTTTTTGCCTTCTCATTTTTGTTGTGTTTGCAGGCAAGAATTCATTTCCATTGAAATCACTAATTAAATGTTTTTGATTGACATAACTTTTAACCTAACAATTATCTTTTGGTGTTTGATAGTCATTATTTTCTAAGGAAATAGTACAAACTTTTCCCATCTTTCTTTGTTCCATAGACACCATCTTGCATAGAAATTGTTTATGTACTTTTGCTCTAATGCCAATTAGTTGATACCTTATGATGCTAATATGTTCTGGATAACCAACACGTGTTCACACACACTTTTGCGTCCCCCCCCCGCGGGATGGTAGGGGGCATGTGGCGTCCATCCGGAGCATTTTGACATTAGAGCATGAGCCATTGTCTCCGTCTGTAGAATTTGTACATATTTCCCTGGAGCTCAAAATTTAGGTACCTTATAGTGTGTGTAAATGGAGTGGTATTGGAAAAAAAAATGAAATTTCGTGATTTAGAGGTTTTTCGTCCGCTAGATGGCTGTAGGTCCCACCTCAATAGAATTTCAATTGAATTTGTATTGTTGTATTTAAAATATGAATTTGATAATATAATTCGTATCCTAAAAATATATATATTACCTTAGTAGTAATAAACTTGCACGATTTTATGGCCTTAATTAGTAGTAAACTGGAAACCATATAAATGGTTAATAGAGAAAAATTTTCCTTTTCTTCTTCGAAACGAGATGAGATTAATATGATTCTACGCATTCCCCTCGAAAAGAAAACAAGCTCGAACTTGGAATGCTAAATATAATGCTATTCATAATCTTTATTTTCAAAAAAAAAAAAAAATCATCTTTATCAATCAGTGCATAATTTGGTAACCTAAAAACAACAGAGTTGAAAAAAGAAAGGAAAACAAAAAGGAAAAAAAGGAAAAGAAGTATGTAGAATTATACTTTACCATTTTTAAAAAATTTCTTTTTTTCACCTAGATTTATACTTGAATGAATATATATTTTTATTTATTTATTTATTTTTGCTTGGGGGGACAACCAGGGGTAGGAATCGAAACCCTATCACACGATCAGAATGTGAGTGTTTTACTACTGCGCTACGCGTTCGTTCCTATATATTTTTATTTTACTAATAATGCATGCATATGTTTCCCTGTGCTGCTGCCCAGTGCATGAAATAGTTAATAAAGGCTTTGTTCTATGGAAATTTTACTTGATTTCCTTGTGAAATGTATAATTGCAAGTTAGAGAAAGTATATTAAATAATATAATGAATAATTATAAATGATGAGAGAAAATTGTGGCAGATAATTTTGTAGAGAAGAAGTTAACAAGTTTGTCATTTGATTGAACGTGAATGGCGGTGTAGAGCGGTCAATGGTTCACAGAGCGGCCGTGAATGGCGGTGTCATGTGGCTTTCGCCAGCAAAGGTCAATGTCATGAACGTTAACATTCTCTGTTGTTAATACACAAAATAAAATATAATAAACCAAATTTATTTAGTTATTGAGACTAAAAATTGGATACAGATGGGGACGTTTGGGTCGTGGCCATGTGCCGCAGTGCGGCGGTTAATAGAATAAGGTTTTGACGTTTTGACGGAATTAACGTCACTTTAACTGTCATAGGTCGAGATTCCGTTACCTTTTATCATTATTGTTGTTATTATTATTGTTATTATTATTATTATTTAAATTATATATTATCTCAAATCCAAATTAAATATATTGGTAGGGGATATTTTTCCACTATAACACATTCGCCTAGATAATATTCACTAACCTAGTAATCCATGGCTGTCCTCAATTTGGCCAATTATGTTATCTTGAGAGGTATTGTTCTACGAGTTCATTTTATAATGTTGTTATGAGTAGAGTATTCAATAGTAAACTTTTTAATATTAAAGTTTCTTACAATAGAACCTTTTTTTTTTTTGATAAAAATGATTGATTGTTTGAATATAAATCTAAAAATGTTATTGGCTCATTAAAGACAATTTTACTTTTTTTAAAATAAAGTGTTAATTACATTAAAAAAAGTTTTAATTGTTTTTTAAAAAATAATAATAATAAAATGTTAACTTAAGTTTCAGTAAATATTTGGAAGGAAAGTTTCAGTAAATGTTAATTACAACTTTCTATAAAACTTTGAGCCTCTCTAATTCAAACTTTTAAATACTCCAAAATGATTTTTAAAAATTATTTTTAATCAACAAATACTTATTGAATATAACCAAGCACATGTTAATTTCGCTAAAAACTCTCTTTGGTGTAGACTTTTAGGAAGTGTTTACATACTAAGACTATCTCCAACAACATCTTTATCTTTAAAGAGCATATTTCACATTAAAGAGACTATTTTTTAATTGAGATATCAAAATTTCTAATCAACTCCAATAAGCTTTTTATTTATATAATTTATTTTGAATATCAATGAACAATTATTGTATTCTTACTTTTTAATTAATATTTATAATTTTAGTTGTTTTTTACTAATAAGATTAATTTTTGTTTGATAGAATTAATTAATAAAAGAATATTGAAACTTGTGAATATTAGAGAGTGGATTTTAGTCTTTAAATTTAAAGAGTCAAACTTTCTTTTTATCTCATAAAATTAAAATAAAAAATTTATTGGAACTCAATTTTAATATTTTTCTGTTTATAATAAAAGTATTTTATATTTAAAGAGCCTATTGAAGATGTTTTAAAACAGATTTGAAGAAAGGAAAATTTATTGGCCTAAGCCAACGCCGTCAAAGTACAACGTCAAGAGACATCGGGCTCCGCGGGATTCTCGTTCCCCCTCCGTCAACCGACGCCGTAACATCCGATCCTTTGCATCATTGCATGTCAAACTCAAAGCCGCGTTGAAGTGGGTCCCTAAGATCCTTGGACTGAATTACTACTTACTTAATGCATTAATTAACTCTACTAATAATCACATTAATAACAAACGCAAACATAATACATTAAATAAAACAAAATCCACACACTTAATATTTTCAGACAAAAAGCAGACCAGTCCAGCAAAACTTGGCAATTTTAGCTCTAGCATTCAAATATTTTATTAAAATTTACAGCGCTAAAAATGGTACACACATTATCCCTTGGGAAACAGCTGTTGCATATTACAATTTGTGGGATTTGAGTTTTTGCATTTTCCCTTTATGTGGGTCCAAAATCTTTTTAAGTATTTTTATTTTTTATTTTTCCCTCTTTGCTATCTCTGTAAAATGACAGCCTAATCAACAGCCTGGAAAGGGCTGGTTTAATTTGCACCGAGAAAAGCTCTACTTCTTGAAATCGGTAGAGTTTCGTGTTTCTTAGTTGCAATTGCTTTGCACTACATTTGGAAATTACTCCTCCCAATCAGCTCTTTCAGTGAGGTAATGTTTCTTATTTGTCATTAAGCATTGTTTTATACAGATCTTGGAGTACATTTTTGGGATTTGTGTGTATAGATTTGAGGGCTTGTTTGGGATTTAGTTCAAGATTTGCTTGAAATTGGAAATTTATTAAGGGATTTTCTCCGGCTTGGAGCAAGGTTGGATTTTTCTTCCGTTATTAAGGATTTTCTGTTATTTGGATGCTTACAATGTTGTCTACTATGAATCTTGTGATATGGGTATGTTTGGTGCTAGGTTTTCTATGTCAAAGATCTTCTTCCTCGTACACTCCTCCTGATAACTACTTACTTGTCTGTGGATCTTCACAAAATGTCACCTACAATGAACAAACATATACACCTGATTCACTACATTCTTCAGTTTCTTTAAAAAGTGAAGCAAATTCTTACACAGCTTCCTCCAATTCCACTCCCCCATTTCCAATCTACAAATCTGCTCGAATTTTTCCAAGCACAACTTCTTACAAATTCGATATCGCAAAACAAGGTCGACATTGGATCCGTCTTTACTTCTATCCCATCCCCGGCCACAACATGACATCATCGTCGATCTCGGTTGTCACGGAGAACTTTGTCCTCTTACACAACTTCAGTTTTGACACTTTTAATGGTTCTTACGTGTTTAAGGAATATGCAATCAATGTCACTTCTAACAATTTGGTTCTCAATTTCATTCCTTCGAATAACTCAATGGCGTTCGTCAATGCCATTGAAGTTGTTTCTATCCCTGATATCTTGATCCCCGACCAGGCAGTTTCTGTCTCACCGTCCGGGCCTTTTACTGGGCTTTCTCAACTTGCTTTGGAAACCGTTTATCGTCTTAACATGGGGGGTCCTTTGGTAACAGCCCAAAATGACACTTTGGGAAGAACTTGGGAGAATGATTTTAAATATCTTCATGTTAACAGCTCTGCCGTAAATGTGTCAGTTAACCCTTCCAACGTGAAATATGGTCCCTCGGTCACCCCTGAAATAGCGCCAAATTGGGTTTACTCTACCGCTGAAACCATGGGAGATGCTAATGTAGTCAATGTAAACTTCAACATCACATGGGTCCTACCGGTCGACCCAAATTTCATGTACTTCATTCGGGTTCATTTTTGCGACATTGTGAGCAAGTCTATGAACAGTTTGGTTTTTGATTTGTATATAAATACGGATATTGCTTTTGGAAGTCTTGACTTGTCAAACCAAGCCGGGAACTTGGACGTCCCGTTTTATAGAGACTTTGTGTCTAATGTATCTACTGGTTCGGATACGCTCACTGTTAGCGTGGGGCCTGACACAAGTTCGGATACCGTTGATGCTATCTTGAATGGTTTGGAAGTGATGAAGATTAGCAATGAAGCTAGAAGCTTTGTTGGACATTCGGACGTTGGGAAGATCCTTGTGGCTCGTCCGAAGAAGGGAAAATTGGGCATTATAATTGGCTCCGTTGGTGGATTGCTGGCAGCTTTGGCGGTTATCGGGTTGTGCTATTGCTGCTCGGCGGCCCGCCGGTCAAAGTTGGCCCCACAAGGAAACACATGGCTTCCTCTGCCTTTGTATGGAAACTCTTTGACAATGACCAAAATGTCCACCCTTTCTCAAAGGAGTGGTACAGCTAGCTGCATTTCGTTAGCCTCATCGAATCTCGGCCGGTTCTTCACCTTCCAGGAAATAATGGATGCAACTAATAAGTTTGACGAGAGCTCCCTTCTCGGGGTGGGTGGTTTTGGTAGGGTGTATAAAGGGATATTAGAAGATGGGACGAGAGTAGCCGTCAAACGAGGCAACCCTCGGTCGGAGCAAGGACTAGCAGAGTTTAGGACGGAAATTGAAATGTTATCTAAACTTCGGCATCGTCATCTCGTCTCTCTTATTGGGTATTGTGATGAACGGTCAGAAATGATCCTTGTTTATGAATACATGGCAAACGGGCCCCTCAGAAGCCACTTGTACGGCACTGATCTCCCGTCTCTTTCTTGGAAACAACGGCTCGAGATATGCATAGGTGCTGCCAAGGGACTTCACTATCTCCACACGGGGGCTGCTCAGAGTATCATTCATCGTGACGTGAAAACGACCAACATACTCTTGGATGAGAATTTCGTCGCCAAAGTAGCTGACTTTGGGCTTTCAAAGACTGGGCCAGCTATTGACCAAACCCATGTCAGTACGGCCGTTAAGGGTAGTTTTGGGTATCTCGACCCTGAGTATTTCAGACGTCAGCAGCTGACCGAGAAATCTGATGTGTATTCATTTGGGGTTGTCTTAATGGAGGTTCTTTGCACACGACCGGCTCTAAATCCTGTTCTTCCGAGAGAACAGGTTAATATTGCTGAGTGGGCAATGACATGGCAAAAGAAGGGCATGCTCGACCAAGTTATGGATAAAAATCTCATCGGGAAGGTAAATCCAGCTTCTTTGAAGAAATTTGGAGAGACAGCCGAGAAGTGTCTGGCTGAGCATGGGGTTGATCGGCCGAGCATGGGCGATGTTTTGTGGAATCTCGAATATGCCCTTCAGTTAGAGGAAACCTCGTCTGCTCTCACTGAGCCTGATGATAACAGTACAAATCATATCCCGGGTATTCCAATGACTCCATTTGACAACAGCATGAGTATGATCGAAGGGGTCAACTCTGGGACAGACGATGATGCTGAAGATGCTGCAACTAGTGCGGTTTTCTCTCAGCTGGTAAATCCACGTGGAAGGTAGAACAAATGAGAATCGTTGGATTTTCTTAATCTCAGCCGTTCAAGGTTGCTATAGAATTTGACCATTTTGGTTCTCGAGAACAACCAAACATCTAAACCTCGCGAGCAAAGCGAAGGTAATGTTACTCTGGGCATTTACGTCAAACTTTAGTAATAATGTGACTCAGTGTATTGTAAATGATTTGAGGGGCTAATGCATTCGTCCGAAATTGTAATTGCATAGCCACAATAATTGTGTCAATGTTTTTAGTACAGTTTCTCGTCAATCGACCTTGATACTTTACAGATTGTACTTGCAGTTGAATTGTTCATCAGAGGAGAGAAATATAATTAAGCATCATCAGTCATTTTTTAAGTTAAAAATTGTTTATCTGTTGGTGTAAAGGAAATCTCTGGAGTTTTAAGATTGTTTTGGTTGTAGTGGGTTACTTTCTTTGACATGTTTTTCCTATTAGCTTTGCCTGATGGTTATCATATAGGTTGGTTTAATTTACTGCAAATATGTAGTCAGTCTAGTTTTGTAATCTTTTGCTGACATTTTGTAATGCTTGAAGTCTGAAGATTACATAGTTATAAACTTATAATTCATGGTGGGAGTACTGTTGAAGTGTGTGTGTAAGAGCTAAATTTTGTGAATATGTGGCTTTTTGATGTAGAATGGATTGCCGAGTGGTTCCAAGATGAACTACACCAAAAAGGGCAAAATGGTAAAATGCAAATTTGGAGCTTAAGCTCCAAATCGTCATTGTAATGCGGAGCTCGAACTCCAAATGTGCATTTTACCATTTTGCCATTACAACGTGCCTAATTCGACGTGTCACTCTGTCACGACTAGTAATGGCTTTGATCAATCCAAAATGATTAGATGTCAAAAATAACGTTTTAGATTTGCAATGTTTGTGTTGATGTTATTTCTTTGGTTTATATTCGCTTCTTTATTGAAGTCTTCTATTTATTTTATTCAATCAGTTTTTGAATTCACCAAAATTAGTAGAAGATCTTGAATTTCGTGTTAAATTTCGATTTTAAATTTCTTCTATTCTTACTTTTTTCTTACAAATTTTACAGTGATACATAGTAGGAATGTTAGTCTCTACCATCTTTCAACTATCCGTTAACTGTCAATACCGTTCACCTTCAAAACACCATAATAAAAGAACAAAACTTGACCTAAGATAAGTAATAACCCATAATAAAAGAGATTACGGTAATTGAAATAAAAGTGGAACTAAATATAGGTTTCGTACAAGTGCCGAAGCGGTAAACACCGCGCACGTGCCGGGCCACGTCCTGGATTCGAATCCTATCCCCCAAGTCAAAAAAAAAGAAAAAAGTGAAACTAAATATAATCATTTCTAAAAGAACTAGAACTTGTTCTTTAGGAATATCTTTATATTAAAAATTGGAGTCTGGAATTAGGCATTTGTCTTGCGTTGGTAGTCTTAGAGTTGTACGTCTTTATTTAAAACTAAAAAAAGAAAGTTTTATTTTGAGAACAAACATTAAATATATATTTATCATTTTGTTTTTCTTATTTAATTTATTTTACTTTCTTTATTTAGTATTTTTTCTTTATTTTATTTTTATGCACGTTTTAATTTTTTATATAAATTTTAATTTGCGAATTATAAATATAATTTAAAATGAACTATGTATAAGTATTAATGAAAATATGATATTATAAAGTCAAAGTTGTAAATTACAATGGTATTTGAATTATTTTAAAAAATAAAAATTAACTTTTTTTTATATACATTTTAATTATATATATATATATATATGTATAGAAGTTGGAATGTCAATTTGGTACAACATCACATTGGCATCGATTTTTTGTTTAAATAATTTATTTTTATTGATTTAAAAATATTAAATAAAAAACCTTTTTTATTTATCTTTACCACGTTAAAATGATAATTTTAAATAAATTTTATGGGTAATGTGTATTAGGGGTTCAATGATCAAAAAAAGAATTTTTTATTTAGTTCAAACTTTAATACATTTCTATAGCCATTTTCTAGAACTTGTCGGTTGTACTCGCACAATAAAGCACATATGGTTTACAACAAAAATCATACATATTTATGATAAACCACATGTGATTTCTTTTACAAAAATATGTGTGGCGATCAAAATATTTTCATGTATTTCTGTTGTTTAATTCGTAGTTTTAACGTTATTTTAAACAGTTCATAATCTCCATGTGCATCGCACGGGTGTAATACTATTATTATTCAAATTACGGGAGTTTGCTTACTATCATTTTCAAATTTCAACAACTATATTGATTTCACGATTTATTATTTACTACCTCCGTTTCAAAATTATGATCATTTTCTTATTTTCACACAGATTAAGAAAAATATAATTAATGGTATTGAAAAAGTACAATTCAAGATTATTTTCCTAATATCCGATCTCATTTATTAGATATTTTATTTCAACTACTCTATTTTGATGATATCAATGTATATTAAATGAGGGTATAAAAAACAAGTAATATTTTAACTACATCTTTAAAAGGAATGTGACCTATATTTTGGAACTGACGAAAAAGGAATAGTGAATTATATTTTTGGGACGGATGTAGTATTATTTTTATGTATTTTAAACTATTTTCTTTAGCTCTAGTGTCTGTACTAGTATATACGAGTATATATACAACTTGTTGCGGGCGCCGGGAGGGGGTCAAACCGGGTTGGATCCTCGCATCTGGCGGGCCGGAGCGCAACCAAATCAGACCGTGACTTGTTACAATCGGTTTGGTCCCCTCATTTAACCGCCCACCAAACTTACAATTTCCCTCCAATTAACTACAATTTCCATTTTCGATGAGTTAACTCGCCCAAAACGCCGCTCACAACGACCCAAAACCCTAACTCCACTTGATCATCCCCACCGAAATTGCATTTGGCGAATTGGATTAATGTCCTCGCGGTACGTTTTTCTCATTAATCTGAAACAATTCAATTTGCAATTCGCTGTCTAAAATTGAGTTTATTGCTGGATATCGAGACAGAGTTGAAAAATTCACGCTGAAATTGGATTTAATATTTGCTTCTGATTCTTTGTACTTGCAGTGGAGTTTTCAGTTTTTGGTGGGGAAAAGGAGGTTTTCGGAGTGTAAATTTTTGTGTGAATTAACAGATGGGCATAGACTTAAAATGCGAATTTGTATTCCTATAGGTTATATGAGTGGTGTTTACTGTTAGTTGAAGTCAAATTTACAGGAGCTGGATAGACGAGGAAAGAAATATGGACAGTTGAAACCCTAATGATGATACTTAGATTTGTCGTCGTGTTTGGGTTATTATCTAAAGGAACGTGTAATGTTGTAATATCTTTGCATTGAATTAGAATCAGCAAGTGTTGGGAAGTAGGAACAATGGGGGAGACTAGGGAGACCTCAGTATCAGATAGTTCCAGCCTGAAGAGGTCATTGAGAAAGAAAGCAGGTGCAAGGAATTATGATGAGAATTTGATGGATGAGTATATGGAGAGTCATTTAGGGGCCTCTTTGAGGAAAAGGAACAGAACACGGCAGGACTTGGAGAAAGAAACAGAGATTGAGGCCATGATAGCATTATCTTTGGGGTTTCCAATCGACGAGTTACTACACGAGGAGATTGAGTCTGGAGTTGTTGGTACACTGGGTGGGAAAGAACAAAACGATTATATTGTTGTGAGGAACCACATACTTGCTAGGTGGAGGTACAATGTTAGGTCATGGCTTTCCAAAGGGCAAATAAGAGAAACTGTGAGTAATGAATATGCGCATTTGATAAATGCAGCCTATGACTTTCTTTTGAATAATGGATATATAAATTTTGGGGTTTCAACAGCATTTGAATCACAGAATCCTCATGAAACTGCAGACGGCTCGGTAATAATTGTTGGGGCTGGACTTTCTGGGTTGGCAGCCGCAAGGCAGCTCATGTCTTTTGGCTTCAAAGTGGTTGTCCTTGAAGGTAGGAATCGCCCGGGTGGAAGAGTTTATACTCAAAAGATGGGTCAAAAGGGTAATTATGCTGCTGTTGATCTTGGTGGAAGTGTTATAACTGGAATCCATGCCAACCCTCTGGGGGTTTTGGCCAGGCAACTATCTGTTCCTCTTCACAAGGTTAGAGATAAGTGCCCGCTGTACAAGCCTGATGGAACACCTGTTGACAAAGAAACAGATTCTAACACTGAGTTCAATTTCAATAAGATGCTTGACAAAGTCACTCAATTGAGACAGTATATGGGTGGATTTGGTAGTGATGTTTCTTTAGGTTCAGTTTTAGAGACACTTGGGCTATTATATTCTGTGGCTCGAAGTGATGACGAAAAGCAACTTCTTGATTGGCATTTCGCTAACCTGGAATACGCCAACGCTGGAAGCCTTGTGAACCTTTCAGCTGCTTATTGGGATCAAGATGACCCTTATGAGATGGGGGGCGATCACTGCTTTCTTGCAGGTGGAAACTGGAGATTAATTAAAGCATTATGCGAAGGAATTCCAATCTTCTATGAAAAGAAAGTTCACACCATTAGGTATGGCGATGGAGGAGTTCAAGTCATTGCTGGAGACCAAGTATTTCAAGCAGATATGGTCCTCTGCACAGTTCCCCTTGGGGTTCTTAAAAAGAGAACTATCGTCTTTGAACCTGAGTTACCTGAAAAGAAGCTTGCAGCAATAGACAGACTTGGATTTGGGTTGCTCAATAAGGTTGCTATGATATTCCCTCATGTTTTCTGGGGGGAGGACTTGGATACATTTGGTTGTCTTAGCAAATATAGTCACAAAAGAGGCGAATTCTTCCTCTTCTACAGTTACCATACTGTTTCTGGGGGTCCAGTCCTCGTTGCACTGGTGGCTGGGGAAGCTGCAACATCTTTTGAAGACACAGACCCCTCTGATTCTCTTCATCAAGTTTTGAGTATTCTTAGAGGTATTATATATCTTTGAACTCAAAGTTCTACTTCTACAATGAATTGATGAATATGTCAACAATGGGCTCTCTTTTTGCTTTCTATTCTTACATTTTACATGACCTTTTGCAGGCATATATGGTCCAAAGGGTATCGAGGTGCCTAACCCTGTACAATCCATATGTACAAGATGGGGAAATGATCCTTTTTCTTATGGCTCATATTCACATGTAAGAGTCAAGTCATCTGGCAATGATTATGACATCCTTGCAGAAAGCATTGAAAGCCGATTGTTTTTTGCTGGTGAGGCTACAATTAGGCAACACCCTGCAACCATGCATGGTGCCTATCTCAGTGGTCTGCGAGAAGCTTCACGCATCGTCCAAGCTACAAGGGCACTGCAAAATAATCCTAAAAAGTGCATACAGAGGAATATTGGACCCAATGATGATACTTTGTTCAATCTATTCAAGAAACCCGATCTATTGTTTGGGGATTTTTATTTCGTCTTTGATCCTTCAACTCAAGACTCAAAATCACTGGGTCTTATGAGAGTGACTTTAGGGAAGTCTTGTAATGATTCCAGTATAGAGCAATCTAGGTTGGAGAGAAGAGATGACAGCCGCCAAGATTTGTTAAATGAAACAGTTCAGCTTTATACGGTAATTTCTCTCGAACAGGCACATGAGTTGCAGCAGGTGACTGGAGGAATTGAAAATCAAATGTCTTACTTGTTTAAAGATCTTGGCTTGAGGCTAGTGGGTCCTAGCGGATTAGGACCGTTGGGTACCTCTGTGACGGCTAACATAGTCAGTGCACGAAGAAGCAGAGGTCGGTTCCGCACTTGACAGACGGTTAGAACCGTTCGTGTTCTGCATGACTACAAGAACTACTTTAGTCACTGCAAGCTCTCGAGGTAGTAGCACGGACGTTTGTACGAATCCACAGTTTTTGTATAGGGAAGAAATAGAAATTAGACAATTTTTTTGTATTGGAAATCCTGTCAGGATGTTGAAGGAGGGTTATTTTGTTTTACTGAGATGTTAAATTTCAGTAGGCCATATTTTCTGCTAAACAATAGATGAGATGACTTGAGCCGGTGAAGAAGTTTGCTCAAGAGAAGTTGATATCCTGCAGGGTTGAATAGGTGTTGAAATGACATTTGTAGACGTAGTCAGCCTTTTGTGCTCATTGATTTTGTAAATTGTGAAAACTGAAAATTTTTCCCCATAATCTGTTCGTGTATTTTTCTGCTGGAAAACGAACAGTGATATGGAATTGGGCTTGACGTTACAATACGTATTTTCTCATTGATTTTCTTTCTAAGGGTGTGTTTGATTGACACCATTTTCCATGGAAAATGTCCCATCATGGAAAAAATTTTCTCACTTGGTTGTTTGATTGACAAATTTTCCATGGCAAATATTTTCTAGGTACAATAGTTCAAAGCATGTTTTGGCCATTTTCCATGGAAAAGAAAATTCATCTCCCCCCCAAGAAAATTTTTTCCATGAAAGTGGGAAAATATTTTCTTTTCCACCATGTGCAATCAAACACACCCTAATATTGTGTCGCAGAGAAGATGATCAAGTGAAACACAAAACAAAATCCTCCTCATACTAATTCAATATCAAAAAAATTTTGAGATCGAAGACAAAAATGAATCACGAGTTGAATAAACCGTGTCAATTATTCACTAATAGCGAAATTGCTTTATGCTCCTATGAATGAAAATGTCGTGTATGTTTATCTTTACAAACTTTTTTCGGCTTTATTCTCACATATCTTCCATTTTTTCTTTTAAAATTTTATATTTTTCTATCTAATTTACCATTCCTTCGACCTTTACGATTGAATTATGTATAGAAGAAAACGAGAATATCTTCATAAATTACATTAATATACAACATTATTTAATCACCAAGAAATTATTCCCGTGGCATTCGATTTTTGATATACTAGTTTTTATCAGAGGAATACATTTTGACCGTGGTCACGGCGTTGAAGGTCCATCTTTTCTAGCTTACTATGAGTACAAACGGCTAAAAGGCTAATTAAGACTCATCCTCCTGGAGGAGCGAGGGACTAGAAAAATGGATGCGGCCCTATCCTGCGCCGCCCCTGCGTACTCTACGCACACACTCAGAGCTTCGAGAGCCGTAGCCTCCAGCTCTCGCGTGTCTGTTTCCGCTTTTCATACTACGGAACAACCATTTGTCCCTGAGGTACAATTCACCTCTGCAGCACACTCTGTTTTTCCCCTTTCCGGAATTCGTTGTAGCATTTGATTAGTTCGTTTTCTTAATCTGCAGGTTGAAAAGGCTGTGGATTCGCTGCACTTGGAGTTCAGAGCAGTGGATAATTTAGTTGCGCGCAATACTGCCCGTGTTGTCAAAGCTTTCCAGAACGCACGCCTAGGACCTCATGTGAGATTTCAATTGAGAGAGAGAATTTTTGTGCTCGAGTCTCACAGTAAATCAATAAGTCAACAACCAAAGAAATTGAAAAAAATAAAAATAAAAATTGTTATAATGGACAAATGTATAATACAATCAAATAATAATAAAATCAAGCATACTCAAAATGATTATCTAAATCTGCAGAGCTCATATTTTTTTGGCCGCAAAAGGATTATAGAAGCTTGTATAATCACAGGCAGAATTGATCCTGCATAATTGATCAGGCATAACATGAACTAAAGTTCGAGAAACTTCTTTTTAGTGATGCAACTGTAAAATTGACGTCAAATGTAGGGTAACTAGCTGGGCATGGCTATATGTACTTATGTAGAGGGGATTAAATCACGTGCTGACAAATTTGTACAAACACTCGATTATTTCTGAATACTTGATGAGAAGCAAAAATATGGTGTGTCCTGCCACATGAAGTTATGCTTAACCATAGAGCGACATTAACTTGTAGAACCAAGAAAGCAAAACACAGCCTTGTATTGCTGTCTTGCGGTTTTCTTTTCTGAGAAGTTACAATTACATGCCTTTTAGTTTAACTGATTCAATTGGCCTTTCAATGGCTGCTAATTTCATTTCTGTATCTGCATCAGCACTTTGGTGGTAGCACAGGCTATGGTCATGAAGAAGCTGGGGGGCGTGAAGCCCTTGATCAGGCTTTCGCCGAAATTTTTGGTGCTGAATCTGCAATTGTTCGAGCGCAGGTTTCCCTAGGCTCTTGTTCTTTCTCTGTATTGTGGGTGACTGTTCGTCCTTTTTAATACACTTTACTCCTTTTCCACCAGTTTTTCTCGGGCACTCATGCGATTACTTGCGCCCTGTTTGCTTTCTTGAGGCCAGGAGACGAGGTGATATTTGCTCCCCATTTTTTCTGTCTGTTCCAAGTTCACGATCTGTTCATGGTTTTGTATTATTTAATCAGTTGTACCAGAATATATTTAGATTGATTGGTTATCAGCTTCTGGCAGTTACTGGTGCTCCTTATGATACATTGGAAGAAGTTATTGGAATCAGAGACTCTAATGGATTAGGTTCCTTGAAAGATTTTGGAATACGATACAGAGAAGTGCCAGTATGTTATTACTATTTATCGTCCCTATATTTTTCACTTGGTTTAGCTTGTTTCACAACTGAATATTCCTTGTGTCTGCCATATTTCAGCTTGCAGAAGATGGAGGGCTTGACTGGGATGCACTAACTATTGCTGTGAAGCCTCACACAAAATGTGCACTCATACAAAGATCATGTGGTTATTCTTGGCGTCGCAGCTTGAGCATAGATGAGATAAGAAGGGCTATAGAGATAATCAACGTACATCTCAAACTTGTGCATTGATAAAACCCAGCCTTCATTATAATAATAATTACGACATTCATGAAGTGCCAGCTTTGTTCTAAAATAGCTTATCAGTCTTTATGTATGATTAGTTCACATTTTCACAAGTTTGAATTAACAGTGCATCTTCTCACATAATTTGCAAAACTGGTCTCATTCTTCATTTGCATTAACCATCTTTTTCTTTTCTGTCATCTGTTCTGCAGTCACAGAGTCCAAATTGCTTGGTTATGGTGGATAACTGCTATGGTGAATTTGTGGAGACTAGAGAACCTCCTATGGTGGTATATGACAGAGTCTTTTCTCTCTCTGTGTCTTCATTATTGGTTCTGAGTATGCTAGTTTATCGCTTTTTGTTTGTTCTCCCTTGCAGGGTGCTGATCTAATTGCTGGAAGTTTGATAAAGAATCCTGGTGGAACAATTGTGCCATGTGGTGGATATGTTGCCGGGAGGAGGAAATGGGTTGAAGCTGCAGCTGCCCGTCTCTCTGCACCAGGACTAGGAGTTGACTGTGGCTCGACTCCGGGGGATATAATGCGGACAATCTTTCAGGGTTTGTTCTTGTCACCACAGATGGTTGGGGAAGCTATAAAAGTAACTAAACTGTCTTCCTTTTCTCATCCAATTCTTATTTCCTCCCATGATATCATGAGTTTCCTGTTAGGGAAGCTTTCTGATTGCTGAGGTCATGGCCACTAGAGGATATAAAGTTCAACCACTTTGCAGAGTTCCACGCCATGATACAGTACAGGTTTGTGACTTTGTTCAACAAGCTTTAAGAGCTGGTTTGATATAACTATTCCAAGGATCATTTTTCTTACTTTTTCTCCCTACACTCATTTTCAAACACATTTTCCATATAAAAAACATTTTTCACGTTTTCAATGACTTTCCTTCACCACACGTTACAACATCACGTCTTAGAAAATCTACATTAAGCAGGCGTTAAATTTTGTTATCTGCAGTTGTCATGAGCGAAGTTTGGTATTCAACTGTAACCAAATTCTCCTGAAAGTTGCACATCAACTGATTGCTTGAAATACATATATGATATATTTTAATTTTACTTCATCAGATGGTGGCCATTCTTGGTTATTAATAACATTATGCCCTATTTTAAGTTACCTGCTTATTTTGAAAGTTGCTGATTCTTTCTTGTGCTTTCAGGCAGTACAGCTTGGAAGCCGTGAGAGGCTGCTTGCCTTCTGTGAGGCTGTGCAGAGAACTTCTCCAGTTAGTTCATTTACCAAGCCTATTGCGGGAGCAACTCCTGGCTATGCATCTGAGGTACTATTCTCTTCTTGGATATTTGAAATGGCTCAATGGAATCCTCAGTTCGCCAGAAAATACCCTATAATAAATACTTTTTTTAAGTCTGAGGTTCAATTTCAGTTAAATGCAAATCTGCACACAGGTTTAGGAATGTGCTCATGCCAGGATATTACTGTTGGAAAACTCTCTCACCTTATTCTTTGACTCTTCCCTTGCTGATCTGGGGGCATGACTACTATATAAGCTAGCATTACTATTTTGGTCGATATATATATATATATCTCAAAATATCAGTTTTCTTCTTTCTAATAAGGGATATGTTTGTACCTTGAAGAAAATGAGTTTGGCTACCTTATCATCCCAATTCTAAGTCAATGGTAACATTGATTGCACAATTGTTCATGGAATAGGTGATCTTCGCTGATGGGACCTTTATTGATGGGAGCACAAGTGAACTCTCATGTGATGGACCGCTTAGGGAACCATTTGCTGTGTTCTGTCAGGTCCTTTGTTCGTCTCCTCCTCCACTTATTACCGTCGATATACAAACTTCTTTCTTCATTGAAGGGAAGCAGTTAAATCATGATACCCAAAAAAAAAAAAAAAAAAAATTGATACTTAAAATTTGCAAGTTAAAACATGACTAATATGAATATCACTTAAGAACATCACGTTATGCAAACTGAATTTCCATTTTCATGCACAGGGTGGCACGCATTGGACGCAATGGGGACTAGTTTTAGGAGAAGTTTTAAAAAGTTTATAAGGGAGCCTAAATAAAGGAATCATCGTTGCGGAATATTCACTTCACTTGCCTTACCGGAGTTCATATTTATCATTGATGAGATTTTATGCTCCATTCAGACAAGTGCGGATCGATGTTAGTTAAAGGTGATGGAGCTTTCACTATTTATACATTCTTCAGCACTGATTTCTTGAAATCCTAATATCATAACGGGCTTGAATCTCGTTATAGAGAGCAAAGGCCTAAAATTCACCGGTTTATTACCTGAAATCATGTTCTTATCTAATTGTGTTTTCTCAACATGTTCAGATGAATCAGCAGCAATGAATAGATCGCGTGGACCAGTTTTCCGGCTGTGGATTCTTGTGACAAGGTCAACAAACTTAAAATTACGTTGTTTGCTAGTTTATTATGTATCAACTATTTGAGATCGTTGTGTTAAAAAAAAAAAAAAAAAAAAAGAAGAAGAACTATTTGAGATCGTTTATGTTGCTCATATTTGTAAAGCAGCATGAATGAAAGTCCTGTGATGTTGAATAACTACACTATTCTTGTTATTTGTATTACTACCATTAATGTTCATTTTTCTGCATTACATGACGAGCTTATTGTTGAATTTTTGTGACGAGCTTAGCTGGTTTCCCATTGCCTTTTGGCTGCAAACTGAGTTAGTGCCGCGATCAACTGCCATATGCGGATCAAGTGAAGCAAAAAAATTAAGCCTTTTAAGTTAAATAGTAATGTTATCACAAAATTTGACTGCCATATGCGGATCAAGTCAAGCAAAAAAATTAAGCCTTTTAAGTTAAATAATAATGTTATCACAAAATTTGTCATAGATGATAATAGGTAACTACTTAAGATATATGACTAATATTGAAATTTGATTTTGACTTCGTAGAAGTCAATTGGTAAGCGAAAATGGTCAAAACAAAAACAGGTTCAACATGAGTTTGCATAGCGATTGGAAATCTATGATCAATATTAAAGTTTGATCTTAATTGACTGGTAGAAGTTCATTTTTAGACCCAACAATTTTAAAATAGAACAGAGGCAAAATTATCACAATTTCCAAGCTCTGCCTCGATGAAGTAATAATGAATATTCAATAAGAGAACTTGTTAGATTTAGAATTTATAGTTCTACTGGAGGCTGAAGTTCATTAGTGCAGAACGATGATCACAGAGTAGAAAGACAAGAATGAGTAACCATGCCAAAGTTCATAGAATGATACACAACATTTACACCAACAGATTTTTCATAAAGCCATAGACAGTAACTTCGAGGTCAGTGTAATGGTCCAGGACTCTTGAGTGGGGAATTTCTTCCATGTTTAAACCTTCTGCATCAAATTCATGTTGGATGTTAGGACATGAACACTTACCCCTCTTTTGGCAAATTTGTCAACTGCTTTCAAAGAGAAACAGTAGTCGATCCCATAAAATGTGTGGACAACCTATGGACGGAGTAACCAATTGACTAAACTGACCTGCTCTCAAACATCAAAATGTCCTCAGATATGAAGCCCGGAAAAAAGCAACTCTAATTCCTCATCTTGTGATGCGGTTCTCTACCAACAAGAATAAATAGCTTGTTAGGTGATTCGGAACCTAAGGGTGCGTTCTGTTTGCCATTTTCAGCCCGTTTTCTGTTTTCTGTTTTCGAAAATGTTGAAAACGCATTCTGTTCATTGTTTTTGAAAATACGTTTTCGAAATCATTTTCAAGATTTGTATAGAAAACACGAAAACGTCTTTTTAACGTTTTCGACGTTTTCTGTGTTAAATGTTGAAAACAAGGAAAACTCGTTTTCGGATTTTAAACTTTACATTTATTACATTTTAAACAATTATAAACTAAACACATTTTCTATTTTCTCTTCTCAAAAATAATTTTTTCAAAACAACAAACCAAACGCATTTTCAATTTTCTGAAAACAGCAATTGAAAACAGAAAACACCAAAATATTTTCGAAAACGAAAGCAGAAAATACAAAACAAACAGAACGCCTAAGTATACCAGAATTTCGTATGCCCATGGTATAAGACATTAAAACATATATAAATTAGAGCTTATTACATGAGCTCAATGTTATGCTTACGCTAATTTTTGTGATCAAGGGGTAAAAGAAGCAAGATTAAATCAAACTAGTCGGAGAAATCGTGGTCTCCTTATAATTTGAAGTGGGGATCCGAAATTACTTTTTCCAACACATGCACTACTACCCACACATTTCTTAGGACTCATTTCTCTTCTTCATTAAAATCTCATTATAATTTCCCCCAAACAAGATATAAATCTAGTCGGATCTGAAGGATACACAAAAATAGAAAGGAAAAGTTTAAACATAAGAGTATGCTGGCTTTACTGATCAATGAAGTAACTTCAAATACTCCTAGAAGATGAAGAGTTGTAAGTAGAATGCCAAACTCAACACTAAAGCATAATTTTACCATCTTTCTTCAATCTTTGTTCCATTAAACACAACTCTTTGATTAGGCCCTTTAATATATGCTTGACTTAACATTAGATATCTGCTTTGCCTTTCTCTTCTCCGGAAGGTGTAATGTCTAAACACAGGTACACAACTCTTTGATTCTTACTGTAAATTGTTTTTCTTACTCTAAATTGTTTCTAGTGTGATTTGTGAATTGTATTTTTCATTATCAAATGGTTTTCTACCATTAGATTCTCCTAAACCTCCTTTCTATGTTGCTAGCCAGGTTACTATCTCCTTCTATATCCCATTTTACTTCTTCCAAAACATTATCTGTTGAACTTCACCTGTTTTCTTACCCTAAAGATTCTAATATATTGTCCTACGAACTCAAATCTCAATATGAACCTCCATATGAACCTTCACTTAAAATAATATTACCACTAGAGGAACAGAGAATTATGTACACGTACCTGAACAGAAAGCAGCTGCGATATTTTGTTCAATACGCGCAAGCGGTGAGAGGCATAACTGCTATTGGCAGCCAGACCGCTCAATCTCCTCATTTCCTCATTGACAGCAGACTTCTTTTCTTCGTCGCTCTGCTTCCACACGTGTTTATGAACCCTAGTTTCAGAAAGATTTTGTGTTGGCACGCTATTTAGGACATTACTGCCCTTCTCTGGTTCAATGTGATCCAGTTTTGCACTTCAGCTGTCAAGACTCTACATTACACAACGGATTCAAAAAATTAGTCAATCTACCAGCAGCAATAACAAGATGCGAACATTGAAAACAGCGAACACAATAAATCACAGATACACCATCAATTTTGGGTCAACCAGTGACCAATCGGATTTGCGATCGATTGAATGTCGTTTTCAATTTTGGTTTACTAGCTTTTACGGCATGATCAGCAATAAATTTTCTACGAGTTTACCTCTTCGACGAGAATAATGGGGTTGGAGGCAGGATTTGTACCGCTTGCAGGAAGGTATATATACTTTAATCGTGTTCGTATTCTTTTCGAGAAGCACCGAAGTCGTTCTGGAGACCCTTAACGGAAATTTTATCCTATTAGCATCTAATCTATTGTTGAAGTTGCAAATTAATCCCCAAACCGGCAAACACCATCAACCACCCACCCCACCCCCCCCCGCACCCCAACCAAAAAAAAAAAAAAAAAAAAAACTGATTTTATTTTAATATCAATTCGACACTATTTCTCATAACTAGTATGTAACACATCCATTGCACATGATATGAAACTTTTTTTGATTATTAGTATAAATTATTGTGAAAAGTCGAAAACTAAATATTTTGAAGCAATAAATGAAGTTTAATGAATCAAATGTGTAAGAAAGCAATAAAAAGAATTAATTTTGAATTAAAATTTAATTGAAAATTTCACATAAATATTTTTTTAAGTACACATAAACATTTTCTTCAAAAAAAAAAAAAAAACTAACTTCACATAGTATTGTTATTTTATATAGCAAATTTATTCTAATGAAAGAATTAATCCAAAGATACTTATACTCATTAAAAATATTTAATATTTTTATGATATTGAATAGGGATATTTTTGACAAATAAAAAAGGTATAAGAGTAAAATAGGAAATCCAATATTTCACACTCATTCCCCCTTTTATATAATGATGATAATCATTGATTGAAAATAGTTTTGCATTCCTATAGTCACGGAAAAATATAATCTTTTATATTATTTTTTATGTCTAATTAGTTCTGTTCAAATTTTATAGCCAATTTCCATTTCAATTCTATTATCATTGTTGTTTTGAGGGGTTATTATCCTTATTTTGACGAGGTAAGTTCGTAGGAATACTATACTATATTTAATTAAAATACTATCTATAATATTAACTTTTTTTCAAATGTATTCAGTTTTCAATTTTCCACAACACATCTTTCTTGCCTCCATCACAATCAACCACTCAGTAAATTTTTTTCTGCGACTGGATTTCTAATGCCTAAAAACGGTATACTACTTCTAAAACCATTTTTTTTTTTTTCATTTTTGCAATTTATTTAATTAATAATAATTTGACAATTTTTTAAATTTATCAAAATTGACAATAAGCCCCAACCCTTGGCACGTGTGAAAGAACAGCACATCTCCACCAAGTCACCAACAGACCCAATGCAGGTAGAAATACAAATCAAATCCAGATCATTAAAATTAAAAGGATAATGTTAGAATGCCATAGCCATTAACATAATTAGTGACATAATAATAGTAAAATTCCTATCTTATCATTAATGAATGGCTGAATTGATATTGCTTTAAATGATATTGAAATTATTTTCTTCTATTATTATGATATTCTTTATGACATTTAATATATCACAAAAGAGAAGGAATTGTTTGTAATACTCCATAGATTAAAAATAAAAATAAAAAGTCAATTAGAAAGTCCAATCTGCCAGCTCTCCTTTCTCTCTGTTCCCTACGCAATTTCACGGCGATCGGTCGAGGGAGAGGAGGGAAACCAGATCAACGCTGTCGGATACTTTCATTCGTCCATCAACTCTGTACGGACTGAGATTAGTACGTCGTCGCCATGAACGAGAAGGCGAGCGTTTCCAAAGAGCTTAATGCCAAACACAGAAAGGTCCTTAATTTTTTTGAATACTGCAATCTTGCCCCTATTTTTATATCAATTTCTCGTTTGTACATTGGATCTTAAAGCTCCACGTTGATAGATGATTTTCGTTTTATATTGATGCTTGTTATGGAAGGATTTTTTGAAATCAGATTTGGGGCTTATTGTTTTCTGTTGTTAAAGTTTAGATTGGTGTGCTTTCTGGGGCGCTGATAAGTCATGGTTCTGTTATGAAGGTGGATATTAAGTTTATTTAGCTTGGAGTATTGAATTCTGAATTTAATCCTTTTAGTTATAAACTACGTATTTAAGCCTAGTTTAGAATATTGAATTTTATTTAATTCAACAAAACATGTTCTTGAGGGTAAACTGGTTCAGATTTGGTGAATATTGGAGATTTATTTTACTTATTGACATGCACAATATTTACTTCGGTGCGTTTGGAATTTAGCTGTTAATGGTTGTTCTTTCGCTGCTTACTGTTTATCCCTGAATTGCTCGGAATATAGTATCTAGTATGCCATTTGGTGCAGCCATATTTAGCAACATTTGATCCTAATTACTGTATCTACTTATAGTGCTTCAATCTATTATTTCTACCATGAAACAAGACAATTTCTATTGGTTTATGGTTGTCTTAGAATGAGAATATTTGTTTCAACTGTGTGCTTTGGCCACTTTCTAGCCAAACTAGTTTTAGACTTTTAGTTAGATGTAAAATATTGTTAGACATACTAGTGTTCTCAAATTGGGGTGCCTTGGACTTAGTGAACAGGAGAAATTGTTATAGTACTTAACTAATTGCTTCTGTCTCCCAATGGAATTTTCCTATTAGCAAATTTCTCAATCTCTATGTTTTTGCTGATTTGAATTTTTGTAAATCTCCATCCAGATTTTGGAAGGGCTTCTTAAATTGCCAGAGAATAGGGAATGTGCAGATTGCAAGAGCAAGTATGTACCCTTAATGATTCCCAAATTGTTCAAATTAGGAGGATATGATGAAATGCATAACTGATTCAGATACTGCATTCTGCAATTAGAATGTTACAACTATGTTTTTGAGGCTGTTTGAAATTTTAACATCTTGTTCTTGAAATGCAGAGGCCCTCGATGGGCTAGCGTGAACTTAGGCATATTCATATGCATGCAATGCTCAGGGATCCATAGAAGTCTTGGAGTACACATATCAAAGGTGATATATTGTTATTTCCTCTGTAAAGAACAAGTCTGTGATGCATAAATATGGAAGTAGTGCACAGGGATGAATCAATTTGGAAGTAATGCAAAATTTAAGGGTGGGGTTTTCAAGAATTTTTTTAATATGAGAAAATAAATGAACCTCTTAATACGAGAAAATCAAGAAAAATTTAAGATAAGCACTGAACATCGTTGAGGTCTTGTGCTAGGTACTTATTGTTCAAAACCCACTAATAACCCACTTCTCTGAGGAAACATGATTGATTATTCAGAAAGCATATTTAGAGCTTATTCGTTATGTATCCTGTAAAAACCATTTCATTGCTGTGACACCTATTTCATTAGTATTTTTAGATCATTTTCTAAACTTTTAACCACACATTTGAAAGTTGCTTCCAATCAGTAATATTTTCTGTAGACTGTGGGTGTGAATCATTTCATGGACAAGTTGTTATTATAGAAGCATTGAAACAAGCTCTTTATGTTCGAATTTATCAAGTCTATAGTCAAATTAGGTTGTAACCTAGTGTTCTCTAAGTAAAAGAATTTAATATTCAAGAAGTAAATGATTTGATATGTTCTTGGGCTGGGTTGTTCATTGTTATAGGATCACCACTTGTGGGCCTTTAACTTTTCTTTTCTTAGCAAAGGATATTGCATATTTGAAAAATTAAGTTGCCTAAGGAAACTACCTAATTGCCTAAGCGCGTGTTAGGGTGTGTATTTTTATGTGTTTTGATGTGATATAGGAGAGAGAAAAAGTGGAATTGAATGGTGGAGATTTGTGTAGTACAGGTAGGTCCCACGAAATGGGTAGTATAAAAATGTGTACAAATGGGTAGGAGAACAGGCGCAAAGTCGTCAAATACCTATGCGCTATGCCAAGCATACATATATTAGTTCTAGATTGCTGTTCTTGTCTCCATAGTCGAAATTTTTTGTCTTTGATGTATCTTTTTGCAGTCTTTCTTTTCCTTGGTGCTTCTTAATTCTCTGAAATGTTTCCTGGATTTCAAGGACTTTTGGGGGGCATATTGATGAATGTAACAAATGTTTAAACACAAAAGTGTTTTTCTGTGGCCATCAAGTTATACTTAACGGGGAACTGTTTGTATTAACTATTAAATTAATTCAGAGTACAAATTTCTAGGAAAAATATGTAATTTTCTTTCAGCAACATTAAGCCTTACTATTGTTCACTGCTGCAGTTTTTATTGGAAGTTACATTTATCTAATTTCTTTTGTAAATTCCCAGTGTCATTCAGTAGAAAATGTGACTTTGCACAATGTACTCCTCATCCACCTTCGCTTCACTGCATCTGTTTATCTTTCATTATATTCTCAATTTTCTGCATAGTTAAAGTCAAACTTTCATGTGAACCATATACTCAAAAGTCAGAAGTACTAATTATTTTTCACATCTCATTGGTTGTTTTCTACTTATACAAAAAATGTAACTGAAATGTTTGCCTGAGGCCCGAACATGCCATATCCGTAGGGCGGTAGTGTACAAGGAATTGTGTAAAGTAAGATACTGTTTGGACTTTTACCAATTGGCCATGAATTTGACTTTTTAATACAATCAATTTGATGTTCATTCAAACAATCAATTTATTAAATTTATTCTTTAGCGGTCTTCTTTATTGTTCTAGACAAGTAGCTGTTTTTACTGCAAATCTGCAATCATCCCGGCATTCAGTATGGTTTGGTAGTTCCACACTCTTCCAGATACATTTGATCTTCAGCCACCCTGAGCGATAGTTAATTGTAATTCTTTGTTATTCTGTTGATGTTTCATATTCACCCACTTGTAGACACGATCGATTGATACCATTGCTATATGTAATACCCTCGGCTGATCTTTTTTTATCTGTTTTGCAGGTCCGATCTGCTACACTTGACACATGGCTTCCTGAACAGGTTGCATTTATTCAATGTAAGACTTTTCTGAAGAGAGTGAAATGTTCCTTTAAATATTAATCCGATAGTTCAGAAATTTTTTGTTAATAATTTATATTTGTTTTTATAGCAATGGGAAATGAGAAGTCAAACAGTTACTGGGAGGCAGAGCTTCCCCCAAATTATGATAGAGTTGGGATTGAGAATTTCATTCGTGCTAAGTATGAACATTTTTTACCCTATGACGTCTCCTTTCAGTATAGGAAACTTTGAATTATGTTTGATCTAAAACTGATTCAAGCTATGTCTAATATTAATTAAGGTATGAGGAGAAGAGATGGATTCCCAAGGATGGGAAAGCAAGGTCACCTATGATGGGCCGTGAAGAAAAAGCTTCTGTGCAGTTGCAAAGGCCAAGTGATGGTCAGGGAAGTTCGAGGAAATCTTCTCCTGAGAACTTCCAAGCGCCCAGAGCAAGGGACAACATCAACGCTGCAAGAGTTAGTCTCCCAGTGCCTCCTAAAGGACCAGAACCTGTATGTTAAGTTTTATATTCCTTGTTACCTCTCCTATTTTACCTATATTTCTGTCAATACTTTTTTGCTATTCTATGTGTTTCTGGTGAAGATCTAATTCACTCTCAAAATTTTCAGGTTAGTTAACCATTTAAGATCTGGTTAATAGTTGCATGTTATTTGGGGTGGGGAATGAGGGGACTGTTCTAAATCCTAAACTCATATTTTAATTGATTTAATAATTTGTATAAAGCATCCCAATTCAGATTTTAGTAGGGTTCATTGAAATCTAGGTGTCTCTGGTTGGATTTTAGTTGATCTTTCAGAATCTAGGGTTTTACTTCTCAAAACATTCATATTCAGCTTGTGCGCACTAAGCAATCCAAGTATAAAGAGCTCCAATACATCATGCAAACTCTGTTTAAAAGGATATGAATGAAGAGACTACTTTTCATAAAACAAGCAAGTTTGAGATGAATTAACTGTTTGTAGACACATTATTCATGGTTTCAATATATCTAACCATGCTTAGCTGCAGATGAAGAGACAACAGTTCACCTTTATTCATCTTTTGAATTCTCGAGTCTCTGTGATAGTTGATTTTCATTATATGCTTGCCTGTGAACATGATTTTGGTTTTCTGTATACTGCTATTTCTTTTACTTCCAGCAAGGTGAAACTTCCGACCGAGTCAAAATTTTTTTTTTTTCCACAAAACAGATTGCTCCTGCTCCAGCTCCTCAACAAGTGATTCAGAAAACAGAGTCAGTTACACATCCGGACCCAGCAAAACAGGTCACAGATGTTGCCTCTCCTCCTAAAGTTGATTATGCTACCGATCTCTTCAATATGCTTTCCATGGATGGTTCTAGTGAAAATGCCTCGGCAGATGCTTCTGCAGATGATGTTTCATGGGCAGGATTCCAGTGTATGTCAGCTGTTCACACTTTGGTTGATCTTTCATTTTTTTTTTAAAAAAAAAAAAGAAAGAAAGAAAAGCTTTTTTTTTTTTTTTGGGGTGGGGGTGGGGGAGTTGGAATGGTTGCTGGAGGCAATGGATTTTGCAGTGTGAGGTTTAGGATTTCAAATTTCTTGAGGTGGTTAACAAAGGATATTTAGCTTTTCTCAGCTGAAAATTAGATGCGACCACTTGCAGCTGCTGGTGCATCATCAACTCCAGAAAAAGCTGCTCCAGAGAAACCTGAAGACAATAAGACTGCGTCCTGTCTCTGCTTTGTCTCCTGGAATTGAGGATTTATTTAAAGATCCACCATCAATTGCTCCTGCTACTATTTCAGAGATGCCTCAAAAAGATGTTAAAAATGATATTATGAGTCTGTTTGAGAAGGTATGTTTGATGCTAGAGAATTACCATTCTTCTTTGGAGTTTTGATGGTTTCTAAAATCGTTGACTATTCGTAACTGTGAGAGTACAAAGAGATTTCTGAAAAGGTTAACTTCATTCATTAGAAAAGACGTATATATAATATTTACAGTTGTCACATATTGGGCTAGGCCCACATTAAACCCTAATTATCACAATATAATCTAACACTCCCCCTCAAGCTGAAGCGTACAAATTGTAGGTTCCAAGCTTATTACAAATGTAATTGACCCGAGGACCCCGAGCGACTTAGTAAATATATCGCCTAGTTGGTCATTTGATCCGATATGGCTAGTGACGATATCCCCGAAAGAATTTTTCACGAATAAATGACACCAATTTCAATGTGCTTGGTCCTCTCATGAAATACAGGTTGGAAGCGATATGAAGAGCTGCTTGGTTATCACATATCAACTTCATTTGCCGACACTCCATGAACCTTAGCTCTCAAGCAATTGTTTCAACCATACAAGCTCACTGTGTAGCCTTAGCCATAGCTCTCGGTATTCCGCCTCACCAGGACAAAGCAACCGCCGATCGCTTCTTGCTCCTCCAAGACACCAAATTTCCCCAACAAAGACACAATATCCAAAGGGTCGAAAGTGTTCATCATGAGGGCTACCCGCCTAATCAAAGATCGTATATCCAATTACTTCGCATGTCCTTTATCTTCATAAAGCAAACCTTTACCTGGCGCTTTTCTTAATATAGCGCAAAACACGAATGGCGGCATCCCAATGACTATCATCGAGCACTTAGGAACTGCTCAAAACACTCATGACGAATGAAATATCCGACGAGTCACGTGAGGTAGCCGAAGTTTCCCAATAAGCCTCCGATATCGACTGTGGTCCGATAAGGGCTCCCCGACAAGGAAGCGCTTTGACATTCGATCCATCGGTTTCTACAGTTTGCGCTTAACATACCTCTCTTCCAAGATATCAAGGGCATACTTCCTTTGAGAAATAAAAACACCATGTTGGGATTGAGCAACTTCTATTCCCAAGAAGTATTTGAGTTTTCCATGTCTTTGGTCTCAAAGTGATGAAGCAAATGTCGCTTAGCCTTTGTATGCCTTCTTGGTCATTTCCAGAATAACAATGTCATCCACATAAACAACCAAGTAGATGCAACAAATTTAAGAAGAGTGATAATAAAATACCGAATGATCAACTTCACTACGAGCCATGCCGAATTGTTGAAGAGCTGAACTAAAACGCCCAAACCAAGCCCGCGAGATTGTTTCTTACCAGAGAGAGCGATTTAAGATGACAGATCAGCCTGCACTTCCCGAGCAACAAACCGAGGTGGTTGCTCCATATAGACCTCTTCACGAGATCACCATGAAGAAATGCGTCTTAACATCCAACCTGATAGAGAGGCCAATGACGTATGGCAAAGAATAGAGAGGAGAAGACGAACTGATGACATTTTAGCAATCGGGAGAAAGTATCACTATAATCAAGCCCGTGCAACTGAAAGTGTATCCCTTTGCAACAAGACTGGCTTTCAACCGATCAATATGGCCATTAGGACTAATCTCTTGACAAGGTAAACCCAACGACAACCGATCGAGATTTAATGGGAGGAAGAGGAACGAGATCCCATGTGCCAAGATTTATGTAGCGCAGACATCTCATCAATCATGGCCTCGACGCCAACCTGGTGCGAGGGCCTCGCAATGTGATCTGGGAATGGAAACAGTAAGACAAGGACGATAATAAAGGCACTATATGATTGGAGATAAGCGCGCAGATCGACAAAATTATATATCGATAGGGATTACGAGTAGAACGAGTACCTTTACGCCAAGAATGGGACGATCCAAGTCAGGATCGGATCTGGAGGTACAACCGAGTAGAAGGTGAATCCAGCGGCCGATGGAGCAACGGCTCGGCCGACGAGATTTTAACAGCTCGTGTCCGAAAGGGCAGGTGGGCACACCGAAGGTCCCGTGGGCGCCCAGCGAAGGCCGAGGCTCGACATTTATAAGTGATTAAAGGAGGCGTGAGTCGTAGTGGTGCCATACCATCGAAAGGAGAGATCTCGTAAAGGAGGTTCTATAGACGAGCTATCTAGGAGAGGAGGACTATTGTCGTGTAGCACATCCGACATACGAGGTATGGGTGACAAACGGAAAGTAAGGTGTCGCTCAAAGAAGGTGACATCTGGCAGTAAACAAGATACCGGAAGGTCGAGAGAAACAACGATAACCCTTCGCAACCGAGTAACCTAAGAAGATACACTTCGAGTGCTTTAGCTCGCAACTTATCCTTCCCGAGAGTGAGGTTATGGACAAACATGCACCCGAAGACGCGAGGAAGGACAGAGTATAGTGGCTGATCTGGGAATAACAGAGGATGAGGAACCCGATGTTGCAAAACGGAAGAGGGCATGCGATTAATGAGATAGCATGCGGTAAGAACGGCATCCCCCCAAAAACGGAGTGGAACGCGAGAGTGTATAAGGAGGGTGCGCGTAGTTTCAATCAGGTGCCTATTTTTCCGCTCAGCCACTCCATTTTGCTGTGGAGTGTGGGCGCAAGATGATTGATGCAGTGTACCCTGGGAAGCCATAAATGATTGGAACTGTGCAGAGAAATATTCGCGTGCATTATCACTTCGAAGAATACGAATAGTAGTGCCAAATTGAGTTTTAATTTTCGTAACGTAACGCTTGAAAGATGGAAAACAACTCGGAACGATTTTTCATTAAAAATAACCACGCATAACGAGAAAATCATCAACAAACGAATAAAATAACTAAAACCCAAAGTGGATCGAACACTCATCAGGACCCCAAACATCTCAATGAACTAAAGCAAAAGGTGATCTCGCTTTGTTTATTTACACGACTCAAAAAGAATTACTAATATGTTTTCCTAATCGACATGACTCACACTCTAACGTAGACAGACGTGAAAGACTGGCACCATCTTTTGTAGTTTGATAGGCTAGGATGTCCCAAACGATGATGATGAAGAATGGTAGACGGATCGGTGAGCAACACAGTGATAGGTGATGACAATCAAGGTGGTATAGCGGGCATTCACGCCCTACTCCAATCGCCCTTCCAAAGTGTTTCGATCCCGCACAAGAACCGAATTAGCCATGAAAGTAATAGAATAAGGGAAATTCTCGCATAGTTTGCTAACAGAGATAAGATTAAAGGGATACCGTACAAAGAGAATCGTAATCCGTGAATAATGACCCAAAGAACTTGACTTTGACCAATGCCTTTAACCTTAGTTTGGGAACCATCGGGCTAAGGTGACAGATAGGACGCCGAATAAGTAATAGTGGAAAATAGATTTCTATTACCGCACATGTGATTCGAGGCACCGTGAGTCACACCCAAGCGTCGAGACGATGACTGCGGTGATGCGGTGCAACAGAGTTCTCGTGATTACCCGATGGCGTAAAAATGATTGCTTGCTCTCCCGAGTTTCAAGAGTTCGCATACCAAAGGCGTAAAATGCATACACCGCTAGGGCACCGTGATCAACAGCATTTAATCATACGTAACATTGGCGACCTTAGGAGGTCGACCGTGAAGTCGATAACACCGACCCATCAGATGGCCAAGTTTGTTGCAATGAGAGCATCGATGGCTTACCACGACCTCCACGACTCCCCTTTACCCGCTTCGATTGGAAACCCGAGAGGCAAGAATAGCGGTAATCAATCAGGGTAACAAGAGAACCATTGGAAATGTTGGCCGCAGAGGAGAGACTGAGCAATCGTTCGACACTGCGTATCCATGGTTGGAACTCCCGTGACTAGCCGTAATTTGATTACTAATGTATTCCAATTCAGACTTTAAGACTAGCTAATGCCGTAACCATAAAGAAAGTCCCACGCTGCTCTTCTGCTTTGCAACATCCTCGTAAAAGGGCATCATCTCATTAAATTCATGTCGAAGAGTCTCGACGGTCTCTGTATAAGTCTCGCATATCTTGGTCCCTGTTGCATAACTCTCTTTATATCCAAACCATCAGATAAAAACGATTGAAATCATTCAATAAAGCTTCTTTGCCTTCTCGCCACACATCAAAACAAGAACGATATGCCCGATATTGAGCAACAAGGGTACGATCAATGGATCGCCATGAAGATTACAAAGGAAAGCGCCAACCTGCTTTCCACTTAGGTTGATCTTTACTAGGGATATCTTTGAGTTGTTTCACCAAATGATTCTCGAGACCTTGACCAATGAACCAGAATTCCACAGTAGAGGACCAAGTCATATAATTGGCTGATCCGGTTAATTTTTCTGCGCAAATTGCGGGCGTGGAAGAAAAGGTGAGTGTAGAAAGCTCCTTGGTGGGATCAGATGGAGTAGCCATGATAGATAGTCACCAAATGACAGAAATCCAAGAGCAATCGGACAAAATCTGCTAAATCAGCCAAAAAACAACACCCAAACCGAGAGCAATCTGAGATAGAACCACAAACGGACAGAGATACGGCCAAACTAACACCAGTCGAAGGTCCAGCGAGGGGAAACGAGTCGACCGATGGTCGACGGAGTATCGCCGGCGAATTCCCGCGCGCGCACGCGCCGGCGGAGCTGACGGCGTGGCAGACTAGGGTTGCCGCGCGCGGTGGGCGCTGCGTGGATGAACTTCTCCGAGATGAAATTCCGGCGGCGGTAGGCGATCTTCCGGCGAGTCCAGCAGTAGTGTCAATTTCGTGGATCAGACTCGTGGGAGGTGGTCCAAATTGAAAAAAGGCAGGTGCGGTTTGGGTTGGAATGAAACACAACCAAAAGGTACGGTTAGGGTTTGGGTTGGAATGAAACACAACCAAGAAGAAACCCTTGTTGCTTTCTCTTTGCCTCACTAATGCTCTGATACCATGTGAGAGTACAAAGAGATTTCTGAAAAGGTTAACTTCATTCATTAGAAAAGACGTATATATAATATTTACAGTTGTCACATATTGGGCTAGACCCACATTAAACCCTAATTATCACAATATAATCTAACAGTAACAACTTTGAAAAGGCTCGAGGATAGTTTATGACTGCAACTTTTGGTTTAATCAACTTTTGTGAACAGAGTTGACTATAATGTTTAGTTTCCTATTCTAGTATTGCCAGTTTGCCACATTCTGCCAAGGCAAATTGTGTGTTTGGTAGAGATTTTTTGAGAAATGTATTTTGGATGTATGGCTACAAAAACATTTTAGGGAGTGATTTAAAAAAGTACAACAGGGAAGATTGTGATTGAAAATGAGTTTTTGAAAAATCTCTAACAAGCAGCTCTTAAAGACTCTACTCATTTTGGTATCGTGTATTTGCAGTCCAATATGGTGTCACCATTTGCAATGCACCAACAACAAATTGCAATGCTCGCACAACAGCAGTCCATGCTAATGGCAGCAGCAGCTAATTCGTCTTCTGGAATGCAAAAACTTCATGGTAATACACAGCAAGTGCCAAATGGTGCCAACATTTCCAATCAAAGTTGGCCAAACGTTGGGTACCAGTTTCCGGGAATGGCGATGCCAGCTGCTGGAAAGAGTGAGCTAGAGAGATATATGCAGGTAAAATAGAGCATGCTGCTTCTTCTTCTTAAATATCTGATAGGAAAATCTACTTGATGCTCACATTCTGGTGTTTTTTCTCCCGTGCTAGATGGGGAACATGGCAGCAACTAATCCAGTCGGGAACTCTTACCCTCTTCCAATTTCCAGGTGTGTATTTGAAATGTTCTACCTTCGTGGAAATGCAATTCTCGTTTCGTTCTAACTCTGGAAGGTGTGATTATTATTCTCTTTACTACTTAAGATAAAACTCCTGTTTGGGATAATATGTTCTAGCATTGTGAAAATGTAATTCTCATTTAAATCATCTGTTCTCTTTGCTGTTCTAATGTTGTTTTAAGTTTCAAAACTATGACTTGTCTGCTTTCGTCTTTTGAAAACGCAATTTTGAATACAAGAAAAGCTTTTATGAAGAAAACTCAAAAAGCATATTGAGTATTTTCAATGAAAAAGCTGAAATACGGAACACATCCTTGTATTCTCTCTCCACCTCGGAAGCAGAATATTTAAAATGAATTCAAAGAAAAAAAAATTGAAACTCAAAGAGAAGATCGCATTCTGAGTTTAGCCTTCTTGTTTACCAATTTTTCCGTGCATTAGTAGAGCAATCTGCTGTCCATTTTTCTCTTCAGTTGAAAGTTTTGGTAGAGGCTTTTTGGTTGTGCAAGTGACATGCATATTATAAGTTTCATTTTCTCTTTCAGCATGCATGCCATCGGACCCAACACCAACACCAATGGCAGTACGCCTTCTGGCGTAAGCAAACAAACAGCATCGTCGGTTTCATCAGCTGCTACTCAGACTGGAAAAGATTACGACTTTTCCTCTTTGACACAAGGGTGGTTCTCGAAGCCCTAAGAAGCCCAAGATTTTGGTTCAGTTACCCCACTCCACACGTCACAGGGAGTTTAGCCTTTGGAGTTTTTTCCCCCAAAATTACAGGTGGTAAACTATACATAGAGGAGCAGATTCAGCCTTTCTTTGTCGTGGGGGTATAGCTTCATTTGCAGTTTTGCATGTGAGTAATAAATCTGTTTAGGAGGGTGTATTCAATTAAGACTTTAAATGATTTTTAATGACTTTTAAGGAATCTAATGGATTTTTAAAAAGTTTGGTGTATTCAATTAAGACTTTCAGAAGGCTATTAAAATCGTGAGGTATAGTTACTGTAAATTTAAGATGTGCAATCAAGTACCCAACAAGTATTTGTGGACCGTGGCTTTTTATTGAATTCTTCAATCCACTCGGTCATTTGTTTTGCATCAATAAGCAAAGAAGATGTGTTTTTCTTTCTTAATTCCTTCTATAGATACATCTTAAACGAGGGTTCCATAGCTAAAATTGTCAATTATCAATTAATAAAAGGGACGAATTGCGAATGAATAATCAAGAGCTAGTATTATGTTTTATGCTAAGTACAAATATACATTTAGGTAAGATAACATATGAAAAATTTCAATGAAATAGCAGCTTCAATCATTAGGAATGGAAGCCTTTGCTTGAGCTTCAGCCTCTAGCTTAAGTTTGAGTCTCTCGTTCGAGTGAAGGAAAAGAGGATGGATAAATCATTATTATTCGTTTGGTTTTACTTATATTTTGTAATCTGGATATAAAACTCAAGACTCTCATTATGGCCACAAATTTTATATTATATACTAGGGCTGGTCAATGTGCAATGCACGTTGTCATAATTTTGTACAAGCTATCGTAGAATAAAGTTGGACAAGGAAACATTGAATTGTGAATTTTGTACAAGCTATCGTAGAATAAAGTTGGACAAGGAAACATTGAATTGTGAAGCAAGCTTAAACGGAAATAAAATGTGACATTTGGACTGTCATGATAATAGGCCGAACATAGTACTTGCCTGTGGAGTTGCCAAGTACTGTTCTTAGAATATTCTTCCTAAATGACATGACTTTCAAAAGCAAGAAAACGAAGAAAATTGGAATAATAATCTATAAACAAATTAACTATTTGTAGACCTATCAAGTGCTGTGCTTACCGTGTATACATCATTTAAAAAGATAAAGATAACACGAATCCAAAAATAGAGAGAGAACAAAATCGTTTATATGCATTAAAACCAATGCTATTAGCAACATAAAAGTTACACGAATTCTAACGAGCACCATACATGTGCATTTACCGCTGCAATCAATCGATTCTCTTTCGCCCACTCCAATTGCTACTTGTGAATCCCTGAATTGATTGGTTCACTTAGATTCCAAACGGATGCTACATTCGTGAAAACCTGTTGTTGGGTCGAACCATAGTTAGAATTTCTCCTCTTCCAATTCTCACACTTCCATTGCCACATATATTTGTTTGCAAGACCCAAAGTTCTATCCTCTCATGGCCAGGAAGCTCACTATCAATTTCATCATGGTTGTGGGGAAATACATCTGCATTGGACAACTGTAGATGGTAAAGAAAAACAAAAGTTATGATTAGAAACATGTCAAGCAATTCATAGGCTTCAGACAACTCATAACATGTAATAAAGTCAGAATTTTGTTCGTTATACAGGTCTGCCAAGTAAAAATATATCGTAAAACATGAAATGAAAAAACTTACATAAAATGCCACCACAACGCCTGATGTGAAACCAGTAGGGACTTTCATTGCAGCCGTGAAGAATCCATAGTAGTATTTGTTCTGTGACATCAATCCAGACCTGTTAAAAAATGAATAAATAAATAAAACAAACTTAAAGACAAGAAATAGAAACTATTAGGCATGAATGGATACAACTTTTATCAAATTTTACCACTTTTTATCACTTTTTTCCACTTTTTTCTCTCCTCTAAATCAATCACATCCACATATCTCATCACATCTACAAATCTCAACTACTCACCTCCACTCATTCTCTCTCCTCTTTTACTTTAAAACACTTTTAAACACTTTTAATTTACTCCCATTCACCCCTAATATTATAAGTAATAACCCACCGTTTCTCTTCTTTTCTTTTCTTTTTCCTTTTTTTTTAAATTTGTAAAGTGGTAAATGCTGCGCAGCTTTGGGCTATTTATCTGTAAAATGAAGCTGGCTTTATGTCTTTTGGAAAAAGTAATAAGTCAATCTGCGTCGTTGGATCAAATGGATGGTGGTTGGGATTTTATGCGCATTCATAAGAACGCGTTTGGCAAATGGTGGTGGCCCAATTTCGAGTGGACATGTCACAAAATAGACAGTTACATGGATTGGAAAGTTAGAGATCTATGTTGTGTACTTGTGTTTAATTGTTCTAGTGTCTATTCTCTGCAGTATACTAATCTGACCTAGTTTTTAAATGCCTAAGAACAATTCTGGACTTTGGTGTGTGCTAAATGATTGTGTATCTATAGATCATCAACAAATCAAAACGGATTAATTTTGGTACACACCAAAGCCATCTAATTCACTAATTTGGATCAATATAGATATAAATTTCTCTCAACAGGAAAAGCCATGGCTATCTAGGCAAAAATTTATAATATACTTAAATATTATTCAGAAAAGTGTCCACAGGTAAATCTTTTAAGTGGCTATTACTATTCATCAACACATGCATGACTTTGATCTCACAAGGGGAGAAGCCTAAAAAAATTTGAATGTGATTCTTATTCAGCTAATCATATGTCCATCCACAATATGAAAAATACTATACAGTAACGTACATAACTTTGTCATACAATTAGGTAGAAAGAACTGATTTCCCCATTTTCCATATTCTTTGAAATTCATTCTTTTCTATTTCTTATCTTGTCAGCAACAGAACAAAAGGTAAACAAGTACATAGGTAAAAGAAGAATAAAAGCTAACCATGTATAAAAGTTGCGATCTTTTTGAGATCTGTAGTCCAAATGACCAATAGCTGAACTTCTTTTACAACCATTGTTAGTACTCCAGCTCAAACTGCATTCCGAAATAGAGTAAAAAACTAATATTAATTCATTCAAAGGAAACCTTAACCAAGCTCGGCTTTAGAAAAATACTCCAATTTAAAAGGAAAATGAAATACATATGCAAAACTTATCGAGAAACTTTTGCCATTGGAAAAAAAAATAAAAAGAGTGGAAGCGAGAGAATTCTTGGGTTTCAACTCCACTGATTAGATCAACCACATCAGCTTATGGTTAATATGTAAAGGGTCATTTACGTAGGTAGAAATGTAGGCACCTTAATCTAACAACTATGAATTCGGAATTACTTTGTTTTCAACTTCTGTTGTCAACACACACATCTCACCAATGTTCATTCTCGCTATTCTTTCTTGCTGCATAAAACTCTCTATGCCTCTTGTTACAAGCATTTGTCATTGCCTGTTGAGATTCAGAACTCATCGATATTTCCTGAAAGTACCAAAAAATACAGACAAGAAGTTCAATTGGCAATCCAACTCTAAGACCATATGTAATATAGAATTAACATTTCTGGTATAGGTCTATACCTGCAGGTCGATTTAATAAAACACAATAAACAAATATTAAAAAAACCAAAATGATGCAAAAAAAGAAAAAGAAGAAGAACAAATGCCTATTCTGTATATGTGGTAAGAATCTTTCAACAAGCAAGGAAAGCATAAAGCTTTTCATTTTTTTTTTTGCAATTCCATTACCTGATTGCTACAACAGACCAAGTAAAATCTTCAGTTCATAGAGTTTTTTCCTTGAGCTTCCTTCACAAGCACTTGAACTACGAAACCTAATAAATGGCAAAATGGGACAAACAAGTACTAAGAAAGGCAGGCAGAAAAATAAAGACATCAATCAAATGATTCTTGTTCAATCCTTAATTTGATCATTTGGACAATTATTTAAAATTTATTTTTCGATAGTTTACTTGGTTTAATTTCTTCCATTCTTTCTAGTTTTTAACCGCACAAAAAGGTTAATCATCTTCTTCTTCTAAAAGAATAAGGTATCTATCTCTAAATTCTCTAACTACCAACTATCTGATTGACTGATAATAGACATAATCACAATCAACCCTAGAAAATCTTCAAGTAAAGAAACTGAACTAAAAGAAAAATCAACAAAAAAATATTAAATAATAAGAAAAATAATAATTAATAATGAGCTCACCTGGGGCTGGGTTGAGAGTTGTTCAAAGCTTGTTATGTAAAGGTGTCTTCCCAAGCGGACCCAATCGATTGAAAGAAGGGGAAAAACCACACATAATACGATTATACGAACCATAATCGAGCAACAAAAACACATAAGCATAAAAGAAGAAAGAAGGGAAAAACTTAAACCTCGAAGGAACCCTACCGAGACTTCGAGATCTGACAACAACAAAATAAATTTAGGTAATCTTCCACCATGCCAGTGTTCTTTGAGCAACAAGAAAGGGATGTAAAGTGCAATCGAATTCTCGGATCAAAGAGCCACGGAATCAATTGAAGAAGGGTGAGGCTAAATACACGCATGTATTTACTCCATGCACCCATTAATTTTCTTTCTCAGAAATACCCCAAGTAAAATTATTATTTTACCCTTTTATTTTACCCATTAATCTCTGTCTCTTTCGCAATTGGCAAATCATTTCTCTGGTAAGCTTTTCTTCTTTTCTTTCTTGGTAAGCTTCTTTCTTTTTCTTTCTCTTTCACTGCCATTTCTTCTAACTTTTCTTCTTGCACAATTTAGAAATGCATATGTTTAATTTGAGCCCAAAATTATGGATCTGCTTTTGCTCGTTCTCAATTCGTCTTTCCTGTTCGTGCACAAGGGGACGAACAACGACTTTAAATGTTCGCGTCCCCTTGGGGATGAACTTGCAGTGCCTTGTTCGTCCCCTTGAACATGGCCATTAAACGTTTGGCTCCTGAGGTGAAGGCCAAGATGATGAAGGTGAAGGTGAAATTGAAGGCAGAAATGAAGAAGGCAGAGTTAGCCGTACCCTGAAACTTCGGAACAAACTGCCATTTTTTTTTGCTTCAGCACCTGAACTCCACCACCACTAAGTTTACAAGAGAAAAAAGTTAGAAGAAGAGAAGGAAAAAGAAAGAAGGTTGCCGAGAAAGAGAGAGAGAAGAAAGAAAGCTTTAGCAGGAAATGCAAGAGATAGAGAAAAAACAAAGAAGCTTGACTAGAAAAATGGTAGAGAGAGGAGGAAGAAGAAACAAGCGTGAATTTTGTTGAGGGGTAAAATTGAGAGAGATGGGTGTATAGAGTAAGTGAAATGAATTTTTGGTGGGTGTATTTAGTAAAATGGGTGTATGGAGTAAATGGATGGGTGTATTTAGCCTCACCCATTGAAGAAAGGATTAGAGAGAGAGAGAATGAAGAGTATCGAAGAAGGAAATGGACGAACAAGCCAGTGAAAAGGTGCTTTAATAAGGTCGGCTTTACATGAGCGCGTTGAAACGACGTCATTTGGGAAACAGAAAGAGTAAAACGACCTCGTTTTGGTTTGGTATGGTCGTAAGGAATAGTAAAGGCAACTCAATATTATAAAATAGTAAGGATATGAGATATTGTTCATTGATATAAATAAAATATAAATTTATAATGAAGAATCTAAGCTTCAGTTGGAAGTTATTGTGGGAGCATGTTTTTAACTTTTCTATTTTCTCATCTGAAAACACTATTATCACTACATAAAAGAGATTAGAGCATCTCCAATGCAATAATATGCACGGTGTGCATGTGGCATGAGAGAGATAGACACACAAAAATTCATACATAAATTTTCTCTTTCTTCATTTTCACAATTTTCTCTATCTTTGGTAACTTTTTCACCACATTATGCTTGACACTTTCTACAACTAGACATTATTCTTGACAATGTGGAGCAAAAATTACCAAAAGTGGAGAAAAATATAGAAATCAAGAGAGAGAAATTTGATGTTTTAATTTTTATGTCTTTATCTCTCTACGCCACGCATCAAGCATATCATTGTTGACGAGATGCCTTAGAGATATTTTGTCATTTCGATTGCATGTCCAAAAATATTAGTATTAATTACTACATTATTTACGTTACATAGTTGTTGATTGAACGTGGTAGCCGGAATGGGGGAAGTTGGGCGGATAACATCCCGTTTTGGGCCAAGCTATTTTCCGGTCAAAGTCAAAATTCTCGGGCAAAACCACATTGATAAAATAAAAAATAAAAATAAAAATTAAGAAAAAAAGGAAAAAATGTAGTTTAAGGCCTTGTTCTATCCAAGATAATTTTTATTCCACACTCTTCTCTCTCTTTTATTTTATTCAACCATATACATATTTTTTAATATAATATTAACCACATATTTTATATGAAATACCGTACAAAAAACTTTTATTCCAAATCAAACAATCCCTTAAATCGAACCTAATTTTATTTTAAGGGCAAGTGCATGTGCCAGTATGAATAGAGGACAGCCCTAGGACGAATCCAAATCCACTATAGCCATCTCATCATATATCTGCAGATTTCCCTTCACTCTTCCCATCTCTCCTGAACTCGGCGCCATACGACCACTCTGTCACGCCAAAACTCAATTTCCAGATTCGTTTTATTAGTCAACTTTTCACTATAATTATTATTATTCAGGTATGCGCAGCTTTATACGATGACGTGATCCCTTTTGCTTCGACTGTTTTGATTATTGATGATCGGTCGTTTCGTCTTTGCTGCTTTTATTTTTTTGGTATATTGTAAAATTCTTGGTTTTTTATTTTAGATCTCCCTCTGTCTTTATTTTGTCCGAACAAAATCATTTTATTGATTTTCTTCTCTCACGAGACTAGCCAAAGTTCTTCTAATATTGCTCATTATTGTTAGTAACACGGTAAAACTTTCAGGCCTATAATCTTCTTCGCGGAATTGATTCTTAACAAAGCTCAAATGATTACTACCGTAATTTAATATATCAAGTTAACAGTTTGTTTCCAATTCGCTTTTTATGTAGCCACTGTACTAAATATGTAGAAGCAGAGAAGCAGATGGTGTTTACTCTTGTTTACTTTCATTGCCAAACAATTTCAATATTTTGCGACCTGAAGCGGAGTCCGGCCCTGTTGTTCACTCTTCCTGTTTTTCATCAAATACAATTTAATAATCTTTTTTTTTTTTTTTAATCTGAAACAGGTACCAAAAAAAAAAAAGGAATACATATGGTCACGTGGGATATGTTTTTGCCCGATGAAGTGATCTTCGAAATCTTGAGTTGGTTACCAATTAAATCATTGTTAAGGTTCAAATGCGTGTGCAAAATTTGGCGCTCCACAATTGAGGACCCCATGTTCATTGATAAGCATATGAAACAAGCTCAACTCGAAATGGTATATCAAGAAGATGAAGGTACAGAATTTTATGGGTTTTTAACGATCCAGGGAATAACATTGGAAACACACAATTCCAACAACACATGTCGATTGAGGAATCATGCTACGAGAGAAGTACTTAATTTGCCTGTTGCCACAGAGAGAACAGGTACTTGTACAAGCCTGTGTTACATTCGGCCAACTAATGAATTAAAGGTCGTTTATATAGATTCTTCAGAACAAGGAGACGAAGAGATTCTAATTTATAATATTCTTAGAGTTGGCACCCACTTTACATGGAACCGACTGGAATCTTCGTTGTTGTTGGGCAATCTAATAAATGATGTTTGGCGATCGAATCGAGTTATAGGTTCAGTGTTCTATAATATTAGAGTTGCAGACAATATTTTTATAGATTGCGTTGATTTGGAAAATGAGAGCATTACAAGTACTAAGGTCCCACCACACTTATTTTGCAAGTGGACAGGGGTTGAGGTTGAGGTTTGGAGTGTTAATTGGCAAGAGAAGCTATCTCTGGCTTGTGTAGAACAAGACCGACTCATTATTGATGTCTTGGAGGACCACAAGAATCATAAATGGTCCGAAAGAAGTATTGTTATACCCTTGAGATTCTTTATAGATTCTATTAGCCCTAGCATATCAATGGAAAACCTCACTCCTTATACAGTGCGAGGCAACGTAGTATATTGGAGAAATGAAGAGGAGGATTATCAGCTTTTTTCATTTGATACTCGATCTAAAAAACTCAAGTGTTTGACACCATTGTCCACACAGAGGAAGCTCGCGTTTGCATATGAGCCAAGCCTGCTACCTTTACATTTCAAGGTAGAACGTCTGCAAAACCAAATTGAAGAAACTCAAGGAAGTTTATTGCTTAGATTCATGAGACTTTTAAAGCTTTGTTTGTTAGGGCCATAGTGAGAAGGATCTATTATTATTATTATTATTATTATTATTATTATTATTATTATTATTATTATTATTATTTGTTTTCTGTTTTTTTAACCTACGAGGGACGAAACTTAGAAAGAGAATTCACCATTGCAGTTGAAGGGTTACTGTTGTGAAAATAGACCGCAAGTGCACGGGATCGCCAAACTAGTAAAATGAACTTTTTGAGTCCGCGTTATCGTACCCACAATGACTATTTTATCTAAAATTGTGTAAATTAATCTTAGCAAGAATGGATGAAAATATAAAAGAATATGAATTTCAATTTTAAAGTAGAAAACTAAAAAAAAAGCTCAAAAAAAAATCCCGAAAGTTGACAAGATTGGTTGAATCAATGAAGAGAATTTACAGTTATCCTGTTTGATTTCGCCTTTCAAATTTTATCATATAGTTGTGCTATATCGAATTCGCAAAAGTGAGTTAATTGACCTCATTCGAGTTCAAATTAATCTTACTTAATCAAGTGAACTATCATATCTCTATATAGTTAAGATAATTTTTAACTAGATGCATTAAAGTTCATAGAAATTCACAAAATGGTCTCAGCAATTGTAAAAGTGTAAATTGAAAATTTAGTCCCCAACCTTTACACTTATTTATACTCTCATCCCAACCTTTATTTTTGAGCTGACCGACCTCCAGCCTTTGAAACGTGAGCAACTTTCGTCCAAAACTCAATTTTCCATCCGTTTGACTGTTAGTCAAACTTTTAAAAATTTTTAATTTAATAAGTGAAGGGTATTTTAGTAATTCGACATTTTACATTAAGAGCAAATTGCAAATTTAGTCCCCAACCCTTACAATCATTTGCACTATGATAGCCAACCTTTTTTTTTTAAGTTGATAGGCCCGCAACATTTGAAATACTGACGAAATTCATCCAAAACTCATTATTTCATCTATTTTATTATTAGTTTGTTTTTAAAAAAATGTATATTTAATAAATGAAGGGTATTTTGATAATTGAACATCTATTTTGCTCATTTTATGAAAAAAAAATGAGGTTCTTCTTTTGCAATTTAAATACTAGAAAGAAAACTACACTTAAGCCCCTTAATTAATCAAATTTTCACATAAAACTCCATATCCATACAAGTCGTTCATTATTAGTCGTCAATTTTCCTTCTCTCTCTCTCTCTCTCTCTCTCTCTCTCTTGAGAAGTCATCAATTTTCTTAAATAGTACAATTTTAACGTTCAATTTCATCTTATTTTGATTTGATGCATGATTTTATATAACTAATCTTGTTATAATTAAATAGTCTTCGTCGAAATTATTTAATAATTAGTATATGTTTACGCTAATGTTGTAAATCTAAAAATTTACACTATGTGCATAATTCCTTGTACCTAGCTCTAGTATAATTTTTTTTCGAGGTGGTATACAAAGAATTTTTTCACCCCCAATAATCGACGTATTTTGTAGTATAATACCCATTCCTTTGTCACCCATTTCTTTTTATTTATAAAATCATCTATATATATATATATAACCAGGATATTTTCCCGCTCATTCTACCTATTTTCTGAATTAAATAATTAATAAAAAAATCATGTTCCCATGCAAAGGATAATAATCTTGATATTTACCTATTATCTGAATTACATTACGTATCCATCTTTACATGTTAGCCACATTTACCATATCCCCTTCATGCGCTCTTAAGATTTCTACAGATTCCATCATTCCCTTATACAAACCCAATATCGTTAATTAAATTATATATTAAATATATGTCTTCCCGTGCAATGCACGCGTAGAAACACTAATTGCTTATTAAAATGAAGGACAATGAAAATCACAAAACTGGGTGGAGATTTTGATCCTTTATACGTATCAAAGAGAAATTTTTACGTTGGAAAATGATTGAGGAAATAACCGATATACATTGCGGTGATAAGGTGACGGTGGAAGTATAGGTTATGTCAGACTTTTGTTTTTTGTTTTTTTGTTTTTGTGAAATGAGTTTATGTAAGATGTTAATTTACACAATTTTTGCAATGGAACATGTTGTCTTCATAAACTATTTTAAAGAACTAAAATAAAAATAATACTCGTTTCTAATCTAAGAATAAAAAATGATTGAAAGTAAATAAAGAGTTATCAAACATTTGAAGTTTTTTATGAATTTTTTCTATTACATTATGTTCCTTTCATCTTATAAAAATAGGCTTAATTTAACTTTTCATAGGTTAAAAAGTTGTAATTAATATCGTTAGAAATGTCTCTCATTGTGAGATGGGATAAAGTATAATTTTTAAAAGAAAGATAAATTATGCCATTATATGGCCGGATGTATATACAAAATACACATAATCTACTTAATAATTGTACACTTTTGTTGTATATTAACTTTCAAATTAATAATATATTGACTGTGAATGGCCATTGCTAATGCATCAGAACATAGTTGCATTGTGATTATATAATAAAATGGAAAAAGTTGATGGTACAAAAAATATGTACAAGAATAATAAAGTGATCATTTTATGATAGTTGATTTTATAAGCAATGATTTTAATATATAAAAGTAACATAATTTTGTCACTTATGTTATTCGTTAACCCCGTCCCTACACTTTTTGGGAGTTGCATGTATTGATCACGTAGCAAAGTCCATATTTGGATTCTTCAACTTATGGTGCATAATTGATTGGTATCAAACTATCTCATAAAAAATGGAAGCTAGAGAACCTACTTTGTCAATTGGAAGGATCAAGCAAGCATGTAAGCAATTCACATTGGGAATTTTAGCGCATAAATGGATAGAAATGAAGCATGATGTAATCCATAGAAAATTGCTTTTGCCTGTATCTACCAACTATGGATGGCAGAAACCCAAAGATATCAGGAGTTTATCTCCACGCAATGATAGTATCACTAGACAGATCAAAACATATGCATACAAAGTCACAATCTCAAAGCTAGCCCAGACTGATCAAGCAGAGATAAAGCCCAAAGAAAAGAGACACAGATTGCAAAAAAACTGATTATACCAGGATTCTATTAACTGAGAAGCAGCCAGCCAGTGCTAAGATGTGATCATTTGAAAAGAGAGGAGTAATACTCAGCAGCTCTTCTAACATCAGCATGATGTTCAACGTCCCACAATTCCCAGGCCACTGACATCCAATCCAGATTGAAATCCATTGGCCTGATTAGATCCCATGGTATGGGAACCACGTCCCTCGGCCTCGCCTCTGCATCCGCCACAGCTTCAACTGGGACCTGTTCATGTAGTCGATTATATATCCTCGCAAGATCTTCTGTAACATCGGCCTACACGTATTTCCACAAATTTAATTACAATAGCAGATTTTTAGAGAATATAAGTAAGTCAAATTGTTGATTAGTTATTAATTACCAGCCAGTTATCGTCAACCAGTGTTATGCGATGAGCAGAGTTAATGAGGATTTCGAACATTGCGAGTTTGTGGGGATATAGAAGATGAGCAACAATCAAAACAGCAGCCGCTGCCACACATGATGGCTTGTAAATTAGGAGTTCTACTTCTGCAATTGGAACAAAAAGTTGTCAAAAATTCTACAAAAGCTAATTGAAAATTTAAGTACTAAAATAGCAGAATTATGAACGAACTTGCGAGAGAATTGATGAGTATTTGATCAACAGGACGGCGTGGGATCACTGTATGTATATCTGAACAGCGATGGAGGAGATTGGTGAAGAAATCGACGAAGCAAAATGGGGTTATAGTTCGCAACTTCCATTGCAGTCCTTCGCAGATAGCCAACTCCATTTGAAATGCCTCATCCCCTGTGTAAGGCTCCTCAGCTTCACGTATGCTCTGTATTCGTAATACTCCAAATATTGTTAATACAAGGCAGATCTATTTTTCAGATCAAAGAAAAAAAAAACAGAATAGAAAAGGAAACTTATCTAATTACCAGAAATTCTGCGATTTTGAAATCATCTATTCTCATCTTTGAAGCAATAGTGAGGCAACAAATGAGAAAGAGATGAGTGTTTCTCGAGGTAGATTGTCGATCCACTTTCTGTATAGATTTATTATATACATACATTAAAACAAAATTACAAATCAAAATCAAGTCAATCAACACGAAAATTAATGCAGAACAAGGAAAAGAAATGAAGTTACAGGAATATTATGAGTTGAAGCGAATCGATCTACGTAAGTCATCGCCAAGTAAGGCACAAATGCATCAAAATTATCTTGAGTTGAGTACTGCAAGAATTAACCAAGATAGGAAGCAAATTAGAACTCATCCTGATGAATTTTTTCAAATTAATCAAAGGAACTTACCGATTCCATCACAAAGAAGGCATAGTTGCGAAATGAACGGAATAGCTTTATTTTGGAGTAGATCGGCGGTGGCATGAATTCCTCCTCGGCATTGAAGAGATCTCTGTAACCATTGGTAACGTTTCTCAGATTGTCGTAGAGATGATTGAACAACGAATTTCTCTCATTTCGTTCTTCTGATGCCATCTTCTTTTGTTGCTTCTTTTAAATTCGATTCAATGCAGATACAGGTTATGCGAGAGAGATGAAGGAGAGACAGAGAGAGGTGTGAGGTGGAATGGATGAAGTAGGCGGTTCGGTTTGGTAGTTCAAAATTTTAACGGTAACGGAATGCCAAAGATTTGGGCATTTGGCGGTTAATTGGACATTGACGGCTTCTCAGTTCAGAGTTGGGACTGTTAAAATGTTGTTATCGGTGGTCCCTGAACATTAGGAAAAATCTCAATCGAGTCACCGTACTTTCTCAATTTGTCCCCAATCCACTGGATTATGTCTTGTGCCTTTTTTGTGTTACCATATTTTGCGCGCTCACGGTGTATTGAACCCATTTTTATTTTTTATTTTTGGAAAATCCGAAAATAACATTTTATTTATACTAGCTGTTTCACCCGTGTGTTGCACGGGAGATAAAATTTTCAACTAATAACGACAGTGATATATGTTGATAATATTAACATAAAATCTAAAAAAATAATTAAAATAAAGAATGAGTTACAACAATAAACTTAATTAATTTAACTCGAAACAATTCTATAAAAACTTCGATAGAGTTTTCCCTATATTTTGTACTAATCCATCTCGTAAATATGCGAGAAACAATTCACGAAAATACACACAACTTAATTTACTGTATTCTCCATAGAATAGTAATTTAATTAGCATTGATACTCGTGCTTTCCACCGGATAACAATTCGTGGCAGAGATTGTGATAATATATCACATTTCGCTCATTCCAAAATTAATCTAATAATGTAAACCCAAAATAAAATAACATTAACTATTATAATTATCAAAATAACCATACTAAAATGATTCTACTAACATTCATAGAGCTCATGGTTTTTTCTTTAAAATTATTTTACATTCTATTACATGCAATTATAAATTTTGGGAGATATTAATTGTACATCAGTGTGATGTATGTTATTAACAATTAATATGTAAATACTGATTTTTAAAATTTAATTATGAAATATAATCAGCATAGAGATATATTATAAAAATAACAATGTAATGAATACAGCCCGACAGACCCTGACACCTCTTTCGTACCATTCTAGGAAACACTTATCCTCGTTCTGGCCATCCTCATTTACTCTAGGTCGAGCAAGAAAGATATAAGAATTACAATAGGATGGAAATTTTCATTCCCCGTCCCCGTTCCGCTGTAAAATTCTCATCCCCGTCCATGCCCCATCGTAATGGTTTAATCAAAGATTTTTATTTCTACTTTTTAATATATGCATGTTACTGTCATTTTATTTCTTCAATAAATACCTTCTAAATACGCTAAATAGGTATATTAATATATTAAATATAAACTCACTAATTATAACATATTCACCACATTAAAATTGAATGATTTGATATAAACTTTAAATTAATTTGGATAAAATAAGTAAATTGAAATCTATATGATTAATACATAAAGTATAGAATCTAATTGATGACACTTAAAAATTAAATAAAATCTCGACTGGCAAAATACGGTATAAAATAAATACTTCAAATTAGGTAGAATTCTTTATATTTATTTAGAAAATAGAAACTTAAATAAATATATAATATAGTCGAAAGCTAGTTAAAATATTCTAATTGAGTCGTATAATTACAATAATTGATTAAGTATACCAATTATTTAATAAGAATTCTTGGACTTATTTCTTAGCAAAAGCGATAGATTAAACCAAAGAATTATTATATAATTGTTGGTTCGAATAGTGTCAACATAAAAAAATCTTATTATTTGAACACCTATTTTTGGAGTTTTTTACTTAAAAAAAGAGGAACGGATCCTTTGAAACACCCTTAATTATACAAAAAGAAATATAAATATTTTGCCACCAACTGTAATTCAAAAGAAATATTATAAAAAATACAAAAATATATGAGAATAAAAAAAAACCATATTTTGAAAAAAGAATGATATTGAAAAAGTAAATGAAGTTAATTAAGGATTAATGATCAGTCGACTTACTCTACAATAAGATGTAACACCCCTAATTCTAAGAATCCAAAATCTTATAGGTGTTTACTTAACTTTATTTTAAAATACATAAAAAGATAAATTAATTTCAGAAGCATATTTTTCTTCCTGGTAACAATCTAATTAATTTTAACTCTGAGAGGAAGAAAAATACTCATTATTTGGGAATTGATCATGCTTATTATTGGGAATTGATCATGCTTATTGGTGGGCATTCCCAAATAATGCCAAAGTTTATTGTTGTAATATAATTAATTCTTGTTTTTAGCTAATTATTTATAAAAAATAATTTACCATTTCTAAAATAATTAGTTTTTTCATCGCAGTTAAGAATTGTATGGATCTAATTTTAAATGTATTTTACAATTGAAATGATATATTGCATGTCCAATGATATCGTTCATTTTTAAGGGAAAATCTAGTCAATCACGGCAATCTAATTAATTTTAATTATTATTTATTTTTCAATTAATACTATTTTTCTGTATTACCAATATAACTAATTTTGATTAATTTTTACCCAATAAATCCATGTCAATTTTTGTCCATTGAAACCAAGTCCAATTAAAGTGTAGCAATATTATTAATTTTAATTAATTGTATTATAATTAGTTTTAATTATTTTTCATTTTTAGCTAATTATTTATGAAAATAATTAATTATTTATTAAATAATTATTTTAATATCTTCACTTTTAAGAATTATATGAATCTAGTTTTGAAGAAACCTTGTCATTTAAAAGATATATTACAATTTAAAAGATTGTTTTTCAATTTTTAGGGAACACCTATAGCAATCGAATGATTTTTTTGTTTTTAAATTAATTATATTTTCCCTTTTAATAATGCAATTAATTTTGATTAATCTTAATTTGTCTATTGAACTCATGTTCAACTAAATATTAGTATTAGAATTTGTTATTTTAATTAATTAGGGTATAAATAATTTTAGTTAATTCTTTTGTTTGAGCTAATTATTTCTAAAAAAATTAATTATTTTCAAAATAATTTGCTTGATAGCCATAATTTTAAGAATTATATGAATTTAATTTTAAAAATATCTTATAGTTGAAAACATATCTTGGAATTTAAAAGATATAGACATAGATTCAATTAATTGAAAAATTGATTAATGTTACGATTGAATGATTAATTAAACAAAATTGATCTTACACATTTTTTTTTAATTTTTATCTAAAAATTAAATGAATTGTAATCTTTTATCACACTAAAATTAAATCTTATCAAAATTGCTAATTTTAACTAATTTTCATTTATAAGATAATTATTATTTTCAAAAATAATGAATTCTTTCTAAAATTAATTGAAGGGTCCAAGCTAAGTTTTAAATTTTCAAGCTACATATTTATTTTAATTTTTATGTAAAAATTTAATGAATTTTAATTTTTCATCACACAAAAATTATATCTTAGAAAAAGTGGTAATTTTAATTAATTTTTGTTTCTTAGTAATTATTTATAAAAATGATTGATTGTTTCTAAAATAAATTAATGTGTCCAACCTAATTTTTTAATTTTTTAGTATAAATTGGGAATCATAGTGATGGGATTTTATCTCGAACTCAGGCCCACTGTGGCTAAGTTTCTTTTTATATTTGTGAAAAACTTTAATAAATCGTAATTTTTATAGGCAGAAAAATTGAATGTTAGATGGATTTTAATTTAAATTAATTTTTTATTAGCTAGCTATTTATAAAAATAATTAAGTGTCATAACAAATTATCAATTTTTTTAATCTCATTACGTCAGTAGTCATTAATCTATATTAATATCAATTTATATTTAAGATAGACATTAATTTGTAGATTTGATAGTATACTTGTTATAAAGCTCTTATCAAGTCGAACAAAATAGAATCAATTTTTTTATTTATAAGTAGAAAATGACAAAAAATAGAGAAAATGATAGAGAAAGTATTTAGATTTTATCAGATTGGGTAAAGTAGAGTAAAAATAATCAAATAAAATCATTATACACTAATATTAATATATTGAGAAAGTAAAATAAGTAAAAAAGAGTTGGATATGGATTAGGAAAGAAAAAAATAAAAATAAAAAAGAAAGTGTGTCTTAAATTGGAAAACGCGTTTATGGTAATAAAAAAATATAATAAAAAAATCCTCATTTTCTATATATAAGTTATTCTATATATAGATAGAAGATTATATTAGGCAAATTCAATAGGCGGGAAAACTATGATGTATTTAGCGGAAAAAGGCTCTTTTTATATATATATAGATGATATGATGGTGTGTTGTATCAATTACATTTAGCAAATAAATATTAATTACTTATACATGAACACGGATTGGCTCTGTTCCCAACGTGGATGCCATAAGGGTCGTCCCCACGCCAAAGTGGCGCCATTTTGTGGTGCCATGTCATCAATCAATTTTTTTTTTTTGTATCTATGTTGGGTCAGATGAATAATACATAACTATCTCCTAATGGTTGGCAGGAGGGGTGGGACCCCAAGAATTTTTTCCCCCAACTGTGGGTACCAGAGCTGGACCCTACATGAACATCATATATATTGAGTAAAAGTTCACTTTTCGAAGAATATAGTACATTGCACTCTAGTATAATAATTTTCCCTACTTGTTGAAGAATACTTAAGAGCCTTCGATATGTATCCAAAGATTTTTTTTTTTTAATCCATATATTTTGTAGCACTTACGAATATCGTTTGTTCCTTCGCGACCCATTTCATTTTTCTTTTAATAATAATTGCTTATAAAAATCTTTCCAAATACAATTGATGTTGTGGGACAACGAAAGTTAATCGTGAGACGTTTATAATTAGCGGAGATATTAACCTTATATGTCACAAAAGATACGCCTTATTTTTAATGGTGACCAAGTAATTGTGATCAATGTTATGTTGTGGACCTTGTGGTTGATAAGGTGGCATTGGAAGTGTAAGGATATGTAACTTGTTAAGACACACGAATACAATGAACGTTGAAATATATCATTTTTCCGAGTTATTTTAAATAATAAAAGTAAAAGTAAAATAGAAAGTAATTAGCGTCTCAAAAAAAGTTCGAAGGTACAGAATTATCAACCATTTTATGTTATTTTTGAATTTTCCATTGCATTACACAATTTTTGCAAGAAAGATAAAATCACGTCATTTATACATTATTTATAGAGGAAATTAGAGATAATATGGCTTTTAACTCCTAAATTCAAAAAATAGGTTAAGTAAACTTAATTGCATAAATAATGTATTTCCGGGTCGCACGAGCCAAGCCATGAGAATGCTGAACCTGTAAATTAGCTGACGATAGCGAGAACTAGGTCGGATATGTAGGTGCTTTCTCCTTCCCGTGAGACCCGCTGGATTAATACATGTGATTATTGGGCAAATAGCAACGCCTCGAGGTTGAAGACGATATGGTGATGGAAAAAAATGTGAAATTAGTGGTTAGGCCTTGTTTGGATGTATTTATTGAAATGTGAAATTAGGGTGTGTTTGATTCAGTCTTTTTTTCCAAGAAAAGTCGTTTTCCAACTTTTTTACCCTCGGCTGTTTGATTGCAATTTTTTCCTGGAAAATATTTTCTTTTTTCGATTTCCGTTCTTTTCCTTTTTTTGAAGGAAAATGTTTTCCTTGGGGGGAGGTAGTTTTTAGTTTCCGGGAAAAGTTTAACACTTTTTTTAATGAACAATTTACTTTAACCATAAAGATAAGAAAAATGATCAAATTTCATTAAAAAAACTCAAAAATAAGGAAAATAACATCATTTTTCAACTTTCAAATTAACTCAATCAAATACATACCGGAATGACCCGGCCGAATTCGGTCCGGATACGGATATGACTTCGTATATACGCCCGTATATGACTCCGTATATGATATGAAATGACATGATGACGTTTCAGTATGACGTATATGTATATGATATGCTCCCATTATGATTTGCAGTACGGGATATGCCTCGGGATGCGAAACGGCCTTCGAAAAGAGGAAAATGGGAAAATTCGAAGCAATTACGGCCGCATGTAAGGATTACGGCCGTGAAAGTCAAGTTACGGCCGTAATGGTTCAAGGTTACGGCCGTAATGATCAGGTTACGGCCGTAAGGGTCTAAGGTTACGGCCGTAAGTCAAGAATGAAGGTTAAAGGGCTGATCCTCTGCTGGTCGCGTGACCGGAAGCGCGGTCGCGTGTGTGCCTAGTTACGGCCGTAATTTAATGAGTTACGGCCGTAATTTTGGAATTTACGGCCGTAACAGGGAGATTTACGGCCGTAATTTTAAGTCGGCAGAAGTGTTATTTTAGAAGATTCTAGCCATTTCTTGGACATTTCTCACCCAAGCTCGGTTCTCATGACCCCAAAACCCTACCAAGACTCCCAAACACCCATGTGATCATCTCCAATCTCATGTATGACCTATGTAATGCTTGTGTAATCCTTGATTACAAGAAGGAAGGGAAGAAGAGAAAGAAGAAGAAGAAGGGGGAGAGGAGAAGAGGAAGCTTCTCCATGCTTGTTTGAACTTCATCTATGGTAGATATGGATGTTTTACATGTTTTATGTCATATATCTATGCTTATGAATGAATGAATCAAGAATTAGCCATGTTTATGCCATGTTTATGCTATGTATGAACCTAGAAAGCATGTGTAGGATCCTTTGGCTTGTCTTATGCTTATGATATGTTATGCCATGATATGATATGTTATGCCATGATATATGTGTGATTTATGATCCACGTGATCTTCGTGCCAAGTTCCATAAGTGAATTGGTTAGGACTTGAACGAATCATAGAGATTGTAATGTATAACTCATGAAATCTTCACGTGAAAAGCATGGCGTTAAGGTGTGTTTTATGTGGTGAATATGATTCAACGTAAACCCTTACGTGTATATGTGTGATGATTATGATGTATGAAGTATAAGACCTCAACTATGTTCATGTATATGTAATGGAACGAACGTGTTATATGCAATATGTACGTGTTGAGGACAAGAATAGCATATGGATACCCAATGTGGAGGTTTGTAGGATGTTATGTTTATGTACCCATGTTACGATAATATGCGTATGAGATTACATGTGTTTATTTATGCGTATACATTGAAGCATGATCATGCATGAAAAACGATGAATAGGGTTGCCTACCAAATGTTTATATAATGTTCGTCTCACAAAGGTTTGAGACAATTGGTCCAAATGGAGGTCCCACAAAGGATCAGTCCGCCAATTAAAGCATGAATGTATGTTACGGCGCCGATATAAACATATGGTTCGCAACGGGCCCACGATTATGAATACATCATGCATTGCATCTATTGTCTACTGAGTCTTTATGACTCATTACGTGTCTATGTTTATGTTCTATGAAGGTGATGTGATCGGGAGATGGCGAAAGGTCCTAATGACGTGATGTGGTGTGTGATTGGGAACGGGAATTGACGATCCTGCGCTATGTAATGGACTTCGAAACCCTAGTAGGTTATATGTTTTCAATGTTTAGGGTTTCGTGTATGAATGTATGATTGACGTTCGTCTAGTTCCACTATGCGATAAAAAGATATGAAAACCCGTGCACAGGCCCGAAGGTGGCTTTATCTTTATACGTTATGTTTACGATGCGTGCACGATACACTCTGATATGACGTCATTTATGACGTATATATATGTGGAATTGGACGGGCCGTTACACATACAATTACCATTTCCCTGGAAAATATTTTCTCGGAATTCATTTACCTGAAAAACTTTTTCCTTCAAATCATTTTCCAACTTTTCAATCAAACACACCCTTAGTATTACTTCCTTGTTTGGATGCATCCATTTGTTATTCAATGATAATGATTTTTTCTTTTTCCTTCTTTCCAGTTTTTTCCAAACACTTTTTTTTCTCTTTTTCTTTTGCAAGTTTCTTTTCTGCAACCTTAATGTTGAGTTTGTTAGTATGTAATTATGCCTTGTTTGGAAAAATTGCTTAGTAAAATTGTGGTGGTCAAATGAAAGAAAGATAACAACTTATGTGTACACTTAAAATGTCACGAGGTTTACAAATAACTTTATATTATTATAATAAATTTTAAAAATATTATTTTAAACTATTATTATATATTTTTTATGATAAATATTACAAAAAAATAATTTCTTGAAAGAAGGAAACTAGGTCAAATCGGATTTTAACAATACATATTTTAAAATTCGGATGTTTTTAGCACGCTGCATGACATAAAATATGTAATGTTATTGTAATGGCATTGTAATATATTAAATAGAGTTCGTACTAATCTTGTAATGCATTAGATATAGCATGTAATACAATACATAGAGTGTATAATGGTGTTGTAATGTGCAATGGTATTGCAATGAATTACATATTTATTACACAGAATGTGTAATGTATATTAATTAAATTAAAATACAAAGTTACAAAAATATAAGAAAATTGAAAAAATGAAAATGAGAAAATGAAATAGGAATTATATAAAAAATAAGAAAATTTAAATTAAAAATAACAATATGCAATGTACATTAATTAATTAAACTAAAGGGTCAAACTAAATTTGTAATGATCATTTAATGTATTACATATAAAGTGTAATATATTAAAAATAGTGTATAATGGTAATATATTACAAATAGTGTATAATGGTATTGTAATATATTACACACTCATTACACAGAGTTTGTAATATACATTAATCAAATTAAACGGCCAAGCCAGAAAATGATAAAAATGAATTAAAAATCGTAGATGTCGTATAAATCAATTAATTAAATTAACAGGTTGGACTATGAAATGATACGGAAAAGAAACTGAAAAAAAAAATGTTTGTTTAAAATGAAGAAGACAAAATACATGAAGGATTACAAAAAAAAAAAAAAAGCTAAATTCGATAATAATCAATGCGTTACACAAAGTGTGTAACCCATTGCATAGTGTGTAATGTAAATTAATTAAATTAAGAGGCCACGTTGAAAATTTTATATGAAAAAATGAAGGGAAAAAATTGTTTAAAATAAAAATGATAAAATCTATCAAGATTTATATAAAAAATTAAATTAAAAATCACAATATGGAAGATAAATTAATTAATTAAATTTAAAAGTTAAGATATGAAATTGTGAGGAAAAAAAGGAACAAAATTAAAATAAATAGGAGCAGAATATAAAAATTATAAGAAAACGTGTGTCTTGCAAGGATCCAACCTTGGATTTGATACTTATAGGTTTACAGCCACACTCCTTTGCTCACTACACCCAATTGCTAGATCCTATAAATTTTGTGTCTTTTGAATTATTGAACTAATCGGGTCAATTCAAAAATAGTGGATTTTTGTAGGTTTTGCTGATAGTTCGTGTCCAACAAGTAATTAAGTTGGGTTTTTCTTGTCTATGAATAATTAAACATAAAAGTTGGTATTAGTGTAAAAAAAGAGGAAATTACGCATTACCTTGCTTTTATGTTTAACTTTTTTAAAAACCTTGCAAAACAAAATTAATTGTTAAAATCCGGTACTCATGGTCTGGCTTCATACGTGCCCCAACTGTTTCCTTACCCTATTTGGTTCATGCTTATCTGCTTGTTTCGGTTTCTCTCTATTTTTCTCTATTGCAGTCAAGTTCCCCAGGTTCTTATTTTAAGTTTAAAAGAGTCCCCAAATTATTTAGTCTTCTCACTGGCACATCCTGCGTAATTCGTTTGTAATATATAATAGAAAAAATTACAGACCAATGAATTATATATTCTACGTCATTATATTCTATTATATTAATTTTCTATTATATTCTATATAATATAAAAAATTACATATATATTCTATGTAATTAGTGTTTTTATTTATCAATGCATTACACTTTATGTGTAACGCATGTATAATACACTGCGCATTTTGTGAGGAAAAAAAGATACATATTTTAAAAAGTAAATGTTACAAAAAACTAAATGTTAAAACTTATGCACAATGTTTTAAGATATAAAAGAAGGAAACAGTATGAATAATTACGCATTCTATGTAACTTATTTGCAATGTGTAATAGAATATAAACAGATGAATGACATATTATGTGTAACTAATGTGTAATAAATTATACATTTTGTGTAATTAATATTTTTATTCATGAGTGAATTACAGTTTATGTGTAAGATATATAATTTTCCTTGGACTCCAATGAATTACAAAGAATGAATTACAAAGATTTGGTAATACATTATATATAATCTTTAGCGTGTATTGGTGTTGTAATATATTGCACACTCTATGTAATGTGCATAATTAAATTAAAGGGTCAAGTTGTAAAATTATAAGAGAAAGTGAAAAGAAAATTAAAATAAAAATGAAAAAGTCTATGACGAATCATATGCGCATTACATTACACTTTATATGTAAAGCATGTGTAACACATTACCCATTATTTGTGAAAGAGATAAAAATTTCGAAAAAAATAAATATTAAATTTCTTTATTATGTTTTGACTCAAAAAAAATGATGTGATATAAATAATTGTACATTATGTGTACTTCATTTATAATTTGTAATAGAATACAAACTAATAAATTTAATATTTTTTGTAACTACTAAATTAAAGGTAGAATATATTTATTATCTAAATTGTAAAGTTAAGCTACAAAATTATATAAGAAGTGGAAAAAATAAATGTTTAAAATAAAAAATAACAAAATATAGAAAGAATTGTGGGAAAAGAAAAAAGAAATGAATTAAAAACATAGAAACCAAATTATATTATTATTATTATATAAGAAGAGGTGGAAAAAAGAAATGTTTAAAATAAAAAAAAAACCAAAATATAGAAAGAATTTTTGGAAAATGAAAAAAATGAATTAAAAATATAGAAACCAAATTATATTATATAAGAGGTGGAAAATGAAAAGAAATGAATGAAAATAAAAGAAGAATGGATTAAAATCACTGAAATGCATGGGTGGAGAATTGAACATGGGATTTAGTTATTACAATTGGGCCCCTTACCAGCTAAGCTAAGCTAACATCGGTTCATTGTGCTTCCTGAACGATAGATATCTTGTACCAGAGTCGGTCCAAATGCACCAAATTTTTGCAATTTTCGCTGGGTGTTTATGGTGGGCGAGTAATTAATTTGTCATCACCGAATTTTTGAATAATTAAACATAAATATTGGTATTAGTGTAAAAAAAAAAACCCTTATTTACATATATATATATATATATACACACGTTAAACACAATCTACTTACTAATTTATAAATTTTGTTGCATATTTCCTTTCTTATTATATTTAGACTTTTGGTCTTTTGAAGTATAAATTGACAGGTATCGTAATCAACTATGTAACCTAATCTAGATATAAAAAAGTAATCAGAAAATAAAAACATAGAATTACACTGAACCTTCTTCTTTTTCTATTGAATCAAGCATTTGCTTTAGGGAGATTATACTTTGCCAATTGGAAGTATCACTGGACATATCAAAACATATGCATACACACTACACAGTCACCCCAAACAGATTGCAAAAGTTTTCGAATCCTAGCAAGCACGGTACGAACTGTAATTCCTTCAAAAGAATGTATTGACATACCCGAAAGCTATCGTGTGAAAAAAGAGAAATAATTGTAATACCCTGCACGCCGTAATCTTGGGGCCGATTAGGAGAGGTTAAAGGATTGATTCAGACTACTCATACCAACAAGCTGGCACCTTCTTTTCCTGGTTTCATCGTTGTAAACTCCACGCTAAGCGTCTTGGCTACTGGAGCGATTTACATGATGGGTGGACTCGTAAGTTTTCTGAGCACGCGAAGCTGATGACAAAGACGCCGAAAAGACTCGTGTTAATGCGGTGATAAGACGGCCATTACAAATGGTATCGACGAGCATTCGTCACTGAATCGGGAACTAAGTGCTATGCGACAAAGTCGCTACACCATAGGGTGGGAGCCACCTCTTGAACTCCGTAGGAGCCACCTCTAGAATCCCAATGCCCCGGCGACAGATCCTTAGATAGTTCGATCACGACGAGGCGTCATGAGTCCAACGGGGTGATTGTAATACCCCTGTAATGCCGTGACCGACAGAGAGGTTAAAAGGATTGATTCAGACTACTCATACCAACAAGCGCCAAGACCTTCTTTTCCTGAGTTTCATCGTTAGAACTCACGCTTAAGCGTCTTGGCGCGGAAAGAATTTACATGATTGACCCTGGGAAGTTTTCTCGTGAGACGCGAAATGAGACAGTATCTTTGAAAAGATCGCTATGTTGATACAAGACGGCGATGCAGTCATTACAATAATACTCAGCAGCTCTTGTAGAATTAATATCATTTTCGAGATCCAACATTTCCAAGGCTAAAGCAGCCCAATCCAGGTTAAAATGCATTGGCCCGATTAGATTCCACCGCATTGGAACCACATTCCTCAGCCTCGCCTCTTCAGGTGGAACTGGGTCCGGTGCACACAGTCGTCCATATATCTTCACAAGGTGTTCTCCAACCTCAAACTACATATATTTCAACAAATTAATCAAACAGCTGATTTCTGGAAATTATGTTAAACTAAGACAAACTGTTTGAGTAATCATTACCAGCGGGTCGGGGGGATTGAGTGTTACGCGTGCAGCAGAATATATGAGGGGCAAGACTTGTTCCGTTTTGTCGGGATAGAGACGACAAGTAACAGTTATAACAGCAGACGCTGCCACACGTGATGGCCTGTACTTCAGGAGTTCCCCAACTGCAAACAACACAGAAAAAGACACTTCAAAATTTCTCTATGAAAGTTAAACGGAAGACTTTCTTTAAGGACTAAAATAGTAGAATTACGAACGAACTTGCGAGAGACTTGATAAGTAGTCGATGAACAGCACGGCGGAGGATCACTGGATGTATATCTGAACAGCAATGGAGGAGATTGATGAAGAAATCAACGAAGCAAAATGGTGTTATAGTTTGCAATTTCCATTTTAGTCTTTGGCAGATCGCCCACTCCATTTGAAATGCTTCATCCCCTGTGTACGGCTCGTCAGCTTTACGTATGCTCTGTATTCATAATACTCCAAATATTGTTAATACAGGGCATATCTATTTTTCAGATCAAAGGAAAAAAAAAAAAAAAAGAAAAGGGAACTTGAAGTCGATCTAATTACCAGAAATCCTGCGATTTTGAAATCATCTACTCTCATCTTTGACGCAATAGTGAGGCAACAAATCAGAAAGAGATGAGTGTTTCTCGAGGTGGATTGTCGATCCACTTTCTGTATAGATTTACATTAAAAGAAAATTAAAAATCAAAATCAAGTTCACCAACACGAAAACTAATGCAGAACAAGGAAAAGAAATGAAGTTACCGGAATATTACGAGTTGAAGTGAATCGATCTACGTAAGTCATCGCCAAGTAAGGCACAAGTGCATCAGAATTCTCTTGTTTGGAGTTCTCCATGAATTAACCAAAACACGAAGCAATTTAGAACTCATCCTTGAAAAATTTTCTCAAATTATTCAAAGAAACTTACCAATTCTATAAAATACAACGCATATTCGCGAAATGAACGGAATAGCTTGATTTTTGAGTAGATCGGCGATGGCATGAATTCCTCCTCGGCATTGAACAGATCATCGAGCGACTGAGTTTCTTCATTTTCTTCTTCTGATGCCATCTTCTTTTGCTTCTTTTGAATTTCACTATTTACTTGCAGAATCTACTTTTGTGAGAGAGAGAGAGAGACAGAGATGATTTGCTTCTGCGTAGCTTCAAATAGCATCTGGTTTATAGGCGGTTCTGTTTGGAAGTTCAAAAGTTTTAACGGTAACGGCACGTCAAGATTTGGCTGTTAAGGGAAGATGGACGGCTTCCCAGTTCTGACAGTTAAAATTCCGCCTAGTTCCATCGGTGAAAATTGGTGTGACAATTTTGTTCACCCTAACTTATAAATACTGTATGCGTGAGTTTATCGTGCTTACGTAGAAGCCTAAGTTAGGGATGTATCCAAAATTAAAATTAGTATTAGTTCCAAAAATTGTCAATTTTAATAACTATATTAATTATTTATTTTTAATTGGTCTTTTAAATTATTTATAATTCATCAAAAATTATACCTCAAAGTCTTCTGATAAAAAAAAAAACGTACCTCTTAAGTACATAAATATAGTCAATGATATATATGAAGGAGTTGTTACGAATGTTAAGACATGCGATGGGATGACTGATAGCTTTCCGATTATGATAGGGTTACATCAAAGCTCTGTACTCAGTCATTTTTTGTTTGTTATAGCTATGGATGAGTTTACGAGACATATTCAAAATGAGGTACCATGGTGCATACTGTTTGCCAACGATATAGTCTTAGTCGACGGAACCAGGGCAGGTATAAATGATCAGTTAGAACTATAGAGACATACTTTAGAGGTTCGCGATTTTAGGTTAAGCAGATCAAAAACAGAATACATGAAGTGTTTGTTTAGTGGTAAGAATAGAGTGAATCCTTTTGTGGTTAAGTTAAGTAGTGAGGTGGTACTGAAGAGTGATAATGTTCGCTATTTAGGCTCTGTGGTTCAAACTAATGCGGACATAAAGGGTGATGTAAATCACAGAATTAATGTTAGATGGATGAAGTGGAGATGTGCTTCAGGGATTTTATGTGATAGTAATATGCCTTTGAGATTAAAATGGAAAGTTTATAAAACAGCTGTAAGACCTGCGTTACTAAATGGTAGCGAGTGTTGGGCAGTTAAGAAGGTAGATGAACACAAATTAAGTGTTGCGAAAAGGTGTATGCTGAGATGGATATGTGGTAAGATAAGGAAGGATAAAATTACCAATGAAGAAATTCGTGACAAATTAGGAATGGCTTCGATTGAGAATAAGATGAGGGAGAATCGACTGAGATGGTTTGGACACATACTGCGAAGACCTGAGAATGCACCCATTAGGAAGAGTGAGAGTATTAGGATAGGAAGTGTAAGGAAAGATAGAGGAAGACCATTATAAACGTGGATGCAATTCATTCGTAAAAACATGCTTATTAAACGGGTAGATGGGCAACTAACTTTAGATAGGAAGGCATGACATAGCAAAACTCATACTTACGATCTAACATAATTTCTCATATGGTTCTATACAACCGATCCCTACTCATAGGAAATAAGGTTTACTTTTTTTTTTGTTATTGCTGTCGTATTCAAAAGACATAAATTTATTTATTCAAAAAACAAAAACAATTAATTATTAGTATATTTGTTGTAAATCAGGCCTTGTTCTTCTTACAATAATTTTTCACCAACTATAATTAACTTCCATTAATATTTTTTCTCTCATATTTTCAACCACTCATATAATTACTTTACATTTTTTAATATACAAAGGCCTGGTTCTTTTGGGGATAACTTTACTATGCATGGTATTCCGTATAAAATGAGTGGTTAATATTATATTGAAAAATATGTATGTGATTGAAAAGATGAGAGAAAAATCTTTTAGTTAACTTTATACCCAAAAGAACAAGTCTAAGATTGCTCTCGTGCGATGCATATGACTTTTATCTATAGAAATAATTTTGATAAGAATTCGTAAAAATTTTTAATTATACGATCAAGCCGAAAGTCAAATAATAATATGCATAATATTTAATTAATAGGTATGGATGTCGAAATTGAAACTTTAAAAATATGCCTAAATAATTTAAAATTTAAAATTTTTATTTAAATATATATATATATATATATATTGAATTGGTTAATAATTGATATTATCTAAATTAGATATTTGAAAATATTATAAAGTAATCATAAATTAATATATTTAAAAAACCTAACGTCCAAAATACATACATTAATCGAAGTGAAAACTCATTTTCTAATCATTAAATCCTAATGCATATTACTCGTAAAAGTTATTTAAAACTATTATTTTAATATAGTAAAAATAAATAAAAAAGGTTTTTTATTTAATACTAGTATTTTCTCTTGTGCGTTGCACGGGGAGATATATATTTAAGTTATAATTCCAAATTTCTGTATGAGAAAATTTGCAAAAGATTTTTTAAAATTTTGGCAGAATTTCCTCTATATTTCGTGCAAATCCATCCTCTTTCAATTTGAGGTTTTTTTTCAATTCGAGTCAAAATCCGAGTGATTTGGGAATTTGATGCGAGAGTAGATTATGCCCTAAAATTTAGTGATGCTTCTTTGCCTCTAAATTAAGACTGAATAGTATGGACTAAATAGAGGGTAAATATTACCCTCCTTGTGCAGGGTCAAAAATAAAAATAATAGCTTGATAAATATGACATTTTTTTGCTCCATATTATTCTATTCGATGAGATCTTTTATATGAGTATAATCTTGATGTATAAATTTTTATTACATTAAAAATTATTTATTTGACACAGAAATAAGCTAATTCTCACTAAAATAAGTAATGTTTAATATAATTAAAATTCACATGTCAAGATTGTACTCATATGAAAGATCCAACCAAGTAGAATAATACAGAACAAATATTTTTTTCATTTATTGAGCAATTATTTTTATTTTTGATCCGCCACAAAGATGGTAGTATATTATTATTTATTTAATGAAGAAAAATGAATCAAAGATTTAATAATGACTGAAAATGTACAAAGATTAAAATAATAATTTTTAATTTAGAAAAATAGTGAAATATGCGGAAAAACTTTATGTAATAGAAAAAAGGGAATTAAAGATTTAATAATGATTGAAAATGTATAAAAATTAGAATAATAATTTTTTTAATTCAGAAAAATAATGAAATGGGCGGGAAAACTTTCTTGGTTTATTTATATATATAGATTTTTAAATAAATAAAAATATTTTTTTAAACAAAAAATCGCTACCAAGATGACATTGTACCAAGTTGACATTCCAACTTATATTAATTTTATATATATCTGTATTTCCAAAATTAAAAAATATATATATAAATTGAAAACGTAATATTAAAAAATTAAAATGTATATAAAAAAGTTAATTTTTATTTTTTGAAATAATTCAAGTACCATTGTAATTTACAACTTTGACTTTATAATATCACATTTTCATTAATACTTGGATATAGTTTATTTTAAATTATATTTATAATTTATAATTCGCAAATTAAAATTTATAACAAAAATTAAAATGTACATACAAAAATAAGGAAAACATACTAAATAAAGAAAGTAAAATAAATTAAATAAGAAAAATACAATAATAAATGCATATTTAATGTTTGTTTTCAAAATAAAATTTCCCTTTTTTATTTTTAAATAAATACTTGCCAACTTAGCACTACCAATGTGGTACAGTGCCTAATTTTGTTTAATTTTCATCGGTGGTCCCTGATCACATTAGGAAAAATCTCAATTGAGAGTCACTGTACTTTCTTAGTTTGTCCCCAATCTATCGGATTGTGTCTTATGCCATTTTTGGTTACCGTATTTTGCGTACTCACGGTGTATTGAACCCATTTTTAATTTTTTTGGAATATCCGAACCGAGATAATATTTTATTAATATGTTGGTGTTTTGTATCAATTATATGTAGCAAATAAACATTAATTACTTATACATAAACGTATGATTATTTAATAAATCATGTCTCATATATATTGAGTAAAAGTTAACTTTTCGACGCATATAATAATATATTGCAATCTACTTGTTCAAGGAATTCTTAAGGGCCTTCGATGTGTATACAAATATATATTTTTTAATCTATATATTTTGTAGCACTTAGGAATATCGTTTGTTCCTCAGCAACCCATTTCCATTTTCTTTTAATTATTGTTTATAAAAAACTTTCCAAATGCAATTGATGTTGTGGGACAACGAAAGTTAATCGTGAGACTATTATAATTAGTGGAGATGCTTACCTTTATATGTCACAAAGGATACACCTTATTTTTAATGGTGACCAAGTAATTGAGGAAGTGATCAATGTTATGTTGTGGTTGGTAAGGTGGTGTTGAAAGTGTAAAGATATTTAACTTGTTAAGATACGCAAATATACGACGAATATTGAAATATTTCATTTTTCGGAATTATTTTAAATAATGAAAAGTAAAAGTCAGATAAAAAGGAATTAGCATTTAAAAAAAAAGTTTGAAGATATAGAATTATCAACCATTTTACATTATTTTTGAATTTTCCATTGCATTACACAATTTTTGCAAGTAAGATAAACCATGTTGTCCAAGGGGTTTGGCCTAGTGGTAAAGTGTTCCCTTATTGATTTGTTTCGGGCGAGGCACCACATCGCACCCATATGATCCCCAATTGTATTAAAAAAATAAAAATAAAATAAACTATGTCATTTATATATATATATATATATATATATATATATATACACACGTTAAATACAACAATCTACTTACTAATTTATAATTTTTGTTGCATATTTACTTTGTTACTTCCTGATATTCAAACTTTTGGCTTAATTTTGAAGTATAATTGATTGGCATAATCTAATCTAATCTATCTAAGATATAAGTAGTAGTCAAAATTTAAAAAAAAAAAAAAAACCGTAGAAATACAACTGAACCTTCTCCTTTTTCTATTCAAATTGAATCAGACATTTGCACTGGGGAGTAGGGACATACTTTGCCAATTGGAAGTATCACTGAACAGAACGAAACATATGCATACAAAGTCACCCCAAACTGATCAAGCTGGGAGAAAACAGCATCAAGGAAAGAGAGACAGATTGCAAAAGTTTTCGAATCCTAGCAAGCATGGTGCGACTGTAATTCCTTCAAAATAATGTGTTGAATACCCAAAAGCTATAACCCAGCAGCAGAAAGCCCATGCTATCATATGATCAGTTGAAAAGAGAGAAATAATACTCAGCAGCTCTTCTAGCGTTAGCGTCATCTGCGAGATCCAAAATTTCCAAGGCCAATGCAGCCCAATCCAGCTTAAAATTCGTTGGCCCAATTAGATTCCACCGCATTGGAACCACGTCCCTCAGCCTCGCCTCTTCAGGTGGCACTGGAGCAGCTGCCACATGTGGAACTGGGTCCCGTGGACACAGTCGTTGATATATCATCTCAAGGTGTTCTCCAAGCTCTAACTACACATATTTCAACAAATCAATCAAACAGCAGATTTCTGGAAATTATGTTAAATTAAGACAAATTGTTGAGTAATACATTACCAGCAAGTCAGTCGTAATGAGTGTTACGTGTGCAGTAGAAAATATGGGGAGCAAGACTTGTTCAAGCTTGTCGGGATATAGACGAAAAATGACAGTTGTAACAGCAGACGCTGCCACACACGATGGCCTGTACTTCAGGAGTTCCCCAACTGCAATCAAAACAGAAAAAGACACTTCAAATATTCTCTATGAAAATTAAACAGAAGATTTTCTTTAAGTACTAAAATAGTAGAGTTACGAACGAACTTGCGAGAGACTTGATAAGTATTCGATGAACAGAACGGCGTGGGATCACTGGATGTATATCTGAACAGCGATGGAGGAGATTGATGTAGAAATCAACGAAGCAAATTGGGGTTATAGTTCGCAATTTCCATTGCAGTCCTTGGCAGATCGCCCACTCCATTTGAAATGCCTCATCCCCTGTATACGACGACTCGGCTTTACGTGTGCGCTGTGTTCATATTACTCCCAAAATTGTTAGTACAAGGCAGATTCATTTCTCAGATCAAACTCAAAAATCAATGAAAATGAAACTTGAAGTTAATCTAATCTCACCAGAAGTGTAGCCATTTTGAAATCATCTTTTCTCATCTTTGAGGCAATAGTGAGGCAACAAGTCAGAAAAAGATGAGTGTTTCTCGGGGTAGATTTTGGATCCACTTTCTGTAGATATATACACAGTATTAAAACGAGAAAGAAACAGAAGCACAAATGAAATCAAGTTCATCAAGACGAAAAGTAACGCAGAACAAGGAAAAGAAATCATGTTACCGGAATATTGCAAGTCGAAGCAAATCGATCTACATAAGTCATCGCCACGTAAGGCACAAGTGCGTCAAAATTCTCTTGTGTGGAGTTCTGCATGAATTAACCAAAGCATGAAGCAAATTAGAACTCGTCCTTGAAGAATTTTCTCAAATTTATCAAAGAAACTTACCAAGTCTATAAAAAACAAGGCATATTCGCGAAATGAACGGAATAGCTTTATTTCAGAGTAGATCGCCGGTGGCATGAATTCCTTCTCGGCATTGAACAGATCTCTGTAACCATTGAACAGATCATCGACCGACTGATTTTCTTCATTTTCTCGTTCTGATGCCATCTTCTTTTGCTTTACTATGCAGAATCTACTTTCGTGTGTGTGTGTGTGTGTGTGAGAGCGAGCGAGCGACGAAGGAGAATGGGTGAATTGCTTCTGCGTAGCTTCAAATAGAATCTGGTTTATGGGCGGGTCAGTTTGGAAGTTCAAAAGTTTTAACGGTAACGGCACGTCAAGATTTGGCGGTTAGGGGAAGATAAACGGCTTCCCGGTTCTGACCGTTAAAATTCTGTCTAATTTTCATCTGTGGACACTGAACGTTCGGCAAAATCTCAATTGAGTATTACTATTATTGAGAGTTTCAGTTTAGTTCCAAACTTCTCCACCTTATCACATCTAGTCACATTTTGTTCTCCAGTAGACTATACCATTAAATTTTTATTTATTTATTTATTTATTTATTTATTTATTTGGCTTTCTTTTAAAGCAAATACTATTACTTTATAACTTTACACAGAAAATGACACTAATAGGATATGTCAAAACTTCTAAATTGAGAGATATATTAGTTCAAAAGATTTTTACCTCGCATAGGTGCGACTGTATTTTTACAAATAACATTTACTTTTCCCATTTAACAAAGTAATAGTTTAATAATTCAAGAGCAACTTTGGACCCTACTACGTATATAGAACGATAAATATAATCGTCAAAAAGGTGAAATGAAATTTCGAGGAGAGAAAAAGGGAAGTGAAAAATGGAACAAGACTAAAATAATAAGATATACTTAGAGATCATCTTATCTTATACAAATTATTCCCTTTTTTTTCCTTATTTTCTAACATCATTTTTAGCTACTAATTTAATTTATATAACAATTATTTCTTACACTGTAAAACTTTTTCAACCATATAATCAAAAATCATAATTAAAATCAATTGAAACAACACTATACAACTTGCCGTCGAATTTGAAGACACAGAAGCTAACCGATAATTTGAAAAGCAAACAATTATTATTATTATATTTATAAACAGGGTAAAGGAAAAAGTGATTGAAATAAAAATTTGACCAACTTAACTTGGGTAATAGTTCGTATGCTTCACAATTTCAGGGGTACAATTTTATTTAGAGTCCAGTCAAACCCAGACTACCAATTTGCCTTTCATTCCAACTTTTTTCTCAATTTTAGGGAAAAAAAAAGGCAGCTAAAACCATGTAATGCACTGTATCTCCAACATGTGTCTCTCTTACCTCAATTCATCTTCCATCAAACACTACACTCCTTGTCTTCAACACCTCCTGTTTATACTTCCTCTCCATCTACACATTACAAGAAAGATAATAAAAACTTTCTCAATCATGGCCTCCTCCACTCTCTCATCTCCCACCCCTTCTCAGGTAAAAGCAACATTACATATATTCCCAATTACTGTATTCTTACACTGACATGAAATTATGAATCTTCTCGTTTTTTCCAGCTCTGTTCAACCAAGAATGGGGTGTTTGCTCCATCCCAAGCTGTACTGCTGAACCCCACAAGGCTTACTCAAAAAGGAAAGGCTTTGAAGATCAGATCACAGGCAACCAGGATCGCGGCCGACCGGGTTCCCGACATGGGAAAGACACAGCTTATGAACTTGCTCCTTTTGGGTGCTAATTCACTTCCCACTGCTGCCATGCTTGTAACTTATGCTTCTTTCTTTGCACCCCCCCGGGTTAGCTCTCTTTCCTCACTGCATTGTCTAAAAGTTTAAGCCATTAGAGTAAAAGAATGAAAGCAAGCATTAATTCTAGATGATCAACAGGTCAGGAGGCGCTAGAGGTGGTCAAGTGGCTAAGGATGCCCTTGGAAATGATGTCATCGCATCTGTATGGCTGCAAAACCATGGACCTGGTGATAGAACTCTTACTCAAGGCTTGAAGGTACTTTGTCTCGTAGCCCTTTTTACAAGTGTACCAATTACTCTGCTTTTAACTTTTTTCTATCTAAAAATCAATTGTTACTACCAATTAAACATCATTATCAATCGCACATCTCATCACGTCATCACCAATTATTATCCACACATTCCGTGGTCCTTATCACTCTCTCACTCTCACCCTCACTCTGATGTGAAAAAACATGCAGGGAGATCCGACTTACCTGGTGACCGAAAATGATAGGACATTGGCGACTTATGGTATAAATGCAGTGTGCACACATCTGGGATGTGTTGTGCCATGGAATGCAGCGGAGAACAAGTTTATCTGCCCATGCCATGGTTCACAGTACAACAATCAAGGCAGGGTTTTTAGAGGACCTGCTCCTCTGGTAAGCACAAATTCACAAAAGCTATTGTTCCTTTTTGTTTTGATTCTTTTTCTCTGAAGTTTATTGGGTGCTAACAAATATATCTATGCTCTACTATTGGGGACAGTCCTTGGCATTGGCACATGCAGATATTGATGATGGCAAAGTTGTGTTTGTTCCATGGATTGAAACTGATTTCAGAACAGGAGATGCTCCTTGGTGGGCTAGAAGTACCCATATTGTAGATAATGCTCTGTTTTCCACATTTTTCAGTCAATTCAAGAAACCTGAAAACTTCAATTCAAGAGAACTGTATACATATTTGAATGGATTCTGTTGCTATTATTTGATTTTATCATTGAAATTATGTTCATCAGTGTTATTTCTATGACACAATGTCCACATTTAAATATCCTTTATAGTAAAATTTAAGGAAAATCTCAGTGTGGAAAAGAGAGCATGATAGCTAGTTATGTGAAAAGCCTGCCCTTTAGAAAGGAAAAGTGCAACTGGGCATGTAGTACAGAGAGTATAGTAAGATTATAAAATTTTGTTGGCAGTAGAACAAAGGAAAAGTACAATTTCATACAATTGGGTGCATGTACTTGATAAAGAAGACCTGGATTGGATCCAAACAAAGGAAAAGTACAATGTCTTCGCAGCATGTACCATATAAAAGAACTGAGAGGAGACCGGGATTGGATCCAAATAAACGAGGAGCCAATTACAAATAGTAAGATTGGAGAAGATAAAAATATCATTGAGTGCGACGTTGATGATACCTGTTTTTCAATAAACGTAAATTCATCTAGGCTGCACTCAATAATGCTTTTAGATCTTCCAAGAAATCAATCCTGGGGAAACTTAATAGGATCTATCAGGTTTTTCCTTTTCATTTGTTATTCTGTTTGTTGCCATTTCGCTTCCTCTCCTATTTTCTTGTTTTGGTTTCATGAGAAAAAAGAGAATTCACACTCCCATCTGTATTACATTATTGTTTTGACTTAGTTAACCCTGAATTGATGATGCTAAACAAGAGAAATAGCTGATAAATCTGCAGTAGGATCATAAGTTACTTACAAAAATCGAAACTAAATGGTTGATTTACAAAGTTAAACTGCCGTTCCCCACATGAACAATGAAATTCAAGCAGGTTTATTGATAACTACATAGAAGAAAGAAGACTGCCTCGTTTCATAACAGTGAAAGCTCGCAGACACTTGAACCTACAAGTTCTTCCCCATACAAGCTGGGATAAAAGCAAGTACTAACCCCAAGTAGAACATGGACGTGAAGTAAAGTAAATAGTATATTACAAGAAAAATAATTCCCTATCCTCCTCTTTGGATGAATGATTTATATTGATATGAACAGATAAGTCATTCATAAGACTCAAAGGAAAAGATCAAAAATGAAACCCCATGCTTTATTATAACAATAACTACTTGTACATTTTGAGGATGAGACGTCATGACCAAAAAATTGTAACAGGACACAGGCTATACTACAAAAGTATACAACAACAGTAACAGAAAAGGTATTGGAAAAAAAAAAAATTATATCTTTCCTCTCAAAAAAGCTATAAATTCTAATTTCTAGAGGCATCAATTTTTTAGATCTCGCTTCCTCTCTAAGCATTACTTTAGCAAAATTGTGTTAAGACATGATATGGAGAAACCTTTATGGGGCCATCAGTCCTTCAATCGTATAGACAAGAGACTCTTCCCAGTCAACTTTGAAAGGCAAACTTTGCAGGGTCTTTATTACATCATACTCCGGATCAAGCTTGTGCTGCCACCCCTGCAGAAGAATAAGCATGATAAGGACATTAAAAATGCATGCCTCTGTTTCACAGTCAGATGATAAATGGTGTATCGATTCAATCAAAGTCAAACATTTATTCCAAACACGCCTTCATAACTGCTACCCATTTCTTATCCACACAATTCATCTTTTTTATAAACCTTTGTAAACCAATCATAAATTTGTAAAATAAAAGCTACGCCATAAATTTACTAGTTCTTATACATGACAAACAAGCAAATCCATTTGACAATTTAGGACCTAAATGTAACGTTGTGGCGGTCTACCTAGTTTGAGAATGCTTAGGAGAATGTGGTTGGAAAGTGTAAAAGCTAATGAGTCTGTAGAAACCCTTGAGTGAAAATCAGCTTCGGAAAAAAAAGTAGAGGAAACTAACAAGGTCAAACAAGCTCTTATTGATCCAATTTCTATAATATAACAGTGCAATGTAAGGAGCTCCTTTGTGTAGCAGGTCAGCGTCTATCAAAATACATAAACATCTCAAGAGTGCTAATGTTGCAGAAAACATTCTGACAGAATAAAAACACTTTAGTAACAGATCCTAGATAACCTATTGGGAAAACGAACACACAACAGAAGAAAGAGAAATTCTGCTAAGCCTGAGCACAATTTCTGCCCCATTATTACTTCTAGAATCTTACTTTTTCCTGCCATCATTTAAAATATACAAATTCATTGACAAAGGACACTGTTCGATATATGAAACTATTGGTGCATTAAGGGCTGGGGTGGTGATCGAAGTGCTGTTTCTACATGAGGAACCAAACTGAGGAGTCTAAGTTAAAATGCTTGTTTCTCAAACAAATAGAGGAGACATGAAGGATGTGTATCTAGCTTGAAATTGTTCAAAAACCCAATGGAATAAAGTCATGCAAGAAAGAGTAACACTAAAAATGAGATCCATGTTTTGAGATCAGCTGCAGTACAAGGAACATCCGATTTTACCTCCAACACCATAGTAGTTACAATCACAGTACAAATATTGCCGTCAATGTTGACTTTGTGACACCTGACTTGCTCGAGCAACTGTTGCATGCAATCAGCAGGCTGAAAATCATCTTCGACTGAGTTCCAAGACTTGAAATCTTTCTCCACTTCCTGTCCAATTAGAAAACCTTGCCTCAGATATTGAATTAATCAAACCAGAAGTGAACTTCAAAGTCGGCAACATCACGTACATGGCGGCTGATGAATTATTGTTATGGAAATGCTTAGTGAATTCAATTTAACATGTATGTCTTTCCTAGATCAAATTCTACTAGTCCCGATTCCTGGATACATCTGGACACATATGAAACCCAACTCAACTTGTGCACCAAAAAGAGAGGACTGGGGGGGTTGTCATATGAACAACCGTGCATTGCACATCAAAAGGTGCTTCGCTTCTGTATCTGTAGTCTCAATGAAACTGTACAAACCACTTTGTTAGACTCCTTGAGAGTTCGACAATCATAAACTTCAAGCAAAATTTGTAGGTGAGGACATAAAGTTAAAATGTTCTAAATGAAAGCAAAAAAGAGGGGTAGTCCTCAAAGACTCGTGCAAGTTGCCAATCATGGAATGAATAGGCCACATATTTTTCACTAGTTTGAATTAGAATGAGCGAACTCAGTTTCACAACTGGATACTCCAGGAATGTTATGAAAAACTTGCTTTTAAACCTTTCATAATGAACATAAAGCACTCCATGTTAATATAACTCAGCCAATCTTTTAAGAGAATAATCAACATATATATTAACAAAGAGTCCAATACCATACACTTCTTGTAAGCGTTAATTTTTGGCACAAAGAAATAACATAGCTGGTAAATATTTTGTATATCCACAAGATCATCAACACAACGAAGAATATAAATGTAAAAGACTACTCTGCCTGTCAAATTACTAAGCCTGTGAATGTTTATTAAATGACAAGAAAGAAAGAGACAGCAAAGGGACCTGAATGAATGCATCTGTATATGGGCAGTTCTGCTTGTTAGATAATCTAAGAGTGTACTCAGCAGCAGCACGACCATCTTGAACTGCCACTGCCTTAAAGAACTCAAGTAGATTGTGTCGATCCTTATTAGAAAGTTCAGCAGTCATTCCTACATCAAGGAAAATGACATGAGGCTGGGACTTGAACAATGCATTTGCTGAAGATTTGCCCTGAGACACTCTAACAAGAATGTTTCCAGGATGCATGTCTGCGTGGAGGAAATTGTCTACCTGGAAGTCACAGAGTTGAACAACATCATGAGATCATCTTATCACACATAACATAAGTGATCACGACCAGTGAAATAAGAAGGAATGTTTTCCAACCACTCAACCGCCCAAACCAACGTAACAAGAAAATAGAAAATGATAAAATTTACGTTGCATAAATATAACACTGACTACAATTATGAAATCTTCAGGAAGAACATTTCAACCGAGCATTTGAATTAAGGCCATGGCATGACAACTGATATACACTTTAAAAACTTGATAACAAGGTGGTCATTAATCTTACTTAACACCTGAAAAAAATCAGATAATCTGTAATGCACGTAGCAAGGATATGCATAAAAGGAGTTATATCTAAAGTATTAAGGCAAAGCCCATTTTCATATACTGACGTAGTAGGTTGCAACAACTGTGTTGTGGACGTCGCGGAATTGGAGCATTCCTCTATAAGTTACATATATAAACATTCAAAATTGTTAATCTTTATAGTGAAAACAATTGTAATGCTAACAGATCTTATTTTGATAATATGGATCTGCTACATAACAAAATTCTCTAGTTTCAATCAGATCAAAGCGGTGACAGAAGTCAGTAAAAAATATATTGAAATCATACCAAGAGCATCTTCAGAAGTGAATGGATCCCAATATGAGCAAGGGCACTTTTAATATGTTGGTGCCCTTCAAGTTTGTCAACGTAATGAAGAATATTTTCACCATGCTCATAAGTTTCCACTAGAACAGCTGGATGTACAAACGGATATAGAGGTTTTGGGAATGAGACGTCCTTCCAATGACGGAAATTCCAAATAAATCTACTCAAATTAGCTGCCTCTCTTGTAAGATCAACTTGTGACATCATGAAGACAGCAAACTGTTGTACGCTTTCATCCAGTCTTAACCATTTCAGTGTTGGGATGAAATTTGAAATTTTTGCAAAAAGACTGATCAATAGAAAATCCCTACGAATTGCCTCAGCAACACCTGGATGTCTAACTTTTACAGCAACAAGAACAGGTTTGACCTGTTGTCTAGGATAACCAACATTAAGAATAGCTCTGTGAACCTGGGCAACACTACCAGATGCCACAGGTTTCTCTTCAAACTTATCAAATATTTCTAGCAGCTTGCAGCCAAATGCCTTTTTGATAGTTTTTTGTGTATAGGCAAAGCCATGTGCAGGAGCTTTAGAGTGAAGTTCAGCAAGTTCATTGCACAGATCATTTGGGAACAGATCAGGCCTTGCCGCTGCCCATTGACCCCATTTGATAAATGCTGGGCCAGCCTTTTCTAATGTCACACGGACAGCATGAACCCATGATTTTCTGAACTCTGCACCTAGAGAATCAGCAAAAGGAGCCATGACTATGCATGGTGAAAACATAATTACCAAGTAGATGGCTCTGACAACCAATATCAAACCCTCTAAAATGGCAACAACAATTGAAGTCAGGTAAAAGTGTCCGTCTTGTGCATGTATGAAGAGAGTATCCTTAGTCGTCAGGCGTTCTGCCTCTGCCAATACCCTCTGGTTCGAGGTCAATTCTCCAAAAATGCAGGCCAAAATGCCTGGGGCTACTAGGTTTGACCGGGTCAAAGAAAGGGTCACTGCACGAGCTATCCTACTTACTGGAATTAAAGTTGGCTTGTTATAGGAACATATTTGATGAAGCCTTTTCCAGACAATTTGAGAATGGCATGTAAGTTCATCACTCAAGGAGAAGAAATGGATTCTTCTACATCTCCTATTCTTGGATAACATCTCCTTGACTTCACGTGAAGTACGTGAAGAAAATTCTCCATTAGAACGCTTGATGTGAGAAAAATATTTGCACAGGATGTAAGATACTCCAACTGGACCTGATGTCCGATTGTGACTTATCGCAGAACAGTAAGTCTTGGAGGTTGTAGAAAGGATCCATACGATGCTCCTAAAACCGCTTGTTCCCAAAAGTCTACACTTTCAAAGGCAGTTCAAAAAGGGCATAAGTAATATTTCACTGTCCTTAGAATTTATACCTGTCCCACTAAGCCTACACAGCACAGCACAATAAATGAAGGGTTGAATTCATAAAAGGATATATGATGAAACAGAAATCTTTACAAAGGAATTGGAGAACGGAGAAAGTGAATTCGCCCTTAAGTATATAAATGAATAAAACTACCCTAGAACCAAAAACAAAAAATTCACTTGCTTATTGGAAATACAACCCTTACATACCTGGAAATTACTACGAAACGCAAGTTTCGAAAGTACCCATTTGAATTTTAAAAATTAAATTTTTTTTGGCAATTATTGTCAGAAATTTTTCCATTCTACTCTAGCTTAATCAAAGTCAACATCACCCCGCGAATAAGGTTTCGACTAAGAAAAAGAGCATTGCATTCCCAATAAATAGAACATGCAGAACATAAATAGTTGATGATAAATAGCATCAAAGAATTCGATCGAACTCAACTTATTAAATCGATAAAGCTTCGTGGAATGGACCTTGATATCGCCATAAAACAGAAGGTACGGAAAGGTTTGCAACAAGCCAGAGTGAAACAATAGAATTCATTGTCACTTTGATTGGATGGCTAATTCATCGTATGACGTCGACGGGAACGGGAGGATTGCCGGGGCCACATAGCCAGTGACTCGTTGTTAGAGTCGACTAGTGAATAGCTGCTTACTGCGGGGCGGACACGAATTTGATTGTGGGCAAAGTCGCAAGAGCTGGCCGTCGATGGTAACTATCTGGTTGCTGGAATTTGGGTTCGTGGTTTGTGGAGAATGAGCAATTGGGTCGAGTAACCTTCCGTTAATTTCAACCCATTTCCTCATATTTAAAGGGTGGGGCTAAATGCACCCACCCCTTACTTTATACACCTAATTTTTGGCCAAATTTTGACCACTTTCCAATTATACCCCCTCCCTCTCTCCCCTCTCTTCTCTCGGCTCTTTTACTCCCCTCTCTCTCTCCTCTCTCCTCTCTCCTCTCTTCTATCTCTCTCATCTCTTCTCTCTCTAATTTACTGTGTTTCACAGAAATTTAAAAAAAAAAAATTTTCTACAAAGTAAATTTTATGAAATATTAATTCCAAATAATTTGTCATAATCACTTTTAGATAGACAGATTATAAAATATGTAATCTACCATTATCTTATGATTATAAGCATCGTTATGGTGTTGTAGTATGATCCAAATTTTATTTAATTTTTTGTTGATGGATACAATTTTTTCAAATTTTTTATAACCACTTTTACAAGTAATTTCGAAATTTTTTGCAACCAATTTGACGATGATATAATAATTGGCTTTATTATCTAAATACGGTTATTAAAAAATCAAAATTTTTACAACTATTTCATCGGGTAATTTCAATTTTTTTTACATTTTTTTCAACCACTTTAACAATTAATTTCAAAATTTATTTGATAAACTTTATCCGATTAATTTCGAATATAATTATTAAATAAATTTAAAAAAATAATAGTACAAAAAAATTATTTTTAATTTTTAAACTTGTTCGCCCTAATGGGGCTTAACAACTATAAGGTCGTTGGGCTTAATAAAGAATGAGGCCTCGCCCCATTGGGCGAATCGCATAAGTCGTTTCAGCCCATTGGTAATGTTTAAAGTTGTTCGCTCTCAATGGGGCTTAATGGCAAAAATAAAAAAAAATAATTTTTGTATTATTATTTTTAAATTTGTTTAATAATTATATTCAAAATTAACCGATAAAGTTTATCAAATAAATTTTGAAATTAATTATTAAAGTGATTGAAAAAATGTAAAAATTTGAAATTACCTGATGAAATAGTTATAAAAATTTTGATTTTTAATAATCAGATTTAGATAATAAAGCCCAATTATTATATCATCACAAATTGGTTGTAAAAATTTCAAATTACTGTAAAAGTGGTTATAAAAATTTAAAAATTGTATCCATCAACAAAAATTAAATAAAATGATCATACTACAATACCATAAATGATGCCATAATCATAAGATAATAAGAGATTTACATATTTTATACTGTCTATCTAAAAGTCAATGGAATAAATTATTTGATAATCTAATCTTTTTCCATAAAATTTACTTTGTAAAAATTTTTATTTTTTTAAGTTTCACAAGAAACTGTAGAGAGAAGAGAGAGAGAGGAGAGAGAGGAGAGAGGAGAGAGGAGAGAGGAGAGAGATAGAAGAGAGGAGAGAGGAGAGAGAGAGGGAGTAAAAGAGCCGAGAGAAGAGAGGAGAGAGGGAGGGGTATAATTGGAAAGTGGTAAAAATTGGGTGTATAAAGTAAAGGGTGGGTGCATTTAGCCCCACCCATATTTAAACCACTGCCCATATTTTTTTAACCACTGTCCATAATTTTTAACCTTCCGCACTGTCCATATAAATAAAAAATGAAAATAAAAAAATAAAAAAAAAAAAACTCTCCATATTTTCCACAGCCTGCTTTCTGTAATTCCAATCGCCTCTTTTCTTCATCGCACAAATTAAGAATTAAGAAGTTATTTGGAAAAATAAATAGTATAGATCATTTTCATATATTATCCTAATTTAATGAGTAAAATAATAATAATAATAATAATAATAATAATAATAATGTGGGATATATCTGTGACAGCTGAATTCTCTTTGAAATATTGTGTTGAAGAGTTAAGGCCGAAGAGGGCAAGAAATCTTATCCTTAAGTACATCTGGTTAAAAGTGCTTCCTGAAAAAATATCCTTTTTTACTTGGAAATTACTTCAAAACTGGATACCAGTTGAAGAATTACTTAGATGTAAATTTAAAATACAAATACAAATGCCTACTAAATGCATGTGTTGTGCCCATGTGGAGAATATTTCTCATGTGTTTTTGCATGGTTCTGTTGCTACTAAGGTTTGGGATTATTTTCACTCTCTTTGGAATAGACAAACCTTGTTACTCTTTCCCTCAAAATCTAATTATGCACTGGATTTTATCTTCAAGTCATTAGAATTTCTACATTTACAGACAAAACCCAACTTCCCCTATACTTTAATGCATTTTCGGCCGTTGCCTTGATCGTCGGAGTCCTCGCCCTCGCCGCCGCCACGGCAATGGTGGCTCAGGGCACCAACGGGTTGTTACTTGTGCAGGGATGTGGGGTCGTCATCGGGATTCTGATTGGTGCCCATTTTTTGAGGTTGGCTGTCTTGACTCGGGGAGGCGGGTCGGCATTCATTTTTGGAGGTCAACACCTTGGTGCCGTCTGTGGGAATCAGCACAAAAAGCCGTTGGGAAATATCCAATATTTTCCAGCTAAAAAAGGGAGATCTAAAACCTCGAGTGGATCTTAAAGAAGTCGTCAGTCTCAAGCAAAGAGCTACTGGAAAAAGATTTTCTACCTTTCTCCTTTCTCTGTAAAAGAGATCCAAGAGTTTGGTAATAAAGACAAACTATGTACTAGCTCCTCCTGGAACAATAAAAACACTACCTTTGTGTACACCTTCTGCATCTGGGTCTCTATATGATAATTTGTTAATGCAATAGGAACTTCTGATTTGTCAATGTGCTTAATAACTTAAGTTCGTCTTCCCTTGTTTAGAACAACTAAACATTCTCAATCGATATTCTGTACAACCTGCTTTTAGTTTACAAGTGTGTCTATGCGTGCTGAAACCACCTAGCCGCGCATCATTATTGAAGTCAAATGCCTCATCCAATGACATAAATATCTTCCCAACAAATGGTACCTCATCGAAGCGAACGTTGGGAATGTATTTAACATCATCGTTTGACAACTCCATTTCTACACCCAAAAAAAAAAAAACCTCGAGCGATTAAAACTCACATTGGTTACTATGAAAGTAAATACAAATATGGTCACCTATGTTAAAAGTTTTAGTACATGGGTAAAATATAAATAGCCATTGAAATTGATGAAAGATAAGTGGAAATAAATAATTATAAATACGTGCTTAAAAGTCAATCTCCTTCCCCACATTGTATTCACTTGTGGGATGGCCGAGATGGCATGAGTTTCTTTATTTTACAATGCAATAGTTACTCAAATCTTTTATTAAGAAATATTTAATCACACTACAATATATATGACCATTGCTTGGAATTACATTACATATGAATTTTAGTAGCATGTCAACTAAACCTACTTAGAGTGACAACAATAAACCAATAATCGAAGAAAATAAGAAAACAAACCTTGCATGATACTTTTCGGAATGACATTCTCTTCTTCATCCTTCTTTTCAGAGGACCCTACTGCACTCAAACTTTTACCAAACAACCCTTTGGCACTCGAGTTCTCGGTCATCATGACGGCAACTAAAAAAAAGGCATTAACCCTATAAAAAAGGAAAATGGTATAAACACATCATCAAAGAGAAAAAAGCTTATTATTCTAAATTACAGTTAATGGAGGTTTTTCCTAACAGTTTTCGTCTTATCTAGTAACACTAACCCAAGGGTATTGACCTTGCTGTTTTTTTTGGCATGGTTGGGAACCACTTTTTCTTTTCTTTTCTTTTTTTTTTTTTTTTTTTTTGAAATAATGTTAGGAACCACTTCTTTGCGACACTGAGTCTTTCACTTGCTGGTGAATCAAATACCAGCTTCTTCAATCCTAAAGCCAGAAAGCAGTTAATGTTGAGTGATGTTGAACTAAAATTCTCAACTTTTGGAACAGATAACAAAAATATCATAGCTAGTTCAAACTAAGAACATGTATTTCTCAAGCACAGAGTAAGAACTCAAGGGGGAAGTGATCAAACTAAAGCAACCAAATCTAGTTCCTTACATTTCGAACAGAAAAAAGCCACAAAAAATACCTGGACTTTGCGTCAGTGGGTTGCTAGAGTACATTTTCCGCCGTCTGGTGTTCCGGTGTGCATCACGTCGGCGATGCTCGGCATCGGCGGTGGTGGTGAATCGAAGGAATTCAGGTGGGTTGCTTGGAAACGAGGTCGTCTGGGTTTGTATTGAACGAAATAGGGTTAAAATTGGGGGAAACAGCTAATTGCAAAACAGGTCCCTAAATTTCTGATTTTTTTTATTTATGGCACCGGGCCTCATTTGCCGACGTGGCGCCTCCAACATCAGCGCCACGTCAGATGGGCATTCCATTATATGGAACACCCAGGCGTTCCTGATCATCCTTGTAGTCAAATCACTTGTTATTATAATCATATGCTCGGATTATGCAATGCTTGCGTTCGATTATTTGCCTCATTTATCCTATGTTCATTTGTACCTCTTTTTTTTTTTTTAATCTAAAAAATTGTTGCTACTTGTCAAAATCGAATATCAATATTAATTAAGTACACATAACACATTTTACATTGCTATTCATTATTATTCAAACATTCATAATTCCAACACAATTCAACTCAAAAAATTAATTGTTAACAACAAAGTTTTACACCAACACCCTTTTATTTGATTGACTTTAGAGTACAGTTAGAGTGCAGACTGTAGCAACATTTAAATGATGTAGCACCTTGGTGAAGTTGAAGATCCATCTCAATTGAAGTGCATCATATATAATGTGCATCGCAAAATGCAGCCCACATATTTCACTAGTTACTATTGACGAATTTCATCATTTTCCGTGTATCGACCACGGGCACGTCCTCAACCACTAGTTGAAGTAAAAAGTTCCAATTGAAAAAATAATATAATCATTAATGTGGGGAGTTTTATGTATTAGAAAAAAATACCAAATATACTTTTGAATTCACCATTTCTAAAGATCCCTCTCCTATTTAAATAATAATAATAATAATAATAGAAAAAAGAAAACTTTTCTTAATTTTATAGGAAAGCCCCTTTTATACGATCCAAATTCCACAATAAGTGCATAAAAAAGCACAACCACATGGAGTAATTTTCTTTACATAAAACAATGTCGACTATTACATATTCGGAATTGTAAGAAAATCTATCGGAAAATGTATAAATTTTATTTTAACAATTTAATAACACCAAAAATTTTTGTTGGCAGTCTCATGCAAAAATTCCAATTTTGACATCTCTTAAAATATTCCCGTAAATTCTATCGCTACAGCAATTGCAAGATGGGTCCGGCTAAATGCACCCCCCAATCCCACTTTTTACACCCTGCAAACCGTCCTTTTCAATTATACCCCTTTAAAAATATGGAAAGAAACACTGCAATGGCTATGGCTTCTCTTCTCTTCACACGCCCTTCCACCCTTCTCCTTTCCTCCCCTTTTTCTTTCTTCATTGGTTCGGCCTCTTCCCTTACCTTCCTCACCTTCTTCTGCCCTCACAAGGCAATTGAAGTTTTTTCAGTTGCCATTAATAGCAGCCAAAGAAGGTTACGAAACTTAAAAAAAAAAAAAACTTTAACTACCCTTAAGCCAAGTAGTTGAAGAATGCACACAGAGAAATATATATATATATATATATATATATATATATATATAACATGGTATTCGATCCCAAGGGGTCGAACACCCCTTTTTTTCTTTTTTCTTTTTTCGGTTATGTTTCTTCTTCTTTCTCCTCTCTTCTTCCATGACAGCCAAAGCTTTTTGGGTTAATGGCAACCCAAGAAGCTTCTTCATTCTTATTCTCTCGCCCCCCCCCTGTTTGGGGGTGTGAAGAGGAAAGAGCAAGAAAAAAAAAAGGGAAGAAGAGAGGGGGTAAATTGGTAATTCTTAAAGATTAAAAAAAAGGGTGTAGAAATGGGATGGGAGGTGCATTTAGTTGGACCCTTGCAAGATTTCTAACCATCAAAATTAGGTGTAAGAAAAAGGGGTTTACAATATTAATATTGGTGCAAAAATTTAAGGGGAAAAAACCTAAAGGAAAGATCAATGGCAAAAAACCTATTTCAAAAGGAGATTGAAAATCAAGGGGGAAAACTTTCACATCAAAGGTGGATTCTATTTTTAAAAATGGGGCCAAATTTGGCCCCTTTTTACATTTCTCCCCCATCTTATTTTCTCTATTTTCCTCTCACATTATTTGGTTCAAGGGGAAAATTCCCAAAAAATAGAATTATTCCCCCTCACATTATTTGATGGAAGTTAAACATAGGTGAAAAAAAAAAATCCATATTTAGGTTTTTAGACCCAGCATTAATAGTGAAAGGAAGAAAATGGACACTAGCGAAATACGAATAAAATAAAAATGAATCAAAATTCGAGCAACCGAAAAGTTACCCTCAATGAAGAATGCCATGGGAAAATATAAAAAGTATATTTTTATTAACGTATGATAAAAAATGAATGCATGGAACTCCTACCATTCCCAACTCGTACTATAGAAATAAAAATAAAAATAAATGCAAGAAAACTATTAAAAAAAAACGTAGAACTATCAAACATGCACGCTGAAATGGATTTATTTGCTGTTGGAACAATTACATTTTCTTTTGCTTGATATGGGATCATAATTTGTGTAGTTACTTGCACGAATAAATTAAAATATATTTTTCCATGCTTCTTGTCTAAGGCCTTCAAAAATGTTTTTGTTTTAAAATGTATGTAAAACTTGAAACACAACTTTCAAAATGAGCCTCCATTTCTTTCGAAAATATATTGAGCGTGCTGGGGAAGATACATGTTTAAACTATATAATACTACATAAGGAGTAATATAGCTCACTTGAAATTTTAAAAAAACGACTCATAAAATAAGAATAATTGTACGGACACATTTAAAGGTCATACTTGAAAATGATATGATTGATATACATGTCATTTCCCAGTTGTCTCGTATCAATCACATTGAAACGTCATATGTCCAAATTATCAATTTACACAATTATATAAAATGGACTGGCATTGTTTGATCAAGCTAGTTGGAAGTTAAAATTAGTAATAATAGTAATAATAACACAAAAAAGGGGACATATAAAGCTAATCACGGGTGCAAGGAGTTTTGTGCCAAAGAAAATATGTCAAGTATACATGCGTATTCCCCATCTCTACAAATCCTTATTACTCTCTATTTTTTCAATAGTTCATCGACCTCCTCATTACTTTCAAAGGAAAAGAATGTTTCTATATGTTGGAATTCATTCATAAAGAAAGAGTATGCGAGTTATTATATGATCGTAGTAAGTTTTATTTATAAAAGAAAGTGTCGAACATACATATATTTTTACCTTTGTGAAAGATCTGTTTTCCTCCATATATCCATATATAAAAGTGCATTAGAGAGGATAAATATTTGTAGATAAAATTTTAAAATACATCACATCCAATTCTGATTTGACATCTATCGGTATTAGGTTTTTTATTAAAGACTCAGTTAAACACACCCTAAAAATTACACAAGACAACCACCTTCTAAATACTGAATCAATTTAGCGTACGATTAAGGAGTTCTTTGGGCCGGCCCTCAGGCTCAATGACCTTATTACACGTGTCTCGTGTCTCGTGTTGTCATAAAAGCATTTTTAATGAGTAGTGATATTAAGGGATGATGTGGAGGAAAGAGATAGAGAGGAGAATATTATTTTAATTGAAAAGAGAATAGAGGATGTGTAGTGTAAAAGATGGAAAAATGAAAAAGTCGGAGAGATGTAGAAATAAATTCAAAAATAATATAATAAAATAATAGCGGAGGATGTGAAGTTGGACTTCTGGATGTAGGGGTGGCACGGGAATTTATGGTAAAAAAGTGAAAAAAATGGGAAAAAAGTAGGGAATGTGAGAAAAAGAGAAAAAAATATGGGACCCCTAATTTTTTTGTGTGTCTCTATTTTTTCGTCATGTAAATAAAATAAAAATAGAGAATGTGGGGAAATTATACAATGGAGACGCTCTAAGAGGGGATATCGGGTCGCCTTTTTCCAGTCCAAAGTTTCAAATCAAGAAAAAAGAGACTTCCAGGGTTTTTGGTGTATATCGACGCGCCTTTCGGTATTCTTTGTCGATTAACTTCCGGTTCTTCCTTATCATTCATTGGAAAGTTTCGTTCTGCTATTAACTCCACACTTTCCTTTTCCTTTCATGAACGAGATAGCGAAGACGATCTCCCAAAGGCTCTTGCTTCCGGCGAAATCAGAGTCAAATCGCGCGTCGGTACGTTCTTATACCTGGTTCCGGGCCTTTGACGATATGACTGATACATATATGAAATTTATTCTTCTTTTTTTTTTTTTTTGGGGTTGGGGGGCTGATTTCCTTCAGGCTTCCGGGTGGTGATTGGATCTCTCCCTGGCCGATTAATAGGGATTGCTGTTGATTAGAGCTGTTGTCTTGTTTGTCGATTGCGCGGATGAGAAAGCGATTAGGGCAGAGGTCGACTCCTCCCGTTACCCCTTGTGCTTTTCCCTCTGACCGACCCGTGTTTGTCCCTTCTAGTCCGAGTGTTTACACTAAGTCCAATCTAAACGTTATTCTTTCACGCCTTCAACTTGATGATCGATATGTGTATCGACTCCCTTCTGAGGACGATAATCTCCTTAGTTTCCGAGAGGGTGAGACTGTTATTAGTGTTGACAGCATAAAGTGTGGCTTTCGTCTCCCTCTTCACCCTTTTATTGTTCTCTTCCTCAACTCCTTCTCCTTATCGCCGGGTCAGTTAACCCCTAACTCCATTCGTTCCTTAACGTATTTCCTCTTCGTGTGTCTTACGAATGGGATTGAGCGTAGTATTTCGGTGTGTAGGTTCCTTTTCGAGATGAAATTTGTTGAGAAGAAATCCCAATCTGTTCTAACTTAACTAGTGGTTGGAAGGCCCGGTTTCCAAAATCCGGCTTTTTTCCTTTTCCTACTGCTTGGTCAATTCCCCCGACTAGGTTGTATAATGATGTTCCCCCTCTATCTGAGGAAGAAGAAGGTGCCCTGGAGAGAGTGTGTGAGGCCTCGATTTCCCCAAAAAGGCCGTTTATGGTTGAGATTCTGACTGACGAAGTTCTTTCAGCCTTGTCAAACTTTGGTAGGTATCTCATATTATCTGCTTCAAATGTCATTGCACACCTCGATTGAATCTCTTCCCTTTTTGTCATTCTTGCAGAAAAGATGGGTGCCGAGAAGTTCAATGATGTGGTAATGGCAAGGATGGCGGCAAAGAAAAAGGCTGAAAAGGCTGAGGCAAAGAAAAGAAAGAGGATCACATCCAGTAACGTGTCGACTAGCGAGGGTGAGAGCAACATTGCTGTGGATGAAGGTGGTTTTGATCCATCGCCCGAGCTGAGTCACCATCCGACTGATAAGAACACTGTCCATACCGTTGGGTCGAGCACTTTCTTGCCCGTTCGGTCTCCAGTTGATACAGGGGAAGGGAAAAGTCATCGAATTGAACCAGCTGACACTGAGGGCACCCGGTCCGTACAATTTGCAGCCATTCCTTTGGCTAGGTCGAGGGGAATGGCGTCCGATCTTCCAATGCTTCCGGACTTTGTTGGTGCCCGTACTCGCTTGCAGGTGATTGACGACATTCAGTCATCAAAAGGTTATTTAGACATGGATCTCGTGAGGCGTCACAAACATCGCCCTTTCAACGAGCTTTTTTATGCTATGGCCACATCCGAGAGACAGGTGATTTCACCCTCATCTTATCCCCTCTCTTTGCGTCTCTCCTTCGCCCTTTTTCTAATTTGCTCTGCATGGTCGGCCTTTCAGGCTTTCACCTTTCGCCACCTGGCATTAAATCACATCACCGAGGTTGAAGTGAGGGCCAGTCAGTTAGGGAAGGTCGTCAGCGAGCGAAATGACCAACTGCGGGTAATTCGCGAGGAGAACGTTGCTTGTTTGAGGAAGATTCAGCTGTTGGAGGCCGACGTAAAATCTCTCGAAGCCAAGAAGGAAAGCCTGCTGGCAAAGGAAAAGGAGGATTCAGAGCTTATTATTTTCAAGGACCAGTCGATCAAAGCCTTTGAATCTGAAATTCAGTCTCTGAAGGAGCAACTGCTTCTGACCAGGGAAAGATCAATCGCTGAGTATATTGAGTCTGAAGAGTACCTCGATGCTGTTACTGAGGTCACCTTTAGAGAGATTGACAAACTCAAGCGCGAAATCATGGAGTGGTTTAAGTTGAATTGCCCAGGCCAATCATTCGAGGGGGCCCCTTTCTATATACCCGACGATAGTGATGAGGAGTAAAGTCAAGTGGTCGTTTTTTTGTTTGGCTCGAGGATCAGCTGGTTGACTGTTATGTAGATCCTGTCTTGGCTTATTGGCGATATTTTCCCCTTCTATTTAGCCTTATCCATTAGACTTAGTTGCGCATTTGTTCTGGCAGAGTTCATTTTGTTCTGCTGCTGCATTCGAGAACCCTAATTCTCTTGCCTTCTTAACAGTAATTACATAATTTAAGTAATTAATTAATAATATGGAACTTTTACGCAACTGTATCATAGAAAAAAAGTAAGTCCTTTAACAAGCTTAACCAAATATGAAGCATACTGTTTACTTATTTTTCCTTTAATTACCGGAGGGTCTTTTGATTGATGAAATTGAATATCCATAGATATGTAAATGCAAAAGCATAACATTGCACGCACGATATGTTTCGGATGTTCAATAAATTTTGTGTGGTAATTATTAATTGCACGCCACTTTGATTGAGAAGAAAATAAGGTTTGTTAGGATATATTCTTTTGATGTCGTCTTCAAACTCATTTCAACTATACATTTGTATGAGATCCACAACCGTTTGAATTCACATTTTCGTGAAGCATCAATTTTTACTCCTAGAATCACACAAAAAAAGATTTTAATGACAAAGAGTACCTAGGACAGTTGTGTAGTAGTCATGTGACTGGAAGCTTAGAAACTCCTGAATTACAACTATATACTAAATATGGTACCTCTTAATCTATTAAATCGTCAAGCGCCTATCATCAATGAAGATAAAGTAGAAGAGAGAGAATATCTGTGCTCATAAGTTGGAGGACAAAGTTCAGAGGTAGGAAAAGGTTAGTGGACATCAATTGAGTAGTTCTTGCCCTGAAGATCCGTTGAGGCCAAATTTACACCAACTGGGAATGGAAAAAGGTTGACAACAGATTTTCTCTTTATTGTTTTATCAACCGTCCATTTGTAGATAGGAGTGGGCAAATGGACCCAACCCGCCGGCCCGAACCGGCCTCCAAATGGGAAAATTGTTTTATTGGTCCGGGTCTGTTTTCGGGTTGGAAAAACCCAACCCGAAAACCAATCGGCTTGCAAATATATATATATATAATTTTTTTGCGCAATGACCGAACCGACTCAAGTTGGGCCGGATCGGTTTCGGGTCCCTACTTGACCCGGCCAACCCGATGCCCACTCCTATTTGTAGATGAAACTATGTGTTTTGGTTTCAGAAACTGTACATCTATATATGTTATGAACTCATAATGACTCTGATCAATGTCCTCCTCTCCTAGTCTCCTACCGTATTTTCTCTTATTCTCTAGTTTAAAATATTCAAATGAAGCTTCGGATATATCAATGCTAAAAGGGATTAGAAACTTGTAAAATTGAAGAATCGAATATTAATTTAAAAAAATAATGAAGTTAAATTTAGCGTGTGTTCGTCTCAATCTTTTTTCTACTTAATTTTAACTTCTGCTATTTAATCAAAATCAGACTTAGACATTAATAATACATCTCGAATTATTATTTAATATTATCCACACATAACCCATCTCGTACACCTCACTACACAAGTTGGTTTATAGCAAAATAAAAGTTTGCTCAAACATATGTTGAGGCTCTACAGCATTTCTTGGAAGCAATGTTCTTTCATTCAGGCTGGAATTGAGCTTCAGCTGAAACACACATTGTTTCTGTACTGTTATCAAGTTTGCTTTCTAGTCCTAATTTCACTTGATGTGTGCTCTTGACATCTACGGTGTACCAGTTGTCACACGAGAGAATAACCTGTGAAGATGTGCAGGGTGCATTCGTGCAGAAACGTGGGTGTTCATTAATACCTAGAGTTTCATCAATGTTTTTCCCCTACATGCGTCAAATTTTGATTTGACAGTCATAGGACCATGTGGGAGAGGAAATGATGGCAGTTTTCATATACTTCGTGATGGGGTTTTCATATCCTGGATGGTTGCCATTTTTAGCTACTTGTCTAATTATTCACTGGTCAAGAAACTATTAATTCAGGAGTACATTGTTTTCCCAATAGGAGAACATAAGTTTATTATTCCCTTTTTTTTTTTCCCCCTTTTTAAAAGGACTTTGATCATTGCATTTGGCTGCAACTGGCAACCTCTGCTAACTTACTGTTGCTTCATCAATTGCAGTGAGGTAGCTGGTGTCAACTTGACTGGACTTGGACACGCGTATCAAGTTCTGATGGATTCATCAACCGTGTAATAGATGGATACCATCAATATATCAATATCTTTAATTTTCCTTTACGGTAATGTGAAAATGTTGCATAAAATGTTCAAAATGAGCATTCAAATTTATTTTGAGATCATTAAACATATTTAGTCGACTTTCTAGATGTAAAGAATCACACCAATGTCCTGTCTTGTTGTCCGAGGACTAGGAAGCTAGCATGGGTAATAAATTGTGTGCGGAAGAGTCAGATGACAATTTATATATATCCCACTAAGGGCATGTTCTGTTTAATTTAAAACAATGCCAACCTAAAATTTCTTTTTCAACTTTCATTTTTTGACCATTCATTTGATTAATTTAACAATTGTTTTATTGTTATTATTTTTGCTACTTTTATTCATTTTCAACTGCACATTTTAACCTCTTTAAATTTAAGTTTGTATTAAACATACTGAATAGAGTATTGTTTTGTTGTAGAGTGAACCCCCCTCTCCCCTCCCTCTTTTTTTTAAAGCTTGTTTTCTTATTGGTTTTGATTTATTTTATCAATTTATTCGCATGGGTATATTAATGTAGAGTTTTGTGTTTTTTCAGTCTGATTTGTGTATTTGATCAAGAGCTTGTCCGGTAAGCTTCTTCGTGAAAGAAAAGTGATTTTTCTTGGAAAATTTGTGTTAAAAGGTAAGGAAGCTCATGGAGAAGTCTGATAAATAATTTCAAGTATAAGAAAAAGTAGTTAATTTAAACTTTGTTACACAAGCGGCAACTGTTTTAATATCTATTGTTCTGAATTTCATTTTATGCTATTGTTGTGATTTTCATTTTACACAGGCATTGATATTTTATTTTATTATAATATTCCCACCTTATTCCCAGCCACCCTTTCTCCCTCCCTCCCTCCCTCTTCATAGAGTTACATTCTGTATTTGTGAAATATAGCATCAACTAAATGGCTGAGCAATCTTATATCATCTATGCCTGGCATCAAAAAAACAAAAAAAGATTTTATCAGGAAATCAATGGCCTGATAAAAACAGTCTTATGAAATGCAGGACGGATCCTGCTCAGGTTATCCTAAATTTATTGAACTTACACGCAACTTCTTAGCCTACTGAGTGGGTAACATGTACGAGTTTGCATTTACATGGATTGAGCTTGGAATTGACATCTCTTATACCTTGACTCAGGTGCACCTGATTTTTCAACGGGGCAAGTTAGATGGAGAAGCCACCATCCTGATAAAAATTTCCGTCCACACTTGACATTCTTCGATTAAGTGTTGTTTTAATTGGAATATATTTGACTCTCAAATGGAATCTGGGTGACAATATATGCATGTAGAAGATACTGTAGCGATTCAAAAAAAAAAAAAAAAAAATTTTTTTTAAATTTCCGTTTTTAACGAATTTTTCCCCAAATCTCGTCTAGCCCTAAAATTAACAACCCTAATTTTAACCTATTTTCCCCCAATTCCTAAACCCTAATTCCGAATTTCAGCCCCCAAATTCGAGAAGAACACGAACCCTAATTCTTGCCTCCCAAGACTTTCCAAAATTAAAATGATTTATCTTCCTAAATTAAATTATCTTACCTTCCTAATTTACGACCCTAAAACTCCTGTATAAACACCTCTTTACACACAAATCATTCACAGAAATTCACGGTAAAATTTCTTACTCGAGTTGTTTTTTTCTCTCTCGAGCTCTCGATCTCTTTCTCTGCCTCTCTCTCTCTTACTTTGAACACGCCCGCCAAAGAATGGTGGCACACGATGGCGCCGCCGACGTGGTTTCCACGAGAACCGAGGCGTAGGTCGGCCGAGACGCCTCGTCTCCAGCTTTTTCTTTTTCCTTCCCAAAGTGAAACTCGGTGTATCACGAGAATGAGGGAAGAAGACGAAGCCTGGGTTTTATTTTCGTTATTTGCACCCCTGGTCCCTGAGCTTTCTTAGTCTATTTTAATTAGTCCATTACTTTATTTATGTACTTAGCCCAAAGGTTTTCAATTCCTTCAATTTAGTCCTTCAATTTTAAAGTCTGGTCAATTGCAGTCAAGACCCATGGCTTTCCAGTTGACTTACGACTTAGTCCTCTGTATTTTATTTATTCCACAAGTCCTAAAGTTTTTAAATTATTTTCGATTTAGTCCAATAGTTTTCAAATTCGGTCAATTGCAAATTTGACCTCTAATTTTATTTGACCTTCAAATTAGTCCCTCAAATTCTCCGATTTTACAAATTAGTTCCCAACTTTTCAAATTTAGCGATTTCAATCCCTAAACTTTTTATTTATTCGATTTCAACCCTACTTTTAAGAAATCCTTTTACTTTTGAGACACCGCTTACCCAAGAGACTTAATAAGAGTTCATTTTATTATTTTTAGGACTAGACGAGGCGCTGACAACCTAGCAATTTGCGTAACTAAGGCTCTAACTCACGAATTAAGGTAGATCTCTATCTACAAATATTTTTACTTTCAAATCACGCATAGATAATTTATTCTTATTACATGTTTATATGTGGTGCGTATTTCCATGAGATTATGTGCTATTTATTAGCATAAGAGAATTTGCTTGATCAAGCCCGGACATGATATTATTATTGCTTAAATGCAATCAATTATGAGAATTTTCTTGCTTTAATGCATGAGATTAGACTTGAACTTGTATTTATTACTTGTTCATGAGATTTACTTGGATTACATAAGCATGTATATTATATGTAATATTGAATTGTTATCTTTGGCAGAGATCTAACTGAAAGGTATTTCTATGAAATACTCATATTTCCTTGACCAAATATTTGCAGATCGAGGGTTCTTTGGCGTGGCGAATGGCAATGGACCCAATTACGATTTTATTTAAATTATTTAGTTGAGACTCAATTTTATCTTATTATTCCAAAATATCATGTTTAAACAATTGTGATTGTTTGATTTTAAAGTTTAAATAATATTCCGCACAATTAAATTCTATATATTACCGTTGCTTAAATTTTCAAAAGTTCGTTTGAAAAGTGACATGGCATTTCGAGTCATTGAACTCGCTGCGATAGCTTGGTATCGTGAGCATTCGCCATTGAATCTGGGAACTAAGTGCTATGCAAGTGGACAAAGTGCTACACCATAGGGTGGGAGCCACCTCTTGAACCCGTAGGAGCCACCTCTAGAATCCCAACGCCTGGCGACAGATCCTGAGATAGTTCGATCGCGACGCGGACGTGGCGAGTCCAACGGGGGGTGATTGTAATACCCTAGAATGCCAGACCGATTAGGAGAGGTTAAAAGGATTGATTCGTGTTACTCAAACCAACAAGGTGCACCTTCTTTTCCGGAAGCCCATCGTTAGAAACTCCACGCTAAGTCGCTGCGTTTGACCTGGAGCAATTCTATGATGGGTGACCCCTGGAAGTTTTTCCTAGGAGCATGCGAGTGAGACAAAGCATTAAAAGACTACGATGTTGGTACAAAGGGGAACGAGACGGTCATTACGGTTTGGTATCGAGAGCAGTCTATGTTTACAGAGACTTGTAAAATTTTTGAAAAAAAAAAGGGTTTTAGCGACATTTTAAAGAGGTTCCACACGCCATCGCCGCTCTCCGCCAATTCTTCCAAGGTAATGTAAAAGATTCACGCTATTTATTTACTTATTTTTGGATACTGACTTAGAAATTTTATGAGAACTTTGAGAAGATTTTGTATCCGATTAGAAGAAAACGAGTTGAGCATAAATTTTAATAAATATTTTTCCTTACGCCCTCGAATTTAGCTAAGAGAAACATTATAACCCCGACTAATCGACCTTGTGTAATTGGACTAGGAGATGGTCGGGAATAATAGGACCATTGCCGACTATGCCCTAAATGCTATCTTGGACTATCGTAACCTTAGGGCCCACTATATTGGTATGGGGATACCAGGATCGGGTGGAGCGCAGATGCGAAGTTTCGCTAATGCGCCATTAGGTGGGGATTGGAGACAAATGATGTACAATCCATTAACCACTTGATTGACACCCTAAGCCCTCATAATCGAGAGGTGGCTAATAAGATCCTCTACGAGACATGGCGTGCTACAGATGGAGCCGCATTAATACGACGCATTCTGTGAGGCATTGGTGCACTTCTGGCCAGTGTACCGAAATCAAGGAGTAGTTCAGCCCCAACCTGGACCCCAGCAAGTGCCAGAAGAGGACCCGGAGGAGGATCCTGAAGAGGAGCCGGAGTATGAACCTCAGGAAGAGCCTGAGTACGAGCCTCAAGAGGAACTACAGGCAGAACCTCAAGAAGAGGATGTTGAGGTAGAGCTTGAAGAAGAACAAGAAGAGAATGAAGAGGAAGAACCAGGGGAGGTCTCAGAAGCAGAGTCCAATATCACTGATGATGATTAGATAGATGGGCTAGTAGAAAAACTTTGTCAGTAGATGATTCATTATTTATTTTGCAACTTCATTTATGTACCTTATCGGGAATTTGAGATTTCAATAAAGTTATCTATTTTGATTCATCGATGCTATTCTCTGTTTCCTAATTGAGATGACTTCCTCTACCTCTGTATTGAACACTTATTATTCAAACGCAATAAACCAACTTTTTGTCTTGTCAAGGTCATGGCACGACAATCAGATATTATCAGAGAGCTTTTGGCAACGGTGCAAGCGCTAAGGCAAGCACCACCTGCACCAGTTGTGTCGACCGTTGAGCAATTTCGTAGGTACAACCCTCCTACATTCAACGGCGGCAAGGATCCACTCGCAGATGAGGAATGGTTGCGTCAGATAGAGAACATCTTCGAGCACATCGAATGCCCAGAGAATAAGAAAGTGGCGCTAAGTTCATCTTTGCTTGGTCCCGCAAAGATGATGGTGGAGCTTGACCATGCAATCAAAAACTCAAGTTCAACGGGCAGCAGAATTTGGGCCGATTTTCAAGGAGCAGATCAGGAAACATTCTTTCCCAAGGGTTACGAGATAAGAAGGAGGCGGAATTCTTAGCGTCTTGTCCAGGTGACATGGAGATTGTTGCCTATGGCGAAAGTTTGAAGAACTTTCACAAGCATGCCCCACACCTGGTGGATACAGAAAACAAGAAAGCCCGACGCTTTGAACGCTGGTTCGCGAAAGGACATTCGTAGAATTGTGACGGGCCATGAGTTACCCACCTATCGGGAGGTGGTGAAGAAGGCTCAAGCTATATGCTTTGCGGATGACGAGCCTGAGGAGAAAAGTTACCCAAAGGATCAAGGGAAGAGAAAGTGGCAAGACAACAAATGTAATAAGAATAATGCTCCCAACAAGAAGCCCGGTGGTGGATCAACCTGGAGGATCGGCCAGAACCACCCCACCCCGCCTCTAAGTGTGGAAAGCCACATCGTGGGAATGTCTCTGGGGCAAGGGAGTGTGGCACAGTGCGACCAACCGGGCCATATGATATCAGAATGCCGTTCTACTTCGACCAGGAGCAACAAGCCAGCCAAGCCAGCTGAGCATGCCAAGAAAGGAAAAGCTAGGGTGTTTGCGATCACCCGTGAGGATGCTAGCCAGGACAATGACGTGATTGTGTATGCTATCAATCTCCCAGATTCCCTGTATATGTTTTAATCGATTCGAGCTACGCATTCCTTTATGTCTATTGCGCTTGACTAGGTGTTTGGAACTAGTAGGAGAAGAAAACTAAGAGCACACTTGTGAAGTTAGGGTTTACCATCGGGAGGAGCGATTGATACTAACACGATAGTTAGAGTCAGATGGATAGATTTACGGACGGGTTAATTTTGGGAGCGGACTTTGCATGTGATTAAGATGAAAGACTTTGATATTATATTAGGAATGGATTGGTTGAGTAGTAATCATGCAACCATCGTGTGCCATGAAGGAGGTCATTTTTCGCAGAAATGGAGAGGAAGAGTTCAAATTCTATGGGTCTAAGATTAGGTGATTCTAGTCTCATCTCGCCATCGAGGCGGAAGTTGTTATCCAAGGAAGGTTACCAAGGATTCTTGGTCAATCTCCAAGGGCAACTGACGGAGGGACTAACCCCGGACCTTGTGCCTGTTGTACAAGAATATCTTGACGTGTTCCCAGAAGACTTACCAGGAATTCCACCAGAGAGGCAAGTGGAATTTGGCATTGACTTGGTGCCTGGGGCCACTCCTGTCTCCAAGGCCCCATACCGGATGGCACCCAAAGAGTTACAAGAATTGAAAGTCCAATTGGAGGAGCTTCTTGAGATGGGTTTTATTCGACCAAGTGTATCTCCGTGGGGAGCCCCAGTATTATTTGTTAAGAAGAAAGACGGGAGCATGAGGATGTGTATAGATTATCGTGAACTGAACAAGTTGACAATAAAGAACAAGTATCCTCTCCCGAGGATTGAGGATCTATTCGATCAGTTGAAGGGAGCAGCTATTTTCTCAAAGATCGACTTGAGGTCGTGCTATCACGATTGAAGATTAAGTCCAGTGATATACCGAGGACGGCATTCCGGACACGCTATGGGCATTATGAATTCACGGTGATGCCCTTCGGCTTAACCAATGCCCCAGCAGTATTCATGGACTTGATGAATAGGGTCTTTCATGAGTTCTTGGATAAGTTTGTCATCGTCTTTATTGATGATATACTAATCTATTCGAGAGACCCACGACAACACGAAGAACATTTGAGGACCGCACTGAGTACATTGAGGAAGGAGAAGCTTTATGCCAAATTCAAGAAGTGTGAATTTTGGCTTGAACGAGTTGGTTTCCTAGGCCACATTGTGACCGCCAAGGGAATCGAAGTAGACTCTTCCAAAGTTGAGACTGTGGCTAATTGGACTAGGCCTGCTGATGTTGGTGAGGTAAGGAGTTTTCTAGGATTACCGATACTAATGCGATTCATAGAAGATTTCTCAAAGATAGCGGGACCTTTAACCCAATTAACCAGAAGGGCGTGAAATTCAATTGGACGGATAAGTGTGAGCGAGCTTCCTGTGAATTGAAGAACAGGCTAGTATCTCCGCCTTGCTTGACCATCCCCGGCGCTCGTAGGGTTTGTCATTTATTGTGATGCATCGAAACACGGATTGGGTTGTGTACTCATGCAGAAGGAAAAGTCGTGGCTTATGCTTCCAGCGCTGAAGCAAGACGAGCAAAATTACCCGACCCATGATTTGGAGCTCGCGGCAGGTAGTGCATGCTCTAAAGATTTAAGGCGTCACTATCTATACTGAGTAAGTGTAGAGATCTACACCGACCACAAGAGCCTCAAATACTTCTTCACCCGTATGAGCCGAACATGAGGCAACGATTGGCGTGGTTAGAGCCGGTAAAGGATTACGATCGCACTATACTTTACCATCCAGGTAAAGCTAATGTAATTCTTGCGAAGATGCTTTGAGCGTAAAGAGCAAGGGACAAAGTGGTCAAAGACATTAGCTCTTTACCGCATCAATTTTGATGTACGAGATTTTGAGAATTTGAGGATTGAAGTTATTGCTCGTCGACCAAATGCCGCCAGACTAGCAACTCGATCGTTAAGCCGGATCCGAGAAATCGGATTATTCTTGCATTTAAGAATGATCCGCTTCTCGGAGAAGATCAGACTAAGCTCAGATCTTGGGAAGAGAATTGGTTTTGAAGTTTCGCCGAACCGAGCACTTATGTTCGTGAGGTCGCCTTCGCAAGTGTCTTGAAGGATGACCAGATCGTAGACGAGATAATGATCAAGCTCATTCAAATTATCTTACGGCTCATCCTGGTGGGACCAAGATGTCTGAGATTTCGTAGTAATGCGTTTTGGTGGAGAAATATGAAAGGAGGTATCGCCCGGATTTGGCAAATCGCTAGGTGTATGGTCCGCGGCCCAGTGAAGAAGCGCAGTAACATCGGAGAGGCCATCGTGGCTTTTGAATCCGCTAGAGATACCCGAATGGAAATGGGAGAAGATAGCTATGGACTTCGCCGTAAGTCTTCCAAAGGCAGTAAGGGGCATGATGCTATTTGGGTCATCATTGATCGACTCACTAAATCCGCACATTTTACTCGCCCATTCGCATGCGACTTGTAGTATGGATCACCGGCACAAGTATATATCGAGAGATCGCTCGACTTCACGGAGTACCGGTGACTATAGTAACCGACAGAGATCCAAGATATACATCAAGATTTTGGAAGAGCCTTCGTGACAAATGATGGGTACTAAGTTGACGTTTAGTACACCTATCATCCTCGCAGACCAGATGGATGCGATCACCGGAAGCGAACTATCTCGTGACTTTAGAGGATATATGTTGAGAGCATCGTGCTTGACCTCGAGGGCAATTGGGAAACCCATTCCGCCATTGGTGGAGTTCGCATACAATAACGGCTTTCAAGCTACTATTGGTATGGCTCTTATGAAGCACTATACGGTGCGTCGATGTCGTTCGCCCGCCTATTGGGATGAAGTCTGAGAAAGAAAGATGTTGGGACCGTAACTCCTTGAAAGGACAAGAGAAGCTATTGAACGGATCAGATCTAAGATCAAAGCCGCCAAGACAGACGAAAAAGCTATCTTTGATAGAAGAAGAAAGGATTTAGAGTTTGACCTGGCGAAAAGTATTTCTTAAGATCGCACCAATGAGAGGAGTTTTTCGCTTTGGAAAGAAGGGAAAATTGAGGCCTAGATTCATTGGCCCATTCGAGATATTAGAAAGAGTTGGGAACGTGGCTTATCGTCTGGCCCTACCTCCAGAACTCTCAGCAGTACATAATGTATTCCATGTTTCCTTACTAAGAAAGTATGTACATGATCCTAGCCATGTGGTGAACGTTCAGTCAGTTGACGTTCGACCAGACTTGACATATGAGGAGGCGCCTGTGCGCATTTTGGAGAGAAAAGTCCAAATGCTCAGAATAAAGAAGTTCCGTTAGTTAAGGTCCAAAGGGTAAACACGCCAGAGGAGGCCACCTGGGAAAAAGAAAGAGATATTCTAGAGAAGTACCTGCACTCTCATTAATCATGTAAGTTAAATTTCGAGGACGAAATTATTTTAAGTAGGAGAGGTTGTAGCGATTCAAAAAAAAAAAAAAAAAAAAAAAATTTTAAATTTCCGTTTTTAACGAATTTTTCCCAAATCTCGTCTAGCCCTAAAATTAACAACCCTAATTTTAACCTATTTTCCCCCAATTCCTAAACCCTAATTCCGAATTTCAGCCCCCAAATTCGAGAAGAACACGAACCCTAATTCTTGCCTCCCAAGACTTTCCAAAATTAAAATGATTTATCTTCCTAAATTAAATTATCTTACCTTCCTAATTCTACTTAATTCTAAAACTCCTATATAAACACCTCTTTACACACAAATCATTCACAAGAAATTCACGGTAAAATTTCTTACTCGAGTTGTTTTTTCTCTCTCGAGCTCTCGATCTCTTTTCTCTGCCTCTCTCCTTTGAACACGCCCGCCAAAGAATGGTGGCACATTTGATCGGGGCCGCCGCGTGGTTTCCTGGCGGAGAACCGAGGGTCGGTCTAACGAGACGCCTCGCCTCCGGCTTTTTCTTTTCCCTTCCCAAAGGAAACTTCCGATTGCAGGTACGAGAATGAGGGAAGAAGACGAAGCCTGGTTTTATTTTCGTTATTTGCACCCTGGTCCCCGAGCTTTCTTAGTCTATTTTAATTAGTCCATTACTTTATTTATGTACTTAGCCCAAAGGTTTTCAATTCCTTCAATTTAGTCCTTCAATTTTAAAGTCCGGTCAATTGCAATAAGACCCATGGCTTTCGGTTGACTTACGACTTAGTCCCCTCAGATTTTATTTATTCCACAAGTCCTAAAGTTTTAAATTATTTTCGATTTAGTCCAATAGTTTTCAAATTCGGTCAATTGCAAATTTGACCCTCTAATTTTATTTGACCTTCAAATTAGTCCCTCAAATTCTCCGATTTTACAAATTAGTTCCCAACTTTTCAAATTTAGCGATTTCAATCCTAAACTTTTTATTTATTCGATTTCAACCCTACTTTTAAGAAATCCTTTTACTTTTGAGACACTGCTTACCCAAGAGACTTAATAGAGTTCATTTTATTATTTTTAGGACTAGACGAGGCGCGATAACCTAGCAATTTGCGTAACTAAAGGCTCTAACTCACGAATTAAGGTAGATCTCTATCTACAAATATTTTTACTTTCAAATGCTTGCATAGATAATTTATTCTTATTACATGTTTATATGTGGTGCGATTTCCATGAGATTATGTGCTATTTATTAGCATAAGAGAAATTTGCTTGATCAAGCCCAGACATGAGATTATTATTGCTTAAAATGCAATCAATTATGAGAATTTTCTTGCTTTAATGCATGAGATTAGACTTGAACTTGTATTTATTACTTGTTCATGAGATTTACTTGGATTACATAAGCATGTATATTATATGTAATATTGAATTGTTATCTTTGCGCGAGATCTATCGAGTATTTCTATGAAATACTCATATTTCACTTTTGACCAAATATTTGCATCGAGGGTTGTCAGGCGTGGCGAATGGCAATGGACCCTTACACGATTTTATTTAAATTATTTAGTTGAGACTCAATTTTATCTTATTATTCCAAAATATCATGTTTAAACAATTGTGATTGTTTGATTTTAAAGTTTAAATAATATTCCGCACCATTAAATTCTATATATTACCGTTAAGCTTAAATTTTCAAAGTTCGCTTGAAAAGTGACGTGGCATTCGTGTCATTGGAACTCGGAAGATTCTACAGAATCGGTCGCATTTTGCCATTTTCTAACCAAAAAATAATATGAGATAGAAGAGGGGAGGGGGGGTGGGGTGTTAGCGAGAGTTCTCAACAATGGTATTGAGGAAGTGACTAGTATATATATCTTAAATCCTTTAGATTTGCATTCTAGTTGAAGTATCCTCGATTCCTGTGTAAACTACGTGCCTACATTATGTTTCATTGTTGAATGACTTCATTTAAATGTTTAAGCTTTTACAGATATGACAGATCTTGTAATGCTCGGAGTTCTAAATACCCGATTCATTTAAATGTTTAAGCTTTTACAGATATGACAGATCTTGTAATGCTCGGAGTTCTAAATACCCGGAACGCTACGTCACCATACTAAACTAACTTTTGAAAACCAAAAGCAAAAGTAATAAGCAAAAATTTAAACTTTGTGGAATATTATTTATTAATCAATATTGACTTTTCAAACATTGAAATAAACTAATGTGGAAACAAATTAATGAGATAATAATAAAACAAATAGTTTAATATTTCATTAAAAATGGAAAATCTTAAATGAGCTCTTAATAAATTCTTTATTATTCCATCGCCCAATGTCGCCCCATCAACTCCTCAACCTATAAATGTTTGGTTTAAAGAAACTATGAGTATATCTCGCGCATGATAATAATTCATATTACATATAAACGTGTGATTATGTAATCCAAGTAATAAATATCATGAACAAGTAATAAATACGAGTTCAAGTGTAATCTCATGCATTTAAGGAAGCTTGTAATAAAGCAAATAATTCATGGAAATACGCATCATAGACAACACATTATAAAAAATAATCATCTATGCATATTTTGAAATTAAAAAAAAAAAAAAATAGTTGCAGATAGAAATCTACCTTAATTTGGGAGTTTGAGTCTTAAAAACTACACATCTCTAGCGTTATAGAACCTCATCTAGTCCTAAAATAATTAAAATAACTCTAATTAGGCTATTGGGTAAATAAAGTCTAAAAAATAAAGGAAAATGATAAAAGTAGTATTAAATCAAATAAAATATGAAGTTTATGGATTTAAGTGGCAAAATTTCAAAATTCGAGGCTAATTTGCAAAATTAGAGAATTTTAGGGACTGATTCGGAAGTCAAACGATAGTTGAAAGGCCAAATTTGTAATTGACCGTGATTGAAAACTAGTGGACTCAATTGAAAATGAATTAAAACTTGAGGATCTCTTTTGTAAATAAAATATGGGGACTAAATTGAAAGTCAACCGAAGTTATAGGGTCAAATAGAAATTGACTAGATCTGAAAATTGGAGGACTCGATTAGATTAAAATAAAACTTTAGGATCTCTAAATTAAATAATATATAATGACCAACTAAAAATATTTAATAGAGCTCAGGGACTAAGGACGTTAATAATAAATCTGAAGCAATTAAACCCCTCATTCACACGAATTTAATCGGGGAAGAAGGATGGAGGTCTCGGCTGCTGCTTCTCGTCGCCACCACCGCTGCGGCTGTTGCTGTCGAAGAAAGTGACAGGCGAGAGAGACACAGCGAGAGAGAAAGAAGAGACGGAGAGAGATCGCGAGAGAGGGAGAGAGATCACGGGAGGGTGAGACAGAGGCGATGGTGGAGGCGGTGACCTATGGCGACGCCGGCGAAGGCAATCGGCAGGTCCCCCATCCTATTCCTCAATTTCTACTCCTCCTACACTCTTTTCTCTCGATAATGACTCTAGCTATGAATGCATAAATGAAAAATTGAAAGAGGACGAGGGTGAGGGATTGCTGAAACTTGTGGGTTACTGTGAATCACAAACGTGAATAGAGTGTGGTATATATCGGAGTTTTAGGGTAGTAATTAAGGAAGTTAGTATAATCTAATTAAGGAAGACTGTGTAATTCGAATTTTGGTAAGTTGTTGAGCACCAAGATTAGGGTTAGGGTTTCTGATTCGGGGCTAAGATTTAAATCCGAGTCGGGGTTTTAAAATTGGGGATAAATTTAAAATTAGGGTTAATTAAATTAGGGCTAAACGAGAATTGGGGAAAAGAAGTTGGTTTCAGCTGAGTTTTCAAGTTGAAATTTTTGGATTGCTACAGATCCATCTAAGTTTTGTCTTTGAATTTTTTGTTTCCATGTACACGTATAAATACATTTGCCTAGGCACTTTACCTAAACATATAAAAAAATTCACGTCGATGCTACTTCCCCTCTGCTATAAAGATAAGACTTGGTTTGACTTTCAGTTAGTTTAAGAAATTGCAATTAATATTGTTGAAAAAGTAAATTTTAGTTGTATTTTTTCAAATATACCCTTGCATTTGTGGGATGGAGAGAGTGGGATTTTTGACTGCTTATTAAATACGATTCCTCATCGTAGAGCACGCTTGATAAAAAAGAACTTAATATCTTGTGAAATTCTAGGCTGAACTGCTTCTCGAGTCATACCTATGATTTTGAAGGAACTAAGGGACACACGAGTTTTTTCCACAAAGTATATTGTGGCATCCTTGGCTCCCTTGGTATTTCCTTCACATTTTTCCATTTGTTATCTTTTCCATAGCCTTTCTTTGACAGCTTGCGGAGATTGTTGATGAGGAGAAGTTAATTTCAGATGACATCATAATAAATCTTCTCTCAAAGAGCCTTGAGGAATCTCAAGCTAAGGGTGAGACGATCTTTATTCTTGATGGATTTCCTCGGACTCTAAGACAGGAGGTAAGCATTAAGTTCTGCCTGTTAAGCAAATACCAAAGCATTTGATTGGATTTAGAGAGTTACTGATTGGCCATACATAAATTTAATTTGTATTACATAGCAGTGATCTCATCTCCAGCATAATGCTTTTCCTGCACGTAGGAAATCTTGGAGCCGGTCACAGACATCGATTTGGTAATTAATCTGAAGCTCCGAGAAGAAGCATTGATCGCCAAATGCCTTGGAAGAAGAATTTGTGGTGAGTGTGGAGGGAATTAAAATGTTACCTGCATTGACATTAAAGGGTGAATATGGAAGGCCAAGGATGTACATGCCTCGCCTTCTCCCTCCTCCAAATTGTGAATCCCAATTAATTACTCGGTCGAATGACGGCGAAGACGTTGTTAAAGAACGCCTAGAAGTCTACGATGAGAAGGTAAAACATCTATCAAACGTAGTCTTAGTGAAACCAGATAAAATACGAAGTAAAAATCGTATCGTTGAATGCTAGTACTTATTTCTGTAGAGTGATGTTCACTTTGCAATTCTCATTGTAATTTTTTATGCTGGTTCATGTCTTCTACTGATACGCTTACTCAATGTTAGTTCTAATAGCCTCAATCCCATATTGCCTGGAAAAGTAAAGCAATACTGATTTATAAGTAAAGAAACATTTTTGTCGAAAGCCCAATACTGTGTGGTATAGACCCAAAGCCTATAATATCGACCATAATGCGTATTCTGGGTCCTTCAGCTTGATGGATGAGTATATAATTCATCAGTTACATAAATTCTACTCTATAATGCGTAATATTTTGTATTTTGAAATCCCAAATTTGTAGAGCCGACCGGTCGAGGAATTTTACCGTGCACGTGGGAAGTTGTTGGAGTTTGATCTTCCTGGAGGAATTCCCAAGTCCCTGGACGAAGTTACTTCAATCTTTGTATGTTGATGATTACAAAGACAAAATCAGCTGCAGCGTAAGTTGAGATAATGTTCAGTAGAGTTTCTCTAGGTATGTTGTTCATTCTTTGAATGTGAAATTTCATGTGTATATTATGCGGATATATGATATATAATGCCAATTTTTTCTTTTTGGGCAATGTTTCTTTGCTCTTTACTTGTGCGTGAGATTTGTACGTGTAAATTTTCTACTTGTTCACGATGGGGATCGAGTGTTTAGAGAGGAAAAAATGACAAAACATGAAAACTAGAAAATGTTGTTACACATAATATTCGTGGGAATCTTGAGCTATCTCTGTAGGCAAAAATGGTAGAGGTGACAATCCTGTAACAATTGATTTTGTTTAGCGCTGATTCTATGGGATGCAGACCATCTTTTACCACCAAAAAAAAAAAATTGTTAGTGGTTATACAGGCTGTAAGATTAGTTGAAGTGTTTTCCCACTTATTTGGTGGGATACGGGTTCAATGTCAAGGTGAGAACTTTTCGTGAGACGATTGTACTATCTTACATGGTTGTTGATCCAACAACTTATTGAAGATTTTCTCCAGATGTAAATATTTTTTTTTCTTTTTTTTTTTTGAATGACATGTAAATTTGTTGATTTTTACAACAATGATGATATCGTCTTATATCTCATTTTCTTCATAAGAAATACTTTCCTTGAGGTCTTGAAGTCCTATGCTAAAATACAAAAAATTGAAAAGCAGTACTTATTGTTCAAAAGGCCAATAATAAACCACTCATCCGAGTATGCATGATGGATTTTTCAGAAAGTATATCTAGAGCTTATTTGTTATAGATCCTGTGGAAATAATCGGTGATATATATTGTGTAATATTTAATTTAAGTTATCTTGTATAGTTTCCTTATGTAAATAGGAGTCTTTTATGGTAGGATGATTATCTCGTTAGTTAGGGATTCTTTCCATATTTTTAGGAGGTTTTGTGCTATAAAACTATTCCATTGTGTACACATTATTTATCAATCAATAATATATTATTCTCTCTCCCGTCTGTCTACATGGTATCAGAGCTAGGGTTTCCAAAATAACCCAGTCATGGCAGACGAAGAGAAGAATTCGAACACTGAAGGAAAAGGGGCAGTCAACACACACAGTCTTGATAACTCATCCTTCCAATTCACGATTGAAAAACTGAATGGAAAGAATTACCTTGAATGGGCACAATCCATCAGGCTCGTGATTAACAGCAAAGGAAAATTAGGGCACTTGACTGGTGCAATAAAGAGGCCGTTAGCCAACGGCTCGCAACAGCAAGGATGGGATTCTGAGAATGCTATGGTGATGACGTGGCTGCTGAATTCCATGATCCCACCGATCTCCAAGACATACATGTTCCTCCCTACAAATGAAAAGAGGTTTGGGGCCTTGATGAAGGAGACGTATTCCGACCCAGAAAATTACTCCCACCTTTTCGAGCTGAATACGCGACTATGGAACCTGAAGCAAGGCGAGAGGAGTGTGACTGAATATTATCTCGAATTAAAAGCTCTTTGGCTAGAATTGGATCTCGCGTATGAAGAAAGCTGGGAGTGTTCGGGTGATAGTGTGAAATTCAAGAAGAGGTTGGAGAACGAGAGAGTTTTCGAGCTGTTAGCTGGCCTTAATTCACTGCTCGATGACGTACGAGGGAGAATCTTGGGGAAGAAGCCACTCCCATCGACTCGTGAAGCTTTTGTAGAGGTGAGACGAGAAGAAAGCAGGCGATCTGTTATGCTTAGAGAAGACGATCGAGGCCCAGTGTTTGAGAGTGGATTTCAAGTGTCTAGTGGATCTAATGGGCCAAAGACTGGTGAGCCTCCAAATGGGCAAGTGGATTATTATAAGAATAATAATAGTGGGTTCTACACTAAGGGTAACGGGTCAAGTTCGTCGGGCCCAAACCAACAAAGAAAAAGACCATGGTGTGATCACTGTAAAAAACTTGGACGCAAAAAGGATGAGTGCTGGGAATTGCATGGGAAGCCGGCTAATTGGAAGTCACGAAATAAAAACCAAGGGTACCAAGCTGCTGTGGAAAAACAGAATTGTGAAAAGGACAAGATGAAGTGTATGTTCAATCAGGAATAGTTAGATCAACTGTATCAAGTGTTCACTAGCTTCAAGGCCTCCGATAAAGTCCCTAATGCCTCCACAGGTACATTGGCCCATAAAGGTAATACACCAATCGCTTTTACTTCTCAAAATGAATTCCCATGGATATTGGACTCAGGTGCATCTGATCACATGACCGGGTCCCATAAAAAATTCAACACCTATTCTCCCTGTGCTGGTAATATGAAAGTTAGAACTGCGGATGGTTCCCTCTCCTCTGTTGCTGCGAAAGGGAACATTCATCTGTCCGATTCAATTATGTTAGAATCTGTATTGCACGTGCCAAACTTGACTTGTAACCTACTATCCATTAGCCAATTAACGAAGCATTTGAATTGCTCTGCTAATTTTTTCCCATCTTATTGTGTTATTCAGGACCTATCATCGGGGAAGACGATTGGTCGTGCTGAGTATGAGGGCCTATACTACTTTGACGATACCTACCGGAGTAACAAGTCACTAACTGCGATATGTGATTCAGTTTCCTCTAGTAAAAATAATGTTATGTTATGGCACTTTAGGTTGGGTCATTCTAGTTTTCAATATATGCAACATTTGTTTCCTCATTTGTTCGTCAATAAAGACATTTCCAGATTACATTCTGAAATTTGTCAACTTGCAAAACATCAGCGTAGATCATATACAACATCTAATTATCGACCCTCCAAACCATTCAGTTTAATTCATAGTGATGTCTGGGGCCCATCTCGCATTCCAAATCGGAGCCACACAAAGTGGTTTGTCACCTTCATCGATGACCACACTAAGATCTCGCTGGGTTTACCCATTTGAAAGAAAAAGTGAAGTTAGTGATATATTTAAAACTTTTCATTCCATGATACAAACACAATTCCATACCCAAATTCAAGTTTCGAGAACCGACAACGGCACCGAGTATTTTAACTCTATTTTGGGAAATTATCTTAACACAAATGGGATAGTACACCAAAGCTCTTGTGTTCATACCCCACAACAAAACGGAGTAGCCGAGAGAAAAAATAGACACCTACTCGAGGTAGCCCGTGCACTCATGTTCACCACACACATGCCTAAGATGTTTTGGGGAGATGCTATTCTTAACTCGGCATATTTAATCAATCGGATGCCCAGTCGGATCTTGTCCTTTCAAATTCCTCTACAGACGCTCACAAATTTCTTTCCCAACTCTCGGCTATCTTCCACTCTCCCTCTTAGAGTCTTTGGCTGTACAGTGTTTACTCATATACATTCCAACATTAGGGGCAAGTTAGACCCAAAGGCAACCAAGTGTGTTTTCATTGGGTATTCGCCTACACAGAAAGGGTACAAGTGTTATGACCCATCCACGAAACGGGTGATTGTGAGTCTTGACGTCACCTTTTTTGAAGATAGTCCCTTCTATCAGAATGACTCACTTCAAGGAGGGGGTTTGTCTGAAACTCCTCCACCGGTAGTTGAAATTCTTACCAGGGGTGACCCACTCCCTGACCTTCAAACTACTCCTCCCACTCCTACTTCCCCTACCTCTCCTAAAGTGTCGCATATGGAAAATGAGTCAAACTTTGGGGAGGATCTGAACACAAATCGTGGGGATCTACGTGTTTACTCCAGAAGGCCCAAGTCAAAGGCAGTCATGGATCCCGTACTCGAAGCATCGAGAGAGTCGGACCCGGTGATGGCTCCAAGAATTTCAGAACCATCTCTCGAGTCAGGTATAACTCTTCCTTCAGATGTTGACCTACCTATTGCACTAAGAAAGGCACCCCGGTCATGTACTTTACATCCCATTTCCAAGTTCGTATCTTATAATCATCTCTTTGTCAAGTTTCGTGCTTTCACTACTAACCTCGACAGTACCAAATTACCCAAGGATATCCACGAGGCTTTGGGTATACCTGAGTGGAAAAATGCTATACTGGAGGACATGGGGGCTTTAAAGGAGAACCGAACTTGGGAGCTAGTGACACTTCCGGAAGGGAAAAAAATAGTTGGTTGTAAATGGGTGTTCACCATAAAGTACAAAGCAGATGGGTCTACAGAACGGTATAAGGCGCGATTGGTCGCAAAAGGGTTCACGCAAACTTATGGCATTGACCACTCAGAGACGTTTGCCCCCGTAGTGAAATTGAACACAGTTCGAGTCCTGCTTTCATTGGCGGCAAATCTAGACTGGTCGCTTGATCAGCTTGATATAAAAAATGCCTTTCTAAACGGTGAGTTAGAGGAAGAAGTGTACATGAAAGTCCCTCCAGGGTTTGACAATGGGAACGGCAAGGTGTGTAAATTGCAAAAATCCCTTTATGGGCTCAAACAATCCCCGAGAGCTTGGTTTGATAGATTTGCAAAGGTAATCAAGGATCAGGGCTACCAACAAAGTCAATCAGATCATACTTTGTTTTTCAGGCAAACAAGTAATGGACGGAAAGCCATCTTGGTGGTATATGTTGACGATATTATTCTGACTGGAGATGACGTCGATGAGATCCAAAGGTTGAAAGATGCGCCGCTGCGAGTTTGTGGTTAAGGACTTGGGACAAATGAGATACTTCTTGGGAATGGAAGCGTCTGCCCTCCAAAACCGGGATCATGTATCTCAGAGGAAGTACATAATTGATCTCTTAACAGAGGTTGGGATGTTGGGTTGTAAGCCAAGTGATATACCTGTTGATGTAACGAGAAGTCCATTGGATGATGGACGCCTGGTGGATAAAGATAGGTACCAACGGTTGGTTGGTAAATTAATTTACTTATCTCACACGAGGCCTGATATTGCATTCGCAGTGAGTGTAGCAAGTCAGCACATGCACTCACCTAGAGAACAACATTTAGAAGGAGTGTACAAGATCCTAAGATATCTAAAGGGATCTCCAAAGTCTTGAGTGTTCTTCCAGAAGACAAACAACAGAACCATTGAAGTCTCCACAGATGCAGACTGGGCAGGGTCAGTCGAAGATAGGAGATCCACCACAGGCTACTGCACGACTGTTTGGGGAAATCTGGTAACATGGAGGAGTAAGAAACAAGACGTGGTGGCTCGCGATAGCTCGAAGCGAGTTTAGAGTGTTGCACAAAGGGATGTGTGAGGCCCTGTGGCTAAAGAAGCTCTTAAGGGAACTACAGGTTGAAGTGGTACTTCCGATCGAGCACTATTGCGATAAAAAGAGCGCAATAAGTATTTAACACAATCGAGTTCAACACAATAGAACTAAACATGTGGAAGTTGACAGACACTTCATTAAAGAGAAGGTGAATAACGGGACTATCTGCATGATCTACGTCCCAACCAAGGAGCAAGTAGTGGACATTTTCACTAAGGGACTACATAAACCAGAGTTCAATCACCTCTTGCGCAAGTTGGACATGATCAATATATATGATCCAACTTGAGGGGGGGTGTGGAAATAATCGGTGATATATATTGTGTAATATTTAATTTAAGTTATCTTGTATAGTTTCCTTATGTAAATAGGAGTCTTTTATGGTAGGATGATTATCTCGTTAGTTAGGGATTCTTTCCATATTTTTAGGAGGTTTTGTACTATAAAACTATTCCATTGTGTACACATTATTTATCAATCAATAATATATTATTCTCTCTCCCGTCTGTCTACAGATCCTTTAAAAACCATTTGATTGATGCGACGCCAATTTTTTATATATTTTTAGAAAATTTTGTCTACTTTTTAACCACACATTTGAAAGTTGCTTCCGGTCAATATTTTTCTGTAGACTGTGGGTGTGAGTCACTTCGTGTTAGATTGTATTCTGATAATTAGGGTTTAGTGTGGGCCTAACCCAATATGATAATTGTAAATATTATATATATGCCTTTGTATAATGAATGAAAACATAACATTTTCACAAATCTCTTTTAATCTCACATGGTATCAGAGCAATAGTGAGAAAATTCTTAGATTACTTGGTTGTGCTTCATTCCAACCATCCTTTTTTTCATCACAAACCCTAGCACCATCGTTCATCTCTCATCGTTTCATTGGCATCGTTTCACGCATCACCTTTATTCAACTGCGCTCTTGTTCATCGCGGCACTATTGACTGCGCTACTGTTCATCGCGGCACTGTTCACTGCGCTACTGTTCATCGCAGCACTATTCACTGTGCTACTGTTCATCGCAGCACTATTCACTGCGCTACTGTTCATCGCGACACTATTCACTGCGGGTACTGTTCATCGAAATTTATAATTAAAAAAAAAACAAAAAAACAAAACCCTAGCAACCACAGCTTTCTGTCTCTTTTTGTGGTATTCTTGTGGTATTTCATGGCGACCTTAGTTAAAGGAGTGTATCCCCCTCGCTGCTCTCACTGTCATAAATTTGGTCATACGGTGGATCGATGCTACCAACTTCATGGCCGACCTTGTAAGAGAAGCAAGCAACTTTTGTCTTTCACCTTGGGAAATCCAACTGGGAGCTCCGTTGCCCACATCTCACAATCATCACCTTTTGGCCCTTGGGTGCTTGATTCGGGTGCCTCTGATCATATGTCTGGTAACAAAAATTTATTTTCCCATATTTCTTACTCAAACATTTCTTCCACTGTTATCTTAACTGATGGCTCTCAAATTAAGATTAAAGGCATTGGCCAAGTAAGACTCTCACACTCATTATCATTAGATTCTGTCCTCTTTGTCCCAAGTTGTCCTTTTAATTTAGTCTCTATTAGGAAGTTAACCCAAAACTACATTATTACATTACTTTCATGGCTAATTCGGTTCTTGTCCAGGATCGGAACACTGGGAGTACGATTGGAGTAGGGCGTGAGTATCGTAGGTTATATTACCTTACACCATCGCCATCGCCATCACCGTCACCTATCACATGTGTTGCGACCGATTCACCTTCCATCCTTCATCACCGTTTGGGCCATCCTAGCCTACAGAAATTACAAAAGATGGTACCAAATCTTACAGGTCAATCTACTTTAGAGTGCGAGTCCTGTCAATTGGGAAAACATGTTCGCAGTTCTTTCCCCAGTCGTGCCAATAAACAAGCAGAGTCACCCTTTGCCTTGGTTCATTCGGATATTTGGGGTCCCTGTCGTGTCCAGTCCACCTTGGGGTTTAGTTACTTCGTAACGTTTGTTGATGATTTCTCTCGTTGCACCTGACTATTTCTGATGAAAAGCCGTTCCGAGTTATTCTCTATCTTCCAAACATTTTGTTCCGAAGTTAAAACCCAATTTGGTACTACAATCCGTGTTCTCCGTAGTGACAATGCACGCGAGTATTTCTCTACTTCGTTCCAAACATTTATGGCATCTCAGGGTATCATTCATCAGTCGTCTTGCGCTTATACTCCTCAACAAAATGGGGTGGCGGAGCGTAAAAATAGACACTTGGTCGAGACAGCTCGCACTCTCCTAATACATACTCACGTTCCACTTCGTTTTTGGGGAGATGCTGTTCTTACCGCATGCTAGCTAATTAATCGCATGCCGTCCTCCGTCTTACAGAATCAGGTTCCTCACTCTATGTTGTTTCCTACTCAACCACTTTACTCTGTTCCTCCTCGTGTATTTGGGTGCACTTGTTTTGTTCATAACCTCACCCCGGGGAACGATAAGTTGCAGGCCAAAGCACTCAAGTGTGTTTTTTTGGGTTATTATCGCTTGCAGAAAGGTTACCGTTGCTTCTCTCCTGACCTACGACGATACCTTGTCTCTGGAGACGTCACCTTCTTTGAGATGACACCCCATTTTCCTTCCGCCACTGTAATGCCCCGAATGCCAAGACCGATTAGGAGAGGTTAAAAGGATTGATTCGTACTACTCATACCAATAAGGTGCACCTTCTTTTCCGGAAATCCATCGTTAGAAACTCCACAGTTAAGCGTGCTTGACCTGGAGCAATTCTATGATGGGTGACCTCCTGGGAAGTTTTCTCGGGAAGCATGCGAGTGAGGACAAATCATGTTGAAAAGACTCGTGTTGGTACAGTGGGGACAGTACGGGTCATTACAAATGGTATCAGAGCATTCGCCAGCCGGAAATCGGGAACTAAGTGCTATGCGGGACAAAGTGCTACACCATAGGGTGGACGCCACCTCTTGAACCTGTAGGAGCCACCTCTAAAATCCCAACGCCTGGCGACAGATCCTGAGATAGTTCGATCGCGACGAGGACGTCGCGAGTCCAACGGGGGGTGATTGTAATGCCCCAGAATGCCAGACCGATTAGGAGAGGTTAAAAGGATTGATTCGTACTACTCATACCAATAAGGTGTACCTTCTTTTCCTGAAACCCATCGTTAGAAACTCCACAGTTAAGCGTGCTTGACCTGGAGCAATTCTATGATGGGTGACCTCCTGGGAAGTTTTCTCGGGAAGCATGCGAGTGAGGACAAATCATGCTGAAAAGACCGTGTTGGTACGGTGGGGGCGATGCACGGGTCATTACTGGATCCACACATGCCTGACCTCTCACATGTTTTACCTGACACTGGTCCTCCTCTCCCAGATATCTCGGCTACTAATTTTTCTTCTCCAGATATCTCGTCCCTCGATTGTATAGCACCTCCTCTGACTCACGCCTCCTCTAATCACTTACCATCGCAGGCCTCGGCCTCTAATCAACTTCCCATCGAGCCATTGCGAACCTAGTTCGTACACCCACATCTGCCTCTACACGAGCACGATCCTTCTCCGTCACCCGAGCGACTCGCCTACGGCCCTTGGACTCACCTTCTACTCGGTTGCACCTTGGACTCGATCTTGCCTTGGATCGTCCCATCGCCGGCGTAAAGGTATTCGTTCTACTCGTAATCCCTATCCTATTTACAATTTTGTCAGTTATCAACGCTTATCTCCATCATATACCGCCTTTGTGTCGTCTTTGTCTTCTGTTTCTATTCCTAAATCTGTTGCAGAGGCTCTTTCACACCCAGGTTGGCGTCAGGCCATGGTTGATGAGATGTCTGCCCTACATACTACTGGCACTTGGGATTTGGTGCCCTTCGTCTGGTAAATCTACCGTGGGTTGTCGTTGGGTCTATACCATCAAAGTTGGCCCGATGGCGGCGTGGACCGTTTGAAAGCACGTCTTGTTGCAAAGGGATACACCCAGATTTATGGACTTGATTATGGTGACACCTTCTCCCCGGTTGCTAAAATGTCCTCAGTTCGTCTCCTCCTATCAATTGCGTCATTGGCCTCTCTGTCAGCTGGATGTTAAGAATGCCTTTCTTCATGGTGACTTAGCGAAGAGGTTTATATGGAGCAACCACCGGGTTTGTTGCTCGGGGGAGTCCTGATTGGTATGTCGACTTAAATCGGCTCCTCTCTATGGATTGAAACAATCACCGCGAGCTTGGTTTGGGCATTTTAGTTCCATCGTCCAACAGCTTTGGCATGACTCGTAGTGAGTGACCATTCAAGATTTTATCACACGCCTCTCGATTGTTGCATCTATTTGGTTGTTTATGTGGATGATATCATTATCCTTTGGGAATGACCAAGAAGGCATACAAAGGCTAAAGCACCATCTCCTCCATCATTTTCAGGACTAAAGACATGGGGAAACTCAAATATTTCTTAGGGATAGAGGTTGCTCGGTCCCAACAGGTGTTCTTATCTCCCAGCGGAAATATGCCCTCGACATTTTGGAAGAGACAGGCATGTTGAATTGCAAACCAGCGAAACCCCAATGGATCCAAATGTCAAGCTCCTTCCTTGTCGGGGAGCCCTTATCGAATCTAGCAAATCTAGGAGACTTATTGGGAAACTTAATTATCTCACCGTGACACGTCACGATATCTCATTCGTTGTGAGTGTTTTGAGTCAGTTCCTTAGTGCTCCGTGTGATAGTCATTGGGATCTTTGCTATTCGTGTTTTGAAGTACATCAAGAAAGCACCAGGTAAAGGCTTACTATATGAAGATAAAGGGCATCTTGAAGTGGTTGGATATTGAGATCTTGATTAGGCGGCGACCCACATGATAGACACTCAACCACCGGATATTGTGTCTTTGTTGGAGGAAATTTGGTGTCTTGGAAGAGTAAGAAGCGGATCGGTTGTTGCTCTATCTACCGCAGAGGCGGGAAATCTAGGGCTATGGCTAAAGTTACGTGTGTGAGCTTATGTGGTGAGCGATTACTTGAGAGCTAAGATTTATGGAGTGTCGACAAATGAAATTGATATGTGATAACCAAGCCGCTCTCCACATTCTTTGTCAATCCTGTCTTTCATGAGAGGACTAAGCACATCGAGATTATTTGTCATTTCATTCGAGAGAAGATCCTTTCAGGGGATATTGCTACTAGTCATGTTCGATCAAATGACCAACTAGCTGATATATTCACTAAATCTCTCGGGGGTCCTCGAGTCAATTATATTTGTAACAAGCTTGGAACCTACAATTTGTATGCTCCAACTTGAGGGGGAGTGTTAGATTGTATTCTGATAATTAGGGTTTAGTGTGGGCCTAACCCAATATGATAATTGTAAATATTATATATATGCTTTTGTATAATGAATGAAAACACAACATTTTCACAAATCTCTTTTAATCTCACAGTGTAGTAGTAGGTATTATAGAAGCATTCAAACAAGCTCTTTATGTTCGAATATATCAAGTCCATAGTCAACTTAGGTTGTAACTTAGTGTTAAGTAAAATAATTTAATATTCAAGAAGTAAATGATTTGATATTTTGTTGGGCCGGGTTGTTCATGGTTGTAGGTTCATCATCTGTGGGCATTGCATGGTTAAAAAAATAAGTTGCCTAAGGTAACTGCCTAAGTTGTCGAATACCCATGCCAAGCACACATATATTAGTTCTAGATTTGCTGTTCTCGTCTCCATAGTATGCAATTTTTCATCTTTGATGTATTGTTTTGCAGTCTTTCTTGTCCTCGGTGTTGGGGGTGGGGGTGGGGAGGCATCGATGAATGTAACAAATGTTTAAAACACAAATGTATTTTTCTGTGCCCATCAAATTATATTTAACGAGGAACTCTTTGTATTAACGATTAAATGAACTGAGAGTACAGATGTCTAGGAACAATATGTAATTCTCTTTCGGTATCTTTGAGTCTTAGCGCCTGTTCTCCTATTCATTTTTATACATTTTTATACTACCCATTTTGTGGGACCTACCTGTACTATACAAATCTCCACCATTCAATTCCACTTTTTCTCTCTCCTATATCACATAAAAACACATAAAAATACACACCCTAACACGCGCTTAGTATTGTTCGCTGCAGCAGTTTTTATTGGAAGTTACCTGTATCTAATTTCTTTTTAACTTTTAGAGTCAAACTTTGATCTGAACCATGTACTAAATTGTCAAAAATACTAATTATGTTTCACATATCATTGGTCTTTCGCTACTTATACAAAAAGGTAAGTAAAATGTTTGCCTGAGGAACACACCATGTCAGTAGCCAGTAGGGTCGGTGTACAAGGAATTATGTAAAGTACGACACCCTTTGTTCTTTGACCACATGGCCATGAGTTTGACTCTAGTACGATCAACTTGACATTCATTCAAACAATTAATCTTCTTCTCTTTTCTAGACAAGCAGCTGTTTTACTGCAATTATCCAGTGCACTCAGTATACTTCCACATTCTTCCAGATAAATTTCATCTTCTGCCCCTCAGAGCAGTAGTTAATTGTAAATCTTTGTTATTTCTGTTGATGTTTCGTATTCTCCCACTTGTAGGCACGATCGGTTGATACCATTGCTACATGTTATAGGATCGGCTGATCATTTTTATATATGTTTTGCAGGTCCAATATGCTATACTTGGATACATGGCTTCCCTAACAGGTTGCATTCATTCAATGTAAGACTTTTCCGGAGAGTGAAGTTTTCCTGTAAATATTAATTTGATACTTCAGAAATCTATTGTTAATAATTTATTTTTCTGTTTGTATAGCAATAGGAAATGAGAAGTCAAATACTTAATGGGAGGCAGAGCTTCCCCCAAATTATGGCACAGTTGGGATTGAGAATTTCGTTCATGCTAAGTATGAACATTTTTAACCCTATGACCTCTCCTTTCGTTATAGGAAACTTTCACTAATGTTTGATCTACAACTGATTCAAGGTATGTCTAATCTTAATTAAGGTATGAGGAGAAGAGATGGATTCCCAAGGATGGGAAAGCAAAGTCACCTGTGAGGGGCCGAGAAGAAAAAGCTTCTATGCAGTTGCAAAAACCAAGAGATGGTCGTGGCAGTTCCAGAAATTCTTGTCCCGAGAACTTTCAAGCGCCCAGAGCAAGGGAAAACCTCCCTGCTGCAAGAGTTGGCCTCCCAGTGCTTCCGAAAGGACCAGAACCTGTATGTTAAGTTGTATATTCCTTGTTACCTGTACTGTTTTACCTATATTTCTGTCAATATTTTTTTTTTGCTATTCTATGTGTTTCTGATCAAGTAAATTCAATCTTGAAATTTTCAGGTTAGTTAACCATTGAAGATCCCATTAATAGTTGCATATTATTTGGGATGGGGATGAGGGGAATGTCCTAAACTCATATTTTAATTGATTTTATAAATTGTATAAAGCATCTCAACTCATATTAATTAGGTTAATTGAAATCTAGGCAGGCCTGCTTGGATTTTAGTTGATCTTTCAGAATTCTAGGGTTTTACTTCTCGAAACATTCATATTCAGCCTGTGCGCACTGAATGATCCGAATATAAGGAGCTCAAATACATCTTGTAAACTCTGTTTAAATAGATACAAATGAAGAGACTACTTTTCATAAAACAAGCGAGTTTGAGGTGAATTAGCTCTTTGTACACATATTATTCACGATTTCAATATAGTTAACCACGCTTAGCTGCAGCCCAAGAGACAACAGCTCAACCTTTACTCATCTTTTGAATTCTCGAGTCCGTGATACTTGAATTTCAAAATTTGCTTGCTTATGAACATGATTTTGATTTTCTGTATGCTGCTATTTCTTTTATTTCCAGAAAGGTAATTTGTTTTTCCGCAAAACAGATTGCTCCAGCTCCTGCTCCTCAACAAGTGATTCAGAAAACAGAGCCAGTTACACCTCCCGAACCACCAAAGCAGGTCATAGATGTTGTCTCTCCTCCTAAAGTTGATTATGCGGCCGATCTCCTCAACATGCTTTCCACGGATGGTTCTAGTGAAAATTCCTTGGCCGATGCTTCTGTATATGATATTTCATGGGCAGGATTCCATTGTATGTCAGCTGCTCGCATTTTGGTTGATCTTTCATCCGTTAGGGGAAAAATAAAATAAAATAAAAAATGTTTTATTTATTTTACTTCATGTTTTGCACATCTGTTTCTAGAATTTCTTCTCTGTGTTTTGGGCTTTGGGGGATCTGATTTCTATTTTATTTTATTTTTGTTTTTATTTTTTTTTGGGGGGGGGGGTGGCTGCTGGAGGCAATGGTTCTTGCAGTCTTAGAGGTTTATGATTTCAAATATCTTGCAGTGGTTGAGAAAGGATATTAAGCTTTTTTGAGCTTGAAAATTATATTTGACCGCCTGCAGCTGCTGGTGCATCATCAACAGCAGAAAAGCCTGCTCCAGAGAAACCTGACAACAATAAGACAGCTTCAGTTTCTGCTTTGGCTCCTGGAATTGAGGATTTATTTAAAGATTCACCATCAATTGCTCCTGCTTCTATGTCCGAGAAGCCTCAAAAAGATGTTCAAAATGATATTGTGAGTCTGTCTGTATATTTTGTGCTAGAAAATTATTATTCTTCTTTGGAGTTTTGATGGTTTCTAAATGATATTGAGGGTATGTTTGATTGGTGATAAAGTTAATTTTCTTGATATACGTGTTGAATGTGTGGTTGAAATTTGAGGAAAATATATTAAATAATTGAATGTGTGGTTGTAAATGATGAGAGAAAAAGTTGATAAAATTTGTATTGGTTTATGTTGAATAGAACAAGGCCTCGTCTGTTTGAGAAGGTATGTTTCATGCTAGAAAATTATAATTCTTCTTTGGAGTTTAGATGGTTTCTAAAAATGTTGACTGTTCATCACAACTTTGAAAAGGCTTGAGGGTTGTATGCAACTCTCGGTTTAATCAACTTTTGTGTGAAGAGTTGAGTGTTGTCAATAATTTTTAGTTTCCCATTCTAGTATTGCCAGTTTGCCTTGCAATGCAATGTGTGTGTTTGGTGGAGATTTTTTGAGAAATGATGCTTGGATGTATGGATGAAAGATTGTAGGGAGTAACGTGAAAAAGTAAAACAAGGAAATTGTGATCAAAAATGTTTTTTTTTGAAATATCTCTAACAAGTAGCTCTTAAAAACTAATCTTTTTGTTATCGTGTATTTGCAGTCCAATATGGTGTCACGGTGTGCAATGCACCAACGACAAATTGCCATGCTAGCACAACAGGTCAGCAGCCGTCCATGCTAATGGCTGCAGCAGCTAATTCGTCTGTTGGAATACAAACACTTAACGGTAATACACAACAAGTACCAAATGGTGCCAACTTGTTGAATCGAAGTTGGCCAAACGTTGGGTACCAGTTCCCCGGGATGGTGATGCCGGCTGCTGGAAAGAGTGAGCCAGAGAGAGAGAGAGATGTAGGTAAAATAGAGTATGATGCTTCTTAAACATCTGATCTGAAAATCTACTTGATGCGCACATTTTGGTGTTTTTGCTCTTGAGCTAGATGGGGAACATAGTGGCAACTGATCGAGTAGGGAACTCTTACCCTCTTCCAAATTCCATGTGTGTATTTGACACGTTCTACCGTCGTGGAAATGTAGTTCTCGTTTTCGTGGTGACGATGCAAATTGTGATTATTACTCCTTACTATTGAAGATGAAAAAAAAAAAAAAATCTTCCCTTTTTTGAAAATATTCTAGCATTGAAAATGTAATTCTCATTTAAATGATCTGCTCTCTTTGTTGTTCTAATGTTGTTTTCAGTTTTTCGAAACAATGACTTGTTTGCTTTTATTTTTGAAAATGCAATTTTGAATACACGAAAAACTTTTATGAAGAAAACTAAAAAACAATAGAGTATTTTCAATGGAAAAGTTGAAATAAGGAACGCACATCCTTACGGAACACACATCCTTGTATTCTCTTTCTACCCCCAGGACTAGAAACATTAAAATGAATTCAAAACTAAAACTTGAAACTCAAAAGAGCTCGCATTCCGAGTTCAGCCTTCTTATTTGCCCATTTTTCTTTGTACTAGTTGCAATCTGCTGTCCATTTTTTCTCTTCAGCTGAAGGTTTTGGTAGAGGCTTTTTGTTTGAGCAAATGACACGCATATTTTAAGTCTCATTTTCTCTTTCGGCATGCATGCCATGGGACCCAATGCCAACACCAATGGCAGTATGCCTTCTAGCGTAAGCAAACAAACAGCATCGTCGGTTTGATAATCTACTATTCAGATTGGAAAAGATTATGACTTTTCCTCTTTGACGCAAGGGGGGTGGTTCTCAAAGCCCGAAGGAGCCCAAGATTTCGGTTGAGCACTCCACACTGACACGTCACAGGAAGTTTAGCCTTTGGAGTCTTTTCCTTTGTTTGTAGTTTTGCATGTGAGTAATAAATTTGTTTAGATTGAAGTATTCTTTGTTGAGGAGTCTCTTTACTGGAATCTTGATTGGGAAACAAAAAACCGCTTATTTACATTTCTGAGTGGAATTTATGTTGTCTATTTGCAATTTCATGTTTATAAATGTATTTCTGAGTTTCTATTCCTTAATAAGTAGTTTTACGAAGGATGAAATACTTTATAGTCTTTCAATTGGGTTATTGCATATTATTTTATTCCAGCGTGTATCTGGGAGGATTTTTGTTAAGTTAAACCCGAAATGAGAAACTTATGTAAAACTAGGCCCTGAACGCTGAAGAGTCAAACAGTGTTGAGGATGGTGTGCATGTTGAACACGCAAAGGGAATTGCGTGCACAATTGATGACTATCGAGTTCACAGATGCCGGCATGCGGCACGGTAGAAGAGGCCGTGGACAGGATCTCCACAAAGGTTGCATAATCAGTTGGAGTTGACGAGGATGATGGGGTAGTGTGTAACGCCCCGTCCAGTTCCACATACGTATACGTCATAATGACGTCATATACACACGTAAATGCGTACGCAGCGGATACATGATGTTATATAACTGTGCACGTACATTAGCAGAGGCCACCTTCGGGCTTGTGCACGTCATTCTTTTCGTTTTCTTCGTTTCATAACATCATGGAACTACACGTGCGTCCGTCATTCATTTATACACGAAACCCTAAATTCCTTTCTTTCAAACATATAACGTAAAGCTAGGGTTTCGATTTTCATTACGTACCGCAAGATCTTTTAATTCCCTTTCCCCATCACGCACCACATCATAGCATCTAGTGACCTTTCGCCAACTCTCCACGCACAGCACCTTCAAAACATAACACATATACACATAATGAGTCATAAAGACTCAGTGGATAATAATTGCAATGCAATGCATGTCACACTTTTACTTTGGGCCCCAATTACAAATCATGTGAATACTTGGCGCCGTTCATTCATTAGCTAGGCCTTATCTTTCATACGGGGCTTAGATCCCCCAAAGGCCAGCTTTTCTTTACATACGGGGCGTAGATCCCCCGACTGACCACGTCATAATGGGGCTTAGATCCCCCATATGGCCAATTTACATTCATATGTAAACACATGATTGGTAACTGTATTCACACACATATGCTCATGATACGTTTACATAAACATTACCTCTTTACGCCTTGTTCCTTTCACATCGTCATCATTCATACGTAACATAAAACAAGGCCTCACACGCGTAGTGTAGCATAAACATTCCGTACATTTCATAACAAACCATTACATATTCGTGCATTGGACGTTAACACATTACTTCACATAGTGCCACGACATTCAAACATATGATATCCATACACAAAGTGTTCACGTTGGTTCATATAAGCACACGCCACATATCCTCGTCACATAACACACATCGTACTTCATATTGAACCACGTAACCATACATGAATGCCAAGCTTATCATCCTATTTGTTCATTGCATATATCATCCAATAACTAGGTTTCTTCTACTTATGGCCAACCAATGCTTAGACACGGCATGGAGGGTCATACAAGTCACATAAACACATACATATCATCAACATATCAAGCCCTCAACATAACACAAGGCCATGAGATCCTAGCATGCTTCTAAGTTCCCTAATCATCATAATCATTCCATTTCTTGTTTCAATCAAGTATAAACATTTCTTGTTTCAATCAAGTATAAACATGCAAATACATCATAAAACATGTAAAGCAAGTATTACCCACCATAAATGAAGCATATACAAGCATGGAAAAGCTTCCTCTTCTTCCTCTCCTTCTTTTCCTCTTCTTCCTTTTCTTCTTTCCTTCTTCCTTCTTCTTGTAATCATAGATTACACAAGCATTACATAGATCATAGGAAGTGTTTGGGATGATTCCATAGGTTCATGAGGGACTTGGAAGGGTTTTGGGAGTGTTTTGGGGTCTTGGAGTCGAGCTTGGTTGCTTAATCCTCAAGAAATGACCGAGAAATGCATTTATCCACTTTCTGCCGACTTAAAATTACGGCCGTAACTTTCCCATTTACGGCCGTAACCCCTTCCTTACGGTCGTAACCCCAATACTTACGGCCGTAAACAACTCTCTGTAAATCCCCTGCATTCCATCCTTCAACACTTACGGCCGTAACTACATCATTTACGGCCGTAACATACCTCATACTGTCGTACTTAAGGCCTCATACGGCCGTATTTAACTCTCTGAAACTTTTGGAACTTTTCCATCTTTACACATTTACGGTCGTAACCTGAGTCATACGGCCGTATCATACCATCATACGGCCGTAATAAACTCTCTGCATCTTTTGGTCATTTTCCATTTTCAAAATTTACGGCCGTAACCTCTATACCTTACGGCCGTAACCTTGCTTTTACGGCCGTAATCTATCAACTTACGGCCGTAATTTCAGTTCTGCTGAAATTTCCCATTTTGGTCATTTTCGAAGGCCGTTTCGGATTCCGGGGCATACCCTACACTTCAAAGCATATCGTGAACATATCATATACATGTACATCATACCGAAACATCGTCACGTCATCTCATATCAAATACGGAGACACATACGGACTTATATACGAAATCATATATGTTTTCGAGACGAATTTGAGCGGGGCATTACATAGTGGGGGTAGGGATGGGGGTGGAGGGGGGAGGTGAATTTGGTGGGAGATGTGGAATAGGTTTCCTGGAGATTGAAGTTGCATATATTATGAAGTATGTGGATAATAACAAAAAGTGGTATAAAACATGTTATGTGTAGTTAATTAATAAATAAACAAGGTAAATGAGGCAAATAATTTGATAGTACTTGTGCATAATCTGAGCATATTAATATAACAAGTGATTTGACTTTTTTTTTTGTTTTTGTTTTTGTTTTTTAATGAATCAGAAGCTTTATTAATGAAAAGAATCATGACACATCAAATTTGAGAACATCCATAACACAATTGGGAACACCATAAGCGACGATAAAACGAGCATTTAAACGGGTTTCTCTAGCAATCTTGTGAGCGACAATGTTGGTTTGTCTTTTGACAAAATGGACCAAATAATCCTTTTTCTTATGAAGAGAAGCTCTACAATTAGTGATCATAGACCCCGAATTCAGTAGCATCAAGCAACGGGAGTTGATTGCTTCAACAACTATCTTAGCATTCCACTCAAAAATCACCTTCTCGAGCTCCAACGATTCGAGCCATGAAATGCCATGATACAAGCCTAAAGCCTCTGCTTCTTTGACTGCGATCGAACCCGGGACGAACAAAAGTCGCTAAGCCACCAGAAAACCATTAGAATTTCTCACCACCATCATGAATTCGGCTCCGCTAGCTATTGACGAATGATAATCTGTAGGCATTTGCTAGAAGCAGGCGAGCAATGCACGATGCTTGTTTGATGAAGTAATTTTCAAATTTCAACAATAACTTCTTTTTCTTCTTTTTTTTTCATGTTGTTTGAATCCAGTGCTCTAAAAAGCGTAAAGCGTGGTAAAACGTCGACATCAAGCTTCAAGCTTTATAAGCTTAAGCGCGTTTAAGCAGAGCTTAAACGTGGAACAGCGTTTTTCAATTTATTTAAATATTATATTTGCATAATAATTTCTTCCACTAGGCATTCTTAAATTCCCAAAAGGCCAACATTAGACAAACACAATAGCCTCTAAAGTATTTTACAAAACCTCATAAAATTCCATATTATTGAAGTGGTGAAGAAAACAAAAAATTTTGCTCCGTGAGAAAAAAAAATAAAAAAAAAGGGAAAAAGAAAGAAAACAACTTATCATAGAATGTAGATGAGTAGTTTAACGCCTGAAAGACTATCACATTCATTTGACATGTTTTCAAGATTTAGGAATTTTATTTTCTCCTAGACAATTTCTCCCTTTAACGATCATGATCATGGTCTTTCAAATTTTAATTTTTTGGTTTTCTAAAAAAAAAAAAAATTCGTTTAAGCTCGCTTAAATACGATTAAGCCCTACTTAAGCTCGCTTAATCACGCTTAATGGGTCAACGCGTGCCTTTGACAGCTTTTTATGCGCTTTCTGACTAGTGGTGGCCATCGGGCCTGAATCGGCCCGAACCCGGCCCGAAATCGAACCGATCAAACCTGGACCGGCCGGTTGATGACCGGTTCGAGCCATGGACCGGGCACGAGGTCGACCAGTTCGGGCCATGAACTGGCACGAAATCGGGCAAACCGGACTAGGCCCGATTTCGTGCCGGTTCACGAGTTTCTTGAACCTGAACCGGGCGATTCAGGTTGAACTGCCCGATTTCAGGTTCGTGAACCGAAACCGGGCGATTCAACCTGAACTGCCCGGTCCGGTTCAGGTTTTACCATTGCCAACGGTCAAAAACTTGACCGTTGCCAACGGTCAATAAATGTGACCGTTGGAACGGTCACATAGTGAATAGGGCATGGCAGCTGCCACTCCCCATTCCTTTATTTTTTTTTCTTTTCTTTTTTTCTATAAATATCTCCCCGAAAATTATTTTCTTCACAAATAACAATTCTCTCAACTCTCAATTCTCAACTCATCTCATTCTACATTTTTACTTTGCTCAATTTTCAATTTTCTAAACTCTCAATTTTTAACAAATTAACGATCTCTTTTTTAATATTGTACAATTTATAAATTTCTCCATACAATCTTTCATATTTTCAATTGCACACTTTCATTCTATACTACTAAAATGTCGAACTTCAGCCAAGATGCATCGAACCAATTCATTGGTCATGGTGGTGACTTTTCAACACAAGAAAGTAGACGAAACGTCGGGAATGTACAATACATGAAAGAAGAGCCGGGTCTCGAAACAATACATAAAGGCAGACAGAAGAGCACAAGAGTTTCCAATTCCGACATTTTCACTGTCCATTTCAAAAAAGAACGTGTGGGTGATAAGGAGTTCGAAGTATCTTGCAATTATTGCGATCATAAGTATCGCTTTAAAACCGGATGGGGATACGGCACTTACAAAAGACATCTGGAAAGTCAACATGCTAACGTCCTCGATGGAATTGCACCGACACAAACTCCAATCACCGGATATGGAAATACTTCCGGTGTTTTTCAATTATTTAAATATACGAATGAAAAAAATAAATTGAAATTAGCGAAAATAATTTGTATGGAACACTTAGCTTTTAGTTTTGGTGAAAGAATTGGTTTCAATAATTATTGTACAAGAGTTTTAAATCCTCCAGCAAAGCGTGTGCCTAGAAATACTGTAAAACGTTCAATTTTTAAATTCTATACAGAGCGGAAAAAAGAATTGGCACAAAATTTTTCAAATTTAAATAATTCACTTTCTATTTTTAGTGATATTTGGAGTGATCATTGGCAACAACATGGTTTTATAGGCATTACTGTTCATTGGGTTGATAACGAATGGCTTTTACAAAAACAAATTATTAACTTTCAAGTTTTCGATGAATCACATAATGCCGAAAATATTTTTAGAATGATTCAAAATTGCTTGGAAGAATATCATTTAGTTAGAAAAATTTTTTCTATTTCTTTTGATAATGCGTCGGCAAATACTGCTTCCGTTAGTGACTTACGACGTATTTGCCAACCTAATGTCGGCGGAAAATTTTTTCATATTCGATGTGCTTGTCATGTTTTAAACTTGTGTGTACAAGATAGTTTGAAATGTTTAAATGTTGGACTTACTCCAATAAAAACGGCAATTCGTTATTTATGGGCACATCCTAATTTAATGAGAAATTGGATTAAGTTTTGTAAAGAAAATGATAGAAGATCAAAAAGATTTCCTAAAGATATTCCAATTCGTTGGAATTCAACTTTTAAGTTACTAATGACCGAACACAGCTAGGGAAATCGGCGAATTACATCAAATCCATGAATCCGGCCACTTCTGGCCATGACCCACCTAACCCTCGGTGACCAACGACCTCCCCCACCGGTTCCCTACCCTTGCCGCCGTCGGAAATCGCCGGAAATTCCCCCCCAAACCCCCAAAATTTGGCCCTCACGCGTGCAAACACCACCACGACTAATCTGAGCACTCCCAATCCAATTCCTTCCCTACAAACCTGCATCCCCACCCCTACTACTCACCTCCACACTCAATTTCTAATGCGCATTGATGGATTAAACACAATTTCCTCCAATTTCAAAAACCCTAGAATTGAACCTCCCAACCAATTACTCACCAATTGTTCCAAATCAATGGTTCCAAATGTTAATGTACAATCCTCTCATGATGTCTCACACCTCCAAGAAAGCCAATTGCTACAATCTATTCGAAATCCAAAAGCCCCAATTTCCAATTCAAACCGAAATTTTGATCTTCAATTTCTCCCAAATTCCTCCACATTGATGGCTCAAATTGGAACTGTTGCATCATCTCATGATGGGTCACATTACCATGAAAGCCAATTTTGAAAATCCGTTTCCGATCAAAAAGCCCAAAATTTGGGTGAATACCAAACTTTGAGCTTAAAATTGACACCCTTAGAGGCCAAATTAGACCTCGGTCCAGTTGACAAAGTTGCTCCCCATGATGAGACGAAGCTTTGGCCTGTGGTGTGTGACCAAGACGCGCCGGCGCGTAGGCCCCACGCGCTGTCCTCCGGGCAGTTTTCGGCCCTCCCGACGACGTCCCATGCTTTGCCCTATCCCCAGGAGACTTAGACTGGTGTCCCCACCGGTCATACTTATGCTTCCGCCATTGCGAAGAGGCCCGTTCTATCGGCTGAAGAGCGGGCACAGAGAAAGTCTTTTGATTCAGTGCTTAGCCCGTCTAATCAATCCACCATTGTCTCTAGGCAGCCTCATATGTATCGTGGTGAGTCGGCTATCTGTATTTCGACCGATGAGGAGTTTGAGTTGGCCGCCCCGTTCCGTTTTACTTTAATGGGCAAGTTTTCGCGGCGAAAGCCCCCTATGCTTGCTGTTCGTGCTGCTTTTGATCAGTTCGGTTTTGTTGGCACCTATAATGTGGGATTATTGGACCGTATGCATATCTTGATCCATCTCACTCATGAGGTGGATTATACTCGTTTGTTCTCGCGGCCGCGCTGGTTTATTAGTGGTTGTGAGATGAAGGTGTTGAAGTGGACGGTTGACTTTCATCCTGAGAAGGAAACACCGATTGTCCCCGTTTGGATTTCATTTCCTTTGTTGCATGTGCATTTTCGTGCTAAGGAAGTTTTGTACTCTTTAGCAAGGGTAGTGGGCCACCCATTGCATATTGATGAGGCCACTACGGATTTGCTACGCCCTAGTGAGGCTCGGTTTTGTGTGGAGGTGCATTTGGAGCACCATTTGCTCGAGCGTATCTGGATTGAGAGGGGGCCAGGACGCAGTTTCTGGCAGCGTATTGTGTATGAGCATGTGCCCTCTTTCTGTTCTGTTTGTCGGCATATTGGACACTCATCTTCGGATTGTAAGGTTGGTGCCCCTCGGCGCCGCCCACGGCCACAGCTGGGCCCCCAGCCACTTCTGCCCCGCCTGTTACTTCTAGCACCACTCTTTCCACCGGTCTCAGCCAAAGACGGGGGATGCTATTGTTTCTGAGGTTGTCCGTTAGTGGAGACCTCGTGTGCGGTTCCAGACTCAGCCAGTTATTGCCCCAGTGGGCTCTTCTCCATCGATTATATCCTCTGTTCTGCCTATTACGGCACCGATCACGACCACCCCAGTGACTCCTTTGGTCAGCTCGCCCGTGCTTGTTGAGTCTATTGATTCTGATGATGACTTTGATGACCACTCGAGCTTTGTTGGTCGAAGAACCACTTTCGGTTGATCCGACTGTGTTTGGGATGGATGCTCGTCTCGATGGTGCTTTGGTTTCTGCCTGCCTTGTGGTGCGCCCTATTCTTGAGACTGTGGGACCGAGTGTGCAGGTAGTATTGCCCTTGCCTGACTGCACTGTAACAACCCGATTTTTTTTTTAATCGAAGTTTCACTAAAATAGCTGTGACTTTAGCAATGCAGAAATTTGACCTTTTTTTTTCAAAATATGGAATAAACAGTTTCAAATAAATGGATAAGAAATAACAACGTTCTTTAAATAGCCAACTGCCGAAAATGGAGTACTATTCAACGGTCAAATCATTTAAATTCAACCATTAGACAAATCGTTCGAATTTATTGGAATGAATGCGGAAATCTAAATTTAATAGTACGCTACGAATTTAGCCGCTTATTCAACGATGAACTTAAATAAATTAAAAAAATGCGATTAAAGTGGATGACGATGCCCCGCCTCACACTTCTTCCACCAGACTCCTTAACCTGAAAGGAAATTTTAAAAATAATTGGGGTGAGTATAACGTGGTTACACTCAGTGGCGCACCGTGGAAAATTTATACCATATCATACACCAAAGCGTGAATCACAAATGTAGGCATTCAAACTATAGAAAGTCATGTGTTGGAAACTCCCGTCCAACGTGGGGGAATGTCACTTTCACCCTCCGGATGGCCCTTAACACCACCCCGTGGAAGATGGTACTTAACACCGCCACATGCATGTTAAATAGCAAGTATACCACAAATTATAATCACACATAGGGACATGATATGGATTTAAAATAAACAATCGCCTTTAATTGAAAATATTTTGTATAAAATAAACCCCACCTCAAAATCGTAGTTCCTGTAGAATCCTTGAATCCTAGGGCTGATGTGATGCTAGCACTTCTATGGACTTGTAACGCCGTCCAGCAGAAAAATTTAAACATAACCTTAGTAAGACCTTTAAATTGTGATTTAATAATTTATTCGGGTCTTATAATGTTAGTTGAGAGTTTTAGGGTCCAATTGGAATATTTTAAAGTTTCTATGGGCATAATAAAAGTAAAATATATTAATTTGAGGGTTGAAATTGAAGCTATTAGTCGACTGGGAATAATTTAAAATTCAGTCAAAATTCTAGGAGTTGAAATTAGCCTTTTTAAAACTTAGTCGGGACTTGGTTGAGAAGATTAGGCGAATTTGAGGACTGTTTTAAAGTTAAAACGCAACTTGGGGACTTCAATTGCAAATTATATAAATTTAATTGAAGTCAATTGAAGTAAAATCATAATTTTGGGGGTGTATTTTAAACTATTGAAAAGAGAATAAAATTGAGGGACCGAATTAAATAAGAATCGAAATTTGGGGGACTAATGGGGCAAATTCCTCAACATAAGAGTTAAAATGGATTCAAAGTCTTTGTCTTTCTCTCGTACACATACATACACGGCATATGCAGACAGTGAGAGAGCCAGAAGCGACTATTGAGGCCACTGCTCCGCCACTGCTTCGGTTTTCAGCCGGCAACCATGGCGCCGCCGGCGTGAGCATGCCCAAGGTCCTGCCGTCGCCGCCGAACGCAGGGAGAGAGAGTGGAGCTTTGAGGAGTCAAAATTTTGGGGAGAGCTTTCGGCGGAATCCGGCGAAATTGGAGGTTTTTCCGGCCAAAATCGGTCAGTTAAATTCGGGTTTAAGGTTCTACTATGTATTCCTATCGATTTGGGAGCAAAGTATGGAAGAATTTCAAGGTTGAACATGAAAGACTATGGCCGAGCACTGTTCATCCGAGAGCTATGCCTTTTTGTTTTTTATTAAATTCTCGAGCTTGGCCTCGCTTGGAGATGATGGATTGAACATGAATTTTTTGAAAAGTGTTTAAGTAAAAATCGATTGCAGGTGGAATTGTTTTTTTTTTTTTTTTTTTTTATCGATTGGGTTTGAGAAGTTTGGTTGTGTTTTGTGTTTCATGTAATGGATTCATGATACATGAAAAAAATAGGGAAATTAACAGTAGGTTGTCTCGATTCAGTCTGTGAGGAATGAAATAAATTGATATTGATTTGAATGTGTTTAGGCGTTGTGGATTGTTTGAAAGAATTCGTAAGTAAGCTTCTGCACAACTTTGTAAACTAATACGTGCGCGTGTATATTGTGGATCTGCAGTAGGAATAACTGGAACGAAAACAATCAACAATTGACAATTGCATAAAAACTTCAATATGAGCAAGAGAAAGGTAGTTACTGCCTATATTCAAGATGGGCTTGACCCAGAAATTGAATAGATTGTAATATATCGGCCCAATCGACGTTAGAAACATATTTTTAAATTGGAATTTAGGCTCAAAGCCAGAAGACTAAATTTCGTGACTTTTAATAAAATTCGACCCGATTAAATTATTAAATAATTATTTTCTTTTCTATTAGACGAGCGTTTGGCGTAAATTTTCAATTTAAAGGGGTTAAGTCGTAACGATGACGTTTTACTTAGAATTTTTTTAAAATTTGGGCGTGGTCGTTACAGTACAGTGCTGAGGTGTCCGTCCCCTCGCAGTCTACTTTGCCTGAGGCTTTCGTCTCCCCACAGTCTTCATTGCCTGATGCGTCCACTCCCTCACAGTCTATTTTGTCTAAGCCCCACCAATCTGGTATTCACAGGCGTCGTTTTCCTGATGATCTCGTCAGCTTGGCGACGCATGAGGATCCTTTTGAGCCGGCTACTAGTAGGCGACGGAGGAAGCAGCGGGCTCGCACGACCACGGTCCAGGTTGCCGCTACTTCTCGAATGCAGACCCGCAGTCAGTCCAGGTCGGTTACTTCTTCTCCCCTTCGTTCCATATGTTGATGAGTCTGCTGGTGTGGAATGTTAGGGGTATTCGGAGTTCAGTTACTCGGAGGCGCTTGAAAAAGCTCCTCCAGATGCATGGTGTTTCTGTTCTTGTTATTATTGAGCCTATGATTTTGCGTCGTGACTTTGCATTTATTCGTCGGTTCTTGGCCTTTGATTGGGGGGTCCAGAATCAGACTGATCATATTTGGTGTTTTAGGAAAGAGAGAGTATTACTGTCGATACTCTGATGGATCACCCTCAGTTTCTGCACCTCTACGTTCAGGATCCTCAGTTAACTCGACCTATTTATCTGACGCCTATCTATGCCTCCTGTGATTACGTTGAGAGGAGGGTGTTGTGGACTAGTTTGCATGATATTTCTATTGGCATGGATTAACCCTGGTTGGTTGGTGGTGACTTTAATGTCATCGATGTTGAGAGTGAGCGCACTGGCTTCAGTACGAGGGATCGGGGTATTTCGGACTTCCATAATATGATGTTGGACTGTGGTCTCTCGGATGTTGGATCTGTGGGGGAGCCTTACACATGGACTAATCATCGGGTATGAAAGCGTTTGGACAAGATCTTGATGAATTCTGAGGCAGCGGGTTTCTTTCATCAGTTGTCTATTCGCCATTTGAACAAGCACTGTTCGGACCATTCTCCATTACTGGTACAGTGGGAGTTGTTTCTGCAGACGGGGCCCCGACCATTTCGTTTCCTTAATGTTTGGGCTCGCCATCATGATTTCCAGGCTTTCGTCTCTCAGAAGTGATCATATCTTTCTCGTCACACGGGAATGACTGCTTTGTGGGAGAAATTCTTTCGGTTGCGGTAGGGACTTGGTTGGTGGAATCGGCATGTGTTCGGGAACATCTTTGATCGGGTTCGGGATGCCGAGTTGTCTGTTTATGAGGCTGAGCGAGTTTTTGACAACAATCCTTCGCCTGGGCATCGTGAGCAGTTGCATCGGGTTTAGGCTGACCTGAACCGCATCCTGTCTATTGAAGAGGGATTTTGGCGTCAGAAGTCTGGCTTGCGTTGGCTAGCTTAGGGGGACCGTAATACCAGATAGTTTCATTCTTTGGTCCAGGGGCGTCGCATTCGATCTGGTATTCATTATATCCGAACTTTTGAGGGTGTCAGTTTATCTGATCAGTAGTCCATCCAGAGCTCAGCTGTGGATTTTTTCAGGTGTTGTTGTCCTCTTTAGAGACCCCGCGGCAGTCGCTTCAGCCGGGTATTATTTCTTCACTCGTCAACCCGGAGGATAATGCTCGGTTGAACCGGCTACCTACTATTGATGAGGTGCGTGAGGCTGTTTTCAATATTGATGGAGATAGTGTGGCCGGGCCGAATGGCTTTACGTCTTTGTTCTATCAGCAGTGTTGGGATATTATTTCGGAAGACGTATATCAGGCCGTGATTGACTTCTTCGGGGGAGGTCGGCTTTTTCGTGGCTTCTTTACTACTTCCATTGTCCTCCTGCCCAAGAAGGAGGGGGTTTGTGCTTGGACGGATTTTCGGTCTATCAGTCTTTGCACGGTGTTCAACAAGATCATCACAAAGCTGTTGAACACCCGACTTGGCGAGCTCCTACCACGTATTATTTCGCCCCAGCAGAGTGGTTTTGTACTTGGGTGTTTGCTTGCGGATAACGTTTTGCTAGCACAGAAGATGGTGCATAGGCTTGATAGGAAGGTTAGGGGGCAACGTTATCCTCAAATTTGATATGGCTAGAGCCTATGATCGGATGGAGTGGGATTTCTTGATCTCTGTGATGAAGCAGTTTGGGTTTGACCAGTTGTGGATTGACAGGATCAGGCGGTGTATTTCTGAGTGTTGATTTTCGGTCCTGGTCAACGGTCAGTCGGCTGAATTCTTTCCTTCTTCTCGAGGTCTTCGACAGGGCGATCCGATTTCCCCTACTTTGTTTGTGATTGCTGCTGATTATTTCTCATGCATGCTCACTCATAGGTTCCAGCAGTACAGTTATATGCAGTTCCTTCATGGGGTCCCATGCTTTTCTCACATCTCTCCTTTACTGATGATATTATTATATTCGCCAATGGTCAGAAGCAGAGCATTCAGCAATTGATGGCGTGCCTTGAGCACTATGATGGGGCTTCTGGCCAGTTGGTAAATCGAGGCAAGAGTTCGTTGATTGTCCCTCGTCGGGCTACTCCTGCTCAGCTCCACAGATGGGAGACCTTTACGGGATTTATGCGTAGCCAGCTTCCTATTACTTATCTTGGTGTTCCCTTGTATAAGGGCGCCCGTCGAATCTTTTTGTTTGATGCTTTGGTGCAAAAGATCTGATGCCGTATCTCAGGTTGGGCCAGTCGGTTGTTGTCTCCTGAGACACGTATTACGCTGATCAGATCTGTTCTTTCTTCTATGCCGCTTCACTTATTCCAGATTTTGTAGCCTCCTAAGGCTGTGCTGAAGGGGTTATCCGGTCTATTTGCTCGCTTCTTGTGGCACTCTCAGGACGGGGCCCCTTGTATCCATTGGCGACGTTGTAAGGAATTGTGCAGGCCCCCGGAGGAGGGTGGCTTTGGCTTTAGGCGATTGGGCGGTATGGTTGATTCTTTCTTCCTGAAGCTCTGGTGGTGATTCCATTCTCAGGACTCCATTTGGGCTATATACTTACGAGACAGATATTACTGGGGACAACCTCCTTCACAGGTCCAGCTGACCTATCTTGACTCCAGGGGTTGGCGGCGACTATTGGATATCAGGATGACTGCTGAGCCCTATATTTTTTGGCAGCTTGGTCATGGCCGGGTGTTTTTCTGGCATGATTGTTGGATGGGGGATGCTCCTCTCAGTGTTGTGTGGCTTGCTTTACGTCCCTCCTCGGTCAGGGTCCAGGAATTCTTTAATGACACTGGTTGGGACTTTAGGCGTTTACTGCAGGCAGTTCCTGCTGACCTGGCCCTTCGGATTTCTTCTATCCCGTTGGATACTGCGATCCCTGATAGGATGTTATGTCGGGATACCTCTGATGGCCGTTTTACATCTTGCTCTGCCTGGGAGATCGTACGACTGCATATTGGTGTACAGCCCATCTTTCGAGACTTATGGTGCTTTGTGGTACCTGTGACTGTCTCTTTTTTCCATTGGTGGCCGTTGCAGGGCCTCGTGCCCGTGGACCACGTGATTAGGCAGCAAATTCAGGTGCAGATGCCTTCACGTTGCCAGTGTTGCTCTGATGAGGAGACGCTTCAGCATGTTTTCATAAGTGGTTTGGTTGCGTCTCGCATCTGGCAACACTTCGCTGCTCTTTTCTATATTCCATCCCCTGGTCCTGACAGTATTTGGCACCGTGCTTAGCGGTGGCATTCTTCTGGTCAGTTTGTCAGGCGATGCCACATTCGCAGCATTCTGACGAGTTTTATTTTTTGGTATCTGTGGACGGCACGTAATGATGCGAAGTATAGGGGGATTCTTGTTGACGCCAGGCAGATTATTTGGCTCGTCTACATAGCTATTTCACTCTCCATATTGCTGGGGTCTTCAGTTTTCTTCACTGGCGCGGCGACGTCGATTTGGCCGCCCGATTTGGGGTTTCTATTGCTCCTTCCCCTCCCCCATGTTATGGTGTTCTGGCGCAGGCCATCTGTGGGCTCCTTTAAGGTGAACACAGATAGTTGTGTGGTTGATAGTAGAGCTGGGGGAGGGGGTGGGATGATCCGGGACCACCATGGGCACTGTGTTCGAGCCTTCTGCTCCTTTTATGGTGATTGTGCCATTTTGGAGGCCGAGCTCCGTGTCATACTTGACGGGCTTCTATTGGCACGCTCTCTTTGTCTAGGCGCCGTTTGGGTAGAGGCAGACTCTTTAGTTGCTGTTCATTGCGTAGTTCATGGAGGCGGTCCATGGTATCTCCAGCTTCTTCTCCGGCGTATTCACCAGCTTCTTCTCCGACCAGATAGGGATGTGGTCTCTCACATTTTTCATGAGGGAAACCAGGTTGCAGACGCACTTGCTTCCAAAGGTGTATTGCGGAAGCGGTACGCAGAGTATGATTCACATCAACTACTTGCCCCGGCCAGAGCTCTCGTTCAGATGGATCGCCATGGCTTTCCCTCCGTCCTTGGACTCTAGCGAGGGTACATTCATCTTTGCATTCTTCTTTAATTTTTTCATTCTTCTATACAGGGAGGTAGTACCTCCTTATTTATTGTTCTATTGTTCATTTATACATTATTATTAGAGAGATAGTATCTCCTCATTTATTGTTTTGCGCATACTTATCGTGTTCCATTGTTTAGATGTCAGGTCTATGCCCCCTTCCTTTTTGTACTTCCCCTATTTGTTATTAATAAAAAGGTAGGGGGATTCCAAACCCCCACCAGCTAGGCTCGACGGACGCGTAAAACCGACGTAAGAGTCGAGTTGGTGCTTTGCTTAAAAAAAAACTTTTAAGTTACTAAACGGCTTATTTTCATATAAAGATTTGTTGTGCAACTTCATTTCACAAAATGTTCCCCATCTTACATTATATCCACAAAATTGGGTGGTTTGCACTAATCTTTTAGAATTTTTAAAAGTTTTTTATGATGCAACAAATATTTTAAGTGGTGTTTATTATCCTACAGCACATTTACTTTTAGTTGAATGTATTAATGTAACCATTGCATTTCAAGAATATGAAAATGATCCGGTTTTATCACAATCAATAATATTGATGAAAAGTAAATGGTTAAATTATTTTACAGAAATTCCTTTAATTAATCTCGTTACATGTGTTTTTGATCCTCGAACTAAATAAGATGGTCTAAGTGATTATTTAACTTATTATTATGAAGTGTTGGGTCTTGAAGATTTTGATGTTCAAATGCAAATTTTTGAAGTTAGAAGAATAATTACAAAATTAGTTACGGAATATATAACTCGTGGGAAATGTTCTAATGCCCACGCTCGTAAAAAAATTAGTGGGGTTCAGACGGACCCACCCACCATCAGGGGACAGTTATGTATTATTCGTCTCATCTAACGTAGATACAAAAAAAAATAAAAAAAATTTCGCCGGATGACCACGTCACGCGTGGGCATACCCATGCGTGGGCAGGTGATCATTAACCTATAACTCGTTATGGATCATCTTCGTCGTCTTCTACTACTTCTAGTGAAGAACCATCTAAACTTGGTCATGGTGATCGATTATTGAGAATTCGGCAAAGAAAACCAAGGGATTCATCCGGTTCAATTCCCGAACTTGACATTTATCTAGCAATTGGTTTTGAATTTGGCGATAGTAAAGTAGGTAAAGAGTTTCCAGTTCTTCAATTATGGAAACGTTACCAAAACACTTATCTTACACTATCACGAATTGCAAAAGATATATTTGCATCCCCAGTGTCAACCGTTTCCGTCGAACAAGTCTTTAGTGTTGGACGACTTATTTTGAATCCGAAACGATCGATTATGACTCCCAAATCATTAGAAGTACAAACATGTGCTGATGATTGGTGTAAAACCAATGAGAGAGATCAAGAATGGAAGAACGAATCCGATGAGGACGCCTACAACCTAACAACTGCAAGAAGTGGAACTGCAACATCCAGCGCATGAAGTGATTAAATTGAAAAAGTAAGAGAACTACGTTGGTTTTGATTCCTCGTGAGAGGATGCGGATGCAGCTTAATTTTTTGTAAGAAATTAAGTTTAAACCTTAATTTATTTAAAATATATTTTTTTGGATTTCGAATTCGAGGTTTGAGAAATTGATTTTGGGGTTTTTTTTTTTTTGTGAACCGGCGGTTCACTCTAAACCGAGGTGAACTGTCGGTTCAAAAAATGTATATTTTTTTGAACCTTGAACCGACGGTTCACGAACCGTGGTCGGGTCTATTTCTGACAAAGCGTCGGGTGGTAGGGACGCCTCGCGATTAGGCGCCGCGTAAGTGCGCTTTTAGGAATATTGTTTGAATCACATCTACTACAAAAAGAAAACATTAATTTTTACCTTTCAGCATAACTAGTTTTTAATTTACTTATTAACCTTTCTTTTAATGAATATTTTTCTTCTCCAAGAGAAGCTAGTTAGATAAGATAATATATTTTAAAAACCACACACTTTTAAATAATAAATCACAGTTCAAAACAACCAGCAAATTAATAAACTACAACATTAGTTTAGATAATTGTAATAAACTACAATTCAAAACAACATGTGGATAGGATAGGGAATTACAAACTACAATTCAGAATTAATAAACTACAATTAGTCTTCTAATCCCACATCCCACATGGGATGTACCTAGACGCCATTCCTAGTACAACAGCAAAAAAGACAACAACCACCACAGCGACCAATACCAGGGTGACAAATCGACAACACCCGGGGAGGAGAATACTACGGGAGTCTACGGGTGTCATCACCCTCACTTCATTCATCAAAGTCAGCAGCTTGCGGAAGTTACCGAATAAGAAGAATATGCTGAATCCCGCCAATGCTATGATCACCGCGAAGAAGGTCCACCACACGTGACAACGGACATCGCTATCCCACAAGGCCCACATGATGATCATAGCCAGTACAAGCATCAGGCCGATGAAAATCTTGATGTATAATATTTCTTTTTCCATCCGTGAATTCACCCTGGCCAGCTCTTCTTGCTGGTTGGGCATCAATCTGACCAACAGAGGATCGTCCACATCTTGGCGTCTCAAAAGAACAGGTACAGGTGGTTCCACACGCACGGGGAGCGGCCCTTCATCTGGTTGGCGATGGACCAACACTGGCAGAGGAGGCTCCGTCCGAATCTGCTGATCTTGAGCCTCTTCAGCTTGAACTGGCCTAAGCCACGTCCAAAGGCTACTTAGCCCACCACCACACAGATCAATCAGCCACTTGCCAATCCCAGCCAGCCAGTGCATCAAGGTTCCACCCAGCCCACTCAGCCAGCTCAGAAGCTTTCCACCCAGCCCGCTCAGCCAACTCAGCCAGCTCTGAAACCTTCCACTCAGCCCAGTAAGCAGGCCACTCAGCCAACTCAGCAGCCTTCCAATCAGCCCTCTAAATCCACCCAGCCAGCTCAGAAGCTTTCCACACAGCCCGCTCAGCCAACTCAGCCAGCTCTGAAACCTTCCACTCAGCCCAGTAAGCAGGCCACTCAGCCAACTCAGCAGCCTTCCAATCAGCCCTCTAAATCCACCCAGCCACCTCCGCCAGCTGCTTTCATTCTCACCATTACTGCGTTCTTCGGTGAGTGCATGTCGGACGTTCTCACTTGCCTCACTCAGCCTCTCACTCTTGCCTATTTCAACTTCTACGGTGATGTCACCATTGTTGCTTTCTTCAACTTCTTCGATTTCGACATTCTCACTTTCCTCACTCACCCTCTGACCTCTTTCAACATTTTTTGGAAGTTCTTCCATGATTTCATGGGCTTCTGGAACGAGAGAGCTGGGATTCTCACTCTCATCACTGAGGCCCTTCCCTTCTCCGATGATACCTAGGTTAACAGCAGATTGGTTGTCCATAGTGGAGTAGGAAACAATGTGTAGAAGAAAATGGATCTGACGGTCTGAACGGAGAAGACGGGAGAAAAATGGGTAGCCGAACGAAACTTCAATTAATATGGGCTATTTAGCCACACTATGATCCATCTTGATCCACTCCAGAAGAAAATGTGATTATTGACGCATTAATATGACGAGATTCCAATCTAAGCAGCTTCCCAAGATACGAAGGGCTGTGCCTTTAGCAGCGCTGTTTAATCATGTTTTTGGATTTTTTTCTCTCTCTTTCTCTCGTCTTCTTCTTGGTGTTTTTTTTTTTTTTTTTTGGTTGGAGACTTATTAATTTGGATTTGTAACCCCTGAACATTAGCATTCATAGGATAAAACAAGAATATAAGTAGCTACCATTTCCTATTATTTAGGAAAAGATTGATTTGAATTATAGACAGCAATATATATAGTGGCCAATAAATTTTTGTCTTTGTTACCATATTATCTATATTTTCTTTAATAATAATTGATGAAAGAATATATTAATGCCTGATTTTTAGTTAAAGTTTAACACTTTTGTCATTTATCAACTAAAATATGTGACTATATATAGTTGTCAAATTTTCCCATTTTGTAAAATATAATTATGTATGTAGTTGAAAATGAGAAAAGAGAAAAGTTTTTTTAATTTTATTGTGGAAAGAACAATGTCTCAGAGTACATAAATGATTCGTTGCCCATATCTAGATACATTACGGTACCCATATATACTGAATGATGGGAAAGTGTCCCCCACCATTAAAGGAGAGACACTTATTGAGCATCCGGCCATATGTGAGTATTGTAACATACTTACATGTGGGAAACGAAACAAAACCGACTAAAAATAATAATCCTAAATCGTGCACATATATTTTTGTCTCTTTTTCTTCAATCACCAATACTTCCTTATGCTAATAAAAACCAATTACTCCTATTGCACAAATATGACCTAATTAAATCTTATAATTCACTCTTAATTTGCACACCCACAAAATTCAAACAAAATTGTCAAATAGCCTAAATACCCCTTGGTCAAAACAATTACTGGGTTTCACATATTTTGTTTCTGGTAGGAAGAGAAAGAGGGAAGACAGTAAAAATTCACCTTTTGAATTTTAATTTGACTGGTTTGAGGCATAATTCACAAACAGTGGTTCACTATACCATTTACAATAACAATAATAATGATGACAAACACAATATAAACCAACAAGCTTTCGCATTCACCTTCAATAATTCTTCAATTTTAATGATCCAGAACATTTATTAGATTTTTAATTAAGAGTTAGGGTTTATTATGGTGCGTATATATATTAATAGAGGGATTAAGATTTATTTTGATGAATATAAGTAATCAAACTATAATACAATTAAGATTTTTAATGAAGAGTCACGGTTAAAGTTTGTTGTGATGTACATGTAAATATTAGAGGAAAAGAATTATGAGATTTTTTTGGTAATTTTAAATATGCATATTTTAGTAAATAATGAAATGACTAAAAAGTTTGGTTTATATATAATTATCCTTTTAGCTTATTATATTTTTTGGAGAGTTTTATTATTTAGTAATATCGTGATGAAATTAATTGAGTTTATCTTTAAGCATTATGACTGTTGTGTATGTATTATTTTCATTTTAAAGTTACTAATTAATAGCATTTTTATTGTCTAATTTTTATCATGTATTTATTTAGATAATAATGATACACAATTTTGTGTAGTTTTTAATATATACACATTTAGGTAGTAGCACACCTTAATTCTTTGAAAAAATTAACTTGCTAGGTGCATAATTAAAGGGTAAATAAGAGCAAAAGCCACTAAGAGGGAAGAGGAAAAGATGGTTAGTGCATATATATGTGCACGGAAAATGCTAGAGCGCCATAGTGAATATAAAATGGGGTTGATATAATGGGCGTTGGCGTGATCCTGTCATTTTCCGTTGGATCACTTTTGGATAAAATTACTGAATCATAAATCAGTATGCGTTATGTAGCAAATTATAAGATACTGTAAGCGTTGTGGCATGGTCGATATGTACACACGGTAATTGCTTGTCTACAAACGTATGAATAATTTGTCCCATTTGCCAGCGGAAGTAAAGAAAAAATGTTTTCTTTTTTTAAATACAGCCCTTAGGAAGATATGGAAATTGCAAACGCGTTGGGAGTATATCTTTTGTCACTCTTGAATCTTGATGCCAAAAGGCCAAAACTGCTCTTTTGTTCATGGAGCCCGAAAAAGCTGATTTGTGATACAATCATCTCTGCCACCCCATGACAACGTTACCTGGGCCCCCCCCCCTCTCTCTCTCTCTGTGTAATAATTATGGTAGAGGAACGTTGATTCTAAGTCTCTGACGGGCTATCACCTTTTTGTTTCTTACACAACCCTGAAATCATTTCACCAAAATGCAACAATATTTCTTTCAATTATGTTAGTTTACGATTTTCAATCTCCAATAACATTAGTTTATAATTGTCAATCTCCAATAACAATCACAATGTGTATATCTATAAAAGTTTTAAATATTTTACATATATGTTACAGGCCAGGACTTTCCACTTAGGCTCGAGAGGCCTCGTCTCAGGCGAAATTTAGAAATTTTGAGGTAGGAATTTCAAGAGATGTTTTTATATATATTAAAGCACATAGTAATTTAGTAACATAAAGTTCGCAGTGGTGTGGTGGATGAGTAATTCTGCGTTTCATTACCCACCCAGGTTAAAGCTGCCTCAGTCTTCATTATTGTGTATTTTTCAAAGTGATTTTAGTATTACTTAGGCAGGCTGAGAATTTAATATTTAAATGGTAAACAGGGTATTACGTATGGGGCCCAATTTTGAGATCTCACTCAGCTGAAACCCAAAGCTAAGATCAGTATGTTACTCACTCCGTTCCAAATTTGTTGTTTTCTATTTTTAAATATCTCAAACATATACTGAGATTAATTTTTTTTTAGATGTTTAATTTAAAATATTTTACAAATATATCCCTATTTAATATTTAATTATAACTATCAACTTTAAATTCTACAAATGTTCAAGATTGACGAGATGAACAATGTTAGTCCCAAGATGTATTAAAATGCAGAATAAAGTGGTGCATGCTAGATAATCGTGGTGACCAAAAGCAACCGTAGATTAGGAAGGACTATCAAAAATATATAAATCAAAGCTAAAGTATATGGTATGACTTGTGAGAAAGATATTCTAAACGTACCATACATAATGCAACTAATTGATGTAACCTTAAAATTAATTTTTTAACGATAAATGGTATTTTGTGAAGGATTGTATAAATTAAGGTTTGAAATATTGCAAAATGCGAGAAAGAAAAAAAGTGAGATCTTTGGCAATTAATCACATGTAAGCTCCAACCATGTCGTTGATGTTGTGTATTTTAACATGAACTTTTGCACTTTTAGAAACATCGTACTCCCTCCATTCCATGTCTTTTTTTTTTTTTTTGGGACGTCCCAAATATGCAAGCTTGTTTCTTTTTTAAGAAGTGTAATTTATAAAACATTTTACTTATACACCTTCATTTAATACTTAATTGTAACTATCAATTTTAAATTTTACTAATTAAATAGGAAATTATAGGAATGCGGTTTGCAAAATGCATAGTTCCAATATTTTTCTTAATCATTGTGAAAAGTAAAATAAGTCTATATATATAAAACTAATGGTGTAAATTTATGCACAATCATATACTCCCTCCGTTATGCTTAGTTTAATTTTCATACGGGTTAAAAAATTGTAATTTATATTATTGGAAACGTAAATTTTAGTTGTATTTATCAAATATACCACTATATTAATTGAAGATAACATGTTTTTACTAATAACATAAAGTAAGGGTATAATATGAAAAATAAAGAAATTAAATAGATATAAATAGAAAATTGTCTATATTTTAAAACAAACGAAAACCGAAACCAAATCAATATTTGTGGGATGGAGGGAGTAATTGGTTTTTATTAGCATAAGGAAGCATTGGTGATTGAAGAAAAAGAGACAAAAATATATGTGCACGATTTAGCATTATTATTTTTAGTAGGTTTTATTTCGTTTTCCCCATGTAAGTATGTTACAATACTCACACGTGGCCGAATGCTCGATAAGTGTCTCTCCTTTTGATTGTGGGGGACACTTTCCCATCATTTAGCATGTATGGGTACCGTAATGTATCTAGATATGGGCAACGAATCATTTATGTACTCTGAGACCTTGCTCTTTCCACAATAAAATTAAAAAAACTTTTCTCTCTTCTCATTTTTAACTACACACATAATTATTTTATTTTTTTTTAATATATCATCTCTCGTTGTTCGGGGGTTACAAATCCAAATTAATAAGTTTCCAACCACGAAAAAAATAAAAATAAAAAAAGAAGAAGACGAGAGAAAGAGAGAGAAAAAAATCCAAAAACATGATTAAACAGCGCTGCTAAAGGCACAGCCCTTCGTATCTTGGGAAGCTGCTTAGATTGGAATCTCGTCATATTAATGCGTCAATAATCACATTTTCTTCTGGAGTGGATCAAGATGGATCATAGTGTGGCTAAATAGCCCATATTAATTGAAGTTTCGTTCGGCTACCCATTTTTCTCCCGTCTTCTCCGTTCAGACCGTCAGATCCATTTTCTTCTACACATTGTTTCCTACTCCACTATGGACAACCAATCTGCTGTTAACCTAGGTATCATCGGAGAAGGGAAGGGCCTCAGTGATGAGAGTGAGAATCCCAGCTCTCTCGTTCCAGAAGCCCATGAAATCATGGAAGAACTTCCAAAAAAAGTTGAAAGAGGTCAGAGGGTGAGTGAGGAAAGTGAGAATGTCGAAATCAAAGAAGTTGAAGAAAGCAACAATGGTGAGATCACCGTAGAAGTTGAAATAGGCAAGAGTGAGAGGCTGAGTGAGGCGAGTGAGGCAAGTGAGAACGTCCGACATGCACTCACCGAAGAACGCAGTAATGGTGAGAATGAAAGCAGCTGGCGGAGGTGGCTGGGTGGATTTAGAGGGCTGATTGGAAGGCTGCTGAGTTGGCTGAGTGGTCTGCTTACTGGGCTGAGTGGAAGGTTTCAGAGCTGGCTGAGTTGGCTGAGCGGGCTGGGTGGAAAGCTTCTGAGCTGGCTGAGTGGGCTGGGTGGAACCTTGATGCACTGGCTGGCTGGGATTGGCAAGTGGCTGATTGATCTGTGTGGTGGTGGGCTAAGTAGCCTTTGGACGTGGCTTAGGCCAGTTCAAGCTGAAGAGGCTCAAGATCAGCAGATTCGGACGGAGCCTCCTCTGCCAGTGTTGGTCCATCGCCAACCAGATGAAGCGCCGCTCTCCGTGCGTGTGGAACCACCTGTACCTGTTCTTTTGAGACGCCAAGATGTGGACGAACCTCTGTTGATCAGATTGATGCCCAACCAGCAAGAAGAGCTGGCCAGGGTGAATTCACGGATGGAAAAAGAAATATTATACATCAAGATTTTCATCGGCCTGATGCTTGTACTGGCTATGATCATCGTGTGGGCCTTGTGGGATAGTGATGTCCGTTGTCATGTGTGGTGGACCTTCTTCGCGGTGATCATAGCATTGGCGGGATTCAGCATATTCTTCTTATTCGGTAACTTCCGCAAACTGCTGACTTTGATGAATGAAGTGAGGGTGATGACAACCGTAGACTCCCAGAGAATTCTCCTCCCCGGGTGTTGTCGATTTGTCACCCTGGTATTAGTCGCTGTGGTTGTTGTTGTCTTTTTTGCTATTGTACTAGGAATGGCGTCTAGGTACATCCCATGTGGGATGTGGGATTAGAAGACTAATTGCAGTTTATTAATTTTGAATTGTAGTTTGTAATTCCCTATCCTATCCACATGTTAGTTGTTTTGAATTGTAGTTTATTACAATTATATCTAAACTAATATTGTAGTTTATTAATTTGCTGGTTGTTTTGAACTGTGATTTATTACTTAAAAGTTTGTGATTCTTAAAGTGTATTATCCTATCTTATCTAACGAGCTTCTCTTGGAGAAGAAAAATATTCTTTTAAAAGAATGGTTAATAAGTAAATTAAAAACTAGTTATGCTGAAAGGTAAAAATTAATATTTTCTTTTTGTAGTAGATGTGATTCAAACAATGTTCCTAAAAGCGCGCTTAAGCGGCGCCTAATCGCGAGGCATCCCTACCACCCGCCGCTTTGTCGGAAATAGACCCCGCCACGGTTCGTGAACCGGCGGTTCAGGTTCATGAACCGCCGGTTCAATGGTTCATATATTTGTGAACCGGCATGGAACCGCCAGTCTGCCGATTTAAGGTTCCAAAAAAAATTATTATTTGAATCGATGGTTCACCTCGGTTTAGAGTGAACCGCCGATTCAGAAAAAAACCCCCAAAATCAATTTCTCAAACCTCAAATTCAAAATCCAAAAAAATATATTTTAAATAAATTAAGGTTTGAACTTAATTTCTTACCAAAAATTAAGCTACATACGTATCCTTTCACGAGGAATCAAAACCGACGTAGTTCTCTTACCTTTTCAATTTAATCACTTCCTGCGCCGGATGTTGCAGTTCCACTTCCTTCAGTAGTTAGGTCGTAGGCGTCCTCATCGGATTCCTTTTTCCATTCTTAATCTCTCTCATCGGCTTTGTACCTATCGCCAACACATGTTTGTGCTTGTAATGATCCGGGAGCTATGGTAAATCATTTCGGATCCAAAATAAGCCGTCCAGCACTAAAGGCTTGTTCGACGGAAACGGTTGACACCGGGGATGCAAATATATCTTTTGCAATTGGTGATAAGTGTTGTTGACCTCCAAAAATGAACGCCGATCTCCCTCCCCGAGTTGAGGCAGCCGACCTCCATAAATGGGCGCCAATCAGAATTCCGATGAAGACCCCGCATCTCTGCACTTGCAACAACCCATTAGAGCCCCGAGCCACCGCGGCGGCGGTGGTGGCGGGGACTCCGACGGTCAAGTCAACGGCCGAAAATGTAAGAAAGTATAGGGAAGTCGGATTTTGTTTGTTGGGTCTAGAAGGCACATACCTAAAATGAATTAACATCACTGTAACGCCCCGTCCAGTTCCACATACATATACGTCATAAATAACGTCATGCTCCGAGTGTACCGTGCGGCGCATCGTAAACATAACGATATAAAGATAAAGCCACCTTCGGCGCTTTGTGCCACGGGTTTTCATTTCTTTTATCGCATAGTAGAACTAGGACGAGCGTCAATCATACATTCATACGAAACCCTAAACATTGAAAACATGTAACCTACTAGGGTTTGAGTCCATTACATAAGCGTGGGATCGTCAATTCCGTTCCCAATCACACACCACATCACGTCATTAGGACCTTTACGCCATCTCCGATCACATCACCTTCATAGAACATAAACATAGACACGTAATGAGTCATAAAGACTCAGTAGATAATAGATGCAATGCATGACCTATTCATAATCGTGGGCCCGTTGCGAACCATATGTTTATATCGGCGCCGTAACATATAATCATACTTGAATTGGCCAGACCCCAGTCCTTTGTGGGGCCTCCATTTGGACCAATTGTCTCAAACCTTTGTGAGACGAACATTATATAAACATTTCGTAGGCAACCCTATTCATCGTTTTTCATGCATGATCATGCTTCAATGTATACGCGTAAAGAAACACATGTAATCTCATACGCATATTATCGTAACATGGGTACATAAACATAACATCCTACAAACCTCCACATTGGGTATCCATATGCTATTCTTGTCCTCAACACGTACATATTACATATAACACGTTCGTTCCATTACATATACATGAACGTAGTTGAGGTCTTATACTTCATACATCATAATCATCACACATATACACGTAAGGGTTTACGTTGAATCATATTCACCACATAAAACACACCTTAACGCCATGCTTTTCACGTGAAGACTTCATGAGTTATACATTACAATCTCTATGATTCGTTCAAGTCCTAACCAATTCACTTATGGAACTTGGCACGAAGATCACGTGGATCATAAATCACACATATATCATGGCATAACATATCATATCATGGCATAACATATCATAAGCATAAGACAAGCCAAAGGATCCTACACATGCTTCTAGGTTCATACATAGCATAAACATGGCATAAACATGGTCAATTCTTGATTCATTCATTCATAAGCATAGATATATGACATAAAACATGTAAAACATCCATATCTACCATAGATGAAGTTCAACCAAGCATGGAGAAGCTTCCTCTTCTTCCTCTTCTCCTCTTCTTCTTCTTCTTCTTCTTGTACTCATAGCTTCCACACCCATAATAAACATGAGAGAAGGAGTTTAGGATGATTACATGAGTTCTTGGGAGTCTTGGAGGGGTTTTGGGGTCAAGAGAACCAAGGCTTGGGTGAGAAATGTCTAAGAAATGGCTAGAATCTTCTAAAATAACACTTCATGCGACTTAAAATTACGGTAGTAAATCTCACTATTCGGTAGTAAATTCCAAAATTGCAGCGTAACTCATTAACTTACTAGTAACTCTGCACACACGCGACCGCGCTTAGGTCCAGCGACGTGAAGGATCGACCCTTTAACCTTCATTCTTGACTTACGGTAGTAACCCCTTTACCATTACGGTAGTAACTTGACTTTTACGGCCGTAATCGCTTACATGTGCAGTAGTGCAATTCTCCGCGTATGATTTTCCCATTTTCCTCTTTTGAAGGCCGTTTAGCATCCCGAGGCATATCCGTCATCGCAAATCATAATGTGAGCATATCATATACATATACATCATACTGAAACGTCATCATGTCCCTTCATATCATATACGGAGTCATGTACGGGTGTATATACGAAATCATATCCGTATTCGGGACGAATTCGGGCGGGTCATTACAATCACCTTTATATAGAGGCAAAATGGGCCGTGGTGGGCCGAGACGTGGATCGGGCCTGGTGGAGGTCCAATAACCCTTTGTCCAATTGCTAAGGCCCAATCCCGATTTTGAGGAGTAAAATTAAGTCCCCCAAGTCCGATTTGTTCATTTATGTACGGGGTCGGAGTTTAAAATATTAGTCGCCGGTGGTGGGGGCTTAGGAATTGTTTCTGTACCGTGATAATAATGAATGATGATGTGAGATGTATGATGGATATTGATATTTGAGTTTGACTTTTAATAATAGATGATTTATAGGTAAAAATGTGACACATAAAAATAGATATTACAACTAGTACTGTTACTCCTCAAAATCGAGATTGAGCTTTAGTAATTAACTCTAAGGACTAAGGTTATTTGGCCTCGACCGAGCCCAGTCCACATCTCGGCACACCACTGCCCATTTCAACTCTTATATATAACAGGTGAGCCTTATTTGCAAGGCATGTGCTTTCTACATTCACAGACAAAACCCTGACTCCCCTATACTTTTAGGTACTTCTAGTCGTTGGCTTGATCGTCGGAGTCCTCACCACCGCCGCCGCAGTGGTGGCTCAGGGATCCAACAGGTTGTTGCTCGTGCAGGGATGTGGGGTCGTCATCGAGATTCTGATTGGCGCCCATTTTTGGAGGTTAGTTGTCTTGACTCGGGGAGGCAGGCCGGCATTCATTTTTGGAGGTCAACAACTTGGTGCCGTCTGTGGGAATCAGCACAAAAGATTGCTGGGAAATATCCAATATTTTTCAGCTAAAAGGCGGAGATCTAAAACCCCAAGTGGATCTTAAAGAAGTCGTCATTCTCAAGCAAAGAGCTACTGGAAAAAGATTTTCTTCCTTTCTCCTTTCTCTGTAAAAGAGATCCAAGAGTTTGGTAATAAGACAAACTATGTAATAGCTCCTCCTGGAATAACAAAAACACTACCTTTGTGTACACCCTTTGCATCTGGGTCTCCATATGATAATTAGTCAATGCAACCGGAACTTCTGATTTGTCAATGTACTTAATAACTTAAGTTCGTCTTCCCTTGTTTAGAACAACTAAACATTCTCAATAGATATTCTGTACAACCTACTTTTAATTTACAAGTGTGTCTCCCGTTGCTGAAACCACCTAGCCGCGCATCATTATTGAAGTCAAATGCCTCATCCGATGAATTAAATATTTTCCCAACAAATGGTACATCATCGAAGCGAACGTCGGAAATGTATTTAACATCATCGTTTGACAACTCCATTTTTACACCCAAAAAAAAAAAAGCCTCGGGCGATTAAAACTCACACTGGTAACTATGAAAGTAAATACAAATATGGTGACCTATGTTAAAAGTTTTAGTACATGGGTAAAATATAAATAGCCATTGAAACTGATGAAAGATAAGTGAAAATAAATAATTATAAATAAGTGCTTAAAAGTCAATCTCATTCCCCACATTGTATGCACTTGTGGGATGGCCTAGATGGCATGAGTTTCTTTATTTTACAATGCAATAGTTACTCAAATCTTTTATTAAGAAATATTTAATCACACTACAATATATATGACCATTGCTTGGAATTACATTACATATGAATTTTAGTAGCATGTCAACTAAACCTACTTAGAGTGACAACAATAAACCAATAATCGAAGAAAATAAGAAAACAAACCTTGCATGATATTTTTTGGAGTGACATTCTCTTCTTCATCCTTCTTTTGAGAGGACCTCTCGTACTCAAACTTTTACCAGACAACCCTTTGGCACTCGAGTTCTCGGTCATCATGGCTGACAACTAAAAAAGGGCATTAACCCTATAAAAAGGAAAATGGTATAAACACGTCATCAAAGAGAAAAAAACATTATTCTAAATTACACTTAATGGAGGTTTTCCTACTTGATTTCGTGTTATCTAGTAACACTAACCCAAGGGTATTGACCTTGCTGTTTTTTTTTTTTTGGCATCGTTAGGAACCACTTTTTCTTTTTTTTTTTTTTTTGGAAATAATGTTAGGAACCACTTCTTTCACGACCTTTGAGTCTCTCACTTCTTTGGTGAATCGAATACCGGCTTCTTCAATCCTAAAGCGAGCGATTAATGTTGAGTGATGTTGAACTAAAATTCTCAACTTTTGGAACAGGTAACAAAAATATCATAGCTAGTTCAAAGTAAGAACATGTATTTCTCAAGCACAGAGTAAGAACTCAAGGGGGAAGTGATTAAAGTAAAACAACCAAATCTAGTTCCCTACGTTTCGAACAGAAAAAAGCCACGAAAAATACCTGGACTTTGCGTCAGTGGGTTGCTGGAGTTGATTTTTCGGCGTCTGGTGTTGAGGCGTGCGTCACGGCGATGGTGCTCGGCCTCGGCGGCGGTGGTGAATCGAAGGAATTTAGGTGGGTTGCTTGGAAACGAGGTTGTCTAGGTTTGTATTGAAAATAGGGTTAAAATTGGGGGAAACAACTAATTGCAAAACAGGTCCCTAAATTTCTGATTTTTTTAATTTATGGCACCAGGCCTCATTTGCCAACGTGGCGCCTCCAACTCAGCGCCATGTCAGATGGGCATTCCATTATATGGAACACCCGGGTGTTCCTGATCATCCTTGTAGTCAAATCACTTGTTATTATATTCATATGCTCGGATTATGCAATGCTTGCGTGTGATTATTTGCCTCATCTATCCTATGTTCATTTGTACCTCTTTTTTTTTTTTTTTTAATCTAAAAAATTGTTGCTACTCGTCAAAATCGAATATCGATATTAACTAACTACACATAACACATTTTACATTGCTATTCATTATTATTCAAACATTCATAATTCCAACACAATTCAACTCAAAAAATTAATTGTTAACAACAAAGTTTTACACCAACACCATTTTATTTGATTGACTTTAGAGTACAGTTAGAGTGCAGACTGTAGCAACATTTCAATGATGTAGCACCTTGGTGAAGTTGAAGATCCATATCAATTGAAGTGCATCATATATAATGTGCATGGCAAAATGCAGCCCACTTATTTCACTAGTTACTATTGACGAATTTCATCATTTTCTGTGTATCGACCACGGTAGGCCAAGTACCAAATCATGAAGTTCTCGTCGCCAAAGACGTTAACATTTGTATCAACGAAATCTCTCTCTCTCTCTCTCTCTCCAACTACTTAATATAGTCTCTCATTCTAGATTCGAATAATGTTTGATGATGTTCATTTGATTTTTAACTTTCAAGATGTTTAGAAAAGAATAAATTCAATTTGCTCTTTTGGATTTGTAAACACATGAATTTCTTCTCTGATCATGTTATGCAAGATATATTATCCTCCTACATTTGCATTATTTTTTTCGTTCACAGATTTACATTCGAACAGTGCAGTGTTTAAGCCACAACACACTAAAACACACACCAAAAAAATTAGGATGTGACGGGCACGTCCACAACCACTAGTTGAAGTAAAAAGTTCTAATTGAAAAAATAATAATCATTAATGTGGGGAGTTTTATGTATTAGAAAAAAATACCAAATATACTTTTGAATTCACCATTTCTAAAGATCCCTCTCCTATTTAATAATCTATATCTATATATTAATAAAATGAGATCATTTTCCCTCCAAAAGTTTTATTTTTATGAATTAAAAAAATAAAATTTAATTGTAAAAGGATAATCACAAATTTGCAACTCAATCTTTCCTTCCTCTTACTAATTGAACTCTTATATATCTCATATAATATGAGGTCATTTTCATGAAAAGTTTCATTTCTGAATTAAAAAAATAAAATTTAATTGTAAAATCACGCTTCGGATAATCACAAATCTGCAACTCAATCTTCCATTCCTCTTTTAGAATTCGAACTCTTATATATCTCCCCGTGCAACGCACGGGAGAAAATACTAGTAATAATAATAATAGAAAAAAAAGAAAACTCATACATTTTTCTTAATTTTATAGGAAAGCCCTTTTATACGATCCAAATTCCACAATAATTGCATAAAAAACTACAACCACATGGAGTAATTTTCTTTACATAAAACAATGTCGACTATTACATAGTCGGAATTGTAAGAAAATCTATCGGAAAATGTATAAATTTTATTTTAACAATTTAATAACACAAAAATTTTTTGTTGGCAATCTCATGCAAAAATTTTTGTTGCGGAAACAAATTAATGAGATAATAATAAAACAAATAGTTTAACATTTCATTAAAAATGGAAAATCTTAAATGAGCTCTTAATAAATTCTTTATTATTACATCGCCCAATGTCGCCCCATTAACTCCTCAACCTATAAATGTTTGGTTTAAAGAAACTATGAGTATATTTCGGGCATGATAATAATTCATATTACATATAAATACGTAATTATGTAATCCAAGTAATAAATATCATGAACAACTAATAAATACGAGTTCAAGTCTAATCTCATGCATTTAAGCAATAATTCTCATTCATCATGTGTTTGAATAAGCAAATAATTCTCTCATGCTTGTAATAAAGCAAATAGTTTATGGAAATACACATCATATGCAATACATAATACGAATTAATCATCTATGCGTATTTTGAAATTAAAAAAAAATAGTTGCAGATAGAAATCTACATTAATTTGGGAGTTTGAGTCTTAAAAACTATACATCTCTAGCATTGTAGAACTTCATCTAGTCCTAAAATAATTAAAATAACTTTAATTAGGCTCTTGGGTAAATAAATTCTCAAAAATAAAGGAAATTGATAAAAGTAGGATTAAATCGAATAAAATATGAAGGTTAGGGATTTAAATGGCTAAATTTGAAAATTCGAGGCTAATTTGCAAAATTAGAGAATTATAGGGACTAATTCGGATGTCAAACGATAGTTGAAAGGCCAAATTTGTAATTGACCGTGTTCAAAAACTAGTGGACTCAATTGAAAATGAATTAAAACTTGAGGATCTCTTTCTTAAATAAAATATGAGGACTAAATTGAAAGTCAACCGAAGTTATTGGGTCAAATGGAAATTGACTAGATCTGAAAATTGGAGGACTCGATTAAATGAAAATAAAACTTTAGGATCTCTAAATTAAATAATATATAACGACCAACTAAAAATATTTAATAGAGCTCAGGGACTAAGGACGTAAATAATAAATCTCAGGCAATTAAACCCCTAATTTAGGCGAATTTAATCGGGGAAGATGGAAGACGGCTGCTGCTTCTCGTCGCCACCGGCACGGCGGCTGTTGCTGTCGAAGAAAGTGACAGGCGAGAGAGACACATCGAGAGAGAAAGAAGAGACAGAGAGAGATCGCGAGAGAGGGAGAGAGATCACGGGAGGGTGAGACAGAGGCGTTGGTAGAGGCGGTGACCGGTGGCGACGCCGGCGAAGGTAATCGGTAGGTCCCCCATCCTATTCCTCAATTTCTACTCCTCCTACACTCTTTTCTCTCGATAATGACTCTAGCTATGAATGCATAAACGAAAAATTGAAAGAAGACGAGGGTGAGGGATTACTGAAACTTGTGGGTTGCTCTGAATCACAAACGTGAATAGAGTGTGGTATATATAGGAGTTTTAGGGTAGTAATAATTAAGGAAGTTAGGATAATCTAGTTAAGGAAGATTGTGTAATTCGAATTTTGGTAAGTTGTTGAGCACCAAGAGTAGGGTTAGGGTTTCTGATTAGGGTTAGGGTTTCTGATTCGGGGCTAAGATTTAAATCCGAGTCAGGGTTTTAAAATTGGGGTTAAATTTAAAATTAGGGTTAATTAAATTAGTGCTAGATGAGAATTGGGGAAAAGTTGGTTTCAGCTGACTTTTCAAGTTGAAATTTTTGGATCGCTACAGATCCATCTATCTAAGTTTTGTCTTCGAATTTTTTGTTTCCATGTACACGTATAAATACATATGCCTAGCCGCTTTACCTAATCATATAAAAAATTTCACGTTGTTGCTACTCCCCGTGTCCTATAAAGATAAGACTTGGTTTGACTTTCAAATAGTTTAAGAAGTTGCAATTAATATTGTTGAAAAAGTAAATTTTAGTTGTATTTTTTCAAATATACCCTTGCATTAAATGATGCTTAATGCATTTTTATTAATAAATGTATATTAAATAAGGCTGCAATTGAAAAATGAAAGAAATTAAACGCAAACAAAATGGAAAGTGGCGTATATTTTGGGACGGACGAAAATGGAATACAGTCCTATCTTTGTGGGATGGAGAGAGTGTGATTTTTGACTGCTTATTAAATACGATTCCTCATCGTAGAGCACGCTTGACAAAAACGCACTTAATATCTTGTGAAATTCCAGGCTGAACTGCTTCTCGAGTCATACCTATGATTTTGAAGGAACTAAGGGACTCACACAAGTTTTTTCCACAAAGTATATTGTGGCATCCTTGGCTCCCTTGGTATTTCCTTCACATTTTTCCATTTGTTATCTTTTCTATAGCCTTTCTTTGACAGCTTGCGGAGATTGTTAACGAGGGGAAGTTAATTTCAGATGAAATCATAATAAATCTTCTCTCAAAGAGCCTTGAGGAATCTCAAGCTAAGGGTGAGACGATCTTTATTCTTGATGGATTTCCCCGGACTCTAAGACAGGAGGTAAGCATTAAGTTCTGCACATTAAGCAAATACCAAAGCATTTGATTGGATTTACAGAGTTACTGATTGGCCATACATAAATTTAATTTCTATTACATAGCAGTGATCTCATCTCCAGCATAATGCTTTTTCTGCACGTAGGAAATCTTGGAGCCAGTGACAGACATCGATTTGGTAATTAATCTGAAGCTCTGAGAAGAAGCACTGATCGCCAAATGCCTTGGAAGAAGAATTTGCGGTAAGTGTGGAGGGAATTAAAATGTTACCTGCATTGACATTAACGGTGAATATGGAAGGCCAAGGATGTACATGCCTCGTCTTCTCCCTCCTCCAAATTGTGAATCCCAATTAATTACTCGGTCTAAGGACGGCGAAGAAGTTGTTAAAGAAAGCCTAGAAGTCTACGATGAGAAGGTAAAACATCTATCAAACGTAGTCTTAGTGAGACCAGATAAAATACGAAGTAAAAATCGTATCGTTGAATGCTAGTACTTATTTCTGTAGAGTGATGTTCACTTTGCAATTCTCATTGTAATTTTTTATGCTGGTTCATGTCTTCTACTGATACGCTTACTCAATGTTAGTTCTAATAGTCTCAATCCCATATTGCCTGGAAAAGTAAAGCAATACTGATTTATAAGTAAAGAAACATTTTGGTCGAACGCCCAATACTGTGTGGTTCAAACCCAAAGCCTATAATATCGACCATAATGCGTATTCTGGGTCCTTCAGCTTGATGGATGTGTATATAATTTATCAGTTACATAAATTCTACTCTATAATGCGTAATATTTTGTATTTTGAAATCCCAAATTTGTAGAGCTGACCGGTTGAGGAATTTTACCGTGTGCGTGGGAAGTTGTTGGAGTTTGATCTTCCTGGAGGAATTCCCAAGTCCCTGGACGAAGTTACTTCAATCTTTGTATGTTGATGATTACGAAGACAAAATCAGCTGCAGCGTAAGTTGATATAATGTTCAGTAGAGTTTCTCTAGGTATGTTGTTCATTCTTTGAATGTGAAATTTCATGTGCATATTATGCGGATATATGATATATAATAAATATATATGATATATAATGCCAATTTCTTCTTTTTGGGCAATGTTTCTTTGCTCTTTACTTGTGCGTGAGATTTCTACTTGTAAATTTTCTACATGTTCACGATGGGGATCGAGTGTCTAGAGAGGAAAAAATGACAAAACATGAAAACTAGAAAATGTTGTTACACGTAATATTTGTGGGCTTGAGCTATCTCTGTAGGCAAAAATGGTAGAGGTGACAATCCTGTAACAATTGATTTTGTTTAGCGCTGGGTAAATCAAAGTTTACATGCCATTGGTGAATGTTGATTCTATGGGATGCAGACCATCTTGTACCACCAAAAAAAATATTGTTAGCGGTTATACAGGCTGTAAGATTAGTTGAAGTGTTTTCCCTCTTAATTGGTGGGACACGGGTTCAGTGTCAAGGTGAGAACTTTTAGTTAGACGGTTGTACTATCTTACGTGGTTGTTGATCCAACTTATTGAAGATTTTCTCCAGATGTAAATATTTTTTTTCATTTTTTTTTTGAATGACATGTAAATTTGTTGATTTTTACAACAATGATGATGTCGTCTTATATCTCACTTTCTTCATAAGAAATACTTTCATTGAGGTCTTGAAGTCCTGTGCTAAAATACAAAAAATTGAAAAGCAGTACTTATTGTTCAAAAGCCAATAATAAACCACTCATCCGAGTATACATGATGGATTTTTCAGAAAGTATATCTAGAGCTTATTTGTTATAGATCCTTTAAAAACCATTTCATTGATGCAACGCCAATTTTTTATATATTTTTAGAAAATTTTATCTACTTTTTAACCACACATTTGAAAGTTGCTTCCGGTCAATATTTTTCTGTAGACTGTGGGTGCGAGTCACTTCGTGTAGTAGTAGTTATTATAGCAGCATTCAAACAAGCTCTTTATGTTCAAATATGTCAAGTCCATAGTCAACTTAGGTTGTAACTTAGTGTTAAGTAAAATAATTTAATATTCAAGAAGTAAATGATTTGATATTTTGTTGGGCTGGGTTGTTCATGGTTGTAGGTTCATCATCTGTGGGCATTGCATGGTTAAAAAAATAAGTTGCCTAAGGTGACCGCCTAAGTTGTCGAATACCCATGCCACCTCTATGCCAAGCACACATGTATTAGTTCTAGATTTGTTGTTCTCGTCTCCATAGTATGCAATTTTTCATCTTTGATGTATTGTTTTGCAGTCTTTCTTGTCCTCGGTGTTTCTTAATTCTCTAAATTGTTTCCCGGATTTCAATGACTTTTTTTGGGATTTGGGGGTTGGGGGGTGTTGGTGGGGCATCAATGAATGTAACAAATGTTTAAAACACAAATGTATTTTTCTGTGCCCCTCAAATTATATTTAATGAGGAACTGTTTGTATTAACTATTAAATGAACTGAGAGTACAGATGTCTAGGAACAATATGTAATTCTCTTTCGGTATCTTTGAGTCTTAGTATTGTTCGCTGCAGCAGTTTTTATTGGAAGTTACCTGTATCTAATTTCTTTTTAACTTTTAGAGTCGAACTTTGATCTGAACCATGTACTAAATTGTCAAAAATACTAATTATGATTCACATATCATTGGTCTTTCGCTACTTCTACAAAAAGGTAAGTAAAATGTTTGCCTGAGGAACACACCATGTCAGTAGCCAGTAGGGTCGGTGTACAAGGAATTATGTAAAGTACGACACCCTTTGTTCTTTGACCACATGGCCATGAATTTGACTCTAGTACAGTCAACTTGATATTCATTCAAACAATTAATCTTCTTCTCTTTTCTAGACGAGCAGCTGTTTTACTGCAATTATCCAGTGCACTCAGGATACTTCCACATTCTTCCAGATAAATTTCATCTTCTGCCGCTCAGAGCAGTAGGTAATTGTAAATCTTTGTTATTTCTGTTGATGTTTCATATTCTCCCACTTGTAGGTACGATCGGTTGATACCATTGCTACATGTTATAGCATCGGCTGATCATTTTTATATCTGTTTTGCAGGTCCAATCTGCTATACTTGGATACATGGCTTCCCTAACAGGTTGCATTCATTCAATGTAAGACTTTTCCCGAGAGTGAAGTTTTCCTGTAAATATTAATTTGATACTTCAGAAATCTGTTGTTAATAATTTATTTTTCTGTTTGTATAACAATAGGAAATGAGAACTCAAATACATACTGGGAGGCAGAGCTTCCCCCAAATTATGGCACAGTTGGGATTGAGAATTTCGTTCATGCTAAGTATGAACATTTTTAACCCTATGACCTCTCCTTTCGTTATAGGAAACTTTCACTAATGTTTGATTTAAAACTGATTCAAGGTATGTCTAATCTTAATTAAGGTATGAGGAGAAGAGATGGATTCCCAAGGATGGGAAAGCAAAGTCACCTGTGAGGGGCGGAGAAGAAAAAGATTCTATGCAGTTGCAAAAACCAAGAGATGGTCGTGGCAGTTCCAGAAATTCTTGTCCCGAGAACTTTCAAGCGCCCAGAGCAAGGGAAAACACCCCTGCTCCCAGTGCTTCCAAAAGGACCAGAACCTGTATGTTAAGTTGTATATTCCTTGTTACCTGTACTGTTTTACCTATATTTCTGTCAATATTTTTTTTGCTATTCTAGGTGTTTCTGATCAAGTAAATTCAATCTTGAAATTTTCAGGTTAGTTAACCATTGAAGATCCCATTAATAGTTGCATATTATTTGGGATGGAGATGAGGGGAATGTCCTAAACTCATATTTTAATTGATTTAATAATCCTTACTATCTATAAAGAGGGAATCTAATTTTACTGTAGCTACGACGAAGAAAAAACGGCGCCGTTTTGGACAGAAACATGATGAAACCACGCCGTTTTCATCTACAATAACTATCCGCACCCGTTTCTGAAGTCGCGGGTCTGGCCCAATTCATACAGTGAGGCTTATTTTGATTGCCTTCTAGGGTTCGAAACTTCTCCAGTTAATTTTCTGTTCAATATTTTCCCTATTAAAACAAATCCTCTCTCAATTGCGTTCTTACTTTGGCATACCCCTGAATCGCTTAAGTCAGTCCACCGAATTCCCAATTGACCGTGAAACCCTCAGCCGCTTCTTACTCACCACCGTCCTCTTCAGCAGCTACGCACGAACGCACCAAGGCGAGAGTTCAAGCACTCTTCCTCTCAGGTAAGCTTGTTTTACCGTACCTCTGTAGAGTATAACTTTGCTCAATCCGTAACTCTATGGCTCTCTCACTATTCTTCTCAGTTCTCAGTCGAGTTTCGAGTTCAGCAACTCAGCAAGTGCGATTCACTGACTCAGTTTGACACTTCAAGTTCACGCTCGTTTTTTCTTCATATATTCTTCTTCGACATCGTTAGTTCTTTCAGCTTTTGATATAATTTTATTTTGTTTCAACTCAAAAATAATATATTGAATTTTATTGAAAAACGATGAAGAGGAATGAAGATCTAAAATATTGTATATAAAGTAACTCTGTTGATAGGTGAATAAGCAGTCAACTTCCAACTATCAACTATCTGCGTTGTTGTGAATGGTCATGAATCTGATGAATAGGTTAAATGAATTTTTGTATAAGGCATTGGCTGATGTAGTAGTTATCTCTTCACGGTTTACTTCATCAGATTATAGCTAAAATTTTCGAATGGGGTCTTTTTATTTTCTGTTTGATACGTTACTTGCGGACCATGGATTAGACTTTATTGAAAAAATTGAATCAATGGGTTTCTGTCTACTATTTTTAAGACTTTGAACTGCAAATGTTTCGAATTCTTTTGTGTGCCAGTGTGCCTGTAGTTCACATGAAAGATCACTTCAATTAGTGCTGCTATATCTTCATTATGGACTTGCTCTATTCCCTCTGTCCTTTTCATGTTCTATCTTTTTACTGGATTTTTAAGTGTTCATAAGGTATTGATTCTCAAATCTTGTATTTTCTTTTGCCCATAAGATTCTATAATGAAATTTATTAAAAAAATGAGGAAGAAGAATGAAGATTTGAAATATTGAATCTTGAATTCTTCGTGTTACTCGGCTTTGATTTATTTAGGATATTGATATAACAATCCATTGACCGTGTTGTATTGGGTTGTTTGAAAAAGGATACTTTTTTAAGCTTTGTAGGAATTTTGTTGCATTCGAAATTCCCCTTCCTTTTTTTTTCCTTTCTTCTTCTTCCCCTTTTTTTTTTTTTTTTTTAAGGTTTTGCTATTTTAATTGAATTGAATTCGGTTATAATTTTACCAAATTCCATGATTTGGAAGTACATTCTACTAGCTCTCGTAGACGAATTAAGGATGTTTCTTTAAGTTCTGCCTTTCATATTCTTTTGAATCATTGTGGGTCTGCAATTAAGAATGTATAATTTAGAACTTATTATTTAGCCATATAACCACTTACAACTTTGGAAATTAGAATTTGACTTATTAATTTGGCGCATGGATTTACTTTGATGTGTTGTGGACTATTTGGAAAATTCCAGCAGTTGCGCACTATTAATTTTGCCTTTGTATATTGATGTCTTTGTAGTGATCATGAGTTCTGTTCGAGAAGCAGCTAACAAGAGACGTAGACACCAGTCATGACCACAATGGATATCGTTTCCTACATTATCGACTGATGTAGGGGAAACGTTAATATTAATATCAATTTCCATTGTCATCCGTTCAGTACTCTATGCATCTATTAAGACTGCACTTTTGTTATGTGTGTAATTAATTAAGCGTCTGTAACTTCTAAGACTTAAAGCTTCTCCTATGTAACATATTGGATGTGTGTTTGCCTTAGTTGACTCCTGCTGTCTACCAAGCTTGATGGATGTAGAAATCTTATTACTCCGGTTCATTCTTCAAAGTTCAAATAGATAGTTTCCAAGTCAAACTCTTTATTAAAATACATACAAACAACATTACACGCTAGGCCAAACACACTACGTGCAACGCAAGTTCAACGACCCCAGTTTGTATAAAGCATCTCAACTCATATTAATAGGGTCAATTGAAAGCTAGGCAGCCCTGCTTGGATTTTAGTTGATCTTTCAGAATTCTAGGGTTTACTTCTCGAAACATTCATATTCAGCCTGTGCGCACTGAATGATCCGAATATAAGGAGCTCAAGTACATCTTGTAAACTCTGTTTAAATAGATACAAATGAAGAGACTACTTTTCATAAAACAAGCGAGTTTGAGGTGAATTAGCTCTTTGTACACATATTATTCACGATTTCAATATAGTTAACCACGCTTAGCTGCAGCCCAAGAGACAACAGCTCAACCTTTATTCATCTTTTGAATTCTCGAGTCCGCGATACTTGAATTTCAAAATATGCTTGCTTATGAACATGATTTTGGTTTTCTGTATGCTGCTCTTTCTTTTATTTCCAGAAAGGTAATTTGTTTTTCCGCAAAACAGATTGCTCCAGCTCCAGCTCCTCAGCAAGTGATTCAGAAAACAGAGCCAGTTACACCTCCCGAACCACCAAAGCAGGTCATAGATGTTGTCTCTCCTCCTAAAGTTGATTATGCGGCCGATCTCCTCAACATGCTTTCCACGGATGGTTCTAGTGAAAATTCCTTGGCCGATGCTTCTGTATATGATATTTCATGGGCAGGATTCCATTGTATGTCAGCTGCTCGCATTTTGGTTGATCTTTCATCCGTTAGGGGAAAAATAAAATAAAATAAAAAATGTTTTATTTATTTTACTTCATGTTTTGCACATCTGTTTCTAGAATTTCTTCTCTCCCTTTGGGGCTTTGTGGGATCTGATTTTTATTTTATTTTATTTTTGTTTTTATTTTGGGAGGGCGAGGGGAGAGGAGTGGGTGGCTGCTGGAGGCAATGGTTCTTGTAGTCTTAGAGGCTTATGATTTCAAATATCTTGCAGTGGTTGAGAAAGGATATTAAGCTTTTCTGAGCTTGAAAATTATATTTGACCGCCTGCAGCTGCTGGTGCATTATCAACAGCAGAAAAAGCTGCTCCAGAGAAACCTGACAACAATAAGACAGCTTCAGTTTCTGCTTTGGCTCCTGGAATTGAGGATTTATTTAAAGATTCACCATCAATTGCTCCTGCTTCTATGTCCGAGAAGCCTCAAAAAGATGTTAAAAATGATATTGTGAGTCTGTTTGAGAAGGTATATTTTGTGCTAGAAAATTGTTATTCTTCTTTGGAGTTTTGATGGTTTCTAAATGATACTGAGTCTGTTTGAGAAGGTATGTTTCATTCTAGAAAATTATAATTTTTCTTTGGGGTTTACATGGTTTCTAAAAATGTTGACTTCATCACAACTTTGAAAAGGCTTGAGGGTAGTTTATGTATGCAACTCTCGGTTTGATCAACTTTTGTGTGAACAGAGTTAAGAGTTGTCAATAATTTTTAGTTTCCCATTCTAGTATTGCCAGTTTGCCACATTCTTGCAATGCAAAGTGTGTGTTTGGTGGAGATTTTTTGAGAAATGATAGTTGGATGTATGGATAAAAGATTTTAGGGAGTAACGTGAAAAAGTAAAACAAGGAAATTGTGATCAAAAATGATTTTTTTTGAAATCTCTCTAACAAGTAGCTCTTAAAAACTAATCTTTTTGTTATCGTGTATTTGCAGTCCAATATGGTGTCACGGTTTGTAATGCACCAACGACAAATTGCCATGATAGCACAAGAGGTCAACAGCCGTCCATGCTAATGGCTGCAGCAGCTAATTCGTATGTTGGAATACAAACACTTCACGGTAACACACAGGCAAGGTTGTTCAAGTGCCATCGGTGGCACCTTAGTTATGAGTCCACCAGCGGCATTTTGAGGTCGATGTCAGGATTTGAAATCAGGAATGAATCAGAATCGGCAGCTGAGGGGCTCAGCAATTTTGAAAATTTTCCGGCGAGATCGTGGCGGCCCGTGGTGGCCGGTCAAAGTTTTAGTCAATTTTTGGCCCAAAATTAGGCCAAAATTTGACCAAAACTTTGACCACAGCCGCCACGATCTGAAAATCTCAAACTGAGCTCCTCGCCATTTATTGTCTGATCGATTTAATCGACATCGAGCCCCAAAATGCCGTCGATGGCACCATAACTAAGGTGCCACCGATGGCACTTGAACAATTCTGAACACACAGGAAGTACCAAATGGTGCCAACTTTTCAAATCAGAGTTGGCCAAACGTTGGGTACCTTTTCAAATGAGAGAGAGAGAGAGATGTAGGTAAAATAGAGCATGATACTTCTTAAATATCTGATCTGAAAATCTACTTGATGCGCACATTTTGGTGTTTTTGCTCTTGAGCTAGATAGTGGAAACTGATCGAGTAGGGAACATAGTGGCAACTGGTCGAGTAGGGAACTCTTACCCTCTTCCAAATTCCATGTGTGTATTTGACACGTTCTACCGTCGTGGAAATGTAGTTCTCGTTTTTGTGCTGACGATGCAAATTGTGATTATTACTCCTTACTATTGAAGATAAAAATAAAAAAAAAAATCTTCCCTTTTTTGAAAATATTCTAGCATTAAAAATATAATTCTCATTTAAATGATTTGTTCTTTTTGTTGTTCTAATGTTGTTTTCAGTTTTTCAAAACAATGACTTGTTTGCTTTCATATTTGAAAATGCAATTTTGAATACACGAAAAACTTTTATGAAGAAAACTCAAAAACAATAGAGTATTTTCAATGGAAAAGTTGAAATACGGAATGCACATCCTTGCGGAACGCACATCCTTGCGGAACACACATCCTTGTATTCTCTCTACCCCCAGGACTAGAAACATTAAAATGAATTCAAAACTAAAACTTGAAACTCAAAAGAGCTTGCATTCCGAGTTCAGCCTTCTTATTTGCCCATTTTTCTTTGTACTAGTTGCAATCTGCTGTCCATTTTTTTCTTCAGCTGAAGGTTTTGGTACAGGCTTTTTGTTTGAGCAAATCACACGCATATTTTAAGTCTCATTTTCTCTTTCGGCATGCATGCCATGCGACCCAATGCCAACACCAATGGCAGTATGCCCTCTAGCGTAAGCAAACAAACAGCATTGTCGGTTTGATCATCTACTATTCAGATTGGAAAAGATTATGACTTTTCCTCTTTGACGCACGGGGGGTGGTTCTCAAAGCCCGAAGGAGCCCAAGATTTTGGTTGAGCACTCCACACGTCACAGGAAGTTTAGCCTTTGGAGTCTTTTCCCCAAAATTTCCTCGTCATTGGGATTCACTTTGTTTGTAGTTTTGCATGTGAGTAATAAATCTGTTTAGATTGAAGTATTCTTTGTTGAGGAATCTCTTTACTCGAATCTTGATTGGAAAAAAAAAAAAACCGTTTATTTACATTTTTGAGTGGAATTCATGTTGTCTATTTGCAATTTCATGTTTATAAATGTATTTCTGAGTTTCTATTCCTTAGTAAGTAGTTTTACGAAGGATGAAATACTTTATAGTCTTTCAATTGGGTTATTGCATATTATTTTATTCCAGCGTGTGTTTGGGAGGATTTTTGTTAAGTTAAACCCCAAAATGAGAAACTTATGTAAAACTAGGCCCTGAATGCTGAAGAGTCAAACAGTGTTGAGGATGGTGTGCATGTTGAACACGCAAAGGAATTGCGTGCACAACTGATGACTATCGAGCTCACAGATGCCAACATGCGGCATGGTAGAAGAGGCCGTGGACAGGATCTCCACAGAGGTTGCATAATCAGTTGGAGTTGACGAGGATGATGGGGTAGTGGGGGTGGGGATGGGGGTGGAGGGGGGAGGTGAATTTGGTGGGAGATGTGGAATAGGTTTCCTGGAGATTGAAGTTGCATATATTATGATGCGGATAATAACGAAAAGTGGTATAAAACATGTTATGTGTAGTTAATTAATAAATAAACAAGGTAAATGAGGCAAATAATTTGATAGTACTTGTGCATAATCTGAGCATATTAATATAACAAGTGATTTGACTTTTTTTTTGTTTTTTTAATGAATCAGAAGCTTTATTAATGAAAAGAATCATGACACATCAAATTTGAGAACATCCATAACACAATTGGGAACACCATAAGCGACGATAAAACAAGCATTTAAACGGGCTTCTCTAGCAATCTTGTGAACGACACGTTGGTTTGTCTTTTGACAAAATGGACCAAATAATCCTTTTTCTTATGAAGAGAAGCTCTACAGTTAGTGATCATAGACCCCGAATTCAGTAGCATCAAGCAACGGGAGTTGATTGCTTCAACAACTATCTTAGCATCCAACTCAAAAATCACCTTCTCGAGCTCCAACGATTCGAGCCATGAAATGCCATGATACAAGCCTAAAGCTTCTGCTTCTTTGACTGCGATCGAACCCGGAACGAACAAAAATCGATAAGCCACCAGAAAACCATTAGAATTTCTCACCACCATCCTGAATTTGGCTCCGCTAGCCATTGACGAATGATAATCTGTACGCATTTGCTAGAAGCAGGCAAGCAACGCATGATGCTTGTTTGATGAAGTAATTTTCAAATTTCAACAGTAACTTTTTTTTTTTTTCATGTTGTTTGAATCCAATGTTCTAAAAAGCGTAAAGCGTGGTAAAACGTTGACCTCAAGCTTCAAGCTTTATAAGCTTAAGTGCGTTTAAGCGGAGCTTAACCGTGGAACAACGTTTTTCAATTTATTTATTTATTTATTATTTCTAATTAATCTAGAATCATGAGATAAAAAAAAAAATAGTGTCTATCAAACCTATATAACATTTTAAATATTATATTTGCATAATAATTTCTTCCACTACCCATTCTTAAATTCCCAAAAGGACAAAATTAGACAAACACAATAGCCTCTAAACAATTTTACAAAACCTCATAAAATTCCATATTATTGAAGTGGTGAAGAAAACAAAAAATTTTGCTCCGTGAAAAAGAAAAAAAGAAAAAAACAGAAAAAAAGAAAGAAAACAACTTACTATAGAATGTAGATGAGTAGTTTAACGCTTGAAAGACTATCACATTTATTTGATACGTTTTCAAGATTTAGGAATTTTATTTTCTCGTAGACAATTTCTCCCTTTAATGGTCATGGTCATAGCCTTTCCAATTTTAATTTTTTGGTTTTCTAAAAAAAATCTCGTTTAAGCGCGATTAAGCCCTGCGTAAGCTCACTTAATGGGTTAACGCGTGCCTTTGATAGCTGTTTCTGCGCTTTCCAACTAGTGGTGGCCATCGGGTCGGTTCAGGCCCGAAATCGGCTCGAAATCGGATCGGTCAAACCCGGACTGCCCCGTTGACTGCCGGTTCGGGCCATGAACCGGCACGAAACCGGGCTGGTTCACGAGTTTCTTGAACTTGAACCGGGCGGTTTAGGTTGAACCGCCCGGTTCAGGTTTGACCGTTGCCAACGGTAAAAAACTTGACCGTTGCCAACGGTCAATAAATGTGACCGTTGGAATGGTCACATGGTGAATGGGGAGTGGCATTTTTTTTTTTTCAATAAATATTTTCTATAAATATCTCTTCTAAAATTATTTTCTTCACAAATAACAATTCTCTCAACTCTCAACTCTCAACTCTCAACTCATCTCATTTTACATTTTTACTTTGCTCAATTTTCAATTTTCCAAGCTCTCAATCTTAAAAAAATTAGCGATCTCTTTTTATATATTGTACAATTTATAAATTTCTCCATACAATCTTTCATATTTTCAATTTCACACTTTTCATTCTATACTATTAAAATGTCAAACTTCAGCGAAGATGCATCGAACCAATTCATTGGTCATGTGGTGACTTTTCAACACAAAAAAGTAGACGAAAAGTCGGGAATGTACAATACATGAAAGAACAGTCGGGTCTTGAAACAATGCATGAAGGCAGAGAGAAGAGTACAAGAGTTTCCAATTTCGACATTTTCACTATCCATTTCAAAAAAGAACGTGTGGGTGATAAGGAGTTCGAAGTATCTTGCAATTATTGCGATCATAAGTATCGCTTCAAAATCGGATGGGGATATGACACTTACAAAAGACATCTGGAAAGTCAACATGCTAACGTTCTCGATGGAATTGCACCGACACAAACTCAAATCACCGGATATGGAAATACTTCAGGTGCTTCTCAATTATTTAAATATACGGATGAAAAAAATATATCAAAATTAGCGAAAATGATTTGTATGGAACACTTAGGGGCCGTTCTGTTTGTTTTGTATTTTCTGTTTTCATTTTCGAAAATGTTTTGGTGTTTTCTGTTTTCAATTTTTGTTTTGAGAAAATTGAAAATGCGTTTGGTTTGTTGTTTTGAAAAATTATTTTTGGGAAGGAAAAATAGAAAATGTGTTTGGTTTATATTTTTACAAAAATACAATTTCGTATAATAAAAGTTACAAAGAGGTCCTCAAACTTTTCAAAAATTTCAAATAGGCCCTCATCTTCACTTACCCCACCCCCACCCCACCCCTAACCCCACCCCCAACCCCACCCCACCACCAGGAAGGTGGAGAACCACCCGCCGGTGGTTCTTCCACCTTGGAGAACCACCACCAAGGTGGTTCTTCCACCCTGAGAACCACCGACGAAGGTGGTTCTCCACCTCGCTGGTTCTCAAGGTGGAGAACCACCCTGCGAAGGTGGTTCTCCACCTTTGCGCAGTGGTTCTCCACCTTTGCGGGTGGAGAACCACTGTCGCAGTGGTTCTCCACCTTCGAGAACCAAGGTGGTTCTCGAGGGTGGAGAACCACCTGCGACAGGTGGTTCTCCACCTTCGATGGTGGAGAACCACCATCCACCTGAGAACCACCACGACGGTGGTTCTCAGGTGGAGAACCACCCGATCTGGTGGTCAAACCACCAGATCTGGTGGTCAAACCACCAGATCTGGTGGTTTGACCATCAGATCTGGTGGTTTGACTTTTTTCCGGTGGTCGGCGGTAGTCGGTGGTGGTTGGACTAAAATGTACAAAAAATGAAAATTTGGGACTCAAATGTAATAAATGTAAAGTTTAAAATCCGAAAACGCGTTTCGTTGTTTTCAACATTTAACACAGAAAACGACGAAAACGTTAAAAAGACGTTTTCGTGTTTTCTATACAAATCTTAAAAACGATTTCGAAAACGCATTTTCGAAAACAATGAACGGAACGCGTTTTCAGCGTTTTCGAAAACTGAAAACAGAAAACGGACTGAAAACAGCAAAGAGAACAGGCCCTTAGCTTTTAGTTTTGGTGAAAGAATTGGTTTCAATAATTATTGCACAAGAGTTTTAAATCCTCAAGCGAAACGTGTGCTTAGAAATATAGTGAAACATTCAATTTTGAAATTCTATACAGAGTTGAAAAAAGAATTGGCACAAAATTTTTAAAATTTAAATAATTCAGTTTCTATTTTTAGTGATATTTGGAGTGATCATTGGCAACAACATGGTTATATGGGCATTACTGTTCATTGGGTTGATAACGAATGACTTTTACAAAAAAGAATTATTAGCTTGTCATGTTTTAAACTTGTGTATACAAGATGGTTTGAAATGTTTAAATATTGGACTTACTCCAATAAAAATGGCAATTCGTTATTTATGGCTACATCCTATTTTAATAAGAAATTAGATTAAGTTTTGTAAAGAAAATGATAGAAGACCAAAAAGATTTTCTAAAGATATTCCAATTCGTTGGAATTCAACTTTTAAATTACTAAACAGCTCATTTTCATATAAAGATTTGTTGTGCAATTTCATTTCACAAAATGTTCTCCATCTTACATTATATCCACAAAATTGGGAGGTTTGCACTAATTTTTTGGAATTTTTAAAAGTTTTTTATGATGGAACAAATGTTTTAAGTGGTGTTTATTATCCGACGGTACATTTACTTTTAGTTGAATGTATTAATATAGCCGGTGCATTTCAAGAATATGAAAATGATCCAATTTTATAACAATCGATAATATTGATGAAAAGTAAATGGTTAAATTATTTTACAGAAATTCTTTTAATTAATCTTGTTGCATGTGTTTTTGATCCTCGAACTAAATTAGATGGTCTAAGTGATTATTTAACTTATTATTATGAAGTATTGGGTATTGAAGATTTTGATGTTCAAATGCAAATTTTTAAGTTAGAAGAATAATTACAGAATTAGTTACGGAATATGTAACTCGTTATGGATCATCTTCGTCGTCTTCTACTACTTCTAGTTCTATTCAAGTTCGGGAAGAAGAACCATCTAAACTTGGTCATGGTGATCGATTATTGAGAATTCGGCAAAACAAACCAAGGGATTTATCCGGTTCAATTCCCGAACTTGACATTTATCTAGCAACTGTTTTTGAGTTTGGCGATAGTAAAGTAGGTAAAGAGTTTCCAATTTTTCAATGGTGGAAATGTCACCAAAACACTTATCCTATACTATCACGAATTGCAAAAGATATATTTGCATCACCAGTGTCAACCGTTTCCGTCGAACAAGCCTTTAGCGCTGGACGACTTATTTTGGATCCGAAACGATCCACCATGGCTCCCGGATCATTAGAAGCACAAATATGTGTTCATGATTGGTGCAAGGCCGATAAGAGAGATCAAGAATGGAAGAACGAATCCAATGAGGACGCCTACGATCTAACTACTGAAGGAAGTGGAAATGTAACATTCGGCACAGGAAGTGATTAAATTGAAAAGATAAGAGAACTATGTCGGCTTTGATTGCTCGTGAGAGGATACAGAGATAGTTTAATTTTTGGTATGAAATTAAGTTCAAACCTTAATTCATTTAAAATACATTTTTTTGGATTTCGGATTTGGGGTTTGAGAAATTGATTTTGGGGGTTTTTTTTTTTGAACTGACGGTTCACTCTAAATCGAGGAGAACCCTCAGTTCAATATATATATATATATTGTTTTTGAACCTTGAACCGGCGGTTTAAGAACCACGAACCGGTACGACGGACCGCCGATTCCTTGCCGGTTCATAAATATATGAATCGTTGAACCAGCGGTTCATAAATCTGAACCGCCGGTTCACGAACCGTGGCCGGGTCAATTTCCAACAAAGCGGCAGGTGGTAGGGATGCCTCGCGATTAGGCGCCGCTTAAGCGCGCTTTTAGGAACATTGTTTGAATCACATCTACAACAAAAAGAAAACATTAATTTTTACCTTTCAGCATAACTAGTTTTTAATTTACTTATTATTAACCATTCTTTTAAAGAATATTTTTCTTCTCCAAGAGAAGCTAGTTAGATAAGATAATACATTTTAAGAATCACAAACTTTTAAGTAATAAATCACAGTTCAAAACAACCAGCAAATCAATAAACTACAACATTAGTTTAGATAATTGTAATAAACTACAATTCAAAACAACTAACATGTGGATAGGATAGGGAATTACAAACTACAATTCAAAATTAATAAACTGCAATTAGTCTTCTAATCCCACATCCCACATGGGATGTACCTAGACGCCATTCCTAGTACAATAGCAAAAAAGACAACAACAACCACAGCGACTAATACCAGGGTGACAAATCGACAACACCCGGGGAGGAGAATTCTCTGGGAGTCTACGGTTGTCATCACCCTCACTTCATTCATCAAAGTCAGCAGCTTGCGGAAGTTACCGAATAAGAAGAATATGCTGAATCCCGCCAATGCTATGATCACCGCGAAGAAGGTCCACCACACATGACAACGGACATCACTATCCCACAAGGCCCACACGATGATCATAGCCAGTACAAGCATCAGGCCGATGAAAATCTTGATGTATAATATTTCTTTTTCCATCCGTGAATTCACCCTGGCCAGCTCTTCTTGCTGGTTGGGCATCAATCTGATCAACAGAGGTTCGTCCACATCTTGGCGTCTCAAAAGAACAGGTACAGGTGGTTCCACACGCACGGAGAGCGGCGCTTCATCTGGTTGGCGATGGACCAACACTGGCAGAGGAGGCTCCGTCCGAATCTGCTGATCTTGAGCCTCTTCAGCTTGAACTGGCTCTAAGCCACGTCCAAAGGCTACTTAGCCCACCACCACACAGATCAATCAGCCACTTGCCAATCCCAGCCAGCCAGTGCATCAAGGTTCCACCCAGCCCACTCAGCCAGCTCAGAAGCTTTCCACCCAGCCCGCTCAGCCAACTCAGCCAGCTCTGAAACCTTCCACTCAGCCCAGTAAGCAGACCACTCAGCCAACTCAGCAGCCTTCCAATCAGCCCTCTAAATCCACCCAGCCACCTCCGCCAGCTGCTTTCATTCTCACCATTACTGCGTTCTTCGGTGAGTGCATGTCGGACGTTCTCACTTGCCTCACTCGCCTCACTCAGCCTCTCACTCTTGCCTATTTCAACTTCTACGGTGATCTCACCATTGTTGCTTTCTTCAACTTCTTTGATTTCGACATTCTCACTTTCCTCACTCACCCTCTGACCTCTTTCAACTTTTTTTGGAAGTTCTTCCATGATTTCATGGGCTTCTGGAACGAGAGAGCTGGGATTCTCACTTCATCACTGAGGCCCTTCCTTCTCCGATGATACCTAGGTTAACAGCAGATTGGTTGTCCATAGTGGAGTAGGAAACAATGTGTAGAAGAAAATGGATCTGACGGTCTGAACGGAGAAGACGGGAGAAAAATGGGTAGCCGAACGAAACTTCAATTAATATGGGCTATTTAGCCACACTATGATCCATCTTGATCCACTCCAGAAGAAAATGTGATTATTGACGCATTAATATGACGAGATTCCAATCTAAGCAGCTTCCCAAGATACGAAGGGCTGTGCCTTTAGCAGCGCTGTTTAATCATGTTTTTGGATTTTTTCTCTCTCTTTCTCTCGTCTTCTTCTTGGTTTTTTTTTTTTTTTTTTTTTGGTTGGAAACTTATTAATTTGGATTTGTAACCCCTGAACATTTGTTTATTAAAATTCAAAAAAATAAAATACAAAAAAAAAAAAAAAAACCCCACTAGCATTCACAGGATAAAACAAGAATATAAGTAGCAGAGTAGCTATCATTTCCTATTACTTAGGAGAAGATTGAGTTGAATTATAGAGAGCAATATATATATAGTGGCCAATATATTTTTGTCTTTGTTACCATATTATCTATATTTTCTTTAATAATAATTGATGAAAGAATATATTAATGCCTGATTTTTAGTCAAAGTTTAACACTTTTGTCATTTATCAACTAAAATATGTGACTATTTATAGTTGTCAAATTTTCCAATTTTGTAAAATGGAGGTCGACCTTGCATAAGAATATAAGATAGGTGCCCATAATTATGTATGTAGATTGTGTGGTTAAAAATGAGAGATGATATATTAAAAAATATAAAATAATTATGTGTGTAGTTAAAAAGGAGAAGAGAGAAAAGTTTTTTTAATTTTATTGTGGAAAGAACCAGGTCTCAGAGTACATAAATAATTCGTTGCCCATATCTAGATACATTACGGTACCCATACATACTAAATGATGGGAAAGTGTCCCCACCATCAAAAGGAGAGACACTTATCGAGCATCCGGCCATGTGTGAGTATTGTAACATACTTACATGGGGGAAACGAAATAAAACCGACTAAAAATAATAATGCTAAATCGTGCACATATATTTTTGTCTCTTTTTCTTCAATCACCAATGCTTCCTTATGCTAATAAAAACCAATTACTCCCTCCATCCCACAAATATTGATTTGGTTTCGGTTTTCGTATGTTTTAAAATATAGACAATTTTCTATTTATTTCTATTTAATTTCTTTATTTTTCATATTATATCCTTACTTTATGTGTATTGTTATTAGTAAAAACATGTTATCTTCAATTAATATAGTGGTATATTTGATAAATACAACTAAAATTTACATTTCCAATAATATAAATTACAATTTCTTAACCAGTATGAAAATCAAACAAAGCATAACAGAGGGAGTATATGATTGTGCATAAATTTACACCATCAGTTTTATATATGTAGACTTATTTTACTTTTCAGAATGATTAAGAAAAGTATTTGAACTATGCATTTTACAAACCGCATTCCTATAATTTCCTATTTAATTAGTAAAATTAAAATTGATAGTTACAATTAAGTATTAAATGAGGGTGTATAAGTAAAATGTTTTAAATTACACTTCTTAAAAAAGAAACAAGCTTGCATATTTGGGACGTTCCAAAAAAAAAAAAAAAGACATGGAACGGAGGGAGTACGATGTTTCTAAAAGTGCAAAAGTTCATGTTAAAATACACAACATCGACGACATGGTTGGAGCTTACATGTGATTAACTGCCAAAGATCTCACTTTTTTCCTTTCTCGCATTTTGTAATATTTCAAACCTTAGTTTATACAATCCTTCAAAAAATACCATTTATCGTTAAAAAATTAATTTTAAGGTTATATCAATTAGTTGCATTATATGTGGTACGTTTAGAATATCTTTCTCACAAGTCATACCATATACTTCAGCTTTGATCTATATATTTTTGATAGTCCTTCCTAATCTACGGTTTCTTTTGATCACCACGATTATCTAGCATGCACCACTTTATTCTGCATTTTAATACATCTTGGGACTTACATTGTTCATCTCGTCAATCTTGAACATTTGTAGAATTTAAAGTTGATAGTTATAATTAAATATTAAATAGGGATATATTTGTAAAATATTTTAAATTAAACATCTAAAAAAATTAATCTCAGTATATGTTTGAGATATTTAAAAATAGAAAACAATAAATTTGGAACGGAGTGAGTAACATATATGTAAAATATTTAAAACTTTTATAGATATACACATTGTGATTGTTATTGGAGATTGACAATTATAAACTAATGTTATTGGAGATTGAAAATCGTAAACTAACATAATTGAAAGAAATATTGTTGCATTTTTGTGAAATGATTTCAGGGTTGTGTAAGAAACAAAAAGGTGATAGCACGTCAGAGACTTAGAATCAACGTTCCTCTACCATAATTATTACAGAGAGAGAGAGAGAGAGGGGCCCAGGTAACATTTTCATGGGGTGGCAGAGATGATTGTATCACAAATCAGCTTTTTTGGGCTCCATGAACAAAAGAGCAGTTTTGGCCTTTTGGCATCAAGATTCAAGAGTGACAAAAGATATACTCCCAACGCATTTGCAATTTCCATATCTGCCTAAGGGCTGTATTTAAAAAAAAAAAAACATTTTTTCTTTACTTCCGCTGGCAAATGGGACAAATTATTCATACGTTTGTAGACAAGCAATTAACGTGTGTACATATCGACCGTGCCACAATGCCATAGGGGGTATCATAATTGTTGACATAATGCATACTTGGCATGATCTTGTAATTTTATCCAAAAGTGTTCCAATGGGCGAAATTATAGGATCATGTAAAATATTCATTATATCAACCACTTTGATATTCACTATGACGCTCTAGCATTTTCCGTGCACATATATATGCACTAACCATCTTTTCCTCTTCCTTCTTATTGGCTTTTGCTTTTATTTCCCCTTTAATTATGCACCTGGCAAGTTATTTTTTTCAAAGAATTAAGTTGTGTTACTACCTAAATGTGTATATATTAAAAACTAGACAAAATTGTGTATCATTATTATCTAAATAAATACATGATAAAAATTAGACAAGAAAAATACTATTAATTATTAACTTTAAAATGAAAATAATACATACACAACAGTCATAATGCTTAAAGATGAACTCAATTAATTTCATCACGATATTACTAAATAAAAAAACTATCCAAAAAATATAATAAGCTATAAGGATAGTTATATATAAACCAAACTTTTTAGTAATTTCATTATTTACTAAAATATGCATATTTAAAATTACCAAAAAAATCTCATAATTATTTTCCTCTAATATTTACATGTACATCACAATAAACTTTAACCGTGACTCTTCATTAAAAATCTTAATTGTATTATAGTTTGATTACTTATATTCATCAAAATAAATCTTAATCCCTCTATTAATATATATACACACCATGACAAACCCTAACTCTTAATTAAAAATCTAATAAATGTTCTAGATCATTAAAATTTTAGAATTATTGAAGGTTAATGCGAAAGCTTGTTGGTTTATATTGTGTTTGCCATCATTATTATTGTTATTGTAAATGGTATAGTGAACCACTGTTTCTGAATTGTGCCTCAAACCAGTGAAATTAAAATTCAAAGGTGAATTTTTACTGTCTTCCCTCTTTCTCTTCCTACCAGAAACAAAATATGTGAAACCCAGTAATTGTGACCGAGGGGTATTTAGGCTATTTGACAATTTTGTTTGAATGTTGTGGTTGTGCAAATTAAGAGTGAATTATAAGATTTAATCAGGTCATATTTGTGCAATAGGAGTGGTGTAGTTAAAAATAAAAAATTATTTTTTGTAGGGAGTACATAAAATGTGGTATATTGTTAAAATTGTGTGGTATAATATATTTGGTAAAAACCGAACACCTATATATTGGAAGAAAAATCAAAACATTATGATTACTGTAAAAAAAACTCAACTAAATTTCCTAAGATAAAGCTAGAAAAGAGTACCAAAAAATTATGAAGACTCTATCACTTAATTATTTAAAAAATACATAGAGATTTTACAACTAAATTCTAAAAATATATCACCAATTATTGAAAAAAAAAGATACATAAAGATTTAAATTATAACCGTATGCTCGAAAGTGACATTCGTCTCCCAAAATGCCTAAAAATAAACTTTTTGTATAGATAGTGGTAGGGATACAATATGTGTGGATAATAATGAGTGATGATGTAAGATATGTATTTGACTTTTAATAGTAGATGATTTATAGGTAAAAAAGTGACACATAAAAATAGATATTACAACTAGTACTGTTACTCCTCAAAATCGAGATTGGGCTTTACTAATTAAATCTAAGGACTAAGGTTATTGGGCCTCGACCAAGCCCAGTCCACATCTCGGCGCACCACTTGCCCATTTCAATGTTATATATAATAGGTGAGCTTCATTTGCAAGGCATCTGCTTTCTACATTCACAGACAAACCCGACTTCTCCTATACTTTCAGGCACTTCCGTCCCTTGGCTTAATCGTTGGAGTCCTCGCCGTCGCCGCCGCAGTGGTGGCTCAGGGCTCCAACGGGTTGTTCCTTGTGTAGGGAAGCGGCGTCGTCATCGGGATTCTGATTGGCGCCCATTTTTTGAGGTTGGCTGTCTCGACTCGGGGAGGCGGGCCTAGGGATGGCAAAACAGGTCAAGAAACCTGAGAACCGCGGTTACCCGAACCGAACTGGTCGAAAAAACCCGAAATGATGGGTTGGTGGATTGGATACGGTTTTTGATAGTAAAACCCGAGACGGATACGGTTTGGATATGGTTAATAGTGTCGTAACCGAACCTGAACCGAATAACCGATATTTTTTTCTAAAAAAATTTTAAATTAATTATCAATTCCAAAATCAAAAGTTGAAAATCTAAAATTTATAATGAGTTGTCAATTGTGATGAAAACTATTTATTTTGCTTGCATGGTGTGTGATTTCCTATTTTGTTTGAACACTAGTAACTACTTCATACTTTTTAATTGTATTTGTTTATGGACAAGGATAATGGATTGCATATTTGTTATTAGTGTATTAAAGTCTAATGAGTAATGAGTTGTGATGGTGCAATGGTAGAATGCTAGAATAAGGATATAATACTATAATGTTTGTCAATTAAATTGAGGATGTAATATTCAATATTTTTAGTATAAAAGCAATTTAGGTATTGGTATTTTGAGTGTGAGTATGTAACTTTTCGTTAAAAAAATATAGGCCGACATGGCTTAAAAAAAAAAAGGTTTTGAAAACGGTTCGGAATCCTGAACCGAACCGAAACACCAACGATTCGGTTCGGTTACGGTTATGGTTTTTACCCGGCGGTTCGAGCCGAACCGTCCCCAAACCAAACCGTTGCCATCCCTAGGCGGGCTGGCATTCATTTTTGGAGGTCAACAGCTTGCTGCGGTCTGTGGGAATCAATACAAAAAGCCGCTGGGAAATATCCAATATTTTTCGGCTAAAAGACGGGGATCTAAAACCTCGAGTGGATCTTAAAGAAGTCGTCATTCTAAGCAAAGAGCTACTGAAAAAAGATTTTCTTCCTTTCTCCTTTCTCTGTAAAAGTGATCCAAGAGTTTGGTAATAAGACAAACTATGTACTAGCTCCTCTAGGAACAACAAAAACACTACCTTTGTGTACACTCTCCGCATCTGGGTTTCCATATGATAATTTGTCAATGCAACAGGAACTTCTGATTTGTCAATGTACTTAATAACTGAAGTTCGTCTTCCCTTGTTTAGAACAACTAAACATTCTCAATCGATATTTTGTACAACCTGCTTTTAGTTTACAAGTGCGTCTACACGTGCTGAAACCACCTAGCCGCGTATCATTATTGAAGTCAAATGCCTCATCCAATGAATCAAATATCTTTCCAACAAATGGTACATCATCGAAGCGAACGTTGGGAATGTATTTAACATCATTGTTTGACAACTCCATTTCTACACCCAAAAAAAAAAGCCTCAGGCGATTAAAACTCACACTGGTTACTATGAAAGTAAATACAAATATGGTGACCTATGTTAAAAGTTTTAGTACATGGGTAAAATATAAATAGCCATTGAAATTGATGAAAGATAAGTGAAAATAAATAATTATAAATACTTGCTTAAAAGTCAATCTCATTCCCCACATCATATTCACTTGTGGGATGGCCTAGATGGCATGAGTTTCTTTATTTTACAATGCAATAGTTACTCAAATCTTTTATTAAGAAGTATTTAATTACACTACAATATATATGACCATTGCTTGGAATTACATTACATATGAATTTTAGTAGCATATCAACTAAACCTACTTAGAGTGACAATAATAAACCAATAATCGAAGAAAATAAGAAAACAAACCTTGCATGATATTTTTTGGAATGACATTCTCTTCTTCATCCTTCTTTTCAGAGGACCTTACTATACTCAAACTTTTACCAGACAACCCTTTGGCACTCGAGTTCTCGGTCATCATGACGGCAACTAAAAAAGAGAAATTAACCCTATAAAAAAGGAAAATGGTATAAACACGTCATCAAAGAGAAAAAAGCTTATTATTCTAAATTACACTTAATGGAGGTTTTTCCTAACAGATTTCGTGTTATCTAGTAACACTAACCCAAGGGTATTGACCTTGCTTTTTTTTTTTTGGCATGGTTAGGAGCCACTTTTTCTTTTTCTTTTTTTTTTTTTTTGGAAATAATGTTAGGAACCACTTCTTTGCGACACTAAGTCTCTCACTTGCTGGTGAATCGAATACCAGCTTCTTCAATCCTAAAGCCAGAAAGCAGTTAATATTGAGTGATGTTGAGCTAAACTTCTCAACTTTTGGAACAGGTAACAAAAATATCATAGCTAGTTCAAACTAAGAACATGTATTTCTCAAGCACAGAGTAAGAACTGAAGGGGGAAGTGATTAAAGTAAAACAACCAAATCTAGTTCCCTACGTTTCGAACAGAAAAAAGCCACGAAAAATACCTGGACTTTGCGTCAGTGGGTTGCTGGAGTCGATTTTTCGACGCCTGGTGTTCCGGCGTGCATCACGGCGACGGTTCTCGGCCTCGGCGGCGGTGGTGAATCAAAGGAATTCAGGTGGGTTGCTTGGAAACGAGGTCGTCTGGGTTTGTATTGAACGAAATAGGGTTAAAATTCGGGGAAATAGCTAATTGCAAAACAGGTCCCTAAATTTCTGATTTTTTTAAATTTATGGCACCGAGCCTCATTTGCCGATGTGGCACCTCCAACTCAGCGCCGCGTCAGATGGGCATTCCATTATATGGAACACCCGGACATTCCTGATCATCCTTGTAGTCAAATCACTTGTTATTATATTCATATGCTCGAATTATGCAATGCTTGCGTGTGATTATTTGCCTCATCTATCCTACGTTCATTTGTACCTCTTTTTTTTTTTTAAATCTAAAAAATTGTTGCTACTCGTCAAAATCGAATATCAATATTAATTAACTACACATAACACATTTTACACTGCTATTCATTATTATTCAAACATTCATAATTCCAACACAATTCAACTCAAAAAATTATTCTTAATAACAAAGTTTTACACCAACACCCTTTTATTTGATTGACTTTAGAGTACAGTTAGAGTGCAGACTGTAGCAACATTTAAATGATGTAGCACCTTGGTGAAGTTGAAGATCCATATCAATTGAAGTGCATCATATATAATGTGCATCGCAAAATGCAGCCCACTTATTTCACTAGTTACTATCGACGAATTTCATCATTTTCCTTGTATCGACCACGGTAGGCCAAGTACCAAATCATGAAGTTCTCGTCGCCAAGGACCGTTAACATTTGTATCAACGAAATCTCTCTCTCTCTCTCTTTCCAACTACTTAATCTAGTCTCTCATTTTAGATTCGAATAATGTTTGATGATGTTCATTTGATTTTTAACTTTCAAGATGTTTAGAAAAGAATAAATTCAATTTGATCTTTTGGATTTGTAAACGCATGAATTTCTTCTCTGATTATGTTATGCAAGATATATTATCCTGCTACATTTGCATTATTTTTTTCTTTTCTCCTTTTTCTATAAATACCTCCTCCAAAATTATTTTCTTCACAAATAACAATTCTTTCAACTCTCAACTCTCAATTCTCAACTCATCTCATTCTACATTTTTACTTTGCTCAATTTTCAATTTTCTAAACTCTCAATCTTTAACAAATTAGCGATCTCTTCTTTATATTGTACAATTTATAAATTTCTCCATACAATCTTTCATATTTTTAATTTCACACTTTCATTCTATACTACTAAAATGTCAAACTTCAGCGAAGATGCATCGAACCAATTCATTGGTCATGTGGTGACTTTTCAGCACAAAAAAGTAGACGAAACGTCGGGAATGTACAATACATGAAAGAAGAGTCGGGTCTCGAAACAATACATGAAGGCAAAAAGAAGAGTACAAGAGTTTCCAATTCCGACATTTTCACTATCCATTTCAAAAAAGAACGTGCGGGTGATAAGGAGTTCGAAGTATCTTGCAATTATTGCGATCATAAGTATCGCTTCAAAACCGGATGGGGATATGGCACTTACAAAAGACATCTGGAAAGTCAACATGCTAACGTCCTCGATGGAATTGCACCGACACAAACTCAAATCACCGGATATGGAAATACTTCAGGTACTTCTCAATTATTTAAATATACGGATGAAAAAAATAAATCGGAATTAGCGAAAATGATTTGTGTGGAACACTTTGCTTATAGTTTTGGTGAAAGAATTGGTTTCAATAATTATTGCTCAAAAGCTTTAAATCCTTAAGCGAAATGTGCGCCTAGAAATATTGTGAAACGTTCAATTTTGAAATTCTATACAGAGCGGAAAAAAAATTGGCACAAAATTTTTCAAATTTAAATAATTCAGTTTCTATTTTTAGTGATATTTGGAGTGATCATTGGCAACAACATAGTTATATGGGCATTACTGTTCATTGGGTTGATAACGAATGGCTTTTACAAAAAAGAATTATTAGCTTTCGAGTTTTCGATGAATCACATAATGCCGAAAATATTTTTAGAATGATTCAAAATTGCTTGGAAGAATATGGTGTAGTTAGAAAAAAATTTTCTATTTCTTTTGATAATGCGTCGGCTAATACCGCTTCGATTAGTGACTTACGACGTATTTGCCAATCTAATGTCGACGGAAAATTTTTTCATATTCGATATGCTTGTCATGTTTTAAACTTATGTGTACAAAATAGTTTGAAATGTTTAAATGTTGGACTTACTCCAATAAAAATGGCAATTCGTTATTTATGAGCACATCCTAATTTAATGAGAAATTGGATTAAGTTTTGTAAAGAAAATGATAGAAGACCAAAAAGATTTCCTAAAGATATTCCAATTGGTTGGAATTCAACTTTTAAGTTACTAAACGGCTCATTTTCATATAAAGATTTGTTGTGCAACTTCATTTCACAAAATCTTCCCCATCTTACATTATATCCAAAAAATTGGGAGGTTTGCACTAATCTTTTGGAATTTTTAAAAGTTTTTTATGATGCAACAAATGTTTTAAGTGGTTTTTATTATCCTACAGTGCATTTACTTTTAGTTGAATGTATTAATGTAGCCGGTGCATTTCAAGAATATGAAAATGATCTGGTTTTATCACAATCGATAATATTGATGAAAAGTAAATGGTTAAATTATTTTACAGAAATTCCTTTAATTAATCTCGTTGCATGTGTTTTTGATCCTCGAACTAAATTAGATGGCCTAAGTGATTATTTAACTACTTATTATTATGAAGTGTCGGGTCTTGAAGATTTTGATGTTCAAATGCAAATTTTTAAAGTTAGAAGAATAATTACAGAATTAGTTACAGAATATGTAACTCGCTATGGATCATCTTCGTCGTCTTCCACTACTTCTAGTTCTATTCAAGTTCGGGAAGAAGAACCATCTAAACTTGGTCATGGTGATCGATTATTGAGAATTCCGCAAAGAAAACCAAGGGATTCATCCGGTTCAATTCTCGAACTTGACATTTATCTAACAAATGTTTTTGAGTTTGACGATAGTAAAGTAGCTAAAGAGTTTCGAGTTCTTCAATGGTGGAAACGTCACCAAAACACTTATCCTATACTATTACGAATTGCAAAGATATATTTACATCCCCAACGTCAACTTTTTCTGTCGAACAAGCCTTTAGTGCTGGACAACTTATTTTGGATCCGAAACGATCTACCATGGCTCCGGATCATTAGAAGCACAAACATGTGTTGATGATTGGTGCAAAGCCAATGAGAGAGATCAAGAATGGAAGAACGAATCCGATGAGGACGCCTACAACCTAACTACTGCAGGAAGTGGAACAGCAACATCCGGTGCATGAAGTGATTAAATTGAAAAGGTAAGAGAACTATGTCGGTTTTGATTCCTCGTGAGAGGATACGGAGACAGCTTAATTTTTTGTAAGAAATTAAGTTTAAACCTTAATTTATTTAAAATATTTTTTTGGATTTCGGATTTGAGGTTTGAGAAATTGACTTTGGGGTTTTTTTTTTTTGTGAACGGGCGGTTCACTCTAAACCGAGGTGAACTGTCGATTCAAAAAATATATATTTTTTTGAACCTTGAACTGACGGTTCACGAACTGTGGTCGGGTCTATTTCCGACAAAGCGTCGGGTGGTAGGCATGCCTCGCGATTAGGCGCCGCTTAAGCACGCTTTTAGGAACATTGTTTGAATCACATCTACTACAAAAAAGAAAATATTAATTTTTACCTTTTAGCATAACTAGTTTTTAATTTACTTATTAACCATTCTTTTAAAAGAATATTTTTCTTCTCCAAGAGAAGCTCGTTAGATAAGATAGGATAATACATTTTAAGAATCACAAACTTTTAAGTAATAAATCACAGTTCAAAACAACCAGCAAATTAATAAACTACAACATTAGTTTAGATAATTGTAATAAACTACAATTCAAAACAACTAACATGTGGATAGGATAGGGAATTACAAACTACAATTCAGAATTAATAAACTGCAATTAGTCTTCTAATCCCACATCCCACATGGGATGTACCTAGACGCCATTCCTAGTACAATAGCAAAAAAGACAACAACAACCACAGCGACTAATACCAGGGTGACAAATCGACAACACCCGGGGAGGAGAATTCTCCGGGAGTCTACGAGTGTCATCACCCTCACTTCATTCATCAAAGTCAGCAGCTTGCAGAAGTTACCGAATAAGAAGAATATGCTAAATCCCGCCAATGCTATGATCACGGCGAGGAAGGTCCACCACACGTGACAACGGACATTGCTATCCCACAAGGCCCACACGATGATCATAGCCAGTACAAGCATCAGGCCGATGAAAATCTTGATGTATAATATTTCTTTTTCCATCCGTGAATTCACCCTGGCCAGCTCTTCTTGCTGGTTGGGCATCAATCTGACCAACAGAGGTTCGTCCACATCTTGGCGTCTCAAAAGAACAGGTACAGGTGGTTCCACACGCACGGAGAGCGGCGCTTCATCTGGTTGGCGATGGACCAACACTGGCAGAGGAGGCTCCGTCCGAATCTGCTGATCTTGAGCCTCTTCAGCTTGAACTGGCCTAAGCCACGTCCAAAGGCTACTTAGCCCACCACCACACAGATCAACCAGCCACTTGCCAATCCCAGCCAGCCAGTGCATCACGGTTCCACCCAGCCCACTCAGCCAGCTCAGAAGCTTTCCACCCAGCCCACTCAGCCAGCTCAGAAGCTTTCCACCCAGCCCGCTCAGCCAACTCAGCCAGCTTTGAAACCTTCCACTCAGCCCAGTAAGCAGGCCACTCAGCCAACTCAGCAGCCTTCCAATCAGCCCTCTAAATCCACCCAGCCACCTCCGCCAGCTGCTTTCATTCTCACCATTACTGCGTTCTTCGGTGAGTGCATGTCGGACGTTCTCACTTGCCTCACTCGCCTCACTCAGCCTCTCACTCTTGCCTATTTCAACTTCTACGGTAATCTCACCATTGTTGCTTTCTTCAACTTCTTCGATTTCGACATTCTCACTTTCCTCACTCACCCTCTCACCTCTTTCAACTTTTTTTGGAAGTTCTTCCATGATTTCATGGGCTTCTCGAACGAGAGAGCTGGGATTCTCACTCTCATCACTGAGGCCCTTCCCTTCTCCAATGATACCTAGGTTAACAGCAGATTGGTTATCCATAGTGGAGTAGGAAACAATGTGTAGAAGAAAATGGATCTGACGGTCTGAACGGAGAAGACGGGAGAAAAATGGGTAGCCGAACGAAACTTCAATTAATATGGGCTATTTAGCCACACTATGATCCATCTTGATCCACTCCAGAAGAAAATGTGATTATTGACGCATCAATATGACGAGATTCCAATCTAAGCAGCTTCCCAAGATACGAAGGGCTGTGCCTTTAGCAGCGCTGTTTAATCATGTTTTTGGATTTTTTCTCTCTCTTTCTCTCGTCTTCTTCTTGGTTTTTTTTTTTTTTTTTTTTGGTTGGAAACTTATTAATTTGGATTTGTAACCCCTGAACATTTGTTTATTAAAATTCAAAAAAATAAAATACAAAAAAAAAAAAAAAACCCCACTAGCATTCATAGGATAAAACAAGAATATAAGTAGCTATCATTTCCTATTATTTAGGAGAAGATTGAGCCGAATTATAGACAGCAATATATATATAGTGGCCAATATATTTTTGTCTTTGTTACCATATTATCTATATTTTCTTTAATAATAATTGATGAAAGAATATATTAATGCCTGATTTTTAGTCAAAGTTTAACACTTTTGTCATTTATCAACTAAAATATGTGACTATTTATAGTTGTCAAATTTTCCCATTTTGTAAAATGGAGGTCGACCTTGCATAAGAATATAAGATAGGTGCCCATAATTATGTATGTAGATTGTATAGTTAAAAATGAGAGATGATATATTAAAAAAATATAAAATAATTATGTGTGTAGTTAAAAAGGAGAAGAGAGAAAAGTTTTTTTAATTTTATTGTGGAAAGAACAAGGTCTCAGAGTACATAAATGATTCGTTGCCTATATCTAGATACATTACGATACCCATATATACTGAATGATGGGAAAGTGTCCCCCACCATTAAAGGAGAGACACTTATCGAGCATCCGACCATGTATGAGTATTGTAACATACTTACATGTGGGAAACGAAATAAAACCGACTAAAAATAATAATGCTAAATCGTGCACATATATTTTTGTCTCTTTTTCTTCAATCACCAATACTTCCTTATGCTAATAAAAACCAATAACTCCCTCCATCCAACAAATATTGATTTGGTTTCCTTTTTCGCCCGTTTTAAAATATAGACAATTTTCTATTTATATCTATTTAATTTCTTTATTTTTCAGATTATACCCTTACTTTATGTATATTGTTATTCGTAAAAACATGCTATCTTCAATTAATATAGTGGTATATTTGATAAATACAACTAAAATTTACGTTTCCAATAATATTAATTACAATTTCTTAACCCGTATGAAAATCAAACTAAGCATAACGGAGGGAGTATATGATTGTGCATAAATTTACACCATCAGTTTTATATATATAGACTTATTTTACTTTTCACAGTGATTAAGAAAAATATTGGAACTATGCATTTTGCAAACCGCATTCCTATAATTTCCTATTTAATTAGTAAAATTTAAAATTGATAGTTACAATTAAGTATTAAATGAGGGTGTATAAGTAAAATGTTTTAAATTACACTTCTTAAAAAAGAAACAAGCTTGCATATTTGGGACGTCCCAAAAAAAAAGACATGGAACAGAGGGAGTACCATGTTTATAAAAGTGAAAAAGTTCATGTTAAAATAGCAACATCGAGGACATGATTGGAGCTTACATTACATGTGATTAATTGCCAAAGATCTCACTTTTTTTCTTTGTCGCATTTTGTAATATTTAATTTTAAGGTTATATCAATTAGTTGCATTATATATGGTACATTTAGAATATCTTTCTCACAAATCATGCCATATACTTTAGCTTTGATCTATATATTTTTGGTAGTCCTTCCTAATCTACGGATTCTTTTGATCACCACGATTATCTAGCATGCACCACTTTATTCTGCAGTTTTAATACATCTTGGGACTTACATTGTTCATCTTGTCAATTTTGAATATTTGTAGAATTTAAAGTTGATAGTTATAATTAAATATTAAGTAGGGATATATTAGTAAAATATTTTAAATTAAACATCTAAAAAAATTAATCTCAGTATATATTTGAGATATTTAAAAATAGAAAACAACAAATTTGGAACGGAGTGCGTAACATATTACATATATGTAAAATATTTAAAACTTTAATTTATATATATACACATTGTGATTGTTATTGGAGATTGAAAATTATAAACTAATGTTATTGGAGATTGAAAATCATAAACTAACATAATTGAAAGAAATATTGTTGCATTTTTGTGAAATGATTTCAGGGTTGTGTAAGAAACAAAAAGGTAATATCACGTTAGAGACTCAGAATCAACGTTCCTCTGCCATGATTATTACAGAGGGGGAGAGAGAGAGAGAGAGAGAGACCAAGGGCCCAGGTAACGTTTTCATGGGGTGGCAGAGATGATTGTATCACAAATCAGCTTTTTGGGCTCCTTGAACAAAAGAGTGGTTTTGGCCTTTTGGCATCTAGATTCAAGAGTGACAAAAGATACACTCCCAACGCGTTTGCAATTTCCGTATCTTCCTAAGGGCTATATTTAAAAAAAAAAAAAACATTTTTTCTTTACTTCCGCTGGCAAATGGGACAAATTATTCATACGTTTGTAGACAAGTAATTACCGTGTGTACATATCGACCATGCCACAATGCCATAGGGGGTACCATAATTGTTGACATAATGCATACTTGGCATGATCTTGTAATTTTATCCAAAAGTGATCCAATGGGCGAAATTATAGGATCATGTCAAATATCCATTATATCAACCACTTTGATATCCACTATGGCGCTCTAGCATTTTCCGTGCACATATATATGCACTAACCGTCTTTTCCTCTTCCTTCTTAGTGGCTTTTGCTTTTAGTTATCCTTTAATTATGCACCTGGCAAGTTATTTTTTTCAAAGAATTAAGGTGTGCTAGCTACTACCTAAATGTGTATATATTAAAAACTAGACAAAATTGTGTATCATTATTATTATTATCTAAATAAATACATGATAAAAATTAGACAAGAAAAATACTATTAATTAGTAACTTTAAAATGAAAATAACACATACACAACTGTTATAATGCTTAAAGATAAACTCAATTATATAATAAAACTATCCAAAAAATATAATAAGCTAAAAGGATAATTATATATAAACCAAACTTTTTGGTAATTTCATTATTTACTAAAATATGCATATTTAAAATTACCAAAAAAATCTCACAATTATTTTCCTCTAATATTTACATGTACATCACATTAAACTTTAACCCTGACTCTTCAGTAAAAATCTTAATTATATTATAGTTTGATTACTTATATTCATCAAAATATATCTTAATCCCTCTATTAATATATATACACACCATAATAAACCCTAACTCTTAATTAAAAATCTAATAAATGTTCTGGATCATTAAAATTGCAGAACTATTGAAGGTGAATGCGAAAGCTTGTTGGTTTATATTGTGTTGGCCATCATTATTATTGTTATTGTAAATGGTATAGTGAAACACTGTTTCTGAATTGTGCCTCAAACCAGTCAAATTAAAATTCAAAGGTGAATTTTTACTGTCTTCCTTCTTTCTCTTCCTACCAGAAACAAAATATGTGAAACCCAGTAATTGTTTAAACCAAGGGGTATTTAGGCTATTTGACAATTTTGTTTGAATGTTGTGGTTGTGCAAATTAAGAGTGAATTATAAGATTTAATCAGGTCATATTTGTGCAATAGGAGTGGTGTAGTTAAAAAGAAAAAATTATTTTTTGTAGGGAGTACATAAAATGTGGTATATTATTAAAATTGTGTGGTATAATATATTTGGCAAAAACCGAACACCTATATATTGGAAGAAAAATCAAAACACCTACATGTTGAAAGAAAAGATCCATAAACATTTAAAATCTAGAAATAGATATTATGATTACTGTAAAAAAAACTCAACTAAATTTCCTAAGATAAAGCTAGAAAAGAGTACCAAAAAATTATGAAGACTCTTATCACTTAATTATTGAAAAAATACACAGAGATTTTACAACTAAATTCTAAAAATATATCACCAATTATCGAAAAAAAAGGTTACATAAAGATTTAAATTATAACCGTGTGTTCGAGTGATATTTTTTCCCCCTAAAAATTGTCTAAAAATAAACTTTTTGGATAGATAGTTGTAGAGATCACTGGTACAAAAAGAGGAAAGGGTGGCGGTTGAAAATAGGTTAGGGTGGCGGTTTTAATAACGTCACCAAAAAGGGCGACACCTAATGTTTTGAGAATGGGTGGCGGTTGTAAAAACGCCACCCAAAGTGATTAATTTGTATTTTTTTTTATTTTATAAAACAAAGGGTGGCGGTTCTTTATCAAAAAACCGCCACCCGTTCTCCATTATTTAATTCAAAAAATAATAATAATTAACTTTAGGTGGCGGTTCTAATTGTAAGAACTGCCACCAAAAATTTATTTTCAAAATAAAAAAAAATACATTGCAAATCTAAAGAAAACAAAAACGAAGCAAAAATGTTAAAAAAATTTACAAATTATAGAATACCAAATCAAGATGAAGGTAAAAAAATACATATGAATATGTAAAAAATGAAGATTTATACATTCATCTTGCAGATCTGAGATGAATACACAAAAATACGAACAAAAACTTGAGGATCGAATATGAACCTGTACAAAATCATATAAACATACACAAAATTCGAACAAAAACTTGCGGATCTGAGATGAACCTGTACAAAATCATATAAACATAAACAAAATTCGAACAAAAACTTCCATATCTGAATGGTTTTGAATGGTTCTTTGAGGCGAAACATGAGAGTCCAACTCAGCGCCGGTCCTGTAATTTGTATAGCCTGAGGCGACAAATGACTTAAGCACCCTTGGGCGATCCTACATAGAAGATCTTTTTATGAGTGCTAATAAAAACAACCAAAAAATTTATTACTTGAAACTTGATAGCATAGCAATCAACATAATGCATTGCAAACTCAAGGTTGGAATTTCAATTTTAGTAAACACAATATATCATTAAAATTCAAATCGAACAATTTCAATCTCAATCTCACCACTTAGACAATGAATTTTGGATAACAATTTTAAGCTAAACTTTTTTTTTCTCTCGTCATTCTCGACCACTCATTATATTGATATGACATGTTTTTCTATTTTCTAATATATATATTTCTTACATCTTCACCTGCACACCTAAAACTTATTTTTCCTATAATCTCTATCAAACATACCCTTAATCTCACCCACTTCAATTTAAATTAATAATTCACCATGTAATTTTCAAATAATTCACTAAATAGTGTCTCTACTCTCTCCTCTCCTACACTCCCAGTGTAATGTTCAAAAAACTTTTGAAAAAAAAAAATACTAAGTAGTCTCCCAAACCTCAAACATATACACAATATAAAAATATATATATTAAGCTGCCTTCTTGTTAATTTCTAGATTTGATTTATAAAGTGGTTAATCCCTATTTGAAGGCGCACATGCTGGGCACTAATCGACAATTGGTACTATTATTCTTCTTTATTTTTTTTGTCTTTACAATATCGTATATCTTCATTCTATTGGGTTTCAACACCTCTAATCTCATTTTTCACGTGTGGGCCATTCAAAAGGCGCCCTAGGCGCCTGAGGCAATAGCCTCAATTGCCTCAAGATAAGGACCGGCCATGGTCCAACTCTGGTTGAGTACTCGCCACAAAATTGCTTGAGGAAACTCGTCACAAAATTGCGTACTCTGGTTTCAACTTTCTCAAATAAGAGAAAGTCGAGTCTCAATAGCTCAAGAATCGAGCGAAAAGAAAAGCTTTCCATAGAGAAAAAATAGCAGCAGAATCTCTCTTCTGATTAAGCGGCCGATTTTGTAAAAAATTCCATTGTAGTTCTAATAGATGGAATTTTTCGGTAAATCGTCTTCTATATCGAAAACCCACCATGGCCGTACGTCTATCTTGAGAGGATTTGTTTTCTATCTATTTGGAAAAAATAGTGGAAACTAACCCACCATGGTCGAAATCAAGGCCTCCTCTTTCTTTTAATTTTTTTTTTTTTAAAACTAAAGGGTGGCGGTTTCTCCATAGAAATCGCCACCCTAAATAATTGCTTAGTGTTTTTAAATTTTTTTTTTTAACTAATGGGTGGCGGTTTCTCCATAGAAATCGCCACCCGAAATAATATATTTTATTTTATTTTTATCGAATACAAATGGGTGGCGGTTGTGTGGAAGAACCGCCACCCGTTTTTTAATAAAGGGTGGCGGTTTATGTATAAACCGCCACCTCTTCATTTATTTTAATTTATTTTTGTGCTTTGAGTGGCGGTTTTTTGTGACAACTGCCATCATTTGTCTACACTCGTAATTTTGGTGGCGTTTTCATAATAAAACGCCACCTAATGGGCGTCTCCTAATCTCTATTGTGTACTAGTGGATCACAATATGTGTGGATAATAATGAGTGATGATGTGAGATGTGTGATGGATATTGATATTTGAGTTTGACTTTTAATAGTAAATGATATATAGGTAAAAAAGTGATACATAAAAATAGATATTACAACTGGTACTATTACTCCTCAAAATCGAGATTGGACTTTAGTAATTAAATCTAAGGACTAAGGTTATTGGGCCTCGACCAAGCCTAGTCCACATCTCGACGCACCACTGCCCATTTCAACTCTTATATATAACAGGTGAGCCTCATTTGCAAGGCATGTGCTTTCTACATTCACAGACAAAACCCAACTTCCCCTATACTTTCAGACACTTCCGACCCTTGGCTTGATCGTCCGAGTCCTCGCCGCCGCAGTGGTGGCTCAGGGCTTCAAAGGGTTGTTGCTTGTGTAGGGATGCGGGATCGTCATTGGGATTCTGATTGGCGCTCATTTTTTGAGGTTGGTTGTCTCGACTCGGGGAGGCGGGCCGACATTCATTTTTGGAGGTCAACAGCTTGGTGCCGTCTGTGGGAATCAACACAAGAAGCCGTTGGGAAATATCCAATATTTTCCGGGCTAAAAGACGGGATCTAAAACCCCAAGTGGATCTTAAAGAAGTCGTCATTCTCAAGCAAAGAGCTACTAGAAAAAGATTTTCTTCCTTTTTCATTTCTCTGTAAAAGAGATCCAAGAGTTTGGTAATAAGGCAAACTATGTACTAGCTCCGACTGGTACAACAAAAACACTACCTTTGTGTACACCCTCCGCATCTGGGCCTCCATATGATAATTTGTCAATGCAACAGGAACTTCTGATTTGTCAATGTACTTAATAACTTAAGTTTGTCTTTCCTTATTTAGAACAACTAAACATTCTCAATCGATATTCTGTACAACCTGCTTTTAGTTTACAAGTGTGTCTACGTGTTCTGAAACCACCTAGCCGCGCATCATTATTGAAGTCAAATGCCTCATCCGATGAATTAAATATCTTCCCAACAAATGGTACGTCATCGAAACGAGCATCGGGAATGTATTTAAAGTCATCGTTTGACAACTCCATTTCTACACCCAAAAAAAAGTCTTGGGCAATTAAAACTCACACTGGTTACTATGAAATACAAATATGGTGACCTATGTTAAAAGTTTTAGTACATGGGTAAAATATAAATAGCCATTGAAATTGATGAAAGATAAGTGAAAATAAATAATTATAAATAAGTGCTTAAAAGTCAGTCTATAATGCAATAGTTACTCAAATCTTTTATTAAGAAATATTTAATCACACTACAATATATATGACCATTGCTTGGAATTACATTACATATAAATTTTAGTAGCATGTCAACTAAACCTACTTAGAGTGACAACAATAAACCAATAATCGAAGAAAATAAAAAAACAACCTTACATGATATTTTTTGGAACGACATTCTCTTCTTCATCCTTCTTTTCAGAGGACCCTACTGCACTCAAACTTTTACTAGACAACCCTTTGGCACTCGAATTCTCGGTCATCATGACGGCAACTAAAAAAAAAAGGCATTAGCCCGATAAAAAAGGAAAATGGTATAAACACGCCATCAAAGAGGAAAAAGCTTATTATTCGAAATTACAGTTAATGAAGGTTTTTCCTAATAGTTTTCGTGTTATCTAGTAACACTAACCCAAGGGTATTGACCTTGCTCTTTTTTTTTTTCTTTTTTTTTTTTGGCATGGTTAGGAACCACTTTTTCTTTTCTTTTCTTTTTTTTTTTGGAAATCATAAATATCATTAACAAGTAATAAATACGTTCAAGTCTAATCTCATACATTTTTCTTAATTTTATAGGAAAGCCCCTTTTATACAATCCAAATTCCACAATAACTGCATAAAAAACCACAACCACATGGAGTAATTTTCTTTACATAAAACAATGTCGACTATTACATATTCGGAATTGTAAGAAAATCTATCGGAAAATGTATAAATTTTATTTTAACAATTTAATAACACGAAAATTTTTTGTTGGCAATCTCATGCAAAAATTCCAATTTTGATATCTCTTTAAATATTCTCGTAAATTCTATCGCTATAGCAATTGCAAGATGGGTCCGGCTAAATGCACCCCCCAATCCCACTTTTTACACCCTGCAAACCATCCTTTCCAATTATACCCCTTTAAAAAAATGGAAAGAAACACTGCAATGGCTATGGCTTTTCTTCTCTTCGCACGCCCTTCCACCCTTCTCCTTTCCTCACCTTTTTCTTTCTTCATTGGTTCAGCCTCTTCCCTCACCTTCCTCGCCGCCTTCTTCCCTCACAAGGCAATTGAAGTTTCTTAGTTGCCATTAATAGCAGCCAAAGAAGGTTACAGAACTTAAAAATAAAAAATAAAAAAAAAAACTTTGGCTACCCTTAAGCCAAGGTGTTGAAGAATACACACAGAGAAATATATATATATAACAAGGTATTCAATCCCAAGGGGTCGAACTCTCCTTTGGGGTGTTCGACCCAAAGGGGTCAAACACCCATTTTTTTCATTTTTTGGTTATGTTTCTTCTTCTTTCTCCTCACTTCTTCCATGACAGCCAAAGCTTCTTGGGTTAATGGCAGCCCAAGAAGCTTCTTCATTCTTATTCTCTCTTCTTTTTTCCCCCCTGTTTGGGGGTGTGAAGAGGAAGGAGCAGGAAAAAAAAAGGGAAGAAGAGAGGGGGTAAATTGGTAATTCTTAAAGATTTTAAAAAAAGGTGTAGAAATGGGATGAGGTCCATTTAGTCGGACCCTTGCAAGATTCCTAACCATCAAAATTAGGTGTAAGAAAAAGGGGTTTACAATATTAATATTGGTGCAAAAATTGAAGGGGAAAAAGCCTAAAGGAAAAAATCAAGGCCAAAAAACCTATTTCAAAAGGAGATTGAAAATCAAGGGGGAAACTTTCACATCAAAGGTGGATTCTATTTTTAAAAATGGGGCCAAATTTGGCCCCTTTTTACATTTCTCCCCCATCTTATTTTCTCTATTTTCCTCTCACATTATTTGGTTCAAGGGGAAAATTCCCAAAAATAGGATTATTCCCCCTCACATTATTTGATGGAAGTTGAACATAGGTGAAAAAAAAAATCCATATTTAGGTTTTTAGACCCAACATTAATAGTCAGAGGAAGAAAATGGACACTAGCGAAATACGAATAAAATAAAAATGGATTGAAATTCGATCAACCGAAAAGTTACCCTCAATGATGAATGCCATGGGAAAATATAAAAAGTATATTTTTATTAACGTATGATCAAAAATGAATGCATGGAACTCCTACCATTCCCAACTCGTACTATAAAAATAAAAATAAATGCAAGAAAACTATTTAAAAAAAACGTAGAACTATCAAACATGCACGCTGAAATGGATTTATTTGCCGTTGGAACTACTACGTTTTCTTTTGCTTGATATGGGATCATAATTTGTGTAGTTACTTGTACGAATAAATTAAAATATATTTTTCCAGGCTTCTTGTCTAAGGACTTCAAAAATGTTTTTGTTTTAAAATGTATGTAAAACTTTAAACACAACTTTCAAAATGAGCCTCCATTTATTTCGAAAATATATCGGGTGTGCTGGGGAAGATACATGTTTAAACTATATAATACTACATAAGGAGTGATATAGCTCACTTGAAATTTTTAAAAAATGACTCATAAAATAAGAATAATTGTACGGACACATTTAAAGGTGATACTTTAAAATGATATGATTGATATACATGTCATTTCCCGTTTCTCGTATCAATCACATTGAAACGTCATATGTCCGAATTATCAATTTAAACAATTATATAAAATGGGCTGGCATTGTTTGATCGAGCTAGTTTTAAGTTAAAAATAGTAATAATAGTAATAATAACACAAAAAAGGGGACATATAAAGCTAATCACGGGTGCAAGGAGTTTTGTGCCAAAGAAAATATGTCAAGTATACATACGTATTCACCATTTCTACAAAACCTTATTACTCTATTTTTTCAATAGTTCATCAACCTCTTTACCTTTAAAGGAAAAGAATGTTTCTATATATTGGAATTCATTCGTAAAGAAAGAGTATGCGAGTTATTATATGATCGCAGTGAGTTTTATTTATAAAAGAAAGTGTCGAACATACATACATCTTTACCTTTGTGAAAGATCAATTTTCTTCCATATATCCATGTATAAAAGTGCATTAGAGAGGATAAATATTTGTAGATAAAATTTTAAAATACATCACATGCAATTCTGATTTGACATCAATCGATATTAATTTTTTTTATTAAAGATGCAGTTTAACACACCCTAATAATTACTCAATACAACCACCATCTAAATACTGAATCAATTTGGCGTACGATTAAGGAGTTCTCTGATCCGACCCTCAGGCTCAATGACCTTATTACACGTGTCTCGTGTCCCGTGTTGTCATAAGAGGGGTATGGGGTCGCCTTTTTCCGGTCCAAAGTTTCAAATTTCGAAAAAAGAGACTTCCAGGGTTTTTGGTGTATATCGACGCGCCTTCGGTATTCTTTGTCTATTAGCTTCCGGTTCTTCCTTATCATTCATAGGAAAGTTTCGTTCTGCTATTAACTCCACACTTTCCTTTTCCTTTCATGAACGAGATAGCGAAGACGATCTGCCAAAGGCTCTTGCTTCCGGCGAAATCAGAGTCAAATCGCGCGTCGGTACGTTCTTATACCTGGTTCCGGGCCTTTGACGATATGACTGATACATATATGAAATTTATTCTTGCTTTCTTTCTTTTTTTTTTTTTTTTTTTGGGTTGGGGGGCTGATTTCCGTTAGGGGTCAAGTCAGTTTGAGTGTTCAAGCTTCCGGGTGGTGATTGGATCTCTCCCTGGCCGATTGATAGGGATTGCTGTTGATTAGAGCTGTTGTCTTGTTTGTCGATTGTGCGGATGAGAAAGCGATTAGGGCAGAGGTCGACCCCCCCCGTTACCCCTTGTGCTTTTCCCTCTGACCGACCCGGGTTTGTCCCTTCTAGTCCGAGTGTTTACACTAAGTCCAATCTAAACGTTATTCTTTCAGGCCTTCAACTTGATGATCGATATGTGTATCGACTCCCTTCTGAGGACGATAATCTCCTTAGTTTCCGAGAGGGTGAGACTGTTATTAGTGTTGACAGCATAAAGTGTGGCTTTCGTCTCCCTCTTCACCCTTTTATTGTTCTCTTCCTCAACTCCTTCTCCTTATCGCCGGGTCAGTTAACCCCTAACTCCATTCGTTCCTTAACGTATTTCCTCTTCGTGTGTCTTACGAATGGGATTGAGCCTAGTATTTCGGTGTTTAGGTTCCTGTTCGAGATGAAATTTGTTGAGAAGTACGATTGCATTGTGAATTTAAGTCGTCGTAAGACAACTAAGGACTTCCCTCAAAAGTTTGAAATCCCAATCTGTGCTAACTTAACTAGTGGTTGGAAGGCCCGGTTTCTCTTTGTCAAGCCAAAATCCGGCTTTTTTCCTTTTCCTACTGCTTGGTCAATTCCCCCGACTAGGTTGTATAATGATGTTCCCCCTCTATCTGAGGAAGAAGAAGGTGCCCTGGAGAGAGTGTGTGAGGCCTCGATTTCCCCAAAAAGGCCGTTTATGGTTGAGATTCTGACTGACGAAGTTCTTTCAGCCTTGTCAAACTTTGGTACGTATCTCATATTATCTGCTTCAAATGTCATTGCACACCTCAATTGAATCTCTTCCCTTTTTGTCATTCTTGCAGAAAAGATGGGTGCCGAGAAGTTCAATGATGTGGTAATGGCGAGGATGGCGGCGAAGAAAAAGGCTGAAAAGGCTGAGGCAAAGAAAAGAAAGAGGATCACATCCAGTAACGTGTCGACTAGCGAGGGTGAGAGCAACATTGCTGTGGATGAGGGTGGTTTTGATCTGTCGCCCGAGCCGAGTCACCATCCGACTGATAAGAACACTGTCCATACCGTTGGGTCGAGCACTTTCTTGCCCGTTCGGTCTCCAGTTGATACAGGGGAAGGGAAAAGTCATCGAATTGAACCAGCCGTACAATTTCCAGCCATTCCGTCGAGGGGAATGGCGTCTGATCTTCCAATGTTTCCCGACTTTGTTGGTGCCCGTACTCGCTTGCAGGTGGTTGACGACATTCAGTCATCAAAAGGTTATTTAGACATGGATCTTGTGAGGAGTCACAAACATCGCCCTTTCAACGAGCTTTTTTATGCTATGGCCACATCCGAGAGACAGGTGATTTCACCCTCCTTATCTTATCCCCTCTCTTTGCCTCTCTCCTTCCCCCTTTTTCTAATTTGCTCTGCATGGTCGGCCTTTCAGGCTTTCACCTTTCGCCACCTGGCATTAAATCACATCACCGAGGTTGAAGCGAGGGTCAGTCAGTTAGGGAAGATCGTCAGCGAGCGAAATGACCAACTGCGGGTAATTCGCGAGGAGAACATTGCTTGTTCGAGGAAGATTCAGCTGTTGGAGGCCGACGTAAAATCGCTCGAAGCCGAGAAGGAAAGCCTGCTGGCAAAGGAAAAGGAGGATTCAGAGCTTATTATTTTCAAGGACCAGTCGATCAAAGCCTTTGAATCTGAAATTCAGTCTCTGAAGGAGCAGCTGCTTCTGGCCAGGGAAAGATCAATCGCTGAGTATATTGAGTCTGAAGAGTACCTCGGTGTTGTTACTGAGGTCACCTTTAGAGAGATTGACAAACTCAAGCGCGAAATCATGGAGTGGTTTAAGTTGAATTGCCCAGGCCAATCATTCGAGGGGGCCCCTTTCTATATACCCGACGACAGTGATGAGGAGTAAAGTCAAGTGGTCGTTTTTTGGTTTGGCTCGAGGATCAGCTGGTTGACTGTTACGTAGATCCTGTTTTGGCTTGTTGGCGATATTTTCCCCTTCTATTTAGCCTTATCCATTAGACTTAGTTGCGCATTTGTTCTGGTAGAGTCCATCTTGTTCTTCTTCTGCATTCGAGAACCCTAATTCTCTTGCCTTCTTAACAGTAATTACGTAATTTAAGTAATTAATTAATAATATGGAACTTTTACGCAACTCTATAAGAGAAAAAAAGTAAGTCCTTTAAAAAGCTTAACCAAATACGAAGCAAACTGTTTACTTATTTTTCCTTTAATTACCAGAGGGTCTTTTGATTGATGAAATTAAATATCCATAGATATGTAAATGCAAAAACATAACATTGCACACATGATGTGTTTAGGATGTTCAATAAATTTTGTGTAGTAATTATTAATTGCACGCCACTTTGATTGAGAAGAAAATAAGGTTGGTTAGGATATATTCTTTTGATGTCGCCTTCAAACTCATTTCAACCACACATTCGTATGAGATCCACAACCGTTTGAATTCACATTTTCCTGAAGCATCAATTTTTACTCTTAGAATCACACAAAAAAAGATTTTAATGACAAAGAGTACTTAGGACAGTTGTGTAGTAGTCATGTGACAGGAAGCTTAGAAACTCCTGAATTACAACTATATACTAAATATGGTACCTCTTAATCTATTAAATCGTCAAGCGCCTATCATCAATGAAGATAAAGTAGAAGAGAGAGAATATCTGTGCTCTTAAGTTGGAGGACAAAGTTTAGAGGTAGGAAAAGGTTAGTGGACATCAATTGAGTAGTTCTTGCCTTGAAGATCCGTTGAGGCCAAATTTACACCACCACGGGGGGTGGGGAAGAAATGGAAAAAAAAATGTTGACAGGAGATTTTCTCTTTGTTATTTTATCAACCCTCTTTTTGTAGATGGGAGTGGGCAAATGGAGCCAACCCGTTGACCCGAACCGACCTGCAAATGGTAAAATTGTTTTCTCGGTTCGGGTCGGTTTTCAGGTTGGAAAAACCCAACCCGAAAACCGATCGGTTTGCAAATATATATATATATATATATATATATATATATATAATTTTTTTGCGCAATAACCGAACCGACTCAAGTTGAGTCGGGTTGGTTTCGGGTCCCAACCTGACCAGACCAACCCGATGCCCACCCCTATTTGTAGATGAAACTATATGTTTTGGGTTTAGAAACTGTGCATGTGTATATGTCATAAACTCATAATGATCCTGATTAATGCCTCCTCTCCTAATCTCCTACCATATTTTCTCTTATTCTCTAGTTTAAAATATTCAAATGAAGCTTCGGATATATCAATGCTAAAAGGAATTAGAAACTTGTAAAATTGAAGAATTGGATTGTAGAGATTTAATGAGTGGAGAGATATATGGATGTGATTTATTTAACCAAATTTAAAATTTGAAAAGAATGCATTAAAACTCATACGCTAACAGGGTTAACCTCTTTCAAAAAAGTTTACCTTGTTGGGTTATTCCCTTAAGTTTAAACTTGCGTCTTTTTTGTTTATTTATAATTAGAGTAGGTTTGGTCCAGCTCTCCTGGGAGCATCATAAATTATGGTGCTTTCGGATATTTTCCATTCACATATGACCTCCATTTGAAAATTTGGGACCGGATCCAGAATTAATACGGCGAGGCAATGGTGGTGGGTTTTTTCGGGGATGGTGGGGTGGGGGTGGTTTGGGTTTTCTTTTCTTTTTTTTTTTAATTTTTATTTTATTTTATTAATTTTTTGTATTCGGTATATTTTTACAATGATATATTCGTAATAAAATTTTATTTATGTACAACAAATCGCAAAATTTGATTTGACTAACAACAAAATTGAATGAATTCCATCCAAATGGATTAAACGCGCACCAAATTTTTTTTGACCAATAACGCTATGTTTCTTTTACCAATCTCGTGACATGCTCTATTTTTTTGGACTAGGAAAGGAAATCGAAGAATATACTAAGCAAAGATTATAAAAATGAATTAAAAAAATACTCAGAATTGAAAATATTATTATTTTATTCAAAATTCCGTCGGCAGTGAAAAAAAAGGATCTAAGTGTGCAAAAGTCGAGTTTTAAATACCAATGTGTCGCCAAAAGTCGAGTTTTAAATACCAATGTGTCGCCGACGCTTTTTTAAATATCAGGTGTTTTTGTAAATACCAATATAGTAGTTTCGCCTATTTTTATCTTTGTTACCATATTATCTATATTTTCTTTTATAATAAGTGATGAAGGAATATATTAATGCCTGATTTTTAGTCAAAGTTTAACTCTTTTGTCATTTATCAATTAAAATATGTGAGTATTTATAGTTGTCAAATTTTTCCATTTTGTAAAATGGAGGTCGACCTATTCCAAATAAAAGTTTTAAAACGGACAAAAATAGAGAAGAAAATGTCGACCTTGCGTTAAGCGGGGGCAGCAGAAACGTAACCAAAAATCCGGGGTTTGGGGTTTGTAAAGTACGATATATTTTAATCGCATAGTAATAAATGTACCCATTAGAGTGGGTCCGATGATTTTTCGCCTCATAAGATTAAACTATAATACAATTTATATCTAACCTTGTTGCATGTTCTCATCTGATAAATTCGTCTTTAGATTTATCGAGAATAGACATTACCAATAATTATTGATATAAAAAGAAATAAGATTGATACTATATAGGAAAATAACAAAAATACAATAAATTTTTCCATTTGTCACAGTATATCGAAAATCAAGGTTCTCATTCACAAATAGTATCACAAACAACCACTTGAAAATGAAAATTTCTCCATAAAATTTTCATATAATAATTTTTTCTCGTTTAATGTTACTATTGTTTTTGCCGTCGGATGTTGATAGCTTAATCAATGAAATCATTGTAAACAAACAACAAATTAATCAAAAAATCAAATCAACAACGAGTAAAAAGAAGTATTTGAAATGTACATGATACACAGTCCGCACAGATGGATTGAACACAAAGTGTCAATAGGAACAATTACGACTAATAAACTTACTTACTTATATATTTTTCCAAACTCCAAGTTGTTGATTTCAAAAGTTAGAGAAACGATTCATGGAAATATGAGATTGAAGTTTTTGACCCAAAGATAGAGAAAAAATAATCGGCGTATTTAATTTGATTAGTAATTAAGTGAGAAAGTTATGTTCTAATTTCATATTAACTAATCACTAAAACTCATGTAATTTCCTAAAAAAAAAAAAGCCCCCTCATGTAATTATATATATAAGCAAAGAAAAGGCAAAAAAGGGAAAAAGACAAGAAAATATAGGGAAGAGGGTTTATGGGGATCTATATATATAAAATGAAAGAAAAGGCCAAAAAGGGGCAAACGACAAAAGAAAATTGAGGGAAGAGGGATCATGGGGAATCTACCCCTTGACCTGACAATGAAAATTCCCACATGTCACCGCATCAGGAAGAGCTTGGTATTTGCAACTAGTTAAGCTTGCTATTTATATTCAATACAAGGGAGCCTAACGTGCGATGCACACACTGTGTCATGTGTGACTCTTGTGTGTTATAATGTAGAAGTTTGAATTGATGTTGTTTTCCTCTTAAGTATTCTTGAATGTACCTTATTATATTGTAACGGTAACCGTGTGATGGGTTGGTAAGATTTTGGGGTGGGGTGGTTTGTAAAGTACGATATATTTTACTCGCGTAGTAATAAATGTACCCATTAGAGTGGGTCCGATGATTTTTCGCCTCATAAGATTAAACTATAATACAATTTATATAACTTTGTTGCATGTTCTCATCTGATAAATTCGTCTTTAGATTTATCGAGAATAGACATTACCAATAATTATTGATATAAAAAGAAATAAGATTGATACTATATAGGAAAATAACAAAAATACAATAAATTTTTCCATTTGTCACAGTATATCGAAAATCAAGGTTCTCGTTCACAAATAGTATCACAAACAACCACTTGAAAATGAAAATTTCTCCATAAAATTTTCATATGATAATTTTTTCTCGTTTAATGTTACTATTGTTTTTGTCATCGGATGTTGATAGCTTAAACAATGAAATCATTGGAAACAAACAACAAATTAATCAAAAAATCAAATCAACAACGAATAAAAAGAAGTATTTGAAATATACATGATACACAGTCCACACAGATGGACTGAACACAAAGTGTCAATAGGAACAATTACGACTAATAAACTTACTTACTTATATATTTTTCCAAAATCCAAGTTGTTGATTTCAAAAGTTAGAGAAACGATTCATGGAAATATGAGATTGAAGTTTTTGACCCAAAGATAGAGAAAAATAATTCGGCGTATTTAATTTGATTAGTAATTAAGTGAGAAAGTTATGTTCTAATTTCATATTAACTAATCAGTAAAACTCATGTAATTTCCTAAAAAAAAAGACCCTCATGTAATTATATACATAAGCAAAGAAAAGGCAAATAAGGGAAAAAGACAAGAAAATATAGGGAAGAGGGTTTATGGGGATCTATATATATAAAATGAAAGAAAAGGCCAAAAAGGGGCAAACGACAAAAGAAAATTGAGGGAAGAGGGATCATGGGGAATCAACCCCTTGACCTGACAATGAAAATTCCCACATATCACCGCATCAGGAAGAGCTTGGTATTTGCAACTAGTTAAGCTTGCTATTTATATTCAATACAAGGGAGCCTAACGTGCGATGCACACACTGAGTCATGTGTGACTCCTGTGTGTTATAATGTAGAAGTTTGAATTGATGTTGTTTTCCTCTTAAGTATTCTTGAATGTACCTTATTATATTGTAACGGTAATCGTGTGATGGGTTGGTAAGATTTTGGGGTTGGTCAGAATGGAAACCAATTTTTAAGGAATATGTATCCAATATAGCAACCTACTTAGCAAAATGAAACTTCAATAAAGTTGGTTGGCAAACAATTACTACATGTAATTTTATGGATGTAATTAACTCAAATATGTGAGTGATGCAGTTACATACACTGTAGCGTTACAAATGGTAATCATAAACAACATAACAACACTATTAATAGTAAGATTAGACAACCACATCCTTTCAGTGTAGCAGAGAGGAAATGACATTTTGACCCAATAGCTACCAACCAATACAATGATTATGAAACCACCCTACATCAGACCATGGAAAAGTTAGAACTTCTAATAATTAGAGATAACTATCAGTGAGACTGTGAGAGATTGGCTAGTAGTGTGGTTAGCACTGCTTCATCCGTTGAATAATTGCTTGATGCAGAAGAGGCATGTGTCTTATTTTGCTGGTCTTTTGAACTATCCATGTCCATGTTTAAAACATTTTGCCACCTAAATAATGGAATTTGATCCCCATTTGATGTGGTGGCTGGCCTCCTTTTTTTTTTTTTTTTTTTTGCAATTTTTTTTAATGGTTTTTCCTCTTTTTGATTGAGGAATATTCTGTGTCCCGGGGCTCGTGACAGGGCATAACCACACATATTTCATTAAAGGAATACCATTGCTATAAGTTACAGATCCGAGAATGTGGTAGATCCAATTTGCTTCATACTGGTAGGCTTTTCGAATAGTATGTTGGACATGTATGTGAAGATTGAGACTTCTAGGTTATATGTCTTTCAACAAAATCAGCGAGAAATACGAGCCGGGGTGGTCGAAGGTGTTGGCGTTGGCAAATTGAGGGGTAGTAAAGTTGGAAAACTAATCATTTTGCTATTGTCCTTCATCGAAGGCCCTAGGGATAGTCATAAACGCTACATGGATGCTATGACTTTGGTTCAACGTTTGGGAAGTAAGATACATTCTTTAAAATGACATGCACCAATTGGCCTGATCTTAGGAATGAATTGTCGTACAATGATGAGCCGCACAATAGACATGATTTAATCTCTCAGGCATTCAGAGCAAAACTCAAAGAACTCAAGAATGATTTGTTTCAAAAAGAAATTTTTGGTCTTGTTGCTACTCATATATATGTTGTTGAGTTCCAAAAGAGAGGGTTGCTTATCATCTCCTAAGTAGTTGATCCATGAAGATAATTATTACATATAAAAGTATAGCTTCACAATGTCACATAATATCATGGAGCTTACCCAAGACCATTAGTCATGCAATAGAAGTTATAGGACCTCCTTTTACTTTGAAATTGTACCATATCTAGAGATCAGTCAAAATTTAAACCTCCATGATTCATCCTAAATATTATTGGATCATCGAGGCTGACAGATCTCTTTGATATTTTAAATACACGTTTTCTGCTACAAAAAGATCACAGAAAAGGTAAGGCACAAACATGGGACTGCATCTCCATTCTTCCGCCAATGATCACCAATCAAAAATCTCCATGCCTCAAATGTATAATTACTGATGGAGATTGCTACCTCTCAGTGATGAGCATCATGGGGAAAATCCTTCTGTCAAACAGAAAGTGGATGAACAGGGTAGAGAAACACACCAGAAACCAGTGACAGGAGTCGCTAAAATAAGAAAAAATTTGAGCCATGGCATAGAGTCTTACATGAGCCATCACTTAGGGTCCAAAAATCCCTCCTTTTTTCCCTTCTTAAGTGTAAAGGGCTCACAAATTTAAAATTATACTATATTTAAATTTTAAGTACAAGTTTAACAGAGTCCCCAAATAATGTTTTACTTAAGTTCCCAAAAATCTCAAGCCAATTCCGAACAAATCACATTTTAAAATATGTTAAACAAAAAAATAAATGAATAAAAACAAATCATCTCGTCTTCTATTCACTGGAAAAAGAAACAAAGCCATTTATCTTATTTTGATTTTTCCAGTTCTCTCTTTCTTTTTTCTTCTTTTTTAACCTATTTTTCTATTTCTTCTAAGATGTCAATTTTTGGTTAAAAGTTTTGGCGTTCAAAAATAAAGTATGTTATCCACTATTAATCTCCATGAAGCAACTAAGGTCTCCATTACCACATAACTGGCCATCCAATTCAAAATAAAACAAAAATCTAAAAAGGCTTTAGAAAATCACACCCATTTGAAGTGAAAAGTTTACATCTTTCCACTTAGTTTCCATCCAGCAAAAACATCCTAAAACACAAACTCATCTCATGTGCATAAGCACAACCTTTTACACATTGGCGAGTACCATTTCAACAATAAACCTTTTGTTATTCAATTTTTTTTCTTAAGAGGAGAATTCCAAAATGATATTAAGATTTAAGAATCTTAAAGACTTGAGTCATAGATTAAAACCATAGAAGAATTCCACTATATACGTTTTCCTTTATAAAAAACAAATTATAGCTGGAAACTGATCATGTTTCCCAGTCAACAACTTCCAAAATTCTAAGAATATAAGCATTTTCCAAGGCCTAGCAATAAGCGTAGCTACACTTGATTCTTAGATTAACTAAACAATGAAATTCAGAAATCTTACCTGTAGCTTGTGGAGCATCAAAAAGTTGATATCATCCATTGTTTTCCGCTCGATGATCAAACTATCATACATGTTACTGTATACTTTATTGTATATTTAGTTGTATTTTAACCTAGTTGTATTAGAGCCCATAGTCGATGAGATATCTTATGTAATTAGGGTCCATTGTAAATTAGGGTTGCAACTCTATTCTCTATTTATTGACAAGCAAATATCAATGAAAATCATCTTGGTATCAATTCTTGACATGGTATCAGAGCCAATTCTTCTTGTTTGATCGAGTTTGACGATCGACTCTTGTCTTCACGAGAACCCTAGCCGCAAGTGCTAAAAAGTCACAGTGACCCGAACCCTAGCCGCAGGCTGAAAATCACATTGAGCCACATCTAGGTATCCGATCAAGGATCTGGTACCACCGGTAGACTCGCCACCTCAGCGCCTCCCCGTCGCCGGAATTTCACCGGCAGTCGTCGACCCACGGGCCCACACGCGCGTGTCCATCTCTCGCCCGATTTCGATTGGTCGGCGGCGTGATCAAGGCGTGTAACCTCCGGCGACACATCGGTGAACATCCAGCTGATCGTCCAGACCCTGCTGACCTTCGGCTAGTACTAGGTTAGCCCATTTGTGATCTGTTTGTGACGTAAAGGCTGTTTTAGTCTCGATTTGTACTGTGCTTCTAGTTCAAGGAGTTGTTTTTGGTTTATTTTGGCGTGGAGAGTTGTTTTTGGTTTATTTTTCGTGTGGAAAGTTGAAATTCAGATTTGTTATTGTGCTTTGCTTGGTGATTATATGATGGGTGACGACAAGATTTCTATGGTTCGTTTTGATGGGAAGAATTACGGAGTTTGGGAATTTCAATTCTCAATGTATGTTAAGGGAAAGGATTTATGGGGTCATTTAGATGGTTCTACTAAGGCTCCTACTGATCCAAAGGAGCATAGTCAGTGGGTGACCAAAGATGCACAGATAATAACCTGGTTACTTGGTTCAATTGAACCATATATGATAACTGATCTTCGACCATTTGGAACTGCCAAAGATATGTGGGACTACATTCGTAGAGTCTATTATCAGGATAACACTGCTCGGAAATATCAATTGGAGTTGGATATTTCTAATTACAAACAGGGAAATCTCACTATTCAACAGTTTTATTCTGGATTTCGAAATCTTTGGAGTGAATATTCTGGAATTGTGTTTTCATGAGCCCACAAGGAGCTTTAGCCTCTTTACAATCCACGCCCGACACCCAGTGATCAATTTTTGATGAAGCCGCCGTAGTTTGAGATCGCACGTGGTGGATTAATCAACCGACATCCTATTCCGTCCTTAGACACATGCTTGAGTGAGTTATTACGTGAAGAACAACGTCTGGCGACTCAGATAAGTCTAAATCAAGATACTGCTTCTGCTGAGCTGATGAATGTTGCTTACGCGGCTCAAACAAAAGGAAGAACCCACGCACGATCCAATGCTATCGTTATAAGGAGTTTGGGCACATTGCAAATGCACTAAGAAGTTCTCAGAATTACCGTGTAAGAAAGAGGGGCATCTTATCAAAGATTGTCGATACGACCTCAAAATAGACAGTGCAAAGTTCTAATTCATTATCCAGTCTAATCTCGCCGATATTACTTCTCAAAGATTCACTACACCTGTTTCCACCCAAACCATCATCCACTTTGACGCAAGAAATGGTCCAACAGATGATTGTCTCAAATTTATCTCGCTTTGAATATGCAAGGTACGAATCATTCCCTTACTTCTCCTTGGTTGGTTGATTCGGCGGCCTCAAATCATATGACAGGGAATCCCACAGTTTTACATAATGTTCGTAAGTATTCGGGTAATCAACTTATTCAGATAGCTAATGGTAATACTCTACCTATTACTGCTGTTGGATCTCTTGGGGCCTCCTTTGATCATGTTCTTGTTTCTTCAAAGTTATCTTCGAATTTAATTTATGTTGGACAATTGGTGGACAATAATTGTGAGATTCACTTTGATCATAATGGCTGTTGTGTGCAGGATCAAGCATCGGGGAAGGTGATCGCGAAGGGGCATAAAGTTGGGCGTTTATTTCCGCTTCAGTTCTCCATTTCTAATTCTAGTTTCCAGTCAGTAGGTTGTTCAACTATTGTTAGCGATAGTGATGTTTGGCATAAGAAATTAGGCCATCCAAATAAAGTTGTTTTATCTCATCTTGTCAAAACTGGTTGTTTGGGCAATAAAATTTCATTTTCTGATATATCTTTTGATTGCGCCACTTGTAAATTGGGTAAGAGTAAATGTTTACCATGTCCTTCTCATGGGAGTCGTGCTTCTGTATGTTTTGAGATTGTGCATACCGATGTTTGGGGTATTAGCCCTGTTCTTTCACATGCTCAATATAAGTACTTTGTCACCTTTATTGATGATTACAGTCGTTTCACTTGGATATATTTTCTTCGCTCCAAATCTGAAGTATTCTCCAAATTCCAAGACTTTCTTGCCCTTGTTCGGACTCAATTTTCTGCTCAAATTAAGATATTACGCTCTGATTCAGGGGGTGAATACATGTCTAGTGAGTTTCAGACTTTCCTCAAATCTATGGGTATTTTGTCCCAACGATCTTGCCCATATTCTCCACAACAAAATGGAATAGCAGAACGTAAGAATCGCCACCTTTAGATGTAGTTCAGTACTTTATTGCTTGAATCATCCGTCCCTCCTCGCTTCGGGTAGAAGCATTGTCTACATCGGTCTATCCGATTAATCGGTTGCCTTCTCAAACACTTCAGTTTGACTCCCCATATTATCGTCTCTTTGGTGTTGTTCCCGCCTATAATTCTCTTCGTACGTTTGGTTGCGTGTGTTTTGTTCATTTACCTCCTATCGAACGGAACAAACTCAGTGCTCAAGCGACCCGGTGTGCGTTTCGGGTACAGTGCCTCTCATAAGGGTTATGTGTGTTATGATTCTCGCTTTCCAATAAACTTCGTGGTCTCTCGAAATGTTGTTTTCTTTGAGCAAAGAATATTTTTTCCAGTCCCATGTTCCTCCATCGTCCGAGACTACTTCCCTTCCTACGTTTGATCCTGACACCTCTACAGTGGATCGTTGGAAGGGAATCGTGTATCAAAGACGTCCTCCTCGCTTACCAACGCCCCCTCCCGACCCTAAACCGATGCCTGATTCTCCTCCAACTGCACCCCGAAGGACTTCTCGTCTATCCCGGCCACTAGATAGATACGGATTCTCTCATAATGCTCATTCGGCTATTGTGGATGCTCCTGTTATTCCTCGATCATATTCACAGGCTGCTAGTCAGGCTTGTTGGCAGCAAGCGATGGAAGAAGAACTTCAGGCGCTTATGGAGAATCACACTTGGGATTTGGTCCCTCGTCCTGATGGAGTCAAACTTATTGGTTGTAAGTGGGTATATGCGGTTAAACTCCGTTCTGATGGCACTATTGACAGATACAAAGCTCGTTTGGTTGCTCTTGGGAATTGTCAAGAATATGGGCTTGATTATGAAGAGACTTTCGCCCCTGTTGCCAAAATGACTACTGTTCGGGCTGTTTTGGCCATCTCTGCTTCTCGAGGCTGGGCTTTGCACCAGATGGATGTAAAGAATGCCTTTTTGCATGGGGATTTGAAAGAAGATATCTATATGGCCCCACCTCCGGGGTTATTTCTTACCCCATCTACTGAAGTTTGTCGCTTGAAGCGTTCCCTCTACGGGTTAAAACAGGCACCCCGTGCCTGGTTTGAGAAATTTCGTGCCACACTCCTCGATTTCCACTTCACTCAGAGCCAATATGATTCGTCTGTTTTTCTTAAGCGGACTGCTACTGGGCTTGTGATTCTCTTGGTCTATGTGGATGACATTGTTATTACTGGATCTGATGCTCAGTCGATTAGGTCCCTCCAACAAAGATCTTCGCCTTCTTTTCACATGAAGGATCTTGGGCTACTTCCGTTATTTTCTTGGTCTTGAGGTTCATTCCTCTTCCTTTGTACTCTTCTGCATCATCACAAATACACTCAGGATATTCTCACCTTGGCTGGTCTCGAGTCTGCGAATTCCGTTCTTACTCCCATGGAGGTTAATTTAAAGCTTAGCCAAGAGGATGGTGAATTGTTGTTCGATCCGCTGTTATATCGGGCAAATTGTTGGGAGTTTGAATTATTTGACGATTACACGCCCGGATATTTCTTTTGCCGTTCAGCAAGTGAGTCAGTTTATGAAGGCCCCTCGCCATACTCATTTCGCAGCAGTTCGCCGTATTCTTCGTTATCTTAAGGCGGTACTTCGGTGGGGATTATTTTTCGCTAAGAAGAATCCTTTACAATTAGTGGGGTATAGTGATGCAGATTTGGGCTGGCTGATTTCGATCTGCTGGCATCGATTACTGAGGTGGTGTATGTTTTTGGGTGATGCCCTTATCTCTTGGAAAAGCAAGAAACAAGATCGGATTTCTAAATCCTCCACTGAATCAGAGTACCGTGCTATGTCCTCGGCCTGTTCTGAGATTGTGTGGCTTCGTGGTTTGTTAGGCGAACTTGGTATTCCCCAATTTTCTCCCACTCCCCTGCATGCCGATAACACTAGTGCAATTCAAATTGCCGCGAACCCTGTTTTCCACGAACGTACAAGCATATTGAAGTTGATTGTCATTCTATTCGCGGCAAGATTTGACCAACGCGTGATCGATCTTCCTCACGCTACATCGAAGCCCAAACAGCTGATGTGTTCACCAAGGCATTATCTCGTCAACGTCATCAGTTTCTAGTGGGCAAATTGATGCTCTCGGATCCTCCCGCATCAATTTGAGGGGGGATGTTACTGTATACTTTATTGTATATTTAGTTGTATTTTAACCTAGTTGTATTAGAGCCCATAGTCAATGAGATATCTTATGTAATTAGGGCCCATTGTAAATTAGGGTTGCAACTCTATTCTCTATTTATTGACAAGCAAATATCAATGAAAATCATCTTGGTATCAATTCTTGACAATACATTCCCTGTCACTAAAAATTTTAAAACCCTTAAGCGCCTAGGATAGAACTTTTAAAATGCAGGGAATAGAGGAGTATTTCCATATCAAATGACACCAAGAGATGGGGAAAAATATATCCATAAAAACAATACTCCCGCCATACCGTAACGATAGTCCCACTTTCATTTTCGCAAAGCTTAAAAAAATCAATTAATGTTCTTGGAAAAGTAATATTTATGAGCATTTTACTTAATATGCCCTTTTAAATATTTGTTATTCCACTTTAATTGTTCTTATAACAATGCACATTAAATAAGTAAATATTGGACAACTGAGAAATTAATTAAGAAAATGAGACTATAATTTGCGACAAACAGAAAAGGAAAATAGGAGTATCTTTGCAAGACGGAGGGAGTAGATTTTATACCTATCTTTCAGTACAGTAGCAACAATAGATGGCATCGTAAGTGGGAGGATTAAAGTACGTAGGCCTGACTACCTGTTTCCACCGGCTCGCAACCCTGTTCGCGACCTCAGTTTTCACTTGTTCTCGATCCTGCTTGCCACCTGTGCAGTTTTACATACCGTAAATATTGATCACAGTAGCCGTCAGCATTAACACCATGTTTGGAAAAATGTCAATAAGAACTCATGTTCATGGGTCGAAACAAAGGATTGCTCAAAAGTAAGGCGTACTCACGAGCAGAGCCATAGTGTATCTATTACAAATGTTTCTTCCAAAAAAATTCAAAAATAAAATAAAAAAAAATTATGAACAGAGGTAAAACTTAAGATCTTTGAGACATGGACAAATCAGAATTGTCTACACCTTGTAGCGTAACATTCTCTACACCTTTTATTATGTCCGTACCTTGCCATGCTTTCCAATGGACAATTCATGGTATTTCAAGTAAGAAATTCAGAGAACGTGAAAAAATAGCTAATTGCCACAAAAGACGTATAAAGAGGAATCACTATACATCAGGCTCAGGGTTATACATCAGAGCTAATTAACATGTAGATAGAGAAATACAAAAACACAGTGATCCTTGGCCAGTACACATATATAAATGACTTCTAAAAGAAAATTAAACTGACCACAAAAGGGATGTAGAATTTCAGCTTTCAGACAAAAACCACAGATCTAGAATCAAGTACTCAGAGAAAACGTTTGAGCAATAAAAACTAAAGATGTAAAATCAAGCACACGAAGGAAACGTAAACGAAAAATACTTTAATTGGAAATCAAAAAACAGAAAAAACAAAACAAAAGTTAAATTAAGACTACATAACATAAAAGAGGATAGAAGAGTAAATTACACAAAAAAGGGAGAGGCAATTGATTTTGAACTGAACACACAATGAACCGTTGAGCAAGTCGCCTAAGAATGGGAGAGGCAAAGACAAAAGATTAGTTTAGATATTCATGGAACCTTATACAGCAAATTGGATACAAGTCGTGTACAAATGAAATGACTATGCGCGTGTTTTCCTACAAGTTTTAACACATTTTTACATACAAATCTCGTAGAACCTACCTGTACTAGACAAATCTCCACCATTCAATTCTACTCATTCTCTCTCCTATTTCACATCAAATCACATAAAAACACACATCCTAACACCTCCTTATAACAAACAAAAGGAAAATCTGTAAATACATGCAGTTTAGTCTAGACACATGAACTAATACAAAACTTGGAAAAAAAAAAAGAGAGAAAACGACAGAGGTCAGACCAAATTCGGCAATCACAATATGTGTACCAGCAGATGAATTTCTTTCCCATCGCTGAAAGTCCTTTCACGTCAGATAATTTCAGAAGCTTGTTGAGCTTCAACGTTTGCACAACTTTCAGCCAGCCAGTTAACCTAGATGTAGTTTGGTAAAAGATTGGATAGCGAACACAAAGGAGAGAAGGGAGAAAGGAAAACCCCTAAATGTTCAATGGATGACCAATGCGTTTGGAGGAACCACCATACACGTCTTGTAAAATCGAACAAAAAAATGTATACTTACTTCAACGAAACAAATAAAGGGTAGAGGAAGATCTCCAATGACCGAGAAGACCATGTGTAAAAGCTCCAACTGTAGAACATTTTAGAATTTTTGGTTAGTGCTGAAGATGAGCCAAAATCGTACAAACATTAAGCACAAAAAAATGCCACAAAATGAAATGTGGTTAACCCAAGAACAACTACTTTCAGATTTTTTAAAATCTAGTAGTTTCTTATCTTAATGGAAATGAGAGAGTAGTTGGCTCTTCAATTCATGATACTACATAACTAATGCAAACCTGGAAATTTTAAAAATTTATTATCTAACAATAAATTGCAAAACTAAGGAATCGCGCGGGAATGCAATCAGACAAATATTTTCTCGATTGAATAAGAATCAATCCCGTTATTTACACATAGACCTACCATTCAATATCTTCAGCAATCCAACAGTTGAATAATGATGCATTCCCGAATTTCCAGAGATATGATCCACAGATAACAATTAATTACGGCAGAAATTCAAAATGCTTCCGCCCATTAAATAATATGACTTTTGACTTTATATCTTTCATAAACTATTTCACTTTATATCTTGCAGATAATGGTTTCCAGTCTGTGCAGAGCAAGACAAAGTTTGTGTATAAGATAACCTCAGAAAAAGGCACAAAAAGGGGAATTTGTTTTCTATTACCATAAGAATCTGAAAGCACATTTGGGAATTTAGATGCAGGACGGAGATATATTTTGGAATTGGGTTATACAGAATACGTTCAGCATTCAATATAATCGAGAAATTGGCTTAGCATTTTAGCTTAGCTGCCATATTTCTTAGCATTTTAGCTTAGCTGTCATATTCAGAAGCACTGTCAACATGGTTTTTTGGGATTACCACCTCACGGATGAGCGATCAAGATTCATAGTTCAAGAATGCTTACCTTTACCCAACAAAGGTCCTTCCAACAAATGGTGCTATCAGCCTGCAGATTGCAAAGTTCCAATTATTTTCAGACTAAAATGAAGCTTATTATCTTGGACTTACTCCTTGAAGCAATTGCTCTTGAAGATCAGATTCCTACATACTTGAATTCCACTAGCACCCTTAATCAACAGAAACATAGAAAAGCAAGGATAGCAACAAAATTTGTCAAAACACGAGAGAGCTCAAAAGGCTTGACCCTTCTAAAAGAAATCCTTTACCATCAGCATAGAAAGTACAGAGATAGTAAAAAGGGAACAGAATCTAACAAATGCTTGACAACAATGGGAATTTCTTAGCATTGTACGGGCAATGGAAAGCTGAAAAGTTTAGTGAAAACCGAGCTAAACTCTCAGATGCAAGAAACAACATAATATCAAATCTCCATCTCCCTTCCCCGTGCAGCCGCCCTCGCTGAACCAACACCATAAAACCCCAATAATAAGACTTGCACAGCCAAAGCGTAAATGCAACAAAATACTAAAGGTTTATAAATAAATAAATAAATCAAAACAAAAACGCTTTTACTGGTTTTTGAAGCTAAAAAAGATGATTTCTAGAGGTGGGTTAAAAGCGAGAAAAGGCATTTTTCTTAAGTTTGGAGATTTTTTGTGTTTTGCTTCAGTGTGTAACATCAATTACTTCCAAAAATGATTTAACAACAATATGATATAACAATAATAATGTACAAGAATGGTTGTCAGTTTTAACCAATATATGACCGGTATTTGAAGTAAAGAACACACTAGGGCCTTGTTCTCTTCAAATTAAGTTATGTTTACTCGAATTTTGTGTCGAATATGTGGTTGAAAATTGAAAAAGATACATTAAAAATTAAAAAATATAAACAAATTTTCAAATCAATATTTGAGTGCTTGAAAGGAATGAGAGAAAAAAGTAGAGTTAAGTTAATGATAGTTTATGTGTATAGAACAAGCTCTAGTCCTACTTTAGCCTAGAGACTATAATCTCATATATCTATATCAAAATATTAAATATCAACTTCACAAAATCTAATTAAGTACTTCCTACCAACTTTCACACAAGACAAATTATCTTAGTTAAATAACGAAAACACTAAACAATGATATGTTATCTCAATATTTAAACTTTCCAAGAAATCTAATGCCTCAACAAATGCCCTTGTTGTTTGACAAATTATGAAAAAAGTAACAGTATCATGTTTTTTTGCTAAGCTAAAAATTATGATACACAATGCCTAGAACATTCATTAATTTGTCGAAGGATGATAGATGTCATTAAGTCATTCTAAACCATCATTGCATGCAAAGACAATTTAAGGGGGAAAATGAACTATTTAGCTTTAAACAGTGAAATGAAAGGAAAACATCCTATCTGAAAGATGCATGACGAAAAAATAAGTTCACCATAAACTTGTTTGGCTTAAAAATTAATAAAAAAACAGTCAGCAATTGTTAACTTACTTAAGAGCTTTTATTATCCCCTAGAATTTTAGTGCAAATCCTGCATGATAGCAAGGAAAAACTTCTAGATACCTGCAAAAAGAAAACAAATTTTAACTTTGCAACAAATTTAAATAAGATCTATAACAATAATCTCTAGAAATAAATTCATCTAATGTTGCTTTACGTGGCTAATATGACTCTACTGATTGAAGGATACCTTTAATCTTTTGGAGTTGCTCTTGTTTGTCATCCAAAGAGCGTTAAAAAACTTTTTTAAAAAAATAAAAAAGATGAGAAAAAAATGTAAAATCACTACATTAGGAGGCCCGTTGATTACTACCTGGAAGAATTCCTAAATTACTAAACTTATTCACAGGTTTACAAATGCTATGGTGCCATTCAATGTACTGAGTCTCATTTACTAATTCGAATAGTTGTAGCACCACGAGTCGTATTTCACCGAACCTTGCTTTCAACTCTTTATTTGGCTAGAAATGTAGGTAGTACCAAGAAAAAAAGACTATCATCACTAACCTGTGCCACTCATCCATTGACAAAACACATCCAATGATGATTGTATTAAAGATCCACAATTTGCAACAGCAAGCGTGCTGCCAAGACTCTGAAGCACACTGTAAAACATCACAAAATTGCAAAAGCTTAATCAGCTGACATATATGAGACCAGCGGAAGCTGCTCTCAAATTAAATAACACAATCTGTTTCTCTCCAAGAAAATTTGAACCATACATTTCATTGACAAAACAACTTTTTCATATGTATTTCAAGAGGTTCTCTCTACATCTCTTAGCAACAATTCATAAATATTTTTTGATCGCCTCTGCCGAACAAACACTAAGATCACATTTTGAAGTTATTTTAGACTTCATTAAAAGCATGTTGAATTGAATGGTCTAAATGTGGATTGTACATGTAGGCTCCACAAAATGACTGGTAAAAGGTGAGCATTACGAATCTTGGGGAACAAAAATGTTTTAAAGCAAGGATTAATTCCATAAACTTTTATATTAGAGATTACACTTTTAAAAGCAAAGGTTCTCCGCTATCTTCCCCATATCTCAGTGTTAGTCATATGAAAGGCATATCTTTTCAAACCAAATAATAGCAACCCTTCTACAACCTATAGCCAAAAATATTGTTTCGTGATTCCTAGCACAATAGTAAACATGAACATAGAAACAATATTTTGACAAAGAAACAACTGTGTTGGCCTGTGGTGTTAGTTCAGTAAAAGTAGATAACGTCTTGCGCTCTTCAAAATGCTATAAACTTTACCTTTTGGAATTCTTTAATGCATGTACTCAGTGGAGTAAACTCTTGCAGCAATAATTTTATATAACACAAAATACAATAAACGTAATGATTCATAAGAATAGAAAATTTATCGTAACAAAAAAATCATAAGTTCGAGTATAATTGGATCAAACATTAGCTATATTTTAGTACAAATGTGCATCTAATAGGACACAAAATGAAAAATTTACACTTACCCGACCAACTCGACCAGCTGGGTCAACCTTATTTGGTTCATCCGGATCAGCCTCCCACGAGGACAATATCTCTTCTTCAAACAAATATATATATATATATATATATATATATATATATATATATATAATTTTTCTCAAAATTATACTTCAACAAAATCTCAAAAATAAATTCATATACAAATGTTATAAAGTTAAACAGAAGATCACATATATCATCTTTACAGACCTTCAAATCCAAATTTTCTTTTTTCCTTGGAATTTTGAGGGAATCAAAGGGAAGAAAAAGATTAGATAAAACCCCCAAAATACACACACACATATCATAGCTTGAATGAGAGAATTTAAGCTGATATATATAATTTTTCTGCTACTTATCTGTTGTGTATTATTTGGACCTGTGTAAATTTTCCTCATCTCTGCACCAAATATTTCATCTCCGTCCTTCTTCTTCTTTGCATCTTATTTAAAGCGTTTCTTATGCATTCTAACAGAATTCATGGTGGAAAATGAAGGATTTTGATCTCTTACCGTAAAGCATGGATTAATCTGTGTTTATCTACCTTCAAACATCCCAATTTAATTTGTTAAAATTAAAACATTAACCATATGATCGGATGTGAAGGAGATATTATTACCTATAACAATCAAATGTTCGCCTGAATCTGGATATCAAGCTTCACCAAAACCTCGACAATTGGAGATCGCACCTGGATCAATTCGACAGCAAGCAAAGAAACTCTGCGTAGATCGCACATGGATCAATTCGACAGCGAGCAAAGAAACTCTGCGTAAAATGATTTCGAGATCAGGTCGACTCCGACGATGGATACAGACGAGTCGTTAATCGAATCGGAGAAGAACAACAAAGGGCAATTCAACGACGACGACAGAGGCTCTTCGGAGTTTGATTTTGGAGAAAAGATCCGCCGACGAAGGCGGAAGGAAATTTGGAGACAGACGAGTGAACAAGAAGAAGAAAACGAAACATCCAAGAACGGAGCAGCCCGAGGCAACACAGGAACATTCAGCGTGATGAGGAAAGAAAAATGCTGCGTGGAAAATTCATCCTGGCCGGGTCAGTCCGCGTGCACAATTCGGGCCGAAAGAGGACGACGAAAGTCGCTCCTATTATACAGCAGTGATAGTGATGATAGTGGCGTAGGACTAGACTACAGCCTCGTCCAGCCACCCCCCAAAACTGCCCCCCGCTCCCCGGGACGAAAAGATCTACTATTTGTCATTCAATCTTGATAGTAAGAATTATATTGTTCAGAATTTGTAGGTTGCATGCAAAACACGCCAGTTATGAAATTATTGGATCTTGCAGACAAATCGATATGTTTCATAACCGATGTTTCATAACCGAGTTATTGTCATCCACACATCCATATCTATATCTATATATATATATACTAGGGTTGAAGCAACGTGCATACGTTGTGCTCATTTTGTATAAGTTCGCGTAGAATGGATAATAATATTATAAACAAAGTATCCAACTGAACAACTATTCAATGTTGTTCTTACAATGTATTTAGCATCTAAAATGACAGCCCAAGATTCAAAAATATACCGTGGACAGAATGATTTACATATATTAATAGCGTTTCTTAAGCTGAAGCAGTGGAGGAAATGATTTCTATTCCGTCTATCACAAAAGGTCTAACATAACATATTTTCTTCAGTAATCAATCCTGCGCGGACAGGAGCCGCTTCTTTGTTGCAGGAGAATGATGGCCCTGAAAGAGTGACCTTCTTGCTGGTGGAGACGATTCAACAGTATCAACAGTGGCAATGCTTTGAGTTGAAGCAGTTGGAATATTGTGATTCTAAAATCTTGATCGCAAGGGTTAAATGCCGCTTTTAACACCTCTTATAAGCGCATGGAAAATGAGGCAATCCTTTGCTGCATGCTTGGTCTTAAACTCCGAATGAACATGCACAACTTCCTCGCGGTTCAGTATAGGGAACAACCTTGGTCATTCCTTGGAAGTTTCTGTAAAATGACATAGTGAAGGAATTAATACAATGTTCATACTAGCTTTGTCCTACCTAATATCAATATCAACATCGAACATTGTCACTCATTGTTGTTCAACACATCTTATAATCCCCATTGCTATTCACCCAAATAGTTAGTTTTTAGCTCAAAGGACAAAGAGTAGTTATTTGACATATATGATTAATAATATAAACTAATGCTTAGCTAGGAAGAAGTGAAAACAAAGACAAGCCAAATAAAAGTTTACACAAACCCAAGGCTATAAAAGGGACCAAAATGTTGTTTCGTACCAAATTCCTGATGTTATTTAAATTCATACTCACTTGCTCATGTTCGTTTGCTAAATCAACTAAATCAAACACATGCGACAGAAAGTAAATGAATGGAACAAAAGAAAACAGAATAAAATTCAACCCTCAAGAATGCGTGGATATTAAACACAATTATCGATTCTTCAATAGAAAATGTTCAAAAAAGAATATAGAGCCAATAGCTCCCAAAAAAATTCCTTTTAAAGTGGTTATTATACCTGGTTGCCATTTTATTTTCTAATTCAAGTGCAAACATCATTAAAAGAGCTTCAACACCAAAAATTTAATACTCTTACAGTTATAAAATGGGAAATGGGGCTAAGCAAGTAAATGCGTGTTTATTTTTTTTAATCTGTTTTTATTCAATTATTATTATTAAATTCTTTCTTTCCTCTCCCTCAGATTTAATGAACAATGTGCCTCTCTTTACTACTTTTGAATATTTATATTGCAAAATGTTACAAGTAGTTCTCCTACCTCTTTTTTGTAAACTAAAGAAAGTTTACTTTTCTGTCTCAAATTATTAATATCAAACATTAATTCGATGAAAGCTAAAATCAAACAGAGAGGACAACAACAAAACTCAAGCCTCACAGGAAACAAATATATTGACATAAGAATGCATACCGCTGCCATGCACAACAATACTGCCCTCAAAGACAAAGGTAGCATGAGCATAATAACGCATAGAAAATAGCTTCACCTGTAATGAATCATTAAGAAAACACATATCCATTAACAAGAGCTGGCTTGTAGGAGCTGCACCTTATCTTGCACGACAAACAGAGAATTCAATTGAAAATTCGTTACAAAATCGAATTCACGAAACCCATAAACACTGCAGTCTAATTTGTTAGCATCATAACAGAAAAAAGGCACATAGAACTATTAAAGGTTAATTACATACTGAAGATAATAGGAAATGTCATGAGGATAAATAATAAATAATTTACCTCACAGATTAAGGTAGCATCTGCCACTTGAAATTGCTCTATAAATCCAGCTCATCGTCTTTCTCTTTTGCCATTAACATCACTGCATCGACAAAAGATAAAAGCAAAAGAGTACTTCTCTTATAAATTAATCGAATTGTTGAGACAATATATGCATAAAAGAGCGCTAAAGTTTATCTTACACAAATGATACCGTGCCTTTCGGATCCTAGCTTTCTTCTTCGACATAATAATTAGATCAAGAATCAAAGGATACAACAAAAAAGTTTGGATCTTGAATAAAAGGAAATTGACATTAATATCCAGAAAAGGATGATGACTGTTGACCTCCAAAAATGAACGTCGATCGACCTCCCCGAGTCGAGACGGACGGCCTCCAAAGATGAACGCCAATCAGAATCCCAAGATCGACCCTGCATCCCTGCACACGCAACAACCCGTTAGAGTCCCGGGCCACCGCGGCGACGGTGGCGGCGGGGACTCCGACGGTCAAGTCAACAGCCAGAAATGCAAGAAAGTAAAGGGGAAGTCGGGTTTTATCTACAGATGTAGAAATGGCATACCTTAACAAATGAGGCTCACCTATTATATATAGAAGTTGAAATGAGCCGTGATGGGCCGAAACGTGGATTAGGCTTGGTCGAGGCCCAATAACCCTTTGTTCGATTACCAAAGTCCAATATTCATTTTGACCAGCAACAGATAATATGATAACAAAGACAAAAATATATTGGCAACTGTATATATTGCTGTCTATAATTCAACTCAATCTTCTCCTAAATAATAGGAAATGATAGCTACTTACATTCTTGTTTTATCCTATGAATGAACCGGGGGGGGGGGTTTGGTATTTTATTTTTTTGAATTTTAATAAACAAATGTTCAGGGGTTACAAATCCAAATTAATAAGTTTCCAACCAAAAAAAAAAAAAAAAAAAAACCAAGAAGAAGACGAGAGAAAGAGAGAGAAAAAATCCAAAAACATGATTAAACAGCGCTGCTAAAGGCACAGCCCTTCGTATCTTGGGAAGCTGCTTAGATTGGAATCTCGTCATATTGATGCGTCAATAATCACATTTTCTTCTGGAGTGGATCAAGATGGATCATAGTGTGGCTAAATAGCCCATATTAATTGAAGTTTCGTTCGGCTACCCATTTTTCTCCCGTCTTCTCCGTTCAGACCGTCAGATCCATTTTCTTCTACACATTGTTTCCTACTCCACTATGGACAACCAATCTGCTGTTAACCTAGGTATCATTGGAGAAGGGAAGGGCCTCAGTGATGAGAGTGAGAATCCCAGCTCTCTCGTTCGAGAAGCCCATGAAATCATGGAAGAACTTCCAAAAAAAGTTGAAAGAGGTCAGAGGGTGAGTGAGGAAAGTGAGAATGTCGAAATCGAAGAAGTTGAAGAAAGCAACAATGGTGAGATCACCGTAGAAGTTGAAATAGGCAAGAGTGAGAGGCTGAGTGAGGCGAGTGAGGCGAGTGAGAACGTCCGACATGCACTCACCGAAGAACGCAGTAATGGTGAGAATGAAAGCAGCTGGCGGAGGTGGCTGGGTGGATTTAGAGGGCTGATTGGAAGGCTGCTGAGTTGGCTGAGTGGCCTGCTTACTGGGCTGAGTGGAAGGTTTCAAAGCTGGCTGAGTTGGCTGAGCGGGCTGGGTGGAAAGCTTCTGAGCTGGCTGAGTGGGCTGGGTGGAAGCTTGATGCACTGGCTGGCTGGGATTGGCAAGTGGCTGATTGATCTGTGTGGTGGTGGGCTAAGTAGCCTTTGGACGTGGCTTAGGCCAGTTCAAGCTGAAGAGGCTCAAGATCAGCAGATTCGGACGGAGCCTCCTCTGCCAGTGTTGGTCCATCGCCAACCAGATGAAGCGCCGCTCTCCGTGCGTGTGGAACCACCTGTACCTGTTCTTTTGAGACGCCAAGATGTGGACGAACCTCTGTTGGTCAGATTGATGCCCAACCAGCAAGAAGAGCTGGCCAGGGTGAATTCACTGATGGAAAAAGAAATATTATGCATCAAGATTTTCATCGGCCTGATGCTTGTACTGGCTATGATCATTGTGTGGGCCTTGTGGGATAGCAATGTCCGTTGTCACGTGTGGTGGACCTTCTTCGCCGTGATCATAGCATTTGCGGGATTCAGCATATTCTTCTTATTCGGAAACTTCCGCAAGCTGCTGACTTTGATGAATGAAGTGAGGGTGATGACACCCGTAGACTCCCGGAGGATTCTCCTCCCCGAGTGTTGTCGATTTGTCACCCTGGTATTAGTCGCTGTGGTTGTTGTTGTCTTTTTTGCTGTTGTACTAGGAATGGCGTCTAGGTACATCCCATGTGGGATGTGGGATTAGAAGACTAATTGCAGTTTATTAATTCTGAATTGTAGTTTGTAATTCCCTATCCTATCTACATGTTAGTTGTTTTGAATTGTAGTTTATTACAATTATCTAAGCTAATGTTGTAGTTTATTAATTTGCTGGTTGTTTTGAACTGTGATTTATTACTTAAAAGTTTGTGATTCTTAAAATGTATTATCTATCTTATCTAACGAGCTTCTCTTGGAGAAGAAAAATATTCTTTTAAAAGAATGGTTAATAAGTAAATTAAAAAATAGTTATGTTGAAAGGTAAAAATTAATATTTTCTTTTTGTAGTAGATGTGATTCAAACAATATTCCTAAAAGCGCGCTGAAGCGGCACCTAATCGCGAGGCATCCCTACCACCCGCCGCTTTGTCAGAAATAGACCCGGCGACGGTTTGTTAACCGGCGATTCAGGTTCATGAACCGCCGGTTCAACGGTTCATATATTTGTGAACCGACACGGAACCGCCGGTCCGCCGGCTTAAGGTTCCAAAAAAAAAAATTTTTTTGAACCAACGGTTCACCTCGGTTTAGAGTGAACCGCCTGTTCAAAAAAAAAAAACCCCAAAATCAATTTCTCAAACCTCAAATCCAAAATCCAAAAAAATATAATTTAAATAAATTAAGGTTTGAACTTAATTTCTTACCAAAAATAAAACTACATACGTATCCTCTCACGAGGAATCAAAATCGACATAGTTCTCTTACCTTTTCAATTTAATCACTTCCTGCGCCGGATGTTGCAATTCCACTTCCTTCAGTTAGTTAGATCGTAGGCGTCCTCATCGAATTCGTTCTTCCATTCTTAATCTCTCTCATCGGCTTTGCACCAATCATCAACACATGTTTGTGCCTCTAATGATCCGGTAGCTATGGTAGATCGTTTCGGATCCAAAATAAGTCGTCCAGCACTAAAGGCATGTTCAACGGAAACGGTTGACACCGGGGATGCAAATATATCTTTTACAATTGGTGATAGCATAGGATAAGTATTGTTGACCTCCAAAAATGAACGCCGATGTCCCTCCTCGAGTTGAGGCAGCCGACCTCCATAAATGGGCGCCAATCAGAATCCCGATGAAAACCCCGCATCCCTGCACACGCAACAACCCATTAGAGCCCCGGGCCATCGTGGCGGCGGGGACTCCGACGGTCAAGTCAACGGTCAGAAATGCAAGAAAGTCTAGGGGGAGTCGGGTTTTGTTTGTGGGTCTAAAAGGCACATACCTAAAATGAATTAACCTCACCTTTATATAGAGGTAAAATGGGCCGTGGTGGGCCGAGACGTGGATCGGGCCTGGTGGAGGCCCAATAAATATTTGTCCAATTGCTTAGGCCCAATCCCGATTTTGAGGAGTAACATTAAGTGCCCCAAGTCCGATTTGTTCATTTATGTACGGGTCGGAGTTTAAAGTATTAGTCGCCGGTGGTGAGGGCTTAGGAATTATTTCTGTATCGTGATGTCGGCCCTGGTAGCCAGGGGACGAACGGCCTCAGATAATAGGTGACAAGGGCTTATGATTAGCCTCGAATAATGTGATGAAAACTTACACCCGGCCTTGAATGCCATTCGAATAGCTTGCCGAGGTGACAGATTGGTGGAGGAATCATATTTGCCGAAGCCGAAGCAGGCGAGGCTGGTCGGTTGAGAAACCACATTTGCCGAAGTCGAATCGGGCGAGGCTAGTCGGTCGAGAAACTGTATTTGCCGAAGTTGAATCGAGCGAGGCTAGTCGGTTGAGAAATCATATTTTCCGGAGCCGAAGCCGAAATGGGCGAGGCAAGTTGGTTGAGAAACCGTATTTGCCGAAGTCGAATCGGGTGAGGCTTGTGCCGAAGCTGGTGAATAAGCTCGGCGAGGGCTCCCGCCGTCGACGATAAATAAGTGAGGGCAAAGTGCCCACTGTAGGAGTCCCCCAAGCCCCGGACTTTGATATTTATACGAGTTCTAGGATTGATAAGTAGATAGGAGGGTAACTCACTTGCCAAGGCGGCAGATAAATTGAGCAACGAAATACTGGTCGAGGAGGCGCGTTGGACGAGTAGTCAATTGTAGGTCGAGGCAAAAGTGTTGCTTGCCAAGGGTGGCGATGAGGGCTTACGTAATGGCCTCGAAGAAATAAGGTCGACGAGGACTTACGTAAATGGTCTCGAGAAATCAAGTCGACGAGGACTCACGTAATGGCCTCAGAGAAATCAAGTCGATGAGCACTTACGTAATGGCCTCGGAGAAATCAAGTTGACGAGGACTTACGTAACGGCCTCAGAGAAATCAAGTCAAGGAGGACTTAGGTAACGACCTCGGAGAAATCGGGTCGATGAGGACTTACGTAACGGCCTTGGAGAAATTGGGTCGACGAGGACTTACGTAATGGCCTCGGAGAAATCGGTCGACGAGGACCTTACGTAATGGTCTCGGAGAAATCGGGTCGACGAGGGCTTACGTAACGGCCTCGGAGAAATCGGGTCGACGAGGGATTACGTAATGGCCTCAGAGAAATCGGGTCGACAAGGACTTACGTAATGGCCTCGGAGAAATCAAGTCGACGAGGACTTAAATAATGGCCTCGGAGAAATCAAGTCGACGAGCACTTACGTAAGGGCCTCGGAGAAATCAAGTCAACGAGGAATTATGTAACAGTCTCGGAGAAATCAAGTCAACGAGGACTTACGTAACGGTCTCGGAGAAATCTGGTTGATGAGGACTTACGTAATGGCCTTGGAGAAATCGGGTCGACGAGGACTTACGTAAAGGCCTCGGAGAAATTGGGTCGAGGAGGGCTTACGTAAGGGCCTCGGAGAAATCGGGTCGGCGAGGGCTTACGTAACGGCCTCGGAGAAATCGGGTCGACGAGGGCTTACGTAATGGCCTCGGAGAAATTTGATCAACCAAGACTTACGTAATGGCCTCGAAGAAATCAAGTAGACGAGGACTTACGTAATGGCCTCGGAGAACTCAGGTCGACGAGGGCTTACGTAATGGCCTCGGAGAACTCAGGTCGACGAGGGCTTATGTAATGGCCTCGGAGAAATCATGTCGACGAGAGCCTACGTACTGACCTCGGAGAAATCAAGTCGACGAGGGCTTACATAATGGCCTTGGAGAAATCAGGTCGACGAGGGCTTACGTAATGGACTCGGAGAAATTCGATCGACGAAGCCTTACGTAATGGCTTTGGAGAAATCGGGTCGATGAGGACTTACGTAATGGCCTTTGAGAAATCGGGTCGACAGGGACTTACGTGATGGCCTCGGAGAAATCGGGTCGAGGAAAACTTACGATCGGAGGAAATCGGGTCGAGAAGGACTTACGTAATGGCCTTGGAGAAATCGGGTCGACGAGGACTTACGTAACGGCCTCGTAGGAATCGGGCCGATGAGGACTTACGTAATGGCCTTGGAGAAATCTGATCGACGAGGCCTTACGTAATGGCCTTGGAGAAATCGGGTCGACGAGGACTTACGTAATGGCCTCGGAGAGATCGGGTCGATGAGGACTTACATAATTGCCTTGGAGAAATCCGATCGACGAGGCCTTACGTAATGGCCTCGGAGAAATCGGGTCGATGAGGACTTACGTAATGGCCTTGGACAAATCGGGTCGACGTGGACTTACGTAATGGCCTCGGAGAAATCGGGTCGATGAGGACTTACGTAATGGCCTTGCAGAAATAGGGTCGACGAGGGCCTACGTAATGGCCTCGGAGAAATTTGGTCGACAAGGACTTACGTAATGGCCTTGAAGAAATCAAGTCGACGAGGACTTACGTAATGGCCTCGGAGAACTCAGGTCGACGAGGGCTTACGTAATGGCCTCAGAGAACTCAACTCGACGAGGGCTTATGTAATGGCCGCGGAGAGCTGAGGTCAACGAGGACTTACGTAATGGCCTCAGAGAAATCAAGTCGACGAGAGTTTACGTAATGACCTCGGAGAAATCAGGTCGACAAGGGCTTACCAAATGGCCTTGGAGAAATCAGTCGACCGAGGGCTTACGTAATGGCCTCGGAATAATCGAGTGGATGAGGGCTTACGTAATGGCCTCGGAGAAATCGGGTCGACGGGGGCTTACGTAATGGCCTCGGAGAGATCGGGTCGATGAGGGATCACGTAATGGCCTAGGAGAAATCAAGTCGACGAGGACTTACGTAATGGCCTCGGAGAAATCGGGTTGACGAGGGCTTACGTAATGGCCTCGGAGAACTCAGGTCGACGAGGGTTTACGTAACGGACTTGGAGAGATCAGGTTGACGAGGACTTACGTAATGGCCTCGGAGAAATCAAGTCGACGAGGGCTTACGTAATGGCCTCGAAGAAATCAGGTCGACGAGGGCTTACGTAATGGCCTCGGAGAAATCAGGTCGACGAGGACAGACGTAATGGACTCAAAGAGATCTGGTCGACGAGGACTTACGTAATGGCCACAGAGAAATCGGGTCGATGAGGACTTACTTAATGGCCTCAGAGAAATCGGGTCGACATGAAGTTATGTAATGGCCTCGGAGAAATTGGGTCGAGCAGGGCTTACGTAATGGCCTCAAAGAAATCCAGTCGATGATGGTTTACGTAATGGCCTCGGAGAAATCGGGTCAACGAGAGCTTACGTAATGGCCTCGGGGAAACCGAGTCGACAAGGGCTAACGTAATGGCCTCGGAGCAATTGGGTCGACGAGGACGTACGTAATGGCCCCGGATAAATCGGGTCGACGAGGGCTAACGTAATGGCCTCGGAGAAATCGTGTCGACGAGGGCTTACGTTATGGCCTTGGAGAAATCGGGTCTACGAGGGCTTACGTAATGGCCTCGGAGAGACCGTTTCGATGAGGGATCACGTAATGGCCGAAGAGAAATCAAGTGGACGTGGACTTACATAATGGCCTCGGAGAAATCAAGTCGACGAGGACTTACGTAATTGCCTCGGAGAAATCGGGTAGACGAGGACTTACGTAATGGCCTCGGAGAACTCAGGTCGACGAGGGCTTACGTAATGGCTTCGGAGAACTAAGGTCGACGAGGGCTTACGTAATGGCCTCGGAGAGATCAGGTCGACGAGGACTTACGCAATGGCCTCGGAAAAATAAAGTCGACGAGGGCTTACGTACTGGCCATGAAGAAATCGGGTCGACGAGGGCTTACGTAATGGCCTCAGAGAAATCGGGTCGACGAGAAGTTACGTAATGGCCTCGAAGAAATCGGGTCGACGAGAGCTTACATAATGGCCTCGGAGAAACCGGGTCGAAGAGGGCTCACGTAATGGCCTCGGAGAGATCGGGTCGACGAGGGCTTACGTAATGGCCTCGGAGAGATCGGGTCGACGAGGGCTTACGGAATGGCCTCGGAGAGATCCGGTCGATGAGGGCTTACGTAATGGCCTCGGAGAAATCGGGTCGATGAGGAATTACCTAATGGCCTTGGAGAAATCAAGTCGACGAGGACTTACGTAATGGCTTCGGAGAAATCAAGTCGACGAGGACTTACGTAACGGCCTCGTAGAAATCGGGTCAACGAGGACTTATGTAAGGCCCTCAGAGAAATCATGTCGACGAGGACTTACGTAATGGCCTCAAGAAATAGGGCCGACGGTAACTTACGTAATGGCCCTGGAGAAATCGGGTCGACGAGGGCTTACGTAATGGCCTCGGAGAGATTGGGTCGACGAGGGCTTATGTAATGGTCTCGGAGAAATCGAGTCGACCAGGGCTTACCTAATGGCCTCAGAGAAATCGGGTCGACGAGGACTTACGTAATGGCCTCGGGAAAATTGGGTCGACGAGGGCTTACGTAATGGCCTCGGAGAAATCGGGCAGACGGGGGCTTACGTTATGGCCTTGGAGAAATCGGGTCGACGAGGGCTTACGTAATGGCCTCGGAGAGATCGGGTCGATGAGGGCTCCCGTAATGGCTTAGGAGAAATCAAGTGGACAAGGACTTAAATAATGGCCTCGGAGAAATCATGTCGAAGAGGACTTACGTAATTGCCTCGGAGAAATCTGGTAGACGAGGGCTTACGTAATGCCCTCGGAGGACTCAGGTCGACAAGGGCTTACGCAATGGCTTCGGAGAACTAAGGTCGACGAGGGCTTACGTAATGCCCTCGAAGAGATCAAGTCGACAAGGACGTACGTAATGGCGTCGGAGAAATCAAGTCGATGAGGGCATACGTAATGGCCTCGAAGAAATCTGGTCGACGAGGGCTTAGATAATGGCCTCGGAGAAATCGGGTTGACGAGGAGTTACGCAATCGACTCGGAGAGATCTGGTCGACGAGGACTTACGTAATGGCCTCAGAGAAATCAGGTCGAGGAGGACTTACATAATGGCCTCGGAGAAATCGGGTCGACGAGGGCTTACGTAATGGCCTCGCAGAAATCGGGTCGACGAGGGTTTACGTAATGGCCTCGGAGAAATCGGGTCGACGAGGGCTTACGTAATGGCCTGGGAGAAATCGGGTCGACGAGGGCTTACGTAATGGCCTCGGAGAAATCGGGTCGACGAGGGCTTACGTAACGGCCTCGGAGAAATCGGGTCGACGAGGGCTTACGTAATGGCCTCGGAGAGATCTGGTCGACGAGGGCTTACGTAATAGCTTCGGAGAACTCAGGTGAATGAGGGCTTACGTAATGGCTTCGGAGAGATCAGGTCGACGAGGACTTACGTAATGGCATCGGAGAAATGAAGTCGACGAGGGCTTACGTAATGGCCTCGGAGAAGTCGGGTCGACGAGGACTTACGCGATGGACTCTGAGAGATCTGGTCGACGAGGACTTACTTAATGGCCTCAGAGAAATCGGGTCGACGAGAAGTTACGTAATGGCCTTGAAGAAATCGGGTGGACGAGGGCTTATGTAATGGCCTCGGAGAAATCGGGTCGACGAGGACTTACGTAATGGCATCGGAGAAATCGGGTCGAGGACGACTTACATAATGACCTCGGAGAAATCAAGTCGACGAGGACTTACGTTATGGCTTCGGAGAAATCAAGTCGACGAGGACTTACGTAAGGCCCTCAGAGAAATCGGGCCGACGAGGACTTACGTAAGGCCCTCAGAGAAATCGGGTCGACGAGGACTTACGTAATGGCCCTGGAGAAATCGGGTCGATGAGGGCTTACGTAATGGCCTCGGAGAAATCGGGTCGACGAGCGCTTACGTAATGGCCTCAGAGAAATCAAGTCGACGAGGACTTACGTAATGCCCTCAGAGAAATCAAGTCGACGAGGACTTACGTAATTACCTCGGAGAAATCGGGTAGACAAGGGCTTACGTAATGGCCTCGGAGAAATCGGGTCGACGAGGGTGTACGTATTGGCCTCGGAAAAATCGGGTCGACCAGAGCTTACGTAATGGCCTCGTAGAAATTGAGTCGACGAGGGCTTGCGTAATGGCGTCGGAGAAATCGAGTCGACGAGGGCTTACGTAATGGTTTCAGAGAAATCGGGTCGACGAGGACCTACATAATGGCCTCAGAGAAATCAAGTCGACGAGGCCTTACGTGATGGACTTGGAGAAATCAAGTCGACGAGGACTTACGTAATGGCCTCGGAGAAATCATGTCGACGAGGACTTAGGTAACGGCCTCGGAGAAATCGGGTCGATGAGGACTTACGTAAGGCCCAAAGAGAAATCGGGTCGACGAGGACTTACGTAATGGCCTCAGAGAAATCGGGTCGACGGGAACTTACGTAATGGCCCAGGGGAAATCGGGTCGACGAGGGCTTACGTAATGGCCTCGGAGAAATCGGGTCGACGAGGGCTTGCGTAATGCCCTCGGAGAAATCAAATCGACGAGGACTTACGTAATTGCCTCTGAGAAATCGGGTAGACAAGGACTTACGTAATGGCCTCTGAGAAATCGGGTCGACCAGGGCTTACGTAATGACCTCGTAGAAAGCGGGTTGACGAGGACTTACATAATGGCGTCGAAGAAATCGGGAAGACGAGGGCGTACGTAATGGCATCTGAGAAATCGGGTCGACGAGGGCTTACGTAATGGCCTCTGAGAAATCGGGTCGATGAGGGCTTGCGTAAATACCCCGGAGAGATCGGGTCGACGAGGCCTTACGTAATGGCCTCGGAGAAATTGGGTCGATGAGGACTTACATAATGGCCCCGCAGAAATTAAGTCGATGAGGACTTACGTAATGGACTCGGAGAATTAAAGTCGACGAGGACTTACGTAATGGCCTCGGAGAAATGAAGTCGACGTGGGCTTACGTAATGACCTCGATGAAATCAGGTCGACGAGGGCTAACGTAAGGCCCTCAGAGAAATTGGGTCAACGAGGACTTACGTAATTGCCTCAGAGAAGTCGGGTCGACGGGAACTTACGTAATGGCCCTTGAGAAATCGGGTCGACGAGTGCTTACGTAATGGCCTTAGAGAAATCGAGACGTCGAGGGCGTACGTAATGGCCTCGGAGAAATCAAGTCGACGAGGACTTACGTAATTGCCACGGACAAGTCGAGTAGACGAGGGATTACGTAATGGCCTCGGAGAAATCGGGTCGACCTGGGCTGAGATAATGGCCTCGGAGAAATCAGGTTGACGAGGGCTTACGTAATGGCCTCAGAGAAATCAGGTTGACGAGGGCTTACGTTTCGGCCTTGGAGAAATCGGGTCGACGAGGTTTTACGTAATGGCCTCGGAGAGATCGGGTCGATGAGGGCTCAAGTAATGGCCTAGGAGAAATCAAGTGGACGAGGACTTACACAATGGCCTCGGAGAAATCAAGTCGACGAGGACTTACGTAATGGACTCGGAGAAATAAAGTAGACGAGGACTTACGTAATGGCTTCGGAGAAATCAAGTCGACGAGGACTTACGTAACGGCCTCGGAGAAAACGGGTCGACGAGGACTTACGTAAGGCCCTAAGAGATATCGGGTCGACGAGGACTTACGTAATGGCCTCAAGGAAATCGGGTCGACGAGAACTTACATAATGGCTATGGAGAAATTTGGTCGACGAGGGCTTACGTATTGGCCTGGGAGAAATCGGGTCGACGAGGGCTTACGTAATGGCCTTGAAGAAATCAGGTCGTCGATGGCTTACTTAATCGCCTCGGGGAAATCGGGTTGACGAGGACTTACGTAATGGACTCCGAGAGATCTGGTCGACGAGGACTTCTGTAATGGCCTCAGAGAAATCGGGCCGACGGGGACTTACGTAATGGCCTAAGAGAAATCAGGTCGACGAGGACTTACGTAATGGCCTCTGAGAAATCGGGTCGACGAGTGCTTACATAACGGCGTTAGAGAAATCGGGTAGACGAGGGCTTACGTAATGGCCTCGGAGAAATCGGGTCGACGAGGGCTTACGTAATTGCATCGGAGAAATCGGGTCGACGAGGGCTTATGTAATGGCGTCGGAGAGATCGGGTCGACGAGGGCTTGCGTAATGGACTCGGAGAAATCGGGTTGACGAGGACTTACGTAATTTCCTCGGAGAAATCGGGTAGACGAGGGCTTACGTAATGGCCTCGGAGAACTAAGGTCGACGAGGGCTTACGTAATGGATTCGGAGAACGAAGGTCGACGAGGGCTTACGTAATGGCCTCGGAGAGATCAGGTCGACGAGGACTTACGCAATGGCCTCGGAAAAATGAAGTCGACGAGGGCTTACGTAATCGCCATGAAGAAATCGGGTCGACGAGGGCTTACGTAATGGCCTCAGAGAAATCGGGTAGACGAGAAGTTACGTAATGGCCTGAAGAAATCGGGTCGACGAGAGCTTACGTAATGGCCTCGGAGAAACCGGGTCAAAGAGGGCTTACGTAATGGCCTCGGAGAAATCGGGTCGACGAGGGCTCACGTAATGGCCTCAGAGAGATCGGGTCGACGAGGGCTTACGGAATGGCCTCGGAGAGATCGGGTCGACGAGGACTTATGTAATGGCCTCGGAGAAATCGGGTCGACGAGGAATTACGTAATGGCCTTGGAGAAATCAAGTCTACGAGGACTTACGTAATGGCTTCGGAGAAATCAAGTCGACAAGGACTTACGTAACGGCCTCGTAGAAATCGGGTCGACGAGGACTTATGTAAGGCCCTCAGAGAAATCATGTCGACGAGGACTTACGTAATGGCCTCAAGAAATAGGGCCAACGGTAACTTACGTAATGGCCCTTGAGAAATCGGGTCGGCGAGGGCTTACGTAATGGCCTCGGAGGGATTGGGTCGACGAGGGCTTACGTAAAGGCCTCGGAGAAATCGAGTCGACCAGGGCTTACTTAATGGCCTCAGAGAAATCGGGTCGACAAGGACTTACGTATTGGCCTCCGGAAAATCGGGTCGACGAGGGCTTACGTATTGGCCTCGGAGAAATCGGGTCGACGAGGGCTTACGTTATGGCCTTGGAGAAATCGGGTCGACGAGGGCTTACGTAATGGCCTCGGAGAGATCGGGTCGATGAGGGCTCTCGTAATGGCCTAGGAGAAATCAAGTGGACAAGGACTTAAATAATGGCCTCGGAGAAATCATGTCGAAGGGGACTTACGTAATTGCCTCGGAGAAATCTGGTAGACGAGGGCTTACGTAATGCCCTCGGAGAACTCAGGTCGACAAGGGCTTACGCAATGGCTTCGGAGAACTAAGGTCGACGAGGGCTTACGTAATGCCCTCGAAGAGATCAAGTCGACAAGGACGTACGTAATGGCGTCGGAGAAATCAAGTCGATGAGGGCATACGTAATGGCCTCGAAAAAATCTGGTCGACGAGGGCTTAGATAATGGCCTCGGAGAAATAGGGTTGACGAGGAGTTACGCAATCGACTCGGAGAGATCTGGTCGACGAGGACTTACATAATGGCCTCGGAGAAATCGGGTCGACGAGGGCTTACGTAATGGCCTCGGAGAAATCAAGTCGACGAGGACTTACGTAATGCCCTCGGAGAAATCAAGTCGACGAGGACTTACGTAATTACCTCGGAGAAATCGGGTCGATAAGGGCTTACGTAATGGCCTCGGAAAAATCGGGTCGACCCAGGCTTACGTAATGGCCTCGTAGAAATCGAGTCGACGAGGGCTTACGTAATGGCGTCGGAGAAATCGGGTCGACGAGGGCTTACGTAATGGCCTCGGAGAAATCGGGTAGACGAGGGCTAACGTGACCGGCCTCGGAGAAATCGGTCGACGAGGGCTAACGTAATGGCCCCGGAGAGATCGGGTCGATGAGGCCTTACGTAATGGCCTCTGAGAAATCAGGTCGCCGAGGTCTTACGCAATGGCCTCGGAGAAATCGGGTCGACGAGGACTTGCATAATGGCCTCGGAGAAATCAAGTCGACGAGGACTTACGTAATTGCCTCGGAGAAATAGGGTAGACGAGGGCTTACGTAATGGCCTCAAAGAACTCAGGTCGACGAGGGATTTACGTAATAGCCACGGAGAAATGAAGTCGACGAGGGCTTACGTAACGGCCTCGGGGAAATCGGGTAGGCGAGGGCTTACGTAATGGCCTCGGAGAACTCAGTCCGACGAGGGCTTGCGTAATGGCATCGAAGAACTCAGGTCGACGAGGGCTTACGTAATGGCCTCGGAGAAATGAAGTCGACGAGGGCTTACGTAATTGCCTCGAAGAAATCGAGTCGATGAGGGCTTACGTAATGGCCTCGGAGAAGTCGGGTCGACGAGGACTTACGTGATGGACTCAGAGAGATCTTGTCGATGAGGACTTACGTAATGGCCTCAGAGAAATAAGGTCGACGAGGACTCACTTAATGGCCTCAAAGAAATCGGGTCGACGAAAAGTTACGTAATGGCCTCGAAGAAATCGGGTCGACGAGGCCTTACGTAATGGCCTCGGAGAAATCGGGTCGACGAGGAACTACATTATGGCAACGGAGAAATCAAGTCGACGATGCCTTACGTAATGGACTCGGAGAAATCAAGTCGACGAGGACATGCGTAACGGCCTCGGAGAAATCGGGTCGACGAGGACTTACGTAAGGCCCTCAGAGAAATCGGGTCGACGAGGACTTACGTAATGGCCTCAGAGAAATCGGGTCGACGGGAACTTACGTAATGGCCCAGGAGAAATCGGGTCGATGAGGGCTTACGTAATGGTCTCGGAGAAATCGGGTCGACGAGGGCTTGCGTAATGCCCTCGGAGAAATCAAATCGACGAGGACTTACGTAATTGCCTCAGAGAAATCGGGTAGACAAGGGCTTACGTAATGGCCTCTGAGAAATCGGGTCAAGCAGGGCTTACGTAATGGCCTCGTAGAGATCGGGTCGACGAGGACTTACATAATGTCCCCGCAGAAATTAAGTCGATGAGGACTTACGTAATGGACTCGGAGAATTAAAGTCGACGAGGACTTACGTAATGGCCTCTGAGAAATGAAGTCGACGTGGGCTTACATAATGACCTCGAAGAAATCAGGTCGACGAGGGCTAACGTAAGGCCCTCGGAGAAATCGGGTCAACGAGGACTTACGTAATTGCCTCGGAGAAATAGGATCGACGGGAACTTACGTAACGGCCCTTGAGAAATCGGGTCGATGAGTGCTTACGTAATGGCCTTAGAGAAATCGAGTCGACGAGGGCGTACGTAATGGCCTCGGAGAAATCAAGTCGACGAGGACTTACGTAATTGCCACGGACAAGTCGAGTAGACGAGGGCTTACGTAATGGCCTCGGAGAAATCGGGTCGACGAGGACTTACGTAATGGCCTCGGATTAATCGGGTCGACGAGGGCTTACGTCATGGCCTCGGAGAAATCAGGTTGACGAGGGCTTACGTTTCGGCCTTGGAGAAATCGGGTTGACGAGGTCTTACGTAATGGCCTCGAAGAGATCGGGTCGATGAGGGCTCAAGTAATGGCCTAAGAGAAATCAAGTGGACTTGGACTTACATAATGGCCTCGTAGAAATCAAGTCGACGAGGACTTACGTAATCGACTCGGAGAAATAAACTCGACGAGGACTTACGTAATGGCTTCGGAGAAATCAAGTCGACGAGGACTTACGCAACGGCCTCGGAGAAAACGGGTCAACGAGGACTTACGTAAGGCCCTAAGAGATATCGGGTCGACGAGGACTTACGTAATGGCCTCAGAGAAATCGGGTCGATGAGAACTTACATAATGGCCCTGGAGAAATTGGTTCGACGAGGGCTTACGTATTGGCCTGGGAGAAATCGGGTCGACGAGGGCTTACGTAATGGCCTCGGAGAAATCGGGTCGACGAGGACTTACGTAAAGGACTATGAGAGATCTGGTCGACGAGGGCTTACGTAATGGCCTCGGAGAAATCGGGTCGAAGAGGGCTTACGTAATGGCCTCGGAGAAATCGGGTCGAAGAGGGCTTATGTAATGGCCTCGGAGAGATCGGGTCGACGAGGGCTTACGTTATGGCGTCGGAGAAATCGGGTTGACGAGGATTTACGTAATTGCCTTGGAGAAATCGGGTAGGCGAGGCCTTACGTAATGGCCTCGGAGAACTCAGGTCGACGAGGGCTTACGTAATGGCTTCGGAGAACTCAGGTCGATGAGGGCATATTTAATGGCCTCAAAGAGATAAGGTCGACGAGGACTTACGTAATGGCCTCAGAGAAATGAAGTCGACGAGGGCTTACGTAATGGCCTCGAAGAAATCGAGTCGACGAGGGCTTACGTAATGGCCTCGGAGTAGTCGGGTCGACGAGGACTTACGCCAATGGACTCGAGAGATGTGGTCGACGAGGACCTACGTAATGGCCTCAATGAAATCGGGTCGACGAAAAGTCACGTAATGGCATCGAAGAAATCGGGTCGACGAGGGCTTACGTAATGGCCTCGGAGAAATCGGGTCTACGAGGACTTACGTAATAGCCTCGGAGAAAACGGGTCGACGAGCACTTACATAATGGCCTCGGAGAAATCAAGTCGAGGAGGACTTACGTAATGGACTCGGAGAAATCAAGTCGACGAGGACTTACGTAACGGCCTCGGAGAAATCAAGTCGACGAGGACTTACGCAATGGCCTCGGAGAAATCGGGTCGAGGAGGACTTATGTACGACCCTTAGAGAAATCGAGTCGACGCGGACTTACGTAATGGCCCTGGAGAAATCGGGTCGACGAGGGCTTACGTAATGCCCTCGGAGAAATCAAGCCGACGAGGACTTACGTAATGCCCTCAATGAAATCGGGTCGGCGAGGACTTACGTAATGGCCTCATAGAAATCGGGTCGACGGGAACTTACGTAATGGCCCTGGAGAAATCGGGTCGACGAGGGCTTACGTAATGGCCTCGGAGAAATCAAGTCGACGAGGACTTACGTAATGCCCTCGGAGAAATCAAGTCGACGAGGACTTACGTAATTACCTCGGAGAAATCGGGTAGACAAGGGCTTACGCAATGGCCTCGGAGAAATCGGGTAGACGAGGGCTTACGTAATGGCCACGAAGAACTCAGGTCGACGAGGGATTTACGTAATGGCCTCGAAGAAATCAGCTCAACGAGGACTTACGTAATGGCCTCGGAGAAATCGGGTCGATGAGGACTTACATAATGGCCCCGGAGAAATCAAGTCGATGAGGACTTACGTAATGGACTCGGAGAATTCAAGTCGATTAGGACTTACGTCATGGCCTCGGAGAAATGAAGTCGATGAGGGCTTACTTAATGGTCTCGAAGAAATCGGGTCGACGAGGGCTAACGTAATGGCCTCGGAGTAATCCGGTCGACGATGACTTACGTAATGGACTCGGAGAGCTCTGGTCGACGAGGACTTACGTAATGGCCTTAGGGAAATAGGGTCGACGAGGATTTACTTAATGGCCTTAGAGAAATCGGGTCGACGAGAAGTTACGTAATGGGCTTGAAGAAATCGGGTCGATGAGGGCTTACGTAATGGGCTCGGAGAAATCGGGTCGACGAGGACTTACGTAATGGCGTCGGAGTAATCAGGTCGACGACGACTTACGCAATAGCCTCGGAGAAATCAAGTCGACGAGGACTTACTTTATGGCTTCGGAGAAATCAAGTCGACGAGGACTTACGTAACGGCCTAGGAGAAATCGGGCCGACGAGGACTACGTAAGGCCATCAGTGAAATCGGGTCGGCGAGGACTTACGTAATCAGAGAAATCGGGTCGACGGGAACTTACGTAATGGCCCTGGAGAAATCGGGTCGACGAGGGCTTACGTAATGGCCTCGGAGAAATCGGGTCGACGAGGCTTACGGATTGGCCTCGGAGAAATCAAGTCGACGAGGACTTACTTAATGCCCTCGGAGAAATCAAGTCAGCAAGGACTTACGTAATTACCTCGGAGAAATCGGGTAGACAAGGGCTTACGCAATGGCCTCGGAGAAATCGGGTCGACGAGGGTTTACGTAATGGCCTCGGAAAAATCGCATCGACTAGGGCTTACGTAATGGCCCTGTAGAAATCGGGTCAGCGAGGGCTTACGTAATGGCCTCGGAGAAATCTGGTCGACGAGGGCTTACGTAATGGCCCCGGAGAGATCGGGTCGATGAGGCCTTACGTAATGGGTTCTGAGAAATCAGGTCGCGGAGGACTTACGTAATGGCCTCGGAGAAATCTGGTCGACGAGGACTTACATAATTGCCTCAGAGAAATAAAGTCGACGAGGACTTACGTAATTGCCTCGGAGAAATCGGGTAGACGAAGGCTTACGTAATTGCCTCGAAGAACTCAGGTCGACGAGGGATTTACGTAATAGCCACGGAGAAATGAAGTCGACGAGGGCTTACGTAATGGCCTCGGAGAAATCGGGTAGACGAGGGCTCACGTAATGGCCTCGGAGAACTCAGGTCGACGAGGGCTTACGTAATGGCTTCGGAGAACTCAGGTCGACGAGGGCTTACGTAATGGCCTTGGAGAAATGAAGTTGACGAGGGCGTACGTAATGGCATCGAAGAAATCGAGTCGACGAGGGCTTACGTAATGGCCTCGGAGAAGTCGGGTCGACGAGGAATTACGTGATGGACTCGGAGAGATCTGGTCGACGAGGACTTACGTAATGGCCTTAGAGAAATCGGGTCGACGAGGACTCACTTTATGGCCTCAAAGAATTCGGGTCGACGAAGAGTTACGTAATGGCCTCCAAGAAATCGGGTCAACGAGGGCTTACGTAATGGCCTCGGAGAAATCGGGTCGACAAGGGCTTACGTAATGGCCTCGGAGAAATCGGGTCGACGAGGACTTACATAATGGCCTCGGAGAAATCAAGTCGATGAGGACTTACGTAATGGACTCGGAGAAATCAAGTCGACGAGAACTTACGTAATGGCCTCGGAAAAATAAAGTTGACGAGGAATTACGTAAGGCCCTCAGAGAAATCGGATCGACGAGGACTTACGTAATGGCCTCAGAGAAATCGGGTCGACGGGAACTAACGTAATGCCCTCGAAGAAATCAAGCCGACGAGGACTTACGTAATGCCCTCAGTGAAATCGGGTCGGTGAGGACTTACGTAATGGCCTCTGAGAAATCGGGTCGACCAGGGCTTACGTAATGGGCCCGGAGAAATCGAGTCAATGAGGACTTACGTAATGGCCCCGGAGAGATCGGGTCGACGAGGCCTTACGTAATGGTCTCGGACAAATCGGGTCGTCGAGGACTTACGCAATGGCCTAGCAGAAATCGGGGCGACGAGGAGTTACATAATGGCCTCGGAGAATTGAAGTTGACGAGGGCTTACGTAATGGCCTCTGAGAACTCAGGTCGACGAGGGATTACGTAATGGCCTTGGAGAGATCAGGTCGACAAAAATTTACGTAATAGCCTCGGAGAAATGAAGTCGACGAGGGCTTACGTAATGGCCTCGAAGAAATCGGGTCTATGAGGACTTACGTAATGGCCTCGGAGAAATCAGGTCGACGACGACTTACGTAATGGGGTCGGAGAAATCAGGTCGACGACGACTTACGTAATGGCCTCGGAGAAATCAAGTCGATGAGGACTTACTTTATGCCCTCGGAGAAATGAAGTCGACAAGGACTTACGTAATTACCTCGGAGAAATCGGGTAGACAAGGGCTTACGCGATGCCTCGGAAAAATCGCGTCGACTAGGGCTTACGTAATGGCCCTGTAGAAATCGGTTCGGCGAGGGCTTACGTAATGGCCTCGGAGAAATCTGGTCGACGAGGGCTTACGTAATGGCCTCGGAGAGATCGGGTCGACGAGGGCTTACGTAATGGGCTCTGAGAAATCAGGTCGCCGAGGACTTACGTAATGGCCTCGGAGAAATCTGGTCGACGAGGACTTACATAATTGCCTCAGAGAAATCAAGTCGACGAGGACTTACGTAATTGCCTCGGAGAAATCGGGTAGACGAGGGCTTACGTAATTGCCTCGAAGAACTCAGGTCGACGAGGGATTTACGTAATAGCCACGGAGAAATGAAGTCGACGAGGGCTTACGTAATGGCCTCGGAGAACTCAGGTCGACGAGGGCTTACGTAATGTCTTCGGAGAACTCAGGTCGACGAGGGCTTACGTAATGGCCTTGGAGAAATGAAGTCGACGAGGGCTTACGTAATGGCATCGAAGAAATCGAGTCGACGAGGGCTTACGTAATGGCCTCGGAGAAGTCGGGTCGACGAGGAATTACGTGATGGACTCGAGAGAATCTGGTCGACGAGGGCTTACGTAATGGCCTCGGAGAGATCGGGTCGACGAGGCCTTACGTAATGGGCTCTGAGAAATCAGGTCGCCGAGGACTTACGTAATGGCCTCGGAGAAATCTGGTCGACGAGGACTTACGTAATTGCCCTGAGAAATTCCGGAGACGAGGGCTTGACGAATCGCCTCAAGAACCTCAGGTCGACGAGGGATTTACGAATAGCCACTTTGAGAAATGAAGCCCAATTTGTAGCGCACGTAATGGCCTCGAGAAACGGCAGACGAGGGCTCACGTAATGGCCTCGGAAAACTCAGGTCGACAAGGGCTTACGTAATGGCTTCGGAGAACTCAGGTCGACGAGGGCTTACGTAATGGCCTTGGAGAAATGAAGTCGACGAGGGCTTACGTAATGGCATCGAAGAAATCGAGTCGACGAGGGCTTACGTAATGGCCTCGGAGAAGTCGGGTCGACGAGGAATTACGTGATGGACTCGGAGAGATCTGTTCGACGAGGACTTACGTAATGGCCTTAGAGAAATCGGGTCAACGAGGGCTTACGTAATGGCCTCGGAGAAATCGGGTCGACAAGGACTTACCTAATGGCCTCGGAGAAATTGGGTCAACGAGGACTTACATAATGGCCTCGGAGAAATCAAGTCGATGAGGACTTACGTAATGGACTCGGAGAAATCAAGTCGACGAGGACTTACGTAATGGCCTCGGAAAAATCAAGTTGACGAGGAATTACGTAACGGGCTCGGAGAAATCGGGTCGACGAGGACTTACGTAAGGCCCTCAGAGAAATCGGATCGACGAGGACTTACGTAATGGCCTCAGAGAAATCGGGTCGATGGGAACTTACGTAATTGCCCTCGAAGAAATCAAACCGACGGGGACTTACGTAATGCCCTCAGTGAAATCGGGTCGGTGAGGACTTACGTAATGGCCTCTGAGAAATCGGGCCGACCAGGGCTAACGTAATGGCCTCGGAGAAATCGGGTCGACGAGGGCTTACGTAATTACCCCTGAGATATCGGGTCGACGAGGCCTTACGTAATGGTCTCGGACAAATCGGGTCGTCGAGGACTTACGTAATGGCCTCGGAGAAATCGGGGCGACGAGGAGTTACATAATGGCCTCGGAGAATTCAAGTTGACGAGGACTCACGTAATTGCCTCGTAGAAATCGGGTAGATGAGGGCTTACGTAATGGCCTCTGAGAACTCAGGTCGACGAGGGATTACGTAATGACCTTGGAGAGATCAGGTCGACGAAAATTTACGTAATAGCCTCGGCGAAATGAAGTCGACGAGGGCTTACATAATGGCCTCGAAGAAATCGGGTCAATGAGGACTTACGTAAGTGCCTCGGAGAAATCGGGTCGACGACGGCTTACATAATGGCCCCGCAGAAATTAAGTCGATGAGGACTTACGTAATGGACTCAAAGAGATCGGGTCGACGAGGGCTAACGTAAGGCCCTCAGAGAAATCGGGTCAACGAGGACTTACGTAATTGCCTGAGAGAAATTGGGTCGACGGGAACTTACGTAATGGCCCTTGAGAAATCAGGTCGACGAGGGTTTACGTGGTGGCCTTAGAGAAATCGGGTCGACGAGGGCGTAGGTAATGGCCTCGGAGAAATCAAGTCGACGAGGACTTTCGTAATTGCCACGGACAAGTCGACTAGACGAGGGCTTACGTAATGGCCTCGGAGAAATCGGGTCGACTAGGGCTAACGTAATGGCCTCGGAGAAATCGGGTCGGCGAGGACTTACGTAATGGCCTCGGAGAAATCGGGTCGACGGAGGATTACGTAATGGCCTCGGAGAAATAAAGTCGACGAGGACTTGCGTTATGGCTTCGGAGAAATCAAGTCGACGAGGACTTACGTAATGACCTCGGAGAAATCGGGTCGACGAGGACTTACGTAAGACCCTCAGAGAAATCGGGTCGACGAGGACTTACGTAATGGCCTCAGAGAAATCGGGTCGACGGGAACTTACGTAATGGCCCTGGAGAAATCTGGTCGACGAGGGCTTGCGTAATGGCCTCGGAGAAATTGGGTCGACGAGGGCTTACGTAATGCCCTCGGAGAAATCAAGTTGACGAGGACTTACGTAATTGCCTCGGAGAAATCGGGTAGACAAGGGCTTACGTAATGGCCTCGGAGAAATCGGGTCGACGAGGGTTTACGTAATCGCCTCTTAGAAATCGGGTCGACCAGGGCTTACGTAATGGCCTCGTAGAAATCAAGTTGACGAGGACTTACATAATTTCCTCAGAGAAATCGGGACGACGAGGGCTTACGTAATGGACTCGGCGAAATCGGGTCCACGAGGGCTGACGTAGTGGCCCCAGAGAGATCGGGTCGACGAGGCCTTACGTAATGGCCTCAGAGAAATCGGGTCGCCGAGGACTTACGTAATAGCCTCGGAGAAATCGGGGCGACGAGGCCTTACTTAATGGCCTCGGAGAAATCGGGGCGACGAGGACTTACATAATGGCCACGGAGAAATCAAGTCGACGAGGACTTACGTAATTGCCTCGGAGAAATCGGGTAGACGAGCTCTTACGTAATGGCCTCGGAGAACTCTGGTCGACGAGGGATTACGTAATGGCCTCGGAGAAATCAAGTCGACGAGGACTCACGTAATGGACTCGGAGAAATCGGGTCGACGAGGGCTAACGTAATGGCCTCGGAGAAATCCAGTCGACGATGACCAACGTAATGGACTCGGAGAGATCTGGTCGACGAGGACTTACGTAATGGCCTTAGAGAAATCGGGTCGACGAGGACTTACTTAATGGCCTCAGAGAAATCGGGTCGACGAGAAGTTACGTAATGGCCTTTAAGAAATCGGGTCGACGAGGGCTTACGTAATGGCATCGGAGAAATCGGGTCAACGAGGACTTACGTAACTGTATCGGAGAAATCGGTTCTACGACGACTTACGTAATGGCCTCGGAGAAATAAAGTCGACGACGACTTGCGTTATGGCTTCGGAGAAATCAAGTCGACGAGGACTTACGTAACGGCCTAGGAGAAATCGGGCCGACGGGGACTTACGTAAGGCCCTCAGAGAAATCGGGTCGACGAGGACTTACGTAATGGACTCAGAGAAATCGGGTCGACGGGAACTTACGTAATGGCCCTGGAGAAATCTTGTCGACGAGGGCTTACGTAATGGCCTCGGAGAAATCGGGTCGACGAGGGCTTACGTAACGGCCTCGGAGAAATCAAGTCGACGAGGACTTACGTAATTGCCACGAACAAATAGAGTAGACGAGGGCTTACGTAATGGCCTCGGAGAAATCGGGTCGACTAGGGCTGACGTAATGGCCTCGGAGAAATCGGGTCGGCGAGGACTTACGTAATGGCCTTCGAGAAATCGGGTCGACGAAGGATTACGTAATGGCCTCGGAGAAATAAAGTCCATGAGGACTTGCGTTATGGCTTCGGAGAAATCAAGTCGACGAGGAGTTACGTAAGGCCCTCAGAGAAATCGGGTCGACGAGGACTTACGTAATGGCCTCAGAGAAATCGGGTCGACGGGAACTTACGTAATGGCCCTGGAGAAATCGGGTCGACGATGGCTTACGTAATGGCCTCGGAGAAATCGGGTCGACTAGGGCTTACGTAATGCCCTCGGAGAAATCAAGTTGACGAGGACTTACGTAATTGCCTCGGAGAAATCGGGTAGACAAGGGCTTACGTAATGGCCTCGGAGAAATCGGGTCGACGAGGGTTTACGTAATCGCCTCTGAGAAATCGGGTCGACCAGGGCTTACGTAATGGCCCTGTAGAAATCAAGTTGACGAGAACTTACATAATTGCGTCAGAGAAATCGGGACGACGAGGGCTTACGTGATGGACTCGGCGAAATCGGGTCCACGAGGGCTTACGTAGCCCCAGAGAGATCGGGTCGATGAGGCCTTACGTAATGGCCTCAGAGAAATCGGGTCGCCGAGGACTTACGTAATAGCCTCGGAGAAATCTAGGCGACGAGGCCTTACTTAATGGCCTCGGAGAAATCGCGGCGACGAGGACTTACGTAATTGCCTCGGAGAAATCAGGTAGACGAGGGCTTACGTAATGGCCTCGGAGAACTCTGGTCGACGAGGGGTTACGTAATGGCCTCTGAGAGCTCAGGTCGACGAGGATTTACGTAATAGCCTCGGAGAAATGAAGTCGACGACGGCTTACGTAATGGCCTCGAAGAAATCGTGTCAATGATGACTTACGTAATGGCCTCAGAGAAATCGGGTGGACGACGACTTACATAATGGCCCCGGATAAATCAAGTCGATGAGGACTTACATAATGGACTCGGAGAATTAAAGTCGATGGGGACTTACGTAATGGCCTCGGAGAAATGAAGTCGACGTGGGCTTACGTAATGTCCTCGAAGAAATCGGGTCGACGAGGGCTAACGTAAGGCCCTAAGAGAAATCGGGTCCACGAGGACTTACGTAATGGCCTCAGAGAAATTGGGTGGATGGGAACTTATATAATGGCCCTGGAGAAATTGGGTCGACCAGGGCTTACGTAATGGCCTCGGAGAAATCGGGTCGACGAGGGCTTACATAATGGCTTCGGAGAACTCAGGTGAATGAGGGCTTACGTAATGGCCTCAGAGAGATCAGGTCGACGAGGACTTACGTAATAGCCTCGGAGAAATGAAGTCGACGAGGGCTTACGTAATGGCCTCGAAGAAGTCGAGTCGACGAGGGCTTACGTAATCGCCTCGGAGATGTCGGGTCGACGAGGACTTACGCGATGGACTCTGAGAGATCTGGTCGACGAGGAGTTACGTAATGGCCTCAAAGAAATCGGGTCGACCAAAACTTACGTAATGGCCTCGAAGAAATCGGGTCGACGAGGGCTTACGTAATGGCCTCGGAGAAATCGGGTCGACGAGGACTTACATAATGGCCACGGAGAAATCAAGTCGACGAGGACTTACGTAATTGCCTCGGAGAAATCGGGTAGACGAGCTCTTACGTAATGGCCTCGGAGAAATAAAGTCGAAGAGGACTTACGTAACGGCCATTGAGAAGTCGGGTCGATGAGGACTTACGTACGGCCCTCAGAGAAATCGGGTCGACGGGAACTTGCGTAATGGCCCTCGAAGAAATCAAGCGACGAGGACCTTACGTAATGCCCTCAGTGAAATCGGGTCCACGATGGCTTACGTAATGCCCTCAGAGAAATCAAGTCGACGAGGACTTACGTAATTGCCTCGGAGAAATCGGGTAGACAAGGGCTTACGTAATGGCCTCGGAGAAGTCGAGTCGACGAGGGTTTACGTAATGGCCGCGGAAAAATCGGGTCGACCAGGGCTTACGTAATGGGCTCGTAGAACTCGGGTCGACGAGGGCTTACGTAATGGCCTCGGAGAAATCGGGTAGACGAGGGCTAACGTAATGGCCTTGGAGAAATCGGGTCGACGAGGACTTACATAATATCCTTGGAGTAATCAAGTCGACGAGGACTTACGTAATTGCCTCGGAGAAATCGGGTAGACGAGGGATTACGTAATGGCCTCGAAGAACTCAGGTCGACGAGGGATTTACGTAATAGCCACGGAGAAATGAAGTCGACGTGGGCTTACGTAATGGCCTCGGAGAACTCCAGTCGACAAGGGCTTACGTAATGTCTTCGGAGAACTCAGGTCGACGAGGGCTTACGTAATGGCCTCGGAGAAATCAAGTCGACGAGGGCTTACATAATGGCCTGAAGCAATCGAGTCGACGAGGGCTTACGTAATGGCCTCAGAGAAGTCGGGTCGACGAGGACTTATGTGATTGACTCGAAGAGATCTGGTCGACGAGGACTTACGTAATGACCTCAGAGAAATCGGGTCGACGAGGACTCACTTAATGGCCTCAAGGAAATCGGGTCGACAAAAAGTTACGTAATGGCCTCGAAGAAATCGGGTCGACGAGGGATTACGTAATGGCGTCGGGGAAATCGGGTCGAGGAGGACTTACGTAATGGCCTCGGAAAAAAAGGGCCGACGAGGACTTACGTAATGGCCTCGGAGAAATCAAGTCGATGAGGACTTACGTAATGGACTCAAAGAAATCAAGTCGACAAGGACCTACGTAATGGCCTCGGAGAAATCAAGTCGACGAGGACTTACGTAGCGGACCTCGGGAAATCGGTCGGCGAGGACTTACGTAAGGCCCTCAGAGAAATCGGGTCGTCGAGGACTTACGTAATGGCCTCAGAGAAATCGGGTCGACGGGAACATACGTAATGGCACTCGAGAAATAGGGTCGACGAGGCCTTACGTAATGGCCTCGGAGAAATCGGGTCGACGAGGGCTTACATAATGCCCTCGGAGAAATCAAGTCGACGAGGACTTACGTAATTGCCTCGGAGAAATCGGGTCGACAAGGGCTTACGTAATGACCTCGGAGAAATCGGGTCAACGAGGGTTTACGTAATCGCCTCTGAGAAATCGGGTCGACCAGGGCTTACGTAATGGCCTCGTAGATATCGGGTTGACGAGGACTTACATAATGGCGTCAGAGAAATCGGGACGACGAGGGCTTACGTAATGGCCTCGGGAAAATCGAGTCGACTAGGACTTACATAATGGCCCCGGAGAAATCAAGTCGACGAGGACTTACGTAATTGCCTCGGAGAAATCTGGTACACGAGGGCTTGCGTAATGGCCTCGGAGAACTCACGTCGACGAGGGATTACGTAATGGCATCGGAGAGATCAGGTCGACGAGGATTTATGTAATAGCCTCGGAGAAATGAAGTCGACGAGGGCTTACGTAATGGCCTCGAAGAAATCGGGTCAATGATAACTTACGTAATGGCCCCGGAGAAATCAAGTCGATGAGGACTTACGTAATGGACTCGGAGAATTAAAGTCGACGAGGACTTACGTAATGGCCTCGGAGATATGAAGTCGACATGGGCTTACGTAATGTCCTCAAAGAAATCGGGTCGACGAGGACGGACTTAATGGCCTCAAAGAAATAGGGTCGACGAGAAGTTACGTAATAGCTTCTGTGAAATCACGTCGACGAGGGCTTACGTAATGGCCTCCGAGAAATCGGGTCCACGAGGGCTTACGTACTGGCCTATGAGAAATCGGGTCGACGAGGGCTTACGTAATGGCCTCGAAGAAATCGGGTCAATGATAACTTACGTAATGGCCTCGGAGAAATCAAGTCGATGAGGACTTACGTAATGGACTCGGAGAAATCAAGTCGACGAGGACTTACGTAATGGCCTCGGAAAAATCAAGTTGACGAAGAATTACGTAACGGCCTCGGAGAAATCGGGTCGACGAGGACTTACGTAAGGCCCTCAGAGAAATCGGATCGACGAGGACTTACGTAATGGCCTCAGAGAAATCGGGTCGACGGGAACTTGCGTAATGGCCCTCGAAGAAATCAAGCCGACGAGGACTTACGTAATGCCCTCAGTGAAATCGGGTCGGTGAGGACTTACGTAATGGCCTCTGAGAAATCGGGTCGACCAGGGCTAACGTAATGGCCTCGGAGAAATCGGGTCGACGAGGGCTTACTTAATAGCCCTGGAGATATCGGGTCGACGAGGCCTTACGTAATGGTCTCGGACAAATCGGGTCGTCGAGGACTTACGTAATGGCCTCGGAGAAATCGGGCCGACGAGGAGTTACATAATGGCCTCGGAGAATTCAAGTTGACGAGGACTCACGTAATTGCCTCGGAGAAATCGGGTAGATGAGGGCTTACGTAATGGCCTCTGAGAACTCAGGTCGACGAGGGATTACGTAATGGCCTTGGAGAGATCTGGTCGACGAAAATTTACGTAATAGCCTCGGAGAAATGAAGTCGACGACGGCTTACGTAATGGCCTCGGAGAAATCGGTCGACGAGGACTCATGTAATAGCCTCGGAGAAATCGGGTCGACGAGCACTTACATAATGGCCTCGGAGAAATCAAGTCGATGAGGACTTACGTAATGGCCTCGGAGAAATCAAGTAGACGAGGACTTACGTAATGGCCTCGGAGAAATAAAGTCGAAGAGGACTTACGTAACGGCCATTGAGAAGTCGGGTCGATGAGGACTTACGTACGGCCCTCAGAGAAATCGGGTCGACGCGGACTTACGTAATGGCCTCAGAGAAATCGGGTCGACGGGAACTTACGTAATGGCACTGGAGAAATCGGGTCGACGAGGGCTTACGTAATGGCCTCAGAGAAATCGGGTCTACGATGGCTTACGTAATGCCCTCAGAGAAATCAAGTCGACGAGGACTTACGTAATTGCCTCGGAGAAATCGGGTAGACAAGGGCTTACGTAATGGCCTCGGAGAAATCGGGTCGACGAGGGTTTACGTAATGGCCGCGGAAAAATCGGGTCGACCAGGGCTTACGTAATGGGCTCGTAGAAATCGGGTCGACGAGGGCTTACGCAATGGCCCCGGAGAGATCGGGTCGACGAGGCCTTACGTAATGGCCTCGTAGAAATTGCGTCCACGAGGGCTTACGTAATGGCCTCGGAGAAATCGGGTAGACGAGGGCTTACATAATGGCCTCGGAGAACTCGGTCGACGCAGGGTTTACGTAATGGCCTCGGAGAAATCGGGTAGACGAGGGCTAGCGTAATGGCTTCGGAGAAATCGGGTCGACGAGGTATTACGTAATGGCCCGGAGAGATCGGGTCGACGAGGCCTTACGTAATGGCCTCTGAGAAATCAGGTCGCCGAGGACTTACGTAGTGGCCTCGGAGAAATGAAGTCCACGAGGGATTACATAATGGCATCGAAGAAATCGAGTCGACGAGGGCTTACGTAATGGCCTCAGAGAAGTCGGGTCGACGAGGACTTATGTGATTGACTCGGAGAGATCTGGTCGACGAGGACTTACATAATGGCCTCGCAGAAAATCCGGGTCGCACAGGACTCACTTAATGGCCTCAAGGAAATCGGGTCGACAAAAAGTTACGTAATGGCCTCGAAGAAATCGGGTCGACGAGGGCTTACGTAATGGCGTCGGAGAAATCGGGTCGAGGAGGACTTACGTAATGGCCTCGGAGAAATCAGGCCGACGAGGAATTACATAATGGCCTTGGAGAAATCAAGTCAACAAGGACCTACGTAATGGCCTCGGAGAAATCAAGTCGACGAAGACTTACGTAACGGCCTCGGAGAAATCGGGTCGACGAGGACTTACGTAAAGGCCCTCGAGAAATCGGGTCGTCGAGAACTTACGTAATGGCCTTAGAGAAATCGGGTCGACGGGAACATACGTAATGGCCCTCGAGAAATAGGGTCGATGAGGGCTAACGTAATGGCCTCGGAGAAATCGGGTCGACGAGGGCTTACATACTGCCCTCGGAGAAATCAAGTCGACGAGGACTTACGTAATTTCCTCGGAGAAATCGGGTCGACAAGGGCTTACGTAATGGCATCGGAGAAATCGGGTCAACGAGGGTTTACGTAATCCCCTCTTAGAAATCGGGTCGACCAGGGCTTACGTAATGGCCTCGTAGATATCGGGTTGACGAGGACTTACATAATGGCTTCAGAGAAATCGGGATGACGAGGGCTTACGTAATGGCCTCGGGGAAATCGGGTCGACTAGGACTTACATAATGGCCCCGGAGAAATCAAGTCGACGAGGACTTACGTAATTGCCTCGGAGAAATCGGGTACACGAGGGCTTACGTAATGGCCTCGGAGAACTAACGTCGACGAGGGATTACGTAATGGCATCGGAGATATCAGGTCGACGAGGATTTTTGTAATAGCCTCGGAGAAATGAAGTCGACGAGGGCTTACGTGATGGACTCAAAGAGATCTGGTTGACGAGGACTTACGTAAAGGCCTCAGAGAAATCCAGTCGACGAGGACTTACTTAATGGCCTCAAAGAAATAAGGTCGATGAAAAGTTACGTAATGGCCTCGGAGAAATCGGGACGATGAGGACTTACGTAATGGCCTCGGAGAAATCAGGTCGACGAGGACTTACAAAATGGCCTCGGAGAAATCAAGTCGATGAGGACTTTCGTAATGGACTCGGAGAAATAAAGTCGACGAGGACTTACGTAATGGCCTCGGAGAAATCGGGTCGACGAGGACTTACGTAACGGCGTCGGAGAAATCGGGTCGACGAGGACTTACGTAATGGCCTCAGAAAAATCGCGGGTCGACGAACGTACGTAATGGCCTTGGAAAAATTTGGTAGACGAGGGCTTACGTAATGGCCTCGGAGAAATCGGGTCGACGAGGGCTTACGTAATGCCCTCGGAGAAATCAAGTTGACGAGGACTTACGTAATTGCGTCAGAGAAATCAGGACGACGAGGGCTTACGTAATGGACTCGGGGAAATCGGGCCCACGAGGGCTTATGTAGTGGCCCCAGAGAGATCGGGTCGACGAGGCCTTACGTAATGGCCTCAGAGAAATCGGGTCGCCAAGGACTTACGTAATAGCCTCGGAGAAATCAGGGCGACGAGGCCTTACTTAATGGCCTCGGAGAAATCGGGGCGACGAGGACTTACATAATGGCCACGGAGAAATCAAGTCGACGAGGACTTACGTAATTGCCTCGGAGAAATCGGGTAGACGAGGGCTTACGTAATGGCCTCGGAGAACTCTTGTCGACGAGGGATTACGTAATGGCCTCGGAGAGCTCAGGTCGACGAGGATTTACGTAATAGCCTCGGAGAAATGAAGTCGACGAGGGCTTACGTAATGGCCTCGAAGAAATCGGGTCAATGATGACTTACGTAATGGCCTCAGAGAAATCGGGTGGACGACGACTTACATAATGGCCCCGGATAAATCAAGTCGATGAGGACTTACGTAATGGACTCTGAGAATTAAAGTCAATGGGGACTTACGTAATGGCCTCGGAGAAATGAAGTCGACGTGGGCTTACGTAATGTCCTTGAAGAAATCAGGTCGGCGAGGGCTAATGTAAGGCCCTAAGAGAAATCGGGTCAACGAGGACTTGCGTAATGGCCTCAGAGACATTGGGTGGATGCGAACTTATATAATGGCCGTGGAGAAATTGGGTCGACCAGGGCTTACGTAATGGCCTCGGAGAAATCGGGTCGACGAGGGCGACGTAATGGCCTCGGAGAAATCAAGTCGACGAGGACTTACGTAATTGCCACGGACAAGTCGAGTAGACGAGAGCTTACGTAATGGCCTCGGAGAAATCGGGTCGACGAGGACTTACGTAATTGCCTCAGAGAAATCGGGTAGACAAGGGCTTACGTAATGGCCTCGGAGAACTCAGGTCGACGAGGGCTTACATAATGGCTTCGGAGAACTCAGGTGAATGAGGGCTTACGTAATGGCCTCAGAGATATCAGGTCGACGAGGACTTACGTAATGGCCTCGGAGAAATGAAGTCGACGAGGGCTTACGTAATGGCCTCGAAGAAGTCGAGTCGACGAGGGCATACGTAATGGCCTCGGAGATGTCGGGTCGACGAGGACTTGCGCGATGGACTCTGAGAGATCTGGTCGACGAGGAGTTACGTAATGGCCTCAAAGAAATCGGGTCGACGAAAAGTTACGTAATGGCTTCGAAGAAATCGGGTCGACGAGGGGTTACGTAATGGCCTCGGAGAAATCGGGTCGACGAGGACTCACGTAATAGCCTCGGAGAAATCGGGTCGACGAGCACTTACATAATGGCCTCGGAGAAATCAAGTCGATGAGGACTTACGTAATGGACTCGGAGAAATCAAGTAGACGAGGACTTACGTAATGACCTCGGAGAAATAAAGTCGAAGAGGACTTACGTAACGGCCATTGAGAAGTCGGGTCCATGAGGACTTACGTACGGCCCTCAGAGAAATCGGGTCGACGAGGGCTTACGTAATGGCCTCGGAGAAATCGGGTCTACGATGGCTTACGTAATGCCCTCAGAGAAATCAAGTCGATAAGGACTTACGTAATTGCCTCCGAGAAATCGGGTAGACAAGGGCTTACGAAATGGCCTCGGAGAAATCGGGTCGACGAGGGTTTACGTAATGGCCGCGGAAAAATCGGGTCGACCAGGGCTTACGTAATGGGCTCGTAGAAATCGGGTCGACGAGGGCTTACGTAATGGCCCCGGAGAGATCGGGTCGACGAGGCCTTACGTAATGGCCTCGTAGAAATTGCGTCGACGAGGGCTTACGTAATGGCCTCGGAGAAATCGGGTCGACGAGGGCTTACATAATGGCCTCGGAGAACTCTGGTCGACGAGGGCTTACGTAATGGCCTCGGAGAAATCGGGTAGACGAGGGCTAACGTAATGGCCTCGGAGAAATCGGGTCGACGAGGTATTACGTAATGGCCCGGAGAGATCGGGTCGACGAGGCCTTACGTAATGGCCTCTGAGAAATCAGGTCGCCGAGGACTTACGTAATGGCCTCAGAGAAATCGGGTCGACGAGGACTTACATAATATCCTCGGAGTAATCAAGTCGACGAGGACTTACGTAATTGCCTCGGAGAAATCGGGTAGACGAGGGAATACGTAATGGCCTCGAAGAACTCAAGTCGACGAGGGATTTACGTAATAGCCACGGAGAAATGAAGTCGACGTGGGCTTACGTAATGCCCTCAAAGAAATCGGGTAGACGAGGGCTTACGTAATGGCCTCGGAGAACTCAGGTCGACGAGGGCTTACGTAATGTCTTCGGAGAACTCAGGTCGACGAGGGCTTACGTAATGGCCTCGGAGAAATGAAGTCGACGAGGGATTACATAATGGCCTCGAAGAAATCGAGTCGACGAGGGCTTACGTAATGGCCTCAGAGAAGTCGGGTCGAAGACTACTTATGTGATTGACTCGGAGAGATCTGGTCGACGAGGACTTATGTAATGGCCTCAGAGAAATCGGGTCGACGAGGACTCACTTAATGGCCTCAAGGAAATCGGGTCGACAAAAAGTTACGTAATGGCCTCGAAGAAATCGGGGCGACGAGGGCTTACGTAATGGCGTCGGAGAAATCGGGTCGAGGAGGACTTAAGTAATTGCCTCGGAGAAATCGGGCCGACGGGGAATTACATAATGGCCTCGGAGAAATCAAGTCGATGAGGACTTACGTAATGGACTCAAAGAAATCAAGTCGACAAGGACCTACGTAATGGCCTCGGAGAAATCAAGTCGACGAGGACTTACGTAACGGCCTCGGAGAAATCGGGTCGACGAGGACTTACGTAAGGCCCTCAGAGAAATCGGGTCGTCGAGGACTTACGTAATGGCCTCAGAGAAATCGGGTCGACGGGAACATACGTAATGGCCCTCGAGAAATAGGGTCGACGAGGGCTTACGTAATGGCCTCGGAGAAATCGGGTCGACGAGGGTTTACATAATGCCCTCGGAGAAATCAAGTCGACGAGGACTTACGTAATTGCCTAGGAGAAATCGGGTCGACAAGGGCTTACGTAATGGCCTCGGAGAAATCGGGTCAACGAGGGTTTACGTAATCCCCTCTGAGAAATCGGGTCGACCAGCGCTTACGTAATGGCCTCGTAGATATCGGGTTGACGAGGACTTGCATAATGGCGTCAGAGAAATCGGGACAACGAGGGCTTACGTAATGGCCTCGGGGAAATCGGGTCGACTAGGACTTACATAATGGCCCCGGAGAAATCAAGTCGACGAGGGATTACGTAATGGCATCGGAGAGATCAGGTCGACGAGGATTTATGTAATAGCCTCGGAGAAATGAAGTCGGCGAGGGCTTACGTAATGGCCTCGAAGAAATCGGGTCAATGATAACTTACGTAATGACCTAGGAGAAATCGGGTCGACGGGGACTTACATAATGGCCCCGGAGAAATCAAGTCGATGAGGACTTACGTAATGGACTCGGAGAATTAAAGCCGACGAGGACTTACGTAATGGCCTCGGAGAAATGAAGTCGACGTGGGCTTACGTAATGTCCTCGAAGAAATCGGGTCGATGAGGGCTAACGTAAGGCCCTCAGAGAAATCGGGTCAATGAGGACTTACGTAATGGCCTCAGATAAATCGGGTCGACTGGAACTTATGTAATGCCCCTGGAGAAATTTGGTCGACGAGGGCTTACGTAATGGCCTCGGAGAAATCGGGTCGACGAGGGCGTACGTAATGGCCTCGGAGAAATCAAGTCGACGAGGACTTACGTAATTGCCACGGACAAGTCGAGTAGACGAGGGCTTACGTAATGGCCTCGGAGAAATCGGGTCGACTAGGGCTGACGTGATGGCATCGGAGAAATCGGGTCGACGAGGACTTTCGTAGTGGCCTCGGAGAAATCGGGTCGACGAGGGCTTACTTAATGGCCTCAGAGAAATTCGGTCGACGACGGCTTACGTTTCGACCTTGGAGAAATCGGGTCGACGAGGTCTTACGTAATGTCCTTGGAGAGATCGGGTCGATGAGGGCTCACGTAATGGCCTCGGAGATATCAAGTGGCGAGGACTGAACTTAATGGCCTTGGAGAAATCAAGTCGACGAGGACTTACGTAATGGAGTCGGAGAAATCTAGTCGACGAGGACTTACGTAATGGCCTCGGAGAACTCAGGTCGATGAGAGATTACGTAATGGCATCGGAGAGATCCGGTCGACGAGGACTTACGTAACGGCCTCGGAGAAAATGGGTCGACGAGGACTTACGTAACGGCCTCGGAGAAGACGGGTCGACGAGCACTTACGTAAGGCCCTCAGAGATATCGGGTCGATGAGGACTTAAGTAATGGCCTCAGAGAAATCGGGTCGACGAGAACTTAGATAATGGCCTTGGAGAAATCGGGTCGACGAGGGCTTACATATTGGCCTGGGAGAAATCGGGTCGACGAGGGCTTACGTAATGGCCTCGAAGAAATCGGATCGACGATGGCTTATGTAATGGCCTCGGAGAAATCGGGTCGACGAGGAGTTACGTAATGGAATCCGAAAGATCTGGTGGACGAGGACTTACGTAATGGCCTCAGAGAAATCGGGTCGACGAGGACTTACTTAATGGCCTCAGAGAAATCGGGTCAACGAGAAGTTACATAATAGCCTCGGTGAAATCGCGTCGACGAGGGCTTACGTAATGGCCTTCGAGAAATCGGGTCGACGAGGGCTTACGTAATGGCCTCGGAGAAATCAGGTCGACGAGGGCTTACGTTTCGGCCTTGGAGAAATCGATTCGACGAGGTCTTACGTAATGGCCTCGGAGAGATCGGGTCGATGAGGGCTCACGTAATGGCCTAGGAGAAATCAAGTGGCGAGGACTTTACTCAATGGCCTCGGAGAAATCAAGTCGACGAGGACTTACGTAATGGACTCGGAGAAATAAAGTCGACGAGGACTTACGTAACGGGCCGGAGAAATCAAGTCGACGAGGACTTACGTAACTGCCCCGGAGAAAACGGGTCGATGAGGACTTACGTAAGGCCCTCAGAGATATCGGGTCGACGAGGACTTACGTAATGCCCTCGAGAAATCCGAGTCGACGAGTGCTTAAGTAATGGCCTCGAAGAAATCGGGTCGACGAGTGCTTAAGTAATGGCCTCGAAGAAATCGGGCCGACGATGGCTTACGTAATGGCCTCGGAGAAATCGGGTCGACGAGGACTTACGTAATGGACTCCGAGAGATCTGGTCGACGAGGAGTTACGTAATGGCCTCAGAGAAATCGGGTCGACGAGGACTTACTTAATGGCCTTAGATTAATCAGGTCAACGAGAAGTTACCTAATAGCCTCGGTGAAATCGCGTCAACAAGGGCTTACGTAATAGCCTCGGTGAAATCGCGTCAACTAGGGCTTACGTGATGGCCTCGGAGAAATCGGGTCGACGAGGGCATACGTGATGGCCTCGGAGAGATCGGGTCGACGAGGGCTTACTTAATGGCCTCAGAGAAATCGGGTCGACGAGGACTTACGTAACGGCCCCGGCAAAATCGGGTCGATGAGGACTTACGTAATGGACTCGGAGAAGTCAAGTCGACGAGGACTTACGTAACGGCCTCGGAGAAATGAAGTCGGCGAGGACTTACGTAACGGCCTCGGAGAAATCGGGTCGACGAGGACTTATTTAAGGCCCTCAGAGAAATCGGGTCGACGAGGACTTATGTAATGGCCTCAGAGAAGTCGCATCGACGAGGGCTTACGTAATGGCCTCAGAGAAATCGGGTCGACGAGGGTTTTGTAATTGCCCCGGAGAAATCGGGTCGACGAGGGCTTATGTAATGGCCTCGGAGAAATCGGGTCGATGAGGGCTTACGTAATGGCCTCGGAGAGATCGGGTCGACGAGGACTTACCTAACGACCTCGGAGAAATCAAGTGGACCAGGACTTACGTAATGGTCTCGGAAAAATCATGTCGACGAGGACTTACGTAATGGCCTCGGAGAAATCAAGTCGACGGGGACTTACGTAACGGCCTCGGAGAAATCGGGTCGACGAGGACTTACGTAAGGCCCTCAGAGAAATCGGGTCGACGAGGACTTACGTTTTGGCCTCAGGAAAATCGGGTCGACGAGAACTTACGTAATGGCCGCGGAGAAATCGGGCCGACGAGGGCTTACGTAATGGCCTCGGAGAAATCGGGTCGACGAGAGCTTACGTAATGGCCTCGGAGAAATCGGGTCGATGAGGGCTTACGAAATGGCCTCAGAGAAATCGAGTCGACGAGGACTTACGTAGTGGCCTCGGAGAAATCGGGTCTACGAGGACTTACGTAATGGACTCGGAGAAATCAAGTCGATGAGGGCTGATGTAATGGCCTCGAAGAAATCGGGTCGACGAGGGCTTACGTAATGGCCTCGGAGAATTCGGGTCGACGAGGACTTACGTAATGGACTAGGAGAGATCTGGTCGACGAGGGGTTACGTAATGGCCTTGGAGAAATCGGGTCGATCAGGGCTTACGTAATGGCCTCGAAGAAATCGGGTCGACGAGGGCTTACGTAATGGCCTCGGAGAAATCGGGGAGGCGATGGCTTACGTAATGGCCTCTGAGAGATCGGGTCGACGAGGGCTTACGTAATGGCCCCGGAGAAATCAGGTCGATGAGGACTTACGTACTGGCCTCGGAGAAATCGGGTCGACGAGGACTTACCTAATGGCCTCGGAGAAATCAAGTCGACGAGGACTTACGTAATTGCCTCGGAGAAATCGGGTAGACGAGGGCTTTCGTAATGGCCTCGGAGAACTCAGGTCGACGAGGGCTTACGTAATGCCTTCGGAGAACTCAGGTCGACGAAGGCTTACGTAATGGCCTCGGAGAGATCAGGTCGACGAGGACTAACGTAATGGCCTCGGAGAAATGCAGTTGACGAGGGCTTACGTAATGGCCTCGAAGAAATCGGGTCGACGAGGGCTTACGTAATGGCTGCGGAGAAATCGAGTCGACGAGCACTTACTTAATGGACTCGGAGAGATCTGGTCAACGAGGACTTACGTAATGGCCTCAGAGAAATCGGGTCGACGAGGACTTACTTAATGGCCTCAGAGAAATCGGGTAGACGAGAAGTTACGTAATGGCCTCGAAGAAATCGGGTCGACGAGGGCTTACGTAATGGCCTTGTAGAAATCGGGTAGACGAGGGCTTACGTTTCGGCCTTGGAATAATCAGGTCGACGAGGGCTTACGTAATGGCCTCGGAGAGATCGGGTCGATGAGGGCTCACGTAATGGCCTAGGAGAAATCAAGTGGACGAGGATTACATATTGGCCTCGGAGAAATCGGGTCGACGAGAACTTACGTAATGGACTCCGATAGATCTGGTCGACGAGGACTTACATAATGGCCTCAGAGAAATCGGGTCGACGAGGACTTACTTAATGGCCTCTGAGAAATTGGGTCGACGAGAAGTTACGTAATAGCCTCGGAGAAATCGGGTCGACGAGGGCTTACGTAATGGCCTCAGAGAAATCGGGTCGACGAGGGCTTACATAATGGCCTCGGAGAAATCGGGTCGATGAGGGCTTACGTAATGGCCTTGGAGAAATCGGGTCGACGAGGGCTTACGTACTGGCCTCGGAGAGATCGGGTCGACCAGGGCTTACGTAATGTGCTCGGAGAAATCGGGTCGACGAGGACTTACGTAATGGCCTCGGAGAAATCGGGTCCACGAGGACTTATGTAAGGGCCTCGGAGAAATTGGGTTGACGAGGACTTACGTAATGGCCTCAGAGAAATCGGGTTGACGAGGGCTTACGTTTCGGCCTTTGAGAAATCTGGTCGACGAGGGCTTACGTAATGGCCTTGGAGAGATCGGGTCGATATGGGCTCACGTAATGGCCTAGGAGAAATCAAGTGGACGAGGACTTACATAATGGCCTCGGAGAAATCAAGTCGATGAGGACTTATGTAATTGCCTCGGAGAAATCGGGTAGACATGGGGCTATTAATTGCCTCGGAGAACTCAGGTCGACGAGGGCTTACGTAATGGCCTCGGAAAGATCAGGTCGACGAGGACTTACGTAATGGCCTCAGAGAAATCAGGTCGATGAGGGCTTACGTAATGGCCTCGGAGAAATCGGGTCGACGAGTGCTTACGTAATGGCCTCGGAGAAATCGGGTCGACGAGGACTTACGTAATGGACTATGATAGATCTGGTCGACGAGGACTTACGTAATGGCCTCAGAGAAATCGGGTCGACGAGGACTTACTTAATGGCCTCTGAGAAATCGGGTCGACGAGAAGTTACGTAATAGCCTCGGAGAAATCGGGTCGACAAGGGCTTACGTAATGGCCTCCGAGAAATCAGGTCGACGAGGGCTTGCGTAATGGCCTCTGAGAAATCGGGTCGACGAGGGCTTACGTAATGGCCTCGGAGAAATCGGGTCGACGAGGGCTTACGTAATGGCCTCGGAGAAATCGGGTCGACGAGGACTTACGTAATGGCCTCGGAGAAATCGGGTCGACGAGTACTTAGGTAATGGCCGCAGAGAGATCTGGTCGATGAGGACTTGCATAATGGCCTCGGAGAAATCAAGTAGACGAGGTTACGTAATGGCCTTGGAGGAGTCAGGTCTACGAGAGCTTACGTAATGGCCTCGGATAAATCGGGTCGATGAGGACTTATGTAATGGCCTCGGAGAAATCTGGTCGACGAGGACTTACGTAATGGCCTCGGAGAGATCGGGTTGACGAGGACTTACGTAATGGCCTCAGAGAAATCGGGTCCACGAGGACTTACATAATGGCCTCGGAGAAATCAGGTTGACGCGGACTTACGTAATGGCCTCGGAAAAATAAAGTCGACGAGAATGCAGTGGATGAGCAAATGTGTCGTGCCTTCATGCGTAGGCCTGCTCGCCTAGAAGTAGCGGAATAATAATAAAACTTCTCGTGAATACGAGGCATCGCCGAAGCGGAATATAGACTTCTCGTAAAGACGAGGCATCGCCCGAGCGGAATATATGACTTCTCGTGAAGACGAGGCATCGCCAAAACGGAATATAGACTTCTCGTGAAGACGAGGCATCACCTGAGCGAAATATAACTTCTCGTAAAGACGAGGCATCGCCGAAGTGGCATATATGACTTCTCGTGAAGACGAGGCATCGCCGAAGCGGAATATATCACTTCTCGTGAAGACGAGGAATCCCCGAAGCGGAATATAGGACTTCTCGTGAAGACAAGCCATCGCCGAAGCAGAATATATAACTTCTCGTGAAGACAAGCCATCGCCGAAGCAGAATATATAACTTCTCGTGAAGACGAGGTATCGCGGAAGCGGAATAATAGATCACATCAAGCGAGATAGGGCCAAGGCAAGACAATACCGTGTAATACAAGATTTAAGTGCTTAACTTGAATAGTTTTAGCTCATGAGGGATTACGAATTACCTCAGCCAAGACCTGAACGATGAGGGCTTACGATCGGCCTCGGAGCTCTCACCGTCAAAGATAAATAAGTGAAAGTAAAGTGCCAATCGGTTTAGCCATTGGCTTCAGTTAGAGATATGCAAATCCCTCCACAATTCTTGAATAACAATCCATCAACAAGCAAGGCGATGCTCAAGCTTTGCAAAATTCTTCATTAACTTGCGGCCGAGAGGCATGTTACCCTCGAAGGCATCTTATAGAGGTTTCCATGGCAGCCCCGATGACGGAAACCAAAGGTTTCACAATATAAAGTTGTTCAAACACTCAAGAAGCAAATTTGCCCAATTCTTGTATAGAAATTCAGCAGTGACCTTTCAGCAAAAAAACTGCTATATCTTTGCCTAGAAAAATCGAATTGCGATTCCGTAAAATTCTATGGAAATTTAACGCCCGTACCTTTCCAATGGTGTATGGACTATTAGCTAACTCCCTTGGGATTTTGGGCAGCAATTCGGCGAAGTAGGCTGCCAACAGCATTCTCAAGTAGAAATTTCCTCTTCCCACAGACAGCGCCAATCTGTTGACCTCCAAAAATGAACGCCGATCTCCCTCCCCGAGTTGAGACAGCCGACCTCCATAAATGGGCGCCAATCAGAATCCCAATGACGACCTCGCATTTCTGCACACACAACAAACCATTAGAGCCCCTGGCCACCGTGGCGGTAGTGGCGGCGGGGACTCCGATGGTCAAGTCAACGGTCGGAAATACAAGAAAGTATAGGGGAAGTCGGGTTTTGTTTGTAGGTCTAGAAGGCACATACCTAAAATGAATTAACCTCACCCTTATATAGAGGCAAAATGGGCAGTGGTGGGCCTAAACGTGGATCGGGCCTGGTGGAAGCCCAATAACCCTTTGTCCAATTGCTAAGGCCCAATCCCAATTTTGAGGAGTAACAAGTGTTTTGGTGACGTTTCCACCATTGAAGAACTGGAAACTCTTTACCTACTTTACTATCGCCAAACTCAAAAACAGTTGTAAGATAAATGTCAAGTTCAGGAATTGAACCGGATGAATCCCTTGGTTTTCTTTGCCGAGTTCTCAATAATCGATCACTATGACCAAGTTTAGATGGTTCTTCTTCCCGAACTTGAATAGGCCTAGAAGTAGTAGAAGACGACAAAGATGATCCATAACGAGTTACATATTCCGTAACTAATTCTGTAATTATTCTTCTAACTTCAAAAATTTGCATTTGAACATCAAAATTTTCAAGACCCAACACTTCATAATAATAAGTTAAATAATCACTTAGACCATCTAATTTAGTTCGATGATAAAAAACACATGCAACGAGATTAATTAAAAGAATTTCTATAAAATAATTTTACCATTTATTTCTCATCAATATTATCGATTGTTATAAAACCGGATCATTTTCATATTATTGAAATGCACCGGCTACATTAATACATTCAACTAAAAGTAAATGTGCTGTAGGATAATAAACACCACTTAAAACATTTGTTGCATCATAAAAAAGCTTTTAAAAATTCCAAAGATTAGTGTAAACCTCCCAATTTTGTGGATGTAATGTAAGATGGAGAACATTTTGTGAAATGAAATTGCACAACAAATCTTTATATGAAAATGAGCCGTTTAGTAACTTAAAAGTTGAATTCCAACGAATTGGAATATCTTTAGGAAATCTTTTTGGTCTTCTATCATTTTCTTTACAAAACTTAATCCAATTTCTCATTAAATTAGGATGTACCCATAAATAACGAATTGCTGTTTTTATTGGAATAAGTCCAACATTTAAACATTTCAAACTATCTTGTCACACAAGTTTAAAACATGACAAGCACATCGAATACAAAAAAATTTTCCGCCGACATTAGGTTGGCAAGTACATCGTAAGTCACTAATGGAAGCGGTATTTGCCGACGCATTATCAAAAGAAATAGAAAAAATTTTTCTAACTAAACCATATTCTTCCAAGCAATTTTGAATCATTCAAAAAATATTTTCGGCATTATGTGATTCATCGAAAACTCGAAAGCTAATAATTCATTTTTGTAAAAGTCATTCATTATTAACCCAATGAACAGTAATGCCCATATAACCATGTTGTTGCCAATGATCACTCCAAATATCACTAAAAATAGAAATTGAATTATTTAAATTTGAAAAATTTTGTGCAAATTCTTTTTTCCGCTCTGTATAGAATTTCAAAATTGAACGTTTCATAGTATTTCTAGGCACACGTTTTGCTTGAGGATTTAAAGCTCTTGTGCAATAATTATTGAAACCAATTCTTTCACCAAAACTAAAAGCTAAGTGTTCCATACAAATCATTTTCGCTAATTTCGATTTATTTTTTTCATCCGTCTATTTAAATAATTGAGAAGTACATGAAGTATTTCCATATCCGGTGATTTGAGTTTGTGTCGGTGCAATTCCATCGTGGACGTTAGCATGTTGACTTTCCAGATGTCTTTTGTAAGTGGCATATCCTCATCTGGTTTTGAAGCGATACTTATGATCGCAATAATTGCAAGATACTTCGAATTCCTTATCACTCACACGTTCTTTTTGGAAATGGACAGTGAAAATGCCGGAATTGGAAACTCTTGTACTCTTCTCTCTGCCTTCATGCATTGTTTCGAGACCCGACTCTTCTTTCATGTATTGTACATTCTCGATGTTTCATCCACTTTCTTGTGTTGAAAAATCATCACCATGACCAATGAATTGGTTCGATGCATCTTCGTTGAAGTGTGGCATTTTAGTAGTATAGAATGAAAGTGTGAAATTGAAAATACGAAAGATTATATGGAGAAATTTATAAATTGTACAATATAAAAAATAGATCGCTAATTTGTTAAAGATTGAGAGCCTAGAAAATTGAAAATTGAGCAAAGTAAAAATATAGAATGAGATGAATTGAGAATTGAGAGTTGAGAGTTAAGAGAATTGTTATTTGTGAAGAAAATAATTTTAGGGGAGGTTATTTATAGAAAAAGAAGAAAAGAAAAAAAATAAAGGAATGGGAGTAGCGTGCCCTCCCCCATTCCTATGTGACCGTTAGCCAGATTAAGTTTTTACCATTGGCGTTGGTCAATCTAAACAAGTGATTGAGGTTGAACCACCTGGTTCAGTTCGTTCACGAACCAGGATTAGTGGTTCAACCTGAATCGCCTGATTGAGTTCAAGAAACTCTAAATCGGCCCAAAACCGGCCCGAGCCTGATTTCGTGCAGGTTCATGGCCCGAACGAGTCGACCGGGTTTGACCTGTCCGGTTTGGGGCCTGTTTGGGGCCTGAACCACCCCGATGGCCATCACTAGTCGGAAAGAGCAGAAAAAGCTGTCAAAGGCACGTGCTGACCCATTAAGCGAGCTTAAGCATGGCTTAATCGCACTTCAGCCAACTTAAACGAGATTTTTTTTTTTAGAAAACCAAAAAATTAAAATTGGAAAGACCATGACCATGACCATTAAAAGAAGAAATTGTCTAGGAGAAAATAAAATTCCTAAATCTTGAAATCATGTCAAATGAATGTGATAGTCTTTCAACCGTTAAACTTCTCATCTACATTCTATAGTAAGTTGTTTTCTTTTTTTTTTTTCTTTTTTTTCACGGAGCAAAAGTTTTTGTTTTCTTCACCACTTCAATAATATGGAATTTTATGAGGTTTTGTAAAATTGTTTAGAGGATATGGTGTTTGTCTAATTTTGGCATTTTGGGAATTTAAGAATGCCTAGTGGTAGAAATTATTATGCAAATATAATATTTAAAATGTTATATGGGTTTGATAGACACTATTTTATTTATTTCATGATTCTAGATTAATTAGAAATAATAAATAAATAAATAAATTGAAAAACGTTGTTCCACGGTTAGCTCCGCTTAAACGGCGCTTAAACTTATAAAGCTTGAAGCTTGAGGTCGACGTTTTATCACGCTTTACGCTTTTTAGAACACTGGATTCAAACAACATGGGAAAAAAAAGTTATTGTTGAAATTTGAAAATTACTTCATCAAACAAGCATCATGCATTGCTTGCCTGCTTCTAGCAAATGCCTACAAATTATAATTCATCAATGGCTAGCGGAGCCGAATTCAGGATGGTGGTGAGAAATTCTAATGGTTTTCTGGTGGCTTATCAACTTTTGTTCGTCCCGGGTTCGATTGCAGTCAAAGAAGCAGAAGCTTTAGGCTTGTATCATGGCATTTCATGGCTCGAATCGTTGGAGCTCGAGAAGGTGATTTTCGAGTTGGATGCCAAGATAGTGGTGTTGAAGCAATCAACTCCCGCTGCTTGATGCTACTGAATTCGGGGTCTATGATCACTAACTGTAGAGCTTCTCTTCATAAGAAAAAGGATTATTTGGTCCATTTTGTCAAAAGACAAACCAACGTTGTCGCTCACAAGATTGCTAGAGAAGCCCGTTTAAATACTTGTTTTATCGTCGCTTATGGTGTTCCCAATTGTGTTATGGATGTTCTCAAATTTGATGTGTCATGATTCTTTTCATTAATAAAGCTTCTGATTTATTAAAAAAAAAAGAAACAAAAAAAAAGTCAAATCACTTGTTATATTAATATGCTCAGATTATGCACAAGTACTATCAAATTATTTGCCTCATTTACCTTGTTTATTTATTAATTAACTACGCATAAAATGTTTTATACCACTTTCCGTTATTATCCACATACTTTATAATACTAGGGTTGAGACGAACGTGCGATGCACGATGGGCTAAATGTGTGTAAGCTAGCATGGGGAAAGTTTACATCCAAATGACGAAGCTAGGGAAGTTGTGTAATATCCTAATGATACTCAGTGTTCGGCTACGTAAGGACATTGTAACCATATTGAATTTCCATAGAGTGAATATTAATTGTTTAGGCCGAGCAGACATTATTTGTGGCCATGTAGAGAAGTAAAAGTTGATTATTTCAATGGAAAGCAATAAGAGATGACATACAAATGCAATTGCATTAATATCGAACATAGTTAATAGGAAACTACCAAGGCAGTGCCGTCCTTGTTATTTATTTACACGCTAGAATTTGGATTTCTAGTGCGAAATATGGTAGTACTCATAAGATTAACAATGTCAGCAGTATGCTCCCTAGATTGGTTCATCTATCAACAAAGTCTATATCGAAGATCGACGGTGATTATATCAAGAAACTAAGGAATAGTAGAGAAGCTTCCCACGTGGTGCATAAGTATTTCCAAGGCCTGTGAAGAACAAAAAGTAGAGGTAGATGAACTAAACCTTTGAAAGAAAAATGGAGAATTAAACCTCTGAAAAAAAGCTTCCAAATGGTCCAGATCTACAAACATCACTTCCGTACCGAACCACCATAAAAAATAACACAATTTAATCAGTAAACTATTGGGCAAAAGAAATGAAAATGAATGAATTGAAGAAGGCCTTCATGTACTGAAGAAACTAACTCGACAGCAATATAATATAGATAAAAATAGGTTATTTGTTGTGGTCTTGTGGAAAGCACTAGAGACAATGCTCAATACAGAGACAAACTAGTGTGATGTAAATTTGCTCACATATTATATTTGTCAAGGAATTATTAAAAAAGAAGGATTCAAAGAGTAGGGTAATAAAGCTTATCCTTTAAATCAACTAAACATCACCTTGCAACTTGTTCTTTTGTTAAAAGGAAAATCTAAACACTATAACAGACTAAAATCCAAATCACATAACAAAATGTTTTAAAAAGGCACGAAATGGCACAAATACAACTAATTGATTCTAACCATAAAACAAAAACACACACACAAATAAGAAAACGAATGAAGAACAAACAAAGTTGGAAGATAATAAGGGTCATTCCTTTCTAACAACTAATCATTTGTTTTCCTTTATTCTATAGGAATATTTAAATTGGTATTATTGTAACCTTAAATATAGAACTTAAGATCCATGGTATATCAATCTGCTCAATATATAGTAAATTGTTATAGCCAAATAAATTTAGCGCCCGTTCTTCTACACATTTTTATACATTTTTACACATTCTTTTCAACCCCACTAATTCTCTCTCCTATTTCACATCCACATATCTCGTGGGACCTACCTGTACTACACAAATCTCCACCATTCAACTCCACTCATTCTCTCTCCTATATCACATAAAAACACATAAAAATCAATTTTTATACATATCCTAACACCCTTTTAATTACGATGCAACTTTGCTCTTTTGCTTAATTTCGGATTGGTTGCACTCATTATTTTCTTCACATCTCTAGCTTAAAGATAGATATTTAGCTTATTATAGGAGCCTAAAAATCATTAACATGTGTTCAGACACAATTGCACATATGAAATCTCCATAAGAAAAACCTGAACTTTTGAGAACTGGTAAAGGAACCAAAAGCCATGCTTAGAATAATAGCAATTCTGCAAAATTAAAAGAAATTAATGGCCTCAAAGAACTTACTCAATTTTTTTCCATTATTTTATTTTAATGACCCTTCGAAGTTCTAGATACACTACCATTGATTACAGCAGGCAAAGGAACCAAAAGCTGCGATTAACAGAGTATGGAGTAACCGTGGACCCTGCAAGTGAAACAGGCATTACTTAAAAGAAGTGAGAAGAAGTGTCAATATTGAAGTTTGCTTCCGATAGTGTGAAATAAGCTATTTTCAGTAACTATGAATTATGATTTTCAACCCTTACTTAAAAGAAGTAACATTGTGGGGGAAGAGAGAGAGAGAGAGAGTGCATTTTCTCATCAAAATTAAGAGGACATTTTTGAGGAACCTTCACTGGGTTGAATTCATTGAAAGATTTCAGGGTGCCAATAAATGAAGTGTCACTTCCACAAGTTTCATCTATATATTGAATTCCTTCCCAAGCTCAGTGATAGTCTTCACCTCAGACAGCTCTCCTTCATTCCTAGTGGGAGGCATTGTATAGAATGGAATCTTGTCTGCAGGTAAAGTAAAAACATAAAGCAAAGCCCTCATATTATATTAACAAGCTTTTCAATGATTGTTTTTAGATTAAACTAAAATGATGACCTCTATTGCAAACATTCAAAATGACCGTAACAGTAGCATCAGAAGAACATTCCAACAACCATTTTTCTCATTATTCAAGAAATTTATGCATCACATTTTTCATGACAAAATGAGAAACAGCTTAGCTCCCCAAGATCCAACGCTAATGCAACTCATTCATGAAAATGAAATGCTCAACTAACAAAACAAATGCATAAACACAATTATTATAATACCTGTGCAAATTAAACTCCTTTTCAGAAGTTCAGAAAGGCCCTCAAGATTCTTAATTGGCTTTTTAGTGGGAATGGAAACAGAGAGGTGAAGCTACGTTTTAGAACCTTCAACTCAACATCTACAAATTCAGCCGTAAATCACGAGAATAAACAAGCAGCTAAAGAACAACAAAGAGAAAGAAGAGCAACCAAAACAAGAAACGAACCCAAAAATGGTAGATCAAACACCTCCTTGGACTGCGAAGCTGAGTAATTGAAGAAGACGAGCATCAGAAACGAAATAATTAGATCAAAAGCTTTATTACAAGCTGCTACGAGGAAAGAGAACAGAGATCTACCTTACCGGGTAAAGAAAGAACAGTACCTGTCTTCATTTGAAGGAATGAAGCCGTTGAAACACCGAATTAGGCCACGACTAAAACTAAGTAGAGGCATCCTCGACTATGAAGCTCCATACAGCTCTTACACTCTTCAGCTAGTTGAATAGAAAAAATGTCGTTTGAGCTTAATTTATCACAGCATCAATCAAACCGAAAAATCAAGGTTCAGTGGCCGATCAAGCAACAACAATCTCCACAATCACCTTTCAAGTCGAGAACATTTTATTCTATTATTCATATAACTAAGCTCCCAATTGAAAAGGGAAATGAATGCTACAATGATTGATAGATTTCATTTCAAATTTGTGAAAAAGCTCTAAATCTTCTGATTTTTAAGGTCCAAGATGGCTCCTCACAATAAATTCCAATTTTGCCAAGGTTCCACCAAATCTTCAAATACGTTTCCATCACATACTATTATACCAAGATATACAACTAAAACAAGCCAGTAAATCAAGCTCCCACTGTGAAGTGGATTTATCTCATACAAATAACATAAAACACTACTTTTTTTATTTGGCTATATGTAATTAGGGAAATAATTGAAATACACAATTTCAAAATTGGGCTAAAAAGTCATACCCACTTGTTTCTGGAATCTGCATAACATTTGTCAGGAATAACACCAGCCCAAGGCTTCATTTTTTGGCAATGCCGAAGGCTTTTAGCTCTGAAGGCAGTAGAAAATTTCGAATCCCATCTCAAGTTCTTGACCAATAAACACAAATCCTGTGGAAAACCAAAAAGATATAAAAAAAATTTTTGATAGGTTGAATAATTAAACATGATTATGCATAAATCACAAACACCACTGGCCAAATTATGAAGAGATGGGGAGAGAGAGATAGGTTGCCTGATGACTTGTTAGGGTCTCTATTTTGCAGGGTAGAGGATTCGTCTACCATAGCTGCAGCTACTATGAAGCATAGTTGACTGAAAGAAGCTGGAGCGTACCTACTCTACAAGTCAAATGTTATTCCTTCCCCAAGACCATAATCGGATTTCTTCCTGAAAACAACCACAAGAAGCTTTAAATTAGAGAAATCTTGAACAAATAGCACTCAAAATGTCGCAAATGATAGAATAATACTTAATATGCAAACCCTAAAGAATTTCTTACAGGAAAATGAGGCAATAGCCCAGGGTAATATGAAGCATCGGCAGCAAACAATAATCATGGATGATAGCAAACGATAAGTAGGTGACCATTTAAACAAGGAAAAGGAAAAGGGATAAAGAGAAGGCAGAAACAAATTTGGGCGTTTAGGGTTGCACAAGAAGAACATAAAAACTCTTATAACAAGAAATGCGCAATTAAATCTAACGAAGAAATCTGGGGATTAGAGATGATGGATACCCTTCATACGTTATTTACATTACCTCCGCTGATGTAGCTCCGGGGCTCAGGTTTGGGTGTCGAACGAACAGAAATTTAGGAAACTGAGTAAAAATCACAAAAATCACAGGTGTACAAACAGAAATAAAGAAACACGGAAATTAGTACCTCGCAATCGCTTTCGAAGAAGGAAAAATACCGGAGAATTTGTCGCAGAGCGGGAGATCAGAGAAAATACAAAGCTGGAGAACGAAGGGTAGAGAGGGAGGGGGAGAGGGAAAGAGAGGATGTAGAATGAAGTGTACGATGGAAGCTAGGAGTGCCGGGTTAGATACGAAATGGGTCGGGTGAGATCCGCGAGAATCAAAAATGGACTACCCGATTGCAAAGGCACAAAAACGACGTCGTTTTGCATTCTAAATTAACTAAACGACATCGTTTTTACAACGTAGAATAAATAGTTCCCAAGTTATTCACTGTTATAATATAGGAAACTGATATGCAACTTCAATATCCAGGAAACCTATTCCACATCTCCCACCAAATTCACCTCCCCTCTCCACCCCCATCCCCACCCCCACTACCACATCATCCTCGTCAACTCCGACTGATGATGCAACCTTGATAAGTGCATTTTGCGCACTTATTTAAGGCCTTTGAACTCGTAATATTTATGTTTTTTATATTTAATTCCTACTTAATTTGAGTATTTATTTTATTTTAGGAGAAAATTTGGAATAAGAAGGAGTTTGAGCAAAAATAAAGGAAAATTGATCAAAAGAAAGAAGGAGATATCAAAAGAAGGAAAATTTCCAAATTCATGGACGAAAATGTGAATACGGTAAAGATTGAGGACGAATTTTGACCTAGATAAAAGTGGAATTTAGACGTGGCTATTTCTAAATAAATTGTAGATATTTTCGTCTAGTTTCCACAGGAATTTGAATCGCCTCAATCAGACATCATATGAAGAAGTTATGACCGAAATAGTAAATATTGTCATTTATTCAGGTTTTGTGGCGTGATTCTAATTAGACTAGGACTCCAATTATGGTATACTTTTGGGCTCCTCCTTACACACGAAATTGGAGTATTCTTGGGACCTTTTTAGGGCTATAAAAAGAGGTTAAGAGTAAAGAAAAAGGGAGGCTGGAGGACACAGAGGCCACGAAAGTGGGAGCAAAAATTGGGGGAATTCTTGGAGAATTGAGGAGGAAGTTCATCATTGAAGATTCAAATTAACTCCTCAAGTTCTACCGGGTTATGACTTCCTTTTATTGTTTTTATTCTTACTTTTACAGCATGTTAGGCTAGATTTTCAGTAGCATTAAGGTTAGATGAAGCTTTTCGATTGATTGTTGTTTTTGGATTATTGAATTGACGTTACGACGTATATTTACTGTTGAGTTTTTAATATTGATTTATTCATTCATAATTGTTTGATCGCCAGTTATTGAATACTTGTGACTTGTCTTGTGAATCGAGAGATCCTTGACAAGTTAGACCAATATATTAGAAACCATGGGGTCCGATCGGGGACTAGAGTACCCCGGTGCTTTATGTTACATTCCCACGTTTTCTTAATTCCTGTTAATGCATTTGTGTGTGTTGATAATTACCATAGAGATATAGGTAGTTTGCACGCATGAATAGATTGAGCTCTACTCGAGAGAGATTGCTCGATAAAATTGGAAAACGGTATTCAAAAGTAAACTGCGTTGTCAATTTGATAATTCGAACAATAATTAGAAGAAAAGTGGATTCGAAACCTTGATGCTCGTCTTTTCTCGTTCTATCAACTTTCGCCATCGTGTTTAGTTCAATTTAATTTTCTAATTTTCGCTTTTTATAATTTTCGCTTATTTTAATTGTTAGTTTAATTTTAGTATAAAAACCTTATCTTTAATCAGTTTCGGTTAAGGCTAGTTTAATTAAACGTGAAATACACAGTCCTCGTGGGTACGATACCCGGACTCTAAAAAGTCCACTTTATTCCTTGCGCGACCCGTACACTTGCAGTGTGGGATATATCGCCAGCAAACCTCTGTGGAGATCCTGTCCACGGCCTCTTCTACCATGCCGAATGCCGGCATCTATGAGCCCAATAGTCATCAGTTGTGAACGCAATTCCCTTTGCGTGTTCAATATGCACACCATCCTCAGCACTGTTTGACTCTTCAGCATCAGGGCCTAATTTTACATAAGTTTCTCATTTCGGGTTTAACTTAACAAAAATCCTATCAAATACACGCTGGAATAAAATAATATGCAATAACCCAATTGAAAGACTATAAAGTATTTCATCCATCGTAAAACTACTTATTAAGGAATAGAAACTCAGAAATACATTTATAAACACGAAATTGCAAACAGACAACATGAATTCCACTCAGAAATGTAAATAAGCGGGTTTTTTTCCCAATCAAGATTCGAGTAAAGAGACTCCTCGATAAAGAATATGTAACACCCGCCCCAGTACGTCCAGCGGCATCGTACTAGGAAGGGCGTTACCTGCGTGACGTCACCGAGCTAACACATTTACAAACGTTTTACAAAAACCCCAAAACGATAATTTGCATATATATATCTAACGTGATAGCTCTAAAAGTTATATTACAAAAGAGATTGCAAAAGAGTGCTTTTGTATACACATGACCCCAAAATCTTTTTCCTTCCGTTTCTACACGTCGGCGAGCTCACGCGTGAGAGGATCGAGCGCCACCTCGACACGCCTCCTACTCGCGACATCATCTAAAACATAAGAAAGAACACACGTGAGTCATAAAGACTCGATGGGAAGAGACACAATGCACATGAACATCACATATCACTTAGGGCCCATTGCAGAATCGTAATGTGTTAGCATTGGCACCATTTTAAACATTTGGCGGCCTCGTAACATCATCGGGCGTGGGTCCCCGTGAAGGCCATACTATCGGTTATTGGGGCGTAGGTCCCCATTCGACCGACGTATCATTCGTTGGGCGTGGGTCCCCATATTTGGCGAAAACATAACATTAACGCAACACATGATAGGCAATCCAATCCAATCACGCATGACATATGAGCACACATGGACGAGACATTCATAGCATAGCATTTGGCAACAACATAAGCATATCATGAACTAAGGTTAGGAAGCACCTAACCCTAGGAAATCCCCCTAACAAGCTAACCATGTCCTACTTCACCAAAGCTAGGAAATTAGCCAAAGAAACTTGCATACATAGCTATCTAAGGATCATTCATGTCTCCACTTACCTCCTACATAGATATTCTATCTCAAACCTACCTCAAAGGACAAGAAACCAAGTTAGGAGATTGGTTGGATGATATCTCTTCTCCCTTCCCTCTTCTCTTCCTTCCTTCCTCTTGCTTCCAAGATAGTAACTAGGATTGGAGCAATGATCCACAAGCCAAATACCAAGCCAAAGTCTCAAAATCACCCTTGAACTTCTTCTCTAGGGTTTTGGGGAGTTGGGGGTCGAAAATGATGGAAAAACCCCAAGCCAACGTGTTAAACCCAATCCAGCAGTTTCTGCCGACTTAAAATTACTGGCCGTAACTCTATCTTTCTGGTAGTAACTACAAAATTCTGACGTAACCCATGAAACTCTGACGTAACCTTACGATCTGGCCGTACTCAAAGAACATCTGGCCAGTAATAAAGTCTCTGTAAATCCATGCATCTCACCCTTCAATAATTACGGTAGTAATACATAACCCTTACGGTAGTAACCCATATAATCTGACCGTATCTCCAAATCATCTGCCGTAATTACCTCTCTGTAAATTTTGGCACATTTCCTCATTCCACAAATTACGGCCGTAACTATCTTACTTTACGGTAGTAACCCGATAATTACTGGCCAGTAACCCATCAACTTACGGTAGTAAACCTCGATCTGCGAATTTTGTAGCGGCCCGTTAGCGCTCGGGAGCCGTTTCGACACTTAATACCATACATAGCATCACCACGAAGTCACCAAGGGTCCAAACACATATTCACCACCTCACGATCATACATAACATCATAAATCACATGCATAAGCGGATGGGATATTACAATCTACCCCCTTAAATAAATTTAGTCACAGAAATTGTTACCTGTAAAGAGTTCTGGATAATGATTCCTCATATCATCTTCTCGTTCCCATGTTTCTTCTTCCATTGTTGCGCTCATCCATAGGACACGAACCAACGGTATCTGTTTGCCTATAGCGTTTCGCTCAGAGCAATAATTTGCAACGGTTTCTCCTCGAATGACAAATCCGGTTGAATGTCAAGTGGAGGATCCGGTAGCACATGAGATGGATCTGGCGGATACTTCCTCAGTCGAGACATGGAATACATTATGGATACGATCCATATCGTGAGCAAGCTACTGGCGATAAGCAACCTCCCGATTCTCTCAAGAATCTCATACGAACCAATATATCGGGCGTCAATTTCCCTCGTTTACCAAATCGAAGAAGCGGATTTGATAGGAAATTAATAAAGACCTTTTCACCGACTTAATTCAAGTGGGCGGCGACGAGTATCGACATAACTTTTACGGCGATCTGTGAAGCTCTCATTGACCTTTAATCTTCTCGACCGCCGAAATCATATCTTGGATCATTTCGCCGCATATCCTTCATCTCGCCGATCTCGTCCCAATGTAATCGGTGACCTACACTTAGTCCATCTGACGCTTAAATGCGGGGCATCCCAATGGAAGTATGGTATTTGTTGTTGTCGCAAATTCAATCAGCGGAAGGTAACGATCCCAAACCAGTGAAAATTCCAAGGCACAAGAACGCAGCATATCTTCTAACGTTTGGATCGTCCTCTCGGATTGTCCATCCGTTTGGGGATGAAACGCCGTACTGAATTGAAGTTTCGTCCCTAACACCAACTGCAACTCCTTCCAGAAATGAGATAAGTACCTCGGGTCACGATCCGAAGTAATTGTAGCTGGCACGCCATGTAACCGAACAATCTCTTGCACATAGAGTCGAGCTAACTGCTCCATCTTAAACGTCATATTGATAGGTAAGAAATGAGCAGACTTTGTGAGTCGATCGACGATAACCCATATAGCATCACACCCTTTACTCGTCCGTGGAAACCCACTCACGAAGTCCATCGTGATGTCATTCCATTTCCATTCGGGAAGTGGAAGTGGTTGGAGAGTTCCTGCTGGTCTCTGATGTTCGGCTTTCACTTGTTGGCAAATCAAACACTTTGCCACAAATGTTCCGATGTCTCGTTTCATTCTGGGCCACCAATAAAGCATCCGAATCTCCCTATACATCTTGGTGGAGCCGGGATGAAGTGTATCTGGCGTCATATGTGCCTCGTCACAAATCTCTCGTCGGAGGCTATCGGTCATCGGGACATAATACTGGTCTTTGTATTTGAAATCCATTCGACACTTGATATTACGGTCTTGGCTTCTCAATGAGTCGTTTCTTCCTTTTGATTGCCCAATCATCGATTTCTGCCCATCCTTAATCCGATCCAACAACGTCGATTGAAGAGTCATGGCCGCCAATCGGGCTTCTTCTTGTTCCAGGATCTCTAAATCTAACTTCTCCATCTCTCGTTGCAACTCTCGAGGTCGTCGTTTCGGCTCTTTCCGACTTAAAGCATCGGCTACCACATTGGCTTTCAGGGATGGTATTGAATCGAACAATCATAATCCTTCACCAACTCTAACCAACTTGGCGTTGGCGCATGTTGAGATCTTTACGGGTGAAGAAGTACTTCAAACTCTTGTGATCCGTATAAATCTCACATTTCACCCCATAAAGATAGTGTCTCCAAATTTTCAACGCAAATACGATCGCGGCTAGCTCCAAATCGTGCGTAGGATAATTACGCTCATAACTCTTCAGTTGGCGGGAAGCATACGCAATCACTTTCTCATTCTGCATCAATACACAACCGAATCCTTGATAAGAAGCATCACTGTAAAGCGTAAACACACTAACACCATCCGGGATTGCTAACACTGGTGCCGTTGTGAGACGAGTCTTCAACTCCTGAAAACTACGTTCACACTCGTCCGTCCACCGGAAAGATACATTCTTTCGGGTTAGGTGTGTAAGAGGCACCGCAAGCTTAGCGAAATCCTTCACAAAACGACGGTAGTATCCTGCTAAACCCACAAAACTACGTACTTCAGTGGGAGTAGTCGGTTGTAACCCTTTGCACCGCATCAATCTTACTAGGGTCTACAGAAATGCCTTCTTTTCTCACGACATGACCAAGAAACACCACTTGTTCCACCCAAAAGTCACACTTCGAAAATTTCGCATACAACTTCTCTTCCCGAAGTGTTTGTAAAACAATCCGAAGATGCTGCTCGTGCTCCTCTCGAGTCTTGGAGTAGATCAAGATATCGTCAATGAAGACAATCACAAACTTGTCTAAGTACGACTTGAAGACCCGATTCATGAGATCCATGAAAGCTATAGGGGCATTCGTCACTCAAAGGGCATAACGAGAAACTCAAAGTGCCCATATCGAGTACTAAACGCCGGCTTTGAAATGTCATCTTCCTTAACCTTCACCGATGATACCGGACCGTAAGTCAATCTTCGAGTAAACCGAATCCGAAGTTGATCCAATAACTCATCAATACGAGTACTTGGTACTTATTCTTGATCGTCACCTTGTTCAACTCCAGAATCCATACAAAGCCGCATCGAGCCGTCCTTTTTCTTAACAAACAAGACCGAGCACCCCAGGCGAAGTACTCGGTCGAATGAATCCTTTACGCATCAAATCATCCAATTGCGTTGAGTTCTTTCAACTCGATTTGGAGCCATCACGATCTGAGTCTTAGAGATCGGAAGTGTTCGGTACAACTTCAATAGGGAACTCTACTTCTCGAGTTGGTGGTAACCCTTCAAGATCGCCGGGAAGACATCAAGAAACTCACATACCACCGGAACCGATGATGGTGTCTTAACTTCCTTCAGATCCATACTATACATCCTCACCACGTATGCACCACACCCATGCTCAATGAGTTTCCAGCCTTCATCGAGGAGATAACAACCCTAGTCGACCGTTCCAACCTAGGGAATGAAACAACCTCACCATCTGGAAACTTAAGAGCACGCTTAGAACAATCCAAAACTATGCGATGTTGCGTTAGCCAATCCATTCCGAAAATAACATCAAAATCTTTAACTTCCAAGGCAATGAGATTAGCTAACGTCTCACACTCCCTAACTTGCACCATAACAGGACGGATAATACCACACAAAGACACGACTCAACCTCAGTAGGTCCAATGACATCCATAGGAGACCGTAAAGGTATCGGACTCATTACTAACCGACGGGCATACAACATGGATATAAATGAATGCGTAGCTCCAGAATCAAACAATGCATATGCGGGAGTAGTAGAAATATAAGCGGTACACTGCAATCACATCGGCTCTCTGGAACATCGGATTGAGCTATAGCAAATACCATCTCTGCCGGCCGCTGAGACCGTGATGCTTGATTCTTCGCCTCGGGCAATTCCAACAATGTGCCCTTCCTTCCCACACCGTAACATCGGTCGTGCCAGAAATAACATCGCCCGTATGAACGCTTCCCACATGTCGAGCCTTTGCGTTGGGGGCGAAGAACCGGTCCCTTCTTCGTAGAAGATTGAGATGAAGAAGTAGTATCCGCGAGCCTCTTGTAGTTGACTGTAATTGAACCCCTGCCTCGGCCCGAAAGTTTGAACCTCGTCCGGTTACGGTAGAAGAACGCTTGAGCAGTATTGGTAGCCGAGCCTTGGGTCGATTGAGCCGCTGAATTGGTTGGCCTCGACCTAGACGAGCTTGCACAATTCTAGCTTCCGCCTTCTCGGCTACATAAGCTCGTTCAATGTCTCCGCATAACTCGTGGTCGAAACACTCGCCAATGCGCACATCACGAGCCAACTCGGTTTCAACCCGCCACAAACCGAGCTATCTTCGGCTAGGCGTATCAACCATATAAGTAGCAAAGCGAGCCAACTCCTCAAACTTCTTCCCATAAGCCATCACCGTCATATTCCCTGCGCCAGCTGAATAAACTCATTCGGTTTCTCATTCTTCGCGACCTCAGAAATACTTGCGCAACAACGCCGCACAAAGTCACCCAAGTCACTACCCATATCGCACCATCCGCCGTCTCTTCCCTCTTGATCAAGTCCCACCAAAACGGCCGAACCCCTAAGCATAAAAGTAGCCACAGTTCACTGCTCGAGAATCGGGAATATGTGCATACTCAAACATCCTCTCAATAAATGCCTGGCAGTTCGGCATCAATTGGGTCCCTAGCATCCTCAAAAGGCGGAGGTTCAAGCGAGTCGGAACGATCGTAGCCATCTCCCTATCTCGATCTTCCTTCGCCTTATCCCCTCAGGAAGTAGCCAGTATTGCTACCACCAACAACCGTGGTTATTCGACTTGCATCATCTGTTGCATCATCTGCGATTCTTTGCTCAACCAATCGCGTAAGCCTCTCTATAGTAGTTGCACGATCATCGCCATCTATCATCCAGGAAGACAAAAGGAAAAATACCGCATCGATTATCCAACCCTAACATATAACTCTCATAACATCATATCGAGGCGAGCATAAGCAAAGCAACTCAATCTCATACAAACTCATATAACATATACAATACCTTGGAGGGCATAAAAATCCTTCAACGTCTGCGGAGATTAGGGAAGTAATTGCTCAAATACCACCGCCAGTAACACTGCAAGACGCCCGATGCAAGTGACATCGTACTAGGAAGAGCGTTACTGCGTGGCGTCACCGAAACTAACACATTTACAAGCGTTTTACAAAAACCCCAAACGATAATTTGCATATATATCTAACGTGATAGCTCTAAAAGTTATATTACAAAAGAGATTGCAAAGAGTGCTTTTGTATACACATGACCCCAAAATCTTTTTCCTTCCGCTTCTACACGTCGGCGAGCTCACGCGTGAGAGGATCAAAGCGCCACCTCCAAACCGCTCCTACTCGCAAAGATCATCTAAAACATAAGAAAGAACACACGTGAGTCATAAAGACTCGATGGGAAGAGACACAATGCACATGAACATCACATATCACTTCCGCCCATTGCGAATCATGTGTTAGCATTGGCGCCATTTTAAACATTTGGCGGCCTCGTAACATCATCGGGCGTAGGTCCTCCGTGTGAGGCCATACTATCGGTTATTGGGCGTAGGTCCCCATTCGACCGACGTATCATTCGTTGGGGCGTAGGTCCCCCATATTTGGCGAAAACATAACATTAACGCAACACATGATAGGCAATCCAATCCAATCACGCATGACATATGAGCACACATGGGCCGAGACATTCATAGCATAGCATTTGGCAACAACATAAGCATATCATGAACTAAGGTTAGAAGCACCTAACCTAGGAAATCCCCTAACAAGCTAACCATGTCCTACTTCACCAAAGCTAGGAAATTAGCCAAAGAAACTTGCATACATAGCTATCTAAGGATCATTCATGTCTCCACTTACCTCCTACATAGATATTCTATCTCAAACCTACCTCAAAGGACAAGAAACCAAGTTAGGAGATTGGTTGGATGATATCTCTTCTCCTTCCCTCTTCTCTTCCTTCCTTCCTCTTGCTTCCAAGATAGTAACTAGGATTGGAGCAATGATCCACAAGCCAAATACCAAGCCAAAGTCTCAAAATCACCCTTGAACTTCTTCTCTAGGGTTTTGGGGGAGTTGGGGTCGAAAATGATGGAAAAACCCCAAGCCAACGTGTTAAAACCCAATCCAACAGTTTACGCCGACTTAAAATTACTAGTAGAACTCTATCTTTTCTGGTAGTAACTACAAAATTCTGGCCGTGAACCCATGAAACTTACGCCAGAACTTACGATACGGCCAGACATTCAAAGAACATACGACCGTAATAAAGTCTCTCTCAGAATCCATGCATCTCACCCTTCAATAATTACAGTAGTAATACATAACCCTTACGGTAGTAACCCATATAATACTGGCCGTATCTCCAAATCATACTGGTAGTAATTACCTCTGTAAATTTTGGCACATTTCCTCATTCCACAAATTACGGCCGTAACTATCTTACTTACGGCCGTAACCCGATAATTACGGCCGTAACCCATCAACTTACGGCCGTAAACCTCGATCCTGCAGAATTTTGTAGCGGCCCCGTTAGCCGCTCGGGAGGCCGTTTCGACACTTAATACCATACATAGCATCACCACGAAGTCACCAAGGGTCCAAACACATATTCACCACCTCACGATCATACATAACATCATAAATCACATGCATAAACGGACGGGATATTACAGAATACTTCAATCTAAACCAGATTATTACTCACATGCAAAACTACAAACAAAGCGAATCCCAATGACGAGGAAATTTTGGGGAAAAGACTCCAAAGGCAAAACTTCCTGTGACGTGTGGTGAAGTGTTGAGTGCTCAACCAAAATCTTGGGCTCCTTCGGGCTTTGAGAACCACCCCGTTGCCTCAAAGAGGAAAAGTCATAATCTTTTCCAATCTGAATAGTAGATGATCAAACCAACGACGCTATTTGTTTGCTTACGCGAGAAGGCATACTGCCATTTGTGTTGGCATTGGGTCCCATGGCATGCATGCCGAAGAGGAAAACGAGACTTAAAATATGCATGTCATTTGCTCAAACAAAAAGCCTCTACCAAAACCTTCAGCTGAAGAACAAAAATGGACAGCAGATTGCAACTAGTACAAAGAAAATGGGCAAATAAGAAGGTCAACTCGTAAGCAGCTCTTTTTGAGTTTCAAGTTTTAGTTTTGAATTCATTTTAATGTTTCTAGTCCTGGGGGTAGAAAGAGAATACAAGGATGTGTGTTCTGTAAAGATGTGCGTTCCGTATTTCAACTTTTCCATTGAAAATACTCTACTGTTTTTGAGTTTTCTTCATAAAAGTTTTTCATGTATTCAAAATTGCATTTTCAAAAATGAAAGCAAACAAGTCATTGTTTCAAAAAAATGAAAACAACATTAGAACAACAAAGAGAGCAGATCATTTAAATGAGAATTATATTTTCAATGCTTTTCAAAAAAGGGAAGATTTTTTTTTTTTTTAATCTTCTATAGTAAGGAGTAATAATCACAATTTGCATCGTCACCACGAAAACGAGAACTACATTTCCACAACGGTAGAACGTGTCAAATACACACATGGAATTTGGAAGAGGGTAAGTGTTGACCTCTAGAAATGGGGCCCACAGTTACTCCACACCTCTGTCGTCTTCCTTCGTTCACCTGCACGCTAGGACCAATCGCCGGGAGCGTTGACCGTCGATGACCACTGTCTGAGCCGAGAAAACGACAACAGCGGCACAACTTCCGACAACCGCATCAGTCTTCTGCGTTATATCAACGAGATTTTGGCGTGGGCGAAACTATGAAGCCTGAATGGAGGTGGTATGGAGATCCACTCGGAAGAGTTGAAGAGCTCTTGGTGAGTGAATTAATGGAGGATGGGTCATTTTCCTATCAGAAATTCGATCTCTTCTTTCTTCTTCCCACCTTCTATTTATACTACCTCATGTGGGGGTAGCAGATGGAATTGTAATGATGGCCAGCCACGTGTTCACCAGCTGTTGGCTGGGGTCCCATCACAAGGATGGCCGGATGTGACAAGGTACTGTTGGTGTGTACTCTGAAGATTTTGTGAGTAGTTTCACGTCACGTCAATTGCAGACTGTCATTCCTGCGCACGTGGTTGACGTTGACTATCGAGGTGGGGCGCCCTTGCCGAATACGGCCCGCCTTGGCAAGGGTTTATGGGGCGGCCTGGCTTGTAACGACGCCACGTGTCCGGGGGCCACCCGTGGGTCCCTGCACGGCCGCACCGTGCCACGTGTATGGGGCTGCCACCTGTATGAGGGGGCCACTGGCGAGGCCCCTGTATAGCTGTACCAGTAACAGTAAGAGTTCCCTACTAGATCAGTTACCACTATGTTCTCCATCTAGCTTAAGAGCAAAAACACCAAAATGTGCGCATCAAGTAGATTTTCAGATCAGATATTTAAAAAGCATCATCATACTCTATTTTACCTACATCTCTCTCTCTCTCTCTCTCTCTCTGGCTTACTCTTTCCAGCAACCGGCATCACCATCCCGGGGAACTGGTACCCAACGTTTGGCCAACTTTGATTCGAAAAGTTGGCACCATTTGGTACTTATTGTGTATTACCGTGAAGTGTTTGTATTCCAACAGACGAATTAGCTGCTGCAGCCATTAGCATGGGCGGCTGTTGACCAGTTGTGCTAGCATGGCAATTTGTCGTTGGTGCATTGCAAACCGTGACACCATATTGGACTGCAAATACAAGATAACAAAAAGATTAGTTTTTAAGAGCTACTTTCCTTGTTTTACTTTTTCACGTTACTCCCCAAAATCTTTTATCCATACATCCAAGTATCATTTCTCAAAAAATCTCCACCAAACACACACTTTGCATTGCAAGAATGTGGCAAACTGGCAATACTAGAATGGGAAACTAAAAATTATTGACAACTCTCAACTCTGTTCACACAAAAGTTGATTAAACCGAGAGTTGCATACATAAACTACCCTCAAGCCTTTTCAAAGTTGTGATGAATAGTCAACATTTTTGCAAACCATCTAAACTCCAAAGAAGAATTATAATTTTCTAGCATGAAACATACCTTCTCAAACAGACTCAATAAGCCTGATTGGGGACACTTTTTTTTTCAAAGTTTTCCACTTTTTTCAACTTTTTTCTCTCTCCTAAATCAATCACATCCACACATCTCATCACATCCACAAATCTCAACCATTCAACTCCACTCATTCTCTCTCCTCCTTTACATCAAAAACCTTTAAAAAACACTCCCAATCACCCTTAATATCATTTAGAAACCATCAAAACTCCAAAGAAGAATAATAATTTTCTAGCACAAAATATACCTTCTCAAACAGACTCACAATATCATTTTTAACATCTTTTTGAGGCTTCTCGGACATAGAAGCAGGAGCAATTGATGGTGAATCTTTAAATAAATCCTCAATTCCAGGAGCCAAAGCAGAAACTGAAGCTGTCTTATTGTTGTCAGGTTTCTCTGGAGCAGGCTTTTCTGCTGTTGATGATGCATCAGAAGCTGCAGGCGGTCAAATATAATTTTCAAGCTCAAAAAAGCTTAATATCCTTTCTCAACCACTGCAAGATATTTGAAATCATAAACCTCTAAGGCCTTGTTCTATTTGGTGCTAACTAAATCCGCACGCAATTCCGTATACCTCATACTCATTTTCAACCACACACACATTTCCCAAAATAATATTAACCACACATTTTTACACTTTAATACCGCTACGAACAACTAAACCCCAATCAAACAGCGCCCAAGATCGCAAAGTTAACCATTGCCTCCAGCAGCCACCCACTCCTCTCCCCTCCCCCTCCCAAAATAAAAACAAAAATAAAATAAAATAGAAATCAGATCCCCCAAAGCCCAAAACAGAGAGAAGAAATTCTAGAAACAGATGTGCAAAAGATGAAGTAAAATAAATAAAACATTTTTTATTTTATTTTATTTTATTTTTCCCCTAACGGATGAAAGATCAACCAAAATGCGAGCAGCTGACATACAATGGAATCCTGCCCATGAAATATCATATACAGAAGCATCGGCCAAGGAATTTTCACTAGAACCATCCGTGGAAAGCATGTTGAGGAGATCGGCCGCATAATCAACTTTAGGAGGAGAGACAACATCTATGACCTGCTTTGGTGGTTCGGGAGGTGTAACTGGCTCTGTTTTCTGAATCACTTGTTGAGGAGCAGGAGCTGGAGCAATCTGTTTTGCGGAAAAAGAAATTACCTTTCTGGAAATAAAAGAAAGAGCAGCATACAGAAAACCAAAATCATGTTCATAAGCAAGCATATTTTGAAATTCAAGTATCTCGGACTCGAGAATTCAAAAGATGAATAAAGGTTGAGCTGTTGTCTCTTGGGCTGCAGCTAAGCGTGGTTAACTATATTGAAATCGGGAATAATATGTGTACAAAGAGCTAATTCACCTCAAACTCGCTTGTTTTATGAAAAGTAGTCTCTTCATTTGTATCTATTTAAACAGAGTTTACAAGATGTATTTGAGCTCCTTATATTCGGATCATTCAGTGCGCACAGGCTGAATATGAATGTTTCCAGAAGTAAAACCCTAGAATTCTGAAAGATCAACTAGAATCAAAACAGGCCTGCCTAGATTTCAATTGACCCTATTAATATGAGTTGAGATGCTTTATACAAATTATTAAATCAATTAAAATATGAGTTTAGGACATTCCCCTCATCCCCATCCCAAATAATATGCAACTATTAATGGAATCTTCAATGGTTAACTAACCTGAAAATTTCAAGATTGAATTTAGTTGATCAGAAACACATAGAATAGCAAAAAAAAATATTGACAGAAATATAGGTAAAACAGTACAGGTAACAAGGAATATACAACTTAACATGCAGGTTCTGGTCCTTTCGGAAGCACTGGGAGACCGACTCTTGCAGCAGGGATGTTTTCCCTTACTCTGGGCGCTTGAAAGTTCTCGGGACAAGAATTTCTGGAACTGCCACGACCATCTCTTGGTTTTTGCAACTGCATAGAAGCTTTTTCTTCTCGGCCCCTTACAGGTGACTGCTTTCCCATCCTTGGGAATCCATCTCTTCTCTTCATACCTTAATTAAGATTAGACATACCTTGAATCAGTTTTAGATCAAACATTAGTGAAAGTTTCCCATAACGAAAGGAGAGGTCACAGGGTTAAAAATGTTCATACTTAGCATGAACGAAATTCTCAATCCCAACTGTGCCATAATTTGGGGAAAGCTCTGCCTCCTAGTTAAGTATTTGACTTCTCATTTCCTATTGCTTTACAAACAGAAAAATAAATTATTAACAACAGATTTCTGAAGTATCAAATTAATATTTACAGGAAAAATTCACTCCCCGAAAAAGTATTACAATGAATGAATGCAACATGTTGGGGAAGCCATGTATCCAAGTATAGCAGATTGGACCTGCAAAACAGATATAAAAATGATCAGCCAATGCTATAACATGTAGCAATGGTATCAACCGATCGTGCCTACAAGTAGGAGAATATGAAACATCAACAGAAATAACAAAGATTTACAATTAACTACCGCTCTGAGCGGCAGAAGATGAAATTTATCTGGAAGAATGTGGAAGTATACTGAGTGCACTGGATAATTGCAGTAAAACAGCTGCTCGTCTAGAAAAGAGGATTGTTTGAATGAATATCAAGTTGATTGTACTAGAGTCAAATTCATGACCCAGTGGTCAAAAAACAAATGGTTTCGTACTTTACATAATTCCTTGTACACCGACCCTACGGGCTACTCACATGGTGTGTTCCTCGGGCAAACATTTTACTTACCTTTTTGTATAAGTAGCGAAAGACCAATGATATGTGAAACATAATTAGTATTTTTGACAATTTAGTACGTGGTTCAGATCAAAGTTTGACTCTAAACTCATGATTGGCATCAATTTTTTTAAAATTTTTCCACCTTTTTTTATTTTTTTATACATTCTTTCTTTACTCTAAATCAATCACATCTACATATCACGTCACATCCACAAATCTCCACCATTAAATTTCACTCATTCTCTCTCATCTTTTACATTAAAAATCATTAAAAAACACTCCCAATCACCCTTTAAAAGTTAAAAAGAAATTAGATACAGGTAACTTCCAATAAAAACTGCTGCAGCGAACAATACTAGGACTCAAAGATACCGAAAGAGAATTACATATTGTTCCTAGACATCTGTACCCTCAATTCATTTAATAGTTAATACAAACAGTTCCTCATTAAATATAATTTGATGGCCACAGAAAAATACATTTGTGTTTTAAACATTTGTTACATTTAGGGGTGGGCGTTTCGGGTTCGGTTCCGGATAGTTCATTACCCAGAATCGAACCGTAAATTCCGGTTCCTTGAAAAATGGAACCGTTCGGTTCTTTTCAAATGAAGTACCCGTTCAGTTCCGGTTCCGATTCGATTCCGGTTATTTTACGATACATTTTTTATTACTCGAAAAGCACAATAAAAAAATAAAAATTTTAATGCGAAGATAAATATAATCCAAAAAAAGAGATTAGCAATGGCTTAGTTGCAAGCGCAGCTCCTCTCTTTGCAACCAATGTCGCTTCTAGGTAGTAGCAAAGAACTAGGCAAAGAAGTCGCATAATACTAGCAAAGAAGCTTTGCTTAATAGTAGCATTGCCCATGTATATATATTTGTCCGGTTCCAGTTCCCGGTTTTTAGAAAGGATCTGTTCGGTTCTCATTTCGGTTCCGATTCGATTCCGATTCTTAATTTTAAAAAAAAAAACCGTTCGGTTCCGGTTCTTTCGGTTCGGTTCCGGTTCTACCGAGTCGGTTCCGATTTTTTTGCCCATCCCTAGTTACATTCATCGATGCCCCCCCTCCCTCCCCCCCCCCAAAAAGAGTCCTTGAAATCCGGGAAACAATTTAGAGAATTAAGAAACACCGAGGACAAGAAAGACTGCAAAACAATACATCAAAGATGAAAAATTGCATACTATGGAGACAAGAACAGCAAATCTAGAACTAATATATGTGTGCTTGGCATAGAGGTGGCATAGGCATTTGACAACTTGGGCAGTTACCTTAGGCAACTTAGGGTGCGTTCTGTTTGCCGTTTTCATCCTGTTTTCGAAAATATTGAAAACGCGTTCTGTTCATTATTTTTGAAAATCCATTTTCGAAATCGTTTTCAAGATTTGTATAGAAAACACGAAAACGTCTTTTTAACGTTTGTGGCATTTTCTATGTTAAATGTCGAAAATAAGGAAAATGTGTTTTCAGATTTTAAATTTTACATTTATTATGTTTGAGTCTCAAATTTTATTTTTCGTACGTTTCAGTCCCCGACCACCTCCGGAAAAGTCAAACCACCAGATCTAATTGTCAAACCACTAGATCTAGTGGTTTTGTGGTTCTCCACCTGAGAACCACCGTGATGGTGGTTCTCAGGTGGATAACCACTATGTGCAGGTGGTTCTCCACCTCAGAGAACCACCGGCGAAGGTGGTTCTCCGCCTGCAAGTTGGAGAACCACATTTGCCGGTGGTTCTCAACCTCGGAGAACCACCGCAGGTGGTGGTTGGCAGGTGGGGTTGCGGCGTGGGATGGGGTGGGGATAGGGTGAAGATGAGGGCCTATTTGTAATTTTGAAATAGTTTGAGGATCTTTTTGTAAATTTTATTATACGAAATTGTATTTTTGTAAAAGTATAAACAAAACGTATTTTCTATTTTCCTTTCTCAAAAATAATTGTTCAAAACAACAAACCAAACGCATTTTCAATTTTCTCAAAACAACAATTGAAAACAGAAAATACCAAAATATTTTCGAAAATGAAAACAAAAAATACAAGACAAACAGAACGCCCCCTTATTTTTTTAACCATGCAATGCCCACAGATGATGAACCTACAACCATGAACAACCCAACCCAACAAAATATCAAATCATTTACTTCTTGAATATTGAATTATTTTACTTAACGTGTTAGGATATGTGTAAAAATGGATTTTTATGTGTTTTTATGTGATATAGGAGAGAGAATGAGTAGAGTTGAATGGTGGAGATTTGTGTAGTACAGGTAGGTTTCACGAGATATGTGGATGTGAAATATGAGAGAGAATTAGTGGGGTTAAAAAGAATGTGTAAAAATATATAGAAGAACGGGCGCTAAGTTACAACCTAAGTTGACTATGGACTTGATATATTCGAACATAAAGAGCTTGTTTGAATGCTTCTATAATAACTACTACTACACGAAGTAACTCACACCCACTGTCTACAGAAAAATATTGACCGGAAGCAACTTTCAAATGTGTAGTTAAAAAGTAGACAAAATTTTTTAAAAATATATAAAAAATTGGCGTCGCATCAATGAAATGGTTTTTAAAGGATCTATAACAAATAAGCTCTAGATATACTTTCTGAAAAATCCATCATGTACACTCGGATGAGTGGTTTATTATTGGCCTTTTGAACAATAAGTACTTGCTTTTCAATTTTTGTATTTTAGCACAAGACTTCAAGACCTCAATGAAAGTATTTCTTATGAAGAAAGTGAGATATAAGACGATATCATCATTGTTGTAAAAATCAACAAATTTACATGTCATTCAAACAAAAAAAAGAAAAAAAAAATATTTACATCTGGAGAAAATCTTCAATAAGTTGTTGGATCAACAACCATGTAAGATAGTACAACCGTCTCACGACAAGTTCTCACCTTGACACTGAACCCGTATCCCACCAATTAAGTGGGAAAACAATTCAACTAATCTTAAAGCCTGTATAACAACTAACAATTTTTTATTTTTTTTTGGTAGTAAAGATTGTCTGCATTCCATAGAATCAACATTCACCAATGGCATGTAACCTTTGGTTTACCCCGCGCTAAACAAAATCAATTGTTACAGGATTGTCACCTCTACCATTTAAAATCTTCAATAAGTTGTTGGATCAACAACCATGTAAGATAGTACAACCGTCTCACGACAAGTTCTCACCTTGACACTGAACCCGTATCCCACCAATTAAGTGGGAAAACAATTCAACTAATCTTAAAGCCTGTATAACAACTAACAATTTTTTTTTTTTTTTTGGTAGTAAAAGATGGTCTGCATTCCATAGAATCAACATTCACCAATGGCATGTAACCTTTGGTTTACCCCGCGCTAAACAAAATCAATTGTTACAGGATTGTCACCTCTACCATTTTTGCCTACAGAGATAGCTTAAGATTCCCACAAATATTACGCGTAACAACATTTTCTAGTTTTCATGTTTGGTCATTTTTTCCTTTCTAAACACTCGATCCCCCATCGTGAACATGTAGAAAATTTACAAGTACAAATCTCACGCACAAGTAATGTAACGCCCCGCTAAAATCTCGTCACGATTTTATATGATTTCGTATGTTTATCGTTTGTGTTTTTGGGAATGGATCGAGATGATGTGAATATGTCGTGAGATGGTGTTGATGGATATGACATGTTTAGGATGTGTTTTGGGTTGCCCAATGTATGTTGGAACTAGGTATGGTCGCCGGGAATGAGCCGGAAGAGAAATACAGAAAAACTGGTATTTACGGCCGTAATTTTGGTATTTACGGCCGTAAATGTGGTAGTTACGGCCGTAAGGCTTATAGTTACGGCCGTAATTCAAGAATGAGGGTTAAAGGGCTGATTTTCTGCTGGTCGCGTGACCGGAAGCGCTGGTCGCGTGTGCCTAGTTACGGCCGTAATGAATTGAGTTACGGCCGTAAGTTTGGTAGTTACGGCCGTAATTTATTGAGTTACGGCCGTAATTTTGGAATTTACTACCAGTAATAGGATATTCTGGTAGTAATTTTAAGTCGGCAGATATGGATTTTTGGTCAAAAGTCACTTTTCTTGGTGGTTATCCTCATTTTGAGCTAAGCATACATCTAAGACATTTTGAAGGTCCTCCATCTCTAGAAATCCATCCACATATCATACTTGTATCAAGTGTTGGCCTAGAAGATCAATCAAGTTCTTAAGGAGCAAGGTGAAGAAGCAAGCAAGTCCATCCTCTACCTAGTTTTCCTTGGTGGTCCTATCTTTCTAAGGTGGGTAGTAGAGCACTTAAAATGTTTTGAGGTAAGATCATGCCCTAATATTGGTTGGTTTGCAATAAATAGGTAAGGAGACAATTGTTAGGGTAGGATTGATGATGTTGATGCTTTGGTTGAGTAGATATGACTATAGAGTTGGTATAGCATATAGATACTCAATTTGGGGGTTTGTAGGATCTTGATGTTTATGAACCCATTTCATGTTAATATGCATATGATATTACATGTGTTTATTTATGTATAGACATTGAAGCATGGTCATGCATGAAAAACGAGGAATAGGGTTGCCAACCAAATGTTTATATCATGTTCGTCTCACAAAGGTTGGAGACAATTGGCCCAAATGGAGGTCCCTCAAAGGATTGGGGTCTGGCCAATTAATGTATAGTTGAATTCAAAGTTATGAAAGAATAGAAAAGGAATCGCTCTCCACGAGCTTAACAGATCTCATATATATATACTAATGTCATAACCCTAACAATACACCATAAGCCGTCATATAATACTAGAAGAACAAAAAAAACCCTACACACTTAACCTAGCATAGGCCGGGGGAGATAGGCCCACGAGAAGCCCACGGCTTTCTTAACACTCCCCCTCAAGCTGGAGCATACAAATCAAACATGCCCAGCTTGAAACACAAGGTCAAAAAGCATACGAGGAGAGGCTTGGTGAAGATATCACCCAACCGATCTTCGACTTCACATATGGAGTAACAATCGCTTTGACATCATCAAATCACGAATAAGGTGACAATCAACCTCGATATGCTTGGTGCGCTCGTGAAACACTGGGTTGCTTGCTATAAATATTGCCGCTTTATTATCACAATACATCGGCATAGGAGAGGTTATCATAATACCCATCTCAGACAAAAGGGAACGAACCCAAATCATCTCACAGATGTGCCATAGCTCGATATTCAGCCAAGACTTGATCTAGCCGCAACATTTTGCTTCTTACTTCGCCAAGTAACAAGATTACCACCAACTAAGTACAATACCCAGGCGTTGACCGACGATCGGTGGAGTCACACCTAATCGAGATCTGAGAATCCACTAATATCGATATCTTTGTGAAGGCCGATAAAGAAGTCCCTTTCAGAGAACCCTTCAAGTATCGTAAATCAATCACAAAGATTCCAATGAGGAACGCGAGGATGCATAAACTTACTAACAATACTAACAGCATAAGTAATATCAGGGCGAGTCACCGTTAGATAGATGAGACGGCCAACAAGGCGTCGATATCTACCCGAATTAGGAAACACCTCCCCCTGTTCGGCATCTAGCTTCATTGTAGGATCCATAGGCGATTTATAGGCTTTGAACCGAAGCCAGTCTCGATAAGTAGATCCAACACATACTTACGAGAGAGATTAAGGCCATTACAGAAGCGAGCAACCTCTATCCCAAGGAAATAACGAAGGAGGCCTAAATCTTTTGTATGGAATCTAGCCCTAAATATTCCTTCAAAGCGGAAATACCCGGCAACATCACTTCCAGAGAAATTATAATATCGCCCACATAGACAATGAGAATAATGGTACCAAGAGGAATGCCGAACAAACAATGAATGATCACATACCTTGAATCTGGCGAAGGGCAAACCGGAGAACCAGAACTAAACCGATCAAACCACGCGACGGGCGACATTGTTTCAACCCAGTAAATCGCCTTTCTTCACTTACACACCATATGTTCTTGGCCTGGAACAACAAACCAGGGGCTGCTCCATATAAACCTCTTCATGTAACACGCCATGCAAAAAGGCATTTTTAATATCCAATTGATATAAAGGCCACCTCTTACAAACAAAGAATGTAGAGCAAGATTCGGATGAATTAAGCCGAGCAATCGGAGAAAAGGTCTCCATATAATCCACCCCATAAGTCTGAGTATACCCTTTGGCAACCAAACGAGCCTTCAAGCGTTCTACAGAGCCATCTGGTAAATACTTAACCGTATATACCCATCGACATCCTACCGTTGTTTTTCCAAAGGGGGCGGGGTCAAATCCCAAGTCTTATTCTCATGAAGAGCGAGATATTTCCTCCGTCATGGTGACTTCCAACCAGGAAGCTAGTGCCCGAGTAAGAGAAGATGGGACCGAAACAGAAGATATGGACAATGCAAATGTACGAAAAGCAGGAGCAACACGATGAAATGAAACAAACTGAGATATAGGATGGGTTGTTTTGGACCTGGTTCTTCTAGCAATGGGTTCTACATCAACACTCTCGATCTGAGCAGCAGGAGCCTCTGTAGAGGATGATGATTGGTTCAAAGGCAATTCACCTGCAGTGTCTTTTCTCACAGTGCGACGATGATATTGAGCATAAATGGGCATATCACGCAAAGTAGTAAGTGGAACACGACCTGACACTTCCTTGACAAAGATCACAAGGGACAAGCTGGGACAGAACGCATTTGGAGGAGATGGACTAAGAAGCTCCCCACGACGACAAGATACTAACTCTGAATCAAATTGCTGCCCAGAAGAGGAAAAATAGGATGTAGACTCAAAGAATGTGACATCAGCACTAACATAATACTGATGGGTAACAGGATTATAACAACGGTACCCTTTTTGCGTGCGGGAATAGCCAACGAATACACACTTGACAGACCGAGGGTCCAACTTGTCACGACCAGGGCTGAGAACATGGACAAATGCGACACAACCAAACACTCTAGGTGGAACATGATAGGTCTTTTGACCAGGGTACAACAACTGGAAAGGCGATCGCTTAGCAAGGGACGTAAGATGGCATACGATTAACAAGGTAATTAGCTGTAAGAACAGCGTCAGCCCAATATGGTTTAGGAACTCCCATAGCAAACATCATAGTACGAGTAACATCTAGTAAATGACGCAATTTACGTTCAGCAACCCCATTTTGTTGCGAGGTATATGGGCAAGTGGTTTGATGAATAATCCCTCGATCTTCACAAAAGGATTTGACACACGATTGGGTATATTCTAAGGCATTATCGGCCGAAATATTTTAAGTTTAGTATGGAATTGGGTCTCAATTTCATTGTAGAAATTTGAAAGAATACGAGGTAACTTCGGTCACGATCTTTTAACAAATACAGACACGTCATTCGTGAATAATCATCGACAAATACCACAAAGTAAAGAAAACCAGACAAACTTTTATTTCTTGCAGGACCCCAAATGTCCGTATGGACTACATCAAATGGACACAACGACCGTTTATCAATCCTATCGTGAAACGTACTACGGTGATGTTTTCCCAATTGACACGCTTCACACTCTAAAACAGACATAGGACTCAAATTAGGAATTAACTGTCGTAATTTAACAAGAGATGGATGACCAAGACGACAATGCCACTGAAGTGGCGACACAGATGCACTCAGGGCAGACGCAGACCTAGACTCCTCAACATCCAACACATATAATCCATCGCGCTCATATCCCGAACCAATCATCATCTTCGTCTGGAGGTCCTGAAAAACACAACCAGTAGCGGTGAAAGTTATAGAAGCGCTTTAGAGCTTTAGTAAGAGCACTAATGTAAACAAGGTTAAATGAAAGATTTGGTACATAGAGGCCCGATTTCAACTCTAAAGATTGAGTTGGATGGAGGGTTCCACTACCAAGAACCTGGGCCGAAGAACCATCACCTAAACTCATACTAGACTTAGTAGGAACAAAGTTGGAAAGAAGAGAGGAATTACGAGTCATATGGGCACTAGCTCTGAATCAATGATCCAAGATGAAGAAGGCATTGCCAAATTAGCGGAACTTACCGGAACTCACAACGGTAGCGATGGGCATGCTAGAAGATGTAGACAATGAATTTAGACGACTAGAATCCGATCCAAAATAATCGAGTCGTGTTATCAAAGGATGTGGCGGCGCCACATCGATGCCTCAGAGATCGATCAACAACATGATTGGCATAAGTCGCTTCCCATATTTATCCCAACAAAATGGTTCAAGATGTCCTTCCAAACCACAATGTGTACATTTCCTTTCGTCATTACCGCCATTCTTTCCACCACGACCACGATTACCTCTACCACCACGTGAACTCCTACCATTAGAATTTCCCACGACCTCCACGACCATAAGAACCTCGACCACCACTCGATCCTCCTCGTCCACCAATACTAGAAGCGCATAAAGAACGCAGATGACTCCTTTGAAGGATAACCAGATTCACCACTCTCTTGGCGTCGCCTTTTAAGACGAGAAAGCTTTGTCATTTGTAAGGAACTGCTTCACTAGCTAGAAGTCGATCTTTGTACACGCTATATTGAATTGAGCCCATGCAAAAGAAGCGCTACCGAAATTGTTCTCGAGCTTGTCGTTGTTGCTCGAGATCCACCGTGTGATTGATAAAGCGAGTTCTTCCCACAGTCCCTTCATAGTCTTTGTAATACTCATCAATGGTTCTCTCACCTTGTTTGGTCTTAAACGAGGATTCATACGAGATCATAAATACGTGAGATATTGTTCTCTTGAGAATACATTTCCTTCAGGGATGACCAAACCTGTTTAGCTGTTGGTAAAAACTGTACATTAGTAAGAACTTTGGGTTCCATACTGTTCCATAACCATGTTAGAACCATCGAGTTTGAGGATTCCCACTCCTCATATTCTGGATCAGTACTACTTGGAGGATCATCCTTAAGAAATTTGATTTTCCTTTTAGCACGAATAAAGTGCTCAACAGCATAACTCCAAGACAGATAATTATTCCCATTCAGACGAATGTTGGTAATCGGCTTGCCAAGGTCATCATTAACATAATACAAAGGTGGCTTGCTGCCAGACGCAGCGGTTGATGCGGGTTTCACAGTCTCATCTCCCATTATTCACCGGATCAAGCCAAACAACAGACAAAAACTGAATTTCACTTTTTACACCAAAACAACCAACACAAATATATACTGTAGCAATCACTGTAGCGAGATTATCAGCGATTATCGTAGTCGAGTGTTATTCAGAGCGGCCATCAGAGCGAGATTATCGTAGCGATTCATCGAGTCCAGGGGTTATCTTGTAGCGGCGTTCGTGGCGACATCGTAGCGGCGACATCGTAGCTCAATAGAAATACTGCACAAATTGGACAGCAACAAACGTAGATTTGATCGATGTAGACTTGATTTCAACAACTCACAACACATGCACCAGCAACACTACGAAGCCCACACCGATCAAGACACAGCACAAACCCACAACTTTACCAACTTTAATACATTAGAGATGTAACACACTTGACACAAAGGGCTTAAAAACCCCCCAAGAACACTTCAATTATGGGAAAACAAGGGGAAGAAAAGAGGGGAACGAAAGGTGTTTGAAAGAGGAAAAGGAGAAGGATTTGGCTCTGATACCAAGTTGAATTCAAAGTTATGAAAGAATAGAAAAGGAATCGCTCTCCACGAGCTTAACAGATCTCATATATATATACTAATGTCATAACCCTAACAATACACCATAAGCCGTCATATAATACTAGAAGAACAAAAAAAACCCTACACACTTAACCTAGCATAGGCCGGGGGAGATAGGCCCACGAGAAGCCCACGGCTTTCTTAACATGTATGAATGTATATCACGGCGCCAATATAAACATATGGTTCGCAACGGGCCCACGATTACGAATATGTCATGCATTGCATATGATTGTGCTCCCCACTGGGCCCTCGTGGCTCACGATGTGTTATGTTATGTGATAGGTGACCAGAGTCGAGACCGTGGACTTGGGGACGGAGGGGAATCCTCGAGGACGTGACGTGGAGGGGAAACCAAAGGAAGCTCCTGATCCTGTATAGGCTGCTTTTGAATGTGTCCAATGGCCATGATATCTTGTATTTTGCTTATGTGTTGATGTAAATATGTAAATAAGTACTCATGAGCTTGGACCGAGTAAAGGTTTTGTAACGCTGTTTAGCTTCCGTTGCTTATCGTTATGGTTATGTACGTATGTTTTAAGAGCGGGCGTTACAGGATGGTATCAGAGCCGGCTTCCTTTTCGTTTCCCCACACATTTGAGGACTCCCTTCGCCTCTCCAGGTTATGGTTGGTAATGTGTTTTATGTGTGCATACTTTATTATTATGATATGCTATGTTATGATGCTCTGTGTCCTATATGAAGGAGATGAGTAGGGTGATGTGAGTTGAGATGTTTCCTTGTTGTGATGGATAGATGGCGATGATCGGACACCCGATTATTGAAAGGTTGACTTCGGTTGGTAGAAACAATCCCAAATGATGCACGGCCAGATGATGACAAACACAAGTGGGAATCATAATGTTAGCGAAGCAATTGAGGAGTGCTTGGTGTTGAGAAGACCCGAGAAGATAGGGATAAGGAGTTTTCATCCGATCGGTTCCGTCGTCTTAATCACTTTGTCTTTGAGGATGCGAAGATCCGATTGACGCCGAAATTGGCTTGAGCGATAGAGCGGATGTTTGAGTATGCCCACATTCAGTCGGGCGGTGAATTGTGCGACCTTTATGCTCCGAGGCTCGGCGGGTTTTTGGTGGGATCTGGTGAGACAAGAAGAGGAAGTTGCTTGATTCTGGCATGGGCGATTTTTGTACTAGGTTTGGACCAAGTATTTCTCGGATGCGGCTCAAAATGAGAAGTTGAATGAGTTCATCCAAATTCAGCAGGGTGCTATGTCGGTGAGTGAGTATAGTAAGAAGTTTGATGAGCTCGCCCGATTTGCTACGCACATGGTGAATACCCCGGCTCGTAAAGTTGCTCGGTTTATTATGGGTTTGAAGCTGGAGTTAGCTCGAGATGTACAGTTGGCCAGTATGGCGACTACGAGCTACACTGAGGTGATAGAGCGGGCCTATGTCGCGGAACGAGCCGAAGCGAGAATTGCTCAAGCTCGTCAAGCCGCTAGCCAATCGGTTCCATTTTTGCAACCGGCTCAAGGACAATCCTTTTCTTCCCAAGGTTCGTCTACGAGCGGTCGGGGACGAGGTTCTACTTATAGAGGTCGTGGGAGGACTAATAAGAGGCCGGCGGGTAATGCTTCCCCCGCCCGACCACCGGCTAAGAAGGGAACAAGTTCTTCTCCCACGCCAACGTGCCAGACATGTGGAAAGCCTCACGGAGGACCGTGCTACTACGGCACCAATCGATGTTATAATTGCGGTAAAGAGGGACACATGAGTAGAGCTTGTCCGGAGGCGAGGAATCAAGCGCCTCAACAACTCCCTCCACCGAGACAATCCGGACGCGTGTTTGCGTTGGTACAACCCGAGGTGCCCGAGAAGGTTGATGTTATTGCAGGTATTGTTTATGTTTATGCATTACCTGCTTATGCCTTGTTTGACTCCGGAGCTACGCACTCTTTTATATCATTATCCTATGCCCTACGAATGGATATGGTCCCGAAGCCATTGTGGTGTACTTTTGATGTTATTTTACCCTCGGGACGGAACCAGTGCGTCGTGAGTTATTTCCCTAATGTCCCTATCACGGGTTCGGAGAATGAGACATCCATTGATTTACTAGCTTTGGAACTTGAGATTTTGATGTGATTCTCGGGATGGATTGGTTAGTTCAAACATAGGGTTATGTTAGATTGCCCTAACCGTGCTTTGAGGTTTCCGGATGGTGAACCAATTATGTTTCCAAAGCTAGAGCGCTCCAAGCGGGTTATGATTTGGCTATGAGGGCGAGAGATTGATTAGTCAAGGATGCCAAGCCTACGTAGTCACCTTGTATAGTGCAAAGATGGAGATACCCGTGTCGCCAGCGTCAGTCCCGGTAGTATGTGAATTCTTAGATGTATTTCCGGAAGATTTATCGGGTTTGCCTCCACCAGGAGATTGAATTTGTTATTGAGGTTGTTCCGATGCGTCGCCCATTTCTAAAGCTCCCTCTGTATGGCTCCTCGAACTTAAAGAGCTTAGAATCCAATTGAATGAGTTGTTGGAAAAGGGCTTCATTCGACCAAGTACTTCGCCATGGGGTGCACCGGTGTTATTTGTGAAGAAGAAAGATGGATCTATGAGGCTATGTATTGATTATCGAGAGCTTAATAAAGCCACGGTGAAGAATAAGTATGCATTACCCCGCATTGATGAATTACTAGATCAACTCCGAGGCTCGGCAATTTATTCGAAGATTGATCTTCGTTCTGGATATCATCAGCTAAGAATTAATGATGAAGATGTGATGAAGTCGGCCTTTAGCAGCCGGTATGGCCACTTCGAATTTCTGGTTATGCCTTTCGGACTTACGAATGCTCCCGCCGCTTTCATGGACTTGATGAATCGAGTTTTCAAGCCCTATCTCGACAAGTTCGTTATTGTCTTTATTGACGATATTCTCATCTACTCTAAATCCCGGGAGGAACACGAGAATCATCTCCGTATTGTCTTGCAAACTCTTCGAGATGAGAAGTTATATGCGAAGTTCTCGAAATGTGAGTTTTGGACGAAACAAGTGGTGTTTCTAGGACATGTGGTGACGAAGGATGGTATTTCCGTTGATCCTAGTAAAGTGGAGGCCGTCTTGAAGTGGTCTCAACCGACGACGCCCACGGAAATACGAAGTTTTGTAGGTTTGGCTGGGTATTATCGGCGTTTTGTCAAGGATTTTGCCAAGCTTGCTTCTCCATTGACACGGTTGACAAGGAAAAACGTGCCTTTCCGATGGACGCGAGTGTGAGCAGAGTTTTCAAGAGTTGAAGACTCGCCTCACCACACACTCCTATTTTGGCAATCCCGGACGACTCAAGTGTTTTCGCCATTTATAGTGATGCGTCTCAACAAGGACTTGGGTGTGTTTTGATGCAAAATGATAAAGTGATAGCCTATGCCTCCCGCCAATTGAAGAGTTATGAGGAGAAGTATCCAACACATGATTTGGAGTTAGCTGCGATCGTATTTGCTTTGAAAATTTGGCGCCACTACCTTTACGGGGTTCGATGTGAAATTTTTACGAATCACAAAAGTTTAAAGTATTTCTTCACTCAAAAGGAGCTCAACATGAGACAAAGACGATGGTTGGAGCTCGTGAAGGATTATGATTGTTCGATCCATTATCACCCCGGTAAAGCAAACGTAGTAGCGGATGCTCTAAGTAGGAAGTCGCCGAAACAAAGATCCCGTAAGTTGCAACATGAAATGGAAAAGTTGGATCTTGAGGTGTTAGACCCGGACGAAGCCCGACTCATGGCCATGTCAATCCGGTCGACGCTTATAGATCGTATCAAGGAGGCGCAAGAAAGCGATGGTGGGCTACTAAGGCGAAGAAGAAGCTTCAAGAGAAGCCAAGTTCGGATTTTCAAGTTCAACAGGGATTCTCAAGTATAAGAGCGGATACTACGTTAGGCTCTGAGGAGTTGAGGCAAGAGATTTGTCTCGAGGCTCATATGACCCCCTATACTCTCCATCCAGGCTCGACTAAGATGTATCGGGACATTAAGGTATTATATTGGTGGCCAGGCATGAAACGGAGTGTAGCGGAGTTTGTAGCGAGATGCTTGATCTGTCAACAAGTCAAGGCAGAGCACCAGAGGCCGGCTGGACTATTACAACCACTCCCGATTCCAGAGTGGAAATGGGATGATGTTACCATGGATTTTGTAAGCGGGTTACCGAGAACGAGTAAAGGGTCCGATGCTATTTGGGTGGTAGTCGACCAACTCACCAAGTCTGCCCATTTTCTCCCGATCAAGATGACATATAGAATGGAGCAATTGGCTCAACTGTATATTCAGGAGATTGTTCGATTACATGGGGTCCCGGTTACAATCACCTCTGATCGAGATCCGAGATATCTATCACATTTCTGGAAGGAATTACATATAGCCTTGGGAACGAAACTTCAATTCAGTACGGCGTTTCATCCTCAAACAGATGGACAAACGGAACGAACAATCCAAACACTCGAAGATATGTTGAGAGCTTGTGTTTTAGAGTTCCCCCAAAGTTGGGACCGTTACCTACCGTTAGTTGAGTTCGCCTATAACAATAGCTATCATTCCTCGGTTGGAATGCCTCCCTACGAAGCTCTTTACGGTAGAAGGTGTAGATCCCCTCTTCATTGGGATGATGTGGGAGAAATGACGTTGATGCGAACGGAAATGCTACAAGACATGCTGTCAGCAGTTGAAAAGATTAAGCAACGAATGAGAATAGCTCAAGATCGACAGAAAAGTTATGCTGATAATCGACGTCGGCCACTAGAGTTCGAGATTGGCGACAAAGTGTTCGTTCGTGTCTCGCCAATTAAGAGACTCTTTCGGTTTGGAAAGCGGGGCAAGTTGACCCCAAGGTATATTGGTCCCTATGAAATCCTTGAACGAGTTGGAGAAGTAGCGTATAAGTTGAAGTTGCCAACTCATTTGGATCGAATGCACAACGTATTTCATGTCTCCATGTTGAGGAAGTATGTTGCAGATCCCTCCCATGTATTACCAGACCCTCCATTAGATCTTCAACCGGACCTGTCCTATGAAGAGAAACCCGTGCAAATCGTTGATCGTAGCGTCAAGCAATTACGAGGGAAACAAGTGCCTCTTGTACGTGTTTTGTGGCGAAGTGCGACCATTGAAGAGGAGACATGGGAGAGAGAGGAAGCAATGAGACAACACTACCCCGAACTATTTTCAGGTAAATTTCGAGGACGAAATTCTTTTAAGGAGAGGATATTGTAACGCCCCGCTAAAATCTCGTCACGATTTTATATGATTTCGTATGTTTATCGTTTGTGTTTTTGGGAATGGATCGAGATGATGTGAATATGTCGTGAGATGGTGTTGATGGATATGACATGTTTAGGATGTGTTTTGGGTTGCCCAATGTATGTTGGAACTAGGTATGGTCAGGAATGAGCCAGGAAGAGAAATCTGAAAAAGCGGTATTCTGACCGTAATTTTGGTATTCTACTACCGTAAATGTAAAGTGTTACTGACGTGAAGGCTTATAGTTCTGGCCGTAATTCAAGAATGAGGGTTAAAGGGCTGATTTTCTGCTGGTCGCTGATGTGGCCGAAGCGGTCGCGTGTGCCTAGTTACGGCCGTAATGAATTGAGTTACGGCCGTAAGTTTGGTAGTTACGGCCGTAATTTATTGAGTTACGGCCGTAATTTTGGAATTTACGGCCGTAACAGGGATATTTACGGCCGTAATTTTAAGTCGGCAGATATGGATTTTTGGTCAAAAAGTCACTTTTCTTGGTGGTTATCCTCATTTTCGAGCTAAGCATACATCTAAGACATTTTGAAGGTCCTCCATCTCTAGAAATCCATCCACATATCATACTTGTATCAAGTGTTGGCCTAGAAGATCAATCAAGTTCTTAAGGAGCAAGGTGAAGAAGCAAGCAAGTCCATCCTCTACCTAGTTTTCCTTGGTGGTCCTATCTTTCTAAGGTGGGTAGTAGAGCACTTAAAATGTTTTGAGGTAAGATCATGCCCTAATATTGGTTGGTTTGCAATAAATAGGTAAGGAGACAATTGTTAGGGTAGGATTGATGATGTTGATGCTTTGGTTGAGTAGATATGACTATAGAGTTGGTATAGCATATAGATACTCAATTTGGGGGTTTGTAGGATCTTGATGTTTATGAACCCATTTCATGTTAATATGCATATGATATTACATGTGTTTATTTATGTATAGACATTGAAGCATGGTCATGCATGAAAAACGAGGAATAGGGTTGCCAACCAAATGTTTATATCATGTTCGTCTCACAAAGGTTGGAGACAATTGGCCCAAATGGAGGTCCCTCAAAGGATTGGGGTCTGGCCAATTAATGTATGAATGTATATCACGGCGCCAATATAAACATATGGTTCGCAACGGGCCCACGATTACGAATATGTCATGCATTGCATATGATTGTGCTCCCCACTGGGCCCTCGTGGCTCACGATGTGTTATGTTATGTGATAGGTGACCAGAGTCGAGACCGTGGACTTGGGGACGGAGGGGAATCCTCGAGGACGTGACGTGGAGGGGAAACCAAAGGAAGCTCCTGATCCTGTATAGGCTGCTTTTGAATGTGTCCAATGGCCATGATATCTTGTATTTTGCTTATGTGTTGATGTAAATATGTAAATAAGTACTCATGAGCTTGGACCGAGTAAAGGTTTTGTAACGCTGTTTAGCTTCCGTTGCTTATCGTTATGGTTATGTACGTATGTTTTAAGAGCGGGCGTTACAAGTAAAGAGCAAAGAAACATTGCCCAAAAAGAAAAATTGGCATTATATATCATATATATTTATTATATATCATATATCCACATAATATGCACATGAAATTTCACATTCAAAGAATGAACAACATACCTAGAGAAACTCTACAGAACATTTATCTCAACTTACGCTGCAGCTGATTTTGTCTTCGTAATCATCGACATACAAAGATTGAAGTAACCTCTTCCAGGGACTTGGAAATTCCTCCAGGAAGATCAAACTCCAACAACTTCCCATGCGCACGGTAAAATTCCTCAACGGGTCGGCTCTACAAATTTGGGATTTCAAAATACAAAATATTACACATTATAGAGTAGAATTTATGTAACTGATGAATTATATACTCATCCATCAAGCTGAAGGACCCAGAATACGCATTATGGTCGTTATTATAGGCTTTGGGTTTAAACCACACAGTATTGGGCTTTCGACCAAAATGTTTCTTTACTTATAAATCAGTATTGCTTTACTTTTCCAGGTAATATGGGATTGAGGCTATTAGAACTAACATTGAGTAAGCGTATCAGTAGAAGACATGAACCAGCATAAAAAATTACAATGAGAATTGCAAAGTGAACATCACTCTACAGAAATAAGTACTAGCATTCAACGATACGATTTTTACTTCGTATTTTATCTGGTCTCACTAAGACTACGTTTGATAGATGTTTTACCTTCTCATCGTAGGCTTCTAGGCATTCTTTAACAACTTCTTCGCCATCATTAGACAGAGTAATTAATTGGGATTCCCAATTCGGAGGAGGGAGAAGGCGAGGCACGTACATCCTTGACCTTCCATATTCACCCTTAATGTCAATGCAGGTAACATTTTAATTCCCTCCACACTCACCTCAAATTCTTCTTCCAAGGCATTTGGCGATCAATGCTTCTTCTCGGAGCTTCAGATTAATTACCAAATCGGTGTCTGTCACCGGCACCAAGATTTCCTACGTGCAGGAAAAGCATTATGCTGGAGATGAGATCACTGCTATGTAATAGAAATTAAATTTATGTATGGCCAATCAGTAACTCTGTTAAATCCAATCAAATGCTTTGGTATTTGCTTAACATGCAGAACTTAATGCTTACCTCCTGTCTTAGAGTCCGGGGAAATCCATCAAGAATAAAGATCGTCTCACCCTTGGCTTGAGATTCCTCAAGGCTCTTTGAGAGAAGATTTATTATGATTTCATGGCATATTGTGATCTGCTTGTGTTTTTTTTTTTGTGTCTACAATTTTGCATGAGATAGCAACTTTTGAATATGATTGAGCTTAATTTGCGTGATTTAGCTAAAACTGCAGGATCCCGAAAAAAAAAAATCAATTTGTTGTGTTCTGTTCTTCTCCAAGCACAACTGGCAAATTTATCTGAGCACATTAATAGGTAATTTCAAAAACTTGGGCGTGTTGTCGCAGTACGCCAAAATTTATTTTATTTCCTTACTCGGTTTCAAAACTACAAATTAATGTAGAAGTGGTAAGTAAGGGTCGAACCCGAGAGGAACGGTGTTTGATCTAGTTGTTTTTATCAATTAATATAGAAAAGGGGGGTTTTGTGAAGTTGAATGCAATGCGAAAATAAAATTACAAAATAAAAGAGATGAACTGAAACAATTGAACTAAATATCTAGTTCTCGGGTTCGGTTGTGTCAACAACTTATATTTATCTTTCCACATAGCGTGTTACTATTCCTTCTTCAATTTATCAACTCTCAATTAACCAAGAAGCTCTGATTAACGAATTCTTCCTTAAGTGTATTAAATTAAAGTGAGTTCTTTAACTTAACATCTAGCTATTGGATAATCCTAAACAAGTTCTTAGGATTTAATGCAATGCTAGTGTGAAATGAACAAGAAGAATGAGTTGAATTAGATGATTAATTTCACAAACTTGAATTAATACATCTAAGTTGATTTATTAACAAATATGCACGACATTCGTTTGCTACTGTGGATTGGAATCTAGTGATAATTACGGATCAAAAGTTCCAATCCTAGCACATAACTTGAACTTAAAGATTAATTGATTCAATTGGCCAAAGTGAATGCAATAATCACATAAATTCAAAAGGGTTTAAAAGCATAACAAATCAACAAATTGAAGTAGAGGAATAGATAAAGCGTTAGCAAAGAGTTAGAAAAGATAACAACATGATAATTGAACACAACGCCCTCGAACTAGATAGAGAAGTTTAACTACTCATATATGCTTGGGTTAAATATTTATAACGGCGTAACCGTGTATCACCTCTGCAATATATGATAGATTATCTTTCTCAAATAAAATAAGGAAAGAAACTAGAGAAGAAATACTCCGTTAATCATATTCACTACCAAGTATCGCCGATTGATTTTTCGAACCTATATTTAGGTTCTTACTCACTTAATATGAAAAACTAAGAGCTTTCAAGCTACAACTAAGAACAAATGATGAAGAGAAATTTATTGAGGAGAAAGTTGGAGAGAATCACAAGCTAATTCTCTCTACAAGTTGTGTGATTCAAGCTTGGAAATGCCTCTATTTATAGGCAAAATATTACACCAAAAAATGTTAAAAAATCATAAAAGTCTTCCTTCATGAGTCTATTGTGGTGTGCTCAGGTTGTTTTATCTCTAAGAAGTCAAGAAAATACCAAAAAACACGTTTTATGATAGGTGGAGTCCGCTGGTCAAAATCTGCAGTGGTGTCAGCCGTGACTCGAGTCGCCGCGCGCGCTGACTCGAGTCACGCGCGATTCTGCCTAGTCACCGCGCGCGCAGAACGGGGAGGCCAGGGACGGTTGCAGGCGTGACTCGATCACTTGCGGCGGTGACTCGAGTCACTTGCGGCGCTGATCGAGCATGATCGGGCGTGACTCGAGTCACTTGCGGCGCTGACTCGATCACGTGCGGCGGTGACTCGAGTCACCCGAGTCACCCAGAAATTGCACACCAAGTCCCTCAACTTTTGAATATTGTTCATTTTGGTCCTTTAAAAATTGCATTGTGGTCCTCAAACTTTGTGAAACGTTTCACTTTGGTCCCCCGCCTTTTGAAAAGTTGCACTTTGGTCCCACCAGTTTTGGCTTTGACGCTTTTAGTCCTTTTTCTTCAAATGGCCATAACTTTCGCTAGGAAACTCCGATTTGAGATCCGGAAAAAGTTTGGGAATCCTCTTTTGACGTTCTTCGACGTTGGCACAAGAAAAATTGTAAAAACAACTTTTTATAAAATTGCATCGGAGGTCCTCCATCTTTGATTCGCTTGCCTTTTTGGTCCCGAGTTTCCGTTTTCATTCGATTTTCATCCTTTTTTACTCCTTTCGATTCTTTGTGACCCTAAACACCACAATAAAGGAAAAACACATAAAACGGAACATATAACACTAATAAAACACACAAATACATAAAATAGAAGAGTTATTTAAGTGCTTTTCTAGCACTTATCATTTCATCTGAAATTAACTTCCCCTCATTAACAATCTCCGCAAGCTGTCAAAGAAAGGCTATGGAAAAGATAACAAATGGAAAAATGTGAAGGAAATACCAAGGGAGCCAAGGATGCCACAATATACTTTGTGGGAAAAACTCGTGTGAGTCCCTTAGTTCCTTCAAAATCATAGGTATGACTCGAGAAGCAGTTCAGCCTGGAATTTCACAAGATATTAAGTGCTTTTTTATCAGCGCCCTCCTAGGCCATTTTGAAGTCTTGGAGCATTGTATCGGCCACGTGGAATCAAGATCAACCTGATTGGAGCAAATGAGAATCAAATTCATGAAGATTTGAAGGTTTATTGAGGTTCAAAGCTACATATCTTTGAAACGAGTTGGATTTTGAAGATCCTTATTTATGGAAGATTTGTAGCTCGTCAAATCTATTTTCCAACAATCTTTGAATCACCTCATTTGGACATCGGGATCAAAAGTTATGGCCAAAATACTAAAGACCGCCAAGTTGCTTTTTTGGGCGAGAAAATCCAAGACGTAAAGGAATTAAGTACGGCCGTAACTCACCATCTGCACGAAATTTGACCAGTTTTTTGACATTTTAGGATATTTTCTTATTATAGTATTATTTCCTTTGGCTTCTTGGGCAAGTTTGGTTCTTTGATAGTTTGTATATATACTTGGACCTTTCATGTTGTAAAAAAAAAAAAGCTTTGATGAAATGAGAAATTGAAGCTTCAAGCTTTGTTGGGTCGAGCTTTCGCGCCACCCTCGTCCCTTCCGTGTTTGGGCTTGTAAAACACGAACCCGAGCTTATCGAAGAGTTGATCATCCTTCGTGGCGCTCAAACCTGTTGTTTCTTCGTTTATGCACCGTAGGAGGTGGCCGGAGTCCGTCTGCCGGTTGTTGCCTACGTAGGAGCCGGAGTTCCATCAGTTTCTCGATCGGTTTTGCCGGGTTCTCGTTGGGGGACGATCTTGAGGGATCGATTCGCGACCGGCTCAGTACGTGATCGTATCAGTTGGTAACAGAGCTAGTCCTCCGTGAATCTGGTATATATTTGTTACCTATTTGTGTTATTTTCGAGTTATGATCTTAGATTTGAAGTAATAGTTGAATCTAGGATTTTGAATCAATTTATTGTGCTTTTATGTTCTTGAGTCGAACTTGGGATTCTCGAAATGTTCATGATTAACTTTGGTAGGTCTTGAGGGAGTCTTGAAGGAATTTTAAGTTTCTTGTAGTTGTATCAAGAATTTGTGTTTGTTGTTGTTAGAGCCAAAAGAAGGGAAAAAAAAGAGGAGGAAGGCTTGAAAATTTAACAAAAAAAAAAAATACTTGAGTTGAACGAGTGTTGGTCAGTATGATGGCTACACTTAGTTTTGGAGTTGTGTTGTGTATTGCATTTGAGCTTGAAGTTGTGTTTGAGTTCAAATGTAATAAGTTATGTGAGTTTTGTTTAGTGTTGTGTGACTGTTATATCAATGAATTGCACTTGAGCTTGAAGTTGAAGCATCAATCTTGTTGGTTGTCACTCCCGCAGAGTCGAAGGTGATAGGTTCGGCCTATTGTTGTCACTTCGTGAGCCGGTAGTCGACAGGATAATGTGGATCAGTGAGTTCAATGTGTAAACTAGTATGTGTTGTGGTGTATTGGGTTGCAATGAGTTTAGTGATGGGAGCTTGTTGTGATTCTATGTCATACGTCTTGTAATGTGTCTTGAGAGTGCTCGGGATTCTAAAGATGTTCTTGACGATCTCAAGTAGTTCTTGAATGAAGCATGAAGTAATCTTAAGTTTCTTTTAGCTACTCAAGTACCTAGTATGTTTGTAGTGTGCGTTTGTGATGTTAGTTTGTGTGTTTGTGTTGTAATGAGTTTTTGAGATAGACTTGGATTCTTGAGACGATCTTGATGACCTTAAGGAGTTCTTAAGTGATTCGGGAAAAGTTCTTGAGTTCCTTGTAGTGTCTTGTGAACTTGTTCTTGAGTCTTTTGAGTTGGTGTTAGTCATTAGATTGCACTAGCTTATGGTTATAAATGTACTAAGCATGTACGGGTCGAGTTGGATCGAGTTCAACATTGAAGATCATTTCGTCCAACAAGTTTTGAGATTCGAGGACGAATCGTTTTTGAAGAGGGAGGGGATGATATGATCCAGGATCCCTCCTAGGCCATTTTGAAGTCTTGGAGCATTGTATCGGCCACGTGGAATCAAGATCAACCCGATTGGAGCAAATGAGAATCAAATTCATGAAGATTTGAAGGTTTATTGAGGTTCAAAGCTACAATTCTTTGAAACGAGTTGGATTTTGAAGATCCTTATTTCTGGAAGATTTGTAGCTCGTCAAATCTATTTTCCAACAATCTTTGAATCACCTCATTTGGACATCGGGATCAAAAGTTATGGCCAAAATACTAAAGACCGCCAGTGCTGTTTTTTGGGCAGAAAATCCAGTACGGCCGTAAAGGAATTAAGTACGGCCGTAACTCACCATCTGCACGAAATTTGACCAGTTTTTTGACATTTTAGGATATTTTCTTATTATAGTATTATTTCCTTTGGCTTCTTGGGCAAGCTTGGTTCTTTGATAGTTTGTATATATACTTGGACCTTTCATGTTGTAAAAAAAAAAAGCTTTGATGAAATGAGAAATTGAAGCTTCAAGCTTTGTTGGGTCGAGCTTTCGCGCCACCCTCGTCCCTTCCGTGTTTGGGCTTGTAAAACACGAACCCGAGCTTATCGAAGAGTTGATCATCCTTCGTGGCGCTCAAACCTGTTGTTTCTTCGTTTATGCACCGTAGGAGGTGGCCGAGGCCGTTCTGCCGGTTGTTGCCTACGTTAGAGCCGGAGTTCCATCAGTTTCTCGATCGGTTTTGCCGGGTTCTCGTTGGGGGACGATCTTGAGGGATCGATTCGCGACCGGCTCAGTACATGATCGTATCACGTGCTCTACGATGAGGAATCGTATTTAATAAGCAGTCAAAAATCACACTCTCTCCATTCCACAAATGCAAGGGTATATTTGAAAAAATACAACTAAAATTTACTTTTTCAACAATATTAATTACAATTTCTTAAACTGTCTGAAAATCAAACCAAATCTTATCTTTATAGGATAGGGGGAGTAGCAACGACGTGAATTTTTTTATATGTTTAGGTAAAGTGGCTATATGTATTTATACGTGTACATGGAAACAAAAAATTCGAAGACAAAACTTAGATAGATGGATCTGTAGCGATCCAAAAATTTCAACTTGAAAAGTCAGCTGAAACCAACTTTTCCCCATTTCTCGTCTAGCCCTAATTTAATTAACCCTAATTTTAAATTTATCCCCAATTTTAAAACCCTGACTCGGATTAAAATCTTAGCCACGAATCAGAAACCCTAACCCTAATCTTGGTGCTCAACAACTTACCAAAATTCGAATTACACAATGTTCCTTAATTAAATTATCCTAACTTCCTTAATTACTACCCTAAAACTCCAATATATACCACACTCTATTCACTTTTGTGATTCACAACAACCCACAAGTTTCAGTAATCCCTCACCCTCGTCTTCTTTCAATTTTTCGTTTATGCATTCATAGCTAGAGTCATTATCGAGAGAAAAGAGTGTAGGAGGAGTAGAAACTGAGGAATAAGATGGGGGACCTGCCGATTACCTTCGCCGGCGTCGCCATAGGTCACCACCTCCGCCATCGCCTCTGTCTCACCCTCGGTGATCTCTCTTCCTCTCTCGCGATCTCTCTCTATCTCTTCTTTCTCTCTCACTGTGTCTCTCTCGCCTGTCACTTTCTTCGACAGCAACAGCCGCCGCGCCGGTGGCGAGGAGAAGCAGCAGCCGAGACCTCCATCCTTCTTCCCCGATTAAATTCGCGTGAATGAGGGGTTTAAGGGTGGGACTAAAGGCACGCCAAATGTAGTTAGCACACCCCACACCCCATAAAAAAATACAAAAAATTTAATATTACTGAGCACACCCAAATGTATACCCATTGTACCCTTGGTATTTAAAAAAATAAAAAAAAAAAACCCACCCAACCCCATCCCACCCCACCCATACCTTCTTTACCCTAAACACTCTACAATCAAAGTTCACCCATTTTTTGAGCTCTATATTTCATAATAAATCATGAAAATTATATCTTTTCTACCAATATAAGTGTTCTCTAATCTCTATTATCTAAAAAAATCTTATTTTGCTTCTTTTTTCGTACACATTCGAGTTTTTTTGTAACTATTCATTCATCCCTAGTTCGATGAATGCGCAACTGCTCATTCATCCAACGCTGGATGAACGAGTAGTTCATCGTTCATCCAACATTGGATGAACGAGCAACTTTCCATCCATCCAACGTTGGATGAACGACCAATTGCGCATTCATCCAATGCTGGATGAATGATGAACTACTCATTCGTCCAACGTTGGATGAACCGTAGTAATTTAAACTTTTTGTTTGTTGGCATTGTATTTGAATTGTCGCGAGCTTAGTCTTTATGTGCCTTATAGGAGTCAAACACGCAATCTACCAAGGCAAATGTTGCATTAAACTACCCTAATACTTGTACCATTTTGATTGAAAATTGATACTAATTTAGAATGCCATATGTGACCTAATTCAATTGGCTGGTGAACCAAGCGAAATAATAAACAATCAAGGATCAAAAATATAGTAAATAAACGATGTTTTACACCGAACAAATGAAGAGCAATACAAGTAGTGTATCATTCGAAACTAAATACAACATCATCAATCAACGCCGTCTACACTGTGCAGTTGGACTTGCCGATGATTAGCCTCTGCACGAACGCTGCCTGAACGAACGAGATGTATTCGGATCATGTTGGACATGCCAACAAACAAAAAGCTTAAATTACTACTGTTCATCCAACGTTGGATGAACGAGAAGTTGCTCGTTCATCCAATGTTGGATGAACGATGAACTACTCGTTCATCCAATGTTGGATAACGAGCAACTACTCGTTCATCCAACATTAGATGAACGAGATATTATGCGTTCATCTAACCAGGGATGAATGAGCAATTACGAAAAAACTTGAATGGATGCGAAAAAAAGAAGTAAAATGAGATTTTTTTGAGAAATAAAGGTTAAAGAACACTTATATTAATGAAAAAATGTCATTTCCATAATTCATTATGAAATATAGAGCTCAAAAAATGGATGAACTTTGATTGTAGAGTATTTAGGGTAAAGAATGTAGGGGTGGGGTGGGGTGGGGTGGGGTGGGATGGGGTGGGGGATTTTTTTTTTTTAATCTACAATACATGAAGGATATTTTGGATATTTGACAAGAGGGTATTTTTGTCCCCAAAAAAGATGGGGTGTGCTAAGTAACCTTATGGGTGCCTTTAGTCCCACCCGGGGTTTAATTGCTTCAGATTTATTATTTACGTCCTTAGTCCCTAAGCTCTATTAAATATTTTTAGTTGGTCATTATATATTATTTAATTTAGAGATCCTAAAGTTTTATTTTCATTTAATCGAATCCTCCAATTTTCAGATCTAGTCAATTTCCATTTGACCCTATAACTTCGGTTGACTTTCAATTTAGTCCCTATATTTTATTTCCGAAAGAGATCCTCAAGTTTTGATTCATTTTCAATTGAGTCCACTAGTTTTCAAACACACAGTAAATTACAAATTTGGCCTTTCAACTATCATTTAACTTCCGAATTAGTCCCTAAAATTCTCGAATTTTGCAAATTAGCCTCGAATTTTCAAATTTAGCCACTTAAATCCCTAAACTTCATATTTTATTCGATTTAATCCTACTTTTATCAATTTCCTTTATTTTTCAGACTTTATTTACCCAAGAGCCTAATTAGAGTTATTTTAATTATTTTAGGACTAGATGAGGTTCTAAAACGCTAGAGATGTGTAGTTTTTAAGACTTAGGGTATGTTTGATTGGTGATAAAATTAATTTTCTTGATATACGTGTTGAATGTGTGGTTGAAATTTGGAAAAAGTATATTAAATAATTGAATGAGTGGTTGTAAATGATGAGAGAGAAAAAATTGATAAAATTTGTGTTGAATTATGTTGAATAGAACAAGCTCTTAAACTCCCAAATTAAGGTAGATTTCTATCTGCAACTATTTTTTTTATTTCAAAATACGCATAGATGATTAATTCTTATTATGTGTTACATATGATGCGTATTTCCATAAATTATTTCCTTTATTACAAGCATGAGAGAATTATTTGCTTATTCAAGCACATGATGAATGAGAATTATTGCTTAAATGCATGAGATTAGACTTGAACTCGTATTTATTATTTGTTCACGATATTTATTACTTGGATTACATAATCACGTATTTATACACTCATAGTTTCTTTAAACCAAACATTTATAGGTTGAGGAGTTGATGAGGCGGCATTGGGCGATGGAATAATAAAGAAGTTATTAAGAGCTCATTTAAGATTTTCCATTTTTAATGAAATGTTAAACTATTTGTTTTATTATTATCTCATTAATTTGTTTCCGCATTAGTTTATTTCAACGTTTGGAAAGTCAATATTGATTAATAAATAATATTCCGCGAAGTTTAAATTTCCGTTTATTACTGTTGCTTTTAGTTTTCAAAAGTTAGTTTAGCATGGTGACATGGCGTTCCGGGTATTTAGAACTCCGAGCATTATAAGATCTGTCATATCTGTAAAAGCTTAAACATTTAAATGAAGTCATTCAACAATGAAACATAATGTAGGCAAGTAGTTTACACAGGAATCGAGGATACTTAAACTAGAATGCAAATCTAAAGGATTTAAGATATATATACTAGTCACTTCTTGTTGAGAACTCTCTCTAAACCCCCTCCTTTCTATCTCATATTATTTTTTGGTTAGAAAATGGCAAAATGCAGCACAATATCTTCTACATGCATATATTGTCACCCAGATTCCATTTGAGAGTCAAATATATTCCAACTAATAAAAACAACACTTAATCAGAGAATGTCCAGTGTGTAGGGAAATTTTGATCAGGATGGTGGCTTCTCCATCCAACTTGCCCCGTTGAAAAATCAGGTGCACCTGAGTCAAGGTTTAAGAGATGTCAATTCCAAGCTCAATCCATGTAAATGCAAACTCGTAGATCGGTAGATGTTACCCACTCAGTAGGCTTTAAGAAGTTGCGTGTAAGTTCAATAAATTTAGGGTAACTTGAGCAGGATCCATCCTGCATTTCATGAGACTGTTTTTATCAGGCCATTGATTTCCTGATAAAATCATTTTTTGTTTTTTTGATGCCAAGCATAGATGATATAAGATTGCTCAGCCATTTAGTTGATGCTATATTTCACAAATACAAAACGTAACTCTATGAAGAGGGAGAGGCAGGGACGGAGGGAGCAAGGGTGAGTAGGAATAAGGTGGGAATATTATAATAAAATAAAATATCAATGCCTGTGTAAAATGAAAATCACAACAATAGCATAAAATGAAATTTAGAACAATAGATATTAAAACAGTTGCAGCTTGTGTAACAAAGTTTAAATTAACTACTTTTTCTTATACATGAAATTATTTATCAGACTTCTCCATAAGCTTCCTTACCTTTTAACACAAATTTTCCAAGAAAAATCACTTTTCTTTCACGAAGAAGCTTACCGGACAAGCTCTTGATCAAATACACAAATCAGACTGGAAAAACACAAAATTCTACATGTAATATACCCATGCGAATAAATTGATAACATAAATCAAAACCAATAAGAAAACAAGCTTAATAAAAAGAAGAGGGAGGAGAGAGGGGGGTTCACTCTGCATTAGAACAGTACTCTATTTAGTGTGTTTAATACAGACTTAAATTTAAAGAGATTAAAATGTGCAGTTGAAAATGCATGAAAATAGCAAAAATAATAACAATAAAACAATTGTTAAATTAATCAAAGGAATGGTCAAAAAATGAAAGTTGAAAAAGAAATTTTAGGTTGGAATTGTTTTAAATTAAACAGAACATGCCCTTAGTGGGATATATATAAATTGTCATCTGACTCTTCCGCGCACAAGTTATTGCCCATGCTAGCTTCCTAGTCCTCGGACAACAAAACAGGACATTGGTGTGATTGTTTACAACTAGAAAGTCGACTAAATATGTTTAATGATCTCAAAATAAATTTGAATGCTCATTTTGAACATTTTATGCAACATTTTCACATTACCGTAATAGAAAACTAAAGATATTGATATGTTGATGGTATCCATCTATTACACGGTTGATGAATCCATCAGAACTTGATACCCGTGTCCAAGTCCAGTCAAGTTGACACCAGCTACCTCACTGCAATAGTGCAATTGATAAAGCAACAGTAAGTTACCAGAGGTTGCCAGTTGCAGCCAAATGCAATGATCAAATTCCTTTTAAAAAGGAAAAAAAAAAAAGGGAATAATTAACTTATGTTCTCCCGTTGGGAAAACAATGTACTCCTGAACTAATAGTTTCTTGACCAGTGAAAATGATTAGACAAGTAGCTAAAAATGGCAACCATCCAGGATATGAAAACCCCATCACGAAATATATGAAATCTAAAATCATTTTCCTCTCCCACATGGTCCTATGACTGTCAAATCAGAATTTGACACATGTAGGGGAAAAACATTGATGAAACTCGAGGTATTAATGAACACCCACGTTTCTGCACGAATGCACCCTGCACATCTTCACAAGTTATTCTCTCGTGTGACAACTGGTACACCGTAGATGTCAAGAGCATACATCAAGTGAAATTAGGACTAGAAAGCAAACTTGATAACAGTACAGAAACAATGTGCACGTGTTTCAGCTGAAGCTCAATTCCAGCCTGAATGAAAGAACATTGCTTCCAAGAAATGCTGTAGAGCCTAAACATATGTTTGAGCAAACTTTTATTTTGTTATAAACCAACTTGTGTAGTGAGGTCTACCAGATGGGTTATGTGTGGATAATAATAAATAATAATTCGAGATGTATTATTAATGTCTAAGTCTGACTTTGATTAAATAGCAGAAATTAAAATTAAGTAGAAAAAAGATTGAGACGAACACACGTTAAATTTAACTTTATTATTTTTTTTATTAATATACGATTCTTCAATTTTACAAGTTTCTAATCCCTTTTAGCATTGATATATCTGAAGCTTCATATGAATATTTTAAACTAGACAATAAGAGAAAATACGGTAGGAGACTAGGAGAGGAGGACATTGATCAGAGTCATTATGTGTTCATGACATATATACATGTACAGTTTTTCAAACCAAAACACATAGTTTCATCTACAAATAGGGGTGGGGCATCGGGTTGGTCGGGTCAAGTTGGGACCCGAAACCGACCCGACCCAACTTGAGTCGGTTCGGTCATTGCGCAAAAATATATATATATATATATATATATATATATTTGCAAACCGATTGGTTTTCGGGTTGGGTTTTTCCAACCCGAAAACCGATGCGGACCAATAAAACAATTTTCCCATTTGCAGGTCGGCGGGTTGGATCCATTTGCCCACTCCTATGACTACAAATGGAGGGTTGATAAAACAATAAAGAGAAAATCTCTTTTATTTTTTTCCATTTCCCCCGCCCCCGCGGCTGGTGTAAATTTGGCGTCAACGGATCTTCAAGGCAAGAACTACTCAATTGATGTCCAGTAGCCTTTTCCTACCTCTAAACTTTGTCCTCCAACTTATGAGCACAGATATTCTCTCTCTTCTACTTTATCTTCATTGATGATAAACGCTTGACAATTTAATAGATTAAAAGGTACCATATTTAGTATATAGTTGTAATTCAAGAGTTTCTAAGCTTCCTGTCACATGACTACTACACAACTGCCCTAAGTACTCTTTGTTATTAAAATCTTTTTTTGTGTGATTCTAGGAGTAAAAATTGATGCTTCAGGAAAATGTAAAGTCAAACGGTTGTGAATCTCATACGAATGTGTAATTGAAATGAGTTTGAAGACGACATCAAAAGAATATATCCTAACAAACCTTATTTTCTTCTCAATCAAAGTGACGTGCAATTAATAAGTAAACAGTTTGCTTCATATTTGGTTAAGCTTATTAAAGGCCTTACTTTTTTTCTCTTATACTGTTGCGTAAAAGTTCCATATTATTACTAGTAATTAATTACTTAAATTACGTAATTACTGTTAAGAAGGCAAGAGAATTAGGGTTCTCGAATGCAGAAGAAGAACAAAATGAACTCTACCAGAACAAATGCGCAACTAAGTCTAATGGATAAGGCTAAATAGAAGGGGAAAATATCGCCAACAAGCCAAAACAGGATCTACGTAACAGTCAACCAGCTGATCCTCGAGCCAAACCAAAAAACGACCACTTGACTTTACTCCTCATCACTGTCGTCGGGTATATAGAAAGGGGCCCCCTCGAATGATTGGCCTGGGCAATTCAACTTAAACCACTCCATGATTTCGCGCTTGAGTTCGTCAATCTCTCTAAAGTTGACCTCAGTAACAACATCGAGGTACTCGTCAGACTCAATATACTCAGCGATTGATCTTTCCCTGGCCAGAAGCAGTTGCTCCTTCAGAGACTGAATTTCAGATTCGAAGGCTTTGATCGACTGGTCCTTGAAAATAATAAGCTCTGAATCCTCCTTTTCCTTTGCCAGCAGGCTTTCCTTCTCGGCTTCGAGCGATTTTACGTCGGCCTCCAACAGCTGAATCTTCCTCGAACAAGCAATGTTCTCCTCGCGAATTACCCGCAGTTGGTCATTTCGCTCGCTGACGATCTTCCCTAACTGACTGACCCTCGCTTCAACCTCGGTGTTGTGATTTAATGCCAGGTGGCCAAAGGTGAAAGCCTGAAAGGCCGACCATGCAGAGCAAATTAGAAAAAGGGGGAAGGAGAGAGGCAAAGAGAGGGGATAAGATAAGGAGGGTGAAATCACCTGTCTCTCGGATGTGGCCATAGCATAAAAAAGCTCGTTGAAAGGGCGACGTCTGTGACGCCTCACGAGATCCATGTATAAATAACCTTTTGATGACTGAATGTCGTCAATCACCTGCAAGCGAGTACGGCCGCCAACAAAGTCGGGAAGCATTGGAAGATCGGACGCCATTCCCCTCGACCTAGCCAAAGGAATGGCTGGAAATTGTACGGACCGGGTGCCCTCAGGGTCGGCTGGTTCAATTCGATGACATTTCCCTTCCCCTGTATCAACTGGAGACCGAACGGGCAAGAAAGTGCTCGACCCAATGGTATGGACAGTGTTCTTATCAGTCGGATGGTGACTCGGCTCGGGCAACGGATCAAAACCACCCTCATCCACAGCAATGTTGCTCTCACCCTCGCTGTCAACACGTTACTGGATGTGATCCTCTTTCTTTTCTTTGCCTCAGCCTTTTCAGCCTTTTTCTTCGCCGCCATCCTCGCCATTACCACATCATTGAACTTCTCGGCACCCATCTTTTCTGCAAGAACGACAAAAACGGAAGAGATTCAATCGAGATATGCAATGACATTTGAAGCAGATAATATGAGATACGTACCAAAGTTTGACAAGGCTGAAAGAAATTCGTCAGTCAGAATCTCAACCATAAACGGCCTTTTTGGGGAAATCGAGGCCTCACACACTCTCTCCAGGGCACCTTCTTCTTCCTCAGAAAGAGGGGGAACATCATTATACAACCTAGTCGGGGGAATTGACCAAGCAGTAGGAAAAGGAAAAAGCCGGATTTTGGCTTGACAAAGAGAAACCGGGCCTTCCAACCACTAGTTAAGTTAGAACAGACTGGGATTTCAAACTTTGGAGGGAAGTCCTTAGTTGTCTTACGACGACTTAAATTCACAATGCAATCGTACTTCTCAACAAATCTCGTCTCGAACAGGAAACTAAACACCGAAATACTAGGCTCAATCCCATTCGTAAGACACACGAAGAGGAAATACGTTAAGGAACGAATGGAGTTAGGGGTTAACTGACCCGGCGATAAGGAGGAGGAGCTGAGGAAGAGAACAATAAAAGGGTGAAGAGAGAGACGAAAGCCAAACTTTATACTGTCAACACTAAGAGCAACTCCAATGGACACTCTAAAACTCCAAAGTTTAGAGTTTTAGAGGGTGGGTTCCTCCAACCCACCCTCCATTCCTTTAAAAAATGGAGTGGTGGCTACAGTAGCACTCCGAATTTGGAGTGCTACTGTAGCAAACTCTAAATTTTAGAGTTTTTCCAATTTTCCATGCTTGTTCCTTTCTAGTATACTACAAGACTTTTTTTTCCTTTTGTATCCCAATCCTTGTATATTATTATTGTTATTGTATTTAAATTAATTAGTGTATTATTATTTATTTCAATTATTTAATTGTGTAAATTTTTTGGATTATACTACAAATCTCCTTTCCTTTTGTGTCCCATATTTTGTATTTAGTTATTATTATACTTGTTAATGTATTTAAATTAATTAGTATATTATTATTTATTTTAATTAATTAATTGTGTAATTTTTTATTTTTATTTTTAATTTTTAAATTAATATAATAATATTTGTGAAATGGCTTGTTTAGATGTGAAATATTTTGTTTAAACAAATCAATGTTTAAAAATACCTTCAATTTAGTGAATACAATTTTTTATGTATTTTAATGGTGACTTATACAAAATATTTAATGAAGTATTTAGGTAGATACAAAAATTTATAATGTGAAATCAATAAGGAATTAAATTAATGTAAAGTAATAAATACTGTTCATTTGATGTGATATATTTAGAGTGTTGGATTGGAGAAAAAACTTTAAAATAGAGGGAAAAAACTGTATTTTAAAGCATTGAAAACTCTAAAATAGAGTTTGAAATTGGAGTTGCTCTTAACAGTCTCACCCTCTCGGAAACTAAGGAGATGATCGTCCTCAGAAGGGAGGCGATACACATATCGATCATCAAGTTGAAAGAATAACGTTTAGATTGGACTTGGACAAACCCGGGTCGGTCAGAGGGAAAAGCACAAGGGGTAACGGGGGGAGTCGACCTCTGCCCTAATCGCTTTCTCATCCGCACAATCGACAAGCAAGACAACAGCTCTAATCAACAGCAATCCCTATCAATCGGCCAGGGAGAGATCCAATCACCACCCGGAAGCTTGAACACTCAAATTGACTTGACCCGTAACGGAAATCAGCCCCAACCCCCCAAAAAAAAGAAGAATAAATTTCATATATGTATCAGTCATATCGCAAAGGCCCGGAACCAGGTATAAGAACGTACCGACGCGCGATTTGACTCTGATTTCACCGGAAGCAAGAGCCTTTGGGAGATCGTCTTCGCTATCTCGTTCATGAAAGGAAAAGGAAAGTGTGGAGTTAATAGCAGAACGAAACTTTCCTATGAATGATAAGTAAGAACCGGAAGTAACAGAAATGTTCAACTGCAACCGGTAGTGCCATAAGAAATGTTCAAGTGCAACCGGTAGTGCCATAGTTATGGCACTACCGGGTCATTTTCGATTCCGTCCGACCTCCATTTTAAAATCCGAGACCAGATCTGGATTCAACATGAAGAAACAGAGCTCCAGTAATTTTTTCAAAATTTTTGGCAAAAAATTGGACACTGTGGTGTCCGGTCAAACTTTTGGCAAAAATTTATGCTTAAATTTGGCCAAAAAATTTAACCGACCCCACGGCATTCAACGATATCACAAAATTTTTGAAAAAATTACCAGAGCTCTGTTTCATCGTGTTAAATCCAGATCTGGTCCCGAATTTCAAATTGGAGGTCGGACGAGGCTAGAAAACGTAGCGGTAGCGCTGTAATTACGGCGCTACCGCTAGCACTTGAACATTTATGCCGGAAGTAAATAGACAGAATACCGAAAGGCGCGTCGATATCTATACTAATATATAAAAGCCAATCCACCACTGTGTGTTTTTACACATAGTTTCCCGCCTAAGGAAAATTATTTTTTATTATTTTTTATTAGAAATAATATTTAACAATTAATCAATTAAGGAAACATACGTTTATAAAAAAAACGAAAAGCGTTTATAATTAAGGAAACACGTATTTCCTTAATAAGCGTTTATAAAAAAGGCAATGCAAGAAATTTATTTATTTATTTTTTTTAAAAGCTCTTATTTTTATTATGTATGTAAGGCAAGGGATGATAACATATAAGGGTTTGAAGAAATACATTAGAATGTTATCATCAACATTAAACTTTTTTTTTTACTTTAAAAAAATTAAATTTTTTTAAAGGCTCGGATTATTGATTGAAAAAAAAATATACTGAAAAAAGAAAAAAAATTCAAATTTGCAGGAAACATTATTTCCTTTTTCTTAAGTATATTATTAAACATGAGTTTATTATTAAAATAAAAAATTAATTTTGGAAAGAAGCGTCAAATAAAATTTCATTTTTTACGTATAATTAATCACAAAAATTATAATAATCATTTCAAACAAAAATTTGGTTAAACTTTTATTTACTTTTTTTTAAATAACATATTTATTAGTGATTTTTTAAAGTAAAAGTTGTAGATTAAAAATTAAAAAGTTACATTAAGAAAAAAAAAATCATAATCTTTATCTTTATATATATAAAAGTTGAACCCTAAGGCCATCTCCAACCCTATCATCAATTGCCTCCGTGTGCAGACCGTTGTCAGAAGAGAGAGATAGGGAGAAGGAAATACAGTGGGGCCCACGTTTTTTTTGTTTTTAAATTTTTTAATCACTTTTATCTCAATTATCCCATTTTTCTTTCACTTTTTCTTCATTGATACCCGTACCACGTCCAGATACAGACGCCCGTCCAGAATTATTCCACTACTATTTTATTATTATTTTTGAATTTATCTCTACATCTCTCCTCCTTTTTACTTTTCCCTCTCTTTTTTCCTTACACTTCCTTCTATTCACTTTCCATTCACTTTTAAAATAAAATAATTATTTGTTCCTTTCTCTCTCCTCTCTCTCTCTATTGCCATGGCTTGGGCAATTCATTGCCCATTGGAGATGGCCTAAGTGTACGTAAAAACACACACTTTCCCACCAAAAGTATAAATTATTATTATTATTTTATCTTTTTCAACAAAGAAAATATAATATTTCTATATTACTGAGAAGGAAAATCATGTGTAGGTAAAAAGCAAGTAACGAGATTGAATATTTATGGAAAGAAGTTTATGAATTTAATTTTTAGTTTAAGTTTATGAATTTAATTTTTAGTTTTTTTACTTATTTTTTATATATTTATAGTTGTAGACTGACCAATAGCTACTAGGATTAGACAAGATAGGTCATTTGGTTCTAAATTTATTGTCTTTAAATTTGGACCAATTGTAATTGTAATCCTATATTGATTGTTTAGAAAAGTAAATAAATTTTGTATTTAAATTTGATGAAAAAACTAATTTAATAATTATAATAATTAATTAAAAAGTCACATAGACCCATTCAAAATAAAAAAGGTTGCATATAAAAAAGTTATATTGGATTAAAAAAGCCGGCTTAATTATTAACTCACACATAAAATAAGTCATCATTAATTAAAATTTCACATATATGAAAATATTAAAAATATCACATTTGATTTTAAAAAATGACGGAAATATAAAAATCACTTCTATAAAAAGTCGTGATTAGACAAATTTAGAAACAATCACAAGAAAAATTATATCTTGCCCTCTCAAGAGTTGAGGATCCTAACTTGCAATAAAGATGGTGATTGTCCAATAATATTACGTCATTATTTCAATTATAATCTCATACCTATTGATTTAACTCTTTTGAATATGAATAATTTTTTACACTATTGGAAAAAGACAATATCCCACATCGCATGGTTACGAGAAAACGGCGGATGAATGACTCTATAAAATACTAATCATGCATTATGCATGCAGAGTTATAGCCAACGATAGCTTCCAGAAAATTAGTAATCTGTTTTCCTTTAGTTCAAAAGAAAAATAATTTTTAATTTTTAATTTAATTTTTTAATTAATAATAATGGATGAAAATCTCATAGTGCCCTGTAATGCGCCCCTAATCTAAGGTTAAAGTATGTTTTTCTGGCTCTAAGTGATTAATGAGATTATATATTGACCGTACATTTCCTATAAAAGTTTATAGAATATGAAAAAATTCTACAATATTGAAAAATAAAAATTAAACAAAAAATTATCAATTTTCTAGAAAAATTAGTAATTTTTAATTTAAAACAATATGAATAAAATAAAAATATAAAAACGATATCTAATTATTGGTTTTTATTGTTACAGAAATCAAGTTCGCCGCTTGTCTTTTAAATTCCATCTATAATTTTTTAATTAAATTCATATTTTCAATATAGAGAGAACATTTTTTTAAATTAAATACTAAATAAGTTAATAATTTAAAATTTCAGTTAGAATCCCACATCAAAACTCCGTATGTTCGTGTATGCCTAAAAGTTAACTAAAAATGAAATTTTCAGACAGGTAGTGGTGGGGACCATGAGATGTGTGGATAATAATGAGTGATGATGTGAGATGTGTGGTTGATATTGATGTTTGACTTTAACTTTTAATAGTAGATGATTTTTAGGTAAAAAAAGATGACACAAATATGAATAAAAATAATATTGTCACGGGGACAAGTAGTTAGAAAAATGGTAATAAATACTTAAAAAGAAAGAAAAATAAAAAGAAGCAAGCAAAGAAAGTCAGGATATTAGTGAGGAAGGAGAATAATCAACTATCCCACATCGGATAGTTACGAAAACAGAGTGAGGGCATAATTCTATAAAACACTAATATTAAACATGTGAAAGTTTTAGCTAATCACCACTTGGGGAATCCGTAACCAATTTCCATTTAGTTTAATAAATAATAAATAATTTTTTATTTTTAATTTTTTATAATTGATGACGAAAAACTTATGGTGGTCCCCATAATGTGTGCCTAATGTGCAGTAAAGCACATTTTTGTTGTTTTGAGTAGTTAACGAGATTGTTGATTACATTTCCTCACATGGGATCAAAGTGGATGTTTCCACCACTCATCGTATTAGATGGAAGGATGAATGGTAGTACTTGAGCTGTAAGAAGTGTGAAAAGAAGATAAGTGTACGCAGTTCTACGGTTCAAAGTATAAACAAAACAATTCAAGAGTCATTCAAATGTTAAAATACTTGTCAGGAAGGTGAGAGGGATTCAAAGATTATACTTTTTTGGATATTCCATGCATTTGCATTGGATGGGAAGGGGAAAGGGGTTCCCGGTCCCCTGCTCCGCCTCGCTATCATGGCAAGAAATTTGCATCATTCCTACCTGTTCGAGACACAGGTCAATATGTGGAACTAAATTTTGTTATTTTCGTTGTATATGAATTAGAATTTGAATTGTTAAATTTTTAGAGATGGAAAATCCTGTGCATCACACGGGTAGCATGTCACAACAATGTTATTCCTCTATTCAAATGCACTAATTTTATCTAATATTCTTTACGTTATAACTATTTTAATTCGATTGTCACAAAATATCGTTCAACTATATTTTTATATCTAATGTGGGACATGTCTTAAATATTTTACATTAATTGTCCAACACTATTTTTTTTATCATTTCAATTATAATTACGTATAATACATATTATTGAAAAAATTATCTTTTTCTATCTATAAGACGTACTCTTTAGAATGTCTTCAACCCGTGCAACGCACGGGTTGTATACTAGTACACCAAAAACCCTGGAAGTCTTTTTTTGCGAAATTTGAAACTTTGGACTGGAAAAAGGCGACCTCATACCCCCTCTTATGACAACAGGGGACACGAGACACGTGTAATAAGGTCATGGAGCCTGAGGTGTAATAAGTTCATGGAGCCTGAGGGTCGGCTCAGAGAACTCCTTAATCGTACGCCAAATTGATTCAGTATTTAGAAGGTGGTTGTATTGAGTAATTTTTAGGGTGTGTTTAACTGCATCTTTAATAAAAAAATTAATATCGATTGATGTCAAATTAGAATTGGATGTGATGTATTTTAAAATTTTATCTACAAATATTTATCCTCTCTAATGCACTTTTATATATGGATATATAGAAGAAAATAGATCTTTCACAAAGGTAAAGATATATGTATGTTCGACACTTTCTTTTATAAATAAAACTCATTGCGATCATATAATAACTCGCATACTCTTTCTTTATGAATGAATTCCAATATATAGAAACATTCTTTTCCCTTAAAAGTAAGGAGGAGGTTGATAAACTATTGAAAAAATAGAGTAATAAGGGTTTGTAGAGATGGCGAATACGTATGTATACTTGACATATTTTCTTTGGGACAAAACTCCTTGCACCCGTGATTAGCTTTATATGTCCCCTTTTTGTGTTATTATTACTATTATTACTAATTTTAACTTCCAACTAGCTTGATCAAACAATGCCAGTCCATTTTATATAATTGTTTAAATTGATAATTCGGATATATGACGTTTCAATGTGATTGATACGAGACAACGGGAAATGACATGTATATCAATCATATCATTTTAAAATATCACCTTTAAATGTGTCCGTACAATTATTCTTATTTTATGAGTCGTTTTTAAAATTTCAAGTGAGCTACTACTATAATTTAACCATGTATCTTCCCCAGCACGCTCAATATATTTTCGAAAGAAATGGAGGCTCATTTTGAAAGTTGTGTTTAAAGTTTTACATACATTTTAAAACAAAAACATTTTTGAAGTCCTTAGACAAGAAGCATGGAAAAATATTTTTTAATTTATTCGTGCAAGTAACTATACAAACTATGATCCCATATCAAGCAAAAGAAAATGTAATTGTTCCAACAGCAAATAAATCCATTTCAGCGTGCATGTTTGATAGTTCTACGTTTTTTTTTTTTAAATAGTTTTCTTGCATTTATTTTTATTTTTATTTTTATAGTACGAGTTGGGAATGGTAGGAGTTCCATGCATTCATTTTTTTTAGCATACGTTAATAAAAATATACTTTTTATATTTTCCCATTGCGTTCATCATTGAGGGTAACTTTTCGATTGCTCGAATTTCAATCCATTTTTGTTTTATTTGTATTTCGCTACTGTCCATTTTCTGCCTATCACTATTAATGTTGGGTCTAAAAACCTATATATGCATTTTTTTTTCCACCTATGTTCAACTTCCATCAAATAATGTGAGGGAGAATAATCCTATTTTTTGGAAATTTTCCCCTTGAACCAAATAATGTGAGAGAGAAATAGAGAAAATAAGATGGGGCAGAAATGTAAAAAGGGACCAAATTTTTTGGCCCCCTTTTTTTTTTAATAGAATCCACCTTTGATGTGAAAGTTTTCCCCTTGATTTTCAATCTCCTTTTGAAATAGGATTTTTACCCTTGATTTTTTCCTTTAGGTTGCACCAATATTAATATTGTAAACCCCTTTTTCTTAAACCTAATTTTGATGGTTAGAAATCTTGCAAGGGTCCGACTAAATGCACCTCCCATCCCATTTCCACACCCTTTTTCTTTTAATCTTTAAGAATTACCAATTTAACCCCTTTCTTCTTCCTTTTTTTTTTCCATTTTTTCCCTGCTCTTTCCTCTTCACACCCCCAAACAGGGGGGAAAAAAAGAGAGAATAAGAATGAAGAAGCTTCTTGGGTTGCTATTAACCCAAGAAGCTTTGGCTGTCATGGAAGAAGAGAGGAGAAAGAAGAAGAAACATAACCAAAAAAAGAAAAAAGAAAAAAAGGGGTATTCTTCAACACCTTGGCTTAAGGGCAGCCAAAGTTTTTTTTTTTTTTTTTTAAGTTTCGTAACCTTTTTTGGCTGCTATTAATGGCAACTGAAGTTTTTTTTAAGTTTCATAACCTTCTTTGGCTGCTATTAATGGCAACTGAAGAAACTTCAATTGCCTTGTGAGGGAAGAAGAAGGTGAGGAAGGTGAGGGAAGAGGCCGAACCAATGAAGAAAGAAAAAGGTGAGGAAAGGAGAGGGGTGGAAGGGCGTGTGAAGAGAAGAGCAGCCATAGCCATTGCAGTGTTTCTTTCCATTTTTTTAAAGGGGTATAAGTTGAAAGGATGGTTTGCAGGGTGTAAAAAGTGGGAGGGGAGTGCATTTAGCTGGACCCGTCTTGCAATTGCTGTAGCGATAGCATTTTACGGGAATATTTAAAGAGATATCAAAATTGGAATTTTTGCATGAGATTGCCAACAAAAATTTTTCGTGTTGTTAGATTGTTAAAATAAAATTTATACATTTTCCGATAGATTTTCTTACAATTCCGAATATGTAATAGTCGACATTGTTTTATGTAAAGAAAATTACTCCATGTGGTTGTGGTTTTTTATGCAGTTATTGTGGAATTTGGATCGTATAAAAGGGGCTTTCCTATAAAATTAAGAAAAATGTATGACATTATACTTGAACTCGTATTTATTACTTGTTCATGATATTTATTACTTGGATTACATAATCACGTGTTTATAGATAATACGAAATATTATCATGCGCGAAATATACTCATAGTTTCTTTAAACCAAACATTTATAGGTTGAGGAGTTGATGGGGCAGCATTGGGCAATGGAATAATAAAGAATTTATTAAGAACTCATTTAAGATTTTCCATTTTTAATGAAATGTTAAACTATTTGTTTTATTATTATCTCATTCATTTGTTTCCGCATTAGTTTATTTCAACGTTTGCAAAGTCAATATTGATTAATAAATAATATTCCACGAAGTTTAAATTTCCATTTATTACTGTTGCTTTTGGTTTTCAAAAGTTAGTTTGGTATGATGACGTGGCGTTCCGAGTATTTAGAACTCCGAGCATTACAAGATCTGTCATATCTGTAAAAGCTTAAATGTACAAGATCTGTCATATCTGTAAAAGCTTAAACATTTAAATGAAGTCATTCAACAATGAAACATAATGTAGGCAAGTAGTTTACACAGGAATCGAGGATACTTCAACTAGAATGCAAATCTAAAGGATTTAAGATATATATATACTAGTCACTTCCTCAATACCATTGCTGAGAACTCTCTCTAAACCACCACACCCCCAATTCCTTTCTATCTCATATTATTTTTTGGTTAGAAAATGGCAAAATGCAGCACAATATCTTCTACATGCATATATTGTCATCCAGATTCCATTTGAGAGTCAAATATATTCCAACTAAAACAGCACTTAATCAGAGAATGCCCAGCGTGTAGGGAAATTTTTATCTGGATGGTGGCTTCTCCATCCAACTTGCCCCGTTGAAAAATCAGGTGCACCTGAGTCAAGGTTTAAGAGATGTCAATTCCAAGCTCAGTCCATGTAAATGCAAACTCGTTGATGTTACCCACTCAGTAGGCTTTAAGAAGTTGTGTGTAAGTTCAATAAATTTTGGACAACTTGAGCAGGATCCATCCTGCCTTTCATAAGACTGTTTTTATCAGGCCTTTGATTTCCTGATAAAATCTTTTTTTTTTTTGTTTTTTTGATTCCAGGCATAGATGATATAAGATTGCTCAGCCATTTAGTTGATGCTATACTTCACAAATACAAAATGTAACTCTATGAGGAGGGAGAGGGAGGGAGGGAGGGAGGGAAAAAGGGTGGGTGGGAATAAGGTGGGAATAATATAATAAAATAAAATACCAATGCCTGTGTAAAATGAAAATCACAACAATAGCATAAAATGAAAATCAGAACAATAGATATTAAAACAGTTGCAGCTTGTGTAACAAATTTTAAGGCCTTGTTCTTTTGGGTGCTTAACTTATCCGCACGCAATTCCGTATAACCAATACACATTTTCAACCACACACACATCTCCCAATACAATATTAACCACACATTTTTATACAGAATACCGCGCGAATAAAATTTACACCCAATCAAACAAGGCCTAAATTAACTACTTTTTCTTATACATGAAATTATTTATCAGATTTCTCCATAAGCTTCCTTACCTCTTAACACAAATTTTCCAAGAAAATTCACTTTTCTTTCACAAAGAAGCTTACCGGACAAGCTCTCGATCAAATACACAAATCAGATTGGAAAAACACAAAATTCTACATATAATATACTGCGAATAAATTGATAAAATAAATCAAAACCAATAAGAAAACAAGCTTAAAAAAAAAAAAAGAGGGAGGGGAGAGGGGGGTTCACTCTGCAACAGAACAGTACTCTATTTAGTGTGTTTAATACAGACTTAAATTTAAAGAGGTTAAAATTTGCAGTTGAAAACGAATGAAAGTAGCAAAACAGGACATTAGTGTGATTCTTTACAACTAGAAAGTCGACTAAATATGTTTAATGATCTCAAAACAAATTTGAATGCTCATTTTGAACATTTTATGCAGCATTTTCACATTACCGTAAAAGAAAACTAAAGATATTGATATGTTGATAGTATCCATCTATTACACGGTTGATGAATCCATCAGAACCTGATACCCTCGTCCAAGTCCAGTCAAGCTGACACCAGCTACCTCACTGCAATTGATAAAGCAACAGTAAGTTACCAGAGGTTGCCAGGTGCAGCCAAATGCAATGATCAAAGTCCTTTTAAAAAAGAAAAAAATAGGGAATAACTAACTTATGTTCTCCCATTGGGAAAACAATGTACTCCTGAATTAATAGGTTCTGGACTAGTGAAAATAATTAGACAAGTAACTAAAAATGGCAACCATCCAGGATATGAAAACCCCTTCACGAAATATGTGAAAGCTGCCATCATTTCCTCTCCCACATAGTCCTATGACTGTCAAATCAGAATTTGACACATGTAGGGGAAAAACATTGATGAAACTCGAGGTATTAATGAACACCCACGTTTCTGCACAAATGCGCCCTGCACATCTTCACAAGTTATTCTCTCGTATGACAACTGGTACACCGTACATGACAAGAGCACACATCAAGTGAAATTAGGACTAGTTCAGAACATGTTCAAGGCAACCCGAGCAAGAATTGCAGGTCAATTCCCATTTAGATAAATATTGAATTTAGAACAAACAAGTAGAAAGCAAACTTGATAACACTACAGAAACAATTTGTGTTTCAGCTGAAGCTCAATTCCAAGCAGCTAAAGGGCAAAGCGACAGGCCTGAATGAAATAACATTGCTTCCAAGAAATGCTGTAGAGCCTAAACATATGTTTAAGTAAACTTTTATTTTACTATAAACTAACTTGTGCAGTGAGGTCTACAAGACGGGTTACGTGTGGATAATAATGAATAGTGATTCAAGATGTGTCATTAATGTCCAAGTTTGATTTTGATTAAATAGTAGAAGTTAAAATTAAGTAGAAAAAAGATTGAGATGAACACAGGCTAAATTTAACTTTATTATTTTTTATTAATATATGATCCTTCAATTTTACAAGTTTCTAATCCCTTTTAGCATTGATATATCTGAAGCTTCATTTGAATATTTTAAGCTAGAGAATAAGAGAAAATACGGCAAGAGACAGGAGGAGACTAGGAGAGGAGGACATTGATCACAATCATTATGAGTTCAATGCATGACATATATGCATGTACGGTTTCTGAAACCAAAGCTCATAGTTTCATATACAAACGGATGGTCAATAAAACAATAAAATCTCTTGTCAATCTCCAAGGCAAGAACTACTCAATCAAGCTCCACCGACCTTTTCCTACCTCTAAACTTTGTCTTCCAACTTATGAGCATCGATATTCTCTCTCTTCTATTTTATCTTCATTGATGATAGGCGCTTGACAATTTAATAGATTAAGAGGTACCATATTTAGTATATAGTTGTAATTAAGGAGTTTCTAAGCTTCCTGTCACATGACTACTATAAAATTCCCTAGGTACTCTGTGTCATTAAGATCCTTTTTCGGTGTGATTCTAGGAGTAAAAATTGATGCTTCAGGAAAATGTGAAGTCAAACAGTTGTGGGTCTCACACAAATGTGTAGTTGCAATGAGTTTGAAGACAACGTCAAAAAAATATAACCTAACGGACCTTATTTTCTTCTCAATCAAAGTGGCGTGCAATTAGTAATTACTTCGCAAAATTTATTGAACATCCTAAACAAATCACATGTGCAACGTTACGTTGTGCATTTATATATCTATCAATATTCAATTTCATCAATCAAAAGACCCTCTAGTAATTAAAGGAAACATAAGGAAACAACTGCTTCATATTTGGTTAAGCTTTATTAAAGGACTTACTTTTTCTCTTATACAGCTGCATAAAAGTCCCATATAATTAATTAATCACTTAAATAACGTAATTACTGTTAAGAAGGCAAAAGAATTACGGTTCTCGAATGCAGAAGAAGAACAATATGAACTCTTTACCAGAACAAATGTGCAACTAAGTCTAATGGATAAGGCTAAATAGAAGGGGAAAAAATTTTAAAATTCAGTGGTCCACGAGGAGCAGAAAGGGATTTCATACCTCTGAAATCTGCAAATAAATTGAATAGACGATGGACACAACCTTTCACAAGATCTGAGAGTAACAAAAACATACATTACAAAAAAAAAATTTATAATAAAAATATGAAAGGAAACCTAAATAGCGCCAAAGAGAAGCATAAAGAAATTTCATACCTTCGAAAACCAGCAATTCTTGTTTTTTGGTGAGCTTCGAGATATATAGAGGCTGCAGTTGAACTCTTCTGAAGTCTAAATTTTAGGAATATAGATAATAAGAGCAGCATGGTGCCATGGTGTCGGAAGATATGCTAAATCTGTTCTATTTTACCATCGATTTGCTATGGGTAAAGGTAAGGTCAGTTTTACATGTTTACGGAGTAGTAATTGGTGTGAAATCAAGAGGAAATGTTATAACGTTACAAAAACCTAACAATAATTATTTCCTTCCAGCCGATTATACACTTATTGAAATCAAACAATGACAGGAACCAGCCACCATCAAACAAGAAGTCAAGACTTGACTATCTGGCAAACCGTACAAGGAGGAGAAAAACATATAGTTCTAGAATTCCACTACATTCAAATTGCTGAAGAATAGTCACCATAGTACATCTCCACATAATCCACATCTGTCTGCACTGTGTAAACTAACCCTATTAATCTAATTAGAAATGGTTGACTAAGGAAGCAAAGAAATCTAAAGATCCTCAACACATAACAAAATAAATGTTAATACCAGTTAATTAATAGATGACGCATGTTTTTATGAAGACATCGCTTATAGGAGAACCAGAGATGACATGACTGCTAATTTCAATCACTCAATCTGCATTCTGAATAAATTAAGATTGATAATTTCGCAATGGCAATAGAACACAGCTTCACAACAAAGAATCAGACACACTAACAATCATCACGTTGTCAAAGTTAAACAGCAACGAGCTTTATATGAAAAGAACGTGTGATTAAATGCAACAGAAAGGTTAAATTGAAGGTAAGAAAGAATTAACCAGTTAGATAAAGGAATTTCATACCACAACAATTGTGGACGCAAATTGAACGTACGATAGGTTGAAGCGTTGCCAAGATCTGTGAGTAGAACAAACGCATGGATTAGAAAAGAACAAAAGGATTGATGAACCTAGTTCGGTCGGCCAGTGCAAACAGTGCATTTAAATTTTAAACAAATAAACTGATATAATTATAAAAGCAGCTCTGATGCAAAGATTTAACAGCTATTAAGCAGCTGATTTTGTATAGGAATATGCAGCCATTCAATTACTGAGTACACCCATTGTTTTTAAAAATAAAATAAAATGACAAAATTACCCATACTTACTACACCCCAAAATCTTTAAAAATATATATATATATCTTGTTCTTCCCCATTAGGATGAACGTTCAACTGGGACCCCACAGTTCGCCCCTTTGGCGACGACCATGGGTTTATCCCCAAAGGGACGAACCCAAAGGGAAGAACCCCGCCTTCGTCCTCGACTTCATCATCTTCGTCTTTCCTCCTCTTCCACTTTGTAATTTGATGTTTCTCCGTTTTTTGTTTACCTTCCCCAATAAATTGAGTTTAATTTTCTGTCAAAATTGAAGTTTATCAACGGTGTTCAATTTTCATCAATTTTTAGATTGTAATGGCCATCAAAATGCTTGGTCTTTTGCTGCTAGTCTGCTATGGACCTCTGTAGTTGTAGTTGCGAACAAGCTATTACTGAAATTTCAACTATCAAGCGAGCCTAAAGCTATACAACAATGACAGATTGTTCCATTTCTCTTCTTCGTCTTCCCTTTTTTTTTTTGGTCAAGGGTAAGATGGGAAAAATGGAGAAAGATGGGTGTATTCCATAAAGAGCAAGGTGTATTTAGCTGTACCCTTCTGTAAATAGATTTGGGGCATAATAATTTTCTTCATTCCACAAGAATAAGATATACAAATTACATTGACAAATTTACATCTAAGTCCCTAATGAAACTATCATTCCTATACAACTAAAAACCCAAATTATACAATGTGTTCCAACACTCCCCCTCAAGTTGGTGTATAGATATCACACATGCCCAACTTGGATGTCATTGTATAGAATGGGCCACTAGCAACTCCATGTGTCATTACATCGGCTAATTGATCTGCACTCTTGATGTATCGGATCTCTATATTCTTGCAGTCAAGATAGTCTTTGATATAATTTCTATCAACTTCGACATACTTTGTTCGATTATGTTGTACAGGGTCATTAGCTATCTCAATGGCAAATGTATTATCACAAAAAGTAACATGGGCTTACTAGGTCCGAAACCAAGTTCGGTGAGGAGGAGTTTCAGCCATGTTAGCTCAGTAATTCCATGGTGCAATGGACGATATTCCGCATCTGCACTTGATAACGAGACTACATTTTGTTTTTTTCTCCTCCAAGTCACCAAATTTCCTCCAACAAAAGATACATATCCAGATATAGACTTCCTATCCAATCTAGATCCAGCAAAATCAGAATCTGTATAACCTGCAATATCTACATGACCACATTTCTTATACAAAATGCCTTTGCTTGGGGAAGACTTCAAATACAACAAAATACGATTTACTGCACGCATGTGTTGCTCACTTGGGTCATGCATGAATTGGCTAACAACACTCACAACATATGATAAATCAAGTCTAGTGTGAGTCAGATAAATCAACTTTCCAACTAATCTCTGGTACCTCTATTTGTGGGAACCTGATTAGGATAAATCAAAAGACCGTGATTTACCTCAATAGGAGTGTTTGCCGGGGCACAAGCTGACATACCAATTTCTACTAAGAGGCCAAGTACATACTTGCATTGTGAAAGAACAAGTCATTGCTTAGATTGCGATGCTTCAATACCAAGAAAACACCAATATCTTTCATCTCGAATTCAATAGAAAAGTAGCTCTGAAGTTTCTCAATTTAAGAGCTTGTTGTTAGAGATTTTTCAGAAAATCATTTCAATCACCATCTTCCCTGTTTCACTTTTTTCGTCACTCCCTAAAATTTTGTAGCCATACATCCAAAAATCATTTCTCAAAAAATCTCTATCCAACACACACTTGGTAGAACGTGGCAAACTGGCAATACTAGAATGTGATACTAAAAATTATAGTCGACTCTGTTCACAAAAGTTGATTACCTCGAGCCTTTTCAAAGTCGTTATGAATAGTCAACAATTTTAGACACCGTCAAAAGTCCAAAGAAGAATGATAATTTTCTAGCATGAAACATACCTTCTCAAACAGACTCAATATCATTTTTGACATCTGTTTGAGGCTTCTCTGACATAGAAGCAGGAGCAATTGATGGTGAATGTTTACATAAATCCCCTGTTCCAGGAGCCAAAGCAGAAACAGAAGCAGTCTTACTATCTTCACGTTTCTCTGGAGCAGCTTTTTCTGGTGTTGATGACGCACCAGCAGCTGCAAGTGGTCGCATATAATTTTTAGCTAAGAAAAGCTTAATATCCTTTCTTAACCACCTTAAGAAATTTGAAATCCTAAACCTAAGACTACAAAATCCATTGCCAGCACAGTGAATTAAAAGGCGGTTCTGAGGCGCGCCTCAAATTGAGGTGCAACTTCCACGCCTCAAGGCGCTAGATCTGAGGCTATTCTTTTCGAGGCTTAGGTTTTTTCAGCTAAGGCGCACGCCTCACCTTCCTTGCCTCAAGGCGTTGAGGCGTAGCCCTCAAAAGAAATCCCTGATTTTTGAAATTCTTGTTGCAACTAAACTTAAGTTGGGAGAAATCCCTGCCCCACGTGTTTCAGACACAGAATCTGTTTACCCACACAGAATCTGTTTACCTTTGGGGGGCTCGAGGGGGCGCTACCCCCTCGACCCCCGTTGTGAAGCGGCAATTATAATTCAAAGTGGCAATCACTAAAATAGAAGTACTAGCTTTCATATTATTCAATGAATATTCTTTATAAGATGTCAAAGAACAATTGGATAATGGTGATAAGTGATGACTAATGATCCGGTCCCAAATTTTAAGGCTTCATTGATTTATTTGTTTCTTGATTTCAATTTGTATGAACTATCTTCTTTTAAGTAGACTTCTATTGAGTATTTGAGTAAAATATGCTAAATTGTATTTTTTGGAAATACTTTGCAATTTTTTTTTCGAGGCTCACGCCTCAATCCGCCTTGAAGCGACGCCTCACCTCATAAGTGGAAATTGCCTCGGTACCTAATTTTGCTTTTTCGAACATTGTGCTAGCAGCCACCAACACCCAAACACCCCCCAGCATGGTTTAAAAAAACCCAATCGAAGCCCGCCTCAGAGTAAGGCGGTTGAAAAACGCCTCAAGGCTCGTATCGTGAGGCAGTTGATTTAGGCCTATGCCTCAGTTGTGTGAGGCATACGCCCCACAGCATCGCCTCAAGCCTTATGGCCTAGAACACATAAAAATTCTAATAGTCTTACTTTGAGGATAACTCACTTTCCACTAGAACATTAATCAAATGTGTTTCTCATAGACGATACGTGGGAATGGTTCACTAACCTGGCCAACAAAAAATAATATATTTCGTTTTTGTTTCTTTGCACACTTTTTATTCTTCTATTGTGAATTTTAAAGATTATTTTGTATTTCTTGCATTATGACATTTTTTGGTTTACAGTGAGGCTTACGGCTCAAAGTACCTTGAGGCTTGTGCCTAGCCTCATGAAGGGAAAATACCTCAATACCCATTTGTACCTTTTTAAACCATGTCCCCCAGGGAAAAATAAATTAAAAAAATAAAAAATGAAGGAGGAAGCACTCACAGGCCCCTGCAATCCCCAAGCAAAAAGAAGAAAATCTAGAAAAAGATATGCAGAACAGGAAGTAAAATAAATAGAACTTGTTTTCCTTTTTCATTTATTTTTTTTTTCTTTTTTTTCAAGAAATGAAAGATCAACCAAAATGTGAACAGCTGACATACACGAATCCTGCCCATTAAAAATCATCTGCAGAAGCATCTGCTGAGGCATTTTCACCAGAACCATCCATGGAAAGCATATTGAAGAGATCGGTAGCGCAATCAACTTTAGGAGGAGAGGCAATATCTGTGACCTGCTTTGTTGGTTCCGGATGTCTAACTGGCTCTGTTTTCTGAATCACTTGTTGAGGAGCCGGAGCTGGTGCAATCTGTTTTTTTGGAAAAACAAATTGACTCAGTCTGAAGTTCCACCTTGCTGCAAATAAAAGAAATAGCAGTACACAGAAAACCAGAACCATGTTCACAGGCAACCATATATTGAAAATCGACTATCACACAGACCCGAGAATTCAAAAGATGAATAAAGGTTGAACTGTTGTCTCTTCATCAACAGCTAAGCATGGTTAGATATATTGAAACCAAAAATAATATATGTACACACAGTTAATTCATCACAAACTCGCTTGTTTTATGATGTCATCTCTTCAAAGAATCCAATTAAAATCCAAGCAGGCACACCTAGATTTCAAAGAATCCAATTAAAATCTGGGTTGGGATGCATTATACAAATTATTAAATCAATTAAAATTTTAGGAATTAGGACATTCCCCTCATCCCGACCCCAAATAACATGCAACTACTAACGGGATCTTAAATGTTTAACTAACCTAAAAATTTCTAGAGTGAATTAGATCTTTATCAGAAACACATAGAATAGCAAAAAGGTATTGACATAAATCTAGGTAAAAAAGGAAAGGTAATAAACAATATACAACTAAACATACAGGTTCTCGTCCTTTAGGAGGCACTGGGAGCCTAACTCCTGCGCGGGGATGTTGTCCCTGGGTCTGGAATTTCTCAGGAGAAGATTTCCTGGAACTGCCATGACCATCACTTGGTCTTTGCAACCCCACGGAAGCTTTTTCTTCTCCCCCCCTCACAGGTGACTTTGCTTTCCCATCATCCTTGGGAATCCATCTCTTCTCCTCATACCTTAATTAAGATTACACACCCTTGAATTAGTTTTAGATCAAACATAATTCAAAGTTTCCTACACTAATAGGAGAGGTCATAGGGTAACAAATGTTCATACTTGGCACGAATGAAATTCTCAATCCCAACTCTATCATAATTTGGGGGAAGCTCTGCCTCCCCAGTAACTGTTTGACTTCTCATTTCTCATTGCTATAAAAACAAAAAGAAATTATTGACAACAAATTTCTGAAGAATTGGATTAATATTTACAGGAAAATTTCACCTCTTCAGAAAAGTCTTACATTCAATGAATGCAACCTGTTCGGAAGCCATGTGTCAAGTGTAGCAGATTGCACCTGCAAAACAAAAATGACCTGTCGATCACGTCTACAAGTGGGAGAATATGAAACATTAACAGAAACAACAAAGAATTACAATTAACTATCGCTCTGACTGACATAAGGTCAAATGAATCTGGAAGAATGTGGAACCAAACTGAATGCACGGGATGATTGCAGATTTGCAGTAAAAACAGCTACTCGTCCAGAAAAGTAAAGAAGAGTACTAACGAATGAATTTCATAAATTGATTGTTGGGATGAACATCAAATTTAATGTATTAGAATGTCACATTCATAGCCAAGTGGTGAAAATCCAAACGGTATCGTACTTTACACAATTCCTTGTACACTACTGGCCCTACTGATATGGTGTGTTCGTGGCCTCAGGCAAACATTTTAGTTACTTTTTTGTATAAGTAGAGAGCAACCAATGAGATGTGAAAAATAATTAGTAGTTCTGAGTTTTGAGTTTTGAGTACATGGTTCAAATGAAAGTTTGGTTTTAACTAGGCAGAAAAATGAGAATGGAATGAAAGATAAGCTGAATGACAAAGATGGATGAGGAGTGCACTGTTTGAAGTCGCATTTTCTACTGAATGACATTGGGAAGTTACAAAAGAAATTAGATGCATGTGGTTTCCAATAAAAACTTCTGCAGCAAACAATATTAAGACTTAAAATACTGAAAGACAATTACATATTTTTCCTAGACATTTGTACTCTCAGTTCATTTAATAGTTAATACAAACAGTTCCACATTAAATATAGCTTGATGGCCGCAGAAAGATAACTTTTTTTGTTTAAACATTTGTTACATTCATCAATGTGCCATCCAAAAGTCCTTGAAATCCAGGAAAGATTTCAGAGAATTAAGAAGCACCAAGGAAAAGAAAGACAGCAAAAAGATATATCAAAGACGAAAAATTGCACAATATGGAGACGAGAACAGCAAATCTAGAACTAACATATGTATGCTTGGCATAGAGGCAGCATAGGTATGACAACTTAGGCAGTTAGGTGGCCACCTTAGGCAACTTATTTTTTTAACTATGCAATACTTGATAAGAAAAGAAAAGTTATTCATTCAAAAAAAAAAATTAAAAATTAAAAGCCCCACATATGATGAACCTATAACAATGAACAAACCAGCCCAACAAAATATCAAATCATTTACTTCTTGAATATTAAATTCTTTTACTTAACACTAAGTTACAACCTAAGTTGACTATAGACTTGATAGAACATAAAGAGCTTGTTAGAATGCTTTTATAATAACTACTACATGAAGTGATCCACACCCACAATCCACAGAAAAATATTATAGATTTGAAGCAACTTCCAAATGTATGGTTAAAGAGTAGAGAAAATTTTCTAAAAATATACATAAAATTGATGTAAAAATATAAATAAAATTGATGTCACATCAATGAAATGGTTTTTGAAGGATCTATAACAAATAAGCTCTAAATATGCTATCTGAAAAGTCCATCATGTTTCCTCAGATTAGTGGTTTATTATTGGCTTTTGAACAATAGGTACTGTTTTTAAAAATTTTGTATTTTAGCACAAGACTTCAATGATGTTAAGTGCTTATCTTAAATTTTTCTTGATTTTCTATTTATCAGTGGAGTGGCATTTCAATGGAGAAGATGCTTATTTATTTTCTCATATTAAAATAATTCTTGAAAACCCCACCTTGAATTTTGCATTACTTCCAGATTGATTCACCTCTGTGCATTACGTCTTCTTTATTTATTTATGCATCACAGACTTCTTCACAGGGGAAAGAACAATATACCTTTGATATGTGTACTCCAAGACTTCTGTGGATCCCCCAGCATTGCATACATATGAATATTCCTAAGTTCACGCAAGCCCATAGAGGGCCCCTGCATTTCATGAACAAGATGTTAAAATTTCAAACAGCCTGAGAAAGATAGCTGTCTAACATCTAATTGCAGAATGCACTATCCGAATAAGTTATGCATTTTATCATATCCTTGTAATTTGAACAACTAGGACTCATTAAAAGAACGTACTTGCTTTTGCAATCTGCACATTCCCTATTTTCTGGTAATTTGAGAATCCCTTCCAAAATCTGGATGGAGATTTACAGAAACTCAAATCAGCAAAAACATAGATATTGAGAAACTTACTAAGAGCCAAATTCCTTTGGGAGAAAGAAACAATTGAACAAGTACTATAACAGTACCTCCCATTCACTAACACCAAGGCACCCAAAGTTGAGAACACTAGTATCTATAGTCATATTTTACATCTCATTTCAACTAGTTTGGTTAGAAAGCGGCCAAGGCACACAACTGAAACAGCAAAGATGCTCATTCCAGGACAACCATAAAACCATAGAAATTGTCTTGTTTCACAGTAGAAACGATAGATTGAAGCACTATATGCAGATACAGAAATTAGGATCAAATATTGATAAAAATGGCTGCGCGCACTGGACGGTTAACCAGATATAGTATTCCGAGCAATTGGGGGATGTAAATATTGTGGTTCCTTCGTGAAAATAAATAAATAAATCCCAATATTCACCAAATCTGAACTAGTTTACCCAAACCAAGCTCAAGAACATGTTTTGTTGAATTAAATAAAGTCAATTTCCTAAATTAGGCTTCAATACGTAGTTCATAACTAAATGAATCTTAAATTCAGAATTCAATACGTCAAGCTAAATAAACTCAATATCCACCTTCATAACATAACCATGACTAATCACCGCCCCAGAAAGCACACCAATCTTAACTACAATGACAGAAAACAATAATCCCCAAGTCCGATTACAAAAAGCCCTTCCATAAGAAGCATCAATATAAAAGGAAAATCATCTATCAACGTAGAGCTTTAGGATCCAATGTACAAACGAGAAATTGATATCAAAATAGGGGCAAGATTGCAGTATTCCAAAAAATTAAGGACCTTTCTGTGTTTGACATTAAGCCCTTCGGAAACGGTCGCCTTCTTGTTCATGGTGACTGCGTGCTAATCTCAGTCCGTACAATTGATAGACGAATGAAAGTGTCCGACGGCTTTGATCTCGTTTGACCTACCACCGTGAAATTGCGTTGAGAACAGAGTGAAAGGAGAGATGGCAGATTGTACTTTCTAATTGACTTTTCACTTTTATAAGGGTACCGCTAAGGCCATCTCCAATTGAACGGAAGTATGGATTGTAGATGGCGTGGCGAAGGGAGTGTAGGAGAGACATAAAGAGAATATAATTATTTTGTTTAAAAATAAATAGAAAAAAGTGTATGGAAAAAAAATGAGAAAAGTGAAAAAATAGGAAAGAGATAGAAATAATTTAAAAATAATAATAAAATAATAGTAAAATAATTCTACACGAGCGTCTATATCTGGACGTGATACGGGAATCTAAACGGAAAAATGGGATAATTGATATAAAAGTGATAGAAAAAAGAAAAGCCAAGCACGCACATGGAACGAACCCACCAATAAGCTTGTGTCACTCTCTCTCTTCTGTCAATTACTATTTATGAAAGTGCAATTCACCACAACATTGGAGATGGCCTAAATACACCCGCCCAATTTACATTCTACACTCATTTTATTCAATACTAGCATTTTTTTATCCGTGCGTTGCACGGGATGATATGTTTAAAGCATTAGTAAATCTTACTGATATTAATATTATAAAATCAAAAGATTGATATTTTTCACCGGTGCTCTTACCTAACATTTACACCCGTGCATTATATGTGATTAATTTTTTAACAAATAGCGACTTTGATAAATATTAATGAAATAATTAATTTATGATTAGTTATCAATTTGTAGCATACTCTTACCTAGCATTTACACCCGTGCATTATATGGGATGATAATTTGTGATGGAGATTGTGCTAATATATCACATTTTCCTTAAGGTAAGATTAAATCTATTAAATATGTATAAACATAAAATTAAATGTTATAGTTATCAACATAACAATTCTAAAAAACTCTATTAATTTTCTTAGAGCCTATGGTCTTTTTTAGAAAAATTATTCTATATTCTATTATATGCAACTACAAATTTCGAGAGATATTAATTATATATTCGTGTGATGTACGGTACTAACAATGAATATGTAAATAATAAACTTTTAGAATCTAATTATGAAGTATAATCAACATACATGTATATTATAGAAATGATAATATAGCAGGTATTGATCCCAACACCATATTTCTACCATCGCTAGGAAACACCTATCATTGTCCCCACCCATTTTCATTTAATCGAGTCCGATCGAGGATATTATAAGAATTGCAACATGCTGAAGACTCTCATTCCCCGTCCCCATCCTGTTAAAACATTCTCATTCTTGTTCATGTCCCACCATGATCGTTTAATCAAAAAATTTTATTTATACTTTTTTAACATATATTAATAACATCTATTTCAATAAATACTTTCTAAACATAATAAACATGTATATTAACATATTCGATATAAACTCATTAATTTAATATATTCAGTATATTAATATCATTTTTTGAAACTCATCAATTTACATGTTTATTTTAAATAATTTAAATTATATAGGTTTCTTAAAGTGGTCAATAAAAAATCATTAATATTTAATTATATTTTTTACCATATTTAATGCTATAATAAATTTTAAATTAATTTGAATGAGATAAATAACTTGAAATATATGTGATTAATAAGTAAAAAAGACGAGTTAATCGATGATCTTTAAAAATTGAATAAAATCTAAACAGATAAAAATTGGTATAAAATAAATAATTTGAAGTAGTTAGGATTTTTAATATTTATTTAAAAAATAGAATCCTAAATAGATATTTAATATAGTAGAGAGAAATTAAGAAATTCTAATTGAATAGCATAATTTCAATCGTTGATTGAGTCAATAGCTAACTATTTATTAAATACGTAATTTATAAAATAAGCAATTTAGGTATTTATTTACGTGTCAACGTATTTAATTTTTATTATTAAATGTGTAATTGAAATATTTATTTACTTATCACTGAAATTAGACCACTAAATTAAAATTTCTAACATCCGTCAATTTAGTTAATACAATTCAATTAATGTAAGTATGATGTGCACAATTAATTGTAATAATAGAGTCATGAATAAATAAAAATATTGCAACTATAATGTCTCATGGCATTCGTGAAAACAAATATTTTGCACCAATATACTTGATAGAATCATTGCACTTAATTGAGTAATAAAGAGAAAATATATTTTCCTCAAAGTATGATTTTCCATCACAACCAACTATTTGTTTACTTTCACAAAAAAAAAAAAAAGAAATAATATGTTTGTTCTCGATTCTTATAATACTACTCGGAGAGGCAAGAAATCAATCCCGTTAAAGAATTATTCAAATGTATAACATTACAGAAATATTAATTTATTTTTAATATTTCATAAATAATTTTTATTCAATGAATAAGAAAATGTCAAGTTTGATAGTACACAATATTTAGTAATATTTTGGAACTCGGTTTTTTTTTCCTTTTTTAATTTTTTTTGTTTGCATATTTATCTATTTAAAAAGGCAAATCTCAAAATCCAGTAAAATTTTTTCTTATGAAAATTGTAATTGATTATAATAGTGGTAGTAGAACTGATCACAACAATGACAAAAACGATTCCTTATTTTTAATTTACTTACAATATTCTATATATCATATATAGTTAACTTGAAAAATGTTTTAGAATAAAAGGAAGAAAAAAATATTTTTCATAAAATAAGTTTTAATTAATATTTTGAAGAACAATGATCTGTAAAGGGTTACGTACTAAAATATACGTGGTGTAATTTGTCAATCACAAAAAGGGGTAATTTAATTTTAATAAGTAATTTTTTTTCCAATTTTTGTTCGTCCTAAGATGTATTTTGTTAAGACTTAATGAAATGCGTTGTGTCAAATATAATGTCTTAAAACATGTTAGGTAAATTGTAAATACACTATAAACATAAGGTGTATTTAATAAATATTTCTTAAATAAAAATACTTCTTTGCCGCTTATTGATTGTCATGATATAAGATACTATCACGAAAAATTATCTTCTTTGGAACTAAAAAATAATATCCAAGTATTGTAATAATTTGAACGTTATTATAATTGATATACAGTCTTATAATAATTAAGTAAGATTAATCAAATCGTGTGTAAGTAGTATAATTACGTTATATAATCCAAGATAAAAAATTGCTGAATAACTCGAATAAGGCCAATTATATTTGCGCTATAAAATATATTGAGTACACTATAATTTAATTGTTTGACAATGTCTTTAATTTTGTTTATGATAATAATTATGTCCTCAAAATGTATAATTAATAATTTTTAGTAATTATATTACTTTGTACGTAAATATTAATTTATATTTTGATATTTTATTAGAGATATTTAAATTAAAAGAAATATTCACATTTTATGTCTATTATATTTTACAATAGTTAAAAGTATGATGAATAAATAAGTAATTTGATGTTTAAATAAATAAAATTTTTCGACAAAAACGATCTTTATGGGGAAAAAATTATAATTAGTTAAAGATTAAAAATTATCAATATTGATGGGAAAATTTTTAGACAAAAACGATCTTTATAGCTCAAATTTATAATTACTTAAAGATTAAAAATAATTAATATTGATGGGGAAAAAAGTTAAGGCTGTAATTACATTAAGATGTAAACATTGGGAACATTTAAAATAAATATAATGTAATGTATCAATAAAAATGTGTTGTGACAATATAATTGCCCCTCGGATTATTTAAAAATTTTCAAATAAACTATCTTACAAAATCAAACAATTCAATTTTCACACATTCATGGGAAGTTCCAATTGTAAAGTCTTGAATGTTTGTTAGAAATTTAATTTTAAGGACCAATATAAATGAAAATATTTACGTAATTTTCATATTGATAATTATCTAAAATAGGCAAATATGAAGAACATTAATTATATCTCATTTATTAGAAATGCTAATTATATGGACTAAAGCGATAGTATATTAAGGGGTCAAAAATTTATAAAGGACATGGGTTGAAACTATAATTAACTGATTAAATAACTAATTTAAAAAATAAATTAATTATAAATGAATTATTAACATATATACATATATATAATCTATATATTACTATTATTATTATTATATTAATAAAATGAGCTCAATTTCCCGCTCAATCTTATAATTTTTAGAATTAAAAAATAATATTTTATTTATATTTCCCACGCAAACACAAATACCTATCTTTATCCCCCTTGATCTTTTAATAGAATCACTCCTTATCTCTCCAATCCGTGTTATTATTGTGTGTGATCTTTTTAAATCTCTCATCCATATCTCTCCCATTAAATCACGCAAAATCAAGGAAAAATTTATAACCAAACGGGGACGAAATAATATGCTTTTATACTTTTTTGACCGAATGTGCTTTTATATACACATATTTTAAATTATAACTTGGTCATAAATCTCTCCGTGCAACTTAAGGGAGAAAATACTAGTATTAGGTAAAATTCATAGGGGAAAATGATGTGAAATAAAAAAGTGAGTAAAAATTAGAGAAAAAATGTGTTTGAGTGGGAAAAAAGAATATATATATATATATATATATAGATTTTCAATTTTTTTATCTTATTAATCTATGTTAATATCAATTTATATTTATATTGGATACTAATTTTATATATTTGGGTTAAATTTTTAATTTTTAAAAATAAAAATTCATATATTGATGCTATACTTGTTTTAAAGCCCTTGTTGAGTCAAATAAAATAAATTAGTAATTTTTATTTTTTAATTTAAATTTATTGTTAGAATTAGAAAATGGAAAAGAGAGAGGGAGAAAAAGAATATTTAGATAGAATGGGATTTGTAAAGCAAGTTATAGAAATCTCATTAAATATGGAAACTCTATTATTTTAGGAGGTTTTGATGTGTAAAATTTTATGAGATTTAGGATTTTTATTTTAGTAATAATAATATTAAAAAAGAAAAAATAAAAAGACCTAAAAAGCCTTGGTTTTAGGCGGGAAAATATTAAAAAATGAATTAAAAAATATGGCGAAATACTCTGGTATTATATATATAGAGAGAGATTTCAATTATATCATCACCCTTATCTAACTTAAAAATATATATATTCGCATTGACGGAAACAAACACCCAAAACTGTGTGAACACACAAAACTGTGCGAACACCCAAAACTGTGCGAACATCCAAAACGGTGTTCCAAAACTATGCAAACACCCATAGTTTTTAAAAAAATAATAATAAAAGAAGAATTACGGATGAAAAATTTTTACTATCATTTCTTGTTCAAATTTTTGCAACCATTCAAAGTTTTTTTTTTAAATAATTGTATTCAACAATAACCAGATAAAACTAAGTACTGTATAATTAAAAAAAATTTGAAATTCATCATCAAAGTTATTGCAAAAAACTTAAAGAAATTACAAAATTAGTTGTCAAAGTAGTTTCAAAAAATTTAAATTTTTCAATAATTGTATTCAATACTAACCGAATAAAACCAATTACTATATCATCAAAAAATTTCGAAATTCATCATTAAATTGGTTCCAAAAAACTTTAAAAAATTTCGAAATTACTCGTCAGAGTAATTGCAAAAAATTATAGCAAAAATTGCATCCAAGAATGAAAAATCAGATAAAAATTACTCATTTTTGCTTCAATTTTTTTTCTTTGTTTATTCTTGTTCGCTGCATTCACAACGAACGAGCTTTTGCTTGTTCTCTGCATTCATAGCGAAAATAAAATAAAAAAAAGAAGAAGAAAATGAGTGGATGCACTTAGTATGGATATATTAATCTTTTATTTTTTATTTTTTTAAAAGGGTGGTGTACTAAGCATTTAGCTGGGTGTATTTAGCCGCACCCTTTTTGTAATGTTTTAAGGGTGCGCTATCTGCACTCACAAAATTAATCATTGCACCCATATGCTACAAAATCCCCCATTTTTTTTAAAGTCGCCTACAAACTTATTCCTTACACCCACCATATTCCCCACTTTACCTCTCATCCAATTTAAACGAAAACAAACCATTCTTTCCCCCCCTCCTCCCGGCCCCAAAATTCATAATTCTCGGATAACCAAGGAAGAGGAACAAGACACTTCACCTAAAAACTCCATTGGAAGAAGGAGCGAAGTTGCTTACAAGAAAACTCCATGTTCAAGAATGAACACAAGAGAGTTATAGTGCGCTTTTTTTGCCAAATTTAATTTAATGTGATTTTTTGGCATATATTTTAGTGCTTCTCGAGAAATGGAATACATACCTACACGCTTACAATTAATGTCGAAGCACATTGTTGAGGTTCAGCCACTGTTAGCCAAACGGGGTTTGGCTAACGTTAGTGGAACGCCATTCCCAGTGTTCGGTCTACATTGGTCAAACCCCATTGATGGGTTCAACTAAAAGTAGTCGAACCCGATCAATGGGGTTCAACTAGCGCAAGCCGAACCCTAGGAATAGGGTTCAGCTATTTTCAATCAAATGCCACTAATACGGTTCTTAGTTGAGCAAATATAAGGGTAGAATTGTTCATGTAGATAAGGGTGTTTTTGTCCGAATAGAAATGTGGGTGCAAAGATTAATTTTGTGAGTGTAGATAGCGCCACCCATGTTTTTATTGATTTGTATTTTGGGTGAACCGAAACACACCCCCATCATATTCCCTTCACACCTTACCCATTTTCAAAATTTAACCAACTTACCATACTACCCTTCCATTTAAATATAAAAAAAAAAAAACAAAAAAAAGAGACAGATAGACAGAGAGGAGAAGACTACGAAGTCTTGAAGGAAATAGCCGTCATTTCCAGTAGGAAATGGCAGCCAAAAAAGCTGCAATTTCTGACCGCCATGGCTATCAAAAATTGCAGCAGATTTTTTCCCCCTTCTTCTCTTGGTTGGTGGCAGCCAATAGTGAAAGGATGTTTGGCCAATAGTTGCCGAGCATCTCCAAGGAAATTTTTTTTTTAATGAAAGGGTAGAATCTTCCGTTGTGAATGTTTAAAAAATTGGTGGGGACTGTGAAGAGTAGGTCATGCTGTCATGGGGTGTGTTGAGCTGCACCCATCTTGGACTAAGATTAGATAGTTGATTATGATGCCAACCAATTATACACTTATCTTCAAAAGCCCAAAAGTCTAAATATCAGGAAATAACCAACTGAATCTGCGACAGAAATTATAAATTAGTCGGTTCAAAAAAAATTATAAATTAGTAAGTAGATTGTATTTAACGTGTGTATATATATATGTGTATATATATATATATATATATATATATATATAATGTATAAATGACATGGTTTCTCTTTCTTGGAAAAATTGTGTAATGCAATGGAAAATTCAAAAATAACATAAAAAGGATGATAATTATGCACTTTCAAACTTTTGTTTAGGCGTTGTTGCGATAACATCCACACGGCAAGTGCAGTGGTCGTCAATAAGTAATATAATGGAAAGTAGAGTCTCGAACCCACGAGAACTGATAGTAAATTCGTTTAATTTTTGCTAGCCTTAACCGAAACTAATTAAAGATGAATTTTTATACTAAAACTATACTAACAATTAAAATAAGCTAAAATTATGAAAAGCGAGAATCAGAAAATTAAATTGAACTAAACACGATAGCAAAAGTTGATTTTATAAATATGATGAGAAAAGACGAGCATCAAAGCTTCGAATCCACTTCTCTTCTAATTATTGTCCGTATATCAAATTGACAACGTAATTTACTTTTGAATGCTTGTTTTCCAATATTTTGAGCAATCTCTCTCGAGTAAAGCTCAAATTATTCATGCGTGCCAGCCACCTATATCTCTATGGTAATTATCAACACACACAAATGCATTAAAAAGGATTAAGAAAATGTAGAAATGTAACATAAAGCACCTCGTACTCTTATCCCCGATTGGACCCTATGGTTTCTAACACATTGGTCTAACTTGTCAAGAATCTCTCGACTCACAAAACATGCCACAAGTATTCAATAACTGGTGATCAAGCAATTATGAATGAATAAATCAATATTAAAAACTCAATAGCAAATCCACGTCTTAAAGTCAATCTAATAATCCAAAAACAACAATCAATCGAAAAGTTTCATCTAGCCTAACATGCTGTAAAAAAGAGAACAAAAATACTAAAAGAAACCCATAACCCGGTAGAATTTGCAGAGTTGGTTTGGATCTTCAAAGATTAACTTCCTCCTCAATTCTCCAAGAATTCCCCGAATTTTGCTCGCAATTTTGTCGTCTCTGTGTTCTCCAGCCTCTCTGAATTTTTAGGTCAAAATCGTTTTTTAAAAGAAGCAAGAAAGCCCAAGAATTGCAGTCCAATTCCGTTTGAAAATTTTTTCAAAAATCTGCCCGATATAACCATGCTACCATTGGTACGGTCGCATGGTTACAAATTTGCAAAGGCATGCGGTCGCGCATGCGCCCGCATGGTTATATGTGGTTCAACTTTTACCGAATTCCATTTTAGTCCTCAAAGTTTAATTGCAGGGCAAATCCTCAGCTTCTAAATTTGATCAATTGAGTCCACAAATTTTTGATTTCTTCAACTTGGCTCCCATTTGATTTGTCTTCACCTTTCCACTTCTATTTCTTCCAATTGAGTCCTTCAAACCTTGATTTGTGTCCCTTTTAGCCCAAAATTGTAATATTTTCTTCAATTCCCGGTTTTACACTGAAATAGAAACAAATTACACTAAATTAAATACGAAATTAATTAAAAATAAGAGAAACACATAGTTAAGAAACATAAATAAGTGCATAAATTGCACTTATCAGGCGCTAATTCCTCTTTATTTTACTTTTACTATTTTAAATAATTCAAAACAATTACACATTTTAATATTCGTGTTCAAGTATCTTAACATGTTACATATCCTACACTTCCAATGCCACCTTATCGGCCACAACATAACATTGATAACTTCCTGAATTACTTGATCACCATTGAAAATAAGGTGTATTTTTGTGACATATGAAGGTTAACAACTTCACTAATTATAAAAGTCCCACGTTAACTTTTGTCGTCCCACAACATCAATTGCATCTAGAAATATTTTTATTATTATAAACAATAATTAAAAGAAAAAGGCAATGAGTCGCAAAGGAACAAACGATACTTGTCAGTGCTACAAAATATATAGATTTTAAAAAAATCTCCGTATACATATCGAAGGCTCTTAAGTATTCGTTGAACAAGTAGGGAAAATTATTATACTAAATTGCAATGAATTATATCCTTCAAAAAGTTAACTTTTATTCAATATATATGAGATACAAGTTATTAAATAATATGATGTTTATATATAAATAATTAATATTTATTTACTAAATGTAATTGATACAGCAATACAACACACCATCATTTCCTGTTAATAAAATGTTATATCATGTTCAGATTTTCCAAAAAAAAAAAAAAAATGGGTTCAATACACTGTGACTCTGTGAGTACACAGAATATGGTTGTTAAAAAATAAAAATAAATAATAATAATAATAGAAAAAAGGGCCATAAGTCATAGTCCAGTGGATTGGGGACAAATTAAGAAAGTACGGTGACCCAATCGAGATTTTTCCTTACGATGTTTAGGGACCACCAATGAAAATTAAACAAAATTTTAAATGTCTGAATGTCTTGAACAGCTCTGAACTCTGAACTATGAAGCCATCTCTTGAGAAAGTACGGTGACTGAGAATTGAGATTTTCACTAAATGTTCCATCAACGGCCAAATCTTCCCATTCCGTTACCGTTAAAATTTTGAAATACCAAACTGAACCGCGCATGAACCAGATTCTATTTGAAGCTACGCAGAATTACTTCATCCATTCTTCTTCACAGCTCTCTCTCCCCCAAAAAAATATCTGTCTGGCATAACCAGAATCTGCATTGAATCGAAAAGAAGATGGCATCACAAGAACGAAATGAAGAAAATCCATTGCTCAATGATCTCTACAACAATCTGAGAAACGTTACCAGTGGTTACAGAGATCTCTTCAATGCCGAGGTGGAATTTATGTCACCGCCTATCTACTCCAAAATAAAGCTATGCCTTGTTTGCGATAGAATCTGTAAGTTTCTTTGATTAAGGCCTTGTTCTCCTCAATATAATTCAATACAAATTTTATCAACTCTGTCTCTCTCATCATTTACAACAATACATTCAATTATTTAATATACTTTCTCCAAATTTCAACCACACATTCGACATGTATATCAAAAAAATTAACTTTATCACCAATCAAACATACCTTAATTTGAGAAAATTCATCAGGATGAGTTCTAATTTGCTTCCTATGTTGGTTAATTATTGCAGTACTCCAATCAAGATAATTTTCTGCATTTGTGCCTTACTTGGCGATGACTTACGTAGATCGATTCGCTTCAACTCGTAGTATTCCGGTAACTTCATTTCTTTTCCTTGTTCTGCATTAGTTTTCGTGTTGATGAACTTGATTTTGACTTTGATTTGTAAGTTTGTTTTAATGTAAATCTATGCAGAAAGTGGATTGACCATCTACCTCGGGAAACACTCATAATCTCTCTCTGATTTGTAGCATCAAAGATGAGAATGGATGATTTCAAAATCGCAGGATTTCTGGTAATTCGATAGACTTCAAGTTCCCCTTTATTTTTTTTCATTTTTATTCCTTGTCTTTTCTCTTTGATCTGAAAAATAGATATGCCCTGTGTTACCAATATTTGGGGTATTATGAATACAGAGCATACGTGAAGCTGAGGAACCTTACACAAGGGATGAGGCATTCCAAATGGAGTGGGCGAGATCTGCCAAGGACTGGAATGGAAATTGCAAACTATAACCCCATTTTGCTTCATCGATTTCTACATCAATCTCCTCCATCGCTGTTCAGATATACATCCAGTGATTCCACGCCGTTTTGATTGTTGCTCATCATAAGTGGCAGCGGCTACTGTTTTGATTGTTGCTCATCGTCTATGGGCCCACAAACTCGCAATGTTCGAACTCCTCATTAACTCTGCTCATTGCATAACACCTGTTGACAATGACTGGCTGGTAATTAATAACTAATCAACAATTTGACTTACTTTCCCTAAAAATCTGCTATTGTAATTAAATTTATGGAAATGCATGTAGGCCGATGTTACAGAAGATCTTGTGAAGATATATAATCGACTATGTGAACGGGTTCCAGTTCTAGCTGTGCAAGGCAGCTGCAGAGGCAAAGGTCGAGGGATGTGGTACCCATACCATGGGATCTAATCGGGCCAATGGATTTCAATCTGGATTGGATGTCATTGGCCTGGGAATTGTGGGACGCCGAACGTAGTGTTGATGCTAATAGAGCTGCTGAGATCACATCATAACTCTGGATTGCTGCTTCTGAGTTGATAGAATCCCTGTATAATTGATAAGTGTGCTTATCGCACTTATTTAGGACTTTTAAACTCGTAATATTTATGTTTTTTATATATAATTCCTACTTAATTTGAGTATTTATTGTATTTTAGGAGAAAATTTGGAATAAGAAGGAGTTTGAGCAAAAATAAAGGAAAATTGATCAAAAGAAAGAAAGAGATATCAAAAGAAGGAAAGTTTCCAAATTCATGGACGAAAATGTGAATACGGTAAAGATTGAGGACGAATTTTGACCTATATAAAAGTGGAATTTGGACGTGGCTATTTCTGAATAAATTGTAGATATTTTCGTCTAGTTTCCACAGGAATTTGAATTGCCTCAATCGGACATCAGATGAAGAAGTTATGACAGAAATAGTAAATGCTGTCATGCTGTCCAGTTTTGCGCGCGTGATTCCTAATTGGACTAGGACTCCAATTATGGTATACTTTTGGGCTCCTCCTTACACACGAAATTGGAGTATTCTTGGGACCTTTTTAGGGCTATAAAAGGAGGTTAAGAGTAGAGAAAAAGGGAGGCTGGAGAACACAGAGGGCACGAAATTGAGAGCAAAAATTGGGGGAATTCTTGGAGAATTGGGGAAGAAGTTCATCATTGAAGATCCAAATCAACTCCTCAGGTTCTACCGGGTTATGGCTTTCTTTTATTATTTTTCTTTTATTCTTTACAGCATGTTAGGCTAGATTTCTCATAGCATTAGGGTAGAGATGAAACTTTGATTTTAGTTTGAATCCGGATTGTTAATTTGATGTTTTGTTAATTCTTATGCTAAGATGAATGTTCGGTTTTGAGTTTTCAATATAATTATGCTTTCTTTTACAATTTGTGGCCAAAGTTGATATGTGATCTATTTATTGCATTGAAAATCGTGAATAGATTAAACTCTTGTTGAAAACCACAAAGTCCGATAGGGGATGAGAATACCACTATACTTTGTGCGATATTTTTATGCAATTCTTGTGTTGTAATGCATTTTTATGGCGTTGTCATCATAGAGATATAGTTAACACGTCATATAAATATGTTAAATTCTACTTGAGAAAGATTATTCAACAAATTTTGTGAATTGAATCGTCAAAACTAACTTTCATTGTCAAATTAATAATCCGGGGGATGACTAATTGAAAAGTGGATTCGACACCTTAATGCTAACTTTTCCATATTTAATTTAAAACTATAAAAAATCATTCATTTAATTTGCTCCAATTTAATTCTTAATTCTTAATTTTAGATTTAGCAATTTAATTTAATAATTTAATTTTTGCAAGATTGGAATTTAATTGATCTCAACTTATTCATTTCGGTTTAGGCTAGTTAGAGTGAACGTGGGAATAAATCAGTCATCGTGGGTACGACATCCGGACTTTAAAAGTCCTCTTTATTACTTATACGATCTGTATACTTGCGGTGTGGATTCATTCTCAACAAGTTTTTGGCGCCGTTGCCGGGGACTGTAATTATTTTCTCGTTTAGTTTGGCTAGCACTAATTCGAATTTTATTTATTTTTAATTAATTAAATTGCATTTTTCATTCACAGTTTCTCTTGTTTTTCTCTCAGGTTTATGCGAAGTGCGAGGCTCGGTCAACCTCTCGAACTAGATCCAGAGATCGAGCGTACTTTTTGTTAAAGACGTAGAGAAGCTAGAGAAATAGAAAAACAAAAAATTCAAAAACAAAAAGCAATGGCAGGCAATGAGGAAATTCCACGCATCAATAATGGTGAAGGCCGTGTAGAAGAGATTGTGGATGAAGACAACATGTTAGTTGGCGACTTTATGACGCCACAAATAATTCATAGCCAATCAAGCATTGTGTATCCACCATTTGGGCAAGCTAACTTCCAACTGAGGACCGACGTGATCAGCCTCTTTCAAAAGACGCATCCATTCTACGGTCTAGCAGAGGAAAACCCTTATCAACACGTTTCTCGGTTCTTAGAGATGTGCCAGCACTTCAAATATCAAGGGGTCTCAGATGATGCTATCAAACTCAGGCTATTTCCTCGTACTCTTCGGGAAAGGGCATTAGATTGGTTAGATTCGCAGCCCATTGGAAGCATTACTACTTGGAATGACCTTGCCCAGAAATTTTATACTAAATTCTTCCCTCCACCAAGATTGCTAAGTTGAGACACGATATATCAATTTTTCCAAAGAATATGATTCTGAGTCATTTGATGAAGCATGGCAAAGGTTCAAGGGTATGCTAAGGAAATGCCCTCACCATGGGATCGATAATGGACGGCAGTACAATACTTCTACACTCGGGTTGCTTAGTCATATAAGAGTCCGTTGATTCTTCGGCCAATGGGTCGATCACAACAAAGCTTATCCCTGAGGTAATCGAGTTGTTCGAAAGAATAGCAAGTAGCACTGCTATGTGGGCATCCGATCGGAAAAATCATAGAGCTCCTAGAATTCATGTTGTAGATCCTATTGTTGCTCTATCTGCTAAATTGACAAGTTTAGCCTTCAAAGTAGACAACATCAACCGTCCAGTGAATGCAGTACAGTCTAAACTATCGGTTTGTGAAGAATGTGGGGCGAACCATAGTAGAATGGAGTGCCCTATCCTAGCACAGCCAACATTATCGGGTTTTATTTTTAATTGAAATGACGTAATCACCCAGGGATGGCATAACCATGTGGATTTTTTTAATTTTTTAAATTTTTTTCTTGTTTTATTTGATCTTTTAAGTTTTTTTTATTTAATTTGATTAATTCTTTGTGTTCGAAATATTTTTTTTTACTGTAATATATTAGTAATAAAATTTTATGCAAGTACAATAACTACATTTATTATTAATTGTTGTTTAAAATCAAAATATGCGTGTCTCAAATGCTATAGAAAATTTTCGAATTTTTTTTTTTTTTGTATTTTGGTGATTTGATTTGATTAATTCTTTGTATTCGATATATTTTTTGTAATAAGATATATTTCTCATAAAATTTTATATGTGTATAATAATTATATTTATTATTTACTGTTGGTTTAAAATCAAAATGTGCGCGTCTCTAACGCTAAAGAAAATTTTGGAAAGTGATGATATTATATTAATACGAATAAATACTGCTGTGTTGAAAATTTTTGATAAAAACTATTTAATCAGTATCAAATTAGAATTAATTACTGACAAAATAAGCACCCACAGAAAAAATAAAATGGAAAATTATACAGTTTAACTAAAGGGGGCGGCTAAATACACCCACAAATTTACTTCATACACCCAATTTACTAAATACACCCACTTAAAATGCAATTCAATTACTTCATACACCCACTTCTACCATTTCTACCCCTCACCCCATTTCTTCCTTCCTTCATCGTTTTCGTTATTCCTTCCTTCATCGTTCTGTCTCCTTCTCCCTCTGTGAGTCTTCCTCTTCCTCTGGTAAGTATTTCTCTCCCTCTCGCTTCGTTATTTCTCTTTCAATTCAACGACATTTCTTCTTATATTTCTTTCTCCCGTGCAATTTAGGTGTTAGAAAAACAAGTTTCCTTCAAATTCAACAGCAGTGGCTTCCAATTCCGATGTATTTACTGTTTTTCGAGCTTCAAAATTGTAGATCGGGATGATTCGTCCCCAAGAGGACGAAAATGGTGTGGCCCGTTTGTCTCCTTGGGGACGAACGTTAGGGGCGTTGTTCGTCCCCTTGTCCAGTGCTTGTTCGTCCCCTTGGGGGCAAGCACAGTAACGTGTGTTCGCCCCAAAGGGGGCGAACACGGCAACGTTTGTTCACCCCATTTGGGGCGAACACACCACTTTGCAATATGAACTGGTGAAATCAGAAACCAGATACACGATAATGGTGAAGAATAGTACTTACATTCTTTATGTAGATTTCATCCATTGTTTAGCATTAAAACCTTTGATAATGGAGTGGTTGAGGAGGTATGCAGCTCCAATGGCGGACGAGGAGAAGCTAAAGAATAATGGCGAGCTGAGGTTTTAGCGTAAATTTTTTTTTGAAATAAAAGGGTAAAATAGTAATTTTATCTGGGTGTATTTTTGAGAAGAGAACATAATGGGTGTATAAAGGAAATGGCTGGGTGTGTTTAGCCGCAGGCTTAACCAAATTTGAGACTAACGTATATATTTTTCAAATTTTGTGACTTGATTATTAGCCTGATTGGGAACAAATTTTTCCACTTTTTTCAACTTTTTTCTCTTTCCTAAATCAATCACATCCACATATCTCATCACATCCACAAATCTCAACTACTCAACTCCACTCATTCTCTCTCCTCTTTTACATTAAACACCTTTAAAAACCATTATAATCTATTCTCAATCACCCTTTATAATAATATACAAAGTTTCGGATCATTTTGAACTTGAAAAATGGCACGTGAGGCGCACATGTAGTCACTTAACGGTTGAAAGCTAACGGAAGTCCCGAATGCGCAAAGGACTTTGAGTTTGGGAACTAAAATGCCAAGAAATAAATCACAAGTCCTTAGTGCGCAGGGAGATCAAACGATGGGTCCTTATAGCGCCAATTACCCTTTATATATTAAAAACATTGCCTATAGAATCAGCTACCAGAATGACCACCATGTTTACCATCAAGGTTTTTTTTTTCATTTAATTATGTAATCAAAACTATGTTTTTATGTGTTAGCAATGATCGTTCACAGTCAATATATTTGAACATTAAATGTTATATATAATAAAAACGTACACTTAGTAAGTACATTATGTGTAATTTGTATATACATCCATATAATGATATGGTTTATCTTTCTTTCAAAAATTATACTCAAACCATCTCACAATGATAGACATTTCTAATGATATTAATTACAACTTTTTAATCTATGAAAAGTTAAACTAGGTATATCTTTGTAAGATGAAAGGAGAATAATGCAATTGAATAAATTCATGAAAACCTTCAAATGTTTGATAACTCTTTATTTACTTTCAAACACTTTTTATTCTTAGATTAGGCAACGAGTATTATTTTTATTTTAGTTTTTTAAAGGCTAATTGGCGCAATAAGAATCCAACCATTGAACTTGCTGCATATTAAAGACCTATTTCTTTTTTTTTTTTTGGCATTTCAATACCTAAACTCGAATTTCATTGTGCAATAAGGACTTCCATTAGCCTGAGGTTAAAGTCAGCCGTTAAGTTAGTCAAGTGCATGTTGTGTGCGGTCTCTCAAGAGCAAAGTGCTCCGAAACTTTGGGTATTATTATAATCAAGTCCCAAAGTTTGAAAAATATATACTTTAGTCGCAAATTTAGTTTTTTGTGCAATTTTACATTTTAGTTTTTCCATTGGTGTTTATTTGGTCCGTAATTAATTTTATTGAATTAATTTGATACTGATTAAATAGTTTTTATCAAAAAAATTTTAATATAGCAGTATTTGTTCGTATTAACACAATATCACAACTTTCAAAAATATTCTTTAACATTGGAGACGTGGGCATGTAATAATAAATATAATTATTGTACTTACATAAAATTTTATTAGGAATATATTATTGTAAAAATATATATATCGAATACAAAAAATTAATCAAATCAAATAAAAAATAGAAAATTTTCCTTAGCATTAGAGACAGACACATTTTAATTTTAAACAACAATTAATAATAAATGTAATAATTGTACCTAAATAAAATTTTATTAGAAATATATTATTGTGAAAAAATATGTCAAATATAAAGAATTAATCAAATCAAAAAAATACAAAAAATAAAATAATTCGAAAATTTTCTTTAGCATTACAGACATACACATTTCAATTTTAAATAACAATTAATAATAAATGTAGTTCCTGTACCTACATAAAAAATAAGAAATGGTGGCCTTGAAACCACCACCAGGGTAGTGGTGGTGGATTTTTTTTTTTTTTTTTTGGGTGGGGGTAGAGAGGATTTTTAATTTTTTTGATTTTTATTGGTTTTTTTTAATTTTTTGATAACATTTATTTGATTTGATTAATTTTTTATATTAGATATATTTTTTGTAGTAATATATTACTAATAAAATTTTATGTAGGTACAATAATTATATTTATTATTAATTATTGTTTAAAATCAAAATGTGCTTGTCTCTGATGCTAAAGAAAAATTTTGAATTATTTTGTTGTTTGTATTTTTTTATTTGATTAATTTTTTGTATTCGATATATTTTTTTCTTAGTAATATATTACTAATAAAATTTTATTTCGGTGCAATTATTATATTTATTATTAATTATTGTTTAAAATCAAAATGTGTGTGTATCTAATGTAAAGAAAATTTTCAAATTTTTTTTTATTTGATTTGATTAATTTTTTGTATTCGATATATATATTTTTGCAGTAATATATTCCTAATAAAATTTTATGTAGGTATAATAATTATATTTATTATTTATGTCCACATCTCTAATGTTAAAGAATATTTTCGAAAGTTGTGATATTATACTAATACAAATAAATGCTACCGTGTTGAAATTTTTTGATAAAAAACTATCTAATCAGTATCAAATTAATTCAATAAAATTAATTACGGACCAGATAAGCACCAATGGAAAAAATAAAATATAAAATTGTATAAAAAACTAAATTTAGGACTAAAGTATATATTTTTCAAACTTTGGGACTTGATTGTATTAATACCCAAAGTTTCGGACCACTTTGCCCTTAAGAGGCTGCATGTGATGTGTACTTGACTGACTTAATGGCTGAATTTAACCCCAAGCTAACGGAAGTGCTTATTGCGCAACGAAATTCGAGTTTAGGTATTGAAATGCCCAAAAACAAAGAATAGATCCTTAATACAGAGCGAGTTCAAAGGTTAGGTCCTCAATGATCCAATTAGCCTTTTTGAAAATAGCTTATGATGACAACCTGTTCCATTGCAATATAAGTGTACTAAATTACCCTCTCACAACAGTGAGTATCATTAGAATAACTTTGGCTACTCTTGTGAGAGAAGAAAATCAATAAAAGAACAATACTTTATTCGTATAGCCACACAACAAAACCAAATAAGACTGAGATGCAAATCCATACCTGAATAATAATAATAATAATAATAATAATAATAATAATAATAATAATAATAATAATAATGAGAAATCGTACTTCTTCTCCGGATGTAATCATTATCTTCCTGAAACTTCATAGCTTTGGAATTTGACGTAAATAAGAGTAAAGGGAAATGTGCAGATATATGAGATACTATGACTAGGATGTGTTGGGATTGTGACCCGAATTCTATTTCGAGTCAAATTTGGAGAAGTTGAAGAATTTTATTGGGATTAGGATTTTATTCCTACTATCCTGATATTGGTGTTTACGTATTCTATTAGGATTTATATTCCTCATTCTATGAGGATTAGTATTCTTATCCTACTAACAATAGGTTTATTTTTCTCCTATATATACCATGCCATAGAGCTCATGGCATTCATTGTGAGAGTTAGAAAATTATCTCCTCTTATAATCATCTATGATATAGTGAAATTTTCTCTGATCTCTACCCGTGGGTTTTTCACCCAGATTTTGGGTTTCCTACGTAAAACAAATTTGCGTGTTCTTTCTTTTATTCTTTAATTTTTGTTGCCAGCTATAGTTCGTATTCCTAACAGGATGTAATCTTAGCTTTCTCAAACTTCCTGTCTTTGACAGCTTACGGTCGTGATCCACTGGTCCTAGTAAAATTAGGTTTATTTTTATTTGTTTAATTTATTTACTTCTTTATTGAGAAAATAAATAAATTAAACTTGAGTATTATTTATTGTAGATAAATTTACTTACTCCATCGATTTGCTGGATTATTGAAGTAAATTTAATTTTCGATAATATACATGTCTTCTGTACTGTATTAGGTTATGTTGGCGTGAGCAAGATTCCGTACTCTAGAGTTAAGGGTCTGAAATTCTAGCGTGGGCAACAAGCTGTACAGAAATGTTTTTTTGGGAAGTTTCTTTATATCTGTAGATAACTTATTCTTGTGAATATTTTTTCGTTTTAGAGTGATTCATTTCCTTTGTAATGCCTAATTGGTGATGTATTTATAGAGCTATACACATCTCTCTCAATAAAAACAAACGAAAATTTTCCCCAAATTCGATTATCCTAACATGGTATCAAAGCTTCACGATTCCTGTTGTTCCCGAACAATTTCATCGCCATTGCTAGACTCTAGGGTATAGAGTCGTCTTTCCTGCCATGGCAGTTTCCCCCAATGAAATTTGATCCCTTCGAGGAACTGACCCATATAGACCCAAAATTGACCTTCAGAAACTATGAAATTTGTGATGCTTCGATCAGTATTAAGTTCGATGGTTCCAACTATGAACTCTGGTCCCAAGTTGTCGAGAGGTATATCTCGGGCAAAGACAAATGTCCTTAACCATCTGTGACAGATCCTTCCTTCCGCAAATGGCGTATTGATTGAGAATTGATATCCACACCCACAATTTTAATTCTATACACCCACTTTTTTTCTAATTCCCATTTTACCCTTATGTAATAATGCGTGGGTGTAACGATAAATTTTGGATGCTCAGCCGAGGGTGGCAACACAGTGAGTTCGAGTTGTGGCGTTGAGCTACCCCAAATTGGTATATTATTTGTCCAAAACAGAGTTCGGATACTAAATCTGCAAAGTGCGATTTCGTCCATTTCTCGTACATCACATGTTCCTTCCCCAAATCAAAAAATAATATCAAAAAAATATTAATTATATTATCAATTTTTAAAATTTTTTTAAAAAAATGCCATTTTGGATGCTCGGCCAAGGGTGGCTGAGCATCCAAAAAGGAGCTCGGCCGAGGATGGTAGGAAGCTTCGGAAGATCCAAAATTTATCGCTACACCCACCCACGCATTATTACATAAGGGTACAATGGGAATTGGAAAAAAAGTGGATGTATGGGATTAAAATTATTGGTGTGGATATCAATTCTTGTACTGATTATGCTATTGTTAAAGGATGGCTGATTAACTCCATGGATTTCTCACTGATTGAGAAGTTCATCTACTTCTACAGGGCTAAAGAGGTGTGGGATGCGATTGCTGTCACATTCTTGATGAAATTTTCATCACATAATTCATATAGAATGTTGAAGATAGTGATTAAATAATCTAAATTGGAACCGATCTATCAAGTTAAGCTTTTAGATCAAATGGTTCCATAACTTTAATATGGTATAAGAGCATGCAGAGGTCCTGAGTTTTTATCTCACCGCCACGCTTTTAAAAATGAATTGTGCACGTGTTAGTGTTTGTTTGGGAAAAATAAATCCCGTTTACACGTGAGGAGGCGTGTTGAAGATAGTAATTAAATAATCTAAATTGGAACCGATCTATCAGCTTAAACTTTTAGATCAGATGGTTCCATAACTTTAATAGGAATGGCTCTCCTCAATACTCATTTAGATGGGAATAGTACTATATGGCTCCTCGATTCAGGGGCCACGGACTAGTATCACCAATGCTAACGGAATTTTCTCACCTGTTATTGGAGCTAGATCTGCGAAACTATTTCCAAATCTTTTATTATTTAATACATTACTTTCCATCTCTCTCTCACAAACTATTGCCAATCAGTCAAATTACTGAAGAATTGGGTTCTGTTGTGCTAATGTACCTTGATTTCTGTATTCTTCAGGATATTCTTACAAAGGAGATCATTGGGAGTGGTACCAAGAGGGGGGATTGTATTACGTGGATGACATCTGTGAAGAAGGATATTGGGCCTAACTCCTCCTAAAAAACCGGCTTACTAGGGGAGGTTTACTCTCACCTTATGAATTGGTTTTTATACCACCTGATTGCCTGATGTGGGATCTAACACGCCCCCTCACGCACAGCGTGGACCACACCAAACGACTGCGGACAAAACGATATTGGGGGCACCCCACACCAAAATTGGGCCTGGCTCTGATACCATGTGAAGAAGGATATTGGGTCCAACTCCTCCTAGAAAACCAACTTACTAGGGGAGGTTTACCCTCACCTTATGAATTAGTTTTTATACCACCTAATTGCCCGATGTGGGATCTAACAACATCAGTGTTGGATATGCACATCTTATGAACTCTGCAGTAAGTAGGAAGCACAAACAAATTTGGCTTTGGCATCAACGCTTGGGACATCCATCATTCTCCTACTTGAAATTCCTATTTCCAAATCTATTCAAAGAGATAGATATTGCTGAACTAAAATGTGATATTTGTATTATGGCCAAAAGTCATCGTACGAGCTATCCGACGAGTATACATAAAAGTGATCAACCGTTTACACTAATTCACTCTGATATGTGGGGTGGTTCTTCGACTGTGCCCAACTCGTTGGGTTATCGATGGTTTATTATTTTTGTTGACGATTGCACTCGGAAGACATGCCTTTACCTAATGAAGAACAAAGATGAGGTTTGTGGTATCTTTGAAATTTTTCATATGATGGTTAAGACTCAATTCAAGGCAAATATTAAGTTTCTTCGCTCTGACAATGGTGGGGAATAGGTCAATCAACAACTTCAAATGAATTTCACAAGACATGGCTTAGTACATGAAACCTCTTACCCACATACACCTCAATAGAATGGAACTGCTGAGAGAAAAAACAGACATATTTTGGAGATTACACTGTCATTACTTCTTGGTGCATATATCCCTAATAGATTTTGGACGGATGCCATCACGACTGTCGTGTATCTTCTCAATCGAATGCTTTCTGGGGTATTGTCCTTCAAGACTCATTTTGAAGTTCTATTTGCTCATGTGACCATCCCTACTACTTTAATGCTTCCAACAAAAGTGTTTGGCTATGTTGCCTATGTTCATTTGCAAAAACATCAATGCACGAAACTTGACCCATGTGCTATTCGATGTCTTTTCTTGGGGTATGGCTCTCACTATCGATGCTATGATCCTACAACACGAAGGTTATACGTGATGATGGATGTACAATTCTTGGAGTTTGAAATGTTTTATTCAGTACTTAGTTCTACTCTTCAGGGGGATATATGATAAAGAGTTGAACTGCCTGACCGTCTATATATATATATGCATAAAACTGATCCAGGACCACAATCTCCAGATTCTATACCTGAGTCGATCCAGCCTCTAGGAGCTAGAGTCGAGAATCCTACACCTTCAGATTTCGGACCAGAAACTGAAATACCAGAAGCTGAAATTTCTGCACCTTCAGATTCTAGACCAGAAGTTGAAAATTCTGCTCAATTCCCTGAATCTTCTTACTCTACAGTATCTCTCGTTCTTTCTCCTGAGAATAATCCTGAAGTAACTATTACTACTTCACCTTTGCATACTGATAATGAGTCTTCTATTGGATATATCTTACCTATCAGGCACAATCATGGGAAACCACCCAATAGGTACTCTCTAGACATTGAGAAATGAAGGTCCAAGTATCCTATTGCTAACTATGTGTCTAGCAAAGGCCAATCTGAACTCCTTAAAAGGTTTTCATGAGAATTTTCTATGAGGCAGATTCCATCTAGCATTGAGGAAGCATTAAAAGATACTAGATGGATCCAAGCTATAAAGGAATAGATGGATGCAGGATGTTTTAATCAAGATTGAAACATGGACCCTTGTTCCTTTACCAGAAGGAAAGAAAACGATTCGTTGTAACTGGGTGTTCTCTATCAAACATCAAGTCGATGGACCATCGAAAGGTACAAAGCGAGACTGGTTGTGAAATGATATACACAAACACACGTTGCAGACTATCAAGAGACATTTTCTCCAATAGCGAAATTGAATATTGTTCGGGTCCTGCTGTCTTTTGTAGGAAATTTGGATTGGCCCTCACATTAATTTGATGTCAAGAATACATTCTTACATGGCGATCTTGAGGAAGAAGTCTACATGGATACCCCTCCAAGTTATACACCATCATCTAAAGTTGTGTGAAAATTGCAGTGTGCATTCTATAGATTAAAGCAGTCTCCAAGAGCATGGTTCGGATGTTTTACCCTTGCAATGAAGAAATATGCCTTCCAACAAAGTAATTCTGACCATACTTTGTTTCTGAAGCATCGATCCGGCAAGGTAACTTCTGTAATAATTTATGTTGATGGTATGATTATTACTGGAGATGACACAGAAGAAATATCTCAACTCTAGAAATGGTTAGCAATGGAATTTTGAGATGAAAAATCTAGGAAGCCTAAAGTATTTTTTGGGAATTGAGGTTGCTAGATCACGACAAGGCAATTTTTCTCTCCCAAGAAAAATATGTTCTAGACTTACTGGCTGAAGTTGGAGTGCTAGATTGCAAAATGACTGATACTCCTATAGCTCAAAATCACCGACTTGGAGAAAACTAGAATCATAAACTAACAGATAAAGAAAGATATCAAAAGTTGGTTGGTAAACTTATTTATCTTTCTCACACGAGGCCGAATATTGCATATACTCTGAGCCTCGAGAATCAATTCATGCACATTGAGGGATATATAGATGCTGATTGGGCAGGGAGCATCACCATTAGAAAGCCGACTTCTGGATAATTTACATTTGTTGGAGGAAATTTGGTAACGTGAATGAGCAAGAAACAAAATGTGGTTGCACTATCTAGTGCGGAGGCTTAATTCAGGGGAATGACAAATGGTGTTTGTGAACTTCTATGGTTGAAGAGGTTACTCACGGAGATGGGTTGTATGCCTATAGGCCAGATGAATCTATTTTGTGATAACAAAGCATGTAGTGGCCGCGAATTTCCTTAATCCAAATATTTAATTAAAGTAAAATCTTGAACGTGTCGCTACAATTTCACCTATAGAATTAAATAGCGTACGCTCGTCTAGTTAAAATTTTATAATATTTACTATTATATTGAATTATTTAAAATAAAAACAAAAATAATAATTTATAAAATATTTATTTATTTATTTATTTTTAATTTACATTTGAGGACCAAACTTTAGCAATTATTCGTTTTAACCCCAAAAATTTAACTTCTTATTCAATCATAACTTTATATATATTTTAAACCCAATTATAGGCCCGTTTAATGTCCAATTTTATTTCTTATGCGATAAGAAAGCTCATTTGGAGGAGTAACCTAGTTTTTACCCTATTTATACAAGTTTAAGGTTGATTTTAAAACACTAGCCTCACTACTTTCCCCTTTTTACCTCAATTGATATATTCAAGTTCATCCTACTCTTTCTCATTCAACAAATCAAGCTTCAAGTGGTAAGATTTCTTGATATTTCCACTTATATCTCTATTTTTATTTTGTTATTCTAAGTTTTTAATCACACACAAGTTCTTAATCATCTACTTGTATTTTTCCCTTGATGTTCTACACAAAAACAAGATACATACACGTATATATGCATCAGCGCCACCATCAACGGCGCACCACCACCTCAACCGTCGCACCACCGCCGCTTCTCCACTGTTTCACCACCACGAAGTCACCATCATCCTCATTTGACCAAGAACACACGCACGCCTCTACATACAAGATACATACACGCCATAACCAAGCTTAACCAAAACTTCAACCACGCCCAAAACTCAACTTCAAAACACAAAAATCATACCTACACCTTCCTCTACCTCTATAGAACACCATAAAATCGTTTAATTTCGAAAATTTTTGAAGATTTGATCGAATTTTAAAAATAACCAAAATTTTCCTTTAGTGTTCTACCTTCAATTTCTTCCCAAATACTCAATATCTCTCCAATCAAAAACCACCACTAGCTTCACCACCTCCAACTCTACCTTCGCCGCCATTTACACCGGCCAAATCGCCGGCGAGTCGCTGGAAAAGTGAGAGAGCCGAGAGCGAGAGAGGGAAATCGGGTGAAAGAGAAGGATCCGAGAGTTGTTTCTGGTTTTTTAAAATTTATTTGGATAATTGCAAGACAAGCCCCTCGTTTCCTTTACTTGATTTAAGTTGGTCCCCAAGTTTTATTTAATTTACAAATCCTCAACTTTTAATTGTTATAATTTTACCCCTAAATATTATTTTCAAATCTAATCCCCCAATTTAATTATTATATTTAAGTGAGCCCTCAAATTTTATTTAAATTCTAACCCCCAACTTTCAATTGTTGCAATTTGACCCTTAAACTTTTATTTCACTTTTAAATCCTTAATTTATTATTCCTATTTAAGTTAACCCTTAAACTTTAATTGCATATTAGTCCCTCATGTTTTAAAATTCTTATAATTGAGCCCAAAATATTTTTAGTTCACTTTTATTGCATAATAGGTCCTCAAACTATTAAATTCTTTCAAATTGACCCCCAAAGTTTTATATGCTTTCTATTTTGGTCCACAAACTTCTACATTACTTATAGATACTTAATATTTAAGAGTATTAACATAAATTAAACTCATTATTGACTAGACGGGCGTACGAACAGCTAGAGGACTGATTTTCACCGCTTAGTAGACTCAAAACTCGAGAGATACTTCAGGTAGGCTCAAAAGACTCATTTTTACTTATCGCGCAATTATTGTTAATTATATGTACTATATAAGTGTTTGTAGTGTGTAGACTTTCCTTCGGGCCTAGACTTCCCTTTGGGCCCAGACTTCCCTTTGGGCCCAGACTTGTCTTCGGGCAAATTACTTGCCTTCAGGCCTAGAGCTGCCTTCGGGCCCAGAGTTACCTTCGGGTATTATATTACAGAGTTTACATGACTATTTGCCTTATATATATTTGTATAGATGATTAATTTGCACAGAGCCTATTGAGTATTGTTTAAATACTCACGCCTTTCATTCTTTTACAGATTGAGGAGTTCGGAGGCGTGACGAGACATGAGAGTTCTATTTAGGCTTATTAAATAAGAGACTTCACTTCCGTTGTTATTTTGGTAAACCGATGTATGGGATTATGTCGTTTTCAAGCTTTTGAACTACTTAGTAACTTGTGTTAGATGTTTTGAACGTTTGGTGATCAAATAATTTTAAAACACTTTAGATGGTTGTTATATCAAATCAATTTCCGCTTTTAATTATTGTTATACTTCCGCATTTAATATTTAAAAAAAATGGTTAGTTTTAAAGAAAGAACTAACATTTCGAGTTCTTCGAACTCGGGGCGTTACTTTTGGCCAACGAGGACGTTGGGCCCCTTTAGGAGGGGTGATTGTAACACCCACAATCCTATATCGCTTGGACATGAGAGGGCTCTTCACTTTATAAGTTAAGAAATCCATCCAACTAGGCATGAGGCCTTTTGGGGTGAGCCCAAGAATAAAACCGTGCGGGCTCGGCCCAAAGCGGACAATATCATGCCGAAGTGGATCGGAACGGTAGCTGACCGAACCAAAATCCGTATGGTCCTCGCCGGGGCGTAGCAGGCCGAATCCGGGTGGGCCATGACGGGGGTCGAGTCGTTACAGATGGTATCAGAGCTAGAGCCCAACCGGAAGTGTGGCCAACGAGAACGTTGGGCCCCTTTAGGAGGGATGATTGTAACACCCACAATCCCACATCGCTTGGGCATGAGAGGGCTCTTCACTTTATAAGTTAAGAAATCCATCCAACTAGGCATGAGGTCTTTTGGGGTGAGCCCAAGAATAAAACCGTGCGGGCTCAGCCCAAAGCGGAAAATATCATACCGAAGTGGATCGGAACGGTAGCTGACCAAATCCAAATCCGTATGGTCCTCGCCGAGGCGTAGCAGGCCGAATCCGGGTGGGCCATGACGGGGGTCGAGTCGTTACAAGGCAGCAATTGCTATTGCCCACAATCCCATTCAACATGATTGAACGAAGCACTTGGAAGTAGACAGGAACTTCTTTAAGGAAAAATTGGAAGCAAAAATAATCCGATTTCTATTTGTGAAATCTGAGGACTAGCTTGCAAATATATTCTTACTCAGTGTCTAGCAAGGATTTTCATAGCTCACTTATAAAGTTGCGTATCCTTGACTCCTATGCATCAACTTGAGGGGCAGTGTTGGAGTGAGCAAGATTTCATACTCTAGAGTCAAGGGTCTGGAATTCTAGCATGGTGTCACAGACTTAGAGTTTTCACTAACTCCGTGCGACCTTCACTACTCGAACTACCCTTATGATTACTAGTAAAGCAGCCTTCAACCCGTGATGCACTACTAAAGTGCTAACACTAAGGGAAAATTTGATAAGAACACAGGTAGTAGAGTAATACAATCTCTTTGTATTAAGTCCAATCAAGATTACAACGCCTTGTAACTACTCGACCTCTCGAGCCCTCGTACGAGCGTTCCTCACTACAAAGCTCTCACAAGAATGCTCTCACTCTTGGATCCTTAGATGGTTACAAATGAGGGCTACCATCTATTTATAGGCAACCTCTTCCACGTCCTTTGGAATGGACGGTGGAGATCAATCCTAATCAATGACTATGATCGAGCCTCTAGAACATCCTAGACCATTCTATGCACCTCTATACATTTCCATAATTTCTACACTATGTAAAGTATGTACAAGAATATTCTAGATTTGTCTACTAATGCCATCTCTTGGAAGTCTCTAGAATCCCGACTCGTCTTGTCACTTCCCGCAACGTCCTAGAAGCTTCCTCGAGTGCTCGACCACGGATCCTTCTGGAACGTATCCTCTCGACCAAGTCCCGCAATCTTCCGGAACCTTCCATTAGCCTCAATGCTTCCTTGGATGATCTCGCCCGCGTCCATGATTGGCCTTTCGTGGGCGATCCTTTGCCTTCGTCCCTCCGTGACTTAGGCGTCGTGCCTCGATCATGGTTCCGTCCATGCCTTTCATGCACGCCTTGTGCCCCGTTGCGCCCATCCTTGCGCAAATGACTCGATCCATTGCTAACCAAACTCCCGGGACGTGACAGTGGGCAGCAAGCTGTATAGAATATGTTTTTTTTTTGGAAGTTTCCTTATATTTGTAGACAACTTATTTTTGTGAATATTTTTTCATTTTAGCGTGATGTATTTATAGAGCTTTAGACATCAATGAAAATAGATGAAAATTTTTCCCAAATTCGATCATTCTAACAAGTTAAACTTAACTAGTTGTCGCACTCGTGCAATGCTCGGGCAGGGATGGATTTATCCCTGTGCTAGACCGGGTTCAAGCCCCCCAACCCCAAAAAATTTACAGAAAAAAAATTTATATATAATTTTAGTTGAATTAAATTTTTTCTTTCTTACAACCCATCCCATTATAAATCCTAGATCCGTCCTTGCACAGGGGACGTATTTGATTACCATTTAAATAAGAAAATAGTGCAGTGTCGCATTAAATTTTTTAGAAATTGTTGATGTTGAAAATAGTAATTACTATTTACCTACCGGCTTTAGTGGATTTGGAATAATTTGAATAGTAAAAAGGGAGATTTTTATATGTATAGCCGAGCTTAAACTGGTGCTTCATTTGAGAGAATTTGTTGTGTGCTTCGAATGGGAGTTAAGTCCTTTACTTATAGTACAAATTTTATGGGCGGTCATAAGTCATCATGAGCTAATCAGGGTAGACCTAGACTAGGCGTGATGATTCTCGTAACTTGTATGCTGCCCCTTTGCATTTATGGTGATGACGTCTTTTTGGGTACATATGACTTCAGGGTGCCAGACGGCACTTAGTTTCACCTCGACTCACCTCGGCCAGTGCTTCTTGGGTACGTTACAGACCTCGCCCACCACTCGACCTAGGTCATGACGATGGCCCAGCTTCTTCTTTGGACCTATGTCCAGCTCGACCACACGGTGCCGAGTTATGACATATCCGAGCTGACCTAGGATGTAACCTGTAAACGCCATTCCTTAATAAAAGAAATTCGAATTGAGAGCATCTCCATGGGGGATGTGAATTGAGAAAATTGTATGGAGGAGGGAGATATAAAGAATATGATTATTTTAATTGAAAAGAAAATAGAAGATGTAGTAAAAAAAGAGTGAAAAGTGAAAAAGTAGAAGAGATATAGAAATAAATTCAAAAATAATAATAAAATAATATTGGAGGATGTGAAGGTAGATGTGGGAATGTAGAAGTAGCACGGTAATTTATGGAGAAAATGGGAAAAAAGTAGGGAAAAGTGAGAAAAAGATAAGAAAATGTGGGACCTATACTTTTTTTTTTTTGTATCTCTATCACTCTGCTACGTGGATTGTCAATTGACAATTGCAATGGAGATGCCCTGAGCTTGGGCCACGTCAGCGGGGGTACCAATAGAAATTAAAGAAAATCCCAAAAATGGGTTACTTTTAAAATGTAAAGACATGTTTGGTAATTTACTTTTGAAAAAGACACAAATGGCATAATTTTTGAATTGAAGAAACAAGACACCCTCGATGGCATGAACCTATTTTTACCTACTTCTCAACCCCATGTAGTACTCAAGAAAAATAGGAAATAATCATTTTCATCCCTTCAAACCCGGTTCCATTTTGAAAAGCTTAAGGGGCACTGTTGGGTCACTATTTTTTCATCTCCTTTGCCGAACGAGAAGCCATAATTCAAAATGTCTTTCAAATATTAATTAAATGCTGGAGATGATGAATAGTCACCGAAGAAGATGATTGATTTGCACTTTTCCTTTTTATTTCAATGGATATTGATTTTTTCCGTTGAATCTTAATTTTTTTCTGTGAATTCGGTGCGACACCTTTTACTAGTAAATTTACTATATTCGTCGAAGAGTTTAACAGGATTTATTGTATTCGCCGAAGAGTCTAGTAGTATGGTGGTCGCTAAATTTTTTTTTTTTATGAAATTTCAGAACATAACTATATTCTATATCATATGATATAGAATCGTCGATTGTTTATATTCTCCGAGGATTGGTTCATATTCTCTGCCACCGTCGGCCGTTACTTGATTTAAATATTTGCAACTAAACCCGTTTCATCTTCTCTTGATCTATGATGAGTTTTTCCTTACAAAAATGAAGCTAATTCTGGATACAAAAATGAAACTAATTCAAGATCTAGAAATTTTGATTTGCACTTTTCCTTTTTATTTCAACGGATATCGATTTCTTCCATCAAATCTTAATTTTTTTCTATGAACCCCGTGCCATACCTTTTACTGGTAAATTTATTGTATTCGTCTGAAAGTTTAACATGATTTATTGTACTCGCCGGAGAGTTTGATAATATGGTGGTCGCTAAATTTTTTTTTTTTACTAAAACTTCAGAAAATGCCCATATTCTATATCATAGGATATAGAATCGTTGACTGTTCATCTTCTCCAGGGACTGGTTCATCTTCTTCGCCAAAGTCGACCGTTACTTGATTTAAATGATTGCAACTAAACCCCTTTCATCTTCTCTTGATCTATGATGGGGTTTTCTTTACAAAATGAAGCTAATTCCAGAGACAAAAATGAAACTAATTCCAGATCACAATAATCTTTAGTGATGACATTTAAAGATCCATTCACCTTCATTAGGAATCATTCTCTTGTTTGTGTGTTCAAACCGATGATGTTGAGTGTGGTGGTTGATGAAGAAGAAGATCAGCCTTTGCATGATGGGAAAAATTTATTGCACTGACATTGACAAGTTGGAAAAGGGAAAGAGGGTGCTTTCATTTGCACAGTCAAGTCAAAATCAGGAATAGTAGCTTGAGGGCAATTTCGGCCATGCAATATGAAACATATGTTGTATTTGGGATTTGCAAATTTAAGGTGATAGAGTGGGCTTTACAAAAAGGGAGTTGCTTTTTTTGTCGTTCTCCCTAGAAATTATTGTTTTGTGTTAACTCGATCTAGGAGAATAGGAACTTTTGTAAGTCAGAAAATGGTTTGAAGGAAAACGTTTTCTGGATAAATGAATTTCGGGAAAAATGGCAGTTATTTTGATTGAATTAATTTGAAAGTTGGAAAATAGTATTATTTTCCTTATTTTCGTGTTTTTTCCATAAAATTTGATTATTTTGCTTATTTTTATAGTTAAAGCAAATTGTCCAAAAAAACCCCAAAAAAGAGACAAACTTTTCCAAAAAAACACACCTCCCCCAAGGAAAACCTTTTCCTCCAAAATAAGGAAAAGTGTTGATTTCGAAAAAAATTGGAAATTGTTTTCCGAGAAAATGAATGGCAATCAAACAGCCAACAAAGGGGAAAAAAAACTAGAAAACGTCTTTTTCTTGGAAAAAATGTGAATCAAACACACCCTAAATACTTTTCATAGAATAATATGCTTTAATAATCCAATGTAATCAAATAAAAAAAATTACACTTCGCCTTAGTAATTCAATTCCCTATCGATATTTATTTAAGAATTTTCACAACTCATTAAAATTATATTATGAAAATGCTAAGTAAAATTAACAAATCCTTTTCATAAAATAATATGATTTAATAATATAATTTGATCACATTGAATAAAGAAAATTATCACTTCATCATAATAATTCATATGTTTATCCTTATTTAAAAAATTATTTAATAATGTTTTATAGAAAAATTAAAATTATGGTATGTAATACTAAGTAAATTTAACGTATAAGGCATATTTTCTATAAAATAATTTGATTTAATAATTAATTTAATTAGATTGAAAAAAGAAAGGTATTATTTACTCTTAAATGATTTGACAATTTATTTAAAAATATTTAAAGATTAAATTTTTTTTTATCACGATGGTGATGATGATGATGATGATAATAATAAACTCAATAAATAATTATCGTAAAATGGTGATAAAAAGGATGTGATAAGTAACCTTTTTATTTTGAATAATTGTGCTTAGTAGAAAAGGCACTCCTTTACCAGATAATTGGCCTGGGTTCGAGACACCACCCCACCCTTACGATCCCCACCTTGTATTCAAAATAAATAAATAAATGTGTCTATCCACGTCATGTAAATTACACTAATCTTATCAACTTTTGTATTTAGTATTGACGATGCACATGGTTTTTACCTTTTAGTAGTGGGATTTTCTTATGTAACTACGTACAGAGTGAGGGTCTAGTGTTTATTTGGTAGAGATTATTTGAAATAATAATAATTTTTGAATGTTTAGTTTAAAAGTAAAGACCATGTTAAAAGAAATATTAAAACTTACTAAGTCAATATAATAAATAATTAAAAATAATGATAGAGAAAAATGATACTTCAAATAAATAATTGAGATGGGAACTCCTTGCCCGGGACTGAAGTGAGGTGCTGAAGGTGGGGTAGAGCTCGAGAACAAGAAATGGGGCTCACGGAGAAGGGTGGAGAGGAGGAATGAGGAATCTATTTGAGGTTGGGAAGCATATATTATTATTATTATTATTATTATTATTTGGAAGCAAACATTCCTATAAAAAGAATCTATAGGAACGATATAAATTTATAAACACGAAAATGTAGGAATGATTTTTGTAGGCACGACAGTTTCTCCAAATCTGTAGGAACGACAGGCTCCTAAAGCCACAGTGAGAATCTCCACCCACTTTTAAAGTTTTGCCATTATCGTTGTCCTACAACATTAATAAGTTCTGGAAAGATTTTAATAAATAATAGTTTTACAAACAAAAAGAAATGTGCGGCAAAGATGAAAAGGATAGTATTCGTAGCGACCCAAAAAAAAAAAAAAAAAACAATTCTTTGTATAAATACACAACAGGTTGCAGTTAAAACTCAAATGTATAGTTGTTTGGAGATTTGAAAGAGGCATCCACGTTGACACGAACATTTAAAACATCATTGAAGAAATTCTGGTTACTCTTGCAAATAGAAATGGACTAAACAAGTAATCACCGGTTCACAAAAATCGTTCTCCATCTCCACTGCACGCATCCTTCCTTTCATGTAATTACATTAACAAAAATTTACTGGTTCCAGTTGCTGGGAGGAGGAATAGTGCTTCCCCCCCCCCCCAACCCCCCCAGGGGGAGGGGGAGGGTTCGGTTTGTTTGGTTCTCTCTGTTGCTGGTTCCAGCGCCGTTGGAATCAGATCAAGCCTGATTACATTAATGTTCATCAATCTTACAAATCACGAAATTTATGTTGGACCATTAGACGTGTGATATTTTGGCATACCAATCCATTTTAACAAAAAATACCAAAATATGAAATCACTTTTCTAACATACGAAAAAGAAATGAACAAGAAATAGTCAAGAGTTCCAACAGCAATAGGTACTCATGCTCCCTCAACAATTCAACTCGAAAAGATTACCAAAATAATTTCATTCTCGTGACAAGATATTAATGTTATCATATGATTATTTGCACTCCCAGTTTTGGTAGAATGTGGCTATGTTTGAAAGTTGAAAAAATGAACATAATAAATAGAGAAAACATAAAAGAGCAATAATAATACATTTTTACACCATATGACAAATCCTCCTCACTCAACCCCTACTAAACAAACTCTCAAAAGTAACAGGAATCTAAACAATAAACATCCTCGAGTTTCTACGGTTTGAATTTGAGTATCTTCAATTGGACTTTGAGTTTCTTCAATCTGACTTTGCAAATGACGTAAAGGTAGCAGGCTCGGTCTATATGCAAACACGAGCTTCCTTTGCGCAGACAATGGTGTCAGACACTCACCCTTTTTAGATTGAATATCGAATGAGAAAAGATTATAATAACCTATTGTCCTAAAATACACTAGGCTGCCTTCTACTATATCAGGATGGATGTCCGCGATTGATATGCTGGGGCTCAGAAAATCTATAAAGAATCTCAAAGGTATAACAATATTGCTTTCCGCCCATTTATGGATCCTGTAGTCCTCAAAAACACGAATATTGAGTTGATCTTGTTCTATACGAGCAAGAGCTAACTTTCCATTCCAATCTATAGCCAAAACATTTGTCCAGTTGTAGAACGAGTCCCGTGGGACCTTAGTACTTGTTATGGTCTCATTTTCCAAATCAAGGCACTCTATATAAAGATCTTCTGCGAACACTGGGTTATATAACACTGAACCTACAACTCGATACGTTCGCCGACCAACATTTTTTAGATTCTTTAGATTACCCAGGAACGAAGAGTCCAAGCATCTCCATGTCAAGTGGGTGCCAATTCTTAGAATATTATAAATTAAAACCTTTTTGTTTCCTTGTTTTGAAGAATCTATATAAACCACCTTTAATTCATTAGTTGGTAGAATGTAATACATGGTTGCACAAACACCTTTTCTCTCGGTCTCAATAGGCAGATTAAATATTTCCCTTGTAGCATGATTCTTCAATCGTTGTCGTTTGTTGTTTATATTGTTTATTTCCAATGTTACTCCTTGGATCTTTACAATGGTAGAAAATTCTGTACCTTGATCTTCTTCACATATCATTTCATATGCTTGTTGTTTCATATGCTTATCGATGAACACTGGGTCCTCAACCGTGGAGCACCAAATTTTGCACACACATTTGAACCTTAACAATGATTTAATCGGTAGCCAACTCAGGATATCAAAAATTAATTCATCTGGCAAAAATATATCCGACACGGCCATCGTCTCCTTTTTTATTTATTTATTTTTTTTCCTGCGTACCTAATCTGGCAAAAATTAAAAACAACGAACGAAGTAAAAAGAACTATGGTGTACATATTTACAGCAGCGGCTACAGGAAATGCGAGTTGTCAATAACAGAAAAACAGGTTCCAATATGGTATTAGAAAAACTATGGCTACTCTTGCGAGCGAAGAAAATAAATAAAAGAACCAAATAAAAACAATCAGCATCAAAGGCAACTAGGGAAGAATAAAATCCAGAAACCTAACATGAAAAACCAAGAATTTACGCAAACTAAGGCCTTGTTTTATGCACAATAATTGTGTATAATGTGGATTTACGCGAAAGATGGATTAGCCGTGGGGTTGAAAATTGGGAAAAATATATTAAAAAATATAAAATAAATGTATGAGTTATTAAAAATGAAAGAAAGAAAAAAAAAATTATTATGTATAGGACAAGCCCTCAATAAAAGCAGCAGAAACGAAACGGATCTTAAACAACCACCCATTTAAGGGGGGAAAAATATAAAAACGGATCAATAATCAAACCACTCAAAGCAAAAAGGATCACGTCATCACACAAAGTTGCAAATACCTGAATTATAGCAAACGTTGACTCACAAAACAGACCTGATTTTGTTCAGACAAAGTACAAACAGAGGCAGATCTAAATCCAGTAAATCTAAAATAAAAACCAAGAATTTTAGAAAACTAAATAAAAGCAGCAAAGAAGAAAGGACCGATCATCAAGAATAAAAACACTCGAAGCAAAAATGAATCACCTCATCGTATAAAGCTGCACATACCTGAATTATAGTCAAACGTTGATTCACAAAACAGATCTGGAAACTGAGTTTTGTCGGAACAGAGTACAGAGGGAGATCTGCGTTTCTCGGTAATAATTTCGCCGAAACAGTGTAACTCTCTGCTTGGATGTGTTTAAGAGATCAGAAGGGTGAAGCGAAACTTTAAGAGACGTATGAGATGCCTTTAGAGATTAATTAGATTCGTACTAGGACTATGATGTAATCAAGGGTCCGGCTTCTCTTGGCAAATTATATATACGTCGCAAATTCTAATTCATGGGCCATAATTTAATTGCACAGAAAGGTCTTCAACTTTGTTTATAATGGCATTTATGCCTTCAAATTTTTTTGCCACATTTTTTGTAAATAAATTTTCATAATTAACTTATTTTGTACCCAAATATTATTTTATATTTAAATATTATATTAGCATTGTTTGATATTAAAAGTAATATTCATATTTTATGTCCATTATATTTTACATTATTCAAAATTACCATAGATAAATAAGCAATTTGATGTCTAACGGAACATTTTAGATTAAAAAAATATCTATATAGGCCGAAAATTATAAGTAGTGAAAGATTAGAAATAATGATTGATGGAAAAAAGGCATGAATGTAATTAGATTAAAAAGTAAACACTGAGAACCTTTACAATAATTTGAATGAGGTGTGCCAATAAAAATGTGTAGTGTCGATATAACTGCTCAATTCTCTTCACACCCACCCATTTTTCATTTAAAAAATACCATCATGCATAACTACCATCATACCCTTTTCTTTTAAAAAATTTCACGCCCTTCCTAACTACTAAATGCACCCCCACCCCCTTTATCTGTTCTCTCTCTCTCTCTCTCTTCCTTTCTCTCACATATCTAAACACACCCACCTCGCTCTGATAACTAGACTCTCTTCCATCTCCGATAAATCTCTCATGACTGGCTCATAATGGACCATCAAAGATCGATTTTTATCCATAATATAAGTAATTCTAGTAATTTATATCGCATTATTCATTATTTTTCGTTACTTTTTATTGGGAAATATGTACGTTATCGCTTTTTGGGTCTGATTTGTTGAACATCCTGTTGGATGTTCGGCCACGAGTGGCTGAGCATCCCCTTAAGATCTCAAGGCGGTGCTTGGCCATGTTTGACATAACATCCTTTTAGGAATAAATTTTTATATAGAAATTTTTATTTTATTTTTATATAGTAATTTGTTTCAAAATGGAATGAATGTGATATGATTCGGGATAGCTCTACGTCGTCAACATCATTAGGAATGCCGGTCGAGCCGAAACACGAGCTTAAAAAGATGGATTTAATGATGGCGAAGTCAAGCCAGGCAGAAGAGGCAAGAAAAGAACCCTCAAAAGAGTTCATCTCGGGGTGTGAAATGATGGCATACGGTTGTAACAAGAGCACAGTGATGTCACAGTTAATATGTGCCTCCATTGGACTAATTTGCTAACTCCGCATCGGTTGTAACAAGAGATCCAACTTTTGGCCGAAAATCAATAGGAAGTTTTGTATGGCCTTACAATTTGTTCTTATGGCCGTAACTTAGATTTTACGGCCGTACCCATAATTTATACGTCCGCAATTTTAACCGATCTAGAGCTTTTTGTGTCTAACTTTTAGATATTTTATTATTTTATCATTATTTCTTTTTCTTGGTTTGTATATGTATGTAAACAGGCCATTTGTAACATTGAACTTGGTTGAATATTGAGAGACAGCTTTGAGCTTCTCGTGTGAGTTGAGAGTTATCTCCTCCAAACTTCATAGTTCTTTGAGTGATCGATTGAGGATGTGTTTGCTTACTTAGTTTAATGTATTTTTATGAATATGAAGAAAGATAATAGGTGAAATTGAAAGGTGGAGATTTAACAGTACATGTGGACCCTAAAAAATATGTGGATGTGATTTGTTTGATTAAATTTGAATTTTTAAAAGTATGAGAAAGTAATAATTAATAAAAGAACGCAAATAGGCTATGAGTCGAGTATTACTCCTTCGTTACTCCTAGTTTCTATGAGCTCATAGTGCTTTGGATATTGTCAAGTCGAGTGGAGCGATCCTCCTTCGATATCCTAGGTCTACGAGCACCCCAAACTTATCAAGAGATTGACCACTGTTTTTGGTGTTCACCACTGTTGGATCATCGGTTTTGCACTATTGGAGGTGATTGGGGTTTTATCGCCGGTTGTTGCCACGTCAAAGTCGAAGTTTCATCAGTTCTCTGATCACCATATCGGATTCTAACGGAGGGCGATCCCGGCTTGTATTAGAATGGTAAAATGAGAAATATGAGGGGTGTATTAAATAAGTAAGGGATGATGAAAAAAAAGCAGGGCAGGTGTGTTTAGCATATAGGTATAAAGGGAAGAAAATAAGGTGTCTTTAGTCGCACCCGTAATCTAATCTCCCTCAAACTTCCTGACTTTGCCTTAAATAGTGGTCTTCTGTTCCTAGTCGCCAATAAAATTAGATTTAACTTTAAATTATTTTTCTTTTTTTTTTTTTTTTTACGGGTCTTTCCATTTTTACCTTTTACTAGTACTAGACTAGACTACTAGTGCAATGGCCGAGAAGATTTCAGGTCCAAAATCCACCACCGCAGGGATCACGTGAGCGAAGAAACTTTGGTGTTTATTGAAGTAAGATAAGAAAGCCATAGAGACTACGACGGTTTGGCTCTGTTCCCATTGTGGGCACCGTAAGGCCGTCTCCACGCCGACGTAGCTCCTTCTGGTGGCGCCATGTCATCGAGCAAATTTTTACATTTTTTTTGGTATCTAGGTTAAATTAGATGAATAATACATAGCTGTCCCCTGATGGTGGGAGGTCTTACCCGACCCCTACGAATTTTTTTCCCCCAACTGTGGGTACTAGAGCCAAGCCGGAGATTATATAGCTCGATTCTTCGGAGTCACTTTGACTATAATTAACAATAACCTCCATGCGCTGCACAGTGAGACATGTCTATTAATACGTGATTCTCATAAATATAAATAGAATAGCATTAATAGTACTGAAAATGATTACTCATTTCGTCCCAAAACAATAGACTCACTTTCCATTTTCATTTATCCCAATATATAACCCACTTGCTAAACTAAAAGTGCATTTAATTTTTTATATTCCTACTACAATTAAGGTAAATTGATCTAACTTAATAAATAACTTTTAGAATTCTCAACAATTTACATTGATAATACAATAAGTATCCATTTTCTTATAAACTAGCCCATATTTCCACTTGCATACCTATCTTTAAATTTTTAGAAGTTTGCAATTATGTAGGGCATATTAAGAATGTAATGTTAAAAATTTATTTTTTCAATTTCAGTAATTGACACTTCTTAAACTATGTGAAAAAAATGGGTTTATTATTTTGGGATGGAGAGAGTGTAAAAAAACTCACAACAATTCAGAAGAATATCACAATTTAGGTAATACATATTCAAATTTTGTAAGAATTTTGTCAGAGTTTCAATTGTATTTCGAACAATTCCATCCAATAAATATCCTTTATTTTAGGTATTTATTCACTGTTTAGTAATATAATTAAATTTGATTAATTTTTTATTACGCAAAAAATTAAATTTTAGCTGAAATTTTTAGTTTTATTTAATTTTCATATTTTTAATTAATTTTACTTTTAAAATAATTAATTATATCTAAAATTAATTAAAGGCTCCATCCTATTTTTTTAATGTTACACGTTTCTTTCAATTTTTATGTAAAAATTTAAATAATTTTAATTTTTTATCACACCAAAATCAATCATAGCGAAATTCCTAATTTTAAGTAATTTTTATTTCTTCGCTACTTATTTATAAAAATAATTAAAGGTTATTTTCACCCAACCTCTCGAGTTTGTAACAATTCTAACCTTATTCTTTTTAGCAATATGGAACCTCCCCAGTCTTTAAATTAAGTGTTATTGGACCCCGTTGACGGATTCCATTTAATTCAGTCATTAAATTGCTTTTTAATCCATTTGTGCACTAAAATTTGGGGGTAAAACTTGAAACAATATTTTATTTCACAATTTTAAATCTTTTTAAACTTTACAAATTTAACAATATGCAATTTAGTCTTAAATCTTTTTAAACTTCACAGCTTTAACTTTATTTTTTTGTAATTTAGTCCTAACTTTTTTTATTTTACTATTGCAACAAATTGGCACGAAATAAAAAACGTAGCATGATATTACTTTCATTGAACTAATTAATTTGATATTAATTTTATTTGGTATATACTTAATTTTATCGAACTCATTTGATACCAATTAAATAATTTTTTATCGATAGTTTTCAACAGAATAACATTTCTTCGCCGTAATGTGATAATTTCTCAAACTTTTCCTTAGCATGAGAGACGCATACTTTTCGATATTAACTAAGAGTTAATAATAAATATAATTATTTTATACCCATAAAATTATAGTAGAAATTTATCATTGTAGAAACTATACCGAATGTAAAGAAATAATAAAATAAATTACAAAAAATTAAAAATTAAAATTAAAAACCTTAAACATGACTTGAACTTTGCCGCCCGCCAGCCAAGGAAAAGCCCATGAGCTTGAGATTGCTGGTTAAGGCCAGAAATCAAGAGGCTTTCCTCTTGATTTACTAATCAGCAATCAACTGATTGTACCAACTTATGGTACAATCGGCAGATTGTCGCATGCCGACAACTTCGTTGATAGGCGACAAAATCAGGGGGAAAGCCCCTAGATTATCATTGGTGGGGTGGGTGTTGCTGGATTAGGTTAGTGGTAGGATTTAGTGTGGCCTGGGGGGTTGGGTTTTTCTTTATTTTTTAATTCTTTTTTTAAGTTTGTTTTAGTTATTTTTTTTCATATTCGGGTTATTCTCTATAATGATATATTTCTATTAAAATTTTATAGATTACATTTATTATTAGCTATTGGTTGAAATCAAAATGTGCATGTATTTTAGTCTAAATAATTTTTTTGAAAAATTATGATATTAATGCGATCAAATTCTATTATGATGAAAATATTCGACAAAAATTATTTAATCGATGTCAACTAAATTTGATAAAATTAATTATAGACCAAACAAATTAGTATCAAATTAATTAATTCGATAAAATTAATATCGCGCTACTTCTTTTTTATTTCGTATTAATTTCACAGAAATCACAATATTTATGGACTATTTCTGCCAATTTTTCAAAAGTAATATTGAAATTATGAAATTCAAAAATTGAAGAGTAAATTGCAAAAAATTTAACTTAAAATTGTGAAGTTTAAACTGATTTAGGACTAAATTGTACATTGTTAAAATTTGTGAAGTTTAAAAAGATATAAAATTGTGAAATAAAATATTGTTTCAAGTTTTACCCCCAAAATTTAGTATAACAAAAGACAAAAAAAAAACCCCAATTTAATGAGTGAATTGGATGAAATCATCATTGGGACGGTTCAATGACACTTAATTTAAAGATTGAAGGTTTCATGTTGAAAAAAAGAATGAGATTGGAATTGTTGTCAGCTCGAAAGATTGAGAGGTTTTGTGAAAATAACACAATAATTAATTATGCCTAAAATTACTTAATAATCCAATTTAATTTTTGTATTTTAACTGTACACATTTATTTTAATTTTTGTGCTAAAATTTAATCGATGGTATACAAAAATCAAATCTTAGGGAATTTATTAATTTTCAATAATTTTCATTTCCTAACTAATTATTTATAAAAATAATTTATTATTTACAAAATAATTAGCTGCTTGAATCTAATTTTTACATTAAAAAATAAGATAACTAAAAAAATTAAAGCAAAATCTCCTACGTTTAGGCAAGAAAATCTATTATGTTAATTTAAACACTCTCTATCTTTATATATAAATATATAGGGTGTGTTGTTGTTGTTGTTATTATTATTATATAGATAGATTTAATAAGATTCATGATCGATATTAATGATAAGTATTAAGGAATTTGATATAGAGGAAAGAAAAAAAAAGTTAAGGAATTTAATATGGATTAGGAAAGGAAAAAAATCATATTTTAATTAAAAAATCAGTCAATAGAGAAAAAGTCTAATAAACGAGAAAACCAAATATTAATTTAAAAATCAACCAATAGAGGGAAAGTCTCATAAGACAGGAAAAAGCCTTCCAAAATCTAAATTTAAAAATGTTAAAAAATGAGCAGGAAAATTCCGTCTAAAACCAGCCTCTCTTTATTAATGCTAGTCTTGCCCACCGTGCGTTGCACTGAATTATTAAGATAACATCTATAAATAATAATACTAAAAATATTAATGGAAGATAAATGAAAAATTATATATTATATATACCTAGAACAGGATATTTGAAAAAATATTACAAATTTTAAATTATTTCGGCAAAAACAACATTGATAGTGGAGTTAGTAGGAATCTACTATCGTCACATATAAAAAGTATTTTCAGCCAACACAGAGACAACTATATTTTCTTGAAAAAGATGTAGAAATAGTAATTGAACAACAAAAAAGAAGAAGCATACACAATATACATATGGAACTCAATATGGTATTATAAATATTCAAAGGGCAACTACAAATTAGATGGAGAGTCGACGATATTCTTCTAATAAAAACATTATGACAATCTAATTTCAGACAAAATTTAAAACACATCTTATTTTAATGGTTTTTAGAAAACTTATTTTTAGATACCCATTTTGCATATATATATATATTAATATTACGATTTATTAATTTAAAATAAAAATTAAAAAAATATAAATACAAATGTGATATGGATAGTTACAATTTAGTTAATTGAACTCAAATTTTTTACTATTTATCCTAGATCATTGTTTATCACCAAGTAAATATAATTTAAAATATAATAACAATTTAAATAGGTTGCAAAGTAAAAGAAGGGAAAGGAGACCTATTTAGTCAAGAAACTACTTTTATAGACGGTAAAGTAAAAGTGGAAAAAGAGACATATTTGAACAAGAAACCACTTTTACCATTAGATTTTTAGAAAACTTGTTTTCAGGTACTCCTTTTGCAAATATATATATATATATATATATGTGTGTGTGTGTGTGTGTGTGTGTGTGATATAAATAGTTACATTTTATTAGAAAATAGAAAGATAAATACAAATGTGATATGGGTAATTACAATTCGGGTTTTTCGGATAATAACAATTCTAATTGAACTCAAATTTTTAATATTTATCCTAAATCATTGTTTATCACCATGTAAATATAATTTAGAAGATAATAACAATTTTAATAGCTACAAAGTAAAGACGGGAAAAGAGATCTATTTAATGAAAAAACAATTTTTATAGACGGCAAAGTAAAAGGTGGAAAATAGACTTACTTGATCAAGAAACTATTTTTACCATTATCTATATCTATATATCTATCTATATATATTAATAAAACGAGCACATTTTCCCGCCACTTTCATCTATTTTTCTGAATTAAAAAATCAATTTTTAATTATGGTAACAAGTTTTACCGCTTCTACATGTCTTTTCCAACTCGACTTCTTCTTCAGCGTGTATACATATATACACGCATCGCATCCACCTATTTTTCTGAATTAAAAAAATCACACCATTAAAATAAGTCAATCCATGTGCGAGTTGGATTAACTCTAATCTAATATATGCAGCTGGTATTTATATTAGAAAAAATGACCAGTAACAACCTATATATGTCTCCCCGTCCAACGCAGGGGTAGAAACACTAGTTTGTATTAAAAATAAAATTAATATATAGATAATAATAGGAAAAACAGATTTATTTTCATTTGTTTTGAAAATCCGGTTGACAAAATATGTGGTTTTAAGTTATACGATGGAAGCATGTATTATGTCATAGATTGCCGAGTATGTGGACATGAGTATGTTCCACGTAATAAACCCAAGAAAAAAAATTATCAGAAAGTGAGGAAGTCCTAGATTGCTAACCGTTACATTTCTTTCTTTTTCTTTCTTTTTTTTGTCTTTTTCTTTTTAATTTAGAAGTACAATTTGGGGTGGTAACCTGACACTTTAAAACGTAATTGATATTCGCAATGTTATGTTAGAAAAAGATTTGTAGAGTTATACTACGCTATATACATCATAAACAATTTTGGGACAAAGAATGTTACCTATTTTTATGTTTTTCTATTGATTAAAAAAAAGTGGTGGATGTATATATATATATATATATATATATAGCTAAATAAATGAGTGAGCGAAAAATGCTATATGAACAAACAATAAACAAATAAAGTGAAAGTATAGTAATTATTGATTTTTTTATTGATTTTTTTACGGGTAGTAATTGTTGATTTTAATGGTAGTGTGATATATAAATAAACAAAATCGCGATATACTATATCTGTGTTGCAAGGTTCTAAAAAGTACAAGGCGAAGGCGGTGAGATGAAGCCTCAAGCCTTGGAAGTCTAGGCGTGAAAGGCGTTTTCATTTTTTTATTTTTATTATTCTAGAGTGATAAATAAATATAATAATATCTATTTACAAATTTTCATATACAAAATCAACATACTTTTCAATTTTCTAATAAAGATATATAATCTCAAGTTTTAATAACTACATGTAAAAAAGGTTGACGAGATACTAATCAGATACAAATTAAAAAAATTTAAACAATACATCGCCATCTATAGTAAGAGACAAGAATGGAATTATTTGTATCGTAGAAGAATGGTTTGCCGTCGTCTTTCTTTAACCCATCATCTTTTTTGTTTTTTGGAGTCTTGATTTGCAAAGCTTTATAAGATATGACGCCTTTATTGAATTTGTGGAATTAATGGCTTTTTAATTTTATCATAAATCATAAATGTTAATTTTTTTACCTAATTTAAAAATAACACATCGTTACAAAAAAGGCTCTCGCCTAGGCGCACCTATGCTCACCGATGCACGCCTTTTAGCGCCTTTTGACTGTCAAATCAAAGTTGGTCGCCTTTTTCCACGCCTAGGAGGTATGCGAGGAGTTTCTAAAACCCCTCACGGTTAGGTGGGCTTTTTGGCGCTTTTTAAAACACTGCCGTGTTGCCAATTATTTGTAAGTCTATTTGTTCAAGTAGAATTACCCAAAATGCCAATCTGGAATTTGAGATTCTCATTGGACCTGATTTCTATTTTTTATTTAATACCTAAAGCAATTGCTACTGGTTAACACTTTCTAGGGCACTGGGCAGGTTAGTGTTTTATGGATTTGGTCAGGTACCCACAGTGGATACATACCCACGCCGCGTGACGCTCTATGGTGGCCAAATTTTTAATTTTTTTAAGTATCTACATTATATGAGATAAATAATACATAACTGTCCCTGATGGTGGGAAAACCCCATCGGCCCCCACGGATTTTTTCCCCCATCGTGGGTACCATATCAAAGCTCTAGTGTTTTATCCATCCAAACCGACCATAACTAAAAGTGAATCAGTGAAAGCTCGACACTTCTAGGTATCTATCTCTATATATTATATAAAGTTGAAGTAAATTAGAAGTTATTAATTGAAAAATAGTTATTTGGATAAGAAATTAGTTATTGTTTTGTTGTACTAATTAAATACTGCCACATGTATTGTTAGTTGATTTTGTCTACAAATCCCAACTTAATTTTCACATTAGTTAACACATGTTTCACTATTTTTTCTATTACCAATTCAATATATTAGCATCGAAGATTAAATACTTCCTTATCCTATCGTGGATGCACGGCATGTGTCAACAAGTTAAGGCAATAGTTTGTTGAATGTTTTTTCTCACCTCTTCACATTGAATAATCCTCGGGGGACATTTTTTATAGATATTTTTAGTTGACATTATGATGTGGTATTTTCTCATTTGGTGATAATGATAATTTCCATGCGATGTATATTCAAATCACATCCTCATCCCCCAATGATAAAATACCACATCATCATATCACTTGAAAATGTCTATTAAAAATGTCCCCCTATAATCACTCCTTCACATTTTGTTTTTTTTTAATTTTTTTTTTACTTTTTTTTGGCAAATTTGCAACTCATAAGAAAGCAATAACTTAATTATTCTAGCAATAATAGGTTTTTTGCAAATGCAAGAATAATAATTAATTAATCTAATTAAAAATAATAATGCTATAAATAATTATTACTATTAGCTTTTTTTTTTTATCAACAATTACTGCTAACATTAATTTTGCAATTAATATATTACACAATAACTAAACAACAATTACGCCAACCATATATTATTTTCCTTATGTATTGCAAATAATTATTATTAAATAATTTAATAATAATTATTCATAACATATTTCAATTGCTACTATAACAATTTAATCATAATTTAATTTATAAAAAAGGATAATAAATAGCAACAGTTTGAAAATTTAGAATGTAAATAAATCATTCGTCCACTACTTATGTGTGGGTAGTGGGGTAATTGGTAGTAAAGACTGAAATCGCGCAATAAGATAATTATTTTTCAAATATTCTCCTTAGTATGGTTAAATTTTTTTATTAATTTTTAAATTTTGTCTCTCATTTTTATAATAAATATATAAAGCTGATGGATGATAAATGGTTCATTTTTTAACAATTATAAGCTAAAATTTTAATTAAGTTGCTTTCCAAATCAGAAAATTTTTTAATTAAGTTGCTTTCCAAATCAGAAAAAATAATACTCTGACTATTCAAACCTTATTTCATGGAAAAAAAATAATCACAAAGGTTTCACATTCAATTAACTTGCTTTTGATAGCTACGTTTTTCTTTCGTTTGCTATACACATGTCAATTTCATATAAAGTTACACAAATTTAGACAATTCACTTGTGATGCAAATGTTTCATTCTTAGAAACCATGATCTAAGTGGTATTTTTTTTTGCTATATTTTACAATTTGTCTCTTACAAAATTTTAGATACAAATATGAGCTACAATCAATAAATATGATATTGTATTATACATCTCCATATACAACTATTTGATGTCAAATGTTATCTTCAAAGATTTTTTCTAAATTTTATATTAATTTGTTTAGTAAATGAATTTTCAACTTATTTTTAATAATGTAAAAATAATTGCGTTTCACGTTTACTTTAGTCTTATTTATTTATTATGATATTAGGTCAATAATTATTAAGGTTTTCCGTATAACGCACAGGGACGAACACTAGTTACTAGTAAAGTACATGTGCAACGCACGTAGTTTTATAATAACACTATAAATTCTTATTTAAAGTTGAATATTAATTTAGAAACTCATAATATTTCTCTCAAAATTGGAAAATTTTAATTTATGAATTCTTGTGTTACATTTTGAATATTAATTTATCCAGTTAGGACATTTGTCACACCTCGGGCAAACACGATTCGCCATAATAACTGATTAAGGTTGTGTTTGATTCATTTTTTTCTAGGAAAAAGTTATTTTCCAACTTTTTTTTTTATTTGGTTGGCTGTTTGATTGCCCTTTTTTCCCGGAAAATATTTTCCAACTTTTCTCAAAATCCGCACTTTTCCTTGATTTGGAGGAAAATATTTTCCTTGGGGGGAGGTGGTTTTTATTTTCTGGGAAAAGTTTACCTCTTTTTTTTATGGACTATTTGCTTTAACCATTAAGATAAGGAAAATGATCAAATTTCATAAAAAAATACAAAAATAAGGAAAACAACACTATTTTCCAACTTTCAAATTAATCCAATCAAATACTTACAATTACTATTTTCCCTGGAAAACCTTCTCCTGGAATTTATTTACCCGGAAAAGCATTTTTCTTCCAACCATTTTTCGACTTTGCAATCAAACACACCCTGACTTCTCTTTATCTCTATCAATTTATGCTAATGCTTTTATGGATGTAAGTTAAGTTGAATTTTCAGCTTCATATAAATTTCATTTCCAACTTATAACTTATGAAAGTTACTTTGAATTCCCATAATTCACTATCTTTTAACTAATTCATCAACTATAAATACATAAATAATTATATCTAAACCAGTGAGCGAATTGAAAAAAGAAAAGTTAAAAAGGTTTAACCAAATCAAATCATAGTCAAACTCGATTTGATTTCATACTCAAATTTATTTACTTTTTTTTTGCCTTAAAAATATTTTATTCAATATTTTTATATAAAAGTTGCAGGATAAATTGATCAACAAGTAAAAAATATATAAATAAGTTTATCAAATTTTCTCTAAAATACGTTAGTGATTCCCTATATCGCACGAGGCAAAAACTAGTAATAATAAAGGGGGAAGAAAGGAAAAATGTAGTGCATTTTCAAGCCAAAAAATAAAATATTTTTCAAAGGAGAAATCAAACATTAGGGTATTTGGTTCAATCCACGTACTTCCATCGTTGATGGTTAATCCTAGAAGTGTAAAAATATTTTTCTTAAAAAAAAGTGTAAAAATATATTTTTTGTTAATTAATACGATAATATTGTATATACTCTTTGTGGACCTTTCCATGGTTGATAATCAAGAGGAAATTAGGTAAAATGATGCTTTATGTTTCAAAATACAAGAATCTTGCAAAATGAAAGTAATTGTATAAATCTGGTAATAGCGATTCCCATGCCCAACCCAATTTTCTTTTTTCTTTCTTTCTTGTTTGTTTTGTAGGCACTAAAAATTTTTTGAGTGTTTTGGACCGGGTCGATTTTAATTAATTGACCTTTTAATTTAATGGATCGGGTTGACTATAATTAATTGACCCATTAAATCCTAAATGTCCACTAAACTCAATTAAATTTAATTTTAAAAAGCCCAACAAATGCCCATCCTACTTTTATTAAATATAATTATAATATATTATATTTATTTAATTTGAATAATTAAGGATTTGTTATTCAAATTATTAAAATTAAATGGGTTATTGGTGATGAGCCTATCCAAATCTCTCTATAAATAGGATCCTTGGATTCATTTGAATTGGACAAAAGAAGGAAGAAAGAAACAAGAAAAACCCTAAGGGTGTGTTTGATTACCTTGATTTTCCATGGAAAATATGGAATCTTGAAAATTATTTTCCATGTTGGTTGTTTGATTATAAAATTTTCTATGGAAATTATTTTTCATGTACAACTCCTTAAAGCATGTTTTAACCTATTTTCCATGGAAAACAATTCCCACATCTCTCTAGAGAAAATATTTTCCATGTAAGATGGAAAATATTTTATTTTCTATCTTTTTCTATCAAACACACCTTAAGTACAAAAGCTTCGAAGTTCTCTAAAAATTTGAGAGAACAAACTCTCTAGATTTAAAACTTGCCAAGAAGAACAAAATCTTCTCGAACTTAAAGTTCAAATAAATGATTTAGAAAATAAAATCTTTTCCAAATCAAAGTCAAATTAAAGCAAAAAAGGATTAGAGAACAAAATCTTTTCTAATTCAAAGGAAAAAATTCAAGATCGATCAAAGCAAGATATTAGAGAACATAGTTTTCTCTAATTCAAAATCAAGTCCAAGTTCAAAACAAAGTTTTGGGGAACACAGTCTTCTCCGATTCAAAGTCAAATTTAGGGCGAGACTAGGGTTTTTAAGAACAAAGTCTTCTTCAAAATCAAAGCCGAATTTAAAGTTCAAGTCAAAGGTCTGAAAAATATAGTCTTTTTCAGATCTAAAACTAAAGTCAAATTCAAGACTTTGTAGAACACAGTCTTATGCAAAATATTAAAATCAAGTCAAACAAAATCCTTGACGTTCGGGAATCAAGCCACTTGGCCCTAATCTTCACCAGCAGATCGTCAATCAGAGGATTTAGTATTTTTACAGTCAAGAGATCTAGTCAACTGTTAATTTTCAAATTTCAATTTGTAACAGATTCTATAGTATTATTTTTTTAATATAAGAAGGAATTTTTTTGTTTACATGTTTCTCTATTTTACACATGCTGACATCCTTCTTCTTTCCTTTTTGTTTGTTTCTCTATCTTATTCATACTGACATGCATTATCCTACTCTGACAACACTTTTGATCTCATACCCGTGTGCGCGCCACGTGACGCCCTCACAAGGCGACGCGTCATCACATAATTTTTTTTTGGTATTTACGTTAAATTAAATGAATAATACATAATTGCCCCCGATGGTGGACGCCTCATCCGGGCCCCACGAATTTTTTTCCTTGACCACAATGGATACCAGATCATCACTGACTCTGACAAACATATTGCAAAGGCACTATTCCACTAAGTTTTTCTCTCTCTTTGTTGAATTCGCTACTATTATTAGATGTCTTTTAGGTGTTTTTCTTTTCTTTTTTTTTTTGGTTTTTGGCAAATTAAGTGTTTTTCTAGTAATTAGGTTTTTTGTTAGTTTTTTTGTGAAGAATTTTTTATTTTACAATCGAGTCCTGTATATTTAAAATTTAATTGAAGTTAGTCCCCAAATTTTATGTAATACCGTATATTATTTTCATTATAATTACGAGTTTTATTCATAAGTTATTTAGTCGATTTAATATAGTTAATCGTAATTGATAATTATTATTGATAATTATGATGGATTTTTATTGAATTTTGTTTTGCAGTGGAGGGACTCGAATGCCATCATACTCAACGTGCCACTTAGAATATTTGATTTAATGAAAATGAATTTAAGTGTTATATTATCACGTTTGTATTTAAATTATTTGCAAATTTAAACGTTTTACTATTTACTTATGATTTAACCAAAGAAAATAATAGTAACAAACTAGAATTGCGTATTTTAATTTTGTGGCTAACTTATAATAGCCTATTCTTGAACCCAAAATCCAAAAGCTCAAGTTGGATTCACCAATTTAAAACCCAATTAACATCAATCAAAGCTCATTCTACAACTCACGTTTCCTCTCTTCCTCTCACCATTGGCTCTCTCTCTCTCTTTTCTTCCTCTCTTGTGGTGACCTCTATTTGGTTCTAATTAGGTAATCTCTCTACTCTTATCTTTTCTACCCTAATATATGTTGGTGGGGGATAGATAATTGAAGTTCTATGGATTAATTGAGACTTCAGTGGTTGGGGAAAAGAAATTTATTGATATTTTGAGTTGGGCATGAGATCTTGATATGGGATGAGATTAAGACTACTTGATATCCACCAAGCCCTCATAGTGTTTGATGAATTGCTTGAAAGAAAAAAAAAACCAATGTGTTTTGCACCTGTGACTTTTTTTCAGCTTCTACTCTCAACTTTGAAAAGCTGTAACTTTTAGTATAGATGGAATTTCTAGGTGGTTCAAATTGGAAAATGATCTGCCATGAGTTATCTATCATTTAGAATTGGTTTGACATCATTTGGAGTCTCGTAGAGTATTTTATGATGCTTTTTGTCAAACTGGATAGATTCTACCCGAGAACAGGGTATTGCCCGGTTAAAAATCGTTTTGATACCCTAAACGTGACTTATATGAGGTGATTTTTAAATATGATGAATATGTACGAGTTTTCTACCTTCTGTAAAAATTTTAGAATTTTATGATGTCGTTTACTATTTTAAATAATTTGATAAACTCATACTGCCATAGTAGGGTATTTTCCACAGTTTCTGTACTTAGAGTTGGAAACTTCTTTTGGCTTCCATAATTGGAGTTTAGATGCGATTTTAATGAAAGACATTATTCAATGAGTTAGTTATCCTAGAAAATTGGAATTGCATGATTCTAGGCTTTCGTTTGGGAGTTATTACCATTCTTGTTGAGATCGACGGGTAAATTTGCATACAAGTTGTGATTCACTAGAAGTTAATGAGGTTAAATTAAATTATTTCAATTAGGATCTTTGGCACGTTGATCCCGTGAGTGGCGAAAGACACCTCCACTTGCTTCTCAAAGTAACTTAGTAAGGATTCCAGGTAAGTAAACTCCCCCATTGAAGTTCGACCGAAGTTGATTGTTTGAGGTGTGGTTAATATGTTTAGTGTGCTACGTGCAACTATTTGATTTAAATACTTCAATTACTACTTGTATGTATAATAGATCCGGTTTTGCATTGAAGCATACATGATTGACATGTCACGGCATTCATGAGTAGTGTTAGTCAATGATTTTTCGATAAGCTAAGTATTTGATGTTAAAGTGGGGAAAATACTCTCTTTTTAAAAGTATGTATCACAATTTTTTTGAAGAAGATGGGTGTACATCTATGTCATGAAAGGTGTGAGCGGGAAGTGGGGCGTGGGGGGCCAGCGTACTCAATGGAAAGTTAATGTGAAATTGAAAGTGAAATTTAAGTTGGAAGTCGAAAGTAATTTTATCCGCTTTGCGGTACTACCGGTAGAATTTTGTCTGGTTCCAAATAAGAATCGCACACTGCATCTGATTGACTAGGTGATACATCAAGTGAGCTCACGACAGAAAGAAAGATAGTTATTTAAATGCCAAAAGAATGTTCGAAAAGTTAAAATGGAGATACATGTTGTCAAGTTTAATTTAAACCTTGCACCGCATAAGCATACATCGCGTGTGTTAAGAAAGCCGTGGGCTTCTCGTGGGCCTATCTCCCCCGGCCCATGCTAGGTTAAGTGTGTAGGGTTTTTTTTGTTCTTCTAGTATTATATGACGGCTTATGGTGTATTGTTAGGGTTATGACATTAATATATATATATATGAGATCTGTTAAGCTCGTAGTGAGCGATTCCTTTTCTATTCTTTCATAACTTTGAATTCAACTTGGTATCAGAGCCAAATCCTTCTCCTTTTCCTCTTTCAAACACCTTTCGTTCCCCTCTTTTCTTCCCCTTGTTTTCCCATAATTGAAGTGTTCTTGGGGGTTTTTTAAACCCTTTGTGTCAAGTGTGTTGCATCTCTAATGTATTAAAGTTGGTAAAGTTGTGGGTTTGTGCTGTGTCTCGATCGGTGTGGGCTTCGTAGTGTTGCTGGTGCATGTGTTGTGAGTTGTTGAAATCAAGTCTACATCGATCAAATCTACGTTTGTTACTGTCCAATTTGTGCAGTATTTCTATCGAGCTACGATGTCGCCACGATAAGCCGCTACATGAACACTCGACTACGATGTGTCGTACTACTGATAATCGCGCTATAGTGATCTTGCTCTGATAACGATCGGTACAGAATCGCTGATCTGATCGGCTATAGTAATTGATGCTACAAAGAATCTCGCTCGATGATTGCTACAAGATATATTTGTGTTGGTTGTTTTGGTGTGAAAAAGTGAAATTCGGCTTTTATGCTGTTTGGCTTGATCCGGTGAATAATGGGAGATGAGGCGGAAACCCGCATCAACCGCGTCCTGGCAAAGAAGTCACCTTTGTATTATGTTAATGATGACCTTGGCAAGCCGATTACCAACATTAGTCTGAATGGGAATAATTATCTGTCTTGGAGTTATCTTTGTTGAGCACTTCATTCGTGCTAAAAGGAAAATCAAATTTCTTAAGGATGATCCTCCAAGTAGTCTTGATCCCGAGGAATATGAGGAGTGGGAATCCTCTAACTCGATGGTTCTAACATGGTTATGGAGCAGTATGGAACCCAAAGTTCTTACTAATGTGCGCTTTTACCAACAATAAACAGGTTTGGTCATCACTGAAGGAAATGTATTCTCAAGAGAACAATATCTCACGTATTTATGATCCTGTATGAATCCTGTTTAAGACCAAACAAGGTGAGAGAACTATTGATGAGTATTACAGACTATGAAGGGGTGTGGGAAGAACTTCTGCTTTATCAATCGCTTACAGTGGATCTCGAGCAACAACGACAAGCTCGAGAACAATTTCAGGTAGCGCTTCTTTTGCATGGGCTCAATTCCGAATATAGCGTGTACAAAGATCAGCTTCTAGCTAGTGAAAGCAGTTCCTCTGTTTGCCGCAGGCTTTCTCGCCTTAAAAGGCGACGTCAAGAGAGTGGTGATTCTGGTTATCCTTCAAAAGAGTCATCTGCGTTACTGTCCGCTTCTAGTATTGGTGGACGAGGAGGATCGAGTGGTGGTCGAGGTTCTTATGGTCGTGGAGGTCGTGGAAATTCTAATGGTAGGAGTTCACGTGGTGGTAGAGGTAATCGTGGTCGTGGTGGAAAGAATGGCGGTAATGACGAAAGGAAATGTACACATTGTGGTTTGGAAGGACATACTGAACCATTTTGTTGGGATAAATATGGGAAGCCAGACATGCCAATCATGTTGTTGATCAGTCTCTGAGGCATCGATGTGGCGCCGCCACATCCTTTGATAACACGACTCAGGTTATTTTGGATCGATTCGAGTCGTCTAAATTCATTGTCTACATCTTTTGGCATGCCCATCGCTACCAAGTTGTGAGTTACTGTAAGTCTGCTAATTTGGCAATGCCTTCTTCATCTTGGATCATTGATTCAGGAGCTAGTGCCCATATGACTGGTAATTCCTCTCTTCTTTCCAACTTTGTTCCTACTAAGTCTAGTATGAGTTTAGCCGATGGTTCTTGGCGTCCGAGTTCTTGGTAGTGGAACCCTCCATCCAACTCAATCTTTAGAGTTGAAATCGGGCCTCTATGTACCAAATCTTTCATTTAACCTTGTTTACGTTAGTGCTCTTACTAAAGCTCTAAACGCTCTATAACTTTCACCGCTCGGGTTGTGTTTTTCGTGACCTCCGCACGAAGATGATGATTGGTTCGGGATATGAGCGCGATGGATTATATGTGTTGGATGTTGAGAGTCTAGGTTCCGTGCCTCACCGAGTGCATCCGTGTCGCCACTTCGATGGCATTGTCGCCTTGGTCATCCATCTCTTGTTAAATTACGCCGATTAATTCCTAATTTGAGTCCTATGTCTTGCTTTAGAGTGTGAAGCGTGTCAATTGGGAAAACATCACCGTAGTAACGTTTCACGATAGGATTGATAAACGGTCGTTGTGTCCATTTGATGTAGTCCATACGGACATTTGGGGTCCTGCAAGAAATAAAAGTTTGTCTGGTTTTCTTTACTTTGTGGTATTTGTCGATGATTATTCACGAATGACGTGGCTGTATTTGTTAAAAGATCGCACTGAGTTACCTCGTATTCTTTCAAATTTCTACAATGAAATTGAGACCCAATTCCATACTAAACTTAAAATATTTCGGTCTGATAATGCCTTAGAATATACCCAATCGTGTGTCAAATCCTTTTGTGAAGATCGAGGGATTATTCATCAAACCACTTGCCCATATACCTCGCAACAAAATGGGGTTGCTGAACGTAAATTGCGTCATTTACTAGATGTTACTCGTACTATGATGTTTGCTATGGGAGTTCCTAAACCATATTGGGCTGACGCTGTTCTTACAGCTAATTACCTTGTTAATCGTATGCCATCTTCTGTCCTTGCTAAACAGTCGCCTTTCCAGTTGTTGTACCCTGGTCAAAAGACCTATCATGTTCCACCTAGAGTGTTTGGTTGTGTCGCATTTGTCCATGTTCTCGGCCACAAGTGCGTGACAAGTTGGACCCTCGATTACATCAAGTGTGTATTCGTTGGCTATTCCCGCGACGCAAAAGGGTACCGTTGTTATAATCTGTTACCCATCAGTATTATGTTAGTGCTGATGTCACATTCTTTGAGTCTACATCCTATTTTTCCTCTTCCGGGCAAAGAATTTGATCTGAGTTAGTATCTTGTCGTCAGGAGCTTCTTAGTCCATCTCCTCCGATCGTTCTGTCCCGATTGTCCCTTTGCGATCTTTGTCAAGGAAGTGTCGGTCGTGTTCCGCTTTACTACTTTGCGTGATATGCCCATTTATGCTCAATATCATCCGTGATCGCCTTTGTGAGAAAAAGACACTCTGCCGGTGGTGTCTTTGAACCAATCATCATCATCTCAGAGGCTCCCGCCGTTAAATCGAGAGTGTTGATGTAGAACCCATTGCTAGAAGAACCAGGTCCAAAACAGCCCATCCTATATCTCAGTTTGTTTCATTTCATCGTGTTGCTCCTGCTTTTCGTACATTTGCATTGTCCATATCTTCTGTTTCCGTCCCATCTTCTCTTACTCAGGCACTAGCTTCCCCTGGTTGGAAGTCAGCCATGACGGAGGAAATATCTGCTCTTCATGAGAATAAGACTTGGGATTTGACCCCGCTCCCCTTTGGAAAAACAACGGTAGGATGTCGATGGGTATATCACGGTTAAGTATTTACCAGATGGCTCTGAGAACGCTTGAAGGCTCGTTTGGTTGCCAAAGGGTATACTCAGACTTATGGGGTGGATTATATGGAGACCTTTTCTCCAGTTGCTCGGCTTAATTCAGTCCGAATCTTGCTCTCTGTTGCTATTTGTAAGAGGTGGCCTTTATATCAATTGGATATTAAAAATGCCTTTTTGCATGGCGTGTTACATGAAGAGGTTTATATGGAGCAGCCCCCTAGGTTTGTTGTTCCAGGCCAAGAACATATGGTGTGTAAGGTGAAGAAAGGCGATTCAGTTGAAACGATCGCCGTGCGTGGTTTGATCGATTTAGTTACGTGGTTCTCGGTTTGGCCTTAGTTCGGTATGTGATCATTCATTGTTTGTTCGGCATTCCTCTTCGGTACCATTATTCTCATTGTCTATGTGGGCGATATTATAATTTCTGGAAGTGATGTTGCTTTGGTATTTCCGCTTTGAAGGAATATTTAGGCGCGATTCCATACGAAAGATTTAGGCCTCCTTCGTTATTTCCTTGGGATAGAGGTTGCTCGTTCGGTGATGGCCTTAATCTCTCAGCGTAAGTATGTGTTGGATCTACTTCTCGAGACTGGGCTTCTTGGTTCCAAGCCTATAAATACTCTATGGATCCTACAATGAAGGCGGATGCCGAACAGGGGAGGTGTTTCTAGTCGGGTAGATATCGACGCCTTGTTGGCCGTCTCATCTATCTAACGGTGACTCGCCACGATATTACTTATCTTTGTTAGTATTGTTAGTAAGTTTATACACGATCCTCGCGTTCCTCATTGGAATCTTTGTGATTCGGATTTTACGATACTTGAAGGGTTCTCTGGAAAGGGACTTCTTTATCGGCCTTCACAAAGATATCGATATTAGTGGATTCTCGGATCTTTGATTGGGCAGGTGACTCCACCGATCGTCGGTCAACGTCTGGGTATTGTACTTTAGTTGGTGGTAATCTTGTTACTTGGCGAAGTAAGAAGCAAAATGTTGTGGCTAGATCAAGTGCTGAAGCTGAATATCGAGCTATGGCACATACAGAGGATGAGATGATTTGGGTTCGTTCCCTTTTGTCTGAGATGGGTATTATGATAACCTCTCCTATGCCGGATGTATTGTGATAATAAAGCGGCAATATTTATAGCAAGCAACCCAAAGGTTTCACGGCGCACCAAGCATATCGAGGTTGACTGTCACCTTATTCGTGATTTGATGATGTCAAAGCAGATTGTTACTCCATATGTGAAGTCTGAAGATCAGTTGGGTGATATCTTCACCAAGCCTCTCCCTCGTGACAGTTTTTTGACCTTGTGTTTCAAGTTGGGCATGTTTGATTTGTATGCTCCAGCTTGAGGGGGAGTGTTAAGAAAGCCGTGGGCTTCTCGTGGGCCTATCTCCCCCGGCCCATGCTAGGTTAAGTGTGTAGGGTTTTTTTTGTTCTTCTAGTATTATATGACGGCTTATGGTGTATTGTTAGGGTTATGACATTAATATATATATATGAGATCTGTTAAGCTCGTAGTGAGCGATTCCTTTTCTATTCTTTCATAACTTTGAATTCAACTGCGTGCATGGGGTTTACTTACTGGGCTTTAGCTCACGCAAGATTATTTTTCCATTCTTTATATGTGATGAGAGTTAGATGAACGAGGAAAGCGCTTGGAGGCAGATTCAGATGGTGCCCTTTTGCTAGTTTCAAATTTTGAAGTGAAATAATTTATAGTCGCTTAGGATAGCTACTTATTAGTCAGTTGTTTCATTCTTTTAACTGTTTCCCGTGATTTAATGGTTTTTGTTATTTTAAACTAATGGATAGGGTGGAAGTTAGTTGAGTCTAAATATGAGATTGATGTTTCTAATTTATTCGTGTTTTTCTAAGCGGTCTTGAAGAATTTAATTTAATTAGATTCTTGAAGCTTGTGTGAGGATGATTAGTTCCTTAACAGGTGGCTTTTGTCCAGTTACAGGGTAAACTCTGCCGAAATCTTTATAGGACTTTCCAAAAAAAAACAAAAAACAATAATATTTCATAAGTTAATTGATTTATTTTTCGCATTTCAAAGTGAACTAAAGGGTGACACGTCTAGGTCTGAGTTTCTAGATTTGGGGTGTCACATTTTAATTCCATTTAAGTTGGTCCTCAAAATAATTGAATTATTTCAATTAACTTCAATTGATTCGTGGAATTTATGGTCAAGTTCTCCAAGTTCTTATTTAAGTTTAAAATAGTCCCCAAATTATTTAGTATTCTCAATTACACATTTTGTGCAATTCATTTGTAGTATATAATAGAAAAAATTACATACCTATGAATTATATATATTTTATATAATTATATTGTATTGTATAAATTTTCTATTATATTCGATATAATACAAAAAATTACAGACCAATGAATTATATATTCTATGTAATTAGTGTTTTTATTAATTAATGCATTACACTCTATGTGTAAGGCATGTATAATACACTATCCATTTTGTGAGAAAAAAGAGATATGGATTTTAAAAAAGTAAATGTTAAAAAAAAAACTAGATGTTAAAACTTCTTCACAATGTTTTAAGACATAAAAGAAGGAAATGATATGAATAATTACACATTCTATATAACTTCTTTGCAATGTGTAATAGAATATAGACAGATGAATTACATATTATATGTAACTGATGTGTAATAAATTATATATTTTGTATAATTAATATTTTTATTCATTAGTGCATTACAGTTTATGTATAAGATATATAATTTTCCTTTTTGACTCAAATGAATTAAAAAGAATGAATTACATAGATCGTGGAATACATTATATATAATCTTTTGCGTATATTGGTGTTGTAATATATTGCACACTCTGTGTAGTGTGTATAATTAAATTAAAGGGTCAAGTTGTAAAATTATAAGAGAAAGTGAAAAGAGAATTAAAATAAAAATGAAAAAGTCTATGACGAATCATATGTGCATTACACTTTATGCGTAAGGCATGTATAACGCATTACACATTATTTGTGAAAGCAGTAAAAATTTCCAAAAAAATAAAGATTAACTTTTTAAAATATGTTTTGACTCAATAAAAAATGATGTGATATGAGTAATTACACATTCAGTGTACTTCTTTTGTAATGTGTAATAGAATACAAACTAATGAATTAAATATTTTTTGGAACTATTAAATTAAAGGTAGAATATATTTATCTAAATTATAAAGTTAAGCTACCAAATTATATAAGAAGTGGAGAACATAAATGTTTGAAATAAAAAAATAGCAAAATATAGAAAGAATTGTGGGAAAAGGAAAAAGAAATGAATTAAAAACATAAAACCCAAATTATATTATTATATAAGAAGAGGTGGAGAAAAAAAATGTTTAAAATAAAACAAATAACAAAATATAGAAAGAATTTTTGGAAAATGAAAGAATAAATTAAAAATATAGAAACCAAATTATATTATATAAGAAGAGGTGGAAAATGAAAAGAAATGAATGAAAATAAAAGGAGGGTGGATTTAAATCATTGAAATGCATGGCTCCGGAATTAAACATGGGATGTAGCTACTACAATGGGGTGCCCTACCTGCTAAGCTAAGCCAATATATGTTCATTTCTTTGCATTGCCGAAATATACCTTGTAACAGTGCTGGTCAAAAAATGCCAGATTTCTGCAATGTTCGTTGGATGTTTATGGGGAGCGAGTAATTAATTTGCTATTAGCGGATTTTTGAATAACTAGTATCACACCCTTGCGATGCACGAGAACAATTAAATTTATATACGATAAATAATTAATATAATTATATAAATATAAATATTGAATTATATAATTGATATAATTTATGCATAGGAGATTGCATAATTGTAAACAATTATTGAAATTTATAATATTGTATATTATAGTCAATGCAAAAAATATAGAGTAAATATACAATTGTAAATTATTAAAATTCACGTACATTGCATAATTAAGAAGTTTATCAGAACTTGTAACTTTAATTTTAATTAATTGCCGTGCATAGCATTGCATAATAATACTCGTGGATATTAATTAATTGTAAACGAATCATTGGGAATGAATATATATAAATTCTTTGATTATGAAAACGTGTATTTTTCGTTGGTACATATCAAATTTATATTGAACACCTTTTTTCTTTCAGAAATAGACATTACGCACTCTAAATTTTATGATTTTATGCATTCTTTTAGTGATTAACTATAATTGCTATTTAATTTTTGTTTTATTACATAAAAAGTACTATGCTTAATTTTATGTGACTCAAATTTGAAGTAATACCGACAATTTACCTTATCTACATAATTCATTTGATTTCTTTCCATTTACGTAAATTGTATGTTAATTGTAAAAAGAAAAACTTTTTATTTTTAATTTTATATACTTAGAAAAGACAAAATGCATACAATGCAAAATCCAGTTAGTGAGCAGATCACATCAGCCGTATTAAAAACGAAAAACATCGATTAATTTTTTAATTAGAAATCGTGTGTCATGTTGGTATTGCTAATAGGGCGTCCGCCAAATGTGACACTTTAATTATAATAATATAAAGATTAATAAATTACTATTTTACTTAAAAATAAATAAATTATTCAACATAAATCAAGTTATAATTTTAACCACTCCACTATTTGATTTTAATAAAGAAAAAAATAAAAAATACCAATTATTTTTTAACAGACCAATTCACATAACCAAGTAAAACTATCAAAACTTACAATTTTATCACGATAAAATTAAATAAAAAATAAAAAATATTTATTATTTAATATTTTGAATTAGAACTTTAAAAAATGAAGTTATACTTAAAGTATTTCCAAAACAAATTTTTTCTCATTAAATATTTGTTTTAAATATTAGTTTATTTTCGATTATATTTTTAATAATTAATGTTGGTTTATTTCTAAAAATAATTTTACAATTTTCTTAAAATATTTAATGGGTGCCCCGTTGGCATTTTTGCAGGTGTTAAGATGTGTTTAAAAATAAGTTTTTATGTGATATAGAAGAGATAATGAGTGGGATTGAATGATGCAGATTTGTATAGTATAGGTATGTTATATGAGGTATGTGGATGTGAAATAAGAGAGTGAATGAGCTCGATTGAAAAAAATGTGTAAAAATATATAAAAATGTATAGAATAACACTGCTTTGTCTATGTAGCATTTTACAAATTATAATATAAAGATTAAACATAACTATTGGTATTAGGGTATGTTTTTTTGGGTATAAAGTTTCTATGTGTGGTATTTTATATAAAATATATGGTTAATATTATATTAAAAAATATATTTGCGGTTGAAAAGGAGAGGGGGAAAATTTTTGTGTAACTTCTTTATAATTAAAAGAACAAGGTCTTACAGTTTGTTTTTTCTACAATTTTACAATAAAAAAATTTTCTCTCTCCTATTTTCAACTGCATATACATTTTCCCATATAATACTAACCACACATCTTGTACGGAATATCGTAGACAGCAAACTACTTGCCAACCGAACAAGCCTTAGTCTAAAAACACCGATAGTCAGCCCCTGTTCTCCTACACATTTTTAAACATTTGTACACATTTTTATACTATCCATTTCATGAGACCTACCTGTACTACACAAGTCTCCACCATTCAATTCCACTTTTTCTCTCTCCTATATCACATAAAAACACATAAAAACACATAAAAATACACGCCCTAACACGCGCTCAATCAGCTATGCAACTCCTAACCCCCAGGTTGAATTCTCAGGCATTTGCATTAACATCGAGTTTGGTATATCCCTTCACTTTCGATGTTCCCACCAAATTTTCCCGTTTACGCGTCTTCTTTTCATTTTAAAATCTCGCTTCACCGGCCCAGAGCACAGAGAAGAATTTTCCTGCTACAGAGAAATTGAATATTCTTTTGAAGCTACTGTTTGCTTCGGAGATCTGCATTTGAATCTTCGTTGAATTCTAGCACAGGTAACGTATCCTACTTTTTTACTTGTCGTAGGAAATTGCTTTCGCTGTTTTGTGACTCTGGTTTGCTGAAATTTGAGAATTGATGGCATCTATTAACAGGTTACAGTTGCGTTCTCCAAAATTCGTGGTTAGATTGATCACTGGATCACGAAGAATGGCTACGGAGCTGAAACATTCGGTTCATAATTTTTTCAGTAAAAGGTAACTATTAAGACCTTCCCGTTCCTCTTTTTCATTTTTGTTAATTTTCCTGGTTAGTATTTTCTTTCTCGATTGATTAGTGCTCTTTACATCAATCAATGGTAGAAACACCATTTTTGGACACCTGGATCGTATAGTCCGGGTTGACCACTCTTATTATCAAAGATATAGTTTATAAATGGTTTATAAATAGGATAGTAAGATGAAATCCCAGACGTGTGGATGTAACAATAATTAGTAATAAAAAACAGTTGTTGACTTCTACTTAATAATTTATATAAATTATCAAATTTGAATCAGGAAGGAATCTTCATGACAAATATGCAAAGAATGAAAATATTGCATTTTAATATGTTTTCTATTGTTCTCCAACACTCCATGTCATTAAGGTATTGTGGAGAATTCATATGCATAGTATAGTAAGTGTACATTAGATTTATTTATTAATGTGTGTTTTTTCTTTTTGAGATATCATGTGTATAATTGTAGACGCGATGGTGTCATGCAGTAGGAGCGATTCACATGTTTTAGAGACATTTTTTGCTAGATAAATATGCCATGGTCTAAATGCATTAGCCACCAGAAGACTCAAAACTTGATTATCTACAGCTTAATGTGATCTTGCAGTCATGAAGCTGCTATTGGTAACCCAGAAGAAGCTGCAGACGATTTAAAGGAGTACTACATTCCTGATTACATACTTCTACCTGAGTCAGAAATAAGAAAGGGATACCACGTTCCTGCTTGTCCTGTGATAGTATTTGTCAATTCAAAGAGCGGGGGGCAGCTGGGTGGTGAACTTCTAACAACGTACCGAACTCTTCTTAATGAAAATCAGGTTCTTTGTTTTTATTTTTATTTTTATTTTTTCACAAAAGCCAGATAATCATTTGGAGCTTGAAGACTACAGTTCTTGCTCTTATTTTCCAGGTGTTTAATTTGGTAGAGCACATGCCTGACAAGGTGCTATACCAGCTGTATTTAAGTTTAGAGAAGCACGAACAAAATGGAGATGAGTTATCTGCTGAGATTAAAAGGAGATTGAGAATCATTGTAAGTTGAATAAGTAATTCCTGAATTTTGAACTATGTCAATAGGGTTGGTCTAGTTTGTATGCTTAAAAATTAATTTCATGAGCATCGTGTATCTTTAAAAATTAATCGAATTTATAGGTTGCTGGTGGGGATGGAACAGCTGGTTGGCTTCTCGGAGTGGTTTCTGATATGAAATTGTCCCAGCCACCGCCGATTGCGACAATGCCAATGGGAACTGGAAACAATATCCCGTTTGCATTTGGTTGGGTAAGGTTTTATTCTGTGTTAGGTCTGAAGTTATTTCTTACTTGAATAACTTATCAAAATTTTAGAAATGAATAAAATGTGATGATATATTACATCCTGCCCCTTTCCAAAACTACCAACTATCATTTTTATATGTTCTATTTGTATTTGTTCATTGACCTTCTTTTATCCTTTTAATTTTTGCATGACTGGTGGATGCCTTGTGGATTCTAGCATTTCTCTTTGCTATTTCAAACCGTCCTTTATTTTATTATCACATCATGTTTGGTCTGGACACTATAATCATATTTTGTAGGTGATTGTCTCTGGATGGAGGGAAAAACAAAAATTCTAAAAATTGTGATATGTAATTATTATAAATCTTTATTGCAATCGATGGTTATTATAAACCTTTATGTGATAAATACTTATTTTTTAATTTCCCAATGACATGAGTTTCCTAGACCTAGACTAACGCAATCCAACATACGTAAATGATGCCTTATACATGAGCACATGAGTAATTGGTGTTTGATGGATGCTGTGGACACTCAAACTTGTTTAAATTGATACCAGATCATGCCAACAGAGAATTCAATGCTATCTCTCTCCGCCCCCTCAATGCTACTCTGATATAGCTTACTTGATACTGTGTTGTATGTGTCAGAAGAACAATGACGAGAGACAGCCTTCATCTTTACAGTTTAGCATTATGGGACTGTTCTAGCATTACTTGTCACTATCAGAACGCATTCCGCAATAATTTTGTTTTTGTGTTCTCTAGGGGAAGAAAAATCCGGGCACCGATTGTCCGTCTGTAATGGCATTCTTGGACCAAGTAAAGAATGCAAAAGAGATGAAAGTGGACAGGTAGATGCTGTTTCCTTTGCAATTAATAATATTTTCAAATTTGTTGCAGTGTTTTGCTGCTGCTGGTGGTGGATTCAGGGGTGCTTTCTTTATCGTATCATTTATTGATTCAAACATTTTACTTCTATACATCATTGTTTCATTTCGTCATTTTGTTTTCTTCATTGGTTTTTCCTCCACACACACCCCCCTCCCCCGGGCTCGCTCCCTCCCTCCCTCCTTCTTTTGCCCCATATCTTTGACAAGAAAAGATTATAAAACAGTTACCAACCAATTTTAAAAAAGAGCTGGCATATTCTTATGGTTCAGTTGGCACATTCTTATGCGTATGAGGGCTCCACAAGGTTCCTGTGATCCTATTACACCTCTTGAGGTACCCAGCTCTCTACATGTGTTTCGGTGTGTCTCCCATACAGATTCATCCAATGAGGTAACCAACTCTTGCTAGTCCTTATCCTCGTGCTTCTTCTTTGCTGTCTTCACCACTTTCAGACTTCATGATTTTCCTATGTATCTGTTTTTATCCTGATAAATGGAAATGCACTGCTGGTTGCTCTACAAGATAAAAATGTATCATCCCATAATTGGAATGACAAAATAGAACCTCATGCCCTCTATCTTTTATATGCCATGTTGATTTGTGTCCCTTATGATTGCTTCCTTCGCGAGTCCCTGCTAGACTCTGGCAGAAAGGAAAGTCTGAAAAAAAAAAAAAAAAGAAAAGAAAAAGAAACACTATTAGAAATGAACTTTGGCAAACAAGAGTTGGAGAATATGTAATTTTGTCATCTTGCTCAAGTCAATTTGGCTAATGTGGACACTAACCACAGACTCTGCATTTCTCAGGAAGGTTGCCAGACATTTCGTGGGGATTTTGGAACTACTTCAGTATAGGTATGAGTAGCATGCCTCCCAAGAAACTTTTATTTGAATATCTTTCTCTAATATTCTCAGTCTATGAGAGTATCTACGTAGCTCATGCTTCACCTCCTTGAACTTGGTTGAACTTCTGGTTAAACCACTTTTATTTATAACTAATTTATTTATTTAATTATTCTTTTAGCATGCCCCTTGGATTAGATTCATTTTTACTATCATAGGCCAAATTTTCAACTAAGTTTTTCATAAAGGGGGCAGAAAGGCTTGATATACTGGACTACTAAATGATATACTGGAAAATTTGAGTTGAAAGATAGTTGTAAGCAGATCTAGTGTTATTATACTAAAGGACTGGTATCATTCCTCTCACGTAAGCATGTAAGAGGATGTCATTGATTGCCAATGAGAGGAGGCGAGATCGTCTAGTTCTAACTTATTGAGGATGAACACAGTTTATCCTTTATTTTAAAGAATGAGGATTAGTTTGGAACGTAGTGGGAAAAATTTCATAAGCCACTAGACATTTTTTTTGATATATTCAGCTGTTGCCTTGCTATACAACAATATTGAGGGTAAGCATTCTATATGAGAGATCACATTGGTGCTAAACCCTGGAGGATTTTATATATTGTCATCAAACTTTTATTGCATAAATACAACTTACAGGTATATTTATCTGGAGCAATGCCTCTTTCAAGCTATACTGTACACAGCCTTTTTGTTCGGCACACCGTCAATTTTGTTAGTTTTTTCACCGATTGCAAATCTTTAACCAAAATACTTTGGATTAAGTATGATCTTAGATAAATTAACACTATTAATGCTTCAATCTCCTGTGTATGTAAATGCGATAAGAAGAAGAAGTTATTTGTTAATTTGAATAAATTTAAGGATTTGATTTCTGGACCACAACTCAGTCTCTGATTTCATCCGGTGGCTTAATTGTACTGTTCGATGTGCAGGAATGGATGCTCAAGTTTCCTATGCATTTCATACAGAGAGAAAGCTACATCCCGAGAAATTTAAAAATCAACTAGTTAATCAGGTGAGCTGCTTAACTATAGAGTTTAACATGACAACAGAAAATAGAAATGAAGTTTGTCCTTTTTCCTTTTTGAGATTGAAACTATATATATTGCCTTCACGTTTCCCAAGTTAACCTCTTCTTGAATTTGATTTTTATAGGGACATTAACCTCTTCTTGAGTTTGATTTTTATAGGGACATTGGCTTAACCAGTATGCTATATTTCTATAATACATAGGTTTTTAGATACTTGGAGGAAAAAACTTCTCTGCACTTCGGAGATTTGGCATCAAATTGGGTAGCTTTACAGAAAGAAACTGTTAATTAAAATCTAGAAATTCAAGAGTCCAAAGTCTTTAGAAAAGGCCACTTCTCTGCATCGCTCCTCTGTTTGTGGATGTCAGTAGTATCTTGACCTAGTAAAATTATTGATCATTTTTATGGATCCAGAGGTTTACAAACCCCACACACACTCTCTCTTTCTCTCTCATCAGTATTATTATTATTATTATTATTATTATTTATTTGTTTATTTATTTTGGGAGCTGGTAGAACATTAGAGGCTTTGTTTAAATGCATCCTGTGATGAAAAATATCTAATTGTCCAACTATAAAGTACCAGCTTTATGAAAATCTACTTGTCTAATTATATGATGGGATGCAAATTAGGAAAAATATTCTCCTTTTTCAGCAAATTGTTGTTGGGTCGAATAGTTATAATGCTTGTTGCGTCCAGGTGACTTATCAGCTGCTTGTGTTTAACTATTTTGTACTTCTCTACAAGTTGTCTAGTTCTATTACTGACGGCATCGTGAGAGTGTTAACTTTATACGTTTATTGATCTTATGATGCTTTTGTGTAGTTGGCATGCTCAATGCATTTTCATCTTATGTTTTTAATTTTTAGTGGCTTAGAAAATTTCTTATTTCGTCTTGATCCTATTAGCTCGTTATGCACTGTAGCCCCTACCAGCATGTAGGCCATTTTGTGTTTTTTCAGTTTTTCAGTTTTTTACAAACTCTTGTTGTTTCTTGTTCCTATTGGGTGGATATCTTGCTCACCCTTTTGGTGTAATCTTTTTACGCTTTTATTTGTTAATAAAAGTTGAGTTTCCTATCATAAAAAAAAAAAAAATCTGAAATTCATATATATTTTAAATTTTAATTTAATTAATTCTTTCTTTGGCTAGAGTACATATGCAAGGTTGAGTTGTTCACAAGGATGGTTTTGTCCTCCTCTCATGCATCCATCCTCAAGGTTGGTATTTATATGAGTTTTACTATGTTTGAAATGTAACTGTGTTGCTACTTGGAGGAACAATTATACTAATTTATATTAGATGACAGCGTGATTGGGAATATGGGAATTGGTAAATCAATGGTTGGACCTTGTGTTTTGCAGGAACATTTCTCAGCTGGCAAAGGTTAAAATCATGAAAAAGCCAGGTCAGTGGATAGACCTCCACATACCGCATAGGTAAGCATTTATGGTTTTCTTTTTTGATGATGTTTCTGAATGTGGCTCTTCGACCCAAAAACACAATTTAAACGCTTGTAACTGAAAGAAAAAACATTCTGCCTTTACGTTAGAAGAACCAATTAAGGAACATTGTAAAATATGTTGTGAACTATCAATCCATCTTCAGCACTCATGCTATTAAACTGTGTTATTTACATGCAGTATCAGGTCTATTATCTGCCTAAACTTGCCGAGCTTTTCAGGCGGTCTTAATCCTTGGGGAAGACCTAACAAGAAGAAACTTCACTCGGTTGGTCTTCGGTGGCATTAAAATATGACATGCCCAAATCTAATCTCGTACATATCACTAAAATAGATTTTTATGTTCCCATTTTTTCTCAAGCAGAGGGACTTGACTCCTCCTTATGTTGATGATGGTCTTCTTGAGGTCGTCGGTTTTCGAGATGCATGGCATGGGCTTATCTTATTTTCCCCAAATGGACATGGAACTCGCCTTGCTCAAGTAAATATATATTCATTTGTCTTATTCTTATACCTTATTCATATATTCATTTATATTCACATTATTTAGTTAATTGTGAGCATCTATGAGCGGGTGCAAGCATTTAGTGGCTAAGAATTTCAAGTAGCCGGTACACTAGGAATACAAGAATTCTTTCTGTTTTCCTATGATGCTTTCTTGAATGCTTCTTCTCTTGTTTGCTTACAATGTTTCCTCATTATGAACTACTTTTTCATCTCTAACTAGGCAAACAGAGTCCGCTTTGAGTTTCACAAGGGTGCTGCTGACCATGCATTCATGAGGATCGACGGTGAACCATGGAAACAACCTCTCCCATTGGATGATGATACCGTTGTAGTAGAAATTTCCCACTTTGGTCAAGTGAGCATGTTAGCAACGTCGCAATGTAAATCCAGGAGTATCAAATCACCTTCTTCACCGTATGCAGGTGAAGACTCTCAATACGACAGTAATGACGATGAATTTGAAGAGGACTCAGAAGAGCGGAGAAAGTTTGGTGCAGCAGGCACTTTCAGAATACCTAATGAAATTGATATTGCCCATCTTAGCTGAGCAGTCAATTTGATGGTTTCACTCGGTCAATGATTTTAGCTCGCCCCCTCTATTCTTTTATTGTTAAACAACTCGTTTTCTGCAATTTGGAATTACTTGCATTCATTGGTGCAATTCTAATTTCAATGTGCACAAGCCAAATACTATGAGCATCTTTGTCGATGTAAATAATATTTATAGAATCTTATTTGTCTCCCCCAGGATTTCTACAAATACCATCAGTTGTTACGTGTTTCATGTACTGTGCAGGCATTTGGCGTTATAATGTAGAAAGGAAAACTAGATTGTTTTATATCTTTGTTAAATCATATCTTTATTGTCCATGCAAGTAATTTTGCTTTCATTTGCGTGTCGACTAGTGTTGATTAATCAGAACATCGAGTATGGTCTTCTATTTTATTACTCTTGTTTTTATATATAGTTGAGTCAAAATAATACTCTCACTCAATGGTGGCCTTGAAGTTTGGAGACTAACCAGCTATACCATGTCCTCGTATCTTTACCCTCACCATCTGCCATACAAGTGGTATGTGAAAATTGGAGTGAGTGAGATTGAGATTGGACTCATCTCCTCTGTACTCAATTTGTCTAAATTCATTGGCACAAATAAAGCTGGAGGCCTTTATCCTATTCTGCTGTCAAATTAAACCACCCCCAGTTTTCTTTTCTACCAACCTCCTCAATATGCATATAAATACTTACTCACCACTAATCGTCATCATCATCATCATCAAATCTTCTTCAGAAATATTCATATAATTACAAATAGAGCAAGCAGTGAATCATTTCCAATGAGTTCCACAGGCAGGGTCTGGTTAGTTGGAGCAAGCATTGGGGCAGTTGAGGCGCTCAAAGGTCAAGGATTCTGTAGATGGAATTATGCATTGAGGTTACTTCAACAACATGCAAAAAATAGCCTCAGATCTTGCACTCAGGCTAAGAAAGTCTTTGTAGTACCCTCTTCAACTATTACCGCGTCTAAGAAGATGAGAGAGGAGCATCATGAGTTGAAGCAATCTGAGGAACCGTTGAGAACAGTTATGTATTTGAGCTGTTGGGGACCTGACTGAATCCCCAGATCCATGTTTATTTGTTGTATATAGAAATCTTTGCCTTTACTCAGTTCAAAACGTTTAACAGCTCTCTTCTTTAGTTACTTGATTGAAAGTATTTCGATTCTGAAATTCCAATTCCAAAAAAATGAATCATTGTTTATTGACTCATAAAAAATAATTCAAATCATCGATTGAATGAGTATATAAGAGTACACTTCACTGCAATCGACCTCCAAATTCTGAAATTTGAGACTAAAGGTACATTGTTAAAAAAGAAGGAAAAAAAAAAGCCAAATGGAATTGATAAAAATAATTTATCTGGATAAATAGACATAGCAAGTAGTAGACTGAAACTATTTATTTACCTATACTCTATATGTTTTTTTAAAAAATAATTATATTTATCATGACGGTTTACTAATTATTGATGTTGTGGAATCGAATCCGCAGCAATTCATTTATTAGTATTTGAAATATCATATTAAATAAATATAGGATTTAAAATAAAAAAAATGAATTAATGCAATATTTTGTTGATCTATCATAGCTTGTAAATAACTTCCCTTCTGAATAAAGCAGCAAATTAATTCCTACCCTCCACCTAATCCACCCCAACAAACTCCAACTGTACACATTTAATAATTCATCTTTTAATACTATACTAAATTAGGAGTAATAATAATACTAATATTTAATTTTAATTTTATTTATTTAATTATTCTTGATTGTCACTAATTTCAATCTCACAAAGACTCATTCGAAAAAAGAAAAAATTGGAAAACCAAGTGAATAAGACAACAAGGAGTGACCGGACGCCAATTAAAAGTCATTCCATTTTAAAACAATTTTAGAAGTCCGACCAACGCACTTTCCTCTTCCCGCGTACGAATTCAACAGATAAAATGACATATACATTTAACAAACTCACTCGTATACATGAGTCTTACATTTATGCTCTGTGAATTCCTGTGAATTTTAACGTCTCAATACGTTGATTTTGTCAACGCAATTTCGTTAAAGAATATAGAATACACCTGGAAAATTACGTCAGATTCCGGTGACGGGGAACGACGAACAACCAGGCTATGGCGATTGCTGACAGTCAACATCAGCAGAACAGGTGGAGACTCTGCCCAATTTGGCAATCGACGACGACCACTTCGTCATCCTCTACTCAGACTCTTCACAGCAACTCACGGAGTAGCTACCACCAGAACGGCCTCTCTTCGGATGCTCGCTCTGCCTCCACTGTGTCGCTAGTCGCCAGATCGATCCTGCCGGCTCGGCGTAGACTGCGTCTCGATCCTTCTAATAATCTCTACTTTCCTTGTGAGTAATCTCATTTCATATGTTTTAACTTTGGACTCTAGTTTCCTAAATTTACTGCTCACAATCTACTGAATGCTGATTTATTGTTGAATTGTGTATGTGCATACTGAAGATGAACCAGGAAAGCAAGTTAGAAGTGCTGTTAGGATTAAGAATTCCAGCAAATCTCACGTTGCTTTCAAGGTATTTGTATTTGTTTTGTCTCTGTTTATTTAGTTTTTACAGTTTATTAATATTTGGAGTCTTTGTTATTGTTCCCCAGAGACTTCGTTACTCAATTTCTTGTGTTATTATTATCCTATGTAAATTGTCTAAAGTAGAGATAGTCAACCTTATAAATACCAGGGCGGCGAGCGTTTCTAGTCTGGGCGGAATGGTACAGTATATTTACTTCTTTTGAAAACATTGTACAATTTTTAAGTAAGGTCGCATAATAAGCTTGATATAACAAAAAATGCTGCTGCTCTGTAACATTGGAGTGCTATTATATCTGTTTGCGTGAACTAGAAATTTGGAATGAGTAATTTGCTTACTGTATAAGTATAATTTTGTCTATAGTTCCAAACTAATGCCCCAAAGAGTTGTTATATGCGACCCCCTGGAGGTATCCTTGCTCCTGGAGAAAGCCTTATTGCTACTGGTAATTATTCTTTTCATCAGTGTTTTTGAACAGTGAAACTTATGGCAATGGACTCTTGAATATATATTCAGGTTAAAATATTTTATTATACTTGTTTATAAATTTTCTTATCTGTATTTCAGTGTTCAAGTTTGTGGAGCCCCCGGAAAACAGTGAAAAGCCTTTAGGTCAGAAGAGCAAGGTCAAGTTCAAGATCATGAGTTTGAAGGTTAAAGAAGGCACAGATTACGTGCCTGAGTTGGTGAGCTTTTGCCCTCTAATTTCATGAGTTATGCGCCATTTATTTAGTTTTCTCAAGGGAGTGCTTGCATATGATGCCACTTGTTAGCCCATGGTGTATAAATGTGTGGAATGTTGCTGGTCTTGGCAGAGTTTGTGCTGTTTACATATATATTATGGTTGAGCTTGTTCAATAATTTCATGTCTCCTTGTTTAGTTGGATGAAACTGAACTTTCCTGATATGTTTCTGCATGATAGCTAGTGAAATTTTGGACACCAACAAGGATACTGGTGAAGTTTGACGAATAATTTGCAAATTTGTAAATGCATTTGCGTTATGTTTGTTTCTTTCTAGGGAACATTCACAACCATTAGATTTTGAATTAAGGGGCAAAGGGGGCCCAAGCCATGCCTTCTCTCACATTCCCCATTTTATTCCATGTACAGGGGATATGTTTCTGATGGTCATTAACCTCATTGGTGGTGTAGCTATGCTATTATAGTACGTTGTTTGAATTTCATGCTTTATTTCTGTTGTTATGTTTGAGTTATTAGTACTCAAAAAGAAATATGAAGCACCTCAACCACAAACACCCCTTCCCCAACGGTGCTGTATTTATTGTCATGTATCCAGGAGGACAGAGATTGATAGAATTGTTTTACTATTTTTAAAATGAGTGATGTCAAGTCATTTTGAATCTCTGTTATTTGTGTTCTCCATCTTGATTAACTTGTAATTCTTGCAACTATTCACATTACTCTGTCTCTTTCACATTACATTGTTTTTTACATTTTCTATATTCTTTTATTAAAAAATTAGCGCGTTGTCCTCCTTCTTTCATCTTTTTAAATTTTATTTGGGAGCTCCAAGTGACAATCATTAAATGGAAACTAGAAAATAACAGATGCATGACGTTGTATTGTCACTGCTCAATTTCATCTTACATTTGTGTGTCAAATTATTTGTTTGAAATGTATGTCTCTAGTGAGTGGATATTATCAATGCCTTCTAATTCATGTACACATGTTTATGGCGAGTGGAAGTTATTATATTCTTAATGCCCCAGTTTTGGCCTCGTTTCAATATTGTCCATGCAACTCATACTCCTGGTTTTTGCTTCAGCATCTTGAAATGCAAATTGTGTGAATTTTTTGGCTGCACAATATCCACTTTTTTTATTCCCTTATAATTAATCTTAATGAAAACTTAGACTTAGTATGATTGGTTCAATTCATTGGTTAAATTGGATCTCATGCAGTTTGATGAGCAAAAGGATCATGTAACTGATGAGCGTATATTGCGAGTTGTTTTCTTGGATCCTGAATCACCAAATCCAGTAAGAACCAATCTGCATTTAATTTACATTGAGGCGATATTCCTCGACTTTTAAATTATTTCCATATCTGTCTTTTCATCATTTAAGGTACTTGAGAAACTAAAGCGGCAATTGGCTGAAGCTGATGCTGCCACAGAAGCACGCACAAAGCCTCCAGTTGATACAGGTCCACGAGTCGTTGGAGAAGGTCTAGTGATTGATGAATGGGTAAGTATAAGTGTATAACAGTCAGGCGCTTTGAATTTTCTCTAATTTCATTCCTTGTCTTACACTGATCATATCTCATTTTCAGAAAGAGAGACGGGAGAAATATCTTGCTCGACAGCAGGTTGAGGCAATGGATTCAGTGTGAAGCACCTGTCAACCTTATTCGTGTATGTGATCCTTCTTCCAAATGGACTTAGAATAATGTGCATAAAGATCATTGTTCGTGAGGTGAATAGATGGCATAAAAATGCTAGACTTGCTTGTTTGTGGATAAATTGTATCTACTTTTCCGTTCCTCAGAAAATTTTAGTTTCATCTCCTAGATATCAGGAATAGGCAATCTTTCAACGAATATTTGCAATTTTGAATATTTCCTTATTACTTAGCATTCAGTCGGATTGGTTAATGTCTGGCCTCAAAAATGAAAAAAGACTTCCTACTATTAATCAGAAAAAGATCATAACAAACATTTGATTTTGTTGCCTATCATTGTAATTCTTCTTATATGAGAATAGTGATTATGTTGTTTACGATGACAAATCATGATCTCTTTAAATTAAAACCAGTCTTTTATACGTAGGTGATTAGTATTTATTAATTAATTAGTTTGTACGTACGTATATATAGGAATTATGCGTTGGTTAAAATGGTTCCTTGCGTATTAATTCCCGATACTACTGTGAATTTGAATTTGAATTTGAATTTATTTTTCCACTGTCTTGGTGGAAAGGAAGTTGGCATGTCTTATGGCTTAGGCACTAGACTTTTAGTCTGAACATGTTGCCATCAATCTCAATTCTCAGCTGTCAAACTAAAATTGGCCAACTTTCATGACACTAACGCTGCTAGAGTGCGGACCCAGTTAGGGAAACTGTCGCTTTCCTGTTCTGTTTCCTAGCTGTATTATTTTTAAAAACCGTATTTTGACTATTTTCTACGACTACAACCAGAACGGTCCCTACTGAATTGAATGGTAGGTTAAACATCAAGTTGCCATCTCTCTTCTACCGGTTTGTTAGATTTGATTTAGCCCTACTACAGTGGAGATTTTAGTTGCCATCAATCTAAAAGTCTCGCTTAGATTTTGGCAATGATGACTCGCAATGGATCCCAATATATAAAGCTTTATTGGGTCTCTTAATTTTGGATAAAGTTGCATTAGGGGGCCTCTAATTTGGTGCAATGAGGTTGACTTCTATTCCTTTGGAACAATGGTGCATAAACTTACTGGCTATCATTGATCGATCACGTGACTCTCAGTTTCTTGTAATTGCAGTTGGTTTATTTTCTGAAATAAATGTCGAATTATAGATATTAACGATGACTAACCAAATTTTATTACTATATAGGTAATCACATTTACAAGCGGTGTTTACTTATCATCAGTAATGATTTGATATTAATTAATTTACTGTTTTAAGTTTTTGTGATGATTTTAAATTTTTGTTAAACGCGCTCTAAATTTTAAATTGAAAAAATTGTGTTCATGGGTTTATCACTTTAATTTGTATCGATAGTTTCCAACAATATATGCAATGTATGAATTGAGCAATGCATCATGATCAAGAACATATACGATGTTCAATAATCCAAAACTTACAAACTTCATCCTACTAAAAATCTCTCCCCATCTCATGAACTTCAAACAAAAATTACAAATCCAGAAAGAACCAAATTACAAAGTTATATCTGCCTAACCTTCAACACATCCAATACATGACAACTTCATCGAAATTCTAATCAAATAAAACCTCATATGTTCTCCGGCAACTGAAAATTTTGCGACCCCAAAACACAATGAGAATTCGTTTCTACAAAGACCACAATGCCACATTTACTGCTATTGAACCCTTCCCATAGAGAAAAATTAACACTAGTAGTCTTCTTTGCTGAAATATCTTTAGCTGCGCAGAGTTTTTGAAGACCCCTAACAACGAAGTCATTGGCCAATACACGGTCTTTATTCACTCCCTTTGGGCAATTTGTCACTAAACCACTTTGGTATAACGCAACCATTATACTTGCACCTTGATCCACCTTAGCCTTCAAAGCTCCTTTGATGGACACTTGCAATGACTCTGGCGTGGGCCTTTGAAATGTTGCCTAAAGTTTCAAAAGATTTAGACTTGTAAGACTCAGTCATGTTATATTAATTGATTACTTTAGATATATGATGTGTAAGGCTCATTGACCTAATCTTAATTGATAAATAAATTACAACTAATTAAATTGTCATATCATCAATGATACGTTCGGGTGCATATTATAAATTATAAATAATTTCAAACATGGAATTTATATATTATTACCAAGTAAATGATAATTTAATTTTAACTACTATGTTGATGTCACAAAAGACGAATATGAGGGCCCCACTATGATCGTGATCAGCACTGTTAACAAGTATCGTAATTCTTGTGTTATATGGTCAAAGTACATGATAGAAATTGCAAACCTGGAACGAGGGAGCAGGGAGTCTGGGTGCAGACGCGATGCAGAATAACAAAGCATCTTGATCATTACCCACACATTGGGCCTGGCCCTGAACCACAATTTGGGGCGTAAACATTGTATCAAGGTTTAGGGCCTCAACATACGCCTTTTGCCTGACAGTCCATTGGCTTGACCCAAAAGGATCTTTCCAGCCCATGTAATCCCAATAATCAACATGGTATGCCATCAATATCACTGGCACCTCAAGGTTGAAATCACCCCTCCCTAGCCGTGAGAAGAGCAGCTCCGCCTCTGGAGAGGTGGCGCATCCCTGTGATGTAAACAGCTCCACCACCACCGGTCCTCCTCGCCTTTGCTCCTCCACCACCACATCCGAGGTTGCGTTCTCTGATGAATTGTCAGGCTTCGGGTGTGAGGAGGAGGAGGCGGCTTTGCCAAAACAGGTGAAGAGACGGCGCGCCATTGCCGACGTGTCGTCTCAACCGGTCCGGTGATGGAGAGAACAACAGCCTTTTCTTTATAGATGAGACTTGAGAGAGGAGAATTAAGAGAAAAATAAAAAGATCTTTGCTATGAGGAGGAACAATATATATATGTATAGATGAGAATATATTGAGGAGTAAGATTGAGAGAGAGGAGTGGTGAACGTGGTGGTAGAGAGAAAACAATGGCGAATGAATCATGTATATGTTACTGGCATGTATATGTTGAGTTATAATATTTTCTTCCATAAATAATAATATCTTATTCTTGAAATGGAAAATTGTCTCCATTGAAAAGTGTTTTTCCCCCTAATAGTGCTCAAATGAAGCTCTTCTAAACAAACTTATTTTTTTAAAGGCAGTTAACCTATATTTTTTGTCATTTCCTCATATATCACTTTTATTTGTATGTTATGTTAAAAAATTTCTTTTTTGGTTGCTCCATAAAACACACTCATTTTTTAAAATTGCTAGATTTCTATACACTTTTTTTATATGGAGATCTACATACCTTAATATAAAGGGGTGTCGTAAATGACCATATTCCCCCCTCCCCCCGCGCGAAAGTGGGGGAATCCACACCCCTATTAGGGTGTGAATGGTATCCGCACAAAAAAATGTGTGGATATCTAACAAAGTCCCTCATTTTTTTAGTAATGCTACTAAAAAAATAATTGACACAAAATCTTGTAAAGTAATATAATAATAATAATAATAAAAATATCTCATGTTACAAAATTACAGTCACAATTATATCAATTATTATGTTTGAATAGAAATATTCTTAAAATAATAATGAGACATATAAATATACAAATTTAGTGATGGCAGAAAAATCCGATCCGATCCAAATTCGATGGATATCCGATCCGAATGGAGTAATTTTTTACCGATCCGAAGATCCGTGGATCATTGATCCGTGGATCGGCCGATCCAAGACGGATTTGGATTTGGATTTGGATTTGGATCGGCCTGATCCGATCCGATCCGATCCGAATTGATTTTTTATTTTTTATTTATTTTATTTTATTTTTATTATTTTTTATCTTTTTATAAAAACCTATACCAATATGGATTATATTTGGATTTTTTTTCTTGATCCGATCCGATCCGATCCAATCCGATCCGAATCTGATCCGAGAAATTTGGATTTGGATCGGGATCTTTGATTTTGATTTTGATTTTGATTTTGATTTGGATTAGCCGATCCGATCCGAACCCGATCCATTGCCAACACTATATACAATGATAAGAAGGTGGGAGACGTGGGCACGTAACATGTGGGTAACAAGTCTCTACCAACACGGAGGAGTTGGATGTTTCTTGTTGAACCGTCCAAATCTGTGTCCCATTGAAAAAGCGAACAAGGAAGGAATCTTAACCATACATGTGTGCACGTGTACTACGTTAACAGTGCGTTATACACACGAACCATATATAAATGCAAAGAAAAACAAGATGCCGTAGGCAACTTTCCTTAAATGATACGAAACTAAGCAAGATTAGATAAGCTTCTTAAATTGATATATGTCGATTGTCGAAGCTCGATTGGATAAGTTTCTTAAATTGATATATGTTGTACCGCCACCTTCAAAGAGATTGATAGCAAAATCCATGACTATCCAAATAGGAATCGATCCAAGATCTTTAACGAGATGGATTGTAATAATAATAAAGAAAAAAATTTAATTCGACTAAAATTATGTATAAATTTTTTTTTATAACATAAAACTCATAAATTTTTTGTTGGGGAGGGGGGTTTGAGCCCCCCCCCCCTCCCAAATTAAATCCATCCCTATATCCAAATGTAGAGGTTGAAATTAGAACTTAGATCGACCCGGCCCTCATATGTTGGAGGCCATGCAAAATTTGATATCGGGAGTCTTTACATTCAATGACCACTGCGATTTTTTTTTTTTTTTGGGTGTGTGTATTAATGAAAAATAATAATAAAAAATTAAGAGATGCATGTCCATTGAATCTTCGGCTAAGTTCTGATTTATACCTCTATTGCGTAGGCCCTCAGAACTTAAATCAAGGTTCAAAAAAGAAGCTAAAATCTCATTTGCTACGTCGTCCAGACTTGTATTTTATGGAACACACGCCTTTAGGCAGATAGATTGGAGATACTTGAAATAGAACATGAAAAAGAACATGCCGTTACGTTCTATTTTTAGCTTGAATAAGATGGAGGTAGGGCTTAGTTGTTACATACCCCCTATCGAAAGTGGGTCGTCTCAATCGTTCTTCCAGATTTCTTCAGTTTATGTGGGTCCTCACTCTTTTCCTGCACATTAGATACATTAGCTTGCTATCAGTTCAGGAAAATCTCCGTCGACTAGAATCTAAAAAGTTGAGCATGTGTTGTTTCAACTTTTTCCTACCTAAAGTTAACTTTTACTACTCAACCACAGTCAAACTTAAAAATTAACCACACATGATCTCATCTCGTGGTAACGAAGGCCAGTGAGCTAACACGAGAAATGTACCTTCACAGAAGGTCCAGTTTTGTTCTCTCTTCTTCCTGATTTCATACTCAAACCTTGATTATCATTCACATTCTCTTTTCCACCACCATTAGTCCTATTATGACTAGCAACTCCAACAATCTTCTTAGCTGTTAACGAGGTAGATACAGGAGCACGTCCATTGAACCTACAAGGCACCAAAACCTTTTCTTTTGAAGCTTTCTGGTTTACCCCCTGTTTGGACTTACAAATACTGTCTCGAGCTTGAACAGATGGTGACCTATAAGTTGGAGCTTGAGACGTTTGCATAACACTGGATAATAACCCACTAGAGGATCGATGTGCTGTAGTTTTAGACGTAATGCTAGTTGAATATTTTTCACCTCGACCGGAAGATGAAGATTTGGAACTGGTTTCTTGATAACAGAAACCAGACTCGAGTAAACCAGAGTTGGAATTTATGAGCCCTTTTAGTGTTCCATCTGACTGTATTTGTTTACCTTTGACGGCCTTATCGGATGTTGAGTTCATAGATGACGAGCTGAGGCTTAAATTTTTAACAGGATGAAGCTTATTTGACTCTGTGCTATTGCAGTGTGTGCCTCTTGATCTTGAGACTGATGGTGGAAGCCTCGGAGAAGATGAACCCTGCAAGCTAAAGCCTAAGTTTGCACAACCCTGGGCAGATAGAGGAAATGCAGAAATCGACTCTTGGGAAGAATATTGATGGAACCTGAAAATCAAGATGACAGTGCTCAAACCAAGTAACTAAATCAAATTCCAAGTAAAACATATGAACTATTGGTTAAGCACTAACCTATGTTCGTTTTAATGTTTTTCTATCTAAAAATTAATTAACTTCGACTAATGAATCAAAGTAAACCTTCAATATTAACCACACATATAATACCATTGCTCATCATTATCCACACATCTCGTTTGCAACACTATTCAAGCTTATAAGTTTATCATGACATATGCTTAATATTCAAACATACTTACGGGTGGTTGGTGTGAAACCAGTCATCATCTCTGCAATATAAACAGATAAAGGTAAAAATGGATTCAAAGTTAGTCGAATTCAAAAGAATTGCATATTCTACAGAAATTTACTTGTCCTGGTAATTTGATTCACATTCCAGAGCAAGATCAACCCACATCGGAGCTTCAATTTCATCCTGAAAATTTCAATTGAAAAGTTAAAATACAATACAAGTACAAAGAGAACTTCAGTGGAGCCAGAAAAGAACATAAGACGATAGTCTAAACTCTAAAATCCAGCAGTAAGAAGATGATCAGACAGTAAAAGATAACAGTATTTGGTTGCATCATGAAGTCCACTAATAAGGGAAATCTCAATTAAATCATATTCTGACTATAACCTAAATGCCATCATCAAGTCGAAGCAAAACACCATTCCAACAAAATTTGACATAATATCTCAATAAAAATCAAATCAACACAGCATCCATATCGAATATCTGTTTATCGAGCTCCAAAATATGTATATGCGTTTGTATTAGAGATGTAAATATTAACAAACTAATCGAGATTAAGCAGTAACTTCGACAACGATTATTACTACGAATAACCAGAAATAGAGGAGGTGAAGATACCAGAAAGGCCCAATGGTCGATAGATTTGGGGGTTTTCCTCTGTAGATTTTTGTCCCCTTTTTTTATACCTGCTTCAGGGCTGGCAATTAAACGTTGAGGCGTGGGTTTCAATTTTACCATTTCTTTTATGCTTTGGAGTTTATCTTTTCGTGAATACATAACGAAATTCAAGAATTACTGAGAAATTAACAGGATTTTGAATCTTCCATTGTGCTAAATATGAGACTTCTTTTGCCCCAAAATGAAAAGCACGAGACTGTGGCCTTAGAATATAAGGTGGGTTTGGGCGGTCAGTTGGTCGCTTTGAACTACTAGTCTACAAGAGCTTGTTTGGAGATTATTTTCGAAAGTTACATTTTTCGTTAAGGGGAGAGCTATTTGCACCCCAAAACATTACAACCCCCAATTTTGTTATTATTATTATTATTATTATTATTATTATTATTATTGGGATAAAAATAAACTACCTTTTTTTTAATAATACCACTAAAGCTGTTTGACGAGGGTTGGTCAAACAACTTTAGAGCTTTTCGACCAAGGTTGGTTGAAAGCATTCGACTAAGAAGGGTCGAACACGAAAAAAAAAAAAAAAAAGGCCCAACTCAATTTTCTCAACAAAAACTACACTATTTTTTCAATTTAATATCAACTCATCCACATACAATGCGTAATTTCGAAAAATAACTCTAAAACATCCACAAAAACTAGCAAATAAACAACGAAATCAAATAGAAAAAATTACACTAAGTTTCATGAAATGTGAGTAAAATAATGGCAAAATAAACTCACTTTCTCTCTCCATTGCTTCCTCTTTGTCCACCAAACCATTCACACGAAAAATTACACCTTCTTTCTCACTTTCGAGAGTTAGAGCTTCAATGGAAGTTGGAGAAGGATGTGGTGGAGAAAGAGACAGAGAGAGAGCTTTGCTGTTTTGTTAGGGTAAAGGATCAAATTGGAATTGTGTGGGGTGTATTAAATAAATTAAGTGTGATAAAAGGGTGAGTGTATTAAGCAATTGAGATGTATTTAGAAACTTGTGGGGTGCAAATAGCCCCACTGTTTTCATTATTATTTTGAACTATAATTTTATTGATTTGACATTTTTTCAATCTCTATAATATTTTAATTATAAATTCAAAAATTATTTTCTTGAAGATCTCTCAAAGAATATACTAGATACGATACATTAAAAGTATTGAGAATTTTTTTTGTTTTGTAACCTCAGCACATCTAATTTTCTTCTTAGAAAATTGACTCTATGAGATCTTTTTGGCAGGGGAAAATCGGAAAAAAGCAATAGACATGACCATACTACATAAGTGAGACGACTTCACTATAATTTTTTTATTTTTCCTTGAAGGATTAGGTCATATATCCTCATAAAATTGAAAATTTTACTTTTGGAAAGTCTAGTATAAAGCAAATTTATATCGTCATTCCTATCAAGAAGCAAATGCAATTTTTTATTTTAGTAATAGTAGCTAAGTTTTCATTCCTCAATCACCATAAATAGTAGAGATGGACACAGCCATTTTTAGATTTGAACAATAGGGATCTTGGACTTGAGCATCAAGGAAAAATGTTTAAAAATTTTGGATTTTGATGTAACTCTTTCTCTCTTCACAATATTTTTGTTGTGTTCTTTAAACTTATTTAAACACATTTATCAACTTATTATCCCCATTAACTTAGATAACTTAAGTTTTTAATCATACATTTCAAAAAAGTTAGACAATAAAATATAATCAATAATTAAAATTTGTTTGACCGAAAATAAAAATAGACAAAAAAAGTTAAGCATATCTATATGAAGAACTACGGATTCTTGAAGTAACTCCTGAACTCGCATATTCATACATTTCAACAAAGACAACAGTAAATAACAAATAATTAAAATTTGATTGTCGAAGTAACTCCTAAATATCATGTTAATAAATCGTAAACTACACAATTCAACAGCAATGCGGGGATAGCTCAGTTGGGAGAGCGTCAGACTGAAGATCTGAAGGTCGCGTGTTCGATCCACGCTCACCGCATTTTTTTTTTCCATTTTTCATTTACCCTTTTCACCACTCGAATCTAATTTCAGTTCTTTTACTGCACAAATGATTTTTAATTTCCCTCTGCTCTAGTTTTATTTACAGTCCCATGTTTAAAGAATCCAATTCAAGTGAGCTTATCTTAGGATGCCCAACTTAAATTGGTTAATGATTTCGTGTTTATATGTCATTTTTTTTATTTTTTTTATTTTATTAACAGCAAACCAAGAAAACAATTATGCAGGTCATTTTCTTCTTTTTTGTGTGTGTATATGGATTATAACAGGTTCAATTGGATATATAAGTAAAAGGAAACCAAAATAAAACTTTTCATTTATTTCTCGGCTCTGTCTAGCATTGCATAGTTTACCATTTATATCCTTGAGAGCTAATAATAACAAATATGTAGATGTGGATAAAAGGATGAGTTGGAGATACAATGAGCCTTTTTGATTGGTTCATTCAAGTACACTATCAACAACCACAACATCCATGTATGCAATCTCAACCAGTCATCACTAAATTAACACATAAAAGCAAGTGTCCCTCACGGAGCCGGTCCTAAGATTTGGAGGCTCCTAAGCGAAATCTTGTTAGAGGCCCTTAACAAAAAAAATTTTTTTCCTCAAAAAAACTATATACACGAATTCCAAATACAAACCTTTACTAAATAAAAACTTTCAAAATTATAATAATAATAATATAAACTTTCAAGAGATTAAAATTAGATTCTAATAAATAACAATTTGACTTTTACTTAAAAACAAATCACCTTACCCATAGACTTACAAATTTTGGAATTTTATATTTTGGGGCTGTCAGCCTACTTAAATCATGCATGCCTATGACCAGCTCATTCCTCACAAGTTCATAGCCCCGCAGCTTCATTAAACTAATCTTAAGAAGAAATAGCATCAATGGCTGCCACTGCTAGCTCTACCACTTTTGTTAAGGCCACTCAATTCTTGGGCCAGCCCAAGAATGCTAGTCCTCTTAAGGATGTTGTAGCCCTGGGAAAAAGCAGATTAATGATATGTTGTTGTTCTACCCCCACAAGAAAAATGTAGATTTTTTCAGTATAATAATAATGTATGAATGTGAATTTTGTTTTTTCTCGACACAGCAATGATTTATGGTATGGAAAGGACCGTGTTAAATACCTAGGACCCTTCTCGGCTCAGACTCCGTCATACTTGACCGGGGAATTTCCGGGTGACTATGGATGGAATACTGCCGGTTTTGTCGGATGATCCCGAGGCCTTCGCCAAGAATAGAGCTCTGACCGGGGAATTTCCGGGTGACTATGGATGGAATACTGCCGGTTTTGTCGGATGATCCCGAGGCCTTCGCCAAGAATAGAGCTCTGGAGGTATATACTTTTCTTTTCCATTTTAAGTAACAACTCCAATTATGGTGCAAACTACTTGCACCAAATCTGTAGTGTTTAAATAATATCGTCTTTTTTGGTATTTATTGTTCTGAAAAGGATTTGATTACTAGGTTATCCACGGCTGATGGGCAATGCTTGGAGCACTAGGATGCATAACCCCTGAAATTCTTGAGAAATGGGTTAACGTGGACTTCAAAGAACCAGTTTGGTTCAAAGCTGGTGCTCAGATCTTCACTGAAGGAGGACTAGATTACTTGGGCAACCCTAACCTTGTTCATGCTCAAAGCATTCTGGCTTTCAGGTTGTTCTAATGGGACTTGTTGAAGGATTTAGAATCAATGGTCTTCCCGGAGTTGGGGAAGGCAATAACCTCTACCCTGGTGGCCAATACTTCGACCCTCTTGGCCTAGCCGATGACCCTGTTACATTTGCTGAGCTCAAAGTGAAGGAAATCAAGAATGGGAGATTGGCTATGTTCTCCATGTTTGGATTCTCCGTCCAAGCTATTGTCACCGGAAAAGGACCTCTTGAGAATCTGTTGGACCACCTTGACAACCCTGTTGCTAACAATGCATGGGTCTATGCCACCAAGTTTGCGCCTGGATCATAAAACCAGATTCATTTGCTGAGTGTAGTCAACTCTTTTTCTTGCGCGTGTAATGTATGATAATGCATGCAGAACCCGTTATATAAAACTATTGGTTTCTCAAAGCCAACGAAAACTATATAGCCCACATGTCATAACAAATCAATCAATATGATCAACATGCGAAAAGAAAGCTAAGAGACATGGACCGAGATGTTTCAAGACTGACTAAGAGCAAATTGAAAGCTGCTTGCTATTTCATATGAACAACCCCTCTTCACTGTGTTTCAGATGAGATTTCTGAAATTACATCATCAACATTGAACTATGCATCAAAAGATACCGCATTTTTCTCTATTGAGTGAGATACTTACACTAAGCCTTCCAGTCAACAATAGCAGTGTTTGGCTAAGATACACACATAATCACTCCCCAAGTCTTCACCTCAAGGATTCTTCTACTGTCAAAGCCATTCTTGAGAGAACAGAGAAGTGCTTCCGTGGATGAATCTCAAAGAACCTCAGAGAGAGATAGTTCACTGCTGGATTTTTTTGCTCTTCTTTCCCCACCAAGATCTTCGATGTTTCTCAGCTTCAGAGTGACCTAATCTGATTGCTTTTGCCTTTGCTTCCTTTAGCCGAGCTTTGTAGTCTTTTTTCCAATATTCAAATCTATGTTTTAGTTTTCTTAATTCATCAATGGTATTCACAGAAGGTGACTGCCCTGATTTGGACTCAGTAATTGCTCTTGCCTCATCCTCAAAAGTTTGTTTTCTTTCCTCAAACTCTTTTAAGAGAGGATTGACTGCATTTAAACCACCATTAGTCTCCTGTATTGCCCCAAGACCTAAAACGTTGTAGTGAAATTTCACAGGAGTGCCACCCCCTGGAGTTCGTGTTCCAATAGATGTATCCTCAGAATCATAATAGCAAGGTGATGGGGAGCCATGATTTCTTCCAGGTTGACCCACGTTTTCAGCACAAAGACTCTTCTTGGCTGCAGCTAAACTCATCTGCCATGTAAAACAAGTTTAAATTAGCAAAGCCACAACTCCTTTATTCTCACCAGAAACCTTTTGTAAGTAAAAGTAAACCCTAGAGCACTTTTCGAATAGTTCATTTGTCACGTGAATGTGTGAGGCATGATTCTGGATTTATGGTATAGTACATGGAGGGCAACTGATCTTGAATGTGTAAGACTGAATTAGCACTTAGTAAATGAAAGATAGTTGCTAATCTATCTCCTATTCAGAACATCTGTGTGCATGGGATCATAGGAACTCACTTGCAAAGATACCATCTGCTTTTGCCAGACATCCTCCATTGATTTCATCTTAGCTTCATATTCTGGCCATTGTGCCTCAAATTGTTGTACTTGATCTTTCAGAGATGCATTCTCCTTTTCCTTTTGCTCAAGGGTTGCTTCTGCCAGCAATACTCGCCTTTGAAGTTCTTCAACTACAGAAGGTGACATTTTTCGTCGTATATCCTGCTCAGACAATAAGATTTGAACTTCACAATCCAATTCTATTTCTGATTTATGGTTCAAGGAGGTGAGTATTATTTACTTATTAAATAATCCTTTTTCTTTTATGGATTAGGTGAGGTGGTTGTGTGCAACACAGCCAATTTTCATTTCAGTTCTGCTAAAACATACATGGCAGCACCTTTTCAAATTCCATGAAAGTAGAAGCTTTAGAACTATGTTTTCAGACATCATCCTTAACAAAAGGAGAGACCAATGCCTCATTTACAATTTTTCTGTTATCTTTCACATGCGATTTATCCTCAGAACTAGTTTTCTTTACAAGAAACTTCTTCATGAACACAATACCTTAACTTCTGACACCTCCCTATCTCCTTTCCATTTACGATGATCTACATGTTTCGAATTTTGAAGCTCACTATATTTTCTTCTAGCCAACCATCCACGAATTCCTGCAGAAGAGAATGCATTAGCACTAGAACATGTTAAATATTAGTCACTCAACTAGCTAAAATCATAAAATGATAAATACAAACACTTGCCAGATTGTATTTGAACAACATGATCTTCTATCTTTTGGAGAGCAACCGGCTCATTCGACCCAAGTAAAGCACCATATTTTCTCCTGGCAATGTCACCACGAACAACTGCAAGAATATAAACCATCATCATAATCATCATAAAAGCAAATCATTATTGCATATTTGAGGATCCATGCCAGGAGCAAGAGAACATCATTTCTGGATTTAACACCAGGCTCAACTCATGGTGGGGAATCTTTGGTGAAGGTTTCATTGAAGGAAAGGATATATGATACTGTAGGAGAGTGCTAATATGTCTCGAATCAAAGAGATTTGCTGGTGTGGTAAAGATTTACTAAAACCACACCGGTTTTTATCTCCTTAAAAGATATATAATTAATTTAGAAACAGTAAAAAAATCCTATAACAATCTGTCTTACATGACTGCAACATTATTACTCCTTCCCTGAGCTCATGGAAATTTTGACAAGCCCGACTGCGCAAGCACTTCTGTACCTCAAGAGTGCCTTGCAGAACTTGTTCTCTAACATCTTCCAGTACACCAATCTATGATTTATTAAAATAGAATATTAGATAACCAATCCAGAGGATTTTTACTTTCAGATAAGCCATCTACAAGAGCTTATCTAGCGGATGCGGAACTGAAACAGTAATGGTGGAATAGATCTGAACTCCATGCAAAACTGATCTAGAAAGAGAATAATTCTAGGTGGTAAAGATCTGAATCATGTGGAGAAAAAAAGAGAGAGAGAGAGAGAGAAAGAAAAAGAAAGGATTCCATTTTATATTTTACTTCTAAATGAACAGGGAAATCACATTAGACTTCCAGCTGCATAAAAGCACTGAAACCCGAACTATTTAAAAACGGAACAAAGAGCCACAGCTGGTCTATAATGAAATTCAAGACATATTTTCGAGTTTTCAGGCTTCAGGCATCACTGTTCAAGATGACCATGAGCTACTGGAAAAGAAGAAGAGGAAAATAAAAAAATTAAATGAGAACAGAAACTCACCTGTCCTGCTCGGAAGTATAATTTTCTATAACCAACTTGATACATCTCAGGAGGGATACCAAGCTGCTGCAGAATGGAAACTGATGTACTTAAAGGATTTTGACATGCATTATTCTCAGGAAGTAGGCACGCATACCTGGAAATTGTTAAAGAATATTTGAAAATATCCAAAGTAATCACAAGAAGTCAATAAAAAAATAAAAATAAAAATAAAAATTCACCTTCTTGCGAATTCTCGATGTGTCATCCGAGTAGGATATCCAAATCTTGAAATCCTCGCAACTTCTAGAATCCCGCAGTACCTAAGCTGCTCTGACACCAGATCTTTCTCAAAAGTGCCAGGAAGCTGTTTACTGTTTGGTTTTATACATTGAATGAAGTGTGGTGTTGTGTTTTCAAGCTGCCGCATCAATCTGAACACCTGACTCTGGAAGCACAACAACCATATAACGTCATACGAACGGTAATACAAAAAATAGTCTTTTGAAAGTCAATGCACACTGAGGAATAAGGATTGGTTCATAGGTTTCAGTCATCCTTATCCTCAAAATCTAATATTTATGCTTTTGTTTCTTCTACTGTCATCTGGTTCCAAGTTTTCTTTTATTGTGTAAGGGACCAACATGATAAAGAATATACACAGCTGTTAGATTTTTCACCTTAAACTTCGCGGCAACACTTTGCTTCTGACAAGCTGACATCCCCAGATGGATTGATGAACTTTCAGCTTTCTGGGATTGATTAAGCCATGTAGAGGTAAACAAACGAGGCAGTTGACCGGAGCATGATGAGAGTAGTTGGATGGTATCAGAATGCAATAGATCTCTGTTCTTCTCCAAGAATTCACCAGTGTCATAAAGGACCTAAAGAAATTGCTCCAGGGTTTCACAAAAATGTTCTAAAAATCTGCTCAACGGACAAAATCAGGAGTAATACAAGCAATAATTCATATTTGAAAATGGGGGAGGAAACGTTAGCATGTTGAACCACTTGATCTAAAAAGCCTCACACATGGACAATTAATTCATTTTAAATGGGTGGTGGTGAGATTCAAACTGAGGACCTTTCGTGCTCTGATACTATGTCGAACTACTTGATCTAAAAGATAAAGTTGATAGATTGGTTCTATTGTAAGTTGGAACATTTCTCCAATCAAACTAAAACGATTCATCTAACCAACTTCATGCAATAGCCTTCGACATTATCATTACATATTGATATATCCAACCCTTTTCTAATAGAGATGAACAATTTCTGCAATGGCCAAATTTGATAGGGATTATTCAAATGAGATTTGGTAGTTTTCCAAAAGTTATGTCAACATGATTGCTACACACACTTGTAAACCACAATATGGATAGTTATCAGACCATTCAAATCTTAACAGATCCCCACTTCTGTCTAATTTTTGAGTTGTTGTGTGGAAGCCATATTCTGCTAAGTTAAGACAGACACAAGTCAAACTAACCTCTCCAGCATAGTGGCGAATACTAAATGCTCCACCCGTTCCTCCTTTAAAGCATGAACTGGCAATCAAGTACTGCTTCAGCTTTGTGGCAAAGGTCAATTCACTGCCCTCGGAGGAACTAGATTCTTCATCTAATAAAGATATTAGCCCGGTAGGGTGCTGTAAAAGAATTGATATGAACATCAACGTTGACTGGAAAAACAAAGATCTATTGTAACAGCATTAATATGATTTGATACCAAAATATGAACCCATTTAAAGCAGATGAAAGTCATATCCCCTACTAAGTAACAATTAAACCTAACACGTGCAGAGAGAAGTGTTCGTTGAATGTTCACTGAAACTTTTAAACATGAACAATGCTCTAGGAATTACCGTGTCAAATAGATCTCAATTCACCGTGTCAAATAATAGAGTAAACAGGAGTATTAACTCCAGAAGCAATCATAAAAACTCCGGATGGATGAAAGGAATTACCTTCTCAAAAAGATCCAAGCGATCTTGATTGTCTTCAAACTCTACTTTTGTCCAATCAATTCCATCTAATTCATACTCCTGAAATCAAAGAACATGATAGTCGTTGTTCGCACAACCGCTCAGATTTGATAAATGCGTGTTAACATTTAGAGTTTAGTCGGTCTGTTCTGAAACTTCCGAGAAAGAAAACAGAAAATCCATGCACACAGGAAAGTTCCCAAGAAATACTCCTATGTCCCATAAAGATAGGCTTGTTTTTCTCATTTATCTATGCCTCATCATAGGGATATATTTATAAGTGGAAGTAAATTTTATTTTCCCAACATTACTAATTACAATTTCTTAATCTATGTGAAAATAGAAATAAGCTTATCTTCGTGAGATGGAGGGAGCAACAATTACGATGCCAGGCAGCTTAATATGCAACCATCTGCAGTCCGTATAAATTGATTTGCCTAGGAAGACATTGATATGGAAACTTTCTGCTATCTATGTATCACAAGGATAGCATGGTGCGGTGCTAAATGGTTGTACAACTGATCGAAGATGTTTACCTCTTGTTCGAGTTTGAAGAGATGTCGATTAAAATGTTGCTGGAGTCTCTCATTGGCATAGTTTATGCAGAATTGTTCGAGACTATTTTTCTGGAGCGGAAAAAGAATGAGCAAGACAATCATGACATATTATAGATATCACTAAGAGATCAAACAAATCACCTGGAATGACTCAAACCCATAAACATCTAGAATACTTATAGATCTCCCAGTATGATGATTTCCAATAAGTGATTTATTGATTTCTTCGACAACCCAGTCAAACAAGCTTGCATAGATAAATTTTGCTAGTGAGTCTCTTGTGTCCTTTGCCTGCATTGGAAATAGCACCATTACAATGGTAAAATGTACACTGGCAAAGTCAATTGTAAATAAGCACGTCCAATATGTACACAGGTAAAACCATTTTATGCACCTGCTGTAGAGTTTGCTCTTTCACAACATTATCCGTACTGGCCTGTATTCTACTTCTAGATAAAGTCACAATTAAGTCCTCTGTACTGCAGCCTATTAAGCTAGCAGCATTGCTAACAGCTGTAGATAAGAGGAAACATCCAAAAAAGTTCAGCCAAAGCATCTAACTGCAAGTAACCACCTAAAGAGGTATATAACCAAGCTTAAACAAATAGAAAGATGTAGAGTACTTCACAAACAATTCAAGCATAAAGAAACGATAAGTAAAATCAAAGATTATTTGTGAACGTAAGGGCATGGAAGAGAGTGAATGAGTAATATCTGTATGAAAAGTAAACAAAAGAACCAAAAAAGGAGAACTATATTATTATTCATTAAGGAACATCTGAAAAAGGAGTTGAGAAAAAAGAGCAACTAAAAACTCCTCTTGGGCTACATCAAAAGTTCATAACAAACTAAGAATAAAAACGATTTTGAATTGAAGACATAGACATGATAAGTAATTATGCTGAGATGCTTGCACCGTTCCCTTTCACCCCACACCTCCACCCCATCTCCCCCCTCCCAAAGAAAGGGATTCCCGTACTCCTCATTTTCCAGAGGAGGAGCTATGTCTTGGGAACCCATGAACGCAAATTGACCTTATCCAGTGAACCAATTCATTTACCCTACTGGCATATGTCACAAAAACCACAAGCTGCATATATAGCAGAAATGAAAACTGAGCACAATGTGCCATTAAAGTCATCAAATAACATGAGACTGATTAGGAAAATGTATGCGTGCTAAGGAAAACAACAATCTGGTAACTGGACTGTACGTGTGATCTCATGTAACAACATATGGCCTCATTGAGAATGATGCCTGAATTGGAAGTCTCCTCCTAGCTTAACATATCCCTCAAACATCATTAGCTACATAACAGCTGACACATAACAGTTCTGCTACTCACAGTAAGATCTTATTTTTCAAATGTTAATAACATAAAAGAAAACCAAGAGCCACGGAGCACATCCAAAGGAGAAATGAGGTAGACCTTCATCTACAACCACCTCAATGTGGTTTTCTGTGTCCATGACATGAAAAGATATGTTTCCCAGCCACAAAACTGCAGCAAGCATCTCAAATGCATGCTCCTGATCTTCTTGACAAATTCCGACACTATTTAAGGCTTCCTAGTGAAACAAAACCATTATGGAATCAACATTACATAGTAACAAGGAGATACATAGAGTACAAGAATAATTTTCAAAAGCTGGGTAGAAACACAATCTTTTTTCTTTTTTTCTTTTTTTAAACATAATTTATTGAACGGCTTTCCGGAATGCAGGTTACTACAATGGCCACGGTGTTGTAAGTTATTTTGAATTTAAAAACGATGAGCTGATAACTGCATAGTCAGTGCAAAGTGCAAACACGTATCTACTTTCTTAAATTACCACAAGGCTGTGAAACTTCTGAGCATCGTCAACATCATTGATAGTCAAGCAACCACTCTGGATAAGATAATTGTAATCAGATGGCATTTTTAACCTCAATCTACCTGAAATAAAACCACAAACAACCTAGTCAAACAACAATAACCCAGTAGATTGAACATGGCTATAAAATAAAGTAGAATATGTCTCCCTACAAATATCAGAGTACTTGGGCGGGGGGTGACAGAGAGAGAAGATTGATTTCTGGCAAGTGTTTATAATTGTCTATAAATTAAGCCAGAAGTCCAACAACATTTTAACCAGGAAGAAATCTATCCACATATTTCATGGGGATACTTACTTCTCTACCACTCATTTCCGTCGTTTAAAAACACTTATCCAGATGCTTTGTGACATTTACCAAACATGAGAAGCCAAAATTTCTTTTGATCTTCATTTGGGTTACATACTTTTCAATGATGAAATACCTGGATGGTATTCTGAACTTCTTTACTGCTTAAAATAGAAGTACAGTAACATTTTCTCTACAAGTTTCATGCATCATATAACACAATAGTGATACAAGACACAGGCTCCAAGTCAACTACCATGTCTAAACCACCCTATCAAATTCCTGGAAAAAAGTAAATTTATTGGGAGGCAAGGCGAGAAAAATAAGGAGAAACACCATCACACCAAAGCAAGAGTTGAAAGCAAACCTCTAAGAGCAGAAGGCACCCCCGCACAGAGCTGGTAGAATATATGGTACGACCTCTCTCCATGGGCCAGCCGAACCACTCTCGACTGCTCCATTAAATTTTTTGTTTTATTTTTCGAGCTTTAGTCACATAAGGGGTGTAAAGTTGAAAAAACCAAGGACATATGAGCACAAAAGGAATACCAACCTTTTCAAGTAGAACTACACCATCATTATAGGAGACATCGTTTCCCATGCATAAAATTTTTAGAAGTCAAGGTAGTCAACTATGAGACAAACACCAAACAAAAAAGAATGCTGGCAAAATTCATCTAGGTCCTCTAGGAACAAGCAAATGGACTTACAAGTTTGTATTTTAGCACCACACATATTTCCCGTAGCACTGAAATGAATTTCAATAAGCTTCCCCTGCACCAAATCAAGAATATGTCTGAGCCATTCACATAAATGCCTATTTGCTAAGGAGATGCAGCATGCATATCATTGTTGAACCAAGGTAGAGTAGGTAGAGAAACTCACGAAACGGCTGGAGTTATTATTCCTCGATGTTTTAGCATTACCAAATGCCTCCAGTATGCAACTTGTCTGGAACACTTCGGACTCTATCCCACCAGGACCTCCACCAACTGAAGCCAAGTATTGCATTGCAATCTTGGCAGTTTCAGTTTTACCAGCACCACTCTCCCCACTACAAATAAGAAGCAGAAATCACTTGTTTTTCCCTGAGACTATTCCAAACTAAACCTGTGTTCAGCTAACTTTTATTTTTCTATAAGCTAACTTCTAAACCTATGTTCAGTTAACTTTTATTTTTCTATAAACTAACTTTTAGGTTGAATAGCGGTTGAGACCACGAATTGTGTAATAATGAGTAGTAGTTTAAAATATGTGGTTAATATTAAAGTTTGATTTTTGATTTTTTCTGTTTTTAATGCAAATTGGGGAGCATAGGAGGGATATGTTGTCTCGAACCCAGGACAAACCGGTAAAGGAGCACCTTACCACTAAGCCAAACCCCTTGGACATTAAAGTTTGACTTTAACTAATTAGTAAAAGTTAATTTTTAACTATAAAAAAGTAAAACGAATAGAGGCTTAATATACACCAAAAGACAGAGTAAACGTACAAATCTAATGGAAACAGAACAAAGACAAGGAACAAAATTGAAACATTAAACGGGGAACATTGATATGAAATTTAAAGGAGATAAAGAAGAGTTCATACACACCTTATAATAATAGACTGATTTATGTCATCTGCAAGATTCACAATTGACAGAAAGAAAATTAGGGAGCCCTCAAAAAGTGCTATATGAACAACAAGGACCCTACATCCAAAATTTGTTTAAGAGCTTGTTTGGAAAATGCCTATACACAATTTTCTTATAAACGTATAGAAGCAAGTGGTGGAAAAGTGGGTAGTACTTGTGGTCCTATGAAATGTGCGGTAACATGTGGCCTATCACTTTCCAAACAAGCTCTGGGTATTCTATTAAGACCTGTGATCATTTTATTGTAGGCTGTCTCAGCAATAGCATAAACATGAGGGCCGTCCAAAAGCTTTTCTCTGTAGGCCGTAACAAATTCATTTCCATAAATGTCCACATCTTTTAAGGGATTGACTGCTATTAGCACAGGCCCAGCTTTGCTCTGAGAGAACGTATCAAGAAATAGTTCAAGAATGGAGAGGCAAAATTCTTAGTGGAGAATAGTAGCATGAATGTCAAATCGGTACATACATATATCATGTCTCGAGAATATCTGTATTGAAGGTTGTGAAGAACTGAAGGTCTGTTCAAATAACTGAGCTGTATAAGATCATCCACACCCTCAAGAATATCCGGATTTGCAGGTAACAGCTCCACCGTGGGCACTGTAACAACCTGTAGTATAAGCAGAGTGAGCACATCACTGATCTTGAGTTTCTCAGCTTCATTCTACATATTGGAAGGAGAAAACTAAAGATACAAAAATTGGAACTTACACTTCCATCTGACAACAAAACTAAAGCTTTGTCTCCAGAAGTTGACTGTATCAACCCTGACTCCCATAGCCCATTTAGACACCGACACCAGACACAAAGTTTCTGAAACATAATGTGTTTGAAAATGAGGACTTGCTGACAAAGGCAATATTTCTTATGAAATAATGACAATCCAAATATTACTCAGTAATATAAGCAATGAGAATCTTCGACCCAATATTATACCTTTAACATATAATTTGTAAATTGTAAGTATTAGTTTAAACTTTTCAAGGCTACAGCCTAGATGCAAAATTGTCATTTCATAGATTGACCCAAAAAGTTGTACATCAGTCAAATGCTTGAGCATTCAAAGGTACATCTCAAACCAATAACATAGAGAAGTTCAGCACATAAGCAAGTGAACAAGACCAAGTGGACTGCAGGGCAAGCTGCACAAAGACTTTAACTACCTGGGTCACTGGAAAAGACTTCAGAAGACACCATTCCTAAAAAATCCCAAGTTATATGATTGATCGAGCTAACTTTGAGAGGCCTCCACATTTCCAATCAAGAAAAGCATAATATACATACAATTTTGTTTTTATTACAAATTTGAGCATGCCCTATGTTTTTGCATAAATGCAAAAACCTTAAACAATGAGATGACATGACATCAAGTCTCGGTTGTGTTCTACTGGTCACTATTAAAACCATAAGTAATCCTTTTTAGTATTAGTCACATTTAATCAAGCAAAAGAAACCACAACCTATAACACTCAAATTAAACAAACTTTGACCACATTGCTTACCTTCTCAGTGAAATACTCAAGGTTCTCATCCGACTCAGGCTCACATTTCGCATTTTCAGAAACCACAACATAAGGTGATTCACCTTGATCCATTTCCTTAATCTTTTTAGCCACAAACCTATTACATTTGGACCCTTTCATGTCATCCTTCTTTATATTAACATTTGATGAGCATTCTGGCAGTTCTGAATCTCCAATTTTAAACTTTGGGGGCAGCGACCGCTTGGCAGATGGAAGCCGTTTACGAGAGGTAGCTCTTGGCCTGACTGGCAGGGCCGGTGGCATGTCTTTAGCCTTGTCCACCTCATCCCTCTGCCGGAGAGACTCCAACATTTCCTCCAGGGAGCTCCGGCCTAGTGAGCTTGGAGACACAGACAGCATTGTTTCTAGTTTGTGCTACGAAACCTTAAATTCAATAAAGTAAATCAGAAACTACACCAGCTGTATGTGTGCTTGGGATTTCGAACAATGTCCCTCGGGCATTGTCCGAGACATGAGGCTAAAACCCTATTCAAAATTAAAAGTCCAAGAAATTCTAACCATTACTCCTTAATTCGGATGCGAAGATAGACGCAATTTTCAGGAGAAATAGAAAGCGGGATTCAACCAAAGAGATAATTTTTGAAATTGAAAGAGGAAAGTAACCCAAAACTCTTCAGCTTGTGCAGGGGTTTTTGATTTTCGCGAAAGCACAAATTGAAGGAAAAAAGCTACTTTATTGAAAACGATTTGAAGCTGTGTTTAATGGTTAAAACCAGGTTAATTCAAAGTTTGATTGTTGACGAAAAAAGGAATACAAATTCATTTTATCAAAAAATAAGACTTCCAACAGAAGATTTTAGGTTTCCTTAAGATCAACAAACAAAAAGGACAATAAAACTTCTTCACAAGATATGGAAACTACAAAAACAAGTGAGATAATTTGAATCAATTCCCAGGGGCGAAGTGGAAACCGTTGAGATCCATAAGCAGAAACAATTTAAATTTTTGAGCGAGGAGGAGAATATACATTAATCGAATCTAGAGGCATGTATGTAATTTTATTTATTAAGGGACACAAATGCTGAGAGGGTCCCTGCAAGATAGTGGATAAAATGGGCAAAAAGTTGTGTTCGGCTTATTCTTTTCTTTACACTACTAGTATCGCGCCCGTGCGATGCACGGGAACAATTAAATTTATGTACAATAAATAATTGATATAAAATTATAAATATGAATATTGAATTACATAATTTATGTAATTTGTGCATAGGAGATTGCATAATTGTAAAAAATTATTAAAATTTATAATATTGTATATTATAATCAATGCAAAAATTACGGAGTAAATTCACAGTTATAAATTATAAAAATTCACGTGCATCGCATAATTAAGAAGTTTATCAAAATGTGTAACTTCAATTCTAATTACCGTGCTTAGCATTGCACAGCAATGTTCGTGAAGATTAATTAATTGTAAATGAACCATTGGGAATGAATATATAAAAATTCTTTGATTATTCAAACGTGTCTTTTTCATTGGTACATATCAAATTTATATTGAACACATTTTTTTCTTCTGAAATGGACATTACACACTCTAAAGTTTATGATTTTATGCGTTCTTTTAGTGATTAGTTGTAATTGCTACTTAATTTTAACTCTATTGTATAAGAAGTATTATACTTAATTTTATGTAATTTAAATTTGTAGTAACACCTACAATTATCCTCATCTATATAATTCATTTGATTTTTTCATTTATATAAATCAGATGTTAATTGTAGAATAAAAAACTTTTTATTTGTAATTTTATATACTTAGAAAAGGCAAAAATAAAAGTAATGCAAGATTCAGTTAGTGAAAGATATCACATCAAAAGCATTAAAAATAAAAAATATTATTTAATTTTTTAATTAGAAATAGTATGTCATGTTGGCACCGCCAATAGGGTGTTCACCAAACGTGACACTTCAATTATAATAATATAAGGATTAATAAATTACTATTTTACTTAAAAATAAATAAATTATTCTACAAAAATCTAGTTATAATTTTAGCCACTCATTATTTGATTTTCAAAAAGAAAAAGTAAAAAATTCTCGCTATTTTTTAATAGACCAATTCACGTAATCAAGCAAAACTATCAAAACCTACAATTTTATCACGATAAAATTAAAAAAACATAAAAAAATTGTTATTTAATATTTTGAATTATAACTTTAAAAAAATGAAATTATATATACAGTCCTTCCAAAATAAATTTTTTCTCATTAGATGTTTGTTTTAGATATTGGTTATTTTTAGTTATATTTTTAATTACTACTAATTAATGTTGGTTTATTTCCAAAACTAATTTTATAATTTTCTTAAAATATTTAATACATGCCACATTTGCATCTTTGCCTATGTGGTACTTCACAAATTATAATATAAAGATTAATGGTATGATAATATAACAATTCTAAAGATAAAGATTAATAAATTACTCTTTATTTAAAAATAATAAATTATTCAATGCAAATTCAATTATAATTTTAGCACGCCCTATTTTATTTAAGAATAATCCACTATTTGACTAATCCACAGCACATTACAAATCAAAACTATTTAAAATTATAACATTTTTTAATGCGGTGAAAATAAAATACTTATTATTTAATATTTTTAATTAAAAATTTGAAAAATGAAATTACATTTAAAGTTTTTCGAAAACTATTTTTTTCTTATTAAATTTTATTTATCACATTTAATGATAAATTTATGTTTCATTAAAAAAATAATTATATTTAAAGAATTTTCCCTATTTACATCTACCAATTAATATTGGTTTATTTCCAAAAATAGAATTTTCTTTTTTTTAACTACAAAATTGATTTTTATGTTTTTTTAATTATTAATGAGTGCCACGTTGGCACTACTGCCAATGTGGCACTCCAGTTTTTATAATATAAAGATAATAAAATCCATTAATTTTCATTAATTTTTTCTAATTCATTATTTTTAATTATTTTTTATTTATTAATACACTTTTTCTAAATTTTAAGCACCCAATCTACACAAAATTCAAGTAAATAAATTTTATTTTACATAGAACAAGGCCTAAATTTGGTATTTAATTTTGGGATGACACTAAATGCACCACATTCTTTACTGAATACATTCTCTTATAAAATAAAATGACAATTCTATCAATTTTAAAAATACTTTATTTTTTTAAAATTGTGTTCTACGGAAATTGCCCGAACAACCTAAGGCCCATTTGTTCTGTTGTTCGGCCAGTACAAAATGAACAAGAGAAAAAATAAAATAAAGAACACCCTCAAACTCTTTAGGTTGAACACTCAACAGGTAGAACGTGTAATTTGCTGTAAAATACTCTAAGAGTGTTCTTTTGTTGTAATTTGTGCCAAAAAATGGTAGCTTCTTTCATGACCGGTTGCTTTATGGTCGCCCTTTTTTTTCCTTATCAAATCAAATGATAAAATAGGAATATTTTGGAAAATGGTTGTGGGGAGCGTCAGCCTAATTTTGCTTGAGTTTACTATTTTAGACACGCTATGTTGCTTGAGTTTATTATTTTAGATTAGACACGCTATATTACTACTGCTTCTATTTTTCAGTGTACTTTCTAAATTCTCTTTGTAATTTTCATCACTTAAAAAAAAAAAAAGAAGAAAAATCAGCATCTCCAACAAACTCTTTAAATATGAGATTCTTTATAATTTAAAGAGTTAAGTTCTAAAATTTTGCTCCAACAAGCTCTTTAAATTAACAATTTAGTTTAGAGAGTGAATTTGACTCTCCAAAATTTGGAGAGTCAAACTCACTCTTTATAATTGAATGATTACAAGTTTCAATGTCCTAATTCTTGAACAATGTAATCCACAATTAATTCTATTGGTCAGTTATACTTAAAAATATTATTATTAATTAAATTTGAGATAAAACAATAATTTTTCTTGGAAAGAGTAAAATAAAGAGTTAAAATTGGAGAGCTTGTTGGAGCATTTAAAAATTTTCACACTTTAAATTTAAAGATGCTCTTTATTTAATGGAATATGCTTTTTAAAAATAGAGAGATTGCTGGAAATGCTCTAAGATAATAGTGACATTAGAGTCTAGTCTACTAATAATTCCTTTTTTTTTAATCAATAATTCTTTTTGTGAAGCTTTTTTTAAAGATTCAATCTATTATAAATTGATGTAATTCTGTTTCGCACTCTACCTAATGCAACTCAAACAAACTTTGAGTAATGATATTTCTAAATTGAGGTGAATAATAATAGTGATGTGATATTAATTGAATTTAAGATAATAAATTAATTATTATCAAATAAATAGCATGCCATCAATGATGAATAAGCAATTACAATTAATATTACTATTACGACGAAAAAGTTATACAATTCTACGAGTTGGAGTATCAAAAATAAACAAAAGATATGTTGTTACAAAATTAATTTTAAAAAATAAAAAATAAAAAATATTTGTTCTTAATATAATGGCTGACATAGACACTTAGGGTGTGTTTAATTTGACGAGATTGGGTAGAAAAGAAAAATATTTTCATTAAAAATTTTCAACTTTGTATTTGATGTGCATGATTCCATAGGATAGTCACTATGACTATGAGCTTGTTTTCCATTAAATCCACTAAAGATGGATTCCGTGGATTAGATAACTGTTATTTTACCAATTATACTAAAATGCATTTTCTTTTCTAAGTATTGCAATCATAATCCAGTGGAAAATAAAAATATTTTATGATACAAATTTCCCACTTTGTGTTTGCAGCAAAGTTGGAAAATATAATTCAAATTTCATAACACAATCCCCGTGTTCTATCAATTCCACATAAAATATATTCGTTAGGGAATGTGCCTTTTTTTCTAGCATCTATGAAATTCATTTTCATTCTCGGTTTTGCAATCAAGCACCCCCTCAAAAGAATTATTGTTCGAATTAAAAGGGTCATTTTTCAATTCGCTTGTCCATTTCGTAAGATTTTTATTTATCCACACTCATTTTTATCAATTTATATTCATTTCAATGCCGGAACAGAAAAACTAAAAGTTCGAGTTTCATATTAGTATAATATTACTACTAAAATGTAAATAAAAATATATCCCAATATTTTGAATGTGAATTTAGCAATCTTGGTGCTGGTCTGAAAGATTTGTCAGTTCTAGGGTTGGGACAAGTCCAGAAGTGGGGGGACGCAACCCGAGACCTACGAATGTCACACACAATGTCCCCTTTTGATTTTTCGTCTTAATGATATTATGTGGAAGAATTATAATGCATAAATAATTAATGTTGCAATGGTGAAATAAGTGATTTTTTTTTTATTGTAAAGTCTAGGTTCGACTTATGTTGTTGAAAATTTTTGAAAGCTTTCAATTAAGTTATAAATTTCAGTTAGAAAAATATATTATTCATCGGTTTAAGACGGATTCAAAGCAAAATATACAATTCTGTTCTTTTTCTTAAACAAATTTAAAAAAAGATCGCAGGGTGAAAAAAATTCCATACCCGCCTACATCATCCATTTGACCAAAGATTTTTTTAATTAATTAATTTTTTATTTTTATTTTTATTTGTTGGTGTGGAAAGTCCATTCGACTAAAGTTGGTTTGCCTCATTAGTATATAGAGGCAAATATCTTGAGTTGGCGGATAAAATTGTAGTCTCTACCTAACATACCCTTTACATCTGGTGTTGGGCCAAATAAATATATGGATTGTCAAACTATTGAAACATTTTCTATCAACGATATGTAGGTATTTTAGAATGTTCATATATAAATAAATATATGATATGTGTTTTTTTATTGGGGGAGGTGGCACCAATTTATTTATTTATATGTAGATATTTTAAAATATCTATATATAAATAACAGTACCAGACTAATCAAATCCAACAACGAAAAAAAAAAACAAATCAATAGCAAACAATAAAAAAAAAGGGGAGTGTTAATTTGACTTATAATCCTAAAATATGTGCAGGTCTCCATATAACGGAAATGTGGCCCCCACTAATTGAGGAAATCGACATGCACAAATAGGCGAGTCAAATCAATAGCAAATATTTTGAACAAATAAAAAATTGGCCCCCCCAGCATAGCGTACCTAATCCCCGTTCTATTGGAATTTAGCTTTTGCTTCGCTTCGTATATGCGATTATTGGGTGCTCCCATAATTGAATTATTATTTTTTCGAAATCACGACCTTAGCATCCCAAATGGTCAATTACCTTTACATCAACGACCAACATAAACAGTGATAAAGATTACGAGAGATATATATATATAAATAATAATGAGTAATGATAATATATATATATATATTAATATTTAATTTTGATTAATGATAAAAACTAATTTTTAGATTGGAAAAAATTAACACCAACAAATGCATAATCTATTATATGTTGAGACAAAAATCTTTTGTGCTCTTGTCTTTTTTTTTTTTTTTCAATAATAATTCCTAAAATGCTCGAGGCGCTACCAAAATAATTAAATGAAAGGTTTCTGGCAAAGCAAACCACGGGGCCATGATAACAACGAACGGTGGCATGTCAAAATGATGAATATGTGAGTGAAGTCTGAACCCCAAATGATTGTCACCAAAAATTCTTGTCGGACAGATGGATATGTTGATTATTCCGATTAAAGTAGATCCATTAGTTTAAGACAAAATTGGCGATAGAAAGGAACTGATAAGTAACCTTTTTATTTTGAATAATTATGTCTATTCCCATCATCTAAATTACACCATATTTACCTTTAGTAGCTAATCAACTTTTATATTTGCAACATGCACATAGTTTTTAGAAGTGGATTTTTCTTACAATTACGGAATAAGGGATAGTTGTTTGTTTGATAGAGATTATTTGAAATAATAATAATTTTTAAATGTGTGATTTAAAAGTAAATAATATTTTAAAAAATATTAAATAACTAGTATCACGCCCCATGCGATATACAGGAATAATTAAATTTATGTATAATAAATAATTGATATAACATTATAAATATATTGAATATAAATATTGAATCATATAATTGACGTAATTTATTAGGAGATTGCATAATTGCAAACAATTATTGAAATCTATAATATTGTATATTTATATAGTCAATGCAAAAAATACGGAGCAAATTCAAAATTGTAACTGAAAAAAATTCACATGCATCGCATAATTAAGAAGTTTATAAAAATGCGTAACTTTAATTCTAATTGTTGTGCATCGCGTTGCACAACAATGATCGTGGAGATTTATTTATTGTAATCGAACCATTGGAATGAATATATAAAAATTCTTTGATTATCAAAACGTGTCCTTCTTGTTGGTACATATCAAATTTCTATTGAACACATTTTTTCTTTCTGAAATGGATATTATCCACTCTAAACTATAGCTGTAATTGTTGCTTAATTTTAGCTAGATTGTATTAGAAGTATTATACTTAATTTTATGTAACTTAAATTTGTAGTAATACCGACAATTTTCTGCATCAACATAATTTATTTGTACCGACAATTTTCTGCATCTATATAATTTATTTGATTTTTTTATATTTGCATAAATTATATTTTAATTTTAGAAAGAAAAATTTTTTATTTTTAATTTTATATACTTAGAAAAGGCAAAATGTGTGCAATGCAAAATCCAATTAGTAAGAATATCACAACAGTCGTATTAAAAATGAAAAACATCATTAACTTTTTCAATTAGAAACCGTATATCATGTTGGCACTGTCAATAGAGTATCCGCTAAACATAGCACTTCAGTTATAATAATATAAGGATTAATAAAGTACGATTCGCTTAAAAATAAATAAATTATTCAATATAAATCTAGCTATAATTATAACTACTCACTATTTGATTTTAAAAAATAAAAAGTAAAAAATATCTACTATTTTTGAACAGTCCAATTCACATAACCAAACAAAAATATTAAAACCTACAATTTTAACCCGGTGAAAGTAAATAAAAAATATTTATTATTTAATATTTTGAATTAAAAATTTTAAAAATGAAGTTATATTTAAAGTCTTTCCAAAACCATTTTTTTCTCATTAAATGTTTGTTTTAAATATTGGTTTATTTTCAATTATGTTTTTAATTACTAATAATTAATATTGGTTTATTTCCAAAACTAATTTTATAATTTTTTAAAAACATTTAATGTGTGCCACATAGGCATCTTTGCCTACGTGGTATTTCACAAATTATAATATAAAGATTATTAAATCAACATAATGAATAATTAAAAATAATGATAGAGAAAAATAATAGTAATATTTTTGAATAAATTGTTGTAATGAAATTAAAAATCTAGGCATCTGCGATTGGAGGCCGCCAGAATAATTATGACTTGCTATGCCATTTATAAACATTTAATTTATTATTGCATCTCTTAGACTCGGACATATCCTATACTCCCTCCGTCCCACTAAAATTGGCACCCACCATTTTTCACACATATTAAGAAAACATCTTAAATATTCTTGGAATTATAAGATATTCATATATTCTTCCAATTTTACCCCTATATTAAATGGTCAAAAAGTAGTGTGACCATGTTTAAATATCTTGGGAGATGAAATATCTATCTTGATGTTTAGTATTCCAATTATCTTAAATAGGGGTATTTTAGTACATTGAAAATAAATTATACATTCAATAAGGAAGTTGGACTATAATTTAGGATGGATAAAATATGAATACTTGCCTATCTTAGTGGGACGGAGGAAGTACTATATTTATGAAAGTATTTTTAATTTAGAGAGCAAATTTTTTATACCAAATGACGATCCCTATTTTAACTTTGCATTTTGCTGTTAATTTCTAAAATCATTTTTTTGATTGTTTGTTAGTAAGAAATCATTTCAATTCGATCGTGAGTTGAATATTTAATGGGTTTTAAGATCTATAATATTCATATGCCCTTAATTATAAATAACAAAGACATGAGATTGTTCAATGTGAACATCAAAAAGTTACATTTAACTAATTTCTTGTCTCTAGAAAATTGTCTATTTTATACATGCACCAAATTATTAGGCATTTGATTATGCTATTTAATTTGATCCTGCTACTTTAATCACGTTATTTGTTAAATTTAAATTCAATTATATACTTTCATAAACACCCACCAATACTATTTAATCACTTCAAGTTATATACTATCACACACTCTCAAACTAAGAACCGTGGGGATGATGAGATGCGGAGATAATACTAGAGAGTGATGTGAAATGTATGCTTGATATTAATATTTAATGTTGACTTTTAGTAGTAAATAATTTTTAGATAAAAATAAATTAACAGGACCACAGGTTAGGTGCTTGCTAGTATTCAAATCTAAGAAAATTGTACATGATTTAAAAACTCATTTCTCATTATAATTACACATACATTTGGTGAAATCCACAATTTCTTTTGCTTTTAAACCAAGAGAATTTCTCTAAAATCTACAACAAACAAGTACATAATATTGTAAATTTTATCATATTGTGGTAGCAAACACACCTACCAAGCTCACATATACTAAAACTCATATTCAGCCTATCCTAAGAGTTTTCAAATAATGTTCTATAAACATATTGTTGTAAATAAATGCAACTCCATAAAATGAAAAAAAAATCTAAAATTGTCATTCAAGAAGCATAAAATGATCAACGAAGTGTTATATAATTGATAGATTTAAATGAAACTTAATGAAAGATAAGAAAAATAAAAATACGAGACAAAGAGTATTCTTTGGAAATGAAAATAAAAATAAAATTAAAAAGAGAAAGAGAAGGATTTTAGAGCCTTTTGAAATGAAAAGAATTGAACCTATAAATTAATTATAGCATGTCACTATGGAATATGACAATTAAAAATGACTGATGTTATTTGAAAAGTTTGATGGAAGGCTATCAACTTCTGCTAATTATGCGAGTCTATTCTCCAGGGAAAGTGACTTCAACTTGAAAAAAGGAACGCACAATTATAGCACTCAAAATTGAAGATCATAAATGGCAATAAAGATATTTTAGTTTGGAAATTTTGAAAAATTTGTAAGGATAAAATTGGTATAAAATATTTTTCAAAGCTAGGAAACTTTTGTAAGAGAGATAGATAGTCAGATAGATAGATTGGATTTCCTTAGGATTTGGATTCGAGTTAAAAGTGAGAAGAAAAACACAATTTCCGGGAGAGATGAGAAAGCGGGATTTTTACCCTGAAAGGACATCACTGCAATTATTATATCAAATTGTAAAACAACTTAATTTTTTTATTTGACGAAATTTTTTAATTTTGTATTATTATATTAAATTTTTATTAATTAAAATGCCATTGTTCATTACGAAACTACATACAATATATGGAAAGAAGTAATTATCTTTTATTAAAGAAGACAATTACCTCATTAGCCAATCATTTTTATCATATTTTACCATTTTTTATTCATTTGTTCTTTACCGTAAATCAATCATATCCACATGTCTTATCATATCGATAAATCTCCACCATTCAACTCCACTCATTCTCTCTCATCTTTTATATTAAAAATCTTTAAAAACCATTATAATTTATTCTTCATCACCCTAAATAACAAAAGAGATGCATAGAGAGAAAGACATACAGCAAGTCAACAACGTATTGTCTCTTATGAATGTAAGGGACAAAACCTCCTCAGGGTCTAGTGATTAATCAAATGAGTAAAGTACGTGTAAAATTATCAAATAACTATTCTTTTATTAAATAAAAAATAAAAGAATAAAAAATAATAATTGTGACAAAAAAAACTAAAGGGTAATGGACTTGAGATTAAAGATCAACTACGCCTATTTTTAAAAGATTTTGGATTTGGTAATTTAGATTTGAAGGTTGCGGACCATACGTTTCCTTATTACGATAATTGAATATACACAGACATGTATGTAGTTTTTTTATTTTTATTTTTTTTCCTTTTTGTGCGAAATCATACATGTATGTAGTTAATTAAGGGACACAAATGTATACAACTTACCTGGCTACGACACGGCCACACACGTGCTAACTGCTGAGGGAGGAAGGGGAGCCGCGAACAATGCAATGGGGATGGGTAGGGTTTCGTGATTGACGTGCTGTGCCTGTGTATCTACTTTGGGATCAAAATACAAATATTTAAAAAGTTAAGTAAAATTGTGTAATTGAAAAAAATTAGATTACATTTAATATGTTTTAAAGTTTTCTACACATAGATAGATTCACAAAATATTAAATGCTAATATATTGGCAACTTAAATTATCATTATATTGGCCGATTATTAATACATGGCAAGGATTCCCCTTATGGTGGGGGACATATATCAATCATCGAGCAATATATTTGGTAATTTAAATTATCAATATTGATATTTGATCATTAATGTAGATAGATGATGTTGAAAATGCAATCCCAAAAGTATTTTTTGGAGAAAAATTGAAAATAGACCCCCGTTTGTAAAAAATTCTTAAAGTCAAATGACCCCAAAAGTGGGGTCCTAACTGTACCAATTAGCCACTACATTTTGACAACTCCTTAACCCGAGTTTGCTCCCCTGCCCACAGTGGGCATGCCCACAGTGGCACGTGGCGCCCTGTGAGGGCGCCACGTCATCCGGCCAAAATTTTTTTTAATTTAAAAAAAAATTTTTTTTGATATCTACGTCAGATGAAATAAATAATACATAATTGTCCCCTGATGATGGGGGGCGGTGGGGGCCACACGATTTTTTTTCCGCGGAGTGGGCATGCCCACAGTGGGCATGGGAGCATTTCCCCAGAACACTAATTAGGCCATTTCCAATGTCTTTCTCAATTGCACCCCATGAACAGCCGATGGCAGTAGAGAGCGACACAAGTTAAATTGGTGGGTCCCGAATTTCGCTGCTGTTCTTTTTCCTTTTTTTAATCACTTTTCTATCAATTATCCCACTATTTTCTCTATTTGTCCTTTATTGATTCCCGTACCACATCCAAATATAGAGGCTCGTCTAGAATTATTCAACTACTGTTTTATTATTATTTTTAAATTTATCTCTATCTCTCTCCTCTTTTTTATGTTTTCCTCTCTTTTTTCCTTACACTTCCTTCCATTCACTTTCCATTTACTTTTAAATAAAATAATCATCTTCTTCCTATCTCTCTCTAACTTCTCTCTGCTATCACACAAATGCAATTGAGGATGCATAGATACTAGGTGAGGTCTACCGTCTATGCATCAACCGTAATGGACTTACAGTAAGTGAACATGGCTTGCCTTTTGCTCAAATTTATAGTGTTACCATATTGGTAGGACAACCGGAGCGTAATAAATAAATAGAGAGGAAAGCACTTCAAACAAGATGAGGAAAGGTGGTATTGAAACCTTTTAAAGAGTGTTAGCTTATAAATTCAAATTTGGAACAAGATTTAAATTTTTGAAATGAAGCGTGAATATTTGTGTAGTACATGTGGTTACTATGAGACATGTGGATATAACTAATGTGGTTCTATTTCAAATTCAAATGTATAGGCAAATGGGGGCTTAATCTTTCATAACATGGAATTTGAGAGCTCAGATACAAGATGATGTTCTATGGCTTTGAAAATGAAATAGGCTGACGATGGAGTGGAGCACGTTGTGAGTTACTGGGTTTGAAGAATTCTGTTGCTTAGGAGGCTCACGTTTAATTCAATCACAAGTGCTAAAAAAGACATGTTTACTTTGAGCTTTGCTAAGAATCAATTTCGCAAGGAAGATTACAATGAGTAATAATATATTAGATAATTAGAACCACTTGAGCTACTATGTTAGATCGAGAAGAAAATCAATAATATAACAAGACATGCATATGCTTAATTACACCACGAAACCGAATAAATACATTAATCAGCGTCGATCAGAAGGAAGAATAGAATCATACATATACAAAATAAGAAAAAAGCACTGTTCAATAATAAAAAGGAACCACGTCATCATCGTATAAAGTTTCACATACATACCTGAATTATTATCTATAGTAAAAAGAAACTGAATTTTGTCGGGACGGCAGACGGAGATCTACGACTTATTTTGGACTCGTACTAGGATACATGTAATCCCGTCCTCCTGAAACTTCCCGTCTTCTTTGCCTTGAATAGGACCGCGTACGGGTCGTGATCCTCTATTTCTCCGATTCCAATGAGGTTTAAATTAATTAATTCTTTTTTTTTTAAAAAGACAGATTAAATTATTATTTATTTTGTGAACTCATATTAGGTGGTGTACTATTTGTTTTTCGGTTCTCTATATTTTGAGTTTCGACAATATTTTGGTGTTTTTTTTAAAAGAGAAAATATAAAACGTGTTTAGTTTAAGTTTTTTCAAAAATAGCAAGTTGATAATTCGTAATCACGATGAGATTTATGAACAATATAGTGACAAGTGATGATGTAATTAAAATACGTAGATGGATATTAATGTTTGATTTTGATTTTTAAAACGAACAAATACATAAATCTAACGTTGAGATCGACAAATTTATATAAATCTTGTACTATATTCTTCTTTGTATTGGTTTTTTAAAATTTCTTTTTCGCGAATAATTCCTAAAATGCTCGAGGTGCTTGTTGGGGAATTAGAACGCTGCTAATTCCGCCCAAGATCAGTGGGACACAAAAATATATGCGACTGAGAAAATAATGGACACTAAAATAAGCACAAATATGAAACACCGAGATTTAACGTTGTTACGAAGCTGCCCTCGTCCACGGACCCACCAATATATTTCACTATCTCTTAAAAAGGAGAGTACAAAAATCTGATGTTGTATTTTTCTCTACACTGTAAAGGTTTTATCGCTCTCTTCACTTTTTATCTCTAGTGTATAAAACCTACCTGAAGCTCTCTCTACACAAGATCTCTCTCTTTTCTCTCTACACAAGATGTTTTGTGTTTTTGGTGGTGTGATTGAAGTTGCAAAATGCCTCGTATTTATAGGGAGGGATTGGAGAAGAATGGAGTTGTTGCACCTAATCCTCACACGATTGTCAAACAATGCATGCATTCCATCCACCTAACTCACCTAATTCTGACTTTGAACTTGCAACTTCTTCAAATCTTGTGTGCCACCAACCCACTAACAATCTCCACTTGAAGACCGATTTCAATCCGTCTTCACAATACAACCTCACCTTAGGACATCTCATTTTGTAGCTTAAATGAAAAATATGATGTAGGTCACCACCTCTGTCTTCATTGCGTAAGACCAAGCTGAAGGTGAGCATAGCTCCAGGTTCTCCTTAGTTCTTGTCTTCGTCATCATGTCATTTGGATTCTTCTTTGCCTTGAATCTTTCAGCGTCAACACTCCATCTTCTAAAAGTGATCGATGAAGTGATAACGAGTCCAATATGTTTGGTTACGGAATGAAATGCCGAATTCTTTGCCGATGTATCGCACTCTGGCATCCGTCATCGCAAGACATTCTTCTCCTGGTTGAAACCAGTTACGCCAACAAACCTTGTAACCATATCATCTCTTTGCTAGCATCGGTTCTTGCCACGTGCTACTGTACCGCCAGAGTTGATAACGCAACAATCTTACGTATCTGCGAAATCCAACTAAGCTGCGGTACCACCAATCTAGCAAAGACGTGAGCGGTAGTGCTTCTTACCGCGATCTACCTGCTTGACAAAATGCGCATCTCTGAAACCTCGTAGTGTCACGCCGCCTCGTCTAAAGCATAAGCATTTATCGGTGGTTCCCGTAGATATCTCAATATCCACTTCTTTGCTTCCCAATCTTTGCTTTCCAGATTTGCCATATATCGCTCGCAATCTCCCACTTTGCGCAAGCAATATCCTGGTGCAGTACAAACCATGGCATACATCAAACTTCCAATGGTGAGGCATATGGAATTTTAGCCATGAAGTTTCTCTCCTCTTGTCTTAGGAGGTAATTGGATTGGATAGGCGGAAATGATTCGCTAATGGCGTCTTGGTGGCTTTGCCTGCTCATGTTGAACCTTTGCAGGATTTGATCAACATACTTGGCTTTGTGACAACCGCAAAACACCCTTTGCTTGTCTCTACAAATTCTCATCCCTAGAATTTGCTTTGCTTCTCCCAAGTCCTTCATTTCAAATTCCACCGATAGTTGCTTCTTCAACTTCTTGATCTCGTCCATGTCAGAGCACACTACTAACATGTCATCGACATAAAGTAGCAAAATGATATAGCCGACTCGAACCGCTGAGTAGCAACAATGGTCGACATTACACTTCATGTATCCATTTTTCTGCATAAATCCGTCAAATTTCTTGTACCACTTGTCTGGCGCTTGCTTTAAGCCAGTATAGGCTCTTCTTCAATTTGCATACCAGCTTCTCTTTTCCTTTCACTGAGAAGCCTTCCGTTCTTTGCGCATATAGATTTCCTCCTCTAAATCACCATGGAGGAAAGCGGTTTTCACGTCTAAGCTGCTCCAAGTGCAAGCCCTCCGCCTGACAATGCTCAACACCTTGATCGAATTGTTGTCGGCTTCTGGCTGGCGAAAATATCTGCAGATAGTCAATTCCTTCTTTTTCTTTGAAACCTTTGACTACCAATCTCGCCTTATACCTTTTCGAACCATCATGTTCTTCTTTGATTCTGTACACCCATTTATTGTTGAGAGCTTTCTTCCCTCAGGGCAACTTAGCTAGTTCCCACGTCTGGTTGGAGATGAGAGACTTTATCTCATCTTTCATTGCAAGCTCCCACTTACTTGAATCTCCCACCGACATGCCTCGTCATAGCATTCGGGTTCACCGGCGTCGATGAGCAACATGTAGTTCATGTACTTCGATTCGAACATGAGGTCGACTTGACCTCCTCACAATGGGGGTGGAGCCGAGACCGTGGTGAATCGACCTCAGAGATGGGCTCCTCTGTCTGCGGACCCTCATGCATGCCTTTGGCGTACTTCCTTACAGAGTGTCGTGCGGAACAACATATGTTGGATCGTCGTTTGTTATGTCATTGGACTGTTGCATTTTACGTCATGTACATCACCTTTCATTGAATATGACATCCGAAGCCACGATGAGCTTTTGTTCGATCATCCCAAAAGCGGTGCATTCGAACTCGTCTCCACCATATCCAACGAAGTACACTTTAGTGATTTGAGTCTAACTTACTCCTGGCATTGTCACTAATGTGCACATCTGCGACACAACCAAATACTTTCAAATGAGAAAGTTTCACTTCTTTTCCGCTCCAAACTTCTTAGGGTATCCTGTACTCCAATGGTACAAGCGGTCCCACGATTAACTAGGTATGCTGCCCGTATTGGCGACTTCCGCCTAAAAGCGTTTTGGCGGGCGGCATGTATCCTCATGCTTCTGGCTCTTTGCTCGCGTCCGATTCATGGATTACGCAACTCCATTCGATTGCGGTGTTCACGGCAACGTTCTCTCCAACTTGATGCCATTTTGGTAACAAAATTTCTTGAACGCCAAATTTTCGTACTCTCCACCATTGTCGGATCTCAACTTCTTTACTCATAAACCCGGTTTCATTTTCCACCATGGCCTTCCACTTCTTGAGCGCCTCGAACACATCGGATTTGTGTCTCAAGAAGTAAACCCACACTCTTTCGAGTGGTCATCAATGAAAGTCACGAAGTATGACTTTCCGCCAATCGATAAGCTATTTATTGGACCACACATCTGTGTGGACAAGTTCAAGCTTCTCTTTCTTTAGAGTTCGCCACTTGTATTGAAACTCACCCGCTTCTGCCTTCCCAAAAATACAACTTTCACAAAGTCTAAATCAATAGACTAAGCCCTGGTAGTTTCCTTTTCCATGCATGTACTTGAGCCCTTTCGCTCATATGCCCCAAGTCTTTGGTGCCACAAGTTCGCATCCTTACTATCAAGAATCGCGATTGTCATACACACGCGCGCCGTCGTGTATAGGGTGCCACTATCCTTGCCACGTGCGATTATCATGGCCCCCTTGGTGATTTTCCAATTATCACCAGAAGCTTGTGTCACATCCTTCTCGACAACAAGCTTTGACGGAGATCAAATTTTCCTCAATTCGGAATATGTCTCACGTCCTTCAATTTCCATACAGATCCATTAACATTGATCTGTACTTCTCCTATATGCCCACCTGCGCAAGGATGATCGTCTCCGAGATATACTTCTCCGAAGTTTCCCGACACATAATTTACAAAAAAGTGTCGATTTGCGGTGGCATGGAACGATGCTCCAGAGTCTATTACCCAATAGTCGGCCTTCCTCTCCATGGAGCATATCAAAGCATCACGTGCTTCTTCGGTCACGACATTGACCTCGGTCTTGTTCTCCGTTTCTTTTGGAGCTGCCCTACACTGATTTTTGTAGTGTCCAACCTGACCGCAATTCCAACATTCAACAGACTTTGACTTGTTGGAATTTATGTGATTTTTGGATCTCGGTCTGCCATTCCTCGACTTGCTCCGTCCACGCCCGTGCCCTCTGTTTGAACTTCTGCCTCTACTATCTACATTGAAAGCGGCCCCGGAAGTTGAAGCTACATCTGACTGTCTCCGGATCTCCTCAGTCAAGATCATGCTCACAACGTCATCGAACTTCAATTTCGACTTACCTGAGCACCGATGGTGTGGATCGCGTTATTCCAAACTCTCAGGCAATCGCCCAAGAATTAATAGAGCTCGAACCTCATCACTAAAAGTGATTTCCACCGTGGTCAATTGGTCTACTACCTCATTGAATTCGTTGAGGTGTTCTCCAAATCTCCCGCTTTCTGTCATTTTCATATTGAACAATTTCTTGATCAAATGAACTTTATTTCTTCTGACAATTTGTTCATACATCTTTGGATAAATTTGCCATGAGACGTTGTCTTCTCATTTTTAATATTGAAAGCGACCGACTTTGATAGGTCAATCTAATTGCGTGGCCGAGTGCTTTTCGATCAAGCACCTCCCATTCGCCGTCTTTCTCGCCTTCGGCTTTTCTTTCAATGGCTTATATAGGTCCTTCGATACAAATAGTCCTCCATTTGCATTTTCCAATATCCAAAATTTTGCCATCAAACTTATCAATTTTGGAAATTCTCTCACTCTGTCGCCATTACTCACTCAACAAAATGTGATTTTGAGAAATCGTTTCGATGTGGAAGATCGATCTATCTTTTAACCACAGAGCATACTAAGAATTTCAAGAGATATCACAAACAAAGCTCGATACTAGCTTGTTGGGGAATTAGAACGGCTAATTCGCCCAAGATCGAGTGGGACACAAAATATATCTGGCCGAGAAAATAATGGACACTAAAATAAGCACAAATATGAAACACCGAGATTTAACGTGGTTAAACCCAAGCACTACGTCCACGGACCCACACCAATATATTTCACTATCTCAAAGGAGGAGTACAAAAAAAATCTGGCCTTGTATTTTCTCTACCTACACAAAGGTTTTATCACTACTCACTTTATCTCTCTGCATTGTATAGCTTCTACAGGCTCTCTCTACACAAGATCTCTCTCTTTTCTCTCTACACAAGATGTTTTGTGTTTTTGGTGGTGTGATTGAAGTTGCAAAATGCCTCGTATTTATAGGGAGGGATTGGAGAAGAATGGAGTTGTTGCACCTAATCCTCACACGATTGTCAAACAATGCATGCATTCCATCCACCTAACTCACCTAATTCTTGACTTTGAACTTGCAACTTCTTCAAATCTTGTGTGCCACCAACCCACTAACAGTGCTAACGAATGAAAGGTCTCTGGCAAAGCAAACCCTGACACCATGATAACAACGGATGATCGATGGCATGTTAAAATGATGAATATGTGAGTGAAATCTGAACCCCAAATGATTGTCAACAAAAATTCTTGACGGCAGATCGATGGATATGTTATGTTGATTACTCCTAAAGTATATCCAATAGTTAAAGGCTAAAATGGTGATAAAATGGAAGTGATCATAAGTACCCTTTTTATTTTGAATAATTAAATTTGTCTATTCACATCATGTAATGTAATTAATTACACCATATTTTATCTTTAACAGCTTATCGATTTTTGTATTTACAACATGCACGTACGATTTTTTTTTTTTAGTAGTGGATTTCTCTTACAACTACGGAATTGAATAAAGGACAATTGTTTATTTAATAGAGATTATTTGAAAAAATAATAATTCTTGAATGTGGTGCAAAAGCAAAAAAATATGTTTAAAGAATGTGTAGTGAATAATTAAAAATGATGATATAAATTAAAACGATAGTAGTATTTTTATTTTGTATGGAAAAAATCTAAGCATCCGCGATTGGCCTGGTGCCTTGATTAATTATCACTTACTATACCATTTATGAACATTTATTATTGCGTCTAGATTTATGAAAAGTATTTTTAACTCAGAGAGCAAATTTTTATACACTAGCATATGATGATCCCGATTTAAACTTTGCATTTTGCTATTTTCTAAAACCATCATGCTACACTCCCATTACGAATTACATAAAGAATAACATAATAAGATAAAATGACATTATTTACCCTTACTCTTGTTTCAATAATTAACTTTCATTAATGGTAAAATAAAATTTTTACCTCTATTCTGTCATATTTTATGAAAAAAATCATGAAAGTCTAGCATTATCCTTCAACTTATTTTTTGACTGTTTGTTACTCCATAATATAACACATTCTTATATATATATATATACATATATATATATATATGTTACTAAGAAATCATTTTTCAAATGTAAGTTGAATATTTAACAGGAATTAAGATTTATAATATTCAAATGCATTAATTATAAATAACAGAGAAATGAGATTGTTAGGTCGATTCCAAATCGTTACATATAATTTGTTGTTTTCGGGAAAATATTGTCTATTTAATTTATACATGTACTAAATTATCCCGTTTGACATGGTACTACTTTTATCACTTTGTTCGTTAAATTTAAATTCTATCAGATACTTTCGTAAGCCGTAATTATTTAATCACTTCAAATTATTCACACGCTCTAAAACTAAGACGGCATGGGTGATGTTGGCACCCTGATGACGTGGCACGAGCGCGCCCCAAGCCCTACGCCCAACACGGATCCTCGCTGACGTGTAGGAGTGCCAGGTCGGCCGGTGACGTGTCCATTGTCCCAGGTCGGATTGCTCCACGGATTCACCTCACTAGGAAATCGGCGAGTGTCCCGATTCGGCCGGCTAACTCCTCCTTGGGCCAGTCGGTCGCCAATCAGTGAATCGTTCCCATTACTAATGGCCAACCGTGGCGAGGTTAGCTTCGGTCCGGTCTGGCGTCGATCCCATCGCTATAATGGCGAGCGAAGAACCCACGCCACGCGTGTCGCGCGACACACCGACATCCTCGAAACCACCTGCGACCGACAGAGCATCTTGTCCCCATTAATGCATTGGCGGCTACGCCCCAAATTCCGAGGTCAACGCCTTAAATGCAAGACGGCTTGCAGGTGCCACAGAGACATCATTACACCTATTCTGGGCCTAGGTCGAGCCGGTGCAATGATGTCCTATGGCCCTCTGCGATTTCTGTATAAATAGACACTTAAGCGTTCATTTGACACGAAAAAGCTCAGTAATAGAACTAGCTCGGACACTACACTTATATATTCTACTCCTTCAGTTACTACCACTCAGGTCCTGACACCCACCCCAGTTGATAAGTAATTAGTCTTTACTGATTTCGACATCAACAGGTGATATATGGTTGGTGTTCATTTCTAAGAAACCACTCCGTATACGATTTTAAAAACTCATTTCTAATTATATACACATTCGCGAAATTCACAAATTCTTTTTCTTTTCAACTGTTTTTCAACCTCACAAGAGAATTTCTCTAAAACCTACCACAAGCCAGTAGATAATATTGCAAATTTTACCAGTGCATCTACTTCTCCCCGTCGCCGACTCGCCGATAAACTACAATGCGTCTACTTCTACCAGTCGCCGACTCACCGATAAACGTGCGTCTACTTCTACCCGTCGCCGACTCGCCGATAAAATCCATTCGACTCGAGGTCTGTTAACTTATCATTTTATGGATTCAGATCTGAAATTTTGATTGCTATTAGTTTTGATTGAGGCTGTATGGTTAGTATTATCAATGCCAATTTCATTTTGCCCAAGCTTTCACAAAAATAGATGAATCTATTTTATTCGAATGGAACCAAATTGTTCGAATTTGGTGGAATCGAACCCTAAACACCCCAAAACAACACAATAAGAAAAATGAGAGTTGAAAGTAAAAAATAAGAAAAAAATTAGAAACATTGGGGACCAATTTGTACATGTTTAAAATTTTTGTATCAAATTGAGTTGTTATATACTTTAGTTGGATTGGATTGAGGTTATTATAATCCTTTAATCTTAGAGGGTGTTAGCATGAGTTCAAAAATGCATTTTAATGTATATTTTTCAAATTTCAAATTTGGTCAAATAAATCACATTCATATATCTCACCATTCATTAAATCTCCACCATCCAATTCCACTCATTCTCTCTCTTTCTACTCATAAAAATACATTAAAATTCATCCGCTATCACCCTCTTAAAAGTCCTTATTGAAAAAGGTCCTCAAATGTTAAAATTTTCAGGAAAATGCAGGGAGGAGGGTTTGCTAATCTTCTAGGTGAACGAGATCAAACGAGAGAACAAGTTCCAGATCCATCAATTCCACTTGAATGTCATGGCCCTCCACCTCCACCTCCACCTCCACCTCCACCTCCACTCCCACCCAACGACCAGAATGTCATGCCTGCTGGTTCGTGCCATGTGGAAAGGGAGCACCACCACCCCCCCACCACCAGCAGCAGCTCTATGGTAGAGGTAAACCTTCTGTTGTTTTTATCATATTATTTGGCTGGTTTCCCCTTGGAGTTGCATGGTTTATTTTTTGTGTCCGGAAATAAAATCATGATTATAGTTAACTTCTTTAAAGATATTGATCAAATAATCTACATGTTATTTAATAATGTGTTAACCATGCCAAAAACAGCCCGATCAATGAGATGAATTCTTAAAATTGCAAGGGCTGTTAGAAGAATGAATAGATAGGCCAATAATTGCTGATTTTCATATGTTTACTCAAATATTAGTTAGAATGTAAAGCATAAGGTGGTGGGCAAATTAATTCACGGCTTCTTGTTGGTAGAGCCATTTGATGCATGATTGCCTTTGTTGCGTGGTTTAGAAGTTTATGGGTTTGGAACTTCGAGTTTTCAGTTCGGATAAAATCAATCATTTAGTAGTTTATTGGTTTTGACTTCAAGATTTTGGAGCACGTTTGGTGTTTGGCTAAGCTTAAAACCAAGCAAAAGTTACTAGTCATGTCAAAGTGATTATGTCATGTTGTAATAATCAGCGATACTACGAAGATGGTATATTGGTATGTGTTCCTTAAACACCATAAATTGTACGCATATGGGCATTGGTTGGTTCTTCTTTTCTTCAAAGAAGAAGAGGGAAAGGTCTACTTTATTGTGTTCGTATCCTTTTCGAGAAGCACCAAACTGTATAACGTATGGTAGAGGTAAACCTTCTGTTGTTTTATCACAAGTTTTCACACTCGGAAGGGTTAACATTTGTCAATTCTACTGTTTGTGTCAATTCAATTAATAAAACTCAATAAATGTGTTATGACTCTTCGATTTTGAGTGTATGTTATTATAATGTTAGATCATAATTGATAAATTAGCGACCGTTAATACATTATAACTGTTGTTACTGTATAATGTAGTGAGATAAAAATCTTGTTCATTAGAAACATAATTAAAACAACATTGAACTAAAAACAAATGTAATATGAGACAACAAAATAAATCATGTAAATGACTATGAGAATCTTCATGCAACCTTTATGAAGGCTTACACAATTGCATGTCTTCACCAACCTCTGTGAAGGCTTACACAATTACGTCCCTTCAGCAATATACCAATAGCTTTTCATTGGAAAATCTTATTGGAGGAGGACTGCTTAGTAATGTGTACAGGGCACAGCTTTCCTGAAGGAAGGCTACCGTTTCATTTATTAAGCATAATTTTCTCATGGTACATTTCTCTTCATTTTGCATGACTGTTCTTTTTAAACTATCGATTAATGGCCCTTTAGAAGCTAGATAATAGATTGACAGTTTCCTTATCTGCAAAAAAGTGCGTAGATTCCTTTGTACATTAATTGGTTCCCATAGATAGGTTTACATTCTTTAGACTCCTCAGTAGCAATCCTGGCCATGTCCCCTTCTATTCAAGTCATGCCACGCTTCTCGTAATTCACACTGCTTTAGAAAAATGAACCCAATCATGAACACGTAATTAGAAATATGAGTGAATTTTAGTGCTTTTCTGTGCATCTGTGTTGACCTATGTGCTTAAGAGTAGCCAGTTGGTAGCATGAGCATTCCTCTGCCATTGAGATTGGGTGAGAGACAGACTAATAGACTCAATGTACAGATAAGTTGATCTGTCAAATCTAACTATCTAAATAACAACTGCAGTTAACTCGACTACTCTCATTCTAATGTCTCAAAATCATGTACTATTAAAAAAAAACAGAAAAAGATAGTTAAAGCCCAGTTGGATCAGCCCATGTCTGCCTCATGTACCTTAACTGAAAGCAGCTGCAATATTTTGTAAAGTACACGCAAGCAGTGAGAGGCATAACTACTGTTGACAGGCAGCCCGCTCAACCTCCTCATTTCCTCATTGACTGCAGATTTCGTTTCTTCGCCATCCATCTGCTTCCACACGTGTTTATGAACCCCAGTTTCAGAAAGATTCTCTGTTGGCACTCTCTTTGGGGCATTACTGCCCTTCTCTGGATCAAAGTAATCCAGTTTTTCACTTCAGCTGTCAAGATTACACTGTAGATTCAAAAAATTAGTCAAATTACTTGCAGCAATAACAATATGTGAAGATTGAAAACAGTGAATGCCATAAATCAGTGATACACCATGAATTTTAGGTCAACCAGACACCAATTGGATTTGCGATCGATTGAATGCTTTTTTCATGTTTGGGTTTACCTGGTTTTATGGCATGATAAACAATAAATTTTCTATGAACTTACCTCTTCAATGAGAATAAGAGGGAAGGAGGCAGAATTTGTACCGCTTGCAAGAAAGGTTTACTTTATTGTGTTCGTATCCTTTTCGAGAAGCACTGAAGTGGTTTAGGAGACCTTTAAAGGGAAATTTGTCCTGTTAGCATCTAATCTATCGCTGAAGTTGAAAATTAATTCCCAACATTTTCCCTCCTCTCTGACTGTTTCTCATAATAGTCACTGATTGAAAATAGTTTTTCTTTCCGATAGTCATGGTCCGGTATTAATGTCCTTTTCATGTTTGGTTTACCAGGTTTTACGGCATGGTCATGGTCACACATCATGGGCTTGCTGCTGCTGGAAGCTAACTACTTTCTATTTTGAAGGATTAACCTTTAATTTGTTCAGCATGCACTGTTCAAGGAAGTTGGTGGTGCTGTTTTGCTTACTGCTTAATTAGGAAAGCTTACCCGTCTTGTTCTTTTTGATGTTTGCGAACCTTGATATAGTAATTTTCAGATAATATCTTTTTGGTTCATTTTGAGTAATTTGGGATTTTGCACCATGTTTTTGGTTGATTTTGAGTAGTTGATTTTGAGTAATTTGGGATTTTACATCATGTTTTTGGTTGATTTTGAGTAATTTGGGATTTTGCATCATGATCATGTTTCAGAAGTTTGGCACGAATCATTTTGAATTTGCAAGTAATTGTTTGGTACCTATAATCGGGGAAAAAAATTCGTAGAGGTCGGGTGAGGCTCCCACCATCAAGGGGCAGTTATATATTATTCATATAACTTAATATAGATACCAAGAAAAGAATTTTTTTTTAAAATTTAATTTAATTTTTTATTTTTTAATTTTGGGTTGATGATGTGGTGCGGCGCCACGTGGCGTGGGTGTCTGATCATAAGCAGTCTGCATGTTTTTTTATGAATGTGCCGAATGTATATTTGCTGTTGTGGTTTTAATTGTTGAATATTGAATTTTGAATGTGCAACTAGGTGAGCTGGTTTTTACTCATATCATACCTGAAATTGCAGAATGTGCAATTCTTTAATGTGATTACATTTCCATCATTACCCATCAAAGAGAAGATGGATAATGTGCACTGTTCAGAATCACATTTCCTTCTCACACTATTGATCCCCTCCCGGGGAGATTTCCCACACCACGTGTTCTCCCTGATTGGAGGGAAGTCATTTGAGGTCCCTCTCTAATCAGGGGAGAGACGTGGCATGGGGAACCTCCCTACATGGGGAGAGGATCAATCCTCTTTCTTCTGAATGATGTTGCGAAGTTATAAATGAAATGATAATGATCTGTTGCCCACTGTGGCCAACATAAGTCCAAATCCATACCAATGTGACGTTATTTCGTGGCGCTACTTGATCGATTAAAATTAAAAAAGTTTTTTTTTTCTGGTATCTATGTTAAATTAGATAAATAATACATAACTGTTTCCTGATGGTGGGAGGTCTTACAAGCCTCCACGAATTTTTTTCCTAGAAGTGTGGATACCGTAAGGTGTCCACTGAGGGCATTAAACCAGCACCGTTAAATGATTTAGATAGAGGTAAGTCAGTAACTACCAATAAAAAATGTTGCAATGGACAATAGTAAGACCTAAAAAATACTGAAAGAGTTATTCCAAAAAAAAAAAAAGGAGATACTGAAAGAGAATTACATATTTTTCCTGAACGCACTTTCAGTTAATTTAATTTAATTTTTTTTTGAATTGAGTTAATTTAATTTAATTGCTAGTATAGACAGTTCCCGATTAAATATAACTTGATGGTAAATAAAAGAAAACTAATATAGTACCTTTGAGCATAGGTATCAGACTTGGACCAGACATTGATCTGGATGGAGAGACAGGCCACTTGTTTACTAGTCGAACCAATCACTCGGTAGTTGAACCGGTGAATCAATTCTTATCAAACTGGTAAAATAATTTATCTAAAATTTAATTAAATTACTACCATCGATAATTGGCACTTCATTAATTTGTAAAATAACACTCCACAAGTGAAAATTAAAATTAAAATTAAAAACTATTTTTTAACGGAAAATTAATAATTGCTTTATAAATTGTTTACTAAGAAACCTTAAATAAATAAATAAATAAATAAAAAACACCAAACATCACCACTAATTTTTCAACACTCGCTGGATCCTTGTTGAAGCTTGTACGAGAGCCATTAAGTTCAAGCTAAGAATTGCAAGCCTAAAATTAATTTTTTAATCGTAAAAAATTAACTTTTATATTGTGCATTTGGGTTGCCGGGTTTTTACAAAACCGAGCAATTTGGCTGGGTCGTCAACAGGTCAATAGCAAATGAGTAAAAAAGTCGAACCAAACCAGTTTGATTACCGGGTCACTGGGTTTCCAAGTCAACCAGCCGGGTCGGTCCAGGTTTGATAACTATGCCTTTGACACTGGCTTTGATATTTCTCCGGCTACAGTAAACGGCAGTGGACGGGGCTTCTGATGTGAGAAAGAACATCCTCTTTCCGTCAAATCAGATTTAGCACCCACAAATTCATTCTCCTTCGGAGGCATCATCTTGCCAGACATTAGCCCCTAGTAATAACAATATATTGTTTGCCAGATGAAAAATCCTAGTCACTATGCCCCTAGTAATAATAATATATTGTTTATTCACAAAAATGATCTGGATAAGACTGAAGATTGAGGGGAATTTGCTGTTACTGATTGAGAAAAGGCGCTCCGCACGTGATTTTGTAATTAGCAGATTTGATCATGAAGCTTTCAAAATTAGTAAATTTCATCATGTGAGTTTCCCAATTAAGTCCGGGATTTTTAGATTTGTAACAAATTTATTTGTAGTATCGGATGTTTGTCTAATCATTCTTTTAAAAATTTGTAAATTCATCCCCCTAGAGACTTGTCATCGATCCTATGTGTGAAACTTCATCATTTTTTTTTTCTAATATATCAATGTTACCAGCTAATGTAAATTAACGAAAAGGAAAAATTGAAAAATTGTTTTTCAATGACTTCATTTTCTTGTAGGTTATCCATAAGTTTTATCGTGTGTTTCGCTCTCCATGCTAAAAGTAAATTCTTTAGGGAAATTTTGCTTAGAAACAATATAAATGCAAAAAACTTAACTTTCTTTCTTTCATTTTTTATTTTATTTTATTTTTTAAGTTTTTCCCTCCCCACTAGCATTTTTTTCTCTTATATGTTTCTTTCTTTTTGCATTCTTTGCACACTGGGATAAAATTTTATTTCTTAATTTATTTTTCAGAGTGGAGCACGGAAATGTGGCAATTGAAGCAAAAAAAAAAAGAGTCAATTTATTCATGTATAATTTAATCACAGGCAAAACTTTAGTTTATTTTCATTGGTTAAAATTTTTATTTATTTGTATTAGATTAATATTCCTTTATATTCGATAGTGCACTTGACATTTTATAAAATTATTACACCGTAATTTCGAACCAAAACTATTAAAATGCGTTAGATATGCCAATTTATGAAATGCTAGCAACAAACAGTTTCACAAGTAGGGCTTAGGAGTTAGGATGGATTAAGTTGAGTTGGGTGGATTTAACGTCAACCCAAACTCAACCCAGCCTAATTAAATTGTTTGCAATGGAAAATGAACCCAACCCAGATAATAGTTTAATTTAATTTTTTTAATAATTTAAATAAATGTAAAACAAATTATTAGTTCAATTTAATTCTAGATTGTATAATGGCAATTTCGGAAAACCATAACTTTGAGTAACTTTTAAAACATTTTGAGTTGGATTGGATTAATTAACTTATTACGAAGAACCCAATCCAACCTAACTCGACTAAACTTTTAAAATTTAAAACCCAACCCAACCCCATTTAGTGAAAACCCTGCCAAAACTGGGAGGGTTGGATTGGGTTGGACGGGTTTTTGGCCAGTCCTAACTGCAAGAAGAAAGTCAAGAAATTGTGACTTTAGGAAAAATTTTGAGACCTGTTGAAATATTACCAAAAATTAGCCACGAGAGAAAAGGAAAGAAAAATAAAAAGGGAATTCTTGTGGTCAAAAAATTTGTTTTGATTCCAAATTGAAACCACCACAGACGTGCATGCATGTGTGAAATTGAAATATGGAATTCTAAATTGGAATGGAAGCCTAGGAATCCGTGCAATTATTGGATTCAAATTTGTGTGCAATTTGGTGCTTGTTTCTACCGACTTATGGGTTGCTAGTTTCCTATAAATACACACGGTTCTCTTCTTTCTTGGTATCAGTCTAGTAGAGAAAAAATTGAGAGCTTATTATTTAGAGAGTTTTCTTGTAACTCTTTGGGTGATATTCAAAGGGTATAAAACTAGGGTTGGATAAGTTCGATTTATTTTTATTTATAATACTTGGGGGTTGGGCGAGTGAAATTCTAGATGGTTGTAATATCTATTATATAGTGAAAATTTTGACAGTTCAAAATTTCTCTCATTTTTATTTTTCTCTCTGATTTATTCTTCTAATCAAAGATCATGCGGGTTTAAAATTATGGAATTTGCATAAATTCCCAACAAAACCCTTCTACACATTGAGGGTTTCAAATCTATTATGACTTTCCTTTTCGTGGGAGATCTTCATAGTTCATCGTCAATGATCAATAAATGACGTTAATTTTTCAATCTATGCAATGAAAAAAAATTCTAGTACTCCTAGAGTCCTAAATACCAAATATTTGACACTCCAGGGCAATAAAAATTGTCATCTTACACATAGGGGGCCACATTATTTATTAAATTATGAGCCCCCCTATTTGCAGGCCTTCACTTTTTATCGGTCTGGAATACTGCGCTGAGTATTTTAAGAGTATTGAAATTTTTTTCCATATGTAATGTATGATCACCTAAGAGATATCAGTGATGTACTATCAAAATTGAAGTCTTTAGCTACTTGAGAAATCTTCTATCAACCTTTATAAGAACAACTTATTCTACACTATCTATTGCAGACCAAATAAATTTCATATTACTAAGAAACACATTCAACCTATCCTAAGAGTTATTGCAAATAATGTTCTATATGTTATAAAAGTATAGAAACAATAGAGAGAGTTTAGAGAGAACGAATTCTAAGGAATTCATAGGAATGAATTTCATTAATAACTGAACCCCTATTTATAGGAAAACTTCGAATGGCACAATCGTAATTACATAATTTCATCAAGGGTATAATAGTCATTCACATAAAATAATTATTCATAACTACTATGTTATTCACCAAATTATTCTACCTAATAATTATTCCTAATAATTATTTATAACACTCCCCCTTGAATGACTATTAATACAAATGTCTTCTAAACTTGTTTGGAGAAAAATCCAGTGGGAAAAAACGTTCAAACCGATTGCAGGATAGCTTGGAGTGGTTATATATACTGCTTCATCAAAACATTGCTCCCCCTGATGTCTATCAGCGGTATAAGAGTATTCACATGCTGCCTCGTTAAAACCTTATCAAGAAAACCCAGTGGGAAAAAATTTGATCGAAGGAAAAAGAGTACAGCTACTCTATCTGATTTCATATCTTGACGACGGATATCCTCACTTCTGGTAAAGGATTTTAATATCATCATTGTTTGGATCTAAAGCATTGTCTCTATTATAACTTGATCCAATAGATACATTGTGTCGATTTCTCTTGTCGTCCTCAATATACTATGAATATGCCTCGTTAAAACCTTATTAGGAAAAACTCACTAGGAAAAACCCTAATGAAGGAAAAAGAGTACAATATGCATGTGAATACGCCATTAAAATTGCCTCATTAAAAACCTTACTAGGAAAACCCAATGGGATAAAACCCCAGTCAAGGGAAAAAGAGTGCAACGCGTATTTTATACAAGTATGCTGCAAGCATTTCAAAATCTTTCATAGATTTGTATGAGTATCATATACATTAATTGATACGCTTCATTCATTTCCACGTGAATGAAATTTAGATATTATATAATATCATGTTATATTCAGTGCTTATATGCAATCAACAGCTTCGATCTCATTTTCTCACTATATCGAGATATATACCTAAATTTCTTCTGGAGATTTCGAATTAGTTGAGATTGAGCTGCCTCGTTAAAAATCTTGTTTGAGAAAAAAAATCCCTTTTGGGACAAAAACATCAATCAAGAAAAAGAGTACAACATATGAATTTCTCAACAATATCAATATAGATATTTTGAGCCGTTGCATGCACTGATACAATAATACATTTGAAACCTCTTCAAGAGTTTCATTTTCATTTCTCATTAAGCCCGTGCATGAACACTTTAATCATAAGGGCATATATTTTAGCATCGGTATTTTTCGATGGATTTCAATATCCTCACTATCATATGTAGCGCTATCTTTTCATACTGTGTCGACACTTTCAATCTTACTTCTTTCCCCATATCGACATACCTTATCGAGATATTTCATTATCAATCCTCTTGTAGGATTACACAATATAGTTATGTCTATATACTCTTCAAGAGCATATGCCTCCGTTATTAAAACCATCTTTTATAATTTGCTTTGATATATATGATTGGGGAAATCTCATAATATCAACGCTTCTGGCGTGCTAACTTATCAAAGCATCTTAACTGATATATGTGATTGTTCATAGCATCTTTTATGTATCTTTGAACTTCAAGTTCATATTTTAATTGTGAGGATATAACATGATGCATTTCACATATCATTTTCAACCTTTAATACTCCCCCTCATGCTAAGAAAATTTAGAACACTAAAACTCATATATGTTCTCATCATTAAGCCTTAATATGAGAAATATAGTTTGCATTCTATTCTCGATATTGGCAATTTATTGGAGAACTTTAAATAATTTGCCACATAATATCCCACTTGTATGGGCATACTCAAATCCTTCAGGAATTTATTCAAATCATTGGGATATATATATTTACTAGCTTTATAATTAAATCTGGAAATCATGCTCATATCGTGAGCAAATATTTCGTAAATTTCAAATTACGAATCATATACACATGTGACTATCTAGTGGATCCATATCATAATATCTAGTAGTCCACATGGAGGATGAGTGGGCCCATATTTCTCATCCTTTATATATTTAAGATATATTTGGGATTTATTCCCAATATTGGCTAGTAATTATTTCATCATTTATCGAGAACGATCATTGAAGAATTCTTTTAATTCTTCACTTGAAATATTGATTTCAATAATTATTTAAACCGGGATGGTCAGTCCGGTTTTGCAAACGAGTATTATTGAACTTCTAGTTCAGTAAATTCTTATATCGATTTTATTAGTATCTGTATAGTGTTCAACATGATTTATCATAGAAACAATTCACCGACATATTCCATTATCTTTTGGTGATATTATTGTCTACTACTGTACAAACACGGATTTACAGTTCATACACATCACATCTGGCTATTGTTCAACTGCGGAGTCTTAGCTCTTACGTTTTACTGAGTCGTAACTCATACGCCTCGTATTATTCTATAAATAGATCTTCAAAATTATTGCAAAATTCATCCTAATAAGGGTCTATACATTATAATGGATTATATGCTCTCAAATCTTCGAAAATATTATCTATCACTACCGATCAAAATCTTAAAAAGAATTTATCGATGTAGGCTTGAAAGGTTGAGGATGCTAATGAATAAGGATATCCCACAAGATATCCGATGCTTGATTGAAGCAAAGGTTCGATTATCTGGTGAGGTTTCAATTCCTTCTAAATACATGCCTGGTATGGGTAAAAGTAGTTTTTCAAAGAAATGGAGAGAAAAAGATTATGAGGGTGCTACAAATGTGCTCGGTGGACATGTGACACTCGATGTAAATTTGTGGGGTACTTGTCCAGAAACCGAGAAGATAAAATAGTATTCATTAAGGATGGATTGAGTAAGGAGCCTTTGGATGATATTCAACAGGCTGTTGAGACACATCCTAGTGGACACGTACAAGGTGAGTTGATGGCCTTATGAGCCAAATTCAAAGATCAACAATCACTTTATAGTCTTGAAATACTTACTTTAAAAGATCCAGTTTGTAAATTTAGTAGAATAACTTAGTATAATGATTTTCCCATATTTATGTAAGAAAGCTCGGTATAATAATGAAGATCAATATATTTCTTTTATTTGTAAATATCGTTTTTCAATTTTAAGATATATAGTATTTTTCAATCACCGACAGCTATATGTCACATCACTAAAATTTTTCTATCTTTTTCTCTTTCATATTTGTCAAAAAGTAAATAGTACAATCAATTATTGGTTTGAAAATTTTCTTTAAATAAAGGGATTCATATATCTATCATTCATTCGTTGAAAGAGAGAGATAGAGGTGGAGATGGAGATGGAGATATCAGAATCATCTCATGTAAGTCAATCTTCACCTCGCCAGGTAAAAACTATATGTATTCTTGGTGGCTCCAGACTAGTAGGTCATATCTAATATGTGGATATGGCAGACCAACTTGTAAGGGAGTTAGAGAAACAAAATATCAATATACTATATGGAGGGACTAATAACAAACTATTAAGGAGTCTTACGATGGCGGCACAATCATGGGGGATAAGAGTGTCAAGTATAATACCTTTTCATCGAATTGGAGGCAGTAATCGAATTGGAGTTAGAAATGTCATTAATCCAACTGGATTGATGCTACAAACACAATCCATCCACAACTGCCTGATGTACATGATGAGTAGTAGTGATGCTTTTATTGTTCTTCCAGGCGGCTATAACACGCTGGAGGAAATATTCAATATATCCTCATTGGCACAGTGGAACTTTCATGTCAAACCAATAGGTTTGTTGAATATTAATAATTTCTTTGATGGCTTACTAGCGTTCCTAAATCAGGGTGTAGATAATAAGTTTATCTCTCATTCAACGAGAAAAATACTTATTTCTGCTAGTACTGTTGATGAACTACTCATCAAATTTCATGCATATGTTCAAAAATCTGTGGAAGCCCAGATCCATCGGTCACAGACCATTGGTGTCAAGCGAAAAAGAAATTCGGATCCTTTAGATATTTCATTATGAACCCTGATGCTATGGGTGGCAGAGTTACGGAGTATTTATACTCTCGAGACGCATCCCTCATTTACGGGTTCAATATATATTTTCTTTTCGTATTTTTATATTTTCGAGTGTTTATTGCCATCTTTGATATTCTCAATATGTTCCACTTCGACTGTTTTGTACTTCTTCTGGAGTAATAATAATAATATCATATTGGTTTTATTCAAATACAGAAATCTAGTGATTATACTTCTTCAAGAGCATTTTATTCTCATATTAATACAATCTTATATCATCGATGAGATTAATTCATATAATCTATCCATGCGATATATTTTCTTTGATTTATCAACATGGGATCTATTGAGCATTTTACTTTCATCTATTTATCCAATGGTAACTTCAGGTACCACTTACTCAAATTTTCTCCATTAATATTCGGTAAATATGGAGAATAAATTTTATTCTTATTATCTACTTCTTCAAGAGTAGGATTGGAATGTTTGATCAACTACTTCTTCTGGAGTAGGATTCGTTATAACAAATCGTGTAGTATAACCCACCACATTGGAAATATGCACACCAATCGTATGGTATTACCCACCACATTGGAAATATACTTTAACTATAAAATGCATAAATTTAAATTATAGAAATTAAATTCTCCCCAATAGGTAGTTGAACCTACCACATGGAAATTATCGCAATAAATATAAATTTACGAAATTTAAATTGCGAGAATTAAAATGCATAATGATTAACTACTTCTTCAGGAGTAGGATCTGCTTAGTAGAAGGTATTATCCATCACTTAGCATATAAATTGCATAAATATATAAAACCTTCTGTTTAGTGATGATTGAACCCATCATCAGGTAGGAGGTGTTGTAGTATTTAAATTGCAGTAAATAAAGTGCGAGAATTAAATATTGAACTGCTTCTACGGGAGCAGATTTGTTCTTCTAGAACAAATACTCATTACTTCTACAATAGCACACTTATCCTTTTAGAACAAATATATTATGTAATTAAACTCTTCGGGAGTTAAAATAGTATTCCGATCTTTTAACTCAAATGGACTTCAAGCCATTTTATATAATCAATGGATTTAGAATTTCTTCATGAATATTCTATCCATTTTTCACTGTCGTCAAAATTAGGTCGGTTTTACCCTAAGGGTAAAATTGTCCATTCCAATTCGCAAAGGTAAAATTGTCAAAAATATTTTATCAATATTTTACGATTGGAAAATTATCTTCTTTCTACTTCAATTTATCAATATCAAAATGTTCAAGGACTATTTTGTAACTTTTTCAAAAATGGGGGTACTGATTTGCAAATTTTTTGAAAGTTTACCTTATCAATATTGGTGTCAAATGTAATGACCCGCCCGAATTCATCCCGGAAACGTATATGGTTTCGTATATAAATCCGTATGTGTCCCTGTATTTGATATGAAACGACATAATGATGTTTCGGCATGCTACACGTGTATATGATACGTTCACGATATGCTTTGAAGTGTAGGATATGCCCGGAATCCGAGACGGCCTTCGAAAATGATGAAAATGGGGAAATTCTGCAGAACCAGATTTATGGCCGTAAATGTTATGGTTCTGACGTCAAATATACTGATTCTGACCAGTAAATGTATGTGATACTGACCGTAAGTGGCGGCAGAGGAAAAGTGAAGATTATGCAGAGAGTTTATTACGGCCGATGATGATGGTATGATGGATGACTGATGTTACTACCAGAAGGATGGAGTTACGGCCGTAAATGTGGAAAGATGGAAAAGCTCCAAAAGTTTCAGAGAGCAAATTACGGTAGTATTATTCAGAGATACGGCCGTATTATCGGAGTTACGGCCGTAAATGGTAAAGTTACGGCCGTAATTGTAAGTCGGCAGAAATGGTATATTTAGAAGTTTCTTGCTATTTCTTGAGGATTATTCATGTGAGCTCAGTTCAAGCACTCCCATAACACTCCCAAGATTATGCCAAAACCCTCTCCATGATCCAAATCAAGAAATAAGTGCATGTAATCCCTATGTAACCTTGATTACAAGAGAAAAGAGGGAGAAGAGAAAAGAGAGCATCGAGGTTCAACATGACACATCTTTGAAACGAGTTGGATTTTGAAGATGATGTCTTCTTAAGAGTTGTAGTCCATTGAGTCTAGATTGCAACAAGCTTTAAATCACCTCATTTGGACATCGGAAGCAAAAGTTATGACCAAAACATTGAAGGCCGCCAGTGCAGAAAATTTTCAGCAGAAGGCATTACGGCCGTAATTCAAGGACATACGGCCGTAATTTCATGTCGGCAAAGTGAGTTTTCTCGACTTCTCTTGATATTTTTGGGTATTTATTCCACTCTAATGTGTCTCTAAGGTCCATTTGACACCCAAGAACCTCTCCAAGCTCCTCAAAACCCTTGTTGAAGCTTTATGCACCAATAGTGAGCTTGTGGATCTTGGTTCTACAAGAGGAAAGAAGAAGAAAGGAAGAAGATGAAGAGAAGGAGAGGAACAAGAGGAAGCTTGTCTATGCTTGTTTGAGCTTCATTTATGGTGGGTAATGGTTGCTTTATATGCTTTATGATGTATTTGCATGTTTATACTTGATTGAAACAAGAAATGGAATGATTATGAAGCTTAGGGGCATGTTAGGATCTCTTGGCCTTGTTCTATGTTTATGATTTGAGACGTTGATGATATGTATGTGTTTATGTGGCTTGTATGATCCGTCATGCCATGTCTAGACGTTATTGGGCTATAAGTGAAAGAAACCTAGTTATTGGAAGATATATGCAACGAACAAGGGAAATGATAAGCTTGGCGTTTATGTATGTTTACGTGATTTAATGTGAAGTAATATATGTCCTATGTGATGAGGATATGATTGTGCTAAAGTGTGCTACGTGTACTTACGTGAACCAAAAGGAATACGTATATCATATGTTATAATGTTGTGACGTTATGTAAAGTAAAGTGCCAACGTTCAGTGCATGAATATGTAATGTCTTATGCTTGTGGTCACGATATGATCATGAAGCCTTGTTTATGATACGTGTGAATAATGACGATGTGGAAGGAACAAGACGTAAAGAGGTAATATTTATGTAAACGTATCATGAGCATATGTGTGTGAATACAGTTACCAATCATGTGTTTACATATGAATGTAAACTGGCCATATGGGGGATCTACGCCCCATTATGACGTGGTCAGTCGGGGGATCTACGCCCCGTATGTAAAGAAAAGCAGGTCTTCGGGGGATCTACGCCCCGTATGAAAGATAAGGCCTAGCTAATGAATGAACGGCGCCAAGTATTCACATGATTTGTAATTGGGGGCCCAAAGTAAACGTGTGACATGCACTGCATTGCATTTATTATCCACTGGGTCTTTATGACTCACTATATGTATACGTGTTATGTTTTGAAGGTCTTTGTCTGCGTTGGAGGTAGGCGAAATGTCACTAGATGCTATAATGTGGTGCGTGATGGGGAAAGGGAATTAAAAGATCTTGCGGTACGTAATGAAAACCGAAACTCTAGCTTTACGTTATATGTTTGAAAGAAATGAATTTAGGGTTTCGTGTATAAATGAATGACGGACGCACGTCTAGTTCCATGATGTTATGAAACGTAGAAAATGAAAAGAATGTCGTGCACGGGTCCGAAGGTGACCCTATGTGTAAGTTATGTGCACGATTACATATATTTATGATGTATACGTATGTGGAACTGGACGGGGCGTTACATCAAATCGAAGATCTCGTTAAATCGAGTATAATGGAGTCGAGAAAATTTGATTTTGATAACGTATGCTCCTTATATATCTTGAGAAAACGAATATTATAGTTTAATATATTATTATATTATATATACATATATATTATATATACCTCTCCGTCCTTTTGCTTGGGGTATTCATCAAATTCTTCAAATGTGCTAGCATTCACAATAATCAAACCATTAATACTTTGTTAATATTATTAAACTATAATTAGATAGTAGAGAGACAAATGGATTGTATCAAGCCAACGGATGAGAGAACATTGACAGCGACGCAGAGTATCACGGTAAAGAAGTGATGATGTTGAAGCATCGACAGATAGCCAAAACGAATCAAGTCTGGATATAGAAAGATGAAAAAGAAGATGATGATAATATGTATTTCATTCTTGTTGACATAGATGCGACTGTGGCTTCAGCCATGGTGGTTTCGGTTATCTTTATTTCTTACATTTACAGATGTGGAGAGGGGGGGAAGAGAAGAGAAGTGATAAAGTTTATCATCTAACTAATATTAAGGTTTCTGATACAGAGGTTCATCAATAGATGCAACTGTAGAGCATATTCCCTTCATATTACTTAAATGGTTAGAGACTCGTGCTGATAACGTGTTATAAAAGTATAGAAACAATAGAGAGAGTTTAGAGAGAATGAATTCTAAGGAATTCACAGGAATGAATTTCATTAATAACTGAAACCCTATTTATAGGAAAACTTCGAATGGCACAATCGTAATTACATAATTTTATCAAGGGTATAATAGTCATTCACATAAAATAATTATTCATAACTACCATATTATTCATCAAATTATTCTACCTAATAATTATTCCTAATAATTATTTAAACATATTCTTGTAAACAAATGCAACTCCAACAATAATAGCAAAACGATTTTCCATGTGAATCAAAACCAATCTATAAAATAAATAAATAAAATCTAAAATTATCATTCAAGAAGCATAAAATGATCGATAAAGTGTTGTGTAATTTGATAGATTTAAATGAATCTTAACGTAAAACAAGAAAAATAAATTACAGGACAAAGAGTGCTCCTTGGAAATGCAAATAAAAATATAACTAAAAAGAGAAAGAGAAGATGTTAGAGCCTTCTGAAATGAAAAGAATTGAACAATTGAACCTATAAATTATAGCATATGTCACTATGGAATATGATAATAAAAAATTACTGATGTTATTTGAAAATTTTGATGGAAGTCTATTCAACTTCTCCCAGTTATGCAAGTCTATTCTCCAGCGGAAAGAAAGGGTACAATTGTAGCACTAATTGAAATCAAAATTGAGGATCATAAAGGGCTACTTTTCATCCGATGCTCACATACGATCATTACTACATAAATGGCCATGAAGATATCTTAGTTGTTTGGAAATTTTGAAAATTTTGTAAGGATAAAATTGGTATAAAATATTTTTCAAACCTAAGCCACTTTGAGAAGAGAGATGGATAGATGGATTAGATTTCTTTAGGATCTGGATTCGTATTAGGACGCTATACTAGTTTACAACTCTGAATTCTAATTCTAACCGTTAATTCTTAAATCGCATGTAAAGACACACACAATTTTCAGGAGAGAGGAGCAAGCGGGATTTTTAACCTGAAAGGACACCATTGCAATTATTACGCTCCCCCTGTTCCAAAAAGATAGGCTTATTGATATTTTCACAAGGATTAAGAAAATATTAATTAATAATTTTATTTTATTAATAACAATGTACATTTAATAGACATATATATGAAACTTAAAATTTTAACTACTTTATTTAAGGAAAATGATCTATCTTTGTGGGACGGACTAAATTGGAATACAAATATATTTTTGTGGGATGGAAAGAGGGTTATCTACATGCATTGTTTTAGTAAAAAATTGTAGTTTAATATCTATAGTTAAAAACCAAAAAAAAAAAAAAAAGAAACAGAAAAATAAAAAAAAAAAAAATACTTGAGTAAAAAATTTAATTAACTTGATTTGAGAAAAAATTTTAAAAACTCGAGAAGAGAATAATAATAATAATAATAATAATAATAATAATAATAATAATAAATAGTAGTAGTAGTAGTAGTAGTTCGAACTTATTAGACACGATTTTTAGTCACTATTTACACTAAAATAGTGTAAATCCCTATATCGTTCTAAATCTGTTAACAACGCAAGGTACCAAAATTTACGCCAACTCTAAATTTCATTATTTTATTTTTTCATTTAATTTAAGTTGTAATTAATTATTTTATTTTATTTTTCATAATTATTTTTATTTTATTTTATGTAAAAAATTCAAGACACGTCATTTTAACGATAGATTGTAAAGATAAATCGTAGAAGCAAAACTCAATGATAAAAAAAGGACCAAACATGCATCCATAATAATAATAATAATGTGAATTAATTAAAATGGAAAAAAAGAGACAAATTTATTGTGGAGTTTTGCTCGATAATTGCTAAGTTGTATTATCAAAAACTCGAATTGTTGTATCTAAAATTCGAATTTATTGACATTTAGAGTCAATCATCGTTTGGACTCTTAGTTATATGGTGTTATTTAGGGTTATTGGATTTGAAATAAACATGAAAGGCGTAGGCGAGATATATATATCTAATAATGTATATCTATTAATGTACATCTAATAATGTACTAAAAATAATAATAATCTAATAATAACATAATAAATGTAAAAGGAGGCATAGGTCGGGAAAAAAAGAGCATTGACTTTTGTTTTTATATATTTAATAGATAGATTGTAAAACAACTTATTTATTTATATATTTATTTTTTGTCTAAATGTTTTTATATTATAATTATTACGTTAAATTTTTATTAATAAAATATTAATTTTTTGAAACTAGTTAGAAGATATGGAAAGGAGTAATAATTGAAGAAGAAGAAGATAACAAAAGAGACGTATACAAAGAAAGACATACAACAACATATTGTTTTTTATGATTGTGAGGGAGAAAATCTCCTTATAATCCAGTGATTAATCAGACGAGTAAAATAAGTGTAAAATTATCAAATAACTATTCTTTTATTAAAAAAATAATAATAATTGTGATAAATGGAAAAACTAAAGGGTAATGGACTTGAGATTAAAAATCAACTACGCCTATTTTTAAAGGACTTGGGACTTGGTAATTTAGATTTAAAGGTTGCGGCCGTTTGCTTAATTTACCATAATTGAATATACACGAACATGTATGTAATTAATTAAGGGACACAAATGTATATAACTTACCTGACAGCTGCGACACGGCCACACCGGTGCTAAGGGAGGAGGGGGAGCCGCGGACAATGCAATGGAGTCAGGTAGGGTTCGGTGATTGACATGCTGTGCCTGTGTTTCTACTTTGGGACCAAAATAAAAATATTTAAAAAGTTATGTGAAACTGTGTAATTAACAAAAATTAAGATTGCAGCTAATATGTTTTAAAGTTTTTCACACATGGATAGATAATGGTGAAAATGCAATCACAAAAGCCCATTTTTTCCATAAAAATTAAAAATAGATTCTGGTTTGTGAAAAATTCTTTAAGTCTTGTTGATAATGACACCAAATCAACAACTTTCCAGAACCATCTGAGTGTTCCTTAATTACAAAATGCTTGTGCTATTTTGAAATCCCGTCTGATCTCCGTTTTGAAATGCGAAACTAGATCCAGAATCAGTATGGCGAATGAGAACTCCAGCAATTTGAAAAATTTTCCGACGATACCGTATCAACCTGTGATGGCTGATCAAAGTTTTAACAACAATTTTGGGTACCGCCAGAAAATTTTCTAAATTGTTAAAACTTATTATCGCTGCACTGATTCTAGACCTGGTCCCAAATTTTAAAATGGAGACCGAACGGGGCCTCAAAATGGCTCCAAGCATTCCATAATTAAGGAACGCTCGATGGTTTTGAACAATTCCAAACCCCAAATATTATAGTAGGACATTTGAACAACTCCTTGATGGAAAATTGTGTCTTAATATTTAGTAGGACATTTTAGCAACTCCCTAACTAAAGGCGAGGTCTTAGGTCTACCGTGTATGCATCGACTGTAATGCACTCAGGGAGCATGGCCTCTACCGTCTATGCATCGACCGTAATGGACTTAGGGAACATGGCTTGCCTTCTGCGCCTTTTCCTTTCTTTTTCTTTCGAAATGCCAATATTAACCACACAGATGCCAATAAGGATGGGGGCTAAATGCACCCACCCAATTTCTAAATACACCCATTTTTTGTTGCCATTCCAAATATACCTTTACTACAAAACCAAAAAAAAAAAAAAAATTATATGTTCGCTCCACATGGAGCGAACACACAAATGTGTGTTCGCTCCAGCAAACATGTATTTTGCGTGTTCGCTCCAGGTGGAGTGAATGGAATTAAAAAAAAAGAACGTCTGATGAAAAATTTTTGTTATCATTTTTTGTTCAAATTTTTTGCTATCAGTTTGATTAGTAATTTCGAAATTTCTTTAAATTTGTTATAAACCACTCATTTTTTTTAAATAATTGTATTCAACACTAAACAGATAAAACCAATTATTATATCATCAAAAAATTTTTGAAATAACTTTTTTAAAAATAATTATATTCAAAAAAATTTCAAATTTCATCGTTAAAATGATTGTAAAAACTTAAAGAAATTGAGTGTTGGCCCTGTTGAGGGCGAACGTTGGTGGCTGTTCCCCCTCAACAGGGCCAACATGCCCGGACAGAGAAAAAAAAAAAAAAGTGGAGCGCAAGGGTAGGATTGGAAAAGGCGTGAAAAATGAGTGCGCTTAGTAAATGAACTAGGTGCATTTAGCCCCACCCTGCCAACAATTTCCACGGGTACCATCCAAACTAACGAAATAATATACCAAAACAAGTAGTTGTGATGGTGCTTAATATGTGATAGGATTTAATTTTTTATGTAAAACGGGAGAGAGTGAATGGAGTTCAACGGTAAGATTTGTAAAATATATATAAATTCTACGATATATGTGAAAATAATTAATTTGATTAAATTCAAACTTAGAAGAAAATAAATTAAAATGTGTAAACAATTGTAAAAATTTGAATCCTAAGCATGCTTAAACTCTTGACAACAATTTAGTTCGACAACTCAAGAATTATTTATTTATAAATTTTTTGATGCATCCAAGTAGAACTCCAATTTTGTACTAGTTTTAGTAGAATATCGAATCTTTAAAGGTTAAAAAGGTGAGCACCGTGCATAAATAGGAGCAAGAAAAATGCAGTGTGTACAACATTACAAAATACGTCTCACTAAGCCCCTAATAAACAAATTCTCAAGAGACTCGCGAATCTAAAGAACAGAATTCCCTGGGCTCTTTCTTTTTGACTTTGCGTATGTTCCTCCTTGAAATGTAAAGGTAGCAGGTTCGGTTTGTACATATACACAAGCTTCCTTTCCGCAGACAATGGTGTCAGCCACTTCACCTCCTTAGATTGAGTATCAAACGAGAAGATCCGATAGAAATCATGTATTTTCCAATACACTAGATTACCTTCTACTCCATAGGGAATGGCGTTATTAATTGATATGATAGGACTGGGATTATCACTCAAAAATTCCAAGGATATAACAATCTTGCTATCAGCCCATTTATGATTTTTGTAGTTCTCCAACACACGAATATTGAGTTTCTCTTGTTCTATACGGGCAAAAGATAGCTTTCCATTCCATTTTATAGGCCAAACATCACTCCACTCGCAAAACAAGTGTTCTGGCACCTTAGTATTTGTAACCGTCTCATTCTCCAAATCAAGGCAGTCAATATAAAGATTATTTCTTAATCTCATAATGTTATAGAACACTGAACCGACAACTCGATTCGTTCGCTCCGAACTTGGCTGGACATCTTTGAGATTGCCCAACAATGGAGAATCCAAGCGTTTCCACGTGAAGTGAGTACCAACGCTTTGAACATTATAGATTAAAACCTCTCTGTCTCCCTGTTTTGAAAAATCTATATAAACCACCTTTACTTTATTAGTTGGTTCAATGTAGCACATGCTTGTACAAACACCTTTTCTCTCTCCCACACTAGGCAAATTACGTATCTGTTTGGTAGCCGGGTTCCTCAATCTATATGTGTTGTTTGAATTATGTCTTTCCAATGCTATTCCCATGATCGTTATAACAACATTAAATTCTGTACCTTGATCTTCTTCATATACCATCTCATAGCGAGCTTGTTTCATATACTTAGCAATGAACACCGGATTCTCAATTGTGGAACACCAAACTTTGCACACACATTTGAACTTTAGTAGTGATTTAATTGGCAACCAACTCAGGATTTCTAAGATCATTTCATGCGGCAAAAACATGCCCGACATGGCCATCTTCTCGTTGCTTTTGTGTATACTCATTCTGAATGGAAAAAATGGGGAAAAAAACAGATTACTGCATTTGATGAGAATGCACGAAGAGGTAACAAACAAATGAACTACATCTACTTCATGAAAGAAATATGGTGCTTTCACAAGGATTATGTAATATTCTTGCATTCTGCTTAGATTGTATCCCTCCCTTTCTCAAATAATAAATAAACAGAGAAGTACTTCAAACAAGATGAGCAAAGATGGTAAGTGCCGGCTTACAAATTCAAATTTGAAACAGAATTTAAACTTTTGAAATGAAGCGTGAATATTTGTGTGGTACATGTGGTTACTATGAGACACATGGATACAATTAATTTGGTTCTATTTCAAATTCAAATGTATTGGCAAAGAGGGACTTAATCTTTCTTAACATGGAATTTCATAGCTGAGATGCAAGATGATGTTTTATGGTTCTGAAAAATAAAAATCATTGGTCATTCCTACATAATAAAATCTGTATGAATCCAACATCAAATTTAAACTAAAATCAAATCCCTAGGTCAGCATATTGGACTGGAGCACGTTGTCAGTTACTGGGTTTGAATTCTGTTGCTTAGGAGGCTTGCGTTTAATTCAATCACAAGTGCTAAAAGACATCCTTAGAACATGCGTCTCAAAAGCTGATGTGCCAAAAGGACATCAAGTGTAGTGCAAGCTTAGCATTGCCGACACATAAATAATCTATCTATTTACTAATAAAAGCACAGTTTTCATTGTGAAAAAACACAGGTTTTTCTTGACTAGAAATCCCGTATAAGACAGAATTATTATGTTTTTTTTGGGAAAAAAAAAATGTAGTAAAAACATACTCACAGAATTTTATCAATTATATTTTGTAAATCTTTTTTATATAGGGCATACAATCATTAATTATTTCAATTAGAGATTAATGTGGAAAGGTTAATAATAATTTGTAATTATATTATTAATGTTAATAATTTGGTTTATTGGCACAAACCTTCCTTACCTTGGTATAAGCTCAACATTGTGGTGCATTAAGGGCTGATGGCATGGCAGCAGGTGGGGGCGTGATTAGAGACTATCGTGGATCTATTTGTTGGGCTTATTTTGACTTTTATGCAGACTGTTCCATCACTTCAGCTGAGTTACAAGCTATTGCATTTGGTTTGAGACTATGTCAAGATAAGCATATTAAATACGTATGGATAGAATTTGACTCAAGTGCGGCAATTCATCTGATCTGTGAAGCTAAACAAGGGGCATGGAACACTGTTTATGTGCCTGAGCAAATTCAGCAACACCTTCAGCGTTTAACTTACAAAATATCTCATATCTGGTGCGAGGGGAATAAACTCGCTCATTGGTTGGTTAACATTAGCTATAAGGAGCGTCGTCAGGTGATACCCAGCCCTCCAGACTTAGATAAAGAGGCCAGCGCTATTGCTAAATTGGATAGAAGTTGTTTGCCCTATATTCGTGTTCAAGTGTTATAGTGCTTTGTTTGATCTTATTGTGGATTTGTTAAGATTTAATTTTGCTTTGTATAGGGAGAGAAGTAGTACTTCTCATGCATCTCATATTGAATTCAGGCTTATTTTTATAATTGGTATTTGTACTTAGTCTCTTTGAAAGGTAAGGTTCAACTGTCCCCCTCCGACTAGGTGTAATTTGTTTTTCTTTCAATAAAATTCTATCTCGAGTTTGGATTTTCGAGCCGAGATAGTTCCTTAAATAAAAATGCTAATACAATTTTTCTTTTCTTAAAGAAATTGTAATTTTCGTTTTCAGTTAATTATGTTATAAAACTTACTCCTATGGTTATACCTTGATTTGATGATAATATATTTATTATTTATTTATTTATTTATTTGCATGTGGTGATAAATTAATTATATGTTCGGTGCATGATATGGGTGATTAAATTTATTTATTACTGAATTGTTGCCGATTATTTGTGATAAAAATGAAGATGCGTCTAAATCAATACCAAATGTAATCTTCAACAAAATTGAAAATTTAGATTAGTTTAGGTTATATTTTAAGTTGTAATAACTATTGAAAAAGACAATAAATATTTCATTACATTCTTTTATGTGTATGTCCATCACACACAGGGGTATATACTAGTTAGTTAAGAAGAGAGACGTAGTTGAAAAACTATTGTTCAAATTCCCATCCACGGCTAAGTGACAAGATGCTTCACTGCTTCTACATATCTACAGTTGTGGCTACCTAATTGGGTCAGCAGGCAGTAAAAGTAAACGAATTCAATACTAGTAAGTTTAGAAATGGCAATGGGTCGGGTTTGGGGCGGGTCGATCGAGACCTGCCCCTAGACCTTGCCCCGGATCCGCCTCTAAACCCACCCCACGAGTTCTAGGGGCGGGTTGGGTCGGGGCTAGGCATTCTCCGATCTGACTTCACTTTCCTTTTCGTTCGGATGTGTACGCTCTCCCACACTGCTGTTGAGCCTTCCAACACCACACAGGGACGAGAATTCTTCAGAATAAATGCCTATGGGGGGTTGGGGGGTGATGTTGGGGGTGCGTGGGTAGGGGGGTGATGTTTGGTAAATTTTTTATATGATTTAAAAAAACTTGTTATTTTTGCAAATGTAAATTTTAGTTGATTTTCTAGTATTTTATAAATTTTTCTTTGACATTTTTGCTATTATTTCTAATAATAATAATAATAATAATAATAATAATAATAATAATAATAGAAGTGCTCCGTAGGCAAACTACGTAAGTAACAGTGCCATATTTGGCATTGTTTTTACAAATTAATTATTTTCTTTATCTTATTTATTTTGCTTTCCTTATTTGATGTTGTTTTTCTCATTTGTGGGATAAAGATTTGCTTGAAGAGCAAGATATAGAATGCATTTTCTTTTCCAAGTACCTATTAGTAATCATAACGCACAAGACCGAATATTTTGGAGGAATGATAAGAAAGGTGTGTATTATGCTAAAAGTTGTTACAAAGCTTGCTGCCATGGGATATCAGAGAATAACCAGTATGCTTGCGGAGGAAAATTTGGAGGTTAAAAATCCCAGCTAATGTGAAACTTCACATTTGGAGAGCAGCTGCAAATATTCTACCTGCGGCAAGGATCGAGTATCAGAAGAGTGGAAATTAATGGCTCATGTCCCAACTTCCAAGCACATGAAGAAACGGTATTGCATTGCCTTGTTCATTGCCCATTCGCAGTTCAAGTACAGTTGGCTTCAAACATTGGTCATTGGCTTCTAAATTTACTTGGTAGATTGGATATGACTGATTGGTGGTTGGTTGCCATTATATGTTGGTCGTTATGGTATAATCGTAATGAGGTGGTTTGGAAGGCTAAATGTCTCACGGTCTTGAGATTGACCACTGGTTGACATTATGTGGGCATGTTCTGTGGAACGCCAAAGTTATGTGGGCATGTTCAATTGAGACCGGAGTTGGGCTTGGCAGTCTCAAGTATAATCAATGCCGACCGAAGGGTTGGAGGAGATAGAGCTACTGCAAGAGAATGGAGAAGAAGAAGTGAAGGTGGAATAACTGACATATATGACGGACATCAACCTTTTTTTGACTAGTATGGAGAAAACCTACTTCCGGTCGAGATTACACAACCCTTTCAAAATCTCCACATAAAAGGATGAAGTACATACAGGACATAGGAGAATTTCCAATGTTAGTTTATCATACGCACTACTCTAAGTACCGCTAGTGCTCCCCTGCCCAAATTTTTTTTTTTTTTGAATCTACGTTAAATAAGATGAATAATACATAATAGCCCCCCTGATGGCGGGGGGCTCATGTAGGCCCCACATTTTTTCCCCAAATTTTACCATGTGTGGGCATATATCATGCCCACTTAGTGGGTAGGGGAGCATATCCGCTCTAAGTACTTTGAAATTTTTCTAACCCAATCGAGATTGTAAAAAAAAGCAATTTTATACCTTCCAATACCATGATTGAGGATGGCATTTGGAATAGGCGAGAGGATTACAACATCAATCAACTATCCTGTAGTGTCACAAAAGACAGTAAATTAGACCAATGAAATGGAAGAAGCAACCCAAGCTTAGAAGAATTTTTCATAATAGCTATTGACCTCCAAAAATGAATGCCGATCCCCCTTCTTGAGTCAAGACAACCGACCTCCAAAAATAGGCGCCAATCAGAATCCCGATGATCAGGCGTCGGCAACTTCTCCACTCAGCGTCTAGAAATTGGGTCTTTTTGGGTGAATAAAAGTGTCTTATTATATGGCATTGAAGTGATATCATGGCAAGTACCGGTTTGTTAGATTTGATTTAGCCCTACTACAGTGGAGATTTTAGTTGCCATCAATCTAAAAGTCTCGCTTAGATTTTGGCAATGATGACTCGCAATGGATCCCAATTTAAAGCTTTATTGGGTCTCTTAATTTTGGATAAAGTTGCATTAGGGGCCTCTAATTTGGTGCAATGAGGTTGACTTCTATTCCTTTGGAACAATGGTGCATAAACTTACTGGCTATCATTGATCGATCACGTGACTCTCAGTTTCTTGTAATTGCAGTTGGTTTATTTTCTGAAATAAATGTCGAATTATAGATATTAACGATGACTAACCAAATTTTATTACTATATGGGTAATGACATTTACAAGCGGTGTTTACTTATCATCGGTAATGATTTGATATTAATTAATTTACTGTTTTAAGTTTTTGTGATGATTTTAAATTTTTGTTAAACACTCTCTAAATTTTAAATTGAAAAAATTGTGTTCATGGGTTTATCACTTTAATATGTATCGATAGTTTCCAACAATATATGCAATGTATGAATTGAGCGATGCATCATGATCAAGAACATATACGATGTTCAATAATCCAAAACTTACAAACTTCATCCTACTAAAAATCTCTCCCCATCTCATGAACTTCAAACAAAAATTACAAATCCAGAAAGAACCAAATTACAAAGTTACATCTACCTAACCTTCAACACATCCAGTACATGACAACTTCATCGAAATTCTAATCAAATAAAACCTCATATGTTCTCCGGCAACTGAAAATTTTGTGAACCCAAAACACAATGAGAATTCGTTTCTACAAAGACCACAATGCCACATTTACTGCTATTGAACCCTTCCCATAGAGAAAAATTAACACTAGTAGTCTTCTTTGCTGAAATATCTTTAGCTGCGTAGAGTTTTTGAAGACCCCTAACAACGAAGTCATTGGCCAATACACGGTCTTTATTCACTCCCTTTGGGCAATTTGTCACTAAACCACTTTGGTATAACGCAACCATTATACTTGCACCTTGATCCACCTTAGCCTTCAAAGCTCCTTTGATGGACACTTGCAATGACTCTGGCGTGGGCCTTTGAAATGTTGCCTAAAGTTTCAAAAGATTTAGACTTGTAAGACTCAGTCATGTTATATTAATTGATTACGTTAGATATATGATGTGTAAGGCTCATTGACCTAATCTTAATTGATAAATAAATTACAACTAATTAAATTGTCATATCACCAATGATACGTTCCGGTGGATATTATAAATTATAAATAATTTCAAACATGGAATTTATATATTATTACCAAGTAAATGATAATTTAATTTTAACTACTATGTTGATGTCATAAAAGACGAATATGAGGGCCCCACTATGATCGTGATCAGCACTGTTAACAAGTATCGAAATTCTTGTGTTATATGGTCAAAGTACATGATAGAAATTGCAAACCTGGAACGAGGGAGCAGGGAGTCTGGGTGCAGACGCGATGCAGAATAACAAAGCATCTTGATCATTACCCACACATTGGGCCTGGCCCTGAACCACAATTTGGGGCGTAAACATTGTATCAAGGTTTAGGGCCTCAACATACGCCTTTTGCCTGACAGTCCATTGGCTTGACCCAAAAGGATCTTTCCAGCCCATGTAATCCCAATAATCAACATGGTATGCCATCAATATCACTGGCACCTCAAGGTTGAAATCACCCCTCCCTAGCCGTGAGAAGAGCAGCTCCGCCTCTGGAGAGGTGGCGCAGCCCTGTGATGTAAACAGCTCCACCACCACCGGTCCTCCTCGCCTTTGCTGCTCCACCACCACATCCGAGGTTGCGTTCTCTGATGAATTGTCAGGCTTCGGGTGTGAGGAGGAGGAGGCGGCTTTGCCAAAACAGGTGAAGAGATGGCGCGCCATTGCCGACGTGTCGTCTCAACCGGTCCGGTGATGGAGAGAACAACAGCCTTTTCTTTATAGATGAGACTTGAGAGAGGAGAATTAAGAGAAAAATAAAAAGATCTTTGCTATGAGGAGGAACAATATATATATGTATAGATGAGAATATATATTGAGGAGTAGGATTGAGAGAGAGGAGTGGTGAACGTGGTGGTAGAGAGAAAACAATGGCGAATGAATCATGTATATCAGTATATGTTACTGGCATGTATATGTTGAGTTATAATATTTTCTTCCATAAATAATAATATCTTATTCTTGAAATGGAAAATTGTCTCCATTGAAAAGTGTTTTCCCCCGGCCTAATAGTGCTCAAATGAAGCTCTTCTAAACAAACTTTTTTTTTAAAAAGGCAGTTAACCTATATTTTTTTGTCATTTCCTCATATATCACTTTTATTTGTATGTTATGTTAAAAAATTTCTTTTCTGGTTGCGCCATAAAACACACTCATTTTTCAAAATTGTTAGTTTTCTATACACTTTTTTGTATGGAGATCTACATACCTTAATAAAGGGGTGTGGTAAAAGACCATATTCCACCCCCCTCATAAAGTGGGAGAATCGCACACCTTAGGGTGTGAATAGTATCCATGCAAAAAAATGTGTGGATATCATGAAAATCACTCATTTTTAGTAATGCTACTAAAAAAAATAATTGACACAAAATCTTGTAAAGTGATATAATAATAATAATAAAAATATCTCATGTTACAAAATTACAATCACAATTGTATCAATTATTATGTTTGAATAGAAATATTCTTAAAATAATAATGATACATATAAATATACAATGATAAGAAGGTGGGAGACGTGGGCACGTAACATGTGGGTAACAAGTCTCTACCTACACGGAGGAGTTGGATGCTTCTTGTTAAACCGTCCAAATCTGTGTCCCATTGAAAAAGCGAACAAGGAAGGAATCTTAACCATACATGTGTGCACGTGTACTACGTTAGTAGTGCGTTATACACACATGAACCCTGAGGTGGCCCTCAGAATGAGGCGATCGAAGCCGACGCTTCTGCGCCGCATTTTGTGTACCCATTTTTATTCATTATACATGAAGCTTTTGATTGTGTATTCTTTTTTTTTTTTTTTGAAGGCCTAATTTTGAATTTAACCCAAATTTTTGCGCTAATTTTAAGAATAATAAGAACAACAATTGAAGTATTCAATCCAAATTTTTAGTTCCATTTTTTACTTTTTAGCAATGTGTATTCAAATATTTACGCCCATTTTAAATTAGTAGAGAATTGCTTTCTAATTTACTTTAGAATAGATATCAGTATTAGATTGGGTGGATTTGATCAGATTTGCGTTTGTGAAATAATTGTTGAAATTTGTTTAACAAAAGGACTTGTTTAATTCATTTGATGCCGATTTTTAATCTTTTTTCTTGGTATTTAGTGTAAAGCAATTACAGGACCGTGAATGTGAATGATGATTGAAAATGTCGAAACTAATAAAAATGAATTGGGAGGGAAAGATGAAGAGGAAGGAAAAGATGAGTTACGTTTGATGCTCTTTCTAAGTTTTTTAGTTTAATACGTGCGTTGGACTAAAAAAAATTTGCGTACTTGCCCCGAAACCCCTGCTCTATAGTTCAAGCGCTTTTTCAAGATTTGACTTCAGCCATGAATCACAAGACCGTCCCTGCACGAACCATATATAAATGCAAAGAAAAACTAGATGCCGTAGGCAACTTTCCTTAAATGATACGGAACTAAGCAAGATTAGATAAGTTTCTTAAATTGATATATGTTGTACCGCCACCTTCAAAGAGATTGATAGCAAAATCCATGCCTATCCAAATAGGAATCGATCCAAGATCTTTAACGAGATGGATTGTAATAATAATAAAGAAAAAAATTTAATTCGACTAAAATTATGTATAAATTTTTTTTATAACATAAAACTCATAAATTTTTTTGTGGGGGAGGGGGGTTTGAGCCCAACCCCCTCCCAAACTAAATACATCCCTATGTCCAAATGTAGAGGTTGAAATCAGAACTTAGATCGACCCGACCCTCATATGTTGGAGGCCATGCAAAATTTGATATCGGGAGTCTTTAGTTTCAATGACCACTACGATTTTTTTTTTTTTTGGGGGTGTGTGTATTAATGAAAAATAATTAAAAAAAATTAAGAGATGCATGTCCATTGAATCTTCGGCTAAGTTCTGATTTATACCTCTATTGCGTAGGCCCTCAAAACTTAAATCAAGGTTCAAAAAAGAAGCTAAAATCTCATTTGCTACGTCGTCCAGACTTGTATTTTATGGAACGCACGCCTTTAGGCAGATAGATTGGAGATACTTGAAATAGAACATGAAAAAAAACAGGTCGTTTCGTTCTATCTTTAGCTTGAATAAGATGGAGGTAGGGCTTAGTTGTTACATACCCCCCATCGAAAGTGGGTCGTCTCAATCGTACTTCCAGATTTCTTTAGTTTATGTGGGTCCTCACTCTTTTCCTGCACATTAGATACATTGGCTTGCTATCAGTTCAGGAAAATCTTCGTCGACTAGAATCTAAAAAGTTGAGCATGTGTTGTTTCAACTTTTTCCTACCTAAAGTTAACTTTTACTACTCAACCACAGTCAAACTTAAAAATTAACCACACATGATCTCATCTCATGGTAACGAAGGCCAGTGAGCTAACACAAGAGAAATGTACCTTGAGACGAGAAATGTACCTTCACAGAAGGTCCAGTTTTGTTCTCTCTTCTTCCTGATTTCATACTCAAACCTTGATTATCATTCACATTCTCTTTTCCACCACCATTAGTCCTATTATGACTAGCAACTCCAACAATCTTCTTAGCTGTTAACGAGGTAGATACAGGAGCACGTCCATTGAACCTACGAGGCACCAAAACCTTTTCTTTTGAAGCTTTCTGGTTTAACCCCTGTTTGGACTTACAAATACTATCTCGAGCTTGAACAGATGGTGACCTATAAGTTGGAGCTTGAGACGTTTGCATAACACTGGATAATAACCCACTAGAGGATCGATGTGCTGTAGTTTTAGATGTAATGCTAGTTGAATAGTTTTCACCTCGACTGGAAGATGAAGATTTGGAACTGGTTTCTTGATAACAGAAACCAGACTCGAGTAAACCAGAGTTGGAATTTATGAGCCCTTTTAGTGTTCCATCTGACTGTATTTGTTTACCTTTGACAGCCTTATCCGATGTTGAGTTCATAGATGACGAGCTAAGGCTTAAATTTTTAACAGGATGAAGCTTATTTGACTCTGTGCTATTGCAGTGTGTGCCTCTTGATCTTGAGACTGATGGTGGAAGCCTTGGAGAAGATGAACCCTGCAAGCTAAAGCCTAAGTTTGCACAACCCTGGCCAGATAGAGGAAATGCAGAAATCAACTCTTGGGAAGAATATTGATGGAACCTGAAAATCAAGATGACAGTACTCAAACCAAGTAACTAAATCAAATTCCAAGTAAAACATATGAACTATTGGTTAAGCACTAACCTATGTTCGTTTTAATGTTTTTCTATCTAAAAATTAATTAACTTCGACTAATGAATCAAAGTAAACCTTCAATATTAACCACACATATAATACCATTGCTCATCATTATCCACACATCTCGTTTGCAACACTATTCAAGCTTATAAGTTTATCATGACATATGCTTAATATCCAAACATACTTACGGGTGGTTGGTGTGAAACCAGTCATCATCTCTGCAATGTAAATAGATAAAGGTAAAAATGGATTCAAAGTTAGTCGAATTCAAAGAATTGCATATTCTACAGAAATTTACTTGTCCTGGTAATTTGATTCACATTCCAGAGCAAGATCAACCCACATGGGAGCTTCAATTTCATCCTGAAAATTTCAATTGAAAAGTTAAAATACAATACAAGTACAAAGAGAACTTCAGTGGAACCAGAAAAGAACATAAGACGATAGTCCAAAATCCAGCAGTAAGAAGATGATCAGACGGTAAAAGACAGTATTTGGTTGCATCATGAAGTCCACTAATAAGGGAAATCCCAATTAAATCATATTCTGACTATAACCTAAATACCATCATCAAGTCGAAGCAAAAACACCATTCCAACAAAATTTCACATAACATTTCAATAAAAATCAAATCAACACAGCATCCATATCGAATATCGGTTTATCAAACGCCAAAATATGTATATGTGTTTGTATTAGAGATGTAAATATTAACAAACTAATCGAGATTAAGCAGTAACTTCAACAACGATTACTACTACGAATAACAGAAATAGAGGAGGTGAAGATACCAGAAAGGCCCAATGGTCGATAGATTTGGGGGTTTTCCTCTGTAGATTTTTGTCCCCATTTTTTATACCTGCTTCAGGGCTGGCAATTAAACGTTGAGGCGCGGGTTTCAATTTTACCATTTCTTTTGTGCTTCGGAGTTTATCTTTTCGTGAATACATAACGAAATTCAAGAATTACTGAGAAATTAACAGGATTTTGAATCGTCCATTCTGGTAAGTGTGAGACTCCTTTTGCCCCAAAATGAAAAGCACGAGGCTGTAGCGTTAGAATATAAGACAGGATGGGGAGGGGGGAGGGCGGGGGCGGGGGAAACAGGCAGTCGGTTGCTTTGAACTACTAGTCTACAAGAGCTTGTCTGGAGATTATTTTCAGAAGTTACTTTTTTTTCCATAAGGAGGAGCTATTTTCACCCCAAAACAAAACATTACAACCCCCACTTTTGTTTTTTTTTGGGGGAGAATAATAAACCATCCTCACTTTTTTTTCCCTCCCTCTAATAATACCACCAGAGCGTTTTTGCCAAGGTCGATCGAACGTGTTTGACTAAACAGGATTGAATGGCATACGAAAAAATGTCCCAACTCAATTTTCTTAGCAAAAGTTCCACTAATTTTTTAATGTAATATCAACTCATCCACATACAATTCCTAATTTCGAAAAATAACTCTAAAACATGCCCAAAAACTAGCAAATAAACAACGAAATCAAATAAAAAAAAATAACACTAGGTTTCATGAAATGTGCTTAAAATAATAGCAAAGTAAATTCATTTTCTCTCTCTATTGCTTCCTCTTCGCCCACCAAACGATTCACACGAAAAATTACAGCTTGTTACTCACTTTCCAAGGTTGTTGGAGCTTCGATGGAGGTTCGAGAAAGAGAAAAGAGTTTTGCAGTTTTGTTAGGGTAAAGGATAAAATTAGAATTGAGTGAGGTGCATTAAGTAAATTAGGTGCGATTAAAAGAAAATGGGTAAGTGTGTTAAGCAACTGGGGTGTATTTAGAAACTCGTGGAGTGCAAATAACCCCACCGTTTTCATTATTATTTTGAACTATAATTTTATTGATTTCACATTTTTTCAATCTCTATAATATTGTAATTATAAATTCAAAAATTATTTTCTTGAAGATCTCTCAAAGAATATACTAGATACGATAAAAATTATCTCTGACTCCACAAGACACTATATAGCACCCATATTGATACAAGATATGATGTGCAGACATACATGGTATACCACATCATACAATACACTGAAAGTAGTGAGAATTCTTTTTTTTTTTTTTTTTTTTTTTGTAAGCTCAGCACATCCAATTTTCTTCTTAGAAAATTGACTCTGGGAGATCTTTTTGGCATGGGAAAACCGGAAAAGAGCAATAGACATGATCATCCTACATAAGTGAGGCGACTTCACTCTAGTTTTTTTTCTTTTTTTTTTCCCCTTGAAGGAATCGGTCACATATCCTCATAAAATTGAAATTTTTACTTCTGGAAAGCCTAGTATAAAGCAAATTTATATCGTCAATCCTATCAAGAGGCAAATGCAATTTTTTCTTTTAATAATAATAGCTAAGTTTTCATTACTCGATCACAATAAATAGTAGAGATGGACACAACCATTTTTAGACTTCGAACAATAGGGATTTTGGACTTGAGCATCAAGGAAAAGCGTTAAAAAAATTTTGGATTTTGATGTAACTCTTTCTCTCTTCACAATATTTTTGTTGTGTTCTTTAAACTTATTTAAACACATTTATCAACGTACTGTCCCATTTAGCTAGATAACTCAAGTTATTATTCATATATTTCAAAAAAGTCAGATAGTAAAATATAATAAATAATTAAAATTTCTTTGCCCGAAAATAAAAATAGACAAAAAAATGTTAAGCATATATATGAACTATGGATTCTTGCAGTAACTCCTAAACTCTCATATGCATACATTTCAAAAAAGACAAGACAGTAAATAACAAATAATTAAAATTTGATTGTTGAAGTAACTCCTAAACTCTTATATTAATTAAATGAAAAATTATACCATCCGACAGCAATGCGGGGATAGCTCAGTTGGGAGAGCGTCAGACTGAAGATCTGAAGGTCGCGTGTTCGATCCACGCTCACCGCATTTTTATCCCATTTTTTCATGTACCCTTTTCAGCGCTCGAATCTGATTTCAATTCTTTTACTGCACAAATGCGTTCACCAACTTAAATTCGTTAATGATTTCGTGTTTATATGTCAATTTTTTTTTCCTTTTTTTAATTTTATTAATAGGAAACCAAGAAACCAATTATGCAGGTCATCTTCTTCTTTTTCGTGTGTGTATATAGATTATAACAAGTTCAATTGGATATACAAGTAAAAGGAAACACAATTGAATTATTTATTTTCTTGAGAGCTAATAACAAAAATGTCGATGCGGATAAAAGGATGAGTTGGAGATACATGTGATCTTTTGAGCCTTTTTGATTGGTTCATTCAAGTACACTAGCAGCAACCACAATATCCACATATGCAATCTCAACTCGTCATCACTAAATTAACACATAAAAGCAAGTGTCCCTCACAAGTTCATAACACCTCAGCTTCATTAAACTAACCTCAAGAAGAAATAGCAATCAATGGCTGCCACTGCCAGCTCTACCACTTTTGCTAAGGCCTCTCAATTCTTGGGCCAGCCCAAGAATGCTAGTCTTCTTAAGCATGTTGTAGCTATGGGAAAAAGTAGATACACAATTGTATGCTGTTGTTCTGCCCCACAAGAAAAATGTAAAATTTTTCAGTATAATAATGTATGAATGTGAATTTTGTTTTTTCTCGACAGCAATGATTTATGGTATGGACCAGACCGTGTTAAATACCTAGGACCCTTCTCGGCCCAGACTCCGTCATACTTGACAGGAGAATTCCCGGGTGACTATGGATGGGATACTGCCGGTTTGTCGGTTGATCCCAAGGCCTTCGCCAAGAATAGAGCTCTTGAGGTATGTACTTTACTTTTCTTTTCCGTTTTAAGTAACAACTCCAAATATGGTGCGAACTGCTTACACCAGATCTATAGTGTTTAAATAATATCGTCTTTCTAGATAGTTATTATTCTGAAAAGGGATTGGTTACTAGGTTATCCATGGCCGATGGGCAATGCTTGGAGCACTAGGATGCATAACCCCTGAGAAATGGGTTAAAGTGGACTTCAAAAAAACCAGTTTGGTTCAAAGCTGGTGCTCAGATCTTCACTGAAGGAGGACAAGATTAATTGGGCAACCCTAACCTTGTGCATGTTCAAAGCATTTTAGCAGTACTTGGCTTTCGAGTTGTTCTAATGGGACTTGTTGAAGGAGAAGGCAACAACCTCTACCCCGGTGGCCAATACTTTGACCCTCTTGGCCTAGCCGATGACCCTGTTACATTTGCTGAGCTTAAAGTGAAGGAAATCAAGAATGGGAGATTGGCTATGTTCCCCATGTTTGGATTCTTCGTCCAAGCTATTGTCACCGGGAAAGGACCTCTTGAGAATCTGTTGGACCACCTTGACAACCCCGTTGCTAACAAGGCATGGGTCTATGCTACCAAGTTTGCCCCTGGATCATAAATCCAGATCCATTTTCTCAGTGCAGTCAATTGTTTTTCTTGGGGTGTAATGTATGATAATGCATGTAGAACCCGTCAGTTATATAATACAACCATTGGTTTCTCAAAGTCATCGAAAACTATATAGCTGACATATGTGATAACAAATCAACCAATATGATCAACATGCGAAAAGAAAGCTAAGAGACAAGGGTAGAGTTGAGTGGTGGAGATTTGTGGATGTGATGAGATATGTGGATGTGATTAATTTAAGATAAAGAAAGAATGAATAAAAAATGGTTGGCCTAACATGCTTATGGACTGAGATGTTTTCCAGACTAAGAGCAAATTGAAAGCTGCTTGCCATTTCATATGAACAACACCTCTTCACTGGTTTTCAGATGAGATTTCTGAAACTACGTCATCAACATTGAACTATACACAAATACACTAAAACTAACCTAACTAGAGGAGGATGAAGATGGAAGTAAATCAAAAGATAACGCATTTTTCTCTAGTGAGTGAGATACTTACACTAAGCCTTCCAGTCAACAATAGCAGTGATTGGCTAATATACACACATAATCACTCCCCAAGTCTTCACCTCAAAGATTCTTCTACTGTCAAAGCCATTCTTAATAGAACAGAGAAGTGCTTTCGTGGATGAATCTCAAAAAACCTCAGAGCGAATTCACTGCTAGGTTTTTTTGCTTTTCTTTCCCCACCAAGATCTTCGATGTTTCTCAGCTTCAGAGTGACCTGATCTGATTGCTTTTGCCTTTGCTTCCTTTAGCCGAGCTTTGTAGTCCTTTTTCCAATATTCAAATCTGTGTTTTAGTTTTCTTAATTCATCAATGGTATTCACGGAAGGTGACTGCCCTGATTTGGACTCAGTAATTGCTCTTGCCTCATCCTCAAAAGCTTGTTTTCTTTGTTCAAACTCTTTTAACAGAGGATTGACTGCATTTAAACCACCATTAGTCTCCTGTATTGCCCCAAGACCTAAAACGTTGTAGTGAAATTTCACAGGAGTGCTACCCCCAGGAGTTTGTGTTCCAATAGATGTATCCTCAGAATCATAATAGCAAGGTGATGGGGAGCCATCATTTCTTCCATGTTGACCCACATTTTCAGCACACAGACTCTTCTTGGCTGCAGCTAAACTCATCTGCCATGTAAAACAAGTTTAAATTAGCGAAGCCACAGCTCCTTTATTCTCACCGGAAACCTTTTGTAAGTAAAAGTAAACTTTTGAGCACTTTTCGAATAGTTCATTTGTCACTTGAATGTGTGAGGCATGATTCCGGATTTATGGTATGGTACATGGAGGGCAACTGAACTTGAATGTGTAAGACGGAATTAGCACTTAGTAGATGAAAGATAGTTGCTAATCTATCTCCTATTTAGAATATCTGTGTGCATGGGATCATAGAAACTCACTTGTAAAGATACCATCTGCTTTTGCCAGACATCCTCCATTGATTTCATCTTAGCTTCATATTCTGACCATTGTGCCTCAAATTTTTGTACTTGATCTTTCAGAGATGCATTCTCCTTTTCCTTTCGCTCAAGGGTTGCTTCTGCCAGCAATACTCAATTTTGAAGTTCTTCAACTACAGAAGGTAACATTTCTCGTCGCATATCCTGCTCAGCCAATAAGATCTGAACTTCACAATCCAAATCTATTTCTGATTTATGGTTCAAGGAAGTGAATATTATTTACTTATTAAATAATCCCTTTTCTTTTATGGATTGGGTTTTGGGTGGTGGGGTGGTGGTGTGTGCAACACAGTCAATTTTCATTTCATAAAACATCCATGGCAGCACCTTTTCAAATTCCATGAAAGTAGACGCTTTAGAACTATGTTTATCTTTTCAGACAGCAACCTTATCAAAATGGCAGACCTTATTTACAATTTTTCTGTTATCTTTCACATGCGATCTATCATCAGAACTAGTTTTCTTTCCAAGAAACAACTTCATGAACACAATACCTTAACTTCTGACACCTCCCTATCTCCTTTCCATTTGCGATGATCTACATTTTTGGAATTTTGAAGCTCACTATATTTTCTTCTAGCCAACCATCCACGAATTCCTGTAGAAGAGAATGCATTAGTACTAGAACATGTTAAATATTAGTCACTCAACTAGCTAAAATCATAAAATGATGAATACAAACACTTGCCAGATTGTATTTGAACAACATGATCTTCTATCTTTTTGAGAGCAACCGGCTCATTCGACCCAAGTAAAGCACCATATTTTCTCCTGGAAATGTCACCACGAACAACTGCAAGAATATAAACCATCATCATAATCATCATAAAAGCAAATCGTTATTGCACATTTGAGGATCCATGCCAGGAGCAAGAGAACATCATTTCCGGATTTAACACCAGGCTCAACTAACGGTGGGGAATCTTTGGTGAAGGTTTCATTGAAGGGAAGGGTATATGATACTGTAGGCGAGCACTAATATGTCTCAAATCAAAGAGATTTGCTGATGTGGTAAGGATTTACTAAAACTGCACCTGTTTATATTTCCTTAAAAGACATATAGTTAATTTAGAAACCGTAAAAAAAATCCTATAGCAATCTGTCTTACATGACTGCAACATTATTACTCCTTCCATGAGCTCATGGAAATTTTGACAAGCCCGACTGCGGAAGCGCTTCTGTACCTCAAGTGCACCAATCTATGATTTATCAAAACAGGATATTAGATAACCAATCCAGAGGATTTTTACCTTCAGATAAGCCATCTACCAGAGTTTATCTAGCGGATATGGAACTGAAACACTAATGGTGGAGTAGATCTGAACTCCATGCAAAACTGATCTAGAAAGAGAATAATTCTAGGTGGTAAAGATCTGAATCATATTGGGGGGGGGGGGGGGGGGGGGGGGGAGAAATGATTATCAGATTTTTCGTTAATACAAGAAGACTCACAGTTTTAACTACTGATAACATTTTATATTTTACTTCTAAATGCAAGGGGAAATCATACTAGACTTCCAGCTGCATAAAAACACTGGAACCCAAGCTATTTAAACACCGAACGAAGAGGCACAGCTGGTCTATAATGAAATTCAAGACATATTTTCGAGTTTTCAGGCTTCAGGCGCCACTGTTCAAGATGAGCATGAGCTACTTGAAAAGAAGAAGAGGAAAATAAAAAATTAAATGAGAACAGAAACTCACCTGTCCTGCTCGGAAGTATAATTTTCTATAACCAACTTGATACATCTCAGGAAGGATACCAAGCCGCAGCAGAATGGTAACTGATGTACTTAAAGGATTTTGACATGCATTATTCTCAGGAAGTAGGCACGCATACCTGGAAATTATTAAAGAACATTTGAAACTATCCAAAGTAATCACAAGAAGTCAATGAAAAATAAATAAATAAATAAAATAAAAATAAAAATTCACCTTCTTGTGAATTCTTGATATGTCATCCGAGTAGGATATCCAAATCTTGAAATCCTCGCAACTTCTAGAATCCCACAGTACCTAAGCTGCTCTGACACCAGATCTTTCTCAAAAGTGCCAGGAAGCTGCTTATTGTTTGGTTTTATACATTGAATGAAGTGCAGTGTTGTGTTTTCAAGCTGCTGCATCAATCTGAACATCTGACTCTGGAAGCACAACAGCCATATAACATCATGCCAATGGTAATACAAAAATAGACTTGTGAAGGTCAATATACACTAAGGAATAAGGATTGGTTCATAGGTTTCAGTAATCCTTATCCTCAAAATCTAATATTTATGCTTTTGTTTCTTCTAATGTCATCTGGTTCCAAGTTTTCCTTTTTTTGTGGAGTGTAGGGGACCAACATGATAAAGAATATACACAGCTGTTAGATTTTTCACCTTAAACTTGGCGGCAACACTTTGCTTCTGACAAGCTGACATCCCCAGATGGATTGATGAACTTTCAGTTTTCTGGGATTGATTAAGCCATGTAGAGGCAAACAAACGAGGCAGTTGACCGGAGCATGATGAGAGTAGTTGGATCGTATCAGAATGCAATAGATATCTGTTCTTCTCCAAGAATTCACCAGTGTCGTAAAGGACCTAAAGAAATTGCTCAAGGGTTTCACAAAAATGTTCTTAAAATCTGCTCAATGGACAAAATCTGGAGTAATACAAGCAATAATTCATATTTGAGAAGAGGGGAAATGTTAGCATGTTGAACCACTTGATCTAAAAAGCCCAACACGTGGACAATTAATTCATTTTAAATGGGTGGTAGTGAGATTCAAACCGAGGACCTTTCGTGCTCCGATACTGTGTCGAACCACTTGATCTAAAAGATTAACTTGATAGATTGGTTCTATTGTAAGTTGGAACATTTCTCCAACCAAACTAAAAAGATTCATCAAACCAACTTTATGCGATAGCCTTCGACATTATCATTACATAGTGATATATCCACAACCCTTTTCTAATAGAGATGAACAATATCTGCAATGACCAAATTTGATAGGGACTATTCAAATGAGATTTGGTAGTTTTCCAAAGGTTATGTCAACATGATTGCTACACACACTTGTAAACCACAATATGGATGGTTATCAGACCATTCAAATCTTAACAGATCCGCACTTCTGTCTAATTTTTGAGTTGTTGAGTGGAAGCCATATTCTGCCAAGTTAAGACAGACACAAGTCAAACTAACCTCTCCAGCATAGTGGTGAATACTAAATGCTCCACCCAATCCTCCTTTAAAGCATGAGCTGGCACTCAAGTGCTGCTCCAGCTTTGTGGCAAAGGTCAATTCACTGGCCTCGGGGGAACTAGATTCTTCATCTAATAAAGATATTAGCCCAGTAGGTTTCTGTAAAAGAATTGCAATGAACATCACATTGACTGAAAAATAAATAAAATAAAATAAAATAAAAGATCTACTGTAACAGCATTAATATGATTTGTTACAAAAATATAAACCCATTTAAAGCAGATGAAAGTCATATCCCCTACTAAGTAACAATTAAACCTAACACATGCAGAGAGAAGTGTTCGTTGAATGTTCACTGAAACTTTTAAACATGAAAAATGCTCTAGCATTGCCTGGGAGCGTACAATAGATCTAAATTCACCGTGTCAAACAATAGAGGAAACAGGAGGATTAACTCCAGAATCAATCATAAAAACTCCGGATGGATGAAAGGAATTACCTTCTCGAAAAGATCCAAGCGATCTTGATTGTCTTCAAACTCTACTTTTGTCCAATCAATTCCATCTAATTCATACTCCTGAAATCAAAGAACATATTAGTCACTGTTTGCGCAACCGCTCAGATTTGATAAATGCATGTTAACATTTAGAGTTTAGTCGGTCTGTTCTGAAACTTCCAAGAAAGAAAACAGAAAATCCATGCACACAGGAAAGTTCACAAGAAATACTCCCGTGTTCCACAAAGATAGGCTTGTTTTTGTTATTTATCTATGCCTCATGATAGGGCTATATTTATAAGTGGAAGTAAATTTTATTTTCCCAACATTACTAATTACAGTTTCTTAATCTATGTGAAAATAGGAATAAGCCTATCCTCGTGAGATGGAGGGAGCAACACTTACGATGCCAGGCAGCTTACTATGCAATCATCTGCAGTCTGTATAAATTGATTTGCCTAGAAACTTTCTGCTATCTATGTATCACAAGGATAGCATGGTGTGGTGCTAAACGGCTGTACAACTAATCAAAGATGTTTACCTCTTGCTCGAGTTTGAAGAGATGTCGATTAAAATGTTGCTGGAGTCTCCCACTGGCATAATTTATGCAGAACTGTTCGAGACTATTTTTCTGGAGAGAAAAAAGAATGAGCGAGACAGTCATGGCATATTATAGATATCACTAAGAGATCAAACAAATCACCTGGAATGACTCAAACCCATAAACATCTACAATACTTATAGACCTCCCAATATGATGATTTCCCATAAGTGATTTATTGATTTCTTCGGCAACCCAGTCAAACAAACTTGCGTAGATAAATTTTGCTAGTGAGTCTCTTGTCTCCATTGCCTGCATTGGATATAGCACCATTACAATGGTAAAATGTAAACTGGCCAAGTGAATTGTAAATAAGCACGTGCAATATGTACACAGGTAAAACCATTTTATGCACCTGCTGTAGAGTATGCTTTTTCACAACATTATCCGTACTGGCTTGTATTCTACTTGTAGATAAAGTCAGAATTAAGTCCTCTGTACTGCAGCCTATTAAGCTACCAGCATTGCTAACAGCTGTAGATAAAGAGGAAACATTCAAAAAAGTTCAGCCAAAGCATCTAACCGCAAGTAATCACATAAAGAAGTATATAACCAAGCTTAAACAAATAGAAAGATGTAGAATACTTCACAAACAATTCAACCATAATGAAATGATAAATAAAACCGAAGATTAGTTGGGAACGTAAGGGCATGGAAGAGAGTGAATAAGTAATATCTGTATGAAGAGTAAACAAAACAACCAAAAAAGGAAAACTACATTATTATTCATTAAGGGACATCTGAAAAAGGAGTTGAGAAAAAAGAGCAACTAAAAACTCCTTGGGCTACATCAAAAGTTCATAATAAACTAAGAATAAAAATGATTTTGAATTGAAGACATAAACATGATAAGTAATTATGTTGAGATGCTTGCACCATTCCCTTTCACCCCACACCTCCACCCCATCTCCCCCCTCCCAAAGAAAGGGATTCCAGTACTACTAGTTTTCCAGAGGAAGAGCTATGTCTTCGGAACCCATGAACACAAATTGACTTTATCCAGTGAATCAATTCATTTACCCTACTGGCGTATGTCACAAAAACCACAAGCTGCATATATAGCAGAAATGAAAACTGAGCACAATGTGCCATTAAAGTCATCAAATAACATGAGATTGATTAGGAGAACGTATGCATGCCAAGGAAAACAACAATCTGGTAACTGGACTGTACGTGTGATCTTATGTAACAACATATGGCCTCATTTGGCAGTTCATTGAGAATGATGCTTGAATTGGTTTTCTCCTCCTAGCTTAACATATCCCTCAAACATCATCAGCTACATAACAGCTGACCCATAACAGTTCTGCTGCTCATAGTAAGATCTTATTTTTCAAATGTCAATAACATAAAGGAAAACCAAGAGCCACGGAGCATCCAAAGGAGAAATGAGGTGGACCTTCATCTACAACCACCTCGATGTGGTTTTCTGTGTCCATCACATGAAAAGATATGTTTCCCAGCCACAAAACTGCAGCAAGCATCTCAAATGCATGCTCCTGATCTTCTTGACAAATTCCGACACTATTTAAGGCTTCCTAGTGAAACAAAACCATTATGGAATCAACATTATATTGTAACAAGGAGATACATAGATTACAACAATAATTTTCAAAAACTGGGTAGAAACACAGTCTTTTTTCTTTTTTTCTTTTTATTTTTTTATTATTTATTGAACAGCTTTCCTGAGTGCAGGTTACTACAATCGCCACAGTGTTGTAAGTTATTTTGAATTTCAAAACGATGAGAGCTGATAACTGCATAGTCGGTGCAAAGTGCAAACACATATCTACTTTCTTAAATTACCACAAGGCTGTGAAACTTCTGAGCATCGTCAACATCATTGATAGTCAAAAGCAACCACTCTGGATGAGATAATTGTAATCAGATGCCATTTTTAACCTCAATCTACCTGAAATAAAACCACATAAACGACCTAGTCAAACAACAATAACGCAGTAGATTGAACATCGCTATAAAATAAAGTAGAAGATGTCTCTCTACAAATATCAGAGTACTTGGCAGAGAGAGAGAGAGAGAGAGAGAGAGAGAGAGAGGATTGATTTCTGGCAAGTGTTTATAATCGTCTATAAATTATAGCCAAAAGCCAACAACATTTTAATCAAGAAGAAATCTATCAATTTCTTTTGATCTTCATTTGGGTTACATAATTTTCAATGACGAAAATTCCTGGATGGTATTCTGAACTTCTTTACTGCTCAAAATAGAATTATAGTAACATTTTCTCTACAAGTTTCATGCATCATATAACACAATAGTAATACAAGACACAGGCTCCAAGTCAAACCACCCTATCAAATTCCTGGCAAAACGTAAATTATTGGGAGGCAAGGCAAGAAAAATAAGGAGAAACACCATCACAACAAAGCAAGAGCTGAAAGCAAACCTCTAAGAGCAGAAGGGGCCCCCCCACAGAGCTGGTAGAATATATGGTATGACCTCTCTCCATGGGCCAGCCGAACCACTCTCGACTGCTCCAGTAAATTTTTTGTTTTATTTTTCAAACTTTAGTCACATAAGGGGTGTAAAGTTGAAAAAACCAAGGACATACGAGCAGAAAAGGAATACCAACCTTTTCAAGTAGGACTACACCATCATTATAGGAGACATCGTTTGCCATGCATAAGATTTTTAGAAGTCAAGGTTAGTCAACTAGGAGACAAACACCAAACAAAAAAGAACGCTGACAAAATTCATCTAGGAACATGCAAATGCACTTATAAGTTTGTATTTTAGCACCACACATATTTCCCGTGGCACTGAAATGAATTTCAATAAACTTCCCCTGCAACAAATCGAGAACATGTCGGAGCCATTCACATAAATGCCTATTTGCTAAGAAGATGCAGCATGCATATCATTGTTGAACCAAGGTAGAGTAGGTAGAGAAACTCACAAAACGGCTGGAGTTATTATTCCTGGATGTTTTAGCATTACCAAATGCCTCCAGTATGCAACTTGTCTGGAGCACTGCAGACTCTATCCCACCCGGACCTCCACCAACTGAAGCCAAGTATTGCATTGCAATCTTGGCAGTTTCAGTTTTACCAGCGCCACTCTCCCCACTACAAATAAGAAGCAGAAATTACTTGTTTTTCCTCGAGACTATTCCAAACTAAACCTATATGTTCAGTTAACTTTTATTTTTCTATAAACTTACTTCTAAACCCATGTTCAGTTAACTTTCATTTTTCTATAAACTAACTTGTAGCTTGAATAGCAGTTGAGACCACAAATTGTGTAATAACGAGTAGTCGTTTAAAATGTGTGGTTAATATTAAAGTTTGACTTTAACTGATTAGTAATAGTTAATTTTTAACTATAAAAAAGTCAAACGAATACAGGCTTAATATACACGAAAAGACAGAGTAAACATACAAATCCAATGGAAACTTAACAAGACAAGGAACAAAAATGAAACATTAAAAGGGGAACATTGATATGAAATTTAAAGGAGATAAAGAAAACTTCATACACACCTTATAATAATAGACTGATTTATGTCATCTGCAAGATTCACAATTGACACAAAGAAAATTAGGGAGCCTTCAAAAAGTGCTATATGAACAACAAGGACCCTATATCCAAAATTAGTTTAAGAGCTTGTTTGGAAAATGCCTATACACAATTTTCTTATAAACATATAGAAGCAAGTGGTGGAAAAGTGGGTAGTATTTGTGGTCCTATGAAATGTGCGGTAAAAAGTGGTCTATCACTTTCCAAACAAGCTCTGGTAATTCTATAAGACCTGTGATCATTTTATTGTAGGCAGTCTCAGCAATAGCATACACATGAGGCCTGTCTGAAAGCTTTTCTCTGTAGGCCGTAACACAATCATTTCCATAAATGTCCACATCTTTTAAGGGATTGACTGCTATTAGCACAGGCCCAGCTTTACTCTGAGAGAACGTAACAAGAAATAGTTCAAGAACGAGAATGGAGAGAGAAAATTCTTAGTGGAGAATAGTAGAATGAATGTCAAATCGGTGCATACATATATCATGTCTCGAGAATATCTGTATTGAAGGTTGTGAAGAACTGAAGGTCTGTTCAAATAACTGAGCTGTATAAGATCATCCACACCCTCAAGAATATCTGGATTTGCAGGTAACAGCTCCACAGTGGGCACTGTAACAACCTGTAGTATAAACAGAGCGAGCACATCACTGATCTTGAGTTTCTCAGCTTAATTCTACATACTGGAAGGAGAAAACTAAAGATACAAAAATTGAAACTTACACTTCCATCAGACAACAAAACTAAAGCTTTGTCTCCGTCAGTTGACTGTATAGACCCTGCCTCCCATAGCCCATTTAGACCCCGACACCAGACACAAAGTTTCTGAAACATAATGTGTTTGAAAATGAGGACTTTCTGACAAAGGCAATCTTTCTTATAAAATAATGACAATCCAATTATTACTCAGTAATATAAGCAAGTAGAATCTTTGACCCAATATTATACCTTTAACATGTAATTTGTAAATTGTAAGTATTAGTTTAAACTGTTCAAGGCTACAGCCTAGATGCAAAATTGTCATTTCATAGATTGACCCAAAAAGTTGTACATCGGTCAAATGCTTGAGCATTCAAAGGTACATCTCAAACCAATAACATAGAGAAGTTCAGCACATAAGCAAGTGAACAAGACCAAGTGGACTGCAGGGCAAGCTGCACAAAGACTTTAGCTGCCTAGGTCACTGGAAAAGACTTTAGAAGACACCATTCCTAAAAACTCCCAAGTTATATGATTGATCAAGCTAACTTTGAGAGGTCTCCACATTTCCAATCAAGAAAAGCATAATATACATACAATTTTGTTTTTATTACAAATTTGAGCATAAATGCAAAAACCTTGAACAATGAGATGACATGCCATCGAGTCTCAGTTGTGTTCTATTGGTCGCTATTAAAACCATAACTTCATAAGTAATCCCTTTTTAGTATTAGTCACATTTAATCAAGCAAGAGAAACCACAACCTATACCACTCAAATTAAACAAACTCTGACCACATTACTTACCTTCTCAGTGAAATACCCAAGGTTCTCATCCGACTCAGGCCCAAATTTCACATTTTCAGAAACCACAACATAAGGTGATTCACCTTGATCCATTTCCTTAATCTTTTTAGCCACAAAACTATTACATTTGGACCCTTTCATGTCATCCTTCTTTATATTAACATTTGATGAGCATTTTGGCAGTTCTGAATCTCCAATTTTAAAATTTGGCGGCAGCAACCGCTTGGCAGACGGAAGCCGTTTACGAGAGGTAGCTCTTGGCCTGACTGGCAGGGCCGGCGGCATGTCTTTAGCCTTCTCCACCTCATCCCTCTGCCGGAGAGACTCCAACATTTCCTCCAGGGAGCTGCGGGCTAGTGAGCTTGGAGACACGGACAGCATTGTTTCTAGCTTGTGCTATGAAACCTTAAACTCAATAACACAAATCAGAAATTATACCAGTTGTATGCGTGCTTGGGATTTCGAACAATTTCTCTCTGGCATTGTCCGAGATATGAGGCTAAAACCCTATTCAAAATTACAAGTCTAAGAAATTCTAACCATTACTCCTTAATTCGGATGCGAAGGTAGACGCAATTTTCAGGAGAAATAGAAAGCGGGATTCAACCAAAGAGATAATTTTTGAAATTGAAAGAGGAAAGTAACCCAAAACTCTTCAGCTGGTGCAGGGTTTTTGATTTTCGTGAAAGCACAAATTGAAGGAAAAAGCTACTTTTTTGAAAACGATTTGAAGCTGTGTTTAATGGTTTAAACCAGGTTGATTCAAAGTTTGATTGTCGACGAAACAAAGGAATACAAATTCATCATCATTTTATCAAAAAATAAGACTTCAACAGAAGATCTTAGGTTTCCTTAAGATCAACAAACAAAAAGGAGAATAAAACTTCTTTACAAGATATGGAAACTACAAAAACAAGTGAGATAATTTGAATCAATTCCGGGGAGCGAAGTGGAAACCGTTGCGATCTATAAGCAGAAACAATTTAAATTTTTGAGCGAGGAGAAGAATATGCATTAATTGAGTCTAGAGGCATGTATGTAATTTTAGTTAGCGTGCGGCTAAATACAACCCATTTTCCTCTTTCCGCACCCACATAAAATCGATAAATTTAGGGACAAAATTAACCCTTCAACAAAATGACGAATAAACCTTGGGGCATGTTTAGGTTCGACCGAAGATTGCCGAACGTCCAATTGGATATTCGGCCGAAGATTGCCGAACATCCTTGTCGATATTCGGCCATATATAGCCGAACATCCGTAAGGATGTTCGGCAAAAACATGGCCAAATAATTTGGCCATATTTGGCCAGTAAACTCTTTTTTTTTTTTCAAGTTCTTTTAAGTGTTTTTTTTTTTTTTTGTAATTGCTAATAATTATATTATTATTTATATTTAATAATAATCACATATTACTTATATTAATTAATTATTTATAATAATTATTTATCCATATCAATAAATTTTATATTTATATACTTATCATAAAAATTTTTATGATAATTGTAATTTTAAAATTTATTGCAATTAATATTAATTATATATAATAATTTTTTGGATTCTTATTTGTGTAATTAATTGACTATTATTTTGTATCATAGTATTTACGACCAATAATTTCCAAATGTGACCGGACATCAGACAATTATGTCCAGCCATGTTTGGCCCAATATCAATTAGCTTTTTTTCTCACTAATTTATTATTAATTAATTAATTATTAATTAATCATTTTAATTAATTATTTATATTTAATAGTAATATTTATTTATAATAGTTGTTTATTCATATTAATAAATTTTATATTTATACTTATTATAAAATAATAATTGTAATTCTAAAAATTATTGTAATTAATATTAATTAAATATAATAATTTTCATATAATTTTTCTAATAGCTTTGAAACAAAATGCCATAGATGATTAATGTTCATTTTCATTATACATTGAGACAACTAAATATAAGATTTTGTAATATGTGCGAATTGGTTCTAAATATTCTCAAAAAAATTTCATTTCGAATAATGGCCAATTAATTACATAATCGAGAATTGAACCAAAAATTAATTATTATGTTTAATTAATATTAATTCTTATAATTTTTAGAGTTACAATTATTATTTTTATAGTAAATATATAAAAAAATTATTAATATAAACAAATCAAATAATTATTATCATAAATAAATAATTAATATAAGTAACATGTGATTATTATTAAATATAAATAATTTTTTTATTAATAGCCATTACTTGTAAACACAACAAAAAAAAAAAAAAAAAAAAAAAAAGAGAAAAAGGCTATGAACAATTTAGTAGGCAAACATGGCCTTACCCATGAGTGGGATTTGGCCAACATTGGCCGAATCCCACTCATGGGATTCGGCCATGCTTGGCCGAACTCCCAGAGTGGGGTTCGGCCTATGTTGGCCGAACCCCGCCATGGGATTTCGGCGGCCTTTGGTCGAACGGCTTTTTGCGTGTTCGGTGTACCAGTGTCGAACATCTTCTTCAGAGCCCTCCATCGACGCTTTTTTCCCCAAAAATTACTCCATTTTTGTACTTTACCATCAACTCATCTATATACCATTCCTAAATTTCAATGGAAACTTTAAAATATACTGCCCAAAAGGGGCATCAAATGAAGATGAAGCTAAATTTGGCAAAAAAAAATAATATTAACTCATATTTGTCTATTACTGTTGAATTCTCCTAATTTGCCTTGGAAAAAACTTCATTTTGAGCTTTAGTATTGCAGATGGAGTTTTGCAGTTGGAGTTTAAGCTTTACCTTACTTGTTGGGCTAACGTAGGAGAGAATGGTGGAGGTGCGTGGTCCAGTCAAGAGAGAAGAGAAATGGTGTGGGTGTGGACTGTTTTTGTTTTAAATGGAGAGGGGGTAAAATTGGAAAGGGGTGGGGTGTGGAGAGTAAGTGAGGGTTGAATTTAACAAAAAGTGGTGGTGTATTTAGAATGTGGGTGTAAAGAGAATTTTTTGGGGTGTATTTAGCCACACCCAGATAGCGGATAAAACTCGGAAAAAGTCGTGTTCTTAATTTGGTATTTAATTTTGGGATGAGAATACGTCTCATTCTTTACTCAATACACCCTCTCAAAAATATAAAATGATGATTTTATTCATTCTAAACACACTTTTTTTTTAATTAATTGATTTGTTAATTGTGTTCAACGGAAACTGACCGACCAATCTAAGGCCCATCCATTCAGCTGTTTGACTAGTGCAGAACGAATAAGAGGGGGGAAAAAGGGAACATCTCCAAGGGTGTTCAAACTGTTTAAATTGGACACTCAACAGGTTGAACCGCAATTTGCTGTAAAATATCCCAAGAGTGTTCTTTTGTTGCAATTTGTTGCCAGAAAATGACATCTTCTTCCTTGGTCGGGTGTTTTATAGTCGCCTTTTTTTTTTTTTTGCTTGTCAAAGGATAAAATATGAATATTTTGGAAAATGGGTGTGGCGTGCTTTTAGCCTAAGCCTAATTTTGCTCGAGTTTACTATTTTAGACATGTTATGTTACTACTCCTTCTATTTTTCAGTGGACTTTCTAAATTCTCTTTGTAATTTTCATCACTTTTTTTAAGAAGAAAAATAATTATAAGATAATAGTCAAATTATAGTCAGTGTACTAATAATTCCTTCTTCTTTTTTTTTTGTTATTTTGAATCAATAATTCTTTTTGTGAAGTTGTTTTTTTTTTTTAAGATTCAATCTATTATAAATTGATGTAATTCTGTTTCTCACTCTACCTAACGCAACTGAAAGGGTGATAGGGAGTGATTTTTAATAATTTTTATATATTTTTAATGTAAAAGAAGAGAGAGAATGTGTGAAATTGAATGGTGGAGATTTGTGGATGTAATGTGATGTGTGGATATGATTGATTTAGGGTAAAGAAAAAATATATAAAAAAGTGGTAAAAAAATTTAAAAAGTGTTCCCAATCATGGTTTGAAACAAACTCGGGTAATGGTATTTCTAAGTTGAGGTGAATAGTAATAGTAATGTAATATTAATTGAATTTAAGATAATAAATTAATTATTGTCATGATAAATAAGCAATTACAATTAATATTACGGTGAATGATCTAATGCCAACATGTTGGCAACTTATGTTGCCAACATGTGTGACGTGGCGCCCTCACAGGGCGCCACATCACCGGCCAAAATTTTTTTTTTGAAATATTTTTTTTAAAATTTTTTTTTGGAATCTACGTCAAGTGAGATGTATAATACATAACTGTCCCCTGATGGTGGGGGGTCTCACCCGGCTCTATCTTTTTTTTCCTCCCGAAAATGGGGGTGTTGGCAACTTATGTTGCCAACGTGTTGGCAACAGAACGGGAGTATTAATATTACTACTACGACGAAAAAGTTATACAAATATTCTTTGAGTTGGAGTGTCAAAAATAAATAAAATATATGTTGTTACAAAAATATTTTTAAAAAATTAAAATTATTTTTTTCTTAATATAATGGCCGACATAGACTCTTAGGGTGTGTTTAATCCGACGAGATTGGATGGAAAGGAAAAATATTTTCATTAAAAGTTTGCAACTTTGTGTTTGATGTGCATGATTCCGTAGTATAGTCACTACGACTATGAGCTTGTTTTCTATTAAATCCACTAAAGATGGGATCCGTGGAGGAGATAACTGTTATTTTACCAAGTACACAGAAATTCATTTTCTTTTCTAAGTTTTGCAATCATAATCCCGTGGAAAATAAAAATATTTTCTAACACAAATTTCCTACTCCGTGTTCGATCAATTCCACATAAAATATATTCATTAAGGAAGGTGCTTTCTTTTTTCTAGAACTAGAATCTCTGAAATTCATTTTCATTCTCGATTTTACAATTAAGCACCCCTTTAAAAGAATTATTGTTCGGATTAAAAGGGTATTTTTAAATTCGTTTACGCATTTCTTGAGATTTTCATTTCTACACACTCATTTTTATCAATGTATTCTCATTTCAATGATGGAACAGAAAAACTAAAAAGTTTGAGTTTCATATAAGTATAACATTACTACTAAAATGTAAATAAAAATATATCCCAACATTTTGAATGTCAATTTGGCAATCTTGGTGCTGGTCCGAAAGCTTTGTCAGTTCTAGGGTCAGGACAAGTCCAGAAGTGGGGCGATGCAACCCGAGACCTACGAACTGTCGCACAATATTCCCCTTTGATTTTTCGTCTTAATGATGTTATGTGGAAGAACTAGAATGCATAAATAATTAATGTTGCAACGGTGAAATAAGTGATTTTTCTTTTTATTGTAAAGGCTAGGTTCGACTTAATGTTGAAAATTTCTGAGAGCTTTCAATGAAGTTAAAAATCTTAGTTAGAAAAATATATCATTCATCCGTTCAAAACAAATTCAAGGCAAAACATTCCATTCCGTTCTTTCCTTTAAAAAATTTAGAAAACAATCGCAGGACAAAAAAAATTCCATAACCCGACTACATTATCCATTTGACTAAATACTTTTTAAATTAATTAATTAAAATTATTATTATTATTATTATTATTATTATTATTATTATTATTTTGGTGTGGAAAGCCCATTCGACAAAAGTTGGTTTGCCTCATTAGTAAACAGAGACAAATATCTTGTGTTGGCGGATAAAATTGTAATCTCTACCTAACATACCCTTTACATCTGGTGTTGGGCCATATAAATATATGGATTGTCAAACTCATGAAAAAAATTTTTGTTGCTGATATAAAGACATCTTAGGATACGCATATATAGATAAATACATGACCCGTCTTCTTTTTTATCGGGGAAGGTGGCGTCAATTCACTCATTCATATGTAAATACTTTAAAATATCTATATATAGGGCTTGTTTTATAGGTAACAATTTTGATTTATTCAAAAAATATGTTAGATGTATGATTAAAAATTTAAAAAATATATTAAAAAATATAAAAATAATTATACAAAAGATTGAAAATAGTGAGAGGGAAAAAATTAATAAAAATTATTGAGAATTTATATTATAAAAAACAAGCCCATAAACAACAATCCATAACTAGTCAAATCCAACAACAAAAAGGAAAATAAATCAATAACAAACAATAGAAAAGGGGAGTGTTAATTGACTTATAATCCTAAAATATTTGCAGGTCTCCATATAACGGTAACGTGGGCCCCACTAAATGAGGAAATCGACATGCACAAATGAGTGATACTACATAGACATTTGAAATTGACATTGTTAATGTGACACTTTTTCATTGGATGTTGTAAATCTTTATTAAATGATAATTATATCAACACACCATCATCATCCAATGACAAAGTGACACATTAGAATGTCAATTAATAATGTCAATTTCAAATGTCCATCTAGAATTATTCTGCACAAATAGGTGAGTCAAATCAATAGCAAATATTTTGAACAAATAAAAAATTGGCCCCCCATCATGGCGTGCCTAATCCCCGTTCTATTGGAATTTAGCTTTTGCTTGGCTTCGTATATCACATTATTGGGTGCTCCCATACTCGAATTATTTTTTCTAAATTACGTCCTTAGTATCCCAAATGGTCAATTACCTATACATCAACGACCAATATAAACAGTGATAAAGACTATGAGATACATAAATAATACTCACTTCGACTTTCACACAATTTAAGAAAAATAGAATTAATATTATTGAAAAAGTAACGTTTTGTTGTATTTTTTCAAATATGCCCCTATATTTAATAATGTTAATACATCTTCATTAATAACAATGCATATTTAATAAGGGTATAATAGGAAAAATAAAAAAACTAAATATACATAAATAGAAATAGGATTATATTTTTGGAAGGATTAAAATGAAAAATGGGACTATCTTTGCGGGACAGACCAGCAAATGCATAATCTATTATGTTGAGACAAAAATCTTTTGTGTTCTTGTCTTTTTTTTTTTTTTTTCAATAATAATTCCTAACATGCTCGAGGTGCTAGCAAAAAAATTAAATGAAAGGTTTCTGGGAAAGCAAACCACGAGGCCATGATAACAACGAACGGTGGCATATGTTAGAATGATGAATACGTGAATGAAGTCTGAACCCCAAATGATTGTCACCAAAAATTCTTGTCGGATAGGTGGATACGTTGATTATTCCTATTAAAGTAGATCCATTAGTTTAAGACAAATTAAAATTGGCGATAGAAAGGAAGTGATAAGTACCCTTTTTATTTTGAATAATTATGTCTATTCCCATCAATGTAAATTACGCCATATTTACCTTTATTAGCTTATCAACTTTTGTATTTACAACATGCACATAGTTTTTAGAAGTGGGTTTTTCTTACAGTTACGGAATAAGGGACAGTCGTTTGTTTGATAGAGATTATTTGAAATAATAATAATACTTTTTAAATGTGTGATTTAAAAGTAAATAACATCTTAAAAAATATTACATAATTATTAAATCGACATAATGAATAATTAAAAATAATGATAGAGAAAAAATAGTAGTAATATTTTTGAATAAATTGTTGTAATGAAAAAATCTGGGCAGCTGCGATCGATTGGGGCCTGCCTAGAATAATTATGAGTTGCTATGCCATTTATAAACATTTATTATTGCATCTCGGAGATATCCTATCCTGTATTCATGAAAGTATTTTTAATTTAGAGAGCAAAATTTTCATACCAAATGATGATTCCCTATTTTAACTTTGCATTTTGCTGTCTTAATTTCTAAAATCATTTTTACTCCAAAATATAACACAATCTTTTATATATGTTACTAAGAAATAATTTCAATTCGTGAGTTGAATATCTAATGGGTATTAAGATCTACAATATTCATATGCCTTAATCATAAATAACAAGACATAAGATTGTTCAATGTGAACTTCAAAAATTTACATTTAACTAATTTCTTGTCTTTACAAAATTATTGTCTATTTTATACATGCACCAAATTATTAGGCATTTGATTATGCTATTTTAATTTGATCCCACTACTTTAATCATATTATTCGTTCAATTTTAATTCAATTATATACTTTCATAAATACCCGCCAGTACTATTTAATCACTTCAAAGTTATATATTATATATCACATACTCTTAAACTAAGAAGTGGTGGGGATGATGAGATGCGGGGATAATAATAAAGTGATGTGAAATGTATGGTAGATATTGATATTTGATTTTGACTTTTAGTAGTAAATAACTTTTAGGTAAAAATAAATTAACACGAACACGTGCTAAGTGCTTGCTAGTGTTCAAATATAAGAAAATAATACATGATTTAAAAACTCATTTCTAATTATAATTACATATACATTTGGTGAAATCCATAATTTCTTTTGCTTTTAAACCAAGAGAATTTCTATAAAATCTACAACAAGCAAGCGCATAATATTGTAAATTTTATCATATTGTGGTAGAAAACACACCTACCAGGCTCACATATACTAAAACTCGTATTCAGCCTATCCTAAGAGTTTTCAAATAATATTCTATAAACATATTGTTGTAAATAAATGCAACTCCATAAAACGAAAAAAAAAAATCTAAAATTGTCATTCAAGAAGCATGAAATGATCAACAAAGTGTTATATAATTGATAGATTTAAATGAATCTTAATGAAAGATAAGAAAAATAAAAATACGAGACAAAGAGTCTTCTTTGGAAATGCAAATAAAAATAAAATTAAAAAGAGAAAGAGAGGGATTTTAGGGTGTATTTGATTGCAAACCCGCAAAATGGTTTGAAGGAAAATATTTTCTGGGTAAATGAATTCCGAAAAAAGGTTTTCCAGGAAAAATAGTAGTTGTAGGTGTTTGATTGGATTAATTTGAAAGTTGAAAAATAATGTTATTTTCTTTATTTTTGTGTTTTTTATGAAATTTAATCATTTTCCTTATCTTTATGGTTAAAGTAAATTATTCATTAAAAAAAAAAAAAAAAGGGTCAAACTTTTTCCGGAAAATAAAAACCACCTCCCCCAAGGAAAACGTTTTCTTCGAAAACAAGGAAAATAACGAAAATCGAAAAAAAGGTGGAAAACTTTTTTTAAGAAAAAAAGTGCAATCAAACAGCAACGGGTAGAAAAAAAGGGTTGAAAAACTCATTTTCCAAGAAAAAAAGTGTGAATCAAACACACCCTTGGAGCCTTTTGAAATGAAAAGAATTGAACCTATAAATTATAGCATGTCACTATGGAATACGACAATTAAAAATGACTAATGTTATTCGAAAACTTTGACGGAAGTCTATCAACTTCTGCTAATTATGCAAGTCTATTCTCCAAGGAAAGCGACTTCAACTTGAAAAAGGAACGTACAATTATAGTGCTCAAAATTGAAGTTTATCCCAATTTACAACACTAGATAAAAATATTGGCAAAAGTTTGACAGGCCTCCGCAGGCTCATAGATGTCATCGGAAAATTTTCAAAATTACCGGAGTTACCTCTCCTTGTGTAGATTCTAGATCTGATCCCGAATTTTAAAACGGAGATCTAACGGACCCTCAAAATGGTTCGAGAGTTCCTTAATTAAGGAATGCTCGATGGTGCTTGAAAATCCTCCCTAGATTCCAAAAAATATATTTTTTTTCTCTTTTTTCTCTTTTTCTTTTAATAAAAAAAAAAAACTATCTCAACTCGAAAATGAATTAGGCCTATCACTATTGAAAGAGAGATCACTTATTTGTCTGTTCAGATAGCTAACAGCAATCTACGAGTATTATAAATTAAAGTGCCTATGTGTCTATACGGAGAAAAGGTAGCAACTAGTAAAAGGCTATGTCATTCTATGTTATTGACACCAATTGTATCTAACCTGAAGTGACCACGAGCTTCCTTATCCAGCCAAAACTTTGGTCGAATTTGGAGAGAGCCAGTAAATTTCATTTTGTTTCAAGATTCCTTTTGTTAGTGTCATCTGGAGTTCCAACCATGGTATATGTTTTGCCAATTGCCATTGTGAATGTTCATGCAAAAGAGACATTAGACATTAACATGTAAACTACTACTACTACTACTACTAATAAGAGTATAGGCTGGTTCTAAAAAATTTATCCGAACGTTGCCATCTCAAATGAAAGGTATAATGTTATAGTTCGTTGTTTATGGCCTTAACATTATTTAGATTACCTCCCCGTTGAACCATAAGCAAATATAGTGGCGTTAAAACCTTGGACGACCAAGATATTGTTGAATGAAGACTCTCTTGTAGACATCCTGAATAAAAACAACACAGATTATTTATCCAAGTATGAAAAACCCAAGCATATATCGCCACTATTTTCAATGATTATCAAAGGACCTTTTAAAATTCGAGGAAATTAGAAAAATGATGCCTAGAGCTACTTCCAAATTTAAATCTAAGCTTGCAACTTGACATTGAAGTCTGAGCTTTTGAAATATGAGGAAATATTACAATCCATATGATCATCATGCCTACTTCCCAGAACAACAACAACCAAAAAAAACAAAAAAAGAACAAAAACTACCCCTTAAAGAGGATCAGCATGTATCAGATGGCGGCTTTTTATCATACGCAAAGTGTATGTAACAAAACAAAAAATTGGATCGGCACTTGACGGGATTTGCCAATACTTCCATTTCCAAAATAATGAAATGCAAGAAAATTAATTCTTATTTCAATGGATACAACCAATCAAACGCAGAAAAATATAGATTAGAGGTTTCAGTACCATCTCAGCAGCAAAAGATGTAGCCTGAATATGATGACTTCTTTCCTATAAACTCTTCTGCAATCTACTCATCACTTTCCCCAGGTACTTGGCTCCATTTTCTGTTGATGACATTTAGAGACCTGAGGTGTGGAGCCCCACATTGAAATTCTTTAAACTACAAAAGCTTGAAATCATTCGGTTCATCTCAATACCAAATCTAAACGAATTATATTCATATAAAAACAAATCCAAAAACAAAGTGTTGACAACAAATAATTTCCCCCTGCCTATCTGTTTAGGCTTTCACGAGCAGATAATTGTTCATTTGAAGCTAGACGGCTGCTAGCCTCCCTTAGCTCAGCTGCCAACAATTCCATGTCCCGTAGGAAGCTAGGAAGCTGTGCTTCTTCTCAGTTGATTACCAATGACTGCAGAGTATAGACACTAAAGAAGAATATAAATTAATCCGTAGTATAGAATCAATAGAATTATAATTTTCCTCAAATAACATGGGGCAAATCTGATAGATGATAGAAAATCACTGCACGCAATGGGAGAAAATCATCGGAATAAGGAGATGAATGCATGGCCTGCGAAGTCACATCAAATATATCGATTAGGAGGAAGATATCACGGTGGTCACTGGCGGTGGAAGATCAATTAGGAGACTAGAATGCAATTGTTTTGGAAGATTCGCTCTGATTTGGGATGAAGACTATTTCGAAGATCCACAGAGACCATCACATATAGCAATGGTATCGGTCAATCGTGTCTACTGTCTACAAGTGGGAGAACATGAAACATCAACAAGAACTAACGAAGAATAACAATTAACTTTCACTCATTCACTCTGAGTGGCAGAAGATTAAATGAATGCTGGAAGTATATTGAATGCATGAGATGATTGCAGTGAAAACAGCTATGAAGATGAGTAATAAAGAATGAATAAATTGATTGTTTGTATTAATATCCGCTTGATTATATTAGAAAGTGAATATAACTTGATGCTAAATGAAAGAAAACTAATATAGTACCTTCCGAACTGGCTTTCATATTTCTCCCGTTACCGAGCCTTGGTGGACTTGGCATCTCATTTTCTCTGTCCAATCAGATTTTGCATCATCAAATTAGGTAACTCTAGCAAAATATTACCATTCAAGTCCTCATTTCCCAAAACCACTGCTTCAATAGGCTTAAAACTGCCATGGAGATTAGGGTGAGTTCCTTGCTGTACTAACAAGCTGCAGTTTGATGACACCATGCTTTATGACATCGTCTCATGGAGTCCACCTTGACCAGGAATTATAGCAGCATATGATCCCAGAAATTGACAATAATCTAGATCATCAAGTCAAGAATGATTCATCGATGAAATTTCAAGTCGTACTCAACTTTCGCATCATGATTATATGGACTCCAGATTTTGGTAAAATGTAGCCACCTTTAAAGGTTGTAAATGAAATCAAGCACTTATCAATTTCAAATTCATAAATTATATGTATTGCGATTCCTATTATCAAAATTGAAGAAACAATAAGTATTAAGTTGTAATGTTGCTTCTCCTCTTGATAATAATCTAGTTCGTCAAGTCAAGAATAATGTATTTATGAAATTTTTTATGCATCCAAGTAATTCTCTCATGATTACTTGTACTCCCGAGTTTGGGTAGAATATAGCTACTTTTAAAGGTAAAAAAAGGGGTGAACTTAGAGAGAGAACCCCAAAGCAATAATAATTAATATGTTAAAAAGGACGACGACGACGACAACATCAACAATAATAATAATAATAATACTACATTGTATGCCACATGACAAATCTTTTTCACCATGCCCCTATCAAACAATGACTCAAACCTCTCATGAATTTAAACAATAATGAAGTTCCTTGGGTTTCTTCAATTTGACGTCGCGGATGTTCTACCTTAAATGGCAAAGGTAGCAGGCTCGGTTTATATATGCACACGAGCTTTGTAGACAAAGATGTCAAATACTTAACCTCTTTCGATTGAGTATCAAATGACAAGAGCTGATAATAATCTCTTCTTCTCCAATATACTAGGTTGTCTTCTACTTCATAAGGGATGATGTCCTTGATTGAAATTCTTGGGCTGAGATTATCAATTAAGAATCTCAAGGATATAACAATCTTGTTATCAGACCATTTACGATTCCTGTAGTTTTCCAAGACCCAAATATTGAGTTGCTCTTGTTCTATCCGGGCAAGAGATAGCTTCCCTTTCCAATTTATAGCCCAAACATCATTCCACTTATAGAATAAGTGTGGCGGGATGTCCGTACCTATGATACTCTCATTTTCCAAATCAAGGCAATCTATATAAAGACCATTTCCTAATCTAATGTTATAGAACACTGAATCTATAACTCGACTCGTTGGCCAAACACTTGGCGGAACATTTCTAACTTGAGTCAACGGAGAATCCAAGCGTTTCCATCTAAAATCGGTGCCAATTCTTAGAACATTATAAGTTAAAACCTTTGTCGTTCCTCGTTCTGAAGAATTTATATGAAGCACCTTTAATTCATTGGTCGCCTTAATGTAACATATGCTTGTACAAATACCTTTTCTCTGTCCCGCACTAGGCAAATCAAGTATTTGTCTTGTAGCCCGATTCCTCAATCGGTACGTGTTGTTTAAATAGTGTTTTTCCAATGTTATTCCCATGACCGTTACGATACCCTTAAATTTTGTACCTTTTCCATATACCTCTTCAAAGCGAGCTTGTTCCTCATGCTTAATAATGAACACCGGGTCCTCAATCGTGGAGGACCAAACTTTGCACACACATTTGAACCTTAGTAATGATTTAATTGGCAGCCAACTCAGGATTTCGAAGATCATTTCATATGGCAAAAACATGCCCGACATGACCATCTTCTCGTTGTTTTTGTGTGTATCCATTCTAAACAAAGAAAAAAAAAGATTATTCATTTGACAAAGAACACAGAGAGTAAACAAAATGGACGACATCTACTCTATGACATAAATAAAGTGCATTTCACAAGCTAGCATTGCTGACGGTGGAACTAAATTGCAGTAAATAGTAAATACTCATAAACAACGAACAAACTACTAGTTCAGAAACTAATGTCCAGATACTCATCCACAGGCAAAGGGGCAAGATGCTTCTCCGCTTCTACATATTTACAAAATACAAGTTGGCAACCCAAGTAAACAAGTTCCAAAGGGGTAACTTGATATATTCAATTAACGTAATATCTTTTGAGCTTCGTTAAGAATCAATTTCACGAAGATTATATACTACAAAGTCTAAAATAATGAGTAATATTAGAAAAGCTTGAGCTATTTGTGAGAGAAGAAAATCAATAAAAGAACAACACGTATTTTTACACAACAAAACCAAATAAAAACAATTAGCATCGAAGGGAAGAATAAAATCCAGTAAATCTAAAATGAAAAACCAAGAATTTTCCAAAACAGATCCTAAACATATATATAAAAATTTAAAATTTTAAAAATTTAAAAATAAAAACAATGACCCCATTTAAGAAGAAACCACCGATCGTCAATAATCAAAACACTCAAAACCAGAAGGACCACGCTATCCATAAAGTTGCACATACCTCAATAATAATAGTGAACAGTTGATTCACAAAACAGATCTGGCAACTGAGTTTTGTGGGGACAGAGTACAGAAGGAGATCTGCGTTTCTGGCCACTATCTATTTTGTCGGAACTTTCCGGGATGTACGCCGCGGAGTTATTAAAGAGAAGAAGGAAGGGAATTTTGCAGATATAAGATGGCTCGAGGGATTTGGATCGTACTAGGACTAGGACGTAATGTAATGTTGTCCCCGATGGATGTGATCTCCCTCATCTCCGAGTGCGAATAAAAGGGTGATAGGCTTTATTTTTTTTTACCATTTTTTAAAATTATTTTTTAATTTATTTTAATTTATTTTCTCTTTTATCAAACTAATTATATTTATATATTTCGGTGAACCTATATGTACTATACAAATCTCTACTATTCAACTTCACTTATTATCTCTCCTCTTTTATATAAAAATACATTAAAAACTATTAAAAAGTTCAATACTATCACCTTTAAAATCTTTATTATATTATAATTTGTGAAGTATCACGCACGCAAAAATACTAACGTGACACATATTAAATATTTTTAAAAAATTAGTTTTGGAAATAAACTAACATTCATTATTAGTAATTAAAAACATAAGGGTGTGTTTGATTGCATGGAATTGAGTGAAAAAGGAAAATATTTTCCATAAAAAAATTTTCACTTTGTATTTGATACAAAGATGGAAATTGAATTTAAATTCCATAGTACAACTATTTTAAACTTATTTTTTGCTAATTCCCTGGAAAATGATTTCCTTGGGGGTGGGGTGATTTTGTTTTCCATATTAGATGGAAAACAATTTCCTTTCCATATTTTCTAATCAAACACACCCTAATTGAAAATACCAATATCTAAAACAAACATTTAATGAGAAAAAATTGGTTTTGAAAGATTTTAAATATAACTTCATTTTTCAAAGTCTAATTCAATATATTAAATAATAAATATTTTTTTATTTATTTTCATTCTGTTAAAACTGTAAGTTTTGATAGTTTTGTTTGGTTATGAGAATTGGACTATTCAAAAATAGTGGGTATTGTTTAAAATCAAATAGTGAGTAGTTATAATTACAACTGGATTTATGTCAAATAATTTATTTATTTTTAAGTAAATAGTGATTTATTAATCTTTATATTATTATAATTGAAATGCTACGTTTGGCGGATGCCCTATTGATAGTGCTAACATGATATACCGTTTCTAATTAAAAAAAGTTAATTGATATTTTTCATTTTTCATATGGCTGATGCACTATGCAAAATAAAAAGTTTTTCTTTCTAAAATTAAAATACAATTTACGTAAATAGAAAAAAAATCAAATGAATTTTGTAGATGTATAAAATTGTTGGTATTACTACAAATTTAAGTTACATAAAATTAAATATAATACTTCTTATACAATGAAACTAAAATTAAGTAGCAATTACAACTAGAGTTTAAGAGTGTGTAATATCCATTTCAGAAAGGAAAAAGGTATTCAATATAAATTTGATATGTACCAACAAGAAAGACACGTTTTGATAATCAAAGAATTTTTACATATTCATTCAAATGGTTCATTTACAATTAATAAATCTCTACGAGCATTGTTGTGCAATGCAATGCACGATAATTAGAATTAAAGTTACACATTTTGATAAACTTCTTAATTATGCAATGCACATGAATTTTTTTATAATAGAGAGAATAAGTGGGATTGAATGGTAAATATATGTGTATTACAAATAGGTTCCACGAAATTTGTAGGAAAACAGGCGGGAGTGGCCAATAATTTCGCAGTGGGAGTGGCCAATAATATGAGGTTTAGATTAATTATTATTTTTTTTCTTCTTTTCAGAAGATAAATTAAAATTTTCTAGAAGAGATAAAAATGACTCTTACAGCATTTACCAATCATATTTTGGAATAATTATGAATTTATGATTAAAATTATTTACAGAAACTCAAGCCCTTTTTTTTTTGTTTGCCGTAGTAATAAAATATCTGTTGGATATAAAAATGATTTTTTTGGGAGAAAATATGCATTATTTGATTTAATCTGAAAGAAAAAAGGATGTGACAAAAAATAATTTGGGGTGCAATTGTTGAAATAAGAAAAAAAGAAAAACATTGGTTGCAATTAAAATGTGGTGGCACTAAACAAAAGAAAAAAAAATTGTGGTGTCAATAAAATTATAGTTATTATTTATGTTAGATTTTTAAAGCGAAATTAGGGGCTAATTGCAACCAAAAAAAATGAAAAAAGGAAAAAAAATGAAAAACCATAATTGTCAAAACATTTTGCAAATTTCTTTCGTGGTTAATTATATTCACACCACATTATTTTAGAACTAGCTGTTTCACTCGTGCGTTGCACAGAAGGCTAATTTTTAACAAATATGAGTTTTGATAAATGTTAATAGTATAAGAATAGTACCACAAAAAAAAAAAATAAACTGACCACCAAAAAATGAACTGAATACTGGTCGGAGGCCTAAAATTAATTAATATAAGTAATGAAAGAATTCAATAAAAATTTCGATAGACTTTCCCCTATATTTTGTATAAATCCATCATGTAAAAACCCAAGAATCAATTCGAAAAAATCCACATAACTTTATTTGTAATTCTCAAGAAAACTTCAACAACAAAGGCAATTCAAAAATAATATCATCAAAACTCTACTAAATCCAAACATTTACACTCATGTATTGCATAGGATATCAATTCGCGATAATGATTGTGATAATATATCATATTTTGCTCATTGTAAAATGAAATCTACTAATATAAATGCAAAAATAAAATAAAATAATATTAAATGCTATAGTTATCAAAATAATCGCAGTAAAGAAGTCTACCAACTTTCATAGAGTCTATGATTTTTTCTTTAAAATTATTCAACATTCTATTATATATAATTATAAATTTTGAGAGATATTAATTATACACCCGTGCGATTCATATTATTGAGAATGAATATGTAAATAATAAATTTTAAAATTTGATTGTGAAATGTAATCAGCATAATATTATTGAAACGATAATGTAGCGAGTACAGTTCAAAAAACCCCAACATCATGTTCCTACCCCGCTAGAAAACACTTATTCTCGTTTGCACAATATCTTCATTTTAATCAAGGGTGAGCGATGATGATATAAGAATTGCAACAGGCTCTTCACAGCGTGTTTCCTAAAATAGGAGATCTGTAATTTATGCAAATTGTTGTAATTAGAGATTTGTCAAATCTGTAAATTAGGAAAGATAGAGATTCTGAATTTTTTATTTCCTTTTCTTGTTCACACATCATCTCCTATAAAAGGAGCCTTGTAAACCTATGTTTAGGTGTGCCAATATACAGAAAATTCTTAAAGCTAACATGGTATCAGAGCAGGCAGAGGTCCTGAGTTCGAATCTCACCGCCACCCATTTAAAATGAATTGTGCACGTGTTAGGCTTTGTTTGGGAAAAATAAATTCTGCCTACACGTGAGGGGGCGTGTTGAGGATAGTAATTAAATAATCTAAATTGGAACCGATCTATCAGCTTAAGCTTTTAGATCAGATGGTTCCATAACTTTAACAGAAACAGAACAAAGACAAGGAACAAAATTGAAACATTAAACGGGGAACATTGATATGAAATTTAAAGGAGATAAAGAAGAGTTCATACGCACCTTATAATAATAGACTGATTTATGTCATCTGCAAGATTCACAGTTGACAGAAAGAAAATTAGGGAGCCTTCAAAAAGTGCTATATGAACAAGAAGGACCCTACATCCAAAATTTTTTTAAGAGCTTGTTTGGAAAATGCCCATACACAATTTTCTTATAAACACTAGGGTTGACGGAACGTGCGTTGCACGTTGGAGTCATTTCGTATAAGCTAGCGTACAAATGATATATGTTTTATTGTTCTAAGAAGGGTGTTTGATCGACATTTATACGTAGAAACGGTATCGATTTATTAATGCACAAGATTTGTATGTCAAATTGTGCTATAACCTGTAAAGAATTTGATCTTTTTTTTGTCAATTGAACGATTGATTTGTCTGGAAACTGAGGGATTAATTTGATGATTATGAGTACAAAGGTGTAGTTACATGAAACCAGGTGAGAAAATACATAGACGCACATACAAACCTGTTGAAAAAATACATAGATGCATATGTAAATCTGCCTTTCAGTAGCAGGCTGCACTTCCATAAAATATAGTCACAAAATAGTTGCAAAATATACATGCTGTGCATATTGTCGATGTAGTCTGGGTATTAACCCCTTCAACAGCAAGTTGATAGAATGGAACATACATATCGCACAACGTTTGCTTTAACCATATTGGTTAGTAAACGGTGTCCATTCTATGTAGTACAAAAGATTTTAGCTAGACAAAATACTTGTTGGGAATTTGTTAATTCATCTTCGAAAGAAGCTTCTTCTTGCTTGCTCCAACATCATCTTGAAAGAGGGCTCTTTTTGGGGTGGAAGCACTTGGTGTATTAACTTGATCACCAACTGTCTCAATTGGGATTTTGTAGTGCTTTTGTGGATCGTACTCATCCAATGCAACAACTTCAAATTTTTTCATTGGCTGAGCATGATTTGTCCTGCCATGTTCTCCTAATCATGGTTGAGCTGAAACGGTTTTGATGTAGAAAAGATGGTCCTCATTTATGCTGAGACGAATGTTGTCTTCAAAGTTCATGGCCTATATCGCAATAAGACGGAATGTTAAGATGATTTCTGAAGGTGGTACAGTTGCAGCTATATTGAGTTAATTCAGCTAAAAAGCAAGCTGCATATAACTTAAGCAGCTTAAGTGTTAGGGCAAAAAAACTGGAAACTATATTCCGTATATTATGGAATGTGTGTCAAATTTAAACTCATACGATGCACCGAATAATGACCCACAGTAATGAAGAAATATGAGCAAGAATGTATGTTCCGTTGGAAATGTCTAAAGAGTACAGATGATTTCGAAGCGATATGATATATGCTAACTTAGTGTTGATGAATTATGGTTTTGTTTGGGAGAGGAAATGAACCATAGAGGTATCTAATTCTAGTGTTTAGATATGCAAAGAAAAGGGACTTATTGAGTGCTCCCGAAACTAAAAAATGAAAAAAAAAATATGCCTGGCAAACCAAGTGATATAATATAATAAGGAAAGTAAAGGTGGAAATTAAAGTATGAATATGCTAAGGATTCGACATGTACTATAGCTTAACAGGTATAGTCCAGGTATTATTTTTTTTGTTTATGTATCTTGTTGGCATATTAATATTAACAACAAACAGACCATATACAGGTTGTTTTGCGTTGCTAGTAGCAATGGTATGGAATTTACATGTAATCTAATGAGGAAAATTTGGGTGTAATGAAAGTTCAATGTGTGACACGGTGTGTATTAACTGTAAAGTTTCAAGTGTAGTGTTAATATCACATGGATGTCAACCAACGGTAATATTTAGTTGCATAGGTAGAGGTTCTTACGGATTGTGTAAGACCTAGCAATTTGGAAGCCGTTGCTTTCAGAAACTCCTCTGCTGGTCGTCCAATCATTGAAGCTGTGATTGTGTTGCTGTTATCTGACAATTCGACTTCGGCCCGGGCCCTTGAAATTGAAGATTGAAGTTGTTAATTTAGTTTTGTAAAAAAATGAACGATACATCTCATATATATATACAGAACTTAGATGCTGAACCTTGGGACAGCTGTAGCATCAGTGTCAGTGCAATAACGGCAGCTGAAATTTCGTCCAGCCATAGTTTCACTAGCTGCTGTGAAACAGGTACTACAAGACATGTACCAGTAAGGTGCACTTGTGGACTTAACTGTGGCAGTTGCCTTTACCCAACAGTGTGCCTTTATGGGCTGCATTTGTACATGAGAATAGGTGTTATTTAGAATATAGACGGTAGTGGTTTGAAATTAGTTGACCTGTACCATTTCAATAGTATATTTGATTGGGCTCGGGACGTCGTCTTCAACTGCCTCAATCTTTTTCAGCGTCAAGTATTTCCGCAGTGCTTTCATCTCAGTTATAGCAGCCTGATTTTCGTCAATCCTAGGCAACATTGTTTGAATCAGTAAGTCTACCAATTGTAACCGAAGGAAGACAAGTTGGAATACGATAATTTCATACCATTTCTTATATGCGATGATTTCTTCAAAAGGTGTATCAATATAGATACATGTATCATGAGTGGTTGACAGTCCAATGCCTGAAACGAAATGCAACATGTTAAACTGAGTGTGTCATGTATCCATAAATAGTAAACTGTTGGTTCTATAGATTGTTCTACCTTCAAAGGTTGTGACAAATACGTGCTTAGCAATTATGATTGGCATTTGCTCAACAGCGTTGGCAATTTCACATCCTTCATTTTCAGCATATGTTGAGTAAAGTCTGAGATTGATCGGCTCAAAGCTTCGCAATGTAAATGGTGAAGCATGTCATATATTTATACCTTCAATTTAATAGAATTTAAACAGATGGAAACTAAAAAAAAAATAACAGTAGCTGCTATTTAAATCATACCTTTTGTCAATTAGGACAATGTCGCGGATCATATATTCTTGGCCCGTTTTTGATGGTCCGGGTCTCATTGGTTTTGCAGCTATCACCATTCCAATAGTAGCTGAATATAATGTAAGGAATTTAATGGCTTAATATAATGTAAAAGGAAATTAATGGATGCAAGCAATGTATTTGAGAAATTTGAGGTAATGAAATGAGTTGTATCATTGATATTGAGATATAAACATCACAGGTGGCTTACTTGTTGGAACATTCGTATTCTTCAGCAACCCTAATTTTGCAAATGGAGTGATGTCAATTCTTGCAAAGACCAGATCATAGTGAGCCTCATCGACTTCAACAATGTTGCATCCACCTGTGATTGACCATTGTAGTTCCCCTATGAATTGGCGATATGAAGGTGGTGCTTCTCTAACATGGGCATTGGATAGGAGGTAAGTATGACCCAACTTCAGTGTACCAGCCAATGGTCCAATATGGCGTCCATAGACAGTTGCACGAACAGTGTTTTCCCTGCGATGAAAGGTAGAAGATAATTCAATACACACATACACATACACACACATGTATATAGCTGTAAAGTATGAGCAGCAAGTATGTAGATAAAACTAAATATTTTAAGAAAAACAGAAATAGGTGATGTTTTTTTTATTGAGAAGCGGATTTTTAATGAGCAATCAGTAACTTGGTTTGTAAAAGACTCGATAGCACTCAAAACATGAATACTTAGCTTCATTATTCATTGCTAGGTTGTTTTGAAGGCGTCACCATGTATTTATTTATTGTATAGAAGTGACCAAATTCTTTGAAGTGTATGGAATATACAAGAATATATCGATTTTTTGGCATGTCTCTTCTTAGCAGGGTTGAAGTTGTGAATATATATAGAGTACCTTGATATCCATTAAGACCAATTGCTGATATTTGACTAAACCTGGGCTAAGCTTTGGTGGACACTTTTCTGTTACAATGATTTTAGCAGCCCAGTTTTCTGCCTTGACACCAATTTCTGGTAACAGCTTGGACCCCATTATTTGCACAACCTGCAATGGCAAAAGCAAGCATGAAGTGGATGTATAGTAAAGGTGCAAAGAAAGGAGAAAAAAAATCAGCATTCTTTTGCAAGAAAAACTCATGAAGGCTGACCTTTGTATTTCTTTGGTGAGAGTATACTCTTGGAATGTGAGAGGCTTGTTAAAGTGTGTCTTTTATTTTTTAAGGATAAGGAGAAGTTGGTGACAATGGGTTATGAAGATGAGGTTTAATTTCTCTACATGTATATATAGATAGATGTAGAGAAGAGGGAATGAATAGTTTATTTCTTTTTTTAGAATTTTTTTCGGGTGGGGGTGGGGGGGGGGGGGTGACACCCAATACTGAAAAGTGGTATCTATAAAAAATTTCAGAATGAGATTGGATTCAGGCCATACGTGTGGACTATGAGAATATTGGAACTTGTGTGAGGAAAAAAAGCATATGTAAGGTTACCAATCGGCTGGTATTATAGTATTTTTGAGATATTGGGTATGGGATTTCTGAGATTTTATTTTATTGCAGTTGGTAAACATATGATTGACAGAGGCAGTCAACAGTCATGGTTTATGCTTACCAACTTCTGATAACTACAGTTTTCTGGGGTATGGGGATGTCAATTGGTACCAGGGCAGTTGGGGTTGGTGAGGAGTACACTACACAGCTCTGAGTATGCAGAAAAAACAGGACAATAAGTGTAGTGAATTATCTTTTGGGTAATAACCATCTGAAAAGTGATATTGTGATTCAATTCTACAAAATCTATCGTGTTTAAGTATAGTTTTTAAATTGGGCCTGTTCAATATTAGTATGGTTCAGTAAAAGTCTTTAAAGTTGTGGCCCATAAGTCATGAGGCAGTGTCACACATTTGAGCCATAAGTCTCCATAAAATGCTTGACAATCAAGCTCGATGGGCTTTTTGCAAGCCTCATTTTGGGCAGCCCTTAAAGCATGATCCTATAGGATCTCTTAAAACAAAAATGAGATTATGTGAAAAGAAGTTAATTTATTTGTAAGTCTAACTAACTATCCAAATCGGTAACACTCATATTCTATGTTAAAATGGCTAATTTGAATATTTCAGGGCACGTCCATCAAAGTAAGGCATGCAGCGGGCAATGAGAATATACAAACCAAACGTGTGGGTAGGTGAACTTTTATTTTGCTAAAGACTAACCTTTTAGGTGAATGTGTTGGGAATTTGAAATGTGTGAAAAATAATGAAAGTTTGAATGTATTATATTAATATTAAAGCTCGACTTATAGACTGAGTAATATAGACAGAAAGCAACGAACTTGCTACGCACCAGTTACAGGATCCAGAGCGGCCACGAAAATTTTCACAATCAAACAACTTCCTGAGCAAACACAGCAGCAGCACGCGCTTTCTGAGAAGCTCCAGCATCCTCAAATATCACATATCCTTATTCGGATCCAATCTCGAAATCAATGGACTGCATAGAGAAGAGAGTGAATATTATTTGACTAATAAATACTGGTTAACGCCGCAAAAAATTACTGGTTAACATCACTAAATTCAGGATATTATTTCATACTCCGTCTGTCCCATATATATAGGCTTGGATTCGTTTTTTTGATGTCCCAAATTTATCGGATTATTTCTTTTTAAAGGAATTTAATTTAATTTACATTATTTTACTAATATACTACCATCTAATATTTAGCTAGAACTATGAATTTCTAATTTGACTCATTAAGTAAGGGTAAATTAGGAACACGGTTTACAAAATACATATTTCTAATACTTTTCTTAATCTTTGTGAAAAGTCAAACAATCGTATATATATGGGACGAAGGGAGTACATGAACTGCATGAAAAAAAAGACCAAAAATTACATTCGTGGTAGGAGACCGTACAAAAACCACGATTCAATAGCACTTCGCCCTATGGAGAACTTATAGACGTGCCAAGTGCTGCTTAAAAATGATAAAATTAGAAGAGGTCATGTAAATACAAGGAAACAAAATTAAAACAAGATAAATGTTGCATGGAAAAAGACTATAGGAAAGATAACTACCTATGATTTGATCATGCTGTAACTCTTTAACCATGAAATGGTCTGCCCGAGAATTTCAAAATATGTTGTGTAACATGATTTAATAGACCGAAAAGGATGCTGGTATAAATCAACAAAATGACATTTAACATGGATTTCAGCGCCCCCAGCGTATAAAATAAAGAGAAACAATATAATACCTTAACGGTCCCAAACTTCTGAAAAATATTTTTGAGGTTCTCTTGCAGAACAACATCTTTATTGTCCTTGTAATCTGCAACTTGATTTCTTTTACATTAACACCTTCAGAGTCGTGAACTTCATTTCCAGTACCAGTATTATCTTCCTCATTTCCATCATTCCCCATAGCGGTGTCTTTACCCTTTGCACATCCTTGGCGCATCCTTTTCTCCATCTGTGTAATGGACCCAAAAGTTATCAGTAATCTTTCTAAGTTTAGCAATCAAATAATAGTCCCATCAACTAAAAGAGATAAAAGGCTACAAATGACACTAAATTCGACATATGATTTTAGCACCAAAAAAAAAAAAATCTCATCGGAACTATGAACGTAACAAAAAAAAATCGTATAAATAACTGATTAAATATTCAAACTAACCGAGAATTGTAGGTTCGTTAAGTTTGCAGTAGGCGCATTCGAACGTTGGACGAAGGCTGGAACTGTAGCTGCAACATTTTAAATAAAGATAAAGAAAAAATGAGCCGTCGATAACCCGAATTAGGGCTACAAATTTTACCATTCAAATGTACAAGTTCACTATTCCAATTCATACATTCAGATAGGGCAGAATTTTGGAAATTTTAATGCAAATTAACAAAAGCAAAGCAGTCAAATTCATAACCGCACCTTTACAGAGATTCGCTCGAAAGAATCCTAGCTAGTATGGGTTTTGCGGACCCACCAACTCTGAAAAATAAAGACGAAAAGATAAATTCAAAAAACCCAATTTCACGAATTCACACCAATTAAAACTGTGACCTAAAATAAGTAAATAAATAATTTAACTAATTTTCTGCTTGAAATTTTACTGCTCTTTTATACATTGTGCACTAAATATGAAAAATTAAATTCTTCTTGAAAAACGAGAAAAAATAAGAGACCGGATTGATAGCTACAATCATTAAACCTATCAAATTTAAAATTGGCACTCTGTTCTATAGAACTGCTAGCAGAGATCTTCTTTATCTTAAACGCAACAATTAATCCTTCAGGATAGCTGCAATCATTAAACCTATCAAAGTAACATTAATAGGAAATATTTACAAAAGGAAAATGAGTAAAAAGAAGATAAACATTGGTGCTGGGAAACTAAATAGTAATACACATAAACATTGGTGCTGGGAAAAAGAAGATAAAACTTTTAAGGACAACAAATAAGCAAGGTGTTGCCTACACATCAGTCCTTACACATATGATATATCTAGAAAAAGCTGTTGGCTGGGAAACAATTTGTTTAAATAAAAGTCACGAAGAAGAGTTTGGAATTCCATAGACTCATCCATAATCAATTGAAACCTGACATGTTTCCTTCTTCATAGTTTCCTTAAATGAGTTATTAAAAGCAAATGAATGCAAATAACATATCAGCAGATGGCAAATAGCATATCAGCAGCTGGCAAATAGGAAAAGCCTTTCTTACTTTGGTTTGAGTTCTAATTCAACACTGGCATAACTCAAGCTTTGCTTTAAAATATTTGCAACATCTTCCTCAGTGGAGAACTCAATAAGGGCAGTTCCACAAAAGAACCGTTTGTCAGCAACATGGTGGAGTAGCCTAACACTATTAACCTGGAACGGTGCACAAAACTCAGTTAGAAATTAGGAAAAAATTGCACTTTATTCGAACACCAAAAGATGGATTAACATTTTGCAAAATAAAGAGAAACAAATGGCTTCAAATAACCGATTCATTTTTTTTAGCGAAATTTATTTTAGTTAAAAGACTATAACAGTATACCTCAAAGGGTTAAAATTGAGCATTTCGACAGCAACTTCAGATCTTTGTGCAACTATAGGATCAACATGCTTAGAAAAATCCTCGAGTAGTGAGGTACGAACATCACCTAAAGCTCCATTGGCTGCAGATAGATGAAAGAACAATCAATACAGTTGCGGCAACTATAAAGAAATACATACTACTTGTGCAAAAATCATAATACCTGGTAGATACCCAAGAGGCAGAGCAATTTCTCGTCTAACGAACGGATGTTCATGGAATTCCCGATAGATTTCAGGTAGAAGATGTACAATTTTTTCTTGTCTGATTGAAGACAAATTCCTTATGACCTAACAAATCAGATGTCCCTAAATTTTACCATTCTAGTGTATTTTAAAGACCACTCCTTTAAAGATGAAATAAAGTATTGTCCATTAAGATAGTAAAAATATAGCCAAATAGTTGCCTCGTAAATTTTCGCAGTGGTTATATTATTGTCCGGAGTTAAATTTATATTGATAAATTGCTGATAGTTTCCAATTCAAAACTGTACGACCAATGTACTCTTTATGTTAAATTTGAACTGACATTGTGTTGGGAATATCATACATTTGTCAATTTTCCAACTGTAGGCCACATATTTTGAAGCAACATACTGAACTTTTACTGTTTTTTCTTGCCTTTTTCCAATTCGTATAACAAAGAGAATATGGAGAACTAAAAGTTGTGGAATCTACGTCTATATAGGTATGTTTGAACATGTAGTAATTTTGAAGGATTTCATAGACTGATCTTCAGTTAATTTTCATCACAATCTTTTACAATTCTTGATTATTCATAGCAGCATTAGAATGTGAATCATAAGAAAGATAGGATATGATGGACATGGTATTTGAAAGAGTACTTCTCATTAATTATGCTGTCTTGATTTTCCAACCTCAATTCAACAACTTTGACAATGGTATTGAGAGATAGAGAATCTGTCTTTCATTATCCATATTTAGCTGGCTGGATTCATTTAAATCTAGTGGGAAAATGCATTTTCTTAAAAATTTTCGGTGAAAGAAACACCAAATAACAATCTAGGCCGAGCAAGAGGTTTGGGTTGAACTTTGACACACTTTGATATCAAATATTTTATGCGACACCATCAGCAAATATTTGAAAGAAATAGAGGGAGGATACTGATTCATGATTGTACGGAGAATTAAAACCATTAATTATTTTTATAAAATAAATTTGGAGTATAGAGTTGTGTTTTCCTTGAGATAAACCTTTGTAAACTGTATAGAGACATCATGAAGGAATGCGAGAATTTTAAGGAACTCGTAAATAGGTAGAACTTAAGAAGCATATCGTAGCAAATAGAGATAAAAATCTTATCGAACCTGAAAATAGACTGTCATTTATCTCGTTTAAAAAACACAATAGTGGTAGAACACATAAAAATGAATATCCAAGATAAGTAATTACATGAAAGGCAAAAAATCCACAACTATACATCTAGAACATATAGTGGACGGGAAAAAAGGCATAATCTTGAAACAGGTTGCTAGAAAATCATGAACAAGAAATTGCAAATCTACATTGTTGGGTAGAGGAGAGGGAGTTACCCATTTTCGTCTAAAAGCTGTTGCTTTTACTGTTGGGAGCGGATAAAATGGTCGTTTTTTCAGTATGAGGAAGCTGTAGAATTATCTCTATTCACAATGGCATATTTCACTCGGTGGATTCGATAACCATGCGTGGACTTCTGGGGATGCATATGCACCTGCCATCATCATACCCTTCCCTGCTTAACTGTCCTTTCACTTGTTGTTTTCTTGGCAGATACTATATTGTTTATGATAACGGCGTTAACAATATTGTATCCGCTAAGCAAACAACAAGGGAAAGAACAGTTCAAGCAGGGAATGACCATGATGGTGACATGTGGATATGCATCTAGCAAGAGGCCATGTACTCATTTTACCTGATATAGTAGATACTTAAGTTAAATACTCGGTAAAACCCAAAAATAAAAAATAAAACCCCACAATAGTGATTAGTACAGTACTAAAGGTTTGTAGGTTAGTGTCACATATACGTTTGAATACAAGCGTAAAACTTGAAAATAGAATTATGTGGCACACTATATATCCATGATAATGGATAAATGTAATATATATTCGCACATTTGGCTGCCTAAAAATCTCTATATATTGATGTTGAAGTTTGGATGAAAACCGAATATTATATTTGATGATTCAAGTAAAACACTTACGTGTGGATGTTTTTTGATAGCATGATTGACAACAACCTTGTTGTATTCGTCTTTTAAACTTAAGAATTATCTTCGCTTTACACGTATTTTGTTAAATTTTTTGTTTTAGATTTTGAAAAATCCCTCCGGGACATGCACATTAAATATAGGTAGTTTCAAGAGTTCTAAACAGAAGAAGTAAACGCGTGATAACAACAATGTCAATTAATGTGTAAACAAATTTGATATTATAAAATAGAGAAATGGAATGAACGAATCACCTCGGGAAACCGAACAATAGATCTAGCCTGTAGACTTGGCAAATTTTGTTTGCGCAATCCTATGACACCGATCCATTGCTTGCAAACATGGACCCGTTTTGTTTGCCCAATCCTGTTACACTGATCCATTGCGTGTATAAGGATAAGTTGTGATGCAATGTCTGTAGATGTTATAAATTTTGTAAAAGGGAAAAAAATAGATTTTAAAAAAAGTGACATATTATGACAGTCAAACAAGGTATTAAATAAAATGTAACCTTCCTTTAGGAGTACTAAAACTCGAGGACAATTTGTGACAATTAAGAGAGTCCTCATACTTGTCAAGCTGTTTCGATTGTTTTAAATGAAATAATAGTGTAGATGAAGGAAATACTTAACATTACCAATATTTAAATATATTGCATTCTAATAAAATAGTCTATGGTATGGAAAGAACATATGTCAAAAGATTTGCCCGAAGTTTTAATCAGTGGAAGGATATATCGTGAGCAGATATTGCTTTATAAACTTTTGAAATAAATGATCAGTCTCATGTATAAAAATATTGATGAAAGCGAGAACGATTAAGTCCCGTGTTTGTACAATTTGACGAAAGCGAAAACAATTCAAGTAATGATATAGGCAGAAAGAGGCGAACAAAATAGAGCAAAAAAATTAAGAATTAATATATTACCGTCCTACACCTGAAGCAGTTGAAATCTCTATGATTAGAGATTTTATGTCTTTGCTTATCAGGTTCTCTTTCGGTGGGGAGAACTAAGAGCAAAACATACCGGATTCTGGATTTGGATAGAAGGTGGTCTTGCTGGAGGCAACGAAAAGTGGAGCTAAATTCGGAAAAAAAAAATAATTGTTCTAACAATACGACGCATAGAAAAAAAATCAGTTCGGAAAGTGTACCTGTAAATGCATCACTGTAGTATTTTTTTATGTGCACACACAAAAGACCAATCTTCTGACACATCTTCTTTGTTGAGTGTTCGGAAGAGCCTATAAAAATGTAATGTTCAGTCAGTTTAAGGACTCATAGGTAAAGCACGAAAAAACATATAATAAAACAAAGTAGTTACAACTCGAACAAGAAATTAAAGCGCATTTTTGTAAGTGTAAAATGGCCACACTGTTTTAAAGAAACAACCACAAGCGATACAAGTCTATGGAAAAACTACGACTTCAAAAATCAGAAAAAGATTTTGCCAAGAATGAGTAAAATTTGTATTTAAAAATGCATTAATAATTGAACATATTTGTTGTTCTTACCTGAAGAAATGTCAACCTGCTTGAACTGTTCTTTGCCAATTTGTAGTGTCTAGTTGAGTTCGCCATTAGTCCTTCAATAGATAGCACAAATGAACGACGTCATTAGGTATGTTTTTTGAGATTTGAAACAAAGACTATACACCTAACTAAAACATAAAATGAAGAAAGCGAATTCTATAGAAATGGTTGCATATATTTGGAAAACAAAGGCTCGTTTTTACAATTCGTTTATTTGGTGGTTTTTTTTAATATTTATGACAATGCAGCTTGTAATGCATGTAAAACCTCTCGGTAAACAACATTTTTTGTACACGATGCATGTTTTTTTTTATGTGTTTCATTTAATGGTTTAATCAACACTTTTATATTTGCACTTGTCCGAGCTCTTGATAAGGCTACATAGAGTTGTCCATGGGAGAAAACCGGTTCTGGTAAATATAGCCCTATAAAATCTAATGTTTGTCCTTGGGCTTTGTTTATTGTCATTGCAAAACATGGTCTAATAGGAAATTGTGTTCTTTTGAATGGGACAGTTCCTTTTTCACTTTCTAGAGGTATAAATGGAATTCTTGGCAACAAGACATGTTTGCCGACATATTCACCAGTGGCTATTTCAGCTTCAATCACGTTTCTATTAAATTGTTTGCAGACCAACCTTGTGCCATTACACAATCCTTCTGAAGGGTTTATATTTCTAAGCAACAAGACAGGGCAATTTTTTTTTAAAATGAGTTCATGTGGTGGTATGCCATTAGGCGTCAATGTGTTTAAAAAATCTTCATGAATATCATGATCTGTAGTATCAATAAGTTCATCGTAGCTGTAATATATTTTCTTGTCTCCTTCTAGTTTTTCAAGCAACATGTTATTAATACAATCTACATTTTGATTTCGTGGTGTTAAAATAACTCGTCCAACTATTCCCAAACCATTTGATTCATAAAGCATGTTGTTTGGGAAGACGTGTGATATGAGGTGTTGTAGAGAAGTTGTTTCGTCTTGAAATGGAATAACCATATCAGGCATCAACTCAACCATGTCACAGGAATGCAATGGCATCTCACCACTACCAATGAGCAATAAATATTTTGAGAAGTTTGGATCCTCATGAGCACGCATATTTTGTGTGAGATATATTTGTGTAAAAGAAGGCCATAACGGTGAGAAAATCAAACTTGATTGAATAATATCTTGTTCATTGCTTTTGGAATAACAGGTAGTATCCGTCTGAAATCACCACCAAAAACGACAACTTTTCCACCAAACGGCAAATCATTTGACATCAAATCTTGGAGCAGTTTATGTAAAGCTTCAATGGCAAATCGGTGAACTATTGGTGCCTCATCCCAAATAATTAGTTTACTCATTACGATAAGTTTACCTAGAGCTAATTGTTTTGTTATAGAGCAATGAATGGTTTGTAATAATTTAAGAGGTATTTTAAAACGAGAATGGGCAGTTCGCCCACCAGGAAGTAGCGAGGCTGCCACCCCCGAAGAAGCTGTTGCAAGCGAAATAAGGCCTCGTTTTCGAAGAGTTGTTAAAAGGCTTTTGTATAAAAATGTTTTCCCCGTTCCACCTGGTCCATCAATAAAAAAAACACCATGTTGGTTGGTAATAACGCGTTCAAATATTATATCATACGCTTTTTCTCTGTTCGTTATTTAACTTATCACGAATTAATTCTACATTTGTATCAGACCCGAAGTCAATATTTTCTTCAGCAATCATAGCAGCTAATTTTTCTTGTTCATTCTGGCAAACGTTATAGGAAACTAAGTTGTAATCATTAATGTTTCGTCCCGATAATTCAAGAATGTTGTTTATACATTTTAAAGTGCATTCTTCAGCTAATTTATTGGACATTCCTTGGTAAATATAATCTTCCATCATAAATTATTTATATGTTATCCAAAGATTTAAAGGATCATTAGGAGCACAAAATAACAATATAGTAGCAAATAATTGGCGCAAAGAATGTGGCATTCGATAGATTACTGCCTCAGCCATACATCGGTTACAATTTTTGTCATCATTTAGTAACCCATGTTTTATAGCAGCTTGATGAAAGGACTTAACTATAGTATCATCAACCTTATAGTAATCGTCAAACCATGTGGGTCCTTTAATGTGGTTCAACAAAAGGCGTAAATAATAGCGTTCACCTTCATTAGGTGAAACAGAAACTATTCTACCAATAACAAATTTTTGTTTCCTTGGTTGCCAAGAACGTGAGCGAGGATCCCAAACATAATACTGTGGGAAATCTTTGTACAATATAGTTCTTGCTTTAGGATCAATGGCGTTCATTCGAAAGTACTCAGTTAACATAGTCCGTTGTAAAAATCATTGTTTACAACTAGTATCCGACCCGTGCGTTGCACGGGGATGAAAATATTCCAAGAGTACGTCATATTCGATGGAAAAAAATAATTTAAGTAACATGCATTAGATGAATTATAGTGAAAATAATTAAAAAAAATAATGTTGGACAATTAATATAAAATATTTAAGATACGTCTCACGTTAGATATAAAAATATAGCTGAACAATATTGTGTGATAATTGAACTAAAATAATTATAAGGAAAAGAGCATCAGATGGAAGTGCATTTGAATGCGTGGAATAACATTGTGGTGATATGCATCAAAACTAAATAAATATTATGAATCATAAAAATCATTTTATATTTTGAAATACTTCTTTAAACACTACATTCATTGTTTAATTTTCCAATTTACTATCACTGTCACAAATCAATATTATCAGCGGCTCTTATTAATAACTCTGGAGACAGCAATATCCAATTGTCCATGGATGAATATCGGTCTCCTCAAATAAATGTCAACATTAGAAGCAATTGTACTGACTCTTGTTGATCGTCATCATATAAGAAACAAATAAAAGGTAACTCGCTCCGTTGGAACTTAAACAGTAATCATGGATTAGTTGAAGTCAACGTCATTCTAGGAATGAATATTTTGTGACCTACATTGCATCAAAAATAAGTTTGCCTCAACCACGTGTTCCCAAGTCTTGTGATGATTAATCGGGTTCCACTGCATAAACCTACTAAACGATTAATGTTTTCCAACAATAGTACCGGAATGCCGACTTTTACTTTTAGTTTATGATTTGACACCAGAACACTGAATAGTATTCAAAAATTTCAGTTCATCGACAGTTAAGCATAGACATGTGTACCTCAATTATCATCTTCTTTCCCACTTCTTACACCTCAAGTATTACCAGTCATCCTTCAATTCAATTTGCAAAATGGTTGCAACAATACAAAATGAATTGTAATTATCAAATTAATCCTAAAACATTTTAATTTTTTTAATAGAATAAATGATTCTGAAAACTGACAGTAACTTAATGAAGTTTGTTAATTCAAAAATGATTTCTAAAGCTACCATCCATATTTCAGATTTTATATCTTAATAGTTAATTCTAATCATCTTGTTAATTAATATAATAGATTAACTAAAAATATAACAATATAATCTCTTAATTAGAAATTAATAATAATTTTTCGGATTATATACATTGTTTTAAATTAAAAAGTTAACAATTGTTCTAAAAAATTTATAATTGATTTCTTATTGTGCTTTCATTTTCAACATCCTATGAGTTTTTTGAGATGACATAAACTTTTACCGGAAAAGCACAATCAATTAATAATCTTGTTCATTGTCGAGAACCACAAATTGCACTTTAACCTCATATTAGGCACAAATTATGAGGCCACTATAAGATTTTCATTCATTGTTATTAATTAAAAAATTAAACTAAAGGGAAACCGGTCATTACCGGCCCGACTATGAGATTTTCAGCCATTCAATATTAAATTAAAGCCACTAAAGTGTATATACTTTAACCTCGAATTTGTCTTGCATTGTGAAATCACTATGGAATTTTCATCCATTATTATTAATTTAAAAATTATTAGTAAACTAAAGGGAAACCGCACCAATTCCCTCAAGTAGCCATTGCCTATAACTTGTAGATATTTAATAATAATTAATATTTTATAGAGTCGTACGCACGCTCTTTTTTTTTTATAACTGCAAAATGTGGGATTTTTTTTTAAATAGCATATAAATTATCACATTATCTAAACTTTTGGAAGGAAAGTTGAGAATTTGATTTTTGAAGGACTTCCAAAATAAATATGTCTCAAACCAGATAGATTCAATTAGACATGAAGTTAGTTATGTGCTACATTAATTCTTAAAATAGTATTATAATTTTGAATAATTAATATTATGTTTTATCTAAAGAAATAAAAAATCATGATTTTTTTATATTAGCCGTGTTCACATGTTTTCATATGTGTAATTCTGCATATATATTAACCCGTATTATCATATTTGTAGATACGTATTACCATATATGGATTCTGCTATATACTAAACCACATAAAAAATTTAATAAAAAATAAGTTCCACATTTCTTTTAAATTAATTTTTGTTTGAAAAATAAATAAAGGGTCCAATCTAATTTCTAGTTTTAATGTTACACGTTTATTTTTATTTTTATGGAAAAAATTAATGAATTGTGATTTTTGTATGATAACAAAATTCAATCCTATCGAAATTTATAATTTTAATTAATTTTCATTTATTACCTAATTATTTATAACAATAATTAATTATTTGTAAAATCAATTAATAGGCCCGATCTAATTTTTGTAATCTATACTACTATTAAAAGTCTAGAAAAGATTGGAAACATTTTTTTTCCATTTTTACCCTCACATTTTAAATTAAATTACATTTGCATCATACCTTGAAATTATTAAACACCCTTTCAATTGCCCTTTTAAATTGTAATTATGAACAACTTTTTATTTTTTAAAAAACATTTTGACACTAACATAAAATGATTTTTTTTGCCACTTTATTTTCCATTTTCTCATTGCTTGTATTCTTTTTTGGTGTATCATTCGTTATTTTTCCTCTAAATTTTGATGATAGCTTCCAAAGATCGATCTAGAGATTGGGGCAAACATGACTGTAAGCCGTGTTGGCCCAATTTTTATTTTTATTTTTATTTTTTTGAAATTTTACATAGAAAAACTTTGTACAATATAATCTTAGTCAGTTAATTATTTTATTTATTACGGACCGTCTCATTACAATTTCTAAATCCTTCCCTAAATTATTTTCAAATATATGTGTGACATCATTATTTAATGAAAAAGTATAGAGTTGATTGCATGCACTAATTCCATCAAATGTTAATGAAATGAAATGAAAAAGCACATAACTTTAAAATTGCAATCGGCGGAAAACAAATCCTAAAGAATGATTTTTTCCTATCTTTTTAACTATCAAACAGAATTCTCTTAATATCAATTCCTTCTTGAAAAGTAAGTTATTGATAAAGTTTGATTAATTGTCATGCAATTAAAGCTGGTATCTAGAATATAATAAGCCTTAAGTTGATGAGGATTATTATTATTATTATTATTATTATTATTATTATTATTATTATTATTATTATTATTATTATTATTATGCGATTTGTCATCTACACTCTAAGTTACACCTTTAAATTTCATTTTATGTATGCCAAATTTATTATTATTTATACATATACACTTTTTCCATATTCCATACATGTATATGTAATTCAACACGGTTTTCCTTTTTTTATTTTACACGATTTTCTTTTTTTATTTTTTCACAAATTTCCATTTTTATTGTACACAATTTTTCTTTCCTAATATACAGCAATGCTGAAAAAAAAGGAAATAAATCTCTTTTTTTTTGGCGGGAAAGTGTGTGTAAAAACACACACTGGTGGATCAGCTTTTATATATTAGTATAGATGTTGTTTAGATTGTCACGGTCTTTAAAGATGACTGTTTGCTTATTTGGTAGGTGCAATTGCAAAGTAATTACTGCAGGACCATTTTCAAATAAATGAAATCCATATATTCGCCACATTGCTTCCGGTGCTGAAATCCACCGTGCATTTTGGAATTGACTAATTTCATCAATGATTTGATCCGGCTGATTAACACCTAGAGTAAAAGCTATTCTATCATGGCCTTTGTATAGATATTTGTACATGTATTTTACTGCCTTAACAGTGGAGCAAACTTCAATATTAATATGGCAATCAAATTTTGCCAACAAATATGGGTTGTATGGAACGACCCATCTGTTATCTAAGTAATGCCCGCGAATTTTGACAACTTCACCATCATTTGGACGCTTATATGTCGCATAAGAATTATGTCCAATAGATGTAAATTGTACAAATTCTTTTGGGTATTTATTTTTGCACTCGCTAGTACGTTCCATACAGACATTTTTTGGATTTAAAGTTCCACAAGGCCCGTGCATCATATGTTTAACAACACGACTACGTAAATACTGATTTTCAGCTTCGCTTGGAATCCGACATGACACCACTGCATCTATTATGTTTGGAGAAGAAATTTTATAGTTCTGCTTTAGAATTATAAGAAAATGTACATGTGGTAGGCCTCTTTTTTGAAATTCGACTACATATATATATGCAGCTACTGGGCCAAAAATCTCCTTCTTAAGAATATCGTTCTTTAACTCTTCTAGTTTTGCCCTAAATATTCGAGAAATCAAATCCGGTCGATTCTGCGGCTCATCATTGTACAATAATTCGTCTTTGATTTCAGGCCAATTTGGGTTACACGTCATTGTAAGGAATAAATCAGGTTTACCAAAACGTTGAACCAAAGCCATTGCGTCCATATAACGTCGAGAATTATCCCTAGGACCCCCAATAAAGGATCCCGGCAAAACAATTCTTTTTCCTACGTTTTCACCTAGTGTTTCACCCTCATTAACACAATCAATGACACCTTGATACAAGTCTGCTCTAATCTGTTTTTGATTGTTTCGAAAAAAATCCAACCTAGCAGATTCTATCTTAACATACATATCAACAACATATTGCTGTAATAATCTTCCTGTGTGAAGAATAACAGACGTACCCGAATTGTGGATCTGCAATTTATAGCAATAGTATTCCATCAACGAAATTTGACCCCGCGAGCGATTCGTCTGTAAAACTGCAACAGCATATAGAATACAATATATTTTTAGGTGAATTGTGTTTACCCAAAAAAAAAGCCACAATTAGGTTTCTAAGAATTCCATGGCAATAAACAAAAACGTATGTGGTAAACAAACAAGAAAACAAAAATGTTAAACCACCTATTTCTTCGCGTGAAAGGAGTTGATCAATAGTTGCATCGACATCAAATAAAGGACTGGATTCTGGTTGGTTTCTATAAGTTTTAGCTTTCACCAATTTTTTTATACCTTCGTGCCAACCAGGGTCACCATAAGGAAATAAAAGAGGATATTGTAAAGGGTCATAACATCCATAATAATATTTGACGCGATGTGTTTCGTTTGAATGACTTCGAACACAAATATCACGACTACTGACATTTTGAGAGGACTCATCCTCTACCCAAATAGCAGCAACCTGAGATACACAAGGTTTATTAAATACTCTTTGATCAAGAGCCGGATTTGCTCGTAGAGTTATACTAACTGAGTCTAAAGATTGGATTTCACCAAGGGAACGAAAAAATTGAGAATAGGGATTCATTTGTAATATTTCAACTAATTTTTTCATAACAGCGACATCAAATTTTGGGGACATGCTAGTTCTATTATCGAGCTCATGTTCAGTATCATAGAAATATAATTGCAAATGCGAAGGTCTATTTTCTCCAGGTAATAATGTATTGATATAATGATGCACTTGCCCTTGTACTCTAAAAGTATAAATACCTTTGTTCATTCGGCAAAGATCTTTATCATAGTTAACACCAAAAGACGTGAAAGCAAAATGATTGTTATAACTTCGACAAATTTTACGAAATTCAAGTGCTGATTCTGTGTTCAAAAGGAACAATTCCCTAAGTTCATTTGGCATCTCATTCGAACATACTTTGATCTCACCACCTTTACAACAAAAGTTCTCCGTTTCTTTCCAAAATTTTTTGGCATTACAGTGAGGGCAAAACGACCCTTTTGGCAAACAAAATGGTTCGTTTGGAACGGCTGCTATAATTTGAAAGCGCGACGAAGTGTGCAATACACTACAAGGTGGTTGCTTTGTTCATCGTATACTACAAAGACCTATTTCAATTGTGGATATATTAAAAGCGATTAGGAGAACCATCTGGCATTTAACAAAACGAAAGCAAAGAAAAAAACTCAAGATAGTTGTAAGAATGGGAAAACATCACATCATATCTAGAAAAGAGAAATACCTGGATTTTGTGAAGGGCATAGGTTTTCGGCAACAAACAGGTCATTAACATTTGCAGCATCATATGTTCCTAACAGAAAAAAATTCAAAACGTAAAAAAAAAAAAACACAAGAGACAAAAAAAAGGTATTTGTCGACAGCAGTAATCGTTTTAGAGAAAAGTGAACTATTGGCTGTTAAAACAAAGATATACAAGGTCAAACCTATGAAAGATGAAGTTCGACATCTTTTGTCAGCTCGTACATTACAAGTATCTGCATTAGTCGCGTTCTTTTCAGCCCGAAGCTTACGGCGCTTTTCATTCAATTCATCTTTCTTTGTGGCATAAACATCTCGGCGTCTTTTGTTCAAAAGATCTTTACGTATTTGAGAAGAATTTGATTCCATTTGAACTGACTGAATTGAGACAGCAGAAATCATTTAGGGGCACAGTTATTCATATTCATAAAAAAAGCATAAACAAAAAATAATAACAATAAAAAGCAGTAGATAGAAACAAGTTTGGATATGCTACAGCATTGCTATTGAAGCATTCATGCAAGATCAAATAACACAGTCCCACACGAATCTAGCAGTGTAGGTAGCGAATGGATCCAATTTATTATTAGTGTTAGTCCAATAGGGTATAGATAAACAAAATGAAGCGCGTAAGAAAAATATTCGGTAAACATGTCACTCCAAATGTTTTTAACACGAACAAGAAATGTGGAACCTGAGTAATGCGCGTCAATTAGCACATATAAACAATTTTAAACAGAGGTTACAAGATGCAACAAATCATTTTGAATCCAATTTCACAGGAATAGAAGAATGGCATTGCTAAGAACGTTTCATTTTTTTTGGCCGAAGCAGAAAAATATAATTAAATAAACCACAACTTTTGAAAACTATGAACGACAATCAATAACTATTCGGTTATTCGTTTTGTGGGTTTCAACCTTAATCAGATTTCGGTGAGTGCTGATTTTTGTAAGGGCTGGGTTTTGTTTAATTTATCGCTGTGTTTTTTTTTTTGCACAAATTAGACACATTTTACAGTTTACACACAGTTGTTTTATTCTAAGCAACAAGTATCACGCGTTAAACAAACTTGTATTGTAAAGGGTTATTGGTCAAAGAAACACCCGCAAAACACAAAAACCTTGAATGAATGCGAAAATCTCGAGGGGCCTATACATGGGAAGAAAATAAGGAGCATATAGTAGGAAATACGGATTAAAATTTTCAGGAACCTGAAAATAGATATTCATTTAAAGGAAAGAAAAAATTGCACACAACATAGAATTGAATCACCCGAAATTAATTCTATGAAAGCAAAAACTCCACAAACGAGTAGACACAGTGTAAAGCGGAGCAAATCTTTCCAGAATCTTCAAAGAGGCTATTAAACTAAAATTACTTTCAAGCAACACGTTACACGGCATCTAAAGCTTGCACTACCCAACATCCAAGTTTTTTAAACTTAAAACACAAATAATTTAAAAGTAGTGAACACCGCGTCGGTGCTCTGTACCGCATTGGAAAATCCAATCGAAGGGTGAAAAGTGAAAGACAATGAACGCAACCAGCACCTAGTTGGTCTGTGACGTTGCGCAACCGAAGAAAATGAGAATCACAAATGGAAAAATTGCAAATATACATTATTGGGTAGAGAAAAAGGGAGTTACCTATCTTGGTCTGAAAAGAAATGAGTCCTTGAAACAGCGATTACACCAAATTAGGGCAAGACAAAGGTAAATCTAATGAAGATCTTGGTGGGCTGAGCTGGTATTAGCCGGAATTGAACGGTGGACGAAGTTTGGTATTGTAGTGGAGCAGTATCTGTCCGTAGGTGGAGAGCGTGTCGGCTGGAAGCGGAAGGCACAAATGAAAACCCTAGGCCGCATAAGGTACAGAAGTAATAAGGCGGGTCGGATCGAATAGCGGGTAAAAAAGAAAAGGAAAAGAACCCTACAAATCGAAAAAATTAAAGTAATAAAAAAAGAAAAACCACAAAATTAGCATATAACCGCGATTTTACTACCGTGAAATTCAGCCTGGAATCTTTAGTCTTTGCAGGGAAAAACTAAAAAAAGAGTATCTTGTGTGTCTTCATCGAGCGGAATTTTAAATAATCAAAGTCAAAATGTACATTTTCTCAGCTCTTCAACAGAATAAGACTGATAAACGCAATTACGCAAGGATTAATGGTATATTTGATAGAGATTACTGAAAAAACGATTTTTAAATGTGTGAATGGAGAAGCTAAAATAAAAAAAATATATCATAAAAATTATCAAATCAATATGATGGGAGGCGAAAATGAGAACGAGAAAAAAAAAAAAATTTTTTTGCTTAATATTGTATCAACCACGGCATAATTCTTTCAATTAAATTCTTTCAATTAAATTCTTTCAATATATTTAAGATGTTTTGAAAAATTGTGAGTGTGTATCTTACTGGGACGGGGGGAGTATATAGCAACAAAGGTATCACAAATTATTTCCTTTCCTAAAAAGAAAAGTCAAAATATTCATATGAACATCAATTTGGGAGAATCTATTTGAAATAAACATCAATTTTAATGCATTCTCTTATTTTTCAGCTCAAATAAAACTCGCAGTTCTATAATTTCAAACACAAATAACAAAATCACCTAAAAATTCACCAAAACAACATATAAATTCCATGGGCGAAGAATCCAACCCCCAAAATTAAAAGTCAAAAATGAAAAATAAGCAGAGGAAACAAATTAATCACTGCTCAAAAGAAAAATGAACGACGGGAAATGTACCTGAGACATGATTATTGCTATGAAAAAGAAAAGGCAAAATATTCATATGAACATCAAATTGGGAGAATCTATTTGAAATCAACATCAATTTTAATACATTCTCTTAATTTTCAGCTCAAATCAAACCCGCAGTTCCATAATTTCAAACACAAATAACAAAATCATCTAAAAAATCACCAAAACAACATATAAATTCCATGGGCGAAGAATCCAACCCCAAAATTAAAAGTAAAAAATGAAAAATAAGCAGAGGAAACAAATTAATCACTATTCAAAAGAAAAATGAACGACGGGAAATGTACCTGAGACATGATTATTGCTATGAAAAAGAAAAGTCAAAATATTCATATGAACATCAAATTGGGAGAATCTATTTGAAATTAACATCAATTTTAATGCATTCTCTTATTTTTCAGCTCAAATGAAACCCGCAGTTCCATAATTTCAAACACAAGTAACAAAATCACCTAAAAATTCACCAAAACAACATATAAATTCCATAGGCGAAGAATCCAACCCCCAAAATTAAAAGTGAAAAATGAAAAATAAGCAGAGGAAACAAATTAATCACTGCTCAAAAGGAAAATGAACGACGGGAAATGTACCTGAGACATGATTATTGCTATGAAAAAGAAAAGTCAAAATATTCATACGAACATCAAATTGGGAGAATCTATTTGAAATCAACATCAATTTTAATGCATTCTCTTATTTTTCAGCTCAAATCAAACCCGCAGTTCCATAATTTCAAACACAAATAACAAAATCACCTAAAAATTCACCAAAACAACATATAAATTCCATGGGCGAAGAATCCAACCCCCAAATTAAAAGTCAAAAACGAAAAATAAGCATAGGAAACAAATTAATCACTGTTCAAAAGAAAAATGAACGGCCGGAAATGTACCTGAGACATGATTATTGCTATGAGATGGATGGAAAGAAGGTACATAATTTATATGGTGCGAGAAAAACAAAGGGGAGAAAAGCGATTACACAGCAGAAGATGAAATAGGATCGATATGTATGTTTTCTATTTGTCTGTGATTGAATATTGTATTGAATGGTCGAAAAATTCACGTAACCCATTACGCAAGATGCAATTATTATCTGTGGCACAATTAGAATGGAGCTACGAACCGAAAAAACATATAAATAACTGCTTAAATATTCCAACTAACCCAGAAATGTAGCTTAGTTCAGCTTGTAGTAGCCGTAGTCGAAGGCTGGACGAAGGGCGAAGGCTGGACCGTCACTCCGAAGCAACGACGCGTCAATACACCGGATTTAGGACAAGGCGCAAGCAACTCTATCATAGAAGATCTGGGTCCTGAAACCTTGTAGCGAAATCTGAACGGAAAAGGTGAAAATAAGAAACAAAAACATCGCAGATCTACATTAATAGGTAAAAAAGTGAGAACCGACCTATGTTCCTATGTTCCTTTGAAGAGCAAGATGCAGATCGACGTCGGCTGAGGGAGCACGAGGGTAAATCGGAGGCTGAACGGCACTGAGCTCCGTGGCGGCTGGCGATGTACTGTAGCTAGAGAGCGTTTTTTGCAGAGAAGCAAAGAGAGACGAGGGCAAATGAAAACCTAGAACAAATATCTGAAGAAATAAGCAGGCCGGGTCGGGCGGTTCGGCGGGTCGTTAGGATCCGCGGGTTCTTTTTTGTTACGAAAACGACGTCGTTTTGGGTGGGAAAGCGCAAAACGACGTCGTTTTTGCGTGGTCGTAATGAACAGTATAACTAAACTCACACTTTTAAGATAGGAAGGATATAGAAGCAAGTGGTGGAAAAGTGGGTAGTACTTGTGGTCCTATGAAATGTGCGGTAAAATGTGGTCTATCACTTTCCAAACAAGCTCTGGGTATTCTATTAAGACCTGTGATCATTTTATTGTAGGCTGTCTCAGCAATAGCATAAACATGAGGGCTGTCCAAAAGCTTTTCTCTGTAGGCCGTAACAAAATCATTTCCATAAATGTCCACATCTTTTAAGGGATTGACTGCTATTAGCACAGGCCCAGCTTTGCTCTGAGAGAACGTATCAAGAAATAGTTCAAGAATGGAGAGGCAAAATTCTTAGTGGAGAATAGTAGCATGAATGTCAAATCGGTACATACATATATCATGTCTCGAGAATATCTGTATTGAAGGTTGTGAAGAACTGAAGGTCTGTTCAAATAACTGAGCTGTATAAGATCATCCACACCCTCAAGAATATCTGGATTTGCAGGTAACAGCTCCACGGTGGGCACTGTAACAACCTGTAGTATAAACAGAGTGAGCACATCACTGATCTTGAGTTTCTCAGCTTCATTCTACATATTGGAAGGAGAAAACTAAAGATACAAAAATTGGAACTTACACTTCCATCTGACAACAAAACTAAAGCTTTGTCTCCAGAAGTTGACTGTATCGACCCTGACTCCCATAGCCCATTTAGACACCGACACCAGACACAAAGTTTCTGAAACATAACGTGTTTGAAAATGAGGACTTGCTGACAAAGGCAATCTTTCTTATGAAATAATGACAATCCAAATATTACTCAGTAATATAAGCAATTAGAATCTTCGACCCAATATTATACCTTTAACATATAATTTGTAAATTGTAAGTATTAGTTTAAACTTTTCAAGGCTACAGCCTAGATGCAAAATTGTTATTTCATAGATTGACCCAAAAAGTTGTACATCAGTCAAATGCTTGAGCATTCAAAGGTACATCTCAAACCAATAACATAGGGAAGTTCAGCACATAAGCAAGTGAACAAGACCAAGTGGACTGCAGGGCAAGCTGCACAAAGACTTTAACTGCCTGGGTCACTGGAAAAGACTTCAGAAGACACCATTCCTAAAAAATCCCAAGTTATATGATTGATCGAGCAAACTTTGAGAGGCCTCCACATTTCCAATCAAGAAAAGCACAATATACATACAATTTTGTTTTTATTACAAATTTGAGCATGTCCTATGTTTTTGCATAAATGCAAAAACCTTAAACAATGAGATGACATGACATCAAGTCTCGGTTGTGTTCTATTGGTCACTATTAAAACCATAAGTAATCCTTTTTAGTATTAGTCACATTTAATCAAGCAAAAGAAACCACAACCTATAACACTCAAATTAAACAAACTTTGACCACATTGCTTACCTTCCCAGTGAAATACTCAAGGTTCTCATCCGACTCAGGCTCACATTTCGCATTTTCAGAAACCACAACATAAGGTGATTCACCTTGATCCATTTCCTTAATCTTTTTAGCCACAAACCTATTACATTTGGACCCTTTCATGTCATCCTTCTTTATATTAACATTTGATGAGCATTCTGGCAGTTCTGAATCTCCAATTTTAAACTTTGGGGGCAGCGACCGCTTGGCAGATGGAAGCCGTTTACGAGAGGTAGCTCTTGGCCTGACTGGCAGGGCCGGTGGCATGTCTTTAGCCTTGTCCACCTCATCCCTCTGCCGGAGAGACTCCAACATTTCCTCCAGGGAGCTCCGGGCTAGTGAGCTTGGAGACACAGACAGCATTGTTTCTAGTTTGTGCTATGAAACCTTAAATTCAATAAAGTAAATCAGAAACTATACCAGCTGTATGTGTGCTTGGGATTTCGAACAATGTCCCTCGGGCATTGTCCGAGACATGAGGCTAAAACCCTATTCAAAATTAAAAGTCCAAGAAATTCTAACCATTACTCCTTAATTCGGATGCGAAGATAGACGCAATTTTCAGGAGAAATAGAAAGCAGGATTCAACCCAAGAGATAATTTTTGAAATTGAAAGAGGAAAGTAACCCAAAACTCTTCAGCTGGTGCAGGGGTTTTTGATTTTCGGGAAAGCACAAATTGAAGGAAAAAAGCTACTTTATTGAGCATGTGTTCGTTCCCACTTTTTTTCACCTAAAAATCACCTATTATTAAAAGTCAAAGTCAAACATCAATATCAACCACACATTTCACATCATCACTCATTATTATCCATACATTTCGTGGTCCCCACCACTACACTCCACTTTTAGCAAAATTTTAGGCAAAAATAAGCACACACGAACACACGCTGAAAACGATTTGAAGCTGTGTTTAATGGTTAAAACCAGGTTAATTCAAAGTTTGATTGTTGACGAAAAAAGGAATACAAATTCATTTTATCAAAAAATAAGACTTCCAACAGAAGATTTTAGGTTTCCTTAAGATCAACAAACAAAAAGGACAATAAAACTTCTTCACAGGATATGGAAACTACAAAAACAAGTGAGATAATTTGAATCAATTCCCAGGGGCGAAGTTGAAACCGTTGAGATCTATAAGCAGAAACAATTTAAATTTTTGAGCGAGGAGGAGAATATAAATTTTATTTATTAAGGGACACAAATGCTGAGGGGTCCCCGCAAGATAGTGGATAAAATGGGCAAAATGTTGTGTTCCGCTTATTCTTTTCTTTAACACTATAATAAAATCCATTAATTTTCATTAATTTTTTCTCTCTCATTATTTTTAATTACTCATATAATTATTTTATATTTATTAATACACTTTTTCTAAATTTCAAGCAACAAATCTACACAAAATTCAAGTAAATAAATTTTATTTTACATAGAACAAGGCCTAAATTTGGTATTTAATTTTGGGATGACACTAAATGCACCACATTCTTTACTGAATACATTCTCTTATAAAATAAAACTAGTGTTTTCATCCGCGCGTTACACGGGAAAACTTATACTCAATTGACGTGCGTGAACTGTTAGTGATAAAGATGAGAAGGAAATACCTGTGTATGTAAGATTTCTTTAATAAAAAATTTGGGCTTATCTCAAAATATACATTTAATCTTATATATAGGGAGATTTCTTTGATAAAATATTTGGGCTTATCTCAAAATATACCATTTAATCTTAAAAAATGAATATATAGGGATTGGGTAGGAAATGAAATTTTATAATTAATTTTTTAATTCTAAAAATTGATAGTTTGAGCGGAAACGTGCTCATTTTATTAATATATAGATATAGATGACAATTCTATCAATTTTAAAAATACTTTATTTTTTAAAAATTGTGTTCTACGGAAACTACCCCGAACAACCTAAGGCCCGTTTGTTCTGTTGTTGGGTCAGTGCAAAAGGAACAAGAGAAAAAATAAAATAAATAACACCCTCAAACTCTTTAGGTTGAACACTCAACAGGTTGAACGTGTAATTTGTTGTAAAATACTCTGGGAGTGTTCTTTTGTTGTAATTTGTGCCAAAAAATGGTAGCTTCTTTCATGACCGGTTGCTTTATAGTCGTTTTTTTTCCTTATCAAATCAAATGATAAAATAGGAATATTTTGGAAAATGGTTGTGGGAGCGTCAGCCTAATTTTGCTTGAGTTTACTATTTTAGACACGCTATGTTGCTTGAGTTTATTATTTTAGATTAGACACGCTATATTACTACTGCATCTATTTTTCAGTGTACTTTCTAAATTCTCTTTGTAATTTTCATCACTTAAAAAAAAAGAAGAAAAATCATTATAAGATAATAGTGACATTAGAGTCTAGTCTACTAATAATTCCTTTTTTTTAAAATCAATAATTCTTTTTGTGAAGTTTTTTTTTTAAAGATTCAATCTATTATAAATTGATGTAATTCTGTTTCGCACTCTACCTAACGCAACTCAAACAAACTTTGAGTAATGATATTTCTAAATTGAGGTGAATAATAATAGTGATGTGATATTAATTGAATTTAAGATAATGAATTAATTATTGTCAAATAAATAGCATGCCATCAATGATGAATAAGCAATTACAATTAATATTACTATTACGACGAAAAAGTTATACGAGTTGGAGTGTAAAAAATAAACAAAAGATATGTTGTTACAAAATTAATTTTAAAAAAAATATTTGTTCTTAATATAATGGCTGACATAGACACTTAGGGTGTGTTTGATTTGACGAGATTGGGTAGAAAAGAAAAATATTTTCATTAAAAATTTTCACCTTTGTATTTGATGTGCATGATTCCATAGGATAGTCACTATGACTATGAGCTTGTTTTCCATTAAATCCACTAAAGATGGATTCCGTGGATTAGATAACTGTTATTTTACCAATTATACTAAAATGCAGTTTCTTTTCTAAGTATTGCAATCATAATCCAGTGGAAAATAAAAATATTTTCTGATACACATTTCCCACTTTGTGTTTGCAGCAAAGTTGGAAAATATAATTCAAATTTCATAACACAATCCCCATGTTCTATCAATTCCACATAAAATATATTCGTTAGGGAATGTGCTTTTTTTTTTTTCTAGCATCTATGAAATTCATTTTCATTATCGGTTTTGCAATCAAGCACCCCCTCAAAAGAATTATTGTTCAAATTAAAAGGGTCATTTTTCAATTCACTTGTCCATTTCATAAGATATTTATTTCTCCACACTCATTGTTATCAATTTATATTCATTTCAATGCCGGAACAGAAAAACTAAAAAGTTCGAGTTTCATATTAGTATAATATTACTACTAAAATGTAAATAAAAATATATCCCAATATTTTGAATGTCAATTTGGCAATCTTGGTGCTGGTCTGAAAGATTTGTCAGTTCTAGGGTCGGGACAAGTCCAGAAGTGGGGGGACGCAACCCGAGACCTACGAATGTCAAACAATGTCCCCTTTTGATTTTTCGTCTTAATGATATTATGTGGAAGAATTATAATGAATAAATAATTAATGTTGCAATGGTGAAATAAGTGATTTTTTTTTTTTTTTTGTAAAGGCTAGGTTCGACTTATGTTGTTGAAAATTTCTAAAAGCTTTCAATTAAGTTAAAAATTTTAGTTAGAAAAATATATTATTCGTTGATTTAGGACAGATTCAAGGCAAAACATACAATTCCGTTCTCTCTTTAAAAAATTTTAAAAAAGATCGCAGGGCAAAAAAAATTCCATACCCGCCTACATCATCCATTTGACTAAATATTTTTTAATTAATTAATTATTTTTTTATTTTTATTTTTTGGTGTGGAAAGTCCATTCGACCAAAGTTGGTTTGCCTCATTAGCATATACAGACAAATATCTTGAGTTGGCGGATAAAATTGTAGTCTCTACCTAACATACCCTTTACATCTGGTGTTGGGCCATATAAATATATGGATTGTCAAACTATTGAAAAATTTTCTGTCGCCGATATGTGGGTATTTTAGGATGCTCACATATAAATAAATATATGATACGTGTTTTTTTTTAATTGGGGGAGGTGGCACCAATTTATTTATTTATATGTAGATACTTTAAAATATCATTGTCTGTAGTGACGTTAGGTGGCCGTTAGGTGGCGTTTTAAATTCCGCCACCCTTGATCTCGAAATTAGAAGGGTGGCGGTTATAGCAAAAATCCGCCACCTAAACCAACGTTTAAAAAAAAAAAAAAAAAAAAAAGAACAGCGGTGGCGGTTGTGTAAAAAAACCGCCACTAAGTAAGACTGGTGTGGCGGTTGTGTTAACAGTAGTCACCATAACAACAAAAAAAAAAAAAAAAATTATACAGACGGGTGGCGGTTGTGTTAACAACGCCACCTAACAATAAAAAAAAAAAAAATTAATACATAGGGTGGCGGTTGTAAGCTAACAACCGCCACCCATTTTTATTATTAAAATCTTTTGGGTGGCGGTTTTTTGTTACAACCGCCACCGCTTTTTAAATATTCCACCAACTCATCGATCCGTATTCCCGCTTCGAAGCTTTTCCTTCTTTCAAAATTTTTCAAATTTCTTCAAATATTCATGGTTTGAAATCGGTTCTTCACAAATTGGTGTCATAATTTAAGTAAGGTAAGCTTTATTTGATCTTTTGGTCGTATAAATCTCGTTTATTTTGTATAATTATTAATATACATTTTTTGAGTTTTGAGCATGTAAACTTTAAATGGTCATAACTTTTGCATACGATGTCCGTTTTAATTAAAGTACATTCCGGAATCGTCGCGACGAGATCTACGACATTCACCGCTATCGCAGTGACCCCATGTTTCAGGCCGATCCGAGGTCGTCTAAGGCCTCAAAACGCAATTTTTAACTTTTCATCTTATAGTTTTGTGTTTTCCTTCTTAGATTGTTCATTTGTTGTAATTGAATGCAATTGGTTTTGAATAAAAATTATTTAGTGTGTTTTTCATACTGATCTAAAAACTGGACTTTGGGTGGCGGTTTGCACCAAAACCGCCAAAGTGCTTTAGAAAAAGGACAAAGAGGTGGCGGTTGTTGAAACAACCGCCACCCTAAATCGACTTTCGGTGATTGTGTCCAACAACCGCCACCCGTTGTCCTTTTTTTAAAAAAAAAATAATAAAGGGTGGCGGTTGTTTTTAACAACCGCCACCCTAAGTCTATTTTGGGTAGCGTTTTTTCAACCGCCACCCTTTCGACGACTTTGGGTGTCGTTGGTTTGGGTGGCGATAAAAAAAACGCCACCCTAAGTCTAAAACAACCGCCACCCAATCCCCTTTTTGTACTAGTGTATCTATATATAAATAACAGTACCAGACTAATCAAATCCAACAACAAAAAAGAAAACAAATCAATAGCAAACAATAAAAAAGGGGAGTGTTAATTGACTTATAATCCTAAAATATTTGCAGGTCTCCATATAACGGTAACGTGGCCCCCCACTAATTGAGGAAATCGACATGCACAAATAGGCGAGTCAAATCGACAGCAAATATTTTGAACAAGTAAAAAATTGGCCCCCCAGCATAGCGTACCTAATCCCCGTTCTATTGGAATTTAGCTTTTGCTTCGCTTCGTATATGCGATTATTGGGTGCTCCCATAATTGAATTATTTTTTCGAAATCACGGCCTTAGCATCCCAAATGGTCAATTACCTTTACATCAAGGATCAACATAAACAGTGATAAAGATTACGAGAGCTATATATAAATAATAATGAGTAATGATAAAAAAAAATGTATATATATATGTGTGTGTTGAATATTAATATTTAATTTTGATTAATGATAAAAACTAATTTTTAGATTGGAAAAAATTAACACCAACAAATGCATAATCTATTATATGTTGAGACAAAAATTTTTTGTGCTCTTGTCTTTTTTTTTTTTTTTCCAATAATAATTCCTAAAATGCTCGAGGTGCTACCAAAAAAATTAAATGAAAGGTTTCTGGCAAAGCAAACCACGGGGCCATGATAACAACGAACGGTGGCATGTTAAAATGATGAATATGTGAGTGAAGTCAGAACCCCAAATGATTGTCACCAAAAATTCTTGTCGGACAGATGGATATGTTGATTATTCCGATTAAAGTAGATCCATTAGTTTAAGACAAAATTGGCGATAGAAAGGAAGTGATAAGTAACCTTTTTATTTTGAATAATTATGTCTATTCCCATCATCTAAATTACAACATATTTACCTTTAGTAGCTTATCAACTTTTGTATTTACAACATGCACATAGTTTTTAGAAGTGGATTTTTCTTACAATTATGGAATAAGGGACAGCCGTTTGTTTGATAGAGATTATTTGAAATAATAATAATTTTTAAATGTGTGCTTTAAAAGTAAATAACATTTTAAAAAATATTAAATAATTAGTATCACGCCCCGTGCGATGTACGGGAACAATTAAATTTATGTACAATAAATAATTGATATAACATTAAAAATATATTGAATATAAATGTTGAATTATATAATTGATGTAATTTATGCATAGGAGATTGCATAATTGCAAACAATTATTGAAATCTATAATATTGTATATTTATATAGTCAATGCAAAAAATATGGAGTAAATTCAAAATTGTAAATTAAAAAAATTTCACGTGCATAAAATAATTAAGAAGTTCATAAAAACGTATAACTTTAATTTTAATTGTCGTGCATCACGTTGTAAACGAACCATTGGAATGAATATATAAAACTTCTTTGATTATCAAAACGTGTCTTTCTTGTTGGTACATATCAAATTTCTATTGAACACCTTTTTCTTTCCTGAAATGAACATTATGCACTCTAAACTGTAGCTATAATTGTTACATAATTTTAGCTCTATTATATTAGAAGTATTATACTTAATTTTATATAACTTAAATTTATAGTAATACCTACAATTTTCTGCATCTACCTAGTTTATTTGACTTTTTCTATTTGCGTAAATTGTATTTTAATTTTAAAAATAATTTTTTTTATTTTTAATTTTGTATACTTAGAAAAGGCAAAACGTGTACAATGCAAAATCCGGTTAGTAAAAATATCACAACAGCCGGTATTAAAAATTAAAAGATCATTAACTTTTTCAATTAGAAACCGTGTATCATGTTGGCACCGCAAACATAACACTTCAATTATAATAATATAAGGATTAATAAAGTACGATTCACTTAAAAATAAATAAATTATTCAACATAAATCTAGTTATAATTATAACTACTCAATATTTGATTTTAAAAAATAAAAATTAAAAAATATCCACTATTTTTGAACAGTCCAATTCACATAACCAAGCAAAACTATTAAAACCTATAATTTTAACCCAATAAAAATAAATAAAAATATTTATTATTTAATATTTTAAATTAGAACTTTAAAAAATGAAGTTACATCTAAAGTCTTTCCAAAACCATTTTTTCTCATTAAATATTTGTTTCAAATATTAGTTTATTTTCAATTATGTTTTTAATTATTAATAATTAATATTGGTTTATTTTCAAAACTAATTTTATAAATTTTTAAAAAATATTTAATGTATGCCACATAGGCATCTTTGCCCACGTAGGATTTCACAAACTAGTATTGCCCACGTGCGATGCACGTGGCGATATAGATGGTATATTTACATAAAATAATATTGTAAAATAAGAAAATTATTTTTTATGAATATTTAATAAAAATAGACATAATATTATTGATTTCACTAATGGTCTATATATTTTGGTCAAAGTTATTATCTTATAAGAAAAAATATCATATCAAGTATCGTAATTATAATTTTAGGTAAGAATGTAATGTTTGGGAACAAAATTTTGATACTATATTTATTTCATTAAAAATGATCTAAGTTATTTCAAATATGGCTAAAAATAATCTTATTGTCAGCCCACACATGCATATAAATGACCAATATATATATATATATATATATATATATATATATATATATATATATATATATATAACGACCCAAATAAGATTCAAAATGGATTGTACAATATGCTATATTTAGAAAAAATAAATAAGTAATATAACACAGCGAATTGATAAATTAAACCCCTAAAGAACATTCCTTTTTAAAAAAAAAAATACTACAGGTAAAGTATATAGTTGGCACTTTAAATTTTATAGTATAGAGATTTAAAAACTTAGATGTATATAAAATAACTAAAATGTAATATCTAAAAATTAAAATATATATAGAAAATGATAATTCTCATTTTCAGAATTAATTTAATAAGTACCGTAAGTTGTAACTTCTTAATATAATAATAAGAGGAGTGCCACCTAGACAAAGTGTCTAGGTGGTAGTGCCATGTTTGGTTTAATTTTTAGGATTAATTATTTTTCTTATTCAATTTATTTTGCTTTCCTTATTTAGTATTGTTTTCCTTATTTAATTTTTTATATATTTTATTATTTTCATATGTAGTCTGTTTTTCAAATTAATTTATAAATTCTTTTACTTCTTTTATATTTAGTATTGCATCATTCATGTAAATGTGATATAAGATAAAAGTTGTAATTTACAATACTTATTAAATTAATTCTGAAAATGAGAATTATCATTTTCTATATACATTTTAATTTTTAGATATTACATTTTAGTTATTTTATACACATTTGAGTTTTGAAACCTATGTATTATAAGACTTGAAATGCCAACTAGATACTTTGCTTGTAGTATTTTTTTAAAAAAAGAATATTCTTTAGGGTTTTATTGATTCACCAAGTGATATTACTTATTTATTTTTTTCTAAATCTAGCATATTATATAATCCCTTTTGAGTCTTATTTGGATCGTTCTCTCTCTCTCTCTCTCTCTCTATATATATATATATATATATATACATATATATCATTTATATGTATGTATAGGCTGACCGTAAGATTATTTTAGTCTTATTTGAAATAACTTTGATCATTTTTATTGAAATAAGTATATTATCTAAATTTTGTTCCCAAATATTACATTCTTACTTAAAATCATTAATTATGATAATTGATATGATATTTTTTCTTACAAGATAATAAATCGGGGCCAAAATATTCATAAAAAATAATTTTCTTATTTTATAATATTATTTTATGTAAATATACCATTTAAATCGTCACGTGCATCGCACGTGGGTAATGCTAGTTTATCTAATATCACATGTACATGAATGATGCAACACTAAATATAGAAGTAAAAGAATTTATAAATTAATTTTAAAAACAGAGTACATATGAAAGGGATACAACACATTAAAAAATTAAATAAGAAAAACAATACTAAATAAGGAAAGTAGAATAAATTGAATAAGAAAAATAATTAATCATAAAAATTAAGCCAAATATGGCATTGCCACCAAAACACTTTACTTAGGTGACACTTCTCTTATTATTATATTATTAAGATGAGATTAAGATAAGATAAGATTAAAATATAAAGATTATTAAATCAACATAATGAATAATTAAAAATAATGATAGAGAAAAATAGTAGTAATATTTTTGAATAAATTGTTGTAATGAAATTAATAATCTAGCCATCTGCGATTGGAGGCCGAGGCCGCCTAGAATAATTATGACTTGCTATGCCATTTATAAACATTTAATTTATTATTGCATCCCTTAGACTCGGACATATCCTATCCTATACTATATATATATGAAAGTATTTTTTAATTTAGAGAGCAAATTTTTATACCAAATGATGATCCCTATTTTAACTTTCCATTTTTCTGTTAATTTCTAAAATCATTTTTTTGACTGTTTGTTAGTAAGAAATCATTTCAATTCGATTGTGAGTTGAATATTTAATGGGTATTAAGATCTATAATATTCATATGCCTTAATTATAAATAACAATTAAAGACATGAGATTGTTCAATGTGAACATCAAAAAGTTACATTTAACTAATTTCTTGTCTTTAGAAAATTATTGTCTATTTTATACATGCACCAAATTATTAGGCATTTGACTATGCTATTTAATTTGATCCTGCTACTTTAATCACGTTATTCGTTAAATTTAAATTCAATTATATACTTTCATAAACACCCACCAGTACTATTTAATCATTTCAAGTTATATACTGTCACACACTCTCAAATTGAAAAGTGGTGGGGATAATGAGATGCGGAGATAATACTAGAGAGTGATGTGAAATGTATGCTTGATATTAACGTTTAATATTGACGTTAGTAGTAAATAATTTTGAGATAAAAATAAATTAACAGGACCACAAGTTAGGTGCTTGCTAGTGTTCAAATCTAAGAAAATAGTATATGATTTAAAAAACTCATTTCTCATTATAATTACACATACATTTGGTGAAATCCACAATTTCTTTTGCTTTTAAACCAAGAGAATTTCTCTAAAATCTACAACAAACAAGTACATAATATTGTAAATTTTATGATATTGTGGTAGTAAACACACCTACCAAGCTCAAATATACTAAAACTCATATTCAGCCTATCCTAAGAGTTTTCAAATAATGTTCTATAAACATATTGTTGTAAACAAATAAAACTCCATAAAACAAAAAAAAAATCTAAAATTGTCATTCAAGAAGCATAAAATGATCAACAAAGTGTTATATAATCGATAGGTTTAAATGAATCTTAATGAAAGCTAAGAAAAATAAAAATACGAGACAAAGAGTCTTCTTTGGAAATGCAAATAAAAATAAAATTAAAACGAGAAAGAGAAGGATTTTAGAGTCTTTTGAAATGAAAAGAATTGAACCTATAAATTATAGCATGTCACTATGGAATATGACAATTAAAAATGACTGATGTTATTTGAAAATTTTGATGGAAGTCTATCAACTTCTGCTAATTATGCAAGTCTATTCTCCAGGGAAAGTGACTTCAACTTGAAAAAAGGAACGTACAATTATAGCACTCAAAATTGAAGATCATAAATGGCAATGAAGATATTTTAGTTTGGAAATTTTGAAAATTTTGTAAGGATAAAATCTGGTATAAAATATTTTTCCAAGCTAGGAAACTTCTGTAAGCAAGAGAGATAGATAGATTGGAATTCTTTAGGATTTGGATTCGAATTAAAACGACGCTATCTCAATTTACAACTTCAAATTCTAATTCTAACTGTTAATTCTTAAATCGCATGTGAAGACAAACACAATTTCCAAGAGAGATGGGAAAGCGGGATTTTTAACCCGAAAGGACATCATTGCAATTATTATATCAAATTGTAAAACAACTTAATTTTTTTTATTTGACGAAATTTTTTAATTTTATATTATTATATTTAATTTTTATTAATTAAAATACCATTGTTCATTGTTCATTGTGAAACTACTTACAAGATATGGAAAGAAGTAATTGTCTTTTATTAAAGAAGACCATAACAAAAGAGAAGTATAGAGAGAAAGACATACAATAAGTCAACAACGTATTGTCTCTTATGAATGTAAGGGAGAAAACCTCCTCAGAGTCTAGTGATTAATCAAATGAGTAAAATACATTATCAAATAACCATTCTTTTGTTAAACAAAAAATAATAATTGTTTTTTGAAAGAATAAAAAATAATAATTGGGACAAATGGAAAAACTAAAGGGTAATGGATTTAAGATTAAAGATCAACTACGCCTATTTTTAAAAGATTTTGGATTTGGTAATTTAGATTTAAAGGTTGCGGACCATACGTTTGCTTATTATGATAATTGAATATACACAAACATGTATGTAGTTAATTAAGGGACACAAATGTATATAACTTACCTGGCTACGACACGGCCACACGGGTGCTAACTGCTGAGGGAGGAGGGGGAGCCGCGGACAATGCAATGGGGATGGGTAGGGTTTGGTGATTGACGTGCTGTGCCTGTGTATCTACTTTGGGATCAAAATACAATATTTAAAAAGAAGTAAAATTGTGTAATTAAAAAAAATTACGATTACATTTGATATGTTTTAAAGTTTTTTACATAGATAGATTCACAAAATATTAAATGCTAATATGTTGGAAACTTAAATTACCATTATATTGGCAGATTATTGATACATAGCACGGATTCCCCTTATGGTGGGGGACATATAGTGTGGATAGATAATAATGGTGAAAATGCAATCCCAAAAGTCCTTTTGTTTCCAGAAAAATTGAAAATAGACTCCGGTTTGTGAAAATTTCTTAAAGTCAATGACCCCAAAAATGGGGTCCTAACTGTATCAATTAGCCACCACATTTTGACAACTCCTTAACCAGAACACTAATTAGGCCATCTCCAATGCCATTCTCAATTGTCCCCTCATGAACAGTTAATGGCAGTAGAGAGAGTGACATAAGCCAAATTGGTGGGTCCCGAATTTCGCTGCTTTTCTTTTTCTTTTTTTTTTTATCACTTTTCTATCAATTATCTCACTATTTTCTCTATTTTTTCTTTATTGATTCCGTACCACATGCAAATATAGACGTTCATCTAGAATTATTCAACTAATATTTTATTATTATTTTTAAATTTATCTCTATCTCTCTCCTCTTTTTCATTTTATCCTCTCTTTTTCCTTACACTTCCTTCCATTCACTTTCCATCTACTTTTAAATAAAATAATCATCTTCTTCCTATCTCTCTCTAACTTCTTTCTACTATCACACAAATGCAATTGAGGGTGTGTAGGTACTAGGTGAGGTCTACCGTCTATGCATCAACCATAATGGACTTACAATAAGTGAACATGGCTTGCCTTCTGCTCAATTTTTTTCTTTTTCTTTTTTTTTTTTGGAAAAAGAAGTAAATGCCAATATTAACCACACAGATGCCAATCTTAAACTCTTGCTAACAATTTAGTTTAGTCAAGTCAAGAATTATTTATTTATAATTTTTTTGATGCATCCAAGCAGTACTGCAATTTTGGACTCTTGAGTTTTATAGTAGAATATAGAATCTTTAAAGGTTAAAAAAGGTGAGCACCAAGCATACGGAGACCATAGGAGCAAGAAAAATGCAGTGTGTACAACATGACAAAATATGTGTCACTAAGCCCCGAATAAACAAATTCTCAAAAGACTCGCGAATCTAAAGAATAGACTTCCCTGGGTGCTTTCTTTTTGACTTTGCGTATGTTCCACCTTGAAATGTAAAGCTAGCAGGTTCGGTTTGTACATATACACAAGCTTCCTTTCGGTCGACAGTGGTGTCAACCACTGTTAGAACACTATTAGTAAATGACCAATAAATCAAAACCCGAGAACAGAATATAAAGTAATATATTTCGGATTTATATGAATTGAACACAGAATCGAATACAAACAGATTGAGGCTAGCAAATGCTATTTCTTATAACAGAATTTCGTCCCTACTCTTTGTGCGTGTAGTTCTACAGACGTCTGCCATCAGGATTCAACAATCTAACCAAAAATCTTCGCTTGATTTCTGGTTCTGGCGTATTTATTAAGTGCGGTTTTTTTCTCCATTGAAATTGATCGAGGTCGGCCTCCATTTATAGAAATGGATGAACTTTCACGCAGAGGTGCGTCCATTGAGAAGCGATGCGCCCGTTCTGCAGATTGGCGTTTGTTTGTTCAGACGCACCGTTTGGGATTTTGCAAAAATAAAAAATAAATTAAAAGTATAATTGGATTCTATCCCAAGAGCCCAAGAATTGGTCCAATGCCATCTTTCGACAATTAATATAGTTGTAAATTGTCCTAAAGTCAAGGCCCATTTTGCAAATTTACTCACAAGTCCATTTACCCAATTTTAGTAAGTATGTTAAAATACTACTTATAAGGCATCAAATGGACCTCTAAACTTCCTATGTGGGATTCTTTACACTTTATTTCTATACAAACCTTTAAAATTCCCAAGGAATTCTAACCACTACCTTCACCTCCTTAGATTGAGTATCAAATGAGAAGATCCAATAGAAATCATATGTTTTCCAATACACTCGATTACCTTTTACTTCAAAGGGAATGATTTTATCAACTAATATGACAGGACTGCGATTATCACTCAAAAATTCCAAAGATATAACAATCTTGCTATCAGCCCATTTATGATTTTTGTAATTCTCCAACACACGAATATTGAGTTTTTCTTGGTCTATACGGGCAAAAGATAGCTTTCCATTCCATTTTACATGTCAAACATAACTCCACTTGCAAAACAAGTGTTGTGGCACCTCAATACTTGTAACCGTCTCATTCTCCAAATCAAGGCAGTCTATATAAAGTTTATATCGTAATCTCATAATGTTATAGAACATTGAACCCAGAACTCGATTGGTTCGCTCAGAACTTGGTTGGACATCTTTGAGATTACCCAACAATGGAAAATCCGAGTGTTTCCACGTGAAGTGGGTACCAACTCTTAGAACATTATAGATTAGAACCTCTCTGTCTCCCCGTTTTGAAAAATCTATATAAACCACCTTTACTTTATTAGTTGGTTCAATGTAGCACATGCTTGTACAAATACCTTTTCTCTCTCTCTCGCACTAGGCAAATTAGGTATTTGTTTAGTAGCTAGATTCCTCAATCTATATGTGTTGTTTGAATTATGTCCTTCCAATGCTATTCCGATGATTTTTGCAATAACATCAAATTCTGTACCTTGATCTTCTTCATATACCATTTCATAGCGAGCTTGTTTCATATGCTTGGCAATGAACACCGGATTCTAAATTGTGGAACACCAAATTTTGCACACACATTTGAACTTCAGTAATGATTTAACTAGCAACCAACTTAGGATTTCTAAGATCATTTCATCCGGCAAAAACATGCCCAACATGACCATCTTCCCGTTGTTTTTGTGTATACTCATTCTAAATGAAAAAAAAAAGAAATAAGATTATTTCATTTGACAAGAACACGAAGTGTAAACCAAAAAAAATGAACTACATCTACTTTATGAAAGAAATATGGTGCTTTCACAAGGATTATGTAATATTCGTGCATTCTGGTTAGACTGCATCCCTCCCTTTCTCAAATAATAATAATAATAATAATAATAATAATAATAATAATAATAAAGTGGGTGATCTCTTACCAACAAATTGATACCTTATAGTGAGGTCCAAGATGGAATTGCAGAATTGGTCCAACCCCAAAACCCAAGGTTACTAGTCATACATCGTGGAATTGATTTCAAAATCAAGCATCGAATGGAATTATAAATTTTAAGCTCGAAACCAAGGTCTACTATTCGTATTTATTTCGATCCATTTCATTTTAGTTTTACTACAAAAATAGTGAAAATTGTCGACTTTTCAATTGAATAAGCTAGACTCTAGTTCCTCCACCAGCTCTTGAAGAATACGTAGCTGAATCATCCACCTCGAAGATCCCATTTGTAGGGTCTACTACTTAACTCATAGTGAAAGAGTTGCCCACAAGAAAATCAAGCTCGAGACAATTGCAAAATTTGTCCAAACCCAAAACCCCAAGTTTACTAGTCATACGTAGTGGAATCGCTTAAAAAATCAAGCGTTGATGGAATTATAAATTTTAATTATTTTTCATTTTAGTTTCACTACAAAAACGGTGGAAACTATCGAATCTTCCATTTGAACAAACTGAAGCTCGAGCTCCTCCACCTGCAGCTCCTGAGTAATACGTGACTGAATCGTCCAGCTCGGTGAGCCTCATCACTCCCTTGTTGAAGAGATGACCATACTAAAAAAGAGGATCGAATCATCCGTGGGAGAAATATAGAAAACCTTGAGATGGATGCTCATTACTGGGCTGGGTGTTTCCACAACACTGCACAATTACTATATTTGTTATGACATTTGGCGGTTGCTGTTAACCGACCTCTTCCTAGCCGGTTCTTCCCAACTCTTTCTGTTAACATACCTCTTCCCGTTAACCTAGCTCTTCGGTTCCTTAATTGGTTTCTCCCAAATTGAAATCATGAACTGTTTTCTCTGATTCCCCCCACTCCGAAGAGTCAAAAATTTTGAAACAAATGATCGAATCCGTGTTAAAGAGATCTGGAAAATAATTAGATGGATTTACTTTTCAGGAAGCATTGGAGTCTTCACTGCACTATATAATGTCTATGCCAGATGCGATGTGTGGTGGCTCCAATTCGTCTTCGTGCTACTCGCTTCTGCCTACTGTATCGATTGTCTATGTGGATACCGTCGCACTGTCTCGAAGTCAATGGCTGGCACTTGTACATATGGCAGCAGCTTAAGGTCATAGTAACGCCACTGACGAGGAACGGTTCACTGTTTTTGGCCATCATTTGCTTTGCTAGCTTTTACCAGTGGATGAGTTGTCAGCAAGAAAATTAGGTACAATATGGAGTTGCAAAATTGGTTCAAGCCCAAAACCCTAGGTTTGCTAGTCATACGTAGTGGAATCGATTTCAAAATAAAGCTTCGAATGGAATTATAAATTTTAATTTTTTGATTTTTTCAAGCTCAAAACCCAAGGTCTACAATTCATACTTATTTCGATCGATTTCATTTTAGTTTCACTATGAAAATAACTATAATTATCGATTTTTTAAATTAACTAAGCTAGACTCGAGTTTCTCCACCTGTAGCTCTTGAAGAATGAGTAGCTAAATCATCCAGCTCGAAGATCCCCTTTGTAAGTAGGTCTACTACTTAACTGATAGCAAAGGCATTGCCCACAAGAAAATCAGGATCAAGATGGAAATGCAAAATTTGTCAAAACGCTTAACCCTAGGTTTACTAGTCATACGTAGTGGAATCGATTAAAAAAATCAAGTTTTGATAGAATTATAAATTTTAATTGTTTCTTGAAGCGCGAACCCCAAGGTCTACTATTCATATTTACTTCGATTCGTGATTCTGTTTTCAGGAAGCATTGGTGTATTCACTGCCATGTACAACGTCTTTGCAAGATGCGACGTGTGGTGGTTGATGTTTATGTTCGTCGTGCTGGGGTTTCTTTACTGCATTGGATGACTGTATGGGCTGCTTCGCACTGTGCTGAAGTGCATGACAAGGCTAGCAATTGGAGCCCCTTAGGGTGAGGGTGGCACTAGGCCCGATGGGCTGGCACTTTGCTTGGCTAGCTGCAGCCACAACAGGAGTCATTGTGGCTATAGCTGGTGTTCTAGGGTTTGCCACATGGGTCATCCCATGTGGACCTGGAGCACTTCACCCACCACCACTATCACCCTGTAAGTGAATATTAGTGATGGATTAGTGATTGGATACATGGTTACTTTGATTGGATATATATATGTATATCGATATATGGATATATTAATATATTTGATTGGATATATATGGTTAATTTGATTGGATATATATATATATATATATATATATATATATGGTTGATTTGATTAGTGATTGGATATAGAAGGATAACAAAGAGTAATGATGCCAAAGTTCATAATATGATGCACAATTTTTACACCAATAGATTTTTCATAAAGCCATAGAGTGATGGTCCAGTACTCTTTAAGTGGATAATTTCTTCCATGGTTATACCTTTTGCAACAAAATCATGTTGGATGTTAGGAAATGACCACTTGCAATTATTTTGGCTTCATAAAAAAACATCTAACCTTTTGGCCATCTTCATAAAAAATCGTGCCACGGTTTCTAGAGTTTTGTTAGGCCGACCTCTAATTCTGCTACCCCTGGTTTTCTCTACAAATTGATAAAACAAAGGTGCACTTTCCTCCTTCGTAGATGTATGTAAAAGGCAATGCTTGATAGGTAAAAGGAAGTACAGACTTAATAATCTATTGATGGTGCCTTTTATCAGAACAAAAGCTGCTCTTTTCAAAGTTCCACTTGTTGGCCAGTTTTTTAGCATAGTTTAGGGAGAATATTTGAAGATGGTCAATATCTTTTCTATTAATAGTAATAATACTGGAGTTTGATTTGATTTCTAGTTTTTGGTTTGTGTCCGTGTTGCTAGTTTCAGGTTTGTGTGTAGGGCCAAGTCGCTTATTCCGTTTGGTATATTACATAATTTCTGCTTTGGTGCATAAGAAGAGTAGTTTTTTTCAACTTTGTCACATTTAGCAGTATTTGAACTCATTCTTACTATTTTTTTTGTACTTATTATATTTCATCCTTGAGAAAATGGTTTCCAAGACGTAACTTTGTTCGCTTTTATCTATTACAGGATACACTGTCATTGGGATGAGATAGAGTGCCCCCTGTTCTCCCGGGCAGGCCACACTTTTTCCTACTTGTTACTTTCAATCTTAACTATCAATTTTATGAAGTCTTACTACTTTTTATCCAATTCTTAATCACCATTCCATATTTTCACACCAATAGATTTTTCACACATGGGAAACCAATGATGGTTACATAGTGGAATAGAAGGATGAGAAAGAGTAACCACGCCAAAGTTTGTAGGATGATACACAATTTTCACACCAATAGATTTTTCATAAAGCCATAGACAGTGAAGTGTGATGGTCGAAAATCAATTGGTTCAGTACGTATATTATCGATTTTGTGCTTTGACGCATGAGAAGAGCATTTTTTGAACTTTGTAACATTGTATAGCATCTTAGGGAATTATTTAGCGTTATTTGATAGGCATATGGGAGGATGCTTGGGGATTGAATACCAAAATCACTGCATCCTAGGACCCTGCCAGTTGGAAAAGGGCACATCTTTTGCTTATTCAAATGCTATTGTACGTTAAATTACGTGTTAATGATGTATGTATTCCCTTTGCACTGTCTCGAAGTCAATGGTTGGCACTTGTACATGTGGCAGCAACTTAAGGTCATAGTAATGCCACTGACGAGGAACGGTTCACTGTTTTTGGCCGTCATTTTGCTTTCCTAGCTTTTACCAGTGGATGAGTTGTCAACAAGAAAATTAGGTTCAATATGGAGTTGCAAAATTTGTTCAAGCCCAAAACCTTAGGTTTGCTAGTCATACGTAGTGGAATCGATTTCAAAATCAAGCTTCGAATGGAATTATAAATTTTAATTTTTTCAAGGCCAAAACCCAAGGTCTACAATTCATACTTATTTCGATCCATTTCATTTTAGTTTCACTATGAAAATAGATGAAATTATCGATTTTTTAAATTAACCAAGCTAAACTCGAGTTTCTCCACCTGCAGCTCTTGAAGAATGAGTAATTAAATCATCCAGCTCGAAGATCCCTTTTGTAAGTAGGTCTACTACTTAACTGATAGCAAAGGCATTGCCCACAAGAAAACCTGGCTCGAGATGGAAATGCAAAATTTGTCAAAACGCTTAACCCTAGGTTTACTAGTCATACGTAGTGGAATCGATTAAAAAAATCAAGTTTTGATAGAATTATAAATTTTAATTGTTTCTTGAAGCGCGAACCCCAAGGTCTACTATTCATATTTACTTCGATTCGTTTGTTAAACAAATTTGGCAAATCATTACGTTGATTCTGTTTTCAGGGAGCATTGGTGTATTCACTGCCATGTACAACGTCTTTGCAAGATGCGACGTATGGTGGTTGATGTTTATGTTCATCGTGCTGGGGTTTCTTTACTGCATTGGATGACTGTATGGGCTGCTTCACACTGTGCTGAAGTGCATGACAAGGCTGGCAGTTGGAGCCCCTTAGGGTGAGGGTGGCACTAGGCCCGATGGGTGGCACTTTGCTTGGCTAGCTGCAGCCACAGCAGGAGTCATTGTGGCTACAGCTGGTGTTCTATGGTTTGCCACATGGGTCATCCCATGTGGACCTGGAGCACCTCACCCACCACCAATATCACCCTGTAAGTGAATATTAGTGATGGATTAGTGATTGGATACATGGTTAATTTGATTGGATATATATATGTATATGGATATATGGATATATTAATATATTTGATTGGATATATATGGTTAATTTGATTGGATATATATATATATATATATATGGTTGATTTGATTAGTGATTGGATATAGAAGGATAACAAAGAGTAATGATGCCAAAGTTCATAATATGATGCACAATTTTTACACCAATAGATTTTTCATAAAGCCATAGAGTGATGGTCCAGTACTCTTTAAGTGGATAATTTCTTCCATGGTTATACCTTCTGCAACAAAATCATGTTGGATGTTAGGAAATGAACACTTGCAATTATTTTGGCTTCATAAAAAATATCTGACCTTTTGGCCATCTTCATAAAAAATCGTGCCACGGTTTCTAGAGTTTTGTTAGGCCGACCTCTAATTCTGCTACCCCTGGTTTTCTCTACAAGTTGATAAAACAAAGGTGTACTTTCCTCCTTCCTAGATGTATGTAAAAGGCAATGCTTGATAGGTAAAAGGAAGTACAGACTTAATAATCTATTGATGGTGCCTTTTATCAGAACAAAAGCTGCTCTTTTCAAAGTTCCACTTGTTGGCCAGTTTTTTAGCATAGTTTAGGGAGAATATTTGAAGATGGTCAATATCTTTTCTATTAATAGTAATAATACTGGAGTTTGATCTGATTTCTAGTTTTAGGTTTGTGTCCGTGTTGCTAGTTTCAGGTTTGTGTGTAGGTCGCTTATTCCGTTTGGTATATTACATAATTTCTGCTTTGGTGCATGAGAAGAGCAGTTTTTTTCAACTTTGTCACATTTAGCAGTATTTGAACTCATTCTTACTATATTTTTTTGTACTTATTATATTTCATCCTTGTGAAAATGGTTTCCAAGACGTAACTTTGTTCACTTTTATCTATTGCAGGATACACTGTCATTGAGATGAGATGGAGTGCCCCCTGTTCTCCCGGGCAGGCCACACTTTTTCTTGCTTGTTACTTTCAATCTTAACTATCAATTTTATGAAGTCTTACTACTTTTTATCCAATTCTTAATCACCATTCCATATTTTCACACCAATAGATTTTTCACACATGGGAAACCAATGATGGTTACCTAGTGGAATAGAAGGATGAGAAAGAGTAACCACGCCAAAGTTTGTAGGATGATACACAATTTTCACACCAATAGATTTTTCATAAAGCCATAGACAGTGAAGTGTGATGGTCGAAAATCAATTGGTTTAGTACGTATATTATCGATTTTGTGCTTTGATGCATGAGAAGAGCATTTTTTGAACTTTGTAACATTGTATAGCGTCTTAGGGAATTATTTAGCGTTATTTGATAGGCATATGGGAGGATGCTTGGGGATTGAATACCAAAATCACTGCATCCTAGGATCCTGCCAGTTGGAAAAGGGCACATCTTTTGCTTATTCAAATGCTATTGTACGTTTAAATTACGTGTTAATGATGTATGTATTCCTAAATTTTGTAGGCTAAGGCTTCCAAATCTATCTTATTTATCAAAATTTAATGTGAGTTGAGCTAGTCTTTGGGTGATTAATTATTTTTATCTCTAGCGATATGGTCCAATAGTCAAGTAGAATTTATCAATTAATGTCAAGTGTGTGATTTATGTTTTCGTCAATAGGTTCGTGTTTTCAAATCGATTTCTCACAATTTCTTTTGTTAATTTCATGATTGCAGGCATCTGTTAATAACATCTGACTTGACTCTTTTTGAAGGAGCTACAATGACATTTAATTTACTCGTTTTGTATTTTGGTGGATCAAGGAATGTCATGTAGTTTAATTAGAGTTTTAGGCTTTTCGGAGAACAAAGGATCCGATTTTTGTCAGTTATTATCAATGCGTTTTTACTCTAGCTAAATCATGTGATGCTTACACTCAAATGCAACATATATATGTTGGATCCCTTTATCCCATGTCTGTTTGTACCCTTTGTCTCTGCATTCAAGCTAAGATTAGCATGTGCTTATTGCCAGGGATTATTAGTGAATAGTCATCAATTAAATTTTATACACACCATGTTTGTTTGTACTTCCAATTGATACAATAAAGCTTATAAAGGATAAACAAAGCGAAAGAAAACATAAAAAAATAACAATACATTTTGTCACTTGAAAAAGAAAAAATTTCCATCCTTAAATGTAAAGGCATCACACTCGGTTTATATATGTACTAGTTTATATAACGTGCTATGCACGTTGTATGATACGATAAAACATTGAATATCTTATTTGATTTCTATTTTGATAAAATCCAAATTCAATAAACGTGATTGTCTTATATATGATGTACTCGAGAAATTATTTTGTTAAATTGTATATTATTAAGTTTTTGATATTGAAATTCTAAAGCATATTGCATTAAATGATCAACTAATTACAAGTTATTTTGTGACTACTTTTTATATATCTTAGTTGATTTTCAAAAGATCAAAAATCTGATATGCAAGCACAGAGGTGTTTTTAGGCATGAATAATAATCATTCACAATCAAAATATCACAAAGTATGCAACAAAATTGAAGAATTAGTACATATGTAGATTGTGTGTAATGAATAGATGTCATGATTTATCATTTTTTAAAGAAGAATCTGTGTAATGTAATGGAAAATTCAAAAACAACATAAAATGGTTCATAATTCTATACTTACTTTTATACTTCTTCTTTTTTTTTTTTTTTTTTACAATAATTATACATTTCAAATTTCAATAATTGTAATCGTGCATCTCAACAAGTTACATAACCTAAACTTTCGACCCCACCTTATCAACCACAACATAATATCGATCGATCACTTCCTCAATCACTTGATCACCACAAAAAAGAGGGGGAAAATGGCGTATATATCTTTTGTCACATATGAAGGTTAACATCTCCACTAATTATAAAAGTTTCGTTCTCCCACAACATCAATTGCATTTGGAAAGATTTTAATAAACAATAATTATTAGAACGAAAGGGACGACATCAATTGCATTTGGAAAGATTTTAATAAACAATAATTAAAAGAAAAAAGGAAATGGACCGCAAAGGAACAGACGATCGAAAGCTCCAAGTATTCCTTTAACAAGTAGGGAAGAATATTAAACTAGAGTGCAGTGGATTATATGCTTGGGAAAGTTAAATTTTTACTCAACCAGCTTTCACACCCGTGCGATGCACAGGATTACTAATAATAATTAATATTGGCAATTCACAATTTGACAATATAGAACAAAAAGTTTTCACAGATGTTCAAATGTATATAATATATTCATAGGTTCGTCTATCGTAGATAATCGCAAAAATAAGTAATAAAATATCTTTGAATACAACATTTGTGTTGGAATTGGTTTATGCACCATAATCATCAAATATGATTATTTTCAATCCTACGATAAGCATTTTAGTTTATTTAATAAATATTTAGAAAAATATATCAATAAGAATAATAGAATTAATTTTTTTTGAATGTAGAATTAATTTGTTATACACCAAGAAAGTGTTTTTCCAACATAAAAAATAAGACAGCATGAGTGTGATGCACGAATTTTTCTATTTTTGAAAATATTTATCATTCTGAAAATAATTAGTCAAAGATTTTCCAATTTACAAATTTGAAGTCCATAAGTTTACTTAAAAAATTAAACATTAGAAAAAATATGCACTATAATTGCAATTTTTCCTGACCTTTTATTTATAAAAAGATTGATGTTATTTTAACCAAACCATTTATTTAGTGTAGTAACGCAAATAATCCTATCTACCATTAGTTGAAATTACGAAAAAAAATTACTATAATGACTGTAAAATTAAATCGATATAAATTAATAATATAAGGTCGTCTATTTAAATAAGAACCACAATTAAGGTCAAATACTGTAAGATCACATCCCGAAAAAAAAAACACAAAATTTCGGCATCACATATTTCAAGTTATACATTTTTCTAACATTTTTATTTTTTAAATTGATAAGAAGCTTATCTACCACTTTATAAGATAATTAATAAAAATGAATTTAAGTCATTATTAGTAAAAAAAAAAAAAAAAAAAACTTGTGCTCACAAATGTATATCATGCATGAATTTAGATAAAAAGGCATAATATAAATAAATATTAAAATAGTAAACTCCAATAAACAATATAATTTTGAGTGAGAAAAGGGCACATATTCTCTACCCACGCTTTCTCTAAAGGTCAAGACGATTATAAAGTTATTATTATATCAATGGCTTCCTTTTGGAGAATGAACCATACGAGCAGACGCAAATTTTCTTCACATCACTTCGATCGCGAAATGGAAATGAATTTAAATGCCAGAGCATACGTTATAAGAACATCACCGCTTTTAGAGGTTGGTCGATATTTGGATTTTGAAGGAAGTCATTTATTCCCCCCCCTCCCCACCAAAAAAAAAACAGAGAAGAAATGAGATAAACCACGTGTATAGGATTTAGTATTGTATTTACTGCAATTGTTCGATTTGTTAGAAACCGCTTGAGAAATGGGCATTGGTTCCATATCATTCAACTGCAAGAACATGTAGTCATGCAACAAACAACATAAATATGGCTAATATTAAGACACTGCCTGCCATTTTAATCCATGTGTAGCAGCATAATTATGTAAAACAAATAATAGAATGCCACGTGTAATTAATCAAGTAAATACTGTTCAAAAACCACCTAAAAATTAGTTAATTTTGTCTTTAAAACTACTATTTCATATTAAAAGTAAAATCGCCTCTACTTTATAATAAATATTGATATATATGAGATATAATTTATTAAATAATATAATGCTTATATCGAAGTAATTAATATTTATTTGCTAAATGTATTGGTATGATATACCATACCATCATATAATAAAATATTATCTCAAATTCGAATTTTCAAATTAGAATAGCTTTCTTAAAAAAATAATAAAATGAAATAAAATGGGTACAACACACAACCGTAGAACTAATTGACAAGCCATCATGTGTGGCGGCGGTGACTGTTCTAATTGGTCTATATCCCCACAAACTCAGAGTTTGAACTTTGAACTCCTCTCAATCGGTTATTTTATTCATCGTGTAACACTCATTTACCGAGTGATAAGAAGTACGAGTTATAAGTAACAACGTACTAATCAAAACTGGACTAAATAAAAAAGGCTCTTTACACATGTAACCCAAAAAAATAAAAAAATAAAAAATAAATAATAATAATAATAATCAAATATACTCCCACATTTACTTACTACCTTTAATTATTATTTGAAAAATGTGTTAACAATTTATAATTCAAATAATAATTAACTTAACAAATTCACAAAATTGAATTAATAATTTCACAACCAAATTAACAAAATTAATGCAAACAAATTAGGATAAAGTTAGGCGGCACCACCATTGCCGCCTTTTCACCATCACAGCCTCCCAACCCTTGATCCGTCGATGCACCGTCGGCGAACACTAACTGGTGGTTGTTGGTGGTTGCCAGTGGTGTGCGCGACCACCACAGTGGCGATGAGAGGAGGGCGGCAGTCAAGGCATAATAGGAGAGGGAGAAGAGGAAAACTGGGGCTAGGATTAGAGAGAGTTTTTTTTAAAAGTATTTTATGTAAATTTCCTCCAAAACTGGGGCAGAAGTCATTACTCTCAGTTTTATTCAGGTCAACGGATTTTTGTAAGACCAAACACAACCAAGAGAATATTACCCTCAAATCATCATTTTCAGAAAAATTCTCACAAAGACAAGCACTTAAAAAAAAAAAAAAAAAAAATTTCTACTTTCAACTGAAATCACACAATCCTAGTACAATTAATGCAAGGTGCAAAAGGCGAAAAAATGAAAAGGAAAAGAGAAGTTCAGGTAAAGAATTCGTTATCCATGAATCATAATCCATCATTGTGTAAAAAAGTAATGAATCTCCATTGACTTGCAGAACAAGAAAAGTAATTAAGCCCTATGGAGAGTCTCTAGCATGGGAAGATGAAGTACACTTGGAGAGTGGGAATGATTCCTTCAATCTTCGGAGGATTCAGAAAGACATTAAAACCGAAGGATACCTCATTCGAAAAGGATCGATAACGAGTAATTAAGACAACATCTTCTATTTGCTAAATTAATTAGCCTATGTTCATTTTAAAAAATTACCTTTTAATTAAGCAAAGCCAAACATTAATTCGTTCTCCTGGACAGGCTGACCAAAAATGCAAGATCACATGCACAAACGAAGAAATTGCTTAAACATGACATGAAACTGAAATCTCATGTATATTAATTAACCTTATGAATTGAAGCTTCTTCAATGTGTTATGTGATAATTTATCAGAACATACGATCGAGTTTCATGCAATAACAACAAACTAATTATGCCTTGTGTTCCGATCCTATATATACAAGCTAAGTTGAAATTTATATACAAGTTAGTAATTAATGCATGATGTATTGGACGTACGTGAACTCCAAAAATGAGGGCAACACGACCAATCAACAGCCTCGAATATTTTGGTGGCAAGGATGGGCACCTTTCATTCATGCGGGGTGCAGTGTCATATCCAGGCCAGGTAGTTCCATCCGATATCTCCATCACTGCTACGTACCACGTTGGCAACCGGCTTGGATTGTTTTCAAAAGACTTTAGCATCTTTTGTGTGCAGTTGTGATGTGAAATATCCTCTTATAATTAATTGAAGCTCAACTCTCATTGAGTTGTACAAGTTAACTTTTACATTAAAACGAACACAACAACAATCGCACAAATGTGAATTTATATATATTTGTGAATTTTGGCATACTTACGGTGAACTCGGTAACTTGAGTCGAGCTTAGTTGCAAGTGAACCAAAAAGTCCTCCTTCCTCGTACAATTCAAAGACAAAAGCAACATATATATGATGTCGACTTCCCATCATCATAAACCCAATCGTCTTTTTGGTTTCTGCAAATTAAAACAAAGAACGTTCGTGTCACTACTAATTAGCACTTCATCTCTCGAGTCTCGAAACAATCATTTCGAGAGAAAAGAAAAAAAAAATTCAGGCAAATAGTCTCACAAACTATGGACAATTTCAAGGCTCAAAGCTTTCTACCGTACCATCCTCTATTGCAAAAGACTACCATTTTTTTTTTTTTTTTGGTTTAAAAAAAAAATCATGAGATAAAACTTTAGAAGATTTATGTACGTCCAGTAAGTTAACTAAGCGTGTGTTCGTGTGTGCTTATTTTTGCCTAAAATTTGACTAAAAGTAGAGTGTAGTGGTGGGGACCACGAGATGTGTGGATAATAATGAATAATGATGTGAAATGTGTGGTTGATATTGATGTTTGACTTTGACTTTTAGTAGTAGGTAATTTTTAGGTAAAAATAAGTGGAAACGAACACACGCTAAAACTTATGTATTTCATAATAATCTCTCTCCCCTAAATTATATAGGTATATTATAGACTACTCTTTTGAAAAATCAATTGTTCTCTTGGATTTTGTGTTGGAAGAAAGAAAGATCTAAATATACTTGGAAGAAAAAGGGAAGAGGAAAGTTCAACTTGCAAGAGTAAGGCAAAGACAATGCTAACCTAACATTCTTATCCGCTATATCCTTGAAATAACGAAGCAGAACTATCTATACTTCACACTTAATCATATTTTTCTAAATCGACAAGGATAAATGATAATACGTATGAAATTAAAGATTTCAACAATATATATATTGAAATAGGAGTGCTTAATTTGGAAATTAAAGAATGTGTTTCAACTGTTATTTGGCTACAGAACTTTCATTAATTAATAGTGAAGGAACATGATAAAAATAACTGAAAATATGATTTGTTCCCAAGTTCAACGGCTCCGGCCATTTGTTGCTTATCTCTACCTCCAGTAAGGAATGAAAGATAGATAAGACGTCGACTTAAGAGTAAGAGTGTGTTGGAATATGCGACCAAAAGTCCCATATCGGTTAGATATGGATTAAGTGATTCGTTAATAAGGGATTGAGTTACTCCACCCAATGGATTGACCTTTTGGAATGAAACCCCAATCTCTAATAGAGTGAAACCGTTCAAATAATATTTTCCTTCTTAGATATCAATTGTTAAAGAAACACACTATCAGAACATGGAATTTCTAAGTTGTAACTGTTTAAGTGTTTATAAAAACAGTGTTATGAATAGTGCAAATATGGTGTTTTCCCTTTTAATATAGTAGGAAATGAAATATATCTGTAGATGACATAATTTATCTTTCTTTCAAAGAATCGTGCACGTGTGATGTACTGGAAAATTCAAAAATAACCTAAAACGGTCCATAACGATATACTTACTTTCAAGCTTTTTTGGACACTAATTAACTGCTTTTTATTTTTATTTTATTATTTACAACAAACTCTAGTCTAAACTTTCAGCGCCACCTTATTGACCACAACATAACATTGATCACTTCCTGAGTCACTTGATCACTATTAAAACTAAAATTAAGGAAAAAGAAAAACAAAAAGAAGGTGTATCTTTTGAGTTTTGTCACATATGAAGATTAGCATCTCCACTAATTATAGTCTCACGATTAAGTTTTGTCATCCCACAACATCAATTGAATCTGGAAAGATTTTAACAATCGATAATTAAAAGAAAAAAAAAAGAAATGAATAGCAAAGGAACAAACGATATTCGTGAGTGCTACGAAATATATAGATAAAAAATAAAAAATAAAATTCTTTGTATGCATACCGAAGGCTCTAACTATTCCTTAAACGAGTGGGGAAAAATATTATACTGGAATGTAGTATATTATATGCTTTGGAAAGTTAACTTTTACCCAATACATACGCGATACAATTTATTAAATAATATGACGGCTAAGTATAAGTAATTAATATTTATTCACTAAATGTAATTGGAATAATACAACATAATAATTTTTGTTTTTTGAAAGAATGCACCATCATATTAATTAATAAAATATCATCTCAAGTTCAGATTTTCGAATTGAGATAGTTTTCTTTAAAAAAAAATACAATGCACAGCGAGTACACAAAATATGGTTGAAAATAAAAAATAAAAAATGGCATAATCCTGTGGATTGGAAACAAATTAAGAAAGTACGGTGACTCAATTGTGATTTTGCCGAACGTTCAATGACCACGAAATAAAATTAAACAAAATTTAAACAGTCCGAACTCTCAACTGAGAAGCCGTCCATGTTGAAGTAACCGCCAAATCTTGACATTCCGTTACCGTTAAAAATTTGAATTACCAAACTGAACCGCGCATCAACCAGATTCTATTGAATTACTTCATCCATTCTACTGCACACCTCTCTCTCTCTCTGTGTCTCTCTTCTCTCTCTCGCATAACCACAATCTGCATTGTGCCATTGAATCAAATTCAAAAGAAGCAAAAGAAGATGGCATCAGAAGAACGAAATGAGAGAAATTCGTTGTTCAATCATCTCTACGACAATCTGAGAAACGTTACCAGTGGTTACAGAGATCTCTTCAATGCCGAGGAGGAATTCATGCCACCGCCGATCTACTCCAAAATAAAGCTATTCCGTTCATTTCGCGAATATGCCTTGTTTGTGATAGAATTGGTAATTAGGTTCTTTGATTAATTTGAGAAAATTCATCAGGACGAGTTCTAATTTTCTTCCTATCTTGGTTAATTCTTGCAGTACTCCAAACAAGAGAATTTTGATGCATTTGTGCCTTACTTGGCCATGACTTACGTAGATCGATTTGCGTCAACTTTGTTGAATTGTTGGACGCAAAATATTCTTTTATTAGAATATAAACTTGTACAAACTTGTTAATACACACCAAGTGACTTCCCTTACTCACACACTCTCACTACACTTCTCTTACTCACTCCTACTAGACTTCTCTTACTCACAATTTTTACCTTACACATCTACAATACACAACATACATATTTATAGACCCCATTAGAACATTCTAGTATGACGGTGGGAAAGTTCTAGTATGGAGGTGGTGGAAGGTTCTAGAGCGGATGCAATTCATGTCACTTCTAGATTCTTCCAAAGAGCTTGATTATTGGCAATGCTCCACATAATTCTAGAATCTTCTTTTCAAGTCGGTGGTGATTTTTCAATTCTCCCCTTCAGCACCGACTTCCTTGAGTTAAACTTTCTTTTGTTATCATTCCAAGCTGTCTTCGGAACTCCTCAAATTTTGGAGCACTCAGTCCTTTTGTCAGCACGTCGGCTACCTGTTCTTCAGTATTGATATGCTTCAATTCGATCGCTTCTTTAAGAACTTTTTCTCTGACAAAGTGGTAATGTACTTCAACGTGCTTCGTCCTTGCATGGTGGATTCTCTGCTATGCGAATAGTGATTGATTATCACAATATAGTTCTACCGCATAGCTTGTTGGTTGATGTAGATCTTCGATAATTGCATTAGCCACGTACTCTCTTGAGTGCCATTCTTTGCCGCTCTATACTCGCCTCTGCTGTTGATAAAGACACACGATGGGTTGCCTTTTGCTACACCATGATCTGCGGCGGTTCAAGATTGAACACATACCACGTAGTCGACCTTCTTGTATCTCGACATCGGCATAGTCCGCATCACGATGTAACAATCTTGCAATCTTTGGTTTTCTTATAAAAGAGACCATAGTCGATAGTTCCTTTATATACACGAGTATGCGTCGCACTACTTCAAGGTGTGGCTTCCTTGGCTTTTCCATAAAGCGGCTTGCAATTCCCACCGCATATGCGATTTGGTCGTGTCGATTGTCAGGTAGATTAGGCTTCCAACGTTTGCCTATACATGGTTGGGTTCTCCAATTCCTTACCTTCTCGACACATAGCTTAGAGTTCACTTCTATTGGGGTCGATATAGGCTTGCAATCGCCCATCCTAAACCTGCGACAAATCTACGGCATACTTTTTTGGCAAATAAAAACCCCATTCTTTGTTCTTTCGGCTCGAGCCCCAGTGTTTTAATTCTCCAAGATCTTTCATTTGAAATCTTATTGAAAGATTCCTCCTAGTGCGTTGGATCTCTTTTTAGCCGTCTCCGGTGATGATGATATCATCCACATATACTAGCACTATTGCTAGTTTCCCATCTCGTATCTTGACGAAGAGACTTGAATCTCTTTGGTGCAAGCGAGTATTCACATTGAACTAGGAATTACGCTATCTTACAGTACCATGCTCGTGGTGCCTGCTTCAACCCAGTATAGAGCTTTCTTTAATCTGCGGATGTGGTTTGGATTCTCTTTATCTTCATGTCCCTTAGGTTGTTCCATATATATCGCTCGATCGAGTTCACCATGCGAGAAAGGCATTTTCACGTCCATCCGCCACATTTTCCATGATTTGCTAGCGGCCCGATTGCAATCAACACTCTAAGCTGTAGTAATCTTGGCTCCGGGCTAAATGTCTCATCATAGTCCGACCCATATTGTTGCGAGAATCCTCGAGCCACCAACCGAGCTTTGCACCTTTCGGTGATCCGTCGGTCGTCTTTTTACTTTGTACACCCACTTGCACGAGATTGGCTTTATTCCATCAGGTTTGGGTACCAAGTCCCGTCTCATTTTGCCTCGAGCCATCATCTCTTCGTCCATTGCTTTTCTCCATTCATTGTCTTTGGATTGCCTCTTCAAATGTCTCTGGTTCTTTAATTTCTTCCTCATTGCCGCATTAGCATACTTGGGATTTGGTCTTCTTTGTCTTGTGGATCTTCTTACCTGTGGTTGAGAACTTTGTTGTGCCTCATTCTCCTCTTGTTGGCTCGGTCTATCCACCTCTGGTGTTCTTTGATACACACCAGTTTGCCAAGGACTCTGTGCTATCCTTGGAGTATCTTCTTCAACAATAGGTTCTTGCACTTCTTCAATCTCTTCTTCGATCTCTTGTGTCTCTGAAACTTTCTCTTCACTTTCTTGAAGTTTATGCTCAATCTCTTTTGAGTTTGGTAATTCCACCCTCTGCGGTGTCCACCAAGAAGATGCTTCATCGAATATCACATTACGTGACGTGTAACATTTATCCGTAGTTGGATCACAACATCTCCATCCCTTTCTTTGGCTATCATATCCCACGAATATACACCTAATCGCCTTTTTATCGAACTTGCTCCTCAAGTGATTAGGCACGAACACATAGCAGACACAGCCAAAGACTTTAAAGTGGCTAACCGTGGGTTTAGTTTTCCACAGCTTCTCGAAGGGTGACACGAATCCTAGCTTTGGCTGAGGAAGCCTATTTATCACATGTGCTGCTGTCTTCATACACTCCGCCCAAAATCTGGCTGGCACATTCTTTGAGTGAAGCATGTACGCGTCTCTGCAAGGTGTCGGTTCTTCCTTTCGCCACGCCATTTTGTTGTGGCGTGTTTGGACATGTCAATTGATGGTGCACCTTATGTTCTTTCAGATATTGGGAGAATTCTCTTGAAATATACTCTCCCCCATTATCAGTCATACAATCAATCCTTTGTCCAACTTCTCCTTCGACTTTTTCTTTAAATTCTCTAAACTTTGTAAATACCTCTGACTTTTCTTTCATAAAGAAAACCCAAACGTACCTTGAGAAGTCGTCAATGAATGTCACCATGTAGCGCATTCCTTGAATTGATGGTTGCTTGACCGGTCCAAACACGTCCGAGTGTATCATCTCCAATGGATGCTTCGCTCTATAATTTGACTCTTCATATGGGAGTTGATGTGCTTTGCCATATTGACAGCCAGCACATATCGTGTCATCTCTAATCTCAAGTTGAGGGAGGCCTTTGAGCATCGACTTCTTCATCATCACCTTCAACTTGTGATAGCTTACATGTCCTAGTCTTGCATGCCATAAATCGGTGTCTCGTTCTTTGAGTCTTATCTACGTAAGCGATTCGGTGACATTACGTGAATAGACTCTAATCTTTGACCCTCCATTACAGAGTTCTGAGATCTTAATATTTGATACACTTTCACGTCTTGCGGTCCAAACAATACATAGTTACCTGAAGACGTTAGCTGCGCCACAGATAGTAGATTTTTCTTCATTCCTGGCACGTGATAAACATCTTGGAGCTGTACTCGACTAGGACTGAATCGTGGTGTGATGACTGTTTTTCCAATATGAGCTATTGGCAATCTTGAGTTATTAGCAGTCACCACCATTCGGCCACCCGTGTATTCTGTCGTGTTCTGTAGCTTCTCCTTATCGCCTGTCATATGATTGGAACAACCTGAATCGACAATCCAATCATTTTCATAGTTTATTCTTCCAGAGGATGACCATCGCTAGAGTTTGTTTCTCCTTACGAGCCTGATATAAGTTCTTCCTTATGAGCCTCTTCAATTATTGCAGTGGATGCCTCAAGATCCCATGCTTCTTCACTATTGTATTTTTCCTTCTCTTTCGATGTCGCAACGATTTCCTTCTACTGACGTTTTCTTAAACCAACAATCTCTAGCATAATGACCTCGTTTTCCACATACGAAACACGGGCCATTTTTATATCCCTTAGACAAATCTCCTTTCTTATCATGATTTTGTTGGGCCCCCTTTGATTTAAATCCTCTTTCATCTCTTCCTTTAAATTTATTTTTATTTATTTCTTGTTTTTCTTGTTGGCGCATCTTCCCCTTTTTCTTGTGAATAAATAATGCCTCCTCTTCTTTCTTTAATGAGACCCCTAACATTTGTTTGGTCAACGCTTCTTGGTCGGCCAACAAATTTTCAAGATTGACCAGTGAAGGTTGCTCTGGCCAACCTTGTATTGCAGCAATAAAGCCTCTAAACTCGGGTCTCAATCCATGTATAATTATTCTTCTCATTTTAGAATCCGAGACTTTACTAGTATCATCTAATTCAGAGATTTCACGACAGAGAGACTTTACCTTGTTGAAGTATTGATTTATCGTCATCTCCCCTTGAGTGAGTGAAAGTAATTCGTTCTCGAGAAGCTGCAGCTTGAATTCATTCTTCTTTGAAAATAATGCAGCAAGGGTGTCCCATGCTTTCTTAGGTGTGTCTGCATCTCTCACGTGCTCCAACAACTCTTCGTCAATTGTTGTTTTGAGTGCAAACAAGGCCTTTCCTGCCTTAATTTTCCATTTTCTCAAAGCTCCGGCATCTTCCGGTGGCGTCACCTCATCTTCACCAACTACATCCCATAGATCGTGACCTTGGAGATATGATTCCATGCACGTCTTCCATGTGGTGTAGTTTTGATTATTGAGTTTCTTCATTCCACCTACCGCTTGTAGGTCCGTCATCGTGACTTAGATAACCTCCACGTTACCAAGTAAGCTATAATAGCTTCACAACCTCAATGTGTGCACGACCTTCTTGAAACTCAAAATAATCTCCCCTTAAACGCCTCGCTTTGGAAACACTAGGCCCTCGCTCGACCAAGCTCTGATACCACTTGTTGAATTGTTGGACGCAAAATATTCTTTTATTAGAATATAAACTTGTACAAACTTGTTAATACACACCAAGTGACTTCCCTTACTCACACACTCTCACTACACTTCTCTTACTCACTCCTACTAGACTTCTCTTACTCACAATTTTTACCTTACACATCTACAATACACAACATACATATTTATAGACCCCATTAGAACATTCTAGTATGACGGTGGGAAAGTTCTAGTATGGAGGTGGTGGAAGGTTCTAGAGCGGATGCAATTCATGTCACTTCTAGATTCTTCCAAAGAGCTTGATTATTGGCAATGCTCCACATAATTCTAGAATCTTCTTTTCAAGTCGGTGGTGATTTTTCAAACTTGTAATATTCCGGTAACTTCATTTCTTTTCCTTGTTCTGCATTAGTTTTCGTGTTGATGAACTTGATTTTGATTTTTAATTTTCTTTTAATGTATGTATATGATAAATCTATACAGAAGGTGGATCGACAGTCTACCTCGAGAAACACTCATCTGTTTCTGATTTGTTGCCTCACTATCGCGTCAAAGATGAGAATAGATGATTTCAATATCGCTAGACTTCTGGTAATTAGATCGACTTGACTTGAAGTTTCCTTTTCAATTTATTTATTTTTTTATCTGAAAAACAGATCTGCGCTGTATTAATAATATTCCGAATACAGAGCATACATAAAGCTGAGGAGCCGTACACAGGGGATGAGGCATTTCAAATGGAGTTGGCTATCTGCAAAGGACTGCAATGGAAATTGAGAACTATAACCCCATTTTGCTTCGTCGATTGCTTCGTCGATCTTCTCCATCGCTGTTCAGATATACATCCAGTGATCCCACGCCGTTATGCTCATCAAATAATCATCAAGTCTCTTGGAAGTTGGTTCACAATTCTACTATTTTTAGTACCTAAAAGGAAAATTTTCAATTAACTTTTTGACAACTTTTTGTTTCAATTGCAGAAGTAGAACTCCTAATTTACAAGCCGTCATGTGTGGCAGCGGCTGCTGTTCTGATTGTTGCTTATAGTCTATATCCCCACAAACTCTCACAGTTCGAACTCCTCATTTACTCCACTAATCGCATAACAATCATTTACAATGACTGGCTGGTAATAACTAATCAACAATTTGACTGGCTTATATTCTCTGAAAATATGCTATTGCAATTAAATTTGTGGAAATACGTGTAGGCCGATGTTACATTAGAGCTTACGAGGATATACAGTCAACTATGTGAACGGGTCCCAGTTCAAGCTATGGCAGCTGAAGAGGCGAGGTCGAGGTCGAGGGATGTGGTTCCAATACCGTGGGATCTAATTGCCCCAATTGATTTTCCTCTGGATTGGCTGTCATTGGCCTGGGAATTGTGGGATGTCGAAGATCGTGTTGATTTTATAAGAGCTACTGAGTACTATTTCTCTCTTTTCAAATGATCACATCATAACACTGGCTTGCTGCTTCTGATCAGTTGACAGCATCCCGGTATCCTTTTTTCTTTTTTTTTGAGAAAATTGAAGCTAAGCACTTTTTTTTTGAAGGATTTACAGTTTGCATCTTATTGCTTGCTAGGATTCAAAAACTCTTGCTATCTGTCTCTCTTTTCTTTGGGATTTTTCTTGGCCTCATCAGTTTAGGCTTTGAGACTGTGATTGTGATTTTGTAGACATATGTTTTGAACTATCTAGTGATACTATCATTGTGTGGAGATAAACTCCCAAAAATGTTTTGGTTTTTAACCATCCATGGCTGGTAGATACTGGCAAAAACAATTTTCTTGGATTACGTACAGCATGCTTCCTTTTTGACCATTTAGTGCTAAAATTCCCAGTGTGAATTGCTTACATGTTTGATCCTTCCAATTGACAAAGTAGGTGCCCTTGCTTCCATTTTTTCATGAGATAGTCGATACCTATCAATCAATAATCATGCACCAAAAGTTGAGGAATCTAATATCGACTTTGCTACGTGATCAGTACAACTACAAAACAAGTGTGGAAATAGGTTTACGAATAATGTAAGTGGCAGAAATATGTTTTTTTTTATCCATGACATCGTTTATACAATTAAGTAAGCATAAATAACTACCTCACTATTTGCGCACCAAACACATATTGTTTTTTCATTTCTTATTTTTTATTTTTTGGATTTGGGGAAGGGACATGATTTAGATATTGCTTTCAAACACATATTGTTTGTACAACTGTTCTTATCATTTAAGTATACAATCACGAATATATTTTTATGCATTAGCAATGATTGTTCATAGCCCATATACTTGAAAGTTAATATGCAACGAAAGTATTCAATTATTAATTATAGGGATTGTGTGTATTTTGTAATTTATATATATATACATAAAAATTTATAAAAATCTCAATCCTAACATGGACTAAAACCTTAAAATATTGGATAAGTCGTTACTTGCTGTCAAACATTTTTAATTCCTAGATTAGAATACGCCCTACACATTTTTAATTCCTAGAACAGAATACACCTTGCACGTATACACCTATTTGCATTTTAATTATCTAAAATATGTAGTTTATGAAAACAACACGCTCCATTGGAATAATTGTGTAAATTAACATCTTACATAACCTATTCTTCCAGTAGACTTCCACCGCCACCTTATCGACCATAACGTAATAGTGGTTATTTCCTTAGTCGCTTGTCGACTCCAAAAACTTTTCTTTGATACGTATAAACTAAGAATCAAAATCTCGACCCACCATTAAAAATTCATGATTATTATTAAACTTTTTGTACAATTTTTGTACAAGTGCAAGGGGTTCCACCTTAAAAGGTTAATCTTCAAGGGAGTTGTCCTTGCCCTTATATTTATATTGGGTTTTTCCCTTTCAATATAATCGATGTGAGACTTTTTACCTACTTGCTCGTGCTATTTTTCATCACGCTCCAGTCATGTGCAGGCGGGATTTATCCCAAGCCTTTGCACGTGGACCATTTTTTGTTTTTTTGAGACCATTTTTGGCCGGGGTTAGCGCAGCAGCAAAGCATCGGTCCCGAGTCATTTGTCCGATCTGATACTATGTTAAATTTTTTGTACAAGTGTAAAGGATTCTACTTTAAAAGGTTAATCTCCAAGTGGAGTATTCCTTATACTTGTATTTATATTGGTTTTTTCCTTTTAATATAATTGATGTGAGACTTTTTACCTACTTGCTTATACTATTTTTAATCAATTATCATTGTCCTATATACAACATCAATAAGTTTTGAAAAGATTTTAATAAAAGTTAATTTTATAAATATAAAAAGAAACGGGTGACAAAGATGAAACGAATATTTCGTAAGTGTTGCCAAATGCATCGAGTTAACAGAAAGAAGAAGAAGAAAAAAAAAAAAAAAAAAAAAAAAGGGCCTTTCCATGTATACACATTGAAGGCTCTAAATATTCCTCGAAAAAAAGTTACAATATAGTACATACAAAGCATTATAAAGCTTTAAAATTAAACTTTACTAATTATATAAGGCTCCACATGGGTTGGGTTGCGTCATGCCGATTTTGGGTCAAATATAAAACTAACTCAATCAATTTCGGTTTGACAATGTCAAACTAAAAACCAATCCAATGGTTGCAAACCCAATCCAACCCAAATAATGTAATTTAGTTCGGGTTAGATTGATTTGTTCGGTTTGATCTTGAGCATAATAAATTTAATTGGACTAAAATTTTTCCATAAAAAATAAAAATCATAAACTCACAAATATAAGATGGACTTATAAACAGATAAAAATAGACATTGCAAATAACATAATATTAGAATCATCTAAATTTGAGATATTACAGTCACCCAACTAAAAATTGAGTTTTCAATTTTTTTTTAATATATTTTTATTTACCGGGTTGCATTGGATTGGATTAGGTTTTGGGTAAAACTCACAAATCAAACCAACCCAACCCAACCCAACAATTTAATAGAAATTGCAAACCAAACCCAACCCACCAGAAGTTGAGACCAATCCAACCCAGTTGGTTTGGTTTGGGTCGATTGATTTGATTGGGTTAGATTGGGTTATGCTGGGTCCTAATTTATTTATATAGTAAGTACAATTAGTTAAATAATATGACACTACAGTATTAGATGATTAATATTGATTGGTTGGAAGTAATGGATACAGTACACCATGACTATTCGAAAAATTTCAGTTGGTGATGAAATATGTTACAACTGCATAAGAAAAAATCCATTGGAGAAAAATTAAGAAGTACGATGACTCAATTGAGATTTTGCCCAATGTTTTGTGACCGCGGATGAAAATTAACTAAAATTTGAACTGTCAAGAAGCTATTCGTATTTGTATGCCGTTAACCGCCAAATCTTGACGTCCCGTTGCCGTTAAAACTTGAAACTTCTCGACTTACCAAACTAACCCCCCAGAAACGCAGTATTCTACTTGAAAGCTCTCTCTCTCTCTCTCTCTCTCTCTCTCTCTCTCTCTGTGAAGGTAGACTCTGCACCGTAGAGAATCTAATTGAAAAGAAGATGGCATCAGAAGAAGAAAATGAAGAAATTCGGTTGCCAATAGATATCTACTACAATCTGATTCCAATAGATGATAACGATCACTACAGACGTTTCTTCGTTGTGGAGAATGAATTCATGCCTCCTCCAATCTACTCTGAACTAAAGCTATTCCGTGCATTTCGCCAATCTTGCATTTATTCAATAGCAGCGGCAAGTTACTTCGATTAATTGTACTGCTGCATCTTGAGAAAATTGTTTAGGATCATGAGTTGTTAATTTGATTCATATTTGCAGAACGTCAAGCGTGATAATTCTGATGCATTTATATCGTACTTGGCGATGACCTATGTAGATCGATTCGCTTCAACTTGTGATATACCGGTAATTAATTAACACAATTTCTTTTCATGTTGTGCGTTGGTTTTTGATTCAATGAACTCGGTTTGATTCTCAATTTTTAGTACAGAGTGTGCTTCAAAATTCTTCAGCGAGAAACATTCACCTTTTTCTGACCTGTTGCCTCTCAATCGCTTCCAAGATGAGAAACGGCAATTTCAAAATCGCTGGACTTCTGGTGATTACTTTGACTTTTCAAGTTCTTCGTGTTTTCTTTTAAATTTTTAATTTTTTTTTTTATAATTTTCAGAAAAATAAATCTGCATTTACTAACGGCTTCAACACAGGAACCACCGAGTCGTGTGGACTCGTACACAACAGAGGAAGCATTCAAAATGGAGTTAGCTATCTGCAAAGGACTGCAATGGAAAACGAGATCTATTACTCCATTTTACTTCATCGATTACTTCATCGATATCCTTCATAGCAAGTCAGCTATACATCCATCAATCCCTCACCGTTCTGTTCATGAAATCATTGTCAAGTCTCAAGGAGGTAATTGGTTTACTATATGGCAAACATAGAGAAACATTTTCGATCTGTTTATGTTCAATAATAGTTTTCCATTATTTTTTGTTTGAATTACAGTTGTGAAACTCATAAAGTACAAGCCATCAACAGTGGCAGCATCCGCTGTTCTGGTTGTTGCCGGGTGGCTGCATCCCGATCGCAAGGACATGCCAGAGTTCATAGACCACATTTCATCTACTGGACGCGTCGAAAAGAAATCGCTGGTAACTTCATTAATCTGCAATTTGTGTTAGTTTAAGTAAAATTTGTTTGAACTAATCAATTACTAGTACTAATTTTACTAACTAATTTGTGGAGATGTGTTATATATGCAGGAGGAGGCGATAAATTTGATTAAAGAGATACATGTACCGTGCAATGAGGACCCAATGCCATCTGAAGCGGCTTCTGATTCATCTTCACAGACGTCAAGGGCTGTTGATCATATACCATGGGATCAGCGGATGAATTTCCAGCTGAGTTGGATACCGTTGGCTTGGAAAACGTCGGACGTCGAAAATGGTGTTGATATTCAAAGAGCCTTTTCGTGTTATTTTTCTTTCTTTCGACATTATTAGCACCCAATTTTTGCTTGCGACCTTCGAAAACTCACATCCAATTTTTTGCTGATGTTAACTTTTCTTCTGGTTATGTTTTCGAGAAAATTGAAGCTAAGCACTGTTTTGAAGGATTTATAATAGATCTTATCATGCTAGGTTAATGGGGATGATTTTGGACTTAAAGGAATATAGTGTCTTCACAAGCTAGTCTCTTTCTTGTGTAGCTATTCTTCGTGATTTTATTGTAATTTGAAGGTGTTAAGAAAGCCGTGGGCTTCTCGTGGGCCTATCTCCCCCGGCCCATGCTAGGTTAAGTGTGTAGGGTTTTTTTTGTTCTTCTAGTATTATATGACGGCTTATGGTGTATTGTTAGGATTATGACATTAGTATATATATATGAGATCTGTTAAGCTCGTGGAGAGCGATTCCTTTTCTATTCTTTCATAACTTTGAATTCAACTTGGTATCAGAGCCAAATCCTTCTCCTTTTCCTCTGTCAAACACCTTTCGTTCCCCTCTTTTCTTCCCCTTGTTTTCCCATAATTGAAGTGTTCTTGGGGGGTTTTTAAACCCTTTGTGTCAAGTGTGTTGCATCTCTAATGTATTAAAGTTGGTAAAGTTGTGGGTTTGTGCTGTGTCTCGATCGGTGTGGGCTTCGTAGTGTTGCTGGTGCATGTGTTGTGAGTTGTTGAAATCAAGTCTACATCGATCAAATCTACGTTTGTTGCTGTCCAATTTGTGCAGTATTTCTATCGAGCTCTGATAACACTCAGGCTCTGATGTCGCGCTTCTGATGTGGCTCTGATAACACTCGGCTCTGATGTCGCGCTCTGATGTGGCTCTGATAACACTCGACTCTGATGTCGATGCTCTGATATCTCGCTACGGTGATTGCTACGATTATATATTGTGTTGGTTGTTTTGGTGTGAAAAAATTTGAAATTCGGTTTTATGCATTGTTTGGCTTGATCCGGTGAATAATGGGAGATGAGGCTGTGAAACCCGCATCAGCCATTTGCGTCTGGCGACAAGCCACCTTTGTATTATGTTAATCATGACCTTGGCAAGCCGATTACCAACATTAAATGCGAATGGGAATAATTATCTGTCTTGGAGTTATCTTTGTTGAGCACTTTATTCGTGCTAAAAGGAAAATCAAATTTCTTAAGGATGATCCTCCAAGTAGTCTTGATCCGAATATGAGGAGTGGGAATCCTCTAACTCGATGGTTCTAACATGGTTATGGAGCAGTATGGAACCCAAAGTTCTTACTAATGTGCGATTTTACCAACATTAAGCGAGGTTTGGTCATCCCTGAAGGAAATGTATTCTCAAGAGAACAATATCTCACGTATTTATGATCTGTATGAATCCTGTTTAAGACCAAACAAGGTGAGAGAACTATTGATGAGTATTACTGACACTATGAAGGCGTGGGAAGAACTTACCTTTATCAACCGCTTACGGTGGATCTCGAGCAACAACGACAAGCTCGAGAACAATTTCAGTAGCGCTTCTTTTGCATGGGCTCAATTCGAATATAGCGTGTACAAAGATCGACTTCTAGCTAGTGAAAGCAGTTCCTCTGCAGGCTTTCTCTCGTCTTAAAAGGCGACGTCAAGAGAGTGGTGATTCTGGTTATCCTTCAAAAGAGTCATCTGCGTTACTGTCTGCTTCTAGTATTGGTGGACGAGGAGGATCGAGTGGTGGTCGAGGTTCTTATGGTCGTGGAGGTCGTGGAAATTCTAATGGTAGGAGTTCACGTGGTGGTAGAGGTAATCGTGGTCGTGGTGGCAAGAATGGCGGTAATGACGAAAGGAAATGTACACATTGTGGTTTGGAAGGACATACTGAACCATTTTGTTGGGATAAATATGGGAAGCCAGCTTATGCCAATCATGTTGTTGATTAGTCTCTGGAGGCATCTGATGTGGCGCCGCCCACATCCTTTGATAACACGACTCCAGTTATTTTGGATCAGATTCTGAGTCGTTTAAATTCATTGTCTACATCTTCTGGCATGCCCACTGCTACGTTGTGAGTTACGGTAAAGTACTGCTAATTTGGCAATGCCTTCTTCATCTTGGATCATTGATTCAGAGCTAGTGCCCATATGGTAGTAATTCCTCTCTTCTTTCCAACTTTGTTCCTACTAAGTCTAGTATGAGTTTAGGCTGATGGTTCTTCGCGTCGAGTTCTTGGTAGTGGAACCCTCCATCCAACTCAATCTTTAGAGTTGAAATCGGGCCTCTATGTACCAAATCTTTCATTTAACCTTGTTTACATTAGTGCTCTTACTAAAGCTCTAAAGCGCTCTATAACTTTCACCGCTCTTTGGTTGTGTTTTTCAGACCTCCAGGCGAAGATGATGATTGGTTAGGGATATGGCGCGATGGATTATATGTGTTGGATGTTGAGGAGTCTAGGTTCACGTCTGCCTTGAGTGCATCTGTATCGCCACTTGATGGCATTGTCGTCTTGGTCATCCATCTCTTGTTAAATTACGTCGTTAATTCCTAATTTGAGTCCTATGTGCATTTTAGAGTGTGAAGCGTGTCAATTGGGAAAACATCACCGTGATGCGTTTCACGATAGGATTGATAAGCGGTCGTTGTGTCCATTTGATGTAGTCCATACGGACATTTGGGGTCTGCAAGAAATAAAAGTTTGTCTGGTTTTCTTTACTTTGTGGTATTTGTCGATGATTATTCACGAATGGCGTGTGTATTTGTTAAAAGATCGCCAGAGTTACCTCGTATTCTTTCAAATTTCTACAATGAAATTGAGACCCAATTCCATACTAAACTTAAAATATTTCGATCGATAATGCCTTAGAATATACCCAATCGTGTGTCAAATCCTTTTGTGAAGATCGAGGATTATTCATCAAACCACTTGCCCATATACCTCACAACAAAATGGGGTTCTTGAGCGTAAATTCGTCATTTACTAGATGTTACTCGTACTATGATGTTTGCTATGGGAGTTCCTAAACCATATTGGGTGGCCGTTTCTTCTGACTAATTACCTTGTTAATCGTATGCCATCTTCGCCCTTGCTAAGCGATCGCCTTTCGGTTGTTGTACCACTGGTCAAAAGACCTATCATGTTCCACCTAGAGTGTTTGGTTGTGTCGCATTTGTCCATGTTCTCGATACAGTCGTGACAAGTTGGACCCTCGATGCATCAAGTGTGTATTCGTTGGCTATTCCCTTGCGCAAAAAGGGTACCGTTGTTATAATCCTGTTACCCATCGATTATGTTAGTCTTTGATGTCACATTCTTTGAGTCTACATCCTATTTTTCCTCTTACGGGCGACAATTTGATTGAGTTAGTATCTTGTCGTCAGGGGGAGCTTCTTAGTCCATCTCCTCCAGTCGTTCCTGTCCCAGTTGTCCCTTGTGATGCTGTCAAGGAAGTGTCAGGTCGTGTTCCGCTTACTACTTTGCGTGATATGCCCATTTATGCTCAATATCATCGTCGCCTTTGTGAGAAAAAGACACTGCGGTGGAATTGCCTTTGAACCAATCATCATCCTCTCTGAGAGGCTCCTGTCGATTAAATCTTGAGAGTGTTGATGTAGAACCCATTGCTAGAAGAACCAGGTCCAAAAGCGACCCATCCTATATCTCGGTTTGTTTCATTTCATCGTGTTGCTCACCTTTTAGTACATTTGCATTGTCCATATCTTACATTTGGTCCCATCTTCTCTTACTCGTGCACTAGCTTCCCTGGTTGGAAGTCGACCATGTGGAGGAAATATCTGCTTCTTCATGAGAATAAGACTTGGGATTTGACCCGCTCCCCTTTGGAAAAACAACGGTAGGATGTCGATGGGTATATACGGTTAAGTATTTACCAGATGGCTCTGTAGAACGCTTGAAGGCTCGTTTGGTTGCCAAAGGGTACACTCAAACTTATGGGGTGGATTATATGGAGACCTTTTCTCCGATTGCTCGCTTAATTGATCAGAATCTTGCTCTCTGTTCTTTGTTTGTAAGAGGTGGCCTTTATATCAATTGGATATTAAAAATGCCTTTTTGCATGGCGTGTTACATGAAGAGGTTTATATGGAGCGGCCCACAGGTTTGTTGTTCCGGACCAAGAACATATGGTGTGTGGTGAAGAAGGCGATTCTGAGGTTGAAACAATCGCCCGTGCGTGGTTTGATCGGTTTAGTTCTGTGGTTCTCCAGTTTGGCCTTCGCCGTTCAGTATGTGATCATTCATTGTTTGTTCGGCATTCCTCTTCTGGTACCATTATTCTCATTGTCTATGTGGGCGATATTATAATTTACGGAAGTGATGTTCTTTGGTATTTCGCTTTGAAGGAATATTTAGAAGCGCGATTCCATACGAAAGATTTAGGCCTCCTTCGTTATTTCCTTGGGATAGAGGTTGCTCGTTCAGGTGATGGCCTCAATCTCTCTCAGCGTAAGTATGTGTTGGATCTACTTACTGAGACTGGGCTTCTCGGTTCAAAGCCTATAAATACTCCTATGGATCCTACAATGAAGCTGGATGCCGAGCAGGAGGTGTTTCCTAGTCGGGTAGATATCGGCGCCTTGTTGGCCGTCTCATCTATCTAACGGTGACTATACTGATATTACTTATCTTTGTTAGTATTGTTAGTAAGTTTATGCACGATCCTCGCGTTCCTCATTGGAATCTTGTGATTCGATTTTACGATACTTGAAGGGTTCTCTGGAAAGGACTTCTTTATCGGCCTTCACAACATATCGATATTAGTGGATTCTCAGATCTTTGATTGGGCAGGTGACTCCACCGATCGTCGGTCAACGTCTGGGTATTGTACTTTAGTTGGTGGTAATCTTGTTACTTGGCGAAGTAAGAAGCAAAATGTTGTGGCTAGATCAAGTGCTGAAGCTGAATATCGAGCTATGGCACATACAGCAGCTGAGATGATTTGGGTTCGTTCCCTTTTGTCTGAGATGGGTATTATGATAACCTCTCCTATGCCGATGTATTGTGATAATAAAGCGGCAATATTTATAGCAAGCAACCCAGTGTTTCACGAGCGCACCAAGCATATCGAGGTTGACTGTCACCTTATTCGTGATTTGATGATGTCAAAGCAGATTGTTACTCCATATGTGAAGTCTGAAGATCAGTTGGGTGATATCTTCACCAAGCCTCTCCTCGTGACGATTTTTGACCTTGTGTTTCAAGTCGGGCATGTTTGATTTGTATGCTCCAAATTGAGGGAGTGTTAAGAAAGCCATGGGCTTCTCGTGGGCCTATCTCCCCCGGCCCATGCTAGGTTAAGTGTGTAGGGTTTTTTTTGTTCTTCTAGTATTATATGACGGCTTATGGTGTATTGTTAGGATTATGACATTAGTATATATATATGAGATCTGTTAAGCTCGTGGAGAGCGATTCCTTTTCTATTCTTTCATAACTTTGAATTCAACTGAAGGAATTTAGATGACTAATCATGCAAATGTTTGATTCAATGAGAAAAGAACGTTGTTCATTTCCATTATTATTTTTCTATGTAGTACATTCACGGTACGTTATTAGATGATAATTCATTCCCATGCCAAAAGATGAAAGTCCTATTATACACCCACACAGATGTAGATGTTGCTAGGCATTGGCTATACATCACAAGAATCAATAACAGTGAGTGGATTCGGGATTATGCACATACACTTACCAAGAATTATCTTATCTTATTTCTAGAAAAGTGTACGATTGTTGTTTAAAGTGTTAATTTGTCAATTCATCTTTCAGACTAATCTTAAAATACAATTTCTTTTCATTAATTTAATTCGATGACAAATGCTTACAGAACCGAAAGCACTCAGGCTCTAGCTTGAGCCTCAACATGAGGTTGCGTTTGAGCCTGGCAACGATTCTGAATTGAGCCGGAGCAAGAGGACTAGGATGTTAATGATGAAACTGAAACAATAACTACATAGTGGATATATCGGGGATATTATGGTTCGGCTTGGCCGAACTTGGCCAATGTTCGACCTGTGAGAGAGGGGTGGTGGGGCCCCCTGTCCCCTGCACTCATAGTTTTTTTTGGTGGGGGGGGGGGGCGGGGGGGCTTGTGTGTATGGCCGAACTTTGTTATTCTACCAAAGGCCGAAGGAGAAAATTTTCGGTGGATATATAGTGCAATTGTAATTAGGGTTCTAGTAGTTTCTTTTATATATAAATGTGGTCTAATGTTTTTACCATTGTACTCTGGTCTTGAAGTTGTTGAAATCGTTTCTTGTTCGGTAAATATCCCAAAATAGCTACTTATGTCCAATTAATAATCTTGCAGAGTTTAATTTGCATTTACAGTTTGATAAACAGACTAGTAACAAACCGATTAATTAACAAATTAAAAACATATGTGATGCTAATCCTGGGTCTTGTTTGGGGCTCGTCTTGGACTAATTATTAAATAGTTTGCTTTCGTTTCAAGGGTTTTAATAATGCTACGTTGACAAATTGTTGTGACAATAATTAAATATTGATATACTACGTTATTGTTGACTCAATATAAAAGAGTAATGATCACCTATTCATCGTGGGTAGGTTATATTGTCCACAGTGAGGGGAAAAAAAATCATAGAGGTTGGGTGAGCCCCCACCATCGGGGGACAGTTATGTATTATTCATCTAATTTAATGTAAATATAAAAAAATTAAAAAAAAAATTTTATCGATGATGTAGCGTCACGTCGGCGTGGATTTTGCCTTACGTTGCCCATTGTGGGCAACGGAACATTTCCGCAATATAAAATTATTGGAAGAACTACTAGAATATTTCCTGTAAAGTCGGTAAAGATTCATCCCCTCTGAAAAATAGTTAAGGATTAAATTTACATTTCCGCCTAAAAAGAAAATAACAATGAAAAAATTGATTACAGATTATGGAAGAAAAAGAAGTCCAATATATATAGGATACATGCATGCAAAATGGTGACTTCTTTTCTCCAAGTCTCTCAATTCTTCTCCATCAGAAATTCACCGCCGTTGAAACCACCGCCCTTCTCTTCTGCTCCTCCATGTACACGTCATTTTCCGGCGACTGCTCCACTCGGTGGCGCGGCCCAAAGAATAGACAGCTCGAAGTGCAAATTAATATGGCAAAAACCTTCCCCCAAATCACCAGAGAAAATAAAGAAACCAGAAATATACAGATTGCAGCATACGATTCGGCAAAACCCTTTTGCTTGTCAACGTTGACGCTAAATTTGTAATCAAACCGAGACGAACTTTTTATTTCCGATAATGACCTTGAATTAATGGAATAAGCGTAAGAGTTCGAAGATATTGAAGTCGAACGACTTGTAGGATCCGACGAGAATAACGAAGACGAATGATTCGAATTTATTCTGAAAATCTCTTTTGGATTTGAGAAATCTTTGCATGATACAGATTTTCTTACAGATTTCTCGTTTTCTGGAGATGAAATATTACTGTGTGATGGGAATGAGTTTTCTCTAGATTTCTTCCCCTGGATTTTCTTGATCTGTCCAAACAGTCAAAACCTAATTATCGATCGATCTACATAAATCTCTTCAACAACAAAATTTTTTTTTAATAAAAAAAAAAATTAATTTCTACAAATAAATTCTTACCAGCCAAGTCTCGAAAAACACGGTTTTAATGGCGCGAGAGAAACTCCGGCTAACCTTCGACTTCCTTTTCCGGCAAATATCGGCGGATTTAAACGATGCGTCATCGGTAGTTACAGGTTTGCAACACAGGAAAATCTTACTTAACTCTCTATTCTTTGCAGGGATGTCCATTAATTAAACTGCTATACATCCATTCAAAGTTCTAGAGAGAGGGGGATGGAGAGAGAATGGGAGACCGGAGAAAATGTTATCCAGAGGCGTATATTTAGAGAGTATTTCTTTGTGTGCGCGTGTTTTACGTTGAATTTGAATCGATTAATGGGAGTAGAATCTAGTAATTGCTGTGAGAAAAGAGGGAGTTATTGTGGGTAATGGATTCCTATTTATATATATATTACTCCTATCCTACTATAATAATTACAATTACAATGTTTAGCCAGCAACGGCCGGATTATTATATCCAAAAACTCAGCCTTGATATGTTCCCTGGCAGGGATGGGGGAAAATTGTTAGGATCGGTTGTGGGCCAGTAGCGCAATTATATGAGTAGAAATGAGAAAAATAAAAAGCAGATTTTCACGTGAAAAACCCCAAATTAGTGGTCGGGGTAAAAGCGCACCAAAGCGGTAGAAGGATTTCATTATCGACAAAGGATTACAACAACTTCTCTCTAATATAAGGAAAGCACAATTGGCGATATATATATCTTATAATAGGAGAAAACACACCATGAAATAAAGGGAATAACTTGCACGAAAAATTTAGGAGCTACGGCTCTATCTTTTTCTGCTCTAATTTTCTCTCTATTCTTCTCTATATGAGATTGCTCTCTCTTTGTGGGATTAAATCTCAGAATGGGATACTTGAATCTTGAAGAAGGCCTCAATTTATAGGAGAAGATGGTGCCGTGTAGCAGCATTTACGTCATGCCTTGACTTCCATCTCCCCTGTGTGCAACAACCAAGAACTCTTGCATCAAATTTCCTTGGCCACCATGTTTGACAATTTCTAGCCATTATATTTGACAATTTCTAGCCATGTTGTTGAGCAGCGTATTTGTCTCATTTTCAGCAATCTCCCACTTGGAGACAAATGTGGATTTCACGAGTAACCCTTCAATCCTTTCTATACTTGCCATGCCCATCTTTGCTCACGTTTCTGTTAGGCCAATAGAAGATCGACACAATACAAACTTGTCATTGTTGACGGCTTTGTTAACATATCCATTAGGTTGTCTTTTAGTATGGATTTTTACGAATATCATACTTCCTTCTTCCCTTCTCACGAACAAAGTGATCTGAACCGAATGTGTTTAGTCCTTGAATGAAATGTTGGATTCTTTGCCAAATCACAGCGCTTTGTCATCACAAAATAGAGTAATCTTCTCGTATGTTTGTGAGCTCTTCCAATAACATTTGCAACCATATTGCCTCTTTGTTGGCTTGTGTAGGCGCCCGCGTGCGCCTCGTCGTTGGCGTAGCCACGATAGGCTGCGGTTTGAAACCCGACTCAACTGCTCCTCAATAAGAGTAAACACATAACTTTGTGGTGGATTTGCTTTTATCAAGATCACTTGCGTAATGTCCAGAATCAACATAGCCTTTGACAATAAATCGATCCTCCATAACATAATCGACATCGAGGTACCCTTGATATATCTCGGGATCCTCTTCACGATATTCAATGCTCTCTACCAGGATTCGCCATGTATGTAGGCTACTTGCTCCCCTTTAGCTTGTGCAATGTCGGCCTTATACAAACCATAGCGAACATTAAACTACCCACTGGCGTGCATACGATTTTCGAGACATCTCCATCCTCTCCTTCCTTTGCTAGGACTCATACTTGAGGATAACTTGAAATTAATAGGAAGAGGGGTAGAGATTGACTTACAATCTTGCATATTGAGCGTGCAAGATTTTCTTCAAGTAATTCTTAAAGAAAGCCAAATCTTCATATTATTTACATCTCGGTAAATTTGCATCCCTATAATCTTGTTTCTTTGGTCCCAAGTCCTTCATTTTCAAACTCCTAGCCAATTGAGCCTTCAATTAGTATCGATCTTTGTTGGGGCTGCTACCAACATGTCGTCAACATACAACGATAAAATAATGAAATCACCATCACCAAATCTCTTGTTATAGACAGCTGAGGATGCATTCAATCTGTTGTATCAAGGCTCGTGATGAAGGAATCAAATCTCTTATACCAACATCTCAGCCTGTTTGAGGCCGTATAGAGATTTGTTCAACGGTCAAACCAAGTTCTCTTTTTCTTTATCTTCAAAACCTTACAGTGAGACATACAAACCTCTTCATCAAGTTTACTATGAAGAGTAGCATTTCATCCAGCTGCTCTTAATGCAAACCATATGTAGCACACATCACTAAGTCTACTCAAATTGTAGTATCTAGTTTTCTTTTGAAGTGCTATTATATCCTTTTCTTGCATCTTATCATTTGCATATAGTACATCTCTGTGATTATCACCTTGTGGCGATGGGAACCCACAGTAGTACCCCTTAACACCATCGGCCTCTTAGAGAATATGCACTTTCTGGATTTCGATCCAGTTCAACTTGCACTTTGTAGTCTTTGAAGAGAAAACACATCTGATTTCCTTTTATTAATTGGATACACCGCATCTCTGAGCGGATACAAAGTATCTTGCACCTCCTAGGGATATAGCTGATTTCCAAACATCGAATGAATCGGCTCCAAACTAGTTTTACTTCTAATAGTAGAAGTACCAAACTTTAACTGCGTTGCTTACTAGTAAACAATTCTTTTAGCTCGGAAAGTTACGGTTACGAGAGAATCTCCAAGCCTTTTTCGACGTAAATGCAGGCTTCATGATGCCACAACATAGTTGATTCTTCTATTGAACTTGCCGTCTGGCGAGATCCTTCTTCTTCTTTTAACATTGTCTTCTTTAAGCATCCACGGTTGAGAGTCGTCTTTTCTTCTTTCATTATTACAAGTCGCCATTAACAATCTTCATGATCCCAAATCTCTTTTCTAGTCTTTTCTCAGATACACTTTCGACAATACTCAGTCGGCGCTAGATGCAAATTAGCAATAGCATTGCTATACATCTTGCTCCATTTATCATCGATGATATATCGGACCTTTCTCCAAATTGCCGTAGCGGGTTATCTTTTCTCAATCTTTGCTTTTATTCTCATTTTCCACAATGAAATTTTTCCCATTAATTTCTCTATTTCATATTTAAGTCATGCCATTTTTATAGATGCCTCTTTTTCCACTAACTAGATCTGATCTTAGCTTACGAACTCATTTATAGATCTAGTGATTTTCTCAAAAATCGTTTCTCATGTGGAAGATCGAGTCTATCTTTGTAACCCTGAGCATACTAAAATTTAATGAAAAATCACAACCAAGCTACGATACCACTTGTTAGGATCGGTTTGTGGGCTGGGCACATAATTCTGGCCAGTAGAAATGAGAAAAATAAGAAAGACAGGATTTTAAGTGGAAAACCCCAAATTAATTAGGTAAAAACCCGACAAGCAGTGAAAGGATTTCACTTGCTCGACCAAAGGATTATGACAACTTCTCTCTAATATAAAGGAGAAGCACAATTGTGATAACCTCTCTTATAATAAGGAGTAAACACACCCTCACAAATAAAGGGAATAACGAAAAATTTAGGAAAGCTCACTATCTTTTCTCTCTAATTTTTCTCTCTATTCCTCTCTATATGAGATTGCTCTCTCTTTGTGGGATTACATCTCAAGAATGGGATACTTGAATCTTGAAGAGGAGTCTCGATTTATAGGAGAAGATGGTGCGATTGTCAGCATTTCCAGCTGCGTCCTTGACTTCCATCTCCTATCAGGTGTCTTGAAACAGCGAGAACTCTTGCATCAAATTTCGTACCATATTTGACAATTTCTAGCCATTTATATTTGGCAATTTTGTAAAATTGGTTGACACAGTATTTGTCTCCATTTTTAACAAAAATTTCACTCACAATAGTGGGCGTGGCCCCACAACTTTCCCCCCCCGGGGGGCCTAGAGTGGGCTGTGTTTACCCTAGAAGAAGCGGGGAAAATAATAGGGAGCAACATAACATTGAGCTGCAGAAAACTATTGTTCGTTTCCATGTTTTTTAAATTGCTAAGGTAAGTTCATTAATGGATTAAATAAAAAGAAAAGAAAATAATCACATTTCGAGACATACGTTTTTTCTCTCTTTTTTTTCCTTTTGTTTTTTGAATGAAAAAAAGTAAAGAAATGGAAATAACTAAACTTATAAAGAATTCACATATATATATCTCAAGACATAGTTAAAGAACACTTTCATCAATTTAAACGGATCCTCAATCGCAGAACTTTTAAACGTTGAGTCCTTTTTACGCCAATTACCCAATAATGTTTTGTTCCAATGACTTAAGTTTTTAACCATTTAGGATAGACTATGGTCACCTTGAAATTCGTCTTTAAAAAATATGATGTATTTTTTCTGTTAGTACTTATCGTTCGAGAATAAAGTTCCGTTATACTTTTTATTGAAATTGGGGTGCAAAACGTTATAAATTACCACGATATTGTTGTGTAAAAAGGAAAACTGCTTTGGATTCGAAGAAATATTTGAAAGTGAAATTAATCACGGTTATTGAGAATTTCCACTGAATGGGTAAAATGTTGAATATATGCCATGTTTTCAGTGTTCTTAGAATTTCTTATACCTTTCCTATTTTATATATTCAAATTCATCAATATTCTTTTTTATTTTATAGGAAAATATCTCCCACAATCAAATTTCATTATAAAAAGAATGTATACAAGTCATAAATTATATAACTTTATCTATGGTATATTTGATAGAGGAGTTATTGAATTGAAAAATTAATTTTGATTTGTGAAAATTGAAAAATAAAGAAGAAATACTGAAAAATATCAAAAAGAATGTTGAACTAATAATGTAAGAAATCCTGGAAAACCAATGTTTTAAGAAGCGTGAAGTACGGAAAAGTATGGATTCGAAGCTTCGAGCATTACAAGTTTAAGCGCGATTAAGTGGCACCTAAGCATTAAAAAGTATTTTTCAAATTTTTTATTTTAAATTTTTTTATCTGCCTAAACTATTAAATAATTAAAACAATATATACTAAATTAGAAAATACATCTAAATTCATATTTACAATATAATTTTAATATTCTTAAATGGAAAAAGTAAAAAAAATGGACAATTCTTTCTTATTTGATAGATTTATAGGGATTACATAATTGCTCTTGCCACGATACTTGCATGGTCAGATTGAGAATACAGGATATTTAAAAATTTGAGATTAAATTGAGATTTTCGATTTCATATTTACAATGTAAGATGTATTATTTGTTTTATTTTTATTTAATTAATTAATTAAATTTTTTTTTTGCTTTGAACTCGGTTTAAGCTTAAAAAGTAAAAATATAGGTATGAAAAATAAAATTAAATAATAGCTTAGGATTTATTAAGCACGCGCTTAGTCACACCTAGGCGATCAATAATTTATATTGATCCTTTTTTTTTTTGCGTTTTTGGCTTAGATGATGTGTGAATGTGATGTTTCGTGCCCCGCACTTTTTAGAAGACTTTTGAAAATTGAGAATGAAGGGAGGGAAGAAGGAATTATTTTTATTTTTATTTTTATTTTAGGTCTTATTCTATTCAACATAATTTAACATAAATTTTATCATTTTTTTCTCATCATTTATAATCACTCATTCAATTATTTAATATGTTTTCCTCAAATTTCAATCATACATTTAACTAACACGTATATAAAAAAAATTAATTTTATTACCAATCAAACATACCCTTAATATCTAATATATTTGGCAAAAAAAAAAATTAGTATCAAACACGGTACACACCCTTAACAGTGGCGTAATCAGTAATTGTCGCTTTTGGCTGATCAGATAGACCTTGGGGGAGCTGACTGGCGACGGCTGCCGCCTTCGCATGGCCACCGCCATCCTCCTCCGGCCTCACTCTCTCCCCATCGCCTTCCTCTCTCCCCGCCGCTGCTTCCCTATGCCCCTTTTTTCCACCACCATCTCCGCCGCCGTCGGAAACCTGTCCATTTCAACCCTTCCTTACGGTCCCTCCCTCCACAAAGGCCATTCCCCCAATCCCCTCAAACTGTCAAATCCACCGTCATCCTCCCAAGACACCAAAACTGACAACAATGTAATTCCGCTAGAAGAGGAAGCATTTACTCGCGTCTTCGACATTTCTGCACTCCGTGTCCCCGCCGACCTCTGCTTCAATCTCGAACGCCGTCTCCGTGGACACCTCCTCAATTGGCCTCGAGTTAAGAACATTGCTAGAGTCCCCGGTGATGAAATTGACGAAGAGGTAAAAACGATATTGCCTAAATCCGATGGCAGCAAGGAAACTGAAACTGAAACCCTAGTAACATTGAATAGGAGAATCTACGGGAAAGCTGAGGGAGATGGTGAGCTGCTCGATCCAGTTTTATACAGGGATAACCTTTCTAGGACGTTTAATTCAACAGGATATGTAAAGTTTCGTAATCTGGCAAAAATTTCTAGGCCGAGGAAGAAGAAAAAGAGGGATGATACTGGTGGTAAGAAAGAGGAAAGAGGGATTGGGAGAAATGAGATGGCTCTACTGGAGGTGGTTACCGAGGAACATGACAGTGAAGAAGGGGGTTTCAGTAGTTTGTTAGGGGACGAATTTAAGGGGAAAAAATGGAGGGGGTCGACCAGGTTGCTCCTTTTGGATGAACAGTATGCGAATAAAGGGATGACTGAATTGCCCGAGAGTATCAAGGTTTTTGCTCTGCAACACTTTGATCTTTGTGAGTTACTTATACTTGTTGTGTTTTGTTATTGATAAGTGTGAATGTGTTACTTTCTTGCTTATGTTTATCATGGTTCTTGTGTGAGATTGTGATTGTTGTCACCTGTTAGTGGATATTGAGGATGTATGCTACATTGCCTGAAATTGTGGTACATGGTTCTCATGAAGAATTATACTTGAGAATTAGAATGTTTGGAATGACAGAGAATTAAGATATGATATGGATCAATTATTTGTCCACATTCGACATAATGTACTTATCCATTGATTGCATGAGAAGATCTTTTATTGCAGATTGTTAGTTGGAAACTTTGAGATTGTGTCTGATTTTAAAAATCTCCTGTTCAGGCAGTTTGGGAGGAACACAGAGGGCAACATTCCATGGCGGAGTTTGAGCTCGTTAAATGCAAGTTGACTTTGTTTTATAGTTATTGGCAACAAAACGAGGTACTTTATTTTAAGAAAATCACTTGGAAGATAATTCTTCTCTCTATTAGCTCCTTGTTTTACTATGACTGCTATACTCTTGTTCATTATTTTTCTGTTCTGATCATGACTTGTAATGCCATACTTGTTTTGACGTTGAAATTTCAGATCTTAGTAGTTGTATTATTGGGGTTAAAATTTTGTATATGGTGTTGTATTGCCATGGTCATAAAGAAATTTATGTAGTTGCAGTGAATTATTAAAATGGCTGGCTGCATATTAGTATTTGCCCTTGAGATTGTATGATATGGTGACGATGTAATTCTTGCAGATCTTGGAGGGTTTGCTTCCCAAAGGTATGATTATTCCTTCGGCTTTTGAAACTGTTGGACATATTGCGCATCTGAACCTGACAGACGAGCATCTTTTGTACAAAAATCTTATTGCAAAGGTAAGTTTCCTCTCATGTAAGTAACATTCAATTTCAGCGAGTAGTTTTGTCTTCCCTTGATTATTGTTGATCAAATACATCATACAAAACCTTAAATAACTACAAGGTTGTCTTATCTCTGATTCTCACCAGGTTGTCTTAGATAAGAACAAGCCAAAGATACAAACTGTGGTCAATAAAATTGATGCGATTCATAACGACTACAGAACCATGCAGCTGGAAGTTTTATCTGGGAATCGATCTCTGGTGACCACAGTAGCAGAAAATGGATTGCGTTTCCAAGTAGATTTGGCGGCAGTGTAAGTCTAGAAAAGAGAACACACGGAAGTAAAAAGAAAAAACAAATATTGAGTCGTTTAATTTTTTCCAGTCTGTAAATTAAGTTTTACTACCTGTAGTCAAATTTCAATATTAACCGCTCATTATTATTCAAATGTTTAGCAGTCTCTAGTTAGATTTTAGCAAAATAAAAGTTCTCCCTAGTACATGCTCGCATCTCACATTTACTACTGTTTTTATCGTCCATAGATACTGGAATTCAAGGCTGGCAACTGAAAGGCAGAGGCTTCTGAGTTGCTTCACCCGTGATGACGTTGTGTGTACGTTTATTCTTTACTTCAAATTTCCAAACTCTTAAAAATTTAGCCTCTGATTCTCTTGACCTGGTATTATTTCTCTATTTCTTCTTAAAAGTTATTGCGGGACTAAAAATTTTTGGTAGGCGTGTAATATTCAAGTCGACAAATTTGTGAATTTTATTATAAAATTTAGCTTGTGTTCGATCCATTTTTTTCTATCTAAAAATTAACTACCAAGTGCCATAGAACTACACTACTACTCAGTTAAAGCCAAACTTCAATATAAGGGTTTGTTTTGTACACAATAAATTTTCAATAACTTTCACTAACTTTTTATCTCTCATCATTTTGACTACTCATATAATTACCTTACACTTTTTGATACATTTTCCCCAATTTTCAACTACACATCTAATACGTTGTTTGAGTAAATCTATATCATTGTGTATAGAACAAGCCCTTAGTCACATTTAAAAAATACGCACTATCATCTGCACATTTCATGATTCAACCACCGTTACTATTATTTATTGCTTATGGATTTTATGACATTTGGATTTTTTGTCTTTAGCTCTTTTACATGATATGTGCTCTCCTGATGCAAATATTTGCCTCCTTGTTCCGAATGTCAATAGTGTTGATTATTGTTCTTATCTAAGTTAACAGGTGACGTATTTGCTGGTGTTGGTCCCATTGCTGTATCTGCGGCAAAGAAAGTGAAACACGTGTATGCTAATGATTTGAATCCTTCTGCTGTTGAATATCTTGAAAGAAATTGCGTTGCCAATAGGCTCGAGAGGAAGATTGAGGTACAGATAATTGCCACTATACGAACACCATTAACATGTGCCACTTGTTACTTCATGTCCATCCTTAAACTTCTCAAAGACGTCATATGATTTGATTTTGAGGTTTGGTGGTTGGAGAGAGTGTGGAGAAAGAATAAAATAGCTTGACTATGGTTTTTGGTTCATCATCTCTATTATGGTTTTTGGTTCATCATCTCTATTCTGTCTGTTGTTATATAGGTATTCAACATGGACGGGAGAAGGTTCCTCGATACCATTTTTGCGAGTCATAGAACTCAACCTATTACACAAATAGTCATGAATTTGCCAAACGACGCAGCTGAGTTTCTTGGTATGTAGGGCCCGATAAAAATACTTTCTTGTTTTAATTTAACCTAACATGTTACCATTTGCATCCTCGTCTTCAACGATATTTAGGAATTAGGATTCAGTGTTGGAAAGTGGAATCTGCTATTTTAAATTCTATTATAGTTTTCTTTCTTTTTGCCCACTGAATGCTTTTGCAATGTTTGCAGATGTATTTAGGGGAATATTCAGAAGAAACAACATGGATAAACGAAGAACCTTTCCTAGGATACATGTTTATGGGTTCTCTAAAGCTCAAGATCCAGAATTCGACTTCCACGAGGTATCTTTCATTTTTCTGCTATCTTATTAATAAGAAATCATTTTGAAGTCTGTTTTTAGCAAAATAAAAGTTTATTCAAACACATACTTGGTTTCAAAATTTTGCAACTTGCTTGGAGTCAGTTAATGTTTGACTTATGTTTTTGGTGCTATTTGATAATCAGCGAATAAGAATTGCATAGCAGTTCATAGTTGACATGTGTTTTCGTGCTATTTGGTAATCAGAGAATAAGAATTGCACTTTCGGAGGTTGCTTTTGAGGTCGAGATGCGCAGGGTTCGGCTTGTAGCTCCCGGAAAATGGATGTTGTGTGCATCATTTATCCTCCCGGAGAGAGTGGCGTATGCAAAAACAGATTCAATCTTGTAAATAGGACTTAGAAACGTGGGTGGGTGTTCGCATATAAACTATAATGTATTTTTATGAGTAAGAAGAGAGAATTAACGGAGTTGGATGGTAGAGATTTAATGGTAAATAATCTAAAAAAAAGTATGGCAGCTGTTTTTTAATCTGAAATAAAAGAAAAGGTAGTTCAATTAGTCCAAAAAACATTTTGGCGCGAATTTGATCTAAATGGATGGAATCCATTTACTTTTGCTATTAATTACCTAAGATTTTGCTATTTTATCCTTTTTCTAAAGGATATTTTGGTCGTTCAAATATTAATTATTTATTATTTATTGTATATAAATTTAATTATTTTCGTGTATTGTATGGGCGTGATACTAGTATTCCAAAATCACCAATGTCACCAAGTAATGTGGCGCCGACATGACATGCCATGCCAACAGTCATTGGTGTGGCGCATGCCATGTCGGCAACAGGGTTGTAGTCATTTATCTTTAATATTTTTATGTTTTTTCAAACAAAATAATTTTTACGAAAAGCATAAATATTTTTTTGAATGGTACACATTGCAAGTTAGATATATTATATCAGGATATATTATCTAATTATTTGAAGTACGATGACATATCTATTTTAATCTCAACAAATTTTTTATTTGATGCATGGGAGGATGATAATGAAGACCGAATGGAATTTATATATTAATAAAATTAGCACATTTTTTCGCCACTTTTACCTATTTTTCTGAATTAAAAAATCAATTTTTAATTATGGCAGCGAATTTTACCGCTTCTACGTGTCTTTTCCAACTCTATTTTTTCTTCCGCGTGTATACATATATACACGCATCGGGTCGACCTATTTTTCTGAATTAAAAAAATCACACCGTTAAAATAAATCAATCCATGTGTAAGTTGGATCAATACAATATAAAATTATGTGAAATTTTTTTTATTTTTAGTCATGCTATTTACTATAATAGGATGTATTTGTATAAAATATAGGCGAAAATCTACTAAAAATTTTAGAAATTCTTTTGCACTTATCCCCTTATGTGGATTCTAATTTATTATATGTATATATGTCTTCCCGTCCAACGCACGGATATAAACACTAGTTCCTCAATAACATGAAATTGTAAAACGTACGTCCATTTTCACTAAACTTCAAAATCAAAGAACATTACAAAATCTCTTCAAATCTTCCTCATCTTCTTCTTGTTCTTCCCCACCGTTCGGTCAATTTCACCGCCAGCCCTGTACTAGTAAGATAGGCAATCTACAAAAATTCGTAGCATATTCCTTCCAAAGAAGACAAAACGCCCATTCTTCTACACATCTTTACACATTTTTACACATTCTTTTCAACCACACTAATTCTCTCTCCTATTTCACATCCACATATCTCGTGGGACCTACCTATACTATACAAATCTCCATCATTTAACTCCACTCATTCTCTCTCCTATATTACATAAAAACACATAAAAATCAATTTTTACACATATCCTAACACCCTTTTTAAGAGTTAAAAACCTTCTCTCTTCTTTTCGTCCCCAATATCAAAATCCGTCATTCCGTCTCTTCCAAAACATTGGTCAACTAACTCATCAGTCAACTCAACCCAAAACTGTAACCCTAATTCTTCCAGAGATGCAGAACCCTTCGCCGGATTCCGATATGCCACCGCTCGCCTCCATCAAGGTCCGCTCCTCATCCCCGCGCTTCCCTCCCCCCACCACTCCTCTATCCACCGATACCCCAACCGCCAATGCGCAGCGGAAGATCGGCATCGCCGTTGATCTTAGCGACGAGTCTGCTTTTGCTGTTAAGTGGGCTGTGCGCAACTATCTCCGCCCTGGAGACGCTGTTGTTCTCGTCCATGTCCGCCCTACCTCGGTTCTCTATGGGGCGGATTGGGGCTCTGTTGATTTATCGATTGTTGATGCTGAAAATGTGGAGTCTCAGAGGAAACTTGAAGATGATTTTGATACTTTTACAACTACCAAGGCGTCTGATCTGGCACAACCACTCGTGGATGCTCAAATTCCGTTCAAAATCCATATTGTGAAAGATCATGACATGAGAGAGAGGCTCTGCCTGGAAGTGGAGAGGCTTGGTTTGAGTACTGTGATTATGGGGAGCCGTGGATTTGGTGCCACCAAGAGAGGGAGCGATGGGAGGCTTGGCAGTGTTAGTGATTACTGTGTGAGGCACTGTGTATGCCCGGTTGTTGTGGTTAGATATCCAGATGACAAGGACAGTGCTGGTGCAGGAGAGCCAGTTGTTTCTGTGGCTTCCGTGGCTGAGGAGCTGGAGGAGGACGACGAGGAGCAAGAGTATCACGATGCACCTGATGATCGCAAAGGTAAGCCTTATTTTTCTTTTTCCTCTCCAATTGATACTTTTCCATATTTTAAATTTTTGTAGTTAATTGATAGGATGCATAAAGTCGAGGCGGAGGTTTTCAATGATTTAATGGAGAAAGGATATAAGATGTTTACATGTTCCATTTAGAATTCTGCTTTAAAGTTGAATGTGTAATTTGATGGCTATAGGTAACAGTGAGCAATAGGTTGAAGGAGGAATAGGAATTGAAGGTGTGCAATTTTCATTTTTAGAATAGTTGACTTTATTGTCATTCTGGGTGAAATTGTACTCTGGTTCTCTTTACTATGCTCTAAATTTATTCCTCTTCTTGCAAAAGCTTAATCAAGAATGTTTCCATATGTTTGTGGTGAAGATGTCTCTCCGTTTGCACACCCAAGTTAGATTCCTGGGGCTTGATCTTTAACTCTCCTGCGTTTTTCCATTTAGGTCATCTGTCTAGCATGTAGACCAAAGCTAATTTGAGTTTACTTCTTCCAAGTTCCAAGTTCGATATAGACAAATTGATTTCCTTTTTTTTTTTTTTTTTGGTTTTGGAGCTACCCAAACCACAAAATTCTATGCAAATGAATTTCTTTGTCAATCCTATTTCAGACTTCAGAGTGCTCATTACCCTGGAACATCCTCTAAATTTTTATTTCTAAGCACCTGTTTTGTAACATTTTGGTGTGCTAAAAAGTTAAGTTTTATTTGAATAGTGTCAAAGACTACAAAATGTGTCAATAATAATGATTACCTTAAAATGTAATGGTTGAAATTGAAGTTTAAGTTTGAACGAATAGAAGAAGTGGCACTTTAGTACAGACGCTAACTCTTTCCTTGTTCTTTGGGACATGGATGATGTTGGAAAGCTTATTCATTCTAGACTAGTTTGTTCAACGATTAAACAAGGGAGAGGTCCAGAATGGATCTCATCTTTGAGCTTTTGGTAAATTGGTTAATTACCTGATGTGCCAATCTGGCGAGCTTGTGTTCTCAATTAAAAAGATTAAACATGAGAAGACTTGAACCAAATTGTCACTCAAAGAGTAAAGTTCAAAATCAATTGCTAGATAAGTTGGCTCTTTATTTTATATTGGTCAATTAATGGTATTTGATCTTAATCTGATGCTTAGATAAAAAGGATTATTTAGTTATTTATTTGTGTATTACACTATATTTCATATTACGCTGACTAAAATGTAAATGTGACAAATACGAACTATTACATGCACGTGTGTTACTTGTTCAACTGTTACCTAAATTTCCATTCATACTTAATCCGAGATATTCTGCCCTGTGTTCTATATGTTGGACCTTGTGTCCTTCAGCTGATATTTCTTTTCGCCCCCCTCCGGGCTTCTCTCTCTCTCTCTCTCTCTCTTCTTCTTCCTCCGTTTATATATATATATATATATATATATATATTATTTTATTTTATTTTGTTTTTTCCCCCCGCCATGGCATAATTATTTTGACTAGAATGCATTCACAATATGTAAATTCATGTTATAATTAACCTTTGAACTTTTGCCTTTGCGTTAAATTTTAGATTGCACAAGCTTTTTGGCCATCCTTATTAAGGCACTTCCAACGAAAGCTAGTATGTGTGCTTAATTTTGTAACTCAGTTGTTCTTGGTGTCATGCTTTCTTGTTTAGGGCTTGTTTAGAAAGTGTTTAAAACAATTTTTTTATTTTCCTTTTAAACATGAGAAGTCAGTGGTTGAGTATCGATACTACATGTGCGTCCTATGAAATAAGTAATGAAATAGTGATTGGCAAAGAAGTCACCTTATGTATGGAAATATTCAACATCATCTGCAACCGCATTATATTTGGGACTTTAGGTTAAAACGTTCTCAACTACACCAGTCTTTGTTTTCAACATATTGCAGACATTCTGTATAAGAAATTAACAGTACTAAACTGTGTTTGATATGCAATATTTTCCATGGAAAATGTCCAATCAAGGAATTCTTTTTCGCACTTGTGTGTTTATACAAATATTTGTCATGATTGGCTGCCCCGCGCCCCCCCAAAAAAAAGAAGAAAAACATGTACTAGCTTTTGAAACATATATGTGTCCAAATTCCATAGAAAATTCCTTCTTGGGGGATGGTGGAAAATTTCCCAAAGAATAGGAAAACATTTTCCATTCCCTACTTCTATTAAACGCACCCTTAGGTTTCCATTTTTGAAGTGGGTTGGGGCAGCAGCCGGATTTGCTGACATTATTTCTTTTCTTTTCTTTTCTTTTAACTTATATTTCGCATGCAATATGACATGAGGAAAATTTTGACACTCGAATGGTTGAAGACAGGAAGACTTAGATTTGTAGCAACACGCTTAAACTCAGATTTGATAAAAAGAAGATAGGGATAGTCATGATGAACCATTCTATAGGCAGGTGGAGGCTGAGGAGCGGTAGGGAGAAAACTAGAGGGACAGGGCAAGCAAATGCCAATTTGTTACTGTCTAAAGTTGAATTTAATGGTTTCAAAATTAAGAAGAAGAAGGCGCCAAGAAATCAAAGAGAGATGGCTTGAAGAAAGCTTAGCTGACCTCCTCTATATATAATAATATCATAACCCTAGCAACATATTACATGACGTCATAACAATAAAAATACAACCTTTTTTTCTTTAACATCTAAATTCTTTCCTCGCCGCCCCCCCCCCTCCCCCCCAAAAAAATTAAATACTAGTTGGGCAGGTGACCTGTCAGACCTGCTACTACCAGCCCGTAGACTCCGTCAAGTTTGGGTTGGATGGTATTGTTTGCGTCCTTGATCAAGAAGTCAGATTTATTAGTTTTTGTTGAACCGCAGATCTGGAAATAGGATTGTCTTCTTGCCTACTTATCCCCCTCTTCTATATTCATTTGTGTATGTATGCTGCCGAGACGTGTTCATTCATGCTTGTACCAATGTGCAAAACCTTTTGCCTTTTTGTAATGCAGATTGTTTGCATCTTTAGAATCTTCCTCCATGCTTTGAAAAGCGTAGTATTTGGTCTATATTTGGAGATTTCAGCTGCAAAGAAGTGTCAGGGATATCAAAATAGGACCACTAGATATCTTGACCAGACAAAGTTTCTTCATGGATGGTTTTCAAGGAAAGTACAATATAATAGTCTCCAAAATTAATTGGTTGTCTGCAAATAGCAACTTCTTTATGCCTATTTGATCCCTTCTTCTATATGAATTTGTATGTGTGCAGCCAAGACGTATTCCTGCATTCTTCTACCAATGTGCAAAACCTTTTTTCCTTTTTATAGTGCAGACTTTTTGCATGCTACAAAGTTTCTTGTAGCACTTGTATATTTGTTTCTACAGAAAGTCATAGCCTCTAAAACTAATGCTCCATACTTAGACTTATGAACCTTAACAGCATGTGTCGCCTCCTAGTTTTCTTCTAACTGCTATACATACTTGTTAAATGATAACCGTATTTAACTTTGGCTATTTATCTTATGAGTATATCATTTTAGAACAGTGTAGTAGAAAGATGGTTATACTTATTGTAACGTTTATTCTTAATAAAAGTTTAGTTTCTTATCAAAAAAAGAAAGATGGTTGTACTTTCTGTTAGAAGACAATGATAGCTGTCCATAGCTATCCTGGCTGTTATGACTTGTGATTGATTGTGTTGGGAAAAAGGCCAATTTCTTTGGGAAGGCTTCAATCTGTGCCCCCCCTTTTTTTTTTTTTTTTGTGCTAAACCAACTCATATGTTTGGCTACGTCTTCGAATTTCTTCCAGGAAAGACCACACACATGTTTCTCCAAACCACTTGTTCACTACTTATTTACCCTGTTTATTGACCTTTTTATTGAACATACACTAACTAATGATATTAGGTGAAGATTTCCCATGGTGTAGCATTATTACTGACTACTAGGTGCTTAAATATGTGGAGAAATGAATGTGCTTCCGGGAACAGTATTATCCTTTCACTTTACCTCTGCATAGAAGTGACACATAATCTGTACATACAAGTTAATCTTTATCTGGATCAGCTGTCATGAATGTAGATTTGAATCAGTTGTCATGAATGTAGATTTCTTAACATGTCTTTATAAGGAAGTTGTACATGGCTCTCTTTCTCTGAACAACAGTTTGTTTGCTTCTATGCGGGCTTTTTGCATGAGATATGGTCATTTAGATATCCACCTGAAGTAATTTATGCAAATTGTCTTAATAAACACTTCCATTTTTGTGACAGACTCCTAACTTACACTTGGGATGTGGTTATCTTTTGTCGCCACAGGTACTGTATTTTAATTATTAATCTTTCTTCTTTCTTTAACATTAATTCTCTATCTATGGGCTTGACATATATCAATCACCACTCAATTGTTATCTGGCTATGAGATTCGTTGTGAAATTATCTGACAACTCTTTGTAATTTTCTTTTTTGTAGTACTTCAGTGCACAAGGTTATTGCAGGCTAGAGACTATATTTCCATTGTATGTGAAACAACCAGATTTCTCCATGTATTGGAGCATTTCATGTGTACGAAGAGTTGTTGCTTTTCAAACTTGTATCATCACCAGATTTCACATATAACTTGGCTGTATACTTGCTTACATCTCAGATTGTATTGTGTTCTGAAACAGCACTGCGAGAGTTACATACAACACCCCCAACCCCACCCCCAAAAAACCCCCCAGCATTGTATAGATTTTTGCTACCTCAACTTTTAGCTATTTTAATGTTTGGCTTGTTTTTCGTCCCACATGCATTTTACTTGTCTTGCCTGTGTCGGGTCGTATAGCAGTCTAATTTGTTTAATAATGAACACGAGAAATTACTTAATCGATTGGAGATTGACACTTTTTGTTGATCGAATATCTAGTGAGTAAAGATATGTGTCACGTGAACCGAGAAAAACCCATCTATTCTAACGTTTAATAATTGATTTTCTTTATTCAACTTTGTAATAAGGCTAGAAAACTCTACTAACGATACAAAGGATGAGAACCACAAGTTTTCATTAGATTCTAAAGCATGATGGGTCCCATCATCGTAAATTAACACACAATTCTCCAACCAAGCCCAACCCCACCGCACATAATAATCTAGAACTGCATGCGTGGGGATAAAGGAAATCTCCCACACGGTAGTGACATCATTAAATTCGACACCAAACACATTCTCACAAGTTCTTCGCCAAGTTTAGTGAACTTGTTAATAAGATCTATCCGGACGGTTTTTTGTTTCGTTGCCTGCATAAAAATACCTTAGGATGTCCGTATATATGAATGAATGAGAAATATCTATTCGCCACCATTAGGAATATGTGTCTTGCGTATCCGTCTATATGTGAATAGCCTGAGGTCCCACATCTAGGCAACAAAATATTTGCCTAATCAAGACATTAAGAGTAATACGGTAATATAAGTGATGGTGTTTCTTCTCCATCGTCTTCCATTTTTTTATTTTTTTTATTTTTCTCTTCTTTAACAATATATAAAGCAATTTCTACAATAGGTGTTTTTAACTTTTTAAGTGATGGCCTAATTCAAAGGGTTATTGCTGAATATATCCTTACAGTTAACACTAATTGATAATTTATTTAGAAAAGATCATAATATCGACGGAATCGTAAGCGTTAAGTTTGACAAATATTTTTATGAGTACATCTAATAAGATGATAATATTCAGTTGTATGAGTTTACATAATTTTGGAAAAAAAAAAAAAAACCGAAAAAGTTGATCAAAAGTGATTAATTAGTCCCTGAAATTACTAATCTCTGCTGAGTTTGCTAAGACAAGTGATCATCGCAGATGCATCTACTTCACTAAGCTGCTGGAATTTTGTGAGTGATCCCATAATATCTGCTCTTCTTGATTTCATCTTCGCCGTCCGATCCTCATCAATAGCATTTTCCGGTGCAATAATATTAAACCCATTAATTTCCTTGTGCAACTTAAGCGGTCTAAAAGAATCACTCGATTCACCACTCGTTGACGCCATCTCTGTTGCTCCTCCCGCTTTGGGGTTCAATCCTCGTACTTCCGATGAACAAACCTCCGGTGATTCAAAATGATTCCCTCTCATCCTTTTCTGTGAACTAGACGACGAATTAACATTATCCTCACTCCCTGAAAAGCTCGACCATGGCACCACTTGATTATCTCCTCCTTCTTCATCTTCATCTTCATCATCAGTGTAATATTCTCCATCATCATCTTCACTTTCTTGTAAAGCATCACAATCTTGGTCGTCTTCTTCTGGGCCCGATCTTCTCCGGAAGCCACCATTTTCGCCGGCGGCGCAGAGGTGGCAGATTGAAACGGTGGGCCCGATCTTCATCCCCGAAGCTTGCCACGCGGTTGGAGATTGACAAACGTGGCAAAGAAGGATTCTTGAATGCTTTGCGACAAGAAAATTCGCACAGTGAACGATTTCGTCGCAGTTCCAGCAGAGGCTTGCTTGATCAGAGTCGCAGTACATTCTCGCCGGATTGTTGCATAATTCACAGCCCTTTGTCGACATTGATGACGATTTGTTTTGTTTACTTGTTTTCGATCGGTTAATGAATTTGGATTGGGGTTTTGATTTGGTATAAGGTTGATGTATGGTTTCTTGCAGCTTCTTATATATAGTAGTGTGATTTTGTGGGTTGACAAAAAGTGGATAAAGCAACTTGCAGCGACTTTATATATTTGTTTGTTTCTTTTATTAATTATAATTGTTTTTTCTACAAAGAAAACGATAGCCATATGTTGTTACCCCAACAACATATTATCCTACGATCTACTATACCATTGCATATTTAATTTATAGTTGTTCCCTTTAATAAAAATACGTAGTAGTATATATTACCCATAATTTTGATCTCTTCCTCACATGAGGAGGTTTCACAGGTCATATGGCCCCCTCTAATTGGAGGGAGGCCTCAAATGGAATCCTTCTTATAAAAAATAAAAAAAAATTAACATATTGGCATGGGAAGCTCCCCATATGGAGAGTGGATGATCCTTCATATTACCAATTCTTTGGTGTTAAAATATATTGATATCATGATGTTGGTTAATTTATGGAACAATTAAGAAGATATGGAATTGAAACAAGAATTTGGGATCGTCTACATTATCATAAATTACCATACATTGTAGGAGTTTATATCTACTATCTTAATTTCTTTTATTTTGATTGTATCTAAGTAAAACAGTCCACCCACAAATTAAGTTAAATGTGTCAATTTAATGTTCTTTTAAAAAACAAAAAACTTGATGAAATAATGAAAGAGATGAGAATTGAGACGATGGATTTGGATTCATGTTGTAATGTACAAATTTGTAATCAAGACTATTTAACTTTATGGAACATGGAATGATAAAAAAAAAGTCAAAAATCTATTATTTGTTCTTATTTCTTAAACGCGTGAATGTCGATTGCAATTAGATTAAAAATCCTCATTCGATTGTGTAATTTAGATTTTTGAATGTTACTCAATTGAAGAGTCAAGTTGAAGAGTAGGAGACTAACTTGCTTCTTATGAGAGGTTGGGGGCTATAATCATATTCTTCCCACGTTATTAACGTTCGAGTCCATAATTAGATGTTGGGATATTGGCATATTGCAACAATATTTATGTTTTTAGGCCTTGTTTGGACTTTGGATAGTGTTTTAAATAATTCTCATGAAAAAGATAATATGAGCTTATTTGATATAACTTATTCAAAAAATTTATTTTTCTCAAGCATTGTTTTCAATCACTTATTAAGTTGATTTGTTATCTCCTTTTTATTTTTTAATTATCTATATACACATATGTATTTTACTTCTCAAGTCGAAAATTATTTTCTCAATAATTACTCTATGTCAAACCCATGCTATATTTTATAAGAACCACGTCCAAACAAGTCCTAGCATATAGAATAAGATTAAATGAAAGTAAGAAGGATATATATGACAATAGAAATTGGACAGCGCAAGCTGGGCAAAGCTAGGCCAAGAAATTGATACTCATTCCGTGGGCGGATTTGGAGATATATTATTTTTGAGGGCTTGATGACGTGTCATCATTATAGAAGGCATATTTGATTCTCGCAGAAAGTGCCTACGTGGCAGCTTGTGATCCATTTAAAGGATTGACCCTCGTGAATTGCATATGGATCCACAACCACACATATTATATGAAAGCGGTGTGGAATATTTTACCCTTTAACTACTTTTCACTTCATAAAAACCTTTATGTTTCATTATGTTTAATCTGAGCGTATATTTGATTGGTGATAAAATTAATTTTTTTAATATATGTATTGAATGTGTGATTGAAATTTGAGAAAATATATTAAATAATTGAGTGAGTGATTGTAAATAATGAAAAAGAAAAAATTAATAAAATTTGTATTGATTTATATTAAGAAGAACAAGGCCTAAGACTCTAAGATGTATGTGGGTGATACTTTTGGAAAACAGTTATTTTCATTTTTTAAATTATTTTTTATTTGGCACGGACAATTATTTTCAAAAAGTAAAGAATATTTTTTATTCTGATATAATCTAATGCTTATGTAGACATTAATAGATATATGGTCTTAGAGCATCTTTATTGTAAATGTGATGTTAAGAAATGATATGGAAGAGAGAGATAAAGAGAAAATGATTATTTTAATTAAAGTGAAAAAGAAAGAAGTATAGGAAAAATGTAAAAAGTATGATAGAGATAAAAATAAATTTAAAAATAATAATATAATAAAATAATAGTGGAGTATGTGAGAATGTAAAAATGGTACTGGAATTTAAAAAGAAAATATTGGAAAAAGTGAGATAAAAATGATAAAATTGAATAAACAAAAAGAAAAATAAAAATAAAAAAATATGGTACCTATAAGTGATTTTATATCACTCTCTCTCATGTCTAAACATTGCAAACGGAAATGAGCATTGGAGATGATGTCTATGTGATTAGAATCAACTGATAATATATGGCATAGGACCTTAGTATATATATTTTCGTGGATATTATATGACTTCTGTTTTTATATCATAAATTTATAAATATTTGTATGATGAAACACATAAATTATCTAATATTCACATGGATTGAATCTTATTGTGTCTGTGAAAATGTCTGTCATTTAAATATTAAATATGATTATTTTGAAATTATCTAATTCGATCCGATACGTATCGTTTGAATATAATAATTATATATAATATTAAATCAGCTGGTCCTGGAGACGAAACAAGCACTAAAAGGCGAATTCTTTAGCGACACGTGGAGCGAGATCCCCTATGCTGAAATGGCCTCACAACAGCCCACAATTTGATTGTGTGGATATCAAATCGAAGGAGAAAAGGGCGATTCTTTGGGCCACGTGCACGTGAAAGCCTGAAAGGATACCAAGTGCCAAAGGGGGTTGGGCTTTGTCCACATACTTCATTGGATTTTTCCTTTTTCCTTTTTCCTTTTTCTGTCTTTTCTTTACAATTTTGCTAGCCCAAAAAGTACCTTTAGTACGTATATAGAATCTATCAGTAAATGGTGTATATATATGACCACAAATTTGATCCAGTTGATCTGATTTTGATTATACATCACGTTTCATTCTCCAATTGTTCTACCGATTTAAATTTAGATTCTATACAAAAGTCTAGTTGCATCGTCCCATTCTGCTATTCAATATATTCTTTATTGATGGTCGAGAGTTGAATGGTCCCACCAAAAAGTTTTTGGACCTATTTGCACTTTTTCTTTTTATTTCTATTTTTCCTTCTTTATTTTCTGGTCTTACGCTTGTACTTGGACTGTTGAATGGGCCACCCGATTGATAGCCTTGTGGCTTGTATCCAAGAGGCCAATAGGGCCCAAAAGATTTTGTTAATGGACCACGCCCAACTTAGACAGCCCAAAGTCCGACACTTTTGTTGCATTGGATTAGATAAGTGATTTCTGATTAGTCTAATCTAATTCTGTAGAGTCATCTCAATCATGGAAGTAGAAAATTCAACAGGTAGCTTTCATGGTTACTAATTTATGGTTCCATTTTTCCTCAGTTGTCTACCAAATTTGTCGGATAATGCAGGACCCGATTTACCTACGGCTGCTAGGCGCTATCGCATGGAAATTACTGCACGTTATATGTTTGACAAATTGCGCCATTTACGATTCCGAGCTTGTCAACTCTGATTCAAGCCGAAGCATGAAAATTCAATCCAATGAAGACTATTAGGTTTATACTCTGTTTGATTCACTTATCATCTTCACTATTGAAACTATCAGCTTTGACTGACAGTATCGAAACATCGCAATCGTTTACTGATGGTGAAACCCTGGTCTCAGAAGGGGGAAGTTTTGAATTGGGTTTTTTCAGTCCAGGAAATTCGAGGAATCGGTACTTGGGAATTTGGTATAAGAATATCCCAATCAAAACTGTTGTTTGGGTTGCAAATAGACAAAATCCGATAAATGATTCATCTGGCAGGTTAATGGTCAATAGGATAAGCAGTCTTGTGCTTACAGATGGGAATGATACTGTTGTTTGGTCCACAAAGCCCTCCACTGGAGCTCAAAATCCTATATTAAGGCTTTTAGACTCAGGAAATCTTGTATTGAGAGATAACACAGATAACAGAGATGGTGATGGTAATGAGAGTGTTTATTTATGGCAGAGCTTTGATTATCCATCTGATACACTGTTACCTGGTATGAAGCTTGGATGGGACTTGAGAAATGGTCTTAGTAGAGGTCTCTCTTCTTGGAAAACTCCTGATGATCCATCTCCTGGAATGCTAACTAATGAGATAGAACTTGGTAATTTCCCTCAGGCAGTGATGCGAAAGGGCCCGAAAAAGTTTTTCAGAGGCGGGCCGTGGAATGGGCTGCGATTTAGTGGTGCTCCCGAGCTAAGGCCCAACCCGGTGTTTGGATTCGAGTTTGTGGATAACCAGGATGAAGTTTACTACATGTACCAGTTGAAGGACAAATCGGTAATCACGCGGCTTATTTTGAACGAGACGACATCCACGCGAGAACGTTATGTGTGGGTAGAAGCAGAGCAATCTTGGAAGCTTTATGCATCGGTTCCGCGAGACTATTGTGATAATTATGCCCTCTGTGGGGCAAATGGGATATGTACTATTAGTGATTCCCCTGTTTGCAAATGCTTGGAAGGTTTTAAGCCAAAATCTGCTCAAAGCTGGAATGCAATTGATTGGTCGAAGGGATGTGTACGCGATGAGCCACTTGATTGCCAGAGAAAACATGGTTTTGTCAAATTTTCGGGATTGAAATTGCCAGATACTGCAAATTCTTGGGTGAACAACAGTATGAATCTTAAGGAGTGTAGGGAGATTTGTTTGAAGAACTGCTCTTGTAATGCTTACACGAACTCTGATATTCGTGGACGAGGGAGTGGATGTGCCCTTTGGTTTGGGGATTTGGTTGATATTAGACGGTTTTCTGATGGTGGACAAGATCTTTATATACGAATGCCTTCTTCAGGAAGAGGTATTTTCATTCTTGATTCTAATAAAGCTTGTATCTTGGCAATGTAGTATGAAATTGCAGTTTCTTGTTTGTTTTGTTGACTAAGATTGCACTATTTTGACTGCAGATGGACTTTCAGTGAGAGTGGTAGTTATAATTGTAGCTACCATTGTTTCATTTTGTGTAATTCTTCTTGTGGGCTTCTGTATTTGGAGGAGAAAGATTAAATGGACAGGTATATCTTTAAAGAGGCACCTGTTCCTTAACTAAATTTTCCTTACACGTAAAGCATTTTGTATATTTTTTTTGCCAATTTCCAACTATTGTGGAAACAGGGGAAGTTGAAGACAAATCTAATGAAGGCACAAATGAGGATGTTGATCTGCCCTTGTTTAACTTGGCGACAATCTCACATGCCACTGATAATTTTTCAGTAAACAAGAAACTTGGCGAAGGAGGGTTTGGACCTGTCTACAAGGTATATTCGAAATGCTTCAAAGTGAAACTTTACTGAATAGGTAAAACGTAAAACAAAGGACAAAGAAATTAACTTTTCTTGGTAACTTTCAGGGCACATTAGAAGATGGGCAGAACATTGCTGTGAAGATGCTGTCAAAGAATTCCGGACAAGGACCAAACGAATTCATGAATGAAGTGAAATTGATAGAGAAACTTCAACATAGAAACCTTGTAAAGCTTCTTGGTTGTTGCATTGAAGGCGAAGAGAAACTATTGATTTATGAATACTTGCCTAACGGAAGTCTAGATACCTTTGTTTTTGGTTAGTCTACTCTTCAAGTAATGTATTTCATTCATTTTTCCTTGATTCAACTACTTATGTATCATTGTTTATGAATGGTTAGATAAAAAAGATGGGAAGCTATTAGATTGGCCAAAGCGTTTCAACATCATATGCGGAGTTGCTCGGGGGCTTCTCTATCTTCATCAGGATTCAAGATTGAGAATAATTCATAGGGACCTCAAAGCAAGTAATGTGTTACTTGATAAAGAACTCAACCCAAAAATCTCCGATTTTGGAATGGCTAGAACCTTTGGAGGCGAGGAGAGTGGAGAAACTAAGAGAGTTGTCGGAACATAGTATGCCCAAACAGAACTTTAAGAACTACTACTATAACTACTATTTCCTTCTTATGTAATTAATCATTTGTGATTCTTGATAGTGGTTACATGGCCCCAGAATATGCTTTTTACGGACTATTTTCAGTGAAGTCAGACGTCTTTAGCTTTGGCATTCTTCTGCTTGAGATATTAAGCGGGAAGAAGAACCGAGGATTCCATCATCCACAAAACCAGAATCTTATCGGATATGTAAGTATTAAGCAACCTAAGCGTCGTGTATTCTAACAAACTTTTTATTTTGTTGTTCAATATTAGTGGGAACCCATAAAAATAAAATGTGTGAACAATAATATGTAGTTTTAAATATATGGTTAATTTGTTATGATCTGCTGACCGCCCAAGCGGGGGTGGGGTGTGTCTCAACTCTCATTGTGGATCCTACTCTGCCGAGTTTGACTTCGGCTGAATAGTATAAGTCGATTTATCGGTAGAAAAAAGTTAAAAACGAGACTAATTCATTAAACTCTTTGACACGGTCAAATTAGTGATCTTTTTCTCTGTTTTAGGCATGGAGATTGTGGACGGAAGGCAGGCCGCTCGAATTGATCGACTCATTGCTGGAAGATTCAGCCGTTGAATCAGAGATGTTGAGATGCATTCACATAGCTCTGTTGTGTGTCCAACAATCTCCAGAAGACAGGCCAACTATGTCAACAGTGATTCTGATGTTAAATGGAGAAAGCAAATTGCCTCAGCCAAAACACCCTGGTTTTCTCATAGATTTGATTCCAGGTGAAACCGGCCCATCATCAAGCAACAAGGAGACCTGTTCGGCCAATTATTTCTCCATTACATCCTTGGAGGCTCGGTAGTGGACGAGAGTAGGCTTTTTTTTTTTTTTAAATTTTTTATTTTAAATGGTTTTTGTTGAACGAGTTATCAGCTGGTTTGTATAATTATTATGTATCTCTCACTGCAGTTTCAGCCCGACAGGTGACAATCTTGTGACTCAGGTTGTCGTGTAAAATAATTAGAAAAGTCAGAATTTTAACGAATTGGAAAGGGTGACCATCGTTGGCTACTGGGCTTGCCTTCGTAGAAAATTTTGAAATAAAATATTTTTTGAAAGAAGAGGAAAAATCGTGAGGCAAAAGCCTGCTATTTTTTCTCAGTCTTGTGTGCGCCAAGTAATAATCATGGATTCTGAAAATTGAGGCAAAGAAACAACGAAATAATTCTCAATAGATACATTTATTTTATTTATTTATTTTCCTTTTTTGCGTGTTTTTCAGGTATTAATTAAATGAAGTGAAATTTGAAAAGATAAATAAAATTAAAAAAAAAAAAAACCTTTATGCATGGAGGAAGCTTAGAAGGTAGTGAGAACAAATAAAAGTAATCCGATATTATAATTTTCCCTAGACCAAAAATGTTTGTTTCATAAAATTTTTTTAATACAATTCATTCATTTGTAACTATACATACTATAAAATAATATTTTAATGTCTCGCCCTTTTCTCTTTCTCCTTTTTTTTTTTTTTCCTTCCCGTGCGTGCATGTGAAGTTTATTAGCTTCTTTAGTCGTTCATAAATTTCTTTTACTTTATAAGCCTACCTTCACACGAAAAATCACTATTTTTCTACACACACAACGTCAAATAAACTAGTTTGATAAAGCTATTTTGAAAGATTTTTCGGCACGAATGTGTGATAGAAACAAGTTTATAGAAGAGAACAATAATTTTTCATCTAATGCATGTGCTGGAAATATTTTTTGTTAAACCAGTACAAACTGATTTTTCCTAGAAAGCATGTGGTTACAAATAAGAAAAATATTATTATTCCTAAAATTGAAAATGATATTTCATTGACAGTGTGGGTTTAAGGGCTTGTTCTTTCCACAATTTTACAACAAAAAAACTTTTCTCTCTCATCTTTTCAACTACACACACATTCTCCAATATAATATTAACCACACATTTTTATACGGAATATCGTGCATAGCAAAGTTATTGCCAAGAGAACAATGCCTAAAAGTGAGGGTGTATTTTGTAAAGGCTAGAGACTTCTTCCTTAATATTAATACTTATTATCACTTTTTTTTTTCTTCTCTCTCTCTCTCTAAAATGAGCGCAAAATAAATAAACTGTTATAAAAGATGTAAATAATAGTAGACTTAGAGAGAATGAATTATGAATTCACAGAATAAATTTCATTAATATCTCAAGTTCTATTTATAGTGAAATTTCGAATTCAATGGCACAATCGAATACATAATTTCATCAAGGGTATAATAGTCATTCACATAAATAAAATATAATAATTTATTTCCTCTACTTCCCTCATTAATTATATTATATTAATATTATTATTATATTCATAACACTCTCGAATGACTATTAATACAAATGTTCTAAACTTGTTCTGGAGAAAAACCCGATGGAAAAAACTTCCAAACCGATTGGAGGATAGCTTTGGAGTGGTTATATATCGCTTCATCAAAACATTGCTCCTCGATATCTATCAACCGGTGATAAGAGTATTCACGTCGTCGCTAAAACTCTTGTAAAGAAAAACCCAAGTGGGAAAAAACTTGATCGAAGGAAAAAGAAAGACAAATTTACTCCATCCGATTTCATATCTTGGAGGACCGATATCCTTACTTCTCAGTAAACGATTTCAATATCATCATTGTTTGGATCTAAAGCATTGTCTCTATTATAACTTGATCCAATAGATACACTGTCGATTTCTCTTGTTGTCCTCAATATACCATGAATATGCCTCTAAAACCTTACTAGAAAACCCAAAGGAAAAATCCTAATGAAGGTAAAAAGAGTACATTATTCATGAATACGCCTTCAATGTTGCCTCATTAAAACCTCGCTAGGAAACCCAAATTCCGGGATAAAAACCTCACTACAGGGAAAAAGAGTGCAACGCCAGATTTTATACAAGTATGTCGTAAGCATTTCAAAATCTTTCATAGATTTGTATGAGTATCATATACATTGGTTGATATTCTTCATTCATCTCCACGTGAATGAAATTTTAGATGTTATACAATATCATGTTATATTCAAGGTATATATGCAATCAACAAATGATCTCATTTTCTCACTATATCGAGATATATACCTAAATCTTCTTCCTCGAGATTTCATATTAGATGAGATTGGGTCGCCTCATTAAAAACCTTGTTTGAGAAAAAACCCTTTTTGGGACAAAAACGCCAATCATGAAAAGAGCATAAAGATATGAATTTCTCAACAATATCAATGTAGATATTTTGAGCCGTTGCATGCACGACATAATAATACATTTGAAACCTCTTCAAGAGTTTCATTCTCATTTCTCATTAAACCTGCATGAACACCTTCGTCATAAGGGCATATATTTCAAAGATTGGCATTTTCGATGGATTTTAATATCCTCATTATCATTGACAAGATATAGTGCTATCTTTTCATAATGTGTCAACACTTTTAATTTTATTTCTTTCCCATATCTACATAACTTATCGAGATATCTCATTATCAATCCTCTTGTAGGATTACACAATATAGTTATGTCTATATACTCTTCAAGAGCATATGCCTCCATTATTAAGACCATCTTTAATAATTTTCTTTGATATATATGATTAGGGAAATCTCATAATATCAACGCTTCCAAGTGCATAACTTATCAAAGCATCTTAATCGATATATGTGATTGTTCATAGCATCTTTATACATCTCTCAACTTCAAGTTCATATTTTAATTGTGAGGATATAGTATGATGCATTTCATATATCATTTTCAACCTTAATACTCCTCCTCATGCTAAGAAAATTTAGAACACTAAAACTCATATATGTTCTCATCATTCACCTTCTTTAATATGAGAATTTATATAGTTTGCATTCTATTCTCGATATTGGCAATTTATTGGAGGACTTTAAATAATTTGCCACATAATATCCCACTTGTATGCGCATACTCAATCCTTCGTGATTTATTCAAGTATTGGGATATACATTTACTAGCTTTATCATTAAATTCGAAATCATGCTCATACCGTGAGCAAATATTTCGTGAAATTTCAAATTACTTAATCATATACACATGTGACTATCTAGTGGATCCATATCATAATATCTAGTAGTCCATGGAGGATGAGTGTGCCCATATTTCTCAACCTTTATTCCAGAGATATATTTGGGATTTATTTCAATATTGGCTAGTAATGATTTCATCATTTATCGAGAACAATCATTGAAGAATTCTTTTAATTCTTCACTTGAAATATTGATTTCAATAATTATTTAAACCGATGGTCAATCGGCTCAAGAACTAGTATTATTGAACTTTTAGTTCAAGAAATTCTTTTATCGATTTCACTAGTATCCATAGAGCTCAACATGATTTATTACTTTCATCATATGTATAGCTCACCGACATATTCCATCATGTTTCTGCAGCATTATTACACATCAAGCAAGTGGGAATCTTAGCACATACGCTTCATGTTTCGATATCTCCAACGCGAGCCTTATCTCATACTGCTATAAATTATCCTGCACTTACAGATTCACCATAATAATGGTCCGTGATATAATACGGATAATTTGCTTTCAAATCTTCGAAATACTATCCATCACTACCGATCAAAATCCTAAAAGGATTTATCAAGTAAAGGCTTGAAAGGTTGAGGATGCTAATGAATAAGGGTATCCCACAAGATATCCGATGGTTGATTGAAGCAAAGGTTCGACATCCGTGAGGTTTCGATTCCTTCTAAATACATGCCTGGTATGGGTAAAGTAGTTTTTCAAAGAAACTGAGAGCAAAGATTAGGAGGATGCTACAAGTGTGCTCGGTGGACATGTGACACTGATGTAAACTGGGGTACTTGTCCGTAAATCGAGAAGATAAAATAGCATTCATTAAGGATGGATTGAGTAAAGAGCCTTGGATGATATTCAATGAGCCTTGAGACACATCCTAGTGGACATGTACAAGGTGAACTGATGGCCTTATGGGCCAAATTCAAAGATGAACAATCACGTATAGTCTTGAAAACTTACTTTAGAAGATCCTGCTTGTAAATTTAGTAGAAAAACTTAGTATAATAATTTTTCATATTAATATAAGGAAGTTCGTAATAACTAAGATCAATGTTTTTCTTGTAATTGTAAATATTGTTTTTCAAATTTTAAGATATATATATATGTATATATATATTATTTTTCAATCACCGATAGGTATATGTCATTTCACTAAAATTTTTCTCTCGCATTTTTCTCTTTCATATTTGTCAAAAAGTAAATAGTACAATCAATTATTGGTTTGAAAATTTTTCTTTAAATAGAGGGATTCATATATATCTCATATTCATACATTAAAAGTATAGTGCAAAAAAGAGAGATAGGAGTGGAGATGGATATGGAGATTTTAGAATCATCTCATACAAGTCTCACTTTTACTCTCACCAGATTAAAAACCATATGTAGCCTCTTGGTGGCTCCAGATTAGAGGTCATATCCAATATGTGGATATACAGACCAACTTGTAAGGGAGTTAGGGAAACAAAATATCAATATACTATATGGAGGGACTAATAACAAACTATTAAGGAGTCTTATGATGGCCGCACAATCATGGGGATAAGAGTGTCAAGTGTAATACCTTTTCATCGAATTGGAGGCGAATCGAATTGAGTTAGAAATGTCATTAGTCCACCGATTGATGCTACAAACACAATCCATCCACAATCGCCGATGTATATGATGAGCAATAGTGATGCTTTTATTGTTCTTCCAGCGGCTATAACACTGGAGGAAGTATTCAATATAGCTGCCATTTGCACAATGGGAATCTTCATAACAAACCCATAGGTTTGCTGAATATTAATTATTTCTTTGATGGTTTGCTAGCATTTCTAGATCGTGCTGTAGAATATAAATTTATTTCTCGCTCAAACGAGAAATATACTTGTTTCTCGCTAATACGCTTGCCGATCTACTCATCAAGATTCAATCATACGCTCAAAAACTGCGGAAGTCGAAACCCATCTGGTCACATGCACTACCTGTCGCGGTTTAAAAGAAATTCTGATCCTTTAAATATCTCATTATGAACCCTGATGTTGAGGGTGGCAGAATTATGGAGTATTTATACTCTCGAAACGCACCCTTCATTTATGGGTTCAATATGTATTTTCTTTTCGCATTTTTATTGCCGTCTTTGATATTCTCAATATATTCCATTTCGGCTGTTTTGTACGTCTTCTGGAGTAATAATAATAATATCATATTGTCTTTACAGAAATCTTAGTGATTATGCTTCTTCAAGAGCATTTTATTCTCATATTAATACAATCTCATATCATCGATGAGATTACTTCATATAATCTCTCCATGCGATATATTTTCTTTGATTTATCAACATGAGATCTATTTGAGCATTTTACTTTCATCTATTTATCCAATGGTAACTGAATTACTCTACTCAATTTTCTCCATCAATATTCAATAGACGTGGAAAGTGAATATTCCTTTATTAAATGCTTCTTTAAGAGCATTTCTCATCATATCATTAAATATACTAATCTCATAATGAGATTTTTTCACCACTTGATATTTTTATCACAATGGGATTCTTTGAGCAATTTCATTTCATCAATACATACAATGGTAAATTCGCATAACTTGCTCAAATCCCTTTCTTTAATATCAATAGAATATTCATATCGAACATATATAAATCAGCTTATCCAATTGTGGGGTTTAATCCAACCACATTTGTAATAAGTATTCTAAACGTGTGGTATAACCCATCATATTGAAAATATGCATACCAATCGTGTGATATAACTCACCACATTGAAAATATATATGAAATTTAAAGTGCGTGAATTTAAATTGTAGAAATTAAATTTCCTCCAATAGGTGGTCGAACCTACCTTATGGGAATTATTGCAATAAATATAAATTTACTAATTTAAATTGCAAGTAGAATTAAAATGCATAATGGTTAACTACTTCTTTCTAGAGTAGGGTCTGCTTAGTAGAAGGTATTACCTTCACTTAGCATATAAATTACATAAATATATAAAATCTTCGCTTAGTGATGGTTGAACCCATTATCGTAGGAGGTGTTGGCAAAGATTTAAATTGCACATAAACAAAGTCATGGACTTAAATATCTATAGAATCAAATTTGTTCTAACTATTTCTTCAAAATATAATTATTGTCAAAGAAACGGTCAGAAATCGAAATATTCGCTGTCGCCAATCACACTGTTTCTTGGCAGCGTACCGTCAAAGTGCAGTCGCTACACGCATTTTTATAAAACATTAATACATACTTCATTGCCGCCAATCACATTAGCTTGTAGCGCAGCGTCACTGGCAAGTGCGTATACCGCAGACATGTCTCTTTATAAAGTTTTGACATTATAAGACTAATACGTAAATATTCACAAGTCAATGACTTTGTGAACTTTTTCAAAGTTGGGTATCGATTTGTAAATTTTTGAAAGTTTACCTTATCAATATTGGTGTCAAATCAAGATCTCTGCTGAATAGTATAATGGAGTTTAGAAAATTTGATTTTGATAATGTATGCTCCTTTATATCTCGAGAAAACGAATATTATAGCTTAATATATTATTATATTATAAAATAATAATATAATATATATAATATATACTCTCCGCCTTTCGGTTTCCATTTTGTCACTAATTTTTGAAACCAAGATTCGCTGTTTGGCTTGGAAAATTCCACTAATCGACATTGGTATTGTGGATCGCCTGTAGTGAGTATGTATTTTATAACTGAGGCCATACGCTATTGGTCCGCTTTGTAATGGGAATTTATTGAGAGAGATTTTATAGAAAATCAGTATTTCAAATCAGAATAATCCAGCTCGATACATGTACATCATCTATAAGATGCAACTCGTAGAAAGATACTTCTTTCATATTACTCAAGGCCACAGACACGATAACGCTATATAAAAGATAAATAATGTAATAGAGAGAATTTGTAGAGAATTAATTATAATGATTCACAGAATAAATTTCATTAATATCTGAAGCTCTATTTATAGTGAAATTTCGAATTGACAATCGTAATTACATAATTTCATCAAGGGTATAATAGTCATTCACATAAATAAAATATAATAATTTATTTCCCTCACTTCCCTCATTAATTATATTATATTAATATTATTATTATATTCATAACATAAACATAAATAAACATTATTTCATGTCAAATGATTATGGGCGTGACAATAATACATCATCCAGTCACACAATTTCTGCTTAATTTTATCTCAAATGAGTGGGTTGGCTCTTAATTAATATAAAATTAATTAATTAATTTACGAGAAATTAAGGAGCCTAACAAACCAAAACCCGAGTAATAATATAAATAGGAGGGCCAGTCATTGATCACTCTCCCGAGTCCCAATTGTCAAAGCATTTTACGCACTCAGAGAAAGGGAAACCAGAGAACTCCGAATCAAATGGCGACCAAAGTTTATATTGTGTGAGTACTTATTTTAACATTTCTGACTGCTTCTGGTTCGCGTTTTTCTTCTTTTTCTCGTAATTTTTTTGGATATGGAAATCGGTGGTTTGGCGTATAGCTGTTTGGTTGTTGTGATTCATCACTATTATATAATGGAGTTTATTATCATTATGTTAAATGTGAATTTATATTCTGGTGATGCTGGTTTGTTTTTCAATTTTTAATATTGTTGTTTCCACCCCTCTTTGGTTGATTAATTATTGAATAATTCAATGGTTGATGTGGATTTTGTTTTATGTGAATTTAGAATCTGCTAAAATGGTTCCTATGAATGCTTGATTACTGTTGAATATTCATATGACTCCTGAATTATCCCAATTTTCCTCATTTAATTAGCTAGAGATTAAAGGATTGCAGCTCTTCTTTCACTATCTGTTATCACTCGTTTATTCTCGATAAAATTTACTTGAACAACCCAAAATTTAGCTGATCATGATATGATCATATGAACCTTTCTTAGATGAACAGTTAGCTACTGCAATATGGAGTAATATTTAGGACTTCTGTAGTGTATATATTGTAATAGCTGGGAAGTCGGATCAACTCTAATGGCATTGTTCTGAAAATTAAGCAGAACTTTAAGACCTTCTTCTTATATAAATCTTGAGCCTGTGATGATAGGATTACAATTTGTAAACCACCACTTTTTTTGCTACTTTTGATTTATTAACCAATCTATTTTGTTTGGAAGTTCATCTTTTCTTGCCTTTCGTACCTCTTTGCTTTTCGATCTTAAAAGTCTTGCAACAAGGCTGTCATGTCGGTTTTTTGTTTAGGATCTAAAATGCAAGGTGTACAGTGCTTTTCTTTTTCCTTTCTTGTATACATATTGTTGGAACGAGAAGCTTTTTATTTATTTACCTTTTGTTTGTGGCGATATTAGAGAACTTGAAAATTTGTCGGCTTTCATGCTAAAAGTTAATTTACTGGTTTCCAAGATGTCCTAATGCATCAATTTTTCTGTGTTATTGTTGTGATCTGTGGCCAAATTCTGCTACCATACTGGATTTTGTCACCAATATGGCCTATGACTCGGGATTTCCTGTAGCGGTATAATCATTTTACACTCGTGTTAATAATATGCTGTAACTTCTTTTAGGTTGGATTATGTATTGAAAACATAGTCTAAATTTTTAAATTGAAAATGACTGAACTAAGATGTAAAACTAGCTCTACTTATTTCCATTTGGGTGAGATCTGGTTGTTCTTTTCATTTCTATTGCACATTAAAAGAACAGATGGAGAACTTTCTGATGAGATTTCACATACAATTCATATGGAGAATGAGAAGAGGGAGGCCGAGGCCTAACGTAGACAGGAAATTGCATAATAACAGAATCTTCCTCTCCCCCCCTCCTTCTGGAAGAAAATGTGCTTAAATCTTTTCCAATCCCTTACTAGTAGAAAGTTTTTACTATGCTACTCATCGAAATGAATGAGACAATCATGAGCCATACAGGTAGTATCACCTTTAACCCAGAATTTTATACGGCTCTTGAAGGGTAGGCTATTTAAAGAAACGATACCCTTTTCTAAGCTATCAATAAAAACTAGGTATATTCAAAGACCTGAATTTTTGCTCGGTTTCATGAAACCAAGGGATTTTTGTTTTTCCCTTATCTTTCTCCCGTCAAATCAAGAGATGCCTAACATGAAACTCAAATGAACCAAGTATATTATTCAGTTGATTATTAATGAGCAGAAGCCATGATGTTGCATGTGGTGTTGAATTTTCAGAGGAATTGAAATTAGATATATCCTTTCTTCTAATTCTTCCGGGCCTTTGATAAAAATTCACTATCTCTTTTCTTCCTACCATAGGTATTATTCTATGTATGGGCATGTAGAGAAACTGGCAGAGGAAATAAAGAAGGGGGCTGCATCTGTTGAAGGAGTTGAAGCTAAAATATGGCAGGTAGGCAATATTTTTGCTGTCACACTTACATTAGAGTAATTAAATGGAGCATTTGATTATTGTTCTTTTGTCATCAATATAATATATATCTTAGGAGGTATTTTGAGATTTTTTTTTTTTTCAAAATTTTAAATAGCATTATTGGACACAGGAAAACAAGGAAACCAGATATTCCACTGACATTGTCATTGAGAGTGAATCTTGAGCTGCATGTTTCTTCTATATCATGTTATATATGATTTCATCAAATTTCAGAACTAGATCAGACTCTTTCCCATTGGTATGTAAATTCATAAGAGAGGGGCTGATAACCTTTTTCCTTTTCCATTCAAAGTTTTCACTGAACATTTTCTTGACAATGTTGTATCCTGAAGAAGATAATTTTAGTATCTTCTGTTTGTAATTATTGGTTGCTCAGGTCCCCGAGACACTACCAGATGAGGTGTTAACAAAAATGAGTGCACCTCCAAAGAGTGACATACCTGTCATCACTCCCAGCGAACTTCCCGAGGCTGATGGCTTTGTATTTGGCTTCCCCACAAGGTTTGGAATGATGTCTGCCCAATTCAAAGCATTTCTTGATGCAACTGGTGGCCTATGGAGAACCCAACAGCTTGCTGGAAAACCTGCTGGAATCTTCTATAGCACTGGATCTCAAGGCGGAGGACAAGAAACTACTGCGTAGGTCCCGATTATTTATGTGACTCAAACTCAGAAGTATGCCTTTGTTGGTGTCAACTTTTTTCTAACTAAAAATTAACTTATATACTAAGTCAAAATCGGACTCTGATATTAACCACACGTGTCATACGCATACCGCACCACTAGTCAACCCAAGAAGTTGTGTGGCGTTCTCTCTGCATTTCAATATTTAGTTTTAAGTTTTGACTACATTTTCAATTTTCTATTTTCAATGGTGGAGACAAAAAAACAATTGCCCATTTGTCTTGTTTTCCATATTTTGACGTGTTTTCACTGTAAATATTTAGAACTTGAGTTTTCTTTGGATTTTTTCTGGTCTTCAAAAATGCTTTTTGACTGTGTGAAAGCAAATGAGTTTCCCTTTGTTTTTAGCAAAATAAGTGTTTTTGTTGCCTACTCCTCCCATTTTCTTGGTTGAGTTCATGCAGGCTGACTGCTATAACTCAGCTTGTTCACCATGGGATGATATTTGTGCCCATTGGATACACATTTGGAGCTGGCATGTTCGAAATGCAGAAAGTGAAAGGTGGAAGTCCATACGGCGCCGGAACTTTCGCAGGTGACGGTTCAAGACAGCCATCCGAGCTCGAACTAGAACAAGCTTTTCACCAAGGGAAGTACATTGCCATCATTGCCAAGAAACTGAAAGGCACTGCCTAATCTCTTCCTCAAACAAATTAAAATGCAGTTTGCATTCTTATTATATTTTTCCCTCTGCAGTAGAAATATCTATCCACATATTGTTTCTCTCTGATTGAAACTGTTACTATATTGTTGCTATGCTGGCACTGGATTTGTACCGTAGTATTGTTTGGTTTAACGTCTGATCGAATTAATTTTCGATTTTTAAGATAACGAGATTAGTACAAAATGTTTGTTAGGATTGGTTTAATTATGATTGTTCAATTTGCAGTCTGTTGGTGAGCGAGGATCAGTTGGTTACATCTAGATCCTAATAGCAGAATGATTAACATGTACTAAAAGATTACTGATTGATAATATCATAGGAATCCCCAAATAATCATTATGTAGTGACAAATTGTACGATCACCTTCTTTCTTAGTGCGTTTTATGTGGACTAGGTGTAATAAACAATGATTACCAAATTAATAGTCCCAGTGATAGTTTGTTGTGTTGGTTGGTGCTTTGACACTGACTTCTTGTTTGCTGATTTTAATGTTAACATGATAGTAACTATATTACACTTCCCAAAAAGGCATAAGAATGTAATTTCATTTATAGGATGATGTAAGGTATCATGTATCAAATATACTCTGTGTAACTAGCTATTTGTTTGAGCGTATTTTTCCCTGTAGTTTGTGTTTTGAATCGAACTTGCATTTAAAAATAACGAAATATTACATGATCATCGATTGTAATGTGACTTGTTAGGCATGCCGCATGCCACGAATCATGCATACGACTTGTTTATAAACTTGTTAATAAATACATTGTTAGATATACCATATGAATAACACGTATTTCATGCCACTTTGTTTTTTTTCCTCTTTTTCTTTTTAATCTTTTTGCTAGTCTTTGCTTACAAGTAAAGATAAATAAAAAAAAGACATAAATTCTGTGGTACTTGATGATTTGCATGTGTGTCCATTAGATTATATACTACTATCATTACAAATCCTTGATTATTAGTCGAGTCTAGGAGACAAGTATTGTGCTAGGGCCTAGAATATGTATAAACGCGTAGATATGGTCCTTGAATATTTTTCCAGTGTTCATTTTAGCTTTACGTTTTAAATCATTACTTATTATTATACATATACTTCATAATTTTTAGCAATATTCAATCAAAATATTTAGTTTTTAGTAAAATAAAATTTTACCCGTCCACGAATTCATTCCTACTAATTAATATTACTACATTCCAAACGTTAAATGTACATTTCGCCATCGTAGGTCAAGAGGATTGATGAAGATCGAATATTTGCAAATTCGAATAATGTTATTTACCCGTAAGAAGAATAGAACAAATAATAAATCACTCCAGAAGAAAACGTAAGCAGGGGGGGAAATGAAAATCTCTCTTAAAGGTAATTAAGGATAGGGCAAGAAGGGTCAGGATTAGGGGGTCGGGTGATGGGCCATCCCCTGACTTCCACTAACATATTCCAGACATATAAACAATTGTAAAGTGAGATTTGTAATCAAATGGTCACTCAACACACACAAGCACACACAGTGAGAGTCCTATTCTGGAATTCAATTATTCCTTCATTTCTTTACAACTAAAGTAAATGCCAGCTCTATCAGCCAAACAGATGCAAATACAAAAGCTCCTTTTTCAACTATATAAATTCAGCTACAGGCAACAAATCAAATTCCTTCCAATTAATTAGCCTTTTCTACTCCTTAATTTAAGTTACTATCCTCTCGACTCATCATTAATTAATAATTCTTCAATTATTAATACACTAGCTAGCTAGCTTCTTATAAATTTATCTAAAAGTCCCTCCAAATGTTGGATTCCAAAAATAATCCGTCGTGTCGTGTGTCACCGGAAAAGTGCTAGACACCGGTACCAGACATAGCCCTCGACTTTTAAGATCTTGCGTCCGGTTCCCCTCATCTTGATTGTTGGATTTATTATCTGAATTCTGTAATATATACAAGAAAAACATTCAATATCAGATACTCCTGTAATACCCACTCTTGTCTATTATATCAATCAGTACTGATCATATATCGAATACCTGTTGGTGGTGTGTGGGAGCTCCATTTTTCAAATATGGCATACTTAACACCTGGTAATTTGTATATACATACAATAAGACGTTTTTAGAACTTTAATTACATCACAAGAAGTTAATTGATGTGGTTAATTAATAAGTTGTATGATTATACTTACACTGACTTGTTCATGGAGAAACTTTATATACTCAATAGTGTCAGAAAGCACAGATGCTGTATCAGTCTGAGCAAAAAGGAAAAAGAAATGAAAATATTTATCATGTTAATTAATTTAGGGAGAAATTAATTACTTATTATCTTTGGGAAAAAGTAAAGAAGTAAATCATCTTAATTAAAATACCTTTCCAAAAGGCGAAACTAATTGTTGAAGAGCAGTGACTCTGTCCCCCATCTTCTCTTTCCTTACCTAATCAAGAACAAAACAAGCATACATGTTTCTCATTTCTTGTTATGTATGAAAAAGAAAAAGTGAATTTCAAAACGTTATCTTTTTCAAATCCCAATTTATATATACCTTAAAAGCTGGTAAAGGTGATGGCGTTTCGTTCCGAGCTCTCTTGTTTGATGCTTCAGTTGAGTTTTTCTTGACCACCGTACTGCTCTCTCGGGCTTCCATTGCTATCTGAAGTTAAACGAATTAAAGAGACTTACTACATAAACCCTAGACGTGCATCTATTAGGCTTGAAATCTCCAAATCCATCACATTATATAAATGACGATATTCGTATCAGTGCTTATTTATCACCAATGATGTGATCACAGTTATCTGACTTGTGATTTTAAATATACTGCCATCAAATATATACCTTTGGTTTTTCGTCAAAGGTTGGAGTTTGAAGTTGTGGTTGTGGGGCCGGGAAGAAGCTCTGCCGGATGTCGTTCATGGCAGGCGCGGATGCATTCCAGAAAGGAGTGTTGTTGGTGAAGTGGAGATTGCCTCCGGCAGCCACCGGTCTCGTGGTGGCTCCTCTCAAAAACGAGGGAGACTTAGACCACAAAGGATTAAACGAATCAGCCGAGGTCGATGGATATGGGCCCAATCCTGACCCGTTATAATTCATGGCCGGATTTTCATAACCGGGTTGCTGATTGTCAGATAATAACAAGCCATATGCGGCAGACGAGTCCATCGGAAAACTCGTCGGTATCGTTCCTCCGGCGGGGTCATAATATCCTCCTTCTTGTGAAGATGCTCCTCCAGCTTCTTCTTGAAGCATAGCCTTTTGATCACTTCTACTGTCAAAATTAAACCCTCAGAAACAGTAATCAATGATATATAATTCTAAAATAAGTATTTAATATCATGCAAGAAATTGGTAAAACAGATTATTACTTACAGTAGAGAGTTATTCCAAGAAAGGCCCAATCCCATGACTTGCAAATTGGGATCTTGCGGTTCTAACTTATGTGAAAATGGAAAAACTGATGAATTAGAAGAAGAAGAATCCATGGCAGTGGTCGTGGACCTCGGCTTCATCTCAGACATTTCTGTCGTCCATTCAAACGTTGATGTGTTAACGGCGTTATCTAACGTTGTAGAAATCGAAGACTGTGTTGACGAATTAGTGTCGACGTTAAATCTGTTTCTCGACGGATTCTGATTCTCCCACCAGTTGCTACTGCTGAGCTGAAACTGATCATCCGCCATGGCTGCTACTGGTAATTAAAAAGCTCAACTCCTTTAATTGGTATATGATATTTTGGAATGATCAATTAGTTGATGCTTATGCTTGAAGCCTCTTTTTCTTTCTTCTTTTTCTCTCTCTCTGTCTCTCTCTCCCTCTAGGGTTTTGAGGATTGAATTTGTAATTGTAATAAAAAGGAAATAAAACCGATTCGCAGCATCTGTGGGTATTTATACTGTGGAGCAAGGGAATAAATGGCCGAAATTTGGTTGACTTATGCTAAGACTGATTAGACAAAACGAAAGGAAGGGCACATTTCATTTTGGCAATTTGTGGTATATGTCTTAATTATTATTAGGGCTTGTTTGATAAAGGATTTCCTTAAAAAAAAATTATTTTTAAAGTTACTTACTTACTAACATTCTTTCTTTCTTTCTTTCCTTTTTTTTTTTTTTGTTTCTAATGTGATTTAAGGAAAAATAAAAGTATTGGAAAAATATTATTTCTAAAAGAGAATGTGTTATTGAAAAATTAGTAAAAAAAAGTTATATTTATTTAAATTTTATTATATTAATTTATTCCCTTTGTTCAACAAAGATACGTGTACTATATATTTATTTATTGATTCGCCATTAAATGTCACTTGCCATGCATGTTGTGTGAATATAATCAAGGTGCTGTTACTTGTTATTTTTAAAATCGGCCTTGTTACTCTAGTTCCTATCTATTTGATTATCTCATCGAATCAAAACAGTCAATGTCATTAAATTAATACACGTGATTGTGCACGTAGATTGCAACAATTGAAACAACATATTTAAACTCTAGTATTTTGTTATACGAAGAACATATATAATGCGCACTATTAATATGAAAACAAACCATCACTAATTACTATATATAATGACATATATATTTTTAAAGCTTTTTGCAATTTTTCTTTTTCAAAATATTAATTAAATTTAAATCAAGTTTTTCTTTTTCCATCTTAATCCAAGCATAAAGTCCAAAATGAATATTTGGAATTAATTCTTTTGAGTTCATTTAATTAAGAGGGCCGGGGGAATTGAAAAAGGGAACACATCATATCCACGAAAACTAATCCGTATGCATAAACTAAGATATCCAATTGTTTTATGCAAATTAAACTAAAGCTCAAGGATTCAATTATTTATTAGGAATATCATTAGTTATTAGTAATGGTGGGTTACTTTTGTCACATATGTTGATTCTCTATTTGTTTATATATTTCATTTAAGTGATTGTATACTTTCCAGTTTCCACAATATATGAATGGTATTATAATTGTTAGAGGGTTGGTGAACTTTTTCATTCTAATTACACAATATAAATTACAAAATTCAATTTCTACAAACCACATAAAATATTATGTAATTTTTGCAAAAGTTGAGTAAATATCAGTGATCGAATTGACTCCAAACTAACTCGGCCTATATAGCCCAATCGTCCAATATGGTTGGTCGTCATTTCAAATGTCAAAAGATGTCTTCTTCTTCTTCTGTTTTGTAATTTTTCGCTAAAATATCTATTGATATTATACATTAGGAATTAATACAAACAACAAGTTTTGTATGTCAACGTTTGAATCGTTTCTTTAGAGAAAAGGAAAAAGGGAAAATTTTACTTTTGAGATATATATATTTAGTGGTAGAGTCAATGTCAATGACTGCTGCCACCAAAATTCATTTCCACAGAAGCCATCATGTAAATTATATACTATGATCGAGCCCCTCAAGTGGTGACATTAATCAACATGTGCATCCAAAACTATAGATTGGAATTACAATTAGCCAATGAACAACCAAATTGTGATGTAATTATAAGAAGAGGGACCCCACAATGGCACAATCGTGATAATCTCAATTTTGATTGCCCATAAAATTTTTGTTGTATCTTTGTAATCGAAATCCATGTTAACAATTCATCATGAAAAAAAAAAAAGAAAATCCACAATGCACTTTTAATTTAATAATAATATTTTTATTACCAAATATATATACCAAAAATTTTGCTCATCTAACACAAGAATGCTCGATCATGTCTTTAGAATAATGAACATCAATCCACACCTCCACGTGTATTTGCACATAATGTGAGTATTATTAAAAGCAAAACGTATAGCACACCTTTGCATCATAAAAAAATAAAAAAAGATAATACATTTATTTATAACCTCTTAATTAAGAGCTTCATTTTTGGTCTTTACATGTTATAATGTAAATTATAGAATAGAAAAATGAATGATTTTTTTTTGTTTATCGATGTATCTAATAGCTAGCGTTTGTCGTTTCCCTTCGATCGGGATTTTAAAATCGGATATCAAATATAAGTGCTCAATCATTGGATCCATTTGATCATGCATTCTACATCAAATTTAACTATATTAGTATTATAGGATTTGTAACACCATTTAATTTATGCTCCAGGATATTCTCAAAAAAAAAAAAAACACTAGTTTTTCTTTAAAAAATCCATGGCAAAGAAGCATTGATCGATGTGTTCCACATATTTTGGATATTAGATTTATATCTCTTATTGTCTATTAATATTAATGTTAATCTAAATCGATGTTATAAAAGCTTGCAAAAACAACCTTACAAGTCTAGCTTAAAATAATTTTGATTTCAAAGCTAAATCATCAAGTTAAAGTTAAGTGAAATTATTTTTACTGTCTGTACTAAAAGTAAAATTTAAAAAATGGCATGCTTAGGATGTTAATAAATTCATAATAAACGGCATGTTTATCGCTTTAACCATTAGGTTAAAAAAATCATTATAAATTCTTAATTACCCATCAAAATACTAGTACTCCATATGTGATAGTTCTAGAATAATCTGAACTAAGGTCACCTCCGATGCAATTGTCAATTGGTAAATTTCATTTTAGACAGAGACATGAACAAAAATTGTTAGAGGTTCCTATTAAAGGTTAGGATTCCATCTTAAAAGATTAACATGTTAAGAGGAGTACCACAAATTCTTATATGTTGGTTTATTATTTTGTAATTATTTCATGTGAGAATTAGCCCTTAACATGCCTCTACAAGATGGTGACTCATTAGAGCATACAAAATTTGAAATCCGTGTACTCCTTTTTAAGTCTTAGTCAGATCGATTGCTCATTTAAGTTTAGTCGGCTCTGATACCATCTTAAAAGGTCGATACTCCATCTTAAAAGGTCAACCTGTTAAGAAAAGTAACCCAAACTCTTAATCGATATAGGATTTATCCCTTAACAGGTCCCACATGTTTTCAAATTTCTGGCCATTTTTTAAAATCATTTTTCTTTCATTTATTCTACTTTTTCTCTATTTTATTTACATGAATTTTCGTGACACGTCTAGAAATAAATACTTATCTATAATTCTTCTACTGTTATTTTATTATTATTTTTAAAATTATTTTAACCTCTCTCATCTTTTTTACTTCTTCCTATCTTTTTTTCTTTTTTTCCTATATTTCTTTTCATTTATTTTCAAATAAAATAAGTATCACTTCTCTTTCTCTTCCTTGCGTTGAAGATGGTGTGGCGAGCTGGACGGAATAGTGACTGCAATCGGTGTCACCGTATTTTGACCTTTTCTATTTTTCAAATTTGAGAAAAATCCAACAGTCAACGGCAGGGTCCACACGGTAACCCGCGTGCGGGTTCTGGGTCCCAGATTAACTGATTAACCTATGAGTCAGAGCCCGACAGTGACACAAAAATTCCTTTCTAATTAATCATTTCAGTTTAATTTTAGTCATCCCGTGGTTCACCGCCTCAAGCCATTCCCCCCCACTTGTCGAAGTTTAATTATGATTTTTTGATTTTTTTTTTCAAAGGGAATTTTGATTACAATATAGCATAAATAAATTTCCAGATATATAGGTTTGTTCTTTACGCAATATAATATATGTAATTTATTCGAATGACGTATTAGATATATAATTAAAAATTAAAAAATATATATTTAAAAAAATAATGTGAGAGAAAAAGTTAGTGGGAATTTATAGTGTACAGAACAAGCCCCTAAACACACAACAAACAAAAAACTAAACAAAAGCATAATGACAATTTTTGTTGAACATGATATATGAAATAATAATATACATATTGAACTCGATTTACCGGTTGAAATATTTTCATGAAATTGTTCAACATAATATCATAGGAGACAAAAATCTTTAAGTCAAATCTTAGCATCGTCCATTTAAATTAATTATTCACGTGTCAGATATTGGTGGATTAATCTCACCTATATATTACGGAATATATAAATAGAATATTTATTGTCTTAAATATTATCCTATAAGCAAAATTACCTATATGTTACGGAATATTATATATAGAATATTTATCGTCTTAAATATTATCCTATAAGCCAAAATTATCACGTATGTAAAATATAAGACAGCATGCAAAGTGAATATTATAATTCTTCTATGTACATTTCACCTTAAGGTCCTTAACAAGACTGAAGAGTTGGAACCAATGGACAATGCTTGTTTGGTAGAATTCCTCTTAAATTATTTTTTTAAACACATTAATTCCAATTTCACATTCTATAAAATTCTTAACTTAACCATTAGGAGTAGCCTGATCGCCATAACCTCTTTTCACTAGTAGGAAGTTTAAGGTTCGAACTCTGTAAATATTCTTAATAATGTTATATTTACACCATATATGGTATTTGTGATTTGTATACCCTTATGTAGTATTTGTTTGTTTCATTTGTTTCTGTTATTTTGTTATCATATGGTGGTTATGGAACCCTAGGATGCGCCCCCAGATTCGTTCTCCGCCAGCTCCAAGTCGAGATTGAAATAGATTATACTTCAAATGATTTAATGATATATTCTGATATAATATGTCTAGCTTGTAATGTATCGTTCAAAAAAAATTCTTAACTTATTTTTTTCTTCAATTTAATTAAAAGCTTTATTACACATTCTGTTGAAAATTTCATTTCATTTCAAAAATACAAGCAGCAATGAATGTTTTCATATCGTATTATTGTACTATATGAAATTTCTATTAATTTCAAATCCTAGTATAATAAGAAGTCGAACCTCATTATAGTTGACACATTTATTTTTATTTTATTTTTATGAAAATGACAATAATTTGGTGTTTATTATATACTTTAAAAACTGATATAGGGTTTATTTTTAGAATTATGCATAGACCTTGTGCATCTAGATTTCCATTTTATTTAATTTGTTGATTCATTTAATTTTTTGGTAGTTCGAAAAATTAACTATCTTGTCCCTCATTTTTCATGAGTATTAATTTGCATATTATACGTGCTTGACTAAAATGAAATTTTTGAACCATATTTTTGTCAGGTCCATTTCACGATCGAAAATCTCTATTATATTCCTTATAATCTGCAGTCTCTTTTTATGATTAAATTGATGTTAGTTTACAAATTTGTAAAACTAATTATATTTTACATTACTTTGTAAAACTCCCATTTTTAGCTATTTATTTATAATCTATATCTATATCTATATCTATATCTATATCTATATGTATACTAAAAGAGAAGCAAATGCTTTATTTTCCCTCCCAAATTGTATTTACCATGGTAATTTTTTTTTATTTCTTAAAATAAATGCCAAACATGGCATTGTACATTGTGCAAATTGCACAATATGCAATGCCACGGCTGCAATTGTGCATTGCACAATGTGCAATTTTTAAAATTTTTTTATTTTTTATTCAACGGAATTCTTTTTATTATTATATATTTTTTAATTTCAACTCATATTAGGTTTCCTTTTGAAGATGTTTATTGATCAAATTGATTTTGTGAAATTAAACATTGCTAAATAATTTCAATTAAAATCATTAATTACTAACTAATTAAATTATTTTAACTACAATAAATTAATTAAATGGTAGATGACGATATTAATTTTATTTTATTCTTTTAATCGTGAAACTTGAAATTGGTTGAATGAATTGATTCATGGTATGTTTACTTAAATGCTCAATTCAAAATTTGATTGTTTGAGACCAGTGATTTAAAAGCCGCTCACTATTAATTTTTTAATTAAAAATTATTATGTCACAAAAATGATAAAACATGCATCTATTTTCAATTTTATTAAAATCTACAGTTAACATATATAGGCAAAATTTTAAACCCAATATCTGGAACCCATCGACCGAATAATTGTTGGTTATGAAATAATTATTATATATTAGTTTAAGTTCAATTTATTTTTCATATGGCCTTTAATAAATTTACATCATCTTTTATTTTATATTATTATAATTGGGATTTTAATTTATATTTTTTGTGAACTTGAATACTTTCTAATTAATACTAATTTTCTGAAAATCATAAATTTTTTGCATGTTTATTAGCCACTCACATATTTTTATTAGTTTTCAAATATAAATATATAATACATTAATTTGTCAAAAGAATAATAATATATTTCATATTAAAATTAATATTTCATATTAATTAAATTAGTTTTGTAAATATATGATACACAGTTGTAAACTATGTATGTATTTATATAAGAAATACTTTCAATTAATAAAGAGATTATAAGTTAATATAATTTTCATAATAAATACGATTGTGAAAATATTCTCTTTTTTTAATATCTTCTATTGAGTTATATTTTTTTTAATGTTCAAATATGACTTTATCATCATTATCTAATTGATTTTTTTTTACATTAATGCTATTATAAAATACTTTGTCTATTTTTTTGTATATACTGATACATATACAATTTTTCTTATGTATATAATTACAAAATATGAAAAACAAAAAAAATCATATAAAAACATTGACTGTTTTAATATATGTATTAACTGAATTTGAATGAGTATTTTATTCAAGAATTGAGAATTATAATATTTTTATCACAATATGAGGATTATAGTTTGTGAAAATTTTTTTAGATGACATTTTATGTTCACGGTTAAATTGTAATATAAAATTTTAATTATTTATACAATTTATTTGAGAATTACCATCTTGCTTAACTTTTTATTAAGTGGTAGATCAGCTTCTTATCTATCTAAAAGAATAAAATATTTGAGAAATATTTGACTTAAAATGTCGTTCCTACATTTTTTTATTTTTACTTGATGTACAATATTTGATCTTAATTGTGGTTCTTAATTAAGTGGATGACCGTATATTCTTAATTTATAATTATTTAGTTTTATGTTTATTAAAATAATTTTTTGTTGTAATTTTAGCTCATTATGAAAATAGTTAGTTATGTCACAATATAAAGAAATTGTTTGGTGAAAGTAACATCCACCATCTTTTAAAAAAAATAAATGTTAGGGTAAAATTGCAATTATAGTTTTTTTTTCAAATATCTAATTTTTAAATAAATTTGTGAACATAAAATTTAGAAATTGGAAAATCTTTAACTAATGATGTTCATCATGATAAATATTTTCAACAATAAAATGTTGCGTGCTTCGCACGTGCTTCATTGTTTTTAATGTTGGGCGGTAGTGTAATATATTTTCCTGGTCCATAACAAATTACTACTATTATTATTTATATGTTTTTAATTATTTATTAATAAGCTATAATCTCAAATTTATTGGTTGTGAATTCACACAATTTTATTTATAAATGGTTATTTATTATTTGAAGTTCAACATCACAAGCATTGTGTTTTTCATTATTTTGAAACATGGTCCAACCCGACTAGTCAAATAGAGGAAACTCACAACTCGGCCAAAAAACTGGGCCGGGTGATACCTAAAACCCAGGTTAGTCAAACCCGGGTTTACCCAAAAGATCCGACCGCCCCTGTTACCTGAGACTAAGTTTGACCCAGATTTTGTTTTTCTTTTATTTTTTGAAATTTTATGATATTTTTGTATTTTATTTATCGACTAAATATTATTTTAATCACCATGTCAACCCTTAGTCGACTCTGGAGTGATCCCCTTACCCTTGATGACCTAGTCCTCAGCTGGGTCGACCATTGGATCGAGTTTAAAAATATTGGCATTTTTACATGATACTTACTCTTTGTGGGTTTTTTTTCCTTTTCTTTTTTTTTTTTTTAACATGGACCCAATGTAGTCTATTTCGACAATTTAACTAGCCAACGTTAAAATTTTTTTGTTAATGTTTTTGATCTTCAATGCAGGAAAGTGTAAACATGAAAACCATTAAATTTTATATTACTGAATAAATTACAAAGTTTATGATCATCATAATCTGTGATGATAATGATGCCCAATTTGATCAATTCAAATACATTTGCCGAATTGTAAGATTTTTCAATGTTAGTGATTTTTGCAATGTCAATCGCTTTTGCATATTGATATTTTCTTGAAGAGATCGGTATCTAATTATGTACGGTTGTATATTACAGTATCAGGATTTATGAGTGGCGACGGATTTCAAATATTGATATGTGATAAGAACGAGAACCTAACAAATACAACTACTATTGTTATACATAAGAAAATGTTTTGAAATTTGTGATTTTTTTAATAATGAAAGATAATGATATTATATTTTTTTTATTTCATGTAATTAATTCCATCTAAATTTTATTACTATCAACAAAATAAGAAATTGTATTTTTCAGTAAGAGATACTCGTGTAACGCACGCGTACAATTACTAGTTTAAATTGCCAACCCCTAGCAACCACACTTCAAATTTACGTATCTTTCTCGTCTTAAACTCAAAATAAATTAGACAAATATATAAAATAATCTATTGTAAAAGAGGAGAAAAAAAATTCCAAATTAGTTAACTAGTGACGTAAATATGATGTACGGTTGAGGTGCGCAAGCGGAGGAAACATAGCCAAGAAATCTTTCCGACAACTGGTGACGTGGGGAAAAATGTCACACACTGAACAAATTTATAAAACTAAAGTCCAAAGCTGACCATTCTAGACTGGGGTCAACGAGTCACGTTCCACATAAAGAAAGACGATTTCTTAATTAATTCTTATCTCCTCCTTTTCCTTTTTCTTGGAAGGATTCTTATCTCTTCTTAACGTCTGGTACACTTGTTCAATTTATAGTCACAACTCAAAACTCTATCTGATATTTATGTGGACACAGAATTATTGTGTTAAAAAAATTACCGTATGATTTTGATATTAAGGCAATTAGATAATGTCAAATTAATCATATTTAATATCGAAATAGCATGTATTACATAAAAAATGTACCTTTAGTTAATTCTTGAAATTATAATTTTATATTAGTAACTAAAAAGAACATCTTGAATTGTATAAAATAAAAGGTGTAAATAATGTATATATATATATATATATATATATAACAAAACTATCTCGATCTGAAAATTAAATTTTGAGATGGAATTTCTTGATAATCGAACAATAAATCGCGATATTATTATTTATGAATGTGAAGTTCAAATTCATGCCGTAGTCAAATATAACTTTGTTTAAGCATATGAGAATTTATTTTTGTACTTTGTTTCACCCTTTCTATCGATTATTTATTATCGTTCTTACATTTTTCAGTTAATATTTCTATAGATGTTATGTAACTGAAGCATCATATAAATATGAATAATTTAATTAACTGGTAAGTTGAGCATTGAAGGAAAAGTCGAATGTGTTTGATTTTTTTTTTCCTTTTTTGTAAATAAAGAAAAAATGAGTCGTAGAAAAATAAATAGTACTTATAAATCCTATTGAATATATATAGATTTAAAAATAGTTTGACGTTATCAAAAAAATAAAAAAATTATACGCGAAGGGATGTGCTTGAATCTGTAAAGTGGAGTTAAAGTATAAACCAATTATTTTTAACCTGTTAAGTTTTTGTCAATTGTAATGATTTTGAGGCTTGACTTTTCTAAAGTCAATTTCTGGTTTAATTGTCCACATGGATTTATTCGCTTGATGTTTTCAAAAGTTCGAAAACTTTTGACGTTTTATCCTTTTTTTTTTTTCTCTTTTATTTTTGTATTATTTTTCTTACATTACATGGCCCAATTAGACTCAAATTAGGTCGTGTTGAGCTCATTAGTGAGAAGCCCAGTATGCTTTTTAAGCCCAAATGAGAAACGAATGATCTCGCGGCATAGACAAAGCATGACGTATTATTTACATCATAAAAGACACATTCTTTTGCTGCTTTTGTTTATTATATTTTTAGGAACATAATAAATGAATGAAAAATGTGATGATTTCTTCCTGCAAAAAGTTTCACAATGATAAACACGAAGAAAGATAGTTAGTTGGGCCTACCCTTGGCTTCACTTTCTATTCTTGTCATGATTATGTTTATTTAGGTAGGCTCGTAAGAACCCTATCGTTTGGGCTCGACCCATTGGATAAACAAATTGTTAATCCTTCATCTAAAGTAAAGGAAAAATTACATTAAATTATTATATAAATAAAATATGATATATGTACATCCTTGCATATTATGGAATGCACCGCACTCGACACAATATAAGTGGAATGACCATATTTGAGTGTATGTGTATTGTCTCAAATAAATTGCTACAAATCTTTTTTCCACTATAGAAGGGAAATTTCACCTATAGAACGATTCATGCATTGACTTTAAAAAGGAAAAAAAAAATGGTTCTAAAATGAAAATTGTACAAGTGCTGCTATTTCGGTTCGATGCGATTGATGCTATTTGTGTCAATTTCTAAGGAAAATTCAGATTGTAACATAGCCTATAATACGGAATAACCCATTTAATTGATAAAGTGGACAGCGACAGAGAACATGCCCATATTAAAATCTTGATGCTATTTATGTCAATTTTCTCAGGAAAAGTAAGATTGTGATTAATAAAGCCCATAATAAGGAACAACCTACTTGAATGATGAGAAAATGGGCAACGACAGAGCACAAGCCCATATTAATATTGACGCTATCAGCGTTCTAAAAAACGTAAGGCGTGAGGAAGTGTGGAACACAAGCTTCAAACTTAAAGTGCAAGGGGTGGCGAAACGAGGAGTATGAGCTTCAAACTTAATTGCATTTAAGTGAACATTGAGCGCATTTTTTAGAACAAAGGATGCCATTAGTGTCAAATTTCTCTTGGAAGGTTCAGATTGTGATTCAGATAGCACATCATTGGAATAGCCCATTTAATTGTGGAGAAATTGGGCAGCGAGAAAGAACAGGCCAAAAATTGATGCTATTTCTGTCAATTTTCTCAGGAGCCCAATTCAGATAGCCCTATTAGGGAATCTGCCCGTTTAATTGAGGATAAATTGGGCAGCGACAGAACAGGCCCATATTGAAATGGACCTTCTGTGCAGAGCTTACTCAACTGCCTCCGACGACGATGACGACGGAGTACGATCAGAACATCCTCCTTCAGCGACGGCAACGGCACCACCGCCGAAGAGGGCCAAATTTGATGTGCGGAAAACGAATCCGATTCCAAGCCCCATGCCCGTTTATCGCCCCATCCCGCCTCCGGATCTCCCTATTGAAGCTCCGATTCCTGGAAGGTACATATCGAAGCGAGAACGAGCTGCCTTAGCTTCGGCTACCAAAGCAGAAGAACCGAACTCGCCACATCCTGTCGATTCGCCGCTAGGTTTGTTGTCAATTGTTCTCGCTTTTTATAGTATTGATTGATGATATATTTACATTTTGTCTTGGTTAAAATTTTTTGGAAGAGTTAAATACTTTTTAATTGGATATGAGATAAGATTTATTAGAGGGGTGTAACTATTTTCCTAAAGGCATAGGTCATAGGTGAGTTTCAGGCTAGGATAATACTCTGCTGGAATCAATTGAGCTACAATTCTCTCTCTATCATATTCACAGTTGCAAAAGCTTGAATTTTTAAAGTGGTATGTATCCATTCTTATAACAGAGACAAGGTGGCATTATATGAATTGAGGATACATCAACTACACCGCCTAACAGTTTATGACTCATGAATTTGTCTGTCAAATTCAGACTGGGAAAAGTAAAACTGATCAAGAGTTTATATGCCTAATATCTGTAACTCACGAGCTTGCATAAAGTTGATATATGTGATTGAAATTGGCTTAATATGGATACCTTTGGTACTGGTCATATCATTCTCTAAATTATTTCTTTCTTTTCTTCTTTTTGCTGCAAATTTTGCTTCTTTTCAGCTATTTAACTTGGCAGTGTGCTCTCTTTTACAACAGTTATTGGAAGCCTCTCACAGTCAGATATACCATATAGTATTGTGACATCATTGAAGCATCGAGTAAAGGGTGTCACAGAGAACGCCCAAATTCCGAAGACACTTTCTATAGCTCTCAATGGGCACACTAAGTCTGTCAACACTCTACAGTGGTCTTCAACTCATGGTAAGTATTTAAAGAAGCTACATATTGTGTTATTGTCTGCCCAGATATTTGTCTGTGTTGAGGATAATAGTTTAATATATACATTTGGCCCGATATGACAGTTTAAGTTTTTAGATCAAGTGGTTCAACAATCTGGCCAATGATTGATTAAAACTGAAGTTGAATTACATTAGGCAAAGTATTGACATGCTTGGAGGTCTACGTGGGTACAGCCCTCTTATATGTAGGGGTGTTTCAAAATAGTTTTGCGAAAACATGCTCGTTGTTTCTCTGTGTTGGGATGTACATTGTTATTACCGATTGTGCTTGCCTTTTTGATTTGGTTCTGAAGTCAGTCTTCAGCTCATCTTCTTGCATCTGCTGGAATGGATCATATCTGCATATGGAATGTATGGAGCAGAGACCAGAAAAAAGCACATCTCTTGAAATTTCACAAGGCAGCAGTAAAGGATGTAAAATGGTCACAACAAGGACTTTTTGTTCTCTCTTGTGGTTACGATTGCATGTCAAGGTTAATTGACGTTGAAAAGGGGACTGAGGTTCAAACTTTCACCGAGAAGGACCAAAGTGTAGAAGTCGTTAAATTTCATCCTCAAAACTTCAACCTTTTCTTGTCTGGCGGGTCAAAGGGCCTTTTAAAGTTATGGGATATTAGGAGCAGCAAGGTGGTACATGAATATGTGAGGAATCTTGGTCCAATTCTTGATGTAGAATTCATGGTTGATGGCAAGCAGTTAATCACTTCAAGCGATGTTTCCAAAAGCAATCTCAGTGAAAATTCAATCATTGTTTGGGATGTCTCTCGCCAAATTCCACTATCAAATCAGGTAAAACTATTTATGCATTATGGAGCAACAATCTATTTATTGAAATTCATTCATGTAATGTTATTTCTCAGGTCTATACAGAAGCATATACTTGTCCTGCTATAAGATGCCACCCTTCAGAACCGTACTTTATTGCGCAATCAAACGGGAACTACATTGCAATATTTTCTTCTCAACCTCCATTTAGACTTGACAAATATAGGAGATATGAAAGTCATGGCGTTTCTGGATTCCCCGTCAAGTGCAATTTCAGCTTGGATGGGGAGATAGTAGTCTCTGGCTCCTCAGATGGTTGCGTCTACTTTTATAACTCAAAAACCTCTGAGCTTTTGAGAAAGATAAAGGCATATGAGCAGGCGTGTATAGATGCTGTTTATCACCCTGTCATGCCAAATGTAGTTGCTACTTGTAGTTGGAATGGTGAAGTTTCAGTGTTCAATTGACGTTGGTATCATGTTGATGTAAACTCTTATTTTATAAAGAACTAATGTTTAGCTGTGTGGATAATCAGTAGCGATTTGACATGTGTGGTTAATATTGAAGTTAAACTTTGACTTAATAAAGGTTAATTTGTATATACTTTCGAAGTGTCATGTTGTAAATTTGTGTTATAAAATTGTGTCAAGTTGAATGCGCCATTTTGCGCGATTCCCGTAAATGATTTTTCTTTGGGCTATGTTCTAGAATCGTGTTGAACCTCTTGTGCATTTGAGAATGTTCAAGAAGAAACAAGCTGCGATTATATGTACCATCTATTTTGGAATAATTCTAGATAGACATTCCAAACTGATATTGTTAAGTGATATTGTAGTGTGTCACTTTTTTATTGGATGATGAATATGTGTCGATGCGATTATCATTTAATGTAGATTTACATCATCTAATGGAAATATGCCATATCAAAAATATCAATGAAAAATATCAAATTCAAATGTCTTTATAGAATCACTCTTCATTTTGTCGAATAGGTGCCCATCGTTGAAGGTGCATGTTACTGATGTTAGTCTGGTTATACATTTGACCTGTCAAGACAGAGCTTTAGACTGATCCACCCATATTGGATGGAGAGACGGGAAAAAAGGTCAAACTGAAGAAACCATGTTGCTCAATGGGTAGAACATTTGGGCCAAGCCCAGAGATGCTCCAAACATAAATGGGCCCATCAACAAGGTAGTTTGTCTCCTCATGCATGGATGAAAGCATTGAATTTAAGCCAATTTTTTCTCACCCTTTGTTGGATTGGCACATCACATGTACCTACTATTTCTGCAGATATATGAATCATTTATTAGGGAAGGTGGTAAGGAGAGGTGGGGTGTGATGCAAAAAGGATAGTTAATTAAAATAACAATTAATAAATTCTTTTTCCAATTTGTCATGGGGCATTTTTGGGAGACATGACACGCCGCCTTCTTTTTTCAGTGAGTGGAATCAATGAGTCTAACTGGTAGGGTATATTGAAAAGTATCAAAATTGTGAATTATTCTCATCATTCACCTTTAGCAAAATCATCAGGAATTTATTTACCTTGTAATGAATGTTACGGTATGTTTGATACACCAAATAAGTTAGCTTATAGCTTATTCAAGAGTTTATAAGCTCTTATTAAGTAAATAAACTCCGTTTGATTGGATGAGCTTATTTAAAAAGTTTGGGCTTGTTTGAAAAGCTTTTTTTAGTAGATTTTCAAATAAGTTCATGAGCTTTTCACTTTTTATTCCATTTTTCACCCCTAGAATTTTCTAGAAATATATTTTAAATATATCCTTTGTGTAATTATATATTTATAACCTAGCTTATTAGTTATTTTACCAAACATTTTTATTTATATCAGCTAGCTTATCAGCTATCAACTATAAGTCATAAGCTATCAGCTCTCAATTAGTTTATCAAATATAAGCTAGTTTATCAGTTATAAACTAGCTTACCAGCTAATTCTATCAAACATATCCTTAGTAGTTCTTCTACTAAATGCTAGTAGTTTGATCAGTATTCTGATTTCTCGCACATGAATATAATCAATACAAAGTTACAAGATATCACCTCATTATGGTTTTTTTTTTTTTTTATCTCAATTTGATTTGATGGTTTCATATTATATATTGATATTGATAAGACAATCTATTTAGTGATACTTGAGAATATGGTAATTTTTTCTTTTTTTCCCATACGTTCAGGAAAGCAGACGAATCGAACCCTTCATTAAGAGTGTGGGAAATTCAATGACATGCCATCACGCTAAACTAGTCGTCATGGGCATCATACTTTTACAATGATGAAATTCAAATGAAAACATATATTTTCCAAAAAAAATTTCAATATTTGTATAAGAAGAGACAAATAGTAATAACTTATAATTTTCTATTCTTGTTATTGAAACCACTATCTCGACAACCCAAAAATTTTGCCATATAGCAACGGTCCACCAACCTTTACAAATGTTTGCAATGGAAAATATGGCAATCCTTGTTCCAACAGAAAGGAAGAAACAAAGTGATACAACATAGCTACTATTTTCCTATGCATGTTTACATTTTTTCTTACTTCAAAATTTGCATGAATATGTCCCCCACATTCATTGGTCATATTCCTACTATAAACCTTTTTCTCTTCCATAAAACCCATTTTTTTAGTTCTTCAAAGTTGAACAGGGAAATAACTTTAAAAAGCAAACAAAAATAAATATTTGTCCACCCCTCTTTCCATATGACTTCAATCATCTTCTAAAAGAGATAACTTTTAGATGGTCAATGGGTCAAATAATGGGCCCATTGGCTTGCCCGATCGGCGACAAGAAACGATGGGCCAAAAGGGTTTATCTTCCATTAACCAATCACTTCTCATCACACCCTATGGTTTAAATCACTCACCAGGAACAATACTTGTATTTGATTAGGAAACATAGATACATATTAAATTATATAAAAAGAGAATCTAAGCATGGGATTTGATTAAACGTGGACATTTAGTGGTTTGAGATCATCACAAGAACCAAGTCATTAACTTGTATTGCAAAACCCTAATTTTCTCATGAATACGAGAAATCAAGTCTTGATTGTCAATGTGTTCATATTTATTGTTTCATTTCTTATCTCCTTAATTGTTCAATTCAACAATCACAACAATTTACATCATTGCATTGTTAAATCAATACACTCAATCATGTGTCAATTTTATTGGACGTGACAATTAGAGGACAAGAAATGGTCAATTTGAACTCACAAAAAAAAAAAAAAAAAGGACTCAAGCGATAAATGCTTTTAGAGTATTAGAAGCTATGATGACAAAGTAAATCCTAGTAAATGGTGTTATGAACTAGTTCTTGATGGTTCAGTTGAATTAACCTAAACCAAAAACAAAAAGGGGAGAAATGAGTATTTTGTTGGATTAAATTGTTTGTTATCACTTTGATCCATCCTGTCATGTTTTCAACTTTAGATTAATAATCGCTATTCCATCTTACATGGCTGGCCATAATTTTAAAAATAAAAAAAAAAATTAAATTATGGACCTCTAGAGAATTAAATTGTTATGACTAGCGTTCCAATGTTTACCTTATAAAGTGAGGGACAAACCCATTTTATTGCTTGTGGCCACCATTATGTTTTTATTCATTTTTATGCTCCCCATTATTTTCTACCAATTTAATGCATGTATTGAATTTAGAAAAAGCCCACCAATCATCATTTAGTTATATGTTTTTCTTTCCTCTTTTGGAATGAAGATTTCCATTCTTTTTTTTAGCCCATTTATTTACCAATTGATAACATAATGGTCTTTTCTGGGCTGACAATTGGCAGACATGATTATATACAAATCTCAGTATTAGTGTTGCCCTAATCAAGATTTTCAAACACTAATCTTCTTGCAAAAAGCTATGTTTGCAACTTTGCTTCAACAATGTTGTCGGTTTTAATTAACTTTTAGCAAAAACTTTTTATCGCATTCATGAACTTTCCCATAAAGAATTGATAAGCAGCATTGTAAGATTTCACATATCACATTATCTTCAGTGTCAAACATTACAATACTTCATTGTGCCATATTCATTTCTATAGAACAAAAGTTGGAAATTGATATTTTTTTGTTATAAATGTTTCGTTCTTAGGACGAAAATGAAAAGAAATTACTTTATCTCAAAATTAATTAGCAACATAAAACACTTGACAACATAAATATTCCAATTGTAATACATAAATAATTTTCTCATTTAATAGTCAGAATTACTATATTCTTCAAGGAAATCATCAATCAATGCATTCAAATTTGAGTTTTTTTTTCCTTTAATTTTAACGAGCAACTTAATTTCACTCATCGAACATTAGTTAGTACTTATCAACTTAAAATGTATTATGTTAATTTGAATAAAAATCAAATAAAAATAAACATAAATAAAACTAAGCCCCAAACACTAAAAGAATAGAAACAAGAAGTCATATAGGAAATTTTTTTTATTAAACTGAAATTTTAAAAATAAAAAAATCAATAAATATGCCTAATTAAAGGACAACATTACGCATTTTTTAAAAAAATTAAATTAGAGTTTCAAATGTGTTGTTGCATTTCTTGGTTCTTGGGCTACCACATTCACTGACAATAGTCCACATACAAAACCAAGCGTATTCAATTCAACGATGTGGTATATTTAGATTGGATGAAATATTTTGGGAGAAAAAAATAGGAAACTAACAAATATTTAAACGAAAAAGGAATTATATTTAGTTAACATATTAATTTCTTCCCCTGTCGACCGTCTTGTCAACCGATGGATTGGGTGAGTGGATTCAACCGTGAACTCCACACCCACCAATATATCTCGTCAAAATTAACTTAGAAGAGTATAGCCGTATAGGTCTCATTTAGTAAAATCTTATCTTAAAGGGATCAAATTAAATATCATCTGAAGGGTAATGATTTTTATTCAGTAAAAAACAAGAAACATTTGAATTTAAACCAAGTTCCCTCTCTTTATTCACTGCAACATTGGCAGTAAATGTAATAATTCTTTCATTGCACAAAACACTTGGAGCACTAACCCGACAAGTGTGCTTGAACAGTAACTGGATAGAGACCCATGAATAAAAGATGATATATATATTGCAGTGGTTGATGAGTGATGAGTAATGAAAATCACTAGTGTCCATCAACCTGAAAGAAAATCAAAAGTAGACACAAACACAACCATATGGGCAAAAAAAAAAAAAAAAAAAAAGCCCAAGTTTTCGGGTTTCGGCGACATTTCTAAAAAGCTCATGAACGAATAGACTTTATCCATTTGAGCTTTTTACGTCAGGAACTCACTAGACCAACTATCAAATCACGTGTATAAATAATTTGTACAAAATATTTGACAAATTAATATACACACACATAGCACATTTATTCTACCTTAAACATCAACTGCTATAAATTGACACGTCTGTTTTTGTAAATGGATTCTTGGGGGGAATCATAGGGTTTCAACGACATTTAATTTATATCCTCGTGACGCCTATGAAGGTTGACAAATAGACTTCCTTTAACAGAGTTTTTATATTAGAAACATGTTTCGCAACAATCAAACTAGGTATATAAATTATTTGATGTGGAAACTTTAACAAATTAATACACATCTGATGTAAATTTATTTTTCGCACATTATATCATCTCTAATATTAACAACAGACAAAAACAACTATGTCGATTTATGTAAATAAATTTGGACAAATCATTTGTACAAATAATCATCTTCCTGGATGAAATAAAGGAATCAATAATTAGTGGGTTTTAATTTGTTGGGTTATTTTGTTATTGGGGAGGGAAAAAATTGAAAAAAAAAAAATGGTGGGGACTTTTGAGTAGTTTTGATTTAGTACATTGACCCATTGCTTTATCCACTTCTTTCAACTAATGAACACCACCACATCGTTGCATTTTATGTCATCAACTTATAATGGAAAGGCTGACATGAGTACAATCTAAAGTACTCCACTTCTTGCAAAAATATATAGGGCCCGGCTAAATGCACACCCTCCTTTATTAATTATACCTATATTACTGAATATACTCATCCAATTTTCTCTTATCCCTCTTCACTTACTTTATACGCTCCTCACTTTCAACTTTGCCCTTCACCGAGAGAGAGAGAGAGAGAGAGAGAGAGAGAGGCTATCATCTTTGTTTCGTTCCTGGTGGAGCAAAGAAGAAGAGCATCAAATCACAAGGCGATTTGCAAATGGAGTAAAGGAGACATTTTTCTACAAAAAATAATTCTAAACACATTTTGCATTAGATATGAAAGTTTGTCTGGACACCTTTGGGTGTTTGTGTTCCGAGCAAGTTGAACGCACTTTATTTTTTTATTATAAATCGGGCGTGGTAAAAAAAGGTAGAATGATAATTTTTGGTTAGGGTATTTTTGAACAAAAAAATTGGAAATGTACTCAGTAAATGAAATGAAAGGTGTGCATTTAGCGGCTCCCAAATATATGTTGTATCATCCCTACACATAAACATATATTTTCTATATCTATATATGTCTCCTCCAATGACACGTGTTCCATAGCACTGCATTTATTGTTAAAAAGTAGAAAACTAAATTAAAGTAGAAGAATCTCATAAAACAGAATTCAAGTAATCATACATGGTTTTTTTTCCCACCATCCTTTTTCTTCTTTTTGGAATTATTTTTCCCCTATTTGACAAGCCATTTCTGCAAAATTATTCGAGTATATATATAGTTCTTTCATGTTTCATCACAAGATTTTTAAAATTTTGAAGCAAATTAATTAAATTACAATTAGAGAGATAGCATAAAACCTATCTCGACCTATAAATTATCTTATTTTTTCGGTACAGAGGGTGGGTGTGGGATCCCACATGCGAGCGTGTGGGTGTCACACGCATGCAAATGCATTAACAAGTTGATAGAAAGTTTGAGATGACAACAAATGTAACGTAGCTAATATTACGTTGTAGGATAATGATACTTTATGGCATTATTATCAACGGGACCGGTTTTGATAAGTTGGAGACATACATGTAACATTACAAAGTATATATAAGTATGATGGGACAACTGAGGGATATAATTAACAAATTTTTAATTTCTTCTGTCAAATTGTTTTATTGCTCCCATTATTTCTCTCAAACATTACTTTTTCACCTCAAGAAAAGAAGAAAAGATTCCCCCCCAATAATTCAATAGTCACAATGTATGGTTGCTCATTGTACGTACACCGATATCAAATATCATGTTTGGCTACACTTAAAGCTTCATTAATTTCCAAAAATAAGTCCCTTTTTTTATTTATATATACCAAAGCTATTTTGTTTTTCTGAAACATTTTGAGTGTCGAGTAATATAGTACCATTCTTACGGTATAAAATGCAAGAAACTCGAATGATCGGTTGCTTTTTTTATGGATCATGACTTGGAGAAATGCTAAAGCAAGACATCATGCAAAACCATGATTACTAGGTTACAAATGTTAAGATAACAATTAGGGTGAAAAACACAGTACTAATTGCGTTAAGTGAGTGTTTGATCGATCTCTATAGTCACGTACTATGAAACTAAATCGTCGAGATTTTTATTGATAATCGGATCTCAACATTCGAGATTTGTGCATTCACACTTTTTAATTAAGTATGAAAAGAAAAGAGCCAAATTAACAAATATAAAACTTCCATGCAAAAAGTTGCATGTGATTAAAGGGAACTGCACAGTTCGCAGTGATTTGATTAACCCAGAAATAGCCAATCAGAAAGAAGATTAGACAACCTAGTTTTAATTAATGAATTAATCATATAGTAAAACAACCAGCGTATCACAGTTTAGGCAGGATCCTGCCTTAACGTTACGGTAATTACAGCTTTTTGGATTTTAAAAATGTTTTAGATATAGTATTAAACTATTGACAATATCTTGCTTGTTGTACTGTTTGGTAACAGGAGTTTAGGCACCACTTAAATTTGTCCGTTGAGTTAATTATTATCTGTTAAAAGTGGATTAATTAAGCTCCTCTTCCTAGTTAATTTTATCCTGTGGGCTGGATCGTGTGACCAAAATCTATTCTCTCGGTAGCGTTTATTCCAGCTCTAGTATCTACAGTAGGCACAATTTATTTATAATGTTCACTGTCTCTATGAAATTGTATATCACTATTCCAAGTTCAAAAGTCATTACTGATTGACGATTGTCTCATACAGACAATAAATTGTCCTTAGGGGGTATAAAAAAGTTGTAATATTATGTATGTGCATGAGATTTAACATAGAAATGCAAGAGTTTAGATATGTTGTGTTATTTCTTATTTTATTCGCTATTATATACCGATCAATTAATGAGTCACAAAATGAAACAATATGCTTGTACTCTTGATGTACTATTATCTTTCAAATGGACATATCTAATCAAAGACCTAGTAATTTGTTTTTTACCATATTTGAGTTGTCTTAATCAATATTGATTGGTGAAATCACACAATAATTTGTCTCTAAAAGAAAGTTGCTTTTTTGACATGATGGTTCTATACTATCATCTTTATAATATCCTTGTGGGATTTCCACCTTCAATTCATCCTAATTTTGTCTGTCACAAACCCTAGAGAAATACATATCCAACTTAAAAAACTAGAAGCTCAATACTTCCACTTTACTCATTTCGTACATTTATAATTAGTTTAATTAAGATTAATCTTTCTTAATCAAACATTTGATGGATTAATTGATTAAACAATTCGTCGAACATTTCTCGAGAAATAAAAATAAATTTTTTTTAAAAAAAAAAACCCAAATGAAAGTCAACGGTCAAAGATTTGCATCGGTGTCACTGTCTCCCACATTTATATTTAAACCACACAAAAATATATAAACATTCCCATAAAATCCTCACTGCACACTGTCATGGCACCAAGCACTAGGCGTCCCACTTGGGTCCGGGCCTACCCGCATTTGTGCACCCGTTTACCCTCAATTTCCCCCCTCCACTAGTAACACTACCAATGTTTAATGCAAATTACTCCACTCACCCCCACACAAATATCATCGTTTTCACGTTTTGCTTATTTATCTGTCTTAAAATATAAATAAATTTTTATGATAGTACATTTTTAAACAGTATCATCTAGAAAGATTTTTTGGGATTGATCGTGCTCAATTGTAGCATATAAATTCGAAATAGTAAAACAAATATCAGAAATGTACTCATATTAATTTTTTTCTATATACCAAAAATAATTGAGCACTGAATAAATTCGAGATAATAGAGCATATATAATAGTGATACATATATTTAGATTGAAATAATTTTTTCCTTATTATCTACTTGCCCTCCTGCTTTCCTGCCCATTGTGTGGGCACAGTGGGACAGTGGGCAGGAAGCCATGCACACGGCTGATGTAGCAGCTTATGTGGCTCATCACGTCAGCCAATTTCAAAAAAAATTTGGAATAAAGCTAAATATCCACACAAATTTTGTGTGAATATCTTCCACACCCTAATAGAGATTTTTTGAAATTATCATATTGGCCCCCCACCCCCGAAAGTTTGGAGGCCATACCCCTATTTGAGTGTGGATATCTCCACACATAAAAGTGTCTGGAAATCTAACATTGCTCAAAATTTTAATCCACCTGGACCAGGGACCAAGATGCAACTTCATCCATAGTTTTGGACCTAAAAAAAATCAAAACCAAATCTGAACCTACCCTACCCCCCTGGCCCTTGCAAACCACCAGTGGTGGCAGTTCGAACCACCACCACTGGTGGTTACCACCGGCGGTGGTGGACTTGTTCAGATTTTTTTTTATTTACGGATAGAGGACCAAATTGTAGGTGAAGTTGCATCTTGATCCCTGATCTAGGTGGATCAAAATTTTTTTGAAATAGGCAAATGTGGCAAATCATGTAGGCAGCCACATCAGCCGTGTGCATGACCTATTGCCCACACAGTGGACATGAGAGCAGGAGTGTATCTACCTATCTCATAAACCTATTAATATATCAATTCAAAAAATTATTTTTTAGCACTTTATCATACAGTTTATGTCGCTCTAGTGGATGAGTTAGGGATTGTTATTCGTTTAACTGTCAATCAGTTGACTGATAGTTGAATTAAAGAGGGATTGGATTGGCATGTTAATAAAGGAGGTGACTGGTCAAATTTACATGGAATTGAGTTCGTGGGACGGGGACGAGGAAGAAGAGCAGAAGTTTGACACGTGGCACTCAGGTGCAAGATGACGTCAAAAATGGCGTAAGATTGAGGGGGCCTTTAGGCAGCAAATAGGCTTGATTGTGGGAGAGTTTCAGGGATAAGTAAACAATATTAGATTAATTATTAGTGCCACTTTCGGTGATGCTGTGTGGGAGCTCAGGGATCTTGTTCTTGTTGGCTGATAGAGTTGACCGATCATTAATTAGCTAAATACATATAACTAATGTTAATTTAATTATGTTTTAATCAAGTATTTGTCCTTGAGCGATGAATTTTATTAATATACTTGTCGTATTTTAGTGTCAAAAATGATAATTTGTGCCATCATTTTGGATAAGAGCAATTTGTAGGGATCGACAATTTGCTTGAAACATGTAACAACTACAATATTGACAAAAACACAAAAAAAAGAAAAAAAAACAATAAAGAAAAGGAAAAAGGAAAAATGAAAACGGAAAAGTCATGCAGTTAACTAAGCCCTAGCTTCGTATTTATAGAACGTAATAATTAATTAAATATTTTAACCCCGTATAAGCAAGTAACTATTATTGATTGAATACTAGTCCAAATCTCGGTAAACTTTTTGTGGCATTGCTCCAAAACACCCATTAGTGTCATTATACAATACTGGCGTTACTTTTAACCGTCGATTCCATGGTCAATGGCGTCGTCATAAAATTATTTAGACTGTTGTAGCTTCACCTCGCTGTACTGGTTCTGGATCTGGTCTCGATTTTCCCAACGGAGATCATATATGACAGGAATCAATAGCACTAGCTAGTGTTTTGGAGCTATACTCAAACTTTTTGTGATATTATTCATTTGAAATTTGCACACTTAATATGTAATGCCTTGACTATGTCAAAATATAAATTTAAATGTTTAGAGATGAAAATGATTAATTCATTTCTAATTTTGTTTTCACACTCTTATCCGTTGCTCAATGTGATTTTGCTCCATGTTATTCTCCTAGCGTAAACACAACCCACTCTAGCCCCCTCGAATGCTGTGGGGCTCGTGTCCACCACTGTGAATGAAATTTTCTCCCAGCGCCTGCTAGTGCTAGGAACATATCAGGGCTGCTTATCTGATTATGTGTGATCTTTGAATTTGGGGTGGATTTTTAATGTTGTTATAAAGATTGGAAGTATGCTGTAGCTAGTTATTCTTTTAGTTTTTTTCCTTTTTTTTTTAACACTCTGCCAATCAAAAATTTATAAGTTTCGTTTCTTTGAAGAGATACAGTGCGCTAAAATATTATTATCATATCATATATTCAGTCTTAAGCATATTAAAAATTCAATTATTCCTCGAAAAAATTTAATTATAAGTTATCAAACATATAGCAAAATATTCCGTCTCAAAATATATATTTATATATATATATATATATATATATATATATATATATGGTAAACTATTCACAAAATTTGATCAAACAAATCACATCCATAAATCTTATGGGCCTACATATACTATACAAATTTTCGTCGTTCAATTCCACTCACTATCTCTCATATTTCACATAAAAATTTATAAAAAATTTGGATCCCAACATGGACTAAAATGAAATGAATCAAGCCCCGTTAGTCTTCTATAATGCATTATAATAAAATAAATTGCTTGATCCTAAAGCGATAAAAATAACAATAATAATAATAATTTCGACTGAAGTAGTATATTTCTCGCACATTGAATATAGAATAATATTTGTACTAATTTAAAAATAAAATTCTCCATGTACTGCATCTCGTTGATTTTTCTATTAAAAAAAAATTCTATATCACGTTAAACTATTTATCGCTTAGAAAAAATGTATTTATTAAAATTGCCTTCATCAGAATTCACACATTTGTGAACTGCTAAACGTTACTACTATTTAAAAACAAAAAGTCACTACTATTTAAATAAGAAATGTTTTGCTTAAAAACGAATTAAAATTAGGAAGTACATTTCTCTTTAAAAAAATTACGAGAGACATATTTCTCTTAAAGGATGAATGATAAATAAGAGTTTTGTTCATATAATGTGAATTCGAAAATACACCAAATTAAACTAATGAAAATACGTTTGCAAATATTACTCCAAATATAAAATAATGTGAATACAAAATAGGTTGGATATATATATATATATATATATATATATATATTATGAATGAAAATACAATTGCAGATATATTATTCCAAATTTTCAACAAAATGAATTGCGTGAAGCAACCTAACAACTAGATAGCGTCCCCTCCATACACGTGTTGATCATGGCATTTGGGAGCCAGCTGTCAGCCGTAAACCAACTGCCTTCTGATTGGCCGCCAGCTATTATTTCAAGTCACCCAGGAATCTCAACCTATGTACCGTACAATCCAAAATACCGCGACAATTTCAATTTTAGAGCTGGTTTGATAGGGGATAACTTTATCCCAATGCTTTTTTCTCTCATCTTTTTTTAATTACACATATATTTTTTAATATAATATTAACCATATATTTTATACGGAATACCATACATATTAATTTTATACCCAATCAAACAAGCTTTTAAAATGCTAATAAAAAGAAAAATACAAATACGTATGTGTTACCGGGAACCGAAGCCAGTCGACGGCTTGCCGGTATAAAATGAAACACCCTCTGTACAACTGTACAAGTAGGCATGTAATGTGAATAGAGAGAGCGACTTTACCGGCTACAGGGTACAAGGGGAAAATTCGAAATTCCATACGGTTTTACTAATGCGGAATAGGACAAAACACACCATGGGCAGGTTAGCCACCTCGATATACAAGAAGGGAATTTTAAACGGGAGTGAGTTAGCGTATACAAATACTCCATCCGTCTCACATATATAGTTCATTTTGATTTTTATATAAGGATTAAGAATAATAATATTGGAAAAGTAAATTTAGAAACAAATTTATTCTAATATCCTTATTTAAATAAATAAAAGTCATAAATATATCTATGTTTTCAATAATATATATGGGTATAATTGTAAATGAATATAAAAAATACTACTAAATAAGTAAATATCAAAAGAGAATTGTATATGTGGAACAATTCAAAAAAGGACTATATATATGAGATGGAAGGCATAGAAAATTATATATATACGGAATTCAGTGAAGTAGTTACCAAATTTAGAACCTGTTTGGCCATTTGTTTTTGTCCCGTTCACACCGTTTTCAATTAACAAGAAAGAAAATTTTAGAAAATTGATATTCGTAAAAGCCATGCCACTCTGAGGAATAGTAAAACGTGAATGTCAAAAAAAGTACCTAATATATTATGCAACGTATACCAATAGATTTTTTTTTTAATACAAAAAAAACGTATACCAATAGATTAAAAAAAAAACTTTTATTATAAGAAGCTTGTTTTTATTTTGTTTAAATGACACATAGACGTGAAACTTGACTTTGTCATTTTATATATTTGTGCTTTTACTTTGTGCAGATGGAATATTTTACGCTTTTTACAACCACTGGATAATAATGATAAACAAGAGCTAGTCCTCACATATTTATCCTAAAATAAATTAGCAACAAGTAATCTCGATTGCTTATGTATTGGCTTTATCGATTTTGATCTCCTACTAACGGTTGCAAGCTTATTGTGTTCATTATTGAGATGACTATAATCTCAAATTATCACACGTCAAACACTTTAACAAGTTGCTGTTTGAAATCCTAGCCAAGAAATGCTAGTAGGAGATCAAAATTATTCACTTTGTTTTTTTGAACGGGATTATTCACTTTGTTTAGTAGTAGAAAAAGGGGTCAACAAAATTATGCTAATGCACTGATTTGGATTCTAAGGGTGTGATTGTAGCTCACAATATAATTAGTTGAGCTACAAACAAAGAATAATTAATTATTAAAAAAGCGAAACGGCTTAATTAATCCAAAATGGACTAACTAGGAGCTGTTCTATATATATATATATATATATATATATATATATATATGTAGTAGTAATTTATTTAGTTAGAATAAACAGAAATTAGGGGATGGATTAATTGCACCTCAAAGACAAACTTGGTACGCTGCTAGAATTGTGACAGGCAAATTATATGAAGCACGAAAGTTTCATTAGTTTGTGAGTGATAAAAGCATGCTCGACCAAATTGGAAAAAAATAATTGAGTAAATATATTCTTCCACATAAATTCATCTCCATACAAATCCACGTCCTAACAAAATATAGTAAATTACCATTTTACCCTTTTAAAAGTGGGGTGGGGGAGGTGGGGAGCGGGCCATATTAGGGTGTGGATTTTGTGTTAAGATCAATTGTATGGAAATATAGCATTGCTGAGAATAATTTTGCCACAAAACCTCATTAATATTTACAATTAAGCCTTCCACTTTTAAACACTACACTGTGGACCCCCACCGGCCACCTCCCCTTCCATTTCCTCTATATATTCCCCCCTTCTCTCTTCTTCTCCCCCCACACCCCATAGCCATTTCTCTCATATAGCTATCCTTCTCCATCTCTCTCTCTCTCACACAGATACACACACTCCTTAGTTTCTCTCTCTAGATCTTCTCTGCAAATCGTCGATAAAACAGAGAAAACGAACGATATCATGCCTGAAGCACCAAAAGAAAACGATTACGATGTGGCTGAGAAAAATAAGAAAACTCTCGAGTATATTGAGTATGTAACAACAAACGCTGATCCTGTCCAGAAAAAGGTTCTCGCTGAAATTCTCTCAGGAAATGCCCACGTTGAGTACTTGAAACGAAATGGACTCAATGGGCAAACTGATAGCGAAACTTTTAAGAAGATCATCCCTGTCATCACTTATGAAGATATTCAACCCGATATAACTCGTATCGCCAATGGTGATAATTCTCCGATTCTTTGCTCTCGCCCCATTTCTGAGTTCCTTACTAGGTTTGTAATTTCATTTAATTTTTTTTTTTTAACTGTTTCATAGGTTCTGATGATGTTCATGCATGTTTTATGTTTATGTTGTGTGATGTCGGATTTTATTTGTTTATTATTCATTTTGATTTTTTGGGTGTTTTCAGTTCCGGGTACATCTGGCGGTGAGAGAAAACTGATGCCAACGATTGAAGAAGAACTGGAGAGGAGAGCATTGCTTTATAGCCTTTTGATGCCTGTGATGAGCCAATTTGTCCCAGGTTTGGACAAAGGCAAAGGGAATGTATTTCCTATTTATAAAATCCGAGGCTAAAACGCCGGGTGGGCTAGTGGCTAGGCCTGTTTTGACAAGTTACTACAAAAGCAACCATTTCAAAAATAGACCATATGATCCTTATACAAACTACACTAGCCCAAATGAGACCATTTTGTGTCTTGATTCTTACCAAAGTATGTATTCCCAAATGCTTTGTGGGCTTTGTCAACACAAGGAGGTTCTTCGGGTTGGGGCTGTTTTTGCCTCCGGTTTTATTCGTGCGATCCAATTTTTGGAAAAACACTGGGCACTTTTGTGTAAGGATATCAGAACTGGGACGCTTAATCAAGAGATCAGCGATCCGATGGTCAGGGAGGCCGTGATGAAGATCCTTAAACCCGATCCTAAGTTGGCGGATTTTATCGAGGCCGAATGTGGTAAAGAGTCATGGCAAGGGATTATTACTAGGTTGTGGCCTAATACTAAGTATGTCGATGTTATTGTCACGGGAACTATGTCACAATATATACCGACGCTTGATTACTATAGCAATGGACTACCTCTTGTGTGCACAATGTATGCTTCGTCCGAGTGCTATTTCGGGGTCAATCTTAACCCACTTTGCAAACCAAATGAGGTCTCATACACCCTCATCCCCACCATGGCCTATTTCGAGTTCTTGCCGGTCCACCGAAATAACAGCGGGATCAATTCTATCCCAATGCCCAAATCCCTTAACGAAAAGGAACAACAAGAATTGGTCGATTTGGTCGATGTCAAAGTTGGACAAGAGTACGAGCTTGTCGTCACTACCTATGCCGGTACTTTTTTTTCTTTATACAATTGATTGATAAAATAATACAATTGATTGATAAAACAAATTTACTAATATCAACTATAAACTTATTTTCGTCATGTCAGGACTTTATCGATATAGAGTAGGGGACGTACTTCGAGTTGCGGGATTCAAGAACAACGCCCCAAAATTCAACTTCGTATGTAGGAAAAATGTCGTCCTAAGTATCGACTCTGACAAGACAGACGAGGTCGAGCTCCAAAATGCCGTGAAAAATGCAGTGACTCATTTAATGCCATTCAATGCACATCTAACGGAGTACACTAGCTATGCTGACACCACAACCATTCCCGGCCACTACGTCCTATACTGGGAGCTCAACGTAAACGGGTCGACCCCAATTCCCCCTTCGGTTTTCGAAGACTGTTGCCTCTCAATCGAAGAGTCACTCAACTCCGTGTATCGTCAGAACCGAGTCTGCAACTCGGTTGGCCCTCTCGAGATCAAGATAGTGGATGCTGGGACATTTGACAAGCTCATGGACTATGCCATTAGCTTAGGTGCTTCAATCAATCAGTACAAAACACCTAGGTGTGTGAAGTTTGCACCAATTGTGGAGTTGCTTAATTCTAGGGTGATTTCCAGAAATGTTAGTCCCAAATGCCCAAAATGGACACCTGGTCACAAGCAATGGAGCAGTATCAAGTGAAGACATCAATATCAAGAACCTCACTGTGTCAACCAACAAAAAGAACTGTTTTTGTCATCATTTTCGTGTTAGAATTTAATTCCTACCTTAACCTTTGTTTATTAGTGTATGATTAGAATCTTAAATTAGTAACCATGTACAAAAACAGTTCTTGTTTCAAGTAATTAAGGCTATTAATTCCTTTTAATGTCAATCTTCCATATCGGTCATCTGTTAGCTTATGGGGCACACGACTGCTGCCTATGTCGGGAAGCATACGTCCTATCGACTTAAAATGGTCAAAATTCAGCGCTTATATAGTGAAAACTTATTTTTAGTGCTTCAAGTCGCATGCTTGAGCATCTAGGATAAGATATCAAAGATTGACGTGGAAATTTGATTGTACGAAGTTAATCTAAAGGAAAACCTCACTTGATTCTACGAAAAATAGTACATTTCTGGAGCTTGACGTGGTAGCCGTTCTTTCTTATGTGGCAGCAGGGTCTACTTACTCATCCCCTACTGTTGCATGGTAGTGACGGATGCACCATGTCAGTGCAAAATTCTAGCTTTGGGAATGTATTATTCCTAATTAATTCTAAATCGTTTATTCATTTTCAAAGAAAAGCAAACCAACTTTATGTCTATTTTAATTTAACTCATAAAGAAGCAATCTTTACCTTGTTAAAACTGTACTTGATTAACACTTCTTTTTTTTTTTTTTTTGCTTTTATTATTTCAGTGACATTTCTCTATTGAGAATTGATCCGCAATAAAGGTCCCCTGGAAAACTGCAGGATGACCCATATAAAGATGATGATGTTCAGCTGAAGTAAAGTGTCCTCTTGAAAATTGAAATTTCAAAGGGTCGTTTGTCATCAATCTTATTTTATATTTTGACAGCCTTCCAGCTTTTGGTGTAAGATATATATCCCTTTTAATGCCAACATGCCATGTGGAGCGTGGGTGTTGATTAAGTTGGTGCGGGCTCCCCCTCCATTCAGGGAGAGGGTGATACATGGAAAAAGTTGTCACTGTAAGGTGTCATATGTTGGTAAGAGATCATTAGTGTATATAGTATATAATCCATAAGAATTTTGATTTTATGGGTGCTTTCTCCTTATTATTTTCAAAGTATTATCAGATTTAAATTTTTTGAAAACTTTTTTACTTTGTATCTTTTATCTTTTAAGTTGAGAACAACTTTTTTTTTTTTTTTAAATCAAGAATAATCTTGTAAAGAAAATTGTTCTCATGTGTCAAAATGTTAAAACACAAAATGTGCTCTTTCTTTCCTCTCTCTATCCGGAAAATAGAAAAATAGTAACAAAGGGAATAAATATTATTTATTATATTACCTTAAATTGACAAATATGACTGATATGTTCATTTCTTGTGCTTCAATCGACAACTTTACAAATCCAAAAATGCTAAGAGCGACATCAGTAGAACTAGAGGGAGACATAAGATGGTGATTGTCGTCACAACATTTTAAATTTATTTAATTTACATATAAATTAAATTTTAAATGTTGGATGATATATATATGCAAATTAAATAGTACGTATAGAAATTTGTCCCTACAATATTTATCTCGCTTTCGCAAATTAAATAAACTGTCGGACTCCCACATGAGCGATTGGGATATTTTTCAGCCTCCCTATCTGAACCGGGTGAAGTTGGGTGGTGCCGGTTCAAGAATGTGCAATTTGGCTGGCATTTGATTCGACTTAATTTTGAAGACAAGGAACTGAAGATGAAAGGGATTTAACGGAAGACACATTTGAAGACAACGAAAATGATGATGATTTTTACGCAGAAATTGTTCCCCGGTTTTGCTGAACCAAACAACAACATTTTCATTTTTCTGCAGGGCTATAGCCAATAATCTTGAGACAGATTTAAGAATAAATAAATTAAAAGAAAATAAAGCGAGAGAGAGAGAGAGAGAGAGTATATAACAGAATGATATCTTCATTAAAGCCGTGACAATGGTGACATATACACTTTTCGTCTCCAAGGTTGGATTTGTTTCCTTTTTTCATTGATTTCAAAATATAATATAAGTCACTAATTCTTTGCTAGTACGTAGATAACTTATTTATTTCTTAATATTAATATATCTTTATTTTAATATGTATTGTCATTTCTAAAAGTAAATTAACATTTTTAATATAAGGATATATTTAAAAATATACATGTAAAAAGTTTACTTTTTTGTCCAAGAGGTTTAATCAATGGTAAAGCACTTGCTTATTAATTTATTCCGGGTTCAAGATACTGCATTAGCAATATAGCACAATGCTTAATTGGCACTCCAATTAGGCACTGTGCTATAAAACTTTCTTTTTTCAATTAAGCATTGCCTACTTGGCACTCTAACTTTACAAATATTTTTTTTCAAAATAAAATTTTATTTTTTTAGTTTTAAATAAATGCATGTCAATTTGGCATTGCTAATGTGGCACAGTACCTAATTGGCATTCCAATTTTTTTAATATAAAAATTGGCATAATTGACCTTTAAAACAATGGTGGTTAGAAATAGACTGAAAATTTGATTTATTCCCTTCTTGTAAAGTCATATTCCAAAATATTCCACATGGATTTTTCATCCAAAAGCTGACTTAATTAGTTATGCTACGATACAAGTACACATCAACCTCAAGATTCGTGAATTAGGAGTACGTCCATTGTGCAAGTAGATATTTGATAATTATTAGTACAACCTGACAAAATATAATATTTTTACGACCCACGAAGATAATTTGTGTCAATAATTTAGACACGAGAAATACTAGATGTTCACATATATAATTTATATATGACCTGAACATATAAATTACAAACTCAAGTAGATAGGAAAGCAATACAAAATATCAACGTAAAGAAAAAAGAGCCACTATTTACTTTTTTTTTAATCATATACATAAGAAAAGACATCAGTAAAAAAAAATCTAAAACTCATTAATCGGGACATATTTTATGGGAATATTATTTCACTTTTATAATGTTGTGTGAACTTAAACTATCGTTCTAAACATTATCTAATATATTATCTTCCGACCATATTATGAACATGAAAATTAAGAATTATGTAATGTCGTGGTCATTCATAGTCATCCCTACAGTAAGATTGAAAATGAGTTGTTGAAGATGACTCAAATATATAACTATGAATAGGAGATGCAAAAACTTTTAAGTGTGACAGTGAAATTTAGTTTTGCTTTTTGAGACAATACACCCAACAATGAGGGTGATGGTGATGGTGACACTAACTAGCTCCAATAATTTATGCTTAGAGGCAATAAAAATAATTATATATAATTGGTGGATAACAGTTTATGTCCATTAGTTAATTAAATAGTGGATAAGCACACACTAAACATTTCTGACTTTGAATATCGACTCAGTAAGGAGGACAGGCATACATATTTAATTAGCGAGGTACAAAATTTATATTTTAAGGATCAGATACATACTACTATTATTTGCAAAAGTAACTAATTAACTACAACCATTTTACACAACAGTGAAGATTTTGATTTATTGATCACACAAATTCTTAAAAAAGTGTATAATTATATCATAGTCATTTACCAAATTAATTACAAAATTTGCACGTGTTTAGCATTGGAAATAGAAGGCTAAATTATAACAAACACTAAATTCACAATCCAAATTAATTCATGTGACAGTTATCAACATTAGACATTAGCTAGCATGCGCTTGCAAATATTTTCAGATAATGATTTTGATTTTGACCTTATAATTGAATTGAATTATCCCACGTAAAAATTGCATGCTCCCACGTTGAAGTTAATTTAATTTTTAAGTTACATTTCATGGTTTTGATTAACTAACATAGAAGTAATTAAATCAACATAAAATTCGAGCAATGCTACTAGTCATAGACACATGTTTAACGATAAAATTACATTCATTTAAGATGTCAAAATCCTAAAAAATGAAACCAATGCTCGGTACGTATACTCCTCTCCTAATGATGAATTATTGTATGATTCCATTTGTATCATATTGTTAGATAGCTCGTTTACCTTACTGTCAATGATCATATATTGCTTTTGCATTTTTCTTCCTTAACTATTCTTCACTGAACTGTCGTTATTCATTTTCTACACTCTGTCTATGTGGTAGTTGCGTTTAGAACCTCTTGTTTTGAGCTATCCTCTTTAGAATTCGATCATGTTTAATGTCGTGTAGACAATAAAATTACAGAATGCATCTCGACACATCATATAAGCATAACTCAATGAATATAAATCGTATATCTTAAGAGAAATAATAAAATAATTAAGAATCTATATATATATAAAAGCAAGGTTTTTTCCCGCCTTTGCACACATTTTTCTTAATTTTTTAATTCATTTTTTTATTCCAACTCATCAAGTTTTCCCTCCAATGCACTTAATTAAGTTTTTAATTCATTATTTAATTACCTTATTTCATCATTATCCTTAAATGGCCATAATTATCCTACCATAATAATTATCTATATTCTATAATTCTATATCTATATTCTATATCCATATCCATAAAAAATTATTTATATTGTTTTTTATTTATTCTTAATTCTTAATTCTCATAACTCATTTTTAGGGGTTAATAAATATTGATTAATCAAGAAATAGATTTTGCTCGATTTGCCTCAATCCTCAAGACTGATTAAAAAATTATTTATATTCACATTTTTTATTTATTCTGATTTTTTATTAAATTAAATTAAATTAAATATTAATAATTAATTGATAAAATTTGCCCCCTTGAGACATTTTTTTATTTTATTTAATTCTTTTTTTCGTAAATTGCAATCCCAATAATTTTTCAATTAATATTTTCCCAAGAAGCCTATTGATGGCATAATCTATGTTTATTTCTCGCTCAAACTTGCATTTTTCAAAATAAAAAAATATTATTTTATTGTTAATCTATATATATATAATACCAGAGTATTTCATCCTATTTTTAATTCATTTTTTAATATTTTCTCGCCTAAAATCAAGGCTTTTTTGGTCTTTTTCTTTTTTCTTTTTTAATATTATTATTACCAAAACAAAATTATAAATCTTCGAAAATTTTACACATGAAAATCTCCTAAAATAATATAGTTTCCATATTTAATGGGATTTCTACAACTTTCTTTACCAATCCTATTCTATCTAAATATTCTCTCTCTCTCCCTCTCTTTTTTTCCATTTTCTAACAATAAATTTAAATTAAAAAATAAAAATTATTACTTTATTTTATTTGACTTAACAAGAGCTTTAAAACGAGTATAGTATTAATATATAAATTTTTAAAAATAAAAATTTAAAAATTTAAAAATTTAAAATTTAATGCAAATATATAAAATTAGTTTCCTATATAAATATAAATTGATATTAATATAGATTAATAAGATAAAAAATTTTTGAAAATCTATATATATATATATATATGCATCTTTTTTTTCCACTTAAACACATTATTTTCTCTAACTTTTACTCACTTTTTTATTCCAGATCATTTTTACCCTATGAATTTGACCTAATATATATATATATATATATATATATTAATAATTCATTTATTTTTTAAATTAATTATTTAATCAGTTAATTATAGTTTCCACCCATGTCCTTTATAATTTTTTTGCCACTTAATATACTATCGTTTTAGTCAATATAATTAGCATTTCTAATACAATGAGATATAATTAATGTTCTTCATATTTGCCTATTTTAGATAGTTATCAATATTACAATTATGTAAATATTTTAATTTATATTGATCATTAAAATGAAATTTCCAACAAACATTCAAGATTTGACAATTGGAACTTCACATTAATGTATGAAAATTTAATCGTTTGATTTTATAAAATAGTTTTTTTTGAAAATTTTTAAATAATCCGATGGGTAATTATATTGCCACAACACATTTTTATTGATAATTTACATTATATTTATTTTAAATATTCCCAATGTTTACATCTTAATGTAATTACAACCTTAATTTTTTTCCCATCAATACTGATTATTTTTAATCTTTAGCTAATTATAAATTTGAGCTATAATGATCGTTTTTTGTCTCAAAGCTTTCCAATCAATATTGATTATTTTTAATCTTTAACTAATTATAACTTTTTTCCTATCAAGATCGTTTTTATCAAAAAATTTTATTTATTTAAACGTCAAATTACTTATTTATTCATCATACTTTTAAATATTGTGAAATATAATGGACATAAAATGTGAATATTTCTTTTAATTTAAATATCTCTAATAAAATATCAAATATAAATTAATATTTACATACAAAGTAAGTTAATTACTAAAAATTATTAATCATGCATTTTGAGGACATAATTGTTATCATAAACAAAATTAAGACTTTTTCAAACAATTAAATTATGGTGTACTTAATATATTTTATAGCGTGAATATAATTAGTCTTATTCGAGTTATTCAGTAATTTTTTGTATCTTAGATTATATAACATAATTATACTACTTACACACTACTTGATTAATTGTACTTAATTATTATTAGATTATATATCAATTATAATAAGGTTCAAATTATTACAATACTCAGATATTATTTTTTAGTTCCAAAGAAGATAATTTTTCTTGATAGCATCTTATATCATGATAATCAATAAGAGCCAAAGAAGTATTTTTATTTAAGGAACATTTATTAAATACACCTTGTGTTTTAGTGTATTTACAATTTACCTAACATGTTTTAAGATATTATTATATTTACACAGTGCATTTCATTAAGTCTTAACAAAACACATCTTATGTTGAACAAAAATTAGAAAAAAATTACTTACTAAAATGAAATTATCCCTTTTCGAGACTGATAAGTTAGACCACGTATATTTTAGTATGTAACACTTTACATATCATTATTCTTCAAAATATTAATTAAAACTTATTTTATGAAAAAAAAAATTTTCTTACTTTTATTCTAAAACATTTTTCAAGTTAACTATATATTATATATAGAATATGAGAAGTAAATTGAAAATAAGGAATCGTCTTCCTCATTGTTGTGATCAGTTCTACCACCGCTACTACAATCAATTGCAATTTTTATAAGAAATAATTTCACTTAATTTTAATGTTTTCCTTTTTAAAGAGATAAATATGTAAATTAAAAAATTAAAAAAGGAAAAAACTGAGTTGCAAAATATTACTAAATATCGTGTATTATAATACTTGACATTTTCTTATTCATTGAATAAAAATTATTTATGAAACGTTAAAAATAAATTAATATTTCTGTAATGTTATACATTTGAATAATTTTTAACGGGATTGATTTATCGCCTCTCCGAGTAGTATTATAAGAATCGGGAACAAACATTTTATTTCTTTTTTTTTGTGAAAGTAAAAAAATAGTTGGTCAAGTATGATGGAAAATCATACCTTGAGGAAAAAATATATTTTTCCTTTATTACTCAATTAAGTGCAATGATACTATCAAGTATATTGGTGTGAAATATTTGTTTTCATGAACGCCATGAGACATTATAATTGCAATATTTCTATTTATTCTTGACTCTATTATTACAATTAATTGTGCACATCATACTTACATTAATTGAGTTGTATTAATTAAATTGACGAATGTTAGAAATTTTAATTTAATGGTCTAATTTTAGTGATAAGTAAATAAATATTTCAATTACACATTTAATGAATAAAGATTAAATAAGTTGATACGTAAATAAATACCTAAATTACTTATTTTATAAATTACGCATTTAATAAATACTTGGCTATCGACCCAATCAAAGATTCAAATTATGCGATTCAATTGGAATTTCTTAATTGTCTCTCGACTATATTAAATATCTATTTAGGATTCTATTTTTTAAATAAATATTAAGAATCTCAACTACTTCAAATTATTCATTTTATAACAATTTTTATCTGTTTAGATTTTATTCAATTTTTAAAGATCATCGATTAACTCTTCTTTTTTAATTATGAATAATATATATTTCAAGTCATTTGTCTCATTCAAATTAATTTATCTCATTCAAATTAATTTAAATTTGATTATAGCATTAAATATGGTAAAAAAATATGATTAAATATCAATGATTTTTTTTATCAACCACATTAAGAAACCTATATAATTTAAATTATTTAAATAAACATCTAAATTGATGAGTTTAAAAAAAATGATATTAATATGCTGAATAGATTAAATTGGTGCGTTTATGTCGAATATATTAATATACATGTTTACTATGTTTAGAAGGTATTTATTGAAATAGATGTCATTAATACACGTTTAAACAATATAAATAAAAATCTTTGATTAAACGATCATGATAGAACATGGATGGGGATGAGCATTTTTTAGCAGAATGGGGACGGGGAATGAGAGTCTTCATCATGTTGCAATTCTTATAATATCCTCGCTCAAATTCGATTAAATGAAAGTGGGTGGGGGTTTAGGTAAATCTTTCCTAGTGGTGGTAGAAATAGGGTATTGGGATCAGTACCCGCTATATTATCATTTCTATAATATAAATATATATTGGTTATATTTCATAATTAAATTCCAAAATTTTATTATTCATATATTCATTGTCAGTACCGTACATCACACGAATATGTAATTAATATTTCTCGAAATTTGGAGTTGTATATAATAGAATATAGAATAATTTTAAAAAAACCATATGCTTTAAGAAAATTGATAGAGTTTTTTTTATTATATTTATGTTGACAACTATAGTATTTAATTTTATTAATTTAATTTTATGTTTATACATATTTAATAGATTTAATTTTACCATAAGTAAAATATGATATATTAACACAATCTCTATCACTAATTATCATCTCATATATAATGCACGGGTGTAAATGCTATGTAAGAGTACGGTACAAATTGATAACTAATTATAAATTAATTATTCCATTAATATTTATCAAAATTATTATTTATTAAAAAACTAATTACATAAAATGCACGGATGTAAATGTTGGGTAAGAACACGGTAAAAAATATTAATCTTTTGATTTTATAATATTAATATCAGTATGATTTACTAATATTTTAAATATATCACCTCGTGCAACGCACGGGTAAAATATACTAGTTTAGTCAAATGCGAGGCTTGAAACACATTAATTTAAATGAAGACCCTTAATCAGGGGGGTAATAATGAATTAAATAATTAAATATTATATATCGTTTAATAATAATTTTAATAAATTCATGTAAGTAGACAACAAATCAGCCATATTTTCCGGATATTTCGCTGAAAAATCACGTGTAAATGTCACAATTTTGTTTGTGTGTCAGTACAATGAGCGTGCGCGAGCGGCACTCCACACGTGTCCGCCACTGGCTGGACATTGAACATTGGCACGTGTGACATTGATCCCAGAAAGAGGAAATTTGACTTTGACTAATTTCACAACCCCACCCACACGTGAGGTATATCTGCCCTGTTTCCTTGTCGGGCCTTGGCCCATTTGGTTTGGCCCAGCTTGTTTGGGGTCCAAGTTATCATGTCATAAACAGTGCAAGTGTAGTGTATCCAATAGTTCTCCATGGCAGGTTGTGCTTAAATAATTCCAAAGATTAATTATTAGGTATACGTTTGAAATCGACGCTTTTAAGCAATATATAGTAAATATAGCATTTCTTTATTGGATAATAAAGAACAGCAATATACATTTGTTGAGCAAAACTTTTACAGTTTTCCTTTTTTTTTTTTTAATAATAATTTTCTGTAAGAGTTTAACAAGAAAGTCTTTTTGGTCTAACTTCCGCTAATAAATTTTCTTCCACACATCGATTCAAATAGGTTAATACTCCATAGTAAATTTTTAGCATATTTAGAAAAGTAGGCTCCTTTTTTTTCATTTCAATTTTAAATTTATTTTTAATGTCGAGGGAGAAAATAAGGATACATTTTTGGGTTTTTAGCATTTTAGCGTACTTTCACTTAAACCGTTCAAAAAAAAGATAATTTTGAGTTTTCTTTACAAATTTTCAATCCTTTGAAAAATCAAAAGTTGAAAACAACAACGAGAATGATCGTGCAACTTTTGAATTTTTAAAATGGGCAAAACAACAAGTCAAGAAAAATAATTTAAAGCCACATAATTGACAATAGTTTGGCAGTGTTAGTTAAAGATTGATAAGGATTGGAGTTGCAAGCTAACGTATACGTGTGTATAAATATTTGCAGCATGTCTCATATGAGGTTTAATTTTATACATTATGCAAAGATTCTTCATTGCACAACTAGAGTTGAAATTATTTAATGATTAGCTTTAGAAATAGTTATTATTATCCAATTGAGAAGTTGATTGTCTATGTCCTCCCAACATGGAGCATCCAACAAGTTTTCGGTATTACTTTGAATATGCTATGCGTGTAGTGGGAAAACAAACCAACAATAAAATTATTACAAATTTGGTGATTTGGTAAAGCCGTATAAGATAAAACAAATGAGGAATTAAAACACAATTTGATAATAAGTCACAAAGAAGCAAACGTATTTGATTTTACTAGTCATTTCCTCCTGAAAACATATAATCGGACATTACGTGTAAATTACAGTTTACCCCTCATTTATCCAACTCTTTGACCTATTTTTACATTCATTTATTCTATATTAATTAATAAGAGACTCAAAATAGTAAAAATAAATAAGATATTTTGCTTTTATTTCTCTCTTGACGTTGTGCGTTCTACTTAATTCTCCAAATGTCTTAGTACAATTTAATACTTGTTTATACCATAAATTACAAAAAGATACATATATTTTCTTTTGCGTGTGTGTGTGTGTGTGTGTTGACGAGGGAGCAATAGTTGACACAAGAATAGTTGAAGTACTGGCATGAAAACTACTTTTGTCAATGTTTATAATGAGTCTTCCTTCTCTAGACTTAAGGCATTAGAATTTGGCAGATAAAATGTAGTTATCAAACCTAAAGCTGCACGATTCATCACTGGAAATTACCTGGAACATTAAATTCTATAATAATATTCAATTATTGTTTCCTATAAAATGTTTAAGAATTCTTAGTGGCAACAAATTAAGCCCACAAAAACTCATAATTATTATTTTTTAAAAATATTAAAAGTGTCTGTGAAGCTAACCATTTAAGCAATTAAAGAAGAAATGTGACTATGAAAATGTAAGTAAGTGATGACAACATCCGAACTTTTAACTAAAATACATTAGTTTTAAGTATCATGTAATAAAAAATTGTATACAAGTCTAAATCCGTAAGTGGATAGACAACAAGAACCATGGAAGATAATGTTGATTATTTTTGCATGATGGAGGCAATGACTAAAGTTTGGGGACGTGAAATATAAAACATTAAATCCAGGCGAATCCCCTTGCAATCTAGTAATAATTTCTTTGTCTAGGTTTACTTTTCAACCACCTCTGAAATTGACCAAATTAGTTCTTTAATTTATACAAAAAATTATTTTATTCATTTATAAAAAACTAACTTTTACTTTCACAATTAATACAGCTATTAAATATGTAAATAATAATTAACATTAATTTTTTGGATTTGTCGTTAGAATTTGAAATTTTACCTAACATGTTTGCGTGCTAATAATTGAATTGGCGATCACAGATGTATTGTAAATAATTGGTAATCATTTTTAATGTGTACCTAAAAACAAAAATCGAGATTTTAATAAACGATAGAAGTTTGATATTTTGCAGTAACGAGTAATCAACACAAGCTCCAAAGACTGCTAGCAACTCATAAGAGCTTGCTAATAGGTGGGAGAGTGGCTGAACAAATCGAGCTCCATATTTACCATAGCACATAATATATTTACCATTTATTTATATAAACATATTAATATATGTTAATAATGAGAAATAAAAGCGGGGAAAAAATAAAAATCCAGGCCAAAAAGAGCACTTAAAAAGGAACATCTTATTCAAATTAAGCTAGGAAAAATATCATGTATTAACTCAACTTTTTCAATTAAGGTCCCTGAAATTACATCAAAAGCTGTTGGGCGTAGAGAGCAGCAGTATGAGCAAGATAGTCAGAAAATCAATTTGTATATTTTCAGAAGACTCTAAATTTCTCTCACAGATAGATAGGAGCCATAACAAGGGTTATGGTAGCAAGCATTTTAATAAGTACATGAAGTGATGGTCCAGCAGTATCTTTGAAAGGATCTCCCACCCTGCAAAATTCATAATGATCATAAATAGATCAATTTTTTATTCTTGAACGTGTAGTTCAGAAAGCAAATGTTCAGGGAAAAAAAAGGGTAATCTCTTCGTCACAATATGCTGAGTTCTATGAACGATTGCTGTTCCCATGCATAGTAATATCATGCAATATGGGAAGTGTGATAATTAGCCTTAGAAGTGGAGTAGCAAACCATTCACAGTGGTAGTATATACTCCCGATCTGGTGCAAGTTGCTTGCACTAGATCTTGCGAAAGCAGCCGATGTAGCGCAATTTGAATCATACTGCTTGCACCAGATCTCACGCAAATAGCTTGTACCAGATAGGGAGTGAGTGTACGTTTGGTTATACTTTTATTTTACTAAAACTAGCTTCTTCGATTGAATAATGGTGGGGACAGAAAGATATATGGATAATAATCAGTGATTTGTAATGTGTGGTTCATATGTAAAGTTTGATTTTGATTGAATATAAAAAATTCATTTTTCACTAGAAAAAAGTAAAAATGAATACAGGCTTATTAATGCATGCCAAAACTTACGTGTCACCAGTAACTGCTGCTTTGTGGGCGTCGCTGCCTTTTCCACCGAGAGCGCCTGTTTCAATGTACTTCTTTGCATTATCCCAGGCTCCTCCGGCAGTGTTGAGGAAAAGAGCCATGAGAATGCCGGAAACAGTGGCGAACATTAGCATGGCCGCCACCACTTTGGCCCCGAGCAACGGATGCCCTGTGTAATGTCCCAGCACCCGAAACACAAAACCTGCAAAATGACATGGGCATGTTCCTTGAGCTATATTTGAAATGAAGCAAGAATTACAGCCAATGGTACGTTTTATGCACAGCATAATCAGTAATCAGGAACTAAGATGTTGACTAATAACTCACCAACAACAATAGGAGATATGATAGCCAATGCCCCAGGCTTTATCATCTCTCTCAATGAAGCAGATGCCACAATAGATACACATCGACCATAATCAGGTTTCTCCTTGTATTCCTGTCAGGAAATGAAAATAATACATCACTGAGATTCAAGATCCGTTATACAGATTAAAGAATAAAGCATGGCAAAAATGTTTATGATACAAACCATGATGCCTGGCCTCTCAATGAACTGTCTTCTTACTTCATTAACAACCTCCTGAGCAGTTCGACCCACCGCAGAACAAGCCCATGCACTAAAAAGAAATATAAGCATTGAGCCCAGTAGTCCGCCAACAAACACTTCAGGAATGGCGATGTCAACCTGATCAGATAATACGCTGGAGAAATATGAGTAAAACATGAAAAAACTCAGAAAAAAAAATGTTACAAAAATGAAATAATTAAAGTTAGAAGCTACAGATAACAAAAAGCCCACCTGATTAAAGGACACACTTGCAAATGCAGCTACTTCATCCATATAAGCACTAAATAGAAGAAAAGATGCAAGCGCAGCAGATCCAATGGCAAATCCCTTGGTAGTAGCTTTTGTAGTATTTCCAACAGCGTCAAGAACATCAGTGATCTCTCGGACACTTTCAGGCTGCAAGTAGTAATCAAATTTAAAACAAAACTGCCACCGCTAAAAGCTAGGCTTCTGGATTGGCCATAGCCAAGTAACTTAAAAATTACCTGCTGACTCATTTCAACAATCCCACCTGCATTATCAGCAATTGGGCCAAACATGTCCATGGTCAGCACATATGCTGCTGTACTGAGCATTCCCATAGTTGCGACAGCTGTCCCAAACAACCCACCAGTTGGGTTTCCAGATTCATCCACTAACCCAGAAGTGTGACCCAGCCAGTACGCCGAAACAATTGCTACACTTATCACGAGGACGGGAAGAGCAGTCGATTCCAGACCCAAACTAACGCCAGCAATTATATTTGTTCCATGCCCAGTGGAACTAGAAAGAGCTAAAGTGCGTACAGGTTCATGTTTGTAGTCAGTGTAATACTTTGTAATCCAGACAAATGCGTACGCAGTCATAATACCAACCAGGCCACATAAAGCGAAGTTCAGCCAGGCAGAAGGTGCTTGTTCAGTGTATAACATCCAGCGCGTAGACTGCAAAAGAATTAGCATCAAACTTCAGCTTTAGCAAGTCAATGATGCTTCAAAAGAATCAGACAGACGAACTCAAACGGAGGGTTAAAAAGGGAGAGGGAGAGATGAAGTGCAAATGAAGAAACACAATCCAGATTCTCAAGAAAGGTTAGGTTAATATGTTACAATAGTAGATAGAAATACTACCAAACCAAATGTCAGAACAGCTAAAACAATTGTGACAGAATATCCTTTTTGGAGAATTGCCATTGGATCCTCTGTAGCACCAAGAACTCCAGAGTCACGCGGTGTTCGAATAGAAAATATTCCAACAGAGGATATCACCAGATCAAATGAGTGAACAACTAGAGGAAACAAAATGAAGCCCGACGGATCTGCACGTATCAATAAAGATATAGGTAAACTAAAATCCGCGCAGGAGAGAAACAAGTAAAATTATCATCAGGTGGGTCACACTCGTTCATTAGTTATATAGCCAGGACAACCTACTATAAATTTTAAAAATAAAGACCAGAAAATGAACACAAAAGCCATAGAGGGTGGTAAAAAAATGAAAAAGAAAAAAAACGTGGTGAGGGAGACACGACGGTGCATGATAGCAACAAAATCACAGCAACGGATACAAGTAAATGGCTTTGCAAGGAAGGAACAAAAGGCTGGAACAATTTTTTTTGTGAAAATTAATTATTATCCAATGAGAATAACAAATGCCAAAAATCATGCCTTTCCTAACTTCTGTTTAAATGACTTCCACATATATTAAGGTACAACCAGTAGTTAACCAATTCGGGACTTGCTCTTAGCTAATATTAATGCAACCACAGTGAAACATGATGTTGAGGATAGTAATTAAATAAACTAAATTGGAACCGATCTATCAGCTTAAGCTTTTAGATCAAATGATTCCATAACTTTAACATGGAATCGGAGCAGGTAGAGGTCCTGAGTTCAAATTTCATCGCCACCCATTTAAAATGAATTATGCACGTGTTAGGCTTTGTTTGGGAAAAATAAATCCCGCCTACACGTGAGGGGACAAGTTGAGGATAGTAATTAAATAATCTAAATTGTAACCGATCTATCAGCTTAAATTTTTAGATCAGATTGTTCCATAACTTTAACACATGAAATAAGCATGCTTATTTGCCAAGAACAGATACATTGAACACCAGGTTTGTTATGAAATAAGTTACAGATGATGGGGAAGAATCAGAATGTTTGAGACAGGTTCAGTTCCATACTGCACAAGTGTGATTCAAGTGATCCCAGGCAGAACCCAGCAACCAAAGGATTTTTGTGGATTTATATGCTCTATGGGCTGCAAAGGACATCACAAGATTTACATCTCCAATTATTGACAAAGCCTTTGTGGGAAGAGAAAATGTTTTTTCAAAAGAACATGCCCTTAAAAAGAAAGGAATGTTACGGAAAAACATGAAAAACAATGAGTTCGGCACACAATGAGTTTAATACAAATGATTGTAATGAAAGTTTTTTCGAACAAGCACTGAGTGACATTAAAACACACATCCTGTAAAAGGATGAATGTTTTGAGAAGACAAACGAAGCATCCGTGGATTCAATATTAAAATTGCCCAATATAGCCTTGCTGAAACTGATTGACATATCCACAGTTCTTCAAGTTCACTCTTCTCCTCATCCATTCCTAAATTGGCAGGACTAATTTGATTGTACATAGACACATTGCATATACAAATATGTGCATCCATTTACTACTTACAGTCCAATAAAATTGTCAGGTAGCCAAAAGGGATATACAGAAGGGGAAGAAGATTTTGAAAAAGCAAAAACGAAAAGAAAAATTGCTGTTCTCCACCTATGAAAGGTCTAAATTATTGACCTTCAAACTGGCTTTGGCAATCTCAAAAGATGTACCACCACTGGACTTCTATATATTAACCAAGAAAATATTTTTTTTTTTTAAATGATGACATTTCAACAGATTTTTCAGGACAGCATTTCAGCAACGAGTGTTTAGAAAATAAAAATAAAATAAAAACTTCGAGAATTTGGGCAAAGGTATATTTGGCATAGATGGGAAGACTTAAATATCTAGAATTTTTTATGCTTTGCAGTCTTGAACTATCTACAGTGCAAACTGCGCGAGAAGTCCTCTTTATGTCCACAAACATTGACAACAAAAAATTAATTGCAATTTTCTTTCCACCTTTTCCTTGATAGGAATTTTGAGTGAAATTTAAAAATCTTATCAAAAAAAATTCAAAACCCTCAGCATATTCAAGTGTGACAAAGGAAATGATAATCTTAATTCTTTCTCCATGTCAAACTAATGTCATGGCTCACTTTTTTCTTCAAAGTTCAAAGTGGTAATAGAAATATAGCTCGAAATTCTACCATTTGGAAGTTGAACTAATTGAATTAAAAAGATTCTGAACCATTTTTTTTGAAACACAAGACGGAAAAGCATGACGGTGCATTTTGGTTGCCTATATTTTCCATGGCAAATTCCTATTTCCTACCCAGCCATCAAACACATTTCAAATTTAATGGAATTGGAATTCCATATTAAGCCAAATTTGTATACATAATCCTTGAAATCAAGGAATTTGAATCCCCATGGGGTGATCGGAATTCTATGGAATTGAGATTCCTTTTCCACCTCCAACAAAACACATCCTAACAGAGTTTACACAACTTCAGGGATAAACAAAGCATAAAAATGATAACATAAGCTAATATTTACGAATCTAAATATGCAATGCATCCCATCCCTCATGAGCACAAGTTTGAGAAAGAGGATCGCTGACCATACAACCATGTTCTGCACATAAAAATCAATTATAAATATTTCCAGAAAACTCATGCCTTCGATTTTGCAGCGCTGCGCCATTGTTCCACCTAATATCATTGCACTGATTATTTCTGCGGCAATACTTTCAAACAAATCAGCACCCCTAGCTGCACAGTCACCAACATTGTCTCCAACCTTTAACATAGCAGAAAATTAAATTAGAACGCGTGGAAAGAAAGTAGAGAGGAAACCATAATGCAAGATATATAATAATAGCCATGAGCCAGATAAAATGAGTATAAGATGAGTTAACAACTTTCCCATCATCTGGCAAAAGAATTTTATAAATGTGTTTCTGTTAATACACTTTCTGCGAAGGATTGTGTGGTTGAAGTTTGACAAAAATTACTGTCCAGTTATATAGTGTTGTTGAAATTGACTAGTCGTAAGCACATGCGTTGCACGTGTTACGTAAAAGATGGATGTTGTGGTTGTTTTAAAATACTACTAATACTTTTTATGAAGTCAAGACTGATAAATAAAACCCAAATTAATAAAAATAATTTAAATAAGTAAACACCAAATAAAGTAGGGATTTTGATATAAAAATAAACGTATTAAAATAAATCTTAGTGACTAAATTGATAATTACAAATACAATTTGGACTTAATTTAATGAAGCATAAGAGACTGAGTTTTTTATGGAAAATACAAAACATGAAAACTAACTTTTACTTGTCATTTTTGAGGCCTACGAAAAATCATACGTTCATCATTGGCTCTTGAAAGTGAGGTCGTAATATTACACTTCAAATTGAGACTTTGATTTAATGTAACATCTATATTGCATAATTTTCGCTTAACTATAATGTCAATTTTTCCAAAAGAAAAACATGAGAGCGAGAGTTAAAGAAAAATAAATAAATAAATAAATGAGGAAAAGAAAAGAAAATCAAATGAAAATGATGTTTTTTTTTTCAATTAATGAGTTAAAGACAGAGTAATAATAAAACATATATAGGGGTAAAATAGGGCAATCAAAAGTTTTGAATCATCCACCCTTTTATATATTAGTGATGTTCACCGTACAATTTCCAAACATGCTTATACTCAAAAAATCATATATGATCTCAGTAGCAATTCAGCATATTCTCCACAAACATGCAAGCAACACTGTCCTGCAAAATGTCCTTAACAAAGAAGTTACAAGCGAAGATTTTATACCAAATCTGCAATGACTGCAGGATTGCGAGGATCATCTTCAGGAATTCCCTGCTCTACTTTTCCAACAAGATCAGCTCCAACATCCGCTGCTTTAGTATAAATTCCACCACCCAATTGAGCAAAAAGGGCAACAAATGAAGCTCCAAAACCATATCCGACAAGAAGAAGAGGCACTGGGAGAGAAATCTAAGAGTCAAACTGTGGACATTAAAAGTTTGGAAATCCAAGAACATTAAACGAAGCATCTATATCAACTTATGCCAAAAGCATAAGATAAGCATTGAAGACTTACAGTCGGTAACCTTCATTGCACCTGGTGAATCTACACCCAACCAGACATAAAATGTGGCATAAAGTATAGCAATGCCGACAACAGCCATACCAACAACTACCAGAGCAGAGAAACCACCAGCACGAACAGCTATCTACAAGAGAATTATGACAGTTCAAATCAGCCTGAGTTCAGTAGGAACCAAAGTATAAAAGAAGAGTGTGTGTGTGTGTGTATATATATATATATGGAGAATAAACAAAAAGAAAGAAAACCTGCAATGCCTCCCTTGCTGATCGCCTTGCAGCACTTGAAACTCTTACATTTGCACGAACAGATACCCACATCCCCACATAACCAGCAATACCAGAACAGACGGCCCCAAGAAGAAACGCAGCTACCGTAATGTATGCAGATGTTGACCTGCATCAGGATTCAATATAACCAAATTAACCATTTATATTTATGAACCTTATTTAAATAACAAGTCGAAAACAATGCCCAAGTTTGAAATCATTCTATCCTCACCTCCCTACGCCAGAAGCTTCTTGCTGAGGCGTTGTACTCCGAAGCAGGTATATGCTGAGGATCACTAATCCTAGTAGAACAGCCATCTTTGAAATAGTTCCATACTGGGTTCTAAAGAAACCTTCTGCGCCATCACGTATAGCATCTGATATCTAGCAAGTAAAATGATAAGCTCAAGACCTCCGAAATTTCCCCAAAAAAGAGAAGGAAAACAAAATAAATTATAAAAAAATAAAAAATAAAAGAAGGCAGAGCCAAGAAGAAATGAAATGAAAATGGAAACTTTAAGATGATGTTAAAAAAGGTTTCTTGTCGCAAGTTAGATTTAAAATTGACACTCATAAAACAAGTACAGATACTAATTTATGGAGAATGACCACAGACAAAGCCCGTCATCTACAAACTAATGGGCACCAAGCAACAAGGGAAACCAGAGAAGGCCTCCGTCAGCCAGTCTGCCGATGGCAATGGTCAAGAAACTGAATTACACTCAACCACCCATCATGAATCATATCTCATCTATGAAGCAGAAAAGTAGAAGTTCTTTATTTCAGTATCCACAATACAGCATCACTATCATAGTACACGAAAGCATTAGTTTGTGGTTAGTAAAAGGAAGCAGAAAGATAAGAGTTTTCTCGGACACATAGGAGACTAAAAGGTAATATTTCTGTAGGAGAATGTAAGGGCCATTCTATATTTCACTGCATCTGTGTGAGGATTCCTATTGCCAACATGGATGGATCACTCCTTAACCCATGTCAAAGGGTTCGCAAGATCGCTATAAGAACTAAAAGATTATGTTTCAATTTAATTTGAAAATCAGATGACCTTGGACAAAATTTCGGCTAACCTTTGATATTCTTTTCGAAGTGGTAAAATAAGCAGAAACTACATTTCGGAATTTGTATCCCCCAAAGGGAAACATGCACAGTAAATCAGAAACAGATGCTAGGAAAGTATTCAATTTCATTCATGACCATTTAAGAGAAATCAAGACTTATAACCAGCCAGCCTTCCAAATGCAACTTTGTAGAGGTAAATTTAATCAGCTGGCTGAGAACAATTATACCTCGGCCATCTCAGGAGGTCCCTCATCCTTCGTGAGGACCCACTTAGTAAGATGTATTGACAGGAGAAAACTGATGATGCAAACCGAGAAGACAAATACAATAATTGGTGAAGTCCTCGCACCGATGTAAAAGATAGCTCCAAATCCCAAGAGCAGCAGCACAAAAAGAATACGAACATTTATTCTCATGAGGAGGCGAAAGATCTGCACAAAGTAAGAAACAATCACAAATACTACAATGAGAAAGAAACTAAAGGCAGGCAGAAAAGACAAGAAAACAAATCAAGAACATTACAAGCACCGCATTTTTCAGAATACAATGTACAAGCAGGTATTTTACATCAAACGTCATGAGCTGAGCTCTTAACTTTTTTGTGACTTGACATGGATAGTAGCGCAACGAAAGGTTTTTTCACTTGGATATCATAATAGAATAATGGGTTTCCGTATAAAGAAATGGATCAAGAAACTAAGAAAATAAAATAGGTTGTCGAATTAACAATTTACTCACTAAATAACTAGTTATAAAGAATGATTCTCATAGGATCGGAAAACAGAATTCATGTCCAGGATCAGGTGTGAGTGTCATCTGAAAAATACACCGAAAAAGACTTGGCGAACTACTTTAATGCTGCCTGTCAATGTACCCATTATGACATTTTCGTGAGTCTAAACAGCAAGATCGAAAATTGAATTTTCATAAGTATAAAAACAATGACATGTTTGTCGAGGTATTCACAAATATGTATATGATGAGGATATTTATAAACCTGAGGATATTTATAAGCTGGAGCAGGAATAAAGTGTTTTAGGAAAATATTTGTAGATTAAATGTAGTTTCGAGAAATGTGCACAAGTTTAGCACATGCTTGTTGACCCAAACAACTAGGCAAATATATGTCAATGCAGGTTCTCGCTATATATTATAAACAAACAACCAATTAACTAATTCATCCCTAATTTTGAAAGTAACAGTACAACACTAAGGTTATAGAACTTAGAACACGTGATTTAACCGACGAACAATAAGGAGAAATGTACACTAGCATCATTGTGCCCTATTTCCATTTTCATCCACATAAGATTCATCATATCCACTACGTACAGCATTAAATACTCTAACCAGCATTTTGTCACCATAAATTGCATGTACATTTCTAACACGCGTCAAGTATTATTTGGGTCTATGGTAACATGCATTCTTTTCTTTTTCTTTTTTTGTTTTTTCAGGCCGTGCATTCCATTTTTAAATCAAAGTTTACATTTTCCTCCATAGACATTTGATATATTTCAACAAGAAATGCATGCACCAACAAGAAAAATATTTCAAGAAATCCTATTGAATAGAAATTTTAAGCTCAGTTCTAAAAAGCACGCTTAGGCGCTCGTTTAGGCATGCCAAAGCTTGAAGCTCGGGGTCAACGCTTCATCACGCCTTGCGCTTTATCACGCATTGACCTTGCTTTTACCACGCAATGTTGCGCTTAGGCTCAACGCGTGATCTCGACGCTTTTCCACACCTCGCGCTTTTGTAGAATACTAATTTTAAGAACCTTGACGGTTAGCGTAATAACATAAACAAATGCGTTGTTGAATCTCATCTAGTTAGCACAAGCCTCGGAGAATATAATACATTATTTTAAAACAAGAAAATCATGCAAAATAGTTAAGAGCAGAGCAATGCAGTGTGATTATACTACAATACTAGAATTGGAATTTTATGATCAAGCAAGGGACACTGTGCTGATACCCTACAACAGTAAAGCTGCAACTAGAACCTGTAATGAATAAATGGCAAGGAAAATGCAACTGCATATTTTCGAAAAGGAACTCATCCAGGAAGAGAGTAGACATACACACATTTCTGGTAAGAGGTAAAATCACATGTATAATGAGTGGTCACGCTCATAGTCACTAATCTGGAGATGATATAAGATTAAAATGCGCTTACCAAGGGGGTATTTGGTTTAGAGCGCATGTTGGGGAAGACTCTCTGCCTTTCTTGGTAAGCCCCCAAGTTACCACCCTCTATATCATCATCCATTGGAACAGATTGGAAGGAATTCACCCTCCGTGTTACTGGAAATGAGTTGAAGTCACCAACTAGGGGCAACTCGCCCCCCGAACTTGGTCGCTGTATTTTGAATTTGCAAATTAAACAATGACGATCAGAAACTAAGCTTCTAATGCCAAACAACACTAAATCTTATTCTTCAACTTTCACTGAAGAAGCTCGAAGAGTGATCGACTGCTCCTGAAAATACATACATATATCAGATCGAATTCATGATATAATGAACGAAGATGTCGAAAGATAAAAAAACGAAAATAGAACCCCCATCAACAAGTTCACAGAGGAAGCCTTGCTATCAGGAAAAGGAGATTACAAAAAACTCAATAGATCAAAATAATTACCAGATGATGAATAAAATGAAGTGCTAGGGTTTTGAAAATGGGAATTGAAAGATAGATAATTTGGGGATTTGATAACGGGAATTCTCGACAGACTCTACTCTTCTTCTGTTGAGGAAGACGATTCAAAACAAAATAAATTAGAAATGGGAAAATGTTGCTGGTTTTTGGAATGGGCCGTGTCGTTGGGCTTCTCGAGCAGTAGACTTCCTTCTCCGGTTCAGTGTCCTGCTGTCACTCTGTCACTACTCGTCATCGTTCCAATTATGTACAGCCACGTTGACATTTGACTTATTTTCTAAGTTTTTATTTGCCACGTCATTTTTAAAAATGTCTTTCATCGTCGGATCACACACCACTTGACTGAAAAGCGTTTCGGTATAAATCCATTCTTTTTTAAACTTGGTTGGAGATGGCGATTGAGTGGGTTCTGATAGGGTGAATCTGACCCAGATTTACTCAACAGTTTTGCTCAAATTTTTGTTTTGATATCAATGTTACAAATAAACTTTGCAATCCTTTGATTTTACTAGTTTATAATACGTGTTTTGCACATGATATTATAACACGTGTGTTGCACCTATTTTTATCATATTGATAAAATATTGAGATCAATGTACCATTACAAAAAAATAAATAAATAAATAAATCATAATTTATGTTTCATAATTTATAACTCAAACAAATATTAAGCTATTCATAAAAGAAGACAAAAATAAATATAGGAGGAATTAGGTGGAAAATAATTCTTATTTTCAATGCTACATCTTATATTTAAATATACAAGCTTGCTATATTTACTCTTTGAACCTAATGTAATACATGAAAAATTAATTTATTTGTATTGCATTCATAGTTATTGTAAGAAACTAACATTAAAGAAGGCATCCAAATTTTGAAAATTTGTTTTACCTTACTTTTCTCCAACTCATATCCATCTATCATTAAAATCTCTAGTGATTCCCAAAATATCCCCTTTAAGAAAATTTATTGATTCATAGCTTAAGTCTCGTTGTATATTACACAAACAGATTAAAATATGAAAATATCAAATAAATTAGAGATACTATTAATATAAAAAAAAAGATTAAAATAAATTTTTGGGACTAAATTGATAAACTAAAAATATAATTTAGACTTAATTTAACAAAGCATCGGAGAATGAGTGTTTGATAGAAAAATGCAAAACATAAAAGCTAACTTTAACTCGTAGTTTTTGAGGCTTAGAAAAAATTATACATTCATAATTAACTCTTGAAAGTGAGCTCGTATTAAATTTAAGATTTTACATTCATACTACATATTTTTGTCACTTAACTATGACGTCAATTTTTTCAAAAGAAAGATAGGAGATGAGAGTTAAAGAATAGAAAAGAAAGATAAGAAAAATCAAATGAAAATTTTTTTCCAATTAATGAGTTAATGCATGAGGAATTATAAAATATATAAAAATAAAATAGAAAAATTAAAAGTTTCCAATAATCCACTATTTTATATATTAGTGATTATTCTTCAAATGTAATTTTGTCAATTGGTATTCAAAAAAATTAAAATATTGAAGCAAATGTTATTACTTTAGACTATAAAGTTCAGGAGAGAGACAAATGTGTAAGTGGGTAATACATTGGGCCCGGTTCATTTAGACCTTGTTCTTTTCACAATATTTTTGTTTACTCGAATTTTCGTATTGATATATGGTTGAGAATTAGAAAATATGTATTAAAAATATTAACAAATTGTCAAATCAATATTTGAGTTGTTGAAAATGATAAGAGAGAAAAAAGTATGTGTAAATCAATGAAATTTATTTTGTATAGAACAAGGCCTTAAACTTGCTAGGCCTTTCATTATTGGACCATTGCATTTGAACCATATTCAAAGCTTAGGATCTATTCCCAGTTCCATTTGGTCTTCAGCATTTTGTTTGACCCATATGATCTGAGCCATTGATGGTGGCATATATATATAGAACATGGGAGTTTGATAAATCATATTCTTAACCCCATCAGCCTCTCTCTAATCCTGAACCCTAATTTCCTCTATTCGCTTCCTTCATCTGAAATTCATCATTCTTTATAAATGTTTAGTATTTTTGAAGATTAGATTGTTGGATCTTAGTGACTGTTAGCAAACAATATCTAATTGTCCACTTGGTTTCATAAGGCTTGTTGGCGTTGTTCAATGTAATTTGGGAAAAATACTTGTAATCTTTTCTCTTGGTGGCTCTTAGTGGAATTTGATATCGTAATCCACATTTAGTAGACTCTCGACACAGAGTAGGCATCTACTGAATAGTGGGTCCTTTAGAACAAAACAAATTGTTATGTTCTAATCTTTATTTCTACAACTTTACTTGATATTTTCAATGAGTATTTATGGATTTTACATGACAATGGATATCAAAGCATTGTCTAGGGTTTTGATTTGTGTGAACCGATCATCAAACACACAGATTTAAGTGTTTAACTACTTTTTGAGGGTGTTCTTTGTTACCACCATCTAGGTGGTCATCTATTTATGAAGATTGTATGCAAATTTGGGCGTTCTAGTTCTCTAGGGTTTTCGCTGTGAAGTCTCAACAATCATTCGCTCGTGGTAAGATCCTTCTAACCCTAATTGCAAAATCATCCCTGAGTGTCAATGCCTCGTCTATCCAAGTCCCTTAAAGAGTTTTAGAATCTGGAGGGGCTACAACATGGGGTCTTGGGGTGATATACTCAACAATAGGGTTCTTGCATACTTGTTTTTAGCTTTCTGATTAGTATCTATATTTCCTAGACACTGGTCTTGTGCTTCCCTGCATACTTCTTGAAAACCTTTTAAAATGCATTTTTTTTTATTGTTTTTGTCTTAATTGTTCTTGCTTATTTGGCATATTGTGTATTGAGCGAGTCTAGTGAGTTTATTTGTGCATTCTTGTCCATTATTTGATCATAGAGCTACTGTAAGACTTGAAATTGATACTTAGTCTCGTTCCGGAGACTTTAGGAGTGATATATTTCTAGTGTTACCATGCAGTAGCGAGAGGGCTAGTAAGTGGATCGGCTGCTTCATGGCAGTAAGGGACAGTTACCACATTAAACACTAGAACTAGTTCTAGGCCTGGAAATATATCATTTTCACTAGAGACTTTAGTCTCTAATGCTAATAGATAATGGCAGTCCTTTTTGCAAGGTGTGCAATGGCCTAGAGCAAACAAGGGCTACTTAGTTCAGTGCAACTAGGAAGATTTGGCTGAACTCGCATGGAGTTCAATCTTTCTTAGACTTTTTGACACTGTACTCGAAAAGGTTGGAAAAGCTAACTATTGTAAAGCATTATGGGATAAGTTATAGAGCATTTACCTCACAAAGACCATGCCAAATAAATGCTATATTTTGAAACAATTTTTTGCCTTCAAGTTTGATAACTCTTTGAGTCTTGAAGAGAATATGGACAGATTTACCAAAGTTGTCACTGATTTAAAAATTGTGAAGAAAGTTGTCATCTAATCAGCAAGTAACAACACTCCTAACCTTTCTTGGTAATAAATATACGGATTTGAATAAAAGATAGTTTGTTGTTATGGTAAAAGGATCGGACACTTGATCAAAGATTCTTTTAAAATGATTTATGATTTGAAAGAGTTCACGAAACTAGAAAATGGGTACTTAACACCCGTTACTAATGCTACTCAAACTCCTGGAATGGTATATGTGATATTTTCCTCTCTTTCTAAACCATAATGGATAATTGACTCTGGGTTCTTTTTATATATGTCTTAGAAGGGACTAGTTTTCTAACTTTCTTGAGATTGATTGAGGTAACATGTGAAAAGTGTTCTCATACATTGGAGATATTTTGGGCCTAATCTGTTTAGGCTTATTGGGCCTTTTATTGCAAGACCATTTGCTGTTGGACCATCTTTACATGACCCAGGCTTAGGATCAGTGCTTAGCTCCATTTGATCTTCACCATTCGTTTGACCCATATGATCTATAGAGATTAAGGGTTCATTTTTCTACGGTTTGTTAGTTGTTCGATATAGTTTAATAAAAACACTGGCAATTTCTCGTGGTGTTTCTTAGTAGAATTTGAGACTGTAATTCACATTGAGTGAAGTCTCAATGCAAAGTAGGCATCTATCAAACTGTGTGGGTCCTTCAGGGAAATTGCTGTGTTATGATCTTTATTTATGCGGCTTTATTTGTTATTTTTGGTGAATACTTATAAATTTTTCACAACAACAAAGATAAGTTAATTGGTGAGTGAAAGAATATTGAGATATTTCATGTCTTATTTACTTAAATTAAATGCAAAAAATATTTTTAAATATTAAGCGAATCAGACCAAATCAGCCCCAATCAGATCCAACTTGAGATTCGCCTCGAATTGGATTGAGTTAGACTCCCACAATTTCGAAATCTGCGGATCGGGAGATCATAAAAAAATCGTTCCGTTCAAATTGGATATCTATCGAATTTGGATCATATCGGATTTTTTATGCCATCATAGTTTAGAGTATGTTCAGTTCACTGTCATCCGGCCTCACCATCCAATAGTGTACCAAGTCAGCTTCACTTTCTTTCCGCAGATTTTTCTCAATCAGTACTTTCAATAACTCACTCATTCATGTGTTCCTTTTTTTTTTTTGCTTTCAAGTTTTTCAATTTTCAATCATATATTAAAATTTGTTGTCAAAATCTTTCCAAGAAATCATTTTAAGTTTACAATAAATCAAAAATGGAGTAAATAAATAATTTCCAGATCAGGGGGTTAATTAGTGACTAAGAGTTCAACCCTTTATCGAAAAGATTCTAGGTTCGAATGCTCAACATCCCCTCCCAATCCAAAAAAAAAAAAAGTAAAAAATAAAAATAAATAAATAAATATTTTCAACCATATATTTACCCGAGTCATTACTTTCAGAAATTAAATATATATTTTTAAATTTAAAAATTATATTGGATAATTAAAGTTCCAATCCACTATTTCTTCCTTTAAAAGTTGCAACCCCCAACAAGATTAATTTTATAAATCTCTGTCAATTCTTAAATCAAAATATTATAATTAAATTATATTGCTATTGTCTATTAGTTTGCCTCGGATTCAAATCATGAGTTTTGACATACAATTTTAAATTATATTGCTTGATGCTATGAATAAAAAATAAATAAATAAAAAAAGAGAGAGAGCTGGAGGATACAATAAGATGACATTACAGTTTGGTTTTACAAATCACTACAAAGTAAATCTTCTTTTCTTATCGATTACATAAAGGAGAGGAAGGGAGATTTCAGAGAACCGGAGATTTCAAACGTCCCTATCATGGAGCTACAACCTCTTTGCTACTACTAAGTAAATCTTTTAACAAAAATTTAGTAAAATTTGTTAAAAAAGATAGAATATAAGGATTTTGTGTTATCCGCCACTAGGTTGTTGGTTTAACTAACAACCCTAATGTTATGGTTTGTATGTGTTTGAAAGATTCTAAAGTTAAGCATGCTAGATATTTTGCTAGAATCATATATAGATAGCTTCAATGGAATATTCTAGAGAGTTTTCTAATGTCGTCAATATTCTTACTTTTGTAGAGAAATTTAGACATTGATTCTATGTCGTTAAGTCAAAACGATCACTACTGTCAATTAAAACGAGGAAACACAATAAATAGAGGTCTGGTCATTAATTTGTCATCATCCAAGAAAATCTTATTAAAATAATATAGAAGTGTTTCTCGACAACTATTGCATTATACTACCCCAGTCTTAAGCATGCGCAAGTGAACCAAACCAACGCTTTGTTCGGGGCAATATGGGTCAATTTTTGGAATCAACGATGATATCTATGTTTATTACATGATCAAAAGTTCAGTAAAATTTATTAGAAGAACGAGTTTATGTATATTTGAAGAAAAATTAATTTGTTGGTTTCATAAGAGTTTATCTGTTAGTGCAACCATCGAGTCGCCAGTTAAACGGGCAACCCAACTCTCTGTCCAAATTCATAGGAATGGTTTCAGATAATTATATTTTTTATTTTTCAACTGCACATCTAAAAAATTATTTAAAAATTAATGATCTCTATCAAATGCGTCTCTTGTTGTTTTTTGAAATATTACAATTTTCTAATCTTAATAAAAAATGGTACCAAACAAATCGTGCTCAACTTGTCAAATCATGAAATTGGTGCACATATGAATTAGTGGCGTTATTGAAAATTACAGAACTCTGGGACCATCTTTTTGCAAAATCATAATTTGAGCAATTTCCTCCTCAAATTTTGGGAGATATTTTTGTTATTTCTTATCAATAAAAATCTAAATTCAGTTACTTAAATCTTTTGCTGCTATTTTCCTTTCGAGGGGGCAATTCTTTTGCTGCATTGGACTTTGATCCTTCGTTTTCTAATTTATTATATTATATAACTATTATACCTTCTAACTTCAAAATTTTAAAATTGCAAAAAAATTGGCGTTGTTGAACCGGTGTCTCCTCAAATTGGTTGGAACCCACCACCTAATATTTGAATATTATTATTATTATTATTATTATTATTATTATTATTATTATTATTATAGTGTTCTTCAATTTGCATTTTCCAATTTATAATGATCCGATAGCTATTATTTATAAATAAAATATAAAATTAAAAGTGTCATTATTATACTTATAATAATGGCGGGTATAAAAATTATTATTTTACTTGATGGAAACAAAGTATGACGCTCGATAATTATGTTACAATGTTTGTGCTTATAGTTATGTACAGATGGGTTAAAATTTAGAACTCATTCAACATAGATATTATTTATTTATTTTTCACTGCTTAAAGCATACTAAATAATAACATTAACTTTTGAACTTTTACATGCTTAAAAAAGAGTAAGGCTATAAGCATGTGTTGGCCAGAATGAAAGTGTAAACTATGTAAAACTAGATTTCACGTTTAGCCATTATTTAAATGAGGCCGAAACAAATTTTTTCGAGAAAAGATTTTCATCACTATTACTCTTGGGAAGCATATTATTATTTACATTTTTGATAGTTTTTATTTAATTTTTTAACAATATAATTTTTTTTCTTTAAAAAAAAAATCAGTTAGATGATTAGATAATCGCATCCAATATCGATTTTAGAAGATATTCTGTTAGCATAATAAATAGTTATATATAATGTCTTCAAGGGTATGTTAGTAAACAACCAAAAATCTCTCCCCTCACATCCCCTAAAACCTCTTTTCTACTCTCAAAATCCTTTCATACCACCATTAACACCCAAGTCATGGCTTCAACTCAAGAATATCACTTGCCAACTCTTCTAGTTCTTCTAGTCTTTCTTTCTCTTCCACTTTCTCACTCCTCATCCTCCATCCACGACCTCCTCGTCTCCAGAGGCTTGCCGGCGGGACTTTTTCCGAAGGACGTGAAATCTTACACATTCTCAGAATCTGGGTTTCTTCAAGTGTTTCTTGAAGGGCCATGTTTGACCAAGTTTGACACCATGGCTTTCTATGACAGGGTTGTGAGTGCAAATCTTTCTTATGGGTGTCTCACAGGAGTTGAAGGGCTTTCACAGGAAGAGCTTTTTCTATGGCTTCCAGTCAAAGAAATCATTGTCACTGATCCCACATCGGGTCTCATACTTTTTGACATTGGTGTTGCTCATAAACAGCTTTCACTTTCTCTGTTTGAAGATCCACCGCGTTGTAATTCAAAAAGTAAGCCGCTTTTTCTCTTTTATGTCTATCTAATGATCATATCTCGATATTCATCGTCACCACAAATTATAATTTTATTCAGAATAATGCTATGTAGCACCCGTCCACTTATTATTAATCGAGTATTCATGTTAAACGTGACATTTCGGTAATACTAATTTTTACTCGATGGTATTTAGATCTTTGAATTTTTGTTAATTTTTTATTTTTGGAATTGATATTGTGCATGCATTTTATGGCAATATTGCAGGTGGATTGAAGAAGAATGGCAGAAAAGAAAAGGGATTTGGACTTGGAGATCAAAGATAAATTTCGTAGCAGTCCTGTTTTGTAATCACTTTTTGCTTTATTAATTGTAGTATGTAGGACAGTGAAGATTTGGAATCTAATTTGGTAATTAGATCACAAATGCTAATCTTCCAACATTGTGTTTGTGCCTTTTTCTGTCTTTGTCCTTTTCCATTAGCTAACAACAAAGCAAAGGATCTCTTCTAATTATTTTCCTTGATTGTCACTAATTTTTTCTTTTATTATTTTTTTATCTAACCACTAACAAGTTTTGAGCGCATCGAGATCTTCTATCCCAATTCCCATTTCCTATGTTATCTCATTTAGTCAAAATAATCCACCAAATTGAACAAATTTACTTAATTGTATATGTGATATATTTTGATTAGATGTAATAACCCACAAGTCAATAATTAAGGCCGTGTATCTAAAATTTTGTCGAACATACTAACGGACATTGTTGAACATAACTCGTCGAAAAGTTCCAAACATCATTTCTCTCCAAGAAAAGTATAACATAGTAATACTACCATGGTCTCTACTCACCTGCAACATCGCGATATTTAAATTAATTTCATGCGACAAGCCCTTAATTTATCCATTCACTCGACACATGTTTTACGTAGACTTACTATGTAGGACGGAGAGTTAATTTATATGGGATAACCACTTTTTGTGGTTTTGTTCAAGACCCTAGTGGGGGCTGTACCCACGTAACGTGGCGCCCATACCCACGTCACGTGGCGCCCTCATAAGGCGTTACGTCTCCCCATAAATATTTTTTTTAATATCTACCTTAGGTTGTATGAATAATAAATAACTGCCCTTGATGGTGAGGGGAGCCCGATAAGACCCACACGAAATTTTTTTTTGGGCGTGGGATGGCACCCATGTGGGTACCCGCTCATTCCTCCCATTTTATGTGCTATGTAAAAGTCGTTAATTTACTTTTCAAAAAAAAAAAAAAGGTCGTTAATTTTTGAGTCAGTATGTTGATTCGATAAATTAATGTCACAGAGTTTTATGTGTAATTGAGAGCTCTTGAGGAACATTCATTGATCATTGGTTGTTCTATTTGGGATCTTGGGGATCGTGTATAGACAACAGAATGCAGACATGCACACAGCCATACGAGGCCACATAATGAAAATCACCTGATGGAAGGGTCCACTCTTCACGGGAGTGATCCGTTGATGGATTCTAGTCTCTCGCTACTTTGACGAAATCTTCTGCACAAAATAACGGAAATTCTACACGTAGATTCAAAACTTTCACGTGAATGTTTAATTTTGTATTTTTCGGAAGATTTTTTGTTTTCATTGCGCAAATAAGGTATTTCCTCAAACATAAATTGTCTCAGCAAAGTACCATCGATCCTCAAGCTGCAGTTTTCTGGATATTTGCGATCAGTTTCAATGGACAGGAGATCTCTTCAGAGATGGTCCTGGGCCTAAGGAGCTACTTAGAGTCCATAAAATATAAGAGTCCCAAATTTTAAGTTTGTAATAATCAAAATACTAAAAGAAGTAATTTCTTAATATTTTATGCTATCATTATTTATAGCATGACAAAATTATAAAGATCGGTCAATAAGGCCTTATCATGTTGGTTAGGAAGACAAATATTGAGATCTAGAGGTTTCAAAACTGAGTTCTCGTAACTTCAGTTAAGCTTATACTGTTGCACCTGTATGAATTTGACGTATCTTATACTTTAGAAAAAAAATTATAAATCTTCAACCTTTTCCATCCATTACACAATTGCCTCCAAACTATTTTCACAGCGCCTTTCCTCTCAAGCCGTCCAACTTGTTCATATTTGCCTCAACAATCTTCAACACTACAACTTCGTCCCCCATATTTGCTTAGTGTGGTATACGTCACAATAAGTCACCGTGATACATTTGACTTTTTCACAAGATAATATTCCTTGTAAGGATGGCAACGGGGTGGATTGGCGAAAACCGTTATTGCCCCATGAAAATTTTTTGTGATTGTCATTGCCCAGCAATCCGTTAACTGCCGAGCGGATCACACATCGAGGAATAAATCCGCCAATTGATCCACGAACTTTTTTTTTCTTTTTGTTTTTTAAATATTAAACTACATATAGAATCCCATCTCACTTTAAGAACTAAGTTATTGAGGTCTTGTTCTCCCCAACTTAAATTTGTTTTACTCGAATTATGTGTTAAATATATAATTAAAAATTAGAGAAAATATATTAAAAAATATAAAATAATTATATGAATAATTAAAAATGATGAGAAAGAAAAGGTTAGTGAAATTTAATGTGTATGCGTGAGCCGTTAATGAAAATGCTAAAAATAAAAAGATAAAAATTTCACATCTTAAGGATTATTTCATCATGAATTCAATTTTTCTTTTTAATTGTTTGCGGGATCGGGCAGATCGACCCGATTTGTGAATTTTTTGGCCATCTCTAATTCCTTCAAAAATATGCCCCAATCTTCTATCTCCATCCCCAACTCAATTCCTTCTCTTAACGTCGAAATCGGCAGCTGCAATATGTGTGAAAGTTCAGTTGAATACTTCCATTATATAGAAAAGGAAAAATACAAATCAATCAATACTTCGTGAATATATATAATTATATATAATAATATAAAAAGAAAAAAGAAAAAGAAAAAGATGTTTACTGTTTTAAATTTTCTTTCACTATCGAGGCTCCATCATGTTGCAATCCATTGTTTATCACTAATTGTGAGTCTCACAGGAAGAAAAGTTCTACTGTTGTCAATAAGCTATGGAAGGCGCACGGGCGATGAAGACGGTGGCAAAGATGAGACGGAGATTGCCGGAGAATGGTGCCGCCTCTCGACGACGCACGGTGGAGATCTGCCCCTCGATATCGGTCTCCTCCACAAATTCTCCATCGGCGACGTCGACGACTGACGGACCTCTGATAGCTTCTTCGTCACAGTCGCCGGAGGAGCAGAGGGTTACAGTCGGCGAGTCTTTGCCAAGGGTTGTCTTTGGCGGCGTGCCGACTCTCCAGGAAGCTAGGGAGGCCACATCTGAGCTCTCGCGCGCTGCCCAATTGTATGTTCTAATTTACAATTTTCACTGTTTTATTGAGATAACTGCTCGTATAGAGTGATATTGTGATGAATTTTAATCGTAATTGTTTCAATTTCCTTTTAATATAGCTTTTGGTTGGGTTGAATTTGAATTTTAGGATTTTATTTGATTAATGATTAGGATTTAGCCATTCATGTCTCTGTTTATTTCCAGCAGTTAATTATTGGTGAGGGTGTGAATTCTTCCTAATTTTGATACTTTATTATTGATTAATTTCCATGTGCAATTGTTGGGAAGTACTTTATCTGTTTTCTTGCTGGGAATTTCAGATTTCTAGCTTCACCTAATTGTGTTAGATTCGGGGATTTGGCTACAGCAGATAAACACCCAAGCTCATTGCTGATGTCAGACTCTCATTTGCCTAGCAGTGCTATTCGGGCATTTCAGCTTCTAAACGAAAGCCCACAAGTTCAGGTTTAATTTTGATCTTATGTGGTTTAGCTTTTGCTAGCAATTCATTTTTCTCACATCCATTTTCAATCGTGCACTTTCTGAAAAAAGGTTTCTAGTACTCCATGGGATGGGGGTATTGATAACTCGAATTCTGTTCATCTATACATGGAGGTCCTGATATGAGTGGTTAGTCATGATTTGTTAGGAGCGAGAAGTCTCAAATTCTCTAGAGTAGTAAAAATGCCTTTTGTTTTGTTAAAAGTCGTGACTTTTCTCACTTTTCAACTATTTTTCAGTTGCACGTTATATCTTTGATCAAGTTATTTGACAAGAAAATTTTTCTTTCAACTAGAATTGTCACTTTTATGGTGTTTCTTGTTCGAGGAGACAATTATCTTTGCCTGACGTGGTCTTTTTTCTTTTTGTCAAACTAGTTGCATCAAACAAGCATATATTGAAAATCAAATGTAAATAAAAATTTTTGTAGCTACAATCTTTGAGTTTCTTTGTTAATAGCACTCAATCAATCTTTGGGTTTCTTTGTTGATAGCACTCAATAATTTGTTGGATGAATCTAATGTTTGTGCTAGAATGCTGTTTCTTCCATTGTTGTTGATCCAAATGTGTGGAATGCGGTGATACAAAATCAAGAGTTTCAAGAGCTGCTCCAATCACGCAATGCTGCGTGTAAGAAATTCAATCGTTTATGCGTGCATTTTAAATCTTAATCCATTAATTTGTCGTGTAAGATGATTCTCTTTGGCGTTTCTAATGGCAGTTACTGATAGTCCCAATCAGTCCCCTCTGAATAAACTTGATACTTCGTCCGAGTCCCTTATAGATTCTTTCCTAAATTTAAAGGACATAATAGTGGCCTTGATGGATTGGATGGTTCATTTCTCTCATTTATTCAAGAATTTAACCGAAGCTAATCAGTTACCTGCAAGCGATGATGGAAGTCCAAGGTTGAATCACTCTTCTAACAATTTGGTACAATCCATCATTGGATTGGTAGTCATGGTGATAATGATGATTTTGGTGGGTCGTGATAAATGATATTCTCTCGTGGAGTTTCCATGCATTCGTCGAGCATTCCTTTTGGCTTTGTACTTTGAATTATGTAAAATGTTCTTGTATATAGAAGTTACAAACACGTCTTTGGAAGTCGCATGAGATCATGCAATTTTCTGTATATATTTTACCTAAGTTGTTCTAATAATAATTACTATATATGTAATATTGAGAAGTTTATCTTTCCGTCGTAGTTAAATTTTCTTTTATGTGATCTACTTGTTGAGGCTGTCAAAAGGGATGATTCAATAAATAAACACATAGGTACTTTTGAAATAAATTTCTTGATATAGTGGTATAACCTAATTTTAAATAAAAATTTAGTGACGTCTAAAATGTTGTATGTTACTTATTGTTAAGACACAAAGTATTTCAATATTGGATGATATAATAAATACAGAATGTCGGAGTAATCATAGCGAATATATTGAAACAACATGTATTTCAATATTATTAGATGACGTGAATACATAATAGCGGAGCAATCCTCACGAATATATTAAAATTGCTTGTGTAATAAAGTCGGATTCTAGCATACAATTAGATCAATTTTGTTGTTATCCATACAACATCATCTTAAATTACAAATGAACTTTAATTACTCCTTACAAGCTGCATGTGACTTGTTACTGTAACAATTAGTCAATAACAGAATGAATAAGGAAACTAAAGAATCCCTAAATTATATAACCAATCCTATAATCTCTTGAATGTATACTTTCCTAATCTAAGTAAATCAAATAATTAAGGAAAAGATACAGCCGGAAATATTTACAATTAATTGATTAAATCTCCAACAGTGTTTTTTATTATTATTATTTTTTTATTTTTATGAATTAATTAAATCTCCAACAGTTACCAACTTACCATAACATGTCATTGGGCAAAAATATATTTTTCCATACAAAAAATAAAATATGTATTAATGTTCCATCAACAAGCAAGATAGGAAGTTTGTGTGTCACCCTCGCGAACTCATAAAAATGTTGGATTTGTAGACATTTTCAAATTACAAAGGCAATAAATTGTATAATATTTTGAAAATTATAAGGGAAAATTTTCTAATACCCCTAGACATAGTTAGTACTTCACACCATTGAAAATTGACCAACTACTTATAAAGGGTTACATTATTTATTAAATTGTATGTGACCCCCTATTTGCAAGTGCAAATGCGCAGGCTTCTATAAGTACTGGAAAATTTTCCAATTATAAGAGGGAGCACGTCTTTTTGAAGTAGAGTATTTTATCAGTCCTCTTTGAGTTAAGTTGGTGGCTTGATGCTTCGTCTGAGTCGTTTATAGATTGTTTGCGGAATCTAAGGCCTTATTTGATTGGGGGTTTAGTTGTTCCGCACGGTATTCCGTGTAAAAATGTGTGGTTAATATTATTTTGGGAAATGTGTGTGTGGTTGAAAATGAGTATGAGGTATCTGGATCAGTCATGATTTGGTTACACCAATGTAACAAGGCCTAAAGGACATAATTAAGGGTGATAGGATTTTTTTTATAGTTTTTTTTTATGAATTTTTATGTGAAATAGGAGAGAGAATGAGTGTAATTGAATGGTAGAGATTTGTGTAATACATGTAGATCCCTTGAGATACGTGGATGTGAATGATTTAGGGTAAAAAAAGAATAGATAAAAAAGTTGAAAAAAGTTGGAAAATTTAAAACCTATCATGGGCAATAGTGGCTTTGATGGATTGGATGATCCATTTCTCTCATTTGCTCAAGAATTCAACTGAAGCTAATCAGTTACCTGCAAATGATGATGGAAGTCCAGGGTTTATCACTCGTCAAACAATTTGTTAAATCCATAGTTGGAGTGTTTTTTTTTTTTTGGTTTTTAATCCATAGTTGGAGTATTGTAATAGAAGTATAATAGATCATTGAAAGTTGCATGAGATCATGAAAATTTCTGCATATAGTTTAGGGACGGAGCCAATTAATGGCTTGAGACTCGGGTAGGCTACATATGCGGCTGCTCTAACCTAATTACATTCCTTAATTAAACCGATTCTAACCTAATTTTTAGGGAAAAAAAATATTAACCTCAATGGAAGAACTAGGAATTCTAATCTAGTAAACGTGGTTAATTACATTCCTTAATTAAACCGATTCTAACCTAATTTTTAGGGAAAAAAAATATCTAATATCTAAAAATTGAAAACTATCACAAGTCACGTTACTTTTATTTAGTCCTAATTATTATTATTATTAATTATTAATTAAAACAGAAAATGCGATGAAACTGGCCCCCGAAGATCAGTGCCGTACCTTGGATTTTGGATGCCTGAGTCGAAGTCTAAAAATGGTGCCCCATGTTATAGCTTACATTTAGTTTCTACTTTTCCTCCATAGTTTTCAATAAATAGTGTTATAACTCAAATTCTAACACTAAAATACAAAGGTAATATATAATATCCAATAGCACAAAAATATCCGATAACACAAAATAATGTCACCAAAAAAAAAACTAATTGAATACTATACGCCTCACTGTTTTGGAGGCAAAAGTATTAATTAAATTTGCATAATCAAGCTGTTCAACTAATTTTTTCTCAATTGACAACATAGCTAACCCATTCAATCTTTCTTGGGACATAGTTGACCAAAGATATGACTTAATCAACTTCAACTTGGAGAAACTTCTTTCCGCAGATGCAACAGTAACTGGAATGGTTAACAAAATCCTGTAAGCTACATTAGCATTTGGAAAACATCCGTCCATTTTTTTCAAATAATTCAACACATCAATTGCACTTTTTGTTTCTTGTGGTAAAGAACACTTCAAGATTGTCAATTCCGAAAATAAATCCAACCCATTAATATCTGAGCAGCCGTTGTGCGTCAAAGATTTTTCAAGATTCTTACACGAACTCAATAGGTTACTATCGTCTGCACCCTCTAACTTCTCCAAATTAAATAAAAACCCAAAAGTTTCTTCATATTGTACAAATTGTTCAAATCGAGTTTGAAGTGAAGAACGAGTTTGATCAACTATAAAGAGGAAGTAATTAACTCTAAAAGATTCTTCAGGGGAATGTGATACCTCATCAATACCACTTTCATCAAATTGCTTCTTTCTACGAATAACACGTTTTTCCTGAAATACAGCTTCAACTTCCATTTCACTTGCCAGTATTTTAGCTTCTCCAATAGCTTTGTCAAACCCATTTTCTCTGTATTCGTCAAGAAACGAAACAAGTCCTTTTAAAAGTTTAATAGCAGCTTCAATATCTATATTTTCAGCTTGAAGAAATTTGCTCACAGTGTTGATTGCATGTAATAACTTGTACCAAATTACAATGCCAAGCAAGAACTCAAAATTTCCAAGTTCATACAATACCAAAGATTCAGCTTCACTCTTTGTTTTTGCATCTTCATTGTTGTCTGCCAAGTCGAGTAAAGCATCTCTTATTTGTAAAGTTTGCTCTTTTATGGGTTTGACACTTTCTACATGGCTTTCCCAGCGTGTTTGAGATAATGGTTTGACTGTCAAACCTTTTACATGATCTTTGAAAATTTTCCATCACTTGGTAGAAGAAGAAAATAATATATAGATGCGTTGTATCACTCCAAAGAATGACATTGCCCTAGGACAACAATTTGCCATGTCACATAAAGCCAAATTAAGACTATGACAACCACATGAAATATAAAAAGCTCTGGGGTTTACATCAAGTAACTTTCGTTGTACACCTTTGTGTTTTCCTTTCATATTAGACCCGTTATCATACCCTTGGCCTCTTATATTATCAATATCAAGATCAAGACTTTTTAAAACATTTGTAAGCTCGGTAAAAAGTCCAAGTCTTGATGTATCATCCACTTTTAAAAATTCTATCCAATATTCTTCTACTATCATAGAACCAGTTGAATTATCCACACAACGGATCACTAGAGACATTTGTTCTTCGTGGCTTGCATCTGGAGTACAGTCCAGTATGACTGAAAAATATTTTGCTTCTTTAACTTTGGTAATAATTGAACTTCGTACTTCACTTGCCAACATCTGGATCAATTCATTTTGAATTTTAGGACCAAGATATGTATAATAGGTCTCATGTTCCTTGATACGGCGAATATGCTCTTCCATTATCGGATCAAACTCAGCTATCATTTCAATAATTTGCAAAAAATTTCCATTATTATCAACATGAAGCTTCTCACAGTTTCCTCTAAATGCCAAGTTATTTTTTGCCAATCTTTGCACAACAATGATTATCCTCTTTAACACCTGTCTCCAGTGTTCTCTATCTTTATTAATTTGTACTTGCACTCTTTCATCAATTGTCTTATTCTTTTGCAGCCTTCTTTCTAGTTCAATCCAATTAGTCATGCAAGCAATATGTTCTTTACTACCTTCATGATTCCTAAGAGCTCGACTCATATTATGCCAATCTCTATATCCTTCATTTCCCAATTGACCAATTGTACTCATATTTCTATATGTCTTGTGATATGATCCGGGTTAGCTCGACATCATCAACACGCGTGAGAAAGCCGGTCGAGACGAAAACGAGCTTGAACGGAAGTAAGATAAGGTGAAGATGTCAAGAAAAGCCGGATATGCCTGGAAGAACCCTCACTTTTGACTCATCCCGGGACGTGAAACGAAGACGAGAAGTCGAGAACGGGGTCGAGCTCGGGAAAACAAGCTAAAGAATCTGCAGAAGCAAAATTACGGCCGTAACCTTTTGTTCATACGGCCGTAACCAGACCTTTACGGCCGTAACCCCGCTACGCACTGTAACCCTGGGACGCTTTGGGCGTAAATCTTCGAGAGCAAATTACTACGTACGCCGAATATACTACTGTAATACAAAGATATACGGCCGTAACGTTGGTCATACGGCCGTATCATGAAGATCTAGCTTTGGCCAACTTGAAGGTAAGGTTTTATACGGTCGTATTTTTCCTTCATACGGCCAGATCATAGATTTACAGAATCCAAGAATTACTACCGTAACTTTTGACCGACTTTAGCTTTTTGTGTCTACTTTTAGATATTTCATTATTTTAATAGTATTTCTTGGTCATGGATGTATATGAACGAGATTTAGGCCATTTGTAAAGAACTTTTGTTCAAAGAAGCTTTTAGCTCTTGAGTTGTAGCCTTTGCTCCTCTTTGGGTTGTAGCCTTGCTCCCCACCTTTAATTCCTTGATCTTGATTGCAATTTGTTGAGTTGTAGCCGTGCTCCTCCGTTGCCATCTCGTCTAAGGAACCCCCAAACTTATCGAAGGCGTGATCATCCTTCGTGGCGTTCACCCCCGTGATTTGAAGCGCAATGAGTCGAGTCGAGGATCCTCCTCCTCGCCGAGAGTTTCGGTTGTTCTCGATCATACCGATCCAGTCTAGGGGTTCTCGACCTTGGGGTCGTATCATCCTGCATCGAGCTAGCCTCTAAGGATTTGGTATTATTTTATCTGATTAGTAGTAGTTGTTGTTGTTATTTGATCTTTGTCTTGTGCGGAGCTTGATCAAGATCATTTAGTGTTGTTTGTGAGTTTATACTTTGTAGGATTTTAGTGTGTGTTCTTGGTGTTCTTGGTGCAAAGTGATTGTTGTGCTTAGAATTCATCAACTTGTTTAGTATTGTGTAGTAGTAGTGTTATTGTGTTGTTTGTGTTGTTATTGTTGAAAAAAAAAAAAAAAAAAACCAAATGGCTCCAAATGTTGTTGTGAACGAGTGTGAGTCATTGACTACACTTAGTTTTATCTTTTATGTTTGAGTTGTGAAGTGTATTGTCCATTGTCTATGTGTTTGAGTTGTTATGTTGTTTGAGATTATCATAGTGTTGTAGTAGTTAGGTGTGAGTTTGTGATTAGATTATATTGCTTGGTGAAGGGATTGAGCTTTGTGTGAATCAAACACGAGTGAGAAACACGTGAGGACATTAGCACACACTTAAGCACAAATGGCGAAGTCTTCGTTCTACTACAGGTGAAGGTCGAGATTCAAGTGACAATGGATCAATTGAGAACCTTATTACAAGAAAGCAATCGGGATATACAAGCTTCGCTTGATCGCTCTATCGCCGCACTTGGTAGACTAATTGATAGACTAGAACTTGGGCAACGACGGCCTAGAGGAGGAAATGGAAGTGAAGAAAGTCGGGATAGTGAATTCAAGGCTAAGAAGAAGAGCCTCGGATAAATGTGAGAAGAGATAGGGAAGAGATCGACGCGGGGCTAAATGAGGACGAAGGGGAAATGAAAAATGTGAAGATTGAAATTCCTCCGCTCCATGGAAAGTCGGATCCGATGCCTATCTAGATTGGGAAGGACGAGTTGACATTTTGTTCCAATGTCATAGAATTCCTAAGCTAGGAAGGTGCTATTGTTGGCTAGGAGTTCACGTGTTATGCGTTAAGTTGGTGGCAACAACTTACGGACCGAGAAGAAGAAATAATGACTACCCCGTTGAGTCTTGGGAAGATTTGAAGTTCATAATGAGAAAGAGATTTGTTCCTTCACATTATAACCGGAGTTTGCATCAACGATTACAAGCTCTAAATCAAGGGGGAAAAACCGTGGAGGAATATTACCAAGAAATGGAGTCATTAATGACACGGGCCGATGTTGTGGAGGAAGAGGAAGCTACCATGGCTAGGTTCCTTGGTGGATTGAACCGAGATTGCCAACCTCACCGAACTACAAGAGTATACGAACCTTGAAGAGTTGTTACACAAAGCCGAAAGGTAGAGGCACAACAAAAAGGAGAGTATCCAACAAGCCTCACCCGGGAGTGGTAGCAACTATGAAAAGGCGAAGTGGGGTGACATTCGGGAGACCAAGGACCGTGGAAAGGAAGGAGTGAACGCCTAAAGAAACACCAAAGCAAGCCCTAGCGTGGAAGACAAAGGCAAGGGCAAAATGGGAGCACCACCCACAACCGAGACATCAAATGTTTCAAGTGCCAAGGGATAGGTCACTATGCGTCCGAGTGTCCGAATCGAAGAACCATTTTAGTGAAAACGAATGGGGAGGTAGAAAGTGAGTCCGAAACGGAAGAAGCCCAATTCGTGGATGAAGAGGACAAAAGTGACGATGATCGATTTGTTGTCAAAGTGCCCGAATCCCTACTTGCAAGGAAATTTCCAACACATGCTCGGAGTGGCGATGATATGTCACAACGTGAGAATCTATCTCATATCCGATGTTCTATAAGAGGTAATCCTTTCACTTTGATTATTGATGGAGGTAGTTGCTCAAATTTAGCTAGCACATTGCTTGTGGAGAAATTGGAATTGCTTAGATTCCCACACCCGAACCCCTATGAATTGCATTGGTTGCATGAGTCGGGAAAAATTAGGGTGGATACACAAGTGCTAGTTCCCTTGCATGTTAAGCAATACATGGATATGGTGGTGTGTGATGTGGTGCCATTGGAAGTTGCACACTTGGTGCTCGGAAGGCCTTGGCAGTTTGATCTCAAAGTGATACATGATTGTTATAGAAACTGCTATAGCTTCACGTGGAAAGGCGAAACTATGGAGCTTGCTCCTTTGTCCCCGGAGCAAGTAAATCTTGACCGATTGAAGCTAGAAAACGAGGTCGAGGAGTGGAGAAAAAAGGAAAAGGAAGAGGTAGAGGTTGAACTTGAAGAAGAAACGGAGAGTCATGTTGACAGGGAAGCGGATGAGGAAATAAGTCGACTTGAGTATGAGGATCCATTCCTTGTGGCTCGAACTGCTAACAACCCCCGCCCCAATTTTCTTATTTTCTTCTTGCAGGTTAATGTCCAGAATTGGATGGCCACGTACACAACTTTAGTTCTTGTGATAGCCACTCCAATTCTCGAGGGAGGTTTCATACCAATCCCGGGGCTTCATATTTTCGTGATTGGGATTGATGAAACAACATTTCCATTCGACCCGGGTGGAGGTATAGGTACAATGAAGAACCATATGATTCGGTCTAATCCTTTTGAAGAGGGAGAGGATGATATGATCCGGTTAGCTCGACATCATCAACACGCGTGAGAAAGCGGTCGAGGCAACGAGCGAGCTTGAAGTAAGATAAGGTGAAGATGTCAAGAAAAGCCGGATATGCCTGGAAGAACCCTCACTTTTGACTCATCCCGGGACGTGAAACGAAGACGAGAAGTCGAGAACGGGGTCGAGCTCGGGAAAACAAGCTGAAGAATCTGCAGAAGCAAAATTACGGCCGTAACCTTTTGTTCATACGGTAACCCGACCTTTACTGGCCAGTAACCCGATTCACGTCTGGCCGTAACCCCTGGGACAGTTTTGGGCAGAAATCTTCAGAGAGCAAATTACGGCCGTAACGTTAGAATATACGGCCGTAATACAGTATATACGGCCGTAACGTTGGTCATACGGCCGTATCATGAAGATCCAGTTTTGGCCAACTTGAAGCAGAAGGTTTTATACGGCCGTATTTTTCCTTCATACGGCCGTATCATAGGATTTACGGCCGTAAATCCAAGAATTACGGCCGTAACTTTTGACCGACTTTAGCTTTTTGTGTCTACTTTTTAGATATTTCATTATTTTAATAGTATTTCTTGGTCATGGATGTATATGAACAAGATTTAGGCCATTTGTAAAGAACTTTTGTTCAAAGAAGCTTTTAGCTCTTGAGTTGTAGCCTTTGCTCCTCTTTGGGTTGTAGCCTTGCTCCCCACCTTTAATTCCTTGATCTTGATTGCAATTTGTTGAGTTGTAGCCGTGCTCCTCCGTTGCCATCTCGTCTAAGGAACCCCCGAACTTATCGAAGGCGTGATCATCCTTCGTGGCGTTCACCCCTGTGATTTGAAGGCGCAGTCAAGTCGAGTCGAGGGATCCTCCTCCTCGCCGGAGAGTTTCGGGTTGTTCTCGATCATACCGGATCCAGTCTAGGGGTTCTCGACCTTGGGGTCGTATCATCTTGAACAACTTGCAACAAAAGCAAAAAATCTTATCCAAAGAAACTGAATATACTAGCCATTTCCTATCATTTTTCTCCCCATTTGGCAATTGCCGCTTGTAATGTGATGAATCAAAATGCCTTCCTTTACTATCTTTAGGAAACAAGACATCATCTACTCTTTTTGGACCCATCTCAACTAAGTAGTCCCTAATATTTTGATTGATTTTATCCCAATTTCCTGGATCATCAACATTTAAATTTAATATATTCTCATCCCCGAGTTGTATCGAGTCTCTAGTTTCATTAGGCTTTTTTATATTGAGAAGCTCAACAGTTTCTTCATCATCATTTTGATTCATAGCTTGATCATATTGTTCATTGGCACATTCATTCTGATTCTCTTGTTCCTCATTTTCCAAATTTTCGATTGTCTCTTCCCTTTCTACTATTTTGCTGCTAATGAAGTACTTATTAATATCTCCAAATTGACTTTGAATTAATGCTTCTTCCCTCATTTTTCTTTTCCTTTTTTCTGCTCCAGACATTTGTTTAGGAGGCATGATTACTATTTTATGCTTGAGCCTAACAAATATTAAGAACACACTTTAATAATTGTTCAAATCAAACCTTAAAACTAAAATGAAAACAACTTTATACTTATAAAAAGCTAACAAAGGAACATAGTGAAAGTGAAAATTTTAATTAAAAAACTAAATTATTATGAAAAATATGTGACAATTAAATTCACAGTTTATACTCACATCAATTAGGCACAAAGTTCTCTTACCTGATTCAAATTTGGTGTGATCAAACAAGCTAAAGCAGCAAAGTAATGGCTTGGATTGAACCAACTTCGGCACTCACTTTAGTTTCTTCTACAATCTGAAATAAAACACATAAAATTCAGAATAATTATTCAACCATTAAACATATCACATATTAAATGAAGAAATTATTTAATTACTTAAACATTAAATCAGAAGAAGAGATTGAGAAACATTAAATTAGAATAATTATTCAAATATACCACAAATTAAAGATCAAAATGAATATTTAGTATAAAAAAACAAAATCACAACAGAAATACCTATTGTTGGTGCTGATAATAACTTCGGAGTTAGATAAAATATCAGATGAATCCGCTAATAATTTTTTTGTACTGAGTGCTGATTGCTGCGAAACCGATTGCCGATTGACGATTGTTGGCACTGCTACTGCAAAACGGTTGTAGGTGTTGCAATAAATATTTTTCCCCAACTAATAATCAATGAATTCTATTAATTGGATTAGATGCCTACCACGTTAATTGGTTGGAATTGTAATTTAATTAATTAATTGGACCGAGATTGCTACCATGTTAATCGGTTTGAAACTTTGAATTGTAGTTTAATCAATTAATTAGAATGGTTTGATTGTTTGAAGCCATACCTTTTTGCCAATAACGGAAACGGACAGCCGACTTCAATCACTTCATCTTCATGGGAAATTGAGAATTGTGAGCAGGAGGATTTTCAAGGCGGTGAAAACACAGCAAATATGAGTAGGCTTAACTTGTGGATTATTTTTCTTTTTAAACCTACATCTTCCTTAAAATTTTGGGCATGAGGCAACAGTCTCTTTGGGCTCAGTCTAAGATACATCTTTCACTAAAAATCCTACTTATCCCAAACTTCTGGGCCTCTACCACGTCTCACAAAGCCCTAGTCCTCCTATTTATATAAAACCTTCCTCTTCCTATTTACAAAAAAACTCTTTGTTTTACCTACTATATTAAAGTCAAACTTTAATTTACACCTTTAAAATTATAGTGGATCAAACTTGCAATTAAAAGTAAAACCATAGTTAAGTCAAAGTTTCAATACAAATAAAATTTTGCCCAAAACTATTTTGTTAAATTGAAATTTTGACTCAGTTATAAAAATTTCAGATTTTTCAAACTTTTAAAAAATGCATTTTAGACCCTAGGTACTCATTTATAAGCTCCTCAAAAAAATGGGACCCCAATGCAATATCTACATATACGTGGGCCAACTTAATACGTTATAGAATTCGAGGGGCTTATTTGCAAATTTGAAAATTGCATAGAACCCCCATCCCCAAATTCTTTCTTCCTCGTATGGGGGGTGGGGTTCAAAACCCTAGCCCATCCTCCACAACAATTGATGGTACCGGAAAACTCGGCGCCGGTTACCAAGGTCACGAGCATCGGCATAAGCCGATGCCCAGCGCACTGCTGCGAGCAGCAATACCCACCAGCTGCGAATGGGTGTTGCGAACCATCTTTGTCAGCGAGAACAATGACGTTGATGCCGCCGAACAATTTCCCGGTGGCTCATCTCACAGGCCGCTTTTCCTCCCGTTTTTTCTTTGAAGAATTTGAATCCAATTCAAGCCTTCATCTCAAATTGGTATCAATATACCAATACGAATTTTGAAAATATTATTTCATAAATAATATTACTTAATTACCCAAATCAAATTGATATAATAACTGTTATTAATTGAACAAAAATCTAACAAATCTCAATAAGAAAACGAGTTGGCTCTGATACCACTGTTAGGAATTGCCCAGTAAACATGCACAGCGAAAATATAAATAATAGGCAATTCAAAACCGGATCTACTAGTTGTTTAGATGAGATATGTGATTAGAGATTACTAATGTAGAAGCGGATTCCATGGCGAATCTCTTGTTTGTTCTTTCGTCTCCACAGCCGTCCAATCGTCCGGCCTCCAATGGCAATCCACACGCCAAGACCCTTCTTGAATTAAGAACACCTTCGTAGTGGGGAACCATTTCTAAATCCTAGTGCTAGCTAAGTATGGAGAGAGAATTAAGAGACAATCAGTTAATCAGTTATGAGACAATAGTGGGTTATTTATAGGCTTCTAATAAACCTATTGGGTCTGGGATTTCTTAAGCCCCAAGACAACTTAACCCGGTCCAACTATTGGGCCTTGTACACACCATAACTAACACATAGAACATAAAATGCTTGATTTGAGAAGTCAATATTCGTGAAATTGTAAACTTTTTCCTTTCAAATGCGCAAGTGAATGCTGTAGTAGTTGGCCATTTATAAAAGAATGCAATTACAATATAGTCTGATAGAGGGTAACAGTTGAGTATTTCACAATTGTATCACAGTGAAAAGCAAGGAGATATCACACACAGAAAAAAGAATATAATCTAAAAGAAAGCACGTTCTTAAAAGGGATATGTAAGCTGGCTATAAGAATTGAAACATCAACAAATAAGCTCATATTCAGAAAATCAAGGAAACACAATGCAAGTGTGTGAAACGCAATATACCAAAATCTGTTTGAAGAAACAAAATCGTTCTTACAGCAAAATCAATGCAAAAGAACCATAATTCCACTTCAAATTATCAAAATCATGTACTATTAATTCCCGGTTATCTACCTCTATCCATGAGGGGAAGAAAAAAATGTGAATTTAGGAAAGTTGTCCATTCAATCTCTTGCAAAAGCCTTTTTTCACAAAATAAATAACCTGGAGCTATCAGCCCATCTTGGATAAAAGTTGTTATGGTGAAGTTTCACTTGCAAACAGAGCCGTCTTTGCCGATATGAGGTACACAGTAAAAGTAATCACCAATGTGATGTCACAAGCTTAATTATAATATTGAAATACAACCGCATTTTGATTTGAAATGCTCAGATCGAATAATTAACATTTCGTGAGCTTATTACTTGTAGGTTGAGAGCATACAACCATAACATAATTTCTTTTGTTTTCTCTTTTTCTGCTTTCACGAGAGATGTAAAGCATTACCACAATATTTTGACATCGTTGATTTTGAGTAGTGTTTATTCAAATGTTTCACAATAATGGCTATAAAATGTAAGATGAAGGTTGTAATGGCCCTCCCGAAATCGGGGTACAGGATCGTGATTCTTCCATTCCCTACACATATCCGTACATATCATTACCGATTGGATCCTCCACTTCTCACGTATCTGCATCATAGAAACATAAACATACACATCGTGAGTCATAAAGACTCAGTGAGCAATAGATACAATACAATGCAATGTGTGTCACCTTCTCGTATGCACATCATATTCTATACTTTCTTTGGGCCCTTGTTGCAAATCATGTGAGTACGTCATCATCATCGTATCATTGGCCATTCCCCAAATACTTGTCTCACTCTTTAGGGCGCCGTAGGCTGTCGTCTAAAGGCTTGTCTCACTCTTTAGACCGTCGTAACATCATAAGCCGTCCCCCAAGGCTTGTCTCACTATTGGGGCGCTACATTCGTCATAAACACGTGATACGCAACTACATTCATTCTCATTACATACATGGTGCTTCGTGTCATGCGTAATTCATGCTTTACCTTACTTCATACATTGAACATTCCATATGCTTTCGTACCTTAAACATTTCATACAGTCCTTTCATGAACTTCATATCATTCCATATAACATAACATGTAGCTATTGTCCTCATAAATGTCTCACGTAGCCACATTTCCTTTCATACAACATTCTATGCAGCCATATCATCACAAACATGTCACGTAGTCATTCCTTTGCATTCGTTCATATTTCCTAGCTTTCACGTCATTCTAGCATCATTACATGGTCTTAATCATTACATACATTACGTATTACGTCGTAGCTATCACGTAATAACCTTCAACATGCTAAATTCACATTATAACATCATATACTTTCACATAACATCATATAGTTTCACATAGTTCATACATCAAGCATATCATGGCCATAACATGCATTTTATCTCATTTCCTATACATAAACTCATAGAATCATGCCATATTCATTCATGAACATAAAATACATCTATTACTCACATTTTATTGAAGAAATCAAGCTTAACATCCATGGATAACCCTCATTTCTTCTTCCTCTTTCCCATTTCCTTTCTTCTCTTCATTTCCTATAGCTAATTCATAGACTTATTTCTTGGCTTAGAGCTTAGAGAGGGTTTAGGCATGGTCTTGGGGTGTTATGAGAGCTTAGGGACGAGATTTAGGTATTTATACTCCTCCAACCGATTTGGAATGGTCTGGAACATTTTCTGTCGACTTAGGTTTACAGCCGTAACTCTTATATTTACGGCCGTAACTTAATTCCTTATGGCCGTAACCTGAATCATACGGCCGTAACATAACATCATACGACCGTATAAAACTCTCTGTAAATCCTTCGAACTTTCCTCTTAACATTTTCCGGACTCCATCCCGAAAGCACACTTCGCCGGGTTCAACTTCATCCGATATTCTCTCAGAACTTGGAACATCCTCCCCAGGTGCTGGACATGATCAGCCGCCCCTCACACTCTTGACCAGCATGTCGTCAACGTATACTTCCATGGTAACCCCGATCTGAGAGGCGAACATCTTGTTGACCAGGCGCTGGTAGGTTGCCCCATCGTTCTTTAGCCCGAAGGGCATGACCTGGTAACAATAGAGGTCTCGATCAATTATGAAGGCTGTGTGCTCCTAGTCCGGGAGGTACATGGGAATCTGGTTGTAGCCCGAGTAGGTGTCCATCATACTGAGGAGCTCGTGCCCCGCCGTGGCGTCTACCATCTGATCTATTCGAGGCAGGGGGAATGAGTCCTTCGGGCTGGCCTTGTTGAGGTCGGTGAAATCTATGAAGACTCTCCAGCTACTATTGTTCTTCTTCACGAGGACTGGGTTTGCAACCCAGGTGGGATACTTGGCTTCCCTAATGAAGCCTATCCGGAGTAACTTATCAATCTCCTTTGCCAAAGCCTCATAGCGCTCCTGGTTCAGCGGGCGCCGTCGCTGTTGCCGAGGTCTTACCGTGGGGTCAATGTTTAACCGGTGATAGGCTATGGATGCAGGTATGTCGACCATGTGCGAGGGCTCCCATGCGAAGACGTCAGTGGTTTCGTGGAGGAACTCAATCAAATCGGAGAGCGTCGACTCAGTCAGGCTTTTCCCAATCTTCGGGATCCTTTCTGGGTGCTCGGTGTCAACCTCGATGGTGTCAAGCTCCTCCATCGGATGGGCACTCCGGTCCTCAGGTCGGAGACGTGGGTCGTCGAGCTCGGCCATGGCGATAGTCAGCCTCCCGGGCCGTTCGCGGACGGCGGGGAAAGTGACATCACACCGGCGTGCTGTGGACTGATCCCCCCCCCGGACAGTTGCCACCACGGAGGACGTAGGGAACTTCATGACGTAGTGGTAGATGGAAGTGGAGGCTCTTAGCTCATACAGGAGAGGTCGGCCCAACAATGCGTTGTAGTTACTTGGGAGGTCCACCACTATGAAGGTGGCCATGACGGTCCATAGGCAGGGCTTCTCCCCTAGTTCCACCATCATTGAGATTTGCCCGACAAGCTCGGTTGCATGGCTGGTCACTCCCACCACAGGGCCAAGAGGGCATGGGCTCAAGTGGCGCTCGTCGAGGCCCATGTGGATCAAGGTCCGGAGGTACAACAAGTTGGCCCCACTCCCATTGTCAATAAGAGTCCGGTGGACGTGTGTACCATTGAGGACCATGCTGATGAAAAGGGCGTCGTGGTGAGGATGGCGAGCGTGGGCGGCATTGGCTTCCGAAAAGGTGACTTCTTCCTCAGGTTCGGGTGGGGTAGAACCAGTCTTTGTCCTTTGCGTGGAGTACTGATAGTCAGTGCAGGCCTCCCTGGCCAACCTCTTACGCTGGTTTCGCGACCCGACAAAGTGCTGGTTACCCATGACAGTCGTCGGTATTATGTCCGGCCGACCTGTGATACCGGCAGTACTTCTCTTGGTTCTGGCTCAAGGATGGGGTCCTCATCGGGGTTGGGGGTGGTAGCACCCCCTATCTTTCACGTACATCAGTATACCTTCTAGGCTGGTGTTGAGGGCGTAGAAGGTCTGGAACCTCTGGGGGGCGGTCGGGTTGCCTCCCGTCCGCGCCCCGACTGCGGCTGCGTGCGCGGTGCTTGAACCATGCTGGTGTCTCTTTCCTTACCTCTGTCGGGTTGTGAGTCCTGAGGCTTTGCTTCTGGCTCTCCGGATGCCTCTTCAGCCCCGGATGCCACATACATATACGTCATAAATGACGTCATATCAGAGTGCGCCGTGCACGCATCATGAACAGAAACATAAAGCCACCTTTGGGCTTAGGCCACCTTCGGGCCGTTACATAACATATGGCCACCTTCGGGCCCGTACATACACGGGTTTTCTTTTCATTTCATAACATAATGGAACTAGACGTGCGTCCGTCATTCATTGAGACACGAAACCCTAAATTCATTTCTTTCAAGCATATAACGTAAGGTTAGGGTTTTGGTTTCATTACGTACCGCAAGATCTTTTGATTCTTCGCCCACACACCACATCATAGCGTCTAGTGACCTTTCGCCCACTCTCCACGCACATCACCTACGTCAAACATATAACATACGCACATAATGAGTCATAAAGACTCAGTGGATAATAGATGCAATGCAATGCATGTCACACGTTCATTCTGGGCCCTCTTGCGAATCACGTGCTTACATTGGCGCCCTTTTTAAACATATGGCCGGGTCCCATAACATAACATAACATGATTGGAGACATCGATCTCCCATTGGGGCATTGGTCCCCCGTTAGACCCAAATATCGGGGCGTAGGTCCCCCGCGGGGCGTAGATCCCCCGTTAGGCCAAAACATTTTCATTTTGTAAATACGTGATAGACATTTCATTCACACGTATGCATTCATGACATGATCATAGGTAGCACTTACCATTATGCCTTGTTTCTTTCACATCGTCACCATTCATACGTAAACCATAAACAAGGCTTCATCATCACATCGTGAACACAAGTATAAAGCATTACATATTCGGGCATTAACGTTAACTTCTCATAAGGCCACGACATTCAAACGTAAAGCATACGATTACAAAGTGTTCACGTTGGTTCACGTTGATTCATATAAGCGTCCATCACATATCGTCGTCACATAACACGCATAATATTCCACGTTGAACCACGTAATCATACATGAACGCCAAGCTTAGCCTTCTAGTTGTTCCATTACCTATAGCTTCCTACACATGGCTTCACTTCCATGGTTCATTACATATCGTTTCCTATAGCCACGTAAGTCATATAAGTTGGCACGAAGGTCACATAAGCCACATAAACGTACACATAGCATCATCACATCCTATCATAACCATAACACAAGGCCAAGAGATCCTAGCATGCCTCTAAGGTCTCTAATCATCATAATCATGCCATATCTTGTTTCTATCATATACAAACATGCATATACTTCATAAAACATGTAAAGCAACCATTACCCACCATAGATGAGGTTCAAACAAGCATGGAGACCATCTTCTTCCTCCTCTTCTTCCTTCTCTTCCTTTTCTTCTTCTTTCTCTTCTTTCCTTTCTTCTTGTAATCATAGATTACACAAGCATTACATAGGTCATATATGGAGTGGGAGATGATTCCATGGGTTCATGAGGGTCTTGGAAGGGTTTTGGGAGTGTTAGAACCGAGCTTGGATGAATAGTGCCCAAGAAATGACAAGAATCATCTAAAATAGCCATTCTGCCGACTTAGAATTACGGCCGTAACTTCCACATGTACGGCCGTAACCCATGACTTACGGCCGTAACTCCATATCCTTACGGCCGTAACCCTATTAATACGGCCGTATCCTCTCATCATACTGCCGTAATAAACTCTCTGAAAATCCCCTGTATTTCATCTTCTTGACTTACGGCCGTAACTTCCATTCATTACGGCCGTAACGACAATAATACGGCCGTATCTCTGAACCATACGGCCGTAATTTGCTCTCTGAAACTTTTGGACATTTTCCACTGTTTACCATTTACGGCCGTAACCTGACATTTACGGCCGTAACTATGCCATTTACGGCCGTAACCCCTGTTATGCAGAATTTTCCCATTTTCATCTTTTCGACGACCGTTTCGTATTCCGGGACATATCCTATATGTCAACACATATCGTGAACATATCATATACATGAACGTCATACCGAAACATCGTCACGTCATTTCATCTCATATACGGTACATATACGGAATCATATACGTATTCACATACGGTTCCGGGACGAATTCGGGGCGGGCCATTACAATCATTGAGATGGCTGTACCGGCTTCAGAATAGGTGTGATGATTGCTTCTGTTGTACTTGGTAGCCGTCAGCATTTAAGGCGATGACCTCGGAAATGGTACATAGCCGCCTGTGCATTTATGGAGATGGGATATTCTGTCATTTGCAGGTGGTGTCCGAGTATCAGATGACACGTGGATCGTCCTTGTTATCAGTCACTATAGCAGACGGGGATAGTCACACGCCGTGGCCGAGCTGACCTCTAACCAACCGTCAGAAGTAGTGATAATGGGAACCGCTCCCATTATTTTGCCGAACTGGGCACTTGGCCGAGCTAGGTAGGCCACGACGAGCTGAACTGGGCCCATACCCTATTCTCCAGTGAGGCGCATTCCGGCATCAGTCCGACCCTGGACCCTTGGACACGTCAACAAGGTGGGTCCACCATGGGGGTTGGGCTGGACTCATGCCACGTCATCAGGGTGCCAACAAAATTCATTGAAAAAATTTCAACTTTCAATGCCACATGTGTCCGTTAGCATACCCATCAAAATACATTTTAATGCATTCTTTTCAAATTTTAAATTTGATCAAACAAATCACATTCATATATTTCTCCACTCATTAAATCTTAACCATCTAACTCCACTCATTCTCTCTCTTTTTACTTATAAAAATACATTTTAATTCATACGTTAAACAATATAATTATTTATGGAAAACAATATAATGCTATAATTACAGTCAAGAAATGAGCATATAAAAAAATAAGAAAGTAGAAAAATAATAATTATTTCTTGAAATAAGTAAAATAAAGAAACTATTGGAGTAGTTTAAAAAAATTGGCTCCCTAATACACAAAAAATATTTTTTAAATTTAAAAAGGATCTTGAAGATCCTCTTAGCTATATTAGGGGTTGTTCTTTCGGGGATAATTTTACTATGCACAGTATTTCGTATAAAATATGTGGTTTATATTGTATTGGAAAGTGCGTGGGTGGTTGAAAAGAAGAGAGAAATCTTTTGGATAACTTTTATATCCAATAGAACAATTCCTTAATCTTTTAAGCTGGTCAAATGGCCCCCTTCAAAAAAATTTGAATAAAAATTGGCCAGTATTGCCTTCACACGTGATATTTAAAAATTTTATTTTATTATAACACTTTTATTTTACACGCATCAAATGTCGGACTTTCTTTTTTTTGGGGGGGAGGGGGCGGGTGGGTGGGAATCGAATCCAGGCGTTACCTGTTGTTCGATCGTGAATTACCACCACAACAACATGGACGATTTCAATATTGGACTTTCTTATTGTAAATGTAACATGGTGAATGATCACCGACCAACTTGTTGGCAACTTATGTTGCCAACAAGGGTGACGTGGCGCCCTCACAGGGCGCCACGTCATCGGCCCAAATTTTTTTCTTTTTAACTTTTTTTTTTGGAATTTACGTCAAGTGAAATAAATAATACATAATTGCCCCCTGATGGTGGGGTCTCACACGACCTCCATCTTTTTTTTTTTATCCCGAAAAAAGAAGTGTTGGTATCGTAAGATGCCAACACGTTGGCATCGGAACGGGACTATATGTAGTCCTGTTCCGATGCCAACGTGTTGTTTAAGGGAGGATGTTTCTGGGATTTTTTTTTTCAATTTTAGGGGCCCATTTCACCAGCTCAAAAGCTGGTCATTGGTCAAACTAGTATTCAACCCGTGTGTTGCACGGGGATGCAATTCTATATTTATCTATGCTACTATTAAAAGCGGAGAAAGGATGGGAAACTTTTTCTTGCCATTTTTGCCCTCATATATTAAGTTAAATTACATGTTTCATGTTTGATTAAAATTAGCACACCACCTTTTCAATTGCCCTTTTGAATTGTAATTATGAGTTAATTGTTTTAATTTTTCACTAACAAAATAATTTTTTAAAAAATTTTTGATCGTTCTCTTTTAATTATTTCCCATTTTTCCGTTAATTGTATTCTATTTAGTTTATCATTCATTATTTTTCTTATAAGTTTTGGTAATAATTTCAAATATATGTGTGACGACATTATGTAATAAAAGAATACACGGACTAATTCTATCAAAGGCTATTGAAATGAAATAGAGAAATGCATAATAATTTTAAAAACTGAAGTCAATAGAAGGCACAACCTAAAGAATGAATTTTTTTCCTTTTTTAATTTGCATAAAAATTCAATAGAAGTAATTTCAACAAAAAAATCAATAGAAGTCTATTAATATCAATGATTCCTTCTTATAGAGTTGAGTTGTTGATGAAGTTTGATTAATTATCATTCGACTGAGTTGTATAAATAAATTAAAGTAATATGTAATAATTAAGATATTTAACACAATTAACCATCTCAAATTTGTACCATTTAAAAATAAATTGATGAGTATTTTAAATAATAATTTTTAACTTAGGAAAATCTTACCAAAGTTTACAAAAGCATGGAACACTACGATTTTTTTAAATGTGTTAATGTTTCTCACAAACTAAATTTATCTTTTTCAAAATATGTCGCCTAGAAAATTAAATCAAATAATTTATATGTAAGTAGAAAATATTTTGTACATAAGGTGAGTTTTGATTAAATTTATTTAACTTAAGATTATTTTGAAACGTATATCAAAATAACTTGCAACGCACGATTATATGTGCTAGCATTCTAGATGGTGCGTTTGATAGATATATTAAGAATATCTCCTTAAGTAATAACAATTAATTGAAAATACAATTGAAATGATAAAAAATATTGTTAGACAATTAATGTAAAATATTAAGATGTGTCTCACGTTAGATATAAAAATATAGTTGAAAAATATTATATGACAATTGAACAAAAATAGTTATAATGCAGTGCGCATTAAATAGAAGTACATTTGAATATGAACAATATAACATTATGACGACATGCATATAAACCAAATAAAAATAGAAATACAATAGTTACTCTAAATTTTAAAACACTTCTTTGAATACCACATTCGTTGGAGAGTTTTCTGATTGACCATCTTTGTCGCACATGAAAATCGTCAATTAACAAAAATGAAAATATTGAATAAAATCATTTATAGTTTAACGACACATGAAAATGCCATTATTGATTGCACTTAATGGATTCTTGAAAGAAAGATTTTTGTTTTGCATGGAGAGGTAGTTGACATTACATAAATGCATTTTTAATTATTTCCATCGAAGAGATCAATGAACATATCGTTGAGATCCTATGTTCTTTGGATCATAGTTAATTGGAAAAAAAAAGATTGAATTAAAATTACAAAAAAGAATATATTTATATAATATTGACGATAAACGTTTAGAAAATATTAGCATGTAACTATTTCAAACAACAAAATATTTTCTTATGATAATTAAATACGACTTGGCATAAAAAGTATCCCTTTGATATCGAACACATGAAACGTCAGTGTGTACATATATAGTTATTAATATAATAATGAATACATACACAATTAACATTTTTACTCACATTTGTCCTAAAAAATTTTTGAAAAATGCACATATCTTAACATTTTATTCTTCCATTTTTTATATGTAAATTTCTAAACCACATATTTCCCTTATTATATCAGTGCATCTGTGTAATTATAATTTTTTGTGGGCCTCTTTACTCTTTACTTTTTAATCAAGTCTAATTTTTTATATATGCATTTTTTTAAATTTGATTCAATATGTGAACTTTAAGTCACATAATTCAATATCCTTCCTTTTTTACGTGACACCTTTTAACTCAAATATGATCGATTTTATAGTTGTGTGCATGTGTAATTAATATTTGCGAGTGACCATTTTATTCTTAACTTTTTAACCAATTTTTATTTTTTATTAATGCAATTTTTTAATTTTTAATCTACAACTTTATTAAAAAAGAATTAATAAATTTTATTTTAAAAAACAAAAAGGTAAATAAAATTTTAAACAAATTTTAGTTTGAAATAATTATTATAATTTTCGTAATTAGTAAAAAATGAAATTTTAGTTGATGCTTCTTTCCAAAATTAATTTTTTTATTTTAATAATAACCTTGTGATTAATAATATATTAATTAAGGAAAAAGAAATAATGTTTTCCAAAATTTTTTTCTTTGTTAGTATATGCGTGCCACATTGGCACTATCAATATAGCACTATTAAACTTGGCACTTTTATTTTTATTAATAGTATGATATGAAGTATGATTTCAACCGTTGCAATTAGTATAGATAAACTAAATTTTAGTCATTTTAATTTGTATAGATAAATTAAATAATTGTATATGCAATCGTATTAGTTAAGAAAAAGTGTTAATCTCTAAAAGATTATAAACTATAAATGCAAATTATACGTAAAACATTAATTCCACATTAAATTAATTATTTTTTAAATTAAACATCGATATTAAATTAATTATTTGAAGGTTAAGTCTATTGTCCTTACATTTAAAGAAACATGGGCACACACACATATCGTCAATCAGTAATTCGAGCTGTTAAAAAACAAATTTAATGTTTTTTTAACATACAAAAAAAAAATTTAATGTTGATGATAACATTCTAACTTATTTCTTCAAATGCTTATATGTTATCATCCATTATCTTACATAATAAAAACCAAAGCTGAAAAAAATAAAAAATAAAAAAAAATTTGCGTTGCCTTTTTTGTTTTTTTAATAAACGCTTATTAAGGAAGCACATGTTTCCTTAATTTTATAAATGTGTTTCCTTTTTTATAAACGGTATTTCCTTAATTGATTAATTGTTAATCTTATTGCTAACAAAAAAATAAAAATAAATAAAAAAATATTCCCTTAATTGATTAATTTATATATTAGCATGGATGGCGCCCCAAACCCCAACAAGACCATTACATCCTAGTCCTAGTACGAATCTATAAATCAGCGATCAATATCTGCAAATTTCCCTTCCGTCTTCTCCTAAACTCTGCCACAAAAATCAGTTTCCAGATCTGTTTTGTGAATCAACTTTTCACTATTAGTATTCAGGTATGTCCGACTTTATACATAGCGTGCTCCTTCTGGCTTTGAGTGCTTTGGTGATTGATGATCGGTGGTTTCTTGACTTTCTTCTTCAATGGGTCTCTCCTTTTTAATTTGTGTATATATAAATATATATATGCATGTGTGTGTTTAAAATCTGTTCCGTCTTTGCTGCTTTTATTTAGTTTTGGAAAATTCTTGGTTTTTCATTTTAGATTTACTGGATTTTATTCTTCCCTTTGATGCTGATTGTTTTTATTTGGTTTTGTTCTTTCATTGATTTTCTTCTCTCGCAGAGAGTAGCTCAAGTTTCTCTAATATTGCTGATTGTTGTAGTATATAACCTTCTTCGTGAAATTGATTCTTAACAAAGCTCAAAAGATACTACCTTAATTAAGTTACCCCGTTTGGAACTTGTTGCCAATTCGTATTCTCTAAATAAGACATAAGTAGAAGCGGAGAAGCTTCTCACCCCTTTGCCTGTGGATGACTATTTGTACAATAGTTTATAAACAAGTAGATTGAGGAATTGAATTGAGCAAAGTAGACAATCTCAATATAAGAGAGATCCTACCCTATGTTACTCAAAAGGCATGTAGTGTTTTACAATTTGCAGCTGAGAATCGTAGAGAGAGAAGAAGGAATGTGCACGAAAAAGGGAATTCATTTCTGTTGAATTGATTCTTCAATTACAGACTTTCTTCTTTTATACATGTTGACGCAAGTGCCAGCTGTCAATTACTAACTAAACAAATGCAATAAAGAAAGGTACAACTATCGTAACTAACAACGTACAACTCATTAAGCTAGTAACAATAGTTCAATATTTAATACTCCCCCTCAAGATGGGAGGTATATATTTGCCAATCCCATCTTGCTGGTGAGTGTTTTGAACTGTGTAGGATGCAAAGCCTTTGTAAGCAGATCTGCAACTTGATGTTCACTGGGCACATGCAGTGTTTTAGTGGTCCCTGTCCGTATCTTTTCCCGTATGAGGTGGCAGTCGATTTCGATATGCTTAGTTCTCTCGTGGTATACTGGATTAGCAGCTATATGTAGGGCTGCCTGGTTGTCACAGTAAAGCACAGCAGGTCTGCAAAGTTCAATTCCCATTTCTTTAAGTAATGTCAACAGCCAACTGGCTTCACATGTTGCATTAGCCATCACTCTGTACTCAGCTTCTGTTGATGACCTGGAGACTGTGGGCTGTTTTTTTGACTTCCAAGACACTAGAGATTCCCCTAGGAATGCACAATATCCTGTTATTGATCTCCTGGTATCTGGGCAAGCTCCCCAATCTGCATCCGCATGGAGCTTCAAGGAAATCTCTGTATTTTGGGAAAACAAGAGACCTTGTCCTGGTGTTCCCTTAATGTACTGCAGTACTTTGTATGCTGCCTTCATGTGTGTGTCTCTGGGACTTGATAAAAACTGAAATAGTCTATTGATTGCAAATGCCAAATCTGGTCTGGTGATGGTGAGATATAGCAATCTTCCTATCAACCTTCTGTAAACACCAGCATCTTCAATGGCTGTCCCATCTTCTTTGCTAAGTTTCAGATTAGGCTCCATGGGTATGTTTGATGGTTTACAACCAAGCATTCCTGCCTCCTCTAACAACTGCAGTGCATATACTCTTTGAGATATCACAATCCCTCTCTCTGACCTTGCAATTTCAAGACCAAGAAAGAACCTTAAAGTCCCAAGATCCTTCAGTTTGAACTTCCTGTGAAGTGACCTTTTGAAAGCTTCAATAGCTTCCTCTTGATTGCGTGCAATGACTACATCATCTACATATACTAGGAGTGCCATAAAGACTCCTTTATCTTGTTTAATAAAAAGTGAATGATCTGAAGTGGATTGATGAAAACCGTCTGCAATGAGGGCTGAAGTGAACTTGGCATTCCACTGTCGAGAAGCTTGCTTTAAGCCATAAAGAGACTTAACCAGCCTGCAAACTGGATTTTTAAGGTTTCCAATCTCCCCCTTCGGACTATATCCTAAGGGAATAGTCATATACACCTCTTCTTCCAAGTCCCCATGCAAGAAAGCATTGTTAATGTCCAGTTGATGAAGAATCCAACCCTTGACAGCAGCCAAAGCAAGAAGAGTGCGCACGGTAGTCATCTTAGCAACAGAAGCAAAAGTATTAAAGTAATCTATCCCCTGTTGTTGAGTGTATCCTTTGGCGACGAGCCTCGCCTTATGCCGTTCAACGGTACCATCGGGATTATACTTGATTTTGTACACCCATTTGCACCCAATGGGGTTATGGTTGGGAGGAAGATCAACAATGGTCCATGTGTTGTTTGCTTCAAGAGCCTGAATTTCAGCTGACATGGCAGTCTCCCATGCAGGAATACCAGCAGCCTGGTGATAAGTTTGAGGTTCCGGATGGCAAGTCATGGTCATAATGGCAGCACAAAAGTCCTGACTAAGTTTTGAGTAGTCAAGATAAGAAGACAAAGGGTGAGCTGTGGAAGAAGAATGAAAGGATCCACAGTGAAAATCCTTAAGATAGGTAGGAGGTTTAGAAACCCTTCGACGTCTACTGGAGGGCTCTACTAGTGGTGCTTGAGCCCTGATGGGCACAGAAGACGGGGCAGAGTCTGTAGAAGTGGAAGGCAAAAAAGAAGACGGAGAAGAGTGAGTGGGCCCAGTATGGTGTTGTGACGCATCATCATCCGAGGGAGGCAAAGGCAGAATACATGGAGGAAAAAGTTGATCAACAGCAGACTTGGTATGGTCATTAGCAAAGGGAAAGATAGTTTCATGGAAAATGACATCCCGGGAAGCAAAGATTTGGTGTGATTCAATATCAAGAAGCTTGTATGCTTTCATCCCTCTTGGATAGCCAAGAAGTACACAAGCACGGGCTCTAGGAGTAAACTTATGTCTAGAAGAATGGAGGGTTGAGGTGTAGCAAAGGGATCCAAAAACTCTGAGGTACTTAATAGTTGGGAGGGAAGAATGGAGGACTTCAAAAGGTGTTTTAAAGTCTAGTACAGGAGAGGGAGTTCGATTGATTAAATGCGTTGCTGGTAGAACAGCATCTCCCCGGTACTTCAAAGGCAGTCCTGACTGAAACAGTAAAGCTCTTGCCACATTCAACAAGTGCTGATGTTTTCTCTCAACTACAGAATTCTGCTCCGGTCTCTCTACACAAGAAAAGTAGTGAACAACCCCTTGATTGGTAAAGAACGGATGCATGTTCAATTGCTTAGCATTATCACTTCTTACTCCCTTAATACTAGCACCATACTGTCTGTTAACCAAGGCAAAGAAATCAGGTATAACTTTCTGTGCATCTGACTTATGTATTAAAAGATAAAGCCAAGTATATCTAGAGCTATCTTCAACAATGGTCAGAAAATATCTATAGCCATCATGGGTGGATTGGTGAAATGGACCCCAAACATCTAAATGAATGAGTTCAAATTTCTTATTGGAAATATGTGGATTACACTGAAAAGTTAGCCTTCTTTGCTTGGCCAAGTGACATGTCTGACAGTGAAATCCTTTATTTAATTCTCTACCAAAAGACAAAACACCTCTATCTTGCTGCATTACAGAACCTGGGTGACCCATCCTGGTATGCCATAGATCACTAGCGAGAGTTGTGACAATGCTGGAAGCCAGCGGTTGCCTTTGTTCCTTTGCTGCTTTTTTCAAATCCAAGTAGTATAGGTTGCCAATCCTTTCATCCTTCCCAATCACTATACCCTGTGCTTGGTCCTGAATGAAGCAGCAATCAATGTTGAATAACAGAGTATAATTAGTGTCCCTGGTTAAGGCACTAACTGAGATGAGATTATACTGAAAACTAGGCACATAAAGTACTTTATGCAAAGTGAGTTGAGCACTGAGTTGCACACTTCCTGTTTTCATTATCTGAGCACGCATTCCATTTGACAAAGTTATAAAAGACACGTTCAAAGAAGCACTAAAACTTGTGAACAACCTCAAATCATGGAAAACATGGTGTGTGGCCCCAGTGTCAATGATCCAAACATGGTTTGGAACAGTTGAGACCATACCAGTAAAGCTTGAGGCAGATGGTTGATCACTGTTCTCGAACCCTGTGGAGTGCATTTGACTAGTGAGATAAGCAATAAGTTGTTGGCATTGCTGCCCTAAAAACTGTGGACTAGGCCTCTCAGTCACTATTCCAGGTTCAATCACACCCGAAGCTTGATTAGCAGAGGCTCCAAACTTTCCCATTTGCCTCCATCCTGGTGGATAGCCATGTTTCTTATAACATTTATCCACGGTGTGTCCTGTGTATCCACAATGAGTGCAGATCAGTTTATCCCTCTTTTCCTTACCATTTCCTCCTTTGACAGTAGCTGAAACAGGGGCAAAAGCATTGGGAATCATATCGCGTTGCCTTTCTTCCTGAACAATGAGGGAAAAGGTCTTATTTATGGTTGGCAAGGGGTCCATCAGCAAGATCTGACCCCTAACTTGACTGTAAGAATCATTGAGTCCCATGAGAAATTGCATCACATGATCTTGTTCCCAAGATTCCATCCATTCTTTGATTCCCCCACAATGACATGTAGGAATTGGCCTAAATTCTTTCAATTGATCCCATAACCCCTTGAGTTTGGTAAAATAGCTACTAACATCCTCTGTCCCCTGTGAAAGTGAGCTCGACATCTCTTTAATCTGAAAAACCCTAGGTCCGTTGCCTTGGTGAAATCGTTCACGCAGATCATTCCAAACATCATAGGCATTGTCAATGTACATTATACTCTCTGCTATCTCTTTACTCACCGCATGTACAATCCATGATTTAACCATCGCATTACACCGAATCCATTGGCGAAGGGAAGAATCTGAGATCTCAGGTCTAGAAATATTTCCATCGACAAAAGAAAGTTTATTCTTAGCCAGTAACCCCATTTCCATAGACCGATTCCATGAATTGTAATTGTTACCTGTGAGTACACTCGAAACGAGATTGAAGCCTGGATGATCACTACTGCTCAGGTAGAAAGGACTGTTGACATCTTCTGCACTTCCTTGATCTGAAATTCCGCGATCTAGCTCAGTGAAGGAGTTCGAAACAAACTTGTCTCCTCCGCCTGTGTTGTGACTTGTGTTTCCTCTACCAGTTCCTCGCGCCATTACTAAGGTGTATTTCAGTGTCTAATCAATCTTCTTCTTCAAGAAGAAAAGCTCTGATACCATTTTACAATTTGCAGCTGAGAATCGTAGAGAGAGAAGAAGGAATGTGCACGAAAAAGGGAATTCATTTCTGTTGAATTGATTCTTCAATTACAGACTTTCTTCTTTTATACATGTTGACGCAAGTGCCAGCTGTCAATTACTAACTAAACAAATGCAGTAAAGAAAGGTACAACTATCGTAACTAACAACGTACAACTCATTAAGCTAGTAACAATAGTTCAATATTTAATATAGTGCCCTGTACAGTATTAGAAAGGGTAACCTGAATCAATGAGCTTTGTACGAATTCGAATGCCGCTGATTTCTCCTTTCCAGCTTAGTTGATCAAATAATTGAAACTTCTGTTCCTGACGTCCTATCAAAGCAAAATAGTCAGCAGCCTTATTACATTCGCAGAGAACCTGAGAGAATTTGAAGTTGATTTTGGAAGACACTCTCTAGATATGGATGAACATTCTATCCCCCTTGCACTTTCCTGTGAAAGAGTTGCACAGTAATGTCAGAATCCATATCAACCCACAAGTTAGTGATGCGTCCATTGTAACATACCTTGTATGCCGGTTGCATCAGCTTGAACTTCGGCTTCGGTAATATTGCAAATACCATACTAGTCACAGAAGCCAAAACAAACTTGCCTCACGTGTCGTGCAGGATACCCCCTCCTGCAGCATAGAATTGATCACTATAGGCTCCATCTGCATTGAGCTTATACCATCCATTACTACTTTATTCGTAATTGTTTGTGAGTATTTACTGCAATTTAGTTCCACCGTCAGTAATGCCAGCTTGTGAAATGCTCTGCAGTTCTCTCATAAAGTAGATGTAGTTCCCTTTGTTTGTTTACTCTCTGTGTTTTTGGTCAAATGAATTAGTGCAATTTAGTTCCACCGTCAGTGATGCTAGCTTGTGAAATGCTCTGCAGTTCTTTCATAAAGTAGATGTAGTTCCCTTGTTTGTTTACTCTCTGTGTTTTTTGTCAAATGAAATAATCTTGTTTCTTTCTCTTTTCTTTTCTTTTTTTTTTTTTTAATTTCAGAATGGATGCGCACAAAAAGAACGAGAAAAGGGTCATGTCGGGCATGCTTTTGCCAGATGAAATGATCTTCGAAATCCTGAGTTGGCTACCAATTAAATCATTATTAATGTTCAAATGCGTGTGCAAAAGTTGGTTCTCCACAATTGAGGACCCGGTGTTCATTGTTAAGCATATGGAACAAGCTTGCTACCGAAAGGTATATGAAAAGGAAGGTACACAGTTTACAGGTATTGTAACGATCATGGGAATAACATTGGAAAAACATACTTCAAACAGCACATACCGCTTGAGGAATCGGGCTACCAGACAAATACTTGATTTGCCTAACGTGAGACAGGTAGCAGGTATTTGTACAAGTATGTGTTACGTTAAGCCAACTAATGAATTGAAGGTGGTATATATAAATTCTTCAAAACAAGGAAACAAAAGGGTTTTAATTTATCATGTTCTTATAGTTGGCACCCACTTTAAATGGAAACGCTGTGATTCTCTGTTGACTCGAGTTAGAAATGTTGAGCCAGGTGTTTGGCCAACGCATCGAGTTATAGGTTCAATGTTCTATAACATAAGATCAGTAGGTCATCTTTATATAGACTGCCTTGATTTGGAAAATGAGCTTATCAGAGGTACTAGGGTCCCACGACACTTGTTCCGTGAGTGGAATGACATTTGGGCCGTAGATTGGAAGGGGAAGCTATCCCTTGCCCGTATAGAACAAGAGCAACTCAATATTTGGGTCTTGGAGGACTACAAGAAGCGTAAATGGGCAGATAGCAAGATTGTTATATCCTTGAGATTCCTTGTTGATAACATCGGCCCAAGAATATCAATAGAAGACATCGTCCCTCACGCAGTAGAAGGCAACCTAGTACATTGGAGAAGAAGAGATTCTTATCAGCTCTTGTCATTTGATACTCAATCTAAAAAGGTCAAGTACTTAACACCATTGTGTACCCGAAGAAAGCTCGTGTGCATGTATAAACCGAGCCTGCTACCTTTACCTTTCAAGGTGGAACATCTGCAGCGTCAAATTGAAGAAACCCAAGGAACTTTCATATTGTTTAAATTCATGAGAGTTTTGAGAAATTGTTTATTAGGGGCATGATGAAAAAGATTTGTCGTGTGGCGTACAATATTATTATTTATATTTCTTTTTTATCGAATTATTATTGCTTTTATGTTCTCTCTCTATGTTCATCCTTTTTTAACCTTTAATTAAAGGTAGCTATGTTCTACCAAAACTCGGGAGTACATTATTATCATGAGAGTGTTACTTGGATGCATAAAAAGTTTAATAAATACTGTAAATCATTCTTGACTTGAAAAACTAGATTATTATCTAGAGGATAAGCAGCAAATAACTTAGTACTTATTGTTTCTTTAATTTGGATAATACGCGCTTCAAAATAATAATAATAATAATAATAATAATAATAAATTTGGATAATACGAATCGCAATACATATTGTTTATGAATTTGAATTGATATATGCTTGATTTCATTTATAATAACGTTTAAAGGTAGCTACATTTTACCAAGATCCGGAGTACACGAATCGTTCGAATCCTGCCCCGCCCTGATTCAAAAAAAAAAAGAAAAAGAAAGTTGAGAACTACTTGGACGCATAAAAAATTTCATCAATAAATCATTCATCGATAAATCTAGATTATTGTCAATTTGTGGGATCACATGCTGCTATAATTCCCGGTCAAGGTGGACTCCATGAGACAATGTCATAACTCATAAAGCATGAAAATCTTTTGATAAAATAGCAATATTGTCAACCTTTAATAATATAAATACTCTATTAACATCTAAATTTTACATTTGCAACATTAACAACAGTTAAATTGTAAGGACCCAAATACCCTTGAGCAAAATATCCAAGTGGGTAGGTATCAGTCTTTTCATTTGACGAAAGATTCAAAACACTCGTACCTTCTCGTACCCTTCTTCTCTAAACCCACCCTCGGGGTTTCAATCTTCAAATTTCGAACGAATATTGGAAAAATCCGGCGGTTTGTGGTTGTTTTCCGGCGAAAGAAGTGAAGATTACTTTAAGATAGAGTTATTTTCTTGTGGGGAATATATTGCTTTGAAGATTATCGGCCGAAAATCTGTGTACCATGGCAACCCCGTAAGTTCCCTGAAAAAATTAATTTTTCCTCTTTGTTATCATTAGAAACTTGAATTACGTATATGAAATTAGGGTTTATGTAATTATATTGGCTGATTTGTGTCTTTTTTTGCGCTATTTGTGTCCCCTCTTGGCTGATTTTGCACAATTTTTGGACGACATTTTTTGTATCTTTTTTCCCCAATTTTTCTGTGGGCATTGCCTTGTGAAATACATGGGTATAGTGTAATTATATTAGCTTATTTGTTCGAATTTTTTTCTTTATTAGGGCTTCCATTGTTTATATTTTTCTTGCTTTTGAGAGCATTGTTTTATTTTTCCCGTATTTTTGTGGGTGGGCATCGCTCTGTGAAATAGATGGATATAGTGTAATTATATTGGCTAATTTGTTCTTTTTTTTTTAATGTTGTTAGGGCTTCTGTTAGCTGATTTTCCCCTTTTTGTCGCATTTTTCCTTATTTTCTATTGGCATTGCAATGTGAAATACATGGGTATAGCGTTCAACTGAATGAAAGTTTCTTTATGTTAATTCCCTTTAACTTGCAATATGGGGCTGGCAATTGGATTTTGATGTTAACTGTTTTGGTGTCTATATGTAGGACTGACTATCCATACATTGTGAGGCCCGAGAATAGGTGTTACGGAAAGATTACACAGCACAGTATACCGAATAGGATGACAGAAATTAAGAAAGGTTTAAATGATGAGTACTTGGGAAAGTTTAAGCATTCTTGTTTTGGGAATTTTCTGGCATTGACGAAGATCAGATTTTCCGGTACTATTGTCCATCAGATGATATTGCATCTGGTGGAAACGAAGAAGAATCGGGAACTGTGGTTTAACGTTGATGGCAATTTAACAAGATTTGGTTTGGAAGAATTTGTACTGCTGACTGGCTTGAAGACTGGTGTTCGTCCATTGGGTCGTTCGTATGACAAGGTGGTGAAGAGACAGCAATTCTACAATAGGGTATTTGGTAGTAGGTCCGAGGTAAAATTTAGTGACTTGGAGGATGCTTTCTTTAATACAACGGACATGGCAGACAAATATCGTCTAGCCCTACTTTATTGCTTGGAAGGTGTTGTAGCCCCTAGTGATAGAAACAATACCACAAGTAAGGAATTCATTGCCTTAACCCAAGATGAGGTGTAATGACCCGTCCGGAATCGGACTGTAGGACCGTGATCCTTCCATTTCCCACACACATCCGCACACATCATTCTCGGTCGGATTCTCCACTCTCCACGTAACTGCATCATAAACACATAAACGTACACATAATGAGTCATGAGGACTCAGTGAGCAATAGGTGCAATGCAATGCATGAATGCACGTGTAACATTCTTTTCTTCCTTTCTTTGGGCCCTAGTTGCGAATCATGTGAATACGTTATCATCATCATATCATAGGCCGTCCCCCAAAGGTTCTTTTACGCTTTGGGGCGCCGGGACCGTCGTCTAAAGAGTTCTTTTACTCCTAGACCGCCCATAACATTATAGGCCGTCACCCAAGGGTTCTTTTACCCGTTAGGCCGCCGGTAACATCATAAGCCGTCCCCCAAAAGTTCTTTTACTCTTGGGGCGCTACATTCGTCATAAACACATGATACGCAACTACATTCTTTCACATACGTCATGCTTCGTGTCATACATCATTCATACTGTCATGCTTCGTGTCATACATCATTCATACTTTCTCATGAACTTCTTCTTGTCATTACATATCATAGAACATATCATATCCTTACATATAACATCCCATTCATCATCATAACGTGTTACGTACTTCACGTAATCATTCACTTGGCATTCGTTCACCTATCCTAGCTTTCATGTCATTCTAGCATCATTACATGGTATCAATCATCACATATTTCATGTACTACTTCATATCTATCATCTAACATCATTCAACATGCTAAATTCACAATATAAGATCATATACTTTCATATAACATCATATAGTTTCATAGAATTCACATACTCAACACATCAAAGCCATAACATGAATTTAAGCTCATTTCCTATACATAAACTCATAGAAAACATGCCATCTCTATGCATTAACATGAACTACATCTATTACTCACCTCATATCATCACATATCTTCACATAGCTCATACATCAAGCATAACAAGGCCATAACATGAATATAAACTCATGAAAACATACTATCAACATACCATATTCATACTATAACATAAGATACAACTATTACTCACCATTATATTTTATCACATATCAATAGGCATAAACAATGGACCCTAGCATACTTACCAACTTCATGATCATCATAAACATGCATATTCCTTGATAAATCTAATTATAATCATAAATTTACCTCCTAAACATGAAATCATCTATTACTCACCTTATATTGAAGAAATCAAGCTCAACATCCATGGGTACCATTCTTACTTCTTCCTCCCTTTTCTCCCCTTCCTTCATCTTCATTTCCTTTTGTAATCAAGGTTACAAATAGATTACATGAACTTATTTCTTGGTTTGGAGCTTAGAGAGAGTTTAGGCATGATCTTGGGGGTCTTATGGCTCTTAGGGATATATTAGAGTGAAGTAAATACCCAAAAATATCAAGAAAAGTCGAGAAAACTCACTTTGCCGACATATAATTACGGCCGTATGGCCTTTAATTACGGCCGTAATGACTTCTGCTGAAAATTTTCTGCACTGGCGGCCTTCAATGTTTTGGTCATAACTTTTGCGTCCGATGTCCAAATGAGGTGATTCAAAGCTTGTTGGAAACTAGACTCAATGGGCTACAAATCTCAAGATACGTCATCTTCAAAATCAAACTCGTTTCAAAGATGTATAGCTTTGAATCTCAATGAACCTCCAAATCTTCATGAAATCACTCATAACAAACTTCATTCATATCACATTTTCATCTCGTTCACTAAAAGTAGATCTAAATCATATAATAACACCTAAATCATGGTCTAAACGCATGTGGGGTGTTACAATCTTCCCCCCTTAAATAAATTTCGTCCTCGAAATTTCACGAAAATAAACCCGTATTCACAACTTTCCCTTCGTCATTTCCTTATCAATATCCATACCCTTTATGAGATACTTGCACGTGCAGTACCATATCCATAACCACAACGTAACATACTTCTACATCTTTCTTTCGCTGTCATTTAATCCAACGTCTTAAACCAAACCCATAACATTCTATCTCATCATATCCGTCACGTTCCATCCCACTACTACTCTCATATCATGTGCAACATCTTACATCATTCTCCTCGTTACTTCATCTAACGGACATAACATACCATATCTTACCTCACAGAACATTGGCATACATATGCATCATATAAAACATCACATACTCACATATTACATAGCATCACATAGCATAGCGTATGAAATATAACATAGCATAGGGAACATATCATTCGTCTCATTCGTCATGTCTTTGTTCTATGCATAACATTACATATCATCTCATCTTTTCTCCGTTCATTCATAGCATACATGGAGTGGTGGAGAGAATCCAACGATGTGCGAGGAAAGAGGGAAGAATCCTGCTCTGATACCACCTGTAATGACCCGTCCGGAATCGGACTGTAGGACCGTGATCCTTCCATTTCCCACACACATCCGTACACATCATTCTTGGTCGGATTCTCCACTCTCCATGTAACTGCATCATAAACACATAAACGTACACATAATGAGTCATGAGGACTCAGTGAGCAATAGATGCAATGCAATGCATGAATGCACGTGTAACATTCTTTTCTTCCTTTCTTTGGGCCCTAGTTGCGAATCATGTGAATACGTTATCATCATCATATCATAGGCCGTCCCCCAAAGGTTCTTTTACGCTTTGGGGCGCCGGGACCGTCGTCTAAAGAGTTCTTTTACTCCTAGACCGCCCATAACATTATAGGCCGTCACCCAAGGGTTCTTTTACCCGTTAGGCCGCCGGTAACATCATAAACCATCCCCCAAAAGTTCTTTTACTCTTGGGGCGCTACATTCGTCATAAACACATGATACGCAACTACATTCTTTCACATACGTCATGCTTCGTGTCATACATCATTCATACTGTCATGCTTCGTGTCATACATCATTCATACTTTCTCATGAACTTCTTCTTGTCATTACATATCATAGAACATATCATATCCTTACATATAACATCCCATTCATCATCATAACGTGTTACGTACTTCACGTAATCATTCACTTGGCATTCGTTCACCTATCCTAGCTTTCATGTCATTCTAGCATCATTACATGGTATCAATCATCACATATTTCATGTACTACTTCATATCTATCATCTAACATCATTCAACATGCTAAATTCACAATATAAGATCATATACTTTCATATAACATCATATAGTTTCATAGAATTCACATACTCAACACATCAAAGCCATAACATGAATTTAAGCTCATTTCCTATACATAAACTCATAGAAAACATGCCATCTCTATGCATTAACATGAACTACATCTATTACTCACCTCATATCATCACATATCTTCACATAGCTCATACATCAAGCATAACAAGGCCATAACATGAATATAAACTCATGAAAACATACTATCAACATACCATATTCATACTATAACATAAGATACAACTATTACTCACCATTATATTTTTATCACATATCAATAGGCATAAACAATGGACTCTAGCATACTTACCAACTTCATGATCATCATAAACATGCATATTCCTTGATAAATCTAATTATAATCATAAATTTACCTCCTAAACATGAAATCATCTATTACTCACCTTATATTGAAGAAATCAAGCTCAACATCCATGGGTACCATTCTTACTTCTTCCTCCCTTTTCTCCCCTTCCTTCATCTTCATTTCCTTTTGTAATCAAGGTTACAAATAGATTACATGAACTTATTTCTTGGTTTGGAGCTTAGAGAGAGTTTAGGCATGATCTTGGGGTCTTATGGCTCTTAGGGATATATTAGAGTGAAGTAAATACCCAAAAATATCAAGAAAAGTCGAGAAAACTCACTTTGCCGACATATAATTACGGCCGTATGGCCTTTAATTACAGCCGTAATGACTTCTGCTGAAAATTTTCTGCACCGGGCGGCCTTCAATGTTTTGGTCATAACTTTTGCGTCCGATGTCCAAATGAGGTGATTCAAAGCTTGTTGGAAACTAGACTCAATGGGCTACAAATCTCAAGATACGTCATCTTCAAAATCAAACTCGTTTCAAAGATGTATAGCTTTGAATCTCAATGAACCTCCAAATCTTCATGAAATCACTCATAACAAACTTCATTCATATCACATTTTCATCTCGTTCACTAAAAGTAGATCTAAATCATATAATAACACCTAAATCATGGTCTAAACGCATGTGGGGTGTTACAATCTTCCCCCCTTAAATAAATTTCGTCCTCGAAATTTCACGAAAATAAACCCGTATTCACAACTTTCCCTTCGTCATTTCCTTATCAATATCCATACCCTTTATGAGATACTTGCACGTGCAGTACCATATCCATAACCACAACGTAACATACTTCTACATCTTTCTTTCGTCGTCATTTAATCCAACGTCTTAAACCAAACCCATAACATTCTATCTCATCATATCCGTTACGTTCCATCCCACTACTACTCTCATATCATGTGCAACATCTTACATCATTCTCCTCGTTACTTCATCTAACGGACATAACATACCATATCTTACCTCACAGAACATTGGCATACATATGCATCATATAAAACATCACATACTCACATATTACATAGCATCACATAGCATAGCGTATGAAATATAACATAGCATAGGGAACATATCATTCGTCTCATTCGTCATGTCTTTGTTCTATGCATAACATTACATATCATCTCATCTTTTCTCCGTTCATTCATAGCATACATGGAGTGGTGGAGAGAATCCAACGATGTGCGAGGAAAGAGGGAAGAATCCTGCTCTGATACCACCTGTAATGACCCGTCCGGAATCGGACTGTAGGACCGTGATCCTTCCATTTCCCACACACATCCGTACACATCATTCTTGGTCGGATTCTCCACTCTCCATGTAACTGCATCATAAACACATAAACGTACACATAATGAGTCATGAGGACTCAGTGAGCAATAGATGCAATGCAATGCATGAATGCACGTGTAACATTCTTTTCTTCCTTTCTTTGGGCCCTAGTTGCGAATCATGTGAATACGTTATCATCATCATATCATAGGCCGTCCCCCAAAGGTTCTTTTACGCTTTGGGGGCGCGACCGTCGTCTAAAGAGTTCTTTTACTCCTAGACCGCCCATAACATTATAGGCCGTCACCCAAGGGTTCTTTTACCCGTTAGGCCGCCGGTAACATCATAAACCATCCCCCAAAAGTTCTTTTACTCTTGGGGCGCTACATTCGTCATAAACACATGATACGCAACTACATTCTTTCACATACGTCATGCCGTGTCATACATCATTCATCTTGTCATGCTTCGTGTCATACATCATTCATACTTTCTCATGAACTTCTTCTTGTCATTACATATCATAGAACATATCATATCCTTACATATAACATCCCATTCATCATCATAACGTGTTCACGTACTTCACGTAATCATTCACTTGGCATTCGTTCACCTATCCTAGCTTTCATGTCATTCTAGCATCATTACATGGTATCAATCATCACATATTTCATGTACTACTTCATATCTATCATCTAACATCATTCAACATGCTAAATTCACAATATAAGATCATATACTTTCATATAACATCATATAGTTTCATAGAATTCACATACTCAACACATCAAAGCCATAACATGAATTTAAGCTCATTTCCTATACATAAACTCATAGAAAACATGCCATCTCTATGCATTAACATGAACTACATCTATTACTCACCTCATATCATCACATATCTTCACATAGCTCATACATCAAGCATAACAAGGCCATAACATGAATATAAACTCATGAAAACATACTATCAACATACCATATTCATACTATAACATAAGATACAACTATTACTCACCATTATATTTTATCACATATCAATAGGCATAAACAATGGACCCTAGCATACTTACCAACTTCATGATCATCATAAACATGCATATTCCTTGATAAATCTAATTATAATCATAAATTTACCTCCTAAACATGAAATCATCTATTACTCACCTTATATTGAAGAAATCAAGCTCAACATCCATGGGTACCATTCTTACTTCTTCCTCCCTTTTCTCCCCTTCCTTCATCTTCATTTCCTTTTGTAATCAAGGTTACAAATAGATTACATGAACTTATTTCTTGGTTTGGAGCTTAGAGAGAGTTTAGGCATGATCTTGGGGTCTTATGGCTCTTAGGGATATATTAGAGTGAAGTAAATACCCAAAAATATCAAGAAAAGTCGAGAAAACTCACTTTGCCGACATATAATTACGGCCGTATGGCCTTTAATTACGGCCGTAATGACTTCTGCTGAAAATTTTCTGCACTGGCGGCCTTCAATGTTTTGGTCATAACTTTTGCGTCCGATGTCCAAATGAGGTGATTCAAAGCTTGTTGGAAACTAGACTCAATGGGCTACAAATCTCAAGAATACGTCATCTTCAAAATCAAACTCGTTTCAAAGATGTATAGCTTTGAATCTCAATGAACCTCCAAATCTTCATGAAATCACTCATAACAAACTTCATTCATATCACATTTTCATCTCGTTCACTAAAAGTAGATCTAAATCATATAATAACACCTAAATCATGGTCTAAACGCATGTGGGGTGTTACATGAGGATTTGTTCAATTCATACCCTTGGGGTACCAGAGCATACGAGTTACTAGTGTGAAGGGGAAAAACTGGGATATCAGATTTAGAGGGACGTGTGATGATGAAGGGGGTAAAGGTGTGGATACTTATCATATTTATGGTTTTCCAATGGCTATACAGGTATACAAATACAAAGATTGCTTGTTTTGACTACTTTTTCATTATTATGCATTGCAAGTTAGCTTTATGCCTATAGTAATGGTTGTTGTGTTTGAAATCCTAGATATGGGCGTACGAGACGATTCCCCAAGTAGGGCAACAATTTATGACGAAGTCCACAAATAATTATCCACGCATGGTAAGGTGGCGTGGAACGAAATATGTGCGGTCAGATGTGATGAACTTATTTTTCAAACATAATAGGGTGAGTTTCAAAACTTTCTTTTATCGTGTGTTGGTATTTCATTAGCCGTTTCATCAGCTGTAAAGCTAACACAACTTTTACTTGTGCAGTTGCGTATCTTTACCACACTACAACCCGATGAAACAGAGAAGGAGAAAGATACTACAAAGAGATGGTTAAGAGTACGGATGATGTGCCGGATCAATTTCTAGATGAACTCGTTGTGCGTGCAGTAAATATTCAGCTTCCTCATGAAGATAACGAGTCTGACGAAAATGATAACAACGATAATGTTCATGTTGTTGGCGATGGTGGGCAATATAGGAGATCGAGTAAGAGGATGAGGGATGACTCGGCAATATTGGAGGCCATTGGTGCCCTTGCAAAAAAAATGGTGAAAGTAGAGGCTGTGTGTAGGGAGGGATTTAGGAAGCTGAACATTGAAATAGATGATTTAGCTTCGGAGCACCCTGTACAAACGAGGGGAAGAAATTATACCGATGATCGAACATTTGAAGATTTGCTAAACTACAACAAAGGGGTTTCGTCATCGAAGCAGCCGAATGGTCCACAGGCTCAAGCTTCGGAGGAGCAAGAAGATGGCTATGAAGACAATTTGGATGAAAATGATGAAGAGCTTGGAGCAGGTCCCGAAAAAAATGATGCCATCGGTCCAGAAAATGATAATGGTGTGGAACCCGATGACGAATCAGAGGAGAGGGCAGAAGATGGCGATGAATCTGATGACAAAACAGAAGATCGTGCAACTGGTGATGAAAATTCAAATGTTGTCAACTTTCCCAGTGATTTTCTTTTTGCTGTTGATGCTAAGAGGGAAGAAATCTGATCGTTGGCGTCGCCCTTGATGATGTGTACAATTTTAGAAGTGGATTACAGTAATGACCTTTTTCGATGTTGCATTTTTCTGTGAAACCATTCCCTTTGCCAATGCACCTGTGTGAAATTATTTGTAGTGTTGGAAAATTCCTTTCTTGTTTATTGAAGTTAGGGTCCTATAAATGGTATATATTTAGCTGCTCCAAATGACTTTTTTCCCCATGAAATTTTTGCTGGTTCTCCGCCCTGCTACCCATATCTTTCTGCTATATTTCATTGGGTAGCATTGTACCATGGTCTGACTTTGTTGCCTGCCCCTGTATGTTCGTTGCTTGATTTCGTGATGCTTGTCCCTATTGCCTGTAGAGGGTAAGACTTTATTTCATTTCTATACTTGCTTTCGTTCTAAGTGCATATTCATGCTTTTATGCTATAGAGTATAGAATTGGACAAATAGTTAGGTTGCAATATGTTGCCTCTTGAATGAATTGGTGTGTTTACATTGCATATTGCTGTGTTTATTATATCTTAAGGTTGTGTATTGGATGAGCCGGAATCACCCAGTACGGAATACAATGTTTCTATATGATGCTAAATGTTTTCCTCAACTTCAAAATAACAACATTTGAGCCAAAAAAGCTTACTATTGCACAGTCAAATATTAAAGCTGGGAAGTAGGGATTGAGTAGATATTATATAGTCTATGTGTTGGTGATGATTTTGGGAAATTAGAATTCCATTTTCATACCCATAGCTGGAAGGGAAGCTCTGTTGAATTCTTCGTTTACTGTAAACTGTAGGAAAAAGGTACAGTAGTGTTAACAAGTTGAGGAATTGAATGGTGGATGAAATGATTTGATTGGAATACTGGGGGTTGAGTCTTGTACTAGCCACAATAATGACCAAAATATTAAATTATGGAACGACGACCGTTCATTTCGAATATTCCTCTATCGTCTCAATATCTGGTTTCCTCCCTATTGGTATACATAAGTTAGACCAATCTTTCTTATATATTTCTTTCACGTAATTATGCACTGAAAATCAAGGTGGTATTTGGAAAAGCAATTAGATTCCTGTGAATGCTTTTACTCTACAGCATATGTTATGATATTAGGATTCATTTTTTTGGAAGCTATGTTTAGCTGTACTTACCTTGGATTTGTTACGTATGAAATTCGTCCATCGTACCGTATCTTTCAGTACTAATAACTGCTACAATTGGACAATGCGTCGGTTGCTGTTGGGCCTTATTCAGTTACGTTGAAAACTGTGAAAGATATTGAAGCTGGGAAGACTGAATGGACTCCATTGGTATGATCTTATTTCTTTATATGCATAATAAAACCCAAATATTTCATGATTACGTTAGTGTTGTTCCACTAATGATAAGCATTGGCATCCTGATTTGTTTTCACAATATCCTTGGTTTATCAGGATATGAATTTGGCAATGTGGACATTGCGTAACGGGGATGAAAAGGACCGCGAAATGTTTAGACCTAACGTAGGAGTTATGGACTGTGAATTTACCGATGCCCTATTCAATTCAAGGAGGTCGTCTCATTCTGCGTGGGGTAAGAGCAAGGGAGTAGATCCACGCATTTCTAAGTTTGTGGATGGATCGATGTACGCTGAGGGGAGGCCCATTGTGGAGATGGACCGTCTCATCTTCCCCGTACATGTGAAGGGGAGTAGATGGGTCCTTGTTCACGCCGACTTAGTGAACTGGAGAGCACATGCATTGGACTGCCATACGTCGTCTATGGCGGAACGAGAACTGTCTGGAATTTGTGCACCTTACCTGAAGATGATTGCTGAAATTGTTGAAGATTTCAACTAGCGTTCAAAGCGTCCAGACTATCGTTTGGGGATTGATCGAATTGTTCCGGGCAATGCACCACTGTTAAACCGTTATGGATGTGACACTGTACCACAGGCAAACACAACGTAAGTTGTTCAGTTTATTTTATTTTATTTTCCTAAAGAACTTCCAATAGCATTGACATCCATATTGCACATTGTACCTTATAGATGTTTTGCATTGGGTTTGCCTTTTCCGTAGGTTCTACTCGGGTGTCATGTGCTACAAATTTGCAGAGTGCCTCCTTTGTGGATGTCCATTGACACTGATCACATCTTCTGATGTTCCAAAGTATCTGAAGAAGCTAGCTACAGATATTTCATCTCAACAACTTAAGTATGTGCTATGATTACGATTATCGTGGTATTATTTTGGATTGCTTGTAGCCAACTGGTGGGCTAATTTTTGTTTTGTTCACCTCTTAAACCTTAATTGGTTGTCAACCGCCTTTGCTTGTGCGTTAGGAAGTAGATGCATATTTTTGAGAAGTAGCTGCAATTGTAGGTCGTGGACTATTACGCCATTGGCACCGCTACGTATTATCTATTTTGTTTAATAGGGATGGTGGTTGATTTGTAGGGAAATGCACTACTTCATTTCATGTAATTAAATGCATTTTATGCAAAGCTTTATTCAGCATGTCAATTGAATATTTCGAAAGACATACGGAAGTACGCGTAAGCAAACCTGCACGTTTGTGACAAAATCTGATTTATTGCAAATCGAAGCTCTAGAGTATGGGGTACAGAATGACACGATAGTTTATTTTTAAGATGTTGTAACGAAATGATGTTCTATCCAGCATGTAAAGTTGAACACGATGGAATTGAACTTATCCACATCAACAGCAGCGTACATGCATGGCATTTTTCACACATTGCCCCTATAGTGTTGGCTGTAATTCTATACCATAGAGTATAGGTAGTTTCAACGTTCTGCGATGTGCTCTTCCTTCTCTTTCTTATCCATCCTTTCCGTTAGAGTTTTCATTATAAATTTTTCTCTATATTTAACATTCCCTTCCCTTATTTTCTTTTTTTTTTTTTGGTTTTTGTTATCATCATTTTTCCTGAGAACTATGGCCATATTCTGTTTGACGTTTTCCAAACATTTTCCATTTTCCATTTTCGAAAACGCCCAATACGTGTTTTGTTGAGCTGTTTCCGAAAATTGTTTCTGAAAATTATTCTGAACTTTTGTTTATAAAGTTGAAAACGCGGATTTCACATTTCCTACGTTTTTTTGTTAGTTCCACCAAATTGTGATGAAAACCAACGGAAAATAGCGTGTTTTCCACCATTGATAGGTTTTAATTGCATACAAGAAGAAGTAATACATAACGTACATAGACACAAAGACAATGCAAGCACAATGTAGTAATAATTGAGGTACTGCGGAAATTGCATGTTACATCTACAATATGAGGTTCACTTAGACAATGCAAGCACAATCATCACAAAGACAAGAGCGAGTACACCAATTATGTAAGCCCGGGTTTCGTTCAGTTTATTCGTAACTTGTTCTTTACTCGACTTTACTCGGCGTAACTCAAGAGTCAGTCTCCGTATTTCATCCTCCTTGGCATGCAACATAACACTTAGATCATGGACCTGTTGTTCTAGGATGGAAGGTCGACGAGTGGGGCGAATGATATATTCGGTATTTCGAGAAACGACAGAGTCGTCAAACCAACGAATGTAACCGCATCCTCCATTTATCTAACAATATATGGTAAAGCAAAATGTGATGTTGTAATTAATACAAGTACGAGAGAACAATTATGGCAATAATGGAAAAATAAAAGTTCAGTTAATTTCTAAACGATACTCATCATATCCAACCTTTCGGCAACCATAGAATAGGCGACCACGGTTACCATTGTCCGACGATCGTTGTAGTAGCGTCGATAGATCACAATAACATCGTTTAACAACCATCAACGGCGAGGAAGAAGAGTACACAGTGTTTGCCATATTCGTTGCTGTTGGTGTCTAGCTTGCCACGAAATATGGTGTCACCCTAAATTGATGTTAATCTGGTGCTGCAATGGGTTGGGGTGATGGCCAAAGCTATATTCTTTCATAATTGGCAATTAGCTTACATTTAGCACATGTAAAAATGAGAAAAAGCAATGACGGTGTCTGACTACACATGCTTTATGGAATCTTTTAAAGGCTCTAGAAGAATATATTCCCTGTGAATATTTCATACGATTTGTCATGATAGATTCCAATGTGAACGCACCACGTGGAGTGATAAGTCACGTCCAGTGAACAGTACATGTGAACAGTGATAAGTCACGTGGAGTGATAAGTCACGTCCATGTGAACGCACCCGAAATTACGCATTATGTAGTTCGATTGCATTGAGAATGCACGTACATCAGTTGCTTCTTCGAACGGTAAATCGATGAAACATCCCGTTGCAATGTGTTGGAGAACGTACACATTCAAGTGAATTTAATAGCAAATTTTCCATTGAGTAAATGTCAGTGATTACTTCTCACGTAAATTTGAAAAATAATACAATATTTACGGCCTATTCGACAATGATCTATATGTAACGAAATTGTGTAAATGTACACATTCGCTAGTTAGTAAAATTTTGGTAGAGGACAGTGCATCATGTATCTTAATTTGCGACACCCCAATTAGAAGATTTTAGAGATGAAGTTTTCAGAGGCACTATGTAGCATGTATCCTTGACAATGGGATGTCTATAAACTATGTCAATGTCACCTCTAACTTGTTACACCTAAATTCTGCAAAGATAAAATTACAAACCGTTGAAGCTCGCAATTATAAATGAGCAACACTTTTTTAAGCGTGCTCCAAAGCGTTGGTGAGTTGTGACGAATTCGAGCACTTCATGAGTTAAGCGTTAGATTTTCTATCGACGGAACCTTGAAATATACAAAATTTAAATAGAATTAAAAAGAAAAAACCAAGAAAAATAGTTGTGGTACTTCGACCGCAGTGGGACATGGATTGCTTTGCCGAATGCCAAATACCATGGATTGCTTTGCCGCAAAGGATAAACGACAAATTCTAGCAAATTTAATAACAACTCTACATTAATTGCATGTGTTTGACTCCGTCAAATTAGAAATCAAAATGTTCAATAACCAAACAAGATTGTAACGAAAATGTGCAATGTGTTCATTTGTTGTGGGTACTGACAAGTTGTTTAGAGGATTGAAAATAGTACATAAAACTTCACTTTATTACTGTGTTGTGGGAACTGAAGATCTCCATATAACATTGGAAATAGTAGCTAAGATTGCATTTTAATACAAAGATCCGTGATGTGACGTGTTTTGGTGAGGCCATTGAGTGCACCCAAGCCGTACTCCTACAACCATGACATTCAAAACTTGCTATAAAAGGCCTTAAGTCTGCATGCATGGAAATATACCAATTTACAATGTAAGAATACTTCCATCAAAGCTCGAAATCAAAAAATGTCCTGGAGAATCACCCCGATCTCCCACTAAAAGTAATACCAAACCAAATGCATTGATCGAAGTAAAGGTGGAAAACGACAAGCAAAAGACGCCCGAGAATGCTAAACGATCCACCATCGTTGGGGAGGCTTACACTTCCGATTACACCGACGGTGGATCCGAGAAACGTCATTCTCCTATATCTCTTCTGGCTCGTGACATCCCTAAATTCAAGCTGGATAACGAAGTTGCAACTGATATGCCTAAATTCATATTGGACAACAACGATGTGCAAAAGGAGGTTGTCGTTGCGTTCCCTTGCGAGAATAGTAATATCAGTGCGGAAGAGAAAATTGCCCCGAGCCCGGCAATTAAAGAAGGCGACGAATCGCCAACGAGTGTCACTAGAGCAAGGCCTCGCTACATCTCAGAGAAAACCAAGGACTGGACTGACATTATCGTACTCGACGATGATTAGGAATTCGAGCAATTGTGATGAAGTCTTTTGTCCATTCGTCTAGTGAATGTATGGTCTATTATATCTAGTCATGTTATGTTGTAGTGTGTGTTGTCCATGTGAAATGGCTGTGTATTTTCCTCCAGACCATCCAACTATAAACGTGCTCGTACACGAAATGTCGTAGTCCCGACATTGGTCTCGGTTCACAGGTTGGGAGACATTTTCCGGCCATTTCTAGGTTCACAGTTTGGGAGACTGTTAGGTCCAATGTATGTAAGTTAAACACTAGACGAATGAAATTTGTATTCAGTATTATATGACTGTCTCACTGGTAATGCGTTTTATGTTAAATACTCTATACTCTATAGTATAGAGTATGCACCATAGGTAAAAAGCTTCATTGTCAGATTTTCAAATAAATTTGACATGTAAGTAAAAAGGCTAACATGGAAGTCAAAATAGTCCAAAGAAATACCTAATCAAGTGGTGCAAGCTTCGTTCGCTCATGATTAACCGTATGAATTTGTAGGATTCTTAGCGGTTGTTTCTTTGTGTTCAATCAATTTTTTTTTCGTAAATGGATTTACACCACTTTATTATCAAATTTTTTTTGTGCAAAATTATGAATTGTTGCGTCTTCTGATAATCACAGGAAAAAAAATAGCCCGTTGAAGAAAGATAATGATCAAATATTTGTTTCGAAAATGTAGTATGTTCATGAAATTTGATGACATAAGCACTATTATTTTTCGGACAAAATTCTACACATGCAGAGTATTGTCAAAGCAACGAGCGATTACTATGATAATAACAATAATGAGTTTAGTCCGAAAAGGAAAAGGAATGAGAGATAGCAAATATTCGTTAAGAATAAATAATCTGCTGATCATGTACGACGAAAAACAACCGTACTATTTTCGGATCAACAATAATGTACACAAATATTCGTGTACATTGTTTTATATAGTGTTGTCAACAATAAATTCATCTGAAAATATAAATTAAATAATCTCTAACAAATATATTAACAATATTGAACACGTAAAAGCGAATAAATAATTTGGACACGTAGAAAAAGTAAATGACTTAAAAACCACTATTTTAAAATTAACATTAATAAGAAACTGGCATTAATAATTTCATCCAAATAAAGTAAAGAATACATAATGACTTTAACAAAATATAGTTAGTCTATCGTACACGTATGAGCCTATAATGGCACTATTATTTTTTAAAAAAAATATGCAGAATTCTTCTAAGCTTTTAAATAACATAGTAATAAAAAATATAAATTCCACGAAAAATTCCATAGGATAAATAATTATTAAAGAATACAATCCACTCTACACATAGGAGAAGAGAATATATTATCCATCTTTTGTTATTTTTTGAGTCCAAACATTATCGTCTTGTCACTCCCAAATTTTTTGGTCATTTGCATAACTTACTCGTGCATGACTCCTATTGCTTAAACTCTTCCCTGTCGTTTTCCTTTGCGTATTTTACTTTCACGTTGAATCTCACTTTCGTGAACAATATAAACAAAATAGAAGGCATGGTACAGAAGCTTGATTTCGTATTGTATGTTTTGAAGTTTCGTCTTTAGTGTTTCACAGTTAGGTGTGATTGTTTGGAAAATTGCGTTTCTTCTAAACTCTATCCTCTAATGTAAAGAGCATAGATCACAAACTGTTTCTTTTTAGCATACGTAGATATTGCACAATTAAATGAAAAAAACTTGTCCAGATATTTTACAAAACACTGCATAATCGTAGCAGTAGCATATACAGTATGTCAAAATAGTTGAATGCAGTAGCAACAATAAGGCATAATGACAAAGAAGATATAACTTCACGACCAAAACACCACACATCAAAAGGCAATGACTATGTCGGAATAGAATCGATTGAAGCCGTACCAAAACACCACATCAATAGGCAATGACTACGTCGGAATAGAATTGATTGGAGCAGTACAAGTTTGTCGATGATGGCCAGTAGAGCGACACCGTCCGCATCGTCGTACGACACCTACGGTCTCCGATCTATATCGTCGCCGCCTATTTGGTGGACGGCCAACTGGTCTACGAACTATAGGTGGCAACACAACCCTATTTGCAACCTCGACTGGAATTTCAAGGTCGTCCACCATGCTCGTTGGATATACTTGACGCTCATAAGCTCGCCTCCAATATTCCACAGTGAAATAAGGTGAACATAGTTCGTAAAGTTCATAAGCAAATGACAAGCGCCTCTAGTCGCATGTTTGCACCATTTGGTCCAAATCAAAACGACGACATGTGCATGTCTTATGCACGAGATTAACTATGTTTGCATTTGCACCGACCTCATATTCAAATTGGGAAATGGCAATTGCATGGAGTGTACTTGCAGCGTCAAAGCTTTTCCTGCACTGTGATTGGCCATATGGTGTCAATCTCGTAGAACGTTTGGAAACCCTTTCGAATCTTTCAAAATGGAATCTTTGCATGATGCTATGAATTTCGTGGAGAAGAGTAAGAATTGGTAATTCACGTTCATGACGAAGGAGAGAATTGATGGATTCGGCTGTGTTAGAAGTCATGACATTGTATCTCAAGCCCGGGAAGTGTGCTCGAGACCAATGTTGGACTCCAGCGTTGACAAGGTATCCATGAACCTTGTCAGACAAAGCACGAATCTGCTCCATTCCACGGGTGAAGTCGGAAACACGATAACATAGGCAGTCTTAATAAATGGCCCGCAATAACTTTGCCTATGGAATCGGTTTCTAATGTTGTTTGCAATGTGCCAACAACAAGTCCCATGACGGGCATTGGGAAACACCCGAGACAGTGCCGGAGCAATTCCATTCATCCTATCCGACACGAAAACCAAGTCATTATTATCGTCCACAAACTCACGAAGACAAGTGAAGAACCATACCCAAGATTTTTTGGTCCCCGACCCCACTATTCCCCAAGCTAATGGGAATATGTTTTTGTTACTGTCTTGGCAAGTTGCCGTCAACAATATTCCTCGATATGTTCCCTTCAAGTGAGCTCCATCAACGCATATGACCGGCCTAATATAACCCGAAAACCCATGGATACTAGCACCGTAAGCAATGAACAAATACTTAAATCTATTGTTTTTATCCGTCCGAATACGAGTAATAGTACCCGGGTTAGATGCTTCAAGCATGTAACAATACCTTGGCAACCCACCATACGAGGCCCATACGGGTCCACGATCTAACATTTGAGCATATTCCCTAGCCCTCCATGCTTTCCAATAAGTTAAGCCTATGCCGAGCTCACGTCGAACATCTTTCATTATCATTGAAGGTGTATACAAATGGTTGTCCCTAACCCGCTCGCGAATGTAAGTACCAATGACTTTTGTAGTTGCATTTCAATGCTTGTCACGTCGATACTCAACTCCACACGTGTGTTGCAAATGCAAACGGCGTAGCTTAAACATCTCCGATCTTTCTATCCTAGATGACCGAACAAACCACTTGCATTCGGGATCCACGCATGCAACATGATAGCATGTCTTGCTTGACCTAATGACCCGAAATTCAAAATTTTGCCTCATCGAGGTCATGTGTAGGCTGCGAACAATGTGCTCTTTGCTCATAAAAATTTGGCTCATGTGGAATTCAACTATGTCGGCATTCAACGAATCATCATCTAATACATTGTCCACCATATTGTCAAACTCATGGCAATCGTCTATATACCCGTACACGTCAGTGTCTTCAACCTGGTGGAAGTTTGAAGTCAGATTGTTTTGGTCAATTTCAAACCCAGTAAATCCCACATGATGCTGCACGACATCCACATTTCGACGAGAGTTGCAATTCACAGGATGGTTTACACTAGATCCATGGATTGTGTGTACATGCTCATCACGTCTAACATCATTTTCGGGAATACTAGCAATTACGCATATTGGAACTGAATTCCGCAGAGTTTGGTACCAACTGAGGTCATCATCATCTACTATCTCCACCGGAGGAAGTGCCAAATCCGGAGCCAAGAATTTGAGTGAAAACCCTTTATGATATTCCCTCAAACTTGCCTTTTGCCATATTGCGGTACAAATGCAATTATAACTGACATTATCCGGCAACATTAGCGAGGTCGTGCCGGTTCCATTCCACTGCCAATCTCCCCCGACATTCTTGAACTCACCGCCGTAAGATATGATATAACGATACAAGCTCGTCGCTGAAAATGTAGAATGACGTAAAATCAATAACCATAAGAATCAGTGATTACTGTATTTGGAATAAGATAAACAGATACAAAACAAAATAAACTGCACGTATTCATTTCACAATGCTGATAATGGGAATTCGTAGCACCCCAATGCTTGTCCATGTATTTTCTATACTGTAATTCAGGATGTTTCTGTAATATATACTGTAGAGTATAGAACGCCGTAAAGTGAAGTTACCCAATTCGAGCATCACAAATTCGGTCGACGTATTCATTCGGAATCTAAAATAGAACTAGTCCAACAGTCGTGTCATTTCATTCGACCGTTTCACATTAACTTATCATTGGTGATATCATCATAAATTTACCAACATGTAATGGATTCCGAAAGAAGATTGCGAAACGTCAACTACATCAATAAAGAGGCATGGAATGTCTGGGTTAGATGACACTGACTATTAACGGCTGGGAGAGTTGTAGTTTGCTACCCAGAAAAAGGGAAAAAAACACATTTTGCTCTCATTGTCATGAATCATCAAATGAGTTTATTCAATACGATATCGACTACCGTCAAATAAGTTTGCTACAATATGCTCATTTCATTTCGCTATTGCTCTTTATTACAATGCATCATTCGTAGTAAGGTTTGAAGTTTTATCGCCAGTGTGGAATGCAATCTAAAATTCAAATCCACAATAATGCCATTCCAAGGATCATCCAATTCTTGTTGAGCTATTACCAAGAAACCATATAGGGATATAACATACAATATCAATATAAGCATGTCCAATTTCTAGTATCTGATGTATTGGACTACATTTTTGCATGCACAATTTGGGTATTATAATGCTAAAATGGGATATATTTCAAAAATCCCTAATTTATTGCTCAAGAAATTTTAATTGCACTACTTACACATTGAATACTCCACGTAAGATCCGGATGTATTTAGCTACAACCACCACAATAAATTGCCTTCATTTATGAAACCAATACCACCAGTCAAAACGAGTCAACACAGCACCTTTATTTCATCCCAAAACCAGACGAGGACATGGAGTTGGGAGGGTGTGTTTGGCGCCAATTCAAGGGAGGGAAGAAGAAGATTTGCTTAAGTCTTGAGTTGATCATTTAATGCAACAATTGTAAGATTTGACATGCATTAAAATATTGCACTCTCCCATGCCAATTAATGAGCCGTCAAATTCACATGGCCAAGGGTAATTCGGGCATCCAACATTTTTGGTTGTCAGGCTTGCAAATTTAATAATTGTTTGACTTTCATGCAATTGAAAACCTCATCTTGCATATATTTGCTAATCCCTCAAATCTTTTCTTGGAACATGGGGATGGTGTAAATAATCAAACTGTAACTTGTGTTTTTTTTTTAGAAAAGATCAAACTGTAACTTGTGTTTGTTAGTAAATAATCAGGAACTCACCCTAATCTCCGTAATAGTTTTGCGCCTATTGAAGTGGAAGTTTTGCGAAATGAGAACTTGGAAAAAAATTCTAATATTCCTAGAGCACCCAACTTGGTACTCCAAGCCAATGGGAACTGCCCACATACACATAGGGGGCCACAATTTAATAAATAAAGTGGACCCCTATGTGTAGGTGGGCAGTTCCCATTGGCTTAGAGTACCGAGTGTTTGGTACTCCATGAGTACTAGAATTTTTTCCGAGAACTTGAATTAATCTTTTGCTAGAGTTGAGATTTGAGAAAATTCATTTAAAATGTGATTGGACGGAAGAAAGTGCGCCGGAATATTCGTTTCCAAATGAGAAGCCACGTCCACTGCCGGTTTTTGCAAGGTTGGTTGACCATAGAAATGCGAAAGCCAGTCCAAAAGGTACTAGAATACTATATATTAGGGTGTGTTTGATTGTAATGCATGCAAATGGTTTACATGGAAAGTCAATTGCATCTTTTCATGTAATTCATTTTCCCAACTGCAAGCCAAGTATTCATTTGCATGTAAAATAGCCAAAAACGTGCTTTAAGGTGTTGTAGCTGTAAATGGTTTAAATGGTAAACTTGTGCAATCAAACAACCAAAAATGTAATTCGATTTCTTGGATGTGACATTTGCATGTAAATGAAGCCTTATCAAACACACCCTTAGTTTTCTTTGATTTACCATCAAGCTATATTCACTTTCTAATGTAACTAGTGGATATTGATACAAACAATCAAGTTATGAAGTTCATTCTTTATTTTACTCATCTTCACTTTCCTAGAAGAGTGTCTGTTTTCATCAAAATCATTCCAAAACCGTTGATGGTGTCGTAATTACGACACCATCGATGTCATTTTGGGGGTCGATTCGACCCCCGTTTTGAAATTCGAGATCAGATCTAGAATCAGCACGGCAAGGGGAGTTCCAGGAATTTTCCAAATTTTTTCCAGCGGCTCTATAGCCGCCGTGACCGCTGGTCAAAGTTTTGACAATAAATGAGAAAAGACGAGCATCAAGGCTTCGAATCCACTTTTCTTCTAATTATTGTCCGGATTATCAAATTGACAACGCAATTTACTATTGAATATCGTTTTCCAATTTTATCGAGCAATCTCTCTCGAGTAAGGCTCAAACTATTCATGCGTGCAAACCACCTATATCTCTATAGTAATTATCAGCACACACAAATGCATTAACAACCTTTAAGAAAACATGGGAATGTAACGTAAAGCACCGGGGTACTCTTGTCCCCGATCGGACCTTATGGGTTCTAATATATTAGTCTAACTTGTTAAGGATCTCTCGATTCACAAGGCAAGCCACAAGTATTCAATAACTGATGATCAAGCAATTATGAATGAATGAATCAATATTAAAAACTCAATAGAAATCCACGTCCTAACGTCAATTTAATAATCCAAAAATAACAATTAATCGAAAAGTTTCATTTAGCCTTAATGCTATTGAAAATCTAGCCTAACATGTTGTAAAAGAAAGAACAAAAATAATAATAGAAAGCCATAACCCGGTAGAATTTGAGGAGTTGATTTGGATCTTCAATGATGATAAACTTCCTCCTCAATTCTCCAAGAATTCCCCCAATTTTTGCTCTCAATTTCGTGCCCTCTATATGCTCTCACTTTCCCTAAGTTTTAGGTCGAAATCCATATTAATAGATGCAAGAAAGCTTAAAAAATCAGAGTCCAATTCAGTTTCGGAAAGTTTTCCGAAAATCTGCCCGATATAACCATGCTATCGCGCGTGCGATAGCATGGTTATAATTCTGCAAAGGCATGCGATCGCATATGAGACCGTATGGTTATATCAGATGCAAGTTTTGCCCGATTCCATTTTAGTCCTCCAAGTTTAATTGCAGGGCATGTCCTCGACTTCGAAATTTGATCAATTGAGTCCACAAACTTTTGATTTCTTCAATTTGGCTCCCATTTGATTTTTCTTCACCTTCCCAACTTTTATTGCTTCTAATTGAGTCCTTAAAACTTTGATTTGTATCCCTTTTAATCCAAAATTGCAATCTTTTCTTCAACTCTCAGTTTTCACTGAAATAGAAACAAATAACACTAAATTAAATACGAAATTGATTAAAAATAAGAAAAATATATAGTATAAGAGACATAAATAAGTGCATAAATTGCACTTATCAACCACCGCCACCACTACCACCCCCACTACCACCACCACTCCCATCCCACCACACCACACCACTACCACCCGGTCGCCACCACCACCACCACCATCCTGCCGCCACCACCATTATTACCACCACCACCGCGCCACCATCACACCACCACCAAACCGCCACCGCTACCGCCACCACCACCATCTACCCCCACGACCATCCCTGCCACCACCACCACCACCACCCTTTCCTTCCCACCGCCGCCACCACCATTCCACCACCAAACCGGGCCGCCATCATCACCCCCACCACCACCACCCTACCACAAACCGCCACCCTCCACCGTCACCAAACCGCCACCACTCCTCTACCAGCACCCTTGACCACCATTTGACTCCTACCACCACCACCACCAAGCCATCGTCCCACCACTATCTCTCCACCACCACCACCACCACCACTATCACCATTCCACCGTCATCACCATTCCACCACCGCCACCATTGAACCACCACTACTGTCGCTGTCACCACTACACCACCACCACCATTACTTACATCAATAATACTATTACCTACTCTAATAATATTATTATCGATATTATTACATACCTCGATAATCATATTACCTTCCCTTGTAACAGTATATCACCTATCCTACTGATAATATTACTTGTCTTGGTAATAATTTTACACACCCCAACAATCATAACCCAGAACATAAAAATCACAATATTAACAAATCACAATATTAACATGTGTCCTATTCAAAATACCTACCTCAATAATAATATTACCTCTCCCGATTATCATTTCAGAACACTAGATTACCATCCTCAGTAATTTCGATCACCATTCAACTTCTTGCTTCTCTTATCTCCCACTTTCTTTCTCTAGATTACTATCCCCAGTAATCTCGACAAACATTCACATTGTCACTTCCCTCATCTCTCATTTTTTCTCAACTCGCTTTCTCTCTCTAAATTACCACTCATGGTAATCTCGAGCAACATTAAACTTTTCATTTCCTTCATCTCCAATAATCTAAATTATGGCGTTCATCTTCTTAATAATATTACTCAGTCCGATAATAATATTACATACCCTTGTAATCTAGATTACTAGCCCCGATGCTAATATTACTTAAACCCTACTTTTTTCTTTTTAGATTACCGCCTCCATCAATGTTCTTAAGCTCCTTCATCTCCATTCTATCTCTATACACTTTCTCTCTACTTGCTTTCTTTCTCTAGATTACCATCTCCGGTAATCTAGATGAGCGTTCAAATTTTCTATGTACTCTCTCTCTTTAGATTACCAACTTTCTACGTGCTCTCTCAAGAATACTACCCCCAATAATATTATTATCTGCCCTGGTAATAATACGATAATAATATAATCTTGATCACCATTCAACTTTTCATTTCCCTCACTTCTGACTTTCTCTCTCTATGATTTTCTCTCTAGATTACCACCTCCGGTAATCTCAAACAACATTCAACCTCTAACTTTCCTCATTCCCAACTTTTCGTCTCTAAATTACTATCCCGGCAATCTCGACCAATGTTCAATATCTCACTTCGCTCGTCCCTGACTCTCTCTACATACTTTCTATCTATATTACCACCCCGGTAATCTAGATTAACCTTCAACTTCTCTCTTCTCTCGTTTACAACTTTCTCTCTACATATTTTCTCTTTAGATTACCACCCCCAAGTAGTCTAGATCATCATTCATCTTCTTGCTTCCTTTATCCCAACTTTCTCTCCACTCATTTTTTGCTCTAGAGATTACCACTCTTCGTAATTTATTACAACTCCACAAATCATCAAAAAAGCCAAAAAGAAAAGAAATTACACTGAAAGAAGAACATTATCTATTCCGGTAATAGTAGTACCTACCCCGTAATATTATTACCTATCCTAATAATAACATTACCTACATTGATAATCGGTCTCAAAACACTAAAGTACCACCATTTTAACTCCATTCACAACGGCATCCACTAGTTGACGAGTTTAAATTACAATACAATTCGTGCCCATGTGAAATTATAAAATACACAAAAAGGTGGAGGGGAAATTGTATAGTAAATAATTCAATATAATTCAACAAATCATGTTTCTTCATAGAGGATCCCAAGTGCATATAATGAACAGGTAATATGTCTATATGAGCACCGCCCTCTTTTTCTTTTTCTTTTTTAATTATTTTAAGCTAGAATTATTGGTACCACGTATCAAATAAATTGACTAATGTTAGTCGATTGATCTATGTTAGTCAATAAAACTCCATTACTAGAGGCAAATCTTAGGCGGAATATTTGCAACATTATAATATTGAATTAACAATTCATTGAAAGATGGTAAAAATGTATGGTCCAAAACTACAAAAAAATTGGCACCAAATTACTATCTACTCGTGACCTGTACGCTTCTTCACCACCACCGATTGTCAGCACTATACATTCAATATACACATATAATATAATGTATACAAAGATAGAGAGAGAGGGAGGGAGAGGGAGAGATGCATTTTCTTAATATTTTGTCATGTGGTGTTAAAACTATGATACCAGGTAGGTCGGCAACGAAAATTCGAGGTCGGCAATGAACTCAAATTCTTACCGCTGCCATTCTCAGAGTCGACTATTATTATTGGAATCTTCATTACTGTCTCGTCTCTCTTCTTTCCACCAAACTGTCACATTCTAAATTCTAATAGATCTTCAAAGGAAATTAGCAGATCTTCAACGAAGTCCGTAGATTTGCATCCTCGCCACCATATTATTCCTCGCCGGCAGCTATTCACTATGGTGGTACCAACGATCCTTCACGATCAAGCTTTCACAAAGGATGGTTAGAGATAGAGAGATAAATTGAGAGTGGGAAAAGTAAACGTGAGTTAAGAGAGAGTGTGGGAGTTGTTATTGGGGAAGGGTAAAAATGTTATAAAAATATGAAATTAAGTAAGTGGTAAAATGATTTATAAAATATTGTAGTTAATGAAAAAAAAAGATTGTCCAGAGTTAGTGGGTAAGGATTGGCCTTTAGCTATATTTATTGGCCATTTGTTCAAAAATAATTAAGAAAAAAATAGCTTAAAGAAACAAAAAAAATGAAAAAAGTAAAAATAAAATAGTATCGAAATATTATCAATTTTTTAGTACTTATATATATATATATATATATATATATATATATATATATACCCGATTACTAATGTCAAAATCATTGTTACATAAAGGTAGCCAACCTCCTTTTATAGATGAGAAATCCCTCCTCATTTCATTAAAACTTTCGACCTTTCGATGTGTGACTCTTCTCCCACTTAGAAAGTAAGGAAGGGAAAAAAAACAAGAAAAATGGAATTTTTTTTAAATCATAAATAAATTTAAGTCATTATTAGTAAAAAAGAGCATGTGTTCATAAATCTATATAATATATTATTTTTTAAATAAATGCAATATAAATGATGATTTTTTTGAATGGTATATTGCAAACTAGACATATTACATCAGAATACATCATTAAATCATTTGAAGCACAATCCATTCCAAACTCGATTTGGGGCTCGTGGAGAACGAATCTGGGGGCGCATCCCAGTGCTCCATAACCACCATATGACAATGAAATGAAAGAACCAAACAAACCACCACATAAGGGTGTACAAACCACAAACACAAATATAACATTATTAATGACTTGACAGAGTTTCGAACCTTAGACCTCCTCCTAGCTAGGAGAGGTTCTAACCATCAGACTAATCCTAATGGTTATAAATGATGATTTAGTTTTAGAGAAGTAAAAAAACATTTTAAAAAGAAGAAAGTTGATAAGTTTCCAATAAAACGTATCAATAATTTAATTTTGATACTATAACTTAAATGTGAAGATTAAAATATTTTTTAAGAAAATTTCCACAGACCTAATTCCAATATTGATATTGTAATAATAATGTGATAAATTTTTTATTCTCCTTGTATCAACTTTCAATATGGGACTCTTGCCCACTTAGAAAGAAAATGGAAAAATGAATAATAATAATAATAATAATAATAATAATAATAATAATAATAATAATAATAATAAAATTGAAAATTTTTCAAGAAACTTTTTAATACATTGTATATATAGACCCAATTATTAAGACTCAAATCATTGCCACATTAAGGAACTCAACCTCCTTTTATAGATGAGAAATCCCTCATTATTTCATTAACTTTTGATGTGAGATTTTTCTCCCAAAAAGAAAGAAAGGAGAAAAAAAAAAAGAAAAAAGATCAAGAAATACCATTTTTTTAAAAAAATAAATGAACAAAAAGATAAATGAAAATAAAATAATAAAATTACATTGAAATATTTTTACAAAACTTTTTAATACTTGTATATATAGATCCAATTGTTAAGACCCAAATCATCCCACTTTGAAAGAAATGATTAAAAAAAGAAAAGAAAAATAAATATTGAAATAAAATAATATTGAAATATTTTAGAAAAACTTTTTAATACTTGCATGTATGAACCCAATTGCTCAAGCCCAAATCCTTGCCGTATTAAGGAATTTAACCTCCTTTTATAGATGAGAAATCCTACATCATTTCATAAATTTTCGATATGGGATTCTTCTCCACTCGAAAAGAAAGGAAAAGATAAAGAAAGAGGGGGAAAAATAAAAGAAATAGCCCAAAAAAGGAAAAATGGGAAAAAAACCCAATTAATGCACGAGGCTAGGGCGTCAGCACTGACTTAAAGCGATGTGAACAAGAGAGCGATTGGCCTTCTTAGTCAAAAATGCTGCATGGCTGCTATAAATGCAGTCGTATAGTCATTAAATATATATATATATATATATATATATATAAATTAAAAAAAAAAAAAACCAAAAAGGAGAGAGATGCTTAAAGAAGGCATTCAAGGCATTGAGACTCGTGAAGAGGAGTTTTAGATGGGAAAATCGCCTCTGAATTTATATAGTAATAGATGATTGGTCTTAATTGTTGGGATTAAGTGAAATAAAATTAAAAAATATCAAAAAAAGGTTGAAATTCTTACACGGAAAACGAATTTTTTAATTAAAAAATAGATTGAAAATTCTCTACTTATATAATATATATTATTTATTAAATACCTAATTCCATTCAAAATCTGATTTGAATACTTTCTCAGTTTCTTTTTTTATTTTTTATTTTATCAAATCCTAATTTCTTTCCATTTCAACCAAGTTAAATCGTAGTCAAACTGGATTTGATTTAATACCTAAAAAATATTTATTTATACTCAAAAAATCTTTTCTTCAATAATTTTATACAGTGATTACAGAATAAATAGATTGATAAAGACTAGGCCAAAGGTGACACGCAGATTAATTCAAGCGGCCAAAATTCCCTGCACAATTCCAGTAGTCAATCCATGCCTTAGTTCTCCTTTTATGGAAGATTGTAATTGTATTCGTACACATAATATTCTACATATTATTATTTCCTAGAATGGGTGATACACCTTTCTTTAGATATGAATCTCTCTCTTTGTAATCTGAATCACTCATTGAGATGAAATATAAGAAATCATATTCTCAATTCTTCCTTGTATCCTAAAATTGTTTATAGATAAACCAATAATAAGCGTGTAAATAAGTTTATCAAATTTACTTAAAATACCCACTACAACGCATGGGATAAATACCGGTTGATTTAATAATATAGGTGTGGATTCTAGTAGGTTTTTCAGAATTCTAGAGTCGTCAATGGCTCGTGGTTTCTAAGGATTTCATTTAATTCAACGAGATTTAAATCCTTAAATGGAGTATAAACATCCAACTTTTTATGAGTTCTAGCCTTCCAATTTCATCGATTTTGGCGGATTTTAGGCAATATATATTCTTTTTTTACGCGTGTGTTCGTGTAGGATTTTTTTTGTTTAAAAATTAGCTAAAATTAGCTTTTTTTGGTAGGTAGTGGTGAGGTTCACAAGATGTGTGGTTAATAATGAGTGATGATATGAGATGTGTGGTTATTAATGTTTGACTTTGACTTTTAGTAATAGATGATTTTTAGGTAAAAAAAAAAAAGTGAAAGCAAACAAGCACTACATTTTACTTCTCGAGAGCCAAGTATAAAGAGCTCAAATACATGTTGCAGACTCCATTTATATAAAACAGAGATTTATATTTACTACTAGGGTGGAAACAATGTTCGATGCACGTTGGGTTAAATGTGTGTGAGCTAGCATAGAATAAACTTTAATAGTCAAATATTCAATTGCATAAACATGTTTGGACTTAAACAAAATATTGCACTGAGTTAAATTGGAATAATAATATAAACAAAGTAACTGCTTGTAGAGTTATCAACTGTTGTTCTTACAATGTATGTAACGCCCCGCCCCCGTAACACATATAACATACGATACATATACGTACACAAACACATTGCAGCGGATGGAGGGAGCGCTACTCGTGTACATAAATTTCAAAACCCTTCGCGTGGCTCTTGGATCGTCTGATTCCTTTTCCCATTCACACACCAACATCACATACCGTAGGACCCTTCGCCAACTCCCGCATACATAATCTACAAAACATAAACATAAACATATAGTGAGTCATAATGACCCAGTGAATAATGGATGCAATGCAGTGCGTGAAATGCACGTGACATTCTTTTCTTTCTTTCTTTGGGCCCTAGTTGCGAATCATGTGAGTACCTTGTCATATCATAGCATAGGTCGTCCCCCAAAGGTTCTTTTACTCTTGGGGCGCTACACTCGTCATATCATACGCATTCCATTTCTTGAACATCATATAACATGCATTGACATCACATGAAACACATAAACTCTACTTTCTTGTCTCACTACATGTTCATTAACATAACTAGTTTCCTTTCATGTACATAGATTCTTAACCCATAGAACTTGACATAAAGATCATATAAGTCACAAAATCATGTCCACATCATTCCATTATCATCACCTAATCATCACATAAGCATAACACAACCCAAAGGAACCCTAGCATGCTTGTAGGCTTGATACTCATCATAACTATCATCATAGGCATACATAAACATACATATACTTCATAAATGCATACTATATCAAAGATACATCCATTACTCACCATGTACTTGCAAGATCATCAAGCATTGACACCCCAAAGCTTCCTCCTCTTCTTCCTCTTCCTTCCTCTTCCTCCCTCTTTCTTCCTTCTTCTTGTAATCATAGGTTACACAAACATTACATAGCTCATATATGGAGTGGGAGATGATTCCATAGGTTCATGAGAGACTTGGAAGGATTTTGGGAGCTTTGGAACCGAGTTTGGGTGTTCAAATGTCAAGAAATGGCTAGAATCTTCTAAAATAACACATCTGCCGACTTAAAATTACGGTCGTAACTTACACATTTACGGCCGTAACCCATTACTTACGGCCGTAACACCATAACCTTACGGCCGTAATAAACTCTCTGTAAATCCCCTGCATTTCATCTTCTTGACTTACGGCCGTAACTTCCATTCTTTACTACAGTAACTCCAACCATACTGTATCTTCGAATGATACTACCGTAATTTCTTCCAAACTTTTGACATTTTCCATCGCTCACCATTTACGCTGTGAACATTCGACCCTTACGGTCAGAATCGGACATTTACTGGCTGTAATCCTTACATTTACTACCGTGAATCCCGCTCACAAATTTCTCGCTTTCATCATTTCGACGGCTGACTTTCCGACATGTCTCATACCTTCCCAAACATTTCATGAACACATCATACACATATACATTATGTCGGGTCGACTTTGAGCGGGGCATTACAATGTATATATCATTTAAAAGAAATAGAGAGTTAATGACATGTTTATATATATATTAAAACCTATGCTATAAGCGAAATCAGAATTATACTAATTCTATCAAGCACCATACATGTGCATTTATTGCTGCTATCCATCGACTCTTTCGCCACTCCAATTGATACTTATCAATCCTTCAATTGAATTATTCACTTTGATTTGCACAAGACCACAACAAGAAGAACGGCTCGGGCACATGTCACAACCAACTCTGGAAACAAGAATGCAAACCCACTTAAACTAACCTGCAACAATTACTTGTCTGATGAGTTTGATGAACACCATATAATAATTAAACCAATTTTTAGCAATCTGGTTAAAGTGGTGAAACCCTGAACATGAAATACCTACTAAAACATGTTTGTAGTTGGCATACAAGTCTATAGCTCTCATATTAAGTCATTAATTTAAAAAATAAAATTAAAATTAAAACAATTGAACTTCCTGTTGTGTGCTTCAGCTATTTTTGTTTGGAAATCCCAAATTCCGAGATGAAAGAGGCAATGCTCTTCACTTATTTGCCATTACAAATTAATGATGAGTGAGTTAACCAATGGGTAAGATGGTTTCCATAGTACGTTGACCAAAGTTACTAAGTTGTGACACTACATTCTTACCTTCATAATTTCTCAAAAGAATATTATTTGTATCATACCTCTATTCACCTTCAAGGGTCAAGAGTAAGCAACCAAAACATTGAAAGAATAGAAACCTATAAAGACGAAGAAAAAGGCCACATCAATTAATGAGCATAAAACTCAAAGAACATAAGCTTAGACAAGCACGGCACATCCTTTAATAGAATCCAAATTCCAAAGAGATCATGTCACAAATATAGAATGAACAAGAAATGTCAAAAGTAAAAGAAGGTGAAAATTATACAAATCACAAACTTTAAAACTTAATAGTCAATATCCAAGAACAAAAGCAAATAATCACAGTGACATTCCTTGGTAGAGGCTATTTCCCAAAATCCATTATTTTTATTATTAAACAATATCTGTCTTATCATGCATGAGACTAAGAGCAACTTTCTAGAAACAATTTAAATGCAATGAAAGTAATTAGAAAGAGGAAGACTAAGAGCAACTTTCTAGAAACAACTGAAATTCAATGAAAGTAATCCGAAAGAAGACATGTTGATGCCATCTAGTAGGCAAATTTTGCAATCTTGATTGCGAGATGTGTAGTTTAATTGATAGTTATTAGAGCGGAAGCATGAAAGAAGTGGCCACTTACTTTGTTTGAGCAATTCTCGTTTGCTGCATGGCAATTCTCATCTAGATCTTCATTCTATGAAGACATTAAAAACGACACAGTTAGTGGATGATGATCTATATTTGTAGATACACAGAGTTATTTGACATTACTGTAACCTGCAATCCTAATTAAAAAATCGCAGATCTAAACTAATATATGACAGGAAAAAATATAATGACACTGGAAAAAAGAATGAAAATTTTAGAAAATAGAAAACAAATATTTTAATTACACAAAGATAATTCGGAAAAATATAAAGATACTTGCAAACAATACATGAAACAATAGGATTATTCCATAGACAAAATGTGGCTACGCGAATGGCTGTAAAATTAGAGTTCACTTGTTTCTTTCTTTTATTTTCATCATCAAGTTCTCATCGTTGTTCATTAAAGAACAAAAACTTTTACAAGCGGAAATAAGAAAGTCACGTCCACAACCACACACAAAGAGATAGAGCGTGGGGGAGTCTTCCCTGACCCATAAACGGTGGGATAAAAGAAACCATAACTTCAATTACAAAAATAACTTGTAAATTTCTGAATATCAATGGCAACGAAGAATATTCAAAAGTACACAAATATGAGTTTTGATTCCATAGTTGAAACCAAGGGTTCCCATATATGAAATCAAAATTAACATGGATTAACAACAAAGTGAGTTAAAGTCAATAGATTAATGCAAGTTCATATATCTAGCCTAGTTCAATTTGCTGAAAATTTTGAGCACAGTAAAGCCGTAGAAAACTAAACTCCATCTTGTTCCTGGTAAGGCCCTAACCGATCCTCTTAGAAAACAAATTTGGATTCTACTTCGTTCCATAAACATATGAATCAGCGTATCCCAAAAAGTAAACCTTAAGAACTTAATTATATTTTAGATTATAAATAACACATAGAAGTCCTCAAAAAATCAAATCATACGCTCATCCAGCCACATCACAATAGAAGGGAAAGTCAAGAAAATCAAAAATCAAAGAAAACTCACTGGAATGAAAAGCTTCACTTTGAGTTCTTGATAGATCTTGCTCATCATTCCTTAAATCTGCTAAATCGCCAACTAAAAAATAAAATAAAATAATCAAGGGTTAGTGCAAGCAAAACTGAAGGGAGGAAAAAATAACAACCAGCAAAGAAAGAAACAGACGATAGAAAATAGATAAACATCAGTTAAAGCTCTAAAAAAGAAACGTTGTTCAAAAAAAAATGAAAGCTAAATATATATTATAGAAATCGAACCGGTGGTGGAAAAGAAAATAAAAAAAAATTCATAACTCTAGAAATGAAAAACTCGAATGGAACAAATCTCACCTGAGAAAAGGGAACTTACTAGTATCTCCTTTTGCAGAAAATTAATTCCATCAGCTAACTAATTACAAGATGCTAATAGAAAGGACAACACAAATCCGAATCGTCGGAAGCTGCTGTCGCCGGCAACGAAGAAAAAGTGTAGGATTTTGAGGAAGAAGGATGCGGAGAGGGAGGAGAATGAACAATATTGGCCAAAGACGGAAAATGGCTCAAGCTTCCGGGTCGGGTACGCACTAAAGGGCCGGACGAGATCCGCGAGATTGTAATCGGGTCATTTAGCAAGTGGCATACGAAACAACGTCGTTTTTTGGTCAGATTGTACAAAACGACGTCGTTTTTGCATGGTCGTAAAGCAACTCATGAATCTTATAAGATAGGAAGGATACGGATATGATCTAGTAATAAATTTATATCATCAAACATTACTATTTCCTCATTTAATTAATCGACTAAACATTCTCTTGTGTTTCGCCTTGACTGTTGACTGTGAACTCGTTAAATAGATCCTAGAATAAATGCCAATCCTGAAAGAATGATAATGTTCCGATGACTGAAAGAATTGTAGTTTAGAACTAGCTAGCTTCCAAAAAGAATTAAAATATGAAAAAATTTCAAAGTTAAATGCTCTTGGTTTAATTTCAAATAGGAACACACACAATATCAATATAGATAAATTATAGTGTACTAAAAATTATTTAGATTCTTTAAGATTCCCTGAACATCTAAAGTATGAAATGATTTTAAAATCCTCCGAATGAATCCAAGGATCTGCAAATCTTTAGAAACTTAATAAAATCTGATTTAACGTTTTCCAATTCATAAAAACTTGTAGAATTCCTGGTCCTGGTCCTGGTCCTGGTCCATGAGACGATGTCATAAAGCATGAAACTTTTTGTGCGAACCAGGGGATAGCGTCTGTAAGCTTTTTAATTAAGTGAACGTGACTTAATTAATTATAAGTTATTTATTTTTATTGTCATTTCTAGTTTTCATTATGCATGCGATTTTAATTGTTATAATAATATTGTTGTTATGCATATTGTAAATAATTTAGTTGTTAAACTTTTTTTAATGACTAAATTAATTAATTATCAACTTATTGTGTCACATGAATTATTTAGAATATTCTAGAATACTTTTATCACATGTGATTAATTAATAAGTTAATTTTGAATCAAATTACGAGTCCTAAAAGGATCATATTTATTAGCTTGGTCTCCAAGTTATTTACTTATTATATTGTACTAGTATTACCCTCGTGCGTTGCACGAAACGATTAAAATGATATATTTACATAAAATAATATTATAAAATAAGACAATAAATTTGGTGCGAAATATTATCTTACAAGAAAAATATTATATCAATTATCGTAATCGGTAATTTTAGGGAAAAACATAATATTTGGGAAAATTTAGATAATATATTTTTGAACAAAGAAAAAAACTAAATACCATGTTTTATGAGTCATACATAACTATTCAAATGTATATTTCAAATACGATTAACAATGATCTTATAGTTGGCCTACAGATACCTATATAAATTTTGTGAATATTGAATTGATTTTATATCCTATTTAGCTCGAATCGAATTCTGAATATTGAACGGCTTTTGTACATTAAGTAAATTAAAAAAGGCATTCCTCATTTACTTTTTTAAATAAATAAAAATGATTTTTTAAAATAGCAAATCGCTGCCAGCCTAGGACTATACCAAGTTGACACTATAATTCAAAAACTAAAAAATATATAAAAAAATTAAAATGTAATATTGAAAAATTAAAATGTATATTAAAAAAGTTAATTATCCTTTTGAAAAATAATTCAATTGATATTGCAGTTTGTAACTTTGATATAATATCACATTTTCATTAATGCTTGCATTTTTTTGTTTATTTTCAATTATATAAATAATTGAAAAATTAAAATTTATATAAAAAATTAAAATAAGGAAAAATACTAAATAAAGAAAATAAATTAAATTAAATAAGAAAAATAAAATAATAAAGTGTGTATTTAATATTTATTTCCAAAATAAGATTTTCCTTTTTTAATTTTAAATAATTAAATGAGTGCCAACTTGGCACTGCCAACATGGCACAGTGCCTAGTTGGCACTCCTCTTATTATTATATTAAGATTAGGATTCCTATTCTTATTGGTAATAAGAGTTTAAAGTAAGTAAGACTTTTATTTGTGATATTTAATTATTGTCCTACGTTATTATAATTATCCTATATTAACTTGGTTTCTATCTTTTAGAAAGATCTTGATACAAGGAAAGAAGGACCAATCCCGAGTTGACAAGAAAGCTTGCACAGTCATGGAAAAACTGAGATATCTCAAAATTCCACTGTCGGATTTGCGTGAAATTTTGACAAAGCCTTTAGGACTCGTGGTTCTTCAATTTCAACGGTTAGGATCAAGATCTGATGGTCCAATTTTGAAATCATTATCAGAACAGAGATGATGTTATTAGAGTCCTTATACAATGAAGTTTCTTTTGTGGCAAGAAACTAACTTGTATAAGAATACAAGAGGAGTCAATAGGGTAGAGAACACACACCCACACGCAGAGAAGCTTGGAAGAAAACGCCTAGAGCTATTCAAGCTTCATAGTTCATCCTTTTGACTTTTCCATGCACTTATAAATTTAGATTTATGGTTTATTCATGTAAAGATCAAGTGCAACGTTCTTAAAAGTTCACAACTTGATTTTATTCAAGTGAAATCTTCGGGAGAAGTCGGATTCACTACACAAAAGCCTTAACAAGAGAAGATCATCACGGGAGGTGAAGATCAGTTGGAGGACCGCGCAGATCTGGGGTTAGATTGCAGAGTTACAAGAAGCTATGAAGAGCGGTGGGATGCCGGCTCGTATTACATGCTAGGAGAGAGTAACAAGGAGTGTTTCTCGCTATTATCTTAGATATTGTATTGTTTATGCGTAAACATACCTTAGCTTGCTTGTAACTGGTTTAAACTCTTGGCAACTAGTGAATCTGTTTGTCTGTAGGGTGCAGGCGCATGATTTTTTACCCATTATGGATTTTCCACATTAATTCCTTGTGTTCTTTACTTGTTATGTTTTCCGCTTTAAGCTAGATATGTAATACCCCGTCCATTTCCATACGATATTCGAGATGATGTGACGTGTTTTGTGATGTTGATGACGTGTGAAATATGTATTGGATGTGTTTGGTCAGGTTAGGATTGCTAACGTCAAGGTATGGAAAAACTGTAGAGACTTTGTTTACGGCCGTAAACTTTGAGGGTACGGCCATGAAGTCGAATGTTGGATAATTTCAGGGACACTTATACGGCCGTTTGAGGATGTCGTACGGCCGTAATATGATATTTACAGCCGTAAGGGAGTAATTTATGGCCGTAATTTTTATACTAAAGGGGAATGGATTTACAAAGGCTTTGATAAGGCCGGACGAGATTTTGGATACGGTCGTATGATATGATTACCGCCGTAAGGTTTAAGGTTGCGGCCGTGAATTTGGGATTTACAACCGTAATTTTGGTATTTATGACTGTAATTTTAAGTCGGCAGAGATGGTTCTAGACCTTTATATGCCATTGTCTGAGGTATTTACCACAAAACTCAACCCCAAGTCCCCAAATACTCTCAAGAATACCCTAAACTCTTTTGGATCATTTCTCTACCTTGGTAAGTGGTTAGATCATCAATTTCTCTTGAGTTTCTATTGTTGGCACTTGGAGGAATCAAAGGGAGAAGGAGGAGAAGAGGAAGGAGAGTCTATTCCCTATCCTATAGTTATTTCTCTACTGCAAGGTAGGTAATAGATGTATCTATGTGCAATAGAATATATGTGATATATATGTGATGTAGTGTATGTCTTGTGATAGCAAAGGATCGAAGTTGTGTTTTGCATGTGTATAGTATGTTGATGACCTTGGATTTTTATGCTATAGATACAAAGGAACCTTATGCTAATGATATGACTAAGCAATTGTGAATGGAAGAAGCTTGCATAGATGGTAATGCCTTGAAATCATGATATGTATATAGAATTGGAAAACAAGGCTTGAAGTTAGTTGTGCACCTAAACCTTGACATGAAAATGTGCATATATGTGTTGCGTATCATGTGTTTACAATGAAATGAAAATAAGAATGGCCTAAATGGAGAGCTAGGTGCTATACGGGGCAAGGTGCTACACCGAATGGTGGGAGTCACCTCTAGAGTCCCCGGACGAAATGTGAAGCCTCAAAAGGGGAAATGAAGCCCCAAGTATAAGTGAAACGGCCTACGGGAATCTAAGCCCCGAGTGTGTGAAAAGAAAGGCCAATAAAGCTAAGATAAGAATGTTGGCGCCAATGTGTTCATATGATTCGCAACAAGGCCCAATGTGATAACGTGACATACATTGCATTTACATCTATTTCCTACTGAGTCTTTAAGACTCATTTGGTGTTCGTTTATGTTTTAGGTAATGTTAGGAGTGAAAAGTTAGTTGGAGATGGCGGGGAGTCATCCGGGATGTGATGCGTGGACAATTGGAGATGCAATGAGTCCTGCCGTGCTCATATTTTGGAAATGTTTTATAGTTCTGTGTAAAGAAAATCTTGAAACTATATGTTGGACTTTACTATGTTTTCCTCGGCAAATATATGTAAAGCTTGGGCTTTTGGTATTTAAACCATATGTTTAATAGTACAGGGTACGATTGTGACATTGTCCCTAGCCACGTGTCTTGTTTTGTATCGTAGAGGGACGTGGGTTTAGGATGGGGCGTTACAGGGTGGTATTAGAGCAGGTTTCCCTTATGTTGTCCACACATCTATGGACCAACTCCGCCACTCCAAGGTAAAGTGTGTTTGTATTGTTTGGTATATTGTAGGCTTTTGTTTACATATTGCCACATGGAGAACTAATGGGGTGAGTGACTCTCGGGGTGCTTCCTCTTCCCTTTATAGGTCTCTTTTTTATATTGGATAGATGGCTGATGATCAGGCTAATGTTATTGAACATTTGATGCAACTGGTTGAGCAGCAGTCGCAACAAATGCAACAACAGTCTCAACAATTACAGCAACAGTCTCAGTTGATACAACAGATAATGAATGACCGAAATGGAAATCATCATGTAAGTGGAAGTAATACAGTGGGTGCATCGGATGGTGAGAAAACAATAGAAGAGAAAGATCGGGAGTTTGCGTAGGATTGGTTTAGACGTTTGAATCTACCCGTGTTTGAGGATGCAAAGGATCCGATTGATGCTGAGAATTGGATTCAAACCATGGAACGGATGTTTGAGTTTGCTCACATGTAACACCCTCCTCAGTACGCAGCGGTATCGTACTGGAGCTGGTGTTACCTATGTGGAACCATCAAACAAATACACGATGGAACAGTGAACTATAAAGTTTTATATACAGATAGTTTGGTAGTTCACAAAAGAGTTATATTACATTCCCCAAAATCCTTTATTTCCCCTTTCCCACAAGCCGACAAGCTCATGTGCGAGAGGACTCTCCGCCACCTCCAGTCTGCCTCCTACTCACAGCATCATCTAAACATATAAACAAACACACGTGAGTCGAAATGACTCAGTAGGAAGAGATGCAATGCACATGATCGTCACATTTCAATTTATGGCCCGGTGCAAATCATGTGTGGACATTGACGCCGTCATAAACATTTGGCTGGGCCTATTAACATAGTTGGGGCTTAGATCCCCTAATAGGCCAACATTTCATTCATTGGGACTTAGATCCCCCATATTGGTCATTTGAAACTTTAACATATATGCCACACATGATAGGCAACTATAATTCAATCATGCATGTCACACGAATGAAATCAAGGCTTCACGTGAATTTAACATTCCTAGCATAACATTTTGGCAATGTGAACATGTCATGGGTACATAATCAAGGTTAGAGGGCATCTAACCCCATCACAAAATCATCATATCATGCTAAGGAAATCATACTTTGCCCAAAACATGGAAATACTCAAGGCCATAGCATAACTTGACTATCTAATGTTAAATCATCTCTTTGCTCACCTTCTACACAAGAATTACATCTCAAAACCTACTTCAAGAGTAAGACCTCAAGCTAGGAGATTGAATGGATAATACTTCTCCTACTTCCTCCTCCTCTTCTTCTTCTTCCTTGTAGCCTAAAGGATGGTAACTTGAAGTAAATCAATGATCTATAAGGCAAAGATCATATGAAATCTTTGAAATACCTTTTGGAAGTGTTCTCTATGGTTTTGGGGTCTAAGGAGTCGAAAATGGGAGAAAATGGCCAAGCCAACGTGTTTAAACCCCATCCAACAGTTTTTGCCGACTTAAACTTACGGCCGTACATACCAGATTTACGGCCGTAAAACTCAACTTACGGCCGTAACTCATCACAATTACGGCCGTAACCCAACACACACGGTCGTACACATACATCCATACGGCCGTAACCAACACTCTGTAAATCACATTGCACCCTGATCATCACCATACGGCCGTATAAAAATAGCATACGGCCGTATCTGGAATTGTTACGGCCGTGCCAAACTCTCTGTAAATCTTATGCATTTCATTCCTTCAAACGTTACAGCCGTAACCATACTTCTTACGACTGTAAACCCATCATTACAGCCGTATCCACAATTTGTACGGCCGTAACAAACTCTCTGTAAGTTTAGGGTTCCCAGCTTATCCATCTTACGGCCGTACTCTAAATACCTTACGGTCGTAACTTCATATTTACGGCTGTACACAGGACCTTTACGACCGTAACCTACATTTTCCAGAATTTTCACATTTGCTTCGTTCCAGGCTCGGGAAGCTATTTCGAGACCTAATGCCATACAGTTCATCATGATTAAGTCACAAATGTGTCAAACACATATCCATTCCGTCAAAACATACATATTATCGTAAGTCACATATATAAATGGTCGGGGTGTTACATCACATCCCTACATCGAGTAGGTGAACTATGCTACATTTATGCTTCGGAGATCGGTAGGATTTTGGTGGGATACGATACGAAAAAGTGAGGAGGCTGCTAATATAACTTGGGCCGAGTTTTGTACCAGGTTTCGCAACAAGTATTTCTCGAAAACCGTTCAGAATGATAAGCTTAATGAGTTCATACAGTTGCAGCAAGGGAAGATGTCGGTGAATGAGTATAGTAAGAAATATGAGAAGCTTGCTCGCTTTGCTACACACATGGTGGATACCCTGGTCCGTAAGATTGCACGGTTTATTTCGGGACCGAGACCGGAGCTAGCTCGTGATGTACAGTTGGGTGTACTTAGACTATGAGCTATATAGATGCAATAGAACGTGCTTATATTGCAGAGAAAGCTAAAGTTCGGATTTTACAAGCTCATCAAATCACTGTGCAACCAGTTCAGTCAGTTCAATCAGCTCAATCTACACAATCGACACAAGGTTCATCTCAAGGTACATCTCAGTCTTCACAAGGATCTTCGTATAATTACCGGGGATGAGGATTGAATTATCGAGGGCGACGAAGGAATAATAAGAGACAGTCGGGCAATACTTCTTCATCCCGACCTCCGGCGAAGAGAGGATCGGGTCCTTCTTTCCCTCAACCATGCCGATTTTGTGGAAAAATCATGCAGGAGTATGCTACTACGCCATTGGACGATTTTACCTATGCCGGAATGAAGGGCATATGATTCATGATTGCTCGGAATTGAAGAACCAACAGTCGCCACAGCCACCAGCCCGACAACCCGGACGTATATTTGTGTTGGCGCAACCTGAGGTGTCTGAGAGTGCTAATGTGATTGCAGGTATTGCTTATATATATATTTTACCTGTATATGCTTTATTTGATTCAAGCCACACATTCTTTTGTGTCCCTTTCATATGCTCAATATGTGCGTATGAGTTCGGAGCCTTTACGGCCTTCTTTTAAGGTTATTGTACCTTCGGGATGGAACCAAAGTGCCACGTGTTATTTTCCTTCGGTGGTGGTTCATGGTCAAGATAGAGAGACGGTAGTTAATCTCATTGTTCTTGAAATCCGGGATCATGATATTATTCTTGGAATGGATTGGTTAGTATAGCACGAAGTAGTTTTGGATTGCCCTAACCGTGCGTTGGTATTTCCAGAAAGTGATCCTATTATATTCCCTAAATTGGAACGCCCGAACCGGATAGTCATTTCGGCTATTTAGGCAAAAAGGTTAATTAGCCAATGGTGTCAAGCTTATGTGATCACTTTATACAATGTGAAAGCCAAGGAATCATTGACGCCATCATCGGTTCCAGTAGTGTGTGAATTTTTTGATGTGTTTCCGGAGGATCTTCCCGGATTACCTCCGTCCCGGGAGATTGATTTTGTTATTGAGATTATGCCGGGTACATTGCCAATCTCCAAAACTCCCTATCGTAGAGCGATGGGATGCCGGCGCGTATTACATGTTAGGAGAGAGTAACAGGGAGTATTTCTCGCTATTATCTTAGATGTTGTATTGTTTATACGTAAACATACCTTAGCTTGTTTGTAACTGGTTTAAACTCTTGGCAACTAGTGGATCTGTTTGTCTGCAGGTGCTAGGCGCCGTGGTTTTTTTATCTATTAGGGGTTTTCCACGTTAATTCCTTGTGTTCATTACTTGTTACGTTTTCCGCTTTACATTAGATATCTAGGTTCACGTAACAGAATTATGAAAGTTTCAGTTATATTACAAAATCAGATACATCTCAGGTAAGTCAAACAGAAATAGTTTTTACTTAACTAAAACACAATCCAGATACGTCTAAGTAATCTGTAAATTAGACAACTTTTAAACTTTTCACTTGGTATCAAACTGCAACTTACTAGCATGCATAGGCTTGGTCCCCTCGGGTTGACCATTAATGAAACAAAGCCAGTGTCTCTACCGAGCTGTGGAGGATCAGCTAGCCGTTCAATCGGGGAGATTCTTCTCCTTGCACATACCAACAACTAGGGGAAATGGTAGCTGCTAACCGTTCAATCGGGGGGATTCTTCTCCTTGCACATACCAACAACTCGGGGAAATGGTAGCTGCTAAATTCAACACGACGAGACGGAGCTCCAGCAATCTGAAAAAAAAAATGTGGACATCGTGATGGCCGGTTAAAGTTTTTGGCAAAATTTTGGTTGTGTTAAATCTAGCCAAATTTTCAGATTTCAAAACGGAGCCCGAACGAAAGCGTAAATCACCCGGACGGACCATAGCTTATGGTCCACCCGCTAGGAATAGAACAAAGCAGGGGTGTATATATATATATATATATATATATATATATATATATATATATATATATGGGTTTGGATTGCTTTTGGATCAAATATGAAACTAACCCAATCAATTCCGATTTGATAAAATCAAATCCAAAACCAACACAGTCCAACCCAAACCATGTAATTCAATTTGGGCTGGATTGATTTATTCGGTTTGATCTTAAGCATAATAAATTCAATTCGACTAAAAATTTTTCATAAAAAACAATGACCATAGGCCCATGAATATAAGCTAGACTCATATACAGATAAAAATAGACATAAAAAATAACATAATATTAAAATCATTCAAATTTGAGGTATCACAGTCATCCAATCTAAAATAACAGTCATTGGAGAAAGAAAAGAAAAGTAGGTACCCATGTGCTATGAATTGACTGAAGAGACGCTCTGAATTTAGATTTGGGTTTTCAATTTTCTTTTTTTTTTTTTAAATATATCTTTATTTACCGGGTTGGGTTGGGTTTTAAATAAAATCCGCAACCAAACCCAACTCAACCCAACAGTTTAATGGAAATTGCAAACCAAACCCAATCCACCAGAATCTGAAACTAACCCAATCCAATCGATTTGATTTGGGTCGATCGATATGTTCGGGTTGGATTGGGTTGTGCCCAACCCTAGGCTAACATGCATGTTTACAACAGGTAGGAATTTGGAACAGTAGTTAATCAGTTCTTTACCATGCAATTGTGCATACAAATTCAGAAGATGTGCTGAGTTTAAATTGAATCGAATTGGATATATTATTTTATATTTCCAGTGAGATTGTTGTTGCAAAATCTCAATCACAGCAAAGAAAATGGACAAGGACAAACAAGCGTTGTCAATTGACAATAAGCAGCTCCATACGAAAAAAAAAAAACAAAGAAACTACTCGAATGGAAGACATCCGAAAAGTTTTGGGGTATTGGCAAACTAACTATGATGCTTTTTCAATTTGATCGTGGCTGTATTGTTGATGATAAGTGCATTATCAACATGTGAATCACCGCCAATGAGGCTTTGGCCTGATTGTTTAGGAGGCCAAAGTTGAGACCCTGAAACCTAGAGGTCTCAGATTCGATTCTACATAAAGGAAAATCTTACTGTCTCATTTTATGAGGATTATAATACCCCAACAAGGGAATTTAGTGCCCCAGAAAAGATATTTAATGTCCGATAAGGGATTATATTGCCCCTATATAAGGCCTCATTGCGGAATATACTTTTATTAGAAGCTGTAAGCGCTTTATAGTGCGATACACAGATTGTTAAAAAAAATGTGAATCACTTGCAAATCACAAAATATTTACACTAGAAATTACAAGAATAGAAACACGACAAGTGCAATTACATAAATAAAGAGCAGTCGAAGGAAGTGGTTTTGTTGTTGCGTGTTCAGTGTGTTTAGGAATTAAAATACCAAAAGTTTGGTTCCTTCATATTTTTAACAATTCATGCTTGTATAGGAAAGAAATTTATATTGTAGAAGACAACTAAAAGAGAAATGACAGACAAAATGTTAATTTTACAGGAGATTGCAATGTACCTATAGATCAAAGAAAGAAAACATATAAGTCACTTCAGTCATTTATTAATGTGCAATTTAGTAAATAAGAACTAAGAAGATTAAAAATATTGGTTAATAACCAAACGGTCATAAATACTCCCTCCGCATATGTTTGACTATAATTACAAGAGTGCTGACGAAAAATAAACTACTATTTACATAGAGTATCGAGGAAAAGTTAGAAACCCCAAAATAAATTACACTTTACAAACAGTCAAATATAGAACGAGGGAAAAAATCTCGTACGTCCACCAAATAGAGAAGAGAACCCAAACAATGAAATTTAAGAAAGAACCAAAAAAACAATAGAGGAAAGGCCGCCTACCTGCGATGAAACACAAACAAAAAAATCCTAAGAGGATGAACGGAATCACGATAGAGACCTCGTCAATCATCACCATTCACCGGTGTGTGGATGTCGAGGAAACTTCGATGGGCTGAAGCCTAAATTGACAATGAGACCAGCACAACTTCTTCCCAAATAGACGAAGGAAAAGCTATAAGAAGTAGCAAAACTTGAAAAGAGAATCGTGAAAAAAAAAAATAATAACAGGAAAAGGAGATAATGACTAGCTATACTGTTAAAGTGAACTTCAGATCATCTATTATATTAGGAATTCTATCTGCTAATCTTTCTTATCGATGCCGGTTATACCAACATACATCCATATTACCTTGTTCATTTATGTGGTGTTATGTTGTACGAGTGCTTCTTAAATCAACTAGAAGCACGATTTCCATTCCTTTATTGTACGAACTTGTGAACACAGATACTACTAAAGATGGTTATGATGTTTTTTGCGGTAAAGAAAAGTATTGTGATTTGTGTGCGTATAGTCTTATTGGTCCCAAACTAGAATTTATCTATGGCACACAATTGGCAACTGGAGAACAGCTTTTCAATATAAGATGTTATTAGTGGGAAAGAATTAAGAGCTAGAGAGATCAAACAGATATACCCATAAATGCCCCATGATGTGAATCCTCCAAAATCCACAAGCCTACAAAATTTCAGTCAAGGAACGAAGAAAACAGAAAAATTTAAGTAGCTGACAATCATCATCATCTAATAAACCCAAAAGGCAAATCATAAATTCTTTCCAAAATCATGTTATGCAATGAGTCAGTAAGATGCATGAACTGATTGCGGCAGTCACGGGAACAAGTAATGCATTTTGAACTTGTAACAATCACGACAACGTATCTAAAGTTCTCTTATTATAGGTGGGAATGCTCATAATTTATTGATATTACGAGAAACCGATCAGACTGCAAACGAAAGAAACTGCATAGGCAGGATCTTTTTCTTTCATTACTATGATGAACCAAGATACAGAGGATGCTACTTCAGCTAACAATCACCAATTCTCATTTAACCCACACTCAACTCAGAAAAGTTGATTTAAAGAAGTCAATAATTTGGCCAAAGCAAGATTGTCTGGAATAGATTTTTGAGAAAATCATCTCTCCCAAGCAAATAATAAATCAAAAGCATAATCTACATACATGAAGACTTCAATATTAGGAAATTAATGTTCAATATCAGGTTATGTTATTCAATTGCTGATCACCAATTATAAGTTTTGCAGGTCTCACTGTATTTATAATTAGACAATTGGGAAACATAATAGAAATGCACCAGGATTTTCAAATCAAATAAACAACATTTGCAAACGAAAAAGGATTAATAGTTTCAGTAACGATGCCAGTAAATTCTTAAACAGTAAATCAATAGCACAAATTTCAGCATGAAATACTCAACAATTTCAGTAAATTCTTAAACAGTAAACCAACAGATTCTTAAACAGTAAATCAACAGCACAAATTTCTGCATGACATACTCAACAATTTCACTAACTAGCCAGTAAATTCTTAAACACTAAAACGAAAACATTACCAAATGAAAATGCTACCACATGGAATCAACTTCGCTCCAACGGACAGAGCCAGAGCGTCCAATATTACTGTAGTCACTGAAAAGCTTACCAGACAAAAAAATCTGCGGCTGGATAACACCTCTGTCCCCGTCCCCTCAGCTTCAGCTACATCCTCAACAGCAGCAAGATAGTGATCAGCTGGAGCATTGGAATTGGGATCAGAATTGAGTTGATCATTTATAATAACACCAACATCGGAATCGCCTTCATCAGCAGAAACATAATCACTGGAACCGCCTTCATTATTTTGGTCAAAAGCAACATCCTGAGCAGCAGGATGATTGGCATCACTTTGGTCAAAAGCAACATCCTGAGCAGCAGGATGATTGGCATCACTTTGGTCAAAAGCAACATCCTGAGCAGCAGGATGATTGGCATCACCATCGCTAGCAACATGCTGAACATCATGAGTTTTAAGTGCCTTTCGAAGCATAGGCGGAGCTATGGGGGGGCTGGGGGTGGCGGTCGCCCCCCCGACATCTCGCTCCACTCCAATAACCGCCCCCGCGAAAATTTTGTGCAAATTTTTTTTTTATATAGATGAAGTTGCAGAATGAAGATGATGATGAAGAAAAGAAACAACCGAATGATTGATAATGATTGAAGAAACAACCGAATGAAGATGGTGTGATGATGCAGAAACGGCTGACTGAAGAAGACGATAATGCGGCTCATACTACTTATTAGGCTTGAAGAAACATTTGAGTCAATGATTTAATGGGCCTGAAGAAATATTAAAAATGGGCCTCAAGATGATGATGGTGAATCATCAATAAACAATTAATTAATGGTCCAAAATTGAATTCTTGACATTAAAAATAGGTCTGACAGCCTAAAGAAATAATTATATCATTCACTCATCGTATATGCGTTTAGTTGGCTCGCTTTGCTTGCGTTGCATGACTAAGGCAAGTATTATTCTTGCATATGACCTAATCTTTTTTTTTTTAGTGTAAATAATAGTTAATAGTTAAAAAAAAATTCGCCCCCCCGAAACAAAATTGCTGGCTCCGCCACTGTTTCGAAGCCTCTCTGCTTTTTCCATGAAACTCCACAAATCTATGTAACACCACGCAAGCCACCCCAAACAAAACAAAACTATGATCAGAATCACTACGAAGAGAAAAAACCACACCTCGCACTCTGCGGCCAACAATGCACCTACAAAGGTGAGTCCAGCAACCAACATCCAGCTTGTTATAGTGAAAATCCCCTTAACAACATCCTCGATCTTCTCTGTGACTGCTTTCATCTCATCCGCTGCTGGTGAAATTAGACGCATCAGTAGTGGATCGATATTAACGAGGGTGACAGGCGTTGGTTCGATTTGGGGAATTGCCGCCATGGTTGAGCTGATATGGAAGGACGAAGGAAATGTTTGATTTGATATGAAATGAGTAAGGAGATGTTTGATGTGACCGAGAGGCGGTAGATATGGTACTGAGAAATTTGGGCCTAAAACAGTAGGCCCATAACAGTTCACCCAGAGAGGCCCAAAGAACACTTCTGGGACGATGGTAAGAAAGAAAGTTGAATCCAAAGAAAGTAAAGGTGTCACTTTGAATGAGCTTGTAGAGCTCAAGAGCTCTCCTTCTTTTTTTTTCTTTCTTTTTTGAGGCAATTTTGTAATTTAATCTCCTTTTATTTTATGAATTTTTTTCTGAAGATATCAGATTGATAAATTATTTGAGATATGAATTTTGTAATACGCTAATGTTCTGGCTTGCTATTTTCCTAGTGTCTTAGGTGATCATCAATTTGGAGACTGAAAAATGAAATAAAGTTCCAATTAGGGCTAATTCGTAAATTCCTCCTCATTTCAGCGTAGGAAAGGTAAAGACCTTCACCTTTGGATGGCCAGGTGCCCCAGTGCTATCAAGGTTTTAGTCAATGCTGGTAACTCTTTATATTACTACTAGTTTTGAATAAGTGCTTCGCACGTGTTATAAAATGATGATTTTTTTAGTAATAAATTTTTAAGTCTTTGACTTTAAATTTTTCAAAAGGTATAAAATTAAACTAACGCAGTATAAGTAAGTTATACGTACAAGCTAAATAACACTTTAATCATTTTATACTGTCAATAAAAATATTAATATCTCGATTTTCTACCGACTTAGTCCAAACAACTAGTCGACCAAAAAAAATCCAATACAATAAGATTAGTCACATATATCTTAGTTGATTAAATGTGAATATATGATATCAATCCAAATTTAAAATTGTAAAAATATGATATCTCAATTAGAAAGTTGTCAAAGATGTTATAGAAAAAAAGATCAATAGAGACTTTTAAGTTATACGCATTGAATAAAAATACATTATATATTCAAATATTTGTAGTTTAATCAAATTAAAGTAATTTTAAACATCACTCAAAAATTAGCTATGTAATTATCTTTTTAATTATTGAACTACAAAAATATGTGTGACATAATTTTAAATCAAAAGATTACCACACAACTACAATCTTTTATTTTTTTTTAAAAAAATAAATTTATTAATACTTATTTTAGGCCATATACATTGAATAAAATAAACATGTATTAGAATATTTATAGTTCAATTTCTTCAATATAATATGAAAAGTCATTCATTAATTATTTATATAAATAACTTTCTTTAATATGGGCATTTTGAACTAATTAAAATATAAGTGGGGACATTATTGGAAATCAAAAGATTTTCATACATCCCCACTTTTTAATATAGTATAGATTTGTTAAGGGAAAATTGGCGCAAATTGTCCAAAAAAAATTGGTTTGGTGCGCGTTTGGTCCAAAATAAAATAAACTAACGCAAATGGTCCAAAAAAAGTTTGATAGTTGCCCGTTTGGTCCAATTGGATGTTTTCCGTTCATTAAGGCCGTTAGTTTTGCGCGTGTGCTTCAAACTCTGGTATTTTGTTTTCTTTCAAATGGGCAAAATGGTCAATCCACTTAAAAATTATTTTTTTTTTTAGAGTTACTTAAAAATTAATTTAACCAAGCAAACACCAGAGGTAATTTTTTGGCAAACACCTGACGTCTCTTTTACCAAACCACATTAGCAACACCCTCATTTATTTTCTTTGTTGCGTTGATGATTCTCTGGCCTTTATTGTGTTTGTTGGTTGCTGTGAGCGTACAAAGAAGGCAAGGATGAGCAACTGATGGTTCAGATTGCTGATAAATTGGGGGAATCCTTGCCGAATTTTGTATTAATTTTTTGGACCATAAATGCAACGACCAATGTTTTGTTGGACTAATTCCATGCCAAACCTATTTGGACTAATTGATACTCCATGCCAAATCTATTTGGACTGAATATGCTACTTGAGCTACTTTATTTGGACCAAATGTGGACCATTTTATAAAAAGGCCGAATCAAATGTGCACCATCATTAAAAAGGCTATACAACCTACAGAGCCAAACAAAAACTAGGGAAAGCCACATTACCTATATCTAGAGCTAAATTCACAAACACAAAACAACTTGTGATGCTACGATTACTACTACTTCAACCACATTACAAGAAGATCACAAACAAAGTCCAAAAACCCACATCTTCAATGCAGATTTTGGCAGAGGAGCACAAGCAAAGCCAACCACTATTAGATAATTGCAATGCTGGGATTGCATTTTGGCAGCCTTGGCATGTAGTTATTTCTGGGTCTAACCGCACAAATAATCCACATCCACCCAAACCCTGTATAAGAAAAATTTGGAAAAAATGAGATCTCCAGATCCAGGGTACTCAGCTGAAGTAAAAAAAAAATTACCCTTCTTCGTTGGCATGCAAGAAATCTTCTACCAGCATTTAAATCTGTGTAGGAAGTCTTGGTCTCCAAAGGAAGCCCTCGTCTCCAAAGGAAGCCCACAACCACAAGAGCCAGGCAACAGCATTTCTTTTCTCTTTTACAAATCTTGACTGGCACATTTCTCATTTTTCTTCACCTTATAATGTCAATGGGAAGTCTTGAATTAATTTTTAAGTGGATTGACTATTTTGCCCATTAGGAAGAAAATAAAATACTAGAGTTTGAAGCACACGCGCAAAACTAACGGCCTTAATGGACGGAAAACATCCAATTGGACCAAACACGCAACTATCAAATTTTTTTTTGGACCATTTGCACTACTTTATTTTATTTTGGACCAAACGCGCACTGAACCAATTTTTTTTGGACCATTTGCGCCAATTTCCCATTTGTTAATTACTCATTTATATTATAAATTATAGACGTTGGTAGGAACATAACTTGATAATTGTCACTTGAATTATATAGCCAGGGTACTATCCTGTCTGAAATATTTTGGTGGTCATCTAAATGGGGACGATGGCAGGAATATAACTAGATAATTGTCACTTGAATTATACAGCCAGGGTACCATCCTATCTGAAATATTTTGGTGGTCATCTAAATGGGTGGGATGTTTGATGGATCTGTCTATGTTCAGATCTTTGTATTGGAATTTTTTATTCATAGAAATGAAAGTTATTTCTCCATTTGAATACTGAGTTTAAGAATTTAATTCCTGCCGCTGTAAAATTCTGTTGGATATTTTGCAAGATTCCAAGAAAATTTCATGGTCATATTTTAGGCCTAGTGATCCGATGCCAATTTGTTGGCAATTTATGTTGCCAACAAGGGTGGCGTGGTGCCCTCACAAGACGCTACGTCACCGATCAAAATTTTTTTTAAAATTTTTTTTGAATTTACGTTAAATAAAATGAATAATACATAATTGTCTCCTAATAGTGGGGACTCACCCGGCCCTTATATATTTTTCCCCAAAAAATGGGAGTGTTGGCGTCTTACGACGCCAACTTGTTGGCAACGGAATGGGCACCATATTTTAATCCTAGATGACATCACACAAACGTGTAAATTATGAAATATGACCGTCGGTTGTGCAATATGTTCACATGTGGCCCAACATGATATTTATTTTATCTTTGTTGAACCATCTTCCAAACTTTTGCTATCTCTCTTTCTTTTAGCACACTTTTACACAATGACGGTTTTGTGTGTGATGAGACTTGAGTCGAATTTACAAAAAAAGGCTCTTGAATCATAGGGGAGGGTGGGGTGTTTCGGGGGTTGCCCCCGAAATTTTTTTTTTTTAGTCGAATGCACAGTATTAAGAATAAATTCAAAAACTCAATTTTTAGGGCACAAAAATTGGGTACATCATAAAAACTCATTAAATTAAGCAATAAGCACAAACTCACAAACTCATGTTACTTGTTATTATCAAATTAAGCACAAACTCAATTTTTAGGGCAAAAAATTAGGTGAACTTGCTCTTACAAATGTACAAACATAACTCATAATTCATGGGATAAGACTTTTAAACTTTGAAATTGAAATTTAAAATTTACCCTTAACCCTTAAAATTGCCGCTTAATTTCTATCTTTTTTTTTTTTTTTTGCCTTCCCCAGATTTTTGCCACTTAGTTTATATCTTTTCTTTTCTTTTCTTTTCTTTTTCCTTCCCCAAAAAGTCTCAATTTCTCTTCAAGAGTTCAAGTTAATCTCCTCTAATTCAAATAAAATGGGTAATTTCTAATTCAAGCAAAATGGGTCTAAAAGAAATAAACAAATCTTCACAAAAAATGAGGTTAAATTTCTTTTAAGTTAAAAAAAGGCCCATAAATTTGGATTTAATGCTTGATTTTGTCCATTATTTTGTTTAAAAATAGACCTACAAATTTGTATAAAATTTAAATTTGGGCCTTTTTTTATTAAAAAAAATCAAACCTTAGCTATAACGGATCAAAATGAGCCCCCCCGAAGGTCGGGCCTGAGGCGGCCGACTCACTTGCCTCAAGCCAGAACCGTCCATGCTCTTACATGTATATATTTATACACACTCCAGTAAAAAAAAAAAATTATGGTGGTCACATGAGCCTTTCACCATTCAGAAACAATTATGTAATATTTATTTCACCTAACCTAAATACTAAAAAACTTATTTAAAAAAAGTTTTTGATGATGTGGCGCCCTGTGAGGGCGCCACATCATTGAGCGTGCAACTTCTCCTGTACTAGTGTGCAGTAAAGCAGCCACACTTTCTTCAGATATTTGGCATTCCAAAGCACGGCGGATCCAAAATTTCCACTTTAACTAATTGAATTTAGGAAAGAAAGTTTGGAGGTTGGAAGGAGGCGGAGCACCCTTCTTGGGCCATAAAAATTTTTTTCCCAATAAAACTTTTTCCTAAAAGAGAGTTAGCTATATTGATTTTACAAAATAGAAACAAACTAATATGAAATAATAATTTGATTTTGTTGTTTTGGCATGTGATTATTTTAAATTGATTCGGTTCATGAAATTCGTTTTGTTTCTTACATTGTATTGTCCGGTCAAAGAAAAAAAATAGACTAACTAAGTAGGTTGGGCGTGGGTTGGGTCGGATTAGATCGGTTTTGGGTCAAATGTGAAATCAACCCAGTCAATTTTGATTTGACAAAATCAACCCAATGGCTTGGAAACCCAATCCAACCCAAATCATATAATTCGATTTGGGTTGGATTGGTTTGTTTAGTTTGATCTTGAGTATAATAAATTCAATTGGACTAAAATTTTTCCATAAAAAACAACAATCATAAGCCCACATATATAAGATGGATTTATAGACAGATAAAAATAGACATTTTAAATAATATAATACTAAAATCATCTAAATTTGAGATATTACAGTCTCAATTATAAGATGGACTTATAGATAGATAAAAATAGACATTTTAAATAACATAATACTAAAATCATCTAAATTTGAGATATTACAGTCACCCAATTTGAGATTTGGATTTTCAATTTTTTTTTTAAACATCTTTATTTACCAGGTTGCATTGGGTTAGGTTGGATTGGATTAGATTGGGTTTTGGGTCAAGCCCCCAAACCAACTCAACCCAACAGTTTAATGGAAATAGCAAATCAAACCCAACCCACCAGAAGTTGAAACCAACCGAACCTAGTAGGTTTGGCTTGGGTCGATTGATTTGGTTGAGTTAAATTGGGTTATGCTCAGCTCTAAGCACGAGCTCAACTTTAAAAATGACGATATAATAAAATTAATATGTAGGAAAAATAAAAAAATAGTACATCACATAAATCAAAATCATAATAAATTGAACTTTAAATCATACAAATTATTTAAAATTAATTTTATACAATCTTCATTTAATTAATGCATAAACAATTCCATGCATAAACAATGTGAAGTAACAATTTTATTCCTTGTTTTCAAGGAAAAAATCAAGTTTTTGGGCTTTCAAGGAAAACGAATTCCATGTTTAAAAATATGTGTTTTATGGAAAGATGGAAAATTTGCATGAAAAATATTTTCCACCCTCAATCAAAGACACCCTAAATCTTTAAAGATGGACAATTATATAAAATAAAATTGTTTAAAGAAAAGTACCTATGGTTTTTAAAATACACATTTAATAAACATAAAATTGTTTAAAATGAAAAATAACAAAGGAATGGAGAAAAACTTTTAAAATGTCAATTATTGGAATTAAAAATGTTTAAAATATAAAATAGCAAACATATATAAGAAGTGAGAATAGCCAGGTTCAAGTCCTAGCTCTGGGAGGAGTTTATCCTCCCAGTGATGAGACAAGCCCCCCTCCCCCCAACCCCCGGTAAACCCCACCACATTTAGGAGAGCTCTCTGCTGGAAGGGATTGTTCTCCTCCCAGCGCTGGGAGAAGAACAATCTCAGAAGTGAGAATAGCAACAAAAAGTAAGTAATTGAGAATATGAAGACTCATAGTCTTGAACACGCAACCTCATTGTCAAAATACCCTAGTTCGGTTATTTAGTTTGTTCGCTATGATCCTTTGGAGTTTATGGAAGGCCCATAAATGATAGGCTTTGGAACCACATTTTTTTTTTAATCATACACATGTGTGGTTTTCGGCTAAAGAGGTGCTCTATGATTGGATTCAAGCTAGGAAGGTTCCCGATGTTGCTTTGCCTTGTACGATTGAGTAGGAGAGATGTAATCGGTGGCATCCCCACCATTGTCAACCTTTTCTTGTTGTATTGATGCCTCGCTTTGTGTTGAATCTGTTGCAGTTGGGATGGGCATGGTTTGACGAGATGACACAGGCATTCGTGGGCAATGCTTTTTCAACCATGGAAGGTTATAGTGAAGGAAGCATGGCCCTGGAGATTACTTTTTGGCTTGACATGGACTAAATCAATGGGGATGGAGAATCTTTGCTTTGAGTTGGATGCTAAACTGGTTATTGATGCTATTAACGGACCATTCGAGGACCTAACGGAGTTTGGGACAATTATTAACCAACGCAAGGAAATCATTAATGAAAGGCGAGGTTATTTGGTTCGCCATATTCGAAGACAAACCAATGCTGCCACTCATGTTTTAGCTTAGGAGGCTCGTGTTCAAGCTTTCTTTGTTTTTATGATATTCCCAATTTTATGTCGAACTCTCTTTGTTTGATTTTTAGTACTGTTGATCATTAAAGAAATTTTCCCATCCAAAAAAAAAAAACAAAAGATGTGGACCTAATTTCATTCGATTCTCATATACTAGGCACCGTTTGAGGAAATAAGCCACTCCAATTTCCTTTACACACTTGCGCACTCAAATACTGTTAAACTCCTATAAATTAACAGCGTCAGGAATGTCAAAATTTATTAATTTAACGAAATATTAAACAATTGATAATTTAATAAATTATTAATTTATTGAAGAGTTTGTGATTGAATTATTATAATGGAACGGATGTCGAATACCTCTTGAACTACCATGAAGAAAATAACACAACTTTAAAGATGTTGACTGATGAGGTGATAGTTAAGAACATCATGGAAAACGAGCAAAGTGATGAAGTTGAATATGAAAGTGCTGTTACGGAGCCGCCTTCACAAAAGGAAGTTTTCAAAGCAATGAAAATATTGAATAATATTTTGTAACACCATGAAAAGACACTATTAGAAATTCTTACAATGTTAAGAAATATCTAAAAGCAAATTCAAAATGGCATCAATTTCAAGAAGCAATAAGTCACAACCGAGTCATTATTTATGAGTCAAGTTATCATAAATGAATAATTAATTATATTTATTAAAATATTATTAATTTACACTCTCGCTGTCTCAATTATTTGGTCCACTTTGCTTTTTTATATGGATTAAAAATAGTGTTGGAAAAGATAATTATGTAAGCAAACTTCCTAAAATACCCTTGTTTAATATATTGAGATATGTAATACTCCCTCAATTCTATAAAAATAGTCTCATTTTCTATTTTAATCCATCCCAAAATATAGTATCATCCTCAATTCTCCAAAGATAGTCTCATTTTCTATTTTAATCCATCCCAAAATATAGTCTCATTTCCATCTTTAATTTCTTAATTTTCTTATATATTCCCATTTAATGTACATCGTTATCAATATACAAAAACTATTAAAGTAGAATAATAAATAAATATAAATGTCTATTTGGAACTATATTCTAAAATATTACTTTTCCAATATCATTAATTGAAATTCTTAGAAAATGAAAAAATGAGACTATCTTTGTAAGATAGTGGGAGTATTTTATATTTTCAAGATTATATAAGGGTATAATTGTAAATGAATGTGAAAATAATTAAATAAATGATACCGAAATCCCCCCATCCCCCAAATAATGGATGAAGTATATCGGTCCGAGGGAGTATGTTATACACGATCTACATGAATTGTCAAATCTATAATATATAGAAAGTAGAGGTACGTAGTATTTTTGTTTTCTGATAGTTATTTTAGGACAAAAAAACCTACTTTTAGTTGTTTTAAGACATAAAAAACTACTAACTCCATCCCATTTTGATAGGCATGCTTTGGCTTTTATAAGAATTAAGGCCTTGTTCTCTTCAACATAATTCAACACAAATTTTATCAATTTTTTTTCTTTCATCATTTACAACCACTCATTCAATTATTTAATATACTTTTCCTAAATTTCAACCACACATCCAATACATATATCAAGAAAATTAACTTTATCGCAAATCAAACATACCTTAAGAAATGATAATTAATATTGTTCAAAAAGTAAATTTTAGTTACATTTTTTCCATATATACCCTCATATTAAATGATCATAACATACTTTTATTAATAACAATGCTTATTAAATAAGGGTATAATAGGAAAATGAAAAAATTAATTATATACAGATAGAAAGTAGCCTATATGTTGGGCGGATAAAAAAGAAAAATAAACCTATTAAAATGGGACGGATGGAGTGTTTGTTTTTTGCTATTGGCATGTGTTGTGATTTTATAGGGGTGGTTTATTTATTTATTTTTTTAACGATATATGGGTGGTTTATTAATATTGAAACTACTACACATTTTGTGGGCCTTTTCAATTTTAAATTTTAAAATTAAATTTTGAATTTGTCCATTAATAATTTTGTGGTAACTACCCATCTCCACCGTTATAATTTTGTACATAATTAATTAATAATTCTGCTACAATTTAAGCTGATTTTTTTGTCTTTTAGGTGCTCCAATTCTAAGAACCAACTACAAATATTTAATGAATGCCAACACAAAAAAAAAGGAAAAAAAATGAGTGTCACAAATAAATGTCATATATATTCAATTACTGATTAAATAAAATAATTATAAATATTTTAATATTAATATTACTAATTGAATACAAAACTAATTAGCTTAATTTATAATGAATTTATTATTTTATTGAGGTTAAATTATTTTTTAATAGTTTTTCAATATTTTTTGTTTATACAAAATTGATAGGCGATACATGATTTTCTTTTTTCCTTCTACAATTTTGATACTAGGAACTTTTAATTAAATTTAATTTCACTTCAAATTATAAATAATTGTTTCACTAAATATATTTTGTAGTGACTACCAATTTGTACGGTTATATTGTTTCTTATAGTGTATTGGTGCTTTTTAATTCTAAATTTGCAAAGTTCATATATATAAAATTATACGAGTTAAAATAATTCATTCCTTTATCTAAATACAAACTTCTTCAAAAATATCATCTAAATTTTATTTTTTTATAAATAAAAATTTATATAGCAATATTACATAAAATTAGCAACATGACATTGCAATGAATGCATATATTCATTAATTATTTGATATTGAGATAGTTTTGTTTGCCCCCATAATTATTAACTTAAATTTTAGTATCTCACACGGTTTTACATTTTTTAAATTGTATAAAATTTTGTTTCACGAAATATTTATTTTTTATAAATAAAAATTTATATAGCAATATTACATAAAATTAGCGAACATGACATTGCAATGAATGCATATATTCATTAATTATTTGATATTGAGATAGTTTTTTTTGCCCCCATAATTATTAACTTAAATTTTAGTATGTCACACGGTTTTACATTTTTTAAATTGTATAAAATTTTGTTTCACGGAATATTTATTGCAGTAGTGACAATAATAATAATTAATGTATTCAAACAATATAAATGAAGTAACACAAGTCTGAAAAAAGAAATTGGTTCGTGCGTATAGTTGTATATTATATAATATAATATAATATTATTATTAATAACCATCAGTCCGTTTTTTTATAATTGTTAATAAATTTTTACACATTTTAACACATTCACATCAAAAGTCAAACCAATTACATCCATATATTTTCTGGGAATCACTGTATTACATAAATCTCCACCACTCAATCACACTCATTCTCTCTTCTAATTCACATCAAAACTCATAAATACTCATAAATACACATACGCTAGCCGGCGCTATCACGTTTTCTTCGTTAGTTGGACGAAAAAAATCAATTGTGCGTGTTCCGTGTTCGCTCAAAATTGTGTCCTTCCGTCTTCAAAGGCAAAGAAAAGCTCGCCGGAAAAAGTCACAATTCGGTGGGTAAATCAAGCTAATCCGACGCAAAAATACCGCCATTCAAAAGCCCTTGACTTGCTCTTCATTACAGTGCAAGAATTTTCGGGTATGGTGGAGATTTTGGTTGAAGGTTGTGCACAAAAATTGGCAATTTTCCGGTGAATATGACAGATTCTGGCCAAAAAAATTATATATTGCTGTTCTAGATGACAAGGCGGATCTATTGGTGTAATTTTTATGCGGTGGAACTAAGATTTGAGGTTCGGCAAAAAATTTGCAGAGCTTCATTCGGCCATGGCTATGGTGCCTGAGCTCGCCTTCTTCTTCCCCGGTGCCACCCAAGGGTTCCCCCTCCTTCTTCAACCTTCAACCCCTGCTTCCTCCTCCACGCCGCCGTCACCTCCTCCGCCGGACTCCGTTCGGTACCACCGCGAGAATCAGCGGTATACTAGTATAAATATTTGATTTTTGTATTAACAATTAATGACCAATGTATTTTATCACGGCCGGAGGAGTCCCACCGTGAGAAAAAATTGCTACATGTACGTCCGTCTTCACAACTTTTACAGGCACCAAAATCTCCCAAAATCTCCCAAGATTCTCCACATTAAGGTATCAAATTCCTTCGGATCTCTCTCAACGCTGCTCACGTACTCATTCATCCCAATTTCTCCTTCCAAAACTCTCACGCGTTGCTGCTTTGGTTCACAATTAACAAGCCTTTGAATCCCCTTCTGTAAACACTTGTGCGCCCCTTAAACACCTCGATGCCCGACAAATTCCTTCCAGAAACCCTAAATTGGTTTGCGGCTTGGATTCATTAATCGATTGCGCAGTGCAAGAAATTGTATCGATGGCAAATAGTAAGTTTATCTGTTTCTTTGTGTTCGTATGTATGATTGTGTGTCTCTACATACAGAGACTTGAATATAAATATGAAATTGTTGAAGACTCAATGTTTGTTTTATTTTTGAATATGATTGCAATTTGAGAACAATTGTGAAGTAATTTTGCCAACTGTTTTGCAAATTGTATCGATTGCTCACTTGCTTTATTAATTTATCTAGCCATTAGAATTAGTATAAGTTTTCAGTTAATTTCCTCTAAACGTACAACATCTCCCATTGTAGCAATTATATCACCTGAAAGCCCCACTTGCTTGCAGTTACCACAAGAGAATCTGATGGCATAAACTACTCCATTTTATTACCATTTCGGTCCAGACTCTGTGCTTGAGCAATGAAGTTAGAGCAGCATACTGTGAGTGGAAAATGGTCGGTTACCTTCAAGTTATAAGCTGAAGAAGACAGTAAAAATAATCCAAATAATAAATTCCAAGTTAATTAGTTTGTGTGGCAAAGCTTTTGTGGAAAGAAAAGTGATTGTTTTGGAGAATGTGTGGTTAAAATATTGGGAAGATTATGAAAAACGTGAAAATAATGGTTTCTGAAGAATGTTTCATAAAAAATGAACGTGTGTTCGTGTGCACTTATTTTTGTCGGCACCCACACACTACAAGAAGAATATTATTTTCACAGTTTGCTAATAGCTCCTTACATTATATCATTTGCAGAGGCATTCCGAAATTTCATATTTTGTAATTCCATAAGCTCTAAATATCTAAACATGTCCTATTAGTTTAAATAAGGAGCGTTTCTCTTCCAAATAATTCTATTAGTTTATCTTCATGCCTGCTCACATATTGTCTCCTATTCCCCTCCAGTCGAACCCACCGCAAGAAAGCGGTATGCTAGTATTATTTATTTATTTGATTTTATAACCAAACAATTATAAAAAATTTCTTCCGTACAACACACGAACACAAATACTAATTTTTATTTTTATAATTTTAGCTGATTATTAATTTAACACCATATTTCCGAGTTCGGACTTCGGACCCAAAAACATATTATTTCAACGACGTCATTAATTAAAGGTTGTACTGTAATTTTTCTCGCTGAACACCCAGTAAACCTCGAATGGCGATGAGAGCAGCGGCGATACGGATGTCGGCGGCGGCTTCTTTGCTGGAAGCTAGGGGATTTTGGGCTCTATATTCGTCGGTAACTTCGGGCTTTCCGTTTAATCTACCGCAAACTCAAACCGAGAAGCCACCTCCGGCCGAGCCTTCCGCCAATCTGTTCGTTTCCGGTACATTCCCATTCATTTTCTTCAAATTCCCTTCATTTCTCTCGTATTCCCCTCCCCTCACTTTAATTTGATGGAGGTTCTTGCTTATTGGTCTAAATTGCTATTGTTTTTACATTATGGGGAACATCAATTGGATAGGAAATATTTTAGACGGATACTTATAATTGATTTTGTGTATATATATTGAATTATGTTCCTGTAGTGGTGTGACTTGCTGGAATTTATTTTTGTAGCCTTGCTGCTATAGTCTATGTCATAAAATCGAGTTTAAGGCTTGTAGTTGTCATAATTAGGCAATGGTGCCCAAGTTCCAAGCTTGATGTACTATTGTCTTGCATCCGAGAAATGCAGGATCATTTTGAGTTTAGAACTTACAGATCGACCTCATAAATACAGTCAATTCTGGAAATTCATTGTATGAAACTTGTTTGGTTCTTCTAATAACTACTAGTTCAAGCTCATTTTTTGTTGCCTGATGGCCTGAAGAACCTGCTGGCCAAAATGCATGACTTTCTTTAGTTACTACTCACTAGCATTATTCTCTGGAATAACATTTAAGATGCTGATCTTCAGTTGTCACACGATTATGTTTGAAAAGCCTAGAGCTTGAAAGTATAGTTAGGCACCTGTTGCATTTTTTCACATGACCTTGAGCTCAAAATATACCAATGAGGTAATTCACTAAAACTGAAAAAATACAAAATAATGCGCATGATAAGTCATAATCTATATGAAAAAGAAACATTAGTTATTACATATCATAAATATTCGTAAACCAACAGAGCTATGCATCATAAACAGTGATGAGTTAGTACCCAGGTGCTGCTGAGGTGACATGCTGGTGGCAATGTTCCCATTTATTGTCTCGGTACCTGAGTACCATCCAGCAAGAAGCGCTACATGGATGTCAAATGGTCACAATTGATGATACCTAGCATTAGTGTATTACTCTAAATAAAATAGATTAGTAAAGTAGCAAATAATGGTTCACAAGTTAGTGGTTGCAGAAAAAAATTGTAGTGAATTATTAGAAGTAAAAATAATATTGAAGTTGCTCATATTGTCACTACTATGATCGTCTACTATTAGTTCTTTTTCTCACTAGCCGTCACTTAATGTCATTATTGGTATTGAAGAAAGAAACGCTTGGTAAGCTGAGATATAATCTTGATAAGTAAATAACACACGAGGTGTTTCGTCAAACCTCACATGAATTGCGTCTAGAAACACAAGCCTGAGCAAAGACAATCAAGGAGTTGGCATTTTACAAACAACAACAAAAAACTTAGCCTTATTCCCTACAACTAGGGCTGGCTACGTAGAACTATACGAGAAATGCTGCATTTTACAGCAACTATTAATGATGCAGCACAGGCCTTTCACGGTTTCACCATTTGTTTTAACCAGCCTTTTCTTTGGGTGGATTTTGGGGTTTTGGTGGGGGTGGTGGGTGTTTCCAAAGAGACAGTCATCTAAGAGGCAACGGTTAAAAGTTAAGCTGCATATTGTTTTATCTTCATCTTTGCTCGTTATCTTTCGTCTGCTACTCTGCTGCTCTTATCGGGTCCTCATTGTCCAATAAAATGAGAAATATCATCTGAACAGACATTGATTTTGTTGTCACTGTTTGTGTTTGTGTTACCGAATTTCTTCCCTTTTCAATTAGTGGCATTAAATATGTGTGCTTTATATTTATTGCTCGTTTTGTCCTTTTGGGTGGAATGTTCTTTGGCAATACATTTTTCCCTTGAGATATACGTTCTCCTCCAGACCTCCACAGTGTTCATTTGTAAGATCCAAGGTGCTGTGAGTTAGAAATGGCTTCTGGAGATGTGTAGTTGTTCAATAAACAGCATTAAGATGTGACATAAGATGCAATATACTGTGGAGGGTTGCTATTTAATTTTATCTCCACCTTTACAATCTTTCTTATACTTCAATGGAATCCACTTCTTGTTGCTTTCTTGTGTTCTGCCCCTCTTTTTCTTTCAGGGAAACCTTTGGATTTAGGATATTCATATGAAAAATCATATTGTGGTGTTGCGTTGGTGAAAAAATAATGAGAACTGTTTCGTGGGCATATATGTTTCATGTTTTCAATTTGTTTCCTTCTTTCAATTTCCCTTTGGTAACTATAAGCTGCTATCACTTTTCTCCCAGTGCTGTAGTTGTATATAGGTCTTTAGAGTCAAAGGCTTTAATTTCCATTCGACAATTTCCATTGGACTTTTATTTGTTTATATTGTATCATGTTTAGGGCTTAGCAAACGCACAACTACGGAAGGGCTCCGAGATGCCTTTGCAAAGTTTGGTGAAGTGGTCCATGGTATTTCCGTTTCTCAATTCCCATGAGAATTTAGCCAACATAATTTTGACACCAAATAGTAAAAGACATATTCTTTTCCCGTTTTGCAGCTAGAGTTGTGACGGACCGTCAATCTGGCTACTCGAAGGGTTTTGGTTTTGTTAGATATATGCCACTCAAGAGGAAGCTGCAGCTGGTATAAAGGGCATGGATGGCAAGGTGAGTTCTGATACTTTGCAAAGCCTTTTAGCTCACAATAATTATTAAATTAAAAAGAAAGCAGCAGCTTTTAGTTAGAGTCTCTATGAATTTGCATGGCCACATATTGTAGCCATTTTCCAATGCTTAATCCCTAATTAATTTACTCTTATGTTCTTTTGTAGTTTCTTGATGGTTGGGTTATTTTTGCGGAGTATGCAAGACCTAGACCTCCTCCCTCTTCAAATAATGGACCTACATACAACCAGAGCTGACTTGAAGAGGTCCAGTGGTAACAATCCGCCATTCTTTTGATAAAATAGAGCATTTAAATGTCAATTATCTGTGCTTTATTCTGAATTCTGTGCCTCCTTTTAAGCTAGATAAGGTGCACCATCTCAAACTGTCTGTGGCTGTTGAGGTACATTAACTTGAACATTTCAGTACGAACAAGTATAAAGAAATATTGTGTGCTCAAGGGAATAAGAGTAATGATATTCTTAGTTGTTCAATATTAGTTAGTCTACCTGGTAGTATATGCAATATATTTTTTGACAGTTGTCCATTTGTTGTACTAACTCGAAAATGTATCCATCTATGGTTAAAAACTTGAGTAATATGTTAGATTAGACTGATGCATGTGAACGTAACACGTCAACGACAAAACACTTGGCAAGGACCCAATACAGAGTAAGAAGCAGCGGCCACTTATACCATTGAATTGCATCACTCATCAAAGAAAAAGGAAAGTTCTTTTTTTTTTTTTTTTTTTAAAGTAAAAAGAAAGTTAAACGTTCTAAAATTTTCACATTCCCGACACTATTCAAAAAAAAAAAAAAAAAAGAGGAAGCCACCATTTCTACTGTTAAATAGTATCATTCTATCAAAGAAAAAGAGAGAAACTTTTAAACATTCACATTCCTAGTCGCAGTGGGGACAGTTATCCCTTTATCCCTCATTGTGATAATTAACTCAAGATGCTATGTTGGTATTCACATAAATTTTTATTTTAGCAAAAATAATTCGAAACTGAATTACACATGTCTCGAAATTGAATTGAATTTCATGAACAAGATAATTAATTACGAAATTACATCATAGATAATTCCAAAATAAAAAAATCTCAAATTCCACTAACTTTCTATATTAACCAACTATTATTTTGAAAATTACATTACTCAACTACTTTGACATGGAGCAAAAATAAAATGAAATAAATTTTCCAAGCATTAACAAGCGAACTACATACAAAATTACATCCTAAATAGTTTCAATATTAGAAAATCCCAAAATTACACCACCATCTATTATTTCGAATATTACATTAACAAACTAGTTTGAACTAGAAAAGAAAAATTAAACGAAATTCCAAATCATTGTAAGATTCCCAAATTACAAAGTTACTAGTTATATACCAAATTACACCGTTCTCCAAACGATTTTTAATTTCATGAATGAGCTAGTTATGTACAAAATTACATTCTAAATAATTCCAAAATAAGAAAAATCCAAAATTAAATTTACCATATATTACTTCCAAACGGTACATTGAACTTGTTTGGCCCATGGAAAAAAAAACGAAAAAAAGAAAATAATTTCACATTTCCACATAATTAAGGAAATCGAAAAATTAAGAAAAATTGAAAAGAACATTGTAGTATGTAGAAAACACCCTAAAACTCGCACATATTAGAAAAAGAAAAGAAACTCGAAAAATTCTTGAAAAAAAAACATTTGTAATCACAAGTACTAATGTATCTACATTTAAGCTTTACTTCGTCCATAGGTGTAGAAACAAGCAAGATTTAACATTGAATCTACCACATTCCATAATCTAAGAAAAATCCAAGCAACTCACCAATTTCTAGAGTAATGCCTAACACCTTGTTATGCGCCTCACAATGGTCCAACCAATTTTGAGCTCCAATGGCCTCAACAATGGAGGAATCGCCGGTTTTAAGCAAATTTCAAGTTGGAAGGCTAGGTCATTTTTCCCTCTTTATATACCTCTGGTTTTCTTCCTCTGGGTAAGCTTCTATGTTGCTGAAAAGAGGGGTCAATGGTAATACTTTATACGGCGATCATGCATAAAGTATATGGGAAGCTTATATGCAGCGGTCAATGGTGACCACTGCATATTATACCATTTTTTGAAAGTTTTAAACAGCGGTGAGTTAATCGCTGTTTAAGCAATTTTTTTTAAAAAAAAAAAATTTACAACAGGCGGTTTCACTAACCGCCTTTTATACTATTGTAAATGGCGGTCATCACTAACCACCGCATACATTGTGTTTTATATTCCTATTTTCAGGTTTTTTGATTTAAAATTTTACACGAAAAAGATTTTAAAGGGCAGTTATCAGGTAACTGCCCTTTAAACTGCGTTTCTAACAGCCATTTCTGTAGTAGTGACTCCAAGAATACCAAATATTCGGTACTCCACATCATTGAAAACTGTGCACCTAGACATAAAGGGTCACATTATTTATTAAATGGTAACCCCTTATGTGGGTACAGGAAAATTTTCCATTTATAAGAGGTAGCACGTCTTTTTGAAGTAGAGTATTTTATCAGTCCTCTTTGAGTAGATACTTCGTCCGAGTCGTTTATAGATTGTTTGCGGAATTTAAAGGACATTATAGTGACTTTGATGGATTGGATCGATGATTCATTTCTCTCATTGGCACAAGAATTTAACTGAAGCTAATCAGTTACCTGCAAATGATGATGGAATTAGGTCCAAGGTTTGATCACTCGTCAAACAATTTGTTAAATCCATATATAGTTGGATTATTGGCAGTCATGGTGATCACACGACGATATTGGTTAAGCGTGATAAATGATATTCTCTCGTGGAGTTTCCATGCAGTCCTTGTTTGCATTGTATTTTGAGTTTATGTGAAAAGTTCTTGTAATATAACTATACTAGATCATTGAAAGTTGCATGAGATCATGAAATTTTCTGCATACATATAATTTAGGGACGGAACCAATAAATGGCTCCAGACTCCCAGTAGCTAGGCTATATACAGCCTATATACTGCATGCCCAAAAAAATTTTCAAATGGCTCGTTAAATTTTCCATTTTTATATAACGTTTTAAATTTTCTTTCAATTTTTTTTTTTTTTTTTTGAAATGGTTGTGTCTATTATGTTTTGTATTTCAATTTCCCTTCCTAAGCTAAAATTTTTTTATTATTATGGTGAATAACAATCACCCCGACCTCTAATCCAAAGCTCAATCCCTTATTTTTACCCAAGTTGTTCTAATAATTATTATACTACGTAATATTGAGAAGTTTATCTTTTCTCTCATAGTTGAATTATCTTTATGTGCTTGTTGAGGCCATCAAAAGGGATGAACTAATAAACATGCACATATATAGCTACTTTTGAATAAATTTCGTGATATTGGTATAAAAGTAATTCTAAGTAAATATTTAGCGACGTCTAATGTAACATGTGTTACTGTTCTCACAAGGCACATAGTATTTCAATATTGGATGATATAAATATATACTGTTGGAGTAATCCTAATGAATTTATATATTGAAATAGCATGTATCTCTTGTGTATAATAAGTCGAGCATTTAATATTTTCTTGAAAGTTTTAAGTGAATAACTAACGATACGATCACAAAAATTATGACTTGAAAACATCTTTCAAATATCACATCATGGCAATGAATGAATCAACTAAGACAAGTGTTTTGCAAAGGTGAATCGTTTTTGTGTGACAACGGTTTTGGAAAAAAAAATGAAAATCAGACAATGATGTAGGGGCATATCTCATTTCCACAATTTTGCTCTCCTGCACACTAGTGTGCAGAAAAAGCCATGCACACTCCGCTTCAAACCTTCAAAAATTTGTGGGAGCACATAAACCTCCCACCATTAGAGGACAGTTATGTATTATTCATTTCATTTAATGTAGAGTTAAATTTTTTTTAAAAAATTTGATGATGTGGCGCTCACAGGGCGCCACGTCACCGAGTGTGCACACTCTCCTACACACTAGCGTGCAGGAGAGCAGCAACTCTCATTTCCATATTTAATTAGGTTGGGATTTATTTTTTAATATTCAAATAAGGTATTGTATCATATATTTACAGAAACACACATAAATTCCATAATTAATGCTAGTAAACGTGGTTAATTACATTCTTTAATTAAACTGACTCTAACCTAATTTTCAGAAAAATGAAATCTAAAAATTGAAAACAGTCACAAGTCACATAGCACGCCTCTCTAGTCTCTAAAACCTCTTGTTGTTACGAATTTTTAAAATTTTATTTTCCAAAACTTCGGTTTCCAATATTGTGTGATGCATGCTATTGCAGTGAGTACGATCGATGATATGATCCGTAAGAAAGCTTAGAGCTTGTTTAGTGTATAGAAATTAAAGTCATTGTTTCTCGGTGTTATTTTTAAATCACCTATTTAATTAATGGGACAACTTTTTTATATATTTTAAAAGTTTTCTTTACTAATTTTCAACTGTAGTTCTGAAATTTTTTCTTCCAAGTCGTCTCTCCCTCAAACAAACACTAACACTATTTGACATAACAATATTTGTAAGGAATAGGGACTTCAAAAATTGTGTAGACAAAAAACAACAAAAATATAGTTTTGTGCAACGGAAGTTACAGACAACCACTCAAAAATAAAAAAAGAAAAAGAAATATGTATAGAGGATCTGAGGATGGTAGTACCAAAATTATATATATTGAGGAACATTACACATCACGAACTCCAATTACAAAGTACTTGGTATTGTTTCGGTGCATTCGGGTGTGTCGTAACTACGCCACACCCGGGTGATTTGTTGGCCCGTTCGACCTTTGATTTGAAATCCGAAATTGGATCTAGATTTATCATGACGAGACGGAGCTCCGGTAATTTTTTCAAAATTTTTACGACACTGTTGGATGCCGTGGGGCCGATCAAACTTTTGGCCAAATTTTAAGGATTTCAAATCGAAGATCGAACGAGACTATAAAACGACCCAGGTGTACCATAATTACGGTACACCCGGGTGCACCGAACAAGACTGACGAATTAATGGGCCTCTACGACGTAAAAACTCTCACAAAGCCCTAGGTTGTTCCCCTATTTATATAGCGTCTCATGAACATTCCTCTTCACCACCCTATCGCTACACGGCGGCAATGGGACGTGTTATCAGAGGACAGCGCAAGGGAGCAGGTTCAGTTTTCAAGTCCCACACGCACCACCGCAAGGGCCCCGCCCGGTTCCGCTCGCTCGATTTCGGCGAGCGCAAGGGCTATCTCAAGGGTGTTGTGACCGATATCATTCATGATCCTGGTCGTGGTGCCCCGTTGGCCCGTATCACATTCCGCCACCCATTCCGATACAAGCACCAAAAGGAGCTGATGATCGCCGCCGAGGGAATTTACACCGGCCAGTTTATCTACTGTGGAAAGAAGGCCAATCTCGTTGTTGGTAACGTTTTGCCCCTTAAATCCATCCCCGAAGGCGCTGTTGTTTGCAACGTTGAGAATCGTGTTGGAGATCGCGGTGTTCTCGCCAGGGCATCGGGGGATTACGCTATTGTTATCTCTCACAACCCCGATAATGGAACATCTAGGTATATAATTATTGTTGATTTCACTTTTCATATGGATATTCTCCGTACTTTTGATTTCGACCTGTCTTTTTAATTCTCCTCTAGTCCCCTCACGATGCTTTTTTGTGCGGCAAACATTGATTGTAGTAACGTCTCTTGCTGTTGAGAAGTGCTATACACAGAATGCCTATTGATCAACAAAAAAAAAATATGGATATTCTCCATGATTTGTTTGATTCTGCCATTGGGGCGGTTCATTTGAAGCTGTATTGGAAATTTCGTAGGTTCTTGATATATATAGTTATGCACAACTTGTATAAATTAATTAGTTTGAAATATGCCTTCAATTAACGGTGATGCTTATTATTTATGTTGACCAGATATTATATTGGATTCAATCAAATAACTTCTCACTTGTATATAATAGTTTGAAATATACCTCTAAATTAATTCAATTCAATGTAATGTTGTAGAATCGTTCTTCTGGTTCTTAATTCTTTGATAATTATTATTGAAATGCAATAACATGTCTATTACATATATTGATTGATTGATAGGATTAAGCTCCCATCGGGAGTCAAGAAAATCGTCCCGAGTGATTGCAGGGCCATGATTGGCCAGGTCGCCGGAGGAGGGCGCACTGAGAAGCCTCTGTTGAAGGCAGGAAATGCCTATCACAAGTTCAGAGTGAAGAGGAACTGTTGGCCTAGAGTTCGTGGTGTTGCTATGAACCCGGTCGAGCATCCCCATGGTGGTGGTAACCACCAGCACATTGGTCATGCAAGCACGGTTCGTGGTGACGCACCACCTGGCCAAAAGGTCGGTCAATTTCGTGCCAGAAGGACCGGTCGACATCGGGCTACGGCAGCTAAAGCTGAGTAATTAATCTAATGTTATTTTAGGGTTTGATGATAAATCACATTCTTTTGTTAGTTGGGAGATCATTATGCTTTCGTGTTGATTATTTTATACTAGGTCGTGTTTTGGTATTCTTGTCTTGGTTTATTATGATGATACTGATCATTGGTTTTACCACATTCATTTTATTTAGTAAACGTTTCTTTCTAATTGATTATTTGGTTAAAGATTCGATTAATGCCTTGTGGTTGAAATTATTGGAGATTGATTATTGAAAACTTGATGGTTACCCTTGTATGAATTGAAACTCGCGTTGGGTGATTCCATCTGGAAACATTCTTTTTTTGCAAATGATTCTAGATCTGGTTCCGGATTTCAAAACGGAGGTCGAACGGGCCATCAAAATGGCTCGAGCGTTCCGTAAGATACGGAACGCTCGATGGTTTTAGAAAAGTCCTGATTATCTTAAAGTAGAACCTATAAATAAAATAGAGAATCACGTTGGATTGGGAAAAAGAAAATGTGAAAATAAATACATATGATACAAATAAATCTCTTTTTTAATTGACTAGATAACTACTACTAGTTACCAAGCAAGATCGGAATTAAAAATGTTATGTAATTGGTATCTCTTCTTTAATAAAATAAAACTGGTCTCGTACGTACTCTCATGCCAGAACTAGCAAACTTGTTGAAAGGCAAGTCTCGGAATTATAGTCCATTCAACAGTGGGGAAGACACAGAATTCATTTTGCAAAATAATGGTGGTATTTATCGACATATGTGCCGATATTACAGTGCATGGTTGGGTAACAAGCTAGGAATTACAGTTCTTGATATCATAAAGTGACGTGGCACGGCAAGCGCTTATAACACTAGCTAGCCACCATTTTTATCAAAACTAAATTTACTAATGAAGGTAGCATTTTTGATAGTCATAGAGCGGCATTTGTTAAGAGTAAAGATTATGCATCTCTAAAAATAAGAATAAAATTCTTATAACACTATATCTTATCTTACCTTATAATATAATAATATCTTATAATATAAAATATAATAATAAGAGGAGTGCCAACTAGGCACTGCGCCATGTTGGCAGTGTCAAGTTGGCACTCATTTAATTACTTAAAATTAAAAAAGGAAAATCTTATTTTGGAAACAAATATTAAATACACACTTTATTATTTTATTTTTATTATTTATTTTATTTTATTTTATTTATTTAGTATTTTTTTTCCTTATTTTAATTTTTTATATAAATTTTAATTTTTCAATTATGTATATAATTGAAAATAAACCAAATACAAGCATTAATGAAAATGTGATATAATATTAAAGTTACAAACTCCAATATCAATTGAATTATTTTTTAAAATGATAATTAACTTTTTTAATATACATTTTAATTTTTGAATATTGTATTTTAATTTTTTAATATATTTTTTAGTTTTCGAATTATAGTGTCAACGTATAGTGTTAGGTTGGCAGGGATTTGGTATTTTAAAAAATCATTTTGATTTATTTAAAAAAGTAAATGAGAAAAACTTTTTTTATTTACTTAATGTACAAAATCAGTTCAATATTCAGAATCCAATTCGAGCTAAATATACATATATGATATAAAATCAACTCAATATTCACAAAATTTATATATATATTTGCAGGCCAACTATAAGATCATTGCTAATCATATTTGAAACATGTAATTGAATAGTTATGTATGACTCATAAAACATATTATTTATTTTTTTCTTTGTTCAAAAATATATTATCTAAATTTTCCTAAATATTATGTTTTTTCCTAAAATCACCAATTACGATAATTGATGTAACATTTTTTCTTCTACGATAATATTTCACACCAAAATTTATTGTCTTATTTTAAAAATATTATTTTATGTAAATATATCATTTTAGTTGTCTCGTGCAATGCACGGGGGTAATATATACTAGTTCTGTTAATAATATAATATTCACAACATTCAACGAAATACGCCTGTACAATATATATATTTGGCACATTGCAATTTGCATGACTTAAACGGATTGATCCCCTCCCCATGTGGGAAGGCTCCCTACGCCACATGTCCCCCCTATTGGAGGAGTGAATTTGTGATATAGTGGGTGGTTAGAACAAGATTCATCGGTACCATATATCTACCTATAATGGACAATGAATGTTGTAGCATTAGATTTGTTTGGAGTTTTAGCACAGTTATAAATTTGTAATTACATGTACGAAATGATAATAATCATTACCCTACATTAATGATTTTAGAACAAGAGCAAACGAGGTAAAGAGGGGGTGTTCGTTTCTACAATAGCTCGAATTTGAAGGAATGACTTTCTTTAGTCAAGTGAAATTAATTGAAATTCGAACATTCTGATAAGAACAAAAAATTTAGGGATAAGTGTAATATTTTAACTGAAATTTTTCCCTTTTAATTGAAGCTACTCGAATAGTAAAATTATTAGGTTAATTCAAAAATAAAAAGTCAAAATTAAATATACAAAGAAGTAAAATTACAAAGAATCACATATGGCCGGCATACAGGGTGTATTTTTGCAAACAAAATACAACAAAATCACCAGGCCTGATTATGATTAATATTATACGAAATAATTAAAAAATTATACGAAACACAGTTAATGATTAAAAAAATCATCGTTTTTGAATTCAAATCAGACTAGATTATGACATAATTCAAATCACATTTTTTAATTCAAAAAAATAAAAAATAAAATTTTAAGATTTTGTATATGGAGAATTTTGAATTGTATAGGTAGATTGTCGGAGATCTGATCTAATAATTTTGATTGTAGATATTGTTACATCTTGTACTTAAAATTGCCTAGGCTATTTTTAATATATGTAAAATCTTTATTTTTCCTTTTTTTAAAAAGGTTTTGATTGGAAAATTTATTTTGAGCGGGAAACAGAATTTTCAGAATTAAGAAAAAAAAATATCATTTTCTATATTATAGAAGAATCAAAGTTCTGGAACAAAAGTCTTAATTAATCAATAGAAGACCTCTAAGGATTTCTACATATTCTGTGGCAATCCATAGCTGATTTCATCAGTAAACGTTAACACCATCATCCACTGGTTGTGAATGATATATGCACATTTATTCACGAGTACTATTTGTAATAAAAAGGACTCGTGTAATGATATATATTTCTACAAAAAAGAGAACATAATTGTATACCAGTCCCATAGATTTGATTAATTGCTTGTAGGTTACGCCAATATTGCCATTATATATATCTGCACAAATCACAATAATAAGATTAAGAATTCGCGCTTAGATACAAGAAAAAGTATCAACAACTCATTCTTGTAAATCAACCGATAAGAGCACATAATAGTTCTCGTGCGATTAATTGTTGAAATTGAAATAAAAAGATCGCTAATGACATCATTATCTATACAAACAACATTCTATATATCAAACACATGGCGACCATTTTAATTCATACCTTGCAATTGCTGCATTTGGTATGCTTCCCGTCTAACACCTTTTCTCACTTTTTCTTTCCAGCTCAGCTCCACTTAATTAACAAGGAAAGTTGGTGAGCTATACTGTCAAATGCGGGGTATGAAATTTGATGTTGAGGATTCTTTTTTTTTATATATATATATATAAAAATTCGAATTATGGAGTTTTAAAGTTAGTGAATGCATGTCACACAACTGTACGTTGCTAAAAACAACCATTTAAAATAGTGCTCTTAAAATTTTTTACCACAACCATTTATAGAACAATTTATAGGATTGTCACAAACATCTAGGATTTAATCCATACTCAAGAAACATAAATTATCAATAAAGTTAAACCGACAAAATGAGAAAAAAGAAGAACTCTCTCTTTCAGATTAAACCAAGAAAACTATATAAAAGCACAAGAAAGAGAAATTAAAAGAGATGCAAATGAATTGAGGAAGAAAAGGAATCTATCAAGCATTAATTGACTCGAAAATCAGAAACTCAAGGCATAAGAGCTTGAAAATCACCAAGAGAATGACACAATTACACACAAAGTTATAATGAAAAATTTATTACCGTAGTTTTTTTTTTTGCAACTATTGACCCACGTTAATCCTCTCATATTATAAAAGTGCCCTTTTTGCATTTTTCTTCATTGATGATACAGTTTTCAAACTTCTATCACCTCCAATGACAACAAAACATGAAGAACATGGTTAATTTAAAAAATGTGCTCACAAATCGAGGTAGAATATATGAGGAAAGCATGGAAGAAAATAAAAGAAAGAACAAAGAAAGTTGGAATAGATCATTAATTTGTGGGACTTCAGATTGTTGTAATGACTATGAACTACAAACTGATCATTAATTTGTAATTTGCGGTGACCCAGGTCCCACTCTACAAAATTTCACGTATGGTAACTGATCATTGATGACACAAAAACATGATTGAAATTCACAAAAAGAAAGAACAAACGAACAGTAACTTGAAGAGATAATCTACAGGAAAATGAAAAATGATCGATCTAATAACTCTAATTTCCAACCAAAACAAATTAGAAATTAACCAATTTTTACAGGGCAGGTGTGAGTTATTGTCTCAAAACAACTCCAAAATCATCTCCTCTTATAACAATCATTAATGAAATATGAGTGCAATAATAATTGGAAAACGCCCCTTTGCTGTATTTCTTGATTTTTGTCGTTGACAATATATTATAAAGAGCACATGATTTTTCAATGACTATTTGGCAGTTTATTGAAAAAAATTGAAGAATCAAATTTATCAGCCAATGGTTCTTTGAAAATTTTGCAGCTTGTGAAAAATCTCCAGTAACAACTACTGCCAGTAAATTTTCAAAAAAGGAAAAAAGATTAAAAAAAAAAAAAAAAAAGGGTTGTCCCAGGAAGACTCGAAAATCATGAATTTCTTTAGAGCTTATATTAGGAACTGGAAATAAAGATGGAATTTTTTTTGTTACCACAAATGGTATAGAGGTGGAGAATGGTGATTCAAATGGAACAAACAAACCTAAAGAGAAGCTTTGTACTCTTTTTCTGTTTTTGTTTGCTGAAAGAATATAGTTTTACCGATTATAAGAAATCAGCCCTTATTGACTCATCTTCATTGCCATCATCTTCCACTTGATCACCACTCAGTCCACTAAATATGAACATCTCGAAATGCCTCATGATAAGAATCAAATCTCCTGGCGTGCCTGTCAATTCACAGGAGGATTAGCCAAAACAGGACACACACAAAAAAGAAAAAAAATCGCCGAAGCTCTGCCAGTAATATATAGAAGATGACGAATGGTGATAATGCAAAAACAGAAAACAGGACTAACAAAACCCCCCAAAAAGAATGTTAGAAAATGAAATAAAACCAATAGAACCACAGAAAGTAAATATGTTAAAGAGGAAAAGCCAAAAGCGGAGATCATAGGTATATTGAAGAGGGAAAAGAATAATAGCAGAATAATTGGCTCATGTATACCAGAAGAGTATATTGCAGAGGAAATGAATAATCACATAAAATCCTTAAAGCTCGCTATCTAAAACATTAAGCATCTTGAAACGGAAGGTAGAAAATATTGAATTTGCAAAGAAAGCATAATGTGAAGGGCAATAGCAAAATACGATAATAATAATAATAATAATAATAAGAAGAAGAAGAAGAAGAAGACGACCAAAAATACATATATTAGTGAGAACTGAAAATATGAACCTGAAACAGCTGGACACGAAAACTTCTCATCTGGAATCTGCAATTTCTTTGAATGCGCAATTTTACATCTGCTAGTGCTTCACCTTCTTGAATAACCAATACGAAAGGGTCCCCGAAACTCTGAATTTGCTGTCTAGAGAGAAAAAGGAAAGAAAGAACAACGCCTGTAAGCAGGAAATCAAATGATAAAGTGGAAATAAATTACAATAATAAGTAAATATCATATGGGAAAATCACAGACATATTAGAAAAAATAAACATTTATCGATGCACCATTTTACAGGTCATATTCAATAGATAACAGGAAAATTAGCCATATTCAATAGAAATAAGCAAAATAGAGAATAGAAGTCAAACAATTTAGGACAAAACAACGATAAAAGAAATTCATGCTATTTGTAAGATCACCGCTATAGAACATATTGAATATAAGTCAACAACCTTCACTAATAATAACAGCCTTTGATAGCTTCTTTAATATTGATGATGAATTCTTCAAAATTTCTTCTAAATTGCCGCATAGCTTGCTTGTTGGAGCCGATCAGGAAGAAAATTCTGAGAGAGGAGACTAGAATGAAGCCACGTTAGGAAATTTTGAGAGAGAATTAGACTGAAGAAATTTCAAGATTTGTGGTGAGATTCGAATGGAAGATTAGGTGGAGATATTGATTCATAGAAGATTTGTGGATACAGATGGACAAATTTGTAGATTTGGGATAATTACATGGTTAATTGGAAGACTAGTCTGGCTAATACATGAAGCACCATTAAAAACAAAAGGAAAACCACGTGAAGGTATTCTTCTGTCAATAAGGGAAAAGGCGCATCATCTGTATTACTAGTATAGTGCTTTTCCGCAGTGAAATCCGACCAGAGGATTTGATTGATTTGTATGCGATTGATACAGCCCGTACCTTTTTCCAACACAAACATCTCCGTGAGAAAAAATGAAAAACACACATCCAGAAGAAAATGATCATTAACTTCAAATGCACATCCACTTTACATCATATGAAATGGAAAATACACTTCCATAAATTAGAGAGAGATTTTGCTGAGAAGATAAACACATGTTTCCTGTTTTTAGAAAAGAAACAGCATGTTTTTTCAAGATAAACACATATTTCCTAGTTACGTTAGGATTGGAGATTTCCATTGGCATTTCAAGAGCGATGCACATAGGATACCTATTTCCATCCCACACCTAGCCCAGCCTGAGATGCAATATGTAAGCAACTTAAGAAAAATATCCCTCTCATTTCTTGGGAGACTTCCAAACTTCTAAGCTCTGACAGTCACAGAAATAATAATAAAGAGAGAATAACAATATGTTGAACTAGATTCTAACCCACTTATCATGGTAACAATGAGATGTCATCCACTAGCAAAACATGACTCATATTCAGTTTAGCCCTAAAGTAACAATGAGATGTCATCCACTAGCAAAACGTGAGGAATCTCAGAATCATGTAGCGGGTGTGAATCTGATGCTGATATTGGACTAAAATAATCTGCTGGCCACCAGAAATCTTAGTGGAAGAGCATAGGAAACTTTTGGAGAAGATAAACACATGTTTCTTTTTCGGTCACTAGTCGAGAAACGCCTCACGGCGATGACAACTAAGCTTCCATCTAGCAACTAACATAGATACATGAGATGAACAAGTTTCAGGTTCAGCAAAATACCAGCTCGTTATGCCTAAACTATCTTAATTTATTATTTCTTTCATCATTCTCAAAATATCAAAGTCACACAAGATCATTTTTCACTCCAAGTAGCAACTTATTCTTCATCTGCCCTTAGTACTTTCACTGTCTATGACCCCATCATCTAGAGATTCTGAATTATATAGAATTAAGATGTGGAAAAACTGGAATCGAGTCTAAACTTCATAGAATATATATTCCACTACCAGACGTATATCAGTTAGAGTGAAACAAGAAACATACAGAAAAGGAAAACTGATATGGGTATAAACAAAACTTTGCCTAATAGTCTCTAACCATTATAATTCATTAAGCATTTGGCCGCCAACTACGACGCCGAAGGGGTATGATCCAATGACAAAAGCCATGCTAGCTGGTAGCTGCTCTGGGAAAGAGAGAGATCCGTTCCTAAAACAACATATAATCTCACACCATTTGGAAATAATCCAATATTAATTAGTAATAATAATTAAAAATAAACCAATATTTAAAGCAATCATTTAATGAGAAAAAATTAGTTTTGGAAAAACTTTAAATATAACTTCATTTTTTAAAGTTCTAATTTAAAATATTAAATAATAAATATTTGTTATTTATTTTCATCCCGTTAAAATTATAGATTTTGATAGTTTTGTTTGGTTACGTGAATCTGATTATTCAAAAATAGTGAGCATTTTTTATTTTTTAAAATTAAATTGTGAGTAGTTAAAATTATAACTGGATTTATGTTTAATAATTTATCGATTTTTAAGTAAATAGTAATTTATTAATCTTTCTTTATATTAAAAAAACTAGAGTGTCACGTTAGCAAAGATGTCAACGTGGCACATATTAAATATTTTTAAAAATATTATAAAATTAGTTTTGAAAATAATTCAACATTAATTAGTAGTAATTAAAAATATAATTAAAAATAAGCCAATATTTAAAGTAAATTAACATTTAATGAGAAAAAATTGATTTTGGAAAGGCTTTAAATATAACTTCATTTTTTAAAGTTCTAATTTAAAATGTTAAATAATAAATATTTTTTATTTATCTTCATCGTGTTAAAATTGTAGGTTTTGATAGTTTTACTTGGTCACGTGAATTGGACTATTCAAAAATACTGGGCATTTTTTACTTTTTTTATCTTTTCAAATCAAATTGTGAGCAGTTAAAATTATAACTGGATTTATGTTGAATAATTTATCGATTTTAAATAAATAGTAATTTATTAATCTTTATATTATTACAATTGAACTGTCACGTTTAGAGGATGCCCTATTGGCATTGCTAACATGACACATGGTTTCTAATTTAAGAATTTAATTGATATTTTTCGTTTTTAATATGACTGATGTGATATACTCACTAACTGGATTTTATATTGCATGTGTTTTTCCTTTTCTAAGTATATAAAATTAAAAATAAAAAATTTTCTTTCTAAAATTAAAATGCAATTTACGTAAATGAAAAGAAATCAAATGAATTATGTAAATGCGGAAAATTGGCGGTATTATTACAAATTTAAATTAAATAAAATTAACCATAATACTTTTTATATAATAGAGTTAAAATTAAGTAGCAATTACAAGTTAATCATTAAAAATGCATAAAATCATAAAATTTAGAGTGCGTAATATCCATTTCAGAAAGAAAAAATGTGTTCAATATAAATTTCATTTGTACTAAAAAGAAAAACAAGTTTTGATAATCAAAGAATTTGTATATATTCATTTCCAATGGTTCGTTTACAATTAATTAATCTCCACGATCACTGTTGTGCAATGCAATACACGATAATTGGAATTAAAGTTACACGTTTTAATAAATTTCTTAATTATGCGATACACATGCATTTTTTAATTTATAATTTCGAATTTACTCCGTATTTTTTGCATTGACTATAATATACAATATTATAGATTTTAATAATTGTTTATAATTATGCAATCTCATACGCATAAATTATATCAAGTATGTAATTCAATATTTATATTCAATATATTTATAATATTATATCAATTATTTATTATACATAAATTTAATTGTTCCCGTGCATTAAAACCTTGTTAGTGTATGTGTATTTATGAGTATTTACGAGTTTTGATGTGAAATAGGAGAGAGGATGAGTGGGATTGAGTGGTGGAGATTTATGTAGTACAGTGGTCTCAGAAAATATGTGGATGTAATTGGTTTGACTTTTGATGTGAATGTGTTAAAATATATAAAAATTTGTTAAAAGTTGTAGAAGAATGTGGGCTAAGTATTGGATCTTATGATTCTAGCGGATTATTAACTTAAGGGAACTGATACTCACACCCACATATTTAATCCCATACACCCGCCTGTTTTTAATTTTTTTTAATTTCCAATTTTACCCTTAATAGAAAAAAAGGAAAAGCGGGTGTTGTAGAAAAAAATTGGATCTCGGCCGAAGATCCAAAAAGGACCTCGGCCAACCTTGGCCGAGGTCCTTTTTGGGATGCTCGGCCACCCCGGCCGAGCATCCAATTTTTTTTTTAAAATTGATTGATAATGTAATTAATTAATATTTTTTTGATATTATTTTTTCATTTGGGGAAGGAACATGTGATGTATGAGTTGGATCGAACGGGACGAAACTGCATTTTATAGATTTAGTGTCCGAACTCCATTTTGGATAAATAATATACCGATTTGGGGTAGCTCGACGCCGCGAGTGGAACACATTGCTTTGCAATGATGTACGATGGATTTTGGCCATCCGAACGCGTTTAGGCAGCGAAATCAGCGTTTTTCTATTTTTCAAATAATTTAATTTTTTTCATTTATTTATTTTTAATTTATTTTATCACCATTTCCATTTCCATATTTTAATTTTATTTTATGAAAATGGTGATAAAATAAAATTAAAAACAAATAAATGAAAAAAATTAAATTATTCGAAAAATAGAAAAACGCTATTTCACGCTAAACGCTGTCGGATGGCCAAAAATCGTCATCATTGCAAAGCAATGTGTTCCACTCAAGGCCGAAATATCCCAACTCAGATATTATTTATCCAAAATAGAGTTCGGACACTAAATCTATAAAATGCAGTTTCGTCTCGTTCAATCCAACTCATATTCCTTTTCCAAATTAAAAAATAATATCAAAAAATATTAATTAATTATATTATTAATTTTTAAAATAAAAGAATTTTTGATGCTCGTACTGCGAAAGCATCCAAAATTTCTCATGCGAGGTAAAATTGGAATTGAAAAAATTAAGAAAAAAAAATGTGGGTGTATAGATTAAAAATGTGGGTGTCTGTCGAAAGCATCCAAAATTTCTCGCACGCGAGTAAAATCGAATCAAAAAATTAAGAAAAAAAAATATGGGTGTATGGATTAAAAATGTGGGTGTGAATAGCAAAGCCCTTAACTTAACACGCTATGATACGTCGGAGTTGGGAACGAAAAATATTATTTCAATGAGGTCTGCACCGTAATTTTCCTCGCAACACCCTGAAAACCTCGAATGGCGATGAGAGCAGCGGCGATACGGATGGCGGCGGCGGCTTCTGTGCTGGAAGCTAGGGGATTTAGGGCTCTATATTCGTCGGTGACTTCAGGCTTTCCGTTTAATCCACCGCAAACTCAAACGGAGAAGCCACCTCCGGCCGATCCTTCCACAAATCTATTCGTTTCCGGTACATTCCGATTAATTTTCTTCAAATTCCCTTCATTTCTCTCGTATTCCCCTCCCCTCGCTTTAATTTGATGGAGGTTCTTACTTATTGGTCTAAATTGCTATTGTTTTAGATTATGGGGAACATCAATTGGATGTGAAAATATTTTAGACGGATATTTATAATTGATTTTGTGGAGTTTGTAATGGATACATGTACATTTATCTGTTGAGCATATATATATTGAATTATGTTCCTGTAGTGCTGCGACTTGTTGGAATTTGTTCTTGTAGCCTTGCTTCTATATTGTATGTCATAAAATCGGACTTAAGGCTTGTAGTTGTCATAGGGGGTGATAGGATTGGACTTTTTATGGTTTTTTATGGATTTTTATTGAAAGATGAGAGAGAATGAGTGGAGTTGAATGGTGGAGATTTGGATAGTACACGTAGGTTTCACGAGATATATGGATGCGATTGGTTTGACAAAAAAATAATGAATAAAAAGAGATAAAAAAGTGGTAAAAAAAACACTCCTACCACCCTCTAGGCAATGGTGCCCAAGTTCCAAGCTTGATGTACTATTGTCTTGCATCCGAGAAATGCAGAATCATTATGAGTTTAGAACTTACAGGTTGACCCCATAAATACAGTCAATTCTAGAAACTCATTGTATGAAACTTGTTTGGTTCTTCTAATAACTAGTAATTCAATCTCATTTTTGGGTTGCCTGATGGCCGGAAGAACCTGCTGGAAAAAATGCATGACTTTCTTTTTTTGATAGAAAACTGCACATTTTATATATCAAAATAATTTTAGAAAATAGTTACAAAATAATAGAGTGGATGAGTCATCCACAGTGCGGACCATTGACATCTGATAAGAATCAAAAACCCAAAAAATACAACAGCTGCTAGTCATTTAATAAACTATGCGGATCTATACAAAACAAAAAATTCTCCAAAACGTTGAACTTTCCAGCTGCTCTTGCTCATAATCCAGTGGAAAACACTATGCCATCCGATGTATCTTCTACGGATCTTTCTATGTTGTCAAATATTCTCCTATTCCTCTCTTTCCAAATAGCCCAAGCTGATGCCATCACCATTAACTTCCACAAGTCCTTCAGTTGCTTCCATTTTCCCCCAAATCTCCACTTAATCAAAATCAAGTCAGCCCATCTTCGTGGTAATGCACCCAATTCACCGAACAAGCATAAAATTCTTCCCCAAATGTCTCTAGCAAACTCACAATGTATTAAAAGATGATCTATATTTTCATGTGCGTTTCTACACATTATACAATATGATGGGGAGATATATAGAAAAGGTCTTCTCAATTGCAACAAATCACAGGTGTTAACCTTTCCCAAGGAAACCAACCATGCAAAAACTTTAATCTTTGAAGGTACCACACCCTTCCAAATGAAGCTAAATTGAGGGAAACAAGAACCACATGATGGGTAAAGAATGACATTTAAGAAGGATTGACAAGTGAAAAGTCCAGAATAGTGTCCTTCCCAGATTCTTTGGTCCGGGGTAAAAGGATTGAGGTTGGTAGTATTGAGTACATTTAAAAGATTAGTGTATTCCTCTATGTCTCTGTCGCTAAAATTTCTAGTAAATTCAAGGTTCCATATAGGTGTTAGTTGAGATGAAAAAGAGATCACTTCTGCAATAATCGAGTTCTTGCTGTTGGATAGCCGAAATAGACGAGGGAAAGACTCTCTAAGTGTTCTTTGTCCAATCCACTTGTCTAGCCAAAACCTAGTACGATCTCCCTTACCAACTACCAATTCGGTATTATTCACAAAGATATTCCAAACTTTTGCAATAGATCTCCATGGTGCCCGCAGAGTTGAGGAAACTTCAATGTTAGCGTCCCATCCGTTTGAATGATAACCGTAACGGCTAAGAATGACAGAATGCCAAAGAGAATCTGATTCCCGGGGAAAGCGCCATAGCCACTTGCCTAGTAAGGCCATATTCTTCCACTTAAGATTTCCTATTCCCAAGCCCCCATAAAGTTTAGGTCTCGTAGCGATATCCCATTTGACTAAGTGGTCGCTCGAAGTCTCTCCTTTCCCTTCCCAAAAAAAATCCCTCATCATCTTTTCAATCACGTTGACCACCTTCATTGGCATTTTGAAGATCGACATAAAGCATGACTTTCTTTAGTTATACTTACTAGCATTAGTCTCTGGAATAACATTTAAGATGCTAATCTTCAGTTGTTACACGATTATGTTTGAAAAGCCTAAAGCTTGAAAGTATAGTTAGGCACCGTTGCATTTTTTCGCATGACCTTGAGCTGAAAATATACCAATGAGGTAATTCACTAAAACTACAAAAATAAAAAATAATGCGCATGAATAAGTCATAATCTATATGAAGAAGAAACATTAGTTATTACATATCATAAATATTCGTAAACAAACAATACTATGCATCATAAACAGTGATGAGTTAGTTCCCAGGTGCTGCTGAGGTGACATGCTGGCGCCAAGGTTCCCATTTATTGTCTCGGTGCCTGAGTACCATCCAGCAAGAAGCGCTACATGGGTGTCAAATGGTCACAATTGATGATACCTAGCATTAATGTATTACTCTAAATAAAATAGATTAGTAAAGTAGCAAGTAATGGTTCACAAGTTAGTCGTTGCAGAAAAAAATTGTAATGAATTATTAGAAGTAAAAATAATCCTGAAGTCTCCTATATTGTCACTACTATGATCGTCTGCTAAGTGTCATTCTTGATCTTGAAAAAAGAAACAAAAATCTGCATAGGATTTAGATAGGCTATACAGAGGTGCCTTCAAATGTAACGCTTGGTAATCTGAGAGATATAACACGAGGTGTTTGGTAAAACCTCACATGAATTGTGCCTAGAAACACAAGCCTTAGCAAAGACAATCAAGGAGTTGGCATATTACAGCAACTATTAATGTTGCAACACAGGCCTTTCACCATTTGTTTTAACCAACCTTTTCTTTGGGTGGATTTTGGGTTTTGGTGTTTTGGGTTGGGGGTGGGGTGGGAGGGTTTGGGGGGAGGGAGGGGGTTTGCTTCAAAAGAGACAGTCATCTAAGAGGTAGTGGTTAAAAGTTAAGCTGCATATTGTTTTATCTTCATCTTTTCTCGTTATCTTTCTTCTACTCTTCTGCTGCTCTTCTCAGGCATTCACTGTCCAATGAAATGAGAAATATCATCTGAACAGACATCAGTTTTGTTGTCATCCGTTTGTGTTACCGAATTTCTTCCCCTTTCTGAACTTCTTGTTAGTCTAACTTGAGTGGTAATGAACAGAGATGGAGTTTTATGATTCATGATTGTCACACCGTGTTTAAGCATCTGGTCTCCACATGTACATTCATTAATTGCTGCTTTTCAATTAGTTGCATTAAATATATGTGCTTTATATTTATTGTTTGTTTCGTCCTTTTGGGTGGATGTTCTTTGGCAAGACATTTTTCCCTTGAAATATATGTTCTCCTCCACGGTGTTCATTTGTAAGATCCAAGGTGCTGTGAGTTAGAAATGGTTGCTGTAGATGTATAGTTGTTCAATGAACAGCATTAAGATGTAAGATAAGATGCAACATAAGATGCAATATACTGTGGAGGGCTGCTACTTAATTTTATCTTCACCTTTACAGTCCATATCTCTTTTTCATACTTCTATGGAATCCACTTCTTGTTGCTTTTTTGTGTTCTGCCCCTCTTTTCCTTTGAGGGAAACATTTGGATTTACGATATTCATATGAAAAATCATATTTTGGTGTTGCATCAGTGAAAAAATAATGAGAACTGTTCCTGGGCATATATGTTTCATGTTTTCAATTTGTTTCCTTCTTTCAATTTCCCTTCGGTAACTATAAGCTGCCATTACTTTTCGCCCAGTGTTGTACTTGTATATAGGTCTTTAGAGTCAAAGGCTTTAATTTCCATTGGACTTTTATTTGTTTATATTGTATCATGTTTAGGGCTTAGCAAACGCACAACTACGGAAGGGCTTCGAAATGCCTTTGCAAAGTTTGGTGAAGTGGTCCATGGTATTTCCATTTCTCAATTCCCATGAGAATTTAGCCAACATAATTTTGACACCAAATAGTAAAAGGCATATTCTTTCCCCGTTTTGCAGCTAGAGTTGTTACGGACCGTCAATCTGGCTACTCGAAGGGTTTTGGTTTTGTTAGATATGCCACTCTAGAGGAAGCTGCAGCTGGTATAAAGGGCATGGATGGCAAGGTGAGTTCTGATACTTTGCATAGACTTTTTGCTCACAATAATTATTAAATTAAAAAAAAAATGAAAATCAGCAGCTTTTAGTTACAGTCTCTATGAATTTGCATGGCCACATATTATAGCCATTTTCCAATGCTTAATCTCTAATTAATTTTCTTTTGTAGTTTCTTGATGGTTGGGTTATTTTTGCGGAGTATGCAAGACCTAGACCTCCTCCCTCTTCAAATAATGGACCTACATACAGCCAGAGCTGACTTGAAGAGGTCCACTGGTAACAATCCGCCATTCTTTTGATCAAATAGAGCATTGAAATGTCAATTATCTGTGCTTTATTCTCAATCCTGTGCCTCCTTTTAAGCTAGATAAGGTGCACCATCTCAAACTGTTTGCGGCTGTTGGGGTACAGTAACTTGAACATTTCTGTACGAACAAGTATAAAGAAATATTGTGTGCTCATGGGAATAAGAGTAACGATATTCTTAGTTGTTCAATATTAGTTAGTCTACCTGGTAGTATATGCAATATATTTTTTAGCAGTTGTCCATTTGTTGTACTGACTCGACAATGCATCCATCTATGGTTAAAAACTTGAGTAATATGTTAGATCAGACTGATGCATGTGAACGAAACACGTCAACGACAAAACACTTGGCAAGGACCAAATACAGAGTAAGAAAATCATGAGGCAAGAAGGCTTCCAATCAAATTGTGTGAATGGTTTCACACGTCAACTACTAGTGTTTGTGTGGATAAGCTTAATCAATCTTAGAGCATTTTCAATTCTAATGTAGTTTTCATTTGAAAAGTTGACATAGGAACTAGTTAGATAATGTCTACAAAAACTTGTCTCCAAAGATGTCTAAAATTACATGTAGTTGACACGATAAGTGGTAGCAATAAAGTTGTAAATATTGTTAAGACGACCACCTAGAATGAGTGAATTTGTCATAATTTAAAGCTTCTCTCCTTCTATCTTCTTATTTTTTGTTTATTGCTTTGTTCTGTTTTCTGTTTAATACATATTAGACATAGCGTTCAAGTTATATACGGAATTGTTAAGACATGACTTTTGGACTTGGCGTCTATTATCTGAACGTAATGGCACGTAGATTGCAAGTCTGTTTATTTTATTGTCACATGGATTAAGATGCAAATTAATTTGACATAAACCTCTTTCGTCGATGAACACTCTACTAGACATGAATGCGACCCCACCCGTCATTCTCAAGATCACTTAAAACAAATAAGGACATGAACTAATTTCGTCTCACTACACTTCTGCACACCACACGTACCCAACATTGTCTTACTTAGAAATATCCATTTATTCCCTTGTGATGAAGACATCGTAATGACTAAATTTTGCTACATGCAATTGAATTGCACAGTACCCACGACCCATCAATTCTTGAAAACAGGTGGCTCTAAAGGGACCAGCTTTGATTAAATTCAACCAATGGCTGTGGAGCATTTGCCTTGTTATAGAAACATCTCGACAAACTCATTCGTAATAACTTTGATAGATACTGTACGTTGGATATTTCGAGCAAATTTTGTCATTTCTTTTTATTTATGGTAGAGACGTTCTTGTAGCAATTTAGATTATATTAGTTGGAAGTTGAGATAAGAACAATTCTATTGTTGCTTCTTCTCTAGGCAGTATTTGGCATTTTCAATGGACCTCTCAATTTTTTGTGTGTATTTGTGAGTTCTTGAATGGGATTTAGATTTTTCGAGAAGAATAGTATGATAGATGTGATAATTGATATATCTATTTTAGGTATTTGATGTTGGTGATCGCTATTTTTAGGAGGGTTAATTTTGGGTAATGTTCAATAACATTAGTGGTGTGGTATGATGGGAATGAAGTGCGCATGCTTGCATGGCTCAAGTTCGATTTAGAATGGAATGACTCGTAGCAGAAGACAGTGGCGGAGCCAGCAATTTTGTTTCGGGGGGGCGAATTTTTTTTTAACTATTAACTATTATTTACACTAAAAAAAAAAAAGATTAGGTCATATGCAAGAATAATACTTGCCTTAGTCATGCAACGCAAGCAAAGCGAGCCAAGTAAACGCATATATGATGAGTGAATGATATAATTATTTCTTTAGGCTGTCAGACCTATTTTTAATGTCAAGAATTCAATTTTGGACCATTAATTAATTGTTTATTGATGATTCACCATCATTATCTTGAGGCCCATTTTTAATGTTTCTTCAGGCCCATTAAATCATTGACTCAAATATTTCTTCAAGCCTAATAAGTAGTATGAGCCGCATTATCGTCTTCTTCAGCCAGCCGTTTCTGCATCATCACACCATCTTCATTCGGTTGTTTCTTCAATCATTATCAATCATTCGGTTGTTTCTTTTCTTCATCATCATCTTCATTCTGCAACTTCATCTATATAAAAAAAAAAAAATTGCACAAAATTTTCGCGGGGGCGGTTATTGGAGTGGAGCGAGATGTCGGGGGGGCGACCGCCACCCCCAGCCCCCCCATAGCTCCGCCTATGGCAGAAGTTGTTCTATTGCATGTCAAAATTCAAAGGCTACTAATCGATTAATGTGTCTCGTGTACTTAACATCAATACTGTTGAATTGCGTCACTCATCAAAGAAAAAAGAAAGTTAAACGTGTTAAAATTTTCACATTCCCAACACTATTCAAAAAATAAAAATAAAAATAAAAATAAAATAGAGAAGCCGCCATTTCTACTGTTAAATAGTGTCACTCTACCAAAGAAAGAGAGACTTTTAAACATTCACATTCCTAGTCGCAGCTTGGACAGTCATCCCTCATCGTGACAATTAACTCAAGATGCTATGTTGGTATTCACATAAATTTTTATTTTAGAAAATGAAGATAATGAAGCGAAGTGTGACAATTTTGCGTAGTGATGTTTCACCCTTTTTTTATCATCTCTTTGCAGGATAGATACCTCACCTAATTGTACAATTAGAATTATCTTTTGTACTTGATTCAAAATCCGTCATAGTCTAAGCCCCCGCTTGGGAGTAGATTATAATGGTTTTTAAAGTTGTATTATGTAAAAAAGGAGAGAGAATGAGTGGAGTTGAGTGGTTGAGATTTGTGGATGTGATTAGATATGTGATTGTGATTGATTTAGGATAAAGAAAGAATGGATAAAAAAAATTGTAAAAAATTGTAAAAAGTTGTAAAAGTGGTTGGTGAACAGGGGGCTTAAGTGTCTCCGGCATCAAAAGGTACCTAAAACAGGGAAACCAAGAGGCGGGGCTATCCCCCCGTTTTATCTAAGCCGTGAGTGTTAGGCTGGTTGTTGTGAAAGTGGAGAAAAATAGGGTGTAAATGCAAAATGGAAAATGTCTGAAAAAGGGACAGTATCACCTGATTTCACGAAGTGTGAGCTTATATATGACGCTTTAAGAAGTAACTGCTCTTAACCGCTGTAATGTGTGAGCGATGCGTGGCTTTTCAGAGGGTTGAGTATAACCGCATTCTCATCGTGGATTGATCCTTATTCAAATTGGAGTGGGGGCATCGTGTTTGCACCCGCACTCGCTCGACTCGCGTTCATCCAATTCCTACTCGCACTGACTCCCATTTGCATTGCGACTAGTGTGTCTAGCTCCCAGCGTAGCACATTCATCCTCAAATGCCACTTGCATGCTCAATTCGATATTAGTACTAATTATTTTTCTCTTTTTTAACACCTTCATACCAGCTTAATTTTCAAATTCATACTAGTTCTAGGTATGATAGAGATTTTAGAAGAAATGATGTGTGCATGTGTGGATTATGAGAAAATTGAAAAAAAGGAATCGAAGAAAAGAGGAATCGAAAAAATTGTTGTATGATAACGATTTTAGAAGAAATGATTAGTGAATGTGTGGATTACAAAGTGAAGAAAAAGAAGAATCGAAAAAATTGTCAAGACAGTTAAATAAATGGTTGAAATTGAGAATATATACAAGTGATTTTTAGTTAAAATTGTGACAAACGAGCTCTTAATTTAGTACTGCCTTTCAATTCTTAACCAGATCAGTTAAAGGAGGTTGGTATATTCACCCCTAGTTGGAGTCAGTTTTCCAGATCATGCCCAAGAGTCATATCAACTTTACTCATATCCTCAAAAAAGGTAACATGGCCGCTGATTCCTTTTCGTCTCTAGCTTATCATCATCACAGATTTACTTTATTCGATCATCAAAAGCATTCTTCATTTGGACAAAATTGAACAACCTGCTGTTAGAGCTAGGAAGATATTAGTAGATTTAGGACTTTAGGTTACTATCTTACTGTTTAGATTAGATTTATATTTTGTTATTTTAGTTTGCTTTTATAGAATATTATATTTTAGTTTTGATCAAGTAGTCCAATTTAGATACTTTAATGTGCCCAAATTATGATATGGCAGCATAAATTAATATACATAGAATAAATTTGCTAGCTATGGAATCATTACGTTTAATCACCTATCAATGCGTGAGTAAGTTAAATTATATATACATTGTAACTAAAAGGTAAGGTTTCATCTTTTACGCTTCTCTTCCTTTTGTATTCTTTTTATACATCAATAAAATTCTTATCCCACTTTTAAATTTTCAAACTTCATAGCTCTTAATTAAAAAAAAAAAAATCTTAATTTAGTGAGAGATGGCATACCGCATGTATCTGGCCATCGGACATTGCATATGTCCATTCCCAATTTTCATCTAGGAGAGAAAAAGATATAAAAATTTAGGTAGGTTCCATATGTTTTTTATTTTTAAAATCACTTTTTACTCATTTACCATACTTTTTCCACTTTTTTTTAATATGAATTCTCGTGTAATATCTAGAAATAGACACCTATCTAAAATTCTTTCACTATTATTTTATTATTTTTTTGAATTTATTTTTACATCTTTTTTCTTTTTCATTTTTTCCTCTCTTTTTTTCTGAATCCCTTTCTATTTCTCTCCAATTAAAATAATTATCTTTCTATCTTTCTTTTTCACATTATCGTGCAATTCACATTCCATCGGATATCACATGTTTGTGTGGATATTATTTGAGGTAATGTTGATTACCCATTAATTCGACGGTATTCCCGTAATTAGACTACATTTCAGTGGCAAATTCGACCAATTCCAGCTTAAAGACAAAACTTTCATCTGCGGAGACGGGGACGCCATTGTTTCTATATAAACACGTGCATTGCAACAATAACTACCACTCGAGAAGAGAGACGAACGTTACTCTCTCCTCCGTTTGTGTGACTGTAAATATGAAATTTTTGTTAGAATTAGTTACCTGTTACGGACCTTATGGTTCTTCATCTACCGAGTCGGAGGTGCGACGGCCAGCGGAAGAATCCAACTCACTGGTGGCTCCGGTAGCTCGGCACCGTGCCGGACGGAAGCGTGGGAAGGCGGTTGGAAGCAGATCAATCGGCGGCGTCGGTGATTGGAGTCCATCTCTGACGTCAATTTCGGAGAACAATATATTGGGTGAGAGAACTAACAAACCGCGGCAATCAAATGATGGATTCGATAGAAACCAAAAGAGGAAAGTTGGATACAGATCGAACAAGGATCGAGATCCTTCTCCAGATCGCGATGAGACCTGGTAAAATTCTATTATAATTTTAGAAGAATTGTTTTGTATATAATTCAACGTTATGTGAAATGGTAAAACTGTAATTGAGATTTTAGATCTGAATTATCAATTATTTATAATTATACTCGATCGGTTTGTGAATAGCATATTGCTGGTTTATGAGTAGTTGTTGAATAATTGGTTGCATATTCTGTTGCAGGAGGGCTTCAACTTCAGCAACTTTGCCAGCGTTCTCTCCAACTGCTTTTCTGTTCTGATTGGTCCAACGCACGAATCTCACTTGACGACTAAATAAATTTTGTAAATGTTGTATCTATGTGTATTAGTGTATATCAATGTGAATTTTGTAATATATGATGTTGGTTCTAATAAAATTTTTAGTTATCTATCCATTTGATCGCTTAATATTTTTTTTAGTAGTAATATCCGATAAAAAATAGTTCAAGTCATTTATATATGTTTTTTATTAATTCGTTTAACATAAAACTATAAATTAAAATGTTTTCGTTGGTCCGTATTTTCTATATATAGTATAGTATGGAAGTATATAAAAATTAGTATTTCCCCTGATGGAGAAATTTCGGAAGATGAGATGAGATGTTGGTGTACTACGTAAAATGTAACTTCCACCACCATGCAATTTATTCACTAAATTCATTAGAATGTGGACCAACTTAATGAAAGGCGACGTCCACATGTTATGGACACATCTCCCATGCACATAAATGATGGGGCCCAATCGTCCAACAAATTGGGCCAAATAGTATCTTCAGAATCTGCGTCCTTTATTTGGTCAAAAATTTAAATTTAGGCCTTGTTTGATTGGGGATTTAGTTATTCCGCGCGGTATTTCATGTAAAAATATATGGTTAATATTATTTTAGGAAATGTGTGTGTGGTTGAAAATGAGATGATACTGATCATACATGATTTGCTAACAGAATGCCTTAACAATAGTTAAATCCATAAAGATGCCGAGATAGTGATTATTGTCATTTTGAATATAATATTGTAAGGGACTGAAATTTCATCCCGTTAGGAAGAATGACTTGCGAACTTGAGAGGGTTTTAGCGGATAAATTTTAATGTATTTTTATGAGTAGTAAGAGAAAGAATGAGTGGAGTTAGATGGTGGAAATTTAATGATATATGGATATAATTTGTTTGACCAAATTTGAAATTTGAAAAAAATATGTTAAAAATTTAAAATACATTTTGGTTTCTTTGCTAACAAGGTCTTAATCTAGTCATGTTAATCGATTATTATTTATTTTGATTTTAACTAATGTGAAACTCTTTTACCACACTTTCAAAACACGTGCTAATATGTTATTATTATTTTGGACTCACATGATATTATTGAAATTATTTTTTATGTAATCACAATAATATTATGTTAAATAATAATATTATTCATAAGTAATATTGATAGATTAATAGTTATATGACATTTAATCATTGATCTATACTCTAATTCAGATATTAGGATAGTATATATGCATTACACTAATAACAAAACACTAATCAATATTGCAGTGTCACGTTATTGCGAATATGGGTCGAACAAGCTTTTCAAATCAATCCTGTCAGTTGTAAGCAATCGGAAAAAGCTATAAAATGTATTATATAAATGGTAAATTACAGAATTCTTCAACTATCAAAATTCAAGTTTACATTATTACATGAAAAAAGTTCAAGCAAGCAAGTGTAAAGCTGTATCATATCAAACATGTAAAGCACAAGCATATGCATCATCACTTTCAATTAACCTACAATAAATGAAATGAAACTTATAGTCCTATAACTACCTTCGAATATGCCTTCTCCATGTACCCAAATTCACCGCCAAGCCGACGCGGAAATCAAATTCCTCTCCTTCCACCCCAACAGCATAGCCCCATCTTTCTCCACCAACCTATAATGCTCCGAATAACGTCTCAACAGGCCCCTAATTACCGAATTTATATACGAGCTCAAAGGTACTTGTCGAAAACCAGCCATTGTAAACCTCGACTTCCATTTCCCCAACAGCTCGTGTCGTTCGACTCTCTCCTTCTCTTCACAAGCTATAATGTTCACAATATCCCTCGCCAAACAATGTTGCTCCATGTTAATCCGCTCCTTCTTGTCTCTCGGCATGGTAACATCTAACGACTCAAACATTGCCGTGTAGTAGTCGAGCGTTTCTATGAACCTTGGGAGAAAAGGGGCGGTGTTTGTGTTTGACTCTTGCTCGACTAGAGTAACCACCGCTGGAGAAAGCGATTTCACCATTCGTAAAAGCCCGTCTCTTGGATTTGACTGGTCAACACTCTCGTCTGGCGTGTGGTGGAGCTGGAATGGGAAATTCACAGCCAGGGTTTCTCCTGGCCGAATATTGAGCATGTTCCGTGTGACGTCAGGGGCAAAAACGGGAATGGCATTAAATTCGACCGGGATGTTGAATTTGTTCGATATTTCCGCCAGACGCCTTCCCACGACGGATAAACCGTCACCCCGAGCATACTGAGACATAGGGTCATCAATCCCGGTGATGCGAACATGTGGGGGCCCACTAGGTCTAGCGGCAAGTGCTTGTAAAAAAGTTAACCATTGCGTTCCTTGTGCGATCTGAAAGTCAACTATATGGATATATTCCGCGTTTCTACATGCTTCAGCAATGGCACCATTTGCCGCCATGTAACCGAACTTGAAGTACGGGCTTACTTCGTAGAGAATATGCATGTACGAAAGCAAGTCATTGCTCGTGGGCTCTCTGCACTTAAGGGCCCGATAGATAATTGAGCCCGATGATTCTTTTCTTGCTACTAACCCTTCAACCATGTAAGCTCCTAGACGTTGAATTGGCTCACCGGCAACTGATACCACTCCCCTTGCTTCTTCAACCAATTTCTCAAATTCGTGTAATTCATTCTCGGAAAGAGCTCTAGCACATTCAATCAGCAACCGTTTAAGATTATATGGAGGGGTAGTCATACCCTGCAATTTCTGACGTTTCTCAGGACGACGTTCGTCAGAAGTATAAGGCGTCCCTTGTCGACGGTCCGAGGAGGTTGTTGCCACGTCATCATCTGGTCCCATAAGAGCGGTCTCCAACTCCTCCAAAGTGCACCCAATATGGTGGCTTTGATTTGCATTCTCAAGCAAAGGTCGACCAGAGTAAATCAGAGGACCATCTTGAAGGCTAATGGGCGAGGGGCTTAATTGTTGGGAATATTTCTTGTGAACCAATGAAGAATGAGATGAGGGAGTGCCTTCGGAAAGTGTATTTATGGAATTTTGTCCCTCTTGACTGTCACTAAATGTGGTGAAGGTCTCTGATTCAAAATGGTTAGAAAAAGGTGAATTTGGAGAGTATCTTGTATCGAATTTCAACGAGTTGAACAATCTGGTGGGTACTGAGGAAATGGTATGATAAAGAGAGTTCGATAGATCTTCGCCAGTCTCAAGATGCCCAGATACCGGGAATTTCATCATATATCGATATCATAAGTTGTTTTATGCAATGACAAATCTCAACATAATCAACCTGTAAAAACAAAAATATACGGACAAGCAGATTAGAATCATAGTACACCCATGTTATTCCTTCTCTACTAGATAATAATTTCCTAAGATTTCCATGTCAATCTTCTTGATCACGCAAGAAAGGTACCATAAAGTTTAAATCTGCTGTCTCATTTTATGTCTCTCTCGATGTTCCAACTAATCAAAATAGTCTACATCAATGAATTAATTCATTTAATTGTGCATGTATGTTGTTTTGATTCAATGTAACAGCCAATTATTATTATAAACGAAGTAATTAAGACAACAAATCAACCATAGATTGCAAACAAGCGAAAAAGCCTGGACAACTTTGTCAAGAAAGAGTAACTCAAGCCCTTTTATCTTGTTTGAATTTTCATCCTTAATCGCTATGGTATTTACCCTTTCACACAAACCATCTCGTACTCGTACTTGATACAAACAAGAAAATGATAATAACCAAAATGTCCAAAGTTAAGGTTGCAATAAAATTAAGCAGCTTCTGAATAAATGACACATCAATTCATTGAAGTCAGCCCAAAATTTAGCAGACAATAATCTTCTAAATTTTCATCTTTAATTAACTACTCATCACATAGTTCATTCTACAAGTTTTACATATTTTTAAAAATCATTCTTCTTATATAATCTCCATCAACACCCCCTAAATACACAACTGACGAACATAATCCCTATCCAAAATTGAGAAATTAAACAGAGAAAACATAATTATAAACAAAACCCAGAATTAAGAAATAGTTTTGAAGGTACGATGGAAGATGTACCTGGTACTGCTTGCTTGCAGAAGGGATGCGAAATTGAACTTTTCAAGTTTCGGATTGGGTTGGAAGAATTGTAACCTATGGAGAATCGAAGGAAAAAGAGAAAATGAGATGTTGAGATGTTTATATAGTGGGCGAGCGGGGACGCGCGGTTTGATTTTGTTGACCGGTATGCTGACGATTGTTTAACGATTAGCCGCTCCGCCGACCACACGGTCGACGCGAAGGAGAACATTCTGGTCTTCGCCTTGGGAACAGCTGGAATACGCGCTCGAGGCTCCTGTTAAAAATATAGTAGAACAAGAATTACTTATTTAAAAGAAAAATATATTAAATTTCAAATTTTATCAATAACTCAGAATTACTCTCGTAATCCATTATTATTTAACTAAAAAAATAATTTTTGACAAAATAAAAATCACCTAACCTTATCCCTCTATATATATTGGAAGTACATATTTCTTACAATTCCAAAAATGGGTATGTAATATGGGGTTGTTAGCATACTTTCAAAAATATATTTTAATGTATTTTTTCAAATTTCAAATTTGATCAAACAAATCACATTCATCCATTTCTCTACTCATTAAATCTCCACCATCCAACTCCACTCATTCTCTCTCTTCCTACTCATAAAAATATATTAAAACTCATCCGCTAACACACTCGCGGTGTCTTCCTACTTATAAAAATACATTAAGAAGTTGAGCCGAATTCAAGCTTGGATTGCTGGAGGCTACGTAGTTAACGTGCCTTGTTTGAGTGTAGAGCCAAGTTCGCTCGCGGTGCAAAAATGGGGTCCTACTTAGGCTTGAGCTTGGCTCACATGAGTCTAAAGTCCAAATTAAGTCCTGTGTGGTATATCAAATTTGAATGAGCTTGGCTCACATAGGAAAATATATGTATATTTATACGTATATGACTATATGTATATGTATAATACTAATCTATTGGTTATTGTATTGACTAAATGACTATATTCTATTGTTAAGTAAATTCTGAAATTCATGACTCGTTTAGAAGCCTGTCTATATACTTTATTGCTTTATTATGGAGTTTTAAGTAATAAATTATTTGCTTATTATTGTAATGGATAATAGATGTTTATTGACAGAATTTGTTACAAATCACCACTTTCATTTACTCATACTGTAATGTCTCTATTTTGGGGTAAGCAATAGTTTGTCATTACTCATTTAATAAATTATTGAAAATAAATGTGGCCTTGCCGGCTTATATGAATTTTTCACGGTTGGTTTGCATGAATATAGCCTTGTCGGCTTATATAAATGCCGCCTTATCGACTTATATGTGATCTTTTTACAAACTAATTAATAATTAGGAGTACGTTTTAAAAAATTCGTTGCTGGAGACTACTGCCCGATGGCGCCTGATTGATGTCTCGCCTTGGGCTATAAAAATCATAGGACCGGCACTGGTTGCGGAATGGGCATCACGTGATAAGAGTATACTTTTGTTAACCCCCTCAACGGGGGGGGTTTACTTGTTTAGATTCCAACAATTTGGTATAATAAATGAGTTTAAACATGCGAGACTCATTCTCTCTCTCTCCCATTTACACTGATGGATGGAACTCACAGGTGGTCAGCACATTTCATATCCCTAACTAATATTTAGTTACATAATTTTAATTTATCTTTTCTTGAATTTAACACTGGTTATGCAAATAATTTCCGTTAAAAAAACACTTGAGTTTTTTTTTTTTTTTTGGGTCTCATTTCCAACTCCAATTAATTGAATATTCAAATTTTGAGGTCCTAATCCTTCAAAAATAAATTTGATATAGTAACAAATTAAGATTAATTGGGCCATTTTTTTTTCTAAAACACATAGTAATAATTGATTTCAATTAGTTAATGAATCAAAATTTGAAACCGATTGCACTTACCCTTAATTTTGTCTATCCTAGTGCATGGTAATTGATTGTTTATTAAGTGAGATATTTATCTTTCGATTCTAATTCAATTATTTGAAATTAATCGTACTCACCTTTTAATTTAGTCAAATCGTAACACCTGGTAATTGATCGTTGAACAAGTGACGTATTTATTTTTCCATTCTAATTCAATTATTTGAAATCGATTATACTTATCTTTTATGTTAGTCAAATCTTAACATATGGTAACTGATTGTTGAACAAGCGAGATATTTATTTTTCTATTCTTCTATAGCTCATGATAATCAATTATGTTGTTACTCTTTTGGTTTGGTGGGGGGGGGGGACCCAATCCAATTAATGTCAATTTATTTCTACATCAAAATGTGAATAATCTATAATTTGGAACTTAAAATGAGACCAAAAACAAGAAGAAAATAAAAAACACACATATAATTTTTTTATTATTATTTTTATACTCTGAAATCATTTAGGTAACGCGTGTTAAATTGAAAAAAAAAAACCAAAAAGATAAATTCAAATTATGAGATGCGTTCATCAATGTAAATGGAAGAGAGAGACAAAAATGGGACTTGCATATTTAAGGAACAAAACGATACTCACGTGATAGGCCTCGTCGTATTATAGTGGGATGACGAGTGTAATTAATAGCCAGAGATGGCCCGTATTATCACTACACGTGGAGGCGTGGGGACAGGAATCTAAAAGGGTTTTGACTAGTTTGACCCCAACGTCCAAAGTCCAAACGCGGTATGGAAGACTTCCTGTTCGCTACCAGCCAGCTAGCCATATGGGAACGGGAACTTGGTCTAAGATTGCTCGGCCCACAATAAATTGAGCCCATGAATTAAAATAATACAGGATTGTTCACATTGGGTCATCCATGACGTATTTCCTATGACGCATGGATTTGGGAAATGCGACTTCAACCAAAAAAAAAAAAAAAATTGATAAAATAAATATTGTAGAAATATAGTAATTATGATTTTTTAAAGGGTAATTATTGATTTTAAAGATGATAATACGTGAAACAATTGTGACACATCACACATGTATTTTTTAGATCTACTTGTTATTTTCTGTCATTTGCAACTCTTTTTTTATCTTGAGTATTGACTATTCACACTTCTTATAAAAGGTCAAGACTTCCTAGAAATTCGTGTAACTGTTCCACAGCATATGTATTATGCTCGATAACCATTATGATTTTGTAATAGAACATTTACATATTTTGGTAAAAAAAAAAACATATTAATTGTATTTAATGATAAAATGATAAAGGGTGATACGTTTTTGTTGAAAATATGTTCAAAGTTAGGGAATAATTGTTATTTAAGATAAGGATAAGTAGGTTTTTGATTTTTGAATAAAAAGGGTAGATCTTATCATGATCTCCTTGTAATCCAAATCCCTGATGTTTAGGGATAAAATCTGATTAGTTTCTTTGGTATTTTCTTTACCCTATAAAATGTGTAACTATGTATTGCTTTTCAATGGAATAAGGAAATATTATTCAGCCTCCATTTGTCACATGATATCAGAGCAGCCCTCCAAACCCTAGCAGTAGAGAAATGGCCATCCATCTATTCAGTCCCAGGCTCTCCCCTCTTCCATTAGTCTCAGCTGCCATCAAAACTCATTACCAGATCCTTCTTTTCTTTCCGTTTGCATCGAGTATGACCAAGTACAAAATGACATTTTCCCAACGTACATCATCAGATGCAATTTCTCAATCTGAAGGATACCCTAGTATCACAAGTCATGGTGGCATTGACTCATCCTCCGTCCTAATCACAAGTCATAGATTGAATGGCCACAATTTCCTCCAGTGGTCCCAATTAGTTATGATGTTTATCAGTGGGAAGGGAAAGGATGAGTACCTCATGGGGGAGACTGTCATGCCTGCGAAAACGGATCCTGGATTCAAAAAATGGGAGATTGAAAATCATATGGTCATGTCATGGCTGATCAATTCCATGAACAATGACATAGGCGAAAGCTTGCTGTTGTATGGGACTGCAAAAGAAATATGGGATGCCGCAAAAAAGTCATATTCAAGCTCCGAAAACACTGCTGAATTATTTCAGGTCGAGGCTATTCTTCATGACTTCCGTTAAGGTGATCAAACTATTACTCAATACTTTAACACGCTCTCTCGGCATTGGCAGCATCTCGACTTATTCGAAACACACCTCTGGAAATGCACCGATGATACAGCCCTTTACGGGAAAATTGTAGAACAAAAAAGGATCTTCAAATTTCTCATAGGCCTCAACAAAAATCGAGATGAAGTTAGAGGTCGTGTGATGAGTGCAAAGCCTCTGCCTAGTCTCTGCGAAGCCTTCTCTCAAGTTAGGCGAGAGGAGAGTCGTAAAAATGTGATGTTAGGGTCACCTGAACCTGCTGCCACATCTCTGGATGCATCAGCCCTTGCTGCCCATGGCTCAAATACCCCAGAAGCCCCTAAAAATCACCAAACACGTGGGAGACCCTGGCGTGAGCATTGCCGTAAACTTGGCCATACAAAAGATGTGTGTTGGAAACTCCATGGGAAGCCTGCAGATTGGAAACCTCGCTCGTTCCAACCGAGACAGTGATGCACATGTGGCTACAACCTCCGATGATTAGCAAATATCCGAGTCTAGCTTATTTAGCAACGAACAAATGGACTTGCTTGACAAATTATTTGGTCGAAATAATCTCATTCCACTCTCACTGCTAATAAAGGAGCAATTAGGCCTTGGATTGTTGATAGAGGTGCCTCTGATCATATGACAAGAGATGCCACATTGTTCCAGGAGTACAAGACCTGCAATAACAATTCCTCAGTCTGAATTGCTGATGGTTCTTATTCAAAAATCGCAGGGATAGGTTCTATCCAACTCACAAATGAGTTGCACCTTACTTCTGTTCTTCATATACCTAATTTGGATTGTAATTTACTTTCAATCCGCAAATTGACTCGGGACCTCAATTGTGTAACCAAATTTTATCCTAATTTGTGTGTTTTTCAGGACTTGGAAATGGGGAGGACGATTGGCAATGCTGAATTGTGTTTCGGTCTCTATATTCTCAAATGCGGAACCACTAGAGCAAGTTGTGTTCAATCGGAAAATATGCCCTCATTTTCTTCCAATTTTATTCAATTTAATTCTCTTCCAAGTTCAAGTGTCAATAAAGATAGTGAAATTGTGATGTTACACTATCGTTTGGGTCATCCTAGTTTTCTGTATCTTGCAAGATTATTTCCAATGTTATTCATTAATAAAAACCCAGCGTTTTTCATTGTGAAGTATGTTAACTTGCAAAACACACACGTAGTGCTTATCTTCGTCTTGAGTATAAACCAACACATCCGTTCACTCTAATTCACAGCGATGCCTAGGGTCTTTCTCGAATAAATGACATTTCTGGAGCTCGATGGTTTGTGTCCTTTGTCGATGATCACACACGTCTTACCTGGGTGTTTCTCATGAGAGAGAAGTCTGAAGTGGGTCAAATATTCCAAAATTTTAACACAATGATCCAAACTCAATTCAAAACTAAAATTCAAATTCTCAAGACCGACAATGCAAAAGAGTACTTCAATAACAATCTTAGTACCTATCTTTTGAGTCAGGGTATCGTTCACATCAGTTCCTATGTTGACACTCCACAACAGAATGGAGTTGCCGAATGCAAGAACCGACATCTTTTGGATGTTGCTCGATGTCTCAGGTTTTCTTTAAATGTTCCAAAACTCTGTGATGCCATTCTAACTGTAGCCTACTTGATAAACAGGATTCCATCTAGGGTTCTCGAATTTCGTTGCCCAAGTTACGTATTCCTCAACTCCTTCCCACACACTAGGTATGTGTCATCAGATCTACCACCTAAGATATTTGGGTGTACGGCCTTTGTTCATCTTTACCCACAACAACGTAGCAAACTTGATCCTCGATCCCTTAAATGTGTCTTTTTTGGGTATTCGCCAAATAAAAAAGGATATAAATGCTACTCACCCATCACCAAACGAGTATACACAACCATGGATGTGACATTCTTTGAACACATGCCGTTCTACCCCAAACATGAAGTTCAGGGGGAGAGATTGAGTGAATATCAGTTTTGGGAGTCTTTGTCAAAGGGAATCACTACTCAGTCACCTCCTTCCAATCAACCCAAGACTCAAACACCACCTCCACCTATGTTCCCTCAACCAATTGTACCTGAGATACCCGAAATTCAATCACCAATCCCGTTAGCCCCTACTATATCTATACTTCCACAACTCGCTGTTGAACACCTTAAGGTCTACTCTCGGAAGAACAAAGTTGGAGAAGAGATAGAGGACGAAACACATCCACTAGACCAAGAGTCTGAAGCGAATCCAAGCCTACCAAAAGAATACATAGGTATGGATAGTTCTAGTTCTGGGTTAGGTGAAGCTATGAATCCCATCATTGATGACACTGATATACCAATTACCTTAAGGAAAGGTGTTAGAAGCTGCACCAGGCACCCAATTGGTAATTGTATCTCTTATGAAGGTCTACCCTCATCCTACAGAGCCTTTGTTGCATCTATAGATGGTATACAAGTGCCTCACACTATACATGAGGCTCTTAGGCATCCTGAGTAGAAGAAAGCTGTTAGAGAAGAGATAGATGTTCTTGAGAAGAATGGCATATGGACTTTCACAGATCTTCTCCCCGGGAAAAGACCAGTCGGTGTAAATGGATATTCACCGTCAAGTGTAAAGCAGATGGAAGTGTCGAGAGACTAAAAGCCCGCCTTGTAGCTAAAGGGTTCACTCAATTTTATGGGATTGACTATCAAGAGACTTTTGCTCTAGTGGCGAAACTCAACACCATCAGAATTTTACTCTCCCTTGCAAGAATCGGGATTGGCCATTGCATCAATTGGATGTAAAGAACGCCTTTTTGAATGGGGATCTTAAAGAGGAGGTCTATATGGAGATTTCACTTGGTCTTGAAAATAATTTAACTGGCAATAAAGTCTGCAAACTTAGAAAATCCATGTATGGCCTCAAGCAGTATGCACGTGCTTAGTCTGATAGGTTTGCAACGTCAGTTGTGAGATGTGGGTATACTCAATGTCAAGCAGACCACACATTGTTTATTCAGTCTTCACCAGCCGAGAAGATTGCAATTTTGATAGTATATGTTGATGACATCATTTTCACTGGGGATGATAAGGAAGAACTACATAAATTAAAAGGATGGTTGGCTCAAGAATTTGAAATTAAGGACCTTGGGGATCTTAGATACTTTCTAGGCATGGAAGTGGTGAGATCACGGAAGGGTATTATCATTTCACGAAGAAAATACATTTTGGACTTGCTTAAGGAAACTGGCATGCTCAGATGCAAACCTGTTGACACTCCAATAGATCCTTACAAGAAGATTGGTTCAGACAAGAACAATGCTCCAGTCGACACAAGGAAATATCAAAGGCTAGTGGGATGACTTATTTATCTCTCACATACACGACCAGACATCAGCTTCGCAGTTAGTGTTGTTAGCCAATTCATGCGCAATCTAACAGAGGAACACATGGATGCTATTTACAAGATACTAAAGTATCTGAAGATGACACCGGGTAAAGGGTTATTGTTCAAAAAGTCAAATAATCGAGACATTGAAGTCTATTCAGATGCAGATTGGGCCGGAGACATAAGAGATAGAAAATCAACCTCTGGCTATTGCTCTTATGTTTGGGGCAACCTAGTAACTTGGAGAAGTAAAAAACAATCTATTGTCGCAAGAAGTAGTGCAGAAGCTGAGTTCAGGGCCTTAGCTCATGGAATATGTAAAGGAATTTGGATAAGAAGATTACTTGGTGAACTTGGAATAAGTGGCACACCATCCATCCAAGTAATGTGTGACAATTAAGCTACAATCAGCGTTGCAAAGAATCCTGTGCATCATGATCGTACAAAACTCGTTGAGATTGATATACACTTCATTTCTGAGAAGATTTCCAGTGTAGTTGTGCAGCTAACTTACATTCCTACCCGACAACAGATCCCGGATATCTTCACTAAAGCTTTACCAAGACCTAACTTTGAAGAATTGAGTAGCAAGCTGGGCTTGTATAAGATATACAATCCAGCTTGAGGGGGAGTGTTGAAAATATGTTCAAAGTTAGGGAATATTTGTTATTTAGGATAAGGATAAGTAGGTGTTTGATTTTTGAATAAAAAGGGTAGATCTTATCGTGATCTCCTTGTAATCCAGATCCCTGATGTTTAGGAATAAAATCTGGTTAGTTTCTTTGGTATTTTCTTTAGCCTATAAATTGTGTAACTATGTATTGCTTTTCAGTGGAATAAGGAAATATTATTTAGCCTCCATTTGTCACAGTTTTTAATGATTTTTAATGTAAAAGAGGAGAGAGAATGAGTGGAGTTGAATGATGGAAATTGTAGATATGATTGATTTAAGGTAAAAGAAAGAATATATAAAAAAGTGGTAAATTTTTTTAAAAAAGATTCCCTATCATGCTTATAATGTAACTGTTCTACCCTATTGAGTATTGCACATGTTCAAATCTCTTTCGCAAATTAACTAGCTTCAAGAGAATATTTGGTATCAAATTAGTAATCACCGACAGTGAATGTTAGGCGGTGTAGAATGTCCAGAATTTCATTGTTGGCAAGTAATTAGGATATCTCTTTATATTATATTATAAAAAGAGGAGTGCCACGTTGGCAATAGTGCCAATGTGGCACTCATTAATATTTTAAAAATATATATATAAATAAATTTTGTAGTTAAAAAAAGAAAATTCTATTTTTGGAAATGAACCAATATTAATTGGTAGTTTTAAATAGGAAAATTCTTTAAATATAATTATTTTTTAACGAAACATAAATTTGTCATTAAATGTGATAAATAAAATTTAATAAGAAAAAAATAGTTTTGGAAAAACTTTAAATGTAATTCCATTTTCAAATTTCTAATTAAAAACATTAAACAATAAGTATTTTATTTTAATCGTGTTAAAAAATGTTATAATTTTTAATAGTTTTGATTTGTAATATGCATTGAATTATTCAAATAGTGTATTATTCTTAAATAAAATAGTGAGTGTTAAAATTATAATTGAATTTGCACTGAATAATTTATTTATTTTTATATAAAGAGTAATTTATTAATCTTTATCTTTATATTTTGAATTGTTATATTACCATACCATTAATCTTTATATTATAATTTTTGAAGTGACACGTAGGCTAAGATGCAAATGTGGCAATACATTAAATATTTTAAGAAAATTATAAAATGAGTTTTGGAAATAAACCAACATTAATTGGTAGTATTAAAATATAATTGAAAATAAACCAAGATCTAAACAAACATCTAATCGAGGAAAAAATTATATATAACTCCATTTTTAAAGTTCTAATTCAAAATATTAAATAATAAATCTTTTATTTAATTTTATTGTGATAAAATTATAAGTTTTGATAGTTTTGCTTGGTTACTTGAATTGGTCTATTTAAAAAATGGAGAGAATTTTTACTTTTTCTTTTTAAAATCTAATAGTGAGGGTTAAAAATTATAACCTGGATTTATGTTGAATAATTTATTTATTTTTAAGTAAAATGGTAATTTATTAATCTTTATATTATTATAATTGAAGTGTCATATTTGGCTAATCTACCTATACATAGGCTAACATGACGACATCAAGCTTTCTAATTAAAAAATTAAATGATATTTTTTATTTTTAATAAGGTCATGTGATATACATCAACTAATCGACTTGCATTGCATATTTTTTGCCTTTTTCTAAGTACATAAAGTTACAATAAAAAGTTTTTCATTTTACAATTAACATACACAATTACGTAAATGAAAAGAAATCAAATGAATTATATAGATGAGGAAAATTGTTGGTGTTATTACAAATTTAAGTTACATAAAATTAAGCATAATGCTTCTTATACAATAGAGCTTAAAATCAAATAAAGAATTAATGCTAATCACTGTAAGAACGCATAAAATCATAAAATTTGTGCGTAATGTCCATTTCGTAAAGAAAAAGATGTTTAATATAAATTTGATATGTACCAATGAGAAATACACGCTTTGATAATCAAAAATTCTTATACATTCATTCCCAATTGTTCGTTTGTAATTAATTAATCTCCACAAACATTATTGCAATGCTGTAGACATCGTAATTATAATTAAAGTTACATATTTTGATAAACTTCTTAATTATGCGATGCACGTGAATTTTTATAATTTACAATTATGAATTTACTCTGTAATTTTTGCATTTACTATAATATACAATATTATAGATTTTAATAATTTTTTATAATTATGCAATCTCATATACATAAATTGCTGTTTAAAATAAAGTTATGTACAAGTCATTTAATTCGACCTCTGCTTGTAAGCTTAAGCGCTTTAAGCTGTTACATAAAATGTTTTTCAATTTATTTATTTATTTTTAATTTCTAATTAATCTAGAATCATGAAATAAATAAAATAATGTCTACCAAACATATATAAAATTTTAAATATTATATTTAATAATAATTTCTACCACTAAACATTCTTAAATTTTCAAAAGGCCAAAATTAGACAAACACAATAGCTTCTAAATAATTTTACAAAACCTTCTAAAATTTCACTGCTATTGAAGTGGCATGGAAGAAAACAAAAAACTTTTGCTCCATAAAAAAGAAAAAGAAAAAAGAAAAGAAAGAAAGAAATAACTTACTACATGAATATAAACGAGTAGCTTAACGTAAATACTATCACATTTAATTTACATGTTTCAAGATTTGAAAATTTTATTTCTTTCTTAAACAATTTCTTTATTGGTCTTTGCTTCCAATTTAAATTTTTAGGTTTCCAAAAACCGCTACACGCTTAAGATCGATAAGTCTCGCTGTTCGCTTGCCGCGCATCACGCTAATGGGTCAACGCCGATTTGATCGCTTCCGCGCTTCTCCGACAAAGCGAGCGTAGGCACGCTTTCACGCCAGCGCCGCTTGCGTTACGCCTAAGTCATGCTTTTTTAGATCGCATAAATTACATCAATTATGTAATTCAATATTTATATTTATAATTTTATATCAATTATTTATCGTATATAAATTTAATTGTCAAGATCGTGAGCGATACTATCAGAATAAATTTAAATATATATGATATAGAATAACTCGTAGTTTTAAATCTTACTTTTAAATTTGGCCACATAAATGCAATTACCCTTCAAATTTAATGAAATATTCAAAACTTATCTCAGTATTGTCGATTTTTAAGATCCCACCGCGATTCAAACGAAGAAAAAAACTTGCCGTTTATTGTCTATCGCTTCATTTCTCCTTCTCATCCGGGTAAATTGGTATAGAATCTGAAAATGGTATGGGCTTGATTTAGGGAGATTAATGGAGAATGTCGCTTACTGGGTCTTCAGGCCTCTGACTGTTTAGTTGGACCACCCCTTGTTGGGCTGAAATGTTGTCGGTTGTTGTAGCCCAAATATACACCCAAAAGGAAAATCCGGCTACAAAAAGAAAATAAAAAAAAAATACTCCAGAAATGTAAGATAAAATAACAAAAATAGATTGATTTTCCGAGCATATTTTAAAGATACAATTCACTTTCACATATTTGGTTTATCGAAGTTATGCACCACAACCATTAATAGTATAATTATTTTGATTTATTTTGGAAAATTGTGACACATAATTTCGATCCCAACTATTATAAAATAAGTGGTAAACTGAGTAATGATCCATTCCCCCTAGTGGGTAAGTACCCACACGGGAAAAAAAATAGTGGACCCCCCACCATTATGGAGTATGTGTCATTCATCAGATCAAATATGGATATTATAAAAAAAAAATTTTGAGTTGATATGATGCTATCATAAGGCACTACATTAAAATGAGTACTATAAGATCTGTTCCCACATTGGGAGCAGATCAAAGCCTCTGGTAAAACCATTGGGTGTATTTGATGTTACTCAAAAAAGAAAAATGAAAAACCTTGGTTATTGAACGAAAACAACATGCTCCCGAAGAGAGTTTTGCTCTTGCATGATCTGTTTGTGCTTTTGAGAGGCGACCACAAGTCGAACTCAATTGACCTCTTTTCAACGCATTCATCCAATTTATTTAGTAAAATCTAAATATAATGTGTGCCGTTAAAACTCCTCTCTCCGTACATCAAGTGAATACAAATTGAAGTCTAGATTTGCGAAAAGTCGTTCCTCTAACTCGTATTTTAAATTTAAAAGTATCTTACCAACGATTGAAAACAGGAGAAACTTGCTTCTCCTTACTGCCTCATCGTCCTAGATTTTTCAAACAAGCGCTTCATTTCCTAATGCTACAATTTCAAATCATCTCCCAAAGGCCAGCGTCACCAAGCGGTTAAGATTGGAACGCACGTCCGGTTTCATGAATCATCTGACCGTTCATTCCTTCGCAATCAACGGCAATAATTGTCGATCCACGTCATTTCATCTAATTGGTTCACTTTTTCCAAGCCTGTACCACTATATAAACTACTCTATCGACACCCTCATTTGTGTTCATTACCATTTTCTTCGGCACTCTCACCTTTCTCGAGAAACACCCGATTCATCTGCGTTTACTATCAATTCTCCGTAAGATCAAGAGCATAACGATGGCGGGTCGGGGCAAAACTCTTGGATCCGGATCAGCTAAGAAGGCAACTTCGAGAAGCAGCAAGGCGGGGCTTCAATTCCCAGTTGGTCGTATCGCTCGTTTTCTCAAGGCCGGGAAGTACGCCGAGCGTGTCGGTGCCGGTGCTCCGGTCTATCTCGCCGCAGTCCTCGAGTATCTCGCTGCTGAGGTATTTGAAGCTTTTCACTATCTATCCGTACAGATCCCCAATTGTAAGAGGTTTTGTAGTGGTTTAGGGTTTCTCTGATTTTGACCTAATTTTTTATTTTTATCATCTCAAAATTAAATATATCAACGTAACATTATTAAATACCTTATGATTGAGATTTCTGCTTGAATGATTGAAACTCCAGATTGTCAGTGTTTCATTGATTTTTTCTTTTCACATACTACTCAATCTTCCAATTTTAGATCTCGAAAAGTGCGAGGTCAATTACAACAATAATTGAAGTGTTTTTTTTGGTAAGTAGGTTCTGGAATTGGCTGGGAATGCAGCAAGGGATAACAAGAAAACCAGAATTGTCCCCAGGCACATTCAATTGGCTGTGAGGAACGATGAGGAACTTAGCAAGCTGCTTGGGGATGTGACCATTGCCAATGGTGGAGTTATGCCAAATATTCACAATCTTCTGTTGCCGAAGAAGGCTGGTGGTTCATCAAAGCCCTCTGCCGATGAAGATTAAATGAAGAAATTGGGAAGGACGAAAGGAATGGATTTGCAGTGTTGTTGTAAGGACTATGAGGTTGAACCACAGGATTATTAGATCAATTAGGTTGCTTCTTTTGCTTTTGTGTTCTTACTCCAATTTCATTGTTAGGCTTCTTTCTTGTAACTGCTGTTAGTCTCCAGTTTAGATATGTAAATTGGAAAGAATGATTGGAAATCACAGTTTTTCTTTTTAAATATGTTTTTTCATGGACAGCATTTTGGATTGAGGTTGATGAAATTGTTAATCAAGGTCCCATGGTATTAATAATGAATTAATTATTAAATAACCTCTTTATATGGAGGGGAAAAAACTCACACACAGGTTGTTGTTGAATTTTTGAGCAGTTAATTTTAAGGATTGCAATTGTCATGACTAATGCGATTTTATGACATTCAAGTTGACTTGCATACCCGTGCTTGTGGGTTTGATTTCTCTCTTACCCGTTGTTGTAATTAATGGAACGGAAAAGCAATGTACATGCTCCCTCGGTTTCAAATGGGATGGGTCGGTTTGTTTTTCCATATAAATTAAAAAAATACAATTATTATTGTTGGAAACATAAATTTTTACTCAAATCTTTCTAAAATACCCTCTTATAAAGTAATACTCCCTCCGTCCCATTTTGATAGGCATGTTTTGACTTTCACACGCATTAAGAATTTGAAATTAATATTTATTGGAAAGGTAAATTTTACTCGTATATTTCTCAATATACCCCTATATTAAATATGACAACTTACTTTTATTAATAACCATGCATAATAAATAGGAGTAGATTAGGAAATGAAGAAATTAAATTTATACCAATAAGGAAAGCATTTATATTTTTACGGATGAAAAATGAAATGTCTATTAAAATGGGACGGAGGGAGTAATTTTTAAATAAATATACTATCTACATACTTAATACTTAATAGGGATATTTAAGTTAAATCAACCAGAAAGGATATGTACTTTTAGTGATAAAATTAATTTTCGTGATATACGTGTTAAATGTGTGGTTGAAATTTGAAAAAAATATATTAAATAATTAAATGAATAATTGTAAATGGTGATAAAATTTGTATTGAATAGAATAAGGCAAAAGTAAATTTTCAATATGAAAATTTGTTTATAATTTAGGACAAATTATAAAGAAAAATAACTTTATCAAATTGGGACGGAGGCAGTAGTATAAAGACTTGCAAATTAAAGATTTCTCGGGTTTGATGTCACTCCTACCCTTTGTTGCAATTAAAAGACAGAATTATAAAGGTCTGCAAATTGAAGGTTGTCCCTTTGTTGTCAGGGATGGTGCAAATTAAAATGATTTTAGCTTTAAAAAAGATTGTGTAAATAGTAGTGTTAGATTACTCATTACTTTTTATTTATCCATTTAAAAGGAGGATTCGCAACTCATCTAAATTTTGTTTAAGAACTTCTATAAAGGGATGGGTTATTTGCACTCCAAAACATTTTAAATGGGCTTTGTTTGGTGTCCACACAAATTATTGTCCCACAAATTCTACATTCTAGTAGAGGTGTGGATCCCATACTTTCAGAGGGATATAATAGTAATTTATCATATATCTATTTGAGTGTGGTAATGTGTCATAATAATTTTATATGGATATAATGGTAGTAGTGATGGCAACAAGGTGGGTTTGAGCCGTGTCACTTTGTCCTGTGATCCGTCTATTTAATTTTTGTATGTCTTGATTCGTCTCGTGATCCATGAGCCGCGAGGAGGATAGGGGCGGATCGGGTTGCTGAGCGCGAGAATGATACCAAACCCGGCCCATTTGATGGCCTCTTTGTAAATTTTTTCCTTCTAATTTTCAATTTTAGCATAATAATACTATTATAGTATCTATATTAGTACTTAGTAATTGATTCATTGTGTTGGCAATTGATTAATTGTGTTGGTGCAAGTATTGATCTTTTTTTGTTGAAGTAAAGTATTGAGCAATTATTTAAATTGTAAAATGTATATCGCTAAATTATATAAAAATACAAATAAAAAAATTTACACGAGGTGGGTTCGGGTCGGGGCAAGGCCTACCCCCCCCGCCCCTCGCCGTGACTCATGACGGGGGGAAACGAAGCCCGAACTCATCCTGCCAATAATAGGGTCGCCATTTTTTGTCCCATTAGGGGCGGGGCCCTGTTGGGTTCGGATTATCGCGAATCATTTTGCTATCACTAATGGTAAATACACTATTTTTTGGATAAAATAATCTCAAATAAAACGAAATGTTGTTGAAAATAACCCCCTTCTGTCCTCCCAAACCCCAACCCTCCCCACTCCCTTGAAACAACCCATTTTCGACAACGAAATGTTGTTGAAAATTTGCCATTTCCGGTAATATTTTGCTACTTGAAATGGTAGCTCTGACAACAAATGATGCCGAAAATGATTTTTACTTTGGGGGGGGGGTGGGTGGGTGTGTTTTGTTATGGTAAAATTGGAATTGGACCGGGGTGTATTAAGTAAATTATGTGTGATAGAAAAAAAGAAAGGGTGAATATATTAAGCAATTAAGGCATATTTAAAAACTTGTGGGGTACAAATAATCCCACCCCTTCCATGAATATACATATTTTGTCTATTGAGTTCTGCTTTTTGAATGAGAGATGAATCCCAAACTCCTCATATTGTCAAGCAACGCGAAATTTAGAAATATAATGGGCAATGCCTGTTCAACTTCTTGAATAACGGTATATTTGATTGGTGATAAAATTAGTTTTTTTTTTATTTACGTGTTGAATGTGTGGTTAAAATTTTATAAAAATATATTAAATAATTAAATGAGTAGTTGTAAATGATGAGAGAGAAAAAATTGATAAAATTTGTAATAGAAAGAACAAGGCCTTAGATTACTTCTTTACTTCTCTTATTGTCAAATTAAAAGAAAAACAATTATAAAGGTAGGCAGATTGAAGGTTTTCCCTTTGTTGTGACGGATGGTGCAAATTAATATGATTTTAGCTTTAAGAAAGATTGTGTAAATAGTAGTATTAGGTTGTTTTTTATTTATTCATTTGAAAAAATTTCGCAACTCATCTAAATTCTGTCTAAGAACTTCGATAAAAGGGATGAGTTATTTGCACTCCAAAACATTTTAAATACACTATATTTTCTGGACAAAATAATCTCAAGTAAAATTACCAAACTACCCTTAATTCACCCAACCCCCTTCCTCCCCCTCCCTTGAAACTATCCATTTCCGATAGCAAAATGTTGTTGAAAATTTGCCATTTTCGACAATATTTTCCTTCCTCAAATGGTAGCTCCAACAATAAATGCTGCAGAAAATGAGTTTTTTTTTTTTTTTTTTGTGGAGAGGGGAGGGGCGTGGTTTGTTGTGGTAAAATTGGAATTGGACAGGGGGTGTATTAAGTAAATTATGTGTGATAAAAAAAGGGTTGAATATATTAAGCAATTATGATGTATTTAGAAACTTGTGGAGTACAAATAATCCTACCCCTTCTATAAATATACACACTTTTTCTATAGAGTTGTGCTTCCTGAATGAGAGATGAATCCCAAACTCCTCATATTGTCAAGCAACGCAAAATTTAGAAACATAATCGGCAATGCTCGTTTAACTTCTTGAATGAGAGTTTACTTCGTTGCTTTTCTTATTGTCAAGCAACACGAAAGATGGAAACATGATTCGCAATGTTGTTTAACTTAAATATGAGATAGTTTTGTTATTGTACTACTCATATTGCCAGACAACCGAAAAATACAATTTAGTAACTACCCTAACAATCTCTTACTAACAAATTAGCATCTTATGGTGCCAACTTTTTCACATAGTATCCTCCTCCTTAAATGGAAGGGGTACCCATGCTGAACTAATATCCACATGCCACATGGAATATTTGTACCTTACAGTGCCAATATATTGATAGGAAAACGAGAGCGTTGACAATTAAACATATCTTGACAAAACCATATTTATGGATATGTACAATTTTTTCAAAGTTTTATAATGTTATTATCTTATATACTTTGGTATTATTTATTTATTTATTTATTATTGTAAATATTAACAAAAATACTTTTGGAGTAATACTAGGTGTAATATTTTTCAGTAATTGGACAGTTGTATAATAATGGTATTGATCTGGTACCACCCACAGTTTGGGAAAAAGAATTGTGGGGTCCGAGTGAGGCCCTTTCATCAGGAAACAATTATGTATTATTCATCTGATTTAATATAAATATCAAAAAAATAAAAAAATTCTGTAATAACGTGGATCCCAGTAACAGCATGGAGTGCATCCATGTGGGTACCAGATCAAAACTATGCATGATAAAACTTTAAAAATAATGAAAAAAAAGGGGAAAAACCAAACAGTGGCCCCTTCGATGGTGGCATGCTGGCGGCTGGCCTGCTGGGACAAAATAGTCAACTTGTAATGCCCCGCCCAAGTTCGTCCCAAAAATATGTATGAATACGTATATGATTCCGTATGTAAACCATATGTGATTCCGTATACAGGGGAGAATGATGTGATGACATGCTCGAGATGATGTATATGCTTATGTTATGCTTACGGTATGTCTACAGGTCTACAAGATGTCTCCAGTTCCGAAACGGCCTTCGAAATGATGAAAAAAGGGAAATTTCAGCAGAACTGTAATTACGGCCTTAAATGGGTGGATTATGGCCGTAAAAGTATGGTTACGGTCAGAAGTATAAAGGTTATTCAGAATGCCAAAATGAAGAACGGCCAAAAGATGCAGAGAGTTATTACGCGCATGATAATGTGATACTGGTACTGTCTTATTGGGTTACGGCCAGAATTATGGAGTTACTAGTAAGTGTCAAGAATGGAATGCGTGGATTTATTAGAGTTAGTTACTACGTAGGATTGATGTTACGGCCAGTAAGTCAAAGTTCTACGGCCGTAAATGGTAGTTACGATCGTAAGTTTAAGTCGGCAAAGGGTATATCTAGAAGTTTCTTGCTATTTCTTGAGGATTATTCATGTGAGCTCATCAAGCACTCCTGCATAACACTCCCAAGATTATGCCAAAACCTCTCCATGATCCAAATCAAGAAATAAGTGCATGTAATCCCTATGTAACCTTGTTTACAAGAGAAAAGAGGGAGAAGAGAAAAGAGAGCATCGAGGTTCAACATGACACATCTTTGAAACGAGTTTGATTTTGAGAATGATGTCTCATGAGAATTGTAGCCCATTGAGTCTAGTTTCCAACAAGTTTTGAATCACCTCATTTGGACATCGGACGCAAAAGATATTACTAAACCATTGAAAGTCGCCAGTGCAAACAATTTTCAGCAGAGGCCATACGGCCGTAACAGAAGGCCATACGGCCGTACGACTAAGTCGGCAAAGTGGGTTTTCTCGACTTTTCTTGATATTTTTGGGGGTTTCTTCCACTCTAATGTGTCTCTAAGATCCATAGGACACCCAAGAACCTCTCCAAGAACCCCAAACACCCATGTAATCATCCCAAACTCCATCTCACATGAAGGTAATTTATGATTACAAGAAAAAGGAAAGAAGAAAAGAAAGAAGAGGAAGAGAAGGAGAGGAACAAGAGGAAGCTTGTCTATGCTTGGTTGAGCTTTATTTATGGTGGGTAATGGTTGCTTTACATGCTTTATGATGTATTTGCATATTTATAGTTGATTGACATAAGAAATGGACTTGATTATGATGATTATGGAATTAGAAGCATGCTAGGGTCACTTGGTGTAGCTATATGGTTGTGTGCATGGTATGTATATATTCATATGATCTATGTGACCTTCTTACCAAGTTCCATGACCTATGTACCTATAAGGATCCAAAGGAGGAAAGAAACCTAGGTATTGTATGTAATGAACAAAAGAGAGTCAAGTCTAAGCTTAGCATTCTTGTATGTTGGTGTGATTCAACGTGAAGTATTACGTGTATTATGTGCTAGGGATACGATCGTGCTTATGTATACCATATGATTGAATGTTGTGGCGTATGTGAGATAATGTGTTACCATCCAATGCACGAATATGTAATGCTTTGTTATGAAATGTACTAATGTTTATGCTACATCGATACGCATGAATGATGATGATGTGAAAGAAAACAAGGCGAAGAGGTAATGTTTTATGTTATCATGAGCATATGTGTGTGTGAATGCGATTACTAATCATGTGTTTACATACGAATGAATGTAAACCGCCATATGGGGATCTAAGCCCCATTATGACGCCTGTCATCGGTCGGGGATCACGCCCATACGTCGATTTAAAGTCGGCATTCTGTGATCTAAGCCCGTATGAAAGATAAGGCCTAGCTAAAGAATGAACGGCGCCAAGTATTCACATGATTTGTAATTGGGGCCCAAAGTAAACGTGTGACATGCATTGCATTGCAATTATTATCCACTCCAGTCTTTATGACTCATCCTCGCGATGTTCTATGTTTTATATAGGCGTTGTGTTTGTGGGAGTTGGTGAAAGGTCACGAGATGCTGCGACATGGTGCGTGATGGGGAAAGGGAATTAAAGATCTTCATAAGATGCGTGAATGAAATTCAAACCCTACTTTATGTTATACGTCTGAAAGAAAGGAACTTAGGGTTTCAGATATATGCATGTATGATGGGCCCTTCGCCTAGTTCCACTTATGTTATGAAACGAAAAGAAAATACACGGTGATGATGTGCACGTCTGCTACGAAGTAAGTGCGTACCACCACACGATATTATGTATCCACAAGGTATTTGACGTCATTGTGGCGTGATATGTATGTGGAACCGGGCGGGCGTTACACAACTACTCGAGGATCTCCATTGCAGAACCGTTGGATGTCCCATAGTGAGAGATATAGACACAAAAATTTATGGGTCCCATATTTTTCTTCTTTCTCACTTTCCTACTTTTTCCTACTTTTCCCCACTTTTTCACCATGCATTCTCGTGCTCCCTCTACATCTGAAGTCCACCCCACATCTTCCACTATTATTTTATCATTATTTTTGAATTTGTTTCTACATCTCTCATACTTTTTCATTTTTCCCTCTTTTTTTCAGTACACATCATCTATTCTATTTCCATTAAAATAATCATCTTCTCTCTATCTCTCACCTCCACATCATCCCTTATCATTCATCCCACACCCACTACTAATACTAATGGAGATGCTCTCAATATCAAATTAAAGCAGGCGACAATCTGACCGTTTATGTTTTTCCAATCGACGGTCTGAATTCCATGATCCGCGTACTGCCATCTGATTGGTTGAATTGTCAACTATCCACCACGATATATACAATTCGACACAATGGGGCATAAACACGACTGTTTCCCTGACAAAGCACTCGCAGATCAAATCTGTTTGATTTGATTCATCATCGTTCTTATTCTCAACTCCGCAAATCAAAATGGCTGGTCGTGGCAAGGCTCTCGGATCAGGGGCAGCCAAGAAGGCAATGTCAAGGAGTAGCAAAGCGGGTCTCCAATTCCCCGTCGGTCGTATTGCCCGTTTCCTCAAGGCCGGAAAGTACGCTGAGCGTGTCGGTGCCGGTGCTCCGGTCTACCTCGCCGCCGTCCTCGAGTATCTCGCCGCTGAGGTAATTATAGATTTCTAACACTTAATTATGAAATAATCCCCGATTATATGATTTTTCAGTTTTAGAGTTTCGAAAATTCTACCCCGTTTTACGTCTCATCTGATTGAAACTTCAGCTCTAAAAAAACACGGATTCTTCTGTTCATTGTAATTAATTTCAGGTGCTTGAATTGGCTGGGAATGCAGCGAGGGACAACAAGAAAACTAGAATTGTGCCGAGGCACATACAGTTGGCTGTGAGGAACGATGAAGAACTAAGCAAGCTTCTCGGTGACGTGACGATTGCCAACGGTGGAGTTATGCCTAACATTCACAACCTTCTTCTACCAAAGAAGGCTGGTGCATCAAAGCCCTCTGCAGATGATGATTAGGTGGTGTTAACTGTTGAAAGATGAAGGATTTTGAAGGAACCAGCATTGTAGTTTCCGCAGTGAAATTGTTAGACTTTGGATTGCTAGATTATTTAGAGCCTTTTTCTTGATGCTATATTCTTTTTTTCCCCCTAAATAGTACTTTTGAGCTACGTGAATATAAATGGGTGATTCGGAGCCTAGAGTTGGTTTCTTCTCAATGAAGAGGAAGAGCTATACAAATGTAATTTTGTGAAATACAGTTGAAATTGGAGAATTTCTTCTCATTGATTTGTTGCTGATGATGGCTGTGAATGAAATTTTGTTCCTTTTTCATATTGTTCAAGTGGTTTCCCACTCACATTTTTGGAATTGGGTGCTTCAAAAATTACTACTTTCTGGCTACGTGTTTTGGAGACTAATCTAATGGCTTATCTATTTGCTTGTTCCAATTCTTGAACTAATTGAGTATATTTCTCTGATTTCTGTTTGTGGAGGCAGGCAAAGGTATTTCCCAGAATACATATGCAAGTTATTCTGTGAGTTGGGCTTGGATTTGTTACCTCATTTATCCAACTTTTTATACGGTTTCTGTTCATAACTTGTTACATTTCATATTTTCAGTTAATGAAGCAATGCTTTTGAATCAAAGTGAAATTCTGGACTCAGTTATTGTCTTAATCAGTCACTCTTATAGTGGTTGCTTTTTATCATCACCCTGAATGATTTTTTATCTGTTTACTGAGATGAATAATGAGCCCATATGTAACTACGATTTTCAGATATCCATTGCTCGGTTTCTATGGAAATGTGTCTTTGTCATTCTAGTATGTACAAGTGCAAGGATTTTTGTTGTCGGGTTCAACATTGGTATTTGATAACATCATTCATGTGTGTTTGCTGATGATTAGAATAGTATCTTGTTCTAATCAGGTCTAAAGTTGTAGTCTGCACCTGCTGTTAATACTCATGATTTGTGCGAATGTTGCTGGATGGGCTTCATCTAATGAAGACCTCACTCTCTCATGCCGGGCACGGTAAATTTTGTTTTTATGTGATGCTTAGATGTGGTTATGGCTATGATACATAACTATTGTTGTTAGCACGATAAAGTTGATCAACCGAAGTGATTCATGTACCACGTTGGACTATGATTTGCAATAAATAAACTATTACTGAAGTTCTCAAGCATTAATGAGTTGACTTGCTTACCAGAATCCACAGTGACCTTTTCCCCTTTGGGCTCTAGGAGGAGAAATGTTGCTTTGTGGCAAGTGTGTGAATATTATCTTATTGTCACAAGTTACTAAAGTCAAAAGCTTCGTTTGTTTAACGTTTCTTAAATGGGTCATTCATCAATATTTACTTAAAGATGAACTTGGATTTATGTCTTTAACAATCTAGCTTTGCTGTTTCTATTGAAGGAAATTGGAATATTGTCAAATGTGTGGTGCTGTAGGTACAACTTTGTCGCGTAGATGGAAGAATATTGATTATCTCTGGATTATCAATTAATTGGTTCATTTTCGAGAAGAGTTTGGAATTCTTCACCTTCGCTTTGCCGTTGGTCTTTTCCCATAATGTTGCTATTGTGTGAGTGTTTGTTTTCTGTTGATCATTAAATATTTGATTGCTGCAACAGTGCACTTGTTAGTACCTACATGGATCCATTATGAAAGTTTGAGGATGTGATCACCAAAGGTATAAAGATATAAAAATTGAGGCCCTAAATGCAGAAAAAGTGCTGCCTGTCTTATTCTTCCATAGAGGTTGAAGCTGATTCTTTTAGCGAATTGTTTATTATATCTGTTTATTATATCGTTGCTGTTGTGAAAAGGAAAAAAATGAAGAATCTAATTATATCGAGGTTAAGGAAATTTTCTTAAAATAAACTATTCTGATCAGGTAATTGTTGTCTTAATTGGGAATCTAGATCCTCGAAAGGTTTCTCATACCTCGACTCTACCCTGTCTCTTGTCTGGCATCTCATGCTCTGGTTATGAGCAACCAATGAAAATAGAAGATGCCTCTAATAGTACTTATTACCAGCAAAGTGAAGGTTCAGAGAGGAGAGGTGAGAGGTGCACCCAACCCACCCACTCATGAGAAACATGTGACGGGAACATTATACTTCCATTATGGTCCTTAACTTTTCTTAGCCATAGCAATTATGTCTCTAACATTATTTTTGGGTCAACTTTTTATCTTCAGCCTTCCGTTGAGTATCACATCTTATTGTTGACAATGTTCGAATGTTCTATTTCTTGCTTTGGAAAGCAAACAAGTTGTTTGATGCCTGCCAATCTGCATTTTGGGTTGAGATCATTACAAGAGACAAGAAATGCTGGTAGGTTGAGGATGAGAATGCAATGTAATACCAAAAGTTGGAGACATAAGCACTACAATGAGAAAATATTGAAAACCTTGAGTGGGTGTAATTAGATTGCAATGAATACTGCTTTAATGTCTATTCTGAGACATCTAATGTTAAAACTATTCCTTTATATTTAAAGTGTAAAGAAGAAAAAGTAGATGGTGAAGTGGGAGAAAAGCAATTAGAAAAAGTAATTAAAAATTAAAATAATCCAAACCTGTTATTTGCATTATTGATTTGATCTTGCCCTAGTCATCATTGGTTCAGTAAAATAAAAACTGTGGTGCCATAATTACTCTGTTTCAATATCTAATTTTATGCATGTAATACTATAAAACTTTTCCACCACTCAAAGAAGTGTAGAACAAGCAACTGATGTTGGATATGATCATATGAAAAGGAAAAGTCAGCAGGAAGATAAGATTTGGGGAAGTAGGAGGGAAACAATTAGAAAAAGTAATTAAAATAATACGAATTTTTAAATATTTGCTTCAGTATTTTAATTGTTTGTGACCTAGTCATTACTTCAACAATTTTATGCTAGACCAGCATATATACTTCTCCCCAATAGACAGGTTTCTGCCATTGCTCATCTTAACTACACTGCAAAGACCCTAGGCACACATCGCCAGATTCAAGGTAAATATATTACGACCTATTCTACTTATTCGAATTTTATCTTGTTCCTATGTAAATATTTGATTACAGGCTGATTCAGTTCACTTACATGATTATGTCATTCTCTATTCTTATGTATAGTTACTCTCATCTCTGAATTAATATCTTACCAAATTTCGAGTAATTAACTAATAGTCTCTTCAGGAATTCATATGGATCGTCTGCTAAACACTGGAGGGCTTACTCCAACGTTCCTCAGAACTTTCAATGAAATTTGGGCGTCATTAATGGATGACAACATCTCAAGCATTGGTGTTTACAGAGTGGGAGGAGTAGGCAAAACAACTATAGCAAAGCTTGCCCATGAGAAGCTCTTAAATGAATCCAAATACTCGCCTCATATTTATTGGGTCACTATCTCTCAAGATTTCAGTATTCACAAATTGCAGACAATTCTCTCCCGAGCTTTGGAAATAGGTCTCTCAGAAGAGAGGGACGAGAAGAAAAGGGCTGCTAAAATCCTCCAAGCGTTAAAGAATAAGGAGACATTTGTACTTATAGTCGATGGGGTTTCAAAAAAAATTGAAATGGGAAACATAGGCATTCCTCTTGGTATGAATGGATGCAAGTTTGTTATAACAAGCCAATCGTTAGACGTGTGTCACCAGATGGGCTGCCAAAAGATTGTCAAAGTCAACAAGCTTCCTGAGAAAGAAGCTTTTGAACTGTTTATAAAGAAAATTGATTGTGTTGAAATATCCCCACAAGTTGAAGATATTTGCAGGAAAATGTCACTGAGATGCAATGGATTGCCACTTGAAGACATTGCATTGGCTGGAAGCATGAGGGGGGTGTTTGACATTCAAGAATGGAGAGACGCATTACAAGAATTAAATGAATGTTATATGGGCCAATCGGTCAACATGGAAGATAGGGTTTCTCCGGTCCTCGTGTATAGTTTTAAACGACTGAAGGATCCAAAGTCACAAAGTTGTTTCTTGTACTGCTCGTTGTATCCTCAAGACTATGATATTTGGCTAGATGATTTGATCCAAATATTCATTTCTGAGCAGCTGATGGATAGAAAGATCTAGTAGGCAAGAAGAATTCAACCAAGGTCGTGCAATACTAAGCTGACTAGAAAAGGCATACTTAGTGGAAATTTGGACTGACAGAGGAGGTATCGTCAAGATGCACAATTTGATCAGAGAGGCGGCTTTAACGATCACTAGATATAATCCTAGGTACATGGTAAAAGCTGGAATCGAGTTAACAGAAATTCCAGACATACGGCATTGGACTGAAGATTTAGATAAGGTTTCCTTGATGGACAGCTCCATACATGACATTTCACCAGGGAAGTCTCCAAATTGTCCTCGACTTTCATCATTGATTTTGAGTAAAAATCCTTTCGAGATCATTCCTGAATGTTTTTTCTGCCAGATGCAAAGTCTCAGCGTGCTCAATCCAAGCGAGACTTCAATTTCACGGCTGCCAAATTCCATATCACTCTTGGATAATCTTAATGCGCTATTGCTCGTAGAGTGTGCAAATCTTGTATATGTTCTGCCATTGGAGAAGCTCGGGTCAAAACAGCTATCTCATGGGGCCCCATTGGAGAGCCTCGAAGATTTATTTCTTCTCCGTTTGCCAAATTTCATTGGTCTCCTCAAGTGGGAAGGAGTTGCACCAGTTCCAACTGGTATTTTTTCGCAGCTTAAAACATTGAATATTGACCACTGTGCTAAAATGAAGGAGCTTCTTCAGTTGAGTTTGCTACATAACCTCCATAATCTCGAAAAGTTGAATGTTTCTGACTGTGATGAATTGGTCGAGATAATGGGTTACGATGGTGAAGACGATGGGGATCCTTGTGGTGACACTGCCGCTGACATCGTCCTGCCGAAGTTGAAAAACTTGTCATTTTACAATCTGCCTAAGTTAACAAGCATCTGCAAGGGGATGATGAGTTGTGATTCCATCGAATCTATTTGGATATATAAGTGTATGGAGTTAAAGAATGTTCCTTTACGGCTTCCGGTCCTTGTCGACGGACAGCCATGTCCTCTGCCATTTCTCAAGGAGATAAAGATTGCGCAAGACGAGAAGCAATGGTGGGAGTTGATGGAGTGGGGCCACCCCAATGCCAGTGATGTCCTTGTACCCTTTCTCAGAGAATATTGGTGACACCAGATCAAGGAAGGCTGGGAAGTATGCAGAGCTTGTCGGTGCCAGTGCTCCAGTCTACCTTGCTGGCTGCAGCCGTCCTCGAGTATCTTGCCGCTGAGGTAATTATACATTTCAACACTTAAATTAGGGCTTCGAAAATTTTGACACCGTTTTACGTCTCCTCAATTGAAATGCCAGCTCTTTTGGTTTTGCAATATATTTGTGTTGAAACAATTAAAAACACGGATTTTCTTGTTCGTAGTGATTATTCTATGGTCATTTTTATTTTTTGGTGCTTGAATTGGCTGGGAATGCAGGAATGGACAACGAGGAAACTAGAATTGTGCCTCGGCACATACAGTTATCTGTGAGGAATGGTGAAGAACTAAGCAAGCTTCTCGGTGATGTGACAATCTCCACCGGTGGAGTTATGCCTAACATTCACAACCTTCTGCTCCAAAAAAAAGGCTGGTGGTTCATCAAAGCCTTCTGCAGATGAGGATTATGTTATGTGACTTCGTGTAAGATGAAGGATTTTTAACTCCACCAGACCAGCATTGTGGTTTCAGCAGTAAAATTGCTAGACTTTGGACCCTTTGATTAGTTAGAGCTTCCTTCTTGATGCTATATTCTTGTTTTCTTCTTAACTAGTACTTTCAAGCTTTGTGGGAGGCTTATTTATTCCACCTTCCCTTTATATACATGAACATGAATATGAGCCCAGATTCTGTTTCTTATCTACTAAGGGCTGTACTAATGTAATTTTGTGTAATCGAAACTGAAATTGGATAATTTCTTCTTATTGGTTTGTTGCTGATGATGGTTATGACTTTTGAGTGGAATTGTTCCTTTTTGTGCTGTTAAAGTGGTTTGCCGTTGACATTTTTGGGGGAATTGTGTGCTTCCAACGTACGACTTTGTGGCTCTGCCTTGGGAAACCGATCTAATGGCTTATTGATTTGCTTGTTCCAATTTTTAAACTATTGAGGTATATTTCTTTCATTTCTCTGTGTGGAAGCATGATAGATTGTATTTTTTATATTTTAATTTCCTAATTTCTATTGTGTTTTTATTATATTTTCGTATATTTTAGTAGTTCTTACTTACTTATTATATTATGAGTTGTAAAGAGGTAAAAATTATAAAAAAAAAAAAAAAAAAAAAAAGAAGAAAGAAGATGAAATATCACACTTCTTGAAGATGAAGGATCTTGTGGCAATTCTGCAAGTTTTTTCCGCGTAATGGTATTTCTGGGTGGCTATTTTGATTATGGAGACATTGAGTGGAGCATTATTAAGGAAAAAGATAAGAAAGAATGCCACTTTGCTGTTGGAAACCATTTATCAAAGTAATGCGGGGAGTAAAGAAACAAAATCATGGGGCATTATTAAAGAAAATGGTAAAAGAATTGGGAACATGATCATTGCACTTATTTTTTCCTTTTTGACTTAAATTGGAAGATGCTGAACGAGGTGCATATATAAATACACATGCAGAGGGGAAATAAAAAAGAAGAGAGATCCTAACACATGAGATACTGGAGCGAAAACAAAATACATATTAAAGAGAGTTCGTAGAGATACGTAGCTTTCAAGGAGGAGGTGCAATTGGAGAATTTTGAAGAACAAAGGAAAGGAGAAAATGCCGAAGGAAAAACACATAAACTCTTTGAAATCCGGTTATATATTTCTATATTTTCTCTATTATAGTTTTAGTATTTAAATTCATGTGTAGCTAACTTTTTATACTTGAGACGAACAATGAATCCTCTTTGTGAACTCTAGTATTACGTTATTAGATTTAATAGTACGTGATTACTTTGTCGTTAATTTTATGTTGTTAAGCTTATAAATTTATCTTTTTGATCAATTGATAAATTATAAATTGGTTTGTGTCAGATTTGAGAAATGAAAACACAACTTAGAATAAACAATATAGAACACTAATTTAGACAAGATTTAGAGATAAACTTGTAGTTAGTGCGATCTTTAGGTGAAGTTTCGACGTAACCTATTTGAATTTATTGTGTGAATACGTTCTAGAGGGTTGATAACGAATTTATTTAGAGAGGTAAATATTGGCCTAATAGAATATATGTATTTATCATCGAGAGAGGTAAATATTTATTTTTAATAAATTCGTTCGTTGACGAAAATAAGATCACTACTTCAATCTAATTACGTGTACTAGAGGAATCAAAGTTGGTGAAATTGTGAGTCCCAAGTCTTGTAATTCCCATCGTCGTTTATTTATATGTTGCAAATATTTAATTCTTTTAATTTAGATTTTATTTAGTTTATAAACTTTTATGTTTATTGAAAATCAAAACAACTATCAAATCGTCTTTTCAAATAGGATATAAAATTGATAATTTTGATAGTTAAATCCATAGTATCTGTGGAATCGATACTTGAACTTAAAAATCCATTTTACTACTTATTCGACCCGTACACTTGCTGCAATATTTTCAACACATTCTCAAACGAACAATGCAGGCAAAGGTATTTCCCCAAATGGACACGCAAGTTACTTTATGAGTTGGGCTTGGATTTGTTACTTCCTTCGTCCAAACTTAATATTGTAGTTTTGGTTCATCACTTGTTACATTGTCAGTTAAATCGAGCAATGTTTTTGAATCAGAGAGATAAATATTGAACCGAGTTATGCTTATGATTAGCTAGTCGAGTGCTGGTTGCTATTTGTCTCTTTATTCCGGTTATAACAAGATATTAAAGTCTAATAATCAGCAAACCCACACAAATGATGCTATAGAATACCAATTTGGAACCTGATAAGAAAAATCCTTACACAGTCTAGGATGATAAGGATACTTGCACAGAAATTGATCAAAAGATATTAGAAACTAAGGGTGTGTTCGAATGACACTTTTTTCCTGGAAAACTCACTTTTCCAGCCTCTTTTCCAATTTTGGTGTTGTTTGATGTATTTTTTTTTCCAGAAAAGGTTTTCTAGCTTTTTTCGATTTTTGTACTTTTCTAGCTTGTTATAAAAAAGGATGAATCAAACACACCGTAAGTGAAAAAGTTTGGAGACGTAAGTGCTATGGTGAGGAAAGATTGAGAACCTTTGGTGTAATTAGAAGTATAGCGAAGAAAAGTTGGGAGGAAGGTAAGATGGTTGGTGAAGTGGGACCGCGAGAGAAAAGCAATTAAACATAAAAATAGTAATTCAAACTTGTAGATGTTCTCTGCATCATTGAGTTGATTTTGACCTAGTCATTGCTTGTTCGACAATTTTCGTAAACTACCATCTATTAAAGCTTCTCCCCTGCCCACAGCCTTGTACCATTGATCAGTCATCTTCATTACACTGGTGTCCTACATATCCGAAACTCTAGCCACACTTCTATCGATTCAAGGTAAAAATATAACAATCTCATCTACCTATCCAATTTGATCTCATTTCTGTTTTACTCTCTCTCGTCTCTGAATTAATATCTTACGAAATTTCGAATAATTAATTAATAGTCTCTGCAGGAATTCATATGGATCATCTGCTAAGAACTTCCAATGAAATTTGGGCATCATTAATGGACGACAACATCTCAAGCATTGGCATTTACGGGATGGGCGGAGTAGGCAAAACAGCTCTGGCAAAGCTTGCCCATGAGAAGCTCTTAAGTGAATCCAAATACTTCCCTCATGTTTATTGGGTCACTATCTCTCAAGATTTCGGTATTCACAAATTGCAGTCAATTCTCGCCCGAGCTTTGGAAATAGGGATCTCACAGGAGAGGGACGAGAAGAAAAGGGCGGCTGAAATGCTCCAAGCATTAAAGAATAAGGATAGATTTGTACTTATAATCGATGGGGTTTCAAAAAAAATTGAAATGGGGAACATAGGCATTCCTCCTGGTATGAATGGATGCAAGTTTGTTATAACAAGCCGATCGTTAGATGTGTGTCACCAGATGGGCTGCCAAAAGATTGTCAAAGTGAACGAGCTTCCCGAAGAAGAAGCTTTCGAACTATTCATCAAGAAGCTCGATTGTGTTGAACTATCCCCACAAGTAGAAGATGTTTGCAAGAAAATGTCACAGAGATGCAATGGACTGCCACTTGCAGTCATTGTATTGGCTGGAAGCATGAGGGGCGTGGTTGACATTCAAGAATGGATGGACGCGTTACAAGAACTAAACGAATGTTACAAGGGGCAATCGGCCGACATGGGAGATGGGGTTTCTCCGGTCCTCTCGTATAGTTTTAACCGATTGAAGGATCCAAAGTTAAAAAGTTGTTTCTTGTACTGCTCTTTGTATCCTCGAGACTATGATATTCGACTAGATGGATTGATCGCAAGTTTCATTTCGGAGCAGCTGATGGATGGAAGATTGAGTCGGCGAGCAGAGCTCGACCAAGGTCGTGCAATGCTAAACCAACTGGAGAAGGCATACTTGGTGGATATCTGTACTGGTAGCGATATTGTCAAGATGCACGATTTGATCAGAGATATGGCGTTAACGATCACCAGACATAATCCTAGGTACATGGTAAAAGCTGGACTCGAGTTAACCCAAATTCCAGACAGACAACATTGGACTGAAGATTTGGACAAAGTTTCCTTGATGGATAACAATATACAACAGATTTCCCCTGGGATGTCTCCAAATTGTCCTCGACTTTCATCATTGATTTTGAGTAAAAACCCTCTCGAGATCATCCCCGAGTGTTTCTTCGACAAGATGCGAGGTCTCAATGTCCTCAACCTAAGTGAGACTTCAATTTCAGAGTTGCCAAATTCCATCTCCCTCTTGGAGAAACTCAACGCATTATTGCTCGGAGGCTGTGAAAATCTTGTACATGTTCCACCATTGGAGAAGCTAAGGTTATTGCAAGAGCTAGACCTAACAGGTACTAGAATTGAGGAACTGCCCCAAGGTACGGAAAGCTTGATCAACCTCAAACTCCTGTATTTGGATTGTTGCTATTTAAACGAAATCCCACCCGGGATTTTGGGTCGTCTGTCACATCTTCAGGAGCTGACGTTGCCATGTCACCACATACACGCGGCAGACGTTGAAGAATTGAAGAAACTGGAACTTTTTGATGGCAGATTGACTAGTGTGTCTGATCTTGACAGGTTGATCGAGTCTCCATTAAGCGAATGGCGACTTGAATCTTACCACTTTATTATTGGCGACCCAGGTGAAGTTTTCAGTTATGATGAGTACTATCCACCGTGTAAAGTCATACATTTTGGACAGAGCAGTCTTACTGAATCCTCTCAAGTTTTACTGCCACAAGATGTTGAGGAAATACTCGTTGAAGCGACCGGGTTGAGCGGTTGCTTATCGGACTATTTCCCAATGTTGCATAATGCTAGAGGCTTAAAGAAATGCTTCATAGCTGTCGAGGATGATATGGAGTACATTGTAAGGTTATCGTCTCGTGGGGTCCCATTCGAGAGCCTCAAAGATTTATCGCTTATCTTTTTGCCAAACTTCATTACTCTCCTCGAGTGGGAAGGAGTTGCACCAATGCCACCTGGTATTTTTTCGCAGCTTACACGGTTGGATATTTACAATTGTGGTACAATGAAGAAGCTTTTCCAATGGAGCTTGGCACATAACCTCCGTAATCTTGAAAAGTTGGATGTTTCTGATTGTGATGAATTGGCGGAGATTATAGGCGATGATGGCGAAGATGATGGAAGAGACATTAGTGCTAATGTTGTCCTCCCGAAGCTGAAGGAGTTGTCGTTTTATAAACTACCGATGTTAACGAGCATCTGTAAGGGGACGATCAGCTGTGATTCTATTGTATCTATTTCGATACATAATTGTACGGAATTAGAGGGGGTTCCTTTGCGATTGCCAGTCCTTGATGGACAGCCATGTCCTCCGCCATTTCTCAAGGAGATAAAGGTTGCTCGAGAAGAGAAGCAATGGTGGGAATCGGTGGAGTGGAGCCAACCCAACACCGGTGATGCCCTTCTACCATTTCTCAGAGAATATTGGTGACACCAGATCATTTTTAATTTTTAGGTGCTTGAATTGACTGGGAGCGCAGCAAGGGACAACAAGAAAGCTAGAATTTTTCCGAGGCAGATACAATTGGTTGTGAGGGACGATGAAGAACTAAGCAAGCTTCTCTACGTGACCATCGCCAATGGTGGAGCCGTGGTGATCGTCGCCAATGGTGGAGCCGTGGAGGTGTACCTAACATTCACAAGCTTCTGCTCCCAAAGAAGGCTGCTGGTTCACCACAGCCTTCTGCAGATGATTAATGACGTCAACTGGTGGAAGATGAAGGATTTTGAAGGAACAAGCATTGTAGTTTCAGCGGCTCTCAGACTCAGACTAGTTGAGTTGGAGCCTTTTCCTTCATTCTCTTTTCTTGTTTTTTCCCCTAAAAATAGTACTTTCAGGCAAGCTTAATGCTAATGCTATAGTTGTTAGTTCATCTCGTTGTAACTTGTATCTCATATTGTCAGTTAATCAAGCAATATTTTGAGTCAAAGTGAAATTCTCAACCAAACACTTGCTTCGTGTTTTTCAGTTTACAGAAGAAAAAAAATGCAAGTGTAACAAAAAATTGCATCTTTACATTTAATTTTACACCAAATTCAAATGATCCCATCAATGCACTGGCTACTACTTTCAGAAAAAGAAAAATAAAAAATACTGTACACAGACAGAATGAAGAAAAGAAAGAATAATGAAAAAAAACAGTAACAATAATCAAATAATCCAAGACTGAAACCCAGTAAATGAAAACTATAAGTTCACCAACTTATCAAGTCTTCTTCCCTGCCACTCCAAAAATGAACATGAACTTCAGTCACCTTTGGTTGTCACCGTGATGGACTTCCAGTTCCAGTAAATATCTGCACTAATCAATGCTATGATTCATCGTCTGAGCTAGAACTGTCGACTCGTCGATCCATGATTGCCGGAAACAACCGCTCACGAGGATCAGTCAAAACATTCCGGCGAGGATCACTAACTGTCGCCGTTGACTCTTCTTTTCTTGGCGTCCTATTCGGTTTTATCGGTGCGTTTTTTACTTCTTTACATACCTTATCTAAGATTATCAGAAAATCTCTAACAATAACAAATAATCTCAGACCCTCGTCTTTCCCAGCATTTCCATGGAAGTAATCTGCTGTGCTCTTCACCAGAGCCATAATTCTCTTCTCTTCTTCAAGTAACCAAGCAACATCAACCTCAGCATTCTGCACAAAACTCTTTAAAGTCTGCTGAAACCCATTTTCTTCTGCTACATTCTTCATTTCAGAGTTTAAAAAGCCTCTGGCTTTTACAAGTGATTGACCAAGCTTGACTACGGTTCCTGATAACCCATCAGCATCTATAATTGCTGCTCTTCTTACATTTGCAAGCTCACCACCTAATCCCGAGACAACGTGCAAGCCGAGGGTTCTGTAATGTTCGTCTGAATCTTGGGCAGAATCTTGAAGGCTCTGTTTGTCTGCCCGGGCTGCCCGTATGCCTTCTGACCGGATAATCTCCTGGACGACAAAGTGCAAGAGTGTTGTTTTTCCATCTGCGCCCTTTACGTCAGATAATTTGAGAAGCGTGTCAAGCTTAAATGCTTGGGCCCCACCTCTGAAAGTTCCATCATTCATGCGATTTCCGGTTTTGAGAACTGCCTCGAGGAGTTTGAGAAACAACCTGCTTTTTCGAAGTTCTGTGCAAGCAGCCTGCAAGACATGTGAGCAATAATGAGCAGTGATTTTTGAGTTTGATTGAGTTGTAAAAGTTGATTTTTAGATAGAGAAAAGTTAAAACGAACAAAGTAACAGCAGCAATGATGTACCTCTAAGGTTGCAAAAGACTCTTTTACCATTGCTGTGTCCTCTTGTAGAGTGCACATAAAAAGTAAGGATTCGAGCCGTTTAAAAGCAAATGGAATATCAACCAAGATTTTCAAGAAGCGGTCAGCAGATCCCAGCTGAGAAAGCTCGCCACTGTAGAGCCTCAGCTTTAGTTCTTCGTCGGAAGTAGGTGCCATTTTTAACAAATTCTGAATAAGTTCAGATGGAAGCTCATTGCCTGATTTAGCACAATAAGTTAGCCGGTTTTCTCGAATACATTAGAATCGACTATAAAGAATTAGCAAATTTGAACTGATAAAGAAAAGGCAAGAAAACTGTTACCTTCTTGAATGGCATCACAAACTTCTTCGGTAGTGACATTTAATGCTTTGAGAAGAATTGATAAATTCTGGGACTTTTTTGAATCAATTATTTGAATAAATTGGGTCGAAGGATCTTGCGACGAAGACTCTTTCTTGAAGGCGTTCTTGTTTTTGTCAGCAGGGGCATAGCCAAATAGACTTTCTATCATCTCTTCATTGAACCTGTCCATAAAAATATAACTATTAATTCCTCCATTTCAAAACTGGGGTGGGTGTGGGGGTGGGGTGGGGTGGGGTGGGGTACTTACTGGAATGACCCTGATTTGATTTGATGCCAAACCATTGAATGATCAGGGTTAGCCAAGACCTTATCCCAGAAGAAAGGCTTCAGCTTTGTTTTAGAACCAGCAGCTTCTCCTTCGTCGGTTGAATTAGCTGTTGATGGATGATTCGGTCCAAGCGCTGAAGGTCGAGGTGGCTTTGAGCCCCCTATAGGAGGCGGCCTAGGCGGAGGAGGGCCACCACTAGGTGGAGGAGGAGGTGATGGACGAGGACCGGTCTGCATGCCAGAAGGTATAGGAGATGGTGGGGGAGGATGTGACCCGCCAGACGAAGGTCTTAGAGGTAGCGGTGGTGGTGGCGGTCCAGGGGGTGGTGCTGCTGCTGGAGCACCAGTGTTGCCTGAAGGTGGCTTAGGAGGATCAGCCCTTCCAGGTGGTGGTTTTAATGGAGGCAAGCCTGGTGTAGCTACGCCAGCTGGTACACCTGATGAATTCTTCATGGGGTCGATGACTGGGAGCTCAAATTTTGAATTGCTTAGAGAATGCGACTCCACGTAGAAACTTTGACCACTTTTCTCATGGTTTGACTTGTCCGAAAATGACGGATTACCAAGCTTATCTCCATTCATCAAGTTGTCAAAGCCAAACGACTTCTGTGGAGAGGCTGTAAAATCAAAATCAAAATCAAAATCAGAATAAGAAGAAACACGTTTTTACTGCTTATTTTTAACTTCTTAAAAGTTGTTTCCCAAAAACACTTGAAAAAGAAACATTATGAATGGTATACCGATTGAGTATTCACTTAAGCTTAAGCTAAGAAGAGGCCTTTCATCATTTCTTCCGCCCGCAGAGCGATTTCCACAAAACCTGTGATAACACAAAAAGAGCAGTACAGAAAGGACAAGTGTCACCCCAGCCGTTACCACAGCAGCAATAATAACAGTCCTCTTGTGGCTATTTTGGCCGTCGGATTGTACATCTGAAGATGAATTCTGATCAACAGATTCGCCAGCTGTCGGGGGCTCACTCGACTGTCTGAAGGCTGGAGGGAAAAAGGGACGTAATGGAGGAGTAGCCGGACGATGAACCTCAGGAGATATTGCAGTCGAGGGTGCGGGACTAGGGGCCCCCCCTATTGGGGACGGTGCAGGTGCTTCTCCGGTCTCGGCTAATTCACGGCGGCTAGATGGATCAGGCCTGGAAAAAAAGAAGCCCATGTACCTGCTGGACCAACTTTTGAGGCCTTTTTCTTCTCCGCGTATGCGAAAAGTGATTTTTTTCTCTTTTAAACAATCCAGAAGGACTTGCTTAACTTCAGATTTGGCTGATAATCTTTGAAATTCCTTGCTGTAGCTCAACCGTTCTTCTGAGAGATATAGTTCGCGAACTAGAGCTTTCCGGGCATGAAGCAACTCTGGCCGGCAGTGTATCCATAACAATTCTGCCTGAAGAATAAGCCTTTCATTAGATAGAGTTTTTCGGATATGAAATTTTTTTTTCTTCCTTATAGGGACATTTCCATTCCAAGAACTGACAAGTGCTTGCTTAATGACATTTCCAAGAGAAGATAATCTTTCTAAGAAGAAAAATCATTAAATGATGGGTTTCAGATAGAAAATTTATTTATTATTAAGATTGGACATCAATAATAACCCATCAAAATCTAATAACAGACAAGACATTGTCTAAATACAATTCAACAAAAAAACAAAGAAAAAAAGGAAAAAAAGAGGTTATATCAAGTAATTAGAAGAGCGTGTGAGAACTAGAAAAGAAAAAGAATGGATAAAGTCCTAATGGTCCTCTAAAGTATGATGAATACATTTGGGATAAGTCCTTTAGCCGCATCCGACGTGAAGGGCTTTGTAGACAAGAAAATGGCAAAAGGTTAAAGTCCTACGGCTACTTTCTAACTCCAGCAAAGGATCTATATCGTGGCCTTAGTACAGAATAATAAGGTATATATGACTTTCCTTCGTATGTAAGATTGTACCTCCAAATCAGCCCCTAAACTGGGGAGGAAGATAAAGAATTGAAAGCAACTTTAAGGTCAAGTATGACCTTCCAAATAAGCGAGACACTCCTCCCCTTTCAAATACCCAAGCCATGGGTAAGAGAAATGTAATTCTGAATCAACATACAACTACTCCATCCACTCTACACGCTAGTCCCTATTCCTGTGGTCTCGGTTCCCCATACTCAAGGACTAATAGCCCCCAATCCCTTTTCTAGCCACTTTTGTGCCTAAAGATTTTTCCTGCTGTGCAAATAACGCATAGGATAGCCGCCCATTCTGCAATCTTGTTTCTCTGTGACCCAATCAGTGATTCAGTTCATTCTGTCTAACAAACAGCTGGCTTAACCGTCGAAGTGCTAATAGTGGCCAATCCGTTGTTCTAGTAACTTTTAGTGCCTAAAGATTTGCCTGGTAAGGCGCAGGGGTAGCCGTTGTGTGACTGAAGATCCACTAACATGTCGTGGTGCAATAATGGAACTAAAATCAGCAGTTACTGTTTATAGACAAGGGAAACAAATTCTTTTCTAAGTCTATGCTCAAAAATCATTTGCCATAATAAACATTCAACTAAAATAGCATCTACAAATTTAATAAACGAATCTCCATATCTACACATATATGCATATTTGCAGGTATAAGTATATTATCATAAGGTAAACATTGAGTACCATCTCCTGATTTATCTCCCCGGTGTAGACTAGATGCGCCAATAAAGGGTCTTGTTCCTCCTCCACCTTGCTCCCCATGGCTGCTGATACCAAAGGCAATAGCAGAAAAACAAAAGAAATGCAATAAACAACTTTTCGTACACCCATCTTTTCTTCCATCATCATCATCATCAACCCAGCAAACTCATGAAGTAAAATCTGAAATTTCAGTAATCCCAAATGCCCAAATGCAATCAAATATTTGCAGCTTTCTTCAAAAACTCAACTCGATTTTCTCCAAGACCATCCTCTCGATAACTCAACCATGAAGTTGAAACCAAGAATCTTAATAGCCCACCTCAAGATTCGAAAAATATAATCAAGAAATCCCTATTGTAGACCTAACTGAGTTACTTCAGGTAAATTGAAACTTGGGAAATTAATAGCTCGTGGGGTTTTTCATTCTTGTGCAGGACCAGATCCACGGAAAGGAGCTTTACGGAATGTTTACAGGGAGAAAAAAAATAAAAATAAAAATAAAAATACAGATACAAATTGGGTCAGAGAGCGTGTGAGTTGACCGAGAAAATTATTTTCAAGAAGAGGTGAATGTTTTTCTTTGGAAGGTGCCATATGAAGGCTGCCAAATGTTTACTGGTTCCTTTGGAGGGTTTATTTCCACTCTGTTGCTGCGTTTTCAATTTCAGTAATTACATTCACACGCCTTGAGTATTCAACTGTTACATTTGCACCCATTTTATTTTTCTAAGTAACGCGTTAGCATTTATTACAAAGCAAGAGGACCCTTCGTGTTGCTTTCGCGCTTAAGGTCCTTTTTGTACCCCATTTTTTTTTTCAAACTTTTACATGTTTTTGTTTAAAACTTTTCACTCGTACTTCACATTTTGACATGTTTAAATTTGCTTTATGCACATTTTATTGACCTTTTTAGAAACTAGTTTTAAGTACGTGCTTCACACGTGATGTAAAATGATGATTTTTTGAATCACAAAATTTTAAGTTTTAACCTTAATTTTTTTTTCCAAAAAAAAAAAAAAAAATTAAACCAACATAGTTTTAGTAATTCATACATATAAGTTAAATAACACTTTTGATCATTTTATACTTAAAAATATTAGTACCTCAATGGTTTTCTACCAAGTTAAACCAAATATCTAATCTACAAAAACTTTTTTCAATAAGATTAGTCGTATATATTTGAGTTGATTAAATATGATACCAATGTAATTTTAAAACTATAAGGGTGTGTTTGATTCCACATTTTTTTCCAGGAAAACTCATTTTTCAACTTTTTTTTCCACCTTAGGCCGTTTGATTGCATTTTTTTTCCTGGAAAAGGTTTTTCAACTTTTTCTCGATTTCTGTTCTTTTCCTTGTTTTGAAGGAAAACGTTTTCCTTGGGGGGAGGTGGTTTTTGTTTTTCGGGAAAAATTTGATATTTTTTTTTTAATGGACAATTTACTTTAACCATAAAAATAAGGAAAATGATTGAATTTCATGAAAAACACAAAAATAAAGAAAATAACATCATTTTCCAACTTTCAAATTAATCCAATCAAATACCTACAACTGCTATTTTCCCGGAAAACCTTTTCCCGGAATTTATTTACTCGAAAAATATTTTCCTTCAAACCATTTTCCTGACTTGCAATCAAACACACCCTAAAAGTATGATATCTCAATTAGAAAGTTGTGAAAGATATTATAGGAAAAAACTGATCAATATACATTTTGGAGTTATACTTATTGAATGAAAGTATATTATATATCGAAATATTTGTAGTTTAATCAAATTAAAGTACTTTTAAAAATCGCCCAAAATTGGTTATGCAATTATATTTTATTAATTATTGGACTATAAAAATATTTGTGACATAAATCATAAGATTGTCATATAACTACATGATTTTATAAAAAATTCTTTTTTTTTTTTCAAAAAAAAAGAAGAAGAGGAAAGCTATTAGTAATCATTTTAAATCATATACGTTGAATACAATCAAAATATATTAGAATATTTGAAATTTAATTTTTTCAATGTAATATGAAGAGTCGCTCATTAATTATATTTATATAAATATATGTTTTTAATAAGGACATTTTGGACTAAATAAAATATAAATAAGGACATTATTGGAAATCAAAAGATTTCCACACATCCGCACTTTTTAATATAGTATAGATATTGTTTTATTAGTATAATTTTTGGTGGTCTATTATATACTCACAGTAAAGAAAAGAATCTATTGTTACCTATATTTATGCCAATAATAATTATGGCATTTGGTGCAGCCAATGCAATAACCCATTGACGAACCAATTTCAGTAAAGGAATTTTTCTTTCAGCCACATATTATATTGATATTCTTTTTATTATTAGGAAAAATATATTTTTTGTTCATCAACCAAAACTTATTTTTAAATAATTTCTATCAAATATTACCTGAATTTAATGTTATTGTTGAAGCAAAAAATTGGAAATAACTTTTTTTTTAGATTTTTTTTTACTTGGCACTAATTTTATGATTGATTGATGATGTTCATAAATAGTGATTATTCATCATATATAATACGTTATTTTGAATTTATTATTTTTAATTTTTACATTTAAAAGAACAAATTAATCAATCTCAACCAACAGCTGCAAGCATTGGTATATACTAGTACTATACCCGTGCGATACACAAGAACAATTAAATTTATGTATAATAAATAATTGATATAATATTATAAATATATTAAATATAAATATTCAACTACATAATTGATGCAATTTATGAATAGGAGATTGTATAATTGTAAACAATTATTGAAATCTATAATATTGTATATTATAATCAATATAAAAAATGCAGAGTAAATTCACAATTGTAAATTAAAAAAATTTATGTTCATTGCATAATTAAGAAATTTATCAAAACGAGTAACTTTAATTTTATTTATCGTACATCGCATTGCATAACAGTGCTCATGGAGATTAATTAATTGTAAAAATATATAAAAATTATTTGATTATCAAAACTTATCTTTCTCATTGATACAAATGAAATTTATATTGAGCACATTTGTTTCTTTCTAAAATGGATATTACGTACTCTAAATTTTATGATTTTATGCATTCTTTTAATGGTTGGTTATAACTGTTACTTAATTTTAACTCTATTATATACGAAGTATTATGCTTAATTTTATGTAACTTAAATTTGAAGTAATACCAACAATTTTCTATATCTACATAATTCATTTGATTTCTTTCCATTTATGTAAATTGTATTTTAATTTTAGAAAGAAAACCTTTTTATTTTTAATTACATATATATACTTAGAAAAGGAAAAACGCATGCAATGCAAAATCCAGTTAGTAAGCATATCATATCAGTAGTATTAAAAAAGAAAAATATCAATGAACTTTTAATTAAAAATCGCGTGTCATGTTGACACTGCCAATAGGGTATCCGCCAAATGTGGCACTTCAATTATAATAATATAAAGAGTAATAAATTACTATTTACTTAAAAATAGATAAATTATTAAATATAAATCCAGTTATAATTTTAACTACTCATTATTTGATTTTTAAAAAAAAGAGTGAAAAATACCCACTATTTTTTAATAATCTAATTCACGTAATTAAACAAAACTATCAAAACTTATAATTTTAACGCAACGAAAATAAATAAATAATATTTATTATTTAATATTTTGTATGAGAACTTTAAAAATGAAATTATATTTAAAGTCTTTCCAAAACCAAATTTTTCTCATTAAATGTTTGCTTTAAATATTGATTTATTTTTAATTATGTTTTAATTACTACTAATTAAAGTTGAATTGTTTCCAAACTAATTTTATAATTTTTAAAAATATTTAATGCATGTCATGTTGGCATCTTTGCCAACGTGACACTCTAATTTTTTTAAGGGTTATTTTCACATTACCCCCAAAACTATTGGTTTTGTTACAATTCCCACCATATTCATTTTTTTCCACTTCCTACCACCCCAAACTATGAGCAATTATCGCCACAAGACCCCATTAACGTTTTCCATCCATTTCTACCGTTAAATCACCATATTTTGTCTTTTTGTGGTCTTTTTTTGTCTTGTAGTGAGAGGGTACCATCGTCTTAAATTATCACTAAAAGTTTGGGGGGTTATGTGAAACTGATAGTTTGGGTCCTGTTGCGAAAATACCAATAATTAACTTTTAATTAGTTAAATTAATTTTAATTTGATTTTTTCCAATGTGTCGACTGCGCTTCTAGTCCAAAATAATAATAATAAAGCAGTTCAAATGGGTCAAAAAATTTTAGTGTGCGTTTAGTCCCAAATTTTAATTAAACTTTATATTTTATTTTTTATATGGATGCTTATTTCGTCCGTAATTAATTTTATTGAATTAGTTTCATACTGGTTAAATAGTTTTTACAATATATACCGTAAGTAATAAATATATATAAATTAATAAAATAGAAGTGTTGTATCTAAATAAAATTTTATTAGGAATAAATCACAATAAAAAATATACCGAATACAAAGAATTAATCAAAGAAAGTAAAATAAAAAAAAATTAACCCCACCCGACCCTCACCCCCACCCCCAAAGACCCACCACCACCAAGAGGGTGGTGGTGATAGTAATGGTGGCGAAACCACCACCAGCTGGTGGTGGTTTCGTCACACCACCACCAGATCCGAGATCTGGTAAGCATGCTAGTGGTCGACCAGTTCTTTGGTTGTCCAGTCGACCACCAACATCTGGCGGTGGCCACCTACTCACCAGATCTCGGATCTGGTGGCTCTACCAGATCCGAGATCTGGTGGTGAGTGGCGAAACCACCACCACCGGTGGTGGTTTCGTCACAATTACCACAACCACCACCACCACCACCACTCTGGTGGTGGTGGGTCTTTGGGGGTGGGGGTGGGGGTGGGGATGGGGTGGGATTAATTTTTTTTTATTATTTTTGATTTTTTGATTTTATTTTTTGTGATTAATTCTTTGTGTTTGGTATATTTTTTACAGTGATATATTCGCAATAAAATTTTATTTAGGTACAACAACTACATTTATTATTAACTATTGCTTAAAATCAAAATATGCATGTATCTAATGCTAAAGAAAATTTTCGAAAGACCATAGCAAAGGTCGTGTTTTCGGGGTAAGGGTTTTTTGTTATTTTTTATTTTACTTTTTGTGATTAATTCTTTATATTCGGTAAATTTTTTACAGTGATATATTCCTAATAAAATTTTATTTAGGTACATCAAATACATTTATTAATATATATATTTATTGCTTAGGGTATATATTGTAAAAACTATTTAACCAGTACGAAATTAATTTAATAAAATTAATTACGGACGAAATAAACATCCAGATAAAAAATAAAAGGTAAAATTTAATTAAAATTTAGGACCAATCGCACACCAAAATTTTTTGACCATTTGAGCTACTTCTTTATTATTATTGTAAAAATTATTTAACCAGTATGAAACTAATTCAATAAAATTAATTACGGACGAAATAAGCATCTATATAAAAAATAAAATTTAATTAAAATTTGGGACCAAAAGCACACTAAATTTTTTTGACCCATTTGAACTACTTTATTATTATTATTTTGGACTAGAAGCGCAGTCAACACACTGAAAAAAATCAAATTAAAATTAATTTAACTAATTAAAAGTTAATTATTGGTATTTTCGCAACAGGACCCCAAACTATCAGTTTCACAGAACCCCCCCAAACGTTTAGTGATAATTTAAGACCATTGTACCCTTTCACTACAAGACAAAAAAGAACCACAAAAAGACAAAATATGGTGATTTAATGGTAGAAATGGATGGAAAACGTTAATGGGGTCCTGTAACGATAATTTCTCATAGTTTGGAGGGGTAGAGGTGGAAAAACAATATGGTGGGAATTATAATAAAACCGATAGTTTGTGGGGTAATGTGAAAATAACATTTTTTTAATATAAAGATTTCACTACAAGTCCAAAGGATGCGGCCACCATTTAACTCAAAGAAAAAAAAAGAGAGAGAGAGAAACTCTAAACATTTATCGACATTTTATTGGAAAACGTTAGAAGAATGAAAAAATTCAGAAAATAAAAAAATCTAGTTATGTGGGTTTGTGCTTACAGTCGGAAGGCACCTAATGACTAATGAGCCTCCTCCGGAGCTGGCACGCAACAGTAGACGCCAATACAATCCTTGGCCCATTAAAGTGGGAACTAGCCAACTTTCTTCACTGCCACCTCCGGAGCCATGGACCCCGCCACTATTTAGTATTGGCTACCGCAAGGCTTCTTACCAGCCAGCCCTAGTGCAACGCGCGCCATTTCCATTAGTTCTAGGATGGCCCACCTTATCTCCTAGCTTAAGCTTGACATAGATTATTATAAAAAAAGTATGTACATATACATACATATATATATATATATATATATATATATTAAAATATGGTTGAAAAATGAAAAAAAAAATATAATAAAGAAATATAGAGAAATTGTCTTGTAGTTTTTGAATGGTCAAAAATGAAGAGGGAGACAAAATGATTTTAATTCAGTTTGTATCAAACAAGCCTAAAAATAGGCTTGTTTGTCACTGTTTATCTCATGCATTATTTTTGTCAAATTTTAATTATTGATTTCATTGATGTAATAAATTTTTAAATAAAATAGAACTATATAAAATTAATTAACTTTAACGTGGTAAGGGTATTGTATCTAACCTGTTATAACTCTTCATATTTACTTCACTCCAACTAGTCGACCAAACATGGGGATGTAGCTCAGATGGTAGAGCGCTCGCTTAGCATGCGAGAGGTACGGGGATCGATACCCCGCATCTCCATTGCTTTTCTTGTTTTCCAGTTATAATTAGTGCACTTTTTGGCTCAAGTTAAAGCCCATGTGTTGTAGACTAACCAACGTTTTGAGCCCATGGGGATGTAGCTCAGATGGTAGAGCGCTCGCTTAGCATGCGAGAGGTACGGGGATCGATACCCCGCATCTCCATTGCTTTTCTTGTTTTCCAGTTATAATTAGTGCACTTTTTGGCTCAAGTTAAAGCCCATGTGTTGTAGACGAACCAACGTTTTGAGCCCATGATTGTAAGGCGCAGCCTAACTTACGTATACCCCAAAAAATTAAAACCCATGATTGTTGAGAGCTGCCCATCTTTTGGGTAAGGCCCAAAAAAGTTTAGATGTCTTCGCCCAGATTATTTATCATCCACCCCTTTTCTTTTTCTTTTTTTTTCCCTTAAACAGACAAAATATATTTTATTTAGATATTTATTCACTCCTTGTTTGACATAATTTTTTGCGGGAAAAATTTATATTTCAGTAAATGTATTATTAAAAGGTACCAAAATTAAAGAAAAGAAGGTCATAAACAAAATATATGTGTATAAACAACCGAGTCAAACATATTAGTTGAACGATTATATTTAATTATGTAGATATAATCATTGGTTATATGTTGTTAGAGCCGTTTATCCATTTTTGTCATGTGGTCAGCTAACTATTAACAATGGCCGTCCTCCCAACAATTTACTTCTCTTCGCTAATAAACAAGCCATTTGTCATTAGTAAAGGCATGATTGGGGCCGCTTTTTTTTTTTTTTTTCAAAATTTTCCATTTTTTTCAATTTTTTTCTCTCTCTAAATCAATCACATCCACACATCTCATCACATTCACAAATCTCAACCACCCAACTCCACTTATTCTCTCTCATCCTTTACATTAAAAACCATTAAAAAACACTCGCAATCACACTATAAGAGAGTGTTAGCGGATGAGTTTTAATGTATTTTTATGAGTAAGAAGAGAGAGAATGAGTGGAGTTGGATGGTGGAGATTTAATGAGTGGGGAGATATATGGATGTGATTTGTTTGATCAAATTTGAAATTTGAAATAAATGCATTAAAATGCATTTTCGTAAGGGTGCTAACACCCTCTAAGTCTACTGCTATAGACAAAAAAATTAATGTCAATAATTGTAAGAATGATTCTATAGAGATATATATTTTAAAGTGACATTTTATGTATTACTTTTTTATTGGACGATGCAAAAATTATATAAATATAATTCCAACGGTTCATATAAATGTAAATTGTATTACAAATAACATTATTGTCATTTATTAGGTGCTAAATGAATCGGGTCATTTTTCTATTTTTTGTGCTCGTTTGACAAATTTTTTTTCTTTTTCTTATTTTTTTAGATCACTTTTTTTACAATTATTTTTAACCACAAACACCACAATCAAAACTTTTCCAAGAAGAAAACATGGCTAAAGTAGAAGCCACAAAAAAGTTTATTTGCATATGAGAATGTGAGATGGCCATTAGGAGTGAAAGTGAAAGTGAAAATTCTTGCCACCCATTAGACGCAAGCAAAAAGAATATTTAATTTTCATGCAAGTCAATTTTTAAGGATGGTGTAAGACGAGACCAATCTTTTATTGTTACTAAATTAGTAATTAATTTTCTTATTTTCATGTTTTCGCAACCTTATTAATAACCAGATAATTGTGTATTGGTTGAGCTAATTAATAATCCAATAATAAAATAAATATGATTTTAATCTATTCACTTTCAATCAAATATAATAATGAGTGACGAACAATAGAGACACATGGAACATATGGATCACAATGACAAGTACATGAATATTGCTAAAGTTTAAGTTATTAAGGCATTGTTCTTTTCACGAGTTCGTGTATTTTTGTGTAACTTACACATATTTTCAACCATACACACATTTTTCAATATAATATTAACCACACTTTTTATACGAAAATGCGCGAACCCTTCAAAAGAACAAAGCCTAAGTCTGTTAATTTGTAATCAAAACAATTTAAGACTATGTAGTTAACATCAAATAACAGTGGGTATCCTTAATATTGATATTTGATCTTGTTTAAACTGTAAAAAGAACAAAGCCTAAGTCTGTTAATTTGTAATCAAAACAATTTAAGACTATGTAGTTAACATCAAATAACAGTGGGTATCCTTAATATTGATATTTGATCTTGTTTAAACTGTAAAAAGAAATTTTTAGATATAAAATACTTTAAACGAATACACACTATATTTGTTTGGTAAATTTATTAACCACACATAGCCTTTTTTTTATTATTATTATTTTACGCTCACTTTCAACTATGCATGCTACGAAAGTACAAACAATTATTTGCATTTTTCTCGGTAAATTTTACTCCATTTTTTTTATTTTTATTCTTTTTCCCCAAACAAGAGCACAACGTTCGAGCAGTTTGAAAATATTGCCATGAGAAGGTGAGGATATAATAGTCAATATAAATTACAACGTTCGTTCTATCTATCTATCAAAAAGAATATAATTCCGCCAGATCCCAATTCAAAAAAGCCCCCTCTCTCTCTTCACACGCTCTCTCCTTCTCTCTCTAAGCCGGATTCCAATCCCTAACTCCAGTCAACAATTTCACTTACCAATTTACAATTTACATAAAATTATTTCAAAAAATTGGAAAATTGAAATCGCTGTAATCCCTTTACTCTCAATTCGTAGGGTTAGTAAACAATTGATTTCGTCACTTTCAGTAGCGTTGTGTGGTGTGATTCCTTAGTTACTGCAATTCAAAGCAACGGCTACAGACATACGAATTACCATATCTTTGATTGCAATCCAAGGCCCCACCTAATTTTTGAAAGCCCATCTCTCTCTCGTCTCAGTCTCTCTTCAACTCCACATTTTCAATTCTATAGTACGAGATAATCGATCTATTCAAATGGCAACCAAGAACCAGAACAGACCTCCCATTCATACCCCGTCTAGCCCGTCAGATGTGAGTATTTCTTTCGCATTGCTCCTTCAATTTTGAATTTTATTTTTGATGCGTCATTTGGTCTAATTTTCGATTTGCAGAATTCAGGTTTGTTTTAAGAGATTTACGAGCTTTATTAAGTGTGTGTGAAGCAAATTTGATGCTTTCTTTCTACTTGTTTCTGGTGTCTAGAACGCGGGTCTTTCCTTATAGTGAATATTAGATTCTGTAAATAAATCATAGTATTTTTTTTTAATAATTAAACTTAGCAACCTGATATTCAGAAATTAACTTGCTGATTGATCTTCATATGAGAAGTTGCAATTCCTTGCATACTCATGGAAGTATTATCACCCTTAATTTTGTCTTTTTTTTTTAAATAGAAAATACTCTAGGTAATAAGATTCTGACATTTTTAATTTTTGTGGGGGGGTTTTGCTGATTGTGTCAGAGCAAGTATAATAATGCTCATGAAGATTCATTAGATAAGAGGCGAAAGGTTGGAACAAAAATGGCACCCAGCACTGGTGTGAGAACCTTAACACGACAGGCATTTTCGGTGGTCAACGGGGGTCATGATCAGCCCCCGACAAGTGGTCCACCAAGCGTTGCTGGCTCAGACTGTGGTGTAATAGAGCTCACCAAGGAGGATGTTGTGGCATTACTAAACGAGAAGCAGAAAATTAAGAATAAATATAACTACAAGGTAAGTCCTACAGGTGATTTTTTGGTCATGGGTAATAGGTTTCGTGTTTTGATGTTTAATTGTTCATTTATGTTGGGATTTTGATATTGCTGCCAGGATATATCTGAGCAAAGGTTTGATTACATAAAAAGACTTAAGCAATGTATCAAGTGGTTCCAACAGCTTGAAGGAAATTATATTACAGAGCAGGAGAAACTGAATAACTTGTTGGAATCTGCAGAGAAGCAATTCACTGAAATGGGTATGTTTGGTTTACATCTATGTAGAAAGCAACACAGTATCTCTCTCTCTCTCTCTCTCTCTCTGTTGAAAAAGAAAAGAAAGCTGTGGAGTTGCTATTTGCTAACACGTGACTATGTTTTTATGCTGCTTTCAGAGTCTCTGATGAAGGCAAAGGAAGAAGAGTTGAACTCCATCATAATGGAGTTAAGAAAAAATTTGGATGCACTGCAAGAGAAGTTCACGAAGGAGGAATCAGATAAAATGGTAAGAAGAGCACAGTGGCTCCTCAAATCTTGGTTTGCAGTTTTGTGAAGCTATGTTGTTGAGTAGTTCTGGAGAATTAACCTGTGAACCATGCCTTATCAGGAAGCATTAAACGCACTGGCAAAAGAGAAAGATTCTAGAGCGGCACTGGAGAGGCTGCAAACTTCTCTTTCAGAAGAGCTCAAAAGAACACAACAAGATAATGCAAGTTCGAACCAAAAGGTAAGTGGAGAAGATATGTTGGTGAAAGCATGTGCTAAAATTACTTTCAGAAAATTAGTTCATTGAGAACTGTGTTGCTCTTGGCGGGTGATTCTGCAGATACAATCTCTCAATGATATGTACAAGAGGCTACAGGAGTACAACACTAGCCTACAGCAATATAACAGTAAACTTCAATCAGAACTTGCTTCAGCAAATGAGATGCTGAAGCGTGGGGAGAAAGAGAAGGCTGCTATAGTTGAAAACCTAAGCACTTTGAGGGGCCATTATACTTCTTTGCAGGAGCAACTTACTTCATCTAGGGTGAGTATTTTTGCCCTGTTTCCTTTTTATCTTTGTCTTGATTTTATCTACCTATTTTTCACAGCATGTTGTTCATCTCTATTGCCATCATAGGTTGTTCACAAGAGATAAATTTGTTTTTGTGTCATTCATTTCATATAGCCAAAGGTTTTCTGCAAGCTTGTTTTCTCCATTTCTCAAATAACCCACAATTATAATCATATGATGACAACTTTGTAATTACAAAAAGGAAAAATAATGCAAAAACTCCGTGACTGCATTCAATTTCTTCAATTGCCGATCTTACATTTTCCTTTTATGTTGTTATCGTACCGCTCTATCATATGGCACCGAATTTTTTCCAATCAACTTACAGATTGGACATGTTTTTAAAAGCTCTGACACGGTTTGTTGGATCCTGTTAGGAATGAGGTGTCATATGGTTTCTCTTATCACTTCACAGTAGTTTTTTTTTTCTACATTTCTTAGAACTGCTCAATGATGATTGATATTTGAAGGCTTCGCAAGAGGAAGCTATCAAGCAAAAGGAAGCTTTGGTGAATGAATTTGGATGCTTGCGGGCTGATATGCAACAAGTCAGAGATGATCGTGACCGTCAATTATTACAAGTCCAGGCTTTATCGGCAGAAGTAGAACAGTACAAAGAATGTACTGGGAAAACAGTTGCAGAGTTAGATGGACTGACTGCGAAAACAAATCAGCTGGAGGTCTGTTTTCTTGTCTAGTTTCTTGATCGACCATCCAAAGTTTACTTTATCAGAGAATTAACATCTATTTTTCTCAGTCGACTTGTGCATCTCAAATTGACCAAATTAGAAGACTGAACGAGCAGCTTGCCTATGCAGAGAAAAAGTTGCAGGTTTCTGATCTGGCATTTTAGGTTTTTGCTGATTAGCTAATTTTGGAGAAATTTTCTTTGATGCTTTTTTCGAGCAATATTGCTAGTGAATCTCGAGGTTTATGCTACATAATGATATTAGCTCATGATTTTTCACTCTCTGGTCTTCATGTTGTTAGATGTCCAATATGTCGGCGTTGGAGACAAAATCTGAATTTGAGGAGCAAAAAAAGTTAATTTTTGAGCTACAGGGTCGTCTAGCTGGTGCTGAATCAAAGATTGTGGAGGGGGAAAAGTTAAGAAAAAAATTGCACAACACCATACTGGTAATGTTTTGGTACATATTTGTAATTGTTTTTACTGAATTTTCATGGAAATCGTGTTATTAGTTATTTGTTCCATCAGCATTAAAAGAATTCATTGGAAATACTGTGTCATACAGGAATTGAAGGGAAATATCCGGGTCTTTTGTAGGGTGAGACCCCTGCTGTCTGAAGATGGCATTGAGACAGAAAATAAAGTTGTCTCTTTTCCGACATCAATGGAAACCTTTGGACGTGGAATTGATTTGTCAATAAATGGTTAGTATTTGAATATAAAAACATCACGGAGTAATAATATAGTTATACCATCCTACTTTTAACTGTCACAATCAACTTGCCTGCTGATAACCTTTTTACTACATTGACCAGGACAAAAACACTCCTTCACTTATGACAAAGTTTTTCTGCCTGATGCCTCGCAAGAAGACGTTTTTGTTGAAATATCACAACTCGTTCAGAGCGCTCTTGATGGTTACAAGGTGATTTACATGCTCTGCTGTCAATTTTTCTTCTCTAAAAAAATACTAAGGACTAGCATTCTCATTTCAAAAATAAAGGTTGATTATGATAAAAATCTTCAGATACCAAATAGCAATTAATATCTGCAGTAGTTGTTTTACATTTTGAATTCGTTTTGCATGTGAAACAATGGAAGAGAGATCAATACCTTTTTGAATTTATCTTTGTTTTGAGTTTGGGGATGATGTGTCTTCTTAGCTTATGTGAAGAATGTGATATACTTCGAATTTTTAAAATCTTACATATTATGGTAATAGACGTATTACCCACCTCTGAAGTTGGATGTGTTAAATAAGAACATCCCTGAGCTTACTGACAAGTTTCGACTTTTTAGGTCTGTATATTTGCTTATGGACAAACTGGTTCCGGGAAGACTTACACAATGATGGGCAAGTCAGGAGACCATGATCAGAAAGGTCTGATACCACGGACATTAGAACAGGTTTTTGAAACAAGGCAAGCTCTTCAATCCCAAGGATGGAAATATGACATGCAGGTGTACAGTGATTGCCATTCTGTTTCTATACACACTAATCATTCTTTTATTTGCTTCCTAATCGTCTGAAATCTTCTTTATATATGTAGGTATCAATGCTTGAAATATACAATGAAACAATACGTGATCTTCTAATACCAAATAGATCGGCCTTTGATGCATCACGGATGGAGAATGGTGGAAAGCAATATACAATCAAACATGACGCAAATGCCAACACTCATGTCTCTGATCTAACAGTTGTGGATGTTCGTAGTAGCAACGAGGTTTCATATCTTTTAGAGCGGGCAGCACAAAGCAGGTATCAAAGCTATCTATTTGTTTCACATTTCTTCGTCTCTCTCTCGTTTTTTTTTCCCCCTTCTCTGAAACAATTTCTTTGCATTGACAGATCATGTCTTTCAAATTTATTTTAGAGTTTAAGCAGTATAAGACTCAGATTTTCATCTACTTTACAGCGTAATAGCTTTTTAGTCCAGTATGCATTGTGTGTAAAACTGACAAATTTCACATGTTAGCCCATTTTTTCCATTTAGCTATGTTTCTTTTGATTTTCTCCAGTCTAATAGTTAAATTCTGGTGCTTACTCAAAATTAAACTTCATTGTTAATTGCATGTGTCAAATAACTACTAATTATAATGATCATACCTTGTGGTTCCACCGCTCTTCAATCTAAAAAGTTTGTCATCAAGTAAAAGATTGATTTTTTGCTTTATATGGCGTAGATCTGTGGGAAAGACTCAAATGAATGAACAGTCTTCTAGGAGTCATTTTGTTTTCACACTGCGTATAACGGGAGTCAATGAGGTATGTCTATTTTACTCGGATCTTCCTTCTGGTTTATCGTTGTGTTTTAGTCCGTATTCATCATTGTTTGGATAGAAAACCGCAAAACTCAAGCTATGCAAATTTCTTGTGTTACAGAGCACCGATCAACAGGTACAAGGGGTTCTGAATCTAATTGACCTTGCCGGCAGTGAGCGTCTCTCTAAGAGTGGGTCTACTGGGGATCGACTCAAAGAAACTCAGGCATATAAACTACAACTCTCTTAATTATTTCTGGAATTGTTAATAAAATGGAATTTGTCCTAAATTATCATCTTTTGTCTGTTGGGCCATAATCAGGCAATCAATAAAAGTTTATCCTCCCTAAGTGATGTTATATTTGCCTTGGCGAAGAAGGAGGAGCACGTGCCATTTAGGAACTCAAAGCTCACCTATCTTCTCCAGGTAATTGTTTAACTCCAAATGAGTGATGAAATTTGTTTGTTCAGAAGAGTATATACTGTAATATACATAATAAGTTAAGTAAAATATCAAGTTATAGAATTCGAGCACTGCTCCCTGCCTGCCCCATCCAGGGGGTGCATCCGTGGGTGTAGGGTCCACATGGGCTGCACACCCTGCCTAGATTGAACAAGGGAAAAAATTTCTTGAGTTGTCACTTGCATTGTTATATTTGAATTCTGTACCAATCCGATGAATATTTTTCCTTTTATCATCCATCCTCAGCCTTGTTTAGGTGGAGATTCCAAGACATTGATGTTCGTCAATGTATCACCAGATCCTTCTTCAGTCGGTGAATCACTTTGTTCACTGAGGTTTGCGGCACGTGTGAACGCCTGTGAGATTGGTGTTCCAAGGCGTCAAACTGGTCAGCGATCTTCAGATTCTCGACTGAGCATTGGTTGATTTTGAAAGAGTAATATTTTTACAGAGTTCAGCAATTCGTGCTGGTTTTCGACCGAGAAAAAGCACTTCTAACGAGATAGCAGGTCCTTGTAATTTGTTTTAGTTGATGAGAGTATTGTGCCCTTGTATCAGCAATATAAGAGTTTGGGCTGTACTTTTTTCTATCGTTGGTTTGTATTTTGAAATTACATCATTGCTTTGATGATAGTTTATATGCTCTTTTTCTGTAATATTTGAAACCCCCACAAATTCACAAGTGCCAGCAAAGCCAATGGTTACCTCTCATGAGGCCTATAGTGCACATATAACAATAAAGACCACTATGTGCTTAAACTTTTAATTAATTTGTGATATCATCTTGCAATAGCTTCTTTTATATAGATTGGTTTTGACATACTTCATGATCTGTGTGGACTCGATCTATTCGGCATGAGCAATGTAAAGTTTGTCTGATAGGTATTCAGTTTGCGTAGTCTTGATTTGTCACAGACAACATACAATTTGTTAGATAGACAATTAATCGTTTTATGATTGATAATTTAATATACAGAATTATAATTCGCAAACCGCGTTAATGGATCAATATTTATGCAGTATGTTACCTATGGATAGTAATGAGGTGTCCATATAATACGAGCAAATGGATACTATGAAAATAATATCATCTAGTAACAAAATATCACATCAATGACATCAACACAACTATAATTATTGTCATTATTATTATTTAAAATATATAACATATGTGTACTTCCACTGTTAAGGTTGGACCTTGGGGGAGAATTGTTCCTTTTTTGAGGGCCTTTGAGTCCACTTATCTTCAATCTTTTATCTAATCATTGCTTACCAATAGGAATTCAACACCTCATCTATATCCTTGAAATGGGATTTGAAATTTCCAAAATCCACCATCCTCTTTTACATCTTTCACAGTTTAACTTAGAAATGATAATCTTTAATATATGACCAAGGTAAGATGCCTTTCAATTATAAAAATTATATATTCTTCAATTATATATATATATATATATATATATATATATATATATTTTCCATGGAATAAAATGTAGCTTCAAATGGGCGAAAGAATGTCTCCAATAATTCAAATAAATTAAATAGGTACTCAAATGCATATGTATGAAAAGACTAGGGACCCCAAATGTTATATTTCCAATCCCCAATTGCTAAAAGGTACCAAATTGACACAGTTGAGCACTTGAGCTCTATCAATTCAAGAGATTGGCAGCCCAGGTGGCAATGGAATAGGCGTCTCTCTGTTGACAACCGCGTGTTCGTGTGAATTAATTCTCAATTTGCATCATCTCCTTCAAATTTCCCCGAATTTTTAATTCAATTTTCCTCTCCGATTCTGATTCCTATTTTCCCTTTTCGAAACCTGTGAAATCGATTTGCAAAATTCCCTTTTCTTACTTGTGTTGACTCCAGCAAATTCCTTTTTTGCGGCGGCTGATTGGAAATGGTTTCCCCGGAAAACACGAATTGGTTGTACGATTACGTGGTTGAAGATGTGCCTGCTCCTGAAGGGAATTTCTCTGCTCCATCTTCTGGATTTTCATGGTCCGTGCAACCATTAAACAGTTCGTCAGTTGTCAGGTAATGTTTGCGAATCGGCTCATTCCATTTTGCCTCCCTTATTTTGTGATAAATAATTGGGCTTTTTAGCTATTGATGTTTGAAGAAGATTTAACAGACTTCTTTTTCCCTTTCTTTTGTATATATGTGTACGTATATTATGTTTGTTGCTCTTTAAGATTAATATTTTCTCTTAAGTAGATGTAAATTTTTTTTTGTAGTTATCCCTGTGATGTTAATCGCTGCATTTACTAGCACACAAAGCTTTAGCCTTTGGATGCTGGACTTTTGATATGTTTTCTTATAGTTTAGTATCGAGATCATATAGCGTGTGTTCGTGTGCCATTTTTTTTTGCCCAAAAATCATCTACTGCTAAAAGTAAAAAACAAACTTTTTTTTTTTTTTTTGATAAGAAACAGGATAATTTTATTAAAAAAGAAGAAGAAAAAGGTTACAAAAAAGTGGATAAGTTATCCACCAAAAAACCGAAGCAACATCAATGAAACAACAACCAAACATGAGTGTCTATCCGTTACTCTATCTTATAGTGCAAAGATAACTAAAAGGGTCTAAACAAAATAAAAAATTTTCTGCTTCACTAAAGATCCCGGCTGCTTTAGCCCAAAGCCTTGCTAAACACAAAATGCTGTCCCAAATATCATCAACGGATTGTTCCAAATTGTCGAAATTCCTTTTGTTTCTCTCGTTCCACAATATCCAAGCTGCTGCCATTACGATTAGTTTCCATAATTCCTTTTTTGCCTTTCCATTGCCTCCAAAGGACCATTTCATAAGAATTAGGTCGGCCCATCGCCTTGGAAGTGCACCCACAATCTCAAATAAGTGCAGGATTCTATTCCAAATTTGTTTAGCAAACTTGCAATGTATCAAAACATGGTCAATGTTGTCATCCCCTCTCCTACACATGATACAATATGATGGGGAAATATGCAAAAACGGTCTTCTCAATTGTAACAAATCACAAGTATTAACCTTTTCCAAAGACACTAACCAAGCAAAAACTTTGACCTTTGATGGCACCACACCTTTCCAAATGAATTTGAATTGTGGGAAATTAGAAGCACAAGATGGTTGATAGAGAGCATCTAAGAAAGTTTTGCACGAGAAATTAATAGAATAGTGGCCCTTCCAAATTCTTTTATCCGGAACCAAGGGATCAAAATTAGTAGTGTCAAGCAAGCTCAAAAGAGAAATGAAATCATTGACTTCTCGGTCATCAACTATATATCATCACTCATTATTATCCACACATCTCGTGGTTCCTGTCACTATCTATACAAAAAGTTCAAAATTAGTCAATTTTTAGGCAAAAATAATGACACATGAACACACACTAGTTTTAATTATATGTGCTTATCATGTGGAATTATGTATAGGACTTACTTCGTCATGGTTGGTACAAGTTAGGCTACTCCTTTAATCCACATTTTTCCGTTCCACTGACCAGATTCTCTATATTATTCTATAAGAAAAAGAATAGAATTATTTTGAGCTAGACTTAAGCAATTCTCCAATGTCTGCGTGGGATTTGGCCGTGTAACCTGATACTGCAAGGAAGAACAATATACTTTCCAACAAAACTAAAACCATTTTGTCCTGTGAAAAGCACTGTGATTCTATAGACAGCAGAAAATATCTTTTGGTCATTAGCTTTTACAGCTGGTGACTTCTTTTTTAGTATGCACATGTGGTTATATTTTGGGCCGAAATTTGTACCGTTATATTTGATGGTGCTTTGAGATTAGATCACTGAATTGTGGTGCATTTCCTGCTTGTGATCGATGACTTCCTTGCTTGATCATAGGTTATGAGGTTTCCCACATGTAAATTTTAATTATCAGTTTTTTTTTTCAAATTCTTTCGTGCTTATATTTTGTTTGACGAAAATCTTTTCAAAGATCGTATATGGATTTGTAGACCATGTCACTATGGGGAGTGCTGCATATATTTTCAAAAGTCGAGAAGTTGTCTCTTCAATGAAATTTTTGTCGAAAATGGTTGTAGAGGAAAATTATTTTTTGAAAGATTATCTAGCAAACAAAGCTCTAATCTTCGATCTTGATAGAGATTGGCCTTCCGGTTGTATATCTTTGGCACTTGAGCTAATGAACGAATCATGTAGACAGATGAATGGTCTCCTAATTAAAGAGCATTGTTAACCTTTTATGCAACATGCATGCTGTCATTGTGTAATGAATAGTGATTTACATGATGGATAATTCAAGTCCTGTTCTTCGTGTGTGTGTGTGCGTGTATCTTGCTGTAATTCGTTGCCAGTTCATACTTTCAAATGCAAGTTAATGAAATCATTTGGTTAACAGCATGACGCGGCCATGGTATCACTCTAATTATTTGTTGAAATATATGCGAACCATGGATATTCATGTTATTTGCTGAAAGGTCAATGACGTTGATTGGAAATGTTGGGAGTTAATTTTCTTACCAGTTAGTTCAGTGCTTCTAGACGGATTAGTTTGTGAAATTTGTTGGGAGTTAGTTTTCTTACCAGTTATTGCAGTTAATACGAGTCGAGATCTTTTTATTTGTCAAGATAGGAAATCTAAAATAACAGATCCATCTTTTTGTAGTATTCTAAGGAAGTCCCAATTCCTTATGTTTGTAACCTCTCCCTCCATTATTTTCTTTCTCAGTAACTCTTTATTCTGTCTCAATTCATAATTTTTCTGAGATCTAATCTTTTGCAGTGTGGAAAATGATTGCTCATTTGGTGATTCAGATGTCCAAAAGGAACCTGCCTCAAAGAAACGGTAAATAACCATTTCATATTTTTTATTGGTATAAAATTCTGGTAAAGATGATGATTAACAACATGTTTCTTGCCTCTTAATATGAACACGGCCAATGTGAATTTTTAGTATTCATAATGAGTGCATTGAAATTTGTGTGTTAAAGATGTTAAATTAAACTACCCCTGGTCCAATAGAGATGACTTTTTGTTATAACCAATATGCGCCGTCACCTCTAGCAAACATTCGGTCTCATCTTTTCATGTTCTTCACAGATGTAGAACTGAATCTTGTGCTCCGTCAAGTTCAAAAGCAAAAAGGGAGAAACAACGAAGGGATAAAATGAATGACAAGTGCGATCTCTCTCTCTCTCTCTCTCTCTCTCTCTCTCTCTCATGCACAAATCATGCACTTACACTCACTCACAGAGCTATAGTAACTGCATTGTTCGGGCTTTAGATTTATGGAATTGAGTGCTCTCTTGGAGCCTGGAAGGCCTCCCAAAACAGACAAGGCTGCTATTTTGGTTGATGCTACTCGCTTAGTGACTCATCTACGAGGTGAGGCCCAGAAGCTAAAGGACTCAAACACAGAGCTACAAGAAAAGATTAAAGAGCTGAAGGTCAGTTTGCCTGTCATTTATATACCTGTTATACCTGAAAACAAATTTTAGAAAACAGAGAACCCTTTTTTTTCGCCATCTGAGGTTCCGTTAACTTTTGTAGGCTGAAAAGAATGAGCTCCGTGATGAGAAGCATAGGTTAAAGGCAGAGAAGGAAAAGCTTGAGCAACAACTAAAGACAACAAATGTGCAACCCGCCTTTCTACCGGGTCCCACCATGCCTGCTGCATTTGCCACCCAAGCTCAGGCTGCTGCGAATAAATTTGTCCCTGTCATCAGTTATCCTGGAGTTGGCATGTGGCAGTTCATGCCTCCTGCTGCTGTAGATACTTCACAGGATCATGTGCTTCGTCCGCCTGTTGCCTAAGTTGGGCAGTCAATCCCTGTAATGGTGGAAGTGACATTCTGGTTTTCAATGCTAATTTGTTGTTAGCTACTGCCTTTAATGTATTACTTTTTGCCTACTGCTGTCTGCCTTGTGAACGATGCGAACAATGTATGGTTGTTGACGCTGAAAAATGATCACTATTAAAGTTGATATAATTTGAAATCTTTTGGTACGTCCTTATTTCTTGAGACGAATAACTGATTGCGACAAATATTTATTTTATTAAAAACTGATATTTTAGTTTAGGTGATGGTTGAGATCACAAAAGCTGTAAACGCCATGAATAATAATTTCGAATGTATTGGTATAGAAAAGTGGCCTAAACTGAGTACTAAAAGTAAAATAGTACAAAAATAAAAAAATTGAACCAACATGGCTGGGATTTATTAGCTTAAAACAAAGTAGGAGAGGTGAATGATTATTTTATACGAAGGTACAAAATGAGTGATTCTCGAATTGTACATTGTCAATAATTTTACCATATATAAATCAATTTGATCGCCATTCATGCAAGTGTATCCTCATACTCAAGAAAAGAATGATCACTAGAAGCGAGTAAAACTTGTAAATACACATCAAGTAAGAATTAAAAAATTCCGTAGGATAGAATTAGAGAGTTGTAAGGAAACTATATGATGTACATGATTACTACTACTTATTAGGTTTATGATCTCAGTACTTATTTTACACAGATCACATAGGATCAAAACCACCAGCTAAATATCCACACTTCAAATCATCAGTCAAAGTCCCTATTCTTCACTCTTCTCTACATATTCTTCCACATTCTTGGAACTTTTAGGGAACTGTCTAGCAGAATAAAAGAATAGCTTCATTCCTGGGGAAACAATACATGATGATCCACGTTAGCATCTCTTCTAAGAAAATAAAAAGAACATTCTTAGGAAATAAAATTCCACCCAAAGAGTTATTAAATGTGTAACATGGAAAAGCAATGCGTTATCTGAGCTATGATACACAGGTAGTAAAATGAACATTTTATGCAAATTTGAACGGTTTAATGTGTATCTTGGTGTCGTGTGAGCTAATTCAGCAAATGAAGACATGAGTGATAACTTAGTGTGTACATAGCACTTCACATCAAATTCATATTTCAACATACGAAGGCGTAAGTACTAATTTACAGCACACATAGCCTTTAATATGAAATTTATAGTAAATTTTCAGTTCATGTATAGCACAGGAAATTCAACCGTGAACATATATGACAGTAAAGTTCACATAACATGACAGCATTTCCAAAGATAAGCACCAAAATTGAGATAACATGTTAATTATAGTTAGTCTTGAGATATGATTTTTGAATGTATTGTTGAAAAGTAGACAATCTTTTCAAATAATATGCAAAATCGTCACATCAATGAACAATTTGCGGCTGCAAAGGCTTTGTACACAAAAAGCTCACCCAAACAAGCTTAGATGTTAGGCCAGCCTTGTGTAATGAACAATGTGTGAATCAACTAACCGCGCTATACATATTATAAAAAATGACCACAATATAATAAACAGCATCTCATGGTGAAAGTATTTATGCTGCATTATATTTACGGTAGTACTTGTAAGAAATTACCTTTTTAATCATACCCATTGCCTTCATCTCCAAATTGATTCTGCAGCTTGAGGCCAGCTATGTTACTATTTACAGAGTTAATTTGGGACTCTCCCTCAGAGTTCTCTCTAGTATGTACATTCTGAGGCCGAGTATCTGCTATTGAGCTATCATTAGTATTTACATTGGCCCTTCCGGTATTACCAGCACCACTGTGTGGCTCCGCCATAACAATGCCATCATTGGTCATCATATCATACAAGTCGGATGACTCAGATCCTTCAGACATATCAGACCTCTGGCATGACAACTGCCCATTATTACTGCTATTCGTAACAGGATTTCTGAATGACAAAGAGCATATATTAGAAATGGCCGATGATAGCTTTGTAGACATTGAAATCATACATAAGAATGGCTAGACAACAGAAATTGTAGATAAAATTTCAACCCACCTTCCGTGGAAATTAAGATTGGAAGCTTGAAGACAATCAAAAACAGGGACCAAGCCTTTTGACCTAACTTCAAGCCTGTGCACTGGAATCTTTTCAATCTGAATCTCTCCCCCACAAGCACCTTCCTCGTCTTCAATAAAATCATCAGTCAGTAGCATTGAACAAAAATTTATCTGCAAAAGATAATATGATGAGATGGAATGTCAAGAATCACTGTGTAGAAGTAAATTTGCGAAATCTTGATCAAGCACCTCTCGTTTTGCCCACAATGGATTCTGATTTTGATGCATTTGCAGCTCTGCCTCAGATATATACATATGATGTTTTTCTTCATTGGTGATCTTATCCTTACTGGGTGCACCCATGACGCCAGAACAAGCACTATTTTCCTGTCTTCCTCTTTCAGGAAATACTTTAGCACGATCCAAATTTCCATTTTCACCATATACACCAATCTCATCTTCCCTCTCCTTCCTGTTTAGTTTCTGGCAAATATCCCACTTTTGGATTGCCTTCACTACTAACCCTGCATCACCGTCCAGATCTTGCTCCCATGTGCCATTCACTCCTGGTAAAGCTGTCACACTACTTAGCACAGCAGAAGTACCCAATGCATATTGTACCATACAACCAGAAGAAGAGAAAACAAGCAGGTAATTGTTCGTCCTCATAGAATTGGCATGTTTATTAACATCATCACATCTAAAGTTGTGGAAAGAAGAAGCAATTGCCCCAGGGAGAGAGCTCATCTTCCCAGTAGCAGCTGCAGCTGCACCAGTTACAGCATTTCTCCAACCATTATTTCCATTTCTTATTCTGACAAGAGGAGAAACTGAAATTGGGGACCCAGATGCACAAATTTTTTGTTGGGATAGAAGCTGTATCCCTGCATTGGGTGGCCCACGAACAGGCTTCTTCATCCCACTGTGTTTGGTACTAAAACTAGCATCAGTGGACTGAGTGCTAACTGGACCACCCCATGGAGAAATAGCAAAAAGATGGCTTGTCCCTCTTAAAGAACTAACCATAATCCACTGGCTGTCACTGCTGAAACTTATGTCTTGTATGACCTGAGACAGCATTATAAAACAGACTGTCAGATCAATAGCATCAAGATGTTTGATAAATAAAAAGATAAGCTCTTTATTCTTACTGCAGGTGTGACACCACGTTGCAACCTGTAAAGATGAACATAAGATGGACCAGAACCAGCCCCAGAAAGTTCAGGCATTATTCGGAAAACATTAATGTTGTGGCCCTGATCTGAAGCCGTCACTAGCAGAGTGCCACTAAAATCAAAGCATAATGATGATATAGGATGTTTGTGTGCCCTAAACTGGGCAACAACATTTTTGCTGACCACATCTCTCACAATAACCTAATAAATAGACATGAAACAAAATGAAGACAACATAATTTCAAACCGAAATATGCAAAGCACATAGAAACCATCCTCTCGCTTAAAAAGTAATCAGGACAAATTCAGAAAAATTGGACTTTATTTGATGTACCACGAATACTAAGACGTCATTATCATATACCTATAGAAAATCTAACAATATTGCACCGAAATTGAGAAGAGCTATTGGGAGTACAATTACAATATGACGCTCAATAATGTGGACAGCAAGTAAAAGAATTATACATACCATGCCAACATAGTCTGCACGAGCACTCCCTGACTGAGAACTGTTACCATCAGGTAAGAGCTCAGAGTAGTACCTTGATAATTTCTTGTAACCAATGTCCCCTAGTGTAACAATACCAGCAGCAAATTGCTTGCTTGACTCTTTTGCATAATGAGCAACAATGCTTCCATTTGATGCCGGAGAGGGGAAACTTGCGGATGGGGTAAGATGTTGTGGACTCACACGCCCTGAGTTTGAGATTGCAACTGGACTTCCGCTATAAGCCAACCACCTGGGTCCCACCGCAAGGGGCCCAAAGCCTATACCACCAGATCCAGAGTCACCCGTAACAACAGGATTTGTGAGAATTGTGTACTGTCTCTCCAGAGTAGAGGCATCAAGACAGTGTATCTGTGTAAAACATATCTTATCAACATATCCGGATGAGAAATAAAGGGCAGTGAAGGATGAAACATATATACTTTGATGAAATTTAAAGCCCGGTTGAACACACCTGCGCAGATTGTAGAACAGCAACAACTCGAGAACTACACCGCACTAAATGAACAACTGATCTAAACCGTAAAAGATGTACATAGGATTGTGATCGCAATGAATAAAACCAAACTACAGTAGGCATGCAAATACCATTAACTGAATCATGGTCGTGTTGGATGGACCCATTACAAGGACCACCATAACCCTCTTGAATATTATTGTCTCCGGAAAATGATCCATCAGCACAAATTATCAGCATTGGACGACTATCAGCGAACTTGTCTCCAGAATCCTTTGATGCTATTGGGTTGGGTAACGCTTGCATAAATGAAACAGGACCATCATTCCTAGAAACAAGTTTGCGGACATTATTTGCTTCTTCAACATCCCAAACCTGGAAGCCATAACTGTAGCCAAGCAAGAGGACTTTCCTTATGATGCCTCCCTCAAGTTCTAGTTTATCAAATCCAGCCCAGCAGACCTTTAATTTATGGAAAGATATGAAGACAATAAATAATCTATGCCAAATAGATTTAGAATATGCACTTTACAAATGAAAAATATCCATATTACGAATTAGCACAACATATAGAAAGATATTTGTGGGACTTACTACTGTTCCAAGTATTATAACTATCTATAAACCATCTATATTTGCATGACTTATTAAAAGCCAAAGTGAAATAGCATGATTGGCTAGCAATGAAATATTGGGATATCATTTACATACTGCTTGTGGCCACCAGATGGTATTTTGTTCCATCATCAACAGTGTACTGTTAATCAACTGAAACAAGAACACAAATCTGAGCACTTAACTAGAGCAACAAATAACTATTATTTTCTAGATCACAAACTTCGTTCTTTCATTTTATTTAATCAACATCAATTACATATATCACTCAAGCAAAAAGTCACAATTTTTACAAACACTAAACAATATTTCTATTTATAAAGATCATTTAAATTAAAACTCTTTGTTAAAAAAATTAAAGCATGAAAGACATTATAACTTAAAGTTTAGTAAATTAATGACAATATATATTCAAATATAAGTAGATGGTTGGTCAAAATAATCAATTTCAGTGTCATGGCTAAAATAACTTACCATACTGAAAAATGCAACTTCGTTTAGCACAATAATTATGTAGAGTAGGAAGCTTTATATATATATACATATATACATATATATATATATATATATATATATATATATATATATTACTAAATGCCAGTTCGAATCTTTGGGTTATCTCAAATCCACTGGGTTCATTTTGCTTCACTTGCAGTTAGACAGATTTTGACGTGTAAACTTATACGTATTGCTCAGGTTGACAGGTCTGCTCACTTTCATTCCGGTTTCAAAACTATGATATTGTCATTATTAATTTAATTTTCTTGTTCCTACTAATGAATCCGTATGTCCTTGACATCTTCAACCGCTGCTTGTTCATCTGTTGGATTGCCTGACTGTCCTTTTCACTTTGATGATGTCATATCTTGTTTTTCCCCCCCGAAGAACAAATGATGCAATCGGCAAAAATAAATTATGATTAAATATCCTTACTTCACCAGCAAGCATTATACTCAAGTCCCTCTTCATTTTAAATTAAATCTTATTGAAATAACAAGTTGTAAACACACTTCCACCAGTCCCCCAAACTAAACCAGATAACAGAAAGGGCATATATTTTTTTTTTAATAAGAAACTGAACTTGTTATTGAAGTAATAACTACAAAATATACAACGAAATAGGGTGGATGAGACTTCCACCAAAAACCACCAACACCAGATAACAGAAAGGGCATAGAATCAACTCTCTTGTGAATTTGTACACAAAAACCGTTTAACTAAGAATATAGAGGGAATATTTGTCAAACTAATTTAACAGAAGATGCTCCTTTACTAATATAACATAATATATCTTGACTCGTGCAAAAGACAGAGAAAACATGCCGCCTTCTGGAGAAAATGTTAAATCATATCATCATCCGTTAAACCAAAACCCAGGTATCGTGAAGCTGAATCGCCACTAATGAAAATTCAACTAGTAGTCCAGGAATCTTGCTAATTTTATGCTGTTGGATTCTAAGGGAAAGCATGCAAGACTTCTAAAAATATGATGAACCATAATCAACTATGCAACCATGGCCACAAAAACAAAAATATAAAATGTAAAATATAAAATGAAACGAATGAAAGGGGGAAACTGTAATCATTTATATAATTATATCACATAAAACAAGGAAGGAAACATATTCACAGGTCCGAAAACTCTATGCCTTTGCACCAAATCAAACAACTATGTCCTTGGATTACCAGTTCCAAACTGTTGACAGAAAGCACAAATAAGAGCTCACTGTCCATTTCTCCATGACAAAATCTTCCCAGAAATGTATACGCTGTTACAACAATTTGTCTCCACCCAAAAGTTAATGGTCAAAAACAAGTTTCCATCTCAATCCCAAAAATTTTATCAACTACTTGCATATAACCAATTTGAACGCCAACTAGACATTATTATTCTTTTCCTTCTTGACAAAGTCTTTCAAACTACAACAATTCCATTCTACGATTTCATGCAGCTACTCAATTTCAGCAAATGAAGCATTCAAATATAGCTAAAAGTTTCAATCTTTTTACATCCTCCAGGTCTCACCTGATCTTGAGGGGACTCTCCATCCCTGTCCACCATAGCTGAGGCGGCAGAGGCAGCAGACTTCATGGTGGATGCCATGCTTGAGGCTCCAGATGACACAAATCTCCAGTAGCTCGAAAGAGACTTAATCGATGTCGGAATGATCCCATTGCTGGCACGACCAGCCTGGAGCATTCCTCCAGCACCAGAACCGCCACCGCCACCGCCACCGTTTTTCTGGCTATCATTCCTCATCCCAGACGCCCAACAAAGCTAAAAATCAACAAGGCGAAACAACACTTGCAGCAGTTTAACCCTTTGACCTCCCAAACTCGATAGAGATCATAACCTCAGCAAAATCACTCTTTATTATCACAATGAATAGCCCTAAAAACGATTAAGATTTCGGCTCAAAGTTGTCTTCATCTCCACCTGACAATTCTCAACTCCAAACCATCCAAAGACCATGCAACTAGCGACAAATTAAAAAACCAGTTCAATTGCACAGCCCGTCTTCGTCAGTTTCTTTCCTGTTTTTTCTTCGATATTACTTTTCCATCAATCAGACCAATAAAACACACAAAATATTGAGAGAAACCAAAGAAAAAAGAGTTAAAACCGGCAGTTCTGTAGTTTCTGACTACAAATTTAAATAATACAAAGCAACAAATTTTTCAAAAAACCTTTTTGTTGTATGTATTTTTTTTTTTTAATAGAAATGAAGCACAACCCTAACTTCAAACAAACGGTAGAATTAGAAGAATTTATACAAAGGATTGAAGAATTATACAGGATATATACAAATTGAATCAATCGAGAAATTTAAAAGATTTCCAAAACGAATTAAATTGTTAGGGTTTCGAATATTTCGATGATCTTTGAGATTGATTGATTGGTAGAGAGAGAGAGAGAGAGAGAGCAATCTGCGTATATGAGCTTATAATGACATTAAATTCTGTATGTAACGTGAGTATTCAGATTTTTAGAGAGAGAAGGAACGGGGTAGATGAAGCGATCGGATAAGTGAAGGCATGAGACTCCCGGTTTTACGTCTCTTTCTCTCTCTATGGTTAACATTTATTTATTTCATTTGTATTTTCCTTTTTTCAGTCGTTGAAAAAAAGGCAACTACTTCGCACGTCTTCCCCTAATTCAAAATAGTCAAAGGACTCGAAACAGTATTTACCGCGTTGTAAATGGTAAAATTGTTCAGTCACTCGCTCTCCAAGTTTACGATCTACACTCGCGCGTAATGAGGTGATACGTGTCCATAAGAGCCACGTGGCGACTGGATAATGAGAACGTGAGGCGTAGCGGTTGAAGGTGGTTGTGGATAATGCGGCTTGCATTTAGATGGGAATTTTGATCGGACAGTTGGGAATTGGGGAGCAGGGTAAGATAGGTGGGGGTGTGGAGCATGGGAGTTGAAATTTGCTGAATGGGGAGTTGGAATCCGATGAGAATGCACGAATATTTCTTGCGGAGGAAGCATTTTGTTGTGTTAATTTCTCGCCACTCGCGAGATGGTTTGTTCATAAATGAGAGGATACCATGAGAAATTTATTTATGTTTTAATTTTAATTTTTATATTAACGAATTTTTTTTGAAAAATCATAAAGAATATTCTCATGAATGTCTCTTGATGGTGCAAAAATTAAAAAGAAATTTGGCGATAGATTTTCATTATAGAAAAACTCCATACAATCATGATAACACAAAACAGCAAGAATGCCCGCATTGCGGATGTGGAAATGCGGTGCGTCATTTTCACTTGCCCCCACCCCCACTTTCGTAGTTTATTGCAACAATGAGTTGCAGATGTACTTCTCTGTATGTAGCTAGCTATTTTTATTTTAATTTACTGCAACTTTGGTTTTTTTTTTTATATAACTATATTTTCTTGAATTTTTTTCACTTTCATGGAACTCCTTCTAGCAGATTACCAAACCCCCCCAAAAGTTGAAAAGATCTGTTATTCTTTTCTTCATAAAACCAAAAGCCAAAAACATAAATGCTTCAATTTGCTTTCTGGTACTAGTAATCTAAAGTCCTTTTGTTCTCTTCTATCATTTTGGCTTATGGTTTCTGACCTGTCATAAACCAATCATGGGTTTTAAAGATCTCTTCTTATAGCTGGAAACAAAACATGTTTAGGATTGTCTACATCCGGAATTTGATTGTATATATAAAGTCAACATGTTATAAGATTCCCCAGTTATCCATCAGCTTTCCTTCTGCAAATAAAGTAACTCCATGAACAACCAAAGACTGAGAACTTCTTCTTCAATGGCTCTTGACCTCCGGACGAGCTCAAGAACTTGCTACCACATCCCAACGCCATATTGTTCCGTCCTCACAGCAGCAAAGAATAGTACTGCAAATAAAAATACCATTACTTATATGCTCGAAAATTATACACGATGTGTACGTCTGTACGTGTTGAACAATTAAAGCAAACTGTTTAGGAGCTTTTACCTTCCATCAAAAGACATAGCAGTCTGTCTGATTGCAGATTTTGATTGAACATGTGATAACCTAAAAAAGGCAAGTGTATACATAGCAAATGAAAAGGTGATTGAGTGATGAAAGAAGAGGAAATACCTGAAGAATTAAGTAAACAGACCTTGAAATGAGGACAGGTGGGCTGGACTGGATTTCCCAGACATATATTTTCCCTTCCCTGTTGCCTGGTAGATTTAAAACGGTAAAGATTATTTCATTGTATCTCTGCTATTTGGATCAGCTTTTATTCTATGTTCGTGTTTAACTTTTTTATACCTAAAAATTAACTTCTACGATTAAGAGATGATAAAATTTCAATCATGAATCATAAACACACATGTCACCTCACTATCCATCATTATCAAACATCAATCTTGCCATTATAATGAAAAACAGGTAAAACTTAATGCCAAGTACAATAGGGGGACTACCTATAGCGGCCGCTTTATAATGGAAATCACATGAAAACTTGATGAACCAAATGTCACATTCTGGAACAGGATATTTTTGAAGGATGTCAACAGAGCCCTGGACAAAGAGTGGACTAGTGGTAAAACTGATGGTGCACGCGAGATCGGGATTCTCAACGCTAAACATTAACTAATGAATGGAATTTAAGATCACAAAGAGACTAATCTAACCTCTCCTGGCGATTGCTCTTTCATTTTTGGTTCCCACAGTACGATTTCATTGTCAACACTCTGAAAATCAGTGAGAAAAGAGATTGCCAATTGTACAGGAAAGTAATCTGAATGATGCAGCCAATCCATCGGGAAACAATTTTAACACATGTGAGAAAAAGGTAGGAGATGATTTAACAACACAGTGAAGCAATTCACCTTAGACAGGAGGAAATCACCAATCCATCGGTTGCAGTCTACGTAGTTCGTATGCACTGATGCAATAAATGTCTGAGAAGGAAAATTAATCAGATACAACTCATCCCGGGTATTTAAGGGAATGGAGAAGATGAAGAAGAAAGAAAATTAGTACTCACTGGAAACTGAACGTATTTTGTAGGGAACTTGGAAGGAAGATCTGTCCAAGTAAACGACTTCTCTACATATGTCCAGAATTCTGTAGCAGCACAAAATGATTAAAAGAATACATGCTGAATCAATATTTCCGAAGTTAAATTGGATGATGTTAGTAACACAACCATAAAGTGCATCGTGTGACAGTTCAACCAATTTAAGGGCTTGTTCTTTGCACAACAATTTTCCATTAACTTCCATGAGCTTTTTCTCTCTCATCATTTTCAACCACTCATACAATTATTTCATATTTTTATATACATTTCTCCCAAATTTCAACCACACATCTAACATATCGTTTCGAGTAAAAAACTTCTATTGGTGTATAGAACAAGCCCTAAAGGATTAAGAAGCATTGATGGTATGATGAATTGCAGGCTAAATAATGATATTTCTTGTAACTAATAACAAATTGCACTGATAGAAGCTTAAAAATTCATGCAGGCGAGATGCAAGTCATATGCAAATGAGACAAATGAAAGAACAAAAGCAATCACATACTATAAGCAAGATGACGTGACAGACAAGTAAACCAAGTGTTTTAACAACCATCACATGCCAAATCAAATTAAGCTAAGCATGTTAATCCAATTTTCTGTAGTACACGAGACCTATAAGATATTAATATCTACTTTTTGATTGCTTTCAGAAAGACAAAACAATTAAACGTCCTATGCTCCATCTGGGTCAGATTGTAAAAAAAGAGGTCCAATTAAGATAATGACGAATGTAATCTGAACGACCACAATGTTATATATTCAGAGAACAGAAGTTCTGTAACGACCCATTTTCTTGCTTTGGGGCCTTTAAACCCCAAATTTAGAAACCCAATATGTTAAATACACCCCTGGGCTCATTTCATGATATGTTGGAGCCCAAACGTAAGTTTCAGCCCACCCTAAAACTGGATCACATGTTAAATACGGGATTAAGGATTATATCTTGATTATCTGGATATTTATTATGATTTTATAAAGATATAAAGATGATATTATTTATTGGTTATTATCACATGTGACTTTATTCAAGATAATGTTAAACCATATGAAAGAACTATGTGATTGGCTGAGTTTGAATTATGACATGTCATATGAGTTGTGATTGGGCATAATTAATCAATTAGAATTTTAATTAAAGATAGTTGAGATGGGATAAACATGCAAGATTTGATTTACCTTTATTCTAGTCCATCAAAAATCGTTTATAAACCTATCTGAACTCCATCTCCAACCCTATAAATAGACCCCTCCTCCCTTCATTATTCTCACACCAACAAAGCCATTAATACTCTCTTAAACTTTAGTTCTCTCCCTTCTGTTCTAGCTGTACAATAGAAGCTCTTGCTTTAGCAAGCCAAGGTAAGCACAACTTTATATTATGCATTTAATTCATGATATGCTATGGATTCCATATGTAAGTTATAAGTTCGGGATCGGAGTTTAGTAGCGCTACGCTAAGGATTCACGACACCCTATGAAGTCGGGTCTCCTTCGGCCTCCTATGTTAAGTTTACGATTATGTGAATTATCATCATGATATTAAGTGGTAATTACTGAGATTCAATCTCATGCTTTCGGATTATGCCATGTTTTAGGTAACTATTCGTGAGGTGGACTGGGGCTTGAGGAGCCGTGGAGGGGCCGGCTAGTTTATGCTTTAGTTCAAATTCTCGTTTTTTTTATTTAGTGTTTCCCAATAACAAACTATGTCGTTTTTGTTATTTAAGCTGTCAATTGGAATTATTTCTTTTATGAATAAACGTGGATTTTAGTATGATACGACTTTCAATCCCGGGTCCAAAAGATCAGGGTGTTACAAGTTCACCAAACAAACTCCAAAGAATTGCAACATTTGTGGTGCACATGACCAAAGAACTACAATGCAGTTGAGAACCAATTAGCCATCTTTCTGATCCAGAACCTCATTCATTATTTCAAATGCAATAAAAAAGGATAATTTTACCTTTCATTGACCAGATCTTAACAGTGTTATCCATTCCGCAGCTTGCAATACGATGCATGTCAGAAGGGTGGAAATCCTACAGAAGGAATCAACAGTGCTTAGGTGCTTAATTCTCACCACATAAGCAAGAGATAAGATGACTGGACACAAGATTATAGAAACAAATGACAAAGTGAGCATTATGTGAAAAACTAATATAATGACGTACCACACTGAGGACTTCATTTCGATGACCACCGGCACCAGCAAATATCAAAATGCATATTCCAGTGTGTACATTCCACAGCCTAACAGATTCATCCTAAAAGTAAAATAAAAAAGTTTCATTATCATGCCAAATCGATGTTTATCATTCTCTTATGTGGATGCAAAAGATAAAAGATCACTCGTCCTTGAATGTAGATAGAACGATATATGCATTCCTCTTCCCAGCACAAAGATAACATGTCCAGCAAGCCTATCACAGAAGCTAGTCACTTACTTTACTTGCCGATACCACAAGTGAAGGTTTAAGTGGCTGAGTCTTAATCTCGTTTATTGAGTCCCCATGACCGACAAAACTCTGCACGGTTACAAATAATACAAATCAAAAGGAATCAAGCACTTTTATTCACAAGATGAACTTGAAGCCATCAGATGTCTGCTGCAAACAGTCAATTCTCAGATTTCTTTCATTTTCACTTTTCCCTCTTTCGTTCCTACTTCCTTGTATGCAATGGTATATGGAACAATAATCAACAAGCACTATTTCAGACATGGAAGACCTGGTATATCTTCTCGCTGCCAGCATCAATAACACGGATAATTCCATTGAGTCCTCCGGCCACCAAGAATGGGGTCCCATCGATATTGCACGCCCAACTAACAGTATAAAAAGACTCATCTTTCTGATCAAGGAAGCATATGGAAAGACCAAAGCGCATATGAGAAATAAGAATATGCAGATATGACATGCTAAATGTTTGATGCGCTAGACAAGACAAGAAAATAGATTTCTTACATCTTCATCGATGTATGACTGCAGGACAGCTATAACACCACCCTCCAGGCATTGGTATACTGTCACCTGAAATTTATGCATAAACAACGATTTAAGTAGCAAAATTGATCTGCTATATAACAGATGTGCCAGTCTTCAAGTCCACGTAGTTTTACCCAAGGCGAGATACGTTCTTCTCCTCATTCATGAGGGATTGTATTCAACCCACATTCATTCTCTAATGCATGCAAACATATTTCAACTTCCCTTTTTTTTTTAGTCTATTTTCTCCAATCATTGCATGACATAAATTGAATGCTTCACAATGGTTCAACTGTCCCAATATCGTGATCTTTTCACTCAGTAATGGTTCTCAATCTATTCAGAAAGGCCTTTTATGGCGTTCTCTTATCTATGATATATCTTTTTCTTCCAGAATAATAACGGTCCTTCTATCCATGTCTACTAACCCTCAAAGATTTGTCCTCATCTTTCTTTGAGAACTCTGCACTAAATTCGTGAAAGATTAAGAAGGATCTTCACAGTAAACAGCTGCATGCTATGGCTGTTGCTCTGATTTCTTTTCTTTTCTTCTCTCTATTTTTTCCTTTTCCCTAAAGTTACTTTTCTTCAAAATGTAAAACATGACCTTCAGTGTTAGTATGATGAAATATAACTGTTTTTCACCAAAAAATTATCTTTGCCTGGAGCAGAACAGTAAAATAATTCTTATTTCAGAGCATTCGAGTTTAAGTAAAATATCGAAATCACATGTTAAATCCACTTCAATGTTTTAATTTGTATGTTTCATGGATCCCAAACCACCTAAACACTAGTTTTCTGCTGAAATAAAAGCATTCAGGACAAAGTGGTGCTCCTTCAAAACATTTTTTAGCAGCAGTCAAGAAAAAAACTTGAGTTTTAGCCTTCACATTGAAAAGAATATTATTCCCATGGAACCAACTCATTCATCAAGGATTTACTCCTTTAATTTCTTACTCAACTCCCTCGATCACGAGGAGTAGACAACAAATTTGCACGTGAATGAGTAATTCTCTCTCGATTCTTGTTCTCTGTTCTCCAGTACAAAACAATTCGTAAATTGAACTCCATCACTTGCATTTTCCATTTATCTTTATGTTAGGTTAGCTCGTTATGCATAATGCATGTATGAAACATGTGAAATTGGGGGGAAAACGGTACCTAAATTCTAAAGTAACCAAAAATTAGTGCAAAAAATAAGGCAAAACCTAGTAGCATACCGGAGATTATAAAAGATGTCAATTGCTTACCCTGTTACCGCCAGCGGTGGCGAAGACGTTGAAGTAACGGCAGTCGATGAAATTGAAAACAACGGCGTAAATGGGGCGTTTGCCTTCTTGAAGTCTGTTTGTGACTCTGTACTCTCTCTTCTTCGACGGCGTTAACGATCCCACGACTGGCTCGCAGCCCAACGAGATCTTTGCCATCGAGGATCAGGTTTCACTCACACCCGGAGCACTTTAGCTGGTACTCCTGCGTCGGCTTTCATGAGAGAGTCATTTACTGAGAGTTTTTAGACCTCGACTGTCTATTGTCTACTAGAGGACTAGTATACGGCTTATTGGGTGGAATGCGTGACAATGTTTGAGAAAATCTAACTTTTGGAATAGATTAATGATCGAGAAATGGTGCAGTGGTGATAAAATTATTGAAAATAAGAATTTTACGGGATTGATTCATAAGTTTTTATAGTGGAATTGCAGAGCGAATGACTTTTAACTGAGAAAACTTCATACGTCATGAACATTTATTATTTAGATGGTATAAATTTTTGTACGCATTTTTATTTGTGAAAAAAATTAGGGTTTGTTTGATCTTCAGAAGAAAAAAAAATACAAGTTAGGGTTTGTTTGAAAGAGACCATTGAATCCAATGACTGCTTTAGCAGATAAAACTCCATACATCATGAGTATTTGCATAGCTTTAATTTATTTTTTTTTTCCAAATTTTCTACATCCTTTTTTATTCGTGAATAATTAGGGTTTGTTTGATAGAGATGATTGAATTAGTGACTTATGTCCTTCAGACATCGAAAATTCCATACATCGTAATTATTTACATAGCGACATTTTTTTATTTTTGATTATTTTACATCTTTTCATTCATGAATAATTAGGCTTTGTTTGATAAAGATTATTGAATCAATGTCTTGTGCCCCTTCAACATAGAATACTCCATACCTATGTCATGATTATTATGTAGTATAATTTTTCTACACCTTATTACTCGTGAATAACTACGATTTGGTTGACACAGACAATTGAGATATTGATTTATGACCCCCTTAGCAGAGAAAACTCACCTGTTTGCATACAAATTATAATTAATACTTTTTCATATTTTTTAAAATTTAAATTTGGTCAAACAAATCACATTCACATATCTCGTATGGTTCACATGTAATATTAAATCTCCACTATTTAACTCAACTTATTCCCTCTCTTCCTACTCATTAAAATATATTAAAATGAGTATGCTAACAACCACTCTAGTTATTTATGAAGTGTAATTTTTTTTTTCACTTCACTTTTTCATTGGTGAATAATGAGGGTGAGTTTGATAAAGATTATCGAAACACTAAGAAAATTCTATACATCATGATTATTTGTGTTTGTATGTTAGCATTTCCCTTTTTCTACACTTTTTTTTTTGGTTGAATACTTAGGGTTTGTTTGTTATAGATTATTGAAACTATGATATATATATATATATATATATATACACCCTTTTAATGAAGAAAAATCCGTAATATATTTTTTCTATTTCATTTGTCTCGATCCATTTTCTCATTAATTAATTTGTGAATAATTAGAGTTCGCTTGATAGAGATGATTAAAACATAGCTTATATATGTCCTTTAGAAAACTACATGCATCATGATTATTTACGTCGTATTTTTTTCTCTACTTTGACTTTCATGAATGATTAGAATTTGTTTGATAGAGCTAACTCAAATATTAATTTTTGAATATAGATGAAAACTAAACAAAATCGATTCGTTATAATAGAAACTTTTCAATATATCCAAAAATGGTCGTAAGTATTTACTCAATATAATAATTTTCCAATTCCAATAAATTGTTTATTTTCTTTCTCATTCAGCAATTATTATATTAAAAAAAAACCACTATTAAAGTTCATAAAATAAGGATCCTTTACTCTAATTTAAATAAATCAAAATCAAAATGCAATAAAACAAAAGATCTAACAAGTATTACATGCATCTGTTCAAGTTAACATTTTTATAATTTTATTATCCCTATCTTCTTCTAACAAACTCGATTATATTTTTTCCCCAAAAAGAACTCTGGAATTTTAGTTTTAATCAAACATCCAAAACTATTATTATCATATAATAAGGTGTCACACCGTCTGCATGTATACATCTGTTGCAATCCTATTATTATTATTATTATTATTATTATTATTATTATTATTATTATTATTATTATTATTATTATTACAGATATTTTAAAAAGAATAACGTACTTCCACATTGTTGAAGCGGTAACTTTTTTTGAATAACTAGCTGTTTCACTCGTGCGTTGCACGGGAGATAAAATTTTCAACTAATAACGTTATTGATAGATGTTAACAATATTAACATAAAATCTAAAAAAATAATTAAAATAAAGAATGAATTACAACAATAAACTTAAAGAATTTAACTTGAAACAATTCTATAAAAATTTCGATAGAATTTCCCCTATATTTCATACTAATCCATCGTACAAATATGCAAGGAGCAATTCACGAAAATTCACATAACTTAATTTGCTATTCTCCATAGAATAGTAACTTAATAAGCATTTACACCCGTGCTTTTCATGTGATGATAATTCATAGCAGCAATTGTCATAATAGATTACATTTTGCTCATTGTAAGATTAATCTACGTATGTAAACCCAAAATAAAATGACATTAAATGTTATAGTTATTAAAATAACCATACTAAAATAACTCTACTAACATTTATAGAGCTCATAATTTTTTCTTTAAAATTATTTTAGATTTTATTATATGCAATTATAAATTTTGAGAGATATTAATTATTATACATCAGTATGATGTATGTTATTAATAATTAATATGTAAATAATGATTTTTAAATTTTAATTATGAAATATAATAAGTATAAAGATATATTATAAAAACAACAATGTAGTCAGTACAGTTCGATACACCCTAAATTGTTCTTGTCAGCTAGGAAACACTTATCATCGTTCCGACCCATCCTCATTTACTCTGGGCTGAACGCATATGATATAAGAATTACAAACTTCCATACCCCGTCCCCGTCCCCGCCCTCGTTAGAAAATTCTCATATGTGTCAATGCGCCATCGTGATAGTTTAATCCAAAACTTTTGTTTTGACATTTTATTTCTTCAATAAATACATTCTAAATATATTAAACACATATATTAACATATTAAGTATAAACTTACTAATTGAACATATTCGACATATTAAATATTGAATGATTTGATATAACATTTAAATTAATTTGGATAAGACAAATAAATTGAAATATATGTGATTAATACTTAAAATATACAATCTAACTGATTATATTTAAAAATAAAATAAAACATCAACAGGAAAAATTCAGTATAAAATAAATAATTAAAGCAAGTAGGATTCTTAATATTTATTTAGGAGACAGAAATTTAGATAAATATTTAATATAGTTGAAAGCCAACTAAAATATTTTAATTGAGTCTTATAATTTCAATAATTGATTGAGGTGATAGCCAATTGTTTAATAGGAATTCTTAGATTTATTCCCCAGCGAAAGCGATATATTGAACCAAAAATTATTATATAATTGTTGGTTCGAGTAGTATCAAAATAAAAAACATTAATATTTGAATACCTATTTTTGGAGCTTGCTATTTAAAAAAAAAAAAAATGGAGTGGATCCTTTGAAACACTCGTAATTATACAAAAAAATATTAGTATTTTGTCGTCAATTGTAACTCAAAAGAAATATCATAGAAAATACAAAAACATATGAGAATAAAAAATGCATATTTTCAAAAAAAAATGATACTGAAAAAGTAAATAAAGTTAATTAGGGACTAATGATCACTCGAATTACTTTACAATAAGATATAATACCCCAATTGTAAAAATAAAAAATCTTATAGGCGTTAACTTAACTTTATTTTAAAATGCATAAAAAGGTAAATTAATTTCATAAGCACATTTTTCTTTCCGGTAACAATCTAATTAATTTTAATTATTTTTCATTTTTTGAAATAATTATGTTTCCCCATTTTTAGCAATTTAATTAGTTTTGATTAATTTTCGTCTAATAAAACTATCTCAATTTTTATCCAATGAAAATATATCCAATAAAATCTGAGAAATATAATTAATTGTAATTAATTGTAGTATAATTAATTCTAATAAAATCTTGTTTTTAGCTAATTTTTTATAGAAATAATTTATTATTTCTAAATAATTAGTATTTTAACCGTAATTTTAAGAATTGTATGAATATAATTTTAAAGACATTTTACAATTAAAAGCCTGATTCGCAACTACTTTTTCAAAATTTTACCACTTTTTCCCACTTTTTTATACATTCTTTCTTTATCATAAATCAATCATACCCACATATCACATCACATCACATCACATCAATAAATCTCCACCATTCAACTCCACTCATTCTCTCTCCTCCTTTACATTAAAAACTTTTAAAAACCATTAAAAATCAACCCGAATCACCCTTTAAAAAGATATCTTGCATGTAAAAAGATGTTTTTCATTTTTTAGGAAAATCTAGCCAACCATGGAAATGTAACTAATTATAATTATTATTTATATTTTAATTAATGTTATATTTCTGATTTAGCAATATAATTAATTTTGATTAATTTTTTTCCAACGAAATTGTGTCAATTTTTGCCAATTGAAACCAAATCCAATTAAATTGTAACAATATTATAAATTTTAATTAATCATAATATAATTATTTTTAATTAATTTTTATTTTTAGATAATTATTTATGAAAAGAATTCATTATTTCTGTGATAATCGTTTTAGTATCTGCCGACTTACTTTACAATAATATGTAATACCCCAATTCTAAGAATAAAAAATCTTATAGGTGTTAAATTAACTTTATATTAAAATACATAAAAAGATAAATTAATTTCGTAAGCATATTTTTCTTTCATGTAGCAATGAAATTAATTTTAATTATTTTTCATTTTTTGAAATAAAGTTATGTTTCTATTTTTGGAAAATTAGGGAAAATCTAGTCTACAATGGAAGTCTAATTAATTTTAATCGTTATTTATTTTTTAATTAATGTCATTTTTCTGTTTCGGAAATATAATTAATTTTTATTAATTTTCGTCCAACGAAACCTTGTCAATTTTCGCCTACTAAAACCAAGTCCAATTTAATCTTAACAGTAGTATTAATTTTAATTAATTTTAATAGTATTAATTTTAATTAATTGTAATAGAATTCGTTTTAACTAATTATTATTTTTAGCTAATTATTTATGAAAGGAATTAATTATTTATAAAATAACTATTTTAATATTATCACTTTTAAGAATTGTATGAATTGAATTTTGAAGAAATCTTGTAATTTAAAAGATATATTACAATTTAAAGTTTTTTTTTCATTTTTTAGGGAAAACCCCCAGCAATTTAATGATTTCTTGCATTTTTTAAATTAATTATATTTTTTCTTTTAACAATGTAATTAATTTTTATCAATCTTTGCCCACTAAACCCATGTCTAGCTAAATATTGGCAATAGAATTTAGTGTTTTAATTAATAATAGTTTAAATAATCATAGTTAATTTTTGTATTTAATTTAATTATTTCTAAGAGATAATTAGTTCCAAAATAATTGGCTTGATAGCCATAATTTTAAGAATTATATGAATCCAATTTAAAAAATATCTTACAATTGAAAACATATCTTGGAATTTAAAAGATATAAATATATATTCAATAAATTGATCTTATACATTTATTTTAACATTTTATTTAAAAATTAAATAAATTGTAATTTTTTATCCCATCAAAATTAAATTTTAGTGAAATCACTAATTTTAATTAATTTTCATTCATTAGCTAATTATTATTTTTAAAAATAATAAATTCTTTCTAAAATTAATAAAAGGTCCAAGCTAAGTTTTTAATTTTCATGTTACATATTTATTTTAATTTTTATATAAAAATTTTATAAATTGTAATTTTTCATCACACAAAAAATTAAATTTTATAGAAATTGCTAATTTTAATTAACTTTTATTCTTTAGCTTATTATTTATAAAAATAATTGATTGTTTCTAAAATTAATTATTGAGTCCAACCTAATTTTAAAATTTTTTAGTACCCATTGGAGATTATAGTAGTGAATTTTGTATGAAACTTTAGTGCAACTCTTTGGTAAGTTTTTTTAATTTTTGTGTAAAACTTTAATGAATCGTAATTTTGTAGTGTAAAAAAATTGAATCTTAGTAGGATTGTTAATTTTAATTGTTTTTTGTTTCTTAGTTAATTATTTCCAAAAATAATTAATTATTTCTGATCTTATTTTTTAATTTTAATGTTAAACCTTTATTTGAATTTTTATGCAAAAATTTAATCAATGGTAATTTTTTATGGCATAAAAATTAAATCTTAATAAAAAGGTTAATTTTAAATAATTTTATTTTTAAATACAAAAATTATGAAAAAACAATCGAGTTAAAAATTCACCCAATTTCTAACACCCTTATATTGTTTCGACACATAAATATATTTTAATTGAAGATTTGAAAGAAAAAATAGAAAAAATTGAAATTTGTAATATTTGAAAGAAAAATATATAATACTTTTCCCAATAAACTAAATTACAACTAATAATAATGGTTTAATGAGGTAACAAATTAAATTTGTTATTTGTTATTGAAGTTTGGATGTTAAAGTGCAAAATAATGAAATAGGTTATTATATTTGAATTTTACGCAGAAAACATCAATTAAGTGTCGTAACAAATTATCAAAATTTTTAATCTTATTACATCAAGAGTCATTAATCTATATTAATATTAATTTATATTTAAGTTTGGTACTAATTTATATATTTGGGAAATTTTAATTTTTAAAAATAAAAATTTATATATTGATAAGATATCTTGTTTTAAAGTTTTCAATGTTCGAAGAAAGTAGAATCACAAATTATTATGTTTTATACGTAGAAAATAATAAAAAAAGAGCGGAAATGATAGAGAGAATATTTAGATATTATGAGATGGGGTAAAGTAGGGTAGAAATAATTAAATAAAATCTCTATACATTAATATTAATATATTAGGGAAAAAAATAAAAGAGAGTTGGATATGCATTAGGAAAGAAAAAATAAAAAGAAAGTTTATTTTCTGGAAAAACTGATTTACGACAATAAAAAATATAATAAGAAAAAAGCCTTATTTTCTATATATATAAATTATTCTATATATAGATAGAAGTTTATATTAGGCAAATTCAATAGGCGGGAAAAATTAGGAATTTTTTTGGGGGGGAAAAAGCTGTTTTTCTTTATATTATATAGATATAGATGTTCAAGTAGCAAATTTCCTCAAATAAATATCTTGTTTTTTGTGTTTGTACAAGCTCACTCCCTATTCTCTAGCGCCTTATCCTCTCTTAGTTTCATCTCCCACTTCACTTTCCATGGCTTCCACTCTCCTTCAACTTCTGCACCACCATCCAGACCCTTTTCCCCTGATAAACCCCATCTCAGTTCAAACCCCAGTAACCCCATTATCACACACAATCACTTCACCCCAAATTAAACAATTATCAATCAGAACCAAATGCTCCTCAAACTCAACGCCTGACCCTGAATTTCTAATCCCCCCACCAGGCTCTGAAACCACCATCAGCGCTGATAAATTCCCAATCGAAAAACGACGACGATCGGAAATCATACGTGACAGAAAGTCGAGAGCCGGCATTGTGAAACCCGAGCCGCCGAATTTCGAGATAGGATGGAAGAGAACTAAGCCGATTCCATTGGAGAAGCCTAAAGGGTATGTGATAATGGACTTCTTGGAGAAGCTTGTGGAGCTGATGGACAAGGAGTTTGGCTCGACTGAGCTGCTGGCTAAGGTTGGGGAGATTGTGACTGAGAGAGCCAGAGAAGAGGCTGAGGTGTTGAGAGATGAAGGGAAAGTTGAGGATAGAATGGTGACTGAGTTGTTCAGAGTTTTGAAGCTGGTGGAAATGGATTTGGCTATGGTGAAAGGTGCTGTGAAGGAGGAGACTTTGAGTGCGAGGCTTGAACAAGCTAAGGCTAGGTGTAGACAGGCAATTCTTGTAGCCAATTCCTTTTGAATCTTGTTCAAAATGATGGAAGAATAGATAGAAGAAATTAAGGGGGCTTGTTTGATAGATGTAGATCAATTGATTCTGACCATATATTACTATAGAACAAAAGGTAGTAAACATCTTATCAATTCTGCTGTCGTGCCAATAAAACACATTGCAACACTAACAAACTTGTAATAGCTAGCATGCTCACTAGCTTTTCTCGGTGTCTATCAAAACATATTGTGTATGTAGGGTGGCGATTGATCTGTTACTTATATCAGATAACAGGTGGTGTGGGTCTCACACCCCCACCCGCCATCTTTGTGCAGAGGCAATATGATACCTGAAATAAGCAAGAGGACGTACGGGTGTGGTTCTTGTTAAAATGACCCTATATATGATAGGGTTATTTTTAACAGTTTTTACACTCAACTTGTATTGATTAGCAGTTTTAGAAGAGTAACAAATGGTAACCACACATATCACTTGTATATTTATTACCTAAAACTTTGAATTGTTAAAATATAATATAAGATTATATTTGTGTTGCTTTTTAAGCACATGAATTGATGCCATAAAGATGGTAAAAATACGGAAGCTTGAATCTGAAAGTACAAAATTGTTAGCCTTTCCACATTATCACACATATATGCAGAATCTACATGATTCTCCTACATACATATATGAATGTCATTCAGAATTCAAATATATATATCTATATTTTGCCCATTAATGATCTCCTCCCCATATGGGAATGAGTTATTCTTCCCATCTGTCATGTGGCAGCAGACTGGGAAAACATATTATAAGAAATTGGACCCCATTGTTGATGTGTTCTCCCCATCTACTGACACATAACAGATGGGAAAAATATGAGGAGGAGATCATTAGTGATATTTTGTCATCCTATTTCATGAAAAACAAGGAATAAACTTTTACAATAAAGCAAGACAGACAAAACAAAACAGAGACAGTTGGAGCCGCCGGCGGGAATCACGCTCCGGCGAGCTGGATTTCAGTTTAACACCTTTTCTACTGACTTTCTCACCAGACTCGTTCAACGGAATATCAGCTCTGACGACCAAATTATGTCTCTTCGTATGCCACCAAACAATCCTGAACCTCACCTTAGTGGATAAACGCACTCTGAAAATCGACCCCGTCGAATTTGAAACATTTCTAACCGCAGCCTCCCAAGGCGGTCCACTAGCCTCCACTACCGCTTTCCGGTGAGCATTCTTGCCGTGACCTTGGCGAAATCCGGCCACCGTGTAATTCGCTATTGGAAAGCTAGTGTTTGGACCGTAGAAAAAGGTTAAACTTATGTTATCATAGTACACGCCCTTATCTTTCATCCGATTATCGAGTTTGATATCGAAGGAAATGGAGTTGTTGTTTCTTGCGGCGGTGGAATGATCGGATTTGTTGAGAGCAGGGACGTAGAAGGATTGTATTGAACAAGTGGGTTTGGAGGTACGTAGAGCTAACCAAAGGAACAGAGCAGCTAAACCGGCGGTGATGATGAACCGGAAGCATTTGCAGCAGCAGGAAACACCGGCGTCATCGTCGGTCGACATAGTGGAAAAGCTGTTTTCCGGTACTCAACGGCGGAGGATCGTTGGTTTCGTTAAATAATTGAAGTGGGAAGTTGAGAGTTTGGAGTCGGCTTCGTAGAAGAAACGGGGAAGAAGTTTGGGTGTTTTCGTGCACGGCATCAATGCCGTGGGGTCCATGAAAATGTGTTACACGGTTACACCCACGGCCAATTGGAAAACAAGAAACATAGCCATCTGAAATTTTTATCTGGAGATGCGTCGAATTTTTAGATTGATAATTACAAATACAAAATAAATTAAAAATATAGGGCGCCACACAATCTAAAATTATTAAAATTTTTTTAATATCTATTTTAAATCAAATGAATAATACATAATTACTACTTAATTATGAGAAGCTCGTGTGGATCCCACGATTTTTCTCCTCAAATTTAGGGATGTGGGTATCTCCCCTGCCTACAGTATGGGCAAGGGAGTAGGAGTGTGTACCTGTAATATTGTAATTTGTCAATATAAAAATAAATTATATAATGTAAAGTGATGAGTAATAATAATCTAAGAATATACGTACAAGTGTTTAGAAAGTGATCTATATCCATGTTAAAAATCATAAAAATAAATAATATATTGTTTCTTATAGTAAAATTTTTTGAGAACATAAAAAAAAAAAAGTTGTACCCAAATAAATATTAGATCAAGCTGGACAATTGAAAGTGGAAAATTAGATGGATTATTATTACATGAACAAAAGTACAGTCCTAGAAAACACATGAGATTAACGTGCTCGTCACATTACTCTTTCCAAACGGAGAGCAACTTTATTGCTACTCTACAAAAGAGTACAATTACTATCTACAAAAGTACGTACAAAACCCTCACTCAAAGTTGTCCGAAGAACAATACACGCATTGTGCATTTTGCGGGGGGCGAAAGAGATATCATGGGGGGCAGATCTCATGTATATCCTACATATATCAAATGAAATTTTAAAGTTTACATATAAAATTAAAGAAATTTTCAAAATATTGCGGGGTAGTCACCACCGCATTCCTTCCGTTGTGTTGTGGGATTACTTTGTGTTGCGTGATGGTTAAGTTAATTTGCTTGATGCGGTAGTGGTGGAAGAGGGGTGGATTTATAGTGTTTTTGGGCATGTGGATGGCGGGAACGTGGAGGTTGGAGGAGGTGGTAGGTGGATAACGCGGAGGCGCGGATGGTGGGATGATGTGGAGAAATTGTGGAGTTAACAGGTTGACATGCATCATGGATGCAATGTCAAAACATGCAACTTTGTTTTTCTCGGCTAAAAAATACGAGAGAGTAAATATAATATATTGTTTCTCTCTTCTCTTATATATTATTATAAGAACAAAACTATATGATGCCCATGAGTGAAGCTTGAGGTACACACAAATTAGAGTGTGGCATTTGTCACACTCTAATAGCGTGCTCTCCAAAACGGGGTTTTCAGGAGGGGTATTATGGTCTTTTCCTATTTTGTGTATTAGGGTGTGGTAAATGTGTGGTAATGATTTGTGTGTACTTTTGACTTTTTTCGATACCCATTGGGGTACACCATATCTACAGTATATGATACGGTACAGTATACTCAATGATAAATAAAGATATACATATAGAATTAATTTTCTTGGACATTGATTTTTATTTACAGATTTAATTGAGCTAACAATATAATATCACTCTATCTCTAATTTAACTTGTCTTAATTAATTTATTTCATCTAATTAAAATAGACCACTTCTATATTTTTTAGGGATGGATCATATATATATATATATATATATATGTTATAAAAGTATTGAAACAATAGAGAGAATTTAGAGAGAATGAATTCGAAGGAATTTTCAGGAATGAATTTCATTAATAATCAAGTTCTATTTATGCGAAACTTCGAATTCAAGACAATCGTAATTACATAATTTCATCAAGGGTATAATAGTCATTCACATATAATAATTACATCTTTTACCAAATTATTCCTCATAATTCATAACCACCAAATTATTCTCAATTATTCATAACACCTAATAATTATTCTTCAATTATTATTCATAACACTTCTCAACGACTATTAATACAAATGTCTTCCTGACTGCTTAGAAAAACCTAAAAAAAACTTCCAAACCGATCAAGGTGATAGCTTGGAGTGGTTATATAATGCTTCATCAAACATTGCTCCCCGATGTCTATCAAATGATATGAGTATTCACTACTAAAACCTTCACAAGAAACCCATGTGGGAAAAACTTGATCAAGGAAAGAGAGCACATAATTCGCTTGATTTCATATCTTGAGAACTGATATCTTTACTTCGTAAATGATTTCAATATCATCAATCGCTTGGATCTAAAGCATTAGCTCCATTATAACTTGATCCAATAGATACACTGATCAATTTCTCCTATCGTTTCAATATACCATGAATATGCCTCGTTAAAACCTTATTAGGAAAAAACCCAAAGGGGAAAACCCTAATGAAGGAAAAAGAGTACATTATTCATGTGAATACGCTTTAAAGTTGCCTCATTAAAAACCTTGCTAGGAAACCTAAATGGATAAAACCTCACTAGGGAAAGAGTGTAACGATATTTTATACAATTATGTCATAAGCATTTCAAAATCTTTCATACATTTGTAGGAGTATGATTATATACATTGGTTTTATACTTTCTGCTCATTTTAGAGTGCATCAATTTTCGTGACACAACTAAAAACATTCACCATGAACACATGTCTCCAAACACACAATTTAAAGCATATAAATTCATTGTAAAAACATGTAAACATATAAGTAAACCTTCATAACTAACTAACATTTAAAATATATCATTTAACATTTAATACTCACTTAATAGGTTATTTCATTCCTGTAGGGGCTTAGTTCACCCTTTAGTACTCATAAACACGGCTTAGCTCACCCGATCCTTTAATTTCCTTTTCGTACTACACAATTTCGCATCGGTAATTTAACTTTCATGAGCATGCAACATATAATGACCACCATGCTTATCTTTAAACTTGAGCACTAGTCATCATCATCTCATCATCTCATAAGTTAAGGATTTCACATTCAAAGATTTATCATCTTCAATATATCTCAATATTTTCATTATCATTGATCATATGTAGCGCTACATTTTCATACCGTGTCGACACTTTTCAATTGCATTTCTTTCCCCCATATCGACATAAACTTATCGAGATATCTCATTATCAATCCTCTTGTAGGATTACACAATATAGTTATGTCTATATACTTTTCTGTATATGCCTCCGTTATTAAGACCATCTTTTATAATTTGCTTTGATATAGATGATTGGGAAAATATCAACGCTTCAAGGCTAATCTTATCAAAGCATCGCAAATGATATATGTGGATTGTTCATAGCCTTTCATGCATCTTTTGAACTTCAAGTTCGTATTTCAATTTTTGAGGATATAACATGATGCATTTCACATATTATTTTCAACATTTAATACTCCCTCATGCTGAGAAAATTTAGAACACCAAAACTCATACAAATGGTATGATTTTAATCATATATGTTCTCATCATTCAATTAATATGGGAATTTAGACTGCTTGCATTCTATTCTCGAGTATCGGCAATTTATTTGAGGACTTTAAATAATTTGCTATATAATATCCCACTTGTATGCGATACTCAAATCCTTCGTGATTTATTCAAATCATTGGGATATATATATATTTACTAGCTTTATCATTAAATTTGGAAATCATGCTCATACCGCGAGCAAATATTTCAGAAATTTCAAATTTCAATCATAGACACATGTGACTATCTAGTGGATCCATATCATAATATCTAAGTACATGGAGGATGAGTGGCCCATACTTCTCATCCTTTATTCCGATATATTTGGGATTTATTCCTTAATATCGGCAAGTAATGATTTCATCATTTATCGAGAACAATCATCAAGAATTCTTTTTAATTCTTCACTTGAAATATTGATTTCAATAATTATTTAAACCGATGGTCAATCCAGCTTTTGCAAACGAGTATTATTGAACTTCTAGCTCAAGAAATTTATATCGATTTCACTAGATCTCGATAGTGCTCAACATGATTTATCATAGAAATAATTCACCGACATATTCCATCATCTTTGGTGACATTATTGTCTACCACTATTCAAACACGGAGTTACTGTACCATACGCATCACATCCGCCTACTGCTCAACTACGAGTTCTTAGCTCTTACGCCATATATTATTTATTTAAAATCTGAGTCTTATTTCATACTGTGATTATTCTCAGAATAAATCATCAAAATTATTGCAAAATTCATCCTAACAAGGGTCTATACATTATAATGGATCATATGCTCTCAAATCTTCGAAAATACTATCCATCACTATGATCAAAATCCTAAAAGGATTTATCGATGTAGGAAAGATTAAGGATGCTAATGAATAAGGGTATCCCACAAGATATCCGATGCTTGATTAGCCAAAGGTTCGATTATCTCGTGAGGTTTCAATCCTTCTAAATACATGCCTGGTATGGGTAAAAGTAGTTTTTCAAAGAAACGGAGAGCAAAAAGATTAGGAGGATGCTACAAGTGTGCTCGATGGACATGTGACACTCGATGTAAATCATGGGGTACTTGTCCGTAAATCGAGAAGATAAAATAGCATTCATTAAGGATGGATTGAGTAAGAGCCTTTGGATGATATTCAATGTGCTCTTGAGACACATCCTAGTGGACACGCATACAAGGTGAGCTAATGGCCTTATGGGCCAAATTCAAAGATCAACAAACGCCAGTACGCCTTGAAAACTTACTTTAGAAGATCCTGCTTTGTAAATTTAGTAGAAAAATTTAGCATAATGATTTTCCCATATTTATGTAAGAAAGCTCTGTAATAACAAAGATCAATATATTTCTTTATTTGTAAATATCGCTTTTCAATTTTAAGATATATATTATTTTTCAATCACTGACACTATACGTTTATATCACTAAAGAAAAATTTCAGATTTTTCTTTCATATTTGTCAAAAAGTAAATAAGTGCACTCAATTATTGGTTTGAAAATTTTTCTTTAAATAGAGGGATTCATATATCTATCATTCATTCGCTGAAAGAGAAAAAATAGAGGTGGAGATGGAGATGGAGATATCAAAATCATCTCATGTAAGTCAATCTTTACTCGCCAGTAAAAACTATATGTGTTCTTGGTGGCTCCAGACTAGTAGGTCATATCCACATATGCTGATACGCACAACTTGTAAGGGAGTTAGGGAAACAAAATATCAATATACTATATGGAGGGACTAATAACAAACCTATTAAGGAGTCTTACGATGGCCGCATTATGGGGATAAGAGTGTCAAGTATAATACCTTTTCATCGAATTGGAGGCAGAATCAATTGGAGTTAGAAATGTCATTAGTCCAACCGATTGATGCTACAAACACAATCCATCCATGATCGCCTGATGATATGATGAGCAATAGTGATGCTTTTATTGTTCTTCCAGCAAGTTATAACACTGGAGGAAATATTCAATATAGCCATTTGCACAAATGATTTTCATACCAAACCCATAGGTTTGTTAAATATTAATTATTTCTTCGATGGTTTGCTAGCATTTCTAGACTGGGTAGTAGAATATAAATTTATTTCTCGCTCAAATGAGAAATATACTTGTTTCGCTAATACAGCTTGATCTACTCATCAAGATTCAATCATATGTTCAAAAATCAGAAGCCGAACCCATCTGGCCACAGTATCACTTGTTGTTTAAAAAGATCCTTTGATCTTTCATTATGAACCCAATGTTCTGTGGGTGGAAGAGTTACTTAGTATTTATACTCGAGACGCATCCTCATTTATGGGTTCAATATATATTTTCTTCGTATTTCTATATTTTCGAAAGTGTTTATTGCCATATTTGGATATTCTCAATATGCTCCACTTCTACTGCTTTGTACTTCCTTCCGAGTAATAATAATATCATATTGGCTTTATTCAAATACGTATATCTAGGTGATTTTGCTTCTTCAAGAGCATTTTATTCTCATATTAATACAATCTCATATCATCGATGAGATTACTTCATATAATCACTTCATATGATATGTTCCTTTTATCAATATGGGATCTATTGAGCATTTTACTTTCATATATTTATCCAATGGTAACTTTCCAAGTACTACTTGCTCAATTTTCTCCATTAATATTCTGAAATATGAAGAATAAATTTTATTCTTATTATCTACTTCTTCAAGAGTAGGATTAGAATGTTTGATCAACTACTTCTTCTCGAGTAGATTCGCTATAACCAATCGTAGTATAACCCACCACATTGGAAATATATGCTAAATCTAAAAATGCAGAAATTTAAATTGTAGAAATTAAATTTCCTCCAATAGGTGGTCGAACCTACCTTATGGGAATTATTGTAATAAATATAAATTTACTTAATTTAAATAAAGCAAGAATTAAATCGCATAACGTTTAACTACTTCTTCAGGAGAGGATCTGCAGTAGAAGGTATTACCCATCACTTTAGCATATAAAGTGCAAAAATATATAAAACCTTCCGCTTAGTAATCGCTGAACCCATTATCAAGTAGGAGGTATTGGCAAAGAATTAAATTGCAAAGAAATAAAGTGCGAGAATTAAATATCAAATCGCTTCTCGGAGCAAATTTATTCTTTGTAACAAATACTCACATTCTACAAGAAAGACACTTATCCTTCTAATAAGATATTACATTATGTAATTAACTCTTCGGGAGTTACATTAATATTTCGATCTTTTAACTCAAATCTGGACTTCAAGCCATTTTATATAATCAATGAATTTAGAATTTCTTCATGAATATTCTATCCATTTTTCATCGTCAAAATTAGGTCGGCTTTACCCTAAGGGTAAAATTGTCCATTCCAATTGGAAAGGTAAATTGTCAAAAATATTTTATCAATGTTTTACGATTGAAAATTATCTCATTTCTACTTCAATTTATCAATATCAAAATATTCAAGGACTATTTTCAGAATTTTTCAAAAGTTAGTGTATCGATGATAAATTTTGAAAGTTTGATAATAATATATTTCAAAAACGAAGTTATTACCCTATCAATATCGGTGTCAAATCAAGCTCGTTAAATCGAGTATACGAGTGGAAAATTTGATTTTGATAATGTATGCCCCTTATATCTCGATAAAACAGATGTTATAGTTTAATATATTATATTATAAAATCATATGATTTACCTTTTTCACTTTCTCTAATTATTCCATGGATGAGATTTACTTGCAATCCATTTACGTGATCTGAAATTTTCGACCCATTCTTCCAATTTTGGGATTTCGCATATCTCCAAGTTGTGTAGAATTTGCGAATTGCGAGATAATATGAACAAAAGGGAAGTTTCAATGATGTATTTGCAAAGAGAGAGTTATTTAGGATTACTTATGATGAATTAATTCGTTATTAATAATCCAGCCGACGTACAAGATCATCTATAAGATTTAATCATAGAAAGATACTCTTTCATATTACTCACACAGACTCATCGATAACGTGTTATAAAAGTATTGAAACAATAGAGAGAATTTAGAGAGAATGAATTGAAGGAATTTTCGTGAATTTAATTTCATTAATAATCGCTCTATTTATGTTATGAAACTTCGAATTCAGACAATCGAATTACATAATTTCATCAAGTGTATAATAGTCATTCACATATAATAATTACATCTTTTACCAAATTATTCCTCATAATTCATAACCACCAAATTATTCTCAATTATTCATAACACCTAATAATTATTCTTCAATTATTATTCATAACAATATATGACTTATAAATTTTTGAATTCAATGATTGTATGTATAGTGGACCTTACTATTTAATCAAATTCTAAACACTTGAATGAAGTCAATCATGCATATTTCATGTAACAATTTCGTAAAGCATATTAATGCTCGATCTAGAAGTTATTTGAGTTTATGTGTCGAATGTCTTGAAATCAATATAGTCCATGCAATGATCACGCATTGAAATGAAAAAAAAAAAGGATAAAAAACAAAATAAATAAATAAGTAAAAACAATCGAAATCAAATTGCAATGAAATGATAATTGTCCGAACTTCTTGCGGTAAAGTAATTGGATGACACAAGGTGCACGACCCTCGATTTGTGGAGTGGTATATGATGAGTAGACATGCATCATTATGTGACTTCTAATTATGTATAACACATATCTATGATTATTTTGTGACATTTTGATTTTATTTCCTACTGTGATGAGTTGAGTTTAACTGAAAGGTGGTTTTTTAAAGGATTTCTAGATATTAATTACTATCGCGTTCCAATTCTCGAAAAATCTTCACTACACATTGCTTCAATGATTGGGTAGAGCAACGTATGATAAATTTTTTGAAGCATGGAGATGTTTTTCGAGGCTCTTTACATGACATGGATTTGATTTGGCATACATATCTGAATCCAGGGCTAATTCTATTGTGTGCAAAGAGAGACAACAGGAGACGATCATACTAAGAGCAAAACTAATATCGGAGAAAAAATATAAAGGGAAAAATAAATGGTGGAAAGTGTAAAAGATGGGTTAAATTTAGCCCGTCTTTTACATATTCCACCGTAAACAATAGGTTTTTCAACCCTTTTACCCCCAACATTATTTACCTATGTTTAGACAAGGGGGAAAAGCCAAATTTAAAGTTTTTCATCCAATATTAGTTATGCCCTAATAAGAGCATCTTCAATGCACATATTTAACCAATGTCTACATTGAAGAGACATAGAGAGGGAGAGAGACAAAAAATGAAATAAGTCGCATAATTTTCTCTATTTTTTTAAAATATCTTCCTTTATTTACCTTACATCTTCCTAACTTTCGCTTTATCACTTTTCTTATCATTTCTAAAATCGCACATCCGTTTGCACTTTTTTTATTATTATTTTATCATTATTTTTGAATTAATTTCTATATATCTTTAAATTTTCAATTGTCCCTCCTATTTTTCCTATACTTATTATTATTTATATTTCTCTTTAAATAAAATAATTATTTTTTGTTCACCTCTCTCCTCCACATTGTCCAGATTCGATACCATTGCATGATAGATGGTCTGAAAACTAGGAGGATAGTGGCTGCAAAAATGGGCCGGGCCGACGGGCACTTGGATTGGGTCCGCTCTCAGTTTAGCGAACTTTTCACGAACCGAGAGCGACTGCTATTCGGCCCGGCCCACTGTCGCAGATACTGTGAGCATATGGCCTTGTTTGATTGGGGGTTTAGTTATTCCGTGCGGTATTCCGTATAAAAATGTGTGGTTAATATTATTTTGGGAAATGTGTGTGGTTGAAAATGAGTATGAGGTATACGGAATTGCGTGCGAATTTGGTTAACACCAAATAGAACAAGGCCTATATCTTATATATACTAGCATGATCCGTCTCGAGCTCTCCCTCTCTCTGCTTGCACTTATCCGAATTAGGTTCTTCACAAAATTGGAATTTCCCAAAACCTAATTTATCAGGTAATTCTCCTCAAACCGATTTTTGGATCGCTTTTTTTCAATCGTTATGTTCTTAACATCAGATTATGTGATCCTCACGTTCTTGATTGTAAGTTCTTTTTCTTTTGTCCTTGTAAGCTTTCAAGGCTTTTGTTTATTTCGATTTAGTTCTGTAGATCGATGAGCTTTGATTTCTTGCATATGCGATTTGATTTATAGACCGATATGCTTGTTATTTGTTGCTCTGCTTTTCGATTCTCATTTTATTACGTTGGCTATTTCTTTTCTAATCCTCCCCTGCCCCCCGGTGATAAAATAATTGTCTGTTCATGTTGATAGTATAGGAAAAGTCTGGATGCGAATATTTGAATTTTCTGTTTCATCTTCTCATCTTACAGTCAGGGATTTCTTCTATCCGCTATTAAAACTGTCAAATAATAAGTGTCGTGCGTATACTGTAGTGTAGTAAATTAATAATTCATTAATTGTTATAATTTTGCAATAGTTTTAAATTTCTTCCATCGTCCTTAAGAAAATATCTATAATTAATCTTGCGCGTGTCTGTTATATATTCGTTGATTTCTCTGTCTGTATCCTAATTTCATCTGTCTCCTTCAGGTGTGAGCAAACAAATCTTCCTGAAAAAGTTGCACCCTGCTACACGCTTGTTATATCAGCCAACTTTCATGTCTGATTTAGACATCGCGACTCCTACTGCTTTTGGTAAGCTGTTCTCTTCTTTCTGTTGTTTTACAAAAATAATTCTTTTTCAGTGCCACATTTTTGTAATGTCTGAGGACATGTTCTATATATTCTGTTTTGAGGTCCTTTTTCTAAGCATTCATATAAATTTTATAATGCATTTCACAAAACAAGGAAACGTTCTGTTAAGAAAGACAAACTCAAAATGATTGTCGTTGTTGAAAATGCGCGGAAAATATGTATTGTCTTCTCTCTTCACCTTCTGAAGCAGAAAACTGAAAATAAATTTAAAACTGAAAACTAAAAATTGAATCGGAAAGAGAAAGCACATCAGTTTTAACTCTAAACTTGGATTGAGTATGATGAAGATGATTATTTCATTGGATTTTAGTGGTTCTATTCCCTTTGTGAATATTCAGAGCTCAAGAGGGAAAATCTCTTTTTCTTGCAATTGATCGTATTGGAACTTTCGTGTAAATGCACAGATCCTTTTGCTGAGGCAAATGCTGATAATTCCGGTGCTGGTTCAAAAGAATACGTTCATATTCGCGTACAGCAAAGGAATGGTCGGAAAAGCCTGACGACCGTGCAGGGCTTGAAGAAAGAGTTCAGTTATAATAAAATACTTAAGGATCTTAAGAAAGAGTTTTGCTGCAATGGTACTGTTGTCCAGGACCCTGAACTAGGCCAGGTGTGTATTGTTTCTTAACTCATGATCCCTTTTCTTCATTTTCCTTCCATTTAGTTGTGTTTCAGCATGTTAAATGTTAAATTCTCTCTCTCTCATGTTAAGGTTATTCAGCTTCAGGGTGATCAGCGGAAGAATGTTTCAACTTTTCTCGTTCAGGTGATTACTTTTGGCTGTTCAGTTACACCTTGTCATACTAAGTCTGACTTCGAATGAGTAGTAGTAGTAGTCAATTTTTAGTTAGAGAAAAGCTGAAACGAATGCAAGCTAATGTCTCTTTGTTGTAATTTGATTCCAAATCAGGCTGGAATTATGAAGAAGGAGCAGATCAAGATTCATGGTTTTTGAGCAGCAACATCAGTTTCGGGCACACTTCTTGATCATTTTCGTGCCAGGGAAAAAATGATAGGTTTATTTGCACTTTGATATAGCGCCATTGCAGACATGATATGCAAACATGGTCTTTTGGCCTAATAGCTCATCTGTGCTTTTCCAATACTGTATAATTCACTGTTTGCTTCCGAACTCTGTTGCAAGTATCCTGTGATGTTAACTTATGTCTATCATTGTTAAGTATTGGGGGATAATAATGGATATTTTCGGCTATTTGAATTTGCTGCTACTTTTGTTTCTAGGATTTGCCCAGAAACAAGTAATTACGAGTCAATGAATTATTCTAGTATGTAATTGCAAGATTAAGGTTGTTGATATGTCCTGTGTCGAATAAATAGTCCTATGGTCAAGTGAATCGATCGTTTGCTTCAAAGGCTTGAGTGATCAATGCCAGCGTAAATGTTTTGATTTGAAATTTGTAGTTTGGTGGTGCCGCCCACTTCTCCTCTCCTGTGTTCCCAAGCTTTTTGCGTCTAATGGAGCGAACGAAAAGAATCAACAACTGTGTACAAGGGCGAATCTAGGGGGGGCCGGCACGGGTGGTAGCCCCCCGGAACCAAAAAAAATTCCGAAAGTTTATATAGGAAAAAAAAAATTTATACATAATTTTAGTCGAATTAAATTTTTTTCTGTATTGCAGCCCCCCCGACTAAAAATCCTGGATTCGCCATTTGTCCTAGTATAATTTCCTTTAAAAGCTAACTGGAATGATTTATCAACGAAAACTCGGTATTTCTTAAGAGGTTTTAGATACGGATTCCATTACCCTCACTAATGAAAGGATATACAAGAAACCACAGATTAGTGGTTGAGGAACAATAAAAGTGACATCATTTTCACATTAAATAGAAAAGAAAAATGCAGAAGGAAACTAGAATGCTTATGGGCTACTTACATTGTCCGATCATGAACCTTCACCAGTCGGGCCATGGGCTGTAGACTACAAATATTCGACAAAGGATTCAAGGAGATTTTTGGCGGTGGGATGGTCCCACTCCAACGATTGCCACCATTCTCTCTCCTCTTTGAATATATGTATACTTTTGAGAGAAGAGGGAGGCGAGGGTTGTCCATCAAGAGGAGGCAGAAACAAAGGCATAGTCTTTAGGCTTTTACACAAGAACAACCCGATGTACTCTATGGAATCACAAAAAACAGTTCCTTTGCATAAGCTCTTCAATTCTGGCATACTCTGGAGAATCAAACTCTTTAAACTTGGTAGTGTGACATCATCACTACCATTTGAACTTAGGCCACCTCCATCATCGTCGTCTCCTATTATCTCCTTCATTTCTAGACATGATTCAACTTTCAACACTTGGAGGCTATGGAGGTTACCAACCAAACTCCGAGGAAGAAGTTTCTTCATTTTCCCGCAGTTCAGAATCTCCAATTTTTGAAGGCCAGAAAAAAGGTAATGAGGAAGAGGATCAGCTATTCCTCCCCTTCCTCCTCTCTTTACTAGACTGATAAGATTCGGCAAGCGAAGAAGATACAAAGTTTGAAGGCTTTGGAGTGAGGTTGAAGCAAAATGTTCTTTCTCGGATGACAATGTCACAATGTACTCTGTTTCATCCTCTTTCCGTATATGGCATTTCCTCAATTTTACAGGATTGTTCAACTGTTGAAGAATATCTGAGAAACAGCTACCCAGACCACATCCTTCAAAAAATAGTTCTTCAGTATCTTGTGGAATCGTAATTTCATCTTGCCATAATCTTTCCCCTTTCTTAAGACTGTCTTTCCCAAAAGCTACAGACTTACAAGCTAATCGTTCATAGTGGTAACATGTATCACCACGTCTTCCATCACCTATCTGAATATCATAGAAACTGAGTCGCCCATCGCTTAGCTGAGACTTGATAAACCTATTGAAATCACGCATGGTGTGAAATTTTCCTTGAAACTCTTCAAGCTTTTTCAATCTCTCAACTTCTTCTACAGGTACTGTCATACATATGGGGAGTATGAGGCGCTGAAGAAGTGTGAGTCTATCTAAAATCCCAGTCGGGATTTTTTCTATGCTTGAGTCGAACATGTCTAAGCACTTGAGATTGGTCAAGCTCTCGATGCCTCGAGGGATTTCTTTAACACTAGTTTTACTCATTTCTAGCTCTCTTAGTTCCTTGAGGTTTCCTAAAGGTGGTACAGAAAGTAGTTTAAAACAATATCTGAGCAATAATGCATTGAGTTCCTTCAAATCAGATATGGAACTTGGCAAATACTCAATGTTTGTGTGAGACAAATTGAGAACATGTAGGCCACACATTTTCTCAAAGAAAGAATCCGGAATTGACTTCAAGGGATTAAAGCATAAAAGCAAAGTCGAAAGTCTAGGGCAATCAGGTGCTACGCCACCCGAAATTTCAGCTATATTGTTCTGCATCAACGAAACCTTCTCCAAATCCTCCTTCCATTCTCGTGCCTCTGGTATACTCTTTAAACGAAGTCCAGCTTGTACCATATACCTAGGCTTGTCTCTGGTGATTCTTAAAGCCATGTCTCTGATTAGATCATGCATTTTCACGCGTTCATGTCCACGGTAACTTGTACTTCTCTCACATAAGCAAATATTCTCCAATTTGTTTAATATTGAGTGACCTTGGTCGAAGTCTGCTTGTCTACTTCTTCTTCTTTCCATCAACTCCTCTGAAATAAACCTTGCTATCAATTCGTCTCTCGGGATATGGAAGTCTTCTGGGTACAAGGAGCAATACAGAAAACAACGTTGTAATCTTGAATCTCTTAATCGGTTAAAACTACATAAGAGAATTGGTAACACCTCGTTTTCCATGTCGGCTTGTCCAACAGAAGATTCTTTCAGTTCTTCCAAAGCATCTCTCCACTCACGAATGTCAGTCACCCCTCTCAAACTTCCAGCCATGGTAACAATTGCAAGCGGCAAACCAGCACACCTTTTCACCACTTCTTTTGCTATCTCTTCCACTGATGGGGAAAGTTGTTTGCGGTAACAAAGTTTGTTCATAAATAGATTCCAAGCTGCTTCCTCAGAAAGAACTTCCACTTTTAGACACTTTTGGCTTTCCATTTTACGACAAACCTCTAATGATCGACTGATTACTATCATCTTAAATCCGTACATAGAAAGAGAGGGAGAAATTCCAATCTTTTGTAACGAAAATGAAGTCCATAGATCATCGAATATGAACACGAACTTCTTCATTGTCTCGAATGTCTTAGCCAATTTGGCTGCTCTCTTGTGCTCATCATCTTCAGCCGAAAGATCTAGATTCAATGCTTTAGCAATATCGTTTTGCAACTTATGAATGTTTAAATCTTCAGAGACAGTAAACCAAAACACATTACCATAGAACTCCATACTGTTCTGTAACTTATTATATATACATTGAGCCAGAGTTGTTTTGCCAACTCCTCCAATACCATAAATCCCAATACATGAAACCTCAGAGTTAATCAACCAAGTCCACACTTTCCCCAAATTTTCTTTAAATCCTTGATGCTCCCATTCTGGTGTTACAAATCGCTCATCTGTTGTTTCATTAGTATCCAGCACAAACCCCTCCGGAAATGAACCTCGATCGATAAGTTCAACCACTTCCTCGATCATTTTATCAGCACGTTTTGCTAAACTTATACGTGAATAAAATCTACTTTTTTCTACTTCTTGTTTCAAGCATTCAAATTCCTCTTGCTTTTTTTCTACAAGGTTGAACCAATATTGGACTACCCCTTTTCTCTTTTTCTTCGGTTGGAATTCTGCTTCTCTTAACATTGCAATCACATCAGCTTGCTGACTATTGAGCAACTCAATTTTCCTTGTAAGAATTTGCATACTTTCTTCTAGGCTGTAATAATTACTCACTACCTTCGCAGCTACGTTGAAGAACATGTCACCCATGGTTGCCTGGAGACAATAACGCCCGAAATGAAGACAAAATCTTAAATTGAAGTCAGAAGTGAACTTGAAAGTGCAGCAAGAAGAACACAATATTTCTGCATAGTCTCTTATAAATCACTGTGAGCAACTTTGCTTTAACAAGATCTGTAAAACTCTAGAAATTGTTCATACAAAAATGCTTCCAGAATTAGGGCTTAGTACTTTTCATTTCCATTCAACAATTTCGTTTTGCTTCAAATCAAATTAATCACAACTACCTGTTGAATCCTAGCTGCTAAATTTGAAATCAAGCAACAATTGTATAATTTCCTCTAAGATGCCAGAGTATTAGTGGACACCTTATCTCAGTTGGATCAAAATCATTCTTTTGTAGTTATGTGCACACAAATCAAATGAAAGTTGGTATATTAATAGTCGAGAAGAGTGATTCGCGCGAGAATACTCATCGTGAAGCTTCAATTATACATAAGCTAAAAGTCAAAAGACATAGCAGTACCTTCGAGTATTGAAACCTCAGAACGGAGCAGAAGATTCTCGGGTCGACTATGAGATGCCGTTCGGAAGTGGAGACTGAGATTGTTGATTTTGAGGGGACACTGAAAGTCAGAAAGTACGTTTAACAGAAAACTACAGATTATTATTATACAATTAGTTTTTCTAGTTTATCATTAATGAGTTTAGAAAATTATACTCAAATCAACAAATTAATCTAGGGTACGAAAATAGCTATATACTAATACTAATATGAACAAAATGCTATAATTTTCCCATTTATGTAGCGCAAAAACAACATCTTATATTAGGGGTTTCTAGTGCTCCCGTGCCATTTTCTGGCACTCCCGTTCCGATGCCAACATGCTGACACCATAAGCTGTCAATATGCCATGTGGAGCATGGGTATTGGTCAAGGTTGGTGCAGGCTCTCCTCCACTCACAGGGAGGGTGACACGTGGAAGAAATTGATACTGTAAGGTGCCATATATTGATAGGAGATTATTGACGTATTTTTTAGATAGTGGTTGAGGGTGAATTTTCAATCGTGTGAGAGAAAATTGCATTTTCGAACTCTTCGTCTTCAATTTTGGATGAAAATTGAAGTCACGAGCTATCTTCGAGATTCTTTTAGTATTGGTGCTGAGAATAAAATTTTAGATAATGTTATCTATTCACTCTTATTTACTGCGGAGTGTATCATCCATCCAATCACAATGAAGAGAATACAAAATAATTATTTCACTCCCCCTGTATCTAGTGCTATATACTCTAACCGAGAGTTTCCATGAAACATTTTCATTCAATTTTTGGGTAATTTGTTATGGGCAATGAGTTTAGTGCTTATTTACAATAACAGATATAATAAAACAGTCATTTCATCTTTTATGTGTCTTGTATGGTTTACCGTAGGTAAACAAAATCGTCATTTCCTATATTATTTCACGGAACGGTTTGGTTTGTAATTTCCATTTATAGAAAGTAGAAACAGAGGTACCTAGACACAGAGAAAACTGTAACATGTTTTTTAACTGAAAATCTATTTATTTTCCTTTCTTGTCCGCAAGAGTAGGTAAAACAAGAGGAAGAGAATATGTTTGAACTAGTCTTCCAAATTTCTGCGATTCTTATAACTCCATTTTAACTGTCTCAAACAAAGTTTTCTTTTCTGAGTTTTTACATTTCTGTCACCTCCTCCACCGCGTGATTTCACGGGGCGTTGGCTGGTGAATATTCTTTCTCAAACACCCTTCGCCGGCCTCTCTTCTTCTTCTTCTTCACAGAAAAAGAAAGAATAAAAATAAAACTCCAAGAGAACAAAAAAGCCGCTGAGATTGTTTAAAATTTTTAATTCCAAAATGTTGATGAGATCCACAAGCACAGGAATACCCTGGAGAGTGCTAATCCTATCTTGCATTGCTCTTCTTGTCTTCTCTTGTAGCATTTCAATAACCAATGCTCAAGATTACGACGACGGTGGTGATGACGCCCCAGCTGCACCACCACCGGAGCAAGGAAAATGCGATGGCATCTTTCTGACGTACAATTTTATGGGCCGAGAGAAAATCTATCCATTAGTGAAGAACACGACCGTGCAGGCGTGGTCGTTTAAGGCCATGGCCAGCGTGTTGAATGCAGGGACCTATGAGCTCAAATCGTGGATGATGTCGATCGGTTTTCATCATGATGAGTTGATTGTGTCGGCCGATGGGGCTGTGATTGTCAACGCTGAAGGGGATGATTTTCCGTACAAGACCACGAAGAACGGGACTGTATTCGCTGGATTTCCACAGACGGATTTGGAAACTGCCATTGACACTGCCGGTGATTACACTCAGATGATGGCGCAAGTCAACATTAAAGGGACGTTGTTCGGTGTGAAGCCGACTGTCACTCCAATGCCTACGTCATTAAAACTTGTCAACGATGGATATAAATGTCCGGCTGCCACAAAAAAAGGTATCTACGATTTGTTTCTCACTTGTGTTTGGAGTGGTTTTTAGGATAACAGAAACGTATAAAATGTGTGGATAATAATCAGTAATTGTTAACATAAAAGAAATACTTTAAAATGGAATTATGGAAATAGGATGTGTCTTGTGCGATATGACATTGGGTTAATGTTTCACAAAGTTTTCCAACGATGAATTTGTCATATTTTCCCCATTGCATCTTTGCACTAAAAGTATATATAAGACTCCTTCACATGGACAGTACACTGTAAAATCGATTATCTAATGTAAAATTATTTTGCAGCAAGCTACATGCATGTATGTTGTAAAAGGGATCCGAATTTCAAGATAAAGAAAGTCAAGACGAAGTTCTTGCCTCGTCAATACGGTGATCTTTCTTTTACGTACGACATTCTTCAAGCATACGAAAACAAGTACATGGCTCAGGTGACCATTGACAATAACCACCCACTCGGTCGTCTCGACCAATGGAACTTAACTTGGGAATGGATGAGAAATGAATTCATTTACAACATGAAGGGAGCCTACACTCACAGAAAAGACCCTTCAGATTGTATTTACGGTCCACAAGGGCAGTACTATCAAGATTTCGATTTCTCAACTGTAATGAATTGTCAAAAAAAACCGATCATCTCCGACTTACCTCCAGAGTTGGCAAACGATGACAAGGTCGGAAAATTGCCCTATTGTTGCAAGAATGGCACCCTTTTGCCAACTACCATGAATGAAACCAAGGCAAGAGCAATTTTCCAACTAGAAGTCTTCAAACTTCCACCTGACATGAACAGGACAGCTCTCTATCCACCCCAAAATTGGAAAATCCAAGGTTTGCTAAATCCAACTTACTCATGTGGGCCCCCCTTGCGAGTTGACCCGACCGAGTTCCCCGACCCACTCGGAATTGATGCCACGACTTCTGCTGTTGCCAGTTGGCAAGTAACTTGCAACATAACGAGCCCCAAGCCAAAACACGCGAAATGTTGTGTCTCTTTCTCAGCCTACTACGCAGAATCAGTAGTTCCCTGCAACACGTGCGCGTGCGGGTGTGATGAAGACGAGCATTGCAGTCCAAATGCCCCGGCATTGCCCTTACCCCCTGATGCTCTTTCTCGCCCCTTCGCTAACCGAACTATAAAAGCCAAAGCTTGGGCCGGAATTAAACACCACAAAGTGCCCCGAAAACTACCCTGCCCGGATAATTGCGGAGTGAGCATTAATTGGCACCTCGACACCGACTATAAATCGGGATGGACGGCTAGGATTACTCTATTCAATTGGGATGATTTCCCGTTCGTAGATTGGTTCACGGCCTTCCAATTCAAGAAAGCCTTCCCAGGGTATGAAAAGGTTTACTCTTTCAATGGGACGAAACTCACACGGCCTAAGAACACAATCTTCATGGAAGGCTTGCCCGGGTTGAACTACCTAGTCGGAGAGGTAAATGGGACCCACCCAGAACGAGACCCGAGAATCCCCGGTAAACAACAATCGGTTATCTCATTCTTGAAAAAGGACACACCCCATATCAAAGTGTCACAAGGTGATGGTTTCCCTACTAAAGTGTACTTCAATGGTGAAGAATGTGCACTTCCCAAACAACTCCCTATGAGAAGTGGGGCCGTTAGGCCGTCGTCTATGACTATGTTTCCCGCAATTTTACTCTCTGCTGTTACTTTCGTGCTGTTATCCAGTCGAGTAAACTGAGAACACCATTTCAGTATCTTCTCTCCTCTTCCAGGGTACAAGATTTGAGAAATGAAAAAACTTAATCCTTTTAAGCTTTGATAAAGAAGAAAGATATTTTGTTTGATTTTGATTTACCGATATAGTCCTTTCTCTGTTTCTTCCGAGGGTAACGAAAAATAATTAGACAGAACAACGATGTTCTTGAGAGGATAATGAAACATCATCCAACGAAACAAAAATCAGCGATGACTGGTTCATTTTATCTGATGAGCAGATGAAGGGATTGTAATATAGGACTTTGTGATTGTCTGTATGAATGATTATATTACTTCTTTTTAGCTATTATTACAAATTACCTTAATTTTTGCTGCCATCTTCAAGGAGTCTTAAACTTTAGGACCTTTTATCATATCGTCAAATTTTCTGCTGAATTTTAGTTTGATCATCCATCGCCATTGCTGAACCTGAAAGAAATTCAAATTCTTGATGACAATGAAGCAAAGTATATACACTGAGAATAAGATACTAAAGAAGAGTTGAAAAAGTGGCTATATGCTTTGTAATGGAAGACAAGAAATCCAAAAGGAAGCAAAAGCTTCACTGACACAATTTATAAAGAAAGATGCAATTTGAGCTACAAATACCCGCAGCATCCACCATTGTTGTTCACTCCATTAGCTTCATTTTTGAATCTTCCTCTGCATCTGTTTGTTCTTCAATGGCTGCAATTGTTTTAGGGTTGGATAGAAAAGCCCTTTATTTGTTAGGGCTATTTAGTATTCTTTTGTTGATTGAGGAAGTTAATGGCTATCAGTTCAATGTTGGAGGTCCTAGAGGAAGTTGGGAAGTTCCGAAAGATCCTAATTCGGCGAGCTTCAATACATGGGCCGAGTCAAACAGGTTTCAGATTGGAGACTCCCTATGTAAGACGCACCCTCCTTATTTCGCTCGCTACTTATTGATGACTCTAACAAGAAACAATCATCTCCTCATGCCATACAAAGGATGATTTTACAGTTGACGTGAGATTGTCACATTATCTAATAGAGTTAGTTGAACGTGACATTACTACATTAACTGATAAGACACAATCACGTTAACTTTAACATGAATTATCATCTAGTCATATTGTATCAGAGTAAGGACTTTTTATTGCTTTACTTCATCAGTAATGCAAACCTCACTAGCAAGGGTATGTGTAACGGTGCAAGTGACTAATACTGATTGAGAAAGAGTATTGTCGATTCATGTTTTGCGGTTTTGCAGTGTTTGTTTATCCAGGCGACAAGGATTCGGTGCTACAAGTAAAGAAGGAGGACTACACAAATTGCAACACAGCCACACCGCTCGAGAAATTCTCCGACGGCCACACGGTGTTCACGTTCAATCAATCGGGACCGCATTACTTCATAAGTGGAAATGCAGATAATTGCAAGAAAAGTGAGAAAATGGTAGTCATTGTAATGGCAGATAGAAGCAATCATTCTTCAAACTCGAAGCAAACATTGGCCCCTCCTCCTTTTGCGCCGGCTGAGGTGCCGCCATCTCCGGCACCGGCGGGTGAAGAGTCGCCTTCTCCACCTCCGGCAGCAGATATAAATCCGGCCCTAGCTCCTTCAGAGGAAGCTCATCCTCCCCCTCCGAGCAGCGCGTCTAAGATTTGCTCCATTGTTGTTGGCTTCATCGGAGCTTTTGTTGGTTTATCACTTCTAGTTTTTTGATCTTGGAATAAAATATATATATATGTAAAAGGAAACAAAGTGCTCTTTCCTTTTCTTTTCTTTTTTTTTTCCCCCTCTGTTCTTTGGTTTGTTTGTCCATAGTTTTCCCTTTGTTTACTTGATATTGGTGATATTGGTTTGATCTGATTAATAGAGTTGAGAAACAAGTTGATGGCTTTGCAAAGAGAACGATAATAAATAAATTTATTACTTTGTGTGGATATTTGTTGGGGAAAATTATACCTTGTTAGCAATGTGATTTAAAATATTTAATGAGTCAAGAAGGAATAATAGTTCAATTCGAATTAGGATTTGCAAATTTCATAAATGGACTCCAATTTCAAATATAATTTGAGGAATTTTCATGTATAAATATGGGTATGAGCCCTAATTGTAAAGTGTGTGCTACAAGGTTAAGTGATGGGATAAATTAGAGAGAGAAAACAAAGTGTTGTTCTTTTCTCGTCTAATTTTTGTGAAAAAGTTGAGAGGGTGAAGAAAATTTGTGAGAGTTTTTCTCATCAATAAAAGCATTCTTTTCCCGTGGTTGTCGGTGGTCGATCGAGCCACGTGAATTGTTGGTGTTATTGTTCTGCATTTATTTGTGTTTTTTTCGCTGCACTATTTGGGATGAGAGAAATTAAATCTATTATATTTCCCAATAATATTAATTTGATGTATTTTAGCACTTATGGACTGGTAACTGGATGAAATTGATTGTTTCTGAAATATATGGGGACTAATACAAACACTCAGAGAAGTTTTGGAGCAACAACTTGAACAAACAATCAGAAGTTAAAAGACCAAAACAGAAGGTTGAATATCAGTTGATGCTCTCGTCCGCGCACACAACGCCAATTAATACACGAATACGGATTGGCTCTGCTCCCAATGTGGAAGCCATAAGGGCCATTCCCACGCCCACATCATCAACTAAATTTTTTTTATTAATTTTTTTTTTTTGGTATTTATATTAAATCAGATGAATAATACATAATTGCGCCTGATGAGAGAGGCGACCGATAGAATCCCAAGAATTTTTTTTCCCGATTGTGGGTACCAGAGCCGGACCCTACACAAATAATACAATGCTAACTAATGCCTAAGACTCACATTATTATTGATTTTGTAACGTCGTGATCGACCTTATCTTTAATGTATATTACAGTAGTAACTATAGTGTTAGGTGTTGGCATCAATAAATTCGTGTAAGATAGAAGCTTCCAGTAAAAATACAAATCAATGCACAATAGCACGTCGAACAGAGGTTCATGGAAAAAGAGACAGCGTGGTAGGGGTGGAAACTAGATGGTTGGAAACTTTACAAGTGAAAAGGTTAGGTCGTACAATGAACTATATATTGCTCATTCGCAGAACTATCGACACTGTACACCGAATAATTCTTTTCTTTTTTTCCTTGTTAAAAGAAAAAAATGAAAAAGTAAATTATCTTTGTGGGTACTATCTGTTTGTCTATTACTCAAAAAAAAAAAAAAAGGCAAATTCTTCCATAGGGCACTTTAGAAGTCGATAATAGGTTCACCAATGGTCAAATTTCTTTCTAGTGTCCAAGGGAGGTTAAAGAGCTTGGCCATAATGAACTTGAAGATCTTGTTCACATTGATGTTGTGTGTGGCACTTGAGAAGAAAAGAGCTGCTTTCATAGCCCTTGCATATGACCTTGCCTGCATCCCCCATTTATATTTGTTAGAAAAAAACATAAATTAATCGATATAAATCATAGCATATCATAAAAATATTGTCGATTAGTAGAAAAGTCTTGATTTTGAATAAGGGCGAACACGATATTCTGCTCATCAAATACAGAAGATTGAAGATGGGCGACTGGCGTGCCATCTAGTAAGGGCATGTTCGGGTAAAGCTTTATTCTATTAGAAACTAGATTGAATAGTGGTGAAAACGGTAAAATCTGTGGCTACTAATGAATAATTATTTGATATGTACAATTATAATTGTAATTTACTTTGACTACATGATAAGAAGTGACGTTACTTGATGGCTTTTTTTTTTTTTAATAGATTACTCCAATCAGCCGAGCAATATCACGTTCTTGATTTAAGTTCCAAATGAGTGTATCCCACTTGACACATAAAGAGGTTAAATGACTATCTTGTCATTCTCTTATTAGTTACTAGAATAAATGATCGGGTATCTACATTCCTTAAAAAAAAAAAAAATTAGTGTGTTTCATTATGTGAGAAGCGATTATATATTATTCATTTGATTTAATATAGATACTAAAAAAATTTTTAGGGTGAGGGCGTGGTGTGGGTTCGGTACCCACGTGGGTATCTGAACAAAACCATAGTTACTAGAGACCCCTGTGAACTGGATCTAAGGAGGATATTTTACCTGAGTCACAATGGTCCATTGAATATCTGGTGGAAGTTGGGCAAAATCATCAAACTTTGTACCAATCAGTATAGGTACTGCACTCTGCAATTAACAATTTCAGAAATTGCAATAAGTATGCATTATTGTCCATACCAAAAAACCAGTATGGTTCACATCACATTTTAATGAATTTTATTGCATATTGTTTATTTTAATTTTCTTCTTCTTTTTATTTTTATATATATTTTTTATTTTCACAATACACCATTTGATCAAATTTTAAAATACGCCTTATATTATTGCTTGCATCCGAGGAAAAGAATTTTCATTTCATCATATCTGAACGTAAAGTGTTGAGAATGTTCCATACCTTATTCCATTTTATTGCTTCATTATACCACCCGATAATGCTGCAATAATATAATACAAAAAATAAACCCATTAATCAGATATTGATTTAAAAAATTAATAAAATATGTACATTCTCAAATAAAATAAAATTAAAATACCTATTAAGTGTACATCTACTAGTAAGATCAAACATAAACAAAATTGCAACTGCATCTTTACAAGCAATAGGAACTTGATCAGAAGAGCTTCTATCACCTGCATTGTGATTATGAAAATATTCTAATTAAATAAAAATTAAAATTTAATTAACAAAAAAAAAAAAAAAAACACATTTTGAAAGAGATTAATTCAATCATATATTTTTGCATACCTCCCACATCCCATATTCTAAAAGCAATCCTTGCACCTCGAACATGTAATATTTTGTCCATCAAATTTACTCCTTTCATCTTCATCCCTCTCTTTTCTTGTTCATCCCCTACATACTTTACCTAAAATTTCAAACCAAAGTACCAAACAAAAATTATTCAAAAAAATAAAAAATTAAACAAACCCACAATCCAAATTAAAATAAATTACCTCAACATTCTGGATAATTAAATTTTGGAAAATGCTATATGTTCACCCCTGTACTACACAGATTACACTGGACAATAGAGGAGTGAAATTACCATTTTCTCCCTAAGGCGTGTTCGTATAGCATTTTCCATTGACTTTAGAGTAGACAATATGAATCAAATTACGACTCGACTCACCATAAAACAAATTACCTTAACATTCTCGATAATTAAATTTAAAGAATGCTATATGGACACGCCCGTATACTTTGTGCGGCACTGGACACAAGAGAAGTAAATGACTATTTTGTCCCTCTGAGGAGTGTCTGTATAGCATTTTTCAATGAATTGAGAGTCGATTGAATGGATCAAATTAGGATTGAGCTCACCATAAAGCTTGTTTTTCCAATTTGGCAGTCACCCAAAAGGCTAATTTTCAAAGAAACTAAATCTGAATCATTCATATCTTCAAAGCTACTACTGCATGTGGGGTCATCTTCAAGTCTCGAAAATCCAGACTCTATAGCTTCCATGGACGCCGACGAAGAACAAGAAGAAGAATGGAAGCTTCTAGATAATCTCCTGTACCGTTGAGGCCTTCCGGTAGAACAGACGAGGATTCTATCCCAAATGAATTCGAAGAACCTTCGGAAAATTGAGAATTTGTCTGTGAATCTCCACCGGATATTGATGTGGACTATTTTCCCGCGGAGTTGTGTCATCTTCCCGGCAGCGGCGGCGGCTTCATGAATTCTTATAGAAGCCTGCTCGGCCATGGTTATATGATTTGATTGCTTCTGGTATACTCATGGTCTTGGTTGATTTGTTTTTGTGAAAATAATGAATAATCTAATCTAATGAGGTCTGCTATCGTGGGGCGGTTTTTTGACCCGTGTTGGTTGGATAAGTTCGAACCGGTCCAAATTGCCGGCTCGTTGTTTTCTCCGAAAGTGGGATATATAGGTCAATTATCATATTACCACCGTCTCATAAAAATAGGCTTATATTCCATTTTTATCTATCCCAAAATATATGTCACTTTCTATTTATTTTATTTTATATTTAATTTCTTCCATTTTCTAATTATACATTTATTTAATATACATTATTATTAGTTAGTATTATTTAATACAATGGTATATTTGAAAAAATTCACATAAAATTTATTTTTTAATAATATTAATTGTAATTTTTTAAATTATGTGAAAGTCAAATCAGGCTATCTTTGTGGGACCGAGGTAGTTAGTAACAAGTTTCTTCAATTGTTAAATATTATAGGAACGTTTCAATAGTAGCACTCGTATTTTTTATGGCATTAGTGTTGATAAATCACATGTGATTTATTATATTTTCACATAAAATTATCTGTAATTTATAAATGTTGGTGTCATAAATGGTACCATGTGATTTCATATATTTTTGCATAAAATGTTGAAACCACACCCACAAGTGGTAAATGATATATAATTTACTAGTGCCGATATTACATGATTTCCATAAATATTGCTATTTGTATAATATTTTTTTATATAAAAATAATACATTCTCAGCGCTTCCAACGCTTAACGTGATGGCTCTCCCTTACTGCCATATAGCAGCAATGTCTATTTACCCACCCCCATACACTGTATTAGTGGTAAAACTTTAACAAAATTTCAATATTGAGCATATATCCCATTCCTTTTTTTACATTATTAATTTAATTGTAACATACTATAATGTTTATTGGGATGAAATAAAATAGTTCAGAGTTTTATTTTTTTTAAAAAAAAGGACAAAATGAGAATCTAATCTGAGAGGATAAGGTAAGAATTTGTAAAGACCGTTTATGTATTGATTTCAGATTAGCATTCTCAAATTCTAGGTTAGTACTCTTAAGTCTTAATTGTCCCATATAATTAAAATAACATAATCATTAAATTAATACACCAATTGTGTACATATATTATTTTAATTAGATGAAACAATTAAGAAAATATGAATTGAAACAATATATCTAATCTTATTTGTGAAAACCAACTGTAAAAATCTCGTTACTTTTAGTAGTGAGACAATAAGATAAAATTAAAAGAGATTAAGTGAAGTAAAACCTATCAACTTCAAAGCACATGATTGTGTGCAATGTTGTTTGAAACACACACTAGAAAAAGAAATTAATTATCTCAGAGAATTATGATGCAACGTTTTTTTCCAATTTCAAAACTGAAATGTTATTGTAATTCTAGCATTTGATGTGGCGATATCCCCTACTACCACGTGACTGTTTAACCACACTTATCAGTCCCCTCCTGCTGTATTGCACCATCAAGATGTGCCACGTCAATGCTGAAACTATAAAAAAGTTTCGACACTGAGATTAAGATTAGAAAGAGGTTTGTATCACGCAAACGATCACACACGATGACCCATCTATTAGAAACTTCTAAGAAATTAAACCTAATTGTCTAATTTAATTAAAATTTTAAGCCTTTGAGCAGTTAATTAATCAATATTGGTTAAGACACTCTACCATGCTCCGTGGCATATAGTAATACGTAGATAACGGCATTTGATTGGTGGATCTAGATCAAGAAAATATCCTTTTAAGAATAAAGAAAAAGCTGCAAACATTATCAGCATGACACATAATAAAATTCTCATCCTTTACAAAACGCATTTCCCTATTTAAAATAGGCATCTTGCCTCACTTTTTCCCTGCCAAACGGCCCAAAATAAGATATTCAAGTCTAAAGTCCAATCAAAAGATATATTCTTTCATAGTTTTTATAAACGTGTAAATTAATTTAATATGGGTGAATTTGAGAAGAGAAATTAAAAAAAAAGGAAAAGTGGCATATAATTAATCAATTTTAAGTATTCTTTTTGTTTTGCTTTTTTAATCCTATAAGTTATATTTTACCATATTTACATTGATTTTTCTATCATACTATTAGATTTTGTATTAAACCATGCTTGAAATTTTTTATTTTTTTCAATCAATTCTGTTTAAAACACTTGTGTAAAATGAATGATTAAGTCGATTGAAGAAGAGTTAGATTGGAAAGACAAAAACTTTTAATTCTTAATTGGCATAATATTTTGTCTATTAATTTTATTTTCTTTATTCTTTTTGACGTCTTATAGTTTTATAATATAACGTATTTGAACAGATTTACTTTTGATTTTGAACAATTTTTATAATCGATTATCGAATTTAGGGCCCTTGGGAGTTGGGTGATGGTCCAAGTAAAGGCACCTACACCTAACTAATTTGCAAATTATTTGGTAGGACCTATGGTCATGGAGTTGGGTGAGAATTTTTTAAAAACTTGAAAACATGCACCAAACTCAATATCTCATGAATTGTTTATGCTAAATAAAAGGGCTAGCTAGTTTCATCTCTTTAGTATGCAAAATGAAAATAGTTTTAAGGTTAACTTAAGATATGCATGAAAAGCTTTAAATAAGTAGCGTTAGGTATATGGTGATTAGTTTTTCAATGTCTTTTTATGGTGTGTAAACACGTGTAGGCACATCTAAAGAATACTAGACATTAGAAAATATCTCAAATCATAGAAGCGGCAAGATGTGTATTGAACTGTATTGGTTGATGGCTACCTATCAAGAAAAAGACCTTGGAACCTAAAATTTTGATCGTCGATGTCCTTTGCTTTTTGTTTTTGTCGTTTAAGGGTAGCCTACATATCAAATTGAGAATTTCTAGTCCCTCTTGTATTTCATATTCATTGCTTTTAAATATCAGTCATTTAGACATAAGATTTCACATTAATTAAATTTTATGGTTCTACATAACTTTTTTCATATATAATAAAAAAAATTATAATAAAGAACTGTCTTTCAAGCAGTTGTTTAATTTGTCTTATTATTACTTGTTATAATTCAAATATTTCCCTTCATCTTGATCTTGAGTTTGAATTTGGAGCAAGTTTCAAATTATATGGCAATTGTTCGGAATGTATAGTGTAACCTACTGATTTATTAAAGAAGAAAAGAATAAAAAATAAAAAAGGGAGAAAGAAATAAACGGGGAAGGTAAACTTTGCCATATTTGATCTTCAAAATGATGAAAATTGATTAAATAAAATAATATTTGAATTGAGAAAAAATTTTCAATTCTGATTTGACCTTCTAGTTGACGAAGAGTTAATCCGGATTTAATCTCTTTGATGAATAGTCCTTGTCAGAGAAGATCAATTTGGATTTAAACTCCGACAACTAATTGTGAGTTATCAATGACGGTGGAAGTTGTTCACGTCTATAAATAGGGGACTTGTGCAATGCAAACAAATCCAATTCAATCTAAGAGAAAGAGGCATCCTAATAATTAGAGCGCAAATCTCAAGTTAGAGAAAAAGAATAGAGAGAAAGATATAGTCTCTTGAGAGCGTCAATGATTTCCTATCAACATATGACACCTTACAATACCAACGTCTTCCATGTTTCACCCTCTCCCTGAATGGAGGGGCCCGCATCAATTTTGACCAATACCCATGCTCCACATGGCATATTGACACCTTACGATGCTTACATATTGACATTAGAACGAGAGCGTTCTTTAGAGTATGATTTATGTTGTAGAATATGTTTATTCTATTATTTTATATACTTGTTAACAAGAGTTTTTTTTTTTTTTTTTTTGGGGAGTGTTCTCCGTAAATAACTTGTTTGCGTCAATGAAATTGTAAAGTTTATTGAGAGTTGGGTGCATTAGGGATTCGGTGAGAGAAAAAATTATTGAGAATGTGGTTGTAACAATTTTCCATATGGTGAAATTTTCTTCTAGTTGTTGTTTAACAACGGCCGTAGTTTTTCTTTGATTTGAAGTTTTTTTCCACGGAAATCCTTGTGTTACTATTCTTTCATATTATTTCTGCATTCATTCTACAAATTCTACAAAAGAGGAAGATCTTGGGATTAATTCAAAATCCAATTCAAGTTGATGTTTTCCCAACACTAGGACCTCTAGGCAACCGCCTAGGGCATGGATGGATCTAGGGGGCTCGCATGGTGTTGTAGCTCTCCCGACCCAAAAAACAAAAAAATAAAGAAATCCAAGTTTGATATAGAAAAAATAAATTTTTTATCCATAATTTTAGTCGAATTACATTTTTATTTTATTTTTTATTACAGCTCCACTTGGCTTGAGCCCCCAACATGTCCGTGCCAGCTCTGGAGAAGCCTGTCAAAATCTAGCAGAACCACTGCTGATGTTGAAAGGCAACTTGTTCAATCTCTTTCACAATTGCTTGATGAACCCCTTCCACTTGAACAAATCAAGTATTTTCTTTTAGAAGTCGACAATACGTTAGTTGATGATTTTAATAGAAAGTTTAAAGAGTAATCTTGTCATTACAAACAAATACTTGGTAGAAATTTTGTCAAAAATCATCTATTTGAATGAATGATACCTATTTTTTAAAGGCTGGGAACCATCGTCTAGAAAAGAAGAAATTACTGTGTCAACATAGCATTATGCAAAATCAATTAGTTGAATTTTTCTGTCTGAGGCAATATGAAAGACTCGCAAATACAAGCTGAGGCACAATACAATGGCAAAACATGTTATTCACTAAATAGTACATATTACTAGGAGGAGCAAACTACATTATGCCTTTTGAACTGAAAACCCAAGAATGAAGTCCTTAATTTCATCAGTAGCTGCCTTATCGACGGCAGTTTTGCCGTCTGAATCTTTGACGGTGTAATCAGCTCCGGCTCTAAGCAACTCTTCAATCTTTGGCTTGTCGCCCTCTGAGGAAGCCATCATCAGTAAGATATCGACCGGGTGGATGTTTTGGTTCAAAAGAGCCTCCATCTTGTCATATGTACCCTCCACAGCTAACATGCCCATGTAATTGAAGTACTGTTTAAGAAAGATGTTGTCATCAAACTTCATAACTCCTCGTGTAAAATTACTATTGCTAGATTCATCCAACAGCTAAAAGTAGAAAGATGAATAAAGATGAATGAAAGTTATAGAGCAACCAGCAAAATAGCGTATGTGATCTCCTACCAGCTAGTTGGCACCTTACGTTGCCAGCTTTTCCACATGTCACCCTCTCCCTGAATGGAAGGGGACCCGCACCCATGTCGAACCAATACCCACTCTCCACATGGCATGTTGGCACCGTAACATGTTGGCAACGTGTTGGCATTGGAATAGGAGCGAGCAAAATAGTTGGGCCATAAGCATTTCTTGTGGAGCGAACACGTCTCAGCTTTCAATTACAATAGGTGTAGTTTCTTGTAATGCATAGCTCAGATTTTAACTGCAACTCTTAATCAAGTAAACTACCACGGTAAAATGTTATCAGCATACACATCACTCTGTTTCCAACTTTGCCTCATCACCAAGCAAATCAAAATATGTTTGCTAATGCAAGCAAACTTTTCGCTGTATCTTTTATGATTTCACTCCTTATCCATTTCAAGCTACCATCAAACAGCAATACATGCCTTAATTTCACTGATACTGGTGGTTAGTCGTGATTCAATTCGAGTTTTTGCTCGTCCCACATTGGAAGTATGAGATTTAGACGTGTGATTTATATCTGATTGGCCACTCCCTAGTCTCTCTTTAACAACTAACTTAAACTTTTGAGGGTGAAATACTAAAAAGAGAGCTTAATTTATTGCACAACCTCAAAATCTTGATAAAGGCAATGTTAATATTACTTCACATGTATCAACTTAAATCTCTCCTCAACCTGTCCAAATCCAAATTGTGAAAACTTATAATCCAATATTGCAATTTTCAACCCCAATCTACTCAAAAAGTATGTAAATTGTAATAAACAGGCCATAAAACAACCCCTTTATGATTTCAAAATTTATTGTTACAAAGAATTGGAGAAGAGATATACCTGTTCGACATCGTCGCGGTCGAAATCATCGCGGCTTTGGCTGCCGTAAATTCCAGCACCTTTAGCGTCGACGCCATTTTTGCCAAACTTGAACCAGCATGTGATCTTTAAACCTGAATTTGGGCCACGTCTTATAGTGGGTCTGTGCGATACTAGAGCTTTAGTTCTAGGGTTACCCAGAAACTTAGAATTGAGGTTGGAGAAAGATGGAGCAGACCTAGAAGAAGAGGAAGAAGATGAATTGATGGGTCTTAGTGAGCAGAGAGTTAGCTGGAGAGTACTTGCGGCCATTTTTCAGTTAGGCGCAGTGGATCAAAGATGGAGCCTTATCATTGGTGAGGAGCGTATATGATTTAGAGAGTGGAGTTATATTAGTTTTCTGGACGCATATTAAACAACAAATCAGAGTGGCGCAGCGGAAGCGTGGTGGGCCCATAACCCACAGGTCCCAGGATCGAAACCTGGCTCTGATAAGCGAGAGCTTCTCTTTCCACTCAATTTTTTGGTTAAAATGTAAGATTACTCTTTTGGCTAGTGGCTAGTCCTTTTTTGCCCTTGAATAAATGTAGATTAAGCATTAACAATTGAGAGACTTGAAGATCGTGTTCCTCCCCCTTAAATGAGAGAGACCATATCATTTTTTATTGGTCGCTTTTTTCATTGAATTAAATTAATTAAATATTTTAATGAGATAATGAAAAATACATTTTTATATCAATTTTTTTCTCGATAAGTTAATCAAAAGGGTCCTTGTTGAGCTCACTCGTTCTTTTTCTTGATTTGATTTTTGTTTCCTTGATTATAGCATTTCTATTAGAGGAGAAAAAAATTTTATTTTTTCTTTTAATAAATTGATGAATTATTATGGTTTTCTAAACGCTTTAATTTTTCAAGGAAAAAAATGAAAAAATAGAAAAAATATTGTTGATAAGGAATTTTTTTTTATATAGAAAAGAAGCCAATCAAACACAATTACACAAACAAACAATTGAACACGTAAACTATTTCAAGGATGAATGCTGAAAGGCATTTGACTGAATGCAGATGAGTTCAGTCACCACATAACCACACAATGCTTTCTATTCTCTATTTTAGGAAAAAAAATTCAAGTATTCCACTACTTAGCATTCAGTACTTAGGACAGCCAAATATTAACCAAGTATTCATAAAATATTATAATTAATTAAATAATGAATCTCCTATATAAGTAGTGAGAATTTATACAAAAGCTCAAGTGACATGATAACCTACTCATAGGGGCAATATTTGTGTCGCTGGTGCTCTCCTACACTAGTGTGTTAGTGTGTAGGAGAGTGTCTTGCACACTCCATGACACCGGGCGCCACGTCATCAATTTTTTATTTTTTTTATTTTTTTGAAATCTACAATAAGTAAGATAAGTAATACATGCTTTTTGATGGTGGGAGAGGCTCGTATGGCGCAATTTTTGAAGGGAGTGTGTGACCTCTTCTGTGGCTAGTGTGTAATTTCTTACATAGTAGTGTGTAAGAAGAGTAAAACCGATATTTCATATTTGTGTAGGTGGAGTAGGCTCATTGGAGGTATTATTTAAATTTTTTTTTTCATGTTATAATAATTAGAATATTAGACAACGTTTTCAAATAATTTAGAGAAACCAAACTTTTTTAAACGATGGCGTATAGTGTCCGGGGTTCCACATTTTATGTCCACGAGTTCGACCAAGCCACTCCCCTTCTCGACCGGCTTTGGCCGTATAGGCGCTCGATCCACCAACTCATCACCATCGTCGAGGGTTGGAATCCGACGAGTATTTCCGCTGTGCTTCTTTTTCCTTGCAACTTGTGTGGCCTTAGGACCTTTGCCAGTAGAGGAAGGTAATGATGAATAATCATTTCCAGACGAAGATGACGATGGAGATGAAGATTTGCCGGATTCTAATTCCCGAGACATGAGGGCGCTAATTTTTCCGGTGGCGCCGACTTTGATGGACCCTCCACCACACTTGATGGCTTCTAATGACGGGATCATTGCTTTTTCCACAAGGTCATTCGAGTTCCACTCTGAGATAAACAACAAAGATCAAAATCCAATAACAAAAAATTTAAAATCATAAAGATATGAGAAGATAATTGACAAAGTCAAGCCTGAGTCTTGAAAGAGAAGATGGTTCGAGGAGTGTATATTGTTAAAATTTTGAAGTTGTAAAGGAAGATGAATAAGGACATGAGCATGGATTTCATTTTCCAAGTTGTCAATTATTTTGGCCACTTTTGGGCTGTATAATTTGTGTAGTGTATTATAGATTTGGACATTATAGCCATATCCATGTGGGTGCGTGCTCACATAAGGGTCCCAGATTTTTTTTTATATATTTTTTGTTTGTTTATATTTATTTTTGTGCATTTTTTATGGAAATAACGTCCTCCAACTGCCGTCTGCAACTCTTCTCTCTCTCTCTCTAATTGAAAATGAAGGCTAGTTCAATACACAATAATGTGCATTTACTTGAACGGCTTGTTAGATGTGTGGTTAAAAATTAGAAAAATATATTAAAAATATAAAATAATTATATAAATGATTGAAAATCATGAGAGAGAAAAAATTAATAAACATTTATTATGTATAGAACAAGCCCAAAATGTACTCGATTAAATCGTATTATCAAAAACAACAAGAAAACAAACACTGCCGAATTCATTATGTTGGTGTAATACACTAAGGGTGTGTTTGATTCCACACTTTTTTTCCCGGAAAACTCATTTTCCAGCTTTTTTTTTCCACTTTAGGCCGTTTGATTACACTTTTTTGCCTGTAAAAGGTTTTCCAACTTTTTCTCGATTTCCGTTCTTTTCCTTATTTTGAAGGAAAACGTTTTCCTTGGGGGGGAGGTGGTTTTTATTTTCCGAAAAAAGTTTGGCCTTTTTTTCTTTTTTTTAATGGACAATTTACTTTAACCATAAAAATAAGAAAAATGATTAAATTTCATAAAAAAAATACAAAAATAAAGAAAATAACATCATTTTCCAACTTTCAAATTAATCCAATCAAACACCTACAACTACTATTTTCCCGGAATTCATTTACCCGGAAAACGTTTTCCTTTAAACTATTTTCCGGGTTTGCAATCAAACACACCCTAACATGTGTGCATCTCTTCATCAATTCACTTTTTTTCTTGAAAACTCTTAAGTCACACGTAGATTTTTTATTACAAAATAAAATCTCAAAAACCTCTCTAACCCAAGTCTACTTGAGGCGACCATCGAGTCGAATAACTATTTTAACCAACCCAAAAACCTAGCAAGTAGCAATATCAAACTTCCACTTACATTTTTATTTTTTATTTTTGAAAGAAAAGAAGTTCCATTGATTTATACGAGATGAATAAAGATCAAGTTCATCAGTTAGAAGTGATGAAAAGAATTTTGACAAACAATCAAATCAAAGACAATCTTGAAACAAATTCACAGCCAAACATGCAAGACTATGGATAGCAACATTACTATTTTAGTATTTCTACTAATACGAGTACAATGATGACAATCCGTTTGCACCATTTTGAGTTTTGACTAGTGACCAGAGCTGATCCTAGACGTAAGTAGTTTAAGCAGCCGTTTAGAACCCCCAAAATAGGCTTCAAAATTTGTAAGTCTATATGGGCATGGTGTTTTTATTTCAATAAAAGTAAAATTTTTAATTATTCAGTTAGAAAGAGTCTAATTCTAATCACTTGATATTTTATATTATCATTATTATAATTTTGAAAGTCTTTATTTAGTAAAAGTTGTTATTTAAAATTAATATATGTAGTTTTTTTGTTAAATATTTTTTAAGGGTTCCGGGCAAAATTTCATTTAAGGGACCCCAAATCTCAATACCGGCTCTGCTAATGACTAACTATCCTAATTGCTTGTTATTAATCAGATCTTAATTCATTAATTAATTTTCAAATATTTATTTATTTATTTTTCAAAAAATCCGAAAGGCGAAACCTGTGAAGCCGATCGTATTCACCTTCACAGATCTCTCTTCCCTTTCTACCAAATCTGAGCTCCCATTTTGCTTTCATCGTTGAATGACCAGTAATCTCCATTCTTAATTCTCACTCTTCCTCCCCAACCCCACCCACCCACCATCCACTTCAGTAACACCTCACATTGCTCATTTCAAATCTCTCTCTGTGAATTCAAAAATCTTTAAACTTTCCGCATTGTGACGTTGTGTAGTTGATTGGTTATCAAGATCTCAAAATGAGTTCTCAAAGATCTTCAAAACCCATAAAACCCCCAAACCAATCAACACCGTTGAGGCCATCTTCCACCTTATCCTCGTCATCTTTATCCTCCCATTTAGCAATGGTTGAATTGAAGCAGAGAATCATAAACTCTCTGTCCAAACTTTCCGACCGCGACACCCACCAGATCGCCGTCGAGGACCTGGAGAAGATTATAAACTCACTGTCAAACGATGGCGTTCCGATGCTTCTCAACTGCCTCTACGACGCCGGCAATGATTCCAAACCCGCCGTGAAGAAGGAGAGCCTCCGGCTCCTCGCCGCCCTCTGCGCCGCCCATTCAGATCCTTGCTTCACCCACTTGACCAAAATAATTGCCCACATTGTGAAGAAGCTCAAGGACTCAGATTCACAGGTTAGGGAAGCTTGCCGTGAGGCAATTGGCTCGTTAGCGGCTCTGTACTTTAAGGGTGGCAATGGAGCTGATGGGGTGGTTTCGTTGTTTGTGAAGCCGTTGTTTGAGGTTATGAATGAGAACAACAAGACTGCGCAAGGTGGAGCGGCAATGTGCATTGCTAAGATGATTGAATGTGCCTCACACCCGCCATTGATGGCTTTTCCGAAGCTCTGCCCTAGGGTTTGCAAGTACTTGAATAGCCCCAATTTCATGGCAAAGGCTTCGTTATTGCCCGTTGTATCCAGATTGTCCCAGGTACTTGCTGTATATTTTGTGGATTGGTATTGGATCACACTTCACATTTGATGAATTAATTGGCATTTTGTAAATTGTTTGGTGATGCCCTAATGGAGGACAAAGAAAAGTTTAGTGTCGACTCATTGTACTAATGAACTTGATACAATCGTCTTAAAAAGCTTCCCTGAACTCCGTGGTTGAGCTAAGGTTATATAAGATTGAGTTAATAACTAATAGGGGCCAAATAAACTAGATCAGCCGTTGAGGTTTACAATGAAAGATAGCATAGGAAGTGTTAGAGGACTTTCAAATGGTAAGGGTGCGTTCACATTTTTCAGTATAAAGTCAACATATTCGTGCTTGTTAGTAGATCAGTTGATGGCTGTATGATTGGATATCACCATTGAGGTTTACAATGAAAGATAGCATAGGAAGTCTTAGAGGACTTCCAAATGGAAAAGGTGTGTTCACATTTTTCAGTATAAAGTCAACATATTCGGGTTTGTTAGTAAATCAGTAGATGACTATATATATGATTGGATATCAATTTACAAATATCAAACCACAAGCATATCTCGAGTTTTTCTTGCTTGGGTTTAAATTCATCAAAATGATTTCTGGTCGTATTTCATGTTTTGTTAGTTATAATGTATAGTTTGCAGCAGAATTGTGTTCTCATATAACAACAATATCAGGTGGAACTAAGAATTTGTACATTTTATTTACAGTGCCAATCTGAGTCTGTATATTATTTGCAGGTTGGCGCAATAGCGCCACAAAATTTGGAAACCTTATTGCAGAGCATTCAAGAGTGCCTTGGCAGTTCAGATTGGGCTACTCGGAAAGCTGCAGCCGAGACATTAATTTCTTTGGCACTTCACTCAAGCAACTTGGTTGCAGACAAAGCTGCTCCCACGATGAATGTGCTTGAAGCTTGCCGGTTTGACAAGGCATGCACAACTTCCAAAATCAACTCCTCCATACAAAACTATTTAACTCCTACTTTTTCTATATATATGATGCCTAGTGTTACACAGTTTTTTAATGCATCAGAGAGATAGACACGAACTATCATGCTCTTTTGTTTCTTTTTCTCAGTTTGTTTGGTTGAATTTTTCGAAGAAAGAGTTGCCAATCTGTGGCCATTTGTACTTTTTTCAATCTAAAAACTAACTTTTTTACTACCTAGTCAAAGTCAAACTCCGATATTAACCACACGTCTCAAATTACTAATCGTCATTACCGAGACATCTCATGGTCCCATAACTATTCAATCTAAGAAGTTAGTTTTTAGCAAAATAACAGCTACTCGAACACAAACTTAGCTTTGATTTGCCTACAGAATAGTTAGGTTGCTCGTACTCGTTCTTGTTTGACAAATGATAGTTACCTCTACTATCATACCATAAGTTTTAAAATAGAAGTCCTCTATTTTTCCAACAGTCGTCTGTGTTTAGATACTGCAGATGGTTCCTGGGAAAAATGTCCTGCACTTTCCTACCCCTGTTTACATTCTTGATGATGAATAGAAAATTTCTCTACTATCATGTTCGACCACTCTATCTAAACTTTAGCTGATTGAAAGGAAACTACACTATATATAAACTTGTCTTCAATAGAACTGTCAGAAATTGCTGGTTGAACAATCTTTTTGTAATCAATGGGAAAAGTTATAGTCACAGTATTACTTTGTCTGAGTTACTTGTCATCCAAAATATTGACGTCCATCGTTAATAATATATCATTCCACTTAGAATTAATCTTATGATATGTGGATAGTCATTTTAGGTTAAATCCAGTTTGTTTACATATCATGTTAAAAGTCACTCAAAAAAACTCAATACTATTCACTTGTTTTACAGATAAAACCTGTTAGAGACAGTATGACAGAGGCTTTGCAGCTTTGGAAGAAAATTGCAGGTAAAGGGGACGGATCTTCAGATGATCAAATAGCTTCATCTCATGGTAGGAATGGGATCAAATATTCTTCATTTGAATTTCTTTAACTTAGAAATGTTATATCCCTCTCATACGCCCATCGATCCTTCAGATGGCAAGGTTTGTGAATCAGCTGAACGTCTTGAGAAGAATGATCTTCCAAGCCCCGGCGAGAAGAGAGGTGAAGTATCAAGAAAGGACTCATCGAATGGATCTTCACCTACTAATTCTACTTCAAAAGATAAGGTCAATAATGTCTCAGACAAGGCAGTTGGGATACTTAAGAAGAAGCCACCAGCATTAACTGACAAATTGAACCCTGAGTTCTTCCAGAAACTGGAAAAGAGAGGTTCCGATGATTTGCCTGTAGAAGTGATTGTCCCTCGTCGATGTCTTAATCCTTCAGATGAGCCAAATGAGGAAGATTCAGAAGCAAATGATATGAACTCAAAGGGCGCAACAGGGAATATCCAGCCAGATGATGACCACTTTAAGATAAATTACAAGAACGTGGAAAGAGGAGCTTCTGGTTCAATCGTTAGGGAAAGGCATGGAGGTGATAGAGGTGATGTAAATCAGAGGGAGTATGGGATTAATGCAGATTTTCCGAAAAATCCTAATCAATCTGAAGGGTTTATAAATAATAAAGGAAATTGGATGACTATTCAGAGGCAATTGTTACAGTTAGAGAGGCAACAATCCCTTCTCATGAACATGCTGCAAGTATGATTAGTTTGTTTACACTATTAGAGCTTGTTTGGCACAAATTTTTCAAAACCCAATTTTCTCTAATATCATTTTCAACCACCCATTGATCTGAACTCATTTTCATATTCTTTGAAACGTTTCTTTACTTATCAAGAATCTCTCCCAACCACACTTACAATGAGACCTGTCAGTTATTTCTGCATAACTTTTGTCTTGTATTTCAGGATTTTATGGGAGGGTCTCATGATAACATGATTACACTAGAAAACAGAGTACGTGGTCTCGAGAGGGTTGTTGAAGGCATGGCTCGAGATTTGTCAATGTCAGGTAGACGAGCTGGTGGCATTACGTCTGGATTCGACGGTTCATCCAATAGGCATATAGGGAAGTATAATGGCTTCTCAGATTATTCTAGCTCTAAGTTAGGAACTCCCTTTAGTGAAAGATATGCAGCATTCGATGGTGTTAGAGGGAGGGGCCCATCTTGGAGATCTGATCCACCCGATGCTCCATACTTCCATGCCTATGGTAAAAACGGGCAAAGGAGATTGGCAGAGAAAGCTGAAAACGAGGCTGATCAAGTTAGTGGCAGGAGAGCTTGGGAAAAAGGAAGTGGGCCTGTTAGGTTTGGCGAAGGGCCTTCTGCTAGAAGTGTATGGCAAGCTTCAAAAGATGAAGCTACTTTGGAAGCAATTCGGTTTGCTGGAGAGGACAATGGAGATGCTTATGCTCGAAGTGCTCGTATACCAGAAATGAACTCCGAAGCTATAGAAAATGATGGCAGATTGCAAGAACGTGACCCCACATGGGCTTCTTGGAGCAATGCAATGGATGCACTTCATGTTGGTGATGTTGACACTGCTTTTTCTGAAGTTTTGTCAACTGGAGATGATCTATTGCTTGCAAAACTCATGGATAGAACAGGCCCTGTAATTGATCAACTATCACTTGATTTGGTTTTTGAAGTTTTGCATGTTGTTGCACAGATAATAGTTGAGCCCAACTTTTTTGGGACCTGCTTATATTGGGTTCAACAGGTATGCCTTCTAAACTCAGCATGTGTTTTGTTAAACTTCTATTTTGCTGAAAACCAACCCTGTAGGTCGTATAATGGTGGGGCCCCATAAATGTTTCAACAATAATGAATAGTTTGTTTGACGGGTTTTTTACTTCTTGTTCTCAGTTGATGGACATTGTATCGGAAAACGGACCGGACGTGCTGGGGATTCCGATGGAGGTAAAAAGAGAAATTTTGTTGAATTTACAGGAAGCTTCTTTATCAGTGGAACTACCTGAGGATTGGGAAGGTGAAGGCCCGGATCATATACTTGACATGTTGGCATCAGCATGGGAAATTGATCTACAACACTTGAGTAAATAGCTGGGATGATGTTTTTATTGTAGTGGTGAATACTCATTGTTGCTTCATTTTGGAACATGCTTGATCTGTAATACTACATGGAACTTGATATAATATCGACAAGATTTTGGCTTCATTTGCTTTTAATGCTCAATATCGTTGACAAACAAGAAATTCGGATTAATTTTAGGATTAAGACTGCCCGTGGGTTCAATATCCTTGCCAAACAAGCCATTGTATTTCACTTAAAATTAATTTTTCATGTTGAATAGTAGTAGAGATAATGAGATGTGATAAGATAATGAATATTGATTTAATTTGAGTCTGGTAATTAATAATGAAATTTGATAATTAATGCATATATATATGGTTCAATATCCTTGCCAAACAAGCCATTGTATTTCACTTAAAATTAATTTTTCATGTTGAATAGTAGTAGAGATAATGAGATGTGATATGATAATGAATATTGATTTAATTTGAGTCTGGTAATTAATAATGAAATTTGATAATTAATGCATATATATATATATATATATATTACTTTTGTAACAGATTTGATTGAATCTTGAATATTGAATACAGACGGGATCAAATGGTGTTATGCCAGGTAAGGAAGGTTGATAAATTTCTGTTTAAAAATTACTCAGTTTACAAAATCAATAACGATGACTTTTCAATGCTATTCTCTCACGTCCAAAACTCCATCATAGCTAAAAAGCTAATTTTTAACAAAGTAAAAATTATCGGACATACGCAAATGCAAGGTTCGCTTTGAGCAATAGCTTGTGACACAACAGGCAGAAATCATAGCAACTAACACAACACATATGATATAAATAGCGTGGTCCTCTTCATTTTCTCACTTAACAAATCATTTCCATTAACACAGGTGAATTCGAAATAAATAATGATGATACAAGCACGTCCTCAAGGTGACGAGGTAGTCTTATGTACAGCTCAAAAAGACTAGCTTATAAATTCCGCCATTAAAATACAAGATGTTGAACCGATGAATACCCATCTTCCCGATTCTAACTACTCGAGCATTGCCTTAACAACAAGAAGAAGCTTGCGAGTGTAGAGAAGAGGATTAACAAAATTTCGGTCGTGTACCGATTGTTGACACTGTTATCTACTTGGCCGAGTACCAGTTCTTTGCACATTTAGCGTCGACGGATAAGTCAACTTTAAGGATATTCGTCCCACCAAAAGGCTTCGACATGCATTCGACCACGATGGCCTTGGCGGCCTCGGCTGACTCTTCTGGCCCTTCCAATATCACTTCATCGTGAACCTGTTAAGATGGAGAAGTTAGCTTGGGGAAACTTAACTTTTGTTACACAATCAAACTTCAATATTAACAGTATGTCTCAAATCATCACTAGTTGTTATTCACACATCTCGTCAGCCGTATCACTATTCATATCAAAAAGTTAATTTTTAGCAAAATAAAATTTTGTCCAAACACATCCTTAGTCCCAAAATTTCCGCATGATCGCCATTGTTAACTAGCAAGATGACATATCAACAGATTTTGAAGTGTTTGGATGGTGACGATTTTACATGAATGCAAAAGAGAAGCATATTCCACGTTTGGCAAGAGAGCAACATTCCAACACCCCATAATTTCAGAAGCTTGAAAGTGAATTAACATAAATTTTTACATAATTATAATTTCACAATAAATGCTCTATAAAACTAACCTGTAAAAGAAGCTTCCACCCAAGCTCTGTAAGTTGTGCATTATTTGATATTTCTAACATAGCACACATTGCAACATCAGCAGCACTTCCCTGTCGGAACTTTACCAAGTCAGAAGATTCAACTAGCATGGTGAGGAGGAATATGACAACAGGTTTCTTCAGGTGTTTTTTAGAAAAAAAGGTTTTTGGAAAGTGAAAAATGAGTGGTAAAAAAGTGGTTTTGGAAAGTGTGGATAAAAAGTGATTTGGAAGATTACGGAGAAAGAGAAACAAAAAGTGTCAGAAACTAATAACCAAATATGCTTTAAACCTGCACTGGTGTATTTATAGCAGCTCGTTCAATATGACTCTTGTGTGATGTAGTTGCATTTTTCAAAGAAGGGAATTTACGAGCTCGTCCTAATAATGTGTGAACACGTCCATCTTTAAGCGCTTCTTTTTTGCGTTTTTCCTGCCATTCCAATACTTCTTTCCGATCACTATACCAGAGATCAACAGTTTCTCTGGCTTCCTTGATAGAAACCTGAGAGTTTATGATAGAAATTACAATTCATATCGATGGCTATGTTTCGACTGAAAACAATAGAAATTTGTTGTATGTCACGATCAAACATGTTACTCATATACCTTCCAATCACGGGCAAGTCCAACCGTAGTTTTCCCGTACGCAATGGAAAAGTTAAGCATCTTTGCCTTTCGTCTTTCAGAAGCAAAAGCATCCTGGAAGAATGAACAATGTTAATTCCAGTCGATGAAGAATACTTGCTTACAACTAAGGGCTTGTTTACTAGAACTTTAATTAAGAATTCATTTCTCTGTCTCATCATTTTCAACCATTCATTACATAGATTTTACAATTTTTTTCGTCATCTCTTAATACATTTTCTTTAATGCAGATAAGATGGTTTATTGAAGAAAACTACATCATTTAAAACTGGGGCGAAGATCAAAGATCAAACCTTCAGTAAAGGGGCTGGAGGCTTATCTTCACCAGGTTCAGGATGCCACTCAAGAAGCACATGTTTCTTCTCAACAGCTTCACGAATGTGTGGATACATGTTCATAGCAGTCCTTGAATGGAAGTCTCCACCTGCTTTGAAAGCATCCAACATGCTCTTACAGTCGGCAAGATGAGCAAGAATCCTAAGTTCCAACTGATTAGAGGAACTAGTTCAATAGGCGTGCAAATTCACATAACAAAGTTAAAGACAAAGATGTTACAGTGAGTGGCTGCAAGTTATTACCTGTCCATAATCAGCAACTATCAGAGAGTTGCCAGGTGCAGCTATAAATGCCTGACGAATCTTATACCGGTCTTTCTCTAAAGCAGGTTGGTTCTGGTTTGGAGAAACTAAATAATTAGCACTATCACAAAAATATACTGCAAATACCCTGAACAGCGTACAACCAGTGAGCTTTCTTCTTCTTCTTCTTCTTCCTTTTTGTTTTTTTATTTTTTTTATTTTTTATTTTTTCGGGACAACCAATCAATTCAAACAATTTGAATAGATCAACTAGTCGAGTACTAAATCTGTACTACGATAAATACATTCATAATAATCGAGTAAAACTTCCTTTCTGAAATAGCTCCTCTTGGAGCTAATTTTAAGTATTGTCTCCCTAAAATATGGAGCATCAGTTTATCGAAAAAATGATGACATTAATAATGATAGCGTTTGGATAACAAAAGAGAACTCGGTGGAGAAAGATATAGAATATATTTGTTCAAAGCTATAGCAACATTTTCCGTGCTAGAATTGTTACCGCGTGTTTGATTGCAAAAGTTGGAAAAGAAAATGAATTCCATATAAGTTGAAAAATGAAAACCACCTCCCACTAAGGAATTCTTTTTCTATGGAACTGACCAAAAACAAGATTAAAGTATTATCATGGACTTTGAATTCCATTTCCAACTTTGCATAAAACACAATATAGGAAAAACTTTCATGGAAATCATTTTCCCTTACCACCCAATTCCATGAAATCCAACACACTATTACAGTTGTACTCGGATCTATAATGGTAGTGTAAACTCAAACAGAAAGAATGTCAAAATGTACGACAAACACATAACAGTAAGAAACCTGTATAAGAATAGTTAACTAAGTGATCTTGAGAAGATGACACATTATAAGACAGACCTGCAAATTTGGTCTTCTGGCGGACAAGCGGCCAGTCTCTGTGTTAATATTCAGTGAACAATGAATTCGACCATCCTTTCCTGATATACGCTTACCCTGAGGTGGAAAGAAGATATGATTAAAATATTTTACACTCCTTAAGAGTTTCTTTTTCTGGATGATGCATTGTTATATTTAAAAGATAAATTTAAACTCTGGAAAAAATTAGCAGTCATAACTATCAGTGTTATCGCTTTGTGAATTATAAGCAATTTTTGTCATGCTCACTTACAATTTTTAGGCATAGTTGTTATCATTCACAAATATAAGTGTTATCTAGGATTTCAAATCACTTTACCAAAGAAAATTGTGGCAGCAAATAACCTGCAAGGGTACAATAAAGTTGGATATCAAAGAGTCTATTGAACAAACTGCATATAAAGCAGCAATGGCATGGCAAGCCTCTGCCCCTGCCCGTCCACCACCAAATGCTTTATACGCTGTTCCATAAGCAGAAGCATCAGTGTTCTCGCAAGTTTCACAACCCCCTGCATTAGGAACTTCTCCAATGCTCTCTTCATCTATGAAATCAAAGTCAACAGAAACCTTCCCAGAAAGACTCTTTAAAACATCACCACTAACAGAAGGCCAACCACTTGCAGTATACACCTCAGCCTCTATATTAACATCAACGGGCTTGTGCAGTTTAATTTTGCGGTATTTTGTTGCAGTCTTCTTGCCTTCTTCAATTATGTTCTCTGTGTTGGGAACTTTGAATTCCTTCTCTATGTCGAGAACACCATTTGCATCTTTTCTGTAGATAGACAAAAATAGAACAAATTACTAAATGATAATTCCATGGTATCTTGAAAAGATTGTATGAGCAAGATAATCAAACCTTCAAAATAATAAATAAGAAAGCAGAACGTAGTTATTTCAGTTCATACCTGTTCTGAATACCACCAAAAAAGAATTGGCGCAACTGTGTATCGCTACCCACATTCATGTACTTCGCATCAGCACAGTATTTGGAAGCCCACGTGCGAAATCTATCGGCGGCAAACTGCTGTTCTGCTTTGGCCACTTTTTCTACTTCAGCTAGATAGGCGCGATCAACCAGCATTCCCTCTGTTTCCATTTTTACTAGAAGATCACCAAATGGACGCCAATATTCCTCATAGAAGTTGAACATTGATGCTTTAAAAACGCCATCAACATTCCAAGACATTTTACACAGTTTTCTCCTCAAACTTTCATATAACTTCAGTGTGCTTATTGAATCTAGAGCAGAGTAACAAATCCATAGTTCTCGGTCATCTCTTTGCAGCTCTTCAACTGAAGGGATTACAGTAATTTTTCCCTCAGATCCATCTTTTTTCAATTTTTTCCGGCCAAAGATGGTTTTCACTGATACTTTACCAATTATCTCTTCACCAGGGAGCAACTTAGTGTCACACATCACATGGGGATCTCCAGTGAGTGCTTCTAAAGAATACCCACCCTCAGTTCGCCTAGACGAATTCCACAGCCGAGCCATGTGAATTGTATCAGCAAAAAAGCCAGAAAGTTTGATCCCATAATTCTCTATAACATGATTATCAAAGCTGTAATTATGCCACACCTACAAAGAGCACGAGGAAGCTGATTTTCAGGCTAACTGTGCAACATATACCAAAAATATTAACTGCAATATAGGAAGGTCAAAATGACAATCAATAGATGACGTCTTCACAAAATAAGCATTAGACAGGTATTTACCTTTTTAATGGAAGAGTCCTCAAAAAATGGAGAAAACTCGGCTATAAGATCCTTGCCACCACCATCAAGAACATCCACCCAGACACAAGACTTCCCATTGCCGAAATCAGCCTCTGGACCCGAATAGATACTAAAACATATAATTTCTCCATGGTCCACAGGTGTCTCATCCTTGACATCAATATTGGCTACCTACTTAATATCACCAATAACATAGAATAAGATATATAGTATCCAAATTCGTGAGTAAAGTTAATACCGAAAAGTAAAAATAAAGAAACCTCTATTTTCTCATTATCTAAATGGAAATGCAATGTAAATGAATCCAGTAAATACGTGCCTCAGTATCACATGCGTGAACGAGATGCCTGTATTTATTTGTGAGCAAACTGACCACTTCCCTAGCTGCAGAAATAGTATCAACTACATGAACCTTGTCATATATTCTACGAAGCTTCTCAATATGATTCTTGGATTCATCAATTATTTTCTCAATCCGAGTTTCGTTAACAGTGTCAGAGACTTCATGCTTATGATTGACTGTACCATTTTTTATCCCGTTGACAGCGAGTTTGTTGCCAATTTTGGAAACTTCATCTTTCCCATTTTCCACATTAGCAACTTCTGGCAATGCATCAGACGATGGATTTTGGGAAAAAGGAGGCATCATTTGGTTACTGTCTGGTCTCCTCCCATCTCCTTCCACAGCTCCAAACCGAGCTCCTTTTGCAGTGTCTTCTTCTATAAGAATTTTATGATCAACAGAAATTCCTTTTTTATGTTCAAATAATGCTTTGCTCTCTTTACATTCTTCGGCTGCTTTACCCCACTCTTGAGCAGTATGTCCATGGGGCGCAGTGCTGTCCCAAACTTCTGCATTTACTTCCCCTCCCCTTATGAAGCTTTTATGCACATCAGGCATCCGCGAGTGAGGAGATGAGTTAGCATGTCTTTGTCCATAGTACATTTGACTTTCAGGTGCAGTTCTGTCCAAAAATTCTGCATTTACTTCCCCTCCCCTTATGACCTCTTTATGCACACAAGGTATTCTAGAGTGAGAAGATGAGTTAGCATATCTTTGTTCATTGTGCATTTGACTTTCATGGCGTTGTCTATCAACTGATTTTTGTTTTAACTGATGCAAACCAACACTAAGATTTACCTTCGATAAGGAAACATTTCTACCTTCACGTTCAAAATCTTCCGGCCTGCAAATTATGAGTACATAAAAGATGAAAACAGAGCTGGGGAAGTATTATTCACCCTAAAGTTAAACCCGCTAAATAACTCAGCTCAAACATAATCACATAATGCAGCTACATTACAAGCCTCCGCATATCAGTGTAACTGCAATTTCAAACTAAATCAACAGCTCACAGGGGACCAACCTGATATTAAGCTTATTATTTGAATTTCCTCGCACTATCATTATAATTCCCCCCTCCTCCCAAAAAAAAAAGGGAGAATAAACGAGAAAAGACAAAAAATAAGGCATGTGGTCAATTAAGAGCAGATATGAAGAAATGTAACGAACGCCGAAGGCTAAAAAACGATTGAATTTGAAAGCAATTGTACCTGCGGAGGGGTTTCATACAAGCCGAAACAAGAGGAGAGGAGGAGTAAGCATAACTGCAGGAACGGCAGAACCAGAAATACGGAGGAGAGAAAGATGAAGTCCTAAAGGGACTCGTCTGAGTAGAGAAACCCATTTTAACCATGGTTTCTGCAACTCTACCTAGCTTGTTGCTAGTGCTCCTAATGAAACTACAAGAAGCGGCCGTTGCGTTGATTTTTCTTAAAACAGCAGTTCAATTAATTTTACCGTCCCCAATTCGCTGTAAATTGGAGGATTTTAGTGTTGTTTGTCTCCAACTGTGGGGTGAGAAGTGGCATCTGCAGAGCACATGTGTGTAGATAGAGAAAGGGCGCGGTGAAGAAGAAGAGGGAAAGACTTGAAAGCCAAGAGTAGGGATTTTAGGTTTAAGCCTTTATACTCAGTTCTTGTCAGTTGGCTTGTGCCTTGTGTTGAGGACAATTTTAGAAGAAATTATCTACAAAGGACCAAGTGTACAAAACTTCCCATTTTGCAGCAAGTAGACTCATCTTTCAAAAAGTATCTTATCACCCACTCAACTTTAAAATTATTCAAATGCTTGCTTAAATTTCATCAAAATATTTCGTCTACATTTAAAATGAGGATAGATATACGACTTTGCTAGTGGCAATAGTACGCGGTATATTAACTTATAAAAATTTTCTAACAATCATTTTTTGTTTTAACTCGTTTTCAACCAATTACTACAATTATTTTTCACTTTCTTCTTGAACTTTGAACATCGTTTAAGGAAATCTTCATATTTAAGAGTAAAAAAGAACTAAACAATCACTTATGATTTCTAAACATCAATAATTGGAAAAATTTCCTCATGGTCCAAATTCAATACTCATTGTTGATCAATATTGACACCTTGTTAGTGTATGTATATTTATGAGTATTCATGAGTTTTGATGTGAAATAAGAGAGAGAATTAGTGGGATTGAGTGGTGGAGATTTATGTAGTACCGTGGGTCCCAAAAAATATGTGGATGTAATTGGTTTGACTTTTGATGTGAATGTGTTAAAATATGTAAAAATTTATTAAAAGTTGTAGAAGAACGAGGACTGAGTCATACATACACAATGTAAGTTCTCCGTGGTTGGCTTTGATAGTATGGAAAATTTTCTATTCCCACCTTTCAAGAGTTGCAAATTTTCATGGAAATTGATCTAAAATTTGCATGGTTGTATCTAGAAATCTTTGACTATGAAAAACTTTTGACTCGAACACAAAAGCTGGGAAACTTTCATCGATTTCACATTTTCCATGGCAAATTGTCTATATTAAACATATCTTAGGGTGTGTTTGATTGAAAGGTTAGAATTTATTTGGAAAGAAAATGAATTTCAGGAAATTTAATTCCACCCAAATCATAGATTCACTTTTCCAAGCAAAATTATTAATATTGTGCTTTAAGCACTTGTACATGGAAAATAATTTATGGGAAAATTTTTTCAATCAAATAATAAAATTAGAAAAGCCTTTCCATGATATAGCATTTTCCAAGTAAATTTAAGGGAATCAAACACGCCCTCGGTGTATCGGAAAACTACAACAATTGCATGTAAAAAATAGTAAATGAGGAGAAAAATTCTAATGCTCCTAATGTACTGAACTCGATACTCTTAGTCGACCATTTAAATGATCATTTAATGTGCGCTGATTAACGGACCTGTTACAACATACACTTGTGGCAGCTACACATTAGGATCTCATTCTTTCACACTAAATAATAAAGAGTAAAAAATGAAAAATAAAAAATTATAGCACTCCTTCACTACCGAGCATGAGAAAAATGCAATGTAATGACTATCAACTCAGCAACTTCAACAATTTCTAGGGATATCAAAATCATTTCATTACATATGAAGTCTCTGTTTTCTCCAAAATCAGATGTAATGAACACAAAAATGTGGCATTGTACAACTTACGCTATAGATCCTAAATCCAACAAAGTTAGAAACAATATCTGAAAAATCATCACCGACTTGAAAAGAAGGTTCCGGAATGATGTGGTGCCAACTTGAGAAAGCTAGAGATTTCCTACATTACTACTTTGGAAGAATCTAGAATCAACATGAATTGCATCAACTCTAGAACCTTCCATCACCTCCATAGTAGAATTTTCCTCCACCGTCATACTAGAATGTTCCATTAGTGTCTATAAATATGTATGTTGTGTATTGTAGATGTGTGAGGTAGAATAAGTGAGAAGTGAGAGTGAGTAAGCTAGTGAAGTCACTTAGTGTAGTAAGAGTGAAATACTCAAAGTGTCTTGGTGTGTGTATCAACAAAGCTTGTACAAATTCATATTCTAATAAAAGAATACTTTTTGCGTCCAACAATTCTACAAGTGGTATCAGAGCTTGGTCGAGCGAGGGCCTAGTGTTTCCAAAGCGAGGCGTTTAAGGGGAGATTATTTTGAGTTTCAAGAAGGTCGTGCACACATTGAGGTTGTGAAGCTATTATAGCTTACTTGGTAACATGGAGGTTATCTAAGTCACGATGACGGACCTACAAGCGGTAGGTGGAATGAAGAAACTCAATAATCAAAACTACACCACATGGAAGACGTGCATGGAATCATATCTCCAAGGTCACAATCTATGGGATGTAGTTGGTGAAGATGAGGTGACGCCACCGGAAGATGCCGGAGCTTTGAGAAAATGGAAAATTAAGGCAGGAAAGGCCTTGTTTGCACTCAAAACAACAATTGACGAAGAGTTGTTGGAGCATGTGAGAGATGCAGACACACCTAAGAAAGCATGAGACACCCTTGCTGCATTATTTTCAAAGAAGAATGAACTCAAGTCGCAGCCTTCTCGAGAACCAATTACTTTCACTCACTCAAGGGGAGATGACGATAAATCAATACTTCAACAAGGTAAAGTCTCTCGCTGTGAAATCTCCTGAATTAGATGATACTAGTAAAGTCTCGGATTCTAAAATGAGAAGAATAATTATACATGGATTGAGACCCGAGTTTAGAGGCTTTATTCTTTTGCAATACAAGGTTGGCGAGCAACCTTCATCTGGTCAATCTTGAAAATTTGTTGGCCGACCAAGAAGTGTTGACCAAACAAATGTTGGGGGTCTCATTAAAGAAAGAAGAGGAGGCATTATTTATTCACAAGAAAAAGGGGAAGATGCGCCAACAAGAAAAACAAGAAATAAATAAAAATAAATTTAAAGGAAGAGATGAAAGAGGATTTAAATCAAAGGGAGCCCAACAAAATCATGATAAGAAAGGAGATTTGTCTAAAGGATATAAAAATGGCCCGTGTTTCGTATGTGGAAAACGAGGTCATTATGCTAGAGATTGCTGGTTTAAGAAAACGTCAGCAGAAGGAAATATTGCGACATCCAAAGAGAAAGAAAAATACAACAGTGAAGAAGAATGGGACCTTGAGGCATCCACTGCAATAATTGAAGAGGCTTGTAAGGAAGAATTTATATCAAGCTCGAAGCGGCTTGACTCTAGCGATTAGGCGTCCCTGGGCGAATAAACTATGAAAATGATTGGATCGTCGATTGAGGTTGTTCCAATCATATGACAAAGTATAGGGAAAAGTTGCAAAACACGACGAGAATCACAAGGGTGGTCGAATGGTGGTGACGCTAATAACTCAAGATTGCCAATAGCTCATATTGGAAAAGCAGTCATCACACCACGATTGATCCTAGTCGAGTACTGACTCAAGATGTTTATCACGTGCCGAGGAATGAAGAAAAATCTACTATCTGTAGTGCATTAACGTCTTGAGTAACTATGTATTGTTTGGACCACAAGACGTGAAAGTGTATCGAAATACTAAGATCTCAGGAACTCCTGTCATGGAGGGTCAGAGATTAGAGTCTATCTACGTAATGTCAGCTGAATCTGCTTACATAGATAAGACTCGAAAGAACGAGACAGCTGATTTATGTCATGCAAGACTAGGACATGTAAGCTATCACAAGTTGAAGGTGATGATGAAGAAGTCGATGCTCAAAGGTCTCCCTCAACTTGAGATTAGAGATGACACGATATGTGCTGGCTGTCAATATGGCAAAGCATATCAACTCCCATATGAAGAGTCAAATTATAGAGCGAAGCATCCATTGGAGATGATACACTCGGACGTGTTTGGACCGGTCAAGCAACCATCAATTCAAGGAATGCGCTACATGGTGACATTCATTGACGACTTCTCAAGGTACGTTTGGGTTTTCTTTATGAAAGAAAAGTCAGAGGTATTTACAAAGTTTAGAGAATTTAAAGAAAAAGTCGAAGGAGAAGTTGGACAAAGGATTCGTGTATGCACCGATAATGGGGAGAGTATATTTCAAGAGAATTCTCCCAATATCCGAAAGAACATAAGGTGCACCATCAATTGACATGTCCAAACACGCCACAACAAAATGGTGTGGCGAAAGGAAGAACCGAGCACCTTGCAGAGGCGTGCGAAGCATGCTTCACTCAAAGAATGTGCCAGCCAGATTTTGGGCGGAGTGTATGAAGACAGCAGCACATGTGATCAATAGGCTTCCTCAGCCAAAGCTAGGATTCGTGTCACCTTTCGAGAAGCTGTGGAAAACTAAACCCACGGTTAGCCACTTTAAAGTCTTTGGCTGTGTCTGCTATGTGTTCGTGCCGAATCACTTGAGGAGCAAGTTCGATAAAAAGGCGATCAGGTGCATATTCGTCGGATATGATAGCCAAAGAAAGGGATGGAGATGTTGTGATCCAACTACAGATAAATGTTACACGTCACGTAACGTGATATTCGATGAAGCATCTTCTTGGTGGACATCGCAGAGGATGGAACTACCAAACTCGAAAGAGATTGAGTATAAACTTCAAGAAAGAGAAGAGAAAGTTTCGGAGACACAAGAGAGCGAAGAAGAGATTGAAGAAGTACAAGAACCCATTGTTGAAGAAGAATCTCCAAGGGCAACACATAGTCCTTGGCAAAGTGGGATGTATCAAAGAACATCAGAGGTGGATAGACCGAGCCAACAAGAAGAGAATGAGGCACAACAAAGTTCTCAACCACAGGTAAGAAGATCCACAAGACAAAGAAGACCAAATCCCAAGTATGCTAATGCGGCAGTCGAGGAAGAAATTAAAGAGCCAGAGACATTTGAAGAGGCAATCCAGCACAATGAATGGAGAAAAGCAATGGACGAAGAGATGATGGCTCTGAGGCAAAATGAGACGTGGGACTTGGTACCCAAACCTGATGGAATAAAGCCAATCTCGTGCAAGTGGGTGTACAAAGTAAAAAGCGACTGTGGATCAGTCGAAAGGTGCAAAGCTCGGTTGGTGGCTCGAGGATTCTCGCAACAATATGGGCTGGACTATGATGAGACATTTAGCCCAGTAGCCAAGGTTACTACAGTTAAAGTGTTGATTGCACTGGCTGCTAGCAAATCATGGAAAATATGGCAGATGGATGTGAAAAATGCCTTTCTGCATGGTGAACTCGATCGAGCGATATATATGGAACAACCTAAGGGACATGAAGATAAAGAGAATCCAAACCACGTCTGCAGACTAAAGAAAGCTCTATACGGGTTGAAGCAAGCACCACGAGCATGGTACGGTAAGATAGCAGAATTCCTAGTTCAATGTGAATACTCAGTTGCACCAGCAGACTCAAGTCTCTTCGTCAAGATACGAGATGGGAAACTAGCAATAGTGCTAGTATATGTGGATGATATCATCATCACTGGAGACGACGAAAAAGAGATCCAACGCACTAGGAGGAATCTTTCAATAAGATTTCAAATGAAAGATCTTGGAGAATTAAAACACTTTCGGGGCTCATTTGGAAAGAACAAAGAAATGGGGTTTTTATTTGCCAGCAAAAGTATGCCAGAGATTTGCTGCAGAAGTTTAGGATGGGCGATTGCAAGCCTATATCGACCCCAATAGAAGTGAACTCTAAGCTATGTGCTGAAGAAGGTAAGGAATTGGAGAACCCAACCATGTATAGACAGCTCGTTGGAAGCCTAATCTACTTGACACTGACACGACCTGAAATAGCATATGCGGTGGGAATTGCAAGCCGCTTTATGGAAAAGCCAAGGAAGCCACACCTTGAAGTAGTGCGGCGCATACTCAGGTATGTAAAAGGAACTATTGACTATGGTATCTTTTATAAGAAAACCAAAGATTGCAAGATTGTTGGCTACTGTGATGCGGACTATGCTGGATGTCGAGATACAAGAAGGTCGACTACAGGGTATGTGTTCAATCTTGGAACTGCTGCAGTATCATGGTGTAGCAAAAGGCAACCCACTGTGTCTTTATCAACAGCAGAGGCGGAGTATAGAGCAGCAGCAATGGCAGCTCAAGAGAGTACGTGGCTAATGCAATTACTGAAAGATCTACATCAACCAACAAGCTATGCGGTAGAACTATATTGTGATAATCAATCAGCTATTCGCATAGCAGAGAATCCAGTGTGCCATGCAAGGACGAAGCACGTTGAAGTACATTACCACTTTGTCAGAGAAAAAGTTCTTAAAGGAGCGATCGAATTGAAGCATATCAATACTGAAGAACAGGTAGCCTACATGCTAACAAAAGGATTGAGTGCTCCGAGATTTGAAGAGTTCCGAAGACAGCTTGGAATGATAAAAAGAGAAAGCTTGACTCAAGGAAGTCGGTGCTGAAGGGGAGAATTGAAAAATCATCACCGACTTGAAAAGAAAGTTCCGGAATGATGTGGTGCCAACTTGAGAAAGCTAGAGATTTCCTACATTACTACTTTGGAAGAATCTAGAATCAACATGAATTGCATCAACTCTAGAACCTTCCATCACCTCCATAGTAGAATTTTCCTCTACCGTCATACTAGAATGTTCCATTAGTGTCTATAAATATGTATGTTGTGTATTGTAGATGTGTGAGGTAGAATAAGTGAGAAGTGAGAGTGAGTAAGCTAGTGAAGTCACTTAGTGTAGTAAGAGTGAAATACTCAAAGTGTCTTGGTGTGTGTATCAACAAAGCTTGTACAAATTCATATTCTAATAAAAGAATACTTTTTGCGTCCAACAATATCATGTATTGGAAAAACAAATTACACAAGATGCTGTCTATTGGGTAACAAAGTACAACGTAGGATTTGCATTAAAGAATTACATTATACATGATTTGATACTCAAGGTTGATGTAATTGCAATCCACTGAACAAGGGAGCCTACACTGAACCAAGCCCACCCCTTGTTTCAAATCTTGTAGCTTCTTTGCTGTAATTAACTTTGAAAAGGCAAGCACAGGATTACATGAACTAAACATTAAACAATTCTTTGCGAATGAAAAATTGAAACAATATATGGATTTCCATCTCCACATTCAACAGACAAATGCACAAATTACGTTAAAGACACATACCATATCCCTCAGAGGGAATAATACCTTACCCAGTACAAGGTAATGAGAATCAACTTTGGAACTTCAACAATTTCTAGGAGGCATATCATATTCACTTCATTACAAAATAAAATCTCTGTTTTGTTAAAAATCAGATGCAATCTATAGATCTTAAACTCAACAAAGTTAGAAACAAGGTAATTTAATGTAATGGACAGACAAAATGACACAGGATGCTATCTCCACAGACGAGGTAAATCTATATATACCACTCCAAGCTAGCCATTCTTCAGTGTTGCAAGTATGTCCTCCAGCATGCTTAACCGAGCTTCAAGACTCTCATAACTATCATCTTCTTCGTTTATAAATTGTTCTGTTTCTTGAAAAGATCCGACGCCTGTGACAGTAGAGAAAAGAACCATGAATGAAATCGAGCAGCAAACAATATAAGATGAACAATTCATGATAATATTTTTCGTCATAGTTGTCTTGCTTGCTACAACCTTTTGATGTACTATGATGTATTGTTTCTTCTTCTTGTTCTTTTTCTTCTTCTTCTTGTGTTGGCATAAGCCTTGTAGCTGTGAAATGACGATTATGTCCTAGTCGTGCACTCCTTAGTCGTTTCTTAACGCCATGAAAGGGATTAACTAGACATAACACCGTTTTTCTCCACCATTTTGAATACCGTGTAGTCACGTCTGCTTCAAATAGTCTAGAAGGAAGATATAGCATTTCATCATTGTTCAAATGTTTGACAAAATCATAGGAGGGAGCCTCGTCCGGAGGGACCCACCCGGGAAGATCTTGGTCGAACCCAAATTGCATAGCGACTCGATGAGGATAATAAGGTTCTTCACAATCAATTCCAACAAGCATACACACCTTCAAACATCTAGCAAATGACTCCAATGCACAGTCCAAATCTTTACCCAAAACCCACTCTTCCTTTTCTCTATAGAACTTAGGAATCAACCAATCGTCGAGAGTCAACGTGTATGGTCGCCAAAGAAAAGTCTCTCCAGCGTAATCAATCGCGGGCCTCACATTTCCAATATAGGATTTTAGGCCGACCCAACGAGCCAGTCGAGGCTCCCCTGAGTTTATAAAATTAGGCCGTGGGTGGAGTGGTGGCAACCTCTCCCAAGCCCAAACTTGAACATAACACAACGGGGACGAAAGAGGAACCACTAGAAAACTATCAAAATCATTCATCCTAGTTGAAGAAGCCATTGATCCTTTCAACAAGCTCATGTCCCTATATATGCTCGCTAGAACCGCGGGTGCTAGGGCAACCCGAGTTCCATGGGCAAGGTGAATCGCAACCCGAAAAACATGTTCACCAATCATATCTTGTTTATTTACAGGGAAAACAAACCTGGACAACCATAGAGACAGAAAAGCTTCATGTTCGAATTCACTAGCAGTATTCATGAACATCTTTAACCACTTAGAATGCCCACTAGTGTTATGTTTTGCAAGAAAATCTTCAACATTCACAAGTTCCTGAGAATCAAGAGGCAGTGAAATAGGACTAATGCCTAAAACTGGAAAACCCCCCAAAATCAACATATCTTCGAGTGTAACAGTGGACTCACCCCATGGGAAGAAAAATGTGTTAGTCTCAGAACACCATCTTTCTGCTAGCCCTAAGATCAGCTCCTTGTCTTTACGTATTTTATAAGTAGATGAAATGATAGCTTCATAAATCCCAACTTTTTTCCATAAAGAGCTGTGAGTTTGCTCCATTTTTTGGACCCATTTATCCCATTTTCTTAGTCTATTTCTCCATCCGTTGAATATCACCTCCAGAGGCCATATGGGTTTGAGTTTCAGAAACGGGAGCTTCATCTGTGGTCCTTCAATGGCGGAAACAGAGGGTTTGAGAAAATGAGCTTTTCTTGAAGTTGGTATACCGCCTGTGGGTGAAACCATTAGCTCTTTCCTTTGCTCCATTGTGGTTTCTTGAAAATGATTAAACCATGTTCAACACAAAAACCTCTAAAGAGCAAAAAAATTGCAGAAATGATCAATGCAGATTGCAGGGCTTCCAGATAAAAAGGGAAGATAATCCGAAAGGTACGATTAAAAAGGCAAAGAAAAAAAAGGAAAAGAAATTAGGTACTTATCTTTTTCACAAATTTATTTGCACAAGTCTAACGTTGAGTTTCTATTCTGTTTATATTTCTCAGGAACTATGTAAAGCGTTTATGAATATTGTAGTTCTGGTGCAACCATTGTACTATTCTGAGAATCTGCGGTCTGTGCCAGCATGTCATTTTTCCTTTTTTTTTTGTTTTATAAATATGTTTTTATATTTTTATATACCGAGGTGTTGTGCAATGGGTCCCAATGAAGCATTTCTCTACTTTTGGTTCACATCCAATTTGTTTACGTTGAATTTCTTTTCTCTGGGCCTGTTCCAATCCCAGCGAGGGAGGAAATTTTTTATACCTACAAAAGACAAGCCCCTTCAGGTCCCACTACATTTAGGGACGGGGTAGAGAGCTGGGAGAAAATATTCTCCTCCCAATGCTAAGAGGAGAATATTTTTTTTCTTCTCCCATTTGTGAGATTAGAGCATCTCCATTGCACACTTTTTACGCATTTTCTATTTTTGTTTATATGTAGGAGAGAGAAATTTATAAAAAATAAAAAATTATAAGTCCCACATTTTCTTTTCTTTTTCTCTCTTTTCTTTTTCTCACTTTTCTCCACTTTTGTGCATAAATTCCCGTGCCACATTCCACATCTAAAAGTGCACCTTGACATCCTCCATTATTCTTTTTTTATTATTTTTGAATCATCTTCTCTGTATTTCTCTCATCCATATCACACCTTAACATCCACATGCAATGGAGATGCTCTCAGACACGAGTAAATGAGTTTTACTGTGGATCCCACACCTAGCTCATGTCTTGTATTGTCAAAAAATATATATTTTTTTGAATGGATGTCAAAAATATATTAAATATATGAAAACATAAGTATATGCCTTCTGTTTTCCCGTATATTCTTTTTCCTTATTTTTTAAAATTAATTTATTTATATATTAATTTGTCTATTATATTATTTTTTTCCAAAAGATAAAACTATCACAACAATATTGATATAATCTTCAAATTTTCATTTATTCAAATTTTAGAAAATATATTTCTTTAAATTATGAGATAACATTATCACAAAAATATTCCTATAATCTTTAGATTTTTATTTTTATATACATTTTTTATTTAGTTCCATTTTTTGAAAATATAATTTATTTATTATATTATATTTTTTCCTGCGCCCATTTTCCTCACAATCTTTAGATAAAATTATCACAAAAATAATTCAATTTATATTCAAATTATAAAATAAGATTATCACAAAAATATTAATATAATTTTTATATTTTCATTTAGTTCAAATTTTTGAAAATATATCTGTCAAATATATAAAAACAGGAGTCAATACCTAGGTTTTTCATGTCCATTCTCCTTCTTCTTTATTTATATTTTTTTAATGTATTTTTTCATTTTTTTTCAATGGATTTAGTACTAAAAAAATAATTATTTATATCTCAAAAGTATTTCCTTAAATGTTTTTATACGAAGAGTTGCTTAGTAAATTGATAAATAAATAATAAGTTTGAGTGATTCCCGTGCATCACATGGGGGTAAAGACTAGTATCTTGTTAATAATTAACAAAAGAACAATGTTGTAACTTGGCAAAGCAATACATGACTTTGTGAGATGTACTCCCACAGATCTCATGCCATCCGTTGGTAAACTAATGATAAAAGAGCATTGTTTTCTGTTATTTTACCATGTTTTATGGAACAAATTCAAGTTAAAAATTATGAAATATACAAACAATATAAGTATTGAACTTCTGCAGTTCTGCTTTCACTAATAAAAGATTGAAATTTTATGATAGAACTCGAGCAATAATATGAAAACGTCTTGCTCACAGATGTTAAAATCCCATATCAAAAAATACTTATTTTAAAAATGTCAACCTTTCAAGATAAAATCTCATTAATGTTAAGGCGCCTCTATTATAACTTATGCGAGTAAAATTTTGTTCACTCCACCCTCCGAAATCCACGTGCAAAAGAATTGAAAATGCCGAAAGTTTTCGTTCTACATTGCACTATCCATCAAGAGCTTATTATTTTTTTGAATTACAAGGTCAAGAGGACTTTTTTACGGATAAACAAATAATTTCTCATTAAAAATGAAGAAGTTCTAAATAATAAAAAGTATATTCGAATTGAAGCTTTTGATAAATAATATATAATATAAAGCAAAAAAGTTTTAAATTTTTCGATTTTTTACCCACTGATTACACCCTCCAAAACGAGGGTGAACTTCACTCTCCTAAAGAGGGTGAACAAAATTGTAACCCCACATAAGAATGCAGCCTTTTTGCATTTTTCGCCAAAATTTCATCAAAGATATTATTTGTTTGATTGAAAATATTTCCACCTGCACCATTTGGGAAAAGCTTTCAGATCATTTTCTGTCCGCTACATGCAAAAAATGTAAACTGAACTCAAAAAATACCCTACAATGATGGCAGCATTGGATAGGAGGCTCAAATCAGTCAAATGTGGCACGAATTCGTTACCATTGCGATGCAAATAAATTTTACATTTTCTCTTGGGTAACATAGTACCATGTAATGTAACCTACAATAAAGAATTACACTAGTATACCACTGTATCGCGGTGGATTCGACTGTAGGATTTGGAGAGAACAAGAAAATGAAGAAGATTGGAAGAATTTGGTAGATTACAGTGCAGAAATTGAAAGAATTTTGTGGATTTTGAAGAAACTTTTTGGTTCTGGCCTTTGATGAAGACGGACATACATTCTACAATTTGATCTCACAGAGAAACTCCCTATGGTCATGATTATAGGTGCTTTGATACACAATTTTGATGTAACAGTGCTCACCTGAACAAGGGACTTTTGTCTCCAACGAGCTTGAAGCATCGGTATACCATTGCTGACAATGTTTCTCCTCATAGTTGTCTTGTTTGCTACAACCTTTTAACGTACTTTTTCCTTCAACACTGATGGATTTGGGAGGGAAACGAGGAGGAGGATGGACATCAAGATAATGTCTTGTACTATGTTCTACTTCGTCTACTTCCACTTTTACCGTCCACATAACCCTTGTAGACGGGATGCTCTTGCACTCCTTTCTCTTAACACCTTGAAATCAAGGGGTTAACGAGACACATCACCGTTCTTCTCCATCATTATAAATACCGTGCAGTCACGTCCTATTCGAAGGAACATGTAACATCTCATCTCACCATCATTCAAAGGTTTGACAACATCGTATGGGTCAACCTTGTCCACAGAACTTAGGAATCGACCCACTTTTCTCTTTCTTTATTAGACCAAGAATTCATGAGAATGTTTGTCCTCAAAGATGTTCTATTGTTTGTTTGATTAATCTATTTCTATCTGCATTGTTAGGAAGAAGCTTTCAATGCATTTTCTGTTCTCTACATTCAGAGGATGCAAAAAAGGTGAACTCTTCCAGAAAGAAAGAAATATATCCATTTTTACAATAAACAAGACATTCTGAAAAGGCACATCTTTATGAAATGTTCAAACATCAGGTAAGGCACTTCAAATGCATTTCGTTTAAAATCTCTGTTTTTTGTCCACATAGCAGATGTAACCAAACAAAAATGTAACATTGTAATAAATCTTAAACCAGGGACCGGGTGCGTGCATATATACCAGTGCAAGCAAGCTAATCATTATTGAATCTTGCAAGCCGAGCTTCAAGCATCTGTATATTGTCCTTGAGCACACTTCGCCGAGCTTTAAGCATCTCGTCCCAAACTTCAAGCCTCTGTACACTGTCTTTGATCACGCTTAGCCGAGATTCAAAACTCTGCATACTATCGTCTTCTTGCTTTATCAAAGTTTGCATTTGTTTAAAAGATTCAACATCTGTGACAGTAGACAAAAGAACCAGGAAATCAACCAGCAAACAACGTAAGACAAACAATTCATGACAAATATTTGTCTGCATACTTGTGTTTTTTGCTACAACCTTTTAATGTAGTGTTTCCTTTTACATCGATGGATTTAGGCGGGAAACCAGGAGGAGGAGGGACATTGAGACAATGTCCCATACTATGTTCTATTGTGTCTTCTTCTAGTTTTACCATCTTCATAAGCCTTGTAGATGTAAAAGGACGATTATGACCTAGTCGTGAACTCCTTTTTCGTTTCTTAACACCTTGAAAGGGGTTAACTAGACACAACACTGTTTTTCTCCACCATTGTAAATACCGCATGGTCACGTCTGCTTCATACAGTCTAGAAGGAAGATATAGCATCTCATCGTAGGCCAAAGGTGTGACAAAATCATAAGAGACGACCTCGTCTGGGGAAACCCACCGAGGAAGATCTTGGTCGAGGCCAAATTGCATAGCAACCCGATGAGGATAATAAGGTTCTTCACAGTCCATTCCAACAAGTTTACACACCTTCAAACATCTAGCAAATGACTCCAATGCACTATCCAAATCTTTACCTAAAACCCATTCTTCTTTTTCCTTATAGAACTTAGGAATTGACCAATGATCGAGAGCCAATGTGTAGGGTCGCCAAAGAAAGGTCTCTCCGGCATACTCAATTGCCGGCCTCACATTTCCAATATCAGATTTTATGTGTTTCCAACGAGCCAGTCGAGGCTTGCCGGAGTTCAGAAATTTAGGCTGCCGGTGGAGTGGCGGCAGCCTCTCCCAAGCCCAGACCTGAACATAACACAATGGGGACCAAAGAGTAAGTGCTAGAAAACTATAAGGATCATCTATCTCACTTGAAGCAGCCATTGATCCTCTCAACAAGCTCATGTCCCTATATATGCTGGCTAGAACGGCTGGTGCTAAGGCAATCTGAGTTCCCCGAGCGAGGTGAATCGCAACCCGAAAAACATGTTCACCAATCATATCTTGTTGATTACCAGGGAAAACAAACTTAGACAACCATAGAGAAAGAAAAGCTTCATGCTCAATTTCACAATCGGTATTCATGAACATCTTCAACCACTTAGAATGGTTACTAGTTCTTCCGAGTTTTGCAAGATAATTTTCGAGATTTACTAGTTCATGAGAATCAAGAGGCAATGAAATAGGATTACTACCTAAAACTGGAAAACCACCCAAAATCAACAAATCTTCGAGTGTAACAGTGGACTCACCCCATGGGAAGATGAATGTGTTAGTCTCAGAACACCATCTTTCTGCTAGCCCTAAGATCAACTCCTTGTCTCTATGTATTTTATAAGTAGATGAAATAATAGGTTCATAAATACCAACATTTTTCCATATAGAGCTGTGAGTTTGCTCCATTTTGTGGACCCATTTAGCCCATTTTCTGATTGGATTTGTCCATCCATTGAATATCACCTCAAGAGGCCATACTGGTTTGGGTTTTAGAAATGGAAGCTTCATGGGAGGTCCTTCAATGGCGGAAACAGAGGGTTTAAGAAAATGGGCGTTTCTTGAAGTTGGTATACCACCTGTGGGTGAAGCCATTAGCTCTTCCCTTTGCTCCATTGTGATTTCTTGAAGATGATTATACCATGTTCAACACAGAAAGCTGCCTAAAATAGCAATATAAAAGAAAAAAAAAATGTAGAAATAGCTGGTGATCAACGACAGAGTTTGATGCTGATAAAGAGAAGATGAACAGGAAGGTAGAACAATTTTAGGAAAGGGTATTATAACTTTTCACAAAATGATTTGCACAAGTCCAACGTTGGTGGTTATATTTCTATTCGGCTTTATATTTCTCAAGAACACTTTTAGAGTGAGGGAAGTGTTTATGCGTTGTGATTCTGGTGCCACCATTTCTGCCACTGGTGGGGTGGGGCCATGGGTCCCACTGGAATATATTTCCCTACTCTTGACATTTAGCAGTTGACATCCAATTTGTTTATGGGGAAAAAACCTACTCAAACAGAGAAAATGTGCTAATAGTTATACCAATACTGATGTGATGATTTTATGACGATTGATTTTGAGACGATGTAGTGTATTAAAGCACATATTATCATCACCTATGTTGTTTGTAAGTTTGTGCATTCATTCAATTGTTTGTACAGATCTATTCTAAAAACACATATTAATTATTATCACCACATAGACACTAATATTGCTTGTACGCTCGTGTATTCGTTTATATACCCCATCATTCTAAAAACTAAGCTCCGACCTCATTGTGTGATGCTTATACTTAGCTTAAAGCTTAAACTTGAATTACGTTTTATACTTTTCAAAATACTATTTGGTGGTTTTTCACTTGTTCACTAATAGAATTCAAGCGTTAATACGACAACATTAAAGATAGACTTTTATGTTAAAATACCATTTTAAAAGATATTCCGTTCAAGAAGCTTTCTAAAAGATTTCAACAAGTATGTTCCATTGTTTGTTTGATTTAACCTATTTCTATGTGCACTGTTAGGAAACGGATTTCAAAGCATTTCCCATCCTTGACGTTCAGATGAGGCAAAAACTTTACCTCGGCGAATAATTTGAAGCCTCATTTCCTAGAAAGAAACATATCCCATTTTATTTTACAATAATAAACAAGAAATGCTCATGCTCTACAATAGTAGCAATGGTGACTAGGAGGTTCAAATATCATATAAATTCGTAAGTACCATTGCAATATGAAGAAATTTTACAATTTCTCTTGGGCAACAAAGTACCATGTAGGATTTAAACTACAATAACAAATTACATCACAGGTGCTTTGACACTCAAGTTTGATGTAATTGTACCCCACTGAACAAGGGAACCAAACCCATCTTGTTTCAATGCTCATAGCTTCATCAAAGTCGGTCAAATACCCTCTACTGGTTGAACTTCCATAACTTTGAGAAGGCAAGCACGGAATCCTCCCACCATCTTCTCAAGTGATTTGTAGACATCTGAAGCCCAAAATAACTTATCGCGATAACAAGTTAATTAGTTTTGAGTTTGTAGAAATTGAGTTCTACATACTCAAATGAACTAACTTGTTACTAGATTGATAGCTTTGGCAGATATCCATTAACCTCATTTTGCAATAACAATTCTTTCTTGTTAAACTTCCACCGAGCTAGACTAACAGCCACACTATTTATTGTCGAATTGTAAGTTTACAGATCGACGAAAATCATCTCTCTTAATAGTAAAACAACTCCAGATACTGAATTGATCTCACATAATAACACAGCTTTATGACCCCACAAATAATCAAACCTTGCCCACTGAAGTTGAAGTGTATTCACCAGTAAAAATCTGCCAGGTCTAACAATTAAAAAGAGAACACTTCATGCAGCAAAAATGCATGTTTCATAATAGTTAAACTTTTCTTGTTAACATATCATGCCATGAAATAGTTATTGTGCAACTTTCTTCATATGACAAATACCAAATAGATTAAAAACAGAGTATGTGCCCACTAAACATAAAGCCAATTCAAAGATCCCCAGAAAAGAAGCATCATCAATGGATATATCTGTTAGCAGATCCTCAGAGGGACTTACCAAACAAAACAGATGAGCAAAAAATGTATACCAAATCCAGTTAAAGAGTAATTTTTAACCGAAGGCAAAAATCTGAAAAGGCACATCTTTATGATTATGAAATGTTCAACAGCAGGTAAGAGTTAAGACAGCTCCAATGCATTCAATTAATCAAGCACATCCCTCAGAATCTTAATTTCTCTTCAAAGAGTATCAGTCTACTTTTAACGTTAAAACCTAATGAATGTTCATCACAGGGATATAGAACGCTCTTGAAAAGTAGAATAAATCACTGATATCAGACAGATAAAAATAATAAAAATTATTAAAGGAGCCTTCAAATAGATCAAAGTTCAAATAGATCCTTGTGAACGATAATTGGAAAAGGCAGATTAATTTCCATCTCCACATTCAACGGACAAATGCAAGAATTAGATTAAAAAGGTAATACTTTCATCAGATACATATCATATCCCTCAGAATAATGATTTCATCAAAATCAATCAGGCCACTACTTTTATTTCAATCTATCGATTCATCACAGGGATAATTTTTTTAAAAAAATTAAAAAACCTAAAAACTAAACAAAAATACGTAATCAATACCAACGATGCTGTGCAACGCTCCAGATGCAGAGAGGAGGGGTAGAAATTGTGGCGGCGAAAGAAATTTTATGAGAGTTTATATAGAGTGACCAGAGGGTATGAAAACGAACGGCTCTGTTTGGATACAGGGATAATGACTCCATGTCGATTTCTTCATTTCCCCCTCCCCCTCTCCCTCTCCCCCTTTTCTTTAAATAAAAAATGAAAAAAATAAAAGATCAGTTCTCAAAGCATTGCCGACAGGGCGGAAAATGCGACTACTTATTTTGACTAACACAAATGACGATTTTAGTAACCCAACTACTTCTCATAAAGCCGTCGAATCAGCGACGGAGCTTCAATTTCATTCTTCCACGGTCCATTGACGAATGGATTCCAAGTGGAGGAACGTATTGGCGGCAGTTTGCTTGATAATCACAGCTACAATCTTGAGTGCCAATGGAGTGAGAGGGTGGACTGGTGAAATCCATGGCAGAGTGGTTTGTGATGTATGTGGGGATTCTTCTATTGGCCCTGAAGATCATGTTTTATCAGGCAAGTTCATTTCCCCTTTCGTTTAATTCTCTTCTTCAGTCGTTGATTTTGATCAATTTGATGTTAATTGCGAAAATTATTGCGTGATGATTGCCTGGGTTGACTGGATTTAATCGAATCTGTTGATCAGTTTATGCTTACTCAGTTACTTGCCTGTGTTGATCTGGAAAATCGTTGGATGGTCTAGACTTCTGGTGTATAGCTGTTAAACTGTTTCTTCTTCAATATCTGCTAAGCGAAAGAGCTAGTTTGTACTCACGAGCGATGATTGATCCCACTCCAACAAGTTACAATCAAAATTTAAAAAAAAAAAAAAAAAACGATAGGAATTTCAATATTTCAGACTTATTTTCCAACTCGTAGTGAAAGTTAAGAACAAAGGATTATCATTATCACGGACTTGGATTATCATTATCGCGGACTTAATCTAAGATATGCAGGGTGATTCTAAAATCTCGCAACTGTTTCTGATATGACGCTACATAAACAAAGATAATGACAGTAGAATGCTAGAGAAGGGTGCGGCTGGACACACCCCATTTTCCACTCAATACACCCACCTTTTTTTCGTCCGTACAAAAATATCCGTTGAAGTACAAAAATACCCTTTGAAATGGGAGTTACGGGGGCGTTCGGCCATAGAGGCGGGAATAGTCCAAGGGGTGTTCGGCCACGGACGGCGGAACACCCCAAGGGGTGTTCGGCCATAGACAGCCGAACACCCCAAAGGCTGCTCGGCCATAACTGGTCGAGCAGCCATGGGGCTCCTCGGCTATACTTATGCCGAGCCAAAAAAACAAAAAGAAGGCTGCCACAAATGGCAGCTGGACATGGATGGCTGCCGGAAATGCTAGTCATCCATGACTGCCATGGCAGCAACCAACAAAAGAAGGTGCAAAATATATATATTTTTTGAGTTAAAAGAAGAGATCTTCGAAAATCCAGGGTATGTTACTACTTCTTCTGTGGGAGTGAAAGAGGACCATTTTACGAAGCTGCAATTTTCTTTTTTATTGCTCAGCCACAATTGGTCGAGAAGTTCCATGGGTGTTCGGCCATCAATGGCCGACAACCCTTGGGGGGTGTTCGGCGAAGCCTGGCCGAACAACCCTCACCATATTCGGTTCCAAATACAAAGGGTATTTTGGTCCGAGGTGTGAGAGTGGGTGTATTGAGTGGAAAATGGGGTGTGTCCAGCCGCACCCGCTAGAGAAACATGGAGTCCAAATCTATGGTCTTTAATCCTATCCCATTGGTTGTCCCATTCAATGAAAACAGATCACACACACAGTTAAGTGCATTAATTTAATGATGTAACATGATTTTACTGGTGAGACAATCAATCAGACAACAGATCTGGCAAAATGCTGAGGAGTTGCTTCTTGGATCCAGAGTTAGCATTTATGTACTGCTTGACCATTTGGCTCTTGCCTTGGTAGTTTCCCTGGATAGCTCAAGAGTCATACTTCATGCTTGGTCAGCTGATGGAGGACTATGTTTGCTTGTTGCCTCATTCGATATTCTTGCATAACATACTTTAATGGGCTAATATGTGGGCCATGAGCAACTTCAACAAATCTAATCTTGAATCTGTATGAGTGACCTAGAACCGAAATATATGCTTTAGATCACCCTTTTTGATATAAAATCATTAGTTATTGTTCAAAAGAAAATCTCAAACCGCAACTTTTAGCGGTCATGCTCTTTAAATGCACATCTTATTCTGTATATCGCAGTGTGAGTGTACTTAATTGGCCAATTGATGGCATTTTATGGAAACATTCCATATAAGTTATTCAAGGAATTATTCGATCAATCTTAGCTGGTGTTGCTTAGCTGAGTTATGACATTGTTAGTAATATATATTTGTGAAACAGGAGCTGAGGTGGCTGTGCTTTGCATAACCAAGACAGGCGAAGTTCTAAACTATCAAGCATTCACAAACTCAAACGGGGTCTATACAGTTGCAGAGACAATGCCAGAGAGCGACAGGTGGGACGCGTGTTTAGCAAGACCCATCAGCAGCTTCCATGATCGCTGCACACATCTACGAGATGGTAGCACTGGTGTCAAGTTCAGTTACAATCATCCATCTGGCTATTCACACTCTGTTAGACCGTTCGTTTATCGTCCTGCCAGTGTTCCTACATACTGCATTTAGCAAATGCTGAGTAATTAAAATGACAAAAAATTGTGATGTATTATTTTGTATGATTATAGACTATTTTATGCTCACAGATGGAACAGACCTGTTGTGCCAATATATTGGATAAATTATTTGATGTTTTGTTGTTTGAGTTTGCGCAGTACAATTTTAAGAGTATCTCTAATCCTCTGTTGCAGATTGTGAAAATGTAGATTTACATAGCGCGCAGAAATGCTTACATGACACATTTGAGAAACAGTCAAGGGCTAGTTAAATTTTTAAAAATGCAATGGGTCAATTGTGTTGGTTACTTATTTACTCCTCCTTTTTTATTTTTTATTTTTATTTTTGAATGCGGTTACTTATTTACTGAAAAAAAATTTTCTGGTGTGTTAGTTAAATTTAATAAAAAATAGTTGGTAGAAAATGTCTTAGTATTATCAAAGGATAATTATCATTAAAAAAAAAAATTGAATGTATCAAAGGTTAATTCTAAAGTTTGAGAAAATATTAAATTGTAATTGTAATTGTTAAAACTGGAAAAGAAAAGGAGATTTCAATCAATTAATCAAAAAATCATGAAAAGTAAAGCTGTTTTACTTAGGTTAATTAACAGTAAATCTACTCATATAAAACTTGGGTACTTCTGCAGTAACCCAAGTAAAAACCTTAACTCGGCCCACCATTCGAAACTGAACCCAAACCTACACTAAGGGCCCAGAACCCGAAGAGCGCAACCCGATCCCAAATTAACGAACAAACCCGATCAACCGATCCCCAAATGAATATTACGTTCCAGGCTTGCTGAAATTCGACCAAATTTGAAGCTGTGTGACTCTGCACTTGATTTTCCTCATCCCGTCATCCATCTGCTCGCGATTTGGAAGCTTCAAGGGCTGTTCGAATCTGCCGGCTGCAGCTATTTCAGCATTTTACGGATTGGGGGCTCCAATCTTTGAGGTGAGGAGTGATTCTTTATCTTTTCTCTTGGGTAATCGGTTTTGATTATGGAATTTTTAGCTTCAATTTTGATTTTTCAAGAGCTTGTATGAGCCTTGGTTTTTGTTGATCTGATTTTGCCTTGGTTATTGTGATGCATTGATGCTATTGCTTGGTACCTCATGCCTGGTAGTTGGTATTTATGAATTCATTATACAGTAAGTTTGTAACTGAGATTGGTATTACAAGATGAGTCTTCTCCAGATTGGTATTGCTGGAATTTACGAGATTGCTAATTCATTTTCTCTTTACTCTTGATGGGCTTTTGGTTGATGACTTTGTTGCCTATTGGCTGACTATCCTTATTGAACGAGATTTTGTGAACTAAATAGATATAAAGTGATTATGAATGAATTTAATGGTTGCCATTTTGACGAATAATAGACGAAATGACTTCCTCTTTGTTGTCATAAACCATAGCACGATATCTCAATTTTATTTATGCAATTTTAAGCCTGAAGTGAGTTGTGATACTCCAAAGTTCTCACTTCTGTACAATTTGGGCAGAATAAGAGATCCAGATTTCAAAATAAACATTCTCACCTGCGAAGTTACTGTGAAGCAACTTGGTTCAAGGAAGTATTTCAATCATAATTAAAGAATGAGGCGAAGACCTGGAATTGGAGGCCTACAGAATGCAGCAGCAGCTAGAGTTTGTTTCCTTGTTTTATCAATAATCATTAGATACACATACTTTCTTTGTGTGATTCTACATGTGTATGTTGAGTCTATGTTTATGGATTTAATTAAGCTTATTTGAATTTTGATTTGATGATGAAAGGATCAATATCGATTGCTGGGAGAAAATGTGGCGAAGTTGCGAACTGATGTCATGAAAGAACAGCTTTCGACTTTTCGATCTCAGCTTGAAGACTTTGCCCGCAAACACAAGGTTCCTATTTTAGTTAGATTCATTTTTTCATTTTATTTTGTTCAGTATCTGTTTAATTCTTCAAATCCCCACTTTTTATGTCGGCCATTAATAGATCATTTCCTTCCCTATGGGCACATACAACAATTGACATCTGTTTTCAAACAGATGTCTAATCACTGAATTTCCCCAAATTGTTCACCATTTTTCCCCCTTTTTTCTCTCAATACTCTCAACCCAACTGGTTATTCTTCTATTTAAATAATTGTATGTGAAATTCAAGTTTTGACAGTTTCCGGTTGAACATTGAAGTTTGGCCCCAAATTTTTGTGGTTCTTGCGGGTGAGTGAATCTATTCTTCCTGTTCTGGAGTTTATTCTCACTGAATTTGAAATCTGCCTTTCATTGTTACTGAATTTGAAAACAATCTTTTATTGTCACTGAATTTAGACAATGCCCTGCGGTTGAATTCCACCATCAAAAATGAGAAAGCAAAAAAAAAAAAGAAGTGAAATATACCAGTTAAGTTTATCATGCACACACACACACACACACAAAAGAAGAAAGGAAAAAAAAATGTACCAGTTAAAGGGCCGAAGATTATGAAGAAGAAGATAGAAAATAATTCTACATTTTGTGGTTTATGCAGAATGATATACGCAAGAATCCTGCATTCAGGGCACAGTTCCATGAGATGTGTGCTAACGTAGGAGTTGATCCACTTGCCTCGAATAAAGGTTTTTGGGCTGAGCTATTAGGAATTGGTGACTTCTATTATGAACTTGGTGGGTATCAATCCTTCTCTCGACCATTGTTCCTTTCAGTCATTGCTATTGTCTTTGCTGGGGAGTCTGATACCATCGTATCATACCAATATTATTATGAACTTAAAGATTTACAAAGATAAACCTTAAGTTACTTTACATTGAGCTAAAATCACATCTGGTATTCCCCACTTGTTTTGGAAGGCATTCAATTATTTATCCCTACGAAATATGATGAAGCTTCTCCAATGTTTGATTTCAATGCTTTGTCATGACTTTTTGCATGGAAGTCAGTAATTTGTTGTTGTTTTTCTTTTTATATATATTTTTTCATGTTTAATTAAAGATGAATTTGTCTATCTAGACAGGAGTGCAAATTGTTGACATTTGCTTGGCCACTAGACCTCACAATGGTGGCCTAATTAGCCTAGAAGAACTCTGTAAACTTCTCCGTCAGAGGAGAAAGGGTGCTCGTGAAGCTGTTTCTGAGGATGATTGCTTGCGGGCTATAAGTAAGCTAAAGGTATTGCTGTTAATATCTTCTATTTCCTTCTTGTCCTAATTTATTGCAGGCCTCCAGCCCATTTATGAACCTCTGTTTACGAAGCTCATAGTACCAAGGATCCACTATTGTTTCCTTTTCTCTTGCTGTTGTTTTGTGAATGGTAACAAGAAATGTACTTTCAGGTTCTGGGTAATGGATTTGAGGTGATCGCTGTTGGAAAGAAGAAGCTTGTTCGTTCTGTTCCTACAGAATTGAACAAGGACCACAATGAAATTCTAGAGCTGGCTCAGGTCTTCCCTTGTCTCGCACTCCTGGATATTTCTTTTTCATGCAACTCCGTCACCTTTAGCAGAAAACCTGTTTGGTCCTCTTACTTTTAGAATGGTTGTTGCTTTGGTTATTCTCTTAGGGCCAAGGGTTTGTGACTGTCGATGAGGTACAGAGACGATTCTCTTGGTCATCTGGTCGTGCAACTGATGCCCTTGACACTTTATTAGAAGTACATTACTAACCCTTATTTATTTATTTATTTATTATTTTTCTGGGTGCTTTTGTTCTGTGGGTAATAAGACTCTTGTGGGTAAAACAGGAAGGCCTTGCAATGATTGATGATGGCCATAGGGATGGCAGACGACGATATTGGTTCCCATGTGTATCTAGTGTCTCCTCCTACGCAGGTGACACGCTCTGAGGATCACTCTGTTTGATTTGGAATGTAATATGCAAAATCTTGAATTTGGAAAAATGGATTATAATTAAGCATCACTATGAAAGAAAATTAATTGTTTTCGGTGTTTCTTCTGTATAATGGATTGTGTTCTTGTGTGACATGTATTTTTCCACTTGATTGAGGGCATTCACTGTAGTACATTAAGTATGTATAATGTGTGTTCAAGTAAATTTAGATATTCTTAAAAATTAAATTTTTAAGTTGAATAGTTTGAATCCAAGTCCCAACCCATGAAAGAGTGACACTTGCACATATTCGGTCTTGTATGTCACAACTTTTTCCTTCGTCTTTTTTTTCTTTTTTTTTTTTTTGGAAATCATTTTCTTCAACTAATTTTATTGATTTGACAAATTGCTTTCATATCTTCATTTTGATTTTTGAAGTTTTGTGAACTAAATTCACGTCTTTCTCTGCGGCCCATGCCCCCCAATTTTAGTACTTCCAAAGTTCCAGTACCCATTTCCTGTCAGCCAATAATTTTTCCAATGCCCTTTTCCTGTTGGGGTGGGGCTAAAAGATTTCCTATTGCATCCCCTGAGGAATGTGGATTGGTTATGATATGGCAGAGGTGGAGAAAAAATTATTCTTTTATTTAAAGAAAAAGACAAAGAAGTGTAAAAAAGAAAAAAAAAAGATTTGAAAAAGTAAAAAAGAGAAGAAATGTATAAACGAATTAAAAAATATAATAATAAAACAATAATGAAAAATGTAAAGTTGGATATGCATCCATATAAGTGGTGCACAATATAATAATATGATACAATAACAACGAAAGATGTGGAATTGGATATATATTTGTATAAATGGTGCACCATATGATAAGAAAAAAGCGACGAATTAAGGAGTGAAATAAATGCATGAAAAGTTATCAAAGAAAAAAATAATAGAAATACGAGACTCTTCTTCTTTTTCTCCAGATAGGCAATTGTCCAAGCGTAGTGTATCTCAGTAATTTGGTTGTCACCTCAAAAAAATTTTATGCACCCACTACGAACTCTCGAAATACAAAATGGAGTGATTCTATATTTTTTTTTCTTTGGTTTTTGTTTTTTTCCCCGGGTGGGGGGGTGGTTTGGGTGTTTACCTCGATCAAATGCATTATGATGATATATTATACTGACAATTTTTTTTTTCCACTCAACTTTTTAATTGCTGCGTCTCCGAAATTGCTAGGTCTCCGAACATTCAACAATTGAGATAGCTAAACTTCATTGATTGTTCATTATTACAGAATGAATTATGCCTATTCCAACATAATAAAATGACAATATATATGACATAGAAGTTAATATATAATGACATGCGCTTTGGTCGTTGTTAATTTATGATGATGTAATATAAATCTCACTATACTATATCGTTACTGATTCATCAGCACTACTATTTATTTATTTAGCTCGATTCTCGTGTTATGGGTTCACTTTCAATCCATGATCTTGGTTGAACTCCAAGAACAAAGAACACGATCTTTTCAACCGTATGAAAAACCCTAGACTCATCCAAAACACTATTCCACACTCCATTTGCAATGCAATAAAGCAACCTTGGTCCTTGGCAATATCACTCCGGCGTCTTGCAGCACCACCACTAGCCGAGGAAGCTTGTCTTTCGATCAATGGGACCACACATGGAACTGCTGGCTAAACAACACACCACCCGCAAAAACCCCAATAAATCCTAAAAAAATTGGATCACTGAAAACAAGATCTACTGGAAGCACCATGAAGATGACGACTTGAGCTGGTATGTGCAAGTTGGTCGCCATTGAATGTTTTGTGATTCCCCATGGAGTTTTATGGTGGGCTTGAAATGATTCTATGTGGTAGCCGAAGACAGGGGTTTTCGCCGAGCCATAGTCGTCAATGGCCCAGTGATCAAGACGACGGTGCACCCATTTTTTTAACCATATGCAATGAGACCATGTGGGTGGGCGAGTCATTTTGGCAATGTAATTAATGGAGATGTGATTGGTAAGTGGTAAAGGCCTAAAGGGAGACGTTCTTCGTTGTTTTTGTCTTGTGTTGAAGAACTTTTATAATGCATTTTCTTGATTATCTAAGGGAGACGTTCTTCGTTGTTTTTGTCTTGTGTTGAAGAACTTTTATAATGCATTTTCTTGATTAGTGGTAGATCATAGATCGGGCCATTTAAACCAAGCATGAGCGCCGCGCCCATGATTTGGAGTCGGCAGTATCCAATTTTGTCTGATTTGGAGACAGCGGTGTAAAAACATGTCACATCTATTTTGATTGGATGTGTTTGTGAAGGAGATAAGATTCAAAAAAACAAATTTAGATTCAATGATTTGTGGTTTATATTAGACCTTTATTCAATTATTTTTCAAAAAAAATTAAGATATTTGATCATAAATATTCTCAATCATCTTTTATCCACGTATGTATTATGTATTATATATTAGCGATAATATGGTAAAAAATCATAATAATAATATTTGTATTATGATAAGACTAAATAGTTATCGATAATTATATCATAGGTTTGCACCCAATACTAATTAGGGATTGCTTTTGTTGAAATAACGAAAATGGAAATGCAAAAAACCAAGGAAAGGGGGGCAGAACCCAACCTTCCATTGGCCAAGATTTGGCAAGTGTACCAACATTAGCAATACAATACCTAACTTGCCCAATCAACTTAATAGAAAGCAGAAAAGAAACTTACAAAGAACCACATTAATCTCAAAATAAAGCATGATATCCATAAACGAGCAAAAAGCTAAAATGAGTACTTACGACAATGACGCGAACGTGTCATCGGGCCGGTATAAGGACTATGTATATCAAAAGAGTTGAGAGCTTCCATTCCCAGGTCCCATGATTTGTCTTCCACCTTATTGTAAGGATCATCATCTTCTTTATCATCCACTTCATTGTAGGGATCGATCATCATCCGCTTCATTCTTAGAATCATCACTTTCCAAAAAATATGGCGTCCGACCCCTATGAAGTTGATCAAAATGATAGGCCATTTCTTGAGCATACAATGCCGCCAAACTACTTTTGCTAGATGCAGAAGGCATAGTAGCTTCATCATTCTGATTTCTGCAAGCAAATATTTGTATTTTCATCAAAGCCCATGCAATCTAAGTCTTGTTGAATTTTTTCCTCGATTTTATTTTTGCATGATACACTAGGAGGAGATTCTGCCTTCAATCGACTATTTGAGCTTCCAACAATGGTTCCAACGAGATTTTCAATGGTCGCTTTAAAAGAAGGTTTAACTTTCAAATGACTTTTAAAATGATTTAATTTATAAGCCTGTATTTCAATGCACTTTCATCCTAAGGGAGAGTCGTTTGCTTTCTCGAGCTTGCAAAAGATGGAACCGCATCCAACATTCCAAGATTTGAAGCAATTTGCATAGTTTCCAAATTTTGCAATTTAGTCCCCAAACTTTCCTGATTTTGCAAATCAGACCTTAAAACTTTTCGGCATGAAATTGGCAGTTAGAAGGCGGTAATAAAGGTACAGAATCTGAATTTGCAGCAGCAGTCCCTGCAATTTTTGGGTTTTTCACATTAGTCCCTAACTTTCCGTATTTTGCAAATTGGTCCGCGTTTTTTCCTTTTTTTTTTTCAATTTTTTTAATCAGATTTTCCTCCTCATTTCCACATGGAGGGACTTGTTTTGCAGATTTTAGAGAATCTCCATTACTAATGTGAATGGAAGATGATGTGGAGGAGAGAGATTGAAACAAGATTATTTTAATTGAAGTGAGATTGAATGATGTGTAGAGAAAAAATAGGGGAAAGCGTGAAAGTGATGAGAGATGTAGAAACAAATTAAAAAATAATAATAAAATAATTGTGAAGGATGTGAAGTTGGATGTGAAAATATAGAAGTGGCACTGAGAATTTAGGAAGAAAAAGCGAGGTAAAAGTAATAAAAGTGAATAAAAAATAAAAATTTTAAAAATGTGAGACCCATTTTAATTTCTTGTGTTTACATTTCTCCTAATTGGACATCCAAGCTAGACATTTGCAATAGAGATGTTGGGGGCTCCCTTTCTAATGCCCACATGTGGGCATTGTAACATGCTCACATGTGGGCATTAGAATGCTAACATAATTACCTAACAAAATATTTGATGAATTAAATACTTTGTCAATATGGGGGAAAATTAAAAAAACTACTACATAAGCACTACGTAATCAACAAAAAATTGTCTTTGAGAAGGAAATAATTAATCAAAAGGAATTCTACATAAATATAAAAATACAGTACGTATGCTTCTGAAATGAAGCATGATTGGTTAATTAATTAACACAAGTTGTTAATAATTTATAGAATTCAAGTATCGATGATAATATTAGTACTTATTTTTCAAATCAGCAAAGTGTATATGAAGTCCATATCTTGCTTACTCTAAACATCTCTATGTTTATAATAGTTCAACTCTTCGGTAAACCATTTAGTTGCACCATCCTACATAGTGCAGTGCCGGTCCTGAGAATTTTGACACCCGAGGCAAACTTTAAAAATAAAAATTTTTGCCCCCACTTGTTTTTAGTTTCAATGAATTTGTAATATTTTTCATAAACTTTTTGAATGTTCAACTTAAAAATTTAAATTGGCACCCCAATTTCTCTTATTTTTAGTGAATATTTTTCTAGCGTCTGCAGCGCCGACCTACTTCGCCTTGAAGCAAGACCCGGCTCGACATAGTGCAACCATCATTTTGCAACTAATTCTCTCCTCCAATCGACCATGTCTTGGATGCATTCCACGATCTTGGTTGCACACCTAGCATATAAAATAATGCAACCCTCGTCTGATCTTCTCCAAAACCTATTCCACATTCCACTAATCACAATACAGTAATTACTGTCATACGGCGGAGTGTGACATTCAGCATGCTGTGACCGAGGTAGAATAACTCCAATATCTCTTGCAACGCTGCCACTAATGGTGGAATTTCCCTAGCTTTTGGACAATGAGCCCATGCATGGAACTGCTGACAAAACAAACTAAACCCTGCAAATACACCAAGAAACCCTAGAACAAGAACATCACCGTACACAAGATTTATAGGAAGCAAGATGAAAGTAATGACTTGGAGCGGTATATTCAAGTTGTTAGCCATTTGTGTCCTCGTGATTTCCCATGGCATTTTATATATGGTGGCTTTGGAATAACGCGATTTACCCGAAAATAGGGTTTCGACCGAGCCACAGTTATTGACGGCCCAGTGAAAGGTTCCGCTAGCTAGCCAGGTCGGCCAGCACATAGGCGGGTAAGGCAGCTAATAAGCCTGATGATATTTGGTAGAGCCATGTATGTGAGCTTGATGCACCATTGATGGACTTGGCTAGGGAAATTAGCACAGTGGTGCACCCACTGGCTAACCATGCACAATGACACTATATATGTTGATGGGAAACTCGATTCGGTGTATTGGGAAACCATCGTTTATCAGTCGAGATACAATGCTTCTTTCAAAGTCAGTACAATAAAGCACCAATTTTGTTGTTTAAAGTCTAATTGGATGAGTTTGAATTTTGAATATACGAAGGCAAGTATTTATAGGAATTTATGTTCCTTTTGATTAATGAGTATCGCCACTTTTTTAGATGCTAGGGCAACCATTTTTGTCAATGTAGCTACAGGGGTACTGTTAATTATAATTACGAAAGATGTCCAATTCAGGAAATATATAATTGAAGTTTTGATAAATTTTCTTTCTTTATATGGAGAATTTCTAATGGCTAGAACATAGCTATCAACATGGATCATCTTCTAAATCTCTATGTGTGGAATAAATTTTAATGAATTAGGGCATGTTCTATACACAACAAATTTTTACTAACTTTCACTAATTTTTTTCTCTTTCATCATTTTCAACCATTCATACAATTATTTTATATTTTTAATATATTTTCCTCAATTTTCAACCACACAACTAATACGTCTTTCAAGTAAAACCAAAATATTTTGTATAGAACAAGGCCATAATCATCGGTGGACCACCCCAACTTCGATTCTATGACTACAAGAATTACCCAATATTACGGGCATAGAAATAGATGGTTAATTTGATGAAATTAAGTTAATTTAAAAGACAATAACTTCTGAATTCTCAAATATTCGACATAGCTTTAATTTGGGAAAGATAATGCACCGTTCTTTTTAGGAGTGGGCAAAAAAATCGGAACCGAACGGGTAGAACCGGAACCGAACCGAAAGAACCGGAACCGAACGGTTCTTTAAAAAAAAATTAGGAACCGGAACCGGAATGAGAACCGAACGGATCCTTTTCTAAACACCCGGAACCGGAATAGGATAAGAAATAGCACCATTTCTTCTATTTGATTGCCAACTTTTGTGAATTCTTTTAGTAAATTTAAAATTTGATACTAATTCTAGTAAAATTCTAGTAAATTTTGGTGCTATAGAATTCTTCTCATAGAATTCTTTTAATGGCGGCCGCTGACGACAAATGCAAAGCGACGACCTAAAGCGGCGACTTTCTTTGCCTTTGAACAACGGCATTCTTTGCTGGCGGCTTTCGGCATTTCTTTGCAAAGCGGCAGCGAAGAAGTCGTTGTCGCCTTTGGGCAACAGCATTCTTCTTTGCCTTTTGGCGGCAATTTCGCCTTGCGACATCGGCCCTTCTTTCTTGCCTTTTAGCGGCAGAACAATCTTTGCTTGTTGCTTTTTTTTCTTGTTATATTATGTTGGAATCAAAATTTTTATTTTTTTCTTGTACTTTTCGAGTAATAAAAAATGCATCGTAAAATAACCGGAACCGAACGGGTAGAACCGGAACCGGACGGGTACTTCATTTGAAAAGAACCGAACGGGTCCATTTTTCAAGGCAACGAATTCTGATTGAGTTCAGATGGTTCACTACTAAACCGTCTAACGCCCACCCCTAGTTCTTTTACAATAGGAGGAGGATAAGATAGTTATTTAACTTCTCATTCACTATAATGCGATATATCCACTAGTGATTTAATGCTCACTTGTGGACACCACACAAGTGAATGCTAGATCTTTTCCAATCATATATCGTACGATAAATAAGAGTCTACAGATAATTAATATTTTCTAATTTCAAGTGCACATTTTCTTAGACAAATTTCGGTTTTTAACAACACATTCTTCAAATTTATAAATTATTTTTTATTTCCAAAAAGCTTTGCCAAACAAGCTCATATCACAATTAATTATATATATATATATATATATATACTGTCTGTTTGATCTTAATTATTGCTTTCTATTATACTTTTCCTTCATATTTTATGGATGCATATAAATTTTTAACAATAAATTCTCTCAAAAACTCCAAATCCTTGAGTACGCACTTCAACAATTAAAACAAGTTTGCAACCATGCAAATTTATTTTCCCCTCAAGTACGAACACCCGTATCTTACAATTTTCCAAACTTTCACGCATTGCTGACATAGAACGAACGACGAAATGGAACGAAAAAGACAAACACTAAATTAATTACAAATTTAACATCCGAATTAGAATTGTAATATAATTACTATATATTAATTTCGGGAAACGTCAACGTTTAACCAAATGCAATGCTTTATTATATTGTGACATATATAATATATGGATTTTGACCATGCGAGTTTATTTAGTAGTTCCAAAAACTATTTTTTGTAGCGCTATTTTTGCCAAATCTTATCTTATTTAATTCCCATTTAATTAGTTGTCATATATAGTAGTTTTAAGGTTTAACATCTCATCGGGTTTTAACCTATTTAACTAGTCTTTCCTTCATGTTCAAATTAGTAAGTTTGCAAATTCTAATAAAGACAGACAAATATATAATAAATATATTTTTCGTCAATAATGCTACTAATTAGCTAATTAAACACATCAACAGACAATCATATGGGTGGGATGGTGTTTTCTTTTTCTTTTTTCCCCCTTTTTGCTCAATTTTGAATTTTCGACCTAGCTAGAAATTGCATCACTATTTCTTTTATTTTAAAAAATGTCTTTTCGGTCTCTAATTAAGTAGTGACCGATCCATCGCTACTAACAAAAAGAAGTGGACAGTATATGTAGGAAATATACAATAACCGGATAATACACATACCACTCTTTAATAAGTTATAAACGAGAGCTCATATATAATCAAAGTACAATTGTCTAGATCATGATATATACATCTCTTGTTTAAAGATAGAAAAAGCGAAATCAGAGCAAATAGTCCCAAAAAAAAAAGTGTGTAAAGTAGCTCAAATGGTATTAAAAAAAAAGAAAAAAAAAAAGCTATGCGTTTGGTCTATTTGGACAGAATCCATCCAATTTTACCATTAGTTAAATCAAATGTTACTATTTTGTCTTTTTTTCCAAAGGGCATTTTGGCCATTTGACTCCTAAACTTTAGAGATTATTACAATTAAGTCCCAAATTTTAGTTAAATTACACAATTTTATCTTTTATTTTTCTATGCATGCTTCTTTGGCTCATAATTAATTTTATTAAAATTTGACGCTATAAATAGTTTTGATAAAAAAATTTCAATACAGTAGTATTTGTTCGTATTAATATAATAACTTTTTGAATATTTTCTTGAACATTAGAGATACGCACATTTTGATTTTAAATAATAGTTAATAATAAATGTAATTGTTGTACCTAAATAAAATTTTATTAGAAATATATCGCTATAAAAAATATACCGAATACAAAGAATTAATAAAATCAAATAAAAAAATAAAAAGAAAAGAAAAGAAAAAATAAAAAAATAAAAACCCTCCCCTCCCCACCCCCACCCTCCCCAATCTGAACTCAGTGATTTATGTGTAAGCCTTTGAAATAATTAATTTATAAATTCAATTTTCTTATTTTGTTCAAGATTAAATTTGTAAGAACTGTGCACACTCGAGCACATATGCGTGATCTCAATTTGTCCTCTTAATCGGCACATCATATCAAAGCAATTCACGTCATTGAATTAATATTTTCAACTGTGTATATAAATTGTACATGTTTTAATTGAATAAAATAACTAAGACAACATGAATTGAAATAAAATATCTCACTTGTATCCATTGACCATATAGAATATTGCTAAAAGAATATAATTTGGTCCTTCAATCGGTGTGATCCACTTCAGTCCACGATCTTGGTCGCGCACCAAAGACATAAAACAACACGACCTCAAGTGCCACGAAAAACCTCGTAGCATCCAAAAACCTATTCCACATCCCACTCACAATGCAATAATTACTGTTGTAAGGCGGCCGATGATGCTTAGCGTGTTGCAGACGTGGCACGATCAACCCTGCATCTTGTAGCGCCGTGACCAGCCATGGCAATGTAGGCTTGGGCGCATGAGCCCATGCATGAAACTGTTGGCAAAATATAACGCACCCTCCGAAAACCCCAAGAAACCCTAGAAAACCACAATCATCACAAACTAGGGTTGTAGGAGGCACAATTAAAGTCACCCCTTGAGCCAGAACATGCAAGTTGAAAGCCACGGGTCTCGTCGTGATGGCCCATGGGATTTGGTGGTGGACTTGGAAGGACTCGATTTGGGCTCCAAAAATAAGGGTTTGGGCTGAGCCATAGTTGTCAATGGCCCAATGGTATATTCCGGTGGCGAGGTCAGCCATGACGTAGCCAACCAAGTACGAGGTTGTTAACTTGAGCCATGTCTTGGGAGTCGATGGGCCGGGGAGGGATTTGGCTAAGCAAATGAGGACAGAGATGCAGCCTGCGGCTAACCATGCTCGATGATACCATGTTGAGACAAATCTTGTTGAATCGATGAATTGAGAAGTGGAAGCCATTGTAGTAATAAAATGTTATGTTTTGATTTGTTTTTAATTTGTTGTAATTCTTTGTGTTTTTATAGTGCGATTTGTCGTGAAGAGATGACAAAAAAATGCAGAGAATATTTTTTTGGTAATATTAAACATTCCTTGCAATTATTTGTTGATTGCAATGCCGGTTATATACATCATTTTGAAGAAGTAATATATTTATTTAATTTTCTTGGCTTGTAAGATCGATTGGCGGCCTTACGTGTTGACCGTCGACGTGTTGGTATGGCTTTTGCGATGTGAAAATATTACTTGGCATGGGGACTCATATTTGTTGTTTTATTTTCCGTTATGTATTTTATTTAATCAGAATAATTTCCACGTACAATTAAACTCGTTAATTTAATGATGTAAACTTTTTCTTAATGATGAATGAAACTAGAAATGATCGGACATATTTGAACCCGTCATTTATGTTACATTGGTTGTTATTGTATTTCATTTTAATCAATCACGTGTCAAGCCTTTGTTCCCTTGTCTACTGTGGGCATGCCCACACCCTCACGTAGTGCCCTCACAAAGCGCCACATCATCCGGTAAAATTTTTATTTTATTTGTTTATTTTATTTTTTTGTATCTATGTTAGATGAGATGAATAATATATAATTGTCTCACTTTCAGAGTGATCCAGTATGGGCCCCATGAATTTTTTTCAGGTGTGGGCGTACGTCAACAAATATGTCGTTGAGTAAAGCGTCACATGTCAATCCTTTTACATCCTCCAAAGTTGTTTTCAGCATTTCTAGCACGGCATAAACTATCTGTACATATGTTACGGAAGGTATTTATTTAACAGTTCAATCTTGAAAAATCTTGTGTCGTGCGATAATAATTAATGATAGATATGTCTTAATCTTTTAATTATACGTTAAAATCTTATGAAGTAAGATATAAATAATTATTTATTGTTTTACAAGTAAGAATCGTGTCATGGCGTTACATTTTATATTTTTTCTCCTCTCCTTTTTATATCTTGTCATTGGAGGTACGTACAAGACACAAAGTTGAGGTTTGTTAGCTACGAAAAAGAGAAGTTTAATAATTATTATATTATTGGAGGAGATGTTGGCAAATCCATTTACACGGTGATGATTCATTAAGAAATTTTATACTCCATTTGGAGACTCTGGATAGTTCAAAGCCACGTTAGAAACTTGTACCAATTGCCAAGCTCTGAAAACCAATATATAGCCCACATCGAATAATTCCCATTTTCCCCCCTTTCTTTGTGAATTGAAATTATTCATCCTGTCCATCTTTAAAGTTTGGGAGTCTAAAATTAAGAAAATTAAAGAGAGAAATCGAGATAATAAAACTGTACTCAAATTTTATTGTTGTATATTGAGAGAGGATAATAAACAATTCACGATAATGTAACTTTGATTTGATCAAATTGTTACTTACGGGTTCATAAGACTCACAATAAGTTCGATTTCTAAACATGCAACTTTATAAAATGGCAAAAAATAAAAATAAAAATAAAAATTAATATCAAGTTTTATAGAGTTCTTTGATATTTCAGAATCGCTAATCACATGAAATTATTTTTTAGGAAATATTTTCAAAAGGAATATAAGAAATTAATGAGAATTGTATACACAAGCTCAAAGAATAATGGGAGATACGGTTTCAGTTTCTTCAGTCCAATCGGAGTTGGGGTCAGTCCATGAACGTGGTCTCACCCCAAGCTTAAAGAACAAAATCATCTCCAATGCCTCAAAAAACTTCAACTTATCCAAAACCTCATTCCAAACCCCACTCACTATGCAGTAATTATTGTTATACGGCGGGCGGTGGTGCGCCGCGTGCTGCGACCGCGACACCAGCACTCCCGCGTCTTGCAGCGCCACCACCACCGCGGGAAGTTTGCTCTTCGTACTATGAGCCCACGCGTGAAATTGCTGACTAAACATAATGCAACCAGAGCACACACCAACAAATCCGAGCAAAACGGCGTCGTTGTTGCAAATTAGGTCAATTGGAAGCACCGTGAAAGTCACCGCCCGTGCTAGTGAGTGTAAATTGTTGGCGAATTGGCGTCTGGTTATCATCCACGGCCATTTATGGTGACCTTGAAATGCTTCGATTTGTGCTCCGAAGAACGGCGTTTTAGAATCTCCGTAATTGTCGATTCCCCAATGGTAGATTCCAGAGCCGAGATCTGCGAGTATACACCCTATTAAGCCGGCTAAAACCGGTTCGGTTAATGTGTGTGAATCGACTGCGGCGGTTATGGACTTTGCGAGGGAAAACAGCACGGTGGTGCTGCCAGTCGCCACCCAAGCACGGTGGGACCATGTTGATTGCAAGGCAGGGTCGTTAAGCATAGGACGTGTAGCAGCATTGCCTGCTGGAGGGGTGATAGTGGTTGGCCGGTCGGTGATTTGTTCACGGCGGGGCTTGGTGGTGGTGGTGGTGGAGCAATATATGCGGGTGGGAAGGGGAATGCGGTGGCTGAGTCGGGCATGGTGTAGGAGTCGAAGGGTTGGGCTGTGGTGGGGCGAAATGGCCATTGGAGAAATATTGTGAAGCGCTGAGAAAGTTGGAAGCTTTATGGTGGCATGGGAGGTAAGATGTGATCTTTCAATTCCTCTCTTTTTTTTTTATTTATTTAATTAATTAATTAAACCATATGTCATACATACAACATCCAAGTGTATTAATTTGATTGTTTTTGTTGAAGAGAATAGTTAAGAAGACAATTGAACCGAGAACATGGTAGAGAAGGAGAGATGCATTGTGACGAAATCGCTTTTATGAAGTTTGTGGTAGGGGGGATAGGTGCGTGGGGCTATTGAAGTCTTTAGTGAATTTGTGTTACACAATTGTTTGTGTACAAGGTTGTCAATGAGAAACCTCATCACTATCTTAGCGGTGGAGAATCAATTTTCTTTTCTTTTTTCCTTTTTCTTTTTGATTTTTCTGCCTAAGAATGAAAATATATATTTAACATTCATATAAAGTTGTTGTCGAGTTAAAATTACAATTGACTATTTAGATAGGAGGCACAATTAACTCAAGGAAAATGCTATTTGTATGCCCAGTTTACAAACGGTAACATGTGTATTTTATGGTGATTGATTATTCAAATGATGTGATGTATAAAAAGAATAGATTTTGCTTATATGTTCTGTGTAATCCTATTTGGATACTTGTATTCATACATGGGACAAAATCACTAAATAAATAAATAATACAATCTTTTATATACCGTCATTTAATGCCGATTGATGTAAATTACTAGATATTAGTACAAACAATGACTCCCATAATTTTTTTTGTGGGGTTTAACAAAATCACTTAAATTCTTAATGAAAGAAAGACTTCTATTTTTATTTTTATTTTTATTTTTTTGAGAAACAAAGAAAGACTTTTATTAATTGACTTCGATTAATTGTGCATACATACTGGTGTATAAATAGAGTTTTAAATAATATACACATAAGAATTGATTATTCACACATTATATCACTTGCAAAATCAATTCTCAAAAAATGTGCACACTGGAGTTTATATAACACAACTATTGTATACTTTATTTGGAAAAATAATTTTTTCTTTTTTCCCCATAAAATTGAATATTCTTGAGTTGCAACTGGGATATTCCTTATTACGTGATCACATGGAAAAGGACGTTCAAATTTAGTTAGTGTGGTCACGATACGTGGTTCATTTTGTGGGCATGTTACAGTGCCATATGGGCTGATGGGTGCCACGTGCCCTCTCCCACCATTAAAGAGACACGTATCGTGTATCCGTCTATATATATATATATATATCGTAATGTGTTTACATGTAAAAAACGAATCAAAGACGTGTAGTCACTGAATTGAAAAAAATTATTCAAAAGGCAATCGCAATGATTGATAATGGCCATTGGTATATCCACCCTGCGTTATCAAATGATGTCAATTAGCAAGTGAAAAATTGTTGGACAGAAGTGTAAGCTAATAGAAAGATTGAAACTATTGAAACCATTTGCATTTTCGTATCCCTACTCTTTTCTTTTTCCAAAGTGCTCCCTAACCTTTGAAAATTATCTTCATGTAGCCTTTGTACTATTGTCTTCCGGAAATGACGAAAAACTTTACACATCACCGCCGGCATAAAATGGAAACTGTCTGCCCAAAATCCCACAGAGGAAACCAGAACGGTCAAACCTTCCTCTAATCCGCTCTCTCTCTCTACAAATTTTCACAATCAATGGCACTTTTCTTCAAAACCCGTCTCGTAATACTGCTACTATTCACAATCCAAGCGATCACGAATCCGAAGGTACAATCTTTTAAAGCACCATTCGATCCGAGAGACGTACTACCGCTTCTACCAAGACAAGTTTCTTGGCCTATTTTGAATAATCTCAACAGTGCTGTAGACCTCTTGCCTACTTTTGTGGGCACTGCCACTAAAGTTAAGAATTCTTTACAGTGGAAAGGTGCTTGCTTTTACAATAATAGTGCTTGGTTGGAGTTTCATAATAAGAGTAAGAGTGAATTTGGTGGAGGCACTCTTCATATCAAGGTTTTGAATACTTCATCTTTTGTCTTGATTTAGTTTTTGATTTTGATGTAAATTGGGCTGTTTTTTGGATTATTTGCAGTAGTTGTTCGAGTTCCATTGATGAAGTTTGGAGATTTGGATTCTTGTTTAGCTTGGTTTGTGGGATTTGTATGGATTTTCTTGAGGGAATCTGGCCAGTTGGGATCGATATGTCCTGCTTTCAATCAGTAATTGCTTGTTTTTATTTGCTACCTTGGGAGGATTGGTTATTTTTGTAGCGTTGAGATGTTTCTGAAAATAAAACACGAAAAAAGCCTTGTTTTCAACTACTCGAAACCATAGAAAATCATTCATTATCGGTATCTTCGAAAATTCATTTTCGATAATAGGAAAACCCACTCTGAAAACTAAAAAAAGTTTGAATACAACAACGAGAACATGCCACTGTATTTACTTGGATTGTGATTAATGAGAGGCAAAGTATTGATATAAAGATAGGAATCGTAACTTAAGCTTGTAAGAATGGGTTACTTTTCTCTGCCTTTCGATGGACTTCACCAATCTGCTTTGCTTTATGAGTTCTTATGCTATCTCAATAATCTTTGATATCTGTCTTTATGAATTTTTACTGTTTGTTAATGAATTTGCTTTACTTGATTATTTCGGGAGCGTGTTTTTCTTCTGCTTGCTTTCATTAAATTTTGGATTTTTTGATAACATCCTCTCTGCCCCTAAAAAGTTAGCTTTTATCAAAATAATGGTTTAAGCAAACACACACATAGTTGCAATGCTTATGATATCGTCGCCATTTTTCTTATTTCATCTTTGCGGATGCAGGTTAGCAATGCTCACAGTTGGACATGCATTGATCTTTATCTTTTTGCAACTCCTTATCGTGTGACATGGGATTATTATTTTTTATCTCGTGAACACACCCTCGAATTCAAAGAATGGCAATCAGAAGCTGAATATGAATACGTGAGTTAAACTATCTTCCTCTTAGTTATAATTCTATATTTTGTAGCATGACAACTTAAATCATGATTAACTTATATGCCAACAGGTTAAAAACCGGGGGATATCAATTTTCCTCATGCAAGCGGGGACGTTAGGAACTCTTAGAGCATTATGGGAAGTGTTTCCTTTATTCACAAACACCGGATGGGGTGAAAACTCGAATGTTGCGTTTCTTGAAAAGCACATGAAAGCTACCTTTGAAGAACGTCCTCAGCCATGGATCACAAACATCACTGCTGATGAAATACACTCTGGAGATTTCCTAGTTCTCTCTAAAATTCGTGGTCGTTGGGGTGGTTTTGAGACGCTCGAGAAGTGGGTGACTGGATCTTACGCTGGTCATACTGCAGTTTGCTTAAGGGATTCTGAAGGAAAGCTATGGGTTGGAGAATCAGGACATGAAAATGAGAAGGTAAGTATCTTATATCTGCACAAGATTTGGCATGCAATAATCGTGGTTAAATATTAAAATTACTTTCGTTGAAAGTAGGCAAGGGTAAAGTTCTAGTTTCCTAAAAATTAAGAATTTAGGTTAATAGTGGTGGGGACCACCAGATTTGTTGCTAAGAGTATTTGTTTGAGGTGTATGGTTACAATTGAGGTTCGACTTTGTTTGAGTGCTAGAATTTAATTGTTGGGCAGTAATACGTTAAAACAAGCATAGTCTAAGAATCTCCAAAAGAAGCTCGACCATGCATATTAAAAGTAATCTTTTTAGTAGGTTGTTGAAGAAAACGTAACCTTTTTAGGCTTAAAATATAATTTCTCTAGCTTTTTAGCATTTCTCTTACCATATTTGAGTTTCATACTTGTAATATAGGGAGAGGATATTATTGCTATTATGACATGGGAAGATTGGTGGGAATACGAGCTGACAAAAGATGACGCAAATCCACATATTGCATTGCTTCCTTTACATCCCGAGCTCCGGGCAAAATTCAACGAAACTGCCGCCTGGGAGTATGCTCGAAGCATGGAAGGACTACCATATGGTTATCATAACTTGATATTTGCCTGGATTGACACAATCAATGGAAATTATCCATCTCCCTTGGATGCTCACCTGGTATTGCATTTATGCAAAGTAGTTTGTCTTAGTTCATTTTCTGGGATTTTTTTGTCTTCTCCTCGTCCTTTTTTTTAAAAATTAAAATTACGGTCATTTTGCAGGTTGCGTCTGTTATGACGGTTTGGACGCAGTTCCAGCCTGCATATGCTGGTAACATGTGGAATGAAGCGCTGAACAAACGGCTTGGGACTCAGGTTTACTCATTTCCACGTCTTAACTCAAATATGCATCGATATCAAAGCACGTTTTTAGATTTTTAGAGGATCATTGTGACAGATGAAGTATTAAGCAATCGTACATTCTTTGGTTTTGCAGAACCTTAGTCTTTCTGAAATTCTTGTAGAAGTTGAGAAACGTGGATCATCGTTTGGTGAACTTCTAGCAGTCCCCGAACAAGACAGTTGGGTTTATGTTGATGGCAAGTCAACATCATGTGTTGCGTTTGTCTTTGAAATGTACAAAGAAGCTGGACTTTTTGGTTCACTTGCAAGCTCAATTCAAGTTACAGAGTTCACCGTAAGTATGCCAAAATTTACGAAATTTTTCACACTTGTGCTACTTTTACATGAAGATGCTTACATAAAGATCAACTTCTAAGTTCTACGACTCAATCAGAGTCAAGCTTCTATTTTGACAACGCATTTTACATCACTTCTGCAGATAAAAGATGCTTACACGTTAAACTTTTTCGAAAACAATTCAAGCCGGTTGCCTACGTGGTGTAATGATGGGGACACGGTGAAGCTTCCCTATTGTCAAATTCTCGGGAAATACCGAATGGAACTACCTGGATTCAACACCATGGATCCATACCCGCACATGAATGAAAGGTGCCCATCTTTGCCACCAAAATACTCAAGACCAGCAGGTTGTTGATTGGTCATGTTGCCCTCATTTTTCGGGCCTTCGTGTCGAATGCATCATGTAGTACTATAGCTTGTATATAAATTCAAACTTGTATACTTAGAAACACTAGGCTCAGTCTGTTGTTATTGTATGCAACTTGTTTGTTCTGATACATTACCACATAACACGTTAAAGAAGCTTATGATGTACATGAGATGTCAGTTTCTTGTCATTTATAAGCAATTATACGTTGACGAATGTTTGGTTTTGCTTGGAAGTGATTATTTAAGATACAAACAAGATCATTTCGTCAGGAGAGAAAACCAAAGCAAGTTTCTTGATTCTACCATACAATCCTTTTAATTTCTGAGGCAATTTAGAGCAGATTCTTTGGGCTTATTTGGAGTGGAGGTCCTTGAGCAGGTACTCGAATTGGATCTCTTCTCATTGAGTTGTCATTACGGCATTGTTTCCATGGAAATTGAGTTATCAGATAATGAACTGTGATTAGAGTTTCAATCCATGCAAACTCATAACCTGGACAAATATGATAGCCCCCCTCGGCCCCCCCGAGTGGAATATAGCAGTACGGTGGTGTGGATGCTTGGTTTTCAAATCGCCAAGGGTCGAATCTTGAAGATTCTTTGAATATATTCTCGTCCATGTGAGTCATGCTTGTAACCAAAATTTAGATTGGATCCAATTTTAGATCTTGATGATGCAATTGCCATACGGACCTATATATGTTATTCGTCTATTTTGAAAGAGTGGAGAAGATTTCGGCTATGTTAGCACCTGTATTTTTCTTCATACTTTTTTGAGATTTAAATTTGGTCAAATAAATCACATCCGCATATCTCATAGAACCCACTTGTATTAGACCATTCAACTCCATTCATTCTCTCTTTTCCTACTCTTAAAAACTCACTTTCAAAAGTTTGCTAACAACTACTATACTGCACCTACTACTCCCCAACTAATGTGTTCTTTACTAATTAGTCCATGTACTTCTTGTATTTACACTTTAGGCACAACCAAAGGCACATGTACAACTAATGTGTTCTTTACTAATTTGTTTCCAACAGAGTTGTCCGTGGTTAACTAGTTTTATTTCAAAAAAAAATCTAACCAGTTAATTACTACTGGTCATTATACACGTTAGTTACACCATATTTAGCTATAAATACACGAATAATTTTAAATTGATATTTTCAGTTAACATTTTTTAGTAACATTATTATGATTATATCTATTAGATGGTGAGTATCCACATGCTTATCATTTAACGCACAATCTTCATCATCTAATAAAAGCATAACACGTCAAATATATCATTTAAAAAGTCAGTGTGAATGTATACAAGACACACAAGTCACAAGATCAAAATTTCCTCGGATCTTTTTTTTTGTTTCCAGACTAGAGCTCTTGTAAACTCCTTTATTTGTTGTCAAAAATATAAAAATTTTCTATTGATTAAAGTTAGTAATATATGATTTAATTCATTTTAAACTTTACTAAACATTTTGGAATTATATATTAGTGGTCAACTATGATAAACATGAATATAAGATAATATCTTATTAATGACAAAAGATCATTTTATTGTATCAATAAGTTGAAAACGGGTTTAACAGTGCATTGTTTTCAGAAAGAAAAACAATTTTGTTTCATGTCAAATTCTGTCTTTTTTCTTTTCTTTTTTCTTTTTTTAGATTATACTTTTAATTAGGGACTATAATTGAAAATTTGAGATAAAAGAAAAAATAAATTGTGCAATTTGCCATCTTTGCCCTTTATCTTGACGGAAATCATAGTTGGGGACGTGAGAGTTAAATAAAGATTGGGGACTTGAGAGAGTAAAAAATAAGAATAGGGACAAGACTGCGTTAAATTTTAAAGTTTGGAAACAATGAGTGAAATTTTCCCTTTAATTAGTACTAGATGAAATTCCTAGCTTCGCCACTGATAACACTTCGGCTGTACTCATTACTTTCATCGTTCGACTATTAGCTAATAATCCATCTTTTTGTGAAGTTGTTCTGAAAGGTATAGATTTTATTATCCATGATCCATAATCCATCTCTGTGTGAAAGCAATGGATCTCCATTGATTTGCACAACAACAGGCGATCAAGAAGAGTAAGCCCTATGGAGAGTCTAACATGGGAAGATCTTTGCAAGATATACGTTTGGAGGGTGGCAATGGAGACTTTGAGAATGATTCCTCCAATCCTCGGAGGATTTCGAAAGACATTAAAAGACATCGTGTACGAAGGATACCTCATTCCTAAAGGATGGAAATTAAGATAACCTCTTCTAATTGCTAAGGATATTGCCTCTGTTCTATTCTATTACTCAGTGAAAGTCAAACTTCAAGATCAATCACACATCTCAAATCACTACTATTATTATTTATACATCTCGTAATCTCCCCACAATTCAAACTAAAAGAAGAAAATTTTAGCATAGTAAAATTTACTAATGAATAAGAGAGAACTCACATGCTATTTTTGAAAAACAGATATTCTAGGTTACCAGCATGACTCACATGGACGAGTACGTATTCAAAGAACCTTCAAGATTTGACCCTTCATGATTTGAAAACCAAGCATAATGACAACTCAATGAGAAGAGATCCAATTCCGATACCTGCTCAAGGCCTTCTACTCCAAATAAGCCCAAAGAATCTGCTCTAACTTGGCTCAGAAATTACAAGGATTGTATGTCAGAATAAAAAAAAAAATTGCAGTTGGTTTTCTTGCTTCTGTCTAATGAAATGGTTCTGTTTGTAACCTAAAAGAGTCACTTTTAAGCAAAACCAAACACACACAGAGATGAAGAAATTGTTTATAAATGATAACAAACTGAAATCTCCTCTATATTAAGCTTATGAAGCTTCTTCAACGTGTTATGTGATAATTTTATCAGAACATACAAGTTGAATACAGTACAATAACAACAAATTAACCCTTGTATTCCTAAATATACTAGTTGTATTTATATACAAGCTAAAACTACATGATGCATTGGACATGAGTGCCCGAAAATGAGGGCAACAAGACTAATCAACAACCTGCTGGTCGTGAGTATTTTGGTGCCAAAGGTGGGCACCTTTCATTCATGTGGCGGTATGGATCCATGGTGTTGAATCCAGGCAGTTCAATCAGGAATTTCCCGAGAATTTGACATTAGGGAAATGTGCAGTGGTTATGTGAAATGTGCTATTAACATTGAAGATTGACTTTGATTGAGTTTTGACTGCGTCGTAGAAGTTAATTTTATATAGAAAAAAGTGAAAACAAACACAATAGTAACACAAATGTGAAAAATTTTGTGAATTTTGGCGTACTTACTATGAACTCGGTAACTTGAATCGAGCTTCCAAGTGAACCAAAAACTCCAGCTTCCTTATACATTTCAAAGACGAAAGCAACACGCGATGTTGACTTCCCATCAGCATAAACCCAATTGTCTTGTTCAGGGACTGCCAACAGTCCACCAAAAGATGATCAACGTTTCTCAAGTTCTACAAGAATTTCAGAAAGATTGAGGTTCTGCAAAATCAAATTAAGAACGCACCATTGCTTAATGATTAATACTTCATCTCTTACAACAATCCCTAAATACGTCCTTTTATATAGGTACACATTTTAATTAAGACGTAGAAAGGAGTCCCAAGCCGCTTGTTCAATGTTTCATTCCACATTTTACCAGGGTATGCAGGCTGGAACTCAGTCCAAACCATCATAACAGAAGCAACATGCAAAATGGCCGTTGAAAAGATAAGAGAGGAAAATCCAAGAAAATGCTCTAAGATAAACTACTTGTTGAGTAAATGCAATACCAGGTTAGCATCCAAGGGAGATGGATAATTTACATTTATTGTATGAATCCAGCTAATATCAAGTTATGATAACCATAAGGTAGTCCTTCCATGCTTCGAGCATACTCCCAGGTGGCAGTTTCAATTCGTTGAATTTTTCCGCGAGGTGGGGACGTAAAAGACGCAATACCATAATTATACTTGAGCATACATTGATTCTCAAAGAAAATATATATAATAATAAGTAAGCTTCTTGGCATAGATATGGTTATCAGTTAGGGGAATGCCATAACTATATATACTTGAGTGAAACCTGTGCAAGGAAAATTTTCTAGCACTCCTTGTGTATTGTAGTGGATACTTTAGACCAACCAATCATTTACATTAATACTTTATTATTTATTAAATTATGATCACTTATGTGTATGTAGCTAATACTCAGCGGTACTGAGTGTACTCGGTATATTTGGAGTACTTGAAATTTTCTTGTTGTGTAGAGTGCTGATTATGCGATTTGGCCCTAGCGAGTGTTCCTTTACGTACTAACACAAGCTCAACCAGTTCTGACAACATGAGACAATAAAAACATCCTAGTATTTTTTGCTCACCCACCTGTTTTAGAGGTTACACTGAACTCTCTTCCAAAGAAAGCTGCGCATGGATTGCTCACGAAAGATCACTTGAACCTTGAATTATAGGCTGATCTTTCAAAAGTGGACCGTGAAAGGACACCTTGAACCCTTGTTGTATTCCATGTTCCATGGTATAACAGCAATTTAAGAAAGTTTGAGACCAATAATGAAAGGTTTGCATTGATATGGACTTTTTTGTGAAAAATTTATTAATTAAGGGACATAAGTATAATTTTCACAATAATATTTAAATTGAAAAAAAAAAAACTCATTTGTATATTTTTTATAAAATGAGTAAAATAAATATTAAATTACCAAAATACCGTTCATTTATTTAATATAAAAAATATAAAAATTGGCTAACGGTCAAATAGATGAAATAGTGAGTTTTAGATGAATATCATTAATACTTCAAAGGTTGATTTTTACGTGTTGATTTTACATCTACTCTTAATGCTTGAATTATTTGATCACTAATTCATTGATTTGTGAATAATAACAAACCGAGAGAAGAGTTATTTATTTAGACCATGTTGTAAAATTTGACAATTTACATAGAATATCGAGATATACTTCTATAATTGTTGAGATCGTTTATGAATTCCTATGCACTTTAATGCATCTAGTTAAGGCTTATTCAGATTATACATAGAGATATGGTAGTTGACTTGATTAGATATGATTGATGTTAACTCTAGAGAGGTAAATTAAATTACTTTTGCGAATTCGATCTATCATAGTAATAGAATAAAATTTGATATGCGAAATCAAATAGGATAACTATAGATAAATCGGGCTTCCCAACTTTGTTTTTCATTAATTAAATAAATTTTTTTAATTTCAAAATTTATTTTCAAATTTGATTTCGTTTTCTAGCAATAATTTGAAATCCATCTTCTTAATATCTCTATTCATTTTTGTAGAGATTAATTTGGATCAATTTAGATAAAATAGTCATCGTTGGTATGATAATCCAAATTCAAAAAATCCATTTTACTACTTATTTGGTGATATCGTACACTTGCGATCCAGCTCCACAATACCTATCTTTGTGGGACAAAGGGAGGATTAAGTTTTGCTCTTATTCTTTTTTTAGTTTTGAGTAACGGTCAAATGGATGGAAAAATAAATTTTGGATGAAAGTTACTGAGGGCTTGTTCTATCTAAAATATTTTTGATTTATTCGAACAACATATTAGATGTGTGGTTAAAATTTGAGAAAAATATAAGTAATTGAAAATAATGAAAGAAAAAATTAGTAGAAGTTAATAAAAATTTATTCTGTATCAAGCCCTAAATAAAGGTTGGAGGCCAATCAAATCAAAAATAGAGATTGGAATGAGAGTGTAAATAAGTATAAAGATTGGGGACTAAATTAGCAATTTATCATAAATTAAATCTAGAAATGGACGAGCCGGCATTATACCAGCAATCTCAATCAATTGCCCACCCCGACAAACCCTAGCCCTGCCGCAGCGAGGTTGGTTATTTCGGCAGAAGAAAATGTTTTATTCGGAATCTAATGGATATCTTTACAAATATCAGTTTGCCCGATGCGATCCAAGTGGTATTGCAGAGTTTAACCCCAGGGAAAGTATTGATTTTATGTTCACGGCCCATTACATCCTGAGGAAGTTACACGGCGGTGATGAAGTACTCGATATTTTATCGGTGCGTTATTTGTTTCCTTGGTTTCTTGTTGATTTATCGAACAGTTACTTTGACGAGTATTTTCAGTATCGGGGGCTTTTTGATAATGATGCCCGGGAAAGATTTATGTGGGAATTTGTGGACTTTGCCCATCAAGTCAAAGCCGATCCGTTGTATGCTGGATGGACAGCGTATCCAGTGCACGTGGCCGTTCAGATCTACACGGTACAACGGGAGGAAGAAACTGTCGATGCTGCCATGGATAGGGCCATTAATCGTCGTTGTCCAAGGCCGCCTTATGTTAATGGACGGATGCTGGAGAAGCTTAAAATAGCAATTGATAATTCCATAAAGAAGAAGAAGAAGAAGAAGAAGAGCAAAAGTGTTGCATTTGTCTGAACGGGCTTGCAGCTGGAGAAGAAATTGGACGCCTCCAATGCCAACACATTGTGAAGAGTGGGTACTCAAGACTAACCGCTGTCCATTGTGTCGCGCCAAAGTTATCGTGAATTAATTAATCTCTGGAATTAGATTGTTTAAAATTCATGTTTACTTGTGTTATATTTAATCTAATATTTAACTTTTGTACACTTGACACCTCGAATCCAAAGGATTTTCTCTGGTTTGTTTAAGATTTTTATGTTTAGTGTTCAAATTTCTTCCTTCAAAACGTTTGTCTTTTTGTATTTGCCATTTTGTAGACGCAAGCAAGCAATGTGTTGTCTCTTCCGATTATGCTTTTTCTTTTCTCTTTTGATTTTTCTGCTTCGTCAATAATCCTTGAGGTGTTTTGGTATCTTCTTATGAATTGTCAACTGATTTTGCTTACTCGTCACATACAGAACTTTTTGGTTGACTTTTCACGGTTTGGTAGCACTCGGGTCTTGTGTGATTGCACTCCCCCCTTTTCTCAACCACATCAAAGCTAAATTGTTTGGTCCTCCCAAACAATCAAATCTTCTTCCCCATTTATCTTTTCCACCAGTGGAAGCAGGAGAGGTCCGGATCTCTATTTCCTTTTCTTCTTTGCATCTCCCAAAAATTGAATGCTACAAAGAATTAGTTTTTTTTGTGAGTTATTGTTGCTGTTTCTCTGGAGTTGATCATGCTCCGTTTGCTTTGATTCCTTTCGATTTCTGTTGGTTCCTTTATTTTCTTTGAAATTTTCGTTCGTGCTGACTCTTGATGCTTTCACCTTCTTCTTCTTCTTCTGTTCCAATTTTCGGGTTCCTGGTTGATTTTTGTCTCTATTGTGTGTTTCTTCCAATTTATCAGAGCTCATTGCAGCCAAGATAAGGTAGGTGTTGGCCTTTGTGGAAGCATCTACAACATCTGTCACTTGCTTATGGAGCATGGAGAGAGAAGAAAATGGGCCGGAATTCCAACCTTCTTTTTTATTAATAGGAGAAAGAAGATAGGCAAAAGAATTAACGACATGGCAAGATGCTCATGGTTTTAAATGATTAGCACAATGCAGATGACGTTTCCATGAATGGTTTGTAGTGTGGGAAGCTGGCTATACTTGTACTTCATGAATGGTTTTTCTCAGTTCATCAAGTTAAGCCTTAAGACCAAATTTCCTGAATTCTACCGCTGCATTTTCATTTTAGTTCCAAGGCGATCCCATCTGATCCAACCCTTTCTCTCTCCTTACTCTTATTCGCAGTCTTGGTAAGATTATTGGAGCTTTATGGCAGTGTGGTGCTATTGGTAATAATTGGACATGCTGCCTTTGTTTTTCTCTCTCTCTCTAATGTCTATTGTTTATTCAAGATAGATTGATAGACGATTTACTCAAGTGAGACAATTTTGCTTCTACTTGCTTCAAATGATGCTATGGTATTTGAGACTGCAAGTTTTCCTGCTTTAAAGGTGTTGTGTATCTCTTTCATTACATTGTTCTAACATGATATGTGAGGGGTTTTGCTAAATTGCGTTTCCTTCATTTATATTTATTGCCAGTGAGACATTATAAATGATTCTTGGCTGCATGATCCTGTGCATAGCATATACCACTTCAATTATTTATCATTCCAATAGGATTATATGGTGAGTTGTATTGACATAGTTTTCTACTGGCTGGGTTGAAATAATGTACCACCCACCCTGACAATCACTTGTATTGGTGAATAGTCAATTACCACCTACCATATACCAGTTGAATCATCGATCACTCGCCTCCAATAGGATTATATAAGGGATTGGGGTCGGTAATCTCAAGTTGAAGAACTTGGCTCTTTTAGGCAAATGGCTTTAGCGATTCCCCATAGAATCGAATTCACTTTGGCACTCTGCTATCATTAGTAGGTATGGCTTACAATCGAATGGCTCGGACGCAAATATTGGCGTCCCACCCTTCGGGCGCCATAGAAGTCCATTGCAAAAGTCTGGGATAAATTTATAGTGCACCAAATTAGTAGTTGGTAAGGGTGATAAAATTTGATTTTGGTTAGAGAAATGGGTAGGTAATCGTACTCTTCAACACTTGTTTCCTCGTTTATTTAGATTATCAACCAATAAAGACTTGTTGATTTGTGATATTACCTCCTTTCCATCCCCTTCTAACCCGAGCTGGAATCTTGAATTTACTAGGAACTTTAGCAACAGAGACTCCAATGATTTCTCGTCCCTCGTAAACATACTTGAAACCACAAAACTTGATCCTTTGGTACTGGATAAAAGAATGTGGAATGCTCATTCCTCGGGTTATTTTTCACGTAAATCTTTTCTCAAGGTCCTTTGTCAAACTTCATATGATTCATCCTTCCCGCAATCCAAATTCATTTGGAAGGGTGCGATGCCTTCAAAAGTGAAAGTTTACACTTAGTTAGTGATAAGTGCAATTTATGCACTTATTTAAGTCTCTTAAACTATGTATTTTTCTTATTTTTAGTCAATTTCATATTTAATTTTGTGATATTTGTTTCTGTTTCTGTAAAAACTGGGAATTGAAGAAAGGGAATTGAAGAAAATATTACAATTTTGAGCCAAATGGGACACAATTCAGAAGTTGAAGCACCCAATCAGAAGAAATAAAATTGGGAACGTGAAGAGAAATCAAATGGGAGCCAGGTTGGAGAGATTTAAAAGTTTGGGGACTCAATTGATCAAAGTTGTAAGTTCAGGACTTGCCCTGCAATTAAACTGTGGGGACTAAACTGGAATCGGGCAAAAGTTGAAACTAGTATAACCATGCGGCCACATGCGCGATCGTATGCCTTTGCAAAATTATAACCATGCGACCGCATGCGCTATTAACATAGTTATATCGAGCAATTTTAGGAAAAACTTTTGAAATCAATTGGACTCGATTTTTTGGGCTTTTTTGCATCTATTAATATCAATTTTGACCTAAAAATTAAGGAGAACGTCAGAGAGGAGAGAACGAAAATTGGAGCAATCAACTTGGAGAAACTTGGAGAAGCCACAATTGAAGATCCAAATTCAAGAACTCAACATTAACTCGGTTATGGTTTTCTCTTCTCGTTTTCTTCTATTCTTCTGACATGTTAATTTGGATTTCTCATAGCATTAGAGTAGAGATGAAATTTTGATTTTAGTTTGAATCCGGATTGTTAATTTGATGTTTTGTTAATTCTTATGCTAAGATGAATGTTCGGTTTTGAGTTTTCAATATAATTATGCTTTCTTTTACAACTTGTGGCCAAAGTTGATCTGTGATCTATTTATGAGAAATCGTGAATAGATTAGACTTCTTGTTGAAAACCACAAAAAATCCGATGAGGATGAGAATACCCTATACTTTGTGCGATGTTTTTATCTGTCTTTGCGTTGTAATGCATTTTATGGCGTTGTTATCATAGAGATATAGTTAACACGTCATATAAATAGGTTGAATTCTACTTGAGAAAGATTATTCAACAAATTTTGTGAATTGAATCGTCAAAACTAACTTTCATTGTCAAATTAATAATCTCTGGGGATGACTAATTGAAAAGTGGATTGAAACCTTAATGCTAGTTTTTCCATATTTGATTTAAAACTATAAAAAATCATTCTTTTAATTTGTTCCAATTTAATTCTTAATTCTTAATTTTAGATTTAGCAATTTAATTTAATAATTTCATTTTCTCAAGATTGGAAATTAATTGATCTCAACTTATTTATTTCGGTTAAGGCTAGTTAGAGTGAACGTGTGAATAAATTAGTCCCCGTGGGTACGACATCCAGACTTTAAAAGTCCTCTTTATTACTTATACGATCCGTACACTTGCGGTGTGGATTCATTCACAACAATTAGTGTCTTTGGGAAATGTTAATACTTGTGATTTGCTGCAATTGAGAAGACCTTTTTTGTGCATTTCTCCATCTTTTTGCGTTATGTGTACAACGGATAATGAAACCACTGATCATGTCCTTATTCATTGCGAGTTAGACACAAGGATTTGGAGGAGAATTTTGGACTTATTTGAAGTAGCGAGTGCTTTACCAAGAAAATGAGCAGATTTGATTCTGATTAAGTGATCATTTGGGGGCAATGAGAAAAAAAAAAGGGAGATTTGGAAACTAATTGTGATGGCGGCAGCTTGGGTATTATAGAAAGAAAGGAATAGAAGGATTTTTGACGATATAGAGAGCCCGATTGATGACATTTGGGATAGCATATTATTTTAGGCGGGACTTTGGGCTATAGCAGCTGGATTATTTTGTAATATTGATAAATTTCTATTTTTTCTAGACCCCGTTAACTATTTTTGTAGCATTGTATAGAGCAATAGCTAATTTTTGCGTTAGTCCGCTTGGTGTTGTTTCTGGTAGATGGCTTGTCCACTTGCTCTTGTAACTTCTGAGTTTTTTGCAATAAAATAATTTGTTTCTTATATAAAAAAAAAAAAGAATCCGGTATAGTACACACCACCTAAACATTGCAACTATAAGCTTTCATTACGGTTTCATATTTAAATCAGTGACTACATGCTAATGCCTTAGTATTCACACAAGTGCAGCCAGTTAAAGAACACTTCTGGATAAATGGAACAGCAAGAGTTCAGCGCACAAGTGTGCCTTACTGGTACATGGCTTGCAGCAACTGCTTTCACAGCAGCAAGCACGATTGTGGGGGGTCAGAATTATTTCTGTCGCTACTGCATTGAATTCAAAACCAGAGCTCTACCAAGGTATTTTTGCATACATTACATTTGCTACTTCTGAGTCAAAACAACCTAACTAATCAAATTATCTGTCAACTTCTAAAGGGCACCGCAATTGAATTATCCGATAGCACAGCTGCAATCACAGCATCAATTATGGGAGAAACAACAGAGGATTTCTTTCAGGCAACAGCTTCCAAACTGATGGGGTTAACACGAACCGTAAGTATTTTGCATTTTCCTAATTCAGTGAATCACTTAAGGTCTACTTAGAAAAGTTTTCATTGTTCTTATTTATACTGCTAGATCTTGCTAGGACACAACCTCACCGTCCCTTTAGTTATGAACAAAGTTTAGTGTCTGTAATAAATTGAAATAATCTTTATCCATTTCACACATTTACTGTTACAATCACGTATGCAATTCTTCTCATCTTATGTGACCTTTCATTTGCCTATTATTACTTACATCCATTTAAGTTGACATAAACAGCCTTTAAGAGATGATTATATCCACTTCTAACTACTACATTACAAGCCATAAACCTCGAAGACAACATGCGTTCAGCATCGTCGAGGATCGTCTGTTCTACATCGAAGTCGTGGCTGGTCGACAGTGGTTGGGAGATTGTGGAAAGGTAGTTTATTCTCGACCACCCAAAGAGATTGTGGAAAGGCAGTTTATTCTCGACCACCCAAAAAAGCACAAGAAAATCCCAGTTGAAATTGTTGCTGATCAGATTGCTACTCCAGCTACTTCAAGCCAAACAATTGCCACCACAGACGTTACTACATCTTCTCCACAAGCAAAAAGAGGCCTCTTTCAAGATGATGCCCCATCAGCAACCAAGAAGAAACTTATGTCCGTCCAAGATGGAAGGACTAAGTATTTTTTTCAAAATTAAAGAACTTTTGGAATAGATGGAATGGACGCCGTTTCCCAAATGAACTTCATGTTAAGGAAACTGTCGTAAAATATTTATGTTTCATTTAAAATATTTATGTTCCATTCTATTTATTGTATTCAAGAGTATAATACCCAAGCTGCCAACTATATCGGTAAGATATAAATGTGCGGACAGCACTTGATGTTATTACCTGTGTTTCTTAGTAAACTAAACCAGGGATATTTCTATATCATTTGTCGTTCCTTTTGTTTCTGAGCAGTTGGTGAAATATTTATGTTGCTTAATTGGGCAGTTGGTGAAATACTTATGTCGTCCCAGTTTAGCCCGGTAGGACTCACTTAGTTCGGCCGAAGTGCCCAGGTCGGCTAAACTATATTAGGCCCTCCGTCACGCATCCATCCGGGTGAAGTCGCCAGACAGAAGTCTTGTGACCAAGCCTTTCGTGGCAAAGAGGACAATCCAGCGTCGCTGACACTCGACACCACCACGGTGACAAGGTATCTTAGCTATAAATGCAAAGGCGTTTCAGGTACATGCGAAGGCAATCATCACACCTATTGGTCCGGTAGCCTCAATGATGACCTACAACCACCTACCACATCATTGCACTATAAATAGGACACTTAGTGGTCATTCGACACAAGAAAAATCCTCTGTAATCTGTGCCAAGCTTGAGCTCGACTATAAATACAAATTGACATTATTATTGTATCAGTTACTGCTAATCAGTCCCTAAAACTCACTAAGGTTGATAGTTAAGTAGTCCTTACTATTTTCGGTATCAACAAATAGATTTTTGCTTTATGTGTTCTGTGTAATCCTATTTGGATACTTGTATTCATAGATAGAACAAAATCACTAAATAAATAAATAATATAATCTTTTATATACCGTCATTTAATGCCGATTGATATAGATTACTAGATATTATAAACAGTGACTCCCATAATTTTTTTGTGGGTTTAACAAAATCACTTATATTCTTGATGAAAGAAAGACTTCTATTTTTATTTTTATTTTTATTTTTTTGAGAAACAAAGAAAAACTTCTATTAATTGACTTTTATTAATTGTGCATACATACTAGTGTATAAATGGACTTTTAAATAATATAGTATAAGAATTGATTAGGGCATGGCTAAATGCACCCACCCACTTTACTTTACACACCTATTTTTTACCATATCCCCATCCTACTCTCGCACCCTTTTCCTTCTTTTCCTTTTTTTTTTTTTTTTTTAATATGTTCGCCCCATCAATCATTGGCTGTTCTCCCCAATTGGGGTGAACAGCTAAAAGGAAAAAAAAATAATTTTGTACTATTATTTTTAAATTTTTTTTTAATACTTATATTCGATACTAACTCGATAAAATTTATCAAATAAATTTTGAAATTTATTAAATAAATTTTGAAATTTATTGCTAAAGTGGTCGCAAAAAAAAGTAAAAAAATTTTAAAATTACTCGATAAAATATTTGTAAAATATTTGATTTTTTTAATAATTATATTAGACAACAAAGCTAATTACTATATCATCAAAAAAATTTTAAAATTTATCGTCAAATTGGTTGTAAAAAATTTTGAAATTATTTGTCAAAGCGGTTACAAAAATTTAAAAAAATTGTATCGATCAACAAAGATAAAAATTATTTATTTTTATTTTAATTTTTTTTAAATACTTGTTCGCTGTGTTGTGTTTCACAGCGAACAAGCAAAAGAAAAAGAATTAAAAAAAGAGAGAGAGTGTGTGGGGTGGGAGGGGCATAGTAGTCATTTTAATTTTTTTTTATTTGAAAATGGGTGCACCCAACAAAAGACTGAGTGCATTTAGACTCACCCATTGATTATTCACATATTATATCACTTGCAAAATCAATTCTCGAAAAATATGCACACTGGAGTTTATATAACACAATTATTGTATACTTTATTTGGAAAAATAATTTTTCTTTTTTCCCCCATAAAATTGAATATTCTTGAGTTGCAACTGGGATATTCCTTATTACGTGATCACATGGAAAAAGGACGTTCAGATTTAGTTAGTGTGGTCACGATCTGTGGTTCATTTTGTGGGCATGTTATAGTACCACATGAGCGGATGGGTATCACGTGCCCTCTCCCACCATTAAGGAAACACATATTGTATATCCGTCTATATATATTTATATATCGTAATGTATCTACATGTAAAAAGGGGATCAAAGATGTAGTCACTGAAGTGAAAATAATTATTCAAAAGGCAATCGCAATGATTGATAATAGCCCTTGGTATATCCACCCGGCGTGATCAAATGACGTCGATTGACAACAGTACAAAATACAAGTCATTGTTTACTTCAAACAATTTAGGTATTTCAATTAGCAAATGATTGAAACTATTGAAACCATTTGCATTTCGTATCCCAACTCTTTTCTTTTTCCAGAGTGCTCCCTAACCTTTGAAAATTATCTTCATTTAGCCATTGTACAAATGTCTTCCGGAAATGACAAAAACTTTACACATCACCGCAGGCATAAAATGGAAACTATCTGCCCAAAATCCCGCAGAGGAAACCCGAAAGGTCAAACCTTCCTCTAGTCCGCTCTCTCTCTACAAATTTTCAATATCAATGGCACTTTTCTTCAAAACACATCTCGTAATACTGTTACTATTCACAATCCAAGCGATCACGAGTCCGAAAGGACAATCTTTTAAAGCACCATTCGATCCTAGAGACGTACTACCGCTTCTACCAAGACAAGTTTCTTGGCCTATTTTGAATACTCTCAACAGTGCAGTAGACCTCTTGCCTACTTTTGTGGGCACTGCCACTAAAGTTAAGAATTCTTTACAGTGGAAAGGTGCTTGCTTTTACAATAATAGTGCTTGGTTGGAGTTTCATAATAAGAGTAAGAGTGAATTTGGTGGAGGCACTCTTCATATCAAGGTTTTGAATACTTCTTCTTCTGTCTTCATTTAGTTTTTGATTTTGATGTAAATTGGGCTGTTTTTTGGATTATTTGTGGTAGTTGTTCGAGTTCCATTGATGAAGTTTGGAGATTTGGATTCTTGTTTAGCTTGGTTTGTGGGATTTGTGTGGATTTTCTTGAGGGAATCTGGCCAATTGGGATCGATTTGTCCTGTTTTCAATCAGTAATTGCTTGTTTTTATTTGCTACCTTGGGAGGATTGGTTATTTTTGTAGCGTTGAGATGTTTCTGAAAATAAAACACGAAAAAAGCCTTGTTTTCAACATTTTAGCTTATTTTCACTTCAACTACTCGAAACCATAGAAAATCATTCATTTTCGGTATCTTTGAAAATTCATTTTCGATAATAGGAAAACCCACTCTGAAAACTAAAAAAAGTTTGAATACAACAACGAGAACATGCCATTGTATTTACTTGGATTGTGAATAATGAGAGGCAAAGTATTGATATAAAGATAGGAATCGTAACTTAAGATTGATCCATACCCGCACATGAATGAAAGGTGCCCATCTTTGCCACCAAAATACTCAAGACCAGCAGGTTGTTGATTTGTCATGTTGCCCTCATTTTTCGGGCCTTCATGTCCAATGCATCATGTAGTACTAGCTTGTAAACTTGTATACTTAGGAACACTAGGCTTAGTCTGTTGTTATTGTATGCAACTTGTTTGTTCTGATACATTACCATATAACACGTCAAAGAGGCTTCATAAGCTTATAATATACATGAGATTTCGGTTTCTTGTCATTTAAAAGAAATTATACATTGACGAATGTGTGGTTTTGCTTGGAAGTGATTATTTAAGATACAAACAAGATCATTTCGTCAGGAGAAAGAAAACCAAAGCAAGTTTCTTGATCCTAACACACAATCCTTCTAATTTCTGAGGCAAGTTAGAGCAGATTCTTTGGGCTTATTTGGAGTGGAAGTCCTTGAGCAGGTACTAGAATTAGATCTCTTCTCATCGAGTTGTCATTACAGCATTGTTTCCATGTAAATTGTGTTGTCAGATAATGAACTGTGACTAGAGTTTCAATCCTTGCAAACTCTTAACCTGGACAAATACGAGGGCCCCCTCTGAATGGAATATATCAGTATTTTGGTACAGATGCTTGGTTCTCAAATTGCAAAGGGTCGAATCTTGAAGGTTCTTTGAATATGTTCTCATCGCCATGCTGGTAACCCAAAATATCTGTTTTTCAGAAAGGGCATGTGAGTTATGTCTTATTTGTCAGTAAACTTTGATTTCATCAAAAATTAAATTTTTAGGTTGAATAGTAGTGGGGACCATGAAATGTATAGATTACAGTGAGTATAGTAGTGATTTGAGATGTATGATTGATATTAAAGTTTGAAGCTTCCTAGGTAATAGAACATGGGCTAAATCCTTGGCAACTGGAAGAGGTTCTCTTACTTGCCATCCTTGAGGAATGAGGTATCCTTCATATTGGATGTCTTTTAATGTTTTTCTAAATCCTCCGAAGATCTGATGAATCATTCTTAGAGTCTCCATAGGCACTCTCCAAGTGTACATCTTCTCAAGGTCTTCCCATGTTAGAGACTCTCCATGGGGATTACTCTTCTTGTTCTGCATATCAATGGAGATTCAGTACTTTTACACAGAGATGGATTATGTATCATGGACATTGGACAATGAATCCTATACCTTGCACATCCTTTAAGAACAGCTGCATATACAGTTTGATCATGAGCTAAAAGTCGCATTATGAAGGTAATCAGGACAGCAGAAGTGTCATGCCCTTCAACCATAATGAGCATGAGGTGGTGTATAACCTCGTCTTCTGATACTAACTCGTCATCATCTTCCCAACAAATGCTGAGTAGGCTGGTAATGAGCTGTTGGTTAGAAGAGGCTCCATTTTCCAATTCAACACGTTTCTCACGTGCAATACCTCTCAACACCTTCTGAACCTCTTCACTGGGCTTGAGGCTGTGGCTGAAGTTTGTGAACGGAAAATTTACAGGAACTGCTCACAACCCTCCGAAAATCTCTCCAAAATGGTTGATCAGCTTATCTCGTCTTGCTCCTCCTTCGAATCCCACAAGAACAGTGCATATGAAGTTGAATGTGAGTCTCTTCGTTAGTGGTAAAACCTAGGAAAACAACTAACATTTCACAGATCATAATCATCTGTGTACAAGGTTTCATGTCAAAGGTTCTCATACCGTAATGTTTTTCTGTCCATTCCAATGAATCTCAAGGTGCCTTCTGACCTCATCCTCAATCTTTCCGACATAGAGCTTCAAACAGCCAGGCTTGAGAAACGAGGCAAGTGCAGTTCGTACTCGCCTATGATCTTCACCACTTAGTTCCAACACAGCAATCTCCAAGAATCATTTTAATCAACTCAGTCTGATGATTGTTCATTAAACTGTCATCATTTGTAAAGACAAACTTGTTAGCAGCTTGTCCATGTATGAGAACTGCTGATTTTCCAAACAGAATTTGCTTCGAGATTGGCCCATATTTTTTCGCTCTTTCGTGCAGTTTCGGCCATCCATCTGTCAGCAGTGTTTGCCCTCATTGCCAACGGAAGGCTTAGGCTTAGGCTTTGGCCAATCACGGGTATCCTTAGAGATCCCGGAGGTAGCCTTCAAGACGAGCTTCTTTTCCTTAACTACTATTATCAAAATTTCAACAATTGAGAAAATGGAAATGGAAAATAAAAAGGAAATTTCATTGAAAGGCCCCGTCTAATGCACGTGTTACCAACTAGTTTTCAAAATATATTTCTTATGTAAGGTGATGGTATGTCGTATAGGACATAATTTAGAGAGCATTTACAGCTAGGGAATTAATAATTACATCAAATGATACGGCATAACTATGCAGATATGTGACTACGTACACCAATTGATGTGGCGTAACTATAACACGTGCTCATATAAATTTAACAAATGTCATTATTAAGTATCACTTATTATTATTATTATTATTATGGAGAAGTTTCTCGATCAAAGTGGCACGATTCACATAATTGCATATATGCTAAAGTTGCTGTTGTCGATTTCTATTTTAAATGATTTTTCTACTACTTAAAAAGTCTTAACTCGTAAATATGCACCCGTGGAAACATTAGAATTTCATTTTTAATCATTCAGTTGTAAAAATATTCTTCCGTTTGTGTACGCCTAATACCGGAATATATAAGTATATATACCACTCCAAAATTGGTCCAATTAAAAGAATTTCTTTCTAATATATATATAAACGTGTTTTTGCAACCTCATCTCAACCACGTGCAATGCCGCCCTTTTACATTACATTACATCGTATAAAAACGTGTGTTTGCAACTGGAAATACAAATGCCTATTTCAGATCGACCGTTGTTTCCTTCAAGATTCCTCGCCCAATTGCCCAAAATTCGAAATTTGTTTCTTGCACCATATCCTCCTCCTGCGAAATTGAAGTCACCCGCTTTCTCTTTCGTCTGTGAAGTAATTTGATGATGAGACACTCGTTGTCTAGCTTTCAGAACATTGAAACAATTGAAACGACAATTTCTTTTCCCTTTTGCATGGGCTTGAACGAAATTCGGGCTATTGCTCTCTTTTGGGCAGTTCTTGAATGTAATTTTAAAGATTTAAGTGTTGATCGATCAAAAAGCTGAGTTCTTGATCAATGTAATTTCTTTTCTTTCTTGCATGGTCATGAATGAAATCTTGGGCATGTTGAATGTTGACTAAAATAAAATAATGTTTGAATTGAAAAGAAGATTTCAATTCAGATTTGAACTCCTTGTTGGCGACGAGTAAGCACGAGTTGTCATTAAAGATGAAAAGTTCAATTTGGATTTTAACTTTTTGATGGATAATGCATTATCTATTTGCAAATCGGGAGAAGAAGGGGTTGATTTGGATTTGAAATCGTAACAGCTAAGCATTAGGTGTGATTGAGGTTGAAGAATCCAATTTGGACTTGAAGACTTGTGACAACTAGTGATTAGTTGGAATAATCAAGAGCTTCGTTGGAACTTGCAAGTTACACAAGGATGACAACTATACTTCGAACAACTTCTTGATGAAGGAGGTGGAAATGTTGCCTATAAATATAGGCATCATTCTTCAAGATATATGTCCGATCCAAGAGAAAAAGAAAAGCATTCCGATTAGAGAAAAATCTCGTATTCGAAAAGAGGTATAGAGAAAGAAAAATGTAGTCTCTTTGGAGTATGGTTCATATTGTAGAAATGTTTATTCTGCAATATGATTAGTTTGTATACTTGGTAAAAAGAGAGTTTTTTCTTGTCTTCTCGGTGGGATGTGTCTGATATCGTACGTGGATATTCTCTGTAAATAAACTTGTTTCTGTGAGTGAAATTGTAAGGTTTATTGAGAACTGGTTGTACGAGGGATTTGGTGAGAGGAAAAATTACTGAGAGTGTGGGTGAAACAATTTTCCACATAGTGAGTTTTTCTTCTAGTTGTTGTTAAACAACGGTCCTGGTTTTTCTCCAGATTTCGAGTTTTCCGCGTAAATCTTTGTGTTGTGATTGTATTATTATTCTTTCATATTATTTCCGCATTCGTTTGATAAATTCTATAATAAAGGAGGATCCTGGAGTCAATCTGAAATCTAATTCGGGTTGGTATTTTCCCAACATGGCATTTTTCTCTTCTGGCAATTCTTGAATGTAATTTTAAAGATTTAAGAGTTGTTGATCAAAAAGTTGAGTTCTTGATCTGAAAATTAAAGTTGCTTGATCAGAAAGTTGTTTTTATTTAATGTTAAAGTTGAGTTCTTGATCTGTTTTGGATCTGTCGAATAAAATTTTTATAAACTGAAAAATCTTACCTCCGGCCAGTTGAATTTTCTATGCAGTTTTTGATGGATCAGTTTGTGCAGCCAAGTATCTTATTATTCTGTGGTTACAACTATTAGGGTGTGTTTGATTCAACAATTTTTTCCAAGAAAACTCCTTTTTCAACTTTTTTTCCACCCTTGGCTCTTTGATTGCACTTTTTTCCTGGAAAAGGTTTTCCAACTTTTTCTCGATTTCCATTCTTTTCCTTGTTTTGAAGGAAAACGTTTTCCTTGGGGGGTGGTTTTGTTTTCCAGAAAAAGTTTGGTTTTTTTTCTTTTTTTTAATCGACGATTTACTTTAACCATAAAGATAAGGAAAATGATCAAATTTTATTAAAAAAAACACACAAAATAAGGAAAATAATGTCATTTTTCAACTTTCAAATTAATCCAATCAAACACCTATAACCTGCTATTTTCCTGGAAAATTTTTTCCTGAAATTCATTTACCCGGAAAACGTTTTCCTTCCAACAATTTTCCGGGTTTGCAATCAAACACACCCTTACTTCTTACAAAGGCATCGCTACCGATCTTCTGCCCAACTTGCTAGCATGGCGCTAATGCCACATTAGCGCCTGGACTAACTTGAATGTCTTCCATTTTTATGGACCCATTTGTTCAATTTAAGCATTTCATCATCTTTCCCAACCTCTCGCTTCCTCCAGCTGCTTGACTCCATCGGTAATGGATGATTCACCGGCAAACCAGTGAACGACCATCTAGTGATTGTGTGGGCACCAGATGATGGTTCGCAACCACCATATTGTGGTCACAGTTCGAACCACCACTGTGGTCGTGCGACCACCAGATGGTGGTCGCAGCCACCATCTGGTGGTCGTAGGTGGTTCGTGACCACTAGAATGGTGGTTGTGAATTGGTCGAAAACCACCATTCTCGAACCTATGGTGGTTGAAACCACCGTTTTCCATTCTCTTTTCAGTCTTCGAGCACCCAATTTGAAGAATTCTTTATGTTTCATTAACTTTTGCAAGAGAGGTTGATAGATCTGAATGCCTTTTTAAAAAATATATAAAATTTGAGATTGATGATGAAGAAAAAAGAGTTCACCTGAAAATGGTGAAGAAGAAAGAGTTCATTTAAATGCTTCTTTTTTGTTTTCCACCGGGGGGTGCGATTGGCCCAATGGTCCCAAAAAAATAGCTTCAGTGCGTTTTTAGTTCGTTTTAGACAAAAATAGCCCACATCATCCAAAAAAATAAATAAATAAAATTATGGTTGTGTATTTGGTCCAATTGGATGATTTCCGTCCATTGGTTTTTTGTCATCATTCCAATGGGCAAATTGGTTGGTCTACTTAAAAAAATAATCTAAGACTTCCCGCCAGGTATTAAGTGTCTTAAGGTGAAGAAAATATACCAGTCAACATCTACAAAAGTCAAGATAGGTAATCAAAAAAGAGGGAAAATGCTACTATCAGGCTCTTGTGGTTGTGGGCTTCCATTGGAGATGAAGAATTCCTTCACAGATCTAAATCTTGAGGGAAGATTTCTTGCATGCCAACGAAAAAGGGTAATTTTTTCTTTCCTTCAGCTATAAGTATTCTTGATTTGGCCATTTGAGTTTTTCTAATTTTGAATAGACTCTGGGTGGATGTGGGTTATTTGTGCGGTTAGACCTGAAAATAACCGCATGCCAAGGTTGCCAAAATGCAATCTCGATGTTGCAATTATCTAACGGTCATTTGCGCAAAGAGAACAAGACATTGAAAGGGATTATGAAGAAATTTGCACTGAAGACATGGGTGGTTGGCTCTGTTTATGGTCTTCTTGTAATGCGGTTGAAGCAATAGCAATTGTCGGATGCCAACTTTTATACTGTCTTCGTGAATTTTCCTTTAGATCTAGGGGATCTATCTTGATCTATCTTTCTCTGATTTCTTTTTGGGCTTTGTTGCTTGTAAAACTTTTTTTTTTTTTTTTTTATAATGGTGCAATAAAAGTCCAGCCTTTTATAAATTGGTGTGAATTTGGTCCAATTGAAGAACTTAAAGTTGCATAATCAATCCAACATTTTTGGCAATAAGCATATGTAGTCCAACGGATCTTTGTCAGTTGCATTTATGGTCCAAATTTTTTTTTAAAGGAGCAAGGGTTTCCCTATGCCATAGCAACCTAAACCATCAGTTACTCAGTTGTCGAATGGTTGGAACCATCACGAAAAAACACCCCAAAGGTCCAGCTACTGCCAAGAAAATGAATTTCAATTTTGGCTGATAGAAAACCCTCGCCATTTCCCGTTTTGAAGAAATTAAAGACCATTAGAAGATGTCCATTACTTATCCATAGTAAAATCACACTCAATTTGTTCCAAAACCCACCATGGTTCACCAAGTGCTTCTTCTTATCGCTAGATTAGTAGACAATGGGAAGGGTTTTTTCGTAAAGAATGAAGGAACGTTTGCAAAGTGAGCATTTGAAAGTCTACGGCATGGAGAATAAGATTTCTCCATGAATAGAGAACATATCTCTAGCTCTAATTCGTTATGATGGTTCACTAGAAAAGATGAACCAATCACCCAAAAAGATGAACAATCGTCGATTTTCTATGTCCTATAATAGAGAATATAGGTATTTTTTAAAGTTTCAGTAAAAAAAAAAAACCAACAACTACCACATCGTTAAACTTTGAAGCGACTTTAATAAATCTACCAGTAAAAGATGTGACACTAGATTCATAGAGAAAAATCTAGATCTATCGAAATAAATCAAGATCCATTGAAATAAATCTTCTCCAGAGCTCACTAGAGAAGATTGCCGGCACCGGAATAGATGCCAGAGAAGATGACCGACGCCAAAAACATACCCTAAAAGATTGAAACCAGTCGGAGTTGCCGAAAAAGATGAACCTCAAAATAGTTTTTGGACTAATGAAAATGGCATAAGGGTCATTAATTTCGTATAGCAGAATATGACATGTAGCTCAATTAGGGTTAAAGGTGTTTTGATCTCTTCCAAAAAAACAATTTTGCTATTGGTGTCTTTCTGGAAAATAACTTGCTTTTTTTATTGGACTTTATATACTTGTTGATTTTTTTATTTTTATTTTTTTGTTTTCTTTAGAAACAAATGGGACCACAATTTGAAAGGAAAGAATTGATCAATATTATATTTCAGCTGCCTATAGGTGATGTGACAAACGACCATCTTTAGTGTTGGCAATGGATCGGGTTCCGATCGGATCGGCCTAATCCAAATCCAAATCCAAATCAAAGACCCCGATCCAAATCCAAATCCAAATTCCTCGGATTGGATCAAGAAAAAAAATCCAAATATGATCCATATTGGTATAGATTTTTATAAAAAAATAAAAATAATAAAAATAAAATAAAATAAATAAAAAATAAAAAATCAATTCGGATAGGATCGGATCAGGCCGATCCAAATCCAAATCCAAATCCGTCTCGGATCGGCCGATCCACAGATCAATGATCCACGGATCTTCGGATCGACAAAAAGTTGCTCCATTCGGATCGAGTATCCATCGGATTTGGATCGGATCGGATTTTTTTCCATCACCATCTTCGTTAGACTAAGGTTTGTTTCTTGCCATTTGTAGTCCTATATATATAATTGAGATAGACTTTATTGTTGACGTTTACTCTTGATAGGTTGTTCCAATCCTGAATACCTTCAGTTCTCTAATAGTAGGAATGATATATTTTCAATGTTGGAATTTTAAAGTGGCGCATCCTGACCCTGCCACGTAGCAGCAGTGGAGCTGGTAAGTGGACTATGTTACCGCATGACAGCAAAGGACAGTCGATACGTCAAGTACTGGAACGTTAAGAATATGTCAAAGTGCTAGGAATGTATCATTTTCATCTCTAACAGATTATTTAAACTCATTTAAATATCCCTACTTAAGGAAACATATAATAATCTATAAACATTTCTCAGAACTGTGACTGGTGGCAAAAAGGCATGGGAAATATCCAAACTCAACTGGGATGAGGATGAGACTCATAGGGTTTTTTATACTATTCAGCTGAAAATTAGGAAAGTGGAAGGAAGTCATGAAATTGAGACTGGGGACTGCATTAAACCAAATTTTCAGGATACGGATAAGTCTGACAAGTTTTATGCTTTCGATTTAGACAAAGACGAAAAATCCATTTCTGTAACGTCTTCCCACCCCAACATCAAAGAAAGAATGTTTGTTGTTCGTCTACTGAATCTAACTACTAATCTCCGTATTTGGGTAGCTTTACACTGTGACATAAGTCGGGGCACTGTTGAAAGTTATTTCCAAGGTAAATGTACTTATTTTTCTTAAATTAGTTTCGTCTTTTTGAAATCTAATTGCACTCTTGTGCTAGCCGCACTCTATTATTTTATATAAATAGAAGAAGAAAATTGCAATTGTGAACGTGGAACTTTGAAGCATAATATTAGAGTCCATACCCAAGATTGATGCTTCACTAGAAGATGCAATTGTCAATTGCATCTTCAGTCAAAAATGTCCTCATAGTTAGAGTTGCCTGAGCCTCATATGGGGGGCCATTGGGAACCAAAAAGACCCGAACAACCCGAGAGCCTTGTATTAGGGTAAGGTACCACACACCTAGCATTCAATCAAAGTCTACCATTTTTATAGGGCTAGTTTCATCGTTTTATGACTGTTGAAGTTAGAATTTTATTTTACCGTTTCATTATTATTGATTTACTTTTATTATTATTATTATTATTAGTTGAGAGAAATTGAGAATGAAGATTATTTTTCTCTTATTTATGATGAATGGAAAAAGTACACAATAAATAGAGGGAGGAAAAACACTCCCAAGAATTAAGGAAACAAACAAAATGAAAAATACAGCTAGGATATGATATTAAATCCCATTATTCTAGGATATAATATCAAATCCCATTATTCTAGGAAACAAATTAGCTAATTGAATAAAATCAAATCTTTAAATATCAGGCTATAAATCTAAGATTTCCACACTCCCCCTCAAGCTAGGTTGTAGATGTTGACTAAAGCTAGCTTGGACTTATGTTCATCGAAGGTCTTCCTCGGTAATGCCTTAGTTAGGATGTCTGCTGTTTGCTGGCTAGTTGGGATATACACCAGTGATATTGCACCTGTTTCTATCTTCTCCTTAATAAAGTGTCGGTCGATCTCAACATGTTTCGTCTTATCATGATAAACGGGATCCTTTGCCATGTAGATTGCAGACTGGTTATCACAAAATATTTTCATAGGTTCTGTACTTTGAATTCCAAGTTCACTAAGTATCCTCCTTAGCCAAACCCCCTCACATATGCCATGTACTAGTGCTCTTAATTCTGCTTCAGCACTGCTTCGAGATACTGTTGACTGCTTCTTGCTCCGCCAAGTGACTATATTTCCCCAAACATAAGTGCAATAACCTGAGGTTGATCATCTATCAGTCTCGGATCCAGCCCAATCTGCATCAGTAAACATTGTGACTTCAGTGCTTGCTATCTTTTTGAAGAACAATCCCTGACCGGGTGTCATTTTCAAGTATCTCAAGATCCTGTATATGGCTGCCATGTGTTCTTCCGTGGGGTTGTTCATAAATTGACTAACTTTACTTACAGCAAAGCCTATATCTGGTCTCGCATGTGAGAGGTAAATGAGTTTGCCTGCCAATCTTTGAAACCGCCCTTTATCGACTGGAACACTCTCATTCTTATTCCTTAGTTTTATGTTGGAGTCCATAGGAGTGTCAACAGGCTTACAACCAAGCATCCATGTTTCATTCAATAGGTCTGACACATATTTTCGCTGTGAGACAGAAATTCCTCTTCTTGATCGTGCTACTTCCATACCCAAAAAATACCTGAGGTTGCCCAAATCTTTGATTTCGAATTCCTTTGCTAAAAATTTCTTGAGCTCGAGTATCTCGTCATCATTATCTCCAGTCAAGATGATGTCATCAACATAGACAATCAGTATTGCTCTTTTACCCGAGGATGAGAGCTTAATAAACATGGTGTGATCTGTCTGACATTGAACATATCCAACTTCTTGATTGTTTTAGTAAATCTGTCAAACCACGCCTTTGGTGACTGCTTGAGCCCATACAAAGATTTTCTGAGTTTGCAAACTTTATTTTTAGTTGCTGCAGTTTCAAATCCAGGGGGTATCTCCATGTAGACTTCTTCCTCTAAATCCCCGTTTAGGAAAGCATTTTTCACGTCAAGCTGATATAGTGGCCAGTCTAGATTGGCAGCAAGTGAGAGTAACACTCGAATTGTATTGAGTTTGGCCACTGGAGCAAATGTCTCCTGGTAGTCAATCCCATATGATTGAGTGAATCCCTTTGCTACAAGTCTAGTTTTGAACCTGTTAATGCTCCCATCTGCATTAAGCTTGACAGTAAATATCCACTTGCAACCAACTGGACGTTTCCCTGGAGGTAACTCAGATATCACCCAAGTCCCATTCTTGTCTAAAGCATGAATCTCTTCCCAAACAGCTGCCTTCCATTCTGGCATGCTAAGAGCCTCATGAATTGACCTTGGAACCTCGATTTTATCAAGATTGCTAACAAAAGAACGATAATTGGATGAAAGTCCTCCATATGAGACAAAATTACAAATGGGATGATTAGTACAAGTTCTCTTGCCTTTTCTCAAGGCAATAGGTCTATCATCATCATGTGTGTGACCAGAATTGAAGTTGGTACTAGTGTTACCTGGTGAAATCTGAGGTTCCAGATTCGTATTGGATTCATGGCATTGGTCTGACGGCTGCAACTATTTCCCTTCTTTGGTTGTATTTCTCCTTGAGTAGACACGGAACTGACTAGTTGTTGTAGGTTGTGTATGACATTGAGGTGTTTGGATGTCTGTTTGAGAACATGGTTCAGGGTCAGATTGGATTATAGGAGTTGACTCCGGTTCAAGGTCAGATTGGATGACAGGAGATGACTCTGATTGAATGACACCAATTGGATTAGGAACTTGGCTTTGAATCGGCTTGGAGTGAGATTGAGAACAAGGAGATTTTGTTGAGTTAGAACAAGATGGATCCAAGGTATCAATGTTCCAAAGCTGATATTCTTGAGTCAATTCCTCTCCCTGAATATTATCTTTGTAGTAGGGTTGTTGTTCAAAGAAAGTAACATCCATTGAGTTGTAGAATTTTCTTGTCACATGAGAATAGCACTTGTACCCTTTTTGATTTGAGGAGTATCCAACAAATATGCATTTGAGAGCTTTTGGGTCAAGTTTACTCCTATGTTGTGCATGTATATGAACAAAAGTGGTACAACCAAAGACTTTCATAGGAAGGGTGGTTAGAATATGAACATTTGGGAAGGATTGGAGGAGGACCTCACAAGGAGTTCTGAAATTTAAGACTCGAGAGGGCATTCTATTTATCAAATAAGCGGCTGTTAGGACTGCTTCACCCCAAAAGAATTTAGGAACATGTGTGGTAAACATTATAGATCGAGCAACTTCAAGTAGGTGTCTATTTTTCCTTTCTGCAATCCCATTTTGTTGGGGTGTATCAACACAATAACTTAGATGAATTATCCCTTCTCCTGCTAAAAAATCCCCTTGAACTGTCTGATAGTATTCTTTAGCATTGTCGATTTTTAGTACTTGTATCTTTGTTTGAAATTGGGTTTGAACCATACTATTGAATTGTTTGAAAATGTGGCCCACTTGAGACTTTTCTTTCATAAGGAATAACCATGTGAGTCTAGTATGATCATCTATGAATGACACAAACCACCTAGTGCCCGTAACATTTTTTATTCTTGATGGCCCCCACACATCGCTATGGATCATAGAAAATGGATGTGATGACTTGTATGGAACACTATGATAAGAACTGCGAATGTGCTTCGAAAATTGACACACTTCACATTGGAAACATTTTGGACTTTTATTTCTGAACAAAGATGGGAACAATTTTTGTAGATACAAGAAATTAGGATGACCTAGGCGATAGTGCCATAACATGATGACATTATCTTTATTGGAATTTTGAGATGGAATATGTTCTTGCTCAACACAAACAGCATTGTGAGTTTGTCTAATAGGAGATGTCCCATCTTTCAGAAGGAAAAGACCTGAGCACGCCTTAGCATAGCCAATCATCCTCCCCGAATCCAAATCCTGAAATTTACACAGATCAGAGAAAAATTTAGCAACACAGTTATGTTCTTGAGTGAGTTTGCTAACTGATAAAAGATTGCACTCTAGCTTCGGAACATGAAGAACAGATTTTAGGGTCAGATCCTTTGAAATGATAATAGAACCTGTTCCAACAACTTTGGAGAGGGATCCATCGGCTATTTTCACTGTAAGGTTTTGTTGACATGGATTGTATTTATGAAAAAGTGCATCATTACCAGTCATATGATCGGACGCCCCCGAATCTACAATCCATGGACCTGTTTTTTCTGATTTTACAGTGAACGCACTCAAATAATTTCCTTTTTGTACTACAGATCCTGTTTTAATGATGTTGTGTGTAGTGTTTTGTTGTAGAAACATTTTGTGCAGCATTTCAAGTTGCTCTTTGCTGAAGGGATTGGATTCAGTGGTAGATGAGCCTTCATCAACAAATACATGATTCCCTCGGCTTTCCTTGTCGGCTTGTTTTGAAGGCTTCCAATCCACTGGTTTCCCGTGAATTTTCCAGCAATTTTCACGAGAATGACCTAGTTTTCTGCAGTGGTCACACCACAGCCTCCTCTTCTTTTTATGGTTGTCATTGCTGTGGTGGAATCCTCGAGTTGCAAGAGCAGTATTTTTAGCAATTGAAGTGGCAGTGGGTTCTCCAAGCATCACCTTTTTTCTGCTTTCTTCCCTGCGAACTTCAGAGAATGCTTCTCGGATGCTTGGCAAGGGCTTTATTCCCAGTATTCTTCCTCGAACCTTATCAAGATTATTGTTAAGACCCATTAGAAATTTGAATATCCTTTTCTTCTCAATAATTTCTCTGAATTTCTTCGCATCATCTGGACAATTCCATTGTTGTTCTTCAAATACATCCAGTTGTTGCCAGTAACGAGAGAGGATATTGTAGTATTGGGTGACAGAAAGATCTCCCTGTCACAGATCATGAAGATTTGTTTCAATCTCAAAAATCTCATAAGTGTTTTCTTTGCTGGAATAAAATTCTTTTGCTGCATCCCAGATCTCGTTGGCAGTACTGTACAGTAAGAAGTTTTCTCCAATTTCGTTGGTCATGGAATTAATCAGCCATGACATGACCATGTTGTTTTTTGTCTTCCAGTTTCTGAACTTTGGATCTTCAGCCTTTGGAGGACTAGCACCACCAGTGAGATATTCATCCTTTCCTTTTCCACATATATACATCATGACAGAATGTGACCATTGGAGATAGTTGCTGCCATTCAACCTATGTCCAGTAATGGGAATAGGAACAATATCTGTGTTGCCATGATTGCCAGCTGCTGGAATTTCAGAACCCGATGTGACATCCGATGAGGATGAATTTTGTTTGTCCGTGGCTATACCGTATTTGGTCATCGAAAAAAAATTAGAGGTTCAGAGGCTGCTCTGATACCATGAGAGAAATTGAGAATGAACATTATTTTTCTCTTATTTCTGATGAATGGAAAGAGTACACAATAAATAGAGGGAGGAAAAACACTCCCAAGAATTAAGGAAACTAACAAAAGGAAAAATACAGTTAGGATATGATATTAAATCCCATTATTCTAGGATATAATATCAAATCCCATTATTCTAGGAAACAAATTAGCTAATTGAATAAAATCAAATCTCTAAATATCAAGCTATAAATCTGAGATTTCCACATTAGTACTACTACGTAGGCATTGCCTTTGGATATTTTGAGATGCTTTTACTCTAACAAAGAGCAACTAGATTTGGAAAACAATAATTGATGATGCATAGTGGTGTATGGGATGGGGAGACATAGTGGTGTATGGGAATGGAGAGACAATATGTTTGGTAAGCACAATAAACTACTTTATATATTATTTGGAGAACTTATAAGCGTTCTATTCAAATAAGCTTTGTTTCATTAGAAAAGCTTATTTAAAAAGTAACAGGGCATATTTAAAAAGTTAAGAACTTATTTGAAAAGTTTTTTTACTGGCTTTTCAAATAATTTCATGAGTTTTTCATTTTTTATTCCATTTTTAGCTTTTTCTTTATGTTAAAAAAAGAAATATAATTATTTTACATATGTCATTTTCAATCATTTTGTATTTTTGACGTAATTTTTCAGCTAATTGGAACGGGTGGTGGAATGTGATATGGACCAACGGGGCACCACGACCGGGATTATGAATGATATCCATCACAACACCCTTGAGGTAGCCGTTGCGTTCACCGAAATCGAGTGAGCGGAAGCGGGCGCGGCCCTTGTGGTGGTGCGTGTGGGACTTGAAAACGGAACCTACTCCCTTGCGCTGTCCTCAGATAACACGTCCCATTGCGGCTGTGTAGGGTACGGTGGTGAATAGAAAGGCTGCATGAGAGGCTATATATATAGATGGGACAACTACTAGGGCTTTGAGAGATGTGGTAGAGCCCCAGAAGTTTGGGATAAGTAGGGTTTCAGTGAAAGATGTATCTTCGGGGCCAGTTTCATCTCATTTTCTGTTTTAATAATAATAATTAGGACTAAATAAAAGTAATGTGACTTGTGATTGTTTTCAATTTTTAGATATTTTATTTTTCTAAAAATTAGGTTTGACTTGCGGTTCAATTAAAGAACTAGTATTACACTCGTGTGATGCACGAGAATAATTAAATTTATATACAATTAATAATTGATATAACATTATAAATATATTGAATATAAATATTCAATTACATAATTGATATAATTTATCCATAAGAAATTGCATAATTGTAAACAATTATTGAAATCTATAATATTGTATATTATAGTCAATGCAAAAAATGCGGAGTAAATTCACAACTGTAAATTAAAAAAATTCACGTTCATCGCATAATTAAGAAGTTTATCAAAACGTGTAACTTTAATTCTCCTTGTCGTTCATCACATTGCACAACAGTGCTCGTTGACATTAATTAATTATAAATGAATCATTGGAAATGAATGTATAAAAATTCATTGATTATCAAAATATGTCTTGCTCGTTTGTACAAATAAAATTTATATTGAACATCTTTTTTCTTTCTTAAATGGATATTACGCATTATAAATTTTATGATTTTATGCTTGCTTTATTGATTAATTGTAATTGCTACTTAATTTTGGCTCTATTGTATAAGAAGTTATAACGACCCGACTCCCGTCATGGTCTACCCGAATCTGGCCTATTATACCTGGGGGAGGACCATACAGATTTGGATTTGGTCCGCTACCGACTCGATCCATTTGGCATAATATTGTCCGCTTTGAGCCTAAACCGTACGGTTTTGTTCTTGGGTTTACCCCAAAAGGCCTCATACCTAGTCGGAATGGTCTCTTAATTTATAAACTGAACCCTTCTTTTATGCTAAAGCAATGTTGGATTGTGGGTGTTACAGAAGTATTATACTTAATTTTATGTAACTTAAATTTGTAGTAATACCAATAATTTTCTGCATCTACATAATTCATGTGATTTCTTTCAATTTACGTAAATTGTATTTTAATTTTAGAAAGGCAACCGTTTTATTTTTAATTTTATATATATACTTAGAAAAGAAAAAATGAATACAATGCAAAATTCAATTAGTGAGCATATCACATCGGCCGTATTAAAAACGGAAAACATCAATTAACTTTTTTAATTAGAAAATGTGTATCATGTTGGCACTGCTAATAGGGCATCCTCCAAACGTGGCACTTCAATTATAATAATATAAAAATTAATAAATTACTATTTACTTAAAAAATAGATAAATTATTAAATACAAATCCAGCTATAATTTTAACTACTCACTATTTAATTATAAAAAAAGTAAAAAAACACCCACTATTTTTAAATACTCCAATTCACACAATCGAGCAAAACTACCAAAATCTACAATTTTAATACAATGAAAATAAATAAATAATATTTAATATTTAATATTTTGTATTAGAACTTTAAAAAATAAAGTTATATTTAAAGTCTTTCCAAAGCCAATTTTTTCTCATTAAATGTTTGCTTTAAATATTGGTTTATTTCTAATTATATTTTTAATTACTACTACTTAATGTTGGATTATTTTCAAACTAATTTTTTAATTTTTTAAAAATATTTAATGTGTGCCATGTGTGCCATGTTGGCATATTTGCCAACGTGGCACTCTAATTTTTTTTAATACTAGTATTACCCCCGTGCGTTGCACGGGATAATTAAAATGATATATTTATATAAAATAATATTATAAAATAAGACAATAATTTGGTGCGAAATATTATTTTATAAGAAAAAATATTATATCAATTATCGTAATTGGTGATTTTGGGAAAATTTCGATAACATATTTTTTGAACAAAGAAAAAAAAACTAAATACCATATTTTATGAGTCATACATAACTATTCAAATACGATTAGCAATGATCTTATAATTGGTCTACAGATATGTATATAAATTTTGTGAATATTGAATTGATTTTATATCATATTTAGCTCAAATTGAATTATGAATATTGAACGGATTTTGTACATTAAGTAAATAAAAAAAGATTTTTCTCATTTACATTTTTAAATAAATGAAAATGATTTTTAAATAAGCAAATCGCAACCTAGCACTATATCAAGTTGACACTATAATTCAAAAACTAAAAATATATAAAAATTAAAATATAATATTCAAAAATTAAAATGTATATTAAAAGTTAATTATCATTTTTAAAATATTTAAATTGATATTGTAGTTTGTAACTTTAATATCATATCACATTTTCATTAATGCTTGCATTTTTTGTTTAGTTTCAATTATATACATAATTGAAAAATTGGAATTTATATAAAAAATTAAAATAAGGAAAAAATACTAAATAAAGAAAATAAATTAAATTAAATAAGAAAAATAAAATAATAAAGTGTGTATTTAATATTTATTTCCAAAATAAGATTTTCCTTTTTTACTTTTAAGTAATTAAATGAGTGCCAACTTGGCACTGCCAACATGGCGCAGTGCCTAGTTGGCACTCCTCTTATTATTATATTAAGATTAAGATAGAGATAGAGATGCAATTAACCACGTTTCTGTTAATTCTGGAATTTATGTGCGTTTCTGTTAATTATATGATACAATACCTTATTTGAATATTAAAAAAATCAATCCCTACTTAATTAAATATGGAAATGAGATATGCCCCTAGCTACATCATTGTCTGATTCGAATTTTTTTTTTTTTTTAAACCATTGTAGCACAACAACGATTCACCATTGCAAAACACTTGTCTCAATTGATTCATTGATTGCCATGGTATGATATCTGAAAGATATTTTCAAAAAATATATATATATATATATATATATTAAACGTCCGAATTATTTTGCACATGAGATACATGTTATTTCAATATATTCATTAGAATTACTCCAACATTATATATTCACATCATCCAATATAATATTGGAATACTATGTGTCTTGTGAGAACAGTAACACATGTTACGTTAGACGTCACTAAATATTTACTTAGAATTACTTTATACCAATTAATATCTCAAAAGTGCGTATATGTTTATTAACTCATCATTTCATCCCTTTTGACAGCCTCAACAAGTATCACATAAAGATAAATTAACTATGAGGGAAAAGATAAACTTCTCAACATTACATAGTATAATTATTGTTAGAACAACTTGGGTAAAAATAAGGGATGGAACAAGGATTAGAGATCGGAGGGATTATCATTCAACACTACTCATTCTTTCTCCTCGTTCACATAAAAATCCATAAAAAACTATAAAAATTCGACCAAACAAAGTCATTCCTTCAAATTCGACCTATTGTAGAAACGAACACCGCCTCTTTATCTCGTTTGCTCTTGTTCTAGAATCATTAATGTAGGGTAATGATTATTATCATTTCGTACATGTAATTACGAATTTACAATTGTGCTAAAACTCTAAACAAATCTAATGCTACAACATTCATTGTCCGTTAATTGTATGTAGATACATGGTACCGATGAATCTTGTTTTAACCACCGACACTATATCACAAACTTATTAACCATGTCTACATTGTATATATTGCAATTTTTCATATTGAAAATGAAATGACAGCTTAAGTCATGCAAATTGCAATGTGCCGAATATACATATTGCATAGGCCTATTTCGTTGAATGTTGTGAATATTATATTATTAACGGAATATAGTGTTACAAGAATTTTATTCTTATATTGTAGAGATGCATAATCTTACTCGTAACAATGGCCGCTCTATGACTATATCAAAAATGCTACCTTCATTCGTAAATTTAGTTTTGATAAAAATGGTGGCTAGCTAGTGTTATAAGCGCTTGCCGTGCCACGTCACTTTATGATATCAAGAACTATAATTCCTTGTTACCACCCTCTGTAATATTGGCATATACGTCGATAAATACCACCATTATTTTGCAAAATGAATTCTCTGTCTTCCCCACTGTTCAATGGACTATAATTCCGAGACTTCCCTTTCAAGAAGTTTGCTAGTTCTGGCATGAGAGTACGTATGAGACCAGTTTTATTTTATTAAAGAAGAGATATCTCAATTACATAACATTTTAATTCCTATCTTGCATGGTAACTAGAAAGTAGTTATCTAGTCAATTAAAAAAAAAAAAAAGGATTTATTTGTATCATATGCATGGTATTTATTTTTACTTCTCCTTTTCTAAATCCAACGTGATTCTCTATTTTATTTATAGGTTCCACTTTAAGATAATAGGTACATTTGCAAAAAAAGAATGTTTCCAGATGTAATCACCCAACACGAGTTTCAATTCATACAAGGGTAACCATCAATTTTTCAATCATGCATCAATCTCCAATAATTTCAACCACAAGGCATTAATCGAATCTTTAACCAAACAATTAATTAGAAAGAAACGTTTACTAAATAAAACGAATGTGGTAAAACCAATGAGTATCATCATAATTATAAACCAGGAAAAGAATACCAAAACAAAACCTAGTATAAACCCAACACGAAAGAATTTTATTCATCATCAAACCCTAAAATAACATTAGATTACTCAGCTTTAGCAGCCGTAGCCCGATGTCGACCGGTCCTCCCAGCACGAATTTGACCGACCTTTTGGCCAGGTGGTGCATCACCACGAACCGTACTTGCATGACCGATGTGCTGGTGGTTTCCACCACCATGGGGATGCTCGACCGGGTTCATAGCAACACCACGAACTTTAGGCCAACAGTTCCTCTTCACTCTAAACTTGTGATACGCATTTCCTGCCTTCAACAGAGGCTTCTCAGTACGCCCTCCTCCGGCGACCTGGCCGATCATGGCTCTGCAATCACTCGGGACAATTTTCTTGACCCCCGATGGGAGCTTAATCCTATCGATCAATCAATATGTGTAATAGACATATTATTACATTTCAATAATAATTATCAAAGAATTAAGAACCAGAAGAGGACGATTCTACCACATTACATTGAATTGAATTAATTTAGAGCCATATTTGAAACTATTATAAACAAGTGAGAATTTATTTGCTTGAAACAAATAATTAGCATCACCATTAATTAAAAGGCATATTTCAAACTAATTAATATATACAAGCAAAAGCAAAAACAGAGAGCGCAGCATAACTAAATCACGCACCTACGAAATTTCCAATACAGATTCAAATAAACCGCCCCAATGGTGGAATCAAACAAATCAACAATTAATAAATGTCGATAGAGCAGAATATATACCTAGATGTTCCATTATCGGGGTTGTGAGAAATAACAATAGCGTAATCCCCAGACGCCCTGGCGAGAACACCGCGATCTCCAACACGATTCTCAACGTTGCAAACAACAGCGCCTTCAGGGATGGATTTAAGGGGCAAAACGTTACCAACAACGAGATTGGCCTTCTTTCCGCAGTAGATAAACTGGCCGGTGTATATTCCCTCGGCGGCGATCATCAGCTCCTTTTGGTGCTTCTATCGGAACGGGTGGCGGAATGTGATACGGGCCAAGGGGGCACCACGACCGGGATCGTGAATGATATCCGTCACAACACCCTTGAGGTAGCCGTTGCGTTCACCGAAATCAAGCGAGCGGAAGCGGGCGGAGCCCTTGCGGTGGTCAGTGTGGGACTTGAAAACGGAACCTGCTCCCTTGCGCTGTCCTCTGACAACACGTCCCATTACTATTCACCACTGTACCCTACAAAGCCGCAATGGGATAACACGTCCCATTACTATTCACCACGTCCCATGATACACATTTTCTAATTGAAAACTTGTGATTGTTTTCAATTTTTAGATATTTTATTTTTCTAAAAATTAGGTCAGAATTGCAGTTTAATTAAAGACTTGGAGCGAATAAAATCAATACTTTCAATACCGCTTGGAGTACATTAGGAAAGTTGATATTTGTAAAGATATCCGTCAAATTCCGAATAAGACATTTTCTTATGAAAAATTGGTCTTCTACTGAAATAACTTGGTGGTGAAGGATGATGTGGATGAACAAAAAACAGCAACGGTGGCTGGGCTAGGGTTTGTCAGGGTCAAGGATTAAGAATGCTGGTATAATTCCTATAAATTAAAATAGAGGTTTTTCTTGGTTATTTTGAGTTGAATGATGGAAAAAGTACATATAATTCATCTATCTATAGATTTAATTTAATATTTCGTAATTCTACTGAGCAAAGAGTAAGAGCAAAACTTGTTATTTCATAATTTCACTAGGAAAAAATAAGAGCAAAACTAATATGGGGTATAAAGGTAAAACGGAAAAATTTAAGGGGTCATTCTCAAATAATGTTTTGGGGGAAAACCTAGGGAAGAGTGGACCAATTTGTTAGACAAATAATTCTCCAAGTTGAAACAATAGTATTTTCCCCGTACACATGATATTAGATTATTGGTTAATATCAAACTTTGTGAACCATATTGGGAGGTGCTATTTTCAAATTTTGGGTTTTTGACCTGTACTTGTATACATTATTTGGCATATATCATAGAAAAAAAATCCAAATTTGGGGTTTTTTTTTTTTTATCATGTTTGGTTTCATCTAACGAAGGTAGGGAAACAAAAGGGAAACAATGAAGAAAATAAGGAAACAAATAATGTTATGAGTACTTGTATACATTATTTGGCATATATCATAGAAAAAAAATCCAAATTTGGGTTTTTTTTTTATCATGTTTGTTTTCATCTAACGAAGGTAGGAAAAAAAAAAAAGGAAACAATGAAGAAAATAAGGAAACAAATAATGTTATGATCCGAAAGGGTATTTTTGAGGTTCCCATGAGATATTGGTATAAGTGATATTTAATTATTTAGAATGGATACAAATGACAAAGAAATGTGGTGGAATTTTAAAAACAATAATAATCATAAAGAAGTCGACTTTGACGATTAGTTTGGTTGGTTATGCCAAAGATGCAGAGGAAATTAAAAGGAAAAATAAATCGATCACTACACACTATGCTACAATAACATAGTGGATATCATAACTATTAACATAATACCACTTGGCATAATTTTATCCATCAAATCGCCTTTGGATATGTGGTTAATAAACATGGCAGTTAGTATTATGTAAATCATAATAGCCTCTAATATGGCATTCTAACATTTTTCAAATAGGTTTTTTCGAAACAAAATTAAAATTAAAAAAGAAGGAAAAAAAATTGTGAAAAGATTGAAAAAATGGAGGGGGAAAAAAAGGAAAACCAACAAATCGAACTACCGAATTTTTCGATTGATATTTAATGATATATCACTTATATTTATCAATAGGATAATGCTTTCTCTTTTTCTTTTTTTCTTTTTCTTTTTTTTTTTTTTTTTTGTTTTGTACCATATCAATAAGATAAATAACTTTAAAGGTGAGAAAAATCATATATCAAAAGTACACTCATATTGAAGTTCTCGATACAGAACAAAAAAAATTGCCATACTTTTTTAAACTTAAAATTCACCTTCGAAAATGAGGGTCACAATAACTCTCATTTCTTGAGTGCCAACAAATTTACACTCTTCCCTGTCGATTCTACCTTAACCCTATGGACAAATCAGACTCTTTGTACAAACACACGTCAACGAGAGGGAAAATCCCGCAGAATTGGCATCTAATTTTGACCAATTTAGACATCCACAAATTTATTTACTCCCTTCATTATCGAAAAATAATATCTCTATTTTGATTGTCCAATGATTAAGAAAATTTTAATTAACATTGTTGAAAAATAAGATTTAATTGTATTTTTTAAAATATACCTCTATAGTAAATAATTATAATAATTTTTTTCATTAATAACGATGCATATTAAATAAGTGCATAACATTAAAAATAAAAAAAAATTAAATAATATGAATAAAAGTTTCCTATCCCTACAAAAGGAAAACAACCTGGGTGGGACGGAGGGAAGCATTGTTTCTTAATTGATATAGATTCGATCAGTCAAACTTGAATTGAATGCCATAAAATTTCAATCTTCTCGAAAGAAAAGCGTGATTTTTGTTTTACAATCCCATATGGGCTGCTTCGGGGGAGTGATGGAGTCATCGAGTATGCAAAGAAAGGCAGTACAAGCTTCACTCGCTGGAGAGCTCGACACTGGATTAATTGCTCATCCTCGCTGATTATCTCAGACTCCAAGCTACCCAAGTTCGCTATTACATATCTTTCACGGCAATGGGCAGCCGCATACAGAGTGCTTTAGAAATTATAACATATATAATTGAAGACTTACATGGTTGTGAGCATGACTTTTTATTTAAACAACATTTTATTTCTAAGATGATTTAGTGGTGGGGCACACCCAAGGTCCCGTTTGCTTGGACGGGCATGGCATGTGATGCCTGCTGCATGCGTTAGACAAGTCCAAGTATGCGATCATAAATGAACGAGTGATGGGGCTTCATTCATATTAATTTACTAAATGATGACCCTATTATAATTATAATTCTATTAGGTTGTACAAATTTTAGAAACTTGTGTAAAGATTCTTGGGTAGCGACAAAGAATATGAATCATTTGGTCTATTTTGATTATTTGCTCACGTTCTAATGCCAATATATTAGCACTATAAGGTACCAACATATCATATGGAACTTCAGTATTGATCAAGGTTGGTACGGGTCCCCCAACCATTCAGAGGAAGGGTGACACGTGGAAGAAATTGGCATCGTAAGGTACCATATTTTGGTAGTATCTATCTATATATTAATAAACCACGAAGGATTTCCCGCTCAAAATGTCACTTTTCATAATTAATTAAATAAATATTATTTTATTATTATTAGTCAACAATTGGTCGTATTTTCTCTTCTCACACGCAATCAATCAACCGTAATCAACTTTTCTTTTTTAGATTTCCAACATTCAACCCTAATCAACTTTCCTTTTTCACCATTCAATCTCCCCAAATCCTGTTAATCAAAGATTTGATTCAATCCCACACGATTTTTTCGTTGGCAAATCTCTTCCGCCAAATCTGCATCAAATAAAATAATCTCCTTTTCCTTTTTCGCCATTCAAACTCCCCAAATCCCCTTAATCAAAGATTTGATTCAATTCCACGCAACTTTGTCGTTGGCAAATCTCTTCCGCCAAATCCGCATCAAATGAAATCTCTTCCGCATCAATTGATATCTTCGGCTTCAATTCGCACGAGATTTCCGAACAACAACCGATCAAATCTGTTTCTTTGATTACAATCGTCTTTTGTGTCAATTGTCATTTCGTAGCTTTAAGGTAAGTTGCACCAGATTTAGTATTGAATTTATTTGTTATTTATCTTCGACTTTTTGCTTCTCAATGATAATCAATCTTCGATTTTTGCTTTCTTTGAGAACATATTCACCTACTCTCGCGATGCTTCGAAGAACACTGGTCTCCTTGTGCTTACCTGGGCTCGTGGTGGCTGCCCCTCCGTCTCCTCCTTATCGTCTCTGTAAGTATCGTTTGTTTAGTCCAACAACTCATTGGATATTATATTTTGTATTAAGCGATTATTTTTGTATTTGATGTTGAGGTAAAACCGGGCTGGTAAATCTATTCTTGCTTATGGCAACTTGATAGTATTGGATTATGATTTGATAAAGTCGGTACACATCTAGGTGGGTTTTTTTATTGAATATCACATCAATAATTGAACTTTTGTAAATCTTAGTTTTGAGATAATTTTTTTTGGATAACTGCAGCGTTTACCTCGCTTAACAAATAACCCACTATTCCCACTTGCGCCTTCACACTGATCGAGGATCGCCTCACTATCCAAGAAGTTTTCTACTCCCATGAATCGACCTGGACGCGAGATCCCAAGACTTCTTTATCAGCTGGAAAGAACCCCCTGAGTTTTAGTTTTGAGATAATTTTGAAATGGCTATTACACCTAGATATATAGTTCTGTCATTGATGCTGCCAGAACCTGCACATGTCTCCTCTCTGATGTTAACTATTGCAAGATGCAACTAATTTGGAAGGCCACTTGAGCGTTCACGTTGCTGATGTTTATCCTCCTTGAAAAATGTATTGTTTTCTTATCCTTCTAGGTATTTCACAACTTTATATTTCCATATATGTTTTAACTAGAATTTCATGTTTCCTCTGTAATTGGGTAAATAGTTCTAGACACTTGGTTTACAAGAAAGAGAGAAATCATGTATTGAACATTTAACTTTCTAAAATTTAGGAATTATTGTGCTTGTAGGAGGCATTTTCAACAACACGTTAAGGCCATCCATTCCGTCCCACTGTGATCCTGAGGGAAAAGGTTGATGAGCAATGTTGGGGTCCAAGTAGAAAATGTGAGATTTGTGATAATTGAGTATCAATGAACGGTGAGATGCTAAAATTATGGATTATGCACTTTATTTGAAGTGAAAATTCCTTCAAGCCTACCCGTGTCCTATTGCAGGTACAACCTTTTTTTCCTGGAATTCATATTGAGATTTCTATCATAATAAGGAATCAACATTTGTCATTAGAATATAATTATCCAATTTGTAGGATTTAATCAGTGTACACTGAAACCTTTATCCACAGTTGTAATTTCCCTTTTCCTCTATTCACATTTCTCATCAATCTATTTTCCTTATCGGGGTAAAACTCTTTCTGTTTTCTTCCATATTAAGTCTCATTAATGATTTGCTCGCAGTGAAGGAAAATACAGTTGGAATAGCTCCCATTTTGAACAAGTAGAGAAATTTTTATAGCATTATTTGTTGAAACTCTCTAAATTTGTATGGAATGGATTTTGAAAAATTAGAGAAGTTGATGGAAGTTACAGATTCGGAAATGGAAAATGAAGCTTTTCCTCAATGGCAGATGGGTGTGTGCAAGTCATTGGGGGATAGATTACTTCTTTCTAACAGTAATGAGTTCAGTGATGAGGAATGTGGATAGGACGATGTCGTTGGAGAGGTAAATATTGCTTTGTAGAGGTAAATATTGCTTTGTAGAGGTAAATATATTTTTACCTCTTTGAAACATGATCAATTTTCCAGCAGCAACTCCATTTGTTGAATCTCGTATCTGTACGGTACAATTTCTTCATTATTATTTTTTTCGTAAGTTGATTATATTTGTTGTGTTAATAATCCATCTATCTGTGTATTGCAATAATTAAGGTGCAATCAACAGACTAGATGATAGTGGATGATGGACAAATCTCTTTGAATTTGTCTGATGGTGGTGGGGTATAGTGGGCCCTTCAGCTAAAAGCTCATTATCTATACCAAATGATGGGGTCAAAACTCCTGATTTTAAGGCATTTCAGAGCTCTACTACAGATACTAGCAAGAAAATTGGAAGCGCAAGAGCTGTTTAAAACTTCACAATTGGATACTTTTGTGGGCTCTACAAAGCCATTGTTTGGTGTGAAACTGGGGAAGATGAATGTACACTGCTGTATAGTCATTAGAGCTAGCAGGTTTTATGTCTAAAATTTCACCATTGTGTACGTCACCATTAGATTTTTTTATATCTTGAGCTAGCAGTTTGATACCTTTTTTACTATTCAATGCAATATATATTTATTACCCAAGTATATGCACAAATTGCCAGTTTGATACCTTTTTTACTATTCAATGCAATATATATTTATTACCCAAGTATATGCACAAATTGCCTGCTTGATATACTATAAACAAAAGGAACAAATGCTTGGAAATGGTTCATTACTTTCTAATATGAAGTATGCTTTTCCATTGTTGTGGACATCTTGAAATGTGAAATGCGCAGCGGATTTCACTCTTTCTTGACTTTTGTCATAATTGAGTGAATAGTGACACCTTCCATAATGTAGGTATAATTTCTACAGATTTTATATTTTTGGTCGACATTCTATCAGATCATTCTTACAAATTTTCTAATCACTTAACGCACATTTTTTATCATCCAAATGAATATGCCGCTACATTTTCTGCACATTACTTATTAGGAGAGAGTAGGGATAAAATGTCAGCATTTCTTAATTACAAACTAATTTGTCCTGAAAATTGAATCACTTTATATTGTGTTTTTCTCAAGTCTATGCATTAATCTTTCAAACCTTTGAGGTAATTTATGTTGTTCAGATTAAGTCGATGTTTTGGACAATAATGTATGCTATTGGTTTTGAATTGATTGTCACATTGAGTTGTTGGGGGTAATTTTTAAATTATAATATATTGAAATTGTTGAGATCTGCCATGAGTATTTACCGGATGGGTTTGTCCAAAATATAGTTGAAATTTTGTCAATTTTTATAAAGTTTTATTCATTATTTAAATTGATTAAGTATAATGCCTTGACCAGTATTTTGCTCATTAATTCTTTCAAAACTTGATGTCATTTATATATTTTATGTTTTGTTTGTATTATGGATAATAATTGATTTTATTGGTTTTAGAGTGCTATTAATGTTGAGATGTTTGGAAATAATTAAAATTTATGAAAAGTTTTTTTCCATTACTTTTGTTATGAGTGTTAACATGATGGGATTGTACGAAATACAGAAGAAATGTTGTGAAAATTTTAAAAAATATTTTGCATTTACTCTTACACAGGTTCTAAATCATATGTTGGATATATCTTCCCGCGCAACGCGCGGGTGAAAATACTAGTCTCTATTTCTAAAAGTAAATGCCTTGCTCTATACACAATAAATTTCAAAGATTTATTTATTTTTTCTCTCTTATCTTTTCCCATCACTCAAATATTAATTTAAGAATTTATTTATATTTTTAATATACCTTTAAATTTCAACCACCCTATCTAAAATTCAAATAAATAAATTTTATTATGCATAAAATAAGGCCTTTGTTTATCCTGAAATTACTATAACCACAGGAGAGAACATTCGTTGTTGCCCTGGACTGGAGTCTTCTTATTCTTGTCGTCTCTCACTTGTTATCTTGACTGTATTTTTGACAGACGACATATAGATTGTTCCAGATCAGTTCAATCAGCTTTAGCTAGCATTTGCCTCACAAATGACATTGTTAATAATTTCTACTTGGTCAAAATTAAACATTAATTCCTAACAAAACAAAACTATTCACCAGTGAAAAAAATCGAACTTCAAAAGTACAAGGGCTGACAAGGTAAAATCCAACACAACAATAACATGCTATCATGTCGATAACTAGAAAAGTTACATATATTAAACTAAAGGCTATAGTGCAATGCCTATAAGTTGGCAATTTCAAGTGCTATTCTCTTGACACATCTGTATTTTAAAAGAGAGAAAAAAAAATACCACGCTCTAACTTCAACATGCCAATCACATGGCGATTGTAACTTCAATACATACATGGAAATATGGAATCTTCTAGAAAGAAACAATCAATGCCATCACTCAGTCTTTGCTGGGATATGGTTTCCGCCAGTTGCAATCTTGTAAAGGTAAAATATGGTCATGAAGACACTGCAACAAGCAAGACACAAGGAAATCTTAACTCAAACAACTCGTAGTAATAAGCATAGACAAAACTAACGATGAAATTTTCATATTGCAGTCCACGGTTGACTTCGACAAGGATTTATCATATGAGAAAATAAGAAATATATGTCGTAAATTTAGGTGGGTTTAGACTAGTTTTGATGTGAATAGCTTTTAAGCCAAGATATCAAGAGCACTCCTCTACATCCTAGTTTAGTTATCCACTTCACTTGGAAACAATAGTTGGAGAAGATTATGAGGAAACGTGAAAATAATTTCTTTTTGAGAATGTGCAGTTGAAAATAAGTGACCAAAATAATCAAAATTTAAGCTTTCTCAAACAACCTCTCAAGCATGCATTCTTACTTTACATCTTTTGGTTGTGTTTTCATCTTTGATAAGCATACTTCTGCTTCTCTAGAAAGGAACGAGAAGAACATTTTCAAATGTAGCATATGGACGAAGTGAATGCCATGTGGCGTTCAAAAGTAAACACAGATCACAATTATTAACAACAAATTTTGCAATTGGAACTTAGCAAGCCCGACAGAGCAGTCCAACACTGTAACCTGATATGCAGCCAAATCTATATCATAAGATATATCAGAAGCTAAAAATCGGAACAACTATGCAAGCAAATTGGAGGTTTCATTTACCTGATCCCAGCAACGATACCGGCAGGCATGATTTTTGAAGTTTGCATGTACCGTTGTCCCATGACCCATGTCAGCATAGCAGCACAGGCTGTTCGAAGGAACGCACAATGGTAAAAAATATTTTACGAAAAAAGAGAGAGGAAAAATGTCACACATAGGTCATTTTCTTTAAATACCTTTCCACCTAATATTTTTACCTACTGGGGCCAATTATGTGTTCTTCACTCTTTTACCACTTAAGAAACAAATTTATTGATCAGTGTTCAATGCTATACATCTATAAAATTCACTCAGCCAAGTTCACGAGGTTGAAATCACATGATCAATGCACCAATGTCTAAGATAGTTGGTGTCTTGTAATTGAAAATTAATTAACTAGAAAAATCAGATCATGTCAAATGGTTTAGTGGATAGATAAGTCATGTATTGATAAAACAACAGAGTTCCCCTTTGGGCTTCACACTTGATAACATTAACTGGTAAAACTTTTAGTTAGTGACTAGATACGGAAATGAGCTTCAATTAACAGAGGCAGAACCAGGTTTTCGTATATGTAAATCGGTCAATCGATCCTCCTTTCTCAGTTAGATCCAGTTTCAGATCGAATGGATAAAAATCAAATTTTTTCAATAAACACAAACAAAGTCTTCAACGATCCCCAAAACCATAACCTAATCGCAGAGTTAAGCCACAACAAAATGCAATCAAGCCAATACTGATACGAGTAGGATTCTAGGAAGATGTTTCGTACCAGTTTCGAGAATCAAGGCGAAGTAAGAATTCTTCCGCCTGTGGAAAGCTTGGAGGCTGAGATAACCGGCGAGGACGAGCAATAATCCAGTGCCGAGTCCTCCAGCCAGTGAAGCTGTACTGCCTTTCTTCGCATACCCTATGATGCCACCACTCACCAGAAGCAGCCCATATGGGATTGTAAAACAAAAATCATGCATTTCTTTCGAGAAGATTGAAATTTTTTGAGATTCAATTCAATTCAAGTTTAACGGATCAAATCAATTTCAATTAAGGAAAACAAATAAATTTGTGGGTTTCTGATGTCTGAAATCTGAATAGGTCAAAATTAGACGCCAATTCTCAGGCACTCGTCCTTGCGTTGAAGTGTATTTGTATGAAAAGTCCGATTTGGCCTCAGGTGTAAGGCATGATGGCGTGGGTAAAGTGGTCAATCTGATGTCTTTTATCAATGATACGCGTGTTCGCCATACTCCACGACTCCGCGTAGTGGTGAAATTTTTATATTTTCTTTTCCCTTTTTTTGCTTTCCTCAATTGGAAATAATGGACCAGTTTATATTTTATAATTGCAAGTATAAATTACACAGATGGTCCATGATCTTTTACACTATTTATACTTTGATCTCAAATTTTTATATCTCAATATTGAGTTATTAACCTTTCAAAAATCATTAAGTGGAGCTCAGCATTGTCAGACATGGCACCTCAACAGTGGAAATCATGGTTCAAAACGTCAAAAAATATATTTATACTTATACATATATGGATCGCTACAATATGTACGTGTCAATGTTTTTCGGGAGAAGGGAGAAAATCACTATAAGATACAACATGATCGGTTAACACTTCAATGTTTTCGAAGATGGACTAAATAACACACATTGCTATCCACACATTTTATGGTCAACCCAGCGTTTTTCTTTGTTCACGACTCTTTTCCCCGAGGCACTGTGATCCAACGAGAGACGTTAACCAAACTTGGTCGGACCTCACTTGTTCATCATCATCGTTCCTATGCCAACTCCACAATGCATGAGTTGAGTTCACAATGTTGAGCTCACCATGACCAAAGCTTGCCTCACGAAAGATTGACCATTCAGGCTTGGGTTCTTTGTACCTAGCGATAAAACGTGGCAAAGACTTGTTAGATTACATCCCACATATTAGCCTGTGTTCGTTTTAACTTTTTTTCTACCTAATATCATTATTTCAATCTCAATCATACATCTGAAATCAAGACTCAATATAAAAATTCGGTTTTTAGCAAAATAAAAGTTTATTCAGACACAGGCTTAGGCTTACTTGTGTGCTAAACCTTCTCTGTTTCCTCCGTCACCAATTGTTATGTGCACAGCTCCACATGGATCTGATTTCCCATTGTAAACTCGTTGCTATCACACAAGTGACAAATAAAAGTTAGTATAATGCCAAAAGATAAAACGAACAATAGAAAAATACTAATATATAACACCATACCGAGCGTTCATATGCATGAACATGGCCAGCTAAAACGATATCCACACCAGCAGCGTAAAGCAATGGCTCCATGGCGGCCATCATGTCATCACCTTCTCCTTGATGAGCATCATTGCTGTTATACCATGGAACATGGAATAGAACAAGGAGCCAAGGTGTCCTTTCACGGTCTACTTTTGAAAGGTCAGCCTATAATTCAAGGTTCAAGTGATTTTCGTGAGTAACCCATGCGCAACTTTCTTTGGAAGAGAGTTCAGTGTAACCTCTAAAACAGGTGGGTGAGCAAAAAATACTAGGATATTTTTATTGTCTGAAATGGTTGATCTTGTGTTTGTAAAGGAACACTCACTAGGGCCAAATCGCATAATCAGAACGTTACACAACAAGAAAATTTTGAGTACTCCTAATACACCGAGCACTCAGTACCACTAAATATTAGCTACCTACACATAAGTGACCATAATTTGATAAATAATAAAGTAACCATATAGATGACTGGTGGTGGTTGGTCCAAAGTATCCAATACAATACACGAGGAGTGCTAGAAATTTTTCCCTACACAAGTCTCACTCAAGTATGATTATGGCATTCCCCTAATTGATAACCATATCTATGCCAAGAAGCTTACCTATTGTATTATATACTCTGAAAATCAATGTATACTCAATTGATTAAATCTTCTAGAAATGTATAAATAATAGGACTCTTAAAAAACAAAACAAAAAGAAAAAGTATCTAACCTTTACCCAGCTATACTGATCAGAGTACTCATCATAATCTGTATACGAACCAAGCATGATTAAATGAACTCCTGCCACATCAAATGAATAATAAAGATTCGAACTCGACCCACTCTCCTCATACGGCATTTTCCATCTCGAATTATATGCCACAAATGCATCCTGCAATATTGGTATATTCTCCTTCTCGTGATTACCTTGTGTCACCATCCAAGGTCTTGAACTTGCAAGCGGCTCCACCAGTCCGCCAAACGTGTCCCACTTATGCTGCAAGTAATCAGCATAGGAAAGATCTCCAGGTAGCAAATGCACGTCATATTTACACTGTTCTATGTGGTCTAACGTTGACTTTGTCCATCCAGTTTGACCTAAATCACCCGCAACTGCGAAAGTAATCGGGAATTGCGATGGTGGGGTTTTGAGCTGATACTCTGGACCTTCTCCCCCACATCGGTAGAAATACAAGGTGTCATCTTCCAGTGGGCCAATAATGGTGTGATGTATTTTCCCCGAGCTGTAGAGAAAGTAACTATAACTAGTACTCTCTCCTTCAGCTTTGGAGGTGTAGTTTTTAGTTGATATACCATACTCGACAATGGAGGGTGAGGATTTATCATTAGTAATCCATGTCACTCGAATGTGTTTATCCCCGGCAAATGAGATGTGAACCTGCAAATAGAGAAATCGATCAATTGGGAACTCTATCATATGAGAAGTTCTATAGTTTTTAAGGTTAAGGCAATCAACCTTGATCTTATGAAGTATACTAACAATAGAGAAATGATCTTAGTATACTAACAATAGAGAAATGATCTCACTAACGTATATTCACAATGTGAATAATCAAACTTAAATGTAGTCATTTAGAGGATTTTTTGGGCAATAATTCATTAATTCTACGACAGTTAATGGCTAACCTAAACAATCCAATACCCAAAAATCTGGCAAGCTTATTACCTAAATACAACAGATCCACTCTGTTTCAACAATTGAGCAATCAAGGCAAATAATAATCAATTAATTATTTGAAAACTCAAAACTACTTATGAAAAGCGTCTCAATGTCAAATAATCATGAATCTAAAGAAACCGTATAAGGGTTCATTCAATTTCCAAATTTCACAACATTAACTCCTCCCATAGTATCTTAAACGATAATGAGGATTACCTGCTGAGGATGAGAGGAAGGCTTCTTATCCCATGGAAAATGAAGTGCTTTCCGCGGCGGTGGTCGGACATACTCTGCTGCGCCGGTGGTGGCGACGGCGGACGCTAAGATCACTAATGCTAGCACTACCATCGTTATCGGGTTTGGTTCCATGATTGATTTTCCCCTCTTCCTATGTAGCCCGTGAAGGGGGGTATTTGAAGCTAAGAAAGCGGTGTAGTGTGAAACAAGGAAATCGATTTCTTCTGGTCCTACCATTTTCGTTAACAGATTGTCCTTTTGTTGTGCAGTAGGCTATTCTGGGACTATACGTGTGTCGTTTTGGCCAATTTGGTTATTAGTGCTTTCACTTTTCGTTTTCAAACAATCTAGCCCCTCAATTATGGCAGATAATAATCCGGAAGCTTTGTAACAGTTTGGTTCAGCTCTGTATTGGCATACGTTCGATATAACTAATTTGGCTAATGCTACACGTATCAACTGTCCACATGTTTTTATTGCAAGAAAAGAAGATAAAATGATTATTTCATCATTCATATATGATGTATCCAATACAATACAGCTAATCGGGATGGTAGATATAATATTTTCAATCTAATTTCAATTCAAAAGGTACATTTTATTATTAAATTAAAGTGAACCATGAATTTAAAGAAAGCCTAAAAAAGTATTACTTGTATACAAGGGCGGATTTAGGGATGATAGCCTGTGCCAGCCCAAAAAGATTGTAGAATTTTATGTGGAATTTTTTTATGCATAATTTTAGTCAAATTAAATTTTTTCTTAAGTGCAGCCCATATCACTTAAATTTCTAAATTCACTCTTGCTTGTACATCTATTGTTACACCCATGTAGTGAATAAAAATCCTATGACATGAGGATATCCCACTTCATTGAATTCGGAGAGCATCTCCATTGCAATGATGTGAAATAAGGATGATGTGGATGAGAGATAGAAAAATAATGATAATTTAAATTGAGGAAAAAAAGAAATAAATGTGGAGAAAAAGGGAGGGAAAAGTGAAAAGGCGAAATGGGTAGAAATAAATTCAAATATAATAATAACAAAATAGTAGTAAAAGATGTGAAATTGGATATGTGATTTTAGAAGCAGTACGGGGAGCGATGAAGAAAAATGAGAAAAAAGTGAAGAAATGAGCATCTGTCATGCAAAAGTCCATTGTGAAGTCAAGACATATTTTTTATGTGTCCCAAATCTCTCTATTTTTTTCAATTTTTTTAAAATTTATTTTATCAATTTTACCTCATTTTCCTTCCTCAACCCGGTGTAATGTCCACAAATAAACACCCACCTAGACTTTATCCACTATTATTATTATTGTTGTTGTTATTATTTCTATCTCTATCATCTTATTCACTTTTCCCTCTCATTTTTTTTACACTTCTTTCCATTCTTTTTGGATTAAAATAATAATAATAATAACCATCTATCTATCTCTCCCCGCCAATCCACTCTTAGATTAAAGATTAAGTATATTGAAGAGAAAGAAGTGGGATCCACTATTTTAATGTATCTATCACTCTCTTGAAATGAAGTGTCACGTCGGATTAAATCGACATTGTGCAATGGAGATGCTCTAACATGAACATAAATATGAATGTAGAGAGTCTACATGCGATATTACTCAAATTTAAACTAATAGTAAGATCAAATAATGGCAATGTTAACAAGTGACATTACTTAATGAAGTGTCACGTATGATCAAATAAATATTGTGTAGACATTGTGCAATGGAAATGCTCTAACATGGATATAAATATGAATGCAGAGAATCTACATGTGACATTACTTAGATTTAAACTCATTAAATAATAGTAAGGTAGGAAAAACAATTATACAATTACTTTTCAGATGATATTCTTAATTTGCTTGAAAAATGTAAATAACACTCAAAAGTGGGATGGTGATTGTATAAAATTTACTATCCCTGGAGTCCATGAAATGTATATCACTTAATCCACTATGAGATGGTACAAAATGATATTCTTAATTTGCCACATGTACATCGCTTCTAATCAAAATCTTGTAAAGTGGAATATCAAATATTATCAATGTCTCAACTTCTTCTGATAAGACCCCTATAAAGTGAAATACAAATGATATCGGCACCACACTTCACGAAAAGTTTGATGCCTCACATTAATGTACATATGTGTATAAGAGTGAATGCATGATATTTAGCATTGCTCAAATTATATCAGTGAAGTAATGGTAAAATAAGAAACTATTTACATAATTATTTCTCAAATTATATTCTTAATCCACTTGAAAAATAAAAATATACATATCACTTATAAATGAGACGTAGAGGTTATAAAATTTATTGATGTCGTAGTGTACCAAAATGTGTAAAGAGCAAGCCAACAAAAAAAGAAAGGGAATATGCTTACATATACATTTTCTGTCATAAGAATAGTGTGGAGCGGGATCTCAAATATCATTACTATATTCGATACATAGTTATTAGAGTTGGATATAAATATACATGCCACTTTTTTTTCTCCTTTTGGAATAAGGGTTTGTTTGATTGGTGATAAAGTTAATTTTCTTGATATACGTGTTGAATGTGTAGTTGAAATTTGAAGAAAATATATTAAATAATTGAATGAGTGGTTGTAAATGATGAGAAAAAAAAATTAATAAAATTTGTATTAGTTAATATTGAATAGAACAAGCCCTAAATATACATGCTGCTTAATTATTAAAATATTAAGGTGTCAATTTTTACTTATTAGAAAATCAAAGGTTGAAAAGCCTTAAGAATATGCTCATTTGTCCAAACACGAGGAGTGCCAAAGAAGGCGGAGATTAGAAATTGGAAAAAGAAAACCAGGCAAATAGAAGACCCAATTTCTTCGTTAAGTAGCTTCACGTGGATCCTTCGGACCAAAAACCTTTCTTTAACAAGTAAAACAGTCCATCCCCCTCTCTTCACTAAAATCGCAAGCTCTATCGATAATTTAATTTTCACGTCTCAAACTCGATTATATATGTGTACCTTTAATTACAAACCCGAAGAATCGGGTTCCAGAAAAAACGAGGAGGAGAACACCGCGATGGCGGCTTCACTGAGAGCGAGCGATGCGCTGATACTCGCAACTATGTCGCTCATTGAACTTCCGGTTGACGTTCATGCAAAGGACGGCTCTGTTTATTCCGGAATCTTCTACACCGCCTCCGTCGACAGCGGCTATGGTACACTTCAATTCTCACAAGTCAAATTCCGGTTTCGTTTATCGGATTCAATCTTTTGTGTTTTCTGTAGCTTTTGCTCGTTTTGTGATGATCTGTATTCCAATTTTGCTTGTTCGATCTTTGATTTTTTTAACATGATTTTTACTCAGTTATCGTCGTTTTGGCTGATTAAGTTAAAAGGGCGAAATTGGCAAAATTTTGAGTTTTGGATTCTGTAAATTTACTTACAGTAGTGATGATTACTGGTGTTATTGCCTTAATACATTCTCCCGTGAATTGATGATTCATTCATGGTTGATCCAGCAATTGTTTTGAAGAACGCGAGAATGATTAAAAAGGGGAACCTAGCAGCAAATGTAGCTAATGAGAGTGTGATAGAAATGTTCGTTGTTCGGTCTGAAGATCTCGTCCAAGTTGTTGCTAAGGCAAGTCTCTCTTGCTTTTCCAATTATAATTTTCATCTCGGGTGTATTAAAATCTGACTGCAAATTTCTGTGTTATATTTTGCCTTATGTTTAGGACGTTCCTAGTCCTTCAAGTGGAGTTTCTGGATATGCAAATGATGGTTTTGATGCCATTGTGGGCATTAATGAATGTTTAGAGACGAAGGTGAAAGCTAATGAGTCCAACGGAGATGAAGAGCACCCAAGCGAGACAAGGTACCATATCCACAACACTGCCTATGATACCTAGCTTATATGCAGTTGATGAAAAATTTCTGGTACTTTTGGTGTATGGATACTCCATGTCAACCAAAATTGGTCACCTATGCACACACAGAGCCACATTATTTAGTTGTTTTTTAGTTGTAAGGAGGTAGCCAGCATTTAAGAACCAAAAAATCAAGTATTCGATACACTAGGAGTACTAGAATTTTTTTGGTCAATTGCCATGAGGTCCATTGTTGTTATGCCACTTGGTATTGTTTGATTATCTGTATTAGCCTGGCTTCAGTTTGGCATCTTGGATAGCGTGTTCTTGAGAAACTAGATTGTTGAACATTTCAATTTTATGGGCTCAATCAGTATTTAAATCTCCAAATTAATTGCAGGATTCCAGTCAGCTCAGAGACTAATTTTGCTTGTACCTTCGCACCTGATGTTGAAAATCAATTGACCGGACCTGTAGACAAAGAAAATGAGAGAGCATATGGTGCTGATTTTGGAAAGGTGAACTTTAAAGTGAAGAATTATTTATTACCGCGTTGAAAGAATAATTGCAATATATTTATTAAAGTTGAAAAAGCCGTAAACGTGAAAGCTTCTTGCTTTTTTTGCACTTAACCGTTCCTCTTTTCTTTTTTTTTTTTTTAATTTTATTCCACGTTTTTGCGTGCTCAAGTTCAAAAGCTTCATAGCTGCATTTTGCACTTAAGTGCGCTTTTTAACACTTTGCAGAACACTATATAAATAGTATATGATGCAGTAAAATATCAAAAGGCACGTGCTTGGCCTCTACATGTACTCTTATTATGCTTGTGTAATTTTCTTGTGGTTATAAATTAAAACCTTCCTTGGAATAGGATTATTAATTTTGTTTCGCCCTTTCTGTTGATGCAGATGGAAAAGGCACATATTGTTTCGGCTGGTGGAAGGTAGAGTTTACGGCTTTATGCAGTACACAGATACTCTATCTTTCCTTTCAAATGGAAACCTTGGTGGTGATCTTGTGTGGTTTTTCACAATCTCTCACCAAACAGCCTATTCTAACCTTAGTTTTACAGTTTTCATGACGAATACATTATGTTCTGTTGATATATTGTTGAACTCATCCATTAGTTGCAATGTTTTTGTCTCTCTTTTGATGGCCATAACCTGTCATAAGCTCAAAATGGTCACTCTTGGTTGATGGTGACAGATTTGCCTTCTTTATCATGATGATTCTTCGTTGTTCTTGAGATTGTGCTGGGTTTTCATGATCATTTCTTTCACTCTTGGTCCTTACATGTTTTTGACTTTCAAGGTAGTGTTTTGTACTTTCAAATTTTGATTTTTCAGTTTTCCTTTTTTATTTTTTCACTTATCATTGACAGGCGGGTTAGGAATGTCTTGGCAGAAAAAGAAAGTAATCACAAAAAGAATCCTGATTTTCAAGATGAGGAAACCGTACGTTAAGATGCACACTACGTCTAGTGAAACTAATAATTGTCCTAATTGTTTGTTGATTCGCATGATTCACATTGCTTTATCTTGCAGAACCGTGGAGTTCAAGGCTCAAGTATAGGCTGTGAGTTTCTTCCACACTTCTCATTAGCTGCTATAATTTGATAGAAATAATGTACTTCTGCTGAAAATTTGTAGTATGCTTGGTATATCAAGTACTCCACACTCCTGGCCACTAAATGTCACAATAAGGGCCCACAATCAACTAGTAATTAGGGTGATAGGGAATAGTTTATAAAGGTTTTTAATGGATTTTAATGTAAAAGAGGATAGAATGAGTGAAATTGAGTGGTGGAGATTTGTAGATGTGATGAGATATCTGGATGTGATTGATTAATGGTAAAGAAAGAATTGATAAAAAAATGGTAAAAAGCTTTAAAAAGAGTTGCCTATTAGGCTTAATAAAGCTCTCTGTGTGGGTCATAAGTGTTGATTGACTTGGAGTATCAAGTATGCTGCACCACGAATGCTAGAAAATTTTCCATATTTTTGGGTGCTTGGTATGATATGGGCCCTTTGAACCCCTTGTATTCTCGCTTCAGATAATTCTTTTTCTTCCCATATAGTGGATGCTTGTCAATCTGAATCAACTGCTGCTGATGATATATTTGGGAAGAAGGATATGCAAAAACCACTGGAAGGATCACCTGTGCCTCCTAAAGGTTCTAGTTTAAGTCAAACTGCTAAGGTAAGCAGGATTATCGTAAAATGATCATCCATTAATGTAAATTAACTGTTTGGGTTGAGCTCGTTATTTCAAGTTGACAAGGTTAGCCGTGTATTCCTCTCTCTCTTTAGGAGTTCAAGCTGAATCCTGGAGCAAAAGTATTTTCTCCGTCGGTGGTGACCCATGGACCAGTGACTCCTGCAGTGCAAACAGAAGCAAGCATTGCATATGTACCGGATTTCTATGCAATGGTGCCAATATCTACTACAGAAAACGAAGATGGCATTGGTTTTGCACCATATACCCAATCGGTAAGCATGAAAAATAATATTTCTTTAATGTGCGGTCAAATAAGTGCAAGAAAAAGTTATTTCAACTAAAGGGTTACTTTGTCATTGAAAAATTTACTAAATAATTTGACAAAAATCATGCATTAGGATGGATAGTGCCTATTTTTTAAAGGTTGAGAACCTCATTGTCTAGAAATAAAGATTGGGACTGAAAGTGCAAATGAATGCTAAGGTTGAGGTTACCCTTTTACTCCTAAATTTTTGGTACTTCTAATGTTGACAAATGCTTCTTGTTTCATTTCTAGGTTGCCCAAATGTTTCCGATGAGATATGCCAGTCAGTACCTTCAAACTGGGACTGCTTATGTGTATCAAAATTCTCAAAATGTAATGACTATCATTGCTACTCTTATTTATTTTAATGTCATTACCATTAGGACATATATGTTTTGCAATAAGGTGACTAATCTTTTACCAAATGATCCTGTCAGGTTATTGCAGGACTAGCGTGGCCGGTTGTTTGTGTGTATCCTATGACAGTAAGACAATACCCATGATCAGCTAGAAATACAATGACTATTTGTTAGTTTTTCTTTCCAATGGATCTCATTGAAGTATATCAGACATCTTAAGATAATCAAGCATTTCATGTACGATGTCTACCCTTGATCTTTTTCCATCTGACTTATTAATAGTTATTCCATTCTACGCTTGTTGAAGGACACCGTTGACAGTGCAGTCGCGTATTCTCAAGCAGCTACAGGACCTATCCAGACTCCACATCACATGCATCATCCGAAGCAACAAGAAGGTATCCGCTATGCCAATTTAGTTGTAATCGTTTAAGTGCATTACAAAAAAGTAGTTTTCATTTATGAGAAAGCATTTCTGGATGGTCCCTAACAGTTATTGGCTCCAGCATTACTATAAACTTTTTCCAATTTTCGTCATGGTTAAGAAACAGGTTTAGTTGTCTGAAGTATAGCAATCGTGAGGACATGATTATTACTAAGGTTTATTGGTTATTCTGGTGCAGATTTGATTCGTACAAAACACATGCAGCGTGATTCGTCATAGTGGATGTGCAGTATAGATGAGCTTCAAAATCATTGAGGGGGCAAAAATAGAAAAAGAAAAAGAAAAAAGAAAAAAGAAAAGAAAGCAGCAAGATAGGAAAGCGAGGATCAAACTCAAACTCATTTTAACTTATGTATGTTTTACATTGTTGTTGTGGATGGTTGCCAACATGTTTGGACCAACCTTGGACCTGTAATTAATTATGTGAAACAAAAAACATGAAGTTACTTTTAATTACTTAGGCAATCAAAGCTACAGATTTGTGTAAATATTACAAACCAAAAATGACGTTGTAAATAAAAATACATGTAGATGCTCAATTTGATGTCACATAACCGTACATCCACTGGTGTTTTCATCACTGAAAGTATCACCAGTGCGACTGCCAAAGATCGTTGAATGCCCATGGCCTCGACCACCATAGGGGACGGCGTAATTCTGGCTATCGTAGCCATGCTTATAGTAGTTGTACCTTGAGGATGAGGGCTGAGAAGTATAATTATAAGTTGAAGGACCACTGTAATTTTGTTGACAATTGTAGTGCCCCGTATAGTTGCTATTTCTTAGCTCAGGATTGTATGGAAATTGCCACACTTCAGCTCTTCTTCCGGTTTTTCTGACGGTTTTCAACACCTTCTTTTGGTCGGCATACCCTGTCACGGTCACCTTTTGCATGCTCATGTCTATGTCTACACTGTCCACTCCTGCGCGTTATACATAAATGTGTACAATGTTTATAAACGAGGAAAGATAAAGTTTGACTACTAATCAAGATATTGCTTTAAACAACTTTAAGCTTGGTTTCCTAAATGAGTTGATGGCTAATATATGGTGCAATCGAGTGGTGTTATTTAAATACTGTAGCAATTAAGTGTCATTAATTAATAAGACAATTTAAATGTGACTATACTTTTTATTTATTTATTTTTATGGATGATTGTCAAGGGGCGGGGGATGAGAATCAAACCTGGGTGGCACCCGTGGTCCGGCTGGGATGGCACCACTACGCCACCCTTACGTTATCAACGTGACTATACTTCAGACAAGTACTATTTGGAAAATGAAGAAATGTCTCAGTAGACATCATCATTTTCCCATGGTAAGTTGGTAACTGGCTTCATGGATATTAATTCCTGGTACAGTAGATTCGGTTGACTAGAAAGAGCACATCTAGATGTACACTTGATAAGTAATGTTATTCCTCAACTTGTAACATGGAAATGTTCATTAACAAAAAGGGAGGGAGAAGAGAAAACCGACGTACCTTTAACTTTCTCGAGAGCATTCTTGATCTTGTTTTCACAACCAGCACAATCTATGTGTACATGCATTTCGATAATCTAAAGCGAAAATATTTACATGTACATTAGTTCAATTATGTGGTTTCAATTCCTTTTTCTTGAATAAAACACTCAAGAAAATAGAAATTGTGACAGCAGATTTAAACTCATAACCTATAACTTCTAGCTTTTGGCTAGATATATAGAAATAGGGTGTACTGAGAGTATACCGTCATCTTTGTATGTAGATTTTGAAAAACTCCTTGTTATCAATTCTCAAACTTGTTTCAAAGGCCAAATGAAGAACGAACCTCTGCTTGCATTATATATACCTAAGAATTTGCCACTTCTCTTCCAATTCATTTTCATTTAAATATAGGTAATATTGTGGAGTAATTTCTAATCATTATTATTATCATTTACTAATAATTTCAGTGCTGCACCGACTTTTTCCTTGTATTGAGGTACCTGCAATTACACAATTATTATTAATTAAAATGCAAGAATTCTAGGCCGGATATATAGCTGTTGAAATTCAATTACATGTGGGTTTTGACTTTTAATAATTATAAAAATCCAATATTGTGTTTCATTATTCTTTGGAGCAAATTAAATTAGGGAGTGGATAATTCATAATTAATTGAACGCTGGAGGCGGAAAATTGCATGTGTACGTCGGCGAATGAAGTGGATCGTGTCTTGCGTTAAAAACACTATACGTGTGTGTCCATTTGTTTTATGTTTGTATTTCTTTCAAGTTTCAACCTCTGTTTACACACATTTAAGAACGTATGAATTTAAAACTTGGTCTTATTGCTTAGTGTTTATTTGGTAGACATTATTGAAAAAATATATAATTTCTAAACGTGTGATTGAGAAGTAAAGATGAGATAATATATAAAAATGTAAAAATTAAAATTTTCAAATTAATTAATGTAATGAGTTATGAGTGCTTGAAAATAATATTGGAGAAAAAATATGATATTTTAAATAAATTATATCAAATAAGCTCTTAGTACACGCTTTTACACTTTTTAGTCACTGGTTTATAAATCCCGTTTAAATGTTTTAAATATTATCAATTTCTTCAAGACGAGCCAACTTTGAGATATTAAGGGTTATAGACAGAAGTTAATATTAAGGGTTTATATCTTTTTATAGTTAGCGTTTTCATATATATTGAGAAAATGAGGTTTCTTTAATGGAGGTTGGAACCACTGTCATCAAGTGCCCAAAAACTCTAGCATCAAAACTTTTTGATGTTTCCTTTAATTATATTCGTCTAACTCAAGGTAAGGTTAATTAAACATAAAGTTTAACTAATTTGTTAAATTTTTCTTAGCTAAAACAACTTTATAAAGGAGCAATAGTTTATTATATGAACATGAAATCAATTAGTCGCACTACTTATATTGGCATATTGCTCGATCGATATGCAGCTGACAACAACAGCTGGAGAACAGTAGTACACATGCTTGTGGAGACCACCAATAGGGCCAATGTCATGCAGAGCGAATTGAAATTATATTTTCCTAATTATTGCTAAAAACTCAGTTAATATCAAGCAAAATTAGATCATCCCATCTTTATATAGTCAAGTCCAAAAAACTTTCTATTACTACTGATATAGATCAAGAGTATGTTTATTTACTTTGGCTAGATTAGTAAATATTGTTTATCAGTTGCACACAACAAACTATCATTAACTAGATAATATAATTCTTACCTTCCAAAAATAAATAAATAATATGAATCTTTAGTCTTTATTATATTGATAATAATCAAATTCTAATTAAGCTAAAAATAAAATAAAATAAAATTCACCAAGAGTTAACAACTAGCTAGTTTGGCCTGCGATCAAAGGGCCTAGAGATTAAGGGCTCAACCCTTTACTGAAAAGGTTTTGGATTTGAATTCCATCCTCCCCTTGTGTCATTGGGTTAAAAAAATAAATAAATAAAACCAATACCTTAGCCCCTAAAATATGTATTATAATCTTAATCTTTAACCTCGTATTCTTTAAAAAACTAGTGTTTACTAAAGTGCGTTCTTGAGAGCATCTCAGAAAGCTCGTTGTAATTAAAAATTAATTTTTAATTGAGAAAAATAGGTGGGCCGATCGTGTTTATATGTATCTGTATGAAGAAGAAATCAGTTGGAAAAAAGCGTAGAAGCGGTAAACTCATTCTTGTAATTAAAAATTGATTTTTTAATTCAGAAAAATAGGTGAAAGTGGCGGGAAAATGTGCTGATTTTATTAATATATAGAATATAGATTACTAAAGAATATATACTTTTTACCATAAATAAATAAATGAAAATAAAAATAAAAAGGAAAAAGGAAAAAGATGGTTCTGTCTAACAGTCATAAACCCAACAAATATTTCCTCAACACAAATTTCATATAAAAAGAATAAATAAAAGAATGATAATTTTAGACATTAAAATTTCTATATACATAACCCTACCAAAAAAAAAAAAAAATTCCAGACAACACTTCTAAGATCTAATCCCAGAATCTCCATCTACCAAAGAATGACAAATTCCTGTGCACAGAAAAACTCTTAACAAAAAACCCTCATTCAGGTATACTTTGCAGGGCAGGCCTCCATGACCGTTGATGAGTCTCAAATTCATCGCTGACGTTCACTAACTGGGTCAGAATTTGCTGAACTGATAATCCATTTATATCTGCTCTACTCATAATCTCCTCCAATTGCTTCTTGGAAATCTTGATTTTGACTTCTGTTGCTTTTTCTGCAAAAGGGATCTTTTCCTCTGCAATATCTATGGAGTTGCTGTGAGTTTTGGAGTCGAAAGAGCCCCAATCGTCACCACCCCACTGCATTGAGGATTCTTTTCTGAAGCAATTTCCCATATATTTTTTTCTGTATGTATATATCTCTTCTATAGATACAATTGTTGTATGTAATTCGTAGGAACTAGGGAGGTTTTTGTAAGAGAAAGGTCTGTGTTTTATAGAGGAGGGGATAAGGTGCGCGAGGTGTCCTACATGGCAGGTGATGGAGGGTTTGACCCAGTTTTCTTACGGGCCCCACGCCACCTATTTCCGATTGGTTCGAGTTAAATATGGTAGCGCCACCGCTTGTTTGAGTAGTTGAACGAGTCGGTGACTCAGCTCGGCTAGGCGCCGGTCTTGGGTGGAGTGGTTTTATTTAATCTTTTTATTATTATTTCATTATTATCTGATTTGATCAGCCGTGCAAGATTAATGTTACTAGAAATATTAGAATTTGGAAAGTTGGTCATCTTGCTATATTATGTCATCAATTAACTCCATGCGTTTAATTAACTCCATGTGTCTAATCTTGTGATTTCATTTCTATAGTCAAATAATACCTCCTATGAAAACAAGAAAAATGATAAATGAGCTATATATCTAAAGAAAACTATTTCAAGAAAATATCTTAATAATCAACTACCGCAAAATTATTATTATTATATTTTGTTTGGATGAGAAGCGGTCGATTTTACAGATCCAATGCTTATTCAAAAGCTTTAATGATTAATGAATGCTTATATTGCATGTTGGCATTGATTGAAATTGTATTGTTGATATTGAATACATGAATAGCAGAGTGCCAATCAATGCAGAGGTACATACACAAATTGAAATAAATCGTCACAACGTATATTTAGTATTATTCATTGAGCTAAAATTCATTCACCGACTTTAGAAAAATATTAAGCAGTGATGGTATAATTGCAACTACATCACACATTAACTATTTAAGTTGAGAGTGTATTCCACTATTTTATGGCATTGTGTATGGAATGTGATTGAGGACTTTTATTCTCAATGGTGAGTTAGAACTAGTGGCGGACCTAGAAAAGTTAGTTTGTGGGGACGAAATTTTTTTTGTAAAAACACAATTACAAGATATCTATATAATTTAAATGAAATTTCAAAATTTGCAAATAAAATAAAAGAAATTTTAAAATGTCACAGAGACATACGCAACCACATGCACCAGTGGCTCTGCCTCTGATTAGAACTCTAGTCTAGTCATAAAAAAACACGTGAAGAGAAATATAATTTAAATTAATTTTTGTTGGCAAAGAAATATCATTCAATTATAATTCTTCAATTAACTTGTACGAAACAAACATAATTTGAATTGAATTGCAATGAAGAACAATTTGTCCATGTAGTCTTTTCATTTACTCATTTCACGAAATTCTTTCTTCTTATCCGAAACATTTGACATATACATTTGAATTACTACTAATTAGTAATCATGCAAGGCGTGATTTTATTTCCAAATAGTCGAAGGTATAAAGCCGAGGCTTAAGTTTCAAGCGAGCCGACCATCGGTTAAGAAAGGAATAATAGATTTGCATGAGTGCCACGTAGTGTGAAAGGGTCTGGAAAAGAATCTTGCACATTAGATGTTGAGGAAAATTGCAATAAAGCCCCCAAACCTATTACGTTTTTGTTAAAAAAAAAAAAAAAAAAAGGGAATAATTGATTTGCATGAGGACCATGAGTACCACGTAGTGTGAAAGGGTCTGGAAAAGAATCTTGCCCATTAGATGTTGAGGAAAATTGCAATAAAGGCCCCAAACCTATTATGTTTTTGTGTAAAAAAAAAAAAAAAAAAAGAATGAATAATAGATTTGCATGAGTGCCACGTAGTGTGAAAGGGTCCGGAAAAGAATCTTGCACGTTAGATGTTGAAGAAAATTGCAATAAAGGCCCTTAACCTATTACAATTTTGTAAAAGTTCCCAATTGAAATCTCTTGGAAACGGACTCAATCTCCAAGTATTTTATTTCGTCGCTTTTAGGAAGGTTACTATTCATTTTGCTAAAATAGTCACAAAGAATACTTGCTTTAGGAAGGACACTAAAAATTATATTTGATAGAAATTATTGAAAAATGATTTTTAGATGTATGGTTAAAAATTAAAAAAAAGTATTAAAAATATAAAAAATTGTCAAATTAGTAAATGAGCGGTTGAAAATAATGATAAGGAAAAATTAAATTTGATGAATATTGAACTAGCCGTGAGTAAACCTTGAGTAATTTAAATGCAGTGAAATGAATCTCTTCTATTGATCGACTTTGTTCTACAATTTATTGTGCCGAGTAGTCAACCTAGAAGATTTGGCAGGAAAAAATTTTACAACAAGGGATCAATCTGTTACAGATTATCTGTATGTCAGCGGGTAGATTAATCACCTATGACGAAAATTGAAGGATGTACTTACTATTTCGCCCATACTTGGAGACCGACGGTGCAATTTTGGCTAAAGCAATGTGAACGCTTTCACGGAGAAGGAATCTATGATCTGGTCGGGAGCAGTTCACTGCACTTTCCTGTGGGATTTCCTTTTCTGGTAGGATGCGTTGTCATAATTAGACGCCTTTATCTCCTCAATCCATAATAATTCCTCAATCCATAATAATTATAATAATCATTGCTCTCATCTGCTTAACCCGTTCACTAGTCCGTACTACGTCCTCCAAAAAGAAAAAAAGCTCGGCTCCCTCTATCCTGCAAAACTAATTTTCTTCCTATCAAACATATAAATTATATTATTGAATTAATTTTCTTCCATTAAATATATATTATATATATATATATATATATATATATATATATATATAAGATCTACCATGTGTTCTTCTCAAAAAACAAAAAGAAAAAAATTAATATGTGTTCGTCTCTACTTATTTCTATTTAAAAATCACATATTATTAAAAGTTAAAATCAAACATTAATATTAATTACACATTTAAATTATCACTCATTATTATTTATACATTTTGTGGTCCCCATAACTATTCATACAAAAAGTTAGTTTTTAATTAATTTTCAGGTGAAAATAAGTTTACACAAACGCACAAGTGATACTGTGATAGCGGGTGTTCGTGTAAACCTTTAATTTATTCCCTAAAATTAGCTAAAAATGAATTTTTGGATAAATAATGGTGGGAACTATGAGGTGTATAGATAATAATGAGTGGTGATATGGGATATACGATTGATATTAATATTTGACTTTGATTTTTAATAATAGATGATTTTTAGATAGAAAAAATTAATAGGAACACGATTAATATAATGCATGTACTACAAATACGGATATCAGAGCACTCGATTTGTCAGGTCAAAGTATACGAGCCCCAAATGGCTGAAAATCACTATTCTTACCTAAAACATGAAAATTGTTATATAAAATTCATATAATAATAGTAATATTTTTGTTTGAAATGGTCTTATGCGAATAAATATAAGTATTTATCATATTTCAATTTTTGTGATTTTTTAAAAGTGAAAGTGATCACTTTTGTTAACATCGCAAAAATTTTTAGACGGCAAAATCAAGTATAAAAATTGCGATAAAAGACAAGTAAACCTACTCAATCTCTATTTGGAGAACTAATTATATTTTTTTATTAACATTCGTGCTACAACATATATTTAAATTTAAATAATAATATAGTACAAAAAGATTAAACAAGGACCAAGTCTCATACTCAAGAGTCTTCAAAAAAGTCCATTTGAGTTTATCGTCTTTTACTAATTATTTATCTATTGTCGCCATCGATTACCAGTTCAATTCGCAACTGATCGTTTCAAAGGTACTCCTGTAGAGTGCTAATTAAAGTAAATATTAGGTTCTTGACCTAAGTTACTGAAAAAGACTACGGACTTCAAAATATTAATTAATTAAGATTTTAATTAGCGACTCGTCAAAAATTAGAATATAATAATAGTTTATACGTTTTATTATTATTCTTATTATTATTATTATTTTATTTACAACTACTTAAAGTTAGTGTTCTAAAAGACGGGAAAATATGCTATCTAAGTGTGTATAAAATGCCACACATAGGAAGTAGGCGAGGAAAAAGGTGATCAACTTTAAGTTGACCCTGAAAAGGTGCACCTAGGCATAAAAAATGAGTGCTTAGGAGTGAGACGGCATGCCTAAATGGAAAAATTTAGAAGAGAGCATATTTTAATTTAGAGAGTAAAAATTTCGACTTTATCCAATAAGTTCTTTATTTGTGACTCTTTACATTATTTTTTACGAGAAATGTTTATTGTAATTCTCACTTTAAATTAATATTTAATATTTTTATATGTAAACAACTAACCAAATCAATTGTAGTTTTATTAAATCAAGATACAAATATTGAAACTTCTTGCGAATTAATCATAAAGAGTGGGGTTTGGCCCTCCAAATTCAGAGAGCCAAATCACATTCTCTATTTAAAAAGTTAATTTAAAGAGCTTCTTGGAGCTCATTTTTAAATATTTACTCTCTAAAATAAAGAGTAATTTATTTTTAAAGAGCCTCGGGAAGATGCTCTAACTTACTTATTTCTCTAAAATTATTAAAATAATAAAAAATTCAAAAAGGTTTAGACTTATTACTCATAAGCTTTGCCAAGGCCCTCATAGAGTTTCAAAACTTGAGGCTTGGCCTCCTTTTAGACTTATTGATGATAGTTAGGTCTGGTTTAGTCCTATGAGATTGGGCTGATAATGTTGATCTGCAAATACATGGACTTTAAGTTTAGTTTGGGCTGAGCTCACTAGGGCAGAAATTCTGCGCTATTAAATCTGGGATCGTGAGCAAACTGAGGATGTTCATATGATCCGGCCCAATAAGCGACTTGGCATGCGTAGTTCATCAATGAAAACTTTTGTTTGTAAATATTTTCTACATTTTACTTAAATTAATTTTGTCTATATATTTTTCCACTTTTATTACTGATTTATTACTCGAACTAAATTCATCAAATAATAAATCCAACTACATATAAAGATAAAGTTCTAGATGGGAGTGCCATGTTTGACATTTTTTTAAGAATTATTTGTTTTCATTATTTAATTTATTATACTTTACTTGTTTGGCGTTGCTTTCTTTATTTTACTTTTTTATATGTATTTTAATTTTTGAAATAATTTATATAATTTTTTGAATTCTTTTATATTTAATATTGCACGCATTAACGAAAATTCTATAAGAGATTAAAATTACAACTTATAATACCTATTAAATTAATTTTGAAAATGAGACTAAACATTTTCTATATACATTTTAATTTTTGGATATTATATTTTAATCATTTATTTTCGAATTATATATATATATATATATATATATCAGACTTCTTATTAATAAAAGTTGAAGTGTCAACTTAACACAATGTTACGTAACTAACGTAAGTAGTGGTTTTCTGGTTTAAAAAAATCTTTTTATATATTTAAAAAATAAATCAATAATCTCTTTTATTTTTACAACGTTAAAAGTGTAGTTTTATATAGATTTCATGGGTAATGTGCATTGAGCGGTTCAAATAGTGGGTAATATTTTTTAAGATCATATTAAATAATTAATTTATAATGAATAATTAATTAATTAAAAAAATAGAAAATGATAACTTTCACATCTCATTTCATCATTTCGTAAGCCATTTAAAAAATAACTATTAAAATTATCATTTAATCATCTATTCATTTTTTTATTAAAAAATTATAAGTATCAAAAATTAATCAAGGTTACCAAAAGAAATCCTTCAAGTTTTTTCAGCGGTCTGATTTAATAGGTAGAAACAAAGGCTTGATATACTTAGATAGGATAGGTGTGGCTAATGTTCGAACTGTTTCAAATTAGCTTGGGTGGTATCATCATTGTATCCTCTTTGCAGTCTTTATTAGAAATTTTCAGGCTTTGCATTGTAATTTTCTTTGAAGGTCAAGTATTAAGCCCCTTTTATTATTTGTATTTTTCGATTTTGTTAATAAAATTCTATCTCATACCTGGATTTTTAGGTTAAGATTGTTCCCTATATATATATATATATATATATATATATATATATATATATATATATATATATATTGCATGCATGCACACTATTGTTCTCATACTATTGCATGCATTAATATTTTTTTCCTTAATTATTATAAACAAATTTTTGTTATCGAAAAATCAATATGTAGAGTTTCACATGTAAAGACTTTATACAGAGATCTTATCATTTTATACAATACACAATCCACATTGCATAAATTCTCTAATACTTAGTATTTAAAAATCCGTATTCAAAAATGTCATCGTGATTTAGCTACTTGAATAACGTTAATGATAAAAATTTTGGAAAAATTTTTAATAGGAACATTTCTTTTTGCCCAAAATAAGTGTTGCTTAAATTTTGATTCCAAATATTTCGTTATTGCCTAAAATCATAAATTATGACAACTGATATGATATTTATGCCTTACAAGAGAATGGTTCAAATCAAAATTTATAAATCATTATGGAAATCTATATTATTATATATGCTTTGTTATTTATTATTATTATTATTATTTTATGCAAATAAACCATTTTAATCATCCTGTACTTGACACGAGGAAAATATGACTTTATTTATAAATGGGTAAATTACTATCAAACATCATAAAATAATAGTTTATTTGTATAGATCAGATGCATTTCTAATTTCGATTTATACTTGTTCTTAAAAATATATTTGAATTCATTCAAAAATAAAAAATAAAAAATAGTCGAATCTTATCACATCTTAAATTAAAGAAATAAAAAAGTTTGTACAAACATAAATTTTTTTTAATTTCGGGGATAGACCGCTGGGGGCGTAAGAATCGAACCTCGGCCACACAGTCGGAACGTTAGCATTGATAGAGCAACAATTACATGTCATTTTAATTTTAATTAGTGTGGAAATACGTATAAAACACTAGCACATGACACAAAGTGTAAATATGCACCATCCAATCAATGCAAATAGTTTCAAGTCAGGCTGCGTGATCCTAATTTATGTGCGACTGATCGACCGTGTCAATCAATCAAAACAATTAACATAATAAAAGTTTAGCCAAAACATTCAAGTACCATTGAGCGTATCATAACTCGATGGTTTTCCGATCCCATATGATATCTGTTGGGAAAATTGAGATCAGATCTAGAATCAGTATGGTGAGGCGAAACTAACAAATTTCGGCAACACCATTTACTCAAAGTCAAAATCTTTTATTAAAGTTAAAGTTTTTTACCACAAATTTTAACTTTGAACAGACACCGTCACCGAAAATTTTTTTCAAATTGCTAGAATTTTGCCTTGCCTCATTGTGCCGGTTCTATATCTGGTTTCCATTTTCTTAACTTAGATTGTATGGGACTGAAAAATCATCGAGTGTGTCATAAATTATAACATTTTCGATGGTACTTGAACATTTATGAAAATTTAAATTGTAAATATGGACTCATGAGTCATGTGTTTGTTTGACAAAATTTATTAAAAACTATTTTCTTACGCTCAGTTCCCATTCAAAAGTATCTTTTTAATTCTGTTTATTATTTCTTATAGTTTTTTTACCATATTTTAAAAAAGTATGTTTTGTGAAAGAGTCATGCTATTTACACCCACAATTTTAATACCCTAAATCCACTTTTTTTCGAAATACCTATTTTGCCCCCTTGTAATGTTGCGTGCGTGGGGATGAGGAAGTTATTTTGGATGCTCGGCCTTATTTTAGAGGTGGCCGAGCATCCAAAATGGCTTTTTTTAATTTTTAAATTTATAATGCAATTAGTTTATATTTATAACACCCACCCTAGATCCACGTCGTATCACACACACACACACACACACACACATATATATATATATATATATATATGCTACGTCACAACTATAACACGTGGCTAGGGTGTCATTACACACGCATAGTCCAGGCGGTTAGTGACACATACCAACGCTCACAAGTTCATTTCAAAAGATTCGGCTCGTAACTCATAAGTGCCGATCGTTTCCCCAAAATATATATTAATTTACACAGCTAGGGTTTATCAAAGGGAGCGATCACATGGTCACATTTACAAGTACAAAAGGTCGGAATCGTGTCATGTCCTAGCTTTCACCCATCAATTCTCGACTGATTCCCCGCCACCTCCACCTGATCGACCCTGTCCTGCACATACGAGAACAACCAACACAACACAACGTGAGTCATAAAGACTCAGTATGAATAAATGTATATGCTATGCACATGATACTATCACATCGGGCCCCGAGTGCGAATCATGTGAGTACTTGGCGCCCGTATTATGACATTTAGCCCCGTTGCCCGTAGGTCTTTAACTTGCTCGTAGGCGTGCCCGTAGGTCTTTCACTTCGGGGTTTCACTACCCCACGAGGCTACACAAGCCGGCCGGGGTGTCTAGAGATGGCTCCTGCGGCGTTCAAGAGGTGCTCCCACCTTCCGGTGTAACACTTTGCCCCGCATAGCACTTAGTTCCCCAATCTTGGCCGATTGTATATTCACATATTTGTAAACACATGATAGGCAACTCTTCTACACACACATATCATGAATGAGCTTACCATTCACCGTCAAGCCTTGTTTCAATCTCCATTCCCTAATTTAAGGCTCCATATTCCCTTAACATACCACAAACACATGCCCATGCACATATGGAGGGCAATTGTTCATGCCACAAATACACATGTTCACCCACAACTACCAATCTCTCCATAAGGCATTCAATGGATGTAAAGATACGAATAATCATACAATATACATCTATCATCGCATATTTCATTATATATTCACCAACACATATTATGGACATGAAATACACCTATTACCTACCTCCACAATGGAAGATTAGGGAAAAGAAAGGATAGGTAACCCCCTTCAAGTCTCCTCCACTGCATTCGGTAGAGATTTACGGTACTCAAAGATATCAATGATGATCCCTCAATCCAACCAAGCAAAATTCCTCCACAAGACCTTTTGGAATTAGCTCTAGGTTGATTGGAAGTGGTGGGAACCGAAAATGATGAAAAAGGTGAGTCAAATGGCTTAAAAGCCTATCCAAATCCATTCTGTCGACCTTAATTTACGGTCGTAAATTTCCAAGTTACGGCCGTAACTCACAAATTACGGCCGTAATCTAAGGCACTTACGGCCGTAACCTAACCTCTGCGGCCGCAAACCCGGACATGCGGCCTACCGAGAGTTCGTACCAACCAACCTTTCGCAACTCAATAAATTACGGCCATAAATCCAAAATTACGGCCGTAAATCCCAAAATTACGGCCGTAAATGACCCAGTTACGGCCGTAAATTTCCTTTTTCCTGTTTTCTCCTCCCGACACCAAGTCGAAGGTTGTCCGGTATATCACGTCCTCAAATACACTCCCGAGCATCCCCTATACACATCTCAGACCTCACGTAACACGTCATTATCATATATATATATGCAACATTTCCAATCCATAACAAAATATACACAAAATACACGTAAGGAGTCGGGGCGTTACAATATTTAATAATAATGACGTGAGAATAATATTAATTATTTATTTATGATAATAATTATTTATGTTTAGAGTAGTAATAATTATTAATCCATGGCCGAGCCGAGCATCCATATCAGCCATCCTCGATTATCCTTCTTCTTTTTTTTTTTCTAATTCATAATAGAATGTAATTAATATTTTTTTGGTATTATTTTTTGATTTGGGGAAAGAACATGTGATGTATGAGTTGGATTGAAAGGGACGAAATCAACTTTATAGATTTAGTGTTCGAACTCCATTTTGGATAAATAATATACCAATTTGGGGTAGCTCGATGCCACGAGTCGAACACACTGCTTTGTAGTGATGTACGATAGATTTTGGTCATTCGAACGCGTTTAGGCAGCGAAATCAGCGTTTTTCTATTTTTGAGTAATTTAATTTTTTTATTTATTTATTTTTAATTTTATTTTATAAAATAAAATAAAATAAGTGCGTTTTTAAACAATAAAATGAAAATGGTGATAAAATAAAATTAAAAACAAATAAATGAAAAAAATTAAATTACTCGAAAAAATGCTGATTTCGCTACCTAAACATTCTCGGATGGCCAAAACCCATTGTACATCATCAGTTAAAGAGTTCACTCGCATGCCGAAATACTCCCAAATTCCAAGATATTATTTGTCCAAAACGGAGTTCGAACACTAAATCTGCAAAGTGCGATTTCATCCATTTCGATCCAACTCATACATCACATGTTCCTTCTCCAAATAAAAAAATAATACAAAAAAATATTAATTACATTATCAATTTTAAAAAAATTAAAAAAACTATTTTGAATGCTCGGTCGAAAGTGGACGAGCGTCCAAGAGGGAGCTCGGCCAGCCTAGCTCCCTCATAAGCAACTCGGCCATCCTCAGCCGAACTCCCTCTTAGACGCTCGGCCGAAGGCGGCCCAATATTCAAAATTTATCCTCCACCCACCCAGGTATTATTAGATTAAGGGTAAAATGAAAATTGAAAAAAAATAGATGTATGGGATTAAAAGAGTGGGTGTGGATATCAATTCTCTCTGTGAAAAAAGGTTAACGTTGTAATTCTAAAGTTCGTCTTTGATGTGCATAGCCGTCGACTGTACAAGCAATCTCTCTCTACATACGCACTGAGGTCCACTCCCTCCGGCTCTCCTCCACTTTCTGATAGAGTCGAGATCCCAGTGTCTCTCATTCCTACGCTACCCCACTCCAACGGCCCCACCTCAAGGAGCGAGGCCATGACACAAAAAGCCCCAACACACACAAGTTCAACTTGAATAGAATAACTCTGTAATGGCTGGATCTGAGCTACAACGACAATGAAGATAACTGTAGAAAAGCTCAACTCTCCAACCCTAGAAATCCCACTCCCCAAAGCAACTCTCAATCCGTCAAAAAAATCAGATCCGTCTCACACCCCCACTCTGCGGAGCAAGCCGCCTCACCGGAGAACCAAGACTTCCAGTGCCGGACTTCGGTTGCGGAAGGAATTTGGAATTCCGTCGGGGAAAAGGAACAGCCGTCCCGAAACGCCGCTGCTCAGATGGAAGTTTGAAGAAGATAACGACAACGATGCTTCGACTAAAGAGCAGAAATCGTCAACTGAAGTCCGCCGGAAAAGTTGCAGGAGAGTTCGAGCTAATGTCTCGTCTAGGAAACTTGCCGCGGGACTCTGGCGGCTTCAATTGCCGGAGTTTCAGAACAATGGTATACAAAAGCTAGGGTTTCAGGTAAATTCAACTGTCCATTCAAATCTCGAAAAGTCACTCTTCAGAGATTGCCATTTTCCTTTATCTATGCTGCTCTATGTTGAATTTATACTTAAGATTGTAATTTGATCAAGTTCTTAGGTGCTAATTTTCCTTAATCAGCCTGGAAGATGACAGGGTAGCTTTAGTACATTGTTCTTACTCCTCTTAATCAAGATGAGCATAAATTAGTGCAAATGATTGCTTAGTTGCAGTGCTATTAATTTGCTTTTCATCTACATTATTGATTCCCTGTATTGTTTCATTTGCATTTAGTAGCAGTTTTCAATTATGAGGTGTGTGAATTATGATGATTGCACTTTGGGGACCATAATCTGTTTCTGTTTTATCGCACCACATGGCATCTGTACACAGATCAATCCCTGTGGTTACTATGTATTTTTCAGTCTTTAGCTGGTAGGTGTGCTTTTGAAACCCATTAAAGTTTATCATTTTTGTGTTTCTTGCAATTATGATTGATTATTTCTGTTATTTTTGTTATTCAGTGTGAAGGCGATCATGGTGGGGTGGTCCCAGTTCAAGATCATCATATTAGCAAAGCGCATTGTTTTTCCACAAATGATCTTGTTCAGATCCCACATTCAGTGTCTGGCCCAAGAAATGGATTTCCGTTTAAGGTGCGTCTTTTCATCAAACTGATTTATGAACTGTCGCGTGTAATGTGATTCATTTTTCATTGATAGACCTCATAATATGGTTGCTTATAGGGAATTGATAATTTTTTCTTGAAGATTTGTTGTCTATTCTCATTGAATTTGAATTGGTTAGATTGGTAGAAATTGGCGTTGCTATTTGTTTTTGCTATTAACAAGGACTTCAGATCTGCTGTCCCTATTTTGTCTTTTCGACTTTTCTTCAATAACGTGGGTTATTTTAGTTGTAGGATAGCTAAGGGGACGTGAAATTGAGACAGCAGAAGTCTAGGAGTTTATTACATTAGTAGAAAATGGTGTTGCTATTTGTTTTTGCTATTAATGTGTACTTCATATCTACTGTACTCATTTCATGTTTGCTTGACCGTCCTGTGTGCATGGGTTATTTTAATTGGGGCATAGCTAAAGGGACATGAAATAGAGACAACATAAGTAGATTGATTAACAAGGGCGTTGTTTCCATTTTTGTACTTTCAACCTACTTTATTCATTTGCATCTGTGTGATTTTCAATGATGAAATATATATACTCTATTACTTGCAGATTGAGCCCTCGTTTCGATTTTCAAATTTTGCAATGGAGGGGGCTACAAAGTGGGATCCAGTTGGCTGGAAGGCATCTGATGAAATAAAGCATATATTCAGCCAACCGAGAAACCTCGACCAACGAAAAAATGCTGCTCCACTAATATCTGCCCTCGAGGCAGATATTGAGCAGGCTAGAGCTAGAATCAACGAACTTGAGGCTGAGCGATGCTCTTCCAAAAAGAAACTCGAGCATTTCTTGAAGAAACTCAGCGAGGAAAGGGCTGCATGGCGTAATCGAGAACACGAGAAAATTCGTGCCATTATAGATGATGTGAAAGCTGACTTGAACAGAGAGAAGAAAACTCGTCAAAGGCTGGAAATGGTCAATTCCAAGTTGCTCAATGAGTTAGCTGATGCTAAGTTATCAGCTAAACGCTGTATGCATGATTATGAGAAAGAACGAAGGGCCAGAGAGTTGATAGAGGAAGTCTGTGATGAACTAGCCAAGGAAATTGGAGAGGACAAAGCTGAAGTCGAAGCACTGAAAAGAGAGGCCATGAAATTCCAAGAAGAGGTTGAAGAAGAGAGGAAAATGTTGCAGATGGCTGAAGTCTGGCGTGAAGAAAGAGTGCAAATGAAGCTAGTTGATGCTAAGGTGATGCTTGAAGAGAAATATTCTCAGATGAACATGCTAATAGCAGAACTTGAATCTTTTCTCAATTCTCAAACTGGAAAGCCAAGCTCTGAGGACATGAAGGCTGAGTTCCTCAAACAGGCAGCTGCTTCTGTGAATATACAAGACGTCCGGGAGTTTACCTATGAGCCCCCAAATCCCGACGACATGTTTTCTGTCTTTGAAGATGTTAATTTTGGTGGATCCCACGAGAGGGAGATCAAACCATGTGGTCCCTACAGTCCACCTAGCCACACCTCCAAGATTCATACAGTGAGTCCCGAAGTTAACATGCCCAATAATGACAATAATGGTTACCTTGATCGAAGTGGCGAGTTAGAAGAAGACACTAGTGAATGGGAAACTGTTAGTCGACTTGAAGATCAGGGTTCTAGTTATTCCCCCGATGGAAGTGATCCCTCGACCAATAATGCAGGCCAGGAAAGCCCAATAACGGAAATTAGTGAAGTATGTTCTAAGCTCACTCGGCAGCCCAGAAAGTCGTCTTCCATATCAAGATTTTGGAGATCATGCCCCACGAACGGTGGTGAAAATCACAAGATCATTTCGGTTGAGGGAATAAATGGAAGGCTTTCAAATGGTGGGCTTTCGAGTGGGCCTACCAACACCATGTCTTCAGATTGTGGTTCGGTTAAAGATGGGCTTAGCCCCCAAGAGTTGGGTGGACAATGGAGCTCGCCCGACTCGGGTAATCCACATATAACGCGAGGGATGAAAGGGTGTATTGAGTGGCCACGTGGTTCACAGAAGGGTAGTTTGAAAGCAAAACTATTGGAGGCAAGGATGGAGAGTCAAAAAATCCAGTTGCGTCAGGTGTTAAAGCAGAAGATATAAAAACTGGCAAATCCCGACTGCCGATTGCCAGCTCAGCGGATGGTCGGGCAGCCAGGTTTCAAACTGGAACCATGCTAAGCTTTATTTTTATTCTCTCAGATAATGAGATAAATTAGCATCCATTTTGTAGATGACGAGCTTAGTGTAATATTTGTAATGCACTGTTGTATGGATTAATTTATGAGCGACTTCAAAATGGAAATTGGGCATAAATGTAATTTTCTATATAAGACGTTGTAGCAATTTATGTACGAAAATTACAAAATTAATCCCATGTTTATGCAACATGGTGAAATAATTGCAATAGTGCAATGTTTCTTCTAGTTTTGTACAACTTTCATTCATTAAACACGTTGTCTACATATTGGGCACGTCTCATTCCGGATTAGCCATTCATCTATGCAATGTAGGTGGAAGAGATGTCCGCAACTTGGTAGCATCTTTACACTTTCTCCATCCTCACAATCCTACATTATTAAATCATGTTAGAAACCAATCAATGTCCTAATATATTTTGTTGACTCGGGTCAACTCGACTTGACTCGACCAAGACGATGAAACATGAATGACAAACCTGTAAACAAATAGTGCAATTTATCTGTTGACACGGTGTCATTTTCTGGTATTTGTAACTCGGTAGCTTCTTGATCACTTCTAGAGCTAATCCTCTAGTTGAATTCACCTCGAAAATGTCTGAAATTTCGCTCAAATTTGTCTCCATTGCGCTAATCTAACATTAGATGTTTTGCATTGATTAAAACAAACAGTATAAAATTTCATAAGATAGTATTAATTAATGTTAAAGTGTTACATCGCTATTGATCCAATCAATAAACACCATTATTGTTTAATCAATTAATGAATTACCTGCCATTGATAAGCTTTTAGAACTGCAGAGCTCAGCCATTCCATAAATATTTTCCCATTTACCTGGCTGCATATTAGTGCCACCTGAAAAAGTTGATTATCCCACATTAATGATCTTTCATCACTTCTTGCTAGATACAAAAATACACATGCATGCATAAATCTAGTACAAAATACGTTTTAATAGGTATAGTATACAGTATACTAGACAAGGTTCGGAAAGATTAGGAAAATGTATCTCATTTCCAGTTGAGCTCAGTGGTGGAGCCAGGAATTACATCTTGCGGGGGCGATCTTGCGCGGGAGAAGCAATAATTGATACTAAATGGAAAAAATTCTAGCACTACTCGAGTATCAAACACTCGATATTTCAGGCCAATATGAATTGTCTATCTACACATATGTGCCACATTATTTATTAAATTGTGGCCCCCTTTGTGCGGGTAGGAAGCTCTCATTAGCCTTGAATACCGAATTGAATATTCCATAATTACTAGAATTTTTTCTGATGCTAAATAGTAAATATTATTTAAAAGAAAGTAAGTGTAATTTTAAGCCCCTATGCAAACTTAAGGCCAAACTTAATTATAAGTACATTAATTTATATGTCAAAATTATACAAATACACACATTCATCGGCCCCAATATATATAATAAAGACAATAACTTTTATTTAAAGTCAAAGTGTAAAGACAGACTAGACATCTTAGGGTGTGTGTGATTGCAATGCATGGAAAAAGAAAATTTGGAAAATCAATTACATGTAAGTAGAAGAAAATGTGTTTTAAATGGTTGTACCTAAAAAGTATTTGCATCACCTCCCATAGAAATACACACATTCATAGACCCCAATATATATAATTGAGGTAATAACATTTATTTAAAGCCAGAGCGTAAAGACGAACTAGACATCTTAAATGTCTCGTCATTTCTTCGTTTCAATTGATAATAAGAAAATTCATTGACAAAGTCTCAACAATCTCCTTCTTGATATATGTCCAGCCATTGCACTCCACAAAAAGTCATCCCCTAAGATATTGGCAAGCTTGACTTAGTGATGGTCATAGTTAAAAATGCACGCTCTATCGTATTAGAGCATAGTGGAAGAGTCATTGCCCGTTCTACATAATATCGGTGGAATTTTACATATATTATCATTATTTTTAGATCCTCTAATAAGTTGATTCGATTTTTATATATTATTTATTGTATATTTAAAATAGGATTTTGGTATGTTTAATATTGCAGGGGCGACCACCAAAGTGGCAGATGATGTGGCAAGGGTGATTGCCCCCTCACGCCCCCACCTAGTTCCACGCCTCCACCTACGGTCGGGCTTACCAAATACATATAATATACAGAATACACTATACCATTATACGTACTTACGTAGTATATATACAATGCTAGAATCCACAAAACAATATATCACCTTGGAAAATGGCTCTCCGTTGACTATGAGTTCCACCAATTGAAGTGCTGCAATAACTCCTGCCATAGCACCTACACCAGCCCCATGTAAAAGACCGATTTCGCTTGTCTGCCCTTTTATTGCTCCGGTGATTACTCCGATCGTAACTCCACCTACACAAGTACATATTAGCAATGGTTGTTGTGATACTATCGAACCAACAAAACCTTGAATGCATTGACTTGTATATTGTATTTTGTATTTAGTTCTAGACGATATACTACACATATTGTGATCGATACCATGTTGAACTGGTGAAAAAATCTGGATTATACGTCTTGTATACTGTATTGAGCTCTAGAATTTCCATGACATGTGATACTATGTTGAACCAACAAAATCTTGATTATATATCTCGACTTGTATATTGTATTTAGCTCTAAACAACAGACCCCACATGCTATAATACTATGTTGAAGCAACAAAACCTCGATAAACTTAAGACTTATATGCTATATTTAGCTATACACAACATACGATTGTACGAAACGTGTGGTCAAGGCTGATCCTGAAATGTCATAAGCCTTGGGCAAAAATTAATGTTGGGAACTTCTTGTTTTATGAGTTCAATTTTCTGGGAGGCTTTTTGAAGGTTTGCATAAGGAGGCCTTAAACAGCTGCCTAGTTCGCTTTATTGCAGAACCACCACTGGATGTGCTACTATGCTGAACCAACAAAACCTTGATTACCTTGACTTGTGTACTGTATTTAGCTATAGATTAGTAGTTTATGTTAAGAAACTAAACTTGCATACCTAAAGACAAAATGCATGCGAGTAGAGCCACGAAAGTCTTCGTCATCAATGTCCACAAGAACCCATTTGAAGAAAAACCAGTAGAAAGCCAACAAAAAGAGCTAGGCAACCAAATCTTCATAATTATCAAATCAATTTGATGAAACAAAGCAAGCTCCTTGGAGATGGGCGTATACATTGTGTAGCGCAGAAATGGCAACTAGAATTTATAGACCAATGAGGAGAGAGAGCATTTAAGTGCTTCTGCATGTTTTGTCCCGGTTTCCTAGCCATTAAATCTACACACTACTCTTCAAGAAGCCAATTGGAAATGGTTTGGGCCGGTTAAAGAATGGATACGGGGTGACCCACTTGTGGGGCCCATTTGGATTTGGGTGCACTGAATGTTTCGTCAATTTGAATTGCCCGTGCTTCACTCGGTCTTTCTAGCTGGTACCCGGATAATTTGGCGAGTACTCACTCGATATTCTTGATTGTTAAATATTATTTATTTAATTATAAAATGTCACTAAATGCAATTTTCTTTATATTTTGATTATAATCTAAAATATCGAGTATGATACATTAGAAATACTAAAAGTTTCTTTTGTTTATTTTATTTTATATTTTTGGGTAGACATTATTGCAATAAAAAATTATGGATATGTCACTATCAAAAGTAATTTATTCGTTGGTTTGGAGAGAGTTCGGATAAATTGTGCTCCTAATTGCCCCGCCTTCCATAAAATGAGATGTTTAAGTAATTGTTCCTAATTTTCTAGATTTCTTGTTGAGCGATTGTTGATTTAAGACAATATAATTAAGACTTTTTAATCCATCAAGTGATTATATTATTGATTTTTTTGGGTGTGGAATCTTTTGGAAATGCCATTGTCAATATGCTAAGTATAGTTGTTCAAAAAATAAAAAATAAAAAATGCTAGGTATAGTTACGATGGCTCAAAATTTTGATTACACAATGGCATAAAATATCTAAGCTTCTAGCATCGACTTTCTATTCTTATTTTTGAATTGACGTGATAATGAGATAGAAATGACAAAATTTATGTGACAATATTATTATTATTAGTAATGATCTCTCCACCAATAGGTTAGTAAATTCACATCATCAACCTATTAGAAAGATAAAAAAAATAATAAAAAATAAAAGATCAAAACCAACATTATTATATTACAATGTGTAACATATTTGTTTTGACAAGCCATGTTAGACGTCTTCAATAATACATATTAGACATAATATGTATCTATGGGGCTCCTATATTTTTCCACATCTTTCCTCCTTCCACTCTCTCTTCCCTCATTTTTTTCCTTCTCTTGCCACATCATTTTTTGGACAATATTTATCACTTGAGATGCCCTGAAGTCTTAACTTAATAAAATGAGAATTGATATTAAAAATAATACTCACAAATTAATCAACACTTGCATGACATATTAGCAATAATTAATATTGTAGTATGCATGGGAGACTAATATATAGACATCAAAACATCCCAACTAATAATAATATCACATCATTACGGATAAAATAGTATACTAATTGGGTTAAAAGTCAACTTTCAATAATTAATAATAATTTTGCCATCTAGAGCCTTCAAGAAATATAACACAGCATGTTTTCTTCAATGTCAAGTGACATTGTGAGTCTGTGACAAGCAACTCAACCAGAATTATTTATGGGAAGCATGTTACACACACAGATATATATATATATATATCTAAGTCTTGGTGTAACAAAGATACTATGTAACTCGGTTTGAGTACATTGTCTTCTTTGTAATACTTTATTGATTAAATCAATAATTTCTGCATGCTTCTTTGAAAGCTTCATATTTCGTCCTAACTGTTCTTTAGTCTGATGAATATAAAAGCAGTCTTCAATTCTTTTATAAAGAGTCTTATTCTAATCTTCAAATAAATCATTTGATTGGATTAGTAACATACGCTTAGTATGTAAATCTCTTATAAGCTGAAAGTCTAAGTTAAAGATCTTATCTGGTTCTTCAAGGTCTGGACTGACATCTTCCTGTAAAATAGGTTCTTTTTGTTTTTCTTTCCCACTTCTGCTGGAACTTGGCTCATCCATTGTTCTTATAGTTTAATCTGTACGTCTGCGGCAGTGTTATCCTTTCCTTTTATATGTTCAATATGAATCGTAACTCCTGTATTTATAAGTCTATCTTGGAAAGCTAACCATCGTCTTCTACTAGATCTTTTCTTTTCATTAGTTCTGACGTTATTGTAAAATCTGACAATAGCTTCACAATCTGTTCTGAGAGTGATTGATTTCTTTTTTAGAAATAATAAATAGTTCAAAAGAATCCAAAGCGTAAGAGATGGCTAATAGTTCAAAATCTATTGAGCCTTTCTGTCCTTTTTCTTTATAAGTTCCATTATTATAACGACATATTCTTTCTTCGGATTTATCTGAATATTTATGAGGTTTACACAAAAGTATGACTCCACATCCTAATGCACTTCCGTCTGTTTCTATAATCAAATAATCTGTGTCTAATGGCATAGCTAGTTCTGGTAATGTTCTGATTAAATTTTTAACTGTTTGTACTAGCTTTATATCTTCAGAATTAAAAAATCTCTGTCCTGTAGGAAAGGTTTTTGAATATAATGGTCCAACAATGTTACCTAAATCTTTTAAAAAAGGTCTAGCATAATTGACTAATCCTAAAAACTTCTGTAATTCTTTTAAATCTTCTATCTTGTCTGGAAATTCGATAGCTTTTTGAGCTATATGAGATTGTAGTTTTATCTTACCGTCTCCTATATTAACACCAAGGAATTCTATATAGGTCTTGAACAGTTGCATCTTCTTTTTGCTAATGATTAAGCCATGATTAATAAATTCTGTAAAAATAATCTGTAGATGTCCTTTATGTTCTCTTCTGTTTTTACTGAAAACTAAAATGTCATCTATATATACGGCTGTAAAAGCACTATGTTTACTAAAAATTGCGTCCATCTTTCGTTGAAAAATACTAGGTGCGTTCTTTAATCCAAATGGCATTACAAGCCATTCAAAATGTCCTTTTGGACATGTAAAAGCTGCCCATGTTATACCATCTGGATGCATCTTTATCTGCCAAAATCCTGATTTTAAATCAAATTTACTAAAAATCTTGCTATTATGGATTTTATTTAATAAAACAGTCTTGTCTGGAATATTATAAGAGTCATCTATAGTATTATCATTGAGTCTTTTATAGTTAATAACCATTCTACTCTTTCCTCAGACTATTTCTGCATGATTTCTAACAATAAATGCTGCTGACCTGTGGGGATTATCTAATCGTCTAATGACTCTTAATTTTAAAAGGTCTGAAATATGCATCTTAAAATCTTCTATATCTTGATTTGTAGCTTCTATGTTTTTATTATATAGTCTGGATTCTTGATCTTTAACTCATAGAAGATCTTGTCTTTCTCCCAATACTTGAGTACATTTTCTCCAATAATTTCTAAATTTTCTAATTTAGAAATTACGTGATCTATGTCTTGTGTCACTAAGGTTTCATATGCTGTTGCGATAGAAACTAAATTGTAGTCTATATCAATATAGTCTTCTAACTATATATATATATATATATATATATATACGCGTGTGGAGTGGGTGGGTGGAGGAGTTTCTAATAAGGGTCCCATGCAATTTCTCGCCCAAACGCAATAGCATTTTCATTTCTTTATTTAAAAATAAAACCTACTTAAGTATGGGAACCGTTTTCCTTAATTATCATCATTATTATTATTTATTATTATTTATTGATTTATTTTCATTTAAATTCGACTTTGGAGATGATTTATTTTTATTTTTTTACTTTTTTAAAAATAATTCAAAGTTGTACAATTGACTCTTAGGGTGTGTTTGATTGCAAACCCGGAAAATGGTTTGAAGGAAAACGTTTTCTAAGTAAATGAATTCCGGGAAAATGTTTTTCGGGAAAATAGTAGTTGTAGGTGTTTTATTGGATTAATTTAAGTTGAAAAATGATGTTATTTTCTTTATTTTTGTGTTTTTTTCATGAAATTTAATCATTTTCCTTATTTTTATAGTTAAAGTAAATTGTCCATTAAAAAAAAAAAAGAAAAAAGGCCAAACTTTTACCGGAAAACAAAAACCACCTCCCCCCCAAGGAAAACATTTTCCTTCAAAATAAGGAAAAGAACGGAAATGGAGAAAAAGTTGGAAAACCTTTTCTAGGAAAAAAATGCAATCAAACGGCCTAAGGTGGAAAAAAAAGCTGGAAAATGAGTTTTCCTGGAAAAAAAATATGGAATCAAACACACCCTTATATGTATTTCTGTTCTGCCTAAACACGATTCCGTGTTTATTTAGTTTCATCTTTTTTACTTATTTATTTTTAGTTAAGTTAAAATAATTTTGGTTATATCTTTTGAAAAAATATTAATAAAACCTTTTATTTTCCGCCATTTTAAAAATTATGTTGCTCAAATCACAATAGATAATATTAAAAATTTTTAAGAAGAGTTCAAATATACATGTATCATGGATTAAAACACAGTTTAAGTCTTGGTATAACAAATATATGGTTTGCTGAAGATTATTTAAAATATGAGAGAAGCTTTTGATTGGAAAAACTATATAAATAAAAAAATAGAAATCACCATTATTGAAATCTATAATATTATATGCTTCATTGTTTTTATTGTGTATTGATATTAATATATTTTCCTATTTTATAATATTATTTTATTTAAATCTACCATTTTAATTGTTTCGCGCATGACATGTGAGCAATACTAGTAAACAATAAGGTTATAAGGCTATTTGTTATCTTGATGATGGACGATCACTCAATGTGATTATGTAGTAGCATTAAATCGCATGTCTTATTATGTGCTGGGACATGAAACTCATATTTTGATACTTATGATTCAAATTTATGATAAACCTCATCAGTCAATAATAAAATATATATTGAAATTCGCCAAATGGAAGGATCAGGCAGAAAGAATTCCGACTGAAATGTACTTTTGATAATTTTTGAGGTTCAACAAACTATCCACCAAAATTTTGTTTTAGTATTTGTATCTCCGGTTCCAATCATAAACTTCCAATGAAAAACTCCAAGCGAGACAACTTTTTGTATCTCTTGTATGCATTAAAATAAGGGGAACTTGTTTCAAAAAATAAATAAAATAACAACAACAAAATTTTTTTAAAAAAATTGAGACCTTGACATTGTTGGCTTGTGTGCTCCATTGTTGGGACTAATTCCAGGGAATTGTGTCTATTGTTAGTAGTGCTCCATCCATCCCGTAAAGATAGGTTTACTTCTATTTTCACATAAATTAAGAAATATTTATTCAATAATTAATGCACTTAGGAAAGATAAATCTTATATGATTTCTCCAATATACCCCTATAATCATTTAATATTATAGAAAAATATAATAATATCAATCTATTACATATGGGTATATTAGGAAATCAATACATAAAAATACTTTAAATGAAGATAATGGACTATAATTTGGGACGGACAAAAAGGAATACAAGCTTACTACCACCTTTCATATTGTCCAAATAAACTTACTCAAGACAAAGAATTTGCTTCATCCAAATTTTATAAAATTCATTTTGATATTTTTATAGAACAATGAGTATTGATAATAATTGATACCGTATGATATGTCAATAGGAAGGAGAGATGGTTGGCATCTCCCTTGATAGGGATGGGAATGGTCTTCCGGCTTTACCGGTTATGTAATATAATAATAATAACTATTAGAAATATCTCATCTTATAAAATTTTGACATATTTTTATATTTTTTATTTTGTCCAATAAGATGTTTTTGAATCCTTGAAACCAAATGAGTTGGTGGACCCATTAATTAGTAGTCCCTACCCATTATCTAAAATGTGCTATTGGGCAGCTACTTGGACTTGGGATTGGCTTGAACAATTAAGAAAAATTAAATGACAGGCGATAAAACCAGGTGCTGCACACTGGTTTCACCTCTGCTTCGGCGGGATGTTAAGACTTTTAACATATCGCAAGTAACAGTGTAACACCTACTTTACACGTGGTATTAAAACTATGTGATAAATGGTTCTTAAAGTAAAATTGAAAAATAATATAAAAATAAAAATATATTTGATATATTAAGTTTGAAAATAAATGGAAGTGTTATTATATCATTTTCTACCTTTCAATATCATATAGATGAAATTCGTTACAAATTATTGAACAATCATTAATAAAATATTAAATCATGACAAACCATACAAGTAATAGAGAATATTAGCAACCAATTTTTGCACATTAGTAACTTGCAATTAGAATTTTGTTCCTAATGACGCAATATTTCATTAAAATTGATCATCCTAAAATTAATAATATTAAAAAACATATTATAATATGTAATAATTATTTATTTTAAAGTATTAATTAAAAATCATTAATGTTGTAGAAATCATTGTTCTAAAAGGCGCCAAAAGGGGCCACCTAGGCGCTCCTAGGCGTGAGGCGTTTGAGAAACACCTCGCATACCTCCTAAGTGTGGAAAAAGGCGATCAACTTTGAGTTGATCATCAAAATGGGCGAAAAAGCATGCAAAAGGCATGGAAATGGGACCTAGGTGAGCATAGGGGCGCCTTTTTTTTTTTTAACGAGGTGTTATTTTTTAAATTGAACAAAAAAATTAACATTTATGATAAAATTAAAAAACTTTTAATGCCACAAATTCAATAAAAGCATCATACCTTATAAGGCTTTGCCAATTAAATTTATCTTATTATAATTCAAAAACTTCCAAAAGAAGACTCCCGACTTCAAATAACAAAGAAGACGATGGGTTAAAGAAAGTAGACAGTAGACTATTGTTCTACGATACAAATAACTCTATTCTTGTCTCTTAATATAGATAGCGATGCATTGTTTAAATTTTTTAGTTTGCATCTAATTAGTATCTCGTAAACTATTTGTGTATAAAATTTTTTAATGCTAATTGTATGAGACCAAGCGATTGAGGTATTAATAATTTTGAAACTAATACTGTAGAAAAGCTAAAAAAAAATATGTTGAAATTTGTATACAATTTTTTAAATATGTATTTTTTACATAGTTATCACTCTAAAATAATTAAAATAATAAAAAAATAAAAAATGCCTTTTCACACCTAGGCTTTGCCTAGGCACGCATAGACTTCCAAGGTTTGAGACTAGGACACGCCGCCTTGCTATACTTCACGCCTTTTAAAACCTTGGTAGAAACCCACAAACATAACAATTAATAGAGATAACTGACTTGCTAAAAAAATAAATGCATAAAATTGTATACCTAAATAAAATATAGTTCAGCATTCGATAAATAATTTTAACAATCAATGACCTAACCCATTGATGTTAACACAACATTTTTCCTGACACATTGAAAATAACATGCATGAATTTTGATGTAATATTAGACTTATTATATTACAGTATATCTCTTATTATTCAAATAATTTTATTTGATTTATATCGACAAATCTCGTAAGTTAATTATGAATTATATATTATCTTATAAAGTTTTAAAAATTCTAGAAAATGAGTTATTTTTTAAGTATTGTATGTGTTCGTGGATGATTTTTATGACGGTGGTTGTTAATGTGAAGATCAAAAAATTTAGAGCAAACCTAAGAAATTAAAAATTTTAAACTTCGTTGCTAAAAGACTATGACTACATTAAATTTATAATTATAATAATAACTAAGAGAACATTAATTAGATCCAATAAAGATAACAACATAAAAAAAAACTGCATATAACTGTTATAAAAGTATAGAAACAATAGAGAGAATTTAGAGAGAATGAATTCTAAGGAATTCTCAGGAATGAATTTCATTAATAACTGAAGCCCTATTTATAGGAAAACTTCGAATGGCACAATCGTAATTACATAATTTCATCAAGGGTATAATAGTCATTCACATATAATAATTACATCTTTTACCAAATTATTCCTCCACCAAATTATTCCTCCACCAAATTATTCCTCATAATTCATAACCACCAAATTATTCTCAATTATTCATAACACCTAATAATTATTCTTCAATTATTATTCATAACACTCCCCCTTGAATGACTATTAATACAAATGTCTTACGGACTGTTTGGAGAAAACCCGGTGGGAAAAAACTTCCAAAACGATTGCAGGATAGCTTGGAGTGGTTATATACTGTTTCATCAAAACATTGCTCCCCCTGATGTCTATCAGCGGCATATGAGTATTCACGTGCTGCCTCGTTAAAACCTTGTCAAGAAAACCCAGTGGGAAAAAACTTGATCGAAGGAAAAAGAGTACAACTGCTCCGTTTGATTTCATATCTTGAGAATAGATATCTTTACTTCTGGTAAATGATTTCAATATCATCATCGTTTGGATCTAAAGCATTAGCTCCATTATAACTTGATCCAATAGATACACTGTATCAATTTCTCCTATCGTTCTCAATATACCATGAATATGCCTCGTTAAAACCTTATTAGGAAAAACCCAGTGGGAAAAACCCTAATGAAGGAAAAAGAGTACATTATTCATGTGAATACGCCTTTAAAGTTGCCTCATTAAAAACCTTGCTAGAAAAACCCAATGGGATAAAACCTCAATCAAGGGAAAAAGAGTGCAACGCGTATTTTATACAAGTATGCTGCAAGCATTTCAAAATCTTTCATACATTTGTATGAGTATCATATACATTGATTTTATACACTTGCTCATTTAGAGTGCATCAATTTTCTTACACAACTACAAAACATTCACCATGAACACATGTCTCCAAATACACAATTTAAAGCATATAAATTCATTGTAAAAACATGTAAACATATAAGTAAACCTTCATAACTAACTAACATTTAAAATATATCATTTAACATTTAATACTCACTTAATAGGTTATTTCATTCCCAGGGGCTTAGTTCACCCTTTAGGGTACTCATAAACACGGGTTTAGCTCATCCGATCCTTTAATTTCCTTTTCGGCACTACACACACGATCGGTAATTTAACTTTCATGAGCATGCAACATATAATGACCACCATGCTTATCTTTAAACTTGAGCATTAGTCATCATCATCTCATCATCTCATAAGTTAAGGATTTCACATTCACCATTTATCATCTTCAATATATCTCAATATTTTCATTATCATTGATCATATGTAGCGCTACATTTTCATATCGTGTCGACACTTTTCAATTTCATTTCTTTCCTCATATCGACATAACTTATCGAGATATCTCATTATCAATCCTCTTGTAGGATTACACAATATAGTTATGTCTATATACTCTTCAAGAGCATATGCCTCCGTTATTAAGACCATCTTTTATAATTTGCTTTGATATATATGTTTGGGGAAATCTCATAATATCAACGCTTCTGGCGTGCTAACTTATCAAAGCATCTTAACTGATATATGTGATTGTTCATAGCATCTTTTATGCATCTTTGAACTTCAAGTTCATATTTTAATTTTGAGGATATATCATGATGCATTTCACATATCATTTTCAATCTTTAATACTCCCCCTCATACTGAGAAAATTTAGAACACCAAAACTCATACAGTTGGTATGATTTTAATCATATATGTTCTTATCATTCAGCCTTAATATGAGAATTTAGACCGTTTGCATTCTATTCTCGATATCGGCAATTTATTTGAGGACTTTAAATAATTTGCCATATAATATCCCACTTGTATGCGCATACTCAAATCCTTCAGGGATTTATTCAAGTATTGGGATATACATTTACTAGCTTTATCATTAAATCAAAATCATGCTCATATCTGGTGAGCAAATATTTCAGAAATTTCAAATTACGAATCATATACACATGTGACTATCTAGTGGATCCATATCATAATATCTAGTAGTCCACATGGAGGATGAGTGGGCCCATACTTCTCATCCTTTATTCCAGGATATATTTGGGATTTATTCCCAATATTGGCTAGTAATGATTTCATCATTTATCGAGAACAATCATTGAAGAATTCCTTTAATTCTTCACTTGAAATATTGATTTCAATAATTATTTAAACCGGGATGGTCAGTCAGATGTGCAAGCAGTATTATTGAACTTCTAGTTCAAGAAATTCTTATATCGATTTCACTAGTATCAGTATAGTGCTCAACATGATTTATCATAGAAATAATTCACCGACATATTCCATCATCTTTTGGTGACATTATTGTCTACTATCGTTCAAACACGGAGTTCTGACTCATCGCATCACATCCAGGCTATTATTTAATTCAAATCGTAGCTCTTTCGCTTCATATTATTTATTTAAAATCGAGTCTTATTTCATACAGCGTCGTATTATTCTATAAATAAATCATCAAAATTATTGCAAAATTCATCATAAAAAGGGTCTATACATTATAATGGATCATATGCTCTCAAATCTTGAAAATACTATCCATCACTCACGATCAAAATCCTAAAAAGGATTTATCGATGTAATTTGGAAAGATTAAGGATACTAATGAATAAGGGTATCCCACAAGATATCCGATACTTGATTGAAGCAAAAGTTCGATTATCTGGTGAGGTTTCAATTCCTTCTAAATACATGCCTGGTATGGGTAAAAGTAGTTTTTCAAAGAAACGGAGAGCAAAAAGATTAGGAGGATGCTACAAGTGTGCTCGGTGGACATGTGACACTCGATGTAAATCTGTGGGGTACTTGTCCAGAAACCGAGAAGATAAAATAGCATTCATTAAGGATGGATTGAGTAAGGAACCTTTGGATGATATTCAACAGGCTCTTGAGACACATCCTAGTGGACACGTGCAAGGTGAGCTAATGGCCTTATGGGCCAAATTCAAATATCAACAAACGCGTTACAGTCTTGAAAAACTTACTTTAGAAGATCCTGTTTGTAAATTTAGTAGAAAAATTTAGCATAATGATTTTCCCATATTTATGTAAGAAAGCTCGGTGTAATAACAAAGATCAATATATTTCTTTTATTTGTAAATATCGTTTTTCAATTTTAAGATATATATTATTTTTCAATCACTGACAGCTATATGTCATATCACTAAAGAAAAATTTCTGCCTTTTTCTCTTTCATATTTGTCAAAAGTAAATAGTGCACTCAATTATTGGTTTTAAAATTTTTCTTTAAATAGAGGATTCATATATCTCTCATGTTGAAAATATAGTGCAAAAGAGAGATAGGAGTAGAGATGGATGTGGAGATTTTAGAATCATCTCATACAAGTCATTTACCTCGCCATATTAAAACCGTATGTATTCTTGGTGGATCTAAACTGGTAGGCCATATCCAATATGTGGATATGGCAAACCAACTCGTAAAAGAGTTAGGGAGACAAGAAATCAATATACTATACGGAGGAACCAACAACAAACTTTTAGCTAGACTTATAATGGCCGCACAATCATGGGGAATAAGAGTTTGAGCGTAATACCTTTCCATCTAGTTGGATCTAATACTCGAATTGGAGCTAGTTCTACCATGGGTCCAGCAGGGTTGGGGCTACAAGCGCAATCCATCCACAACTGCATGATGTATATGATGAATAATAGTGATGCTTTCATTGTCCTTCCAGGTGGCTACAACACACTTTGGAGGAAATATTCAATATAGCCTCGTTGCACAAAGTGGAACTTTCATGTCAAACCAATAGGTTTGTTGAATATTAATAATTTCTTTGATGGCTTACTAGGGTTTCTAGATCGTGGTGTAAATAATAAGTTTATCTCTCATTCAATGAGAAAAATACTTATTTACGCTAAGATCTGTTGATGAACTACTCATCAAATTTCATGCATATGTTCAAGAATCTGGAAGCCCAGTCCGTCGATCACGGACCACTCGGTGTCAAGTAAAAAGAAATTCGGATCCTTTAAATATTTCATTATGAATCCTAATGTTGATGGTGGCAGAGTTACGGAGTATTTATACTCTCGAGACGCATCCCTCATTTATGGGTTCAATATATATTTTCTTTTCGTATTTCTATATTTTCGAGTGTTTATTGCCATCTTTGATATTCTCAATATGTTTTACTTCGGCTGTTTTGTACTTCTTCTGGAGTAATAATAATATCATATTGGTTTTATTCAAATACAGAAATCTAGTGATTATGCTTCTTCAAGAGCATTTTATTCTCATATTAATACAATCTCATATCATCGATGAGATTACTTCATATAATCTGTCCATGCGATATAATTTCTTTGATTTATCAACATGGGATCTATTGAGCATTTTACTTTCATCTATTTATCCAATGGTAACCTCAGGTACCACTTACTCAATTTTTTCTCCATTAATATTCGGTAAATATGGAGAATAAATTTTATTCTTATTGTCTACTTCTTCAAGAGTAGGATTAGAATGTTTGATCAACTACTTCTATTACGGGTAGGATTAGATTATAACCAATCGTGTAGTATTACCCACCACATTGGAAATATATGCGAAATCTAAAGTGCGTAAATTTAAATTGCAGAAATTAAATTTCCTCCAATAGGTGGTCGAACCTACCTTATGGGAATTATTGCAATAAATATAAATTACGGAATTTAAATTGCGAGAATTAAAATGCATAATGATTAACTACTTCTTCAGGAGTAGGATCTGCTTAGTAGAAGGTATTACCCATCACTTAGCATATAAAGTGCAGAAATATATAAAACCTTCCGTTTAGTGACGGTTGAACCCATCATCAAGTAGGAGGTATTGCAGTAATTAAATTGCAGTATATAAAGTGCGAGAATTAAATATTGAACTGCTTCTACGGGAGCAAATTTGTTCTTCTAGAACAAATACTCATTACTTCTACAAGAGCATACTTATCCTTCTAGAATAAGTACATTATGTAATTGAACTCTTCGAGAGTTACATTAATATTTCGATCTATTAACTCAAATGGACTTCAAGTCATTTTATATAATTAATGGATTTAGAATTTCTTCATGAATATTCGATCCATTTTTCACTGTCGTCAAAATTAGGTCGGTTTTACCCTAAGGGTAAAATTGTCCATTCCAATTCGCAAAGGTAAAATTGTCAAAAATATTTTATCAATGTTTTACGATTGAAAATTATCTCTTTTCTACTTCAATTTATCAATATCAAAATATTCAAGGACTATTTTGTAACTTTTTCAAAAGTTGGGGTACTGTTTTGTAAATTTTGAAAGTTTGATAATAACATATTTCAAAACGAGTTATTACCCTATCAATGTTTGTGTCAAATCGAAGCTCTCGTTAAATCGAGTATAATGGAGTCGAGAAAATTTGATTTTGATAATGTATACTCCTTATATCTCGATAAAACGAATGTTATAGTTTAATATATTATTATATTATAAAATCATATGATTTACCTTTTTCCCTTTCTCTAATTATTCCATGGATGAGATTTACTTGCAATCCATTTACGTGATCGGAAAATTCTTTGGACTCCATTCTTCCAATTTTGGAATTTCAGACATCTCCAAGCAGGTTGTGTAGAATGAGGAATTGTGGGAGAAGAATATGAACAAAAGGGAATTTTCAATGATGTATTTGCAAAGAGAGAGTTATTTAGGATTGATGAGGATGAATTAATTCATTGGTAATAATCCAGTTTCTGATACAGAAGATCATCTATAAGATCTGTATGAAGCATCTTCTTTCGTATTACTCGAAAATTTAGAGGCTCGTCTTGATAATCGTGTTATAAAAGTATAGAAACAATAGAGAGAATTTAGAGAGAATGAATTCTAAGGAATTCTCAGGAATGAATTTCATTAATAATTGAAGCCCTATTTATAGGAAAACTTCGAATGGCACAATCGTAATTACATAATTTCATCAAGGGTATAATAGTCATTCACATATAATAATTACATCTTTTACCAAATTATTCCTCCACCAAATTATTCCTCATAATTCATAACCACCAAATTATTCTCAATTATTCATAACACCTAATAATTATTCTTCAATTATTATTCATAACAATAACAATATTATTATATTATCACATTCAACATAATTAATGGCATTAAAAATATTTATTTAATGGTATTAACTAAGAATATTTTTGTCAAATAGCAAAACTTGTTCGGAAACTTGGTTGCTAAAACTATGACTACATTAAACTTATAATATAACTACAATGACATTTAAAATATTTATTTAATGGTATTCACTAAAAACATTTTTGTCAAATAGAAAAAATTGCAGGGATAAATTGGAAAAATAAATGTTTTACATGCATTCCCTCTTTGATATAAAAAATGGTGATAATTGTGTCACTAAATATGTCAATTGTTACGTTCAAAGATAGTTATTGGTATTTAAAATAAGGGTGCAGCTAAATACACCCCCAAAATTCTCTTCCTGCACCTCTTTACTTCATACACTCCCATTGATCGTTCTGACTAATTACTAATTACTCAAAACACACCCCATTTCCTAATTTACCCTTCACTAAGTAAGAGAGAGAGAGAGAGAGTGTGAGAAAGAGAGAGAAAGCGAGGAAGAAGACTGTGGACACCACCAATGGGGGATGAATACCTAAAAGGACTCCATCGTCTTTTAGGGTGCGTTCTGTTTGCCATTTTCAGCTTGTTTTCTGTTTTCGAAAATATTGAAAATGCATTCTGTTAATTATTTTCGAAAATCTATTTTCGAAATCGTTTTCAAGATTTGTATATAAAATACGAAAACGTCTTTTTAACGTTTTCGGCATTTTCTTTGTTAAATGTCGAAAATAAGAAAAACGTGTTTTCGGATTTTAAACTTTATATTTATTATATTTGAGTCCCAAATTTTATTTTTCGTATGTTTCCATCCCCGACCAAAGCCGACCACCACCGGAAAAGTCAAACCACCAGATCTGGTGGTTTGACCACCAAATCTGGTGGTTCTCGACCTCGGAGAACCACCTGCGAAGTGGGGTGGGGTGGGGTGGGGTGGGGGTAGGGTGAAGATGAGGGCATGTTTGTAATTTTGGAATAGTTTGAAGGCCTTTTTGTAAATTTTATTATACGAAATTGTATTTTTGTAAACCAAACGCGTTTTCTATTTTCCTTTCTCAAAAATAATTTTTCAAAACAACAAACCAAATGCATTTTCAATTTTCTCAAAACAACAATTGAAAACAGAAAATACCAAAATATTTTTGAAAATGAAAACAGAAAATACAAGACAAACAGAACGCTCCTTTATCTTCTCTGTGGAGAGAAGGAACCAACAAAGGAAGAAGTCCCCCATTTTTCTCCCTTTTTTTCTGTTGTTGTGGGGTGGAAATTTTTTTTTTAATGTATGTTCGACCCTTATGGGTCGAACATACCATTCTATGTTCGACCTATAAGGGTTGAACATACCATGGTATGCTCGACCCATATGTTCGACCCACTTGGGTCGAACATCCACTTTTACTTTTTTTTTCCTACTCTACACATATTGTGAAAAAAATTTATATTGATCTTTGACCTATATGGGTCGAATACTCATTTTTAAAAAATATAGAAAATGAAAACGAAGGAAGAACAATACCCAATTATTATTATTTTTTCCAGTTGGGGGTGAAGAAGAGCAGGAAGAAGGAAAAAAATTGAAAAAGAAAAGAAGGAGAAGGAGAAGAGGGTATATTGGTAATTGGATGATTGTCTTAAAAAATGGGGTGCGATTAGTGGATTAGGTGGGTGCATTTAGCCGTACCCTTAAAATAAAAGTAAAAAGTTAAATTGTTGAGAAAAAAGTTATTTTCGCACATTGGATCTGTTGAATATTAAGTGAGAGTATATACTTTTTTTTTTTTTGGTATAATATACTTTTAAATTAATCCCCGCTAATTTAAGATATAAATATGGACAATATTTAATTAAATTGGCTCGGTCGGTTTACTATCCTTGTATTTTGTGATGCTACGTTGTATTGTGAAGAACCTTGTGGATTTTGTCTTGTATATAAATTGGGTGTAGAGTGTAGACTTTGTCTGGCTAACATCAATAATTGTAGATAAATCTAGTCTAGATATGTATAGAATTCAACATTTGGACAGTTTCCTTAATATTGCTGTATAACGATAGTTTCTCATGCATTAAACTTCTATTTTAAGCAAACCTCTAGACTTGTTTATGGCCTTTAGTAATGATATTCAATTGGCTAATAATTAATGTTGACATGTAAAACATCTAATCTCATATTGATGTGTGAATAATAGTAATGAATAGTGATGTGAGATGTCTGATTGATACTGATATTTAACTTTGAATTTTGACCAACGAGTAAACGATGGCTAAAAAAAAATTAAACGAACACAGCCAGAATTGTTAGAGTACAGATGATTTAATAATATTAGAAAGTTTACCCAACAATTGTTTCGGTGCTGATTTAATGCTAATACATAGGGGGATAGAGTTATTGTGTCTGTGAGAACACATATTGCATCAAACATTAAATGTGATCAATTTCACCTAATATGATCTCTTTCGCATCATTCAATAGCAAGACACATATTTCGCAGATGGGATAAATTGCGTAAATATAAACATTAGATCACTTTCATTGACTCGGCTAAATAAGATGTGTCATGCAAATATGATATTTTTATTAAGGTAGATATGTTAAAAACTGTTTTAAACATGGTTAACTTGAAAAAAAAAAACAAAATAGGCCGTTTTAAATATGGTTAATTTGAAAAGAAAACAAAACAAAGAATGATTTTCATTATTTTACAAACACTCACACATATCATTACATATATACACTAGCTCACACTAATATCATTACATACCTAGGGATGGATTCATGATTTGTTATAGGACCTAATTAAACTTAACGAAAGTTTGTATGGGAGTTTATAGTGCCTCAATTTTTATTTTTATTTTTTTCTTATAGAAATTATTTATAAAATATTATTAAAAATTATGATTCGCTAGATTGATTTTGCAAAGTAAAGGCACACTAATAGAGTATACAAATTTGATTTGATTGCTTTGGTGTATAATAATTTTAAATTAATTTGATTTAGAAAATTAGTTTTGTTTCGTTTGTTATTGTACTAATAATTTAACCCCCATAAACATCCTCTCACATACCCATAAATAGCAAAACTTTTCACAAATTTTGATGCCTAAAATATTGTATACGCCTCTCATTATTTTACAAACACTCACACCTATTATTACATACACTAGCACTAATATCATTGCATATAACATACCTTTTGCTTACAAAAAATAAATACATAAAAATCATTACATATTACATACAGATGCATCTTTAAATAACCCTAAATTAATTTAATATAATGAGAGATGTTCAAGCACCATCAATTGTTCCGTACTTATAGGACCATTAATGCATTTCGAGGGCCCATCCGACATTCGTTTTGAAATCTGATACTAGATTTAGATCCAGTATGGCGATAGAAAGTTCCAGCAATTTGAAAAATTTTTCGACGGGAAATCTTAAATTACTATGATCTCATCCTCAAGCAGAACTCTAGATTTCACTAAAAAGTTGTGCTATTTATGTGCCCAAGAAATATATAAAAGGGTTATTACTAGGGTGGGTTAATTGAATCAGGTTAAGTTTATGCTTTTTTTATTTTTTATTTTTGAAGTTTATGCTTGCAAGTGTTAAGAATTTAAATAATCTTCAATGGGTTTGGTCTTGTGGTAAGGTACCCCCTTACCGATTTGTTTCGAATTTGAGACACCCCACCACACCCCTATAATCCCCAATTTATATCAAAAAGTTGGTAATTATTCCAAGATAAGTGGGGTGGGTTGAAATTCCACTATGTTATTCTATTCTATAAACCGAAGCGTAAGTTTGACGCTTCAAGTTCAAAATTCTAATTGTTGAATTAACTATATACTTCATCTGTCCTACAAAAATAGTCCAGTATACTATTTTTGTTCACCCAAAAAAGATAATCCAATTACCATAATGGATTATGTCTTTAATTTTTCAATTCCATATATGCCTCTAATTAACATACCTTCAGTTACCTATTCATTGAAAGTATTTTTAAACAATTAATTATACATAAGGGTATATACGAAAAAATAATGTAAAATTTAATGTTTCAACTTAATTAACTACCATTTTCTTAATATGTGTGAAAATAATTAGTAGAATATTTTTGTGGGATGGAGGGAATAATTTGATTTGATTAAACCGTAATTACTGATTAATTATTTTTTGAATTACAAGGGAAAGTGTAGGCAAAGGGAAATTGAACTCTAGCTTCACCCAAGTTGGTTTTGGTTTACCGAATTGAACCGGTCGGTTCAATTCGATTTGGAATCCACCAAACAGACGGTCGGTTGGTTGGTCGGTTTTGGTTGGGGTGGAAAAATCGACCGACGCCCACCTCGACACCCAGGGGATAGCAAACGACTAGAATATCATTAGAATAGTCATGATCGTAATTACCAATTATTAGATTGCCCAAGCATAATTATTTTTGTAGGATAAGAACAAGTTGAGGGGATGTTGTTTGCATGTAATTCAAATGAAGAAAATGTTTCCTCAGCAATAAAAAACGCGTATAGATAATACCCCCGTTTATGCTACCTTTTCTTACACAAACCATTTCTTTCGTCTTTTCTCTTTTCATTCCCTTACCTCCCCCTTCTCCCCCTTCTCTGGAAAGACGTTTTTGGAGTTCCAGGTTTTATTTATTTATTTGAAACGGGAGTTCAAGTATCTTAATGACAAATTAAATCACATTAGTTTTACGTAAAGTTGAATTATTTTAAATGATATATTAATTCATTTTGATCGAATTCAACTACCATCAATGCTTGTTTAGCGATTGACGGTACACAGTTGTAAATTGTTAGAAGCAAAAAGTATTGATTTGCAAAGTGGAGGGTAATTTATATACTACACACTACAAATTTTACTTTCTACATCCCAATTTTAATTATTTTTTATATTTATTTAAATATATCCTTAAATAAAATTACTTCATTGCCCAAACGTTTCTTAAAAGATGATAATCAATTTAATTGCCCAGCAATGTTTCTAATTCTTCCTCCGCCACACCCATGTACTAATTCAGTTTTATTAAATTAGAGGTATAGAATTATATAGCAATTTTGTTAATTGATTCTAGGGTTTCTAATGTTAATCAATTTTAATTGTTAAATGCTCTATCTTGAATTTGAGAAACACTATAACAATCGAAAACAATCAACAAAATAAATATTGATTTCACTTTAATCCTAAAAATTTCCAACAATTTTTCTTCAATTATAAAAAAGCTCAAAATCACAATGTTTCATTCATTTTGTTAGAGAAAAATGATTTAATTAAAGTTTCTTGTAATAAGTTGTAGAAATGAGGAGGAGATGGAGAAAGACAAAGAAACGTTTGACGTTTCTTATTAGCTTGGTGTTTGGGGGTGAGGATGATGAGAGAGAGAGATGATTACAAGATTTTGGTCCATTTTACTTTTATTTTTTATTTAACTAGATTAGGTCATTTTTCTAAAACAGTTTGTGATCCAATTATAAAAAATATAATTTAGTTGGAGTGTATTTAATTATTTATAATGTGGTGTAGTTATTAAAAAAAAATTGTAGTGTTAATATAATTACCCTTTAGTGAATTAGTGAGATGAAAAGCTGTGAAAAATGAATGGATGTTGGTCTGAAGAGAAACTTGAACAACAAATTATTATATATTTTGGAATTTGGATGGTAACATAGACGGATACGTTTTTGATGCTTCTCCAAGTTAACATCTCTGACAAGGTGGTGATTATATATATATATATATATATATATATATATATTGCAAAAGTGAATAAGTTTTAAAAATTATATATAGAAAAAGTGATAAAAATTTGGATAGTATTTATTAATGTTCAAAAAAACGTTGAACAAAGTATTTGGTGGTAAAGCTAAATTTTAAGTGTTTATGAATCATAGCAGGTTTAGATGAAAATTAACATATGAAGAGCTTGTTTGATTGGGGATTAAATTGATACGCGTCGTATTCCGTGTAAAATGTGTGGTTAATATTTATTATATTGAAAAGTGTGTATATGGTTGAAAAGAAGAAAGAAAAATGTGTAGGATAAAAATTATCCCCAATCAAACAAGGCCGAAATTTAAAAGTAAAATAGAGTAAAATGAGACTAAATAACAAGTAAAATTTCGAGCTTAAGCATTATTTTTTAAGTGAATACTATAATGAGAAAGGAATTTTCAAAAAGGATGCAAACCGCGGTGGGGCGGGGGTGGGGGGTGGGGGTTTGTAATTATGAATCTGTTAAAATAATAGCAATCACTCATGTACGCTATATTTAATGGTAATGTGCTACTTCCTCCATCCTATACATATAGGTTACATTTCCCCTTTTACATGTCTCATATATATATAATCTCATACATATATTAGCTAGTTTTTTTTTTTTCATTTACCAAAATATCCTCATTTAATATGTCTAGATCTTACAAATATTGCATAGTCAATTAATAATTACTAATACTTAGTTACTAATACTTAATAAGGATATGTTAGGAAATTTCACATAAAATTTACTTTTCTAATAATATTAATTGATAGTATTTCTTAATTCATGTGAAATGGGAACTTAATAAGGGTATGTCTAGATCTTACAAATATGTATGAGATGGGTGAAGTATTTTAACTATGCAACAATCGAGGATACATGAAATAAATAAAACAAATTTGAATTCTTTAATTAATTTTAAACCACACATTTATACCTAAATTTCATTTCACTAAATTTAATTTAATGTGCATAGAACAAGCCCTAAATTTACATTGTGAATGTTTGGTACACTGAGATGATAAGCCAACTATAATTTGAAAAGCTAATTAGGAGTTTATAACTCATAACTAATAGTTGAAAAGTTAACTCATTAAAATAGAAATGTGTGACAAAATTAGCTGAATAGTTTTAGCTCATTAAAACAAAAGTATGTGGCAAAACTAAGCTGAATAACTATTTTGAAAATATAAAATGACACAAAAGGATATATTTAAAATAATAATATAGTGTAATTTTACAAAAAGAAAATGGTTAAAAATGGGATAAAGAATGAAAAGCTCGAAAAACATGTAAAGAAACTTTTGAGATAAGCTTCTAGATTCTCAAATAAGTTATTCACCCAAATAGAGTTTATTTAAGCTAGAAGGAATTTACATACTCTACAATTAGCTTATTTGGCCTACCAAATATGCACTTTGCCTCCTCCGTAATTTTAACAACTTATACATTGATTTGATGATTTTTATAATATTTTTTAATACCTCTTCTTAGAGGAAGCTCGAGATTTATGAGGCCCTTAAACAAAATGTTATTTTGGCCTTATCAATAATTATAATTAAATTTATATATAGCAAAATTTTAAACTTGTGGGTCTTTTATATATTTTAAAAAATAGATTTCCAAGATTTTTTTGGAACCCTAAGCAATTGCCTATATTGTTGAAAGATAGGTAAAATAGGTAAAAGTTAAAAAGAAAATTGAAAAATTACCATATCAATAAAATAACCTAATAAAATGATTTTTTCATAAAAGAGTGTTTTTTTATTAGGGCCCATTTTTTGTGTAATAATTTTTCACTAACTTTCACTTATTTTTTCTCTCATCATTTTTAACTATTCATGCAATTATTTTATATTTTTTAACATATTTTTCATAATTTTTTACCATACATCTAATATTCGAGTAAATCTATATTTTTGCCAAAGTTAACGTAAAGAACAATTATTATTATTATTATTATTATTATTATTATTATTAAACATGCTATAGCTAAGGGCGACTCGGGCACGTCATTTCTCCCAAAATATATATATCTTCGGCAGGAGTCAAAGGCTCAAGGTATTAAACAATGGCCAAAGTAATGGCGGATATGCTGTAACGATTTCATAAATGTATATCAGTAAATGAACAAGAAATTGTGGTAACAGCTTGACAAGCACCTTCTTGTCAATGCATTATTGTCTCCACAACTTCTCTACTATTGTAATTAATTATTATTTTGCAGTTCTGCTTTATCTTTTTCACAATCCCTTTTCAATTTTGGTAAAGTTTTGAACTATTTCACTGATTCGTCACTTTTTGTTATCAACATCAGGTCCAATTTCCTCGTTCCGTCTTCAATTTGGAGTTTATCCAGTATCTGATCTGATTCTCATTTGTTAGGTCTTTTTTAGGATTGTAATTGAGTGATTTGCAGAGACAAAATGGGGATTTGTGTGAGCAAAGAGAAGCCAGAGAAGTCAAACCCTAATGGCAATGCAGCTAGCAATGGAGTTCATCATCCAATTCAATACACAATGTCTCCAGGTTATGCTGCCCAATTGCCCGGAATCCCACCAGCAAGCCCTAAACGATTTATTCAAATACCTAGCAACACAATTTTAGGAAAACCCTATGAAGATATCAAATCCCATTACAGCCTCGGGAAAGAACTGGGCAGGGGTCAATTTGGGGTTACTCATCTCTGTACTGATCTTTCAACTGGTCAACAATATGCTTGCAAATCGATTTCCAAAAGGAAGCTAGTTACCAAGAGTGATAAAGAGGATATGAGGAGAGAGATTCAGATTATGCAGCATTTGAGTGGGCAACCTAATATAGTTGAATTCAAAGGTGCTTACGAGGATAAACAATCTGTTCATCTTGTGATGGAATTGTGTGAGGGTGGAGAGCTTTTCGATCGGATTACAGCGAAGGGGCATTATAGTGAAAGAGCAGCTGCTTCTATCTGTAGGTCTATTGTGAAAGTTGTGCAGATTTGCCATTTCATGGGCGTGATGCACCGTGATCTTAAGCCTGAGAATTTCTTGTTATCAGACAAGAGCGAAAACGCTCTGCTCAAAGCAACAGATTTCGGGTTGTCAGTTTTCATTGAAGAAGGTAAATCTTTCTTGTTGACGTTGGAATTTGTGTACTCTTGATCAGTAATAATGATATTGTAGATGTGAAAGTAAGGTGTGCAAATGAATGCCAGAAATGAAATCCACATGGCTTCTATAAAAATTATGAGTGTTTAATATTGAATAAAAAATAGCATCTCTAAATGGACCCTATCCCCTTCTATTTTTAGGGAATTGAGGTGGTGAGGTGGCTTATTACAATTTTTGGGGGGTAAAAGGTTGGTCTAACTGAGACATAAGAAAAAGAGAGTAGTTGTCTTTCTAACTGTGCTAGGTAGTTGCATCACCCTGGAGGATGTGATGACCTGGCAATTGAGATCTGATCGTACATCAACATTTCTCATTAACTATCTATTGCTTACGTTCAAATGTTGGATGTCAAGAATGTCTTTTTAGTATAGTATGCTCTAGAATCATTAATGTAAATGTGATGGATATCTTTTAATTATAAAGTTAAGCTCTTAAGATATGTTTTTTCATATGATGCATCATGCATTAGAGTTTAGACAACATTGGACATGGCTAAAACAAAAAGTCTTTAATGTGTAGTGTTGTTTAAAACCTTGTACCATATGTGTTTTGATTCATTGGATCTGTATAACTGGTCGTTGTCCTTTCTAGCATCAGTTAGTCATTTCAGATGGCTTGAATTTATCTATGAGCTAAAGCAGATAATTCAATCGCCTCAAGAGAGGTCTGAAGTATAGAATTGCACGTTAAGGTCATCTTCAAGGATTTGAAACTTTTTCATTGGTCATTGTCCACCATTTATCTGGTCTCCATTGCGGGCCCATCCTCTTCAATACGGAACATGTATTATCCTAAATAGCATAGTTTATTGCATTTTTTCCCTTACAATAGCTACCCTCAACAGGGAAGGTGTATAAGGATTTGGTTGGAAGTGCTTATTACGTAGCTCCTGAAGTATTGAGGCGCAGATATGGGAAGGAAGCTGATATTTGGAGTGCAGGAGTTATGTTATACATATTACTGAGTGGTGTACCTCCTTTTTGGGGCAGTAAGATCGATTTATCAACAGTCTTTCTTCTTGAAAAGATACTTGAAATTGGAAATTGAACAGTTGTGATCTAAGACCTAGATCTATGGAAATTTTGATTGCAGAAACTGAGAAGGGAATATTTGATGCCATAGTGAAGGGACATATCGATTTTGATAGCAAACCTTGGCCTTCGATTTCTACTAGTGCAAGGGATCTTGTCCATAGGATGTTGACACAAGATCCAAAGGAACGCATTACAGCTGGTGAAGTTCTTGGTATGCTTACTAGGCTCCTATTATACGAGTATCATCAACTTAGGCCTTGTTCTTTGGGGAATAACTTTGCTTTGCACAGTATTTCGTGTAAAATGTGTGGTTAAAATTATATTGCAAAATGTGTATGTGGTTGAAAAGAGAAGAGAGAAAAGTTTTTGTGTAACTTTATCTCCCATAGAACAAGGCCTTAAAAACATGTGATGATGTTATGATGGTCAAATGTTGAATTTTCTTAAAGTTATTTTGTTTTGCACTCACGTTGTTCTTGAATATGAGGGCCTTTTCTCTTCATTGTTTTTGGTTAGTTTTCCCAACATTCAGGACTTGTTTACTTCTATATTTTTGAAAACACATTTCCGAAAAAACAAGAAGATCTAGTGAAGTGTTTTCAGTGAAAATTTGCCAAAATATTGAAAACAAAGAAAATGAACTCTCTTGTTTTCTCTCTTCACCTCAAAAATTGAACACTGAAAACGAATTAAAAACGCAAAACTAAAACTGAAACTGAATCTGAAATGCACCACCTACACGTGTCTACAGTACAATCCATATCTCGAAGGACAGTCTTTTAATATTCCTCTCGTGTAGAACATCCATGGATGAGAGAAGGTGGGGATGCATCAGATAAGCCAATAGACAGTGCAGTTCTCACTAGGATGAAGCAATTCCGAGCAATGAACAAACTCAAGAAACTCGCGCTGAAGGTATTATTTTAGGTCCTGTTGTTCTAGATTTTATTTAATCTATTTCAAGTAAGTTTTTAAGATTGTCAATTCCCCCTCTAAGCAATATACAGATATTGTCAAGAAGTATTGTTTCTTACTATCTTGCATTTGTCTAATGTTATTTGATCCTGTCTTGTCTACTAGGTTATTGCTGAGAATTTATCTACCGAGGAAATTCAAGGGCTTAAAGCAATGTTCACAAATATGGACACTGACAACAGTGGCACCATCACTTATGAAGAACTTAAAACGGGATTGGCTCGTCTTGGTTCAAAGCTCACAGAGACTGAAGTTAAGCAGCTTATGGAAGCTGTAAGATAACCATATATTCTTTGATAATTTGCCAATATTCGTTTAACGTGTTTGTATTTAAAAATTTACTACTAGTCACAAGTCAAACTTCAGTATTAATTATTATCCATCTATGTTGTGGTCCCAACAATTGTTCGAAATGAAAACTCATGGATAATACACTAACAGGCTGATGTGGATGGAAATGGGACGATTGACTACATCAATTCATTACTGCTACAATGCACAGACACAGATTAGAAAGAGAGGAAAACCTTTACAAAGCATTTCAGTACTTTGACAAAGACAATAGTGGGTAAGTTTTTCGAGCAAGTTTTTAACACTTTGATTCTCAAATTGTTGTAATTTTCAAACAAGTTCATTTCATGTTGCCATAGGTTCATCACGAGAGATGAACTAGAAACGGCCATGAAAGAGTATGGGATGGGCGACCCAGCTACCATCAAAGAAATAATATCTGAAGTGGACTCGGACAACGTGAGTTTGTCTAGATTATAGAATATCAATCTTTTTTTCTTTTCTCTTTTTCGTGTAAATTATGGTTCTCATCTTGTCTGCTGAAATTTCCAGGATGGAAGAATCAATTATGAAGAATTTTGCACCATGATGAGAACTGGAACTCAGCAGCCCGACCGACTCTTTTAAAACCCATGTGAGTGTGAGAATTGATAGAAACTACATGGCATCTCCACGCGGACTCACAACCTTAAACCCTGTGAAGCTCAGATTTGAATTTCTTATCCTTTTTCCACAGTATATAATGTGAATTAGTCATTGTTTACACTTTTTGAGTTTCTCGGTCCTTTCTCTCTGTTCTTTACCACTTCGAGAGATTTTTCATAGATAATTTTTCTCTGTATCTACCTAGCAAATCCTCAGATGTTGAGATTATTTTTTCTTGTGTTATCCTTTTCATACATCAAAAAGTTTCCTATCAGATGGCTAACAGTCGAATTACACATGATTTGTTGACATTTCCATTATTCATAATACATATAGGCTTCTACCTGAAAACACAAGATTCAAATATATTATGGACTTCCTTTTATTTAGGTTTCTTGATATACCGATCTTCATCAAACCACTATCCTGTCGATGATGCTAGCTTTGCCTGCCTAAGAATGTACTGATATTATCTCGTTGGTTGCCCTCCAGTTCGACTTCCCAGAAGTGCGTTTTGGTCCATACTAATTTACCATCACAGTTAAAACTCTTTCTTTACATCTTTGAGGAATTTCTTCTCGGAGATGTCTTTCTTCCACAAGCCCAACACTTTGCGAAGCATTCATTTTGAGCCCTCTCCAGTTTTATTATGTACACATTCTTCTTTAATCCATGCAGCACTTCGAAGGGGTGAGACTAAGGATAGTCTAGGACGATACCAGTTTGAAAATTTTGGTTGATGGAATAAGAATAATAAACAAAGGGCTAACCTTTAGAAAACTGAAGACAAGGTTTGAGTTTATTCTTACGAGGTATAACATGGGTCTGGTTTTTATATTCGAGTATGGGATCCTATAATAAAGTATAAACCTTTGCGTAAGTTTAAGTCTTCAAGATTGGCATTGGGTCAATTATATTTAGACCACTTAATTTTATAGTTGCACTATATTTAAATATTATCAAAGGCTGTAAACTTTTACTTTTACTTGTGTTAGCAATTTTGTCCTACATTATTTTGAGTTTTTTTTTCGTTTTTTAATGAAATTGTGAGCCCTTTTTTCCCCCTAATCTCTACTACAATTATATAACAAATATTATCTCTAAAAACGGTCTAAGATAATGGATTTTCATTAAAATGTTAACTGAAAGGAATCGAAAGATTTTACTTGTATTATTGACATAGAAATAACAATTAATAAAGAAATGAAAGAAAATATTTTATCAAAATTTTAAGTGTGAAAATTTGACAAAAATCATTATTATGGACTAGATGTATTATTTATTAAAAGAAAAAATTGAAAGCATTTGGAAAAAAAAAATTACTGGCCTTGATATTATAATGGACAAAGATGCAACTTTTAATGCAAAAAAAACGTATTTATAGTTCTAATATAATTGGCCTTTGAATTGTTCCATTTGTTGTTTTGTATGGTCAAACATCTTTTCTAGAAAATGATATTTGAATGTATTATTAAAGTTACACAAAAAGTTACTTCTTCATTCACAAATTTCGTCGTTTACTTTATGAATTCACCATTACTTGCATTCTCTAATTAATGGATTCAATATACGATATCTATCTTCTACATCCATCTACAATATATATATATATATATATATATATGTTATGAATAATAATTGAAGTGTTATGAATAATTGAGAATAATTTGGTGGTTATGAATTATGAGGAATAATTTGGTGGAGGAATAATTTGGTGGAGGAATAATTTGGTAAAAGGTGTAATTATTATATGTGAATAATTATCTGGCCCAGTGAAATTATGTAATTCACGATTGTCTTTGTTCGAAGTTTTTCACATAAATAGAGCAGTTATTAATGAAATTAAATTCACGAGAATTCATTCGAATTCATTCTCTCTAAATTCTCTATTGTTTAAATACTTTTATATGCGTTATCGTAGTCTGTAGTTTGAGTAATATGAAGGAAGTATCTTTCTACAGTCATCTTATAGATGATCTTACATGTCGAAGCCAAAATTATTATAAATAACCTAATCCATCTCCAATCAATACTTATCTTTCTTCTTTCTCTCTTATCTTTTCACTTTCTCACGTCTGCTCTCTATCTTACCGATCACCACGAAAACATTTATCTTTGAGACAAAGAGTTGTAGGCGATTGAGAATTGGCAAATGGAGGAAATACATGCGTGTTGATTCTTCACTCAGAAAAAGGAAAAGGTATATATATTATATTCTTTATCTTTATAATAATATATTAAAGCTATAATATTCGTTTTTAGAGATATAAGGAGCATACATTATCAAATCAAATTTCTCGACTCATACTATACTCGATTTAACGAGAGCTTGATTTGACACCAGCATTGATAGGAGTAATAACTGCGTTGTTTGAAATATGTTATTATCAAACTTTCAAAATTTACAAATTAAGTACACCAACTTTTGAAAAAGTTACAAAATAGTCCTTGAATATTTTGATATTGATAAATTGAAGTAGAAAGGAGATAATTTTCCAATCGTAAAACATTGATAAAATATTTTTGACAATTTTACCTTTGCAATTGGAATGGACAATTTTACCCTTAGGGTAAAAGCGAGCCTAATTTTGGCCGATGAAAAATGGATAGAATATTCATGAAGAAATTCTAAATCCATTGATTATATAAAATGGGCTTGAAGTCATTTGAGTTAAAAGATCGAAATATTAATGTAACTCCCAGAAGAGTTAATTCGTAATGTACTTATTAGAAGGATAAAGTGTCTTTCTCTTGTAAGTAATGAGTATTTGTTAGAAGAACAAATGCGCTCCGTAAAGCGATTCAATATTTAATTCTCGCACTTTATTTCTTGCAATTTAATTCTTAATACCTCCTGCTTGATGATGGGTTCAGCGAGTCACTAAGCGGAAGGTTTTATATATTTACTTTATATGCTAAGTGATGGGTAATACCTTCTACTAAGCGAGATCCTACTCTGAAGAAGTAGTTAAATATTATACAATTTAATTCTTGCTATTTAAATTCCGTAAATTTATATTTATTGCAATAATTCCCATAAGGTAGGTTTAAACCACCTATTGGAGAAATTTAATTTCTGCAATTTAAATTTATGCACTTTATAGTTTGAGTATATTTCCAATGTGGTGGGAGTACCACACGATTGGTGTGCATATTTCCGATGTGGTGGATTATACTACGATTGGTTATAGCGAATCTCTCAAGAAGTAGTTGATCAAATATTCTAATCATACTCGAAGAAGTAGGCTGATGAGAATAAAATTACTTCTTTATATATCCCAGAATATGAATGGAAAAAATTGAGCAAGTGGCACTTGAAGTTACCATTGGATAAATGAAGACGAAAGTAAAGTCTTTGAATAGATCCCATGTTGATAAATCAAAGAAAATATATCGCATGAAAAAGCTTACATGAAGTAATCTTGCTCGATGATATGAGATTGTATTAATATGAGAATAAAATGCTCTTGAAGAAGCATAATCACTAGATTTCTGTATTTGAATAAAGCCAATATGATATTATTATTACTCAGGAAGAAGTACAAAGCAGTGAAGTGGAACATATTGAGAATATCAAAAAGCGGCATTAAACACTCGAAAATATAGAAATGCAAAAGAATATCTATCTGAATCGCCATAAATGAGGATGCGTCTCGAGTATAAATACTTTCCGTAACTCTGCCACCATCAACATTAGGATTCATAATGAAATATTTAAAGGATCCAATTTCTTTAAGCTTGACACCGGATGTAGTGCCAGACGGACTGGGCTTCCACTGATTCTTGAACATATGCATGAAATTTGATGAGTAGTTCATCAATGATACTAGCGAAATAAGTATTTTCTCGTGAATGAGAGATAAACTTATTATTTACACCCCTGATCTAAAGCTAGTAAGCCATCAAAGAAATTATTAATATTCAACAAACCTATTGGTTTGGACATGAAAATTCAAAACCACTGCCCTTAGCGAGGCTATATTGAATATTTCCTCGATGTTGTAGCGCTGGAAGGACAATGAAAGCATCACTATTATTCATCATATACATCATGCGATTGTGGATGGATTGCGCTTGTAGCCCCAACCTGCTGGACCCATGGTAGAACGGCTCCAATTGAGTATTAGATCCAACTAGATGGAAAGGTATTACGCTCAAACTCTTATTCCCCATGATTGTGCGGCCATTATAAGTCTAGCTAAAAGTTTGTTGTTGGTTCCTCATTATAGTATATTGATTTCTTATCTCCCTAACTCTTTTACAAATCGGTTTGCCATATCCACATATTGGATATGGCCTGCATTAGATCCACCAAGAATACATACGGTTTTAATCAAGTGGAGTAAAGGGTGATTTGTATGAGATGATTCTAAAATCTCCATATCCATCTCTACTCCTATCTCTCTTTTGCACTATACTTTTAATGTATGAACATGAGAGATATATGAATCCCTCTATTTAAAGAAAAATTTTAAAACCAAACAATTGAGTGCACTATTTACTTTTTGACAAATATGAAAGAGAAAAAGCGAGAAATTTTTCTTTAGTGATATGACATATAGTATCAGTGATTGAAAAATAATATATATCTTAAAATTGAAAAATGATATTTACAAATAAAAAGAAATATATTGATCTTTGTTATTACACGAGCTTTCTTACATAAATATGGGAAAATCATTATGCTAAATTTTTTCTACTAAATTTACAAGCAGGATCTTCTAAAGTAAGTTTTCAAGACTATAACTTGGCGTTTGTTGATCTTTGAATTTGGCCCATAAGGCCATTAGCTCACCTTGTATCGTGTCCACTAGGATGTGTCTCAAGAGCACATTGAATATCATCCAAAGGCTCCTTATCAATCCATCCTTAATGAATGCTATTTTATCTTCTCGATTTACGGACAAGTACCCCTTGAGTTTACATCGAGTGTCACATGTCCATCGAGCACACTTGTAGCATCCTCTAATCTTTTGCTCTCAGTTTCTTTGAAAAACTACTTTTACCCATACCAGGCATGTATTTAGAAGGAATTGAAACCTCACCGGATAATCAACCTTTGCTTCAATTAAGCATCGGATATCTTGTGGGATACCCTTATTCATTAGCATCCTTAATCTTTCCGGCCTACCTCGATAAATCATTTTTAGGATTTTAATCGGTAGTGATGGATAGTATTTTCGAGATTTGAGAGCATATGATCCATTATAATGTATAGACCCTTGTTAGGATGAATTTTGCAATAATTTTGATGATTTATTTATAGAATAATACGACGCGTATGAAATAAGACCCGATTTTAAATAAATAATATGAAGCGTAAAGCTCGTTTTGAATTAAATAATAGCGGATGTGATGCGTATGGTACATCTTCATGTTTGAGCATTAGTAGACAATAATGTCGCAAAAGATGATGGAATATGTCGGTGAATTGTTTCTATGATAAATCGTATTGGCACTATCACAGATGCTAGTGAAATCGATATAAGAATTTCTTGAACTAGAAGTTCAATAATACTCGTTTACCAAAACCGGACTGACCATCGGTTTAAATAATTATTAAAATCAATATTTCAAGTGAAGAATTAAAAGAATTCTTGATGATTGTTCTCGATAAATGATGAAATCATTCTTACTAGCCAATATTGGGAATAAATCCCAAATATATCTGGAATAAAGGATGAGAAGTATGGGCCACTCATCCTACATGTGGACTACTAGATATTATGATATGGATCCTTTAGATAATCACGTGTGTATATGATTAAGTAATTTGAAATTTCTGAAATATTTGCTCAGCGGTATGAGCATGATTTTGATTTAATGATAAAGCTAGTAAATGTATATCCCAATGATGATTTGAATAAATCCCTGAAGGATTTGAGTATCTGCGCATACAAGTGGGATATTATATGGCAAATTATTTAAAGTCCTCAAATAAATTGCGATATCGAGAATAGAATAAGCGGTCTAAATTCCCATATTAAGAATTTGAATGATGAGAACATATATGATTAAAATCATACCAAGTATGAGTTTTGGTGTTCTAAATTTTTACCGGCATGAGGGGAGTATTAAAGGTTGAAAATAATATGTGAAATGCATCATGTTATATCCTCGAAATTGAAATCTGAACTTGAAGTTCAAAGATGCATGAAGGCTATGATCGCATATCATTTACGATCTTTGATAAGTTAGCCTTTAGAAGCGTTGATATTTCCCAATCATATATATCAAAGCAAATTATAAAAGATGGTCTTAATAGCGGAGGCATATATACTCTTGAAGAGTATATAGACATAACTATATTAATATAATCCTACAAGAGGATTGATAATGAGATATCTTGATAAGTTATGTCGATATGGGAAAGAAATGAAATTGAAAAGTGTCGACACGATATGAAAATGTAGCGCTACATATGATCAATGATAATGAAAATATTGAGATATATTGAAGATGATAAATGGTGAATGTGAAATCCTTAACTTATGAGATGATGAGATGATGATGACTAGTGCTCAAGTTTAAAGATAAGCATGGTGGTCATTATATGTTGCATGCTCATGAAAGTTAAATTAAGATCGTGTGTGTAGTACGAAAAGGAAATTAAAGGATCGGATGAGCTAAACCTGTGTTTATGAGTACCAAAAAGGGTGAGCTAAGCGCAGGAATGAAATAACCTATTAAGTGAGTATTAAATGTTAAATGATATATTTTAAGTGTTAGTTAGTTATGAAGGTTTACTTATATGTTTACATGTTTTTCTTATGAATTTATATGCTTTAAATTGTGTGTTTGGAGACATGTGTTCATGGTGAATGTTTTGTAGTTGTGTAAGAAAATTGATGCACTCTAAATGAGCAGAAAGTATAAAATCAATGTATATGATACTCATACAAATGTATGAAAGATTTTGAAATGCTTTAACTGACATCTTGTATAAAATACGCGTTCTTATTTCTTTTCCGCTTGGTGAGGTTTTATCCCATTTAGGTTTCCTGTGAGTTTTTAATGAAGGCAACTTTAAAAGCGTATTCACATGAATAATGTACTTCTTTTTCCTTCGTTAGGGTTTTCCCTTGGGTTTTTCACAATAAGGTTTTAACGAGAACATATTCATGGTATATTGAAAACGATAGGAGAAATTGATCAGATGTATCTATTGGATCAAGTTATAATGGGTATCTTTAGATCCAAGCGATGATGATATTGAAATCATTTACGAGTAAAGATATCGATTCTCAAGATATAGAAATCGAGCGGAGGCATTTTACTCTTTTTCGCTTGATCAAGTTTTTCGCATGGGTTTTTCTTGCGAGGTTTTTAGCGAGCGAGCACGTGAATACTCATATCTGCATTTGAATAGATATCGAGGAGCTTGATATTTTGATGAAGCGTGATATATAACAAGCTCATTATCCCATATCGGTTTGGAAGTTTTTCCCACTGGGTTTTTAAAGCAGTCAGGAAGGCATTTGTATTAATAGTCGTTCGAGGGGAGTGTTATGAATAATAATTGAAGTGTTATGAATAATTGAGAATAATTTGGTGGTTATATGAATTATGAGGAATAATTTGGTGGAGGAATAATTTGGTGGAGGAATAATTTGGTAAAAGGTGTAATTATTATATGTGAATGACTATTATACCCTTGATGAAATTATGTAATTACGATTGTCTTGAATTCGAAGTTTTTCATAAATAGAGCAGTTATTAATGAAATTAATTCACGAATTCGTTGAATTAGATTCTATACAAATTCTCTCTATTTGTTTTAAATACTTTTATATCAATATATTTATATATATAAATTTAATTATTCTATATATATATATATAGTATACATAAAAGTTGAGATCAAGAAAATACCTTTGATGGACATGTTTACCCTTGTAATTTTTTCTTTATTGTCAACGGTAAGATGTTCTTTAATGTAAACATTGATATTAATTCATTCAAAAATGAAAATTAAAGTAAATTTTAATGGATGCAAACTAATAATGTTAGATACACAACTAATTTGTACAATTTTTCGTACAACTTTCTACTAGTTATTGGGTTATGAAAAATACTATTTTTATCCTATTCTATTAGTGTGGTCTTGTCCTCAATTATTGATTATACACGTGGCATGACCCTTTCGACTTTCATGATAAGTGAAGTGAAAATTAATGGACGGTGATTCATAACTTTGGTACCAACATGTCATGCACCAAACACGACGCCGACCCTTGTAAAATCGAGATGATGGAAGAAGAAAACACGAATAAAATACAACACGTGATTGATCAAGCTGCTCCATTGTCGTAAAGTAGTTGCAAAGATTCCTTTGTTGTATTTGAAGCAATTTGAGAAGTTGAAAGTGGCTTGAGCATATATACAACAAAGAGTCCAAGGCTAATAATTCTCTTGATATTTTGTCTTTTTAACACTCGAAGAAAAATCTCAAGAAACCAAATTCATTGAATGGGGAAAATCTCCTTGTGTGCGTGGGTCACATTTGATGGACAATGGCCAATATTCAAGAATTGAGGAATTCACTTGCAACGTACGTGGTATAGCTATACGACATGAGTGGGCTATATGGCGCCCTAGGAATTACTGATATTACATTATTATTACGATTTCCAAATTCATTTACTAGTCTAGCATTTTAGTCTCATGTCACAGAGTTGAGATTTAATTTGTTGTCACAATTTTTGTTTCTTAAACTGGTCAAACTTTAATCAAAATAATCTATATCACTGAATCAATATACTTGGTTATATATGTGAATTATTTTTGAATGTGACACTTTAAGGGACAAGAATTGGGACAATTCATTTCAACATCATATTAGGTACACACTTAATATGATATGATTCTTATATTTAACCATGTCCTTAACCGTGAATTGTACTTTCTAAAGTAGTTACTTTGTCCAAAAATTTTAAAAACCAAAGAGGAAAAAGGAAAAGGAGTTCAAATTGAGTAGCTAGACAAATGCACACCTTGAATGGTAACATAGAGTTCAACCTCTTTCTTTCTATAGGGGGAATCTTTTTGATATCCCAAATTATTTAAAGGTTGAAAGTGATATAGACGGTCACCAATTGTCTAACAAATAATTTGTCCATGGTCATTCTTTTTCTCGTCTTTAAATTTCTACGACGACCGCTATCTACCGCAAAAACAAAAACGCATACTTCTTCTAGCACAGGCGTGCTCTCGACTATATATCACTAACGATAATCATCATGTCAATGTACCAACGACAAGAGAAACCCCGGTCGAGGGACGAAGAATTTCAAGAACAAGATGTTTGGGGAGTTTTGAATGAAGGAAAAAAGCCCACTTTCATATCAAATAGGCAGCCTATAACAAACAGAAAAATGATTCAATCAACTATCAAGAAAGGTTCAAACATTGATGAACCTAAAATTTTTCGAAACTCAGCCCCTCTTAACATCCCTGACTGGTCGGAAATTTATGGGGCGAATACTGCGAAAAGTATGTTGGAAAATGCTCATGATGTTGTAAGAAGTAGTTGGGAGAGTGACGATGAAGACGAAGAAGAAGATGAAGATGGGAATGTTATACCTCCACATGAATATATAGCAAGAAAGCTTGCAAAGATGCCTTCATTCTCTGTGTGTGAAGGTGCTGGGAGAACTCTCAAGGGGAGGGACCTAAGTAGGGTAAGGAATGCTGTTTTAACCAAAACTGGTTTTCTTGAATAGCACCCCACCCCCAACCCCCTCTCTTTTTTTTTCCAATCTAGTTCACCATTTCAATGTAATTAAATTGTAATCATTTAATTAATATTATTGATGGGTTTGATCTTCTTCACTCTTGCATGTAATTTTGAATAATACAATTTATTAGCAATGTTGTTTGATAATTTATAATCGTAACGAAAAGTGAAAGCAAAAGATTATAGCAAATAAAGAGCGAAAAAAGTTAATAACTTATTATCCACAATTTTAAATAATTGAAATGAAATATTGGAAATGAAAAGGATATTCCTCCAACTTCACCTTTCTCTTTTTCTCTTTCTTTTTGCCCCCCAAGGAAAAATAAGTTAATTAATTATTTTATTTCAGCTTATGAATAGTTTCCACATCTATTACTTAATCACTTACGTGATATACTGTAGTGAACAATTTAGAGTGTATGTACAATAACAACATAGTGACATAAATATATAGCAGACAAAATATTTTTACTTGTCGTAAATATATTTAAGGGTATGTTCTTTGGGTACAATTTTGATTTTTTTGATTTACGTATTGAATGTGTGATTGAAATTTGGGAAAAATATATTAAATAATTAAATGAGTAATTGAAAATAAAAAGAGAAAAAATTGATAAAATTTATATTGTATAGAACAAGCTCATAATTTTATATAGTTTAACTATATAAAACATAAATGCAAATGAAGCTTTGGCCTGGTTGTTTAGGTCTGCAATCTAGAAATCTCAGGTTCGATTCCCAGTAAGGGGAATCTTACTACCTCCATTTAGAAGGATACTATCTCGATAAAAGATTTTGTTGCGCATTGTACTTTAGTTGGATTGTATCTGTAAGGCATTTGTACTGCGATATAGAAATTATTTTTAAAAAAAAACTATATTAAACTGAAATTAAACGTATTAGGTTGAGCAAAGTGTTGAAATCTGCTGGATCTTCTTCGGTTCGAAGATTTCTAATTCCAAAAGAGCCAATGCTCTCAATTTCTCGATTTTCTCCTTCAATATACCCTCTTCACTTTTCCCAATCCCATTCAACATACAATGAATTACTCCAACATAAAGCCCAAATTTTCTCAAGTTTTCAATTTGGTCCTCAGTCCCACCACCCAATATAGCTCCACAAGCCGCACCACATGCATGCAACTCACCCGCTTTCTTCTCGTACACGTAATCCATAACGGGCCCCTCATTACCTTGCGATGGATCCATTTCCAGTTCCCTGTAAAGCCCATCTAAGATACCTTGTGAGCCTATGGCCCGGGTGATCTCTACAATCACCCTTAGGATCTGATCCGGATCATTTTGGGCCTCACCCATGGACCTAGCCAACAGCTCAAACCCAAACGGGATTATCCCATCACCAGTAAGAAGCTCAACATTTGGGCCAAACTTGTGTTGGACTTCTGGTTTGGGGCTGGGCCTGTCTGTCACAGGTAGGTGCTCGTGAGTATATATTGCAGCATGCATGAGATGCAGAGCAGCCGCGGCGGCCATGGCTTGCCTCCGGTGGCCACCAGCCAGCTCGCAAGCTGTGATGCACAACACTGGTGCTTGACACCGTGGGCCTGCAAACATCAAATAATGCATCGGTTTGAAAACCGACGCTGGTGGCCTAATGGGAATGACCTTGTTTAGGTACTCGTCTACTTCGACTTCAATCGACTCACAGTAGGATCGATTGTTGACAATTGCGACAATAGTTGACCTAGAACGTGGTGATGTATGGCCGAGATTCGATCTGATCTGAGCTAAGGGACCAGATTTTCCATTTATGAAGTGAGAAAAATGGCTTGTTGCCATAGTAGAATAAGTTTGTGGTATCAAACGGGTTGCAAACGTGCAATAATAATAATGAGTGAAATTGGAAGATGGTCTTACAACCCTTATAAAGGTGAAAATTTTGGTTTTTTGACACTCAAAAATTCATAATGAGATAGAGACAGATTAAAATCATATTAGTGATAATCTTAAATTTTTTTGTTTAGTCAGTTTGATCTTCTGGTAAGTAGACATATGTTGTCATTTTGTACAGGTATTAGTTTAGGAGAACAATCCAGATCTAGATACATAGTTAGGAGGTGTTCCCACTTTAAATAAAGTTAATTGAAAAATGACCTAAGATTAGGGGAAGTGATTTGAAAAATCTGCACATAAAAAATAAAAAATTGAAAGGTGGGGTAGACGTTGGACCATAAATTGAACATGATAACTTATAAAATTGGTGATGTAAATCCAAGATTATGCTTATACATATGCCTAGTATATTTGTATTCTCATGAGCAAAACACATATGATGACTAATATCAATATCGGCGCTTGTTTTATTTGTGCTCACGAAATCTATATCATCTCAATAGATAAAAATTTTATTGCACTCATGAAATCCGTGTCACTTCAATAGTATAACTGATGATATTATATCGAGCCATATCCTTTTGGTGCGGCCACCCAAAGTTAGGCCATATCTTCCAGATAGTCACAAGCCCCCCCCCCCGGCGGGCGAATGCTACAGGGGGCAGGGTGCCCACCACCCCCTCTCTCACATAAAACTTCGGCCATAAATTCCAGAGGCAGCACCATAAATTTCCTATTATATCGAGATATTCATCACAAATATATTGAATGAATAATATTAAAGTAACACGTATCTACGAGACTACAATAAACTATATTTCTCAAGGTTATTACATATCTTTGACATCTCATTCCAATTTTCCAAAAAATGGCTTTTTCTTGAGGGGAAAAATGGACCTTTATATTACAGGCAGGGGGACTTAACCTCCACAAATATGACTATACGTGTCAAGAAAACAGTTGACCGACATTACAATAGCATGGCCACTGTAGAAGGTTTGTCGTTATTAAGGAGAGTGCTTTTTTGTTTTTTATTATGGAGACTACTACATTAATGTAATGTAAAATTTTAAAAAATATTATTTAAAATTAACCTTAAAAATTCCAAAAATCTGAAACATATAACGAAGTTCTTGAAACAGAGTGCAGTTTGTTGGGCGGTGGATTCTCAAATTCCATATTCCATCACTCCTACTAGGTCGTCTCCTTTTCTTTCCTTTATTTATTCCACTGACACCCAATTTTCTCAACTTTTATTTATTCCTTATATTAAATTTTATATATACAAATACAAATTGTATACACATTTATTCGAAGAGATATCATTGACTTGACTAAGAAATCACTGATTGGTGGCTGTGAAGTGAAACGACTTGCTTTCCCAGATCTGTTTCTAGACCTGGATATGGGCATTGGTTGAATTAAGAAGAGAACAAAATGCCTGTGAAGAACAGAGGATTATCATTAGAATCAACTCCAAACAACGCTGTATCAAAGAATCTCACTATCTTGCTTTGTATTGGATGTTTCTCTGCTGGTATGCTCTTCACACACAGGTACACATAAGATTTTAATCTTTTTTTTTTTCTCGTCTTTCAATACTGTTCAGTACTGTCTAATTTTTCGGATCAAACTTGCTCTTAAATATATGTACACTATATTGACTTATTGGGACATTTTGGTTTTAGAATGTGGGCAGTTCAAGAAGCTGAAGATTCATCAAGATTTGGTGATGAAAATCTTAAAAATTGTGTTCCAAATGATGCAAAAGGCAAGTCTAAGGATCCCATACGAGCAGTTTCAACAAGTCAACATGCTACACGGTAAATCCCTTCTTCCCTCTTGAAGTTGAACTATCTAGACAGTTCAGAGTGAACCACCTATATATATATAGTATTAGAATTACTCTTGCGATATCAGAAACGCTTTATTAATATAATTTTGCCTTGTACATTAGATGTAATGAAATTTATGACCCTATACAATGTATAGGACCCTCGACAGAAATATTTCAAATTTGGAAATGGAATTAGCTGCGGCGAGGGCTAGGCAAGATTCATTGGTCGGTGGTTCGCCCATGTCTGAAGACCGTAAGATTCCCGAAGTAATGAAGAAAAGGAAATATTTAATGGTGGTAGGCATAAACACTGCTTTTAGTAGTAGAAAGAGAAGAGACTCTATCCGTTCTACTTGGATGCCTCAAGGTGCTTATCTTCGTGAATTTTGGGTACCTAACGAGTATTGTAGTTCAGTATTATATTTTTTACTAAATGAGTACTGACAACCCGTACATACATACTGATTTCCATTGTGTAAGTGGTCAAATCTCATTGATCAACAATATCTAGTTACAACACTCGTGAATCCTAAACTATTTTTGTTTTGACAACATTGGATTTATGAAACTAGCGTTATATGTCTTGTAATCAGGGGAGAAACGCAAAAAACTCGAGGAAGAAAAAGGCATTATCATTCGCTTTGTGATTGGTCAAAGGTCAGACAAGTAATTTTGATTGATATGTGGTAAATTTTTAATTCGCAGTGTGTGTAAATTCTCGTGAATGTTTTGTCTCAATTGTCTAATTTTCTACCTCCTTTTACATGTCGGATTTCCCCTACCGCTCACCAGTCCAACATCAGGTGGCGTTCTCAATCGAGCTATTGAAGCCGAAGATAAAAAGCACGGAGACTTTTTGAGACTGGTAGTGTGACTTTATCTTTCTTCTTTTTCGATTTTCCTCAATAAAATTTTTGAATAGACATTGCTACAAGGTTTGTGACTTACTAGTACGATGTTGTCTAGGGACATGTTGAGGGGTACCTCGAACTCTCGGCCAAGACGAAGACGTATTTCACCACTGCTTTTGAAATTTGGGATGCAGAGTTCTACGTCAAAGTTGATGATGACGTACATGTCAATATAGGTAAAAACGCAAAACTTGTTTTCTTTTATACATGTTGATCAAAAGTTTCTTTAGAAAATATAGTCTTTTTCTAATACTCACGGTGAGCATAATTTATAGCAACCCTGGGAGCGACTCTAACCAGGCATCGGTCGAGACAAAGGGTGTACATTGGATGCATGAAATCGGGTCCCATCCTTGCTCAAAAGTAGGTGAAATTTATGTTGGTGCAAATGTGATTTGTGTGTTAAAATATAAAATATAATTCAAGTAAATTAAACAAGATAAATAAAGAGAGATTAGAACCAATGGCGGAGCTAGCAAGTGAGTTCAGTGGAGTCACATATTAACTATCAAAAAGATTTTTCTAGAAAATAATATATAATTATATCAAATTATCGCCAAATTTTATAAGAATCGGGAAATGATGAAGAGGAAATGACAAAATAAAGAAGCAAAATGCTAAACCAAAGTATAATATATGTTTGAGTTGCGTTTTATAGAATTAAAAAGTGAAATACACAATGAAAAAGTAAATTGTGATATGAGAACAATTAATTTTTAACTAAAAGAAAGAAAGAAAGAAAGAAGGTGGGAAAGAAAAGAGAAAAAAAAAGGAAAAAGCTTGAGCAACATAAAAACCAAGGGTGGGAAGTGAGTGGGGTCCTATGGGGTCCGGGGGCACTGGACCACTTAACTTCGCCAGTGATTAGAACGACTTGACCTAGCTAGGAGAGTCGGATCAAGAACATTGTTCTAAAATCGTGTTGGTCTCCTCTTGTGCGGACATTATCGGCGTAAAACGGCTCCAAGATAAAACCTTTAGTTTTCAACCGATTCTCCATCTCTGGGGCATGGGTACGAGTCCGACCAAAGGGAGAGGGAGAGGAAGAACAAGCCTTTATCAAATTGTCAAAATAGTAAGTATGTTTAAACATAAATTGAAATTCACCAACTCCACAAGTTGGGTGATAACAAGCAATGATTTGGAGGTTATAGAAAATAATGCAGAGACTGTGTATTTGTGACCAAAGAATGAATTCCAAGTTATGTGTGTCCATTTTACTAATTTTTTGTGTCTATTCTTTTTTTTATCCTAAATTAATCATATCCACATATTACATCACATCCACAAATCTCCACCACTCAACTCCACTTATTCTCTCTCCTATTTTACATTAAAAACCTTTAAAAACCATTAAAAAAAAAAGGCAATCTCTATCACCCTATAAATCATGCATGGACCGTTGACAATTAAGAGTTAGTGGGTATCATCATTTGACCGTTGCATGCATTAATTTCACATAAATCACAATTAATTGTTATGTTATAAAATCAAATAGAATTAATTAAATTAAAATAAGAGAAAATATATCTTGAAAATAATATTTTTAATGTTTTAAAGTTTCTTTTAAAACATACATTTCAACAATTTCATTAAAATCATCTTTAGTTTTTTTCTTGTGAATTTTCATTTTTTGGTTAATTGGTAATCATTCATTTTTATGCTTTTACTAGGGGTGTAAGATATTATGAACCTGAACATTGGAAATTTGGAGGACAAGGAAACAAGTATTTTCGTCACGCAACTGGACAAATATATGCGATTTCACATGATTTGGCTTCCTACATATCTATAAACCAGTGAGTTCTTTTTTTTTTTTTTTTTTCATGTTTACCTATTTCGATTGTGATATGTAGTTTCATTCGATTCCACTTTGAGTAGCAATCTAAGTTTCATTATATTAGGCATTTATTGCATAAGTATGCAAACGAGGATGTCTCACTAGGATCTTGGTTCATTGGATTGGATGTGGAGCACATCGACGACCGTAGATTATGTTGTGGGACACCACCTGGTAATATTTTAATAACTGCTCGTCTTCGAGCCCCCAACTCCATCCCACCCCACCTAAGCTAACTCTGAGTAGTTTATGACTTTTCACTTTTATATTATCCAATTTTGAAGTTATGAATATTATTGATGTGATCTTCATAGATTGCGAGTGGAAAGCTCAAGCAGGGAACATCTGCGTCGCTTCCTTCGATTGGAGTTGCAGTGGGATTTGTAATTCTGTCGATAGGATTAAAGAGATTCATCGACGATGTGGAGAAGGGGAGAGAGTTCTATGGAATGCAATTTCTTGATGTATATCATACATTTTGTCCAACCTCTGGACAATAGTCGATTTTTGAAACGAGTGACTTTCATTTTGTTTCATAGATGTAATAATTGTATGTAATATTTAATTTCCGTATGAAAAGATAGTCGAGAGAGAGAGAAGCAAACACCATCACGGCACGTAGTGGCTACCTGCAGGAGTACTCTAGCTATTATTTATTACCTAATAATAGCCATCTTAGAAGTGTAACCCCTTTCTTCTTCTTTTTATTTTTATTTTTTTTTTTTTTAGATAGTGATAGACTAACTATCATGTTACTAAGGGTTTATAATTGTAATTGGATTCCTGGGTGGTAGGTACAACAAAGTAGTTTAATGTTTGCAATAATTACACCTTCGTAACGTCCACATATTATAATGTCCTTCATAGATTTCTGTTTGGTTCTTTATTTTCATTTACGCATTTGTTTAATTATTATTTTCACTGTGAGCATACAAATTTTCTCTTTGTTCATCCTATAATAAAGTTCGACAGTCTTGATCAAATAAATTGGATTCCAATCGTGTTGACGATAAGGAAAATTTCAGTAACCATTCGAACTTCTTGTATCAAAACATATTTTTAATTGTTACATTCAATTATAACAATGCATAGCATTAGATTAATACACATAATTGTACACTTATATATATAAGGGTGGTTTTTTTTTTTTTAATAAGACGGGACAACTAACACAACATGAAATGAGATCGAATATAATATATAACATTTGATATATTTTTTATTCAACTGTTCTTTTACTCATGTTCAATCCAACGATATATAAAAATAATACTATTTATAAAATTTCTCTACAAATTTATTTACTTTTCAACTACAAATTTTTTATTTTTTATATATAAAATATTATTTTGACTTCAAATTGCTTTTTCACGCTTGTTCAAATAATGATAACGCTCATTTATTTCATATAATAGCAATATTTTTCCATGCTTATATTATTTAAAAATTGCTTAAGTCCTTGATTTTAATTGTGTTTTATATTTTATAGATGTTGAAGGCCGATCAAAATCTTGGAAAGTCAATTTACAAGTTTTTAAGAGAATGAAGTTAAGTGATAAATTGACATAAAGAGCCTCAGTCTAAGGCGCAACCACGTCTTATCAATCCAAGTGATCCAACGAAATGTAGGACCAAGGCTTATTTGAAGTGAAGAGTTGGTGTATCGATAGAAGACTCCGTTTAATTATTCCTACTCACAAAAGGATATGAATATTTTTACACTCTCACTAGCTTTTATTTCTACAGGAAAAATCTTGACTTTTATTAGTAATTAGTGAAACTAAACTATTTTCCTTTTATTTTCTATTTTATTTTCCTAGGCTATTTAGTTTCCTAAATTAATTAGAATTGGATCGGCCCAAGACATCAAGAAACACATGCTATTAATTTTCCTAGGCTAGATCATACTACGCTTTTCATTCTTTTTCTTCTAGGATTTTTCTCCATCTTCCATGGAGTTCTAAACTTCTATTCCAGTAAGGTTAATTGAAGATTGATTCAACATATTGTGAGATCTAATTTATTCTTTTCAGCCTCTATAATTTCTATTTATATATTTTCTATGTTGCATGAAATTATTGATTTGATTGATTATACAAAGTGCACGTTGTGTGATTGTCAAAACAATATATCGCCAATTAGAAATCTAAATCTGTAATTGTTTAGGTGTTCTAATATTTGTGGCAAACAATATAATTGATTAGGTCAAAGTTTTCAATTCATGATTGTGAGAATATATGATCTAGCTAAAACAATTCATCGTATGCTTTTTTGTTGGTTAGAATTGGTCGTCTCTTTAGATTTTAATGCTATTGGTAAATTAAACTTACTGGTACCTAGGGTTGTTTATTGATTAGAGGAAATAATCAGTAATGGTCGCATCTGGTTGCTCGAAGAAGTAAGGAGAGATAGGTTGTTAGATCAATCAAGCTACCATAACCAATTTAGAGAAGGCGTAGAAGAATTCACATTTGCATCAATGATCAATTTGGTGAATCAATTGAGATTATTCCTTAGAATTTGGATATTTGTGTTAATTGATTACTCCTAATTTTACTTTCTTTGTCATTATTTTAATTTTAATTATTTTAATCTCAACATTCAAAACCCCATTTTTATTTCCATTTGTTTTATTTTTAAAAGAATAAATCTTACCAATCCTGTGGATACGACCTTACCATCGCTACTACAAATTATATGTTAGAGCAAGTATTTTATTATTTGTTGGATTCGACACCCACCAAATTTTTTTACGCCATTGTGCAGATTGGTGTTAAATAGATTTATTTTTTGTTTTTAAACTCTATTTTATTCCTTTAATTAATTATTTATTTATTTATTCTTAATCTCTGTCATGGCTGCCTACCCACAACAATTTGGATTCTACCAAGATGAACCTTTCAGAAGAACTGAGGTAAGTGTATCTTCCTTGAGAATAAAATAGCCAAACTAACTCTCTTGTTCAACAAATGGTTGTAGGAAAGATGCAACAATTGAAAGCCTGTGGGATTTGTGCTACAATTGGTCATTCGCGACATGTGCCCTACACTTCAAGTTGATTGTTATGAGCATGCCAATGTAAATGGAGGATATCCATGCCAACCACAATTGAGTTATGATCCTTATTCGAATACCTACAATCCAAAGTGGATGGATGATTATAATTTTGTTATAATGCAAGCTCACAATCTCAGCACCTCCAATCTGTGCCATATATCCCCTGACAACAACCTTCACCAAACTCGGGTATGTCTCTAGAAGAAATTGTTAAATCAATTGCAACTAATACAGAACAATTTCGGACAGATCGTTCAACAATTTCAACAAGAAATGAGGACAAGCACAAAAAACTTAGAGATTCAAATGAGTCAACCGCAACCAATCGTAAATGAGCTTGAATCTGAAGAGTTGGAAAGAGCACGTACTAGATCAATGCATTGCGTATGGACGAAGTTGAAGAAGAACCAATTCTTTCTCAAACTCAAAGTGACCGACCTAAACTTGAGCTTGACAATGAACAACCAAAGGCTCTAGTGACAAAATACTCCTTCTTGTACTAGATTGACTATCTCCAGGAAGCGGGAAAGAGAAGGAAATCCTTGAAACCTTCTCAAAATTGAGGTAAATAGTCCATTACTCCGATGCAATTAAAGAAGTACCTCAATATAAGTTTCTCAAGGAATCGTGCACCAACCCGGAAAAGTTGAAAGGTAATGTGCATGACGGTACTCTCACAATGGACTTTGACTATGTAATTGGTAATTTTAATATTTATTATCCCCGTGCGAGTTTTAGCATTCTCAAAGAAAATGCACAAGTCCTTTATGCTCAAAAGATTTCAAGAAATATTTCTATATTGGTAAGGAAGATCCGCTCTATCATTGAATTGATGGTGTTTCTCGGTAAAATGCGTTTAGAGGGTAGGGCCTTTTATTGTCACTAATATATTTCTTCATGGTGCAGCTGTAATACATATTTTAGATGCTGGGAAAACTTTTAAGGTCAATGGTCATCATTTGAAACCTTTCTACGAAGGTTTTCATGTTTCTTATGTTAGCCAAATCAGTTCAAATTTCCCAATATAAACCAATTGAGGGTTGATAGTGTCTAGCCAAAGACATTAAAGAAAGGCGCTCTTGGGAGGCAACCCAAGTTTTATCATTTTTGTCTTATTTTTCAAGTTTATTTTATTTTAATTTTTATGATTTTATTTTAATTTAGAAGTGCAATTAATTTGGTGTTATTTTTCTTTGGGCAGAGACAGTTTTTCTTGGTCGTAGGAATGATGGTACGATGGAAATTGAGTGAAAATCCATTGATTAGAACGTGCCCACGCCTTGTCCCTAGAGCTTTTAGGTAAAATTTTTGCCAAAAAATTCATTGACTAGAACGTGCCCACACCTTGTCCCTAGAGCTTTTAGGTAAAATTTTTGAACAAAAATCCTTTAATTTTATTTCTCTTTATTCAAAAATAAAAAAAAAAACTTGGGCAACAAGTTTCACAATTCTATTCTAGTCAAAATCCTATTTCTACCCAAATTCTATAATATTCCCAAATTCTTTCAAATTTTCAAACTCATTCCTAGACAAATTAATTCCAATTCCAATTCAAATTCTTGGTCAAATCCTACTCACTGCAATTCCTAGTCAAATCCCTACCCCCAATTAACGTAACCAACCTTCCCTACATATCGCTAGTAACCCTTGTGTCACGTAAACTTCGTCTCACTTCTATAGAGAAATCCAAGACTCAACTAGCCACCTTCTCACCAACAATAACCTTTGCTTGATCGCCTTCGATGGAACTCAACACCTTTTCCATGTTGCTTCATATTTTCAGGGAAGTCCTCCACTTTTACTCTTTTATGATTTTTGAAGTTTATGATCTTACTACATTGAGGACAATGTGTGGTTTAAGTGTGGGGGAGAGTCTCGATGTTCTTAAATGTTTATTTTAGTTGCACTTCATTTTCATTTTAATTCTAGTATCATTTTAGTTGATTTTAATGTTATTTTTGCATTTTGATTTTATATGCTTTGAAAAAAAACAAAAAACAAAAACACAAAAAAAAAAAATTGAAAAATCTCTTTCGAATTTTGGATTCTATTGATGTTTTTCCCTATGCGATTTAGATTATTGTACTTCATTGAAATGAATTGAGATGGAATAGGGGATTAACATGAGTAGATGAGTTCTTGCTTGACAGACTATGATTGATTGCTCTTAGCGGTGGATTGAATGAAGAATGTGTGGGATTTAATGCACAATATCCCTAATTTTGTGAGCTTTTGAGCCTATGAGCATTCACGACATTTTATATATCATGCTCCATTCTTTGATTGTGTGACTATCATGCATAGCTTCCGATTTCTTCTAGAACTTGCTTTGTTATACATGCCGGTATACCCCATGATAATTGGATGCATATAAAACGTAGAGGCACCTAGGTAAAGCCAAATTTAGCTTTAAGTAAGAGCCTACCCTTGAAATTACCCTTGAGAGCCAACTTTGTGCCTTCTAGCCTTTTATTGGAAATTAACCACATTACAAGCCTTGAAAATCCATTTCTTTGTTAATTCCTCTTTTGAACCTTAAGTTGAAGGAATGCTTAAACTTTTTCACATGTAGCTTCAACTAATTTTGGAGATGTTGATATATGACGAGAACAAAGGTTCATAGTGCAATTCTCACCCTTCTCTAGAAGTGAGAATAAAGTGTTCAAGTGTCATCTACACGACTCTTTGATTTGGCGAGAAGTACGAAAAGAGATGATGAGGAAAATGATTGAAAAAAAAAAAATTAAAAAAAAAAAGAAGAAGAAGAAAAAAAAAGTATAGAAAAAGAGACGACAAAAAGGGTAGAGTATGCAAGTGAAAGGAAGAAGCGTGGAATTGTGATTGTTGAATAAGTGGTTCAAATGCGTTAGATGAAGTTTGTAGAGTTTATTTTTGAGTTGAGTTCTTGTGGATAAGTTGTGCAATTCCTTCGATAAAATAGCCTAAATAAATCCTTCTTATCCCACCTTACCCAAGCCACGTTACAACCCTATTTAAGACCCTTACTTGCATTCAACTCATTGGTGGAACCGATGTGATATATTAGCAAGCTTATAGTAAGGATCTTCTATGTATTGATTTGAGAGTATATTCCTATAACCTAAACACTTTGAGCGTATTGAGTGAATCCTATGTGAGGGTGTTAAATCCCACTACATTTGGATTTCGAGAAATTGTTAAAGTGATTGATTATTTGTGTTGGTTGGTGAGGATTTACTCTATTTAGTGTTGGTTCTTAATTGTGTTGAAATTTAAATCTTTGAGGCACAATGGTTTTGGTTGTTGAAGGATGGCTTTGAAATTTTAAGCAATTGATGACTTGATTTATTGTATGCTTGAGGGCAAGCATTGTTTAAGTGTGGGAATTTGATAACGCTCATTTATTTCATATAATAGCAATATTTTTCCATGCTTATATTATTTAAAAATTGCTTAAGTCCTTGATTTTAATTGTGTTTTTATATTTTATGGACGAGAAAGGTTGGATCAAAATGGAGTCAATTTACAAGTTTTTAGAAGAGAATGAAGTTAAGTGATAAATTGACATAAGAGCCTCAAGTCTAAGGCGCAACCCGTCTTATCAATCCAAGTGATCCAACGAAATGTAGGACCAAGGCTTATTTGAAGTGAAGAGTTGGTGTATTGATAGAAGACTCATTTAATTATTCCTACTCACAAAAGGATAGGAATATTTTATGGGACCTCTAGCACTGAGTTTTTATTTACTGCGAAAAATCTTGACTTTTATTAGAATTAGAAACTAAACTATTTTCCTTTTATTTTCTATTTTATTTTCCTAGGCTATTTAGTTTCCTAAATTAATTAGAATTGGATCTGCCCCAAGACATCAAGAAACACATGCTATTAATTTTCCTAGGCTAGATCATACTCGTTTTCATTCTTTTTCTTCTCTAGGATTTTTCTCCATCTTCCATGGAGTTCTAAACTTATTCCAGGTTGAGGTTAATTGAAGATTGATTCAACATATTGTGAGATCTAATTTATTCTTTTCGATTTCTTCTATAATTCTCTATTTATATATTTTCTATGTTGCATGAAATTATTGATTTGATTGATTATACAAAGTGCACGTTGTGTGATTGTCAAAACAATATATCGCCAATTAGAAATCTAAATCAGTAATTGTTTAGGTGTTCTAATATTTGTGGCAAACAATATAATTGATTAGGTCAAAGTTTTCAATTCATGATTGTGAGAATATATGATCTAGCTAAAACAATTCATCGATGCTTTTGTTGGTTAGAATCATGGTGTCTCTTTAGATTTTAATGCTATTGGTAAATTAAATCTTACGATCGTACCTAGGGTTGTTTATTGATTAGGAAATAATCGATGGTGCACCTTGGTTATCGAAGAAGTATGAGGAGATAGTTGTTAGAGTCGCACTACCATAACCAATTTAGAGAAGGCGTAGAAGAATTCACATTTGCATCAATGATCAATTTGGTGAATCAATTCTGAGATTATTCCTTGGGCTGGATATTTGTGTTAATTGATTACTCCTAATTTTACTTTCTTTGTCATTATTTTAATTTTAATTATTTTAATCTCAACATTCAAAACCCCATTTTTATTTCAGTTGTTTTATTTTTAAAAAGATAAATCTTACCAATCCCTCGCGATACGACCTTACTCATTTCAAGCTACAAATTATATGTATGTTAGCAAGTATTTTATTATTTGTTGGATTCGACACCCACCAAATAATAATAATAATAATAATAATAATAATAATAATAATAAACTACCCTTTCAAACGAGCTATGAAGTCACATAGCCCACTGGAACTTTGCAAGGTGCAGGTCAAATATCATTCTATTGGGTTGTGGACGAAGTGAAAAGGTTATGCTTGTGGTGAAATAAATTAAAGTTTGATCACCATGATGAACTAAGCGAATAGTATGGTGGCCGTGGGTTGAAATTAACCCATATTTATATAAGGACGCATAGCGCTCTTGGGCTTCACAGTTTCTCTTCATCGGGGTAAAGTCGTTTCCCTTTTGCCTTAAATAAATACATTCCAAATTCGCCAATAATTCTCGTTAAAGAAAAACCCTAAAAAATTTCATCTTCTTTGAGTGCAGATAGCGTATTCTAGCCTTGATCGAACGCCATGGCCAAAAGCTCGTTTAAGTTGGAACATCCCCTGGGTAATTATTACGCATCGATAAACACATCTTCAATGATCTGATCGTTTAAAAACCCTACTTTTTTAATTGCTTTTTGTCTGATAAATTTTGTGTTTACTTCGGATTGCTGTAATTTTTTGCCTGTAAAATTGTTCGATTACGAATTTTAGGTTAATTCTGTTGATCGGATCATTATTTGTGCGTGGCCCTCGAATTTTGTCTTGATCTATGATCCGGCATTAATTAATGTGAATCTGTATATCATGTGGCGTAATTGAGTAGAGTCTATGGTTTTAAAAATGGGGTAATCTAATTTTGGATTTTATTCTGTTAAATTCTGGAAATATTAATGCATTTAAGATCTTAAATGATTCCTTTTCCCGTTCTTGGATGATTTTACTTTTTCTTTTTTTCCTCTGACTGTTTTGAGTCCTGTGTGTGAAGTTTGAAACTTTGTGTAGTTCAGCTCTTTACAAATTACTCAAATGCAATTGTATAACATTCTTCCTTTCCCGTTGACTGACTCTCCTTTGCCGCTTTGAATTCGCCTCTCTTACTAGAAGAGAAAGTTTTACCCTTTATTGATGGTAAAGGCAAAAAAAAAAAAAAAAAAAAAAAAAAAGAAGCTGCGCGTAACTACAATCTTCTGCTGTTCAAGTCGTTACCTTTGCTTTGAAGCCATAAATAGAGCTTGAATGATTGCATAGACACCAAAAGCTCTCTCTCTCTCAAATTTCTCTCAGGCTTTGTCTGTTGTATTGCTTAATTAATGTTCTAAAATATGAATTTCAATTGTTGCAGAGAGGCGACAGGCAGAAGCTGCCCGTATCAGAGAGAAGTACCCCGACAGAATCCCAGTATACATCAACGATCTTCCAGATTTTTTTATTTTTTATTTTTTCTTCGTCGGATGACATACATTTTATCTTCTGTTCAATTTTTCTTTTTGTAACTTTTGACATTTTTTGGCCTGTAGGTCATCGTGGAGAAGGCTGAAAGAAGTGACATACCTGATATTGACAAAAAGAAGTCAGCTCCCTTCATTATCATTTTTTTTATGCTTTATCTACTGCTGTATATGCATTCATTTACTGATTGATTGTCTGCTAGTTCTGTTCAGTTATTACTTCTCTCTGCTAGTCCTTTTTTGTTAGTGTAAATAGTGAAAATGGAGTTTCGAATTGCTTGACATCCAGGATTTAATATTGTTATATCATCTATGGGCTTGAAAGCTTTAGTTACACCATTCTGAGACCAAGGACAATGAACTGATAGTTGCAGCATCCTTTGACTATGACGTGCCAAACATGATGATAGACACCATTTAAAATTCTGCAATGTCTCTATATCTGTGATTGATAACTGATGCATATCTGTTGCATTTGTACATGCTAGCATATTACAATTAGGCCATCTCCAATGGAGATGTGGATTGTAGATGATGTGGAGGAGAGAGTGGAGGAGAGAGATAGAAAGAAGATGATTATTTTATTTAAAAGTGAATAGGAAGAAGTGTAGGAAAAAAGAGCGGGAAAAGTGAAAAAGTATGAGAGAGATAGAAATAATTCAAAAATAATAATAAAATAATAGTTGAATAATTCTAGACGGGGGTCCAAATCTAGACGGGGCACGGGTATCTATGAAGAAAAAGTGGATGAAAAGTGGGATAATTGATAAAAAAGTGATGAAAAAAAAGAAAAAGAAAAGCCACATGTGTAAAATCTGGGACCCACTTACACCTCTTGTTCCTATCTCTCTCCTCTCTCTCTCTCCTGACACGGCACTGTAGATGGCGCCAATGGACTGCCCCCATTGGAGATGGCCTTACTGTTATCCTGATTGTTGGTAATGAATAATAATAGCATTCTTTTGGGCTGAGAACATTTCCAATGCTTAATGTCTTCAGTGTCAAGTTGGGGAGAGAGAGAGACACACACACACACATTTTTTGGGTGGGTCCCATACTTCTTTTATTTTGTTTTTAATTTTCAAAATTTTAAAATCACTTATTTCATTTACCTCGCTTCCCATGCCATGTCCAAGACCACACAACATCCATCTACATATCCTTATTTTATTATATTTTTGAATTTGTTTCTATCTCTCTAATTTTTTTCGCTTTTCCTTTCTTTTTTTACTCCCCTGTCCATTTCATTTCAATTAAAATAGTGACCTCCTCTCTATTACAACCCCCAAATACCCAATCCACAACCTTGCATTGGAGATGCTTCAAAGATTTGTGAGAAACATATTTTCGTTCTTTAGCATAAAGTTGAATTGTGGACATGTTATTACTCACTTGTCGCCCTTAGTATCATAATTCACTTGTATTGTGACATGCAGATATCTAGTTCCAGCTGATCTAACCGTTGGGCAGTTTGTGTATGTTGTCCGAAAGAGGATTAAGCTCGGTGCTGAGAAGGCCATATTCATCTTTGTCAAGAACATTCTCCCTCCTACTGGTTAGGAGAAACTATTGCTTATAATTGCTTACAATATTTATTTTTACGTTGTTTACTTTGTTTAAGGTATTTCTTTATTCTGTGTTATCGCAGCTGTGATGATGTCCACAATTTACGAGGAGAACAAAGATGAGGATGGTTTTCTATACATGACTTACAGTGGTGAAAATACATTCGGGTTGTTCTGAACTACAAGTTTAAGCTTAAGCTTTGGAAGTATGTATATGGTCGAAGAAAACGTGTACATTCTCCTTAATTATCTATCCCCAATGTCATCTTCAATTCCGAGACTGCTTTGTTTTAAATAATCTCTCTTTTTAAGTTGGATGAAGATGGTATATAGCCAATGTTGGCAACAGAACAATAGCCATGGTATGTATATGCCCATTTATCGCACGTTTGTTTCAAAGTTTGCCTTTGGTTTTAGAATTTGCTTCCGCTTGTCTGATGTGTTTGGCGGAGACTCAAATGATTTTGAATGCACGATCGAAAGGTGAAAGAAAGTTAATAAAAGCATGAAAATTTTGTTTGCTAGATTATTTTGCTTTAGTCTGGCCGAAGATGTAGTTGAGTTGGAGTCCTTCACTTGATGGATGTGAGAAAATAATTTTTAAAATATGTACCCGAAAGGCCAAAGTAAATAAGTAGTAATAAATTATAAATATGCTAAAAGGGTCACATCGTCTAAATCAGTGATCACGTCATTTAAATTAGTGGTTGAAAGTAGGGATAAACAAATGATTTGTAAAAAGAAGGTAGCACAAACATGCTCGAATTGCTCTTTATGGTCTTCAAATGTTGGTACTTGATGATCGTGCTTTGATGTCCCGCAACTGTTGATTTTCGTGGACTTCTAATATAATTTGTGAAAATGTGAGGCGTACAAGATTGTTCTTCCAGGCAATAATCCTCGTTCATCTGAGCAATGAACGTTAGGTTCTTCTGGTTCAAACATCTACACAAAGCTCCAGCTTTTCATTAACTTACGAATTTATCCGTCTGTAATCCACATCCACAATCCTGAAAGAACACAAACAAGAAGCTTCCCACTAACAATAAAGCTCTGACCAAACTGATCATCTTTTGTATTTTCTAGCTATTCTACAAACCTAATCTCAAGGCAGGAAGACGCTGTCAAATCGCTAACCCGGATGAATAGACAAACCTTCATGTCAACTAACCTAACACAAATCTCATCTCGAAGCCCATATAAATCTTAGGATTCTAGTATTCTACCATACCATGATGATGTTTGATATTTCTACCTCAGAGTTGCAGAGCCAGGTCTGGCTGCTGAGAATCAACACGTACACCAGACGAGTGTCGACCGGGAGAACCCGGTGACTGGAAACCAATATTCAAGTCTGGAGGGAGAGATTCTTGTTTCTGTTTTGCATGCATTTGTGGACTGAGATTCTGCCAAGGTGACTGGAACCTAGACAAATCAGCAGTTACCAAATGTGGGAACACCATTGGTTGATTCTGGAACTGGGCTTCACTGCCTACTCTAACAGGCTGCGGTCCTTGAGCAACAAATGCGTGAAGTGGCCCATTCTTATCGGGCTGGAAATGCATCCCCGGAGCTGAAAATTCAGGGCGAAAACGGGATAACTGTGGCTGGATAAACGAGGAATCTGCAGATACCTGGTTTTTGTGAAAATTCATGGTCTCTCCACCTTGTCTGAACCCACCTGCCCCTACAGACATCCATACACGGGCAGCAGTGGCAGCTGCGTTTGAATCTTGAGGTGCATTATTTGGTGACTGGTTTGCGGGCTTCTGTTGATCTTGGGCCTTTTCGGCTAACATCCTCATTAACTGGACTGGGTCACTAAGACCATGCCCCTGTCCATAATAGGAAGTTGAGTGGGTCTTCTCAGAGGGTGAACTGGCTATTATATTACTATCCAAACTGGTCACCACTTTTCCATTGGGCAATCCTCCAACACTAATTCCACTCATCCCGCTAATCGTTGGTTGTTTAAACGATCCAGATGTTAAAAGACTCATGTTCTTGGGTGGCAATGGCAAAGGCAACTCGACTGACCTGGAAGCTTCCATTTCTGAATTACTTGGAATCTGCCTCTGATTGGACGACGGTGGACTATTCAATTCGACCTGTTTTAAAGCCTTCTTCTTGGGCTCAACAAAATTTCCAGGTGGTGAGTTTTGAAACTGGTAACCCAGAGTAGTTCGAGGAGATAAAAAGAACGATGGATTCACTTCGGGACCATTGTTCCTTGTAACTTGATAATGATCTTTGATTGGAGCAAATAATGGCAATCGATTTTCCAAGAAAGGCCCACTAACTGGGTTTGAAGAAACGGAGGTTGTAAGATCAGTAACATTCTCGATTTTTTCAAAAAATGGTGGTTCCTTAATGGTGCAATTTTCCAGTATTAATATGGGAGTGGGAAGTGATTCGTACTCCCCAACCCAACCACGGCCAAATTTGAATCCTTGAGGAAGTGCTTTCTCAATCCTCTTTGAAGCAACTCTCCAGGCAACAGAGCCAAGAGTTGCAGCAAAACGAGCCAGGCTCCTAGCATAGGAGCAATCAGTATAAACTCCTACCTGATTGTGTGAAAACCAAAAATCAGTGAGGTCTAGATGTAAACAATGAATAAAGAAGTTTTCTTAAATAAATAAATAGATAAAATAAAAATTTCAAAATCACCCACGGGAATCAGCTGCTTCATTTCATCTTCGAAAGTCGAGAATATAGATTCTGAGCTGGTGACTGGTTGAGCTGATGAAATGTTATATGTTGCTCGACGGTTCTCCTCTTGTATGGCTAATTTCCGGCCAAATCTTGTCAGTGGACACTTACCTAAAAGTACAAAAAACCTTAGTAGATGCAAAATAGAAATGCTCAATTTAAGACATCCTAATAACACAAAACATCAGATAGTCCAAGTATGTTGTCCCGTCTCATGTTATGGTACCTAGGAGTGATTCTTCACCCTTGTCCAAATTGATGTCGTTCAAGGAAGAATTGCCCTCGATAAGCCCATCCATGTTACCAGGCCGGTCGGCCCCACCAAACTGAGTTACATTTGAAACATTCTGAAAGTCTCCACCCGTTGCAAGAGTCGCACCAGACGAAAAATCTGAACCCACAGGCTCCTGTACTTGCCGGCTCACAGTTCTCTTAATTTGCTTCTTCACAATAGAGCTTGAACGCAAATTCTGCTCTGGCTTGAGCTCCTTCTCTGAGCGTTCGCTGTATATCCTTATTTTTTCAAATTTCTTTTTTGCCAGCTCTTGGATATTACGCGCCTTTTAAATGAGTACAGATTGAAGGTTATAGATGGCCAAGACGAAAAGGTAAAAAATTAAAAATAAGAAAAATGAAAAAAGCTTTTAAGATTTACCTGCTTATGGTATATGGTATCTGGCGCATTGTATTGCATGGCATTTGAACATATCAGAAAAACATCACTCTGCACAATAGCAAAAAACTCTTTAGAAACAAATTAAGGTTAATAGGAAATAAAAAACCGCTGATAATGACCACAGTTTTACCGAAAGAAAAAACAGAAGCCACCAAAGCAATCCATGTCTTTAGAAATTACTAAAAATTTTCTGTTCATAATGATACTTCTTATAAGAATTTGAACAGAAAAGCATGAACTCCAAGCAATTACAAAACAAAGACAAGCTTCCTAGACTGAACAACAAGATACAGACAAAATTATGGTTTTCTACACTAGGCATGGACAATATGATTATCATGACGTCCCAATCAAGATTTGGAGAGACAAGCAGGAACCTAGTAACCCGAAAAAAAAGGAAGCACGAAGATGGCAACCATGGAATCTTGGACTCACCTCAAATTGTTCCAAGGTTTCATATGCTCCATTTGCCAGCTTGTTCCTCACAGTGGCAAAGTCCATTGGATGTTCTATCACATCATGATAATCAGGAAGCTGCAGAGTAACCAACCAAGAAAATTACAAACTTTGTACAATTGATGTCTGGAGGCAATCTAGAACAATTCGATGCAAAACTGGGTACCCACCTCATCAGGATCAACTGGTTCTGCATACACACCGTAGACATCCTTCCTGCCCAAAATGAAACCGAAGCACTTCAAGATCCAAACAAGCCCTTAAGATGAAAGGGACAAACATTCACTAGTTACATAGGACTCTAAAAACATACTTCTGAAGCTTGTCAAGAATCAACTCCAGTGTCTTCTTATCCGGTAATGAATTCCCAGAAATAGTCTCTCGTGGTGACCCTGTTCACACAAACAGTAACAGTTAACAACTTAAATTCGCAAAATTAAACATGATTATCATCATTCTATAAAGCCCAGAAGATAAAAGGCACACCTGGTGGCGAGTGCAAGGTTTTGGGCTCCATCTTTCTATCTCTAACCTGTCAAAATCAGCAAAATCATTAAACCTCAAAAGGGGCTACACATTAGAAAAGGAATGAAATCATAATTAAATCAATAAATGCAAATACATGCTTAGGAAAACACGAGTCCGAGGTGTTCTATCAGACAGAGACAGAAAATGAGGGCAGACAACATGTGTGCGTGTGCGTGTGTACAATACATACACACAAAACATTCTGTGATATAGAGAGAGAAAGAGATGAGGAGAAGAGAGAGAAAGGTGGGAGCGTGATCAGATTCTGTGGGGGTTAGTTTTTTGACAGTTGACCCAACCGTTACACTACATTACATAAATCAATATCAATATTCATCACAACAATTCCCACACTCAAATTGAACCTATACATACACAAAGGTGTACGTATAGAACGCTGGACCAATAGAAAATTCTCAGTGAAGTTCGGCTGAGCTGGAGCTATTTTCCCCTTTATATAAACACCCCTAAACACAATCTACAAATTAAAGATCTCCATCCACAGCTTAGCTTCAGCTTCAGCTTCTTCTTCGGGTATTTGCATTTGAATTGGAATTTTCATTTCTCATAAGATCCAGTAATTAATCAATACCTCGTCATCTTCACCACTGTAATTTTCATAGTCATTGTTGATGTCGTCATTTTCATTGTCAGTTTCTCTGTAATCCAGGGTATGGATTTTCCTCTTTTTAGAGGGTTTATCCTCATCGGAAGCTGAGGCTGAAACAGTGGGGGAGTGAGCCGCGAGCCGAGGGTTCGACTCCGAGCCGCCGCCCTTGTCATTCTGCAGCTTGAGCAAGAGCTTGAGCTTCTTCTCCCTCCGCCGCTGGTCCTCATCGGTATCCTCGAACAGCTCGTCGTCGTCGAAGTAATCGTCGAGATCGAAGACGTACTTGACATTTCTTCGCCGGAGGCTCCGGCGTAGGTCCCTTCCCGGCTGCTCCGCCTCAGTTCCATGGCGGCCGGCGGGATCCGGCTTCGCTGGTCTCCCTTTCTTTTTCCTCCTCACGATCTGGCCCATCCTTTCCGGATTTTTCTGATCCTTCATTCTCTCTCTCTACTAAATTCTCTCACTAGAAAAGGCTCCCTCACTCTCTCTCACTCTATCTCTCTCTAACTCTGATTTTTCCTTCCTTTTCTCTCTCTTCTTTTTCTCAATTATTTAGTGAGTGGTTGCTGCGCTGTGCTTTGGCTTTTTCGTAGCTTTAAAAGCTCCGAACCTGAGTCCAAACCTAACCCTTGGGGATGACAGCTATAATAAATGATAGTCCGTGTAGAAAGAGAAACGCCGTTAGTGGCTGATAATGACGGCGTTAGTGGCTGCCCGACTGCCCGAAATGTTTCCTTGCCCGTGATTGCGTCAGTCTGACTTTCTAATTGCATTCACTAGAACGGTAGGAAGGCATTTTTATTTGGCCACTGTTTAATTGTTTTTACTAATTCAACATGATTTTATATGACTCTTCACTTAATTGTGATTTTTGTGTACGGATAGCTCATATTTATTAGTCGAGAATATTAAATTTTCAATATTCAATAAATATACTATAAATTTTATATGGAGATATAGATACAATACAGTTTGATATAAATAATCTAATTATTTCACTAGAAATGGAATAAAATCACTTGCAGAAATCGAAACATGTATCGCAAACTGCATACTATTACCAAAGGTTAATTAAATGTTATATATTTAACTCGATTTAATGGTTAAATACTTTATTAAATCAAGTGATTCAACAGTAATGAGTGTTTCCATTGCAAAGACTTGGACTAAACACTATAGATGGGTTGTTTGAGTCATGTTCATATAATGTCAAAATCGTGCAAAAGCACCATAGTTAGTTGTAAAATTTGAACTAATGAGTCATTAACTAAAGTCTTGACCGAGTTGGTGCGTAGTAATGATAAAATAGGAGCATTTCCTATTTTATCAGTGTACAAGAGGTTCAATAAATGCATGAGTAGGCTTTTCTCTCCCCAACTATTAAATGAGTGAACTTTCAAATGACTAAGCATGACTTTGATTAACTAACAACTTAATTAAACGTACCACTAATATGCTAATTAATCATTATGACACATGGGGAATCTCATCAAATTGTAAGTATAATAATTTTAGGGTATAAATGCAATAGATGTAACAATATTTTCATTTTTTTATTTCTAATGAATACTCTCATTCTCCTTATTGTGTAGGGAGATTTTGTTCTCTGAATAAAACTAGAATGAATTTATAGGATGTCTTTTTTTTTTATCTTATCTTGTTTATACTTATTTGAGTTATTTCTATGTAATTATTAATTATTACTACTTCCGCCCCATAAATATAACACATTTCTGTTTTCACAAAAATTAAAAATACAATTAATGGTATTGAAAAAGTAAAATTTAAGATTATTTTTCTAATATGCTCACTCGTTTATTAGATATTTTATTTCAACTACTCTATTTTGATAATAATAATAATGTACATTAAATAGGAATACAAAAGATAAATAATATGTTAACTATATCTTCAAAAAAAATGTGGCCTATATTTTGGAACTAACGAAAAATGAATAGTGGATTATATTTTTTGGACGGAAGTAGTAATATTTGTCATGATGTTCAGTTTTCTTCCATTTTGAATTTTTATGTAAATTGGTTTATTTTCTATAATATTGGCCATTATTGCTTGTCCCGCAATGCATGCAATGATTCTCTCCCAAAATCCAAAACATTGAAAATCGATGATAGAAAATCATGTTGCAAGATAATCAAGTCTTCATTCATTTTTCACAATTTCTCGTTGACCTTAATCACCAAAAATGAAATCACTATGTTGATTTCTCCTTTTTGTAATTGATTGGATGGAAAAAATTACAAGTGAGTGAATAACGAATTTAGAAATCATTGAAACTACAATTTGAATTAATGTGTAGTAGTTATTTTCTCCACTCAAAAAGGTATAGTAGTAATAATTAAGAAATTTCAGAATAACTAATTTAATTGGAAATAGAATATACCTCCAAGCTCAGCTTTTGTGAAAAGATGTATATGAAGGGGTCCACTGTCCAAACCAGAAAAAAAGAATAATGTAATTACTTCCTTAATGGAAAACTAACTACAATCGTAGCAAATTCGTGGAGACTATAATGTATTGGTAGATGTATATCTTCTGAGTATATTGGTAATAATTATATCACCTCTCAATACTAGTAGTAGTACTTAGTGTAAATTTATGTGACTCGAAAATATCGCACCATCGGTGATTTTGGATCATATTCAAGTTTTTATATATTTTTTGTTATAATATGAATAACGCCGTTCATATACACACTCACAAATTGCTTAGAGCACCCATAATGGATAAGTTAAATTTAACTAGCAAATATAAATAATAAAATAAATGTTAGTGGATTATGCCAACCCATAAATGTTATGATTAAGACAACACTACTGGTCAAAATTTTTTTAAAAGATGAAAATAATAAAGTAGAAGAATATTGCCATTTAAAACAAATATATCACCTCACATATTAAAATATTAGCTAAATTTAGCAAATATTTTAATTTATGATAAAAAAGTTTTTAACTAATATACCAATACATCCATTATAAACATTAATTTAAACTCCAACTAATATATAACACTTAACATAAGTATTAATATATCTATTGTGGATGCTCTTACATAGTAACTTAAAATAAAATAAAATAAAAGCCCTCACTTGTAAATGCATGTCTTACAATGAATTATACGACTTCGTCTCGTTATTAGATTTTGGGGGGTGAAAAAACCTTAGTTATCAAACCCGAACCAACCCGGCTGGTCTGCCCGGAAATCCGGTGACCCGGCAACCAAACCAGTTTGGTTTGATTTTTTTACTCATTTGCTATTGATCCGCTGATGACCTGGCCAAATAGCCCGATTTTGTAAAAACCCGGCAACCTAAAATAGTGTAAACCCGTCAAGTCAAATGCACAATATAAAGTTAATTTTTTAGGATTAAAAAATTAATCTTAGGTTTGCAATTCTAGGCTTGAACTTCACGGCCCTCCTACAAGCTTCAACAACGATTCAACGAGTGATGAAAAATTAGTAGTGATTTTTGGGGGGTTTTTTCCCCTTTTATTTAGTTTTCTTAATAAACAATGTATGAAGTTGTTCTTGATTTTTCGTTAAAAAAATAGTTCTTAATTTTAATTTTCACTTGTGGAGTGTTAGTTACAAATTAATGAAGTGTCAATTTTCAATGACAATAATTTAATTAAATTTTAGATAAATTATTTTATCGGTTTTATAAAAATTAACTTGTCGGTTCAACCATCGAGTCATTGGTTCAACAGGTGAACTAGTGACCCACCTCTCCATCCGAGTCAATGTCTGGTCCAACTCTAAGAACTATGGAAAAAACTACAAATGCGTATTTTCTGGTTTGGTCCGACAAGAATGTAAAGCAAGATATTAAAGATAGAAAAGATTCCTCCACCCACATTGATAACGCCAAAAGAAAGGGGCAAAATTAATGATTTCTGTATTCATTCTTGGTTAGTCCAATTCATAAAACAGATTCGAAACTAATTTACCCGTTAAACGCATCTTTATGTATGGCCGGTGGAAGTTTGGATTCAAATCAATGCTTCCTTTTGATTTTACCAACGTCAAAATTTTTTAGTACATACAAGATTTTCTTGCCAAATCCTTTGGGAGTTGGATGAAATTGACGAGATATGAGATGATAATGAAATGGAAATAACTAAAGATTATTTAGAGAAGCACAATTGGACGTATTTAAAGAAAATGATATAGAATCCTTAAGAACTTAGAATTAACAATATAACTTCTCTGAAGATATTAACTCGACCAGATGATTAGAAGGCCAATCGCTTCGGCCCTGTATATGGATTTTCAGCGTGCGAATTTGTTTATTTAGCTAAAACACTTCTATGTCTCCAGTTGTTCATTTTAGACCATTTTTATTATTTCTTAGATTTGGCTAACTTGGAGTCATTAAACCTATTTGCGGTTACTATTTAAACCTTGTGTTATGGTCGTTAGATTTTCGCGATTGGCTTTGAATTTAAGAAGAAGAAGAAGAAAATGTTCATTCCAATGATAAATTTACATATTCGTGGTCGTTGATTCATCTACAAGTTCGCCAAAATAAACCAACATGACACATTTAGCTAATGGACAAACTTATTCTGTTTAACAAATTAAATAAATCTAATCAAATTAAATTCGATTTTTCGTTTTCATCATTTTCAACCATTGATAAATTGACTTCACAATTACTCTATATTCTTTAATATAATTTTTCTAATTTTCAACTATATATCCAAAAATGAATTTTATTTCATTAAATTTAATTTGAATACAACTAGTCACAATCAATAAATTCACAAGATTACACGCACGCCATCATGAAATGGGTTCTTTTGTGCATGGCTTTCGAACCCCAAGCCCCAACTCGTTCTCCCAAGGATATGCCAATCGTGGATGAAGGATTCATTGTAACTTCACAAAACATAACATAGTGTTTGTACACAAATTTTAAAATATTTTTATCAGTAGGAAGAGAGAATGAGTGGAGTTGGATGATGGAGATTTAATAGTACAAGTGAATTCTACGAGATATGTAAATATAATTTGTTTGATCAAATTTAAATTTTAATAAGTAGGAGAAAGTATGAACTAATAAAAATATGATAACATGGATTTAGTTGATAATAATTGATATAATGTTTGATGGTAAATATATTTTTGATAAGTTAGAGAATTTTAGTTCTGCACTACTACTACAGATTGGATAATATAAAGCAAACAATATATCATTTTCATATATATAGTATTGAATTACCAATATATATACATATATATATATATATATATATATATAAGTTAGAAATAAAGACTTTTTTTCTCTCACTTGCCTACTAAAATCAAGTTTTCATTTGATGCTTTTTTGTGATTGAATTCTACCGCGAAAGTTATTGATGAAAAAGGTAAATGTTTTGGACGGAATTATTCTCCCAATTTACTGATATATTAACATGTGAACTTATTAAGTTGGACCCCGTTATTAATGTGCTAACCCTCAATTGCCATACGTGACCTTCAGACCTTCAATCTGACGCTCTCCCAACAAACCTTCCCGGCTTCCCCGCAAGGCCGCAAGTGATCAAAGACATGCACCATTGCTAAATTTGTGAGAAACGGGTTTTAATAACTTCAATATCGGCCCATTAGGAAAAGCAATATGGGCCTAACCCAATAATCAATAAAACGAAGTAAAAACATCAAAGTTTTGCGGTGAACGTGGATCGAACACGTGACCTTCAGATCTTCAGTCTGACGCTCTCCCAACTGAGCTATCCCCGCGAGATAATGACGCACTGTGTTCATTCACAAATAATTATTACGAACAATTGGGAACAATTACATGACTTGCTGGCATGTGCAGCGTAAAGTTCAATGAAATGAAAAGCGATTTTTGAGGAATGATGATTAGAGAGAGGAGACTATGGAACAACGTAAAAAACATATATACTCTATATTGTCTTGTTAAAGGAAAAAAAAAAGTGCTTAAAATTGAAAACAAATAAAAAAAGTAAAATTTTAACCTCTATCAAACACACTGAGGCCTTGTTTGATTGGGGGTTTAGTTGTTCCGCGCGGTATTCCGTGTAAAAATGTGTGGTTAATATTATTTTGGGAAATGTGTGTGTGGTTGAAAATGAATATGAGGTATACGGAATTGCGTGCGAATTTGGTTAACACCAAATAGAACAAGGCCTAAAAATGACTCATTTCTCATAAATATAACTAACTGTTAATTTCAACTTAATAATTTTCAGTTTCCCACCCCAACAAGATGTTAGAAGCAAAATTATTTATTCATGTACTACGACAAGTTGAGGGCTTTACTCTTCGACTTCAAATCTCTATTTTAGTGTTTTACATCTCTTTCACACTCAAGCCTCTTCCGTTGTCAAATTGATATTTTGACATATCTATTACCTACCGAAATGCATATGACTATACTTGTCGTTTTAGGGAGTAATTTTGTGATTTGTGCCTATAATGCATTTCGCCAAATAAAACGTACACTAATAAAGGAGACGAGTGGTAATTGATTACGTACCAATATCCCATCCAAATTCTATAATAAATACATTATCACTATGTGAACATATATAATATATAAAATCTAGTAAGGTGTTTGACATGCAATCTATGATCTTGAAAAGAAGAATATGTTAACATTATTTAGGAGAGGTCATAGTATATAAGAGACAAATATATCATAACTAAGATGGCATTTAGTTGTGAAGCATAATTTAAATATATATTGATCAACTGAAATACAATAGTGAAAGTTTTTCACGCGCAAAGCTACGAAATAAAGCCTGATTATCGTTATAGGTGTTGTATCAATAGCCACTCCTATGAATAACAAGTCATCCTAAAGTCCTTTTCTTATAATCACAAAGAATAGAATATTAGAAACACGTTTCGTTTCCCTCTAAATTTATCATAATTCTCATTTTAAAACTATGATTTATAGTCAAGTGCAACTGCATTTGCTAATGAATTATTGTATTCTATAGTAAGTCATTATATGATTAACTGATATTTACAAAATTTCTGACTTTCTAAATTTCGGAATTACAAAGTTTTAATGACTAAAATTGCTTTGTTGGACTGCTCACCAAAACAGAGATTTAAGGACTCCCAATATCTGAAATGACAAAATAAAATGCCGTAAAAAATAAGGGGAATGAGAAAACGCCTAGGTGAGTATCAATAAAATGATGAAATATTACCTTATCTACGGCTACCCAACCCCATTCCTTGTGAAAGACTGAGAGAGTGGAAGGGATTTTCATCCTTGTGATGCTGAGGAGGAAAGATGTCTTCAAAGAAGTTACCCAGATCACCATTTGAAATATCAAAAGCTAAGAACTTCACCACAGCCGCCTACATTTAGATTCCAATCATTAGAGAAGATCGTAAGTTATAAACATGATTACTGGATTTGAAGATTCTTAATATCACCTTGTATAGCTGATCCTGAGCAGATAAGTCTTCACCACACAGTCGGTCTATATTCTTGTTGTTTCCAATAGCCTCCAGGATAGACGCTGCTCTCTTTATAACCTCCTCTGAAACCCCTATAAAAATTATTATATGCCGAAAGTCATGTTGGACATGGAAATGCAAAACTCCTACAAAAATTATATGCAGAAGTGGAATGGAAATGCAACTTGTTTTATAATTAACTAATTATCTGGAACTATGTGATGGATATGGATATTTGACTGTAAGGATATCTCGTAATCACGTGCAAAGAGCTGTTGTGAATTGTTTACAAGTTTCAAAAATGACAAGCACAGAAATCAGAAATTCATATATGGGGGGCAAAAATTAATTAATTTTTTTAAAAAAAGTTGGTTTATGTTGGGCTTATTTGCCAAGCACAAAATCAAGATGGTTTAGATTTCTTCCCTCAAATGCTAGAAACAAAACAAATTTACATGCTAAGACCCAACTAAAAGTTTCTCAAACTTATCTGGAAACATACCAGCAAGTAGTGCACAGTGCAGTCCTGCAAGTAGGTATAAGCAGGAGTGAGTGATATAGGAAACCTATATGTATCATGAAATTCCACGAACGGTTTAATCACTCACCATAGCTTAGACGTGCACATCCAGGAACCAACCTGCATGTGGGTTACAGATATATTCACCCCATGAGTACAATAAAAGTCAGCAATAATTATGCATATGCTGGATGGAGAAAGTAGAGAAGAGGTGGTCAAAGGGACTGAAATTTTACTCTTTAATCTTAACTCTAGGAACTGGACCAATGAAGGATGTGAACTCCATGAATTTCATGGTTCTATTCAAGATGGCAATGATTCAAAAGATGCAACAATGATGCAATACTCGGGGCACAAAAGGAATAACTTCAGTAGTTCAGTTATTTTTGTTGCAATTGAGACTATTTTAGGTTTATTTCCTAGTGTTTTTCCTACCTATTCTATGTCATATTAAACATTATACAAAAAAGGGGGTTATGCTGGTTTTCAATGTACATGATGGAATTGAATAGGCAATTATTTTCCCCTCCCACTCTCTCGCCACAAAGGTTTGCCCCTCCAACCATCCTCTATTCCTCCTCTTCTTACTCCACGCTCTCAATCTTTTGCAAGAATTCATATTCAATTGTGATTATGTCATTCTCCCACAGATAAGAATGAAAGTTATAAGATATTCTCCATCATTTAGGAAGTGACTTAGATTTAACATATAGTAGAAGGACTAGGACATACCTATATAAAAATGTGATGTCGTCAACATCTGTCGATTTTTCATCTGGGCTTAGCACACTCATGGTATAGTACTTGATTTTATGGGACTGCATTTTAGAAAATATAAAATCACATTATTCCTGGTGGTCTGATTTTAGAACTTCCAATATATGAACTGTTGTGGTAACATTGCTACCTTGAGCAAGTAGTTGTTGAGCATCTCATTCAAGTGAGTGCAAACCAGAACCTGCAGAAGAAAAGGAGGACCTCACTAAATATGAAATATGTTAAAAAGGGGTTTTTCCATGACAAAACATGCAATATGGTGTAAGCCCTAAATATCATATCTTGCCTCTATAGGCTTCAAGCAGGTGGTTATCGTGATATCTGAAGTTACTCCCGTGTACCCTTTGAAAACAAGGTTGAGTGTTTTAAGTTTGTGTTTGTTGTGACTTTTTTCTGCATAAAATTTATTTTGTACTACTCAGTCAAAGTTAAACTCCAACATTAACGATACTTATTAAATCGCTAGTTGAAAAGTTAGTTTTTAACAGAATAAAAGTTCAGCCCAACACATGCCAAGTATCCACATACTTTAAACGAAAATTCCAAAATCAGGTCTTTACGCTTACTGAGTGCCTTAATAAGTATGGTACCCCCCTCTCCTCCTCCTCCTCCTCCTCCTCCTCAGTGCACAGAAAATCACTCAGCATGCAACCTGGAAAGGAGGGTTATGGCAAACCTTCGGAGGGTTATCACTTGAGACAAAATAATTTATAGTTCCACCAAGGAGACCGATGCCATCTGGAATTGGTATTGGGGAAATGTTAAATAATATTAGCAGTAGACTCAAAGTACTTCAGGTATACAAATATAAAAATCAAGTATTTGCACAATGCCTCACCTTCAGAAAGTGTTCCTTTTCCAAACTCATCCAATAGACATAAAGAATGAGTGGTTGCGTGCCTAAATTTATATAGACACTAAAAAGTGAATTAAAGCACAGATGAATCATGAAAAATGTTATTTACAGTTCAAAAAGGTGCATGTGTGGTGTACGATATTCATGCAACATAACCAACAAGTGAAAATGCAGTCCTCCTTTCACTAGAATTAACTGGACATACACATGTAGCAATTTCTCTCAATAAAAGGACTATTGATATTCAAGAGTTCAACATGCACATATATTCTTGGTAGTGTACCTCAGCATCGTTCCCACTTGGTGTAGATCAATCATAAATGTAGATTGTCCAGCAGTCATAAAATTGCTTCCCATTGCACAAAATATCCTTTTTTTAGAAGACATAAAGTTTTATTATGAGTTCCATGATAATATACAGCTGCAACAGGATAAATCGAGCAAGTTGGAGAGAGCCAATAAATGAACCTATCAGTCAAACCCACAGTAGCTGCATCAGCCGGTACAAAACTTCCAATGTGGGAAAGAAAAACGATCAATGCAACCTAAAGAAGAAGAATATAACATTATATGTTTGTGACCAAGAATAATATAAATATGTTCTCTTCAGCTTCTATGAATAATCTGCTGAGACCGAGGATAATTCCCACAAAAAATATCTGCAACTGGAAAACAGAATATTTCGCAGCATAAAATGCTCTCTGCAAATAACCAAACTTGTGTGGCAGTGCGAACCTAAATATAGTGGAAAAGATCATTCTTTTTCCTGTTGTAATCAAAACTCTGCACTCCTCAGTCTACCACAAATAAGTTTATTACATCAATATCAAATTTTCTCAACCCTGCAGAATATCTTCTGCTTTCTGTTTCCCATTCTTACCCACTCCATGCCCACACATTGAAAAAGGGAAACTCGTAAAAAGGATAGTTAGTTTGCAAGAAAGATTAAGGGCCTTCTAAGAACAATATGAAGGTTTGTTCAGTGAGAAGAGATGAAAGTATGCGCAAAATTGGGTTAGACGGATAAAATTATATTGAAAAGTTCTGGATAAAGTTTAGAAGGAAGAATAAAAATGGACAAACTATTCCACTGGATATTCTCGATGTATTTGTGATTTTTTACCACCTAATAGAAGTATAGCTATTGACTCTGAACTGTCTTAAAAAAATAGCTGCGAAGATGACATTTTCACAACAATCAGCAACAAAGTTAACCAAAAGTTAAATGCTAAGAAATTGGAGAAGGGACTAACTGAGGCCTTGTTCTTTTACACATAAAATTATATACACGCAATTCCGTATAACCACACACATTTTCAACCACGCATACATTTTTCAATACAATATTAACCACACATTTTACATGGAATTACGTGCATATCAACTTTATCACCAATCAAACATACCCTGAGTTGAAACAAGGAAGCAAGAACCATAACCAAGAAAAGCTGTTCCCAAGGGAAGTCAATTTTTTAAAACCTGCTTTATGTAAATACTCTTCCCAGAATAGTTAGGGCCGGTGATGATATTGATCCGTCCTGAAAGAGATTACAACCTTAATGTGACAATCAACAAGAATACATAATATCGCTAACAAGGATAAATTAAATGTACAGCTACTTTGATTAGAAGACATCTTGAATTCTAAATACCTTCATCTGAAATCTTTGTTTCATTGGGAATAAACATGTCTACTGTCATTTCCTGTAACACATGCCTGATACGAAAATACACATTTTTTATCACCTCCGATGAATGCAATTTGGTTGAAAAAGTAGTTTAAATCCTAGACTGCTCTAACCTCCCATTTCTTATATCAAGTACGCTTTCTGCAGTCAAAATAGGCCTCACATAATTGTTCTGATGAGCAACCAATGCTAACGACAAAAAGCTGGAGAATAATAGCAAATCAGAAATTATACTGAACATTGAAGGAACATAAAACTACCTTAGCAAGAAAATCAAGGAAGCATTGAGAGTAATGTTAGTCCTGCATGCATACCAATCAAGCTCAGCTGCAAAATTGACAGCTTTTACTATAGGTACCGAGTATTGAAGTATGCGCGTGGCAAGGTCTCTTGTAATGAATCTCTCCATGTCTTGAAAAACAAAAGGTAAAAGAGAGAAAAGAAAGCATCAATAGATGTGAATAATATTGAGACACCAAAGCAGGTATGCTATACAAAAGCACCAATGGAACGAACAAAATTTTGACCATTCAAGTTCTTAGAGTGGGTGGTTGGTCACACATGCTCATCAGTGAAGTAGCACACATGTAACAATTACACCCATATTTGTTCTTGAGAATCAACAAAGTTCTTAGCCATCAACATTCTTCTGTAAGCCTGGGATTATAAGAACTTCTCTTAGCATGCATACCAAGAATTTTATGATATATATCTCCTAAAACGTCATCCAGTTCTCGTGTCTTTGCAGTGCGGTAGAAAAACTTCTTAGAATCTCCTTGCTCGTCTGAAAACTATGCATTTCACAAGACATAAACATAATATATAATCAGATACTCATGATCGTGTGTATGATAAAAGATGGCACATGTAAGTCGATGACATACAGCAAATTCAAAATCTTGAAGTTCATTTATAATTTGTTTATCGAGTTTTTCTTCAAAAATGCACATTAAGTATCCTGCACATATAAACAAACACAAAATTAGTCAGAAAAGAGTGCAGTGCAGCTTACCTGGAAAAATTCTGTCAAAGATTATCTTTCAAGTTACTTCATGTTTGACAAAAAGAAATCATTTCCCAGATTTACAAGGTTCGAGTGTTTTAAGCTGTTAAGGGCAGGAAACTAGGAATTGTTGACAAAGCGACTTGTAGACTGTTGAAGAATCTACCACAGGGTTGTCAAATTAAGATTATATAGAAAAATGGAATAATATGCAAGCTCAAGCCCACAGAGTGACAAAGTTGACTGGGTGGAAAGTACAGCAATTAAGCTACTTTGAAGTCGAATTTCCACCATCATTTCCAAATATCAGATCTACAATTAAATGTTAAACCAACCTATCTGTTGTATGTAAACAATACAAGGAATGAATTTTTCTCTGGATAAGTAAGGAAGCCGTGCAAGTTCCAATGATGACACCTGTAACATGAAGTTGATCATCAGAATTTAACATCACTGGAAAATTTTGACAAACATGATTATCTGAAGAAATCAAATGCTAGCACCTCTTCCAACAGTTCAGGTAGTTCCTCGTATATTTGCCTCAGCTCATCCAACTTAATTGAAGAAAGAGCTTATCAGAACCTCAAAAACAAAGGATATCAGAATAACAATGAAAGCCTAAAACGCTACATAATCACTACCTCGCCACATAAACCGTCTTTCACTACTGTCTCATAATCCTTATCTTTGCTTCGATTGACATCAATAACCCCAATTACCTACAATGTGCAAAAGAACAGGCATATTAAATCTATGTATATATAAATTTACCTATGAGGCTATAGTACAAGTAAATTAGGTGAAACGTCATGGTCTAATTGATCCAGTAGGTGACAAACTTAAGGAAGGATCAGAAAATAGTCATATTTTATACAAAGTAATATAAAGTAGCAGTATGACAGCATCATGTGAGTTGAATTCAAAGTTATGAAAGAATAGAAAAGGAATCGCTCTACACGAGCTTAACAGATCTCATATATATATCCTAATGTCATAACCCTAACAATACACCATAAGCCGTCATATAATACTAGAAGAACAAAAAAAATCCTACACACTTAACCTAGCATGGGCCGGGGGAGATAGGCCCACGAGAAGCCCACGGCTTTCTTAACACTCCTCCTCAAGCTGGAGCATACAAATCAAACATGCCTAGCTTGAAACACAAGGTCAAAAAGCGCACAATAGGAGAGGCTTCTGAAGATATCACCCAACCGATCTTCAGACTTCACATATGGAGTAACAATCGCTTTGACATCATCAAATCACGAATAAGGTGACAAAGTCAACCTCGATATGCTTTGGTGCGCCGTGAAACACCTGGTTGCTTGTTATAAATATTGCCGCTTTATTATCACAATACATCGGCATAGGAGGTTATCATAATACCCATCTCGCACAAAGGAACGAACCCAAATCATCTCAGCTCAGTATGTGCCATAGCTCGATATTCAGCCTTCAGACTTGATCGAGAGCCACAACATTTTCGCTTCTTACTCCAAGTAACAAGATTACCACCAACTAAAGTACAATACCCAGACGTTGACCGACGATCGGTGGAGTCACACCCGCCAATCAAGATCTGAGAATCCACTAATATCGATATCTTTGTGAAGGCCGATAAAGAAGTCCTTTCAGAGAACCCTTCAAGTATCGTAAATCCGAATCACACGGCATTCCAATGAGAGAACGCGAGGACTGTGCATAAACTTACTAACAATACTAACAGATAAGTAATATCAGTGAGCGAGTCACCGTTAGATAGATGAGACGGCCAACAAGGCGTCGACATCTACCCGAATTAGGAAACACTCCTCTGTTCAAGATCCAATTTCATTGTAGGATCCATAGGAGTATTTATAGGCTTTGAACCAGAAGCCCGGTCTCGATGAAGTAGATCCAACACATACTTACGCCGAGAGAGATTAAGGCCATCACCTAAACGAGCAACCTCTATCCCCAAGGAAATAATAAGGAGACCTAAATCTTTTCGTGATGGAATCACGCTCTAAATATTTCTTCAAAGCGGAAATACCGGCAACATCACTTCCAGAATTATAATATCGCCCACATAGACAATGAGAATAATGGTACCGTAAGGGAATGCCAACAAACAACTAATGATCACATACCGAACGGCGAAGGCCAAATCGGAGAACCACGTAACTAAACCGATCAAACCACGCACGGGCGATCGTTTAACCCAGAATCGCCTTCTTCGCTTTACACACCATATGTTCTTGGCCTGGAACAACAAACCCAGGGGCTGCTCCATATAAACCTCTTCATGTAACACGCCATGCAAAAGACATTTTTAATATCCAATTGATATAGAGGCCACCTCTTACAAACAAGAACAGAGAGCAAGATTCGGACTGAATTAAGTTTGAGCAATCGAGAAAAGGTCTCCATATAATCCACTCCATAAGTTCAGTATACCCTTTGGCAACCAAACGAGCCTTCAAGCGTTCTACTGAGCTATCCGGTAAATACTTAACCGTGATATACCCATCGACATCCTACCGTTGTTTTTCCAAAGGGGAGCGGTCAAATCCAAGTCTTATTCTCATGAACAATAGATATTTCTCCTGGTCATGGTGACTTCAACCAGGGGAAGCTAGTGCTGAGTAAGAGAAGATGGGACCGAAAACAAGATATGGACAATGCAAATGTACGAAAAGCGGTGAGCAACACGATGAAATGAAACAAATCGAGATATAGGATGCCATTGCTTTGGACCTGGTTCTTCTAGCAATGGGTTCTACATCAACACTCTCGTAACGAGCTGTGAGCCTCTCAGAGAGGATGATGATCGTTCAAAGGCAATTCACCTGCAGTTGTCTTTTCTCAGCAACGATGATATTGAGCATAAATGGGCATATCACGCAAAGTAGTAAGCGGAACAAGACCCGACACTTCCTTCGACAAAGATCACAAGGGGACAACCGGGACAGAACGACCGGAGGAGATGGACTAAGAAGCTCCCCACGGACGACAAGATACTAACTCAATCAAATTGCTGCCCAGAAGAAGAGAAATAGGATGTAGACTCGAAGAATGTGACATCGCACTAACATAATACTCGATGGGTAACAGGATTATAACGGTAATTCTTTTTGGCAAGGGAATAGCCAACGAATACACACTTGGATGCATCGAGGGTCCAACTTGTCACCATGAGAACATGGACAAATGCGACACAACCAAACACTCTAGGTGGAACATGATAGGTCTTTGACCAGGTACAACAACCTAAAAGGCGATCGCTTAGCAAGGGAAGATGGCATACGATTAACAAGGTAATTAGTCAGAAGAAGAATGGTCACCAATATGGTTTAGGAACTCCCATAGCAAACATCATAGTACGATTTAGTAACATCTAGTAAATGACGAATTACGCTCAAGAACCCCATTTTGTTGCAGGTATATGGGCAAGTGGTTTGATGAATAATCCTCGATCTTCACAAAAGGATTTGACACGATTGGGTATATTCTAAGGCATTATCGCATCGAATATTTTAAGTTTAGTATGGAATTGGGTCTCAATTTCATTGTAGAAATTTGAAAGAATACGAGGTAACTCGGCGATCTTTTAACAAATACAAACACGTCATTCAGGAATAATCATCGACAAATACCACAAAGTAAAGAAAACCAGATAAACTTTTTATTTCTTGCAAGACCCCAAATGTCCGTATGGGACTACATCAAATGGACACAATGACCGTTTATCAATCCTATCGCGGAAACGCATTCACGGTGATGTTTTCCCAATTGACACGCTTCACACTCTAAAACAGACATAGGACTCAAATTAGGAATTAACCGACGTAATTTAACAAGAGATGGATGACCAAGACGACAATGCCTTTGAAGTGGCGACAGATGCACTTTCGGTGAGGCGCATTCCAGACTCCTCAACATCCAACACATATAATCCATCCCGCCATATCCCTAACCAATCATCATCTTCGCCTGGAGGTCCTGAAAAACACAACCAAAGAAGGTGAAAGTTATGGAACAGCTAGAGCTTTAGTAAGAGCACCAATGAAACAACGTTAAATGAAAGATTTGGTACATAGAGGCCATTTCAACTCTAAAGATTGAGTTGGATGGAGGGTTCCACTACCAAGAACTGACGCCGAAGAACCATCACCTAAACTCATACTAGACTTAGTAGGAACAAAGTTGAAAGAAGAGAGAATTACTACCATATGGGCACTAGCTCTCTAATCAATGATCCAAGATGAAGAAGGCATTGCCAAATTAGCGCATTCTACCGTAACTCACAACGGTAGCGTAAGTGGCATGCCGTAAGATGTAGACAATGAATTTAGACGACTTTAATCTGATCCAAAATAACCGGAGTCGTGTTATCAAAGGATGTGGTCGGCGCCACATCGATGCTCTCCAGAGATCGATCAACAACATGATTGGGCATGTCGCTTCCCATATTTATCCCAACAAAATGGTTCAGATGTCCTTCCAAACCACAATGTGTACATTTCCTTTCGCCAGATCGCCATTCTTTCCACCACGACCACGATTACCTCTACCACCACGTGAACTCCTACCATTAGAATTTCCACGAGCTCCACCCATAAGAACCTCGACCACCACCGATCCTCCTCGCCCACCAATACTAGAAGCGCATGAACGCAGATGACTCCTTTGAAGGATAACCAGATTCACCACTCTCTTGACGCCGCTTTTAAGACGAGAAAGCCCTGGTGGTCAGTTTCTGAATCGCTTTCACTAGCTAGAAGCTGATCTTTGTACACGCTTATATTCGGAATTGAACCCATGCAAAAGAAGCGCTACCGAAATTGTTCTCGAGCTTGTCGTTGTTGCTCGAGATCCACCGTGAGCGTTGATAAAGCGTAGTTCTTCCCACGCCCTTCATAGTGTAATACTCATCAATGGTTCTCACCTTGTTTGGTCTTAAACAAGTATTCATACAGATCATAAATACGTGAGATATTGTTCTCTTGAGAATACATTTCCTTCAGGGATGACCAAACATGTTTAGCTGTTGGTAAAAACTGCACATTAGTAAGAACTTTGGGTTCCATACTGTTCCATAACCATGTTAGAACCATCGAGTTAGAGGATTCCCACTCCTCATATTCTGGATCAGTACTACTTGAAGGATCATCCTTAAGAAATTTGATTTTCCTTTTTAGCACTAATAAAGTGCTCAACAAAGATAACTCCAAGGACAGTAATTATTCCCATTCGCATTTAATGTTGGTAATCGCTTGCCAAGGTCATCATTAACATAATAAAAAGGTGGCTTGTTGCCGACGCTAATGTTGATGCGGGTTTGACAGTCTCATCTCCCATTATTCACCGGATCAAGCCAAAGAACCGACAAAAACTGAATTTCAGCTTTTCACACCAAAACAACCAACACAATATATACTATAGCATACATCAGATGAGCGCGATCAGTTGCATGCGCATGAGTTCGATAGAAATATCGCACAAATTGGACAAGAACAAACGTGGATTTGATCGATGTAGACTTGATTTCAACAACTCACAACACATGCACCAAAGAACACTACGGGCCCACACCGACGAGACACAGGACAAACCCACAACTTCACCAACTTTAATACATTAGAGATGCAACACACTTGACACAAAGGGTTTAAAAACCCCCCAAGAACACTTCAATTATGGGAAAACAAAGGGAAGAAGAGAGGGGAACGAAAGGTGTTTGAAAGAGGAAAAGGAGAAGGATTTGGCCTCGATAGCAAGTTGAATTCAAAGTTATGAAAGAATAGAAAAGGAATCGCTCTACACGAGCTTAACAGATCTCATATATATATACTAATGTCATAACCCTAACAATACACCATAAGCCGTCATATAATACTAGAAGAACAAAAAAAACTCTACACACTTAACCTAGCATGGGCCTGGCACGAGAAGCCCACGGCTTTCTTAACAATGTGAAAGTTCTTCATTCTGCAAAAAGGAAATTCAAATTCAAATTCATGAAACTGATTAAATTTTACGTTGTGTTCATTTCATCTTCTTTTTCCCCTTTAAAATCCACTTCTACTACGGATTAACGGATACCAACTTGAGTTTCAACCATACATTGGCAACAACTATTTATTATTATTCCAACATGCTCCCACCACCATACGAACTAACAAACTTTTTAGTTACTTTTATGTGCACCTGAATACACATGATATTTAGAAAGAATTGCTCAGGAACAAATTCCCTCAGTCCCCATCGCTCTCACGTACGCCTCCCCAGACTAACAATTCCTAGTACCGTATCCATAACGAGAAAACCCCAAAATTTCATTGAGATCCCCTTTGTTGATTGCTATTCTCATGCAGGTTGGGATAAACTCCATTATGATGTGTACATGCATCCTTATCAACTAGTAAAAATTCCAAACTAGTAAAAATTCCAATCCTGGCACCCTCTACGATCCTCTTAAATCTCCTTCATCTGTACTGAACCTCTTCTCTTAATTCCAACCCCACATTATAGCATGTGGCCCTCCATCTTGATCACCACAAATTCAACTCCCAAACTCACCCACCCCTATTACATACACTGGCCACCCATCTCAATCACCATGTCCACATTTTCCAACCTTCATTAAGTTCATTAATTTCTCCAACCATTATACAGTCATTCAAGTGTAATCAATACAAACATTAACATATGTAGAATTTGGTAATAAAATGTAATGAATTGAGAAAAAGAAGTGGTGTATTGCTTGACGCTGGTTATGAGAGGGAAGAGAGCACGTGGAGATTGCAAAGTGGTAAACAAGGCAAGGTAATGACATGTTGATAGTGGTGATAAGAGTAGACTATTTTTACAAGATTTTACCGTTGCAACACTTTAGCTAATTTTACTTTGGCATATAGTCCTTACTAAGGAAACTAAAGATTTAAAATATGGGTGCATTATCCTTCTATGGTTAGAAAATATTTGGTTATAGGAGGTTTGTTTACCACGTACAAGTGGAGTAACAGAGACTTTTCTTGATCCTTTACACCTTCTAATATCAAATAAAGAAATGAAAATCGTTGTTAGAAATCTCCATTGCTTTTCCTCAGCATAATTTGCATAGATCAACATAAGAAATTGGAGGGATTGACAGTTGAATAACCATCTCTTATGCAGTCATTGCTTTTCTCTCTCATTAAAGACAAAAAGTATAGGTATGATGGAGAATGAGAGCTAAAAAATCTAAACAGAATAAGGCAAAATCAGTATTACTGTGGTGGAAGGCCATGTATACAGCTGTTAGTAAACAAAATAATGGAAAAACAAAAACCAGGGAGATCAACATATACCAGTTCATAGACATATGCCAGATCTGCCGAGAAGTAAAGAGCAGCCTGGGAAAAAATTTAGTGTAGCAATAGAAAATCAAATTATAGAGGATAAAAAATTAAACTTACGCAGTTGTAAATAAAATGATACGTAGCAAAAGTTAATACCTTCTCAAGTACATCCAAGTTCAAATATGCAAGTTGTTCTCGAAGAGTTATGGAAATGCCTACTTCAAATATCTTGTTGATATGCAACAGCGAACACATGCTCTGTGAAACAAAAATCTTGAAGTTACATATTTGAAAAGAAAAACTAATATTTTATCAGGTTATAACCAACACTAGTACGAATAATAATAATAATAATAATAAGAAGAAGAAGAAGAAGAAGAAGGAAGAAGCAGGAAGAAGAAGAAGAAGAATAAGAACAAGCACAAAATGGAAACAGAGGGGAATAAAAATAAAAATGAGCGCAAAGAGTGGATTTTACAGGCATCCTACCACACAGCTTCGGTGTATGTTTGACAAAGCTTTTCTTATTCATTTTAAGTTAGTCAAACATGATTTTTATCCATAAATTTCGTCTAGATCTACATTCTATAAGCACTTAAAAGCATGCTCATTGGACACTAGTAGCCCAAATATAAGTTGTCAACCTTGGTTCTTATCAAAACAAAATAAGCTTCTAGATATTCACATCTAGTTTATATTGAAACGGTGAACATCGCAGTACTTAATTTTACTCTTTATGTTAATTTCTAGAAGGTTAAGACATGCTGCCTGGAAGATGAACTAGGTTGAGACCAGTTCATCAGATGTTAATCATTGTCATTGTTTGTAAACAATTTGAACACAGAACACATGTACTCTGATTTTTAGACTGTTTATCCATTTCATGCTGATCATTAACTCTTACACATCAGAACATATATCCATGAACTGCTTCCCTGTGAAAGGACACAAAATGTTCAAGATAGATTGCTCAACGAAAGGAAAGGAAAGAAAACGAGGACAAATAGTGCTCCAGATAAAGGCAGTACATGCAAAATAATGACTTCTCTGATAAACCTGGAAGATATAGTAAAGGAAAATGCATACCTTGAGAAAAGCTGCCCAGTCTCCACTCTTACACACAGAAGTCGGGGAATTAATTTTCTATAAAATTAAAAGATAACTGAATCAGAATCCCTGGAATAGAAAAACACAAAAAGGGAAAATATGGAAGTAGAAATGTGATATAGAAAAACACAAAAAGGGAAAATATGGAAGTAGAAATGTGATATTTACGGTCAGTTACTTATTGTCATAAACTTATGAGAAAACTAGATAACCTTGTGAATAAAAATTTAGATTATGTTTGGTAGATATTTTTTAATGTGTGGCAGAAAAGTAAAGAAAAGTAGTACAAAAAATATAATAAAAAATTGTCAAATCAGTCAAATGAATGGTTGAAAATGATAACTCAAAAAATGACATTCATTCTAAGTCATTGCGAGCAAGCTCTTGAAAAGGAATGGATATGATCAGAATGCTGGTTTCATGCCATCAACTTGCGGTCAATTTGGCAACATACATGAAGAGTTCGACAGTCAAAATAGTGGGGCGATTAAAGAATTGAATTTATTAGAAAAATGGGCTGCAAAACAAAATATTATCTTTTAAATGAAGAAAATCTGTAATCAAATATTGATGGATATCTAAATGATTAGCTGCAATACATTTTGAATAGCCATTTGGATAACTCTATTTATAATCAAACATTAAATTCATTAGGAGGCAGAAAAGATACCACTTTTGTACCTTAAGTATGTGGGGAATATCTTTCACAGACTTCAATGTTTCACGTAAAGAAGCCAACAATTCTTCAGCAGAAAGAAAGAATGATATCTTGATCCATCAAGGAAATGCTTCTTTTGACAGAAAATTCATGCTCAAAGAGACATTTGCTTTCCTTGATGATTTATGAAATCGTCTCCATAAAAATGTTCTAGACAACAAGATATAACCTCAGTGCACTCAGCCTCAGAAGCCAGGGCCTAATCTCATTCAGATCAACTCTCAATTTCTACCTTCACCAGTTGCTGATGGTCATTAGCTTTTAGCTAGGCCCCAAATGGCAACAGTGACTAGGTGCATTGAGGCGAAGGATACAGTATTAAGGCGACTGTTCAACTTATCAAGGTCTAGTATTGGCCTCAGGAACCAGTTCCTAGTTGAAATTAATTATTAGCTCAAGGTCTACCATGCAAAAATGATGTACGGTCCTGCAAGCATACAATATCTGAATTCAGACTGACCTCAGAAGGCGTCTCCCCATTGGTGTAACACACTGAAAAAGGAGAGAATATCAATCTCAACAGTTTATTTCTGGTTGCAGTATTCTTAACAATTAATATCATAGAAAGTCTACAAATCAGAAGCCCCTACAGACCTTATTCATCATTCCATATACCGAGAACCTTCAAAAGGAAAGGATCAGTATGCATCACTTTTAAACCAATAATTAACATCATGTCAGTGCATTTACCCTTCCTTGGCTCTACCAATGCCCATATGACTTGGATGTTTATCAATTTGGAATATTTGCAATGCTTCATGGGCAGCCGAGTCAACTTTGAGAAAATTGTTCCTTGGCTATTTGTTAAGGCATACATCTAAATATGATGAATCTACCTTTCCAGGATGTAAGTAAACAGATATGGCAGAAATGCAATACCCGAGTAGAGAATCATTCAGAGAAACAGAGAAGATACAGTGAAATTTCAGTGAGTGAGTCAATCGTGATTGAAGCAGCCCGAATTCATGCTGTTCATATGTGTCAACTATCTTCTCATTCTCTAAAATGGCCAGAAGTCCGCCACTTGCACGCACTTCAACATCACTTTGGATATCCATCATCGAACTAAGCTACAGTGCATGAAAAGAAGAATTAAATGTCTGTGAATCTTAACAGGGAGGCACGGTCCAATACTTTCACAATATTTAGAGAAACAGAAATGCATATTCACTGTGTTAAACAGAAGGGGATGCAACTTACAAAAGAGATCCTCTCTTTGATAGTTAAACCGTCGTCCATTCCTGTCACTCGGAGATACGTTAATCTGCTACAAAATACAAAAGCAAAACAGAAACTATTACTATAAGGGAATTTGAGAGGAAGATGATTATCGATCAATAGTTTCTCATATTAACTCCCGATTTGTCAAGAATACTTAAAATAAAAATACAAAATACAAAATGTAGAATTTTATACCCTGCACTTGTCCATTTATCAAGCACTAAAATGTGAATTCACTACATCACTCATACTGAAATTCGTAAAAGCTTTTTGAGAAGAGTAATGATATCCTCCATATTTTACATGAATGATATGATCAGCATCAAAATCAAACCCTGTACAGGAAACTCCATCAGTCCCCTCATATTCATAAGGGGATTAATCAGATAACTTGCAACTGACTTCTTTAAAACCATCTTTTAACTACAAATATTAGTTTCTCAAAAATGGTAATGGGCAAGTTAAATATTTTATTGTTCATATAAACGTGGATTAAGCTATGAAATGTGCTACAGATATTAGAACGCCTTTGTGGGAAATTGTAGCAGATAGCAATTGCTAGCGAGAGGTGATAAAAGCCTTCCCAACTTGATGATAACTAGAAACCACATTGAAAGTTCAAAGGATATACAACAGCTGCAAAAATGCCAATTGCTTCACCTGTGCCATGCTTGCTCATAGCTAAATAGTGAACTTTTCACAAGCTTTACAGTCGGAGCTTCACTAGTCCCATCTGCATCAATTTTAACGAGTGAAAAATGACTCCACTGTGGGAAGTTGAAAGAGACGTTGAGTAAGCAGCTTACCACTTCTTTGTAAAGCAGTCAAGAAGGATTCTTCGCTCTTAGTGCTGGTATAGATTGTGCTGGGCTTGGCTTGATATTTTACTAACTCAAGTAAGTGGAAGAGAGTTTGATAAGATGGATGAAACCAGAAGGCAGACATGCTGCTAGGAAATTTTATTTTCAATAAATTTTGGGTAACATCTAAAGAGCTGATTGTTACGTTAAGAAATAAAGCCTACAATACAGTGCAACATTGAGAAATCCTCAAAGTAAATGAAATGAAGACACAAAATCAACTAATCAAGTATATTATGTCAACTCGGCACAGGTTTTTTTTTTTTTCCGACAAATTCAACTCAGCACAGGTTAAACAATAAAAAATCTGCTAGAATCATACACAATCAATCTTAGTGGGGCAAATAGTTCATACTTCATACCCATATCAATCAGCTGAAAATCTTCACTGCCATCTTCCCAAAATTCCAGCACGTTGAGTTGACAAACACTGGAATCAAAATATGAGACACCAACCCTGGAAAATGATTTCGTTCATTATGAGTTTTCTTTTCTCCTTTATTAAGCAAAATTACATTATCATGAAATTTCTTAGTTCGACCTCGTCACATAATGCCCACACTAGTATTTGCATCTAAGGTAATTATGACCAAAATAATATGTTAAGAAGAGCTCACCTGCGACCATGCATGATACATGCCATATAGACCTGTCGAATCCAGCAATAGGAAAGAAAGTTTTATGCATAACCTTGTACGAATAGAGGCATGACTGAAAAACTTTTTGTTGTGGAATACAATACGAGGCAAAAAAAATTAGAGATACGTCTGAACGCAGGTTTTGTAGAGCTTGTTAGCGGATGAGAATCCTTGGACCCAAGCACAATAATTTTGAACATCATAACAAATGGCATTACATGTTTAATTTACGAATAATACTCTGAAATTTTCCCTTGTTTTAGTTTTTCTGAATACTTTTAACTATGTGTTTTTCTAATCATTATCAATTGAAAACTCGATATCAAAGTTTTTCCTATTAACCTATCAATCAAGCCCAAGAGTGTCTCTGACTGTATTGCAAATAAAATAATAACTGATGTTTTATACAATTGAAGGGCTTCCAATCCGTGTAATAACTGCGAGCTTTTGCCATGAAAAATACCACAGGTAAAACTTAATCTAACTAATTCAGAAATCAATCAAATTACTATTTGTGGGTTTGAATTATATTTTTCCTATAATCCTATCGATCATTACTTTCTCGAAAACCAAATCAGATCAAAATTATCAAGCACATATACAAGGGAGAAATATACATAGTAAATCTATTAATATTATTTGGACTGAAATGGCGCTAATCAACCACAGTTCAAACTTAGTACGTGCTTCAATAAAACAAAAGTTCGAGACTAAGTACGGCTGAAATGACAACAGATCTCACTGGAAAACCTGAGATACGGCGTCAGTTTCGTCAATTTCTTCCATAACTTTGTAACCTCAAATTTCCACGGGTACGCAGAGATGCGGGGAAAGGATGGGAACAGGCAAGAGGGAGGAAGAGGAGTGAACAAATTTCAAAATCCAATGGCTTTTAACCGAAAACAAAGAAGGCGGTAAACGGAACACAAGTCGCGCTTCCGCTATCATTTGCGATTTTAGCTCAAATTTTTTTGGGGATAGAAACGAATTCTTTTTACGGGATTTTTTTGTTATAAAAGATGTAAATAATAGTAGAATTTAGAAGAATTATGCTTAATTCACACGAATTTAATTTCATTAATAACTGCCTCTATTTATATGAAACTGAATTCAAGACAATAAGAATTACATAATTTATCAGTGACATAATAATTCACATCATTAAAATATATATAAATTATTTCCTCGATTCCTGTGTTTTTATATTCATAACACTTGAATGACTATTTGTTTGTCTTCTAAACTTGTTTGGAGAAAAACCCAATGAAACTTCCAAACCTGATTGTAGGAAAGTTTAGAATGGTCATTATATATCGCTTCGAAATATTTCTCCCCCGATGTCGATCACCAATATAGAGTACGTCTACGCTCGTTAAAACCTTGTCAAGAAAACCCAAGGGAAAAACTTGATCGAAGGAAAAAGAGTACTATCTATCCGATTTCATATCTTGAGGACCGATATCCTTACTTCTGAAAGGATTTCAATATTATCATTGTTTGGATCTAAAGCATTGTCTCTATTATAACTCGATCCAATATATACACTGTGTTGATTTCTCTTGTCGTCCTCAATATACCATGAATATGCCTCGTTAAAACCTTATTAGGAAAAACCCAGTGGGAAAAATCCTAATGAAAGAAAAAAGAGTACATTATTCATGTGAATACGCCTTTAATGTTGCCTCATTAAAAACTCTTGCTAGGAAAACCCAATGGGATAAAACCTCACCAAGGAAAAAGAGTGCAACGCGTATTTTATACAAGTATGTCAAGCATTTCAAAATCTTTCATAGATTTGTATGAGTATCATATACATTTGGTTCATACTCTTCATTCATCTCCACGTGAATGAAATTTTAGATGTTATACAATATCATGTTATATTCAAGGCATATATGCAATCAACAATCGATCTCATTTTCTCACTATATCGAGATAAATACCTAAATCTCTTCCTCGGAGATTTCATAGTAGATTGAGATTCATTAAAAACCTTATTTGAGAAAAACCTGCTTTTGGGACAAAAACATCAATCAAGGAAAAGAGTAGATAAAGATATGAATTTCTCAACAATATCAATGTAGATATTTTGAGCCGTTGCATGCACTGATACAATAATACATTTGAAACCTCTTCAAGAGTTTCATTCTCATTTCTCATTAAACCCGTGCATGAACACTTTAATCATAAGGGCATATATTTCAGCATCGGCATTTTCGATGGATTTTAATATCCTCACTATTATTGATAGTATGTAGCGCTATCTTTTCATAGTGTGTCGACACTTTCAATTTTATTTCTTTCCCATATCGACATAACTTATCGAGATATCTCATTTATCAATCCTCTTGTAGGATTACACAATATAGTTATGTCTATATACTCTTCAAGAGTATATGCCTCCGTTATTAAGACCATCTTTAATAATTTGCTTCGATATATATGATTGGGGAAATCTTCATAATATCAACGCTTCTGGCGTGCTAATCGATCAAAACATCTTAATCGATATATGTGATTGTTCATAGCATCTTTTATACATCTTTGAACTTCAAGTTCATATTTTAATTGTGAGGATATAGTATGATGCATTTCACATATCATTTTCACTCTTTAATACTCCCCTCATGCTAAGAAAATTTAGAACACTAAAACTCATATATGTTCTCATCATTTAGCCTTAATATGAGAATTTATATAGTTTGCATTCTATTCTCGATATTGGCAATTTATTGGAGGACTTTAAATATTTTGCCACATAATATCCCACTTGTATGCGCATACTCAATCCTTCAGGGATTTATTCAAGTATTGGGATATACATTTACTAGCTTTATCATTAAATCTGAAATCATGCTCATAGTGAGCAAATATTTCAGAAATTTCAAATTACGAATCATATACACATGTGACTATCTAGTGGATCCATATCATAATATCTAGTAGTCCACATGGAGGATGAGTGGGCCCATATTTCTCATCCTTTATTCCGTATATATTTGGAATTTATTTCAATATTGGCTAGTAATGATTTCATCATTTATCGAGAACAATCATGGAAGAATTCTTTTAATTCTTCACTTGAAATATTGATTTCAATAATTATTTAAACCGATGGTCAGGTTCGCAAAACGAATATTATTGAACTTTTAGTTCAAGAAATTCTTATATCGATTTCACTAGTATCGTATAGTGCTCAACATGATTTATTACTTTCATCATATGTATAGCTCACCGACATATTCCATCATGTTTCGTAGCATTATTACACATCACTGCTCGCGTGGAATCTTAGCACATACGCCGCATGTTTCGATATCGTACAACGCTGAGCCTTACCTCATACGCCGTTTATAAATTATCCGGCACTTACAGTATTCACCATAATAATGGTCCATATATAATAATGGATAATTTGCTCTCAAATCTTCGAAAATACTATCCATCACTACCGATCAAAATCCTAAAAAGGATTTATCGAAGTAGGCTTGAAAGGTTGAGGATGCTAATGAATAAGGGCATCCCAGGAGATGTTCGATGTTTAATTGAAGCAAAGGTTCGATTATCTGGTGAGGTTTCGATTCCTTCTAAATACATGCCTGGTATGGGTAAAAGTAGTTTTTCAAAGAAACGGAGAGCAAAAAGATTAGGAGGGTGCTACAAATGTGCTCGGTGGACATGTGACACTCGATGTAAATCTGTGGGGTACGTGTCTAGTAACCGAGAAGATAAGATAGCATTCATTAAGGATGGATTGAGTAAGGAGCCTTTGGATGATATTCAACAAGCTCTTGAGACACATCCTAGTGGACACGTACAAGGTGAGCTGATGGCCTTATGGGCCAAATTCAAAGATGAACAATCACGTTATAGTCTTGAAAAACTTACTTTAGAAGATCCTGTTTGTAAATTTAGTAGAAAAATTTAGTATAATAATTTTCTCATATTAATGTAAGGAAGTTCGGTGTAATAACGAAGATCAATGTTTTTCTTGTAATTATAAATATTGTTTTTCAATTTTAAGATATATATATGTATATATATATTATCTTTCAATCATCGATAGGTATATGTCATTTCACTAAAATATTTCTGCTTTTTTCTCTTTCATATTTGTCAAAAAGTAAATAGTACAATCAATTATTGGTTTGAAAATTTTTCTTTAAATAGAGGGATGCATATATCTCTCATATTCATACATTAAAAGTATAGTGCAAAAAGAGAGATAGGAGTATAGATGGATATGGAGATTTTAGAATCATCTCATACAAGTCAGCCTTTACCTCGCCAGATTAAAACCGTATGTATTCTTGGTGGATCTAAATTGGTAGGCCATATCCAATATGTGGATATGGCAAACCGACTCATAAAAGAGTTAGGGAGACAAGAAATCAATATACTATATGGAGGAACCAACAACAAACTTTTAGCTAGACTTATAATGGCCGTGATCATCATGGGGAATAAGAGTTTCGAGTGTAATACCTTTCCATTTAGTTGGATCTAATACTGACTGGAGCCGCTTCTACCATGGGTCCAGCGGGGTTGGTGCTACAAGCGCAATCCATCCACAACCGCATGATGTATATGATGAATAATAGTGATGCTTTCATTGTCCTTCCGGCGCTACAACACACCTGGAGGAAATATTCAATATAGCCTCGCTTACACAAGTGGAACTTTCATGTCAAACCAATAGGTTTGTTGAATATTAACAATTTCTTTGATGGCTTACTAGCGTTCATAGATCAGAGTGTAGATAATAAGTTTATCTCTCATTTAGCGAGAAAAATACTTATTTCTGCTAGTACTGTTGATGAACTACTCATCAAATTTCATGCATATGTTCAAGAATCAGGAAGCTCAGATCCGCTTCATGCACCACCTGTCAAGCTTAAAAGAAATTTGGATCCTTTAAATATCTCATTATGAACCCTCGATGTTGAGGGTGGCACTACTTGAGTATTTATACTCTCGAAACGCACCCTTCATTTATGGGTTCAATATGTATTTTCTTTTCGCATTTTTTATATTTTCGAGTGTCTATTGCCATCTTTGATATTCTCAATATGTTCCACTTCGACTGTTTTGTACTTCTTCTGGAGTAATAATAATAATATCATATTGGCTTTATTCAAATACAGAAATCTAGTGATTATGCTTCTTCAAGAGCATTTTATTCTCATATTAATACAATCTCATATCATCGATGAGATTACTTCATATAATCTTTCCATGCGATATATTTTCTTTGATTTATCAACATGGGATCTATTGAGCATGTTACTTTCATCTATTTATCCAATGGTAACTTCAGGTACCACTTACTCAATTTTCCCCATCAATATTCAATAGACGTGGAAAGTGAACATTCCTTTATTAAATGCTTCTTTAAGAGCATTTCTCATCATATCACAATATACTAATCTCATAATGAGATTTTTCACCACGATATATTTTCTTTCTCTTTTATCGCAATGGGATTCTTTGAGCAATTTCATTTCATCAATACATACAATGTAAATTCTCGCATCACTTGCTCAAATCCTTCTTTAATATCAATAGAATATTCATATTGAACATATATAAATCGCTTATCCAATTATGGGGTTTAATCCAACCACATTTGTAATAAGTATTCTAAACGTGTGGTATAACCCATCACATTGAAAATATGCATACCAATCGTGTGATATAACTCACCACATTGGAAATATATAATTTAAAGTGCGTAAATTTAAATTGCAGAATTAAATTTCTCCAATAGGTGGTCGAACCTACCTTATGGGAATTATTGCAATAAATATAAATTTACTGAATTTAAATTGCAGAATTAAAATGCATAATGATTAACTACTTCTTCAGAGTAGGATCTCGCTTTAGTAGAAGGTATCACCCATCACTTAGCATATAAATTGCATAAATATATAAAACCTTCTCGCTCAAGTGATGGTTGAACCCATCATCGTGTAGGAGGTATTGCAAGATTGCAAGAAATAAAGTACGAGAATTAAATATTGAATCGCTTCTACGGGAGCATTTGTTCTTCTAGAACAAATTCTCATTACTTACAAGAGCTCACTTATCCTTTTTAGAATAAGTATATTATGTATTTAAACTCTTCTGAGTTAAAATAATATTCCGATCTTTTAACTCAAATGGACTTCAGTCGTAATTAATGGATTTAGAATTTCTTGAATATTCTATCCATTTTTGTTTATTGTCGTCAACGTAAACGACGAGGTCGAACGATCGTCACGCCAATCACGCTACTTGTGGCGTCTGGCGTGCGCGCTACACATATTTCTTTATAAAATATTAATACATACTCACCGCCGCTAATCACATTCTTGCCGGCGTGCAAGTGCGTGGCATTACACATATTTCTTTATAAAATTTTAATAGTATAAGGATTAATACGTAAATATTCACAAGTCCAAGGACCCTTTTGTAACTTTTTCAAAAGTTGGGGTCTTGATTTGTAAATTTTGAAAGTTTACCTTATCAATATTGGTGTCAAATCGAGATCTCGTTAAATCGAGTATAATGGAGTCGAGAAAATTTGATTTTGATAATGTATGCTCGTTATATCTCGAGAAAACGAATGTTATAGTTTAATATATTATTATATTATAAAATAATAATATATATACCTTTCCGTCCTTTTTCGATTTTCCTTCTGAATTCGCTTTCGCATATGTCTGGATTAGGAATTAAAGACGTGAAGTAACACGGCAGTGATTTGTGAAGATTTTCTGGTTTCAATTACAATTGAAGAGAAGATCGTGTAGAGAAGTTTATTAAAAACAATTCGTTATTTGAGAAATGTTTAATCCGGTTTACGTCTGAGAGGATCATCGTTAGATCTGTAGAAAGATACTCCTTCTTATTACTCAAGGCTAGAGACTTGATAACGCGTTATAAAAGATAGAAATAATAGAGAGAATTTGAGAGAATGAATTATAAGAATTCACGGAATGAATTTCATTAATAATCGCTCTATTTATAGGAAACTTGAATTAAGACAATAAGTAATTACATAATTTCATCAGGGACATAATAGTCATTCACATCATTAAAATATATATAAATTATTTCCTCGATTCCCTCGGGTGCTTTTTATATTCATAACATTTTTAACCGTTTTCTTTTCTCTAAATAAAACTAAAATTTTCTGTGTTAAATAGTGGTAAACACTGCCACTTTTTTCCGATAGAAATCAAAAGGAAAGAGAAAAACAATTGGATAAGACAATCGCAGTAACTAAAATTTCTATGTTAAATCCCTTTTTGTGCATTGGAGAGAAAACCTTATGTCTGTGATTATGAAATATATATGCGCGTAACCGGATAGTAATGATAATAAAGAGATTTTTTTATAGAATTTGATATTTGATTTTGTTAGGACTTGCGGATAAAGTCCGATTTACAATGAGTTTCTAATGGTTTGAGTTATACTCATTTTTAATGAGCTATCTTTTTTGTCACGAAAGCCTAATCGCAAACAGATGCATTTTTTAAGTAGTTGTGCCCATATGTACATAGAGCAAGACTCGGACTTATTTCAATGGAACTATCGTAACATGATACTTTTTGTTTCGGGTTTCTCTTTTTTCTTTCTTTCTTCTTTTATTTTTTAATAGAATTTGCCAGAGACAAGTACAATGATAATGTGCCCTTGTTAACCAATCAATTCTTTTTTAGAGTCAAATTTGATTAAATCAATTATATTTTATCACATATGACCCACATATATTATATAAATTTTCATTACTCATTTTAAAAAATAAATTCTATTTTAAATTCGAACTTGTTTGCTAACATGTCTAAATTAACGGGGTACATTATAAATTCGTTGGCTTTGCCTCCTTTTCAGTCGATCGACGAGCTCCCTTGCTAATCTTGAGAGATATTTTCATCACTGGGACTACTTTTCTTCTCGTTTGCCTCGTCCATTTGAAGGTCCTTGTAGACAATCTTGGGCACGACAAAATTGGCAACCCAGTATGCAAATAGAAGTAGAGTACTGTCATGGAGGTAAAATTAATCAACACGATCGTCGTAATTAAGATAGGATTATTCTAATTAACATAATAATTCATTTAGATTCCTTATAAATCATTGTCCCTAAACGTTATTTTTAGTAACAAAATTTTCAATTTTCTACAAAATTTCTCTTCTTTTGACCTACACATTCATAACTCATTTTTGTCCCCAAAAGAATGAAAAGAAAAGAAAAAGAACCGAATACCCAATCACCCAAACACGAAAGTATTTCTAGTACTCTAGGTGCATCCAATTGAATGCTTCTAGCCAATGGCTCACTGACAAGTAGACATTGGGGGCCCATTTAATTGATTAATTTGAACCCTCATATTCTATTTATCTTATTTCTCATTGGCCATGAATACTGAGTGTTCCATACTTTTGCAGTATTAGAAATTTGTCCCCCAGTCACACTTTAGTGGACCTTCGAGAATTTGAATTTTATATGTGATAAAAAGTAGCTAAAATTTGTGGGTAAACCATGTGACAAATCATATACCCACAATCGGATAGGAGAGTTTAATTATGGTTGAAACTGATTTTATGTTCTTTAAAAATATATATCTTCTTTTTTGAAGTAAAAACTAACAATGAGCATATTAGAAAACGAAGAACTCGAATAAATAAACTAGAATATGATTTTAACAGATAAACAAATCTAGATGAATACAACAAGTTCACGACAAACCTTGTTGGAATTAGAAGTCCCAAGTCTGGGGAGTGAGAGGTCGATAACGAAGCTATAGAAAGCGAAGAAGGCAGAGCCCTGGTCTTAACAGAGACTCGACTCCAATCTTGCTGAAGCCATGCAGATTTCTCAATAGAAACCCAACAGAATTTGGCTGTGTTACATTGCTTCATATATCTGCACTCAGATAGTGTTGGTGATAGAGGTGTGTGACAACTGATGCACTTCATTTTGCTATCAGATTGAATTTTATTAGTTTTCTGTTATGAAAACTGTGCATGGTACAAAAATCTGTGTGTAACGATGTGGCAACAATGGATAATGTTTCGGAAGAGATGGTTGTCTTTTAGACCTCCAGTGATTGGGTCAGGCATGGATAAGGGGAAGTGGACCTCTAATTATGCCATGTCCCACCTGGCTACTCTAACCCGGCCCAGCATTGTTTGGATCCTTGACCTACATTGAGGTTGGAGAAAGTAAGTGCCCATTTAATGGGTTCGACATGAACCGCCTCTTCACTTGGCCCAATTAGTTGGTTCGTTGATTTGAGCGGGAAAGATGTATAGCGAGGGATTGGACATTTGGTCTACCTATGTGCTAATTAAACATTTCCACAATTAATTAAAGTTTTGTTCTTTTCACGAGTTCGTATATTTCCGTATAATTTACACACATTTTTCAATACAATACTAACCACATATTTTATACGAAAATGTGTAAACCCTTCAAAAAAACAAGACCTAAATAAATTAGCTGAAATATTTATTCTGAGTAAGATGTTAAAATTAATAATTTGTTGTCTGGGTTGGCCTAGTGGAAAATGCACTACATTATTGGGTGACTCACCCCGAGTTTAATTGTTTAAGACACCTCTCTTCTACAATTCCTACATTGTATTAAAAAAATTAATAACTTTTTTGATTAGTAAAAATCAAATTTGATTGCTCTAACTATTTTTAAAATCAGTTTTCTACTTTTCTTTAAGTTCATTTTTAATTAATCACATTTTTTTCCAAAAGTAACTTTTTCCCCTAACATACATTAACTATAGCCTTCACTCTCAATGATGATGTCTAAGGAATTTGGTTTAGTGGTAAAGTCTTGTTTACCTCTTTGTCCCGGGTTCAAAACACCTTACCGCACCCCTATAACCCCCAATTTGTACTCAAAACTTTCTCGATAATAATATTTTTAATCTATACCTTGTAATTGTATATACATTCTTAATTTTCATTTTTTAGTAACACTATGCCCCCGTTCTTCTACAACTTTTAACAAAGTTTTACACATTTTAACACATTCACATCAAAAGTCAAACCAATTACATCCACATATTTTCTGGGACCCACTATACTACATAAATCTCCATCATTTAATCTCACTCATTCTCTCTCCTATTTCACATCAAAACTCATAAATACTCATAAATACACATACACTAACAAGGTGTATATGAACATATCATGAGGCCTTGCTTCGAATTTATTGTTGATGCTTATACTTATAAGTTATAATCTATATATAAATAAAATGAGATCAGTTTCCCACTCATTCTATCAATTTTCTGAATTAAATAATTATTATTTTAGTCTTAATTCATTTTTAGTTGTCAAATCTTAATTATTAACTAATTAATAAATCTGATAACTAATTCTCAATCCATATCGTCCGAATCCCCAAATCTGCCCGTATCAATCCCAAATCAGCATGTATTAATCTACACGCAATCTATCTCATATGTATCCTTTCTCTCTCTCATTCTCTTTTAATGATCTCTTTTCCTTCTTCATTTTTCTACAGCTCAAATTGTGATGGTCAAAGAACTAAAAGGTAAGAACATATACCTTTCACTACGAGGATTTTGTGTAATTATATACATTATAATCATCCATAATTTAATTTGTTAGTTGCTAATTGCAACACCAATCTAACTGCTATGTCGGGCGCTCGACCTTCTGGGGAAACTCGATTCCAGCAGCATCTCATTTTGTCCTAAATACAAGCATTTGAAGAGCCTACTGTTCAATCTCCTCTCGAAATTTCCTTCACAATATCAAGGTAAATGTTATTTCATTCATTGCTTAATTCAGTTGTATTAGTTGCTTAATTTTTTTTACTTCTGCTATGAGCGTTAATATGATGGAGTTCTATGAAATATGAAGGGAAATTCTATAAAAAATTTTATAGAATCTTTTGCATTTTTTTCGAACACGGGTTTTAAATAGTATCTTGGGCATGCGTCTTCTCGTGCAATCCGGTGAAAACACTAGTAACCCAATAAAACAGGCGGAGACGGTTAGCATCATCGATCAATTAAAGTTAAAAAAAAAAAAAAACATTCAAAGTTCTCGTACAAAATTTATGGTGATATCTATATGTGGTTTTGTGGGAGTCCCACACGACTTGACTTTCCCTACCATGAGGGATTTTCTGGTGCGGGAGGTCAAGTTTTCAAAAACTTCGGCCTCCCTCAATCGTAGTCAGTGTCCCCCACTCCCCCGCATTCAGGGGGGCTCGTGTGATAGGCTGAATTTTTTATGGTGCGGCCTGGCCGCACCATAAAATTTTCGTCCCTACCATATCGTGTACACATGTAAGTTTATGAAAGATTACCACAAGTGATTTGTAAATAGATTTTTTCTATTTTATTTGAAAATGCATGATTTAAAAATAGCGTAAATTATGAAAGAATTACTTTGACGAAATTGGTTGAGAAGAAAAATAAAATTTTTTAAAGAATATAAGTGAAATAATACAAGCGAAAATCATTAATCTTTTCAAGAAAGTGTATGCGTAGCTAAAAATAATATTTGTTGATTTCTATTTAAAGTTTTGTGCCAAACGGGCTCGATAGCTCTTACCATATTACTAGTACACATTTGACTTTGGGGAACGCCCATTAGGTGATGTTTTTAATAAAAATGCCATCCATATAACTTTTTGTTAAGCAAAGGGTGGTGGTTACCACCGAAATCCACCACCCAAAACGTATACAAAAATAAAAATAATAATTAGAGTTAGAAAGGGTGGCGATTGTAGGGAACAACCGCCACCCTTTCCCTTCCAACTGCTACCCTTTCTTTGTTTAATTTTTTTTTTTTAACAAAGAAAGGGTGGTGGTTTCTGGGGAACAACTGCCACCATTTCTTTGTTTAATTTTTCTTTTTTAAACATTTAGGGTGGCGGTTCCTTGAGAACAACCGCCACCCTTTCTTTGTGTTGGCCTAAATGATTTATAGCAGCTAACTCGAAACCAACAATCATTTTTCTCCTTCCTTAGCCACAAACGGTGAAATTCTTCATATTTCTTCACTTAATATCGATTTTTGCTGTAAATTCTTCATAAGTTGAGGTAACAATTGAAGTAAGGTACCATTCCTCTATCTATTTGTCTCTAATTCGTGTATTTTTTAGGTTAGAATTTAACATCCCCAAATTTTAGGCATTGTAGAAATTAAATTTCTTGCAATTTCTTGGATTGTTGAAGCCGCAATTGGAACAAGCTCGTCTTCCTCTATCAATTGTTTGTAAGAATTTTTTTTTACTTATTGTTTGTAGGAATTTTTTAAGTTGTATAGATCTATATTTTTTAACTAAGTTTTTATCTTGAATTTGTATAGATGTGCAAGTTTTGTAATCTTCATTTTTTATGTCTTGAAGTTTATCTCTCTTTTATTAAACTTTTGTGTACATCTCAAGTTTATCTTCTTGCAATATGAATTTTGTGAAATTTAGATATGCATTTTTTGAACTTTAGATCTATAATTTTTTGAACTTCAGATCTGTAAATTTTTATTTTTATTTTTTTGTTTTTAAATTGGTTTTGGGTGGCGATTCTTAGCATTAGAACTGCCACCCGATGTGTTTTTTTAAGGGGTTTGGGTGGCATTTTTGGGACCGCCACCTTTTCTGGCGACATTGGATGTCGCTATTTTAGGTGGCAGTCCAAGAACCGCCATCCTTTCACCTATACAACCGCCAACCTTTCCCAATTTTGTACTAGTGTGTATACAAAACCTTTCCAAAACCATCGAGCGGTTTATAACTAAAGAACGCTCAGGCCATTTTGATAGCCCGTTCGACCCCTATTTTGAAATCCGAGACTAGATTTAGAATCAACACAATGGGGAGAAGTTCTAAGAATTTTTCGAATTTTTTTCGGCGACACCGTGGCCGCTAATCAAAGTTTTTGTAACATTTTAGCCCAAAAATATTGTAAAAACTTTGACCGGTGGCCATAGCGAAGAAAAACTTTTGGGTAAACAATATCCTAGCTCATTAATATTTTTATAACGATTGATTTGACCTTCCAATTATATTTTGACTGATCGACTCATAACTAATATTATGATTGGTAGTATTGCATTTGAACTCATGTACAGTTGATATTATTATAAACAACAATGGGATCTCTTGATTAGTCCCATCATAAATATTGATCGTGATTTATCCTCAATTGAATGCATAAATTACAATTATTATTGCAATTGTATAGACACTAATTTCTTATTTTCTTAATTTATCGAAAATTAAAGAGGATATTATGTAGGATACTTAAAAAACAATACAATTTCATAAAATCTTTACCCTCTTATTTTATTTTATAAAATAATCTCTGGTCTTAATTTTAACATCTCTTATCTTTCCACCACCACCAACCTCCGCGGCCCCCCACCACCACCACCAACTAATTAAGCCGCCGCCCACCACTTTATCCTTGTCACCATGGTCTAGCGACCACCGTCGCCATCACCATTTTCTTACGGTCTGCGCGATCATTAGCAATAATAGTGGTTGCACAAACCACCATTGCTGGTGGTCACACCCACCATAGCCGTGTTCGCCAGCCATTCATTGGCAAACCAAATTAAATGGTGGGTTGGGGTTTGTGGCGGTGGCAGTGGCGGTGGCGGTAGAAGTAGTGCCCTAATTTGTTAAATTAATTGTTAAATTGTTAATTAAATTGTTAAACTTGTTATTTGAATTGATAAGGGAATTATTAACATAGTATTGTTTGAAATAGTTTAATATACTAAATGTGGGAATAAATTTGGTTTTTTGGCGCCCCATAATAGAAGTCCTAAATTAATGGTGTAGACACAAGTGTACATACAAATAGAACGAATTATCATTATTACCCCTGTATTACGGGGTTTGCGTCTTTCTATCTATGGGGGGTGATAGGATTGGATTTTTTAAATAATTTTTTATAAATTTTTATATAAAAGAAAAAAGAAAATGAATGTAGTTGAATGGTGGATATTTGTGTAATAAATATAAATTATAGGAGATATATGGATGTAATTGGTTTAACTAAAAGAAAAAATCGATAAAAATAAATTTTAAAAAAAAATTATATAAAATAGAGGCTGTCACATGCTATATATATATATATCACCTCTTTTTTGTATGTATTTGTAGCATCATCGTTTGAAGAAAAAAATCACAAAGAAGGAATGCATTAATGTCACATACTTTTTTCAAACTGTGCGTTTGTTCTGTCATTAATTGAGCACGCATCTTTAACTGTGGCTCTTTTTGACTATTTGCAGGAGAGAAAAAGGAAAATGTATGTAAGTTGCTTGCATTTTGCATGTGCTCAAGAATTCTGAAGATGCAAATATACAACAAAGTCATATTATGGCAGAGCGAAGTGATTATCAAGGTGGTTGCAGGTTGCATTATGACAAATTCGACGCGGTTTACAGATGAGAAGATGGGGCTTATTTAAGACACCCCCAAATGTCCATTTCAATAAATAGTGATTTCTCGTCATTATATAAACCCTAATTTCGAGTGTTAAGAGTCAGACTGAGAGCTTGTTTCATTTAATTGTACTGATAAATAGTTGAGAAGATATGGGTTTGAACAAGTATACTGTTTTTCTCATTGTTGGTGTTCTGGTTTGCACCACCACTGCAAGGAAGCTTGCTGGATCAGAGAGTGAGTTTGAGGATGAGAAGACGTTGGGAGGTGGTGGAGGTGGATTTGGTGGAGGTGGGGGTGTAGGCGGCGGAGGAGGATTGGGTGGAGGAGCAGGTGGTGGAGGCGGATTTGGTGGAGGAGCAGGTGGTGGAGGCGGACTGGGTGGCGGAGGCGGATTGGGTGGTGGAGCAGGAGGTGGAGCTGGAGGAGGAGCCGGTGGTGGATTGGGTGGAGGAGCTGGAGGCGGATTGGGTGGTGGAGCTGGCGGCGGAGCTGGAGGCGGATTGGGCGGTGGAGCAGGTGCTGGTGGTGGATTAGGCGGTGGAGCAGGTGCTGGTGGTGGATTAGGCGGTGGAGCCGGAGTTGGAGGCGGTGCTGGTGGTGGATTTGGTGGTGGTGCTGGAGGTGGATTAGGTGGTGGAGCCGGAGTTGGAGGCGGTGCTGGTGGTGGAGCTGGTGGTGGACTAGCAGGTGGGAAAAATTAATCTATTTCCGGTTCAACCTTCCAGTCTGAGCTAATAAAATGTTTATTTAATATTGGCATGATTTATCAGCTATGTCGAGTGTACAACTCATCAATTATAACAGTTCAATAATAATTTGTACCCTATCATCAACTTCTATTGTGGAAACAATAGCTCTTGTTCAATTAAGTATGTGTTGGTTCTACCTATTTCTATTTCTTGTTGAAAATTAACTTTTACTATTTAGTTCAAATCAAACGCGGAGTTTGATTATTATTTCACTATTCAATATTATATCTAAGTATCTTATAGTTCAATTACCTTTCAATCTAAAAAATTAACTTTTAATAAAATAAAAGTTGAAAAAAAAAAGTTAAATATAAGCACAATATTCATCTACAAGACTACAACTCAGTTCCTATCTCATGCATGCACGTTTCTACTTTGGTGGCAGTTAGGAAAACATTAGAAGCTAGCATCAGGTGTCATAAAGCATATGAATGTCTGTAGACATAAAATATAGAATTCTGAATATATATCGGCCAGAGTGAGAAAAAATTTATTGCGGGTTTGTCACGGAAACAAGTTATTTTTGATCGATACTCCCATCCAGATTTTCTCTACATGTTTTTTGTTAAACGACATAGGAAATATTTAGGAATTTGTTAAAAATATGGTGTATCAAAAAGTTTTTGTGGTATACATATAGATAATTACCTTTAATGGACTCATAACGACTAATGTTACGATTACTAATGTTATGATTGATAAATGATAATATTCCATTTGACCTCACAATTGATATTATAAATAAACAATGAGAGATCTTGATTATGTCATCATGAATGTTTGATTGTGATTTTTCCTCGACTAGATATTGTTCAACACGGTTTCAGTTGAACTTATAACTAGTATCACATCTCGTGCGATGCACGGGAATAATTAAATTTATGTACGATAAATAATTGATATAAAATTATAAATATGAATGTTGAATTACGGACTTGATGTAATTTATGCATAGGAGATTGCATAATTGTAAAAAATTATTAAAATCGATAATATTGTATATTATAGTCAATGCAAAAATTGTGGAGTAAATTCACAATTGTAAATTATAAAATTCACGTGCATCGCATAATTAAGAAATTTATCAAAACGTGTAACTTTAATTCTAATTACCGTGCCTAGCATTGCACAACAATGCTCGTGAAGATTAATTAATTGTAAATGAACCATTGAGAATGAATATATAATTAAAAAAAATTTATTATCAAAACGTATCTTTCTCGTTGGTACATAGCAAATTTATATTGAACATCTTTTTTCTTTCTGAAATGGACATTACGCACTCTAAATTTTATGATTTTATGCGTTCTTTTAATGATTAGCTGTAATTGCTACTTAATTTTAGTTATATTGTGTAAGAAGTATTATACTTAATTTTATATAACTTAAATTTGTAGTAACACCGACAATTTTCCTCATCTACATACTTCATTTGATTTTTTTTTCATTTACATAAACTGTATGTTAATTGTAGAATGAAAAAAATTTTATTCGTAATTTTATATGCTTAGAAAAGGAAAAAAATATGCAATGTAAAATTTAGTTGGTGAGCATATCACATCGGAAGCATTAAAAACAAAAAATATCATTTAATTTTTTTAATTAGAAATAGTACGTCATGTTGGCACTGCCAATAGGGTATTTACCAAACGTGACACTTCAATTATAATAATATAAGGATTAATAAATTACTATTTTACTTAAAAATAAATAAATTATTCTACATAAATCCAGTTATAATTTTAACCACTCACTACTTGATTTTCAAAAAGAAAAAAGTAAAAAATTCTCACTATTTTTTAATAGACCAATTCACATAACCAAGCAAAACTATCAAAACCTATAATTTTATCATGATAAAATTAAATAAAAAAAATTATTATTTAATATTTTGAATTAGAACTTTAAAAAATGAAATTATATATAAAGTCTTTCCAAAATAAATTTTTTCTCATTAGATATTTGTTTTGGATATTGGTTATTTTCAATTATATTTTTAATTACTACTAATTAATGTTGGTTTATTTCCAAAACTAATTTTATAATTTTCTTAAAATCTTTAATGTATGCCACATTTACATCTTTGCCTACGTGGTACTTCACAAATTATAATATAAAGATTAATGGTATGATAATATTATAATTCAAAATATAAAGATAAAGATTAATAAATTACTCTTTATTTAAAATAAACAAATTATTCAGCGCAAATTCAATTATAATTTTAGCACGCCCTATTTTATTTAAGAATAATCCACTATTTGAATAATTCATTGCACATTACAAATCGAAACTATCTAAAGCTATAACATTTTTTAATGCGGTGAAAATAAAATAATTATTATTTAATGTTTTTAATTAGAAATTTGAAAAATGAAATTACATTTAAAGTTTTTCGAAAACTATTTTTTTCTTATTAAATTTTGTTTATGACATTTAATGATAAATTTATGTTTCATTAAAAAATAATTATATTTAAAGAATTTTCCATATTTAAATCTACCAATTAATATTGGTTTATTTCTAAAAATAGAATTTCCTTTTTTTTAACTACAAAATTGATTTTTATGATTTTTTTAAATATTAATGAGTGCCACGTTGACACTCTTGCCAACGTGACACTCCTGTTTTTATAATATAAAGATTAATGGAGTTTATTGATAAATAAAAATATTCGACCCAATAAGAAAGAGTCCAATTATGGCCCGATGGAGGTCTAAAGAGCCTTGTTCGGTGCAGGATTTATGAAATTACCTACTGTTTAGGGTCCCACCCTACATCCAAAACAAGATTCACCTGCGGAAGATTAGTCTTTGGAGCATGATATGTTTGACTTGTCAATCGATGGGCTCCGCATGAACAGTGGTGATTCACCTGCGGAAGACTAGTTTTTGGCGCATGATATGTTTGACTTGTCAATCGATGGGCTCCGCATGAACAGTGGTGAAAATTAAAATTATCCTCAAACGAACAAGGCCTAAAAGGCTCAATTAAAGTCCACAACGAGAAACTTAGAAACATGAAGTTTAAGTCCAAAAGCCTATAAACTGAGACAAAGGATATTTGAATGAGAGTACGCCCATAGGCGCTGATCAAATTTCAGGTAGGATGAACAGTGCAGGGCAAGCGAATTGAATGCAAAGCAAGAAGATTCAAGTAGTTGTCTCCCTCTCTCCACATTTTACCACATCATTAATGGAGGCAATTAATATCTCAGAGAGAGATGCATACGTAGAATTAATGGCAAGTTTGAAAACTCGAGGGGCGTGGGTTGAGCGGAGTTAATTAAGGAGTAATTAAAACAATTCAACGAGTATAAAAGCACACATTCAAGAAAAAGCAAAAAACCATCAATCAACACTCTAAACAGAGAATGTAACTTTACTTTTCTATATATATCTTGTACAATTCGTGTTTAATTTCTAAGCACTTTCTTTACTTAGTATTTGTGGGCTGGCGTGCCTTGGCTTCAAAATTGTAGTTTTACAATAACTAGTGTTTTCACCCGTGCGTTGCACGGGAAAACGTATGCCCAAGATATAACTTATAACTTGCGTAAGATTAAAAAAATGGGAAAGATTTCACTTGTGCGTTGCACGGGATAACAATTAAGGCCTTGTTCTATGGAATGGGTAATGGAGCCTTCACGTTATTTCGTGTAAAATATGTGATTGGTATTGTATTAGAAAATGTGTGTATGATCGAAAATGTATGTGTAATTGTACGGAATTACGTGTCCGTTCCATAGAACAAGGCCTAAATATTAAATTTACCAAAAGAAGCATATTGAAAGACTATACTAACTTTCGTAGAACTTATAGTTTTTTTAAAAAAAATACTCCATATTCTATTATATGGGATTAGAAATTTCGAGAAATATTAATTATACGCCTATACGATGCACGGTATTGACAATGAATATGTGAATAATGATTATTAAAATTTGATTGTACAATAAAATTAACATACAGATATAGAGGAATGATCCCCTCCCCATATGGGGAGGTTCCCCATGCCACATGGTGCTCCCTGATTGGAGGGAGCCTTATGTGGGACTCCCACATTAGGCCCCCTCCAATCAGGGTGCGCCATGTGATATAGGGAGCCTCCCCATGTGGGGAGGGGATCATTTTTGTATAGATATATTATAAAAATGGCAATGCAGCGAGTACAATTCAACAGACCCTGCTTCGCTAGAAAACACTTATGATCGTCCCCACCATATCCTCATTTAATCAAGACCGAGTGAAGATGATATAAAAATTGTAATAGGATGGGATCTCCCACTTTCCTGTTCTCGCCATGCTAGAAAATTCTCATTCAGTCCACGAGCCATCGTGATCATTTAATCAGATACTTTTATTCGTATTTTTTAATATTTATTAATGAGATCTAATTTTTTCAATAAACACATTCTAAATATACTAAGCACAGATATTAACATATTTCGTATTAACATATTTTTTTTAAAAAATAATAATCAATTTAGATGTTTATTTTAAATAATTTAAAGTATATAAGATTCTTAATATGATTAATAAAAAATCCACTGTCTTTATGTTACCTTGATAAAATTTTGAATGTTTTGATATCAAATTTTAATTAATTTGGATAAAATAAAAGGGTGTTCGACTACTACTTAAAAATATTTTTTCAACTTTTTTCAACATTATTTCTCTCTCTAAATTAATCACATCCACATATCTCATCACATCCATAAATCTCAACCACTCACCTCCACTCATTCTCTCTCCTCTTTTACATTAAAAGACTTTAAAATATTTTAAAGTTCTTTCCAAGCGGGCTTTAAATAAATTAAAATATATGTGATTAATACTTATAGTAGACAACGTATCAATGATGTGTAAAATTGACATAAAAATGAACATAATACTGGTCAAAGCAGTAAACTTAATTAGTTTAAGTAATGAAGAAGAATTTATAATTGATAGAATTTTTTTTCCTGTCATTACATTTTACACGCACCTTACTCAACTTCTTGCTTTTTTTAACAAAACATAGAGAAATTAAAATTCAATCTCAACAACATTATTCGATCCTTTCTTGAACTATTCTTCTCATCCCAAACACGTATCTCATTTTTTTCCTTTAAAGTATTTTACTTCTTCTACTTCCTAATTAATGTGAAGAAGAGTTTTGTCAGGAGAAATAAAAAGGAAACGAAACCCAATTTTTCAAGACTTTGTCTTCCTAAAGAGAAATCAAAACGAAAACGAAAAACTCAATTTTCATCTATCAATTTCTCTCCTTTAGCTACTGTATCTATATATGTCATATTTGATTCTTTCTATATTTCTATCTTTGTGTTTCTCTCTCTAAATAAACATCTAATTGAACTCGATCTCCCGGATTGTTGGCAATAAGAGAGATTTATTGGCCAAAGGCCAAATCAAATAATCATAGGTCAAGGAGAAAGGGGGAGGGGAAGAAAAGAAAGGTAAATAATACAAATGCTACATAATAATTTAACAAAATTAATTAATTCACCACACTGTGGACACCCAAGAATCGGAAAAATCAATCAATTGAAAATTGCTTGAAAAAATAGTATGACACAAGGAATTAATTTTAATAATAATTAACAAACCTCAATGCAAGTGTAGTTTTATAATTACCCATCAATTTCATAGACTTTATAATCATCTACAATATGTGATGTGATGGGGTGAAAGAAAAAACAAATTTAAACATCAACTAACAATTTGAGAACTATCGAGAAAATAATAAAAATTTCGTGCCAATTAAGTCACATATGAATTGATATCATAAGCAGCAACACATAGTTAAGGTTCTTTGAGCGAGAAACGGGGAGCTTTCAAAATGATGGACTACAATTCATCAATAAACAACACAAATTGCACGTATTGATAGATGCCCCTAGGGTCATTGTGAGTTCCCAATCCATCATAAATCCTGGATGAATTTTAGGTCCAACTTTTTGATATTTAAATTTTAGATAAGCTAACATTTTTCTCTGCTTTAACAATTGCATATAACAGTAAAGATAAAATTGTAAGAAAGGCCACTTTCCTATGCGATCATGGCCTTCATGGGCAATTTATTCTAGTCTCTACAGAATCATAAATATGTATTATCAGTCATTACTACTCAATACTCGATATTTTAGCCTCCATAATCCATATCTGACATCTTACGAAAAATATGTTTCATATGAAACATTTGAGCCACAAAAATGTTCTGAACCCTGAGATTCAGAGCTAAAAAACAATCAAGAATTGTCATATGATTATAAGTTCTGAATCGAAAACAAAACTCAAAAAATTTGAAATAAGAAAAGGAGAACAACTTATAATCCAGCCAGATCCCTAAAAATGAAATGCATCCGAGGAAGAACAAATAATAAATTTCAGTAATTGGGGATTCAAGAATTTCAAAATTTCAATCATAATAACCAGATTTCCCAAAATAATTCCCAAATCCTAGAGCAAGAGTAATCAGAAAACACGCAAAATCTATTGAGATTACATGAGCCCTATATTTGGTTTCGGAAGAAGAAGTGAAGTTGGAGAGGGAAGGAGGTGAAGATTGTATTGGATGAGCGAAAATAATTTATGCCCGGGAATAAAGCTGGATATAAATGGGGCTTAATTCTTTACCCCCACCAAATGTTTTCACAATGATTTACCCACGTTGAAAAATGGGTTTTGAACCTCCATATGCAAATTTTATTTATTATTTCATATAAATAAACAACATAATTAACAATTAATCAAGCTAGGGGCAGAATGTATTGATATCTGAAACTATCGGTGGAAAATAAAGTGAATCAATAGAAATTCAAACATTCCATATATGGGTATGATAAATCATTACTTGAACTAAAATTCCATCAAGAATACCTTGTCGACGACGATTCTTTCAATCTTCTCAATACTTAGTTCTTGCATCCTGTTCAGTCATAGCAATTAGAAAGAAATTATTGAGAAAAGGACCAATTATGCTATGTATGTATAAACAAAAAACTCAAGGAAAAACATTTCTTTACTCCTGCCACCGTAGGTTCATCAGTTTCCAAATTGAAGAATGGAGGGTAAAGCATCAGAAAGAGGAAACCTTGGGAGAGTAAAACAGTAGACAATAGAAGAAATTCTTTGAAGTCACTGAAAGCAGTAGCAATAATATCAGGCACAATAGCACACAAACCAGGCAAATCGAAAATAAAGATCAAAAAATTCGAAATAAGAAAAGGAGAACGACTTACAATTAATACCCAATTGTAGTCAATTGTACTTCTGAAAATAAATCAAAAGCAAAAACAATTAATCTCTCATCAGAGATTACCAAATATTTAGGGAAATTTTAAAATTCAAGAATTGGGAATATGCTGGATTGGGAAACTTCAAGGTTTTGATACTCCAACAGCCTTTGGTAGCTTCGATCTTCTTCAACTTTGATGATGAACCTTTCAAAATTCTTGCTGCATCTCCCCATAGCTAACTTGCTGAAGTCATTTGTCTGCTATAAAAACAACGAAGAGAGAGTAGAGCCCAAAAAGCAAATCAAGATTAGCTCAAATCGAGTGCCACGATCTCTACCGGACTTGAAAACCCACGGGAAGAAATTGCAAGATTTGCGTGATTGATTTTTTTATTATCAAAGATATATGCAAATCAGGAAGATATTGGATGATTTGCCGAAATGTGAGAATTTGGAGAAGCTTTGCAGTTGCAGGATTGAGAGAGTGAGGGATAGGGATCGAGGGATTTGGGCGAGATTTGCGGGTTAAGCGAGTGAGGGATAAGGTTATATCGAGTCGACTCCTATTGCTATGGAATTAAAAAGTAATTAATTAAAAATGATAATTAATTAAGATTTAACAACCAAGAATGAATTAAAATTAATATAATATTTTTTTAATTCTGGAAAATGCTGAAATGGGCGGGAAAACATACTTGGTTTATATATATATAGATGGGTATGATAAATCATTACTTGAACTAAAATTCCATCAAGAATACCTTGTCGACGACGATTCTTTCAATCTTCTCAATACTTAGTTCTTGCATCCTGTTCAGTCATAGCAATTAGAAAGAAATTATTGAGAAAAGGACCAATTATGCTATGTATGTATAAACAAAAAACTCAAGGAAAAACATTTCTTTACTCCTGCCACCGTAGGTTCATCAGTTTCCAAATTGAAGAATGGAGGGTAAAGCATCAGAAAGAGGAAACCTTGGGAGAGTAAAACAGTAGACAATAGAAGAAATTCTTTGAAGTCACTGAAAGCAGTAGCAATAATATCAGGCACAATAGCACACAAACCAGGCAAATCGAAAATAAAGATCAAAAATTGAAATAAGAAAAGGAGAACGACTTACAATTAATACCCAATTGTAGTCAATTGTACTTCTGAAAATAAATCAAAAGCAAAAACAATTAATCTCTCATCAGAGATTACCAAATATTTAGGGAAATTTTAAAATTCAAGAATTGGGAATATGCTGGATTGGGAAACTTCAAGGTTTTGATACTCCAACAGCCTTTGGTAGCTTCGATCTTCTTCAACTTTGATGATGAACCTTTCAAAATTCTTGCTGCATCTCCCCATAGCTAACTTGCTGAAGTCATTTGTCTGCTATAAAAACAACGAAGAGAGAGTAGAGCCCAAAAAGCAAATCAAGATTAGCTCAAATCGAGTGCCACGATCTCTACCGGACTTGAAAACCCACGGGAAGAAATTGCAAGATTTGCGTGATTGATTTTTATTATCAAAGATATATGCAAATCGGAAGATATTGGATGATTTGCGAAATGTGAGAATTTGGAGAAGCTTTGCGATTGGGATTGAGAGAGTGAGGGATAGGGATCGAGGGATTTGGGCGAGATTTGCGGGTTAAGCGAGTGAGGGATAAGGTTATATCGAGTCGACTCCTATTGCTATGGAATTAAAAAGTAATTAATTAAAAATGATAATTAATTAAGATTTAACAACCAAGAATGAATTAAAATTAATATAATATTTTTTTAATTCTGGAAAATGCTGAAATGGGCGGGAAAACATACTTGGTTTATATATATATAGATGGGTATGATAAATCATTACTTGAACTAAAATTCCATCAAGAATACCTTGTCGATACGATTCTTTCAATCTTCTCAATACTTAGTTCTTGCATTACATTCGATCATAGCAATTAGAAAGAAATTATTGAGAAAAGGACCAATTATGCTATGTATGTATAAACAAAAAACTCAAGGAAAAACATTTCTTTACTCCTGCCACCGTAGGTTCATCAGTTTCCAAATTGAAGAATGGAGGGTAAAGCATCAGAAAGAGGAAACCTTGGGAGAGTAAAACAGTAGACAATAGAAGAAATTCTTTGAAGTCACTGAAAGCAGTAGCAATAATATCAGGCACAATAGCACACAAACCAGGCAAATCGAAAATAAAGATCAAAAAATTCGAAATAAGAAAAGGAGAACGACTTACAATTAATACCCAATTGTAGTCAATTGTACTTCTGAAAATAAATCAAAAGCAAAAACAATTAATCTCTCATCAGAGATTACCAAATATTTAGGGAAATTTTAAAATTCAAGAATTGGGAATATGCTGGATTGGGAAACTTCAAGGTTTTGATACTCCAACAGCCTTTGGTAGCTTCGATCTTCTTCAACTTTGATGATGAACCTTTCAAAATTCTTGCTGCATCTCCCCATAGCTAACTTGCTGAAGTCATTTGTCTGCTATAAAAACAACGAAGAGAGAGTAGAGCCCAAAAAGCAAATCAAGATTAGCTCAAATCGAGTGCCACGATCTCTACCGGACTTGAAAACCCACGGGAAGAAATTGCAAGATTTGCGTGATTGATTTTTTTATTATCAAAGATATATGCAAATCAGGAAGATATTGGATGATTTGCCGAAATGTGAGAATTTGGAGAAGCTTTGCAGTTGCAGGATTGAGAGAGTGAGGGATAGGGATCGAGGGATTTGGGCGAGATTTGCGGGTTAAGCGAGTGAGGGATAAGGTTATATCGAGTCGACTCCTATTGCTATGGAATTAAAAAGTAATTAATTAAAAATGATAATTAATTAAGATTTAACAACCAAGAATGAATTAAAATTAATATAATATTTTTTTAATTCTGGAAAATGCTGAAATGGGCGGGAAAACATACTTGGTTTATATATATATAGATATAGATAATACACCATCCGTCTCATTAAGATAGGCAACCACCATTTTTCACACATATTAAGAAAATATTTTAAATGTTCTTGGAATTATAAGATATTCATATATTCTTCCAATTTTACCCCTATATTGAATGGTCAAAAAGTAGTGTGAACATGTTTGAATATCTTGGGAGATGAAATATCTATCTTGATGTTTAGTATTCCAATTATCTTAAATATGGATATTTTAGTACATGGAAAATAAACTATACATTCAATAAGGAAATTGGACTATAATTTGGGATGGACAAAACAGAAATACTTGTCTATCTTAGTGGGACGGAGGGAGTAATAAACACCCCATGTTGGGACTTGGGATTTTGTCTCAAGAGGCCCTTCATCCTTATTATAATCGTATGAGTTCTACTAACTATTTAGTGTTGTGCGCAATGAGAACGAGAGACAGTCTCAAATAATATTTGTGCAAATTTAGGTATTTGCATCTTCCATCAATCACCTATAAATTGCTAGTCTTTAGCACGTGATTTGTAGTGTTTTTTTACAACAATTTATAAATTAAAATACTACACCGTCCCATAATTATAGTCCACTTTCAATTTCACAAAGATTAAGAAAATTGCAATTAATAATATTGGAAAAGTAAAATTTAAACTTATTTTCCTATTATACCCCTTTATTTATTGGATGTTTTATTTCAATTAAGTTATTTTGATAATAACTATGTACATTAAATGGGGCATATAAGACAACTAATAATTTAACAATATCTTTAAAAGGAATGTGGCATATATTTTGGGACGGCCTAAAAAAGAATAGTGGATTATAATTATGGGACGGAGGTAGTAGTTTAGAAACTATTATGGAACATCATTTCATTTACTTTTTGTTTTATATAGCTATTTCTTTCTTTCCAAAGTTAAAAAGCCAAAATCAAAACATAATTATATTCTGTTTTTCTATCGCTGATTCTTTTTATTAAAATTTCATTAAATTAAATTTATTTATTTTTATTCTTTTTAACTTCTCATATAACAATTATTTTATATTTTTTAATACCCCTCCTAAAATTTTTAATCGTTCATTTAAAAGTAAATAACATAGAGGTGTGTCTTTTTTCTTTCTTTTTTTTTTTAATTTTTTTGAAAACTAGCTGTTTCACCCGTGCGTTGCACGGGAGATAAAATTTTCAACTAATAACGTTATTGATAGATGTTAATAATATTACCATGAAATCTAAAAAAATAATTAAAATAAAGAATGAGTTACAACAATAAACTTAAAGAATTTAATTTGAAACAATTCTATAAAAATTTCGATTGAATTTTCCCTATATTTCATACTAATCCATCGTACAAATATGCAAGGAGCAACTCACAAAAATCTACGCAACTTAATTTACTATTCTCCATAGAATAGTAACTTAATTATCATTTACATCCGTACTTTGTATGGGATGATAATTCGTGGCAGCAATTGTCATAATAAATTACATTTTGCTCATTGTAAGATTAATCTACTTATGTAAACCCAAAATAAAATGACATTAAACGTTATAGTTATTAAAATAGCCATGCTAAAATAACTCTACTAACATTCGTAGAGCTCATAATTTTTTCTTTAAAATTATTTTACATTTTATTATATGCAATTATAAATTTTGAGAGATATTAATTATTATACATCAGTATGATGTATGTTATTAATAATTAATATGTAAATAATATTTTTAAATTTTAATTATGCAATATAATCAGTATAACGATATATTATATAAACAACAATGTAGTCAATACAGTCCGACATGCCCTAAACTGTTCTTGCCACGCTGGGAAACACTTATCCTCGTTCCGACCCATCCTCATTTACCCTGGGCTGAACGCAAATGATATAAGAATTACAAACTTCCATGCCCCGTCCCCGCCCTGCTAGAAAATTCTCATCCATGTCAATGCGCCATCGTGATAATTTAATCCAAAACTTTTGTTTCGACATTTTATTTCTTTAATAAATACATTCTAAATATATTAAACACATATATTAAAATATTATGTATAAACTTACTAATTTAACATATTCGACATATTAAATATTGAATGATTTGATATAATATTTAAATTAATTTGGATAAGACAAATAAATTGAAATATATGTGATTAATACTTAAAATATATAATCTAACTGATTATACTTAAAAAATAAAATAAAACATCAACAGGGAAAATTCAGTATAAAATAAATAATTAAAGTAAGTAGGATTCTTAATATTTATTTAGGAGACAGAAATTTAGATAAATATTTGATATAGTTGAAAGCCAATTAAAATATTCTAATTGAGTCTTATAATTTCAATAATTGATTGAGGTGATAGCCAATTGTTCAATAAGAATTCTTAGATTTATTCCCCAGTGAAAGAAATATATTGAACCAAAAATTATTATATAATTGTTGGTTCGAGTAGTATCAAAATAAAAAATCATTACTATTTGAATACCTAGCTTGTTACTTAAAAAAAGAAAAAAAATGGAGCAGATCCTTTGAAACACCCGTAATTATACAAAAAAATATTAGTATTTTGTCGTCAACTGTAACTCAAAAGAAATATCATAGAAAATACAAAAACATATGAGAATAAAAAAAGTATATTTTCAAAAAAAATGATACTAAGAAAGTAAATAAAGTTAGTTAGGGATTGATGATCACTCGAATTACTTTACAATAAGATATAATACCCCAATTGTAAAAATCCAAGATCTTATAGGCGTTAACTTAACTTTATTTTAAAATACATAAAAAGGTAAATTAATTGCGTAAGCACATTTTTCTTTCCGGTAACAATCTAATTAATTTTAATTATTTTTCATTTTTTGAAATAATTATGTTTCCCCATTTTTAGCAATTTAATTAATTTTGATTAATTTTTGTCTAATAAAACTATCTCAATTTTTATCCAATCAAAATATATCCAATAAAATCTGAGAAATATAATTAATTGTAATTAATTGTAGTATAATTAATCCTAATGAAATCTTGTTTTTGGCTAATTCTTTATAGAAATAATTTATTATTTCTAAATAATTAGTATTTTAACCGCAATTTTAAGAATTGTATGAATATAATTTTAAAGATATTTTACAATTAAAAAGATATCTTGCATGTAAAAAAGATGTCTTTCATTTTTTAGGGAAAATCTAGCCAACCATGGAAATGTAACTAATTATAATTATTATTTCTTTTTTCATTAATGTTATATTTCGGTTTTAGCAATATAATTAATTTTGATTATTTGTTTCCAACGAAATTGTGTCAATTTTTGCCAATTGAAACCAAATCCAATTAAATTGTAACAATATTATTAATTTTAATTAATCATAATATAATTATTTTTAATTAATTTTTATTTTTAGCTAATTATTTTTGAAAAGAATTCATTATTTCTGTGATAATCATTTTAATATCGACCGACTTACTTTACAATAAGATATAATAGTCCAATTCTAAGAATAAAAAATCTTATAGGTTTTAACTTAACTGTATGTTAAAATACATAAAAAGATAAATTAATTTCGTAAGCATATTTTCTCTCATGTAGCAATGTAATTAATTTTAATTATTTTTCATTTTTTTAAATAAAGTTATGTTTCTATTTTAGAAAAAATAGGAAAAATCTAGTCTACAATGGCAGTCTAATTAATTTTAATCGCTATTTATTTTTTAATTAATGCCATTTTTCTGTTTTGGAAATATAATAAATTTTTATTAATTTTCGTCCAACGAAACCATGTCAATTTTCGCCTACTAAAACCAAGTCCAATTAAATCTTAAAAGTAGTATCAATTTTAATTAATTGTAATTATAATAGTATTAATTTTAATTAATTGTAATAGAATTCATTTTAACTAATTATTATTTTTATCGAATTATTTATGAAAGGAATTAATTATTTATAAAATAACTATTTTATTATCTTCACTTTTAAGAATTGTATGAATTTAATTTTGAAGAAATCTTGTAATTTAAAAGATATATTACAATTTAAAGGTTTTTTTTTCATTTTTTATGGAAAACCCCCAGCAATTTAATGATTTCTTGCATTTTTTAAATTAATTATATTTTTCCTTTTAACAATGGAATTAATTTTTATCAATCTTTGCCCACTAAACCCATGTCTAGCTAAATATTAGCAATAGAATTTATTGTTTTAATTAATAATAGTTTAAATAATCACAGTTAATTTTTGTATTTAATTTAATTATTTCTAAGAAATAATTAGTTCCAAAATAATTGGCTTGATAGCCATAATTTTAAGAATTATATAAATCCAATTTAAAAAATATCTTACAATTGAAAAGATATCTTGGAATTTAAAAGATATAAATATATATTCAATAGATTGATCTTATACATTTATTTTAATATTTTATTTAAAAATTAAATAAATTGTAATTTTTTATCCCATCAAAATTAAATTTTAGTGAAATCGCTAATTTTAATTAATTTTCATTCATTAGCTAATTATTATTTTTAAAAATAATAAATTTTTTCTAAAATTAATAAAAGGTCCAAGCTAAGTTTTTAATTTTCATGTTGCATATTTATTTTAATTTTTATGTAAAAATTTAATAAATTGTAATTTTTCATCACACAAAAAATTAAATTTTATAGAAATCGCTAATTTGAATTAACTTTTATTCTTTAGTTTATTATTTATAAAAATAATTGATTGTTTCTAAAATTAATTATTGGGTCCAACCTAATTTTTAAATTTTTTAGTACCCATTAGGGATCATAGTGGTGAATTTTGTCTCAAACTTGAGCCAGTTGTTCGTAAGTTTTTTTTTAAAAAAATTTTGTGTAAAACTTCAATGAATCATAATTTTGTAGTGTAAAAAAAATTGAATCTTAGTAGGATTGTTAATTTTAATTATTGTTTGTTTCTTAGTTAATTATTTACAAAAATAATTAATTATTTTTGATCTTATTTTTTAATTTTGATGTTAAACCTTTATTTGAATTTTTATGCAAAAATTTAATCAATGGTAATTTTTTTGTCGTATAAAAATTAAATCTTAGTAAAAACTGTTAATTTTAAATAATTTTATTTTTTAAATACCAAAATTATGAAAAAATCAGTTAAAAATTCATTCAATTCTCTAACACCCTTATATTGTTAGACACATAAATATATATTAATTGAAGATTTGATAGAAAAAATAGAAAAAAAATTGAAATTTGTAATATTTTGAGAGAAAAATATATAATACTTTTCCTCATAAACTAAATTACAGCTAATAATAACATAAGCTAATAAGGTAACAAATTAAATTTGTTATTTGTTATTGAAGTTTGGATGTTAAAGTGCAAAATAATGAAATATCTTATTATATTTGAATTTTACGGACAAACATCAATTAAGTGTCGTAACAAATTATCAAAATTTTTTAATCTTATTACATCAGTAGTCATTAATCTATATTAATATCAATTTATATTTACGTTGGGTACTAATTTATATATTTGGGGTAAATTTTAATTTTTTTTTAAAAAAATAACAATTTTTATATTGATAGTATACTTATTTTAAAACTCTCATCAAGTCGAGTAAAATAGAATCACAAATTATTATGTTTTATACGTAGAAAAAAAAGAGAGGAAATGATAGAGAGACTATTTATATATTATGAGATGGGGTAAAGTAGGGTAGAAATAATTAAATAAAATCTCTATATATTAATATTGGGGAAAAAAATAAAAGAGAGTTGGATATGGATTAAGAAAGAAAAAATAAACAGAGAGTTTATTTTAAGCGGGAAAACGGATTTACGACAATAAAAAATATAATAAGAAAAAAGCCTCATTTTCTATATATATAAATATAAATTATTCATATATAGATAGAAGTTTATATTAGGCAAATTCAATAGGCGGGAAAAATTAGGAATGTGTTTTGGAGGGAAAAAATGCTGCTTTGATATATATATAGACAAGAGAGAAAGGAAACTGTGTACCTTGCTTGCATTTTGCATTGTGCCCAACAATTCTGAAGGTGGCAATATACAACTAAGTGACAAAAGTCGTGTTATCAAGGTGGTTGCACCATCAAATTAGACAGTACCCCCAAAGTCAATTGCAATAAACTGTAAAGTTTCTCCTGCATGCTTATACAAACCCTAATCTCGAGGGTTGGGAGTCTCACTGTCACTGAGAGCTTGTTTAATTTAATTAATTTTACTCTTATATTATATACTTGGGAAGATATCATTATGAGTTCGAACAAACTTATTCTTCTCCTCCTTGTTGGTGTTCTTGTTTGCACCACCGCTGCAAGGAAGCTCGCAGCTGGCTCGGGAAGTTCTTTTGAGGATGAGAATATATAGGCTAGTATGAGGAGTAGCCTGCGGAGCAGGTTCTATATAATAAGGACAGGGGCCCTAATTTCGCCCCAAAAGCGCGCTCAAAGGAGAAAGTTTGAACCCTGCCTATAAACCACTCCAGGAGTTCCTCCGCAACAGATGTGGGACTCAACTCAACAATCCCCTCCCCCATTCGGCGATCCCCCGGATCCCGAAGGGACATCCTCTTGTTGGGAGGCTGGCTTTGATACCACTGATAAGGACATGGCCCCTAACTTCGCTCCAAAAGCACGCTCAAAGGGGAAGGTTTGAACCCAGCCTATAAACCACTCCAGGAATTCCTCCGTAACCGATGTGGGACTCAACAATCCCCTCCCCCATTCGGCGATCCCTTGGATCCCGAAGGGACATCCTCTTGTTGGGAGGCTGGCTCTGATACCACTGATAAGGACATTGCCCCTAACTTCACCCCAAAAGCGCGCACATCGGTTGCGGAGGAATTCCTGGAGTGGTTTATAGGTTAGGTTCAAACCTTCCCCTTTAAGCGCGCTTTTGGGGCGAAGTTAGGGGCCATATCCTTATCAATGGTATTAGAGCCAGCCTCCCAACAAGATGATGTTCCTTCAGGATCTGAAGGATCGCCGAATGGGGGAAGGGATTGTTGAGTTGAGTCCCACATCGGTTGCGGAGGAACTCCTGGAGTGGTTTATAGGTTGGGTTCAAACCTTCTCCTTTGAGCGCGCTTTTGGGGCGAAGTTAGGGGTCATGTCCTTATCAGAGAAGGCACCACAGATAAACAGAAGGTAGAAAGCGAGGAAGTTGCATGGAGCACCATATTCTTGCATTTAACTGATGATGTTATTCGCACTATAGGAGATACTAAGTCATCTGCACAGTTGTATAAGGCATTAGAGTCTCATTACTTGTCTAAAACTATGCCAAATAAGTGTTTTTTGCTTAAACAGTTCTTTTCTTTCAAAATGGACCCCACATGTGATTTAGATGAAAATCTTCACAAGTTTAATAAGCTATCTGTTGATTTAGCTAATTGTGGTGAGAAGATTTCTAGTGATCAAAAGGCTATTGTTCTCTTAAATGCCATTCCTGATAAGTATATGGATCTCAAAAATGCCCTTGAATATGGGAGGGATGAGATTTTAGTAGAGGTTATCACTAATGCCCTTAGAAACAAGGAGTTGGAGTTAAAGTATTTTGGGATGACTTCTAGCCATGGGAGTGGCGAAGCCATGTATACTAAGGCTCAAGGTAGAGCTTGGCAATCTAGGGGCGATAAGGGTGGCAATCAAAATGGAAAAGAGAATGGGAAGAATAAGAGCAAAGAGAAGTGGAAAGGAAAGGAGAATGGTGAAAAGAAAGAATATGAATGCTATGGTTGTGGAGATAAAGGGCATTTCATTAGAGATTGTCCAAAGAAGAAGAGAGATCTCTTGGACAAGTATAATGGAACTGCAGCCTGTGCATTCGATGATGGATATGATGAGGGACAGGTTTTGTAAATTGTCTACTGTATCGGGCCATTTACATTTTAAATTTTTCTTTCAAGATACGATTTAAATTTTTGAGTTGGTAATTGTTTTTGAGGTTGGAACATTTATTGACTTGTGGTATTTGCAGGTACAAGAGTGATGATACGGGATTGTGGTTTGAAGGTTCTTGGATTCCACGGTTGAAAGAGACCAAGGCAGCAAGGTGGGGAATGTTGGGCCAAGAGATGCTGCCTTGTCATGTTAGATGGGCCGAGAGTTGCGCTTGTTTTGACCTGAAGTGTTTAGCTTAGAGGTTAAGTTAATCTTTAGGGTTTTACTACTATATATTGACAGGTTTATTGGCTTATGTAGAGGGGAGAGTGAATTACATCCTTGAGAGTTCTCTGTTTTTTTTTCTAAGCTATTGTATCTATTCTTGAGAGTTGTTGGGAGTGATACTTAGAGTTGCTTAGATTATTATCGTTCGAGGAACGAGAGTGAAACGAAGATAAGAGAGGGATTGTAATTTGTAAACCTTGCTACCGGTTGATTTTCTAGTGGAATCCTTGAGCAACTACCACGATTTGTGGAGCTCAACGCAGAGTAGGTGTTTACACCGAACTGCGGGGTCGTGGGCCAAAACAATTCTCGTATTCTTTATTTTTGAGCTTTTGTGTTTTTATTCGTTTAAAGTGTTTTTTATTCGTCTAAAAACCTAACACTGTAGTTGGAGGAGTTGGTGACTGGTGAGGCAATCGGAGCAGGAGCTGGCGGTGGTGGTGGAGCTGGTGTTGAATTCTGAGGCGCTGGTGGAGCCGACATATAAATTGGCGGAGCCGGAGTAGGAGGCAGCGCTACTGCCGTTTTCGTTCAATTGATTTTACAATATCTCTTCAAATAAGCACGTGTCGTTTTTTACCTCTGATTCTCTCTATCTCTTGCATATATAGGTAGCTGCATGCATGTCCAGTTAAGGAAAACATCTAAAGCATATGAGTGTCGTCTGTGTACATAAAATATTACTAGAATTCTGAATATATATCGGAATTATCAAAAATTCATTGCGAGTTCGTCAGCTGAAAACAAATTGAAACCAGCTAGATTTTCTCTACATTTTTTTTTTAATGTTAAACAACATAGGAAATTAGGAATTTACTCTCTTGTTGTCATTCAGAGGAGATTTTATATTATTATATTATTATTTAATTTAGTATTGTTTGATAAATTGATGGTCACGTGGCATTTAGTTAGCATTAAGTTAGCATTAATAGCATATGTTGCGGTATTTACAGGATACTGATATTTGAACACTACATTATCAACAATATTAATGAAATCGATTTTAATCCAATTAGTAAGGCAAATAAATAGTATTATTTAAATCTTATTCACAACTCTCATTCAGATGTATAATTTAATTAACTGTATATTGGTTATAGAGTTAGAGTGGAGTAGAATGTATACAAATTGTTTCATATCTATAATCTAATTACCTACATTAATACGTACTATGCTTAATGAGCAGTAAGGCTCTTGAGCTATTATGGAGTCCCCTCTTTAATTTTCATATAAAATACAGTTGGAACTTCTAAATTTAAAAACTTGTAAGAATTGCCATTTCCCAGCATGCATGCATGATTTTTAGAAGCGTGTATGAAACTCACGTCTTCGTTAAAAACCATGCGATTTAATTTCTCGCTTCTGGTGTACTGTCTATCTGTGTGTTTTTTTAGCCTCTATATAATCCCTCATATACTATTTACATTAATGCCATGAAAACAATTATTGGAGTAGTTCTCCAAGATGAGTTCTAAGCTTCTCATTTTGGTCTTTCTGTACGCTCTTTACACTGTCAATGCTAGAGCATTATTATCCAACACGACCGGTCCAATCAATCTCAATGAAGATGGAGACGATAACAGTGATGCGCTTGCTGGCATTGACAGAAAAAGGGGAGGCATTGATTTCGGAGCTGGTGCTGGAGGAGGGGGTGGTTTTGGTGGCGGAGTTGACTTTGGGATTGACCGTGGATTTGATGTAGGTGGAGGTTTTGGTGGTGGAATAGGTGGAATGTGAGGTAGGTGGAGGTGGGCCCGGTGGTTGTTCACAAGCTGGAAGTGGAGGAGGGGGAGGAGGTGGTGGTGGTGGACCTACTGGAGGATTTAGTGGCGGAGGAGGTGGTGTTGGTGGTGGAGGAACTCCTTGAAGATCTCAGATGTGTCCTAGGCTCCTAGCAAGTTTCATTTCATTATCTGTGTTAATTAATTAGGACTAAATAAGAATTCCTCGTGGTTTAAGAATGTTTGTAATTAATGAAGTTCGTAATGTGTAATGTTGAATTCGAGTTGATTTTATGTTCTTGGAAGAATTAATCTAGTGTTCTTCTATATGATTTTGGCCCTTCCATCCTCCATATATTTTTTTCTTTGTTACATATATTTCTTTAGTTAATTTTATTCATGTAGTTATCTATATAACTTTGCTTTTCGCAAAACTTTTTAAATAATTGTTTTCTGCACACATTTTTAACTCTACATTGCTCGATCAAAAACATTTTTTTATGTTTTTATTTTATATATATATATATATATATATATATATATATTTGAACATATGAATATAGCATTTCCAACACAACATTTCCATATATATATCTATGTTGATGAGATCTTAAGGATTTTAAGGCTTTAACCACTGCACAACATTCAAACCACAACTCTAATTCATTTTACGATTCGCAGTACAATAGCATATATGCACCATACAATATCGGAATCGAAGTTTTTCAAAATAATAATTCAAAAATTCCTAACAAGAAGAAGCTTCGTACGTAGCTTTCAAAGTAAAAAAGAGGGCATACTTTATTCGTGTAACTACAAGCAAATCTTTATAAAATTAATCTAATTAATCCTGATATTAATTAGGATAAAGAATGTTTAAAATTGCCATAATAAGGGCTTGTTCTTTGCACCATATAGATTGGTAGTGTAGATTTAGGGCTTGTTTTATTTGGTATATATAATTTATCCGTGCAATTCCGTATAACAAATACACATTTTCAACCACACACACATCTCCCAATACAATATTAACCACACATTTTTATACGGAATACCGCGCGGATAAAATTTACACCCAATCAAACAACCCCTTATTCGAACGACGTATTAGATGTATGGTTGAAAATTGAGGAAAATGTATTAAATAATATAAAATAATTATATGAGTGGTTGAAAATGATGAGATAGAAAAAGTTAATGGAAGTTAGTGAAGAAATATTAGGAAAATAACAAGGCCTAAATAAAATTGATGTGTGAAAAATATATAAAGGGTTGTTTGATTAGGGATAAAAGTTATCCGCTCGGTATTCCGTGTAAAATGTGTGATTAATATTGTATTAAAAAGTGTGTATGTGATTGAAAAAGGAGAGAGAAGAGTGTGGGATAAAAATTATTCTGGATAAAACAAGGCCTAAACCAAGCTATATCAGCAAGGGATACAACAAGCATTGACTAATAGCAAATTGGGCCAGATAACCATTGGAACTGGGCTCAATCTTTGCATCTCTGCAGCGCACTCACGATAAAGCCCATTAACAGCCCACATGCTGTGAATTTTCAATTACCTTTTTCTCCCTCTAATTTCTTATTTTTAATTTTTTACATTTCCTTTTCTAAAGTCAGATTCCAAAAAGGGAAGAAAATTATGGGTGGGTTAAATGCACCTAGCTAAATGCTGAGCATACCCATTTTTTAATTAAAAAAAAAAAGAAAAAGAAAAGACTAATATATTTATATTGAACAAGTAAAAAGTTGTTCGCTGTGAATAAAATCTTGTTCGTTGCATTCACAGTGAACCAAGCTGGTTCACTGTGAATGCAGCGAACAAGAGTAAAAAATAAAAAAATTAAAGCAAAAATGAGCAATTTTTATATGATTTTTCTTTTGTAGATGTAATTTTTGCTGTAATTTTTTGTAATAAATTTAACGAGTAATTTTGAAATTTCTTTGAGTTTTTGACAATCACTCTGATAATGAATTTCAAAATTTTTTGATGATATAGTAATTAACTTTATCCGGTTAGTGTTGAATATAATTATTAAAAAATTCAAAATTTTTGAAACTATTTGACAACTAATTTTGAAATTTCTTTAAGTTTTTTGTTTTTCATAACTATTTTGACAATGAATTTCAAAATATTTTTGATGATGCGATAATTAGTTTTATCTGGCTAGTGTTGAATATAATTATTAAAAACAAAAGAAGTTTGAATGGTTACAAAAACTTTGAGCAAAAAGTAATAGTAAAACTTCACTCCGTTGGGGTCGGGTGTTCGTTTCCGTCAGCGCAAGTTTTTTTTTTTGCCCTTAGAGTTAGATGATAGTAGAGGTATAATTGGAATATTGGATAAAATGGTTGTACAAATTGAGTTTGATGGGTGCATGTATACCCGAAAATTATTCAGCAAAATAAATTAATATTAAGAAGCTACGAGGTCCTCGGTGGCGGCTCTCCTTCAGACCTTCACGTTCTCGATCGGCCACTGTCGAACCCTGCCTTTGTCTCCCTATTCTTCTCTCCATTCATTCAATTCAAGGTTAGTTTTCTGCATCATTCTCTTCGAGATCCGTTTTTATGCGATTCTTCATTTGCCACTATGCGCATGATCGAAAATTCCCCTATTGAGTTTATATCTCTTCCATTTATTCGAGTGATAATTATTGTTATTCCGTGGTTTTGTGCTCCTTTTTGCAGAGATTAAACGATTGAAGCAAGATGTTTGCCTTTTTAAGGCGCAAAGTTGCCTGTGGCGCCTCCTCCTCCGCTTCGGTATGTTGCCCATTTCCCTGAAATACTAGCATGTCTGGTTCTATACATAATTTTGTGCGCATGTATGTGTGGATTCTTGTGTGTACTGTTTCTGTATGTTAAAATGATGTGTTCATATGGACTTAGATTGTGATGGCTGTGCGATATATGAATGGAAGTTGAATTTTGTACTTGGAACAGGTTTTACGAAAATCGCTGAATAAGATAAGCCCTGCTACGCCGAGAGTATGCTCTTCTCTGCCAGAAGAGGTAACGTGCCTTTTTGTTATTCTCTGGTGAAGACGTCTTTGTTAGCATTGTTACAATTGGTTCATTGCAGAACATTAATAATAGCCACAATTAGGTTAAAACTTAAAACAGTTTGTTCATGCATTAGATATATTTCAGACTGCTGGAACTAGTAAGCACCGGAGACTTTCTTCAGTTTAGTAATTTAATAGTCACTTGACGTGCGAAGAGCTACTTGAAGCTTTGACATGGATATGAAATTGTGGAGGATAAGAAATTGAAAGTTGAAATATTGATTTGATATCTAGTTGATAATTCGATTGTTATTACCTTTGTGCCCACAATAAACATGATTACGGTGGCCTAATTTCCTAATATTTTGTACTATTTGTCTATTGATTCCTCGAAAGAAGTCCTACCTTTTGAAGGGTAAGCTCTCTCTTTGTTGAAAACCACAGTCATAAGTTTATCTCATAGAAAATAACCCGTGTTGGAAAATTTAGTGCCTGTGGTAAGGCTGGGTTGTATTAGTTTGTCACGAATTATCGACCAAATCATTTGCACGCATTAATAGTCAACACAATTGTTTCTACCTAATTTGCTGATGGCTAGTCTTTTAAGCATGGGAACAGATTATGGATCATCCAAGGGGATTTAAGCATGCTCGAAATTTCTGTGACCTTCCTTTGGAAGGTATGAATTTCTTGTTCTCCTCTTGATTGAAACTAGTCTATACAAGTGATCGGCCAATATTGAAACTGATCTTCAAATTTGTCTTTTGTTCTAGATTACTCACCGAGTTTGAGGCTGAGAAGGTTAGTTATCAAATAACTGACACATCATGGTTTTGCACATTGATTAATGGAAATACAATCCAAGTTTAGGGTCATAGATTTCCAATCCAAAACTAGAAAAGGACAGCTAGAGTGGCAGCATCTCGGGATGGTGTTCGAAAAGAAAAAATGCCTGTCAATAAATTTGACTCTTCGTATTATGCAGGTCAGCTGTCAAGCTACCGATAGGTGTTAACATGCGGATATGGAGTAGGTCATTCAGTTCCAACAGTGGTATTCACTTGAAATTACTCTTTTTTATTTTCTTTCTTTTAATATGAGCTGAACATTGCACTGACACATTATTGGATTAATAGATCCGTTATTTGATCTTCCATGTTTTTGGAACCTTGATCATTATCTTTATGAATTCCATCATAGCTCCAACCAATCCTGAAGTATTAAGTCAATCATTACTGCTAATAATCAACATTTCTTTTATTAATCGTCCAAGTATATAATTCCTTCGTCACAAAGATATGCTCATCCTTATTTAATGTGTGTATTTATTAATAAAAATAAAATACCAGCTTTCAATGTAGGGGTATGTACATTCTCCTAACGCAATTCTGAGTTTCCTATAAAAAGCTGCACATGTCTTAAGGTGGACTGCAGTTTCAAGATTCTGGATGGTCGAATTGAGTTGCAATTTTAACAACTATGTTTATATGTTTGTCTTTCTTCTTCTGAAGATATTAAATAGATTTTGCTCATTATATGGAGAACTAGTAATTGGAATTTTAGATAGAAGCTTAGAACCACTGGAAGTCCAATTAGTTTTTAGTGCTGCTTTATCTCAGATAAACTGTAGTCTCTCTCTTTGCTAATTGTTTCTTGTATTTGTCATTTATTCTTTCGGTTGGAAAAATCAGAGGGTGCATTATTTCTAGTATGATTATCAAGCACAGGTGTCTAGTTTGTGTAAAATTATGAAGCATGTCTAGAGTGGTCTTGAAATTAATTTTATTCCATTGGGAGTTGCACATTGTTTAGTGACATGATACTAGTCAATGAGGAGAGGCTTTCCCTTAAAAAAAAGAGCATATTTTAAATTATGACCTTTTCCCCTTTGAGCCCATGTTAGGATTGAATTTTTTTTTTTTTGAAATAGGGGAGAGAATGAGTGGAGTTGACTTTCAAAATTTTCTGTTTCATTCTGATTACAATAATTCTCTTGTTCAACTTTTTCCTGTTGTCTGTGTGTAGAAGGTGATCTTGTTGATGCTGTCGTCCCTCACATGGGCGAATCCATAACTGATGGCACACTTGCAGCGTTCTTGAAGAGTATGCATTTGTCTATTTAATCTAATCGAAATTCTCTTTTCATATAAATATAAACAATCATTTTCCTAGCTGATGCCTCTTTTTGTTGTTTTTGGGTGTGAGCAGAGCCAGGTGACAGAGTAGCAATTGACGAGCCAATTGCGCAGGTTGAAACAGACAAGGTACGCATTCTTAAAAGAAGATAATCACAAGTATGTGAACTTTCCAATTTTTTACACAATTTGAATATGTGCACGTGTAAACATATATTATAGCTCTGAGATAACAATGCAGTGTGCGAGGTATAATTTTATACTCACTTGCATATTTCTCCATGATATACACACCATACATCCTATAACCACAAACATTGTTGCTTTTGTGAATTGCCAATGAGACAACGCTCACCACTTGCGTTTGTCGTCCATCAGGTCACCATCGACGTCAATAGTCCTGAAGCAGGTGTTATTAAGGAGGTAGGATATCATCAATAATATTGAACTAATATTACTTCCTACTTTGCAATTGGTTGTTCCATGTCTTAAATTGATGTGCTTTGAAACATTATTAGTTTGTAGCTAAGGAGGGAGACACTGTGGAACCTGGCACTAAAATTGCTGTGATATCAAAATCAGCTGAAGGTGCAACTCATGTTGCCCCATCCGATGAGAAGTCCTCTGAGAAGGCTGTCCCACAGCCGTCTCCTCCTGCTGAAGAGAAAAAGGAGAAGCCTAAAGTGGAAACTGCTCGTGTCAGAGAAAAGCCTAAAGAAACTTCATCACCGTCTAAACCCTCGGCAGCAGAACCCCAACTTCCCCCTAAAGACCGAGAAAGACGAGTGACGATCATACACTTCTTCTTGTGTTGCGTGATACTTACATTCTTAATTTCTCTTGCTTTAAAAGCTCTAAAATCCGTCAAAATAACAGGTGCCAATGACAAGGCTCAGAAAAAGAGTAGCAACCCGATTGAAAGATTCTCAAAATACATTTGCCTTGTTGACAACATTCAATGAAGTCGATATGTAAGTCTCTCTCTCAGTCTTCCATGTCCTAGTCCTGAACCATGTAGAAACCCGAAATTGTTGATTCAAGTTTGCAACCAATGTTCTTCCACATCTAATGTAAAAGCAATCACTTGGCAAAGTTTGGCACTTTGTTAAGTTTGGCACTTTGTTCACATTTCCCCTGGGTTGTGGAATTCTGATAGTTGTACGTTTTGTGACTCTGTTACAGGACTAATTTGATGAAACTTCGTTCAGACTATAAGGACGTGTTTGTTGAAAAGCATGGTGTGAAGCTGGGTCTTATGTCTGGATTTGTTAAAGTATGTAGATATCCTGTTTCAAGTATTCTCTTCATATATTTGGCCAATTCTAACGACCACCTTAATTAATTTCAGGCCGCTATCAGTGCGCTTCAGAATCAGCCTATAGTTAATGCTGTTATTGATGGTGATGATATAATTTACAGAGACTATGTAGATATCAGCATAGCTGTTGGTACCCCAAAGGCAAGTCACCATTACTATTCTTTATGCACCTTGCTTAACAAGAAACCGTTTCTGTGCGGAGATAATGGTAAAGATCTTTCAAGACCGGCCTTTATTGCGCTATGAATAGGAAAATTTGCTTTGCCTCACAATTTGAAGTCAACCTAAGATATTAATTTCTACTACATACTCAGAATCAAACTTCATTTTTTTTTATCACACATTCAAAACCACTCACGATTATCGACACATATCACCCCGAGCAGCCCATAAGTTCTTGTGTTGATCTTTGTATTAGCACAAGTCTATGCCGCTTTTGTTGGTGGATGACTCGTCCACTCTTTTGTTGTTGTTTTGAAGTTTTCATCTCAATAAAATTGTTCAGTTTCTTATTAAAAAAAAAAAAATTATCTACGCATATCACGGGTCTCACAACGATTCATCCAAAACAGTTAATTTCTTTATAAAGTTTACTTGAATACATGCTAAATAACCTCATTCTTTAGGGCCTTGTCGTTCCTGTTCTTCGTGATGCTGCTAGAATGAATTTTGCGGAAGTTGAGAAAGAGATTAACACCCTTGCTAAGAAGGCCACTGATGGCACTATCTCAATCGATGAGATGGCTGGAGGTACATTTACCATATCCAATGGAGGTGTCTATGGAAGTCTCTTGAGCACTCCCATCATAAACCCCCCTCAGGTTTGATCCTCACTATTTTTTATTTGGTTAGTTCTGTTCACCACATCCCTTCCCGTCAGCTGTGATTAATATTTGTCATTTACTGGATATGTAGTCTGCAATTCTGGGGATGCACTCGATAGTGCAACGTCCAATGGTTTTTGGAGGTAACATAGTTCCAAGACCAATGATGTACATCGCCTTGACATATGACCATAGGCTGATTGATGGAAGAGAAGCTGTCTTCTTTTTGAGAAGAATCAAAGACGTCGTGGAAGATCCTCGCCGTCTGCTCTTGGATATATGAAGCTGCATCCGCTAATGGTGAAGGTCATATATTTGCTTAAGTGGAATACCTTCGCCAAGTCAAAGTGAAATGCATTGTTGTTGAAGTTTTGTGATACTTCGTCATTTTTCCTTGCGAATCAAGTCATTTTCAGTTGCGGCTAGTTATGTCTATGATTGAAATGAGATCCGTTAGTGTAATAGACCAATTTATTCCGTTGTAAGTCATTTCAGTGGTTGATCTGCGTATTTATCATGCCATTGTGCATGCTGTGGACTTTAGATTACATGAGTTCTGACAGGAATGTGACAACCCTGAATTATTTGATGTTTCTGAACGTTACAGAAGAAATAATTATCCTTGTTTGTATGATGATCATGTTTAGATGATATATTGACTGGTTGATGGCTTTCATTTATTAACTGTTGCTATCTAGGTTGATGATTCATGATGCCAGATAAAGCCACTCAGAAATAAATACAAGCAAACAAATGAAGTCCAGAGCTCAATTTGAGTGTATAGAATGTGCAGATAATATTTCGAAGACAAACATTCATGACAGGAAAGGCAAACATTTATCCAGATCGGCTTCTGGCAATGCCATAGGGTTACCCGAATGGTAGATAAAGTTACAGTTCCATGCATGCGTGTACTTGAAATACCAAGTTGCAAGATTGGAAAGCAGAGCTGGGAAAGAAGAAAAACTGTGACCGGCTAACTGAATGTGGAGAGACTGAGCTTTGAGAAGGGAAAACCAAATTAGAGTCTAACTTTTATGCCTTCCTTTAACAAGTGCTCTTTCACAGATTTTATAGATACCTGCAACACATGAAATCGATTAACAGAGATCAATTTCAGAATTGCACCAATATAAACACAGGCGCCTACAGATTTCTGATCACTTTTCTACAATCTAAACATCTAGGTGTTTGGCAGCTCTAATAATGAAAGCTGATCTTAGCTTTATGTTCTAGTTTGTGAAATATGATTTTCGACTAAATCATCTTTTAAGCACATCGAAACATGTTTGTAGCTCATCATGCACAACGAGAGGCACGTCTCTTACAACGTACTGAAATAGAAATGTAGAGTCATTGAACCTGGAAAATTTTCAACTTAATGCGAAAGCTAAAAGTTGAGAGTTTAACTAACAAAAAGCAATAGAAGGTTCTAATTTTTCTGTTAAGAGTTACCTCCTTCCGGTGGAAAATGCCAGCGGCAAGGGCTGCAGATGCATTTGTTTCCTTGAAAACTTCTGAGAAATGGTCAACAGCTCCAGCACCACTGCTAGCAATTACAGGAATACTCACAGCATCCGAGATTAGTTTTATTAGATCGATATCAAAACCCTTCCCTTGCCCTGTGAGGACCAAGGATACAATTGAACGATTAGTTATTGACTTATATTCTCAGTTTGAGAAAAGATCCACTTATTTAGATAGAAATTTCACTGAAAAAGATCTCATGGTAGTTTGATGAAGATTGCACTAAAATCATGCGTACCATCACAGTCAATGCAATTCAGAAGTATTTCTCCAGCCCCCAATTCTTCGACAGCTGTTGCAAGCTCATATGCTCCAATTGGTCGGCCTTCTCGCCCACCATTCACCTTAAGAATAGTCAAGCTTATTGAGCAAAAGGATCTCAAGATAACAATATATATGCCTAGAATAACATACAAATGAATATCAAAATAGAAATCTCAAATGTTAACACATCAGAGCTTGTAAAGTCCGAGATTCAATAATAAAACAGCACCAACCACAAACACGGTAGAACATTTGCAGGCTAAGAAAGACAAGGTAGGACCTATCACTCATGGTAACAGACACTAGTCAATCCAAAAATACACCGTGCTTGTTCAACTTTCCATCAACTTGATAAGTTTAACTGTCCAAATATGTCATTAAACAAAGACACCAAAGTCTTAGTGTTTGATTGGTAGAGACTTTGGAATGATTTGTGAATGTGTGGTTAAAGGTAGAGCAAAGGTTTCCCAATTTAAATAACATTTGTGATTGAAAATGAACATAGAGAAAATTGATCTATACTACACCAAGCAAGCACTTAACCATCTCCAACCTTCAACCCTCCCCTTTCAACTCCTCCCGCCCCCAACCCCCTCACTATAAGATGGAAGAGTTCATTATTCTTTTATGTTGGAGGTAGTCCAATCGTGTTTCAGGTAAAATTCTATGTCGTTGTAAATTAATTTCTTGGGTAAAACCGTGCTCGGGACAACGAGATGTGTGTTAATATTAAAGTTTTAGTTGATGTTTTTAGGTAGAACAAAGTCAAGACGAAAATAGAAGTATCTAACTGGCATAAGTCACCTACGAAAGCAATCAAAATGAGGATTTGACAAAGTTTTGCTTATAAGAGAACAGAGAGAGCAAGGGAACATACTGTGCACTGGTACCAAGCATATTCTTCCCCATTTGGACCTGAAATTTACACAAGAAGCAAATTAGATACTTCTTCCACTTCTATATTTATATATTTATTAGATAGATTAATCTCCAGAGAGTTCCAATTTGCATCATTGCAAGTAATAATAGTGTAAGAAGTGAATGGATTTCCTCTATTGATTGATAATATTATGTGTACAATGCATTCATATATGTAATGTACAAGGAATCTAAATTAGGAAATTCTATATAAGATAAGTATATAACCTAGAAACCTTAAACATATATACACTATAACACTCCCCCTCAAGCTGGAGCATAAATGTTAATCACTTAATCATACCCAATTTGTTACACAAGTAATCAACCCGAGTCCCATTAAGTGCTTTCGTGAAAATATCTCCTAGCTATTCTCCACTACTCACGTGTTCTGTAGAGATTATTTTCTTCTTAACCTTCTCACGAATGAAATGGTAGTCAACCTCTACATGTTTAGTTCATTCATGAAATACAACATTATTGGAGATATGAACAACTACCTCATTGTCGCACCATAGCTTAGCGGGTGATGGTGCTTCGAGACCGATCTCAATTAGGAGATGACGAATCCACATAATTTCACACGTACACTGTGCTATAGCCCTATATTCTGATTCTGCACTAGATCGAAACACCACATCTTGCCTCTTACTTCTCCAAGAAATTAGATTTCCACCAACAAAAACACAATACCCAATAGTGGATCTTCGATCAATTTTGGAGCCTGCTCAATCTGCAACGGCAAAAGCCTCAACATGAGTGTGCCTATGATTCTTATAGAATATTCCCCGTCCGGGGGCTCCCTTCAAATAGCACAGGATCTGTTCAAGTGCTGCCCAATGGTGAACAGTTGGAGATGACATGAATTGACTTACAGTGCTCACCGAATAGGCAATGTCAGGACGAGTTACGATAAGATAGTTCAATTTCCCAACTAGTCTCCTGTACCGCTCAGGATCCTCAAACAAATCTCCATCTCTTGTCATTTGCAGATTTGGGATCATCGGAGCACTACATGCCTTGGCTCCTAATTTTCCTGTCTCAACCAATAAGTCAAGTACATACTTCCTTTGAGATAAGAAAATACCCTTCTTGCTTCGTCACCTCAATTCCCAAGAAATACTTCAAATTGCCTAAATCATTCGTGTGAAACTAACGGTGGAGAAAGGATTTTAAGGATGAGATCCCTACATCATCATTTCCCGTGATGACAATATCATCAACATATACGACAAGAAGGATGATGCCGGACGTAGAGTTCTTATAGAAAATCATGTGATTTTTTGGCTCTTGTTCATCCCGAAGTCCTCAAGTGCCTGGTTAAATTTTCCAAACCACGCACGAGGACTCTGTTTCAAACCATACAGAGACTTCCGAAGACGGCAAACTTTCCCAGACTCCCCCTGAGCAACAAACTCAGGTGGTTGGTCCATGTACACTTCTTGTAAATCACCATGTAAGAAAGCATTTTTGATATCCAACTGATATAAAGGCCACGCATGAGTGGCGGCCAGCAAGAGAAAAAGGCGAACAGACGTCAACTTAGCAACCAGAGAAAAGGTGCCAAAATAATCTATACCATAGGTTTGAGCGTATCCTTTGGCTACAAGACGAGCCTTGAGACGAGCAATCGACGTATCAGAATTACATTTAACGGCAAAAACCCATTTACAGCCAACTGCCTTCTTCCCAACTGGCAAATCCGCTAACTCCCAAGTACCATTAGCATCAAGGGCATTCATCTCGTCGATCATGGCACTACGCCAATTAGGATGCGACAAGGCTTCCTTAACAGTTTTGGGAATATTGACCGACTCAAGAGAAGCAATAAAAGAGCAAGAGGATGAAGAGACATGATTATAAAAAACAAATGAAGAGATAGAATAAGTACACTGACGCTTACCTTTGCGAAGAGCAATGGAGAGATCCGGATCTAGAGTCACTGGATCTGACGACGTAGAAGAGACCGGTGCTGGACAGGGATCGGGCGAACTCATCGACAAGAATACACATGGTGAATTGGAGGCTTCGGAGAAGGTGGAGGATGTGACACGCAATTCTCATGAAGAGATGTAGTGGTAACATGATAAGCTAATAAGTCATCATCCTCCTCCTGAAGGGAGGCAGGGGATGTCTTAGAAAAGCAAGGCGTGTGCTCAAGAACAATGACATCTGTGGAGATAAGGTACTTGTTCAAGCTAGAGCAGTAACACCGATACCCTTTTTGCAAACGGGAATAATCTAAAAAGACACATTTTAAGGACTTAGGATCTAACTTACTGACCTGTGGATGAGTATCACGAACAAAGCATGTACTACCAATTATACGAGGTTCAACAGGAAATAAAGGCTTTGAAGGGAACAGAGTATTGTAAGGACTCTTACCATGAAGAAGAGAAGAGGCCATGCTATTAATCAAGAAGCATGCAGTGGATGCTGCATCAGCCCAAAATTGTTTTGGAACAGACGTGGAATAGGAGTGCCCTAGCTGTCTCAAGCAAATACCTATTTTTCCTCTCAGCGACACTGTTTTGTGATGCGTGGACACAAAAAGTCTCATGAAGGATACACCATTTTGATTCATGTAATTCTGAAATACGTCAGATACAAACTCTTGGGCATTGTCACTTAAAAGAATGCGAACGTTAGTGTTAAATTGTGTTCTAATTTCGGCACAAAAGGTAGTAAAATGAGAAAATAATTTAGAACGATGTTTCATTAAATAGAGCCAAGTTGTACGAGAAAAATCATCAATAAATGTAACAAAATAGTGAAACCCAGTTTTTGACAGGACTGGACACGGACCCCAAACATCAGAATGGACTAATTCAAAAGGAAACCTAGCTTTCTTATTGACTCTAGGACCGGAAGGGAGGCAATGGTGCTTGGGAAACTGGCATGACTCACAATCCAATGTTGACACGTGCTAAAACTCGTGACACAACTTCTTCAATAGGGGTAAGGAGGGATGCCCTAATCGACAATGGACTTCAAATGGGGTTGTGGTGCTTGAACATGCAACTGACTTGGGAACGTGGGTGTCGAGTTTGTAGAGCCCTCCCGATTCATGTCCTTTACCAATAATCTTCTTCGTCGTGAGAGATGCCCTAATCGACAATGGACTTCAAATGGGGTTGTGGTGCTTGAACATGCAACTGACTTGGGAACGTGGGCGTCGAGTATGTAGAGCCCTCCGATTCATGTCCTTTACCAATAATCTTCTTCGTCGTGAGATCCTGAAAAAGACAATGATCAGGAAAAAATGAGACAACAATTAAGAACACGAGTCAATTTACTCACGGGGACCAAGTTAAAAGAGAAACTTGGTAGGCTTAATACGAGGATAAGGGGATTAATGGGGTTGGGTTAATTGTGCCAAAACCAAGTACAAGAAGTAGAGCCATTGGCTAAAGTAACAGATGATCGAGATGCGTGTGACTAAAAGGTAGAGAAGAGATTAGGGTTACCTATCATATGATTTGTGGCATCAGAATCAATGACCCACTTGGCACCAGAAGAAAAGAGACATGAATTTGTGTTACCTGACTCAGCAATAGCACCAATGGGACGAGATGAATTCTTCAAAGCTTTTTGGTACTGAGTAAATTTAGCAAATTCTTCAGCAGAAAGAGTGACAGGACGTTCAAATGAGTTGGGAGCATTAGCAGTAGCAACATGTGCTTCCCGAGCTTCACGGGCTTTCTTATTCTGCAACTTCTGACATGTATGCTTAGTATGGCCCAGCTCACGACAATAGTGGCAAATCACACCTCCCGCATCCTTATTGTTTGAGTTTACCCCTTTGGAATTGTTCTTATTACTGACAAGTGCACTAGAGGTCTGTATAGGTAGAGCGGCAACCATACCAGTATCAGTACGTAGAAATCTAGTAAACACTTCATGGAGAGAAGCGATTTCAACGCCAGACAAAATCTGGGATTTCACAATGTCAAACTGTGAGCTAAGACGAGTTAAGAAACTCATCACTGCCAACTGCTCGCGTTGCTCCTTTTGCACCCTCACATCAGCACTAAATGGTAACAACTCATTTAACTCCTCATAAGTCTTTTTAAAACTCATAAAATAGGTTTGAAGTGGCTGATCCTGCTGTTCAGCACGATAAAAACCCTTACACACGTCATAAATACGGGAAATATTTCCCTTTCCTGAGTACAAGAATTCCAAGTATTCCATCAATTCCTTAACATACTCACAATGATTAATCAGGCTTACCACTTCAGTATCAATGGAATTCCTGATTTGTAGAAATAAACGAGCATCGTCCCTCAGCGATTCTTGACGAATCTTATTTGTGGGAGGTGGGGAATCATCAGTGAGATGATCATCTTTCGACAAACTGCGCAAGTAAATTCTAACAGTCTTACATCAATCAAGATAGTTTGATCCAGTCAATTTATGCTCTGTAACCTTAGACATCATAGGAATAACATCCGTGACAACTGTACTCTTTGAATCTTGACCATCTTAATTGCAAATAAAACGAAAGACTAAACAACCAACTTTAGACCAAAGAAAAGGCTCCAATACGCACAAACCAACTCACACGTACTCAAATACCAAAGTGAAATCCAACGGAGGGCCACAAACACAAGGGAGTCTCGAATGAACAGTGCTACAGAGGCTGAAAAATCGCTCTGGACTCACACAAAGGGAGTAATCGCGAAACAAAGAATGGATTCAGCTTGAGAACTGACCGGCGATCTCAAGCACGAAAATCAAGACACCTACCAATGGCCGACGCGCCCCCACTCACCGTCAACAGCAGCGGACCACGAAGCTTTCAGCGGCACGTGTGACTCACGCACAAGGTTTCCGACGGCTGGATTTCACCAATCACCGGATCGGCGGGTGGCACTTCTGATCCAAGTGGTGGAGGAACTCAATTGAGACTCTAAATAGATCAAACACGAAACCCTAGAGCAGCGGCTGCACAAGTTCTTTATGGCAGATGCGAAACCCTAGACCAGCGACTGTGCAGATGTTGAATTCGAACCCTAAGCTCTGATACCATGTAAGAACTGAATGGATTTCCCTATTGATTGATAATATTATGTGTACAATGCATTCATATATATAATGTACAAGGAATCTAAACTAGGAAACTTTATATAAGGTAAGTATATAACCTAGAAACCCTAAACATATATACACTAACAAATAGGAACAATATTGGCTACTCAACAATAAACCGTAATTGATAGCCAGTTCCAAAAATGAACCCTTTGCACAGTATCATGTTTGCAAACCAAAGGGCTAAAGCGACTATAGATTGTTAATTCTCTGACTCACCTGGATTTCTTACTCGTATAGCCTTGAACTCTACATCAGTGGGGTCCTTCAAGTACACTCTACGGGGATCAATGCTTACAACAACAGCCTAATATTAGATCAGACAAATTCATCAAAATTTGCAATGACATTTTTGAATGGTCAACACAGAAGCAAGTTGGTGAAGGTAGCAGGCATAAAGAAATTAAAATGGTAGGATTGGCAACTCTACCTGATTTCCATAAACTCTGGAGATCTGCTCCAGGCTACTCTTCCCGGTTTTTACCTTCAAAGAGAAATAAAGTAGCATTAACTCAAGATCCAGAAAAAATAAAATAAAAATAAAAATGATATATGAAGATCAAAGAGGAAAATAAGTACTCCAGTTTTCAAGTATTCTTCTGCTGCATAAACTGCATCACTTCCAATGGAAACTTTATCTGCACCGGAGCGGAAATATTCTGAAGCAACTTCCAAACTGGAGTAGTACCTGACAAAAGTAATGCATATCTATGCAATAATATTCTTTGGTTGTTGAAGTTCCATTAAAAAAATTATCTAATGTGCGAATTTAAGTTTTATTTGATCACAATGGAAGAAAAGCTAAAGAAATACAAACATTTTAGACCAGATGAAGCTATTAATTATACCTGCCAGTTCCATCAGTAAAATCTCGAATACCTCCTCCAACAGTCAATGGTACAAAAACATTCTCAGATGTGTACCTCAATACCTACAAGGGAATACAACTAGAGGCTGATCATGCTTTCTTTATGCAAAGATCCTTTTAATTAGTGTAAGGGGAAACAGTTCATGCAGAATTATCACATGAAGCCTTACCTAAAACTATATTCCCAAAATATGATATTCTGCTACTAGTGCTAAGGCAACTAAGAAAAGATGAAAGACAAAAAAAAACTAAGAAGGTTCTCTCCCCCCCCCCGGGGTTTCCCGGGAGGGAATTCTCATACTAATGAAGCTGAATGACTAGAACAGGAAGAAATTGAGCAGCACATCAGAAAGAGATCATTAGAAGAACCAACCTGCAGCATGGGCAAATCTCCGAGAGGAAAGTCACGGAAGCCAGTAATATTCAAAAAACTAACCTGAAATTCAATAAGTTATCAGTTTGAGATTCTCTGAGCATCTGTGGGTGCTCTACGATGGATCAAGCAAGAAAAATCTGTGTAACCCGGAGCAGTCTAAGTCTTACCTCATCAGCCCCATCCAAGTAATATTGGCCAGCAAGATCAACTGGCTTGCCAAGGTTCCTCACCTACAATGGAAATATCCCATAGAAATGCATGTTGGGGGAAAAAATGGTTTAAAAAGGACATTCTGAAGTGATTCAAGTCCAGCACCTAATTTGAGGAAGGAGCAGACAGGAAAGGGGAAGGGAGTGGTAATAATGCAATAACATTGTGTAGTTTCATAGGTAAATTCTCTAAAATATACATCAATTCATGAAATTCCTCTGGAATCTCTTAATGCACATTCACTCCCCAACATATAGCTTACTAACACTAAATATTGCAAGAGAAACATGGAAAACTAGCATAAAAATCCGTTGTAACAAAATACACCAGGTTATACCTCATTATCTTTGGTCTGCTCTCTTACATCATATTGGTCTCCTTTGGTTACAACAAGGTCGCCATTGTCATTCGCCCTCACATCAAGGCACGCAATGACCTGACCAGTTGTTAAAATTAAGCTAATAGTCCGTAAATAAAAATAATTTCTTCTCACTGGAACAACACATAAAATTAAGTGGAAACAGTCCTACTTGATGACATCATATGCAATGTTAATCAATTGACAAGGAATCACTAAATAATAAGGGTGTGTTTGATTGCATTCCTAGAAAACATTTTCCTTCATTTGATCATTTGGATTCCTAGAAAATATTTTCCCACATCAAGGCACGCAATGACCTGACCAGTTGTTAAAATTAAGCTAATAGTCCGTAAATAAAAATAATTTCTTCTCACTGGAACAACACATAAAATTAAGTGGAAACAGTCCTACTTGATGACATCATATGCAATGTTAATCAATTGACAAGGAATCACTAAATAATAAGGGTGTGTTTGATTGCATTCCTAGAAAACATTTTCCTTCATTTGATCATTTGGATTCCTAGAAAATATTTTCCCACCTCTCCCTTGGATTATATTTTCCATAAAAAATGGCTCATTTTGTGCTTGAAAGTGTTGTACATGGAAAATGTTTTCCATGAAAAGTTTTCCTATCAAACAACAAAGTAGGAAAACATTTTCCTTGATTTGACATTTTCCTAGAAAATTTTTGGCAATGATAAGTATACTCACCCTTTTTGCAAGTTTAGAAGCCTTCCTTCGGGCTAGACTCTGTCTTCACATGAGGGTTCAGATTGTTAGATGCTTTAGTGAATGAATCAATAGACATAGAAAAATTACAGGCCTCAAGGCTACCTTTGTTGTGCCACAACTTGGATTCAAGAACCTTCTCAAAATAGAAAGACCAACATCTGCATTGCCATTACCAAGAACATAAACCTCTTAAGAAATTTTTTTGGACTCAAACAAAAAAGTTAAGTACCTTAGCAGATTCGTACTCTGGAGAACCAAAAAAAAAAAAAGGGGAGTCAAGTGCTACTGCAGAGGAAACATTATTGTTATAGTGTATATATGTTTAGGGTTTCTAGGTTACATACTTACTTTATAGAGAGTTTCCCAATTTAGATTTCTTGTACATTATATATATGAATGCATTGTACACATAATATTATCAATCAATAGAGGAAATCCTTTCGGTTCTCACATGGTATCAGAGCTTAGGGTTCGAATTCAACATATGCACAGTCGTTGGTCTAGGGTTTTGGCATTTTCCATAAAGAACTTGTGCAGCCGCTGCTCTAGGGTTTCGTGGTTGATTTGTTAGAGTGTCGATTAAGTTCCTCCACCACTTAGATCAGAAGCGCCGCCCGCCGATCAGGTGACTGGTGAAATCCGGCCGCTGGAAACCTTGCGCGTGAGTCACACGCGTCGCTGGAAAGTTTCATGGTCCGCTGCTATTGACGGTGCGTGGGGCGTCGGTTGGTGTCCTGGTTTTCTTGCATGAGATCGCCAACCAGTTCTCAAGTCAGTTCCATACTTTGTTTCGCGATTATTCCCTTTGTGTGAGTCTAGAACGAGTTTTTGCATCCGAGGCACCATTCATCCGAGACTTCATTGTGTTTTGGGGTCATCTGTTGGATTTCTTTTGCGTATTCCAATACGTATGAGTTGGTTTGTGAGTATTCGGGTCTTTTCTTTGGTCTAAGTTGCTTGTGTAGTCTTTCGTTTTTTATTTGCAACTACGATGGCTGAAGATTCAAAGAGTACAGCTATCACGGACGTTATTCCTATGATGTCTAAGGTTACAGAGCATAAATTGACTGGGTCAAATTATCTTGATTGGTGTAAAACCGTTAAAATTTACTTGCGCAGTCCGTCGAAAGATGATCATCTCACTGATGATCCCCCACCTCCCACAGATAAGACTCGTCAAGAATGGCTAAGAGACGACACTCATTTGTTTCTACAAATTCGGAATTCCATTGATACAGAAGTAGTAAGCATGATTAATCATTGTGAATATGTTAAAGAATTGATGGAATATTTGGAATTCTTGTACTCAGGAAAGGGAAATATTTCCCGTATTTATGACGTGTGCAAGGGTTTTTATCAGGCTGAACAACAGAATCAGCCACTTCAAACATATTTTATGAGTTTTAAGAAGACTTATGAGGAGTTGAATGAGTTGTTACCGTTTAGCGCTGATGTGAAGGTGCAAAGGGAGCAACGCGAGCAGCAGGCAGTGATGAGTTTCTTGGCTGGTCTTAGCCCACAATTTGACGTTGTGAAATCCCAAATTTTGTTGGGCGCTGAAATTGCTTCTCTCCATGAAGTGTTAAGAGTTCTATGTACTGATGCTGGAATGGCTGCCGCTCCACCTATACAGACCTCCAGTGCACTTGTTAGTAATAAGAACAATTCCAAAGGGGTAAACTCAAACAATAAGGATGCGGGACGTGTGATTTGCTACTATTGTCGTGAGCCAGGCCATACTAAGCGTACATGTCAGAAGTTGCCGAATAAGAAAGCTCGTGAAGCTCGGGAAGCACATGTTGCTATTGCTAATGCTCCCAACTCATCTGATCGCCCTGTTACTCTTTTCTGCTGATGAATTTGCTAAATTTACTCAGTACCAAGAAGCTTTGAAGAATTCATCTCGTCCCATTGATGCTATTGCTGAGTCAGGTAACAAAAATTCATGCCTTTTTTTTTCTGGTGCCAAGTGGGTCATTGATTCTAGTGCCACAGATCATATGACAAGTAACCCTAATCTCTTCTCTACCTTTCAGTCACACGCATCTCGATCATTTGTTACTTTAGCTGATGGCTCAACTTCGTCTGTACTTGGTTCTGGCACAATTCACCCAACCCCATTAATCCCCTTATCCTCCGTATTAAGCCTACCAAGTTTCTCTTTTAACTTGGTCTCTGTGAGTAAATTGACTCGTGCTCTTAATTGTTGTGTCTCATTTTTTCCTGATCATTGTCTTTTTCAGGATCTCACGACGAAGAAGATTATTGGTAAAGGACATGAATCGGAAGGGCTCTACATACTAGACTCCCACGTTCCCAAATCAGTTGCATGTTCCAGTACCACAACCCCATTTGAAGTCCATTGTCGATTAGGGCATCCCTCCCTACCCCTGTTGAAGAAGTTGTGTCCAGATTTTCAACACGTGTCTACATTGGATTGTGATTCATGCCAGTTTGCCAAGCACCATCGCCTCCCTTCCGCTCCTAGGGTCAATAAGAGAGCTAGGTTTCCTTTTGAATTATTCCATTCTGATGTTTGGGGTCCGTGTCCAGTCCTGTCAAAAACTGGGTTTCGCTATTTTGTTACATTTATTCATGATTTTTCTCGTTCTGAATTATTTTCTCATTTTACTACCTTTTGTGCGGAAATTAAAACACGATTTAACACTAACGTTCGCATTCTTTGAAGTGACAACGCCCAAGAGTATGTATCTCACGTATTTCAGAATTACATGAATCAATATGGTATCCTTCATGAGACTTCTTGTGTCGACACACCATCACAAAATGGTGTCGCTGAGAGGAAAAATAGGCATCTGCTTGGGACAGCTAGGGCATTCCTATTCCACATGTCTGTTCCAAAACAATTTTGGGCGGATGCAGTATCCACTGCATGCTTCTTGATTAATCGCATGCCCTCTTCTCTTCTTCATGGTAAGAGTCCTTACAATACTCTGTTCCCTTCAAAGCCCTTATTTCCTATTGAACCTCGTATATTTGGTAGTACCTGCTTTGTTCGTGATACTCGTCCACAAGTCAGTAAGTTAGATCCTAAGTCCCTAAAATATGTCATTTTGGATTATTCCCATTTGCAAAAAGGGTATCGATGTTACTACCCTAGCTTGAACAAATACCTTGTCTCCGCAGATCTCACTGTTCTTGAACACACGCCTTACTTTTCTAACACATCCCCTGCTTCCGTCGGGGGGATGATGACCTATTAGCTTATCATGTTACCACTACATCTCTTCATGAGAATTGCGTGTCACCTCCTCCAAAGCCTCCAATTCACCATGTGTATTCTCGTCGATGAGCTCCACCCGATCCCTGTCCAGCACCGGTCTCTTCTACGCCGTCAGATCCAGTGACTCTGGATCCGGATCTCCCCATTGCTCTTCGCAAAGGTAAGCGTCAGTGTACTTATCCTATCTCATCATTTGTTTCTTATAATTATCTCTCTTCATCCTCTTGCTCTTTTATTGCTTCTCTTGAGTCGGTCACTATTCCCAAAACTGTTAAGGAGGCCTTGTCGCATCTTGACTGGTGTAGTGCCATGATCGACGAGATGAATGCCCTTGACGCTAATGGTACTTGTGAGTCAGCGAATTTGCCAGTTGGGAAGAAGGTAGTTGGCTGTAAGTGGGTTTTTGCCGTTAAATGTAATTCTGATGGGTCAATTGCTCAAGGCTCGTCTTGTGGCCAAAGGATACGCTCAAACCTATGGTGTAGATTATTTTGACACCTTTTCTCTGGTTGCTAAGTTGACGTCTGTTCGCCTTTTCCTCTCGATGGCGCCACTCATGCGTGGCCTTTATATTAGTTGGATATCAAAATTGCTTTCTTCCATGGTGATTTACAAGAAGAAGTGTACATGGAGCAACCACCTAAGTTTGTTGCTCAGGGGGAGTATGGGAAAGTTTGCCGTCTTCGGAAGTCTCTATATGGTTTGAAACAAAGTTCTCGTGCGTGGTTTGGAAAATTTAGCCAGGCACTTGAGGACTTCGGGATGAACAAGAGCCAGAAAGATCACACGATTTTCTATAAGAACTCTACGTCCGGCATCATCCTTCTTGTCGTATGTGGATGATATTGTCATCACGGGAAATGATGATGTAGGGATCTCATCCTTAAAATCCTTTCTCCATAGTCAATTTCACACGAAGGACTTAGGAAATTTTAAGTATTTCTTGGGAATTGGGGTGACGAGAAGCAAGAAGGGTATTTTCTTATCTCAAAGGAAGTATGTACCTGACTTATTGGTTGAGACAGGAAAATTAGGAGCCAAGGCATGTAGTGCTCCGATGACCCTGAATCTGCAAATGATAGGAGATGGAGACTTGTTTGAGGATCCTGAGCGGTACAGGAGACTAGTTGGGAAACTGAACTATCTTACCGTAACTCGTCCTGACATTGCCTATTCGGTGAGTACTCTAAGTCAATTCATGTCATCTCCAACTGTTCACCATTTGGCTGCACTTGAACAGATCTTGTGCTATTTGAAGGGAACCCACGCACGGGGAATATTGTATAAGAATCATGGGCACACTCATTGAGGCTTTTGCCGATGTAGATTGGGTAGGCTCCAAAATTAATCGAAGATCTACTACTAGATATTGTGTTTTTGTTGGTGGAAATTTGATTTCTTGGAAAAGTAAGAAGCAAGATGTGGTATCTCAATCCAGTGCAGAAATCGAATACAGGACTATAGCACAGTGTATGTGTGAAATTATGTGGATTCGTCATCTCCTAATTGAGATCGGTCTCGAAGCACCGTCACCAACTAAGTGAGGCAGTTGTTCATATCTCCAGTAATGCTGTATTTCATGAACGAACTAAACATGTAGAGGTTGACTGTCATTTCATTTGTGAGAAGGTTCAGAAGAAAATAATCTCTACAGAACACGTGAGGAGTGGAGAACAGCTAGGAGATATTTTCACGAAAGCACTTAATGAGACTCGGGTTGATTACTTGTATAACAAGCTGAGCATGATTAACATTTATGCTCCAGCTTGAGGGGAGTGTTATAGTGTATACATGTCTAGGGTTTCTAGGTTACAATTATCTTGTCGGTTACAATTATGGTTTCTAGGGTTTAGGGTTTCTAGGTTACAATTATGCTCCAGCTTGAGGGGATGTTATAGTGTATACATCCTTCTTGTCGGTTCTTACAATTATCTTGCAAAGTCCACCTATCCTTTTTGTGTTCACCAGAAAGCAGATTTACAATTGCATGAAAACTGTAGCTTACCTCCACTCTTCTCAGGGTGGAACTGAACAGCATAGACATTACCCTTTCCCACAGAGGCTACGAAATTATCACCATAATCGCAAGTAGAGGATATCCATTCTCTATTATCATCTGACTACATGGAAAAACGGTAAAGTAAGTGGTGAATTGAGATACAACAAAAACAAGACGGAAACTTGATGCAATAAACAGGAGAGCTTGGTGTGACACAGGAAGAAAGACTGTTTACTGGCATTGCACGGTAAGAATGAACAAAATAGACATGACGACTTCCAATATCTTCCAAAATCGGGTTATCCTTCGTAATATCGAGCGTATTCCAGCCGATATGAGGCACTCTGGAACCATCTGATGAGTCAAAGCGTTGAACTGATCCAGGAATTAGACCAAGTCCCTTTACTGAGAAACAAACAAACTGTGAAATTCAGCTCCAGCCAGAAGATACTAGCATTAATTATTAAGAAAATATATTTTATTTTGTTTCTTTTTTATAAGAAACAGAAAATTTTATTATCACAGAAGGAATTACAAAAAAACAATAGGGTGGATAAGATATCCACAAAAAATGAGCAACGAGACTAAGCTGTTACTCTCTTACTAAGAGTACAAAAAGAGCTAAATGGGTCTAAACGAAACAAGAAATCTGGAACAATGCAAAAGATTCCAATTGCTCTCGCCCAAAGTCCTAAAAATAATAGGATGTTGTCCCAAATGTCTTCAAATGATCTCTCCAAATCATCAAAAATTCTTTTGTTTCTCTCATTCCAAAGCACCCAAGCTACTGCCATCACCACTAGTCTCCAAAGCTCCTTTTTTTTCTTCCCATTACCTCCAAACGTCCATTTAATCAAGATGAGATCTGCCAATCGTCTTGGCAATGCGCCCATAATATCAAATAACTGGAAAATTCTACTTCAAATACCTTTAGCAAACACCCAATGCATCAATATGTGATCAATGGTTTCGCCTTCTTTCTTACACATGATACAATATGACGGGGATATGCATAGAGAAAACCTTCTCAATTGTAATAAATCACAAGTATTAACATTTCCCAAAATCACCAATCAAGCAAAAATTTTGACTTTAGATGAGACCACATCCTTCCAAATAAATTTAAATTGTGAAAAGTTAGGACCACAAAGGGGTTGATGAAGGGCATTTAGGAAAGATTTGCACGAAAAATAACTCGAGGAGTGGCCCTTCCACATTCTTTTGTTTGGAGCTAAATGATCAATTTTAATGGAGTCAAGTAGGCCCGAAGGGGAAATGAAATCATCAAAATCTCTATCACTTAGGTTTCGGCCAAATTCAAGGTTCCAAAATGGATTAGAATTGGGTGAGAAATGAATGATGTCACTAATAACCAAGTTTTGGTGATTAGACAAGCGATAAAGGCGAGGAAACATCTCTTGAAGAGAGTAATTGCCCACCCACCTGTCTAGCCAAAACCGAGTTTTATCACCCTTCCCAACTACCGATTTGAGAAAATATATTTTATCTATAGGTACCAATAAACTACGCGTTAATTTGGATAGGTCAATCGGTATCTAAAGGTACCAATAAAATACGATTTAATTTGGATGGGCCGTTAGGCCACTAAAAATAAGTAATGTCCTTATTATTAAAAAATTAATTAATTAATTAATTAAATTAAATTAAATCTTGAGATTTTTGTAGAGAACACAATCAAATCTACAAGCATGTACATGCCATCCATTTGATATTACTTGAATTCTGCAGGGATTCGTTTTTCTCAAGGAGGAAAATGGTAGGGACCTGTTTTACTTTTTACAGTGTAATGCAAACTTCTGAACTTCATTGCCATTTTGCCATGCTCCATGTATAAATGATAAAGCTCATTTATTTCATATAATCGCAATATTTTTCCATACTTATATTACTTGGAAGTTGCTTAAGTCCTTGATTTTAATTATGTTTTATATTTTATGGACCAGATGAAGGAGTCGAATCAAGTTGAAGTTAATTTATAAGTTTTGAAGAAATAGTAAAGATCAATGGGAAAATAACTAGGAAAGCCTCAAACTTGAAGCAAGATCACGCCTTACCAATATGATTTTCCTATAAAAACGTAGGAACAAGACTCCTTGGAAGCGAAGAGTTGATGGCTGATAGAAGACCCTATTTAATTATTCATACTCCAAAAAAGAATAGGAATATTTTATAGGAACCTATGATGCAATTAATTTTTATTTCATAGGGAGAAATTATAGACTTTGATTAGAATTAAGAAATTAGAATCATTTCTTTTATTTTCTCTTTTACTTTTTCCTAAATTAATTAAAATTGGATCTGGCCCAAGACTAGGAGAAGTATACGTTATTTTCTTGGGACTAGACTTTTTTTCATCATCATCATACACTAGAATTTTCTCCATCTTCTCCATGAAATTCTAAATTTCTTTTCCAATTCAAGGTTGATTGAAGATTGATTCAAGAACAAATTATGAGATCTAATATATGCTTTTACTGCTCTTCTTTTATTTTCTCTATTTGCGTATTTCTTGTGTCTTTTTGAAATTGTTGATTGATTGATTATACAAAGGGCCCGTTGTTTAATTGTCAATTCAACATATTGCCAATTAGAAAACTCGATCCGTAATTATCTAGTATTTTTGATAATTGTGGCAAACAACATAATTGATTAGGTCAGAGTTCTCAATTTATGTTGTAGAAATATAGAATCTAGTTTAAACAATTGATCGTATGCTTTTGTTGGTTAGAATTGATCATCTCTCTAGATTTTAACGCTGTCAATAAATTAAATCCTAACGGTCGTACCTAGAGTTGTTTATTGATTAGGGAAATAATTAACTGTCGTACCTTAGTTATCGAATAAGTAAGGAGAGATAGGTTGTTAGATCGTATCAACAACCATAACCAGTTTAGGGAATGAATTAGAAGAGTTATCTTTACATCTATGATCAATTTGCGTGAATCAATTGGAGATTACAGTTTAATTTATATTTCATCATTGCCATTGTTTTTATTCTAGTTCTTTGAATCTCATTCTTCAAAAACCCCCCCAATTTATTTTATTTAGTCTCATTTTTAAAAGAATAAATCTAATCAATCTCTGTGCATACGACCTTACTCACCACTGCTACAATCTATATTTTTGAGCAAGTTTACTTATTATTTGTCACATTCGACACCCACCAAATTTTTGGCGCCGTTGCAGAGGATTGGTGTGAATTAGATTTATTTATTTATTTATTTTTATTTTTATTATTTTACTTTATTTTATTTTATTTTCTTTCTTTGATGCTGCGTTCTTCTAGTGCAGGTGAACTTCAATACGGCCCAGAGATTGAGAAGACAACTCAAAGATTGAGGAAAGAGGCTAAACTGAGAAAACAAGCAACTTCATCCATTGAACGGAATACAAAAGCTGATTTGATAGACTTATTATCTAGCGATTCTGAACTAGACAAAAAGATGGCAGTTCTAGAAAGAACTCTAAGGGAATTAGCTGCACCAAATGTGGATCAACAACCACTCTGTATTCAATATCCAGCTTTGGAAGCAGACTTCGAGTTGAAATCTGGTTTAATTCACTTGCTTCCAGAATTTCATGGACTAGAGAATGAAGATCCTCACAAGCATCTTAAAGAATTCCACGTGGTGTGCTCGACCATGAAACCACAAGGAGTGACAGAAGAATAGATCAAACTATGTGCTTTTCCATTTTTGCTGGCCGATCGGGCAAAGGATTGGTTGTTCTATTTACCTTCAGGCTCTATAGCAACGTGGACAACGATGGTTAGATTATTTCTTGATAATTTTTTCGAGCTTCACGTGCTAGAAGCATTAGAAAAGACATTTGTGGAGTCAAGCAAGAAGGATCTGAGACCCTCCATGAGTATTGGGAGAGGTTCAAACAACTCTGTGCAAGTTGCCTTCAACATGGGATATCCGATCAACTTCTCATCCAATATTTTTACGAAGGATTGCTACCCATGGAGAGAAGGATGATGGATGCGGCTAGCGGAGAAGCTATAGTTAACAAAACGCCCACTGCTGCTAGGGAATTGATTTCTATCATGGCAGCCAATTCACAGCAATTTAGGTTCAAACAAGACACCGAAGGGTGAATGAGGTAAATACATCTTCCCTTGAATCTCAAATAGCTAATCTAACAGCTGTTGTTCAACAATTGGTTGTAGGGAATGGACAACAAGTGAAGGTTTGCAGGATATGTGCAGCTATCAATCATCCAACTTATGCATGTTCTACCCTTCAAGAAGATCCTTTTGAATAAGCCAATGCGGTTGGGAGATTTCTAGGTCCACCACAAAGGAAATATGATCCTTATTCAAACACATACAACCTAGGGTGGAAGGATCATCCTAACTTTAGCTATGGGCCAAAACCGCAATTCTTACAATTCCAAACTCATCCTCCACCACAGCCTTCCTCAAGTTCTGGTATGTATCTAGGAGAAATTGTTAAATCACTTGCAACTAAAACACAACAATTTCAACAAGGAGTTCAACAATTTCAACAAGAGACGAGAACCAGCATCAAGAACTTGGAGACCCAAGTGAGTCAGCTGGCATCCAGCATGAATAAATTTGTCTCAAGGTAAATTGCCTTCACAAATTGTTATCAATCCAAAGCAAAATGTTAGTGCAATTACCTTGAGAAGTGGGAATGAGTTGAAAGAACTTAAAAAGAGCAAGAAAGACAACTTAGAAAAGGAAACCAAAAGTGAAGTTATCCCCCTACCTCAACTTATCGAGACAAGAGACCAACCAAAAGTTTGGGTGACTCCCCATCCTTTCCCATCCAAATTGAATAGATCCAAGAAGGAGGAGGATGAGAAAGAAATCTTGGAAACATTTCGCAAAGTTGAGGTAAATATTCCATTACTTGATGCGATTAAACAAATGCCTCAATATGCTAAATTTCTCAAGGAACTATGCATCAACAAGAAAAAACTGAAAGGTAATGAAAAGGTGACTATGGGAGAGAATGTCTCCCCCATCCTCCAAAAGAAATTGCCTTCCAAATGCAAAGATTGAGGTATGTTCACTGTCCCTTACAAATTGGGTAATGTAGGATCAAGGAAGCAATGTTAGACTTAGGGGCTACGATAAATGTCATGCCACTATCTGTTTATTCATCATTACATGTTGGCCCATTAAAAGAAACAAGTGTAATATTACAACTAGCTTATAGGTCTAATGTCTACCCTGAGGAGTGTTGGAAGACGTTCTAGTTCAAGTTGATGGTTTGATTTTCCCTACAGATTTTTATGTAGTTGATATGGGAATAGATGACTCTCCAAACCCGTCATTAATCTTGTTAGGAAGACCGTTTCTGAAAACATCTAGGACAAAGATTGATGTGTAGAAGTCTTTCATATTCAAATGATTCCCAGGACAAATTGTTCAATTTGGTTCTAGGTGGCTTGGGCGTTTTGCTGTCACTAATGTACTTCCTGATGGTGTAGTCGAAATCCAAAGTGTAGATACAGGTCAAAGTTTCAACGTCAATGATCACTACTTAAAACCTTTTTACAAAGGCTTTCAAGTGTGTAATATGAATCAAATCAGTTCAAATTTCCCAACGTAAACCAATTGAAGGATGACAATATCTAGCCAAAGACATTAAAGAAAGGCGCTCTTGGGAGGCGGCCCAAGTTTATCGTTTTTACTTTGTTTTCAAATTCATTTTATTTTCCTTTTTTATGATTTTTCTTTAATTTAGAAGTAGTACTAATTTGGTGTTACTTTTCTTGGGCAAGAGATAGGTTTTCTTGGTCATAGGCATGACAAAAATTTGTTGAAACTTCTATTATATAGAACATTGTCTCGACCCGCGCATTTTGGGAAGATTCTAGAGATGAGTTTCGCTAGAATACCGTAGAATCCTCTAGAAGACTTCCACACAAATCATGGAGCATTCTAGGCCTTGTTTCTAGAATAATCCTTTGTAAATATCTTAGATATTCTTAGGAGATTATAGTAGAGAATTCTGGAAGATCAATGTAGGCCGTTAGATCGAACTAAACTCCACCGTCCATTGAGGAGGTGGAAAGTATAAATAGGGGGTAGGAGTTCATTTGTAACCATCCAAGACTTGTAAGCTTTCTAAGCAATATAAAGTATTCTCTCAAATTCTTAAGTGTTCTCACTTCGCCTTTACTCCTCTAAGTTCTCATACTTTAACAACTTTGTTCGAGGAAGGCTGACTTAGTGTTGAGTTTTGCACGGGGCGGACGTTTGAAGCACTAAGGCCGCGCGTAACTTGTGTCGAAACAACAAGTGCGTGACACGTGGTATCAGAGCTAAGGTCGAGACGTTGGGATGGGGAGAAAAGCAACAAGAATAAGGAGGCCATTGAATCCCACACCACCCTCGAGGAAGAAACCCAAAGCTTAAGTCCTAGCCAAGCCCATGAGGAGAAGGAGGCTCGGGATGACACGGCAGAGGCGTTCGTTAACTTGGTGTGGGCTCATGTCAACTCTATCGAGAAGTCCCTCACAAATCATGAGAAGGATTGCGGGGATCAATTCTTGGTGTTCAAGCAAGACCTTGATAAGGTCTTGAGAGACAGAGATGTTGGAGGACAAGGTTATTGGTGAGCACCGTGTTTTGGAGAGCAAGGTAATGGATGCGGTGTCCGCAATGCAAACACAACTTGATTGATTTAGCGAGGAGATGCCCAAAGAGGTTGCGGCTTGTAAGCGGATTGCGGCGACTAGTTCGGGGACTAGTCCGGTGGTTGCTCCTAAGGTTGAGTGCCCTAAACCGAAGGAGTACGATGGCAAGCGGGATGCCAAAGCTATTGAAGACTTCCTATGGCGGATGGAAGTATACTTCGAGGGGTTGAATATCCTTGACGATGGGACTAAGGTACGTACGGCTACTATGTATCTAGTAGACATTACTTCTCTATGGTGGCGCCGCATGCATGGCGACATAGAGAAGGGAACTTATAAGATAAATACATGGGATGGTGGCGCCTCGAGCATGGCGACATAGAGAAGGGAACTTGTAAGATAAATACATGGGATGAATTTAAGAAGGAATTGAAGAGGCAATTCTACCCGGATAATGTGGTGTATGAGACAATGAGAAAGCTTAGGGAATTGAAGCATAAGAGCAATATTCGTGAATATGTGAAAGTGTTCACTACCCTTATGCTTCAAATACCAAGTATGTCGGATGAGGATCTTCTCTTCTACTTCATCGACGGGTTGCGAAATTGGGCTAAGCAAGAATTGCAACGCCGAGGGGTAAAGTCGGTCGATGAGGCCATTGCGGTTGCCGAGCCCTCGACCGAGTACAAAAAGAGTGGAGATTCCTCGAAGAACAATAAAAACTCTAAGGGTGGCTCGGCCAAGGGCGGGGAAGAGAAAAAAGATAAAAGTCCACAAAATGGTGGAAACAAACCATACGATGATAAGAAGAAAGGATCGTACCTACCCCACAGTGGATGCTTTGTATGCAAAGGATCTCACGCGATGCGGGATTGTCCTAAGTTAGGGTCATTGACGGCTACGGCGGAGGAACGGTTTTCATCCTCTAGCCACGAGAACCCAGAGGAGCACATGGGCTCGTTGCAACTCCTTAATGCCCTCAATGTTAAGCACGTTGCTAGTAATGACAAAGGGCTTATGTATGTGGATATCTCCATCAATGGTCGATCGAGTCGGGCAATGGTCGACACCGGAGCTACCAATAACTTCATCACAGCGGACGAGGCTAGGAGGTTGGATCTTCAAATCGAACGGGGTGGTGGGCTACTTAAGACGGCAAACACCACTGCCAAACCCCTTAGTGGCATAGTTTGTAGAGTGGACCTTTGCCTCTGCTCATGGTGAGGACAAACGGAATTCTCGATAGCGCCCATGGACGATTTCCGATTAGTCCTCGGGTTGGATTTCTTCCGGAAGGTTAATTTCGTCCCTGATGCCTTCCTTTGGTTCGGTTTGCATTCTAGACAAAAGTAACTCATGCATGGTTCCTACGGTATCGGCGGGCACCAAAGAGGTCAAGCAACTTTCGACCATGCAAGTTGCCAAAAGATTGAAGAAGGGGCGAACCGACGTTCTGGCGGCAATCAAGGTGAACGACCGGAGGACGAGACTAAGGTAAAGTCACATGACGACGAGTTGCCCGAACTCATCAAGGACGTCCTCAAGGTGAATGAAGACGTCATGCCGCCGGAGCTACCCAAGAAGTTACCACTTAGGAGAGAGGTGGAATCACAAGATCGAGTTAGAGTCGGGTGCGAAACCGCCGGCCATAGCCCCTATCGGATGGCACCCCCGGAGTTGGAAGAATTAAGAAAATAATTAACGGAGTTGCTTGACACCGGCGGATTAGACCATCAAAAGCACCTTATGGCGTACCGGTACTTTTTCAAAAGAAGCATGATGGCTTGTTAAGGATGTGCGTGGACTATCGGGCGCTTAATAAGGTAACTATCAAGAATTGATATCCTATTCCTTTGATTGCCGATCTATTTGATAGACTTGGTAGTGTCAAGTATTATACGAAGATGGATCTTCAAAAAGGCTACTATCAAGTAAGGATCGCCGAAGGGGATGAGGCCAAGACGGCATGTATAACTCGGTATGGTTCCTTCCAAGTAGTTGGTGATGCCTTTTGGCTTAACCAACGACCCGGCCACATTTTGCACTCTCATGAACAAGATCTTCCAACCATACTTGGATCGTTTTGTGGTGGTCTATCTTGATGACATTATCGTCTATAGCAACACTTTAGAGGAACATGCCGAACAATTGCGAATTATCTTTCGAGTGTTGCTAGAAAATGAGCTCTACGTCAAGAGATCAAAGTGCTCATTCGCTAAAGAAGAAGTGTCATTCGTTGGTCACATCATTGGGTATGGAAAGTTAAGGATAGATGAGGCGAAGATCAAAGCAATTATGGAATGGGAGCCACCAACCAAGGTAATGGAGCTTCGACCTTTCCTCGGTTTGGTGAATTATTATCGACGTTTTATTTGTGGGTACTCTACCCGAGCGGCTCCTTTGACGGACCTCTTGAAAAAGAACAATTCGTGGGAATGATCCGAGGAATGTCAAAGGGCCTTTGAGGTCTTGAAGACGGCGATTAGCCAAGAATCCATCTTAGCATTGCCGGATTTTGCTAAGACATTTGAAGTTCATACGGATACCTCTAACTTTGCTATTGGAGAAGTTCTTATGTAAGAGGGGCATCCTATTACTTTTGAAAGCCGCAAGCTAAATGACACTGAGCGACGTTACACAGTGCAAGAAAATGAGATGACGGCGATCATTCATTGCTTGCGGGTATGGCGCCACTATTTGCTTCGTGCCAAGTTCGTGATAAAGACGGATAACGTTGCCACGAGTTACTTCCAAACTCAAAAGAAGCTTAGCCAGAAGCAAGCTCGTTGGCAAGATTTCTTGGCGGAGTTCGACTACGATTTGGAGTACAAACCGGGGAAGGTGAATGTGATAGCCGATGCTCTGAGTCGTAAGGCTGAACTTGCCGCCATCACTCAAATCAAGGGCACCCTACTTGACCTTATCAAGGAAGGGATAGCGCATGATCCGTTGGCTAAGGAACTCCTCAAAGCCACTCGAGATGGTCGAACGAGGAAGTTTTGGGAGGAGGATGGCTTAATTTAAACAATGGGGCACCGAGTATATGTCCCAAAGTGGAACAATTTGCGTCGTAACGTGAAAAGGGAATGTCACGATACAAAGTGGGCGGGCCATCCGGGTCAAAAGAGAACTTTAGCATTGGTGGAGCAAGCTTACTTTTGGCCCCAAATGAAGGATCAAGTAGAGCAATACGTGAAGACTTGTCTTATATGCCAACAAGACAAGGTGAAGACGAAGAAGGCCGCGGAGGTATTGGAGCCACTACCCGTGCCCGAAAAACCTTGGGATTCGATCACCATGGATTTCATCTCGGCCCTGCCAAAGTTGGAAGGCTTTGCTTCTATCTTGGTTGTGGTAGATCGATTCTCCAAGTATGCTACATTCATACCGACCACTAAGGATTGCACGGCAGAGGAAGCGGCACGACTATTCTTCAAAAATGTCGTGAAGTACTGGGGATTATCAAGAAGCATCATTAGTGACCGCGACCCACGCTTCACGGGACGAATGTGGTCGGAGTTGTTTAAGATGCTTGGGACGGAGCTACATTTCTCAACAAGCTTTCACCCTCAAACCAATGGGAAAACTGAGCGAGTTAATAGCTTGTTGGAACGCTACTTAAGGCACTTTGTGAGTGCAAACCAGCGGGATTGGGCGAAGCTACTTGATGTTGCCCAATTCTCCTACAACTTGCAAATGAGTGAGGCTACGGGGTATAGTCCATTCGAGTTGGCGACCGGACAACAACCACTCACTCCTCACGCTTTAGCCACTTCCAGTGATGGGAAGAGCCCGGGCGCCTTCAAGATGGCCAAGTCATGGGAAGAGCACGCCGATGCGGCTCGAGCGTGTCTAGAGAAAGCACGAAGGCGCATGAAGAAATGGGCGGACGAGAAGAGGAGGCCCTCGGAGTATAACGTTGGAGATCAAGTCCTTGTGAAAATAAGACCCGAGCAATTCAAGGCATATCGAAGTGTTCACAAGGGCCTAGTGCGCAAATACGAGGGGCCTTTTCTAGTTGTTGCTAAGGTTGGTAAGGTATCATATCGCCTTGACTTACCTAGCACACTAAAGATTCATCCGGTCTTCCATGTAAGTATGTTGAAGCCTTATCATCTGGATAAGGGAGACCTGGTGCGAGGCGAGTCACAACGGGCTCTTCCGATTGTGACCAAGTCTTATGACAAGGAGGCTGAGGAAGTTTTGGCGGATCGAGTCGTGCGCAAGCGAGGCGTACCACCCAACACTCAATTTTTGATCAAGTGGAAAGACTTGCCCGAGTCCGAAGCAACATGGGAGTCACAAGGCGACTTGTGGCAATTCGAAGATGAGCTCAAAGAGTACTCGGCGTCGAGGGCGTCGCCGAATTAGGCGGGGGAGAGTGTCACGACCCCCGCGTTTGGGAAGATTCTAGAGATGAGTTTCGCTAGAATACCGTAGAATCCTCTAGAAGACTTCCACACAAATCATGGAGCATTCTAGGCCTTGTTTCTAGAATAATCCTTTGTACATATCTTAGATATTCTTAGGAGATTATAGTAGAGAATTTTGGAAGATCAATGTAGGCCGTTAGATCGAACTAATCTCCATTGTCCATTGAGGAGGTGGAAAGTATAAATAGGGGGTAGGAGTTTATTTGTAACCATCCAAGACTTGTAAGCTTTCTAAGCAATATAAAGTATTCTCTCAAGTTCTTAAGTGTTCTCACTTCGCCTTTACTCCTCTAAGTTCTCATACTTTAGCAACTTTGTTCGAGGAAGGCTGACTTAGTGTTGAGTTTTGCACGGGGCGGACGTTTGAAGCACTAAGGCCGCGCGTAACTTGTGTCGAAACAACAAGTGCGTGACAACGTGCCCACGCTTTATTCTTAGAGCTTTTAGGTAAATTTTTGATAAAACGACCATTGACTAGAACGTGCCCGCGTCTTCTCTCTAGAGCTTTTCGGATGAAAATCTATTAGAAGTCCTATTTCATTAAAAAAAGTTTTGCAGATTATGCAAACGTGGGAAAAGCTATTCAAAAAATCAAAACCTAAATTCACCCACCGCCACGCCCCACCCTCTACCCTACCACCCCTACATAATTCCTAATCACCAGTAACCTACCCTAAATCAAGTTCTTTAGTTGCAAATTGTTGGGAAAATGTGAACCCAGTAACATTCACCTTCTTTAGTTATGAATTCTTTTATTGGCAACCATTATCTTTCACGTCCACTTGAGAACCAACGACGCTTATTACCTCTACAACTGTTGGCCAGCAACATTCTTCACTAGAAACGCCTACAACGTTGATGATTTCATTCATATTTTCAGGGGAGTTCTTTATTTTTTCTTCTATTCTTTTTTGAATTTTACTTTTATTACATTGAGGACAATGTGTGGTTTAAGTGCGGGGGAGATTCTTCATGTGGTTTAGTAATGGAATGTTTAGTTTCATATCATTTTAGTTGCACTTCAATTTTCATTTTGCATTTTAATGTCATTTTTTTCCTTTTCTTCTCTCATTCTTTGCTTTAAAAAAAAAAAAGCACAAAAAAAACCAAAAAAATAATAAGAATAAAAACTTTTTAACAAAAGGGGATTAGCATGAGTAGCTGAGTTTTGATTGCACTATGATTGATTGCTCTTAGAGGTGGATTGGATGAAAAATGTGTGGGATTTGATGCACAATATCCCCAATTTTGTGAGCTTTTGAGCCTATAAACATTTACAACATTTTATATATCATGCTCCATTCTTTGATTGTGTGATTATCATGCATAATCGATTTTCTTCTAGAATTTGCTTTGTTATGCATGTTGATATGCCCGTTAATAATTGAATGCATCTGAGGACACCTAGGTAAAGCCAAATTTAGCTTTCGTAAAGAACCTACCATTAAAATTACCCTTAGAGAGCCAACTTTGTACCTTATTGCCTTTTTAAGGGAGATTAACCACATTACAAGCCTTGAGAATCCATTTCTTTATTAATTTCCTCTCTTTTGAACCTTAAGTTGAAGGAATGCTTAGACTTTTTCACATGTAGCTTCAACTTATTTGGGAGATATTGAGATATAATGAAAAATAGAAGATTCATAGTGTAATTCTCAACCTTCTCTGGGAGTGAGAATAAAGTGTTCAAGAGTTATCTACATGATTCTTTGCTTTTGCAAGAATACGAAAAAGAAGAGGAAGAGAATGGTAAAAAAAAAAGGAAAAAATGGAGAAGAAAAATAATTGAGAAAAAAAATTGAAAAAAAATAAATGCAAAAAGAAGCCGAAAAAAAAGGAAGAAGAGGATGCAAGTGTAAGAAAGCGTGAATTGTGATTGTTGAATAGGTGGTTCAAATGCATTTGATGCTGAATTTGTGAAGTCTTTATTTTTCTTGAATTGAGTTCTTGTGGATAAGTTGTGCAATTCCTTCGATGAAATAACTTAAATAAATTCTTCTTATCTCACCTTACTTGCATTCGAATAATCAGTGGTGCCTATGGGAATGAATTTAAAACCCTATTTAAAACCCTTATGTGTGATTGGGAATGAATTTTTCAAAATTTTACCACTTTTTTATATATTCTTTCTTTATTCTAAATCAATCATACCCACATATCACACACATCAACAAATCTCCACCATTCAACTCCACTCATTCTCTCTCCTCCTTTACACTAAAAACTTTTAAAAACCATTAAAAATCAACTCCAATCACCCTTATTAGCAAGTCTATGGTAAGGATCTTCTATGTATTGACTTGAGAGTATACGGGTGTTAGGATATGTGTTTTTGTGTGTTTTATGTGTTTTTATGTAATATAGGAGAGAGAAAAAATGGAATTGAATGGTGGAGATTTGTGTAGTACAGGTAGGTCCCACGAAATTTATGTGTAAAAATATGTTAAAAGTTGTAAGAGAACACGCACTATATTCCGACAAACCCTAAACACTTTGGCGTATTGAGCGAATCTTATGTGAGGGTGTTAAATCCCACTATATTTGGATTTCGAGAAATTGTTAAAGTAATTGATTATTTTTATTGGTTGGTGGAAATTTACTCTATTTCATATTGGTTTTTGATTGCGTTGAAATTTAAATCTTTGAGATACAATGGTTTGGATTGTTGGAGGATGGATTTAAATCTTCAAGCAATTAATGACTTGATTTGTTATATGCTTGAGGGCAAGCATTGTTTAAGTGCGGGGGAATTTGATAAAGCTCATTTATTTCATATAATCGCAATATTTTTCCATATAATCGCAATATTTTTCCATACTTATATTATTTGGAAGTTGCTTAAGTCCTTGATTTTAATTATGTTTTATATTTTATAGACCAGGTGAAGGAGTCGAATCAAGTTGAAGTTAATTTACAAGGTTTGAAGAAATAGTAAAGATCAATGGGAAAATAACTAGAAGAACCTCAAGCTTGAAACATGATCACGCCTTACCAATATGATTTTCCCATAAAAATGTAAGAACAAGACTCCTTGGAAGCGAAGAGTTGGTGAACTGATAGAAGACCATATTTAATTATTCATACTCTAAAAAAGAATAGGAATATTTTATAGGAACCTTTGATGCAATTAATTTTTATTTCGTAAGGAAAAATTATAGACTTCTATTAGAATTAGAAATTAGAATCCTTCCTTTAATTTTCTCTTTTACTTTTTCCTAAATTAATTACAATTGGATCTGGCCCAAGACTAGGAGAAGTATACGTTATTTTCTTGGGACCAGACTTTTTTTCATCATCATCATACACTAAAATTTGCTCCATCTTCTCCATGAAATTCTAAATTTCTTTTCCAATTCAAGGTTGATTGAAGATTGATTCAAGAACAAATTGTGAGATCTAATATATTCTTTTACTGCTCTTCTTTTATTTTCTCTATTTGCATGTTTCTTGCGTTTTTTTGAAATTGTTGATTGATTGATTATACAAAGGACCCGTTGTTTAATTGTCAATTCAACATATTGCCAATTAGAAAACTGGATCCGTAATTGTCTAGTATTTCTGATAATTGTGGCAAACAACATAATTGATTGGATCAGAGTTCTCAATTTATGTTGTAGGAATATAGAATCTAGCTTAAACAATTCATCGTATGCTTTTGTTGGTTAGAATTGGTCATCTCTCTAGATTTTAACGCTGTCAATAAATTAAATCCTAATGGTCGTACTTAAGGTTGTTTATTAGTTAGGGAAATAATCAACTATCGTACCTTGGTTATCGAATAAGTAAGGAGAGATAGGTTGTTAGATCGTATCAACAACCATAACCAGTTTAGGGAATGAATTAGAAGAGTTATCTTTGCATCTATGATCAATTTGCGTGAATCAATTGGAGATTAAACCTTAGATTGGATAATTTTCTTCAGTGACTACAGTTTAATTTATATTTCATCATTGCCATTGTTTTTATTCCAGTTCTTTGAATCTCATTCTTCAAAAACCCCCCAATTTTATTTTATTTAGTCTCATGTTTAAAAGAATAAATCTAACCAATCTCTGTGAATACGACCTTACTCACTACTACTACAATCTACATATTCGAGCAAGTTTACTTATTATTTGTTGGATTCGACACCCACCAATAAAATAAAAGCATACAGAAATAATATTTATCTTAGGCTAATCTTGTCCAAAAACAAATGAAGAACCCCGGCTAAATGTACATCCGAGTGTCCTGCACATTGTTTGAAAAGGCGTTGGTGAGGCGCGCCTCACCTTGAGGCGTGCCTCCATTGCCTCAAGGCGCATGAGGTGAGGCTATCTAATATGAGGCTTCCGCTTTTCCAATTGAGGCGTGCGCCTCACATCCTTCACCTCGAGGCGCTAAGGCTTAAGCCTCAAAGTAAGCTATTGATTTTCAAAATTGTGATTGAAATTAAGCTTATTTGAAAGGCTCAATTAACAACTAATTAAGAAAAACAAATTTAAAAGCCCAAACCTAGGGAAAGTCATCAGTCATCACGCTACTCTTCTTCAAATCTTCATGGGCCAAGAAACAAAAAACAAGAAGAAGTCGAGAACCAGAGAGCAGAGACATCATCATCTTCATCGGCCAAGAAAGAAGCAACAAGGATGACGGTGACGCGTGATGAATGATGACTGATGATCCGATCCCAAATTTTAAGATGTTGTTGATTTATTTGTTTCTTTATTTCAATTTCTATGAACTATCCTCTTTTAAGTAGAGTTTTATTGACTATTTGAGTAAAATATGCTAAATTGCATTTTTTGGCAATATTTTGAATTTTTTTTTCCGAGGCTTACGCCTTTATGCGCCTTGAGGCTATGCCTCGCCTCATAATGGGACACCGCCTCAGTACCTAATTTCGCCTTTTCGAGCATTGGTCCTGCATGCATTATTTGTGCATGTCTACAACCTGATGGCAAGAGCATGAGCAACTATTTGAGAGTAGATTTGAAAACATGTTCTTTGTGGTTTTTATGATGCTATTAGTGAGTGGACCTAGCATACATTTAGTGGCATCCTCAAGTTCTTCGATTTAATCTTTTAAAGATAAAGGATGGTATTATCATCTCTCCAATGATTCTACTGTCAGGAGGTCATCAGTTAGTCCACAACCGGTGCACTTAAAGGTACTAATATGGTCCTATTCTTTTGTCTCCCAACCCCACACCCCCACCCCCCCACCCGGCCAAGCACGGGTCTGCTCTATCACCAATTATTCTCCTTTCTGAAGGCTACCTATTGCAATGTGCATTGGAAGTCCAATACACCATAAAATAATTTTGAAGTGACTGGTGAGACTCTCAATACATCCAATTGCATGTTCTATTTTCGGTTTCCTCCCATATATGTTTACATTATCCAGAAAACCAATTCAGTCGTCAGATTTTAGGAAATTCTAACAGGTAGACCCTCAACTTCTGTGCTTACATTTGGCTAAAAACAGAGCCTGAAATTGAATGAATTCGGAAAATTTGGAAAAAAAAAAAAAATGGGAACAACTTCTGACCCTAAGTGAGAATGGTCTGGGGATTCCCAACAGCTGAGAATTATGGTGCCAACACCCAGACTATTAGCAATATTTAGACGAACAATTACTATAGGTAAATGGATCTCTCACAAAAGAACTGGCACCCACTTGGGAGTAACAATATCCTGAATGGTTAACTGAAGGTACTTTGTGTGCTTAATTTGACACCATGTCTAAAATTGACTAAAAAGGAAAAGTAGAAGAAGGGCCAGTTCCATTGGTTCCATTTTCATACAAATTGTACTCTTAGCATTACAGCACTCTTACTGGAATGCGGTTTTCATCTCTGCTTGAATTTTTACTGCAAAAGTCAACCCGGGGCTGACTAATTGTGAAATGCACCCTTAATCTCAATGAGATCTCAAAATACAATGAAGTCTAGTAGTGGAGGGAAAAAAGGAAAAAGAAAACTGCGAAGTAATTACCTGGTCCATTTTCCTCGCTTGATTCAAATAATAATTGCAGTCCAAGACAAATGCCTAAGAAAGGACGATCTTGCTTGATATACTCACGGAGAACTTCAGTCACCCTAAAAATTCATCAATCAACGTCCAGAGATACTAAACTATATGCAGAATGGAATTTCACAGTGATCAGCTAATTTATATGCTCGTCATGTATTAAATGAATTAACTGCTCTTAGTAATGAATCTGTGACACTGATCAAATAAAAGCTATAAACAAACATGATTTTTACAATTAAATGCAGAAGAGTGAATGAATATCATTAAAAAAAACGTGGAATTTAGATAAATGATATGCAAAAGCTTACCCCCTTTTATTTATCTCATCCATGGCAGTATGAAATGAACCTACCCCTGGAAAAATGAGGCGCTTAGCATTCATGATGTCCTCCGGAGTTTGTACCTTCAATACAAGATAGATAGTCCATTAATTTCCCATTCTATTAAATTATATTATCATACTATTTTTACATAACCAAAAAAATAAAAATTAAAAATTAAAAATTGCTACAATCCATTTAAGTATTTAATTTCATTCAAACAGCACTTTTAAATGCAAAGTAAACCTGTCATAACGAGAATTACAGAAAAAGCAGAATTACATGAAGAACGTGAATAAAGGATTCAAGGTGAAATTAGTTTGTAATTACATCTTTAATGTCATAGCCGAGAAACCGAATTGCATTTCTAAGACTCCGCACGTTCCCAGCTCCGTAATCGAGCAGCGACACCACTGTCAACAGTCAAACCAGAAAGTGCACACAATATAAATAAATGGAAAACTACCGCCAAAATATTCGTACACATGTATACATATTCTATACTCTCAAATGTATACCAGAATGATCATCAACGGAAGAAGAGGCGCGAATTGAGAAGCATTTCGCAGATTTCAATTTCTGAGAACTACACTGTAAGAACTGTAGCGACTGAGAACCGGATCCATAAAGCGAGGACAGTGAAGAGGAAGACGATCTCGGAGCTGGAAGCTTTGTCGACGAAGTGAGTTGCGCCGCCTCCATTTTCGAATGTCAAAATCCCTCTCATTGTTAACTGTAAACATGTTTATTTCCGCGTTGTATCGAAAAGTAATGGGCTGATTCAGTGTCTGGCTGTCAGCCCATCTGTAATATGGAGTGAATAAAGTCCATTTAGGCGTTCATTGATGGCTACTGTGCTGACCCAGGGTATGTTTTCCGGCGCGTATTGGTTGTGAGTCCAGTAAAGTTTACAAAGAAATTGAAAACTTAACACTAGGGCCTTGTTCTTTTTAGTATTAACTTTATCCGCACGCAATTTTGTATACCTCATACTCATTTTCAACCACACACACATTTTCCAAAATAATATTAACCACACATTTTTACACGGAATACCGCGCACATTTACTTTATACCCAATCAAACAACCCCTAGACGAGCGACCTAAAAGTTGTAAGAAGGCTTTTTTTTTTTCCGGTCCCTCCACTAGTCCATTTCTTCTCTACCAGCAATTACTATATTTAGGGCTCGTTCTATATACAATAAATTTCTATTAACTTCCACTAATTTTTTATTTCTCATCATTTTCAATCATTCATATAATTACTTTATATTTTTTAATATATTTTCCCCAATTTTCAACAACACATCTAACATATCGTTCGAATAAATCTTAAAAATTTTATAAAGAATAAGTCCTTATTGTGTCAACCGTTGAAGTAATTATAATTTAAAACGCACTTAACATTTTGAGATCATAGCAATTTCAATCATTAACACAAAATATATCAACCACCAAGAGCAGAGACGAGGTCAAAACCAGTAAATTGCAGTGCACAATTGGATAGCGAAGATGCTGCATTTGCAAGTGGCACGTCTGCTACATAATTTAGATATTTTTGAATATATATTTTTTATATATAAATTCCCAACAGAAAAGAAGAAAATAGATTCAACTGAGAATAATCCATTTGGTCACTTAATGTGGTGGTGAAGAGGTCAATACAAATGAGATGACGTCATGGCCGATGTCAGTGGACAAGCCATTTGCCAACGAGAAAACATTTTCAACTTTTATTAAATGGGGAATGCATAGGTTTGCAATATTTCTAGATCAAAAGCACGAGTTGTTCAATTGTCAAATTGTGCCTTATTTTGTTATGTTTTGACTTGACTGGAGTAGGCCCGTCCATTATAAACATTCTAGAATTTAGATTTTTCTTTCTTTCTTTTTTTCTTTTTCCTTTTTTTCCCCATAAAAATTAAAACTTATGATTTTTCTATTCTTATTTTTTGAAATTTTGGCGGTGGTTCAATCAAATCGCAGCATACATGTTTTGTTGGAGGTATATTCAATTATTTATTTCCTTAATTTAATATATGTTTCGGTTAAGAAATTATTATTAATCAAAATAAATTATCATCACATAATATCAATTATATCGAGCAAAGATTTTATGATTTCCGTCAGAATGCACCCAAAATTAATGTGATATATCAGTTGTGGTGACAAATCATATGTCACATGAGACAGGGTGCACTATATTGTGCACCCAAGTGGGCGCCATACAATTCTTCATCGGAATAAGTAAAGCTACTTTACTTAACAAATAAGTTTTGCGGGAATTTTTACAATCCCAGCGTTGGGAGAAAAAAATCCCTCCCCAACAAGAGGCAAGCCCCCCTCCTGGCGGGCCTCACTGCATTCCCGGAGGGGAGGGAGAAAATGTTTTCCTCCCAGCACTGGGAGGAGAACATTTTCGTAAGTTTTGCTTATTAGCTTCTTTTGTCAACCTATTTTTATAGTTCAATTTTTCTTTTCACCTATTTTTACTATATATTACACACTTGCTCAATAAAACTTTATTCATTCTCAATCATACATTTTTTGAAAAGAAATATATGTTCAATTTTCTTGTTCATTTATAAAATTCCTTATTTATAAAACTACACATTGTCGTAAAATCTCAATTAATATTTTGGAAAAACGTTGTGTCAAATAATTTGACAAGAAAAGCTATAACTTTCCATTGTTTTCAAATACAATTCTAAAAACAAAAAGGGAAAAAAAAAAAAAAAAAAAGGAGGGAAGGGGGGGGGGGTGTTGAGGTTAGGAAGAATTAAGCCTAGTTTGCCATTGGATTAGGTTAGATAAAATCTATGATTAGATTCTTGCCTTTTCTTGTTGTATTCTTCTCTTCCACGTCAACAATGTTGCAAAGCCCAATTGGCCAATGCATGCCTCCACAGTCGACACCTCTAGAGTTGGTTAAACCTAAAAGACGATTACTAAATTCCAATAACAAAATCAAAAGGGACAACGAAAATATCAACACTTTTGCAATAAAGTACTTATGTTCTGTTGACTAATTTTTTAAGTTGGCCAACAGGCAACGGACTTTTTTTGAATTAAAACAATAAACAATGGGCTAACGGGCAATTAAGTAATTGACCTTTAACTTCCCCCATGAAGTCTTCTAAGTTCACACACCTAAAAATGTGAACGCGGAAGAGTTGACTTTGCCAAATGTTCCAGTTCACACGAAAGTCTAAACGGGGAAGATGACTTTTCAGCAAAGTCAACTTTCCTCCAGTCTCCTTTTTCAGCAACCGGCACCATCAATGGCGGAAATAGAATGCACTCTCCATAGTAGAGTCTTATAATAATAGAGTTAATAATAATAATAATAATACCTCTAAAATACAAATATTAATATTTTATCCTTTTTGTGCATTATGTTCGAGTGACATTATTTAACATCGTGAACATTATTTTTTTTTTTTTTTTGTATCTACGGTATAAATGCCCACCATCTTGTATGTTAAGTTCATTGAGTCGTGCATTGTTTGCTAAAATAAACTCGTCTCCCTCACGGATCAATCTAGGGCGGTTGACAAAATAATTTTATCCATAGGAAATTAGGTTCGTTTTTGTTCAATGCTCAAACGTACCGAATAGTTGTACTCTGCATTTTATTATGCAATAAATTTTAAGGAAGTCAAAAGGATCGAGAATTTTGAAAAATAGAAATATATTGCAATTTGTAACAAAAAATTAAATGGGCAAAAAAATTCCATTAATAATTTCTTGACATCAAGAATTCTTGAGTCGTGCATTGTTTGCTAAAATAAACTCGTCTCCCTCACGGATCAGTCTAGGGCGGTTGACAAAATAATTTTATCCATAGGAAATTAGGTTCGTTTTTGTTCAATGCTCAAACGTATCGAATAGTTGTACTCTACATTTTATTATACAATAAATTTTAAGGAAGAAGAAAGGATCAAGAATTTTAAAAAATAGAAATATATTGTAATTTGTAACAAAAAAATTAAATGGGCAAAAAAATTCCATTAGTAATTTCTTGACATCTAGAATTCTTAATACATCGACATCTATAGTAGTTTCCTTGTTCAGAACAAAAATAATAATGCTAGTATAATGAGAAAAACAATCGAAAAGTGAATCTGCAATGGAATTTGAGATTTTAAATTCCCCTTCTTCAAAATTCCATTCTTCATCAAAATCTTGAACGAAATTGCAGCTGGTTTCTTGAAGTTGAAGATTTTCTTGAAAGTCGATTCCCCTGACTGAAAACCAATTTTCTTCTTCTTCTGTCCAATTTGGTAAATTCAAACTATCTCTGATCAAACGGCCAATTCTATCGACCGGAGAATCAGAAGATAGAGCGATCCCTACCGTTGGACTCTGGGGAGAATATTCCGGCGACTCAGTAACTGAATCCCAGTAACCTTGATCCAATACACTGGTCGGAGATTTTCGTATGGATTCGCCATTATTATCATCCAATCCATCGAGAAATGAGTGTTGCAGAAGCTCTTTGGCCGTCCACCGGAGTTTCGCATCTCGTGTTAAGCACTTGCTGAGAAAATCCTTAGCCTTGTTCGACAACCATCTCGGACTCTCCGGAACATCGCCGGAATATCCAATTCTGTACAAAGCTGACACCGGATCATGAATGTCAAGCCAGGGGCTGCATCCGGTGGCCATTTCAATCACTGTACACCCCAAAGCCCAAATATCCGCCGGAAATCCCTGCTCTTCACCGCGTGCAACTTCCGGTGCCATATATGCCGGTGTGCCGGCAAATCTCGATTTTCCGGCGATGGCGTCATCGTCTTTGTTGATCAATTTAGCGCAACCAAAATCAGCGATTTTGAGACCGTCTTCTCCTATCAAAATGTTTTGCCCTTTGATGTCTCCGTGGACAACTCCATTCAGATGAAGGTAATTCAATCCTTTCACAATTTGATATGTGTAAAATTGAATAATCGTTTCATCTAGTGAACATGATGAACTCCCCTGTTTTCTGATCTGATCGGATAATGCACCGCCGGAGAGATACTCCAATAATAGATTGTAAATGGGCTTATTAGCCTCATGAGTAATTTCAGAACCTAAACATTTGATAACATAAGGAGAGCTGAGTTGAGATATTATAGACAGCTCTTTCTGCAAAAAGGTGGAAGAAGATAAATCGGTGAACTTCACGGCGAACAGCTCGCCGGAGGAAGTGGTGGCGAGGGATACAGCGGCGGAGCTGCCTCTCCCTATGATGGGGCCTCTAGTCCATGCCATCGGAGAGAAACAGAATTACAGAGATCTCTTGAAGGTAGAAGAAGAGTAGGTTGTGTTTTGTGTATGTGTATCTTTATGCAAAATCGAAGTCGAGTACTTGCCCAAAGGAGTCTATTTATAGAGAGAATCTTCTTAAATGAGAGTTCCATAACGTCATGATGCCGTACATTTCCTCAACGTTTTTCCGTGTGAGACACGTGGACGTGGCAATACGGTGAAGGTGTGGGGAGCTTAACTTGTGCTATGGGCTGCGCGTAGAAATAAAGCCGTCCAAATGAGACACGTCTGCTTGCCTCGACTGCCCGTGAGGGATTTTCAACTGTTTCCCACGGCGGCGCGTGCGAAATGAGACACGTCGATAAAGACATTAATAATAAGTTAGCGAAATTCTTTGACATAGTAATTCTAATTCACTATTTTTATTATTTTTATTTTTTTGGATTTACTTTTTTTTTTTGTGAATAGAGGGATTTGCTATAGTTGTTTAAAATTAAAGTTTAAATTTTTTAGATTATATACTAGTATTCAATTATCAATGATTGGTTATATATTTTGTTTTCTTAAATTTTGAATATAATATTTAAAATAAAAAATTCAAAAAGTATTTAATTAACTGTTAATAATTAATAAAATGTGACAATAAATATCATAATTCAAATTATTAAAATTGCAAAAGTCAAAATTAATGATTGGAAAGTGAATTTGCAAGGGTAAAACCCAAGGATGGAGTCCTAACGTTTAAGCAAAGGGAGGACTGAGGAGTAACAAATAGGCGGCACCGGGTTTAAACTAAAGTCACAAGCAAGATTGGTGCGCTTAACTTTGCAACCTCCCAAATTAAATATTTAATCATCACAGAAAAAAAAAAAAGAAAGAAAAAAGGAACTATTTTCAGTTAAGTATGTTGATTTTAACCAACAAATTCATGAAACACGTTCATTACTGAATTACATATAAATTAGAAAATAATTTGATTAAGATCTCATTAATTTAAAAATGCATGTTATCCTCCCTCCTCCGCTTGTAAATTCAGAGAGAAGAATAATAACATTCGCAGCAAGGAGAGGAATTGTTGTATATATGTTAATTCATCGTACCAATTTTCGTTCAACGTCCATAGTTATCTTTACATGGAAAATTTCTTGGTACTTCTAAATTACCAAGATTCAATCCTTCCAAATCAGTACCGTCCACCGACACATAGAAAATCATGCTATTTATTTCATTCTAGACCCTTATAACTTGCAAGTAGGTGCACCAATAGATTAAAGTAGATTCCAGTAATCATGTCCAAAAGCTCAAAATGGTGGGTGGATGTTGGGCACTATCATTGAGGGGGCGGTGATACTGTTGAGGAAGATTTGAACGTGTAGAAAGGCTGCAGCCAAGGTAGTAATTGAAGGCGCGATTCGGATTCTAGTTAGCAGCATCTGGGGACACAGCTGGAACACGCTCAAAAAGCGTTTGTTTCAATGAACTTTGTTACTAGCTCATACTATATTTATATGTCGAGCTCACTTAAACGCATATTTGGATAAATTTTTATTTTGTTAAAAATTTATTAATATTTTAAGTTAATTAGTGGTAAAATTACATATATGTGACAATAATAAGTATTGATTTATAGTATTAGTGGATATCGAAATTTTAGTTTGACATTGTATAATGTACTTGAATACACATTTTCAGTAGCAACTATAAAATATAAGATAAAGGATATTATATATGTACACTCTCATTTACTAATGCTTGTACTATCATCATTTTATAATAAGAAAAAGACAAATTACTAAAATAATCATTCATCCTTCTATCCAATGTCCTATACGTCTATGATATACAATATCCAATGTCGTATACGTCTATGATATACAAAATTTTTGCATAGCATAATTCTATTGCTAAATTAATTATATGTAGTATTTTCATGCAAAGAGCAAATTGTACTAACTTTTTCATGCGGCAAAATATATATTGACATGAGTGGTGTTTTCCCCTTGTAGCCTCCTTATTGTACACATCAACATAGTTATCGAACATTGTAGAAATGTCTTGTTCTTGCTCCTTTGTCCGTTAGAATTGGTTAGACCTAATCCTAAAGGCCGCTAATTTCCAATGACAAAATCAAATTGGGTAGCGACAAAATCAAGACTTTTTTCAGGCTTCTTCTCATTTTGCTGGTTGACTTTCAATTTGCTCATCCAACTTTCTAATAAACAATTATGAAAACTTAAAAGATATTTAAAGAGTTGACCCTTCCAACTCTCATAAGTTCACACCCAAAAAAGAAAAATATTACTTCTAGGTGCATGCTTTTTTCTTTTGCATCTCCAATGCAAAAGCCCTTTCAATATTTAAAAAATCAAAATATAAAGAGAAGGTGATTATTTTAATAGAAATAAAATGAAAATGAGGATAGAGAAAAGTGAAAATAATAAGAGAGATAGAAACAAATTCAAAAATTATAATAAAATAATAATAGAAAGAGTATAGATTGATGTGTGATTTTGGAAAATATACGAGAAACGATGAAGAAAGAGTGGAAAATGGAGTAAACGAGGGATATGTAATTTTAAAAAAGTGAAATTTGAAAAAAATATGAGACCTACACATATTTATGTGATTATCTCTTTCTTCCTTTAGATATTGAAAAGGATTTTGCATTGACGATGCTTTTATGTAAAGTATCACAATCTAATAAATCGAGAGGTCAACAATATAATCGAGATGTCAACGATATAAAATAAGTTCTATAAACTCTTATTAATTGATTTATTCTGGGTTACGATGATAAAAGTCATAAGTATACTCAATGCACACAACCAAATTCATATATAGTTCATGGAAAATTAATCCAACAACACAAAAATTAGCAACGCTAATTGTACTGAAATGTTATAGAAAAATTGTATTTAATGACCATTTTATTCTTATTTTATCCAGTATTCTAGTCACGCCATGTATTTGTAAACGTCTCGATTATAAGGTGGAACAATTTTGTAATAAAAACTGAATTTTCATTAATAACTAGTGGATGAAAATGAAGACTTCTTGATACATATAAATCTTGAGTGATCTCGTGTTTAAAATCATCAATAATGCTAGTATCATGAGAAAAACAATCAGATGATGATGAATCCCCTTCATTGGCATTTACAACCACAAAATGTAAATTTAATTCTTCATCATAATCTTGAATGAAATTGCTGCTGGTTTCGTGAAGTTCAAGATTTTCTTGAAAGTCAATTCCCCTAACTGTAATCCAGTCTTCTTCCTCTGTCCAACTTGGTAATTTCACTGACGAAAAATCTCTAATCAGACCACCCATCCTATCTGCCGGAGAATCAGCATTCCGGGAAGAATATTCCGAGGAATATTCTGGAGAATCAATTGAATCCCAAAAGCCTTTCTCCAATATACTGGTCGGGGATTCCCTAGTGAATTCTCTCATTTCTCCACAATTATCACTCGGTCCACAGAAAAACGAGTGTTGCAGAAGCTCCTCCGCTGTCCACCGGAGTTTTGGGTCTCTTATTAAGCACTTGCTCAGAAAATCCTTAGCCTTATCAGACAGCCACCTGGGATATTCCGGTACGTCGCCGGAATATCCAATTCTGTACAGAGCTGACACCGGGTCATGCAGCTCCGGCCACGGGTTGCTTCCGGTGGCCATTTCTATCATCGTACACCCAAAAGCCCAAATATCGGCCGGAAATCCCTGTTCTTCACCGCGGACAACCTCCGGCCCCATGTACACCGGTGTGCCGGAAAATCTTGATTTTCCGGCACTGACGTCATCTTCTTGTTTCATCAACTTAGCACAACCAAAATCGGCGATTTTGAGACCACCTTCTCCGATCAGAATATTCTGACCTTTGATGTCTCCATGGGCGACTCCATTAAGGTGAAGATAATTCAATCCTTCAACAATTTGATGAGCATAAAATTGAATCGTCGACTCATTTAACGAATTCCCCTGCTTTTTGATCTGATCGGATAATGCACCACCGGCGACATATTCCAAGAAAAGATCGTAAATGGGCTTATTTTTCTCCCAAGTAATTTCAGAACCTAAACACTTAATAACATAAGGAGAGTTGAGTTGAGAAATTATAGATAGCTCTTTCTGCAAAAAGCTAGAAGAAGAGAGATCAGTGGACTTCACGGCGAAGGTCTCGCCGGAGGAAGTGGTGGCGATGGAGATAGTGGCGGAGCTGCCCCTGCCTATAACAGGACCTCTAGTCCATTCCATTGGTGAAAAACAGAAGTTTTTGCGCAGGTTGAATTGAATTGCTAATTTGCGAATTTGCCTTTTGCGCGTGTCTTTTGTAGGAGTCAAGAGAAGATAGTGACGTCATCGTGTCGTATGTTTGTTTTTCACTCTTCTTCGCTGTGAGTAAGCCACGTGGCTGAATGACAGAAGAAGTTTATCACCCTGAGCCGACCATGGACTGCGCTTAGAATAAAGCCGGCCAAACTGTAAACGTGAACAGGTGCCCTCACTGCCGCTGTCATCGTTACCATGTAATCATTTCTTAGCTCACTTTCACGTGGCGGCGCGTGTAAGCATTCTTGATCGTAAACAAACCATTTCAAGTAAGGCACAAGAATATTCGACAACAGTAAACATTTGATACATTAAAAAAATTAGGACTATTTTATTTTTCTCCACGATACGAATCTATATATTAATAAAACGAGCATATTTTTCCCCCACTTTCACATATTTTTCTAAATTAAAAAATCAATTTTTAATTATGACAACGAGTTTTACCGCTTCTATATGTCTTTTCCAACTCGATTTCTTCTTTAGCGTGTATACATATATACAGGCATTGTGTCCACCTATTTTTCTGAATTAAAAAAATCACACCATTAAAATAAGCCAATCCATGTACAAGTTGGATCAACTCTAATCTAATACATGCACCTAATATTTATAGCTAGAGCTTGCTCATAATTATTTTTAAGCAATTTTTTTTTTTTGTTTAATTTAAAGAATGTGCAGTTACAAAGTATTTAAAAATGAGACAACACTTCAAGAATCCAAGAGAGGCAACTCTTTGTTACTGTCGTTCATTTACCTTAGATATTGTCATATTATCAAATTATATATATATATATATATATATATATATATAATTCGGAAATATGTGAATCAAATTATTTAGACTTGCCAGGGTAATTGGTTCTATGACACATTCCTTTGCGTGGGAGCAAGACATTCACCCATCTTTATTTATGATCTACTATTAGCTAGTTTGACGTTTTGATAGTTAAAAGAGAGAGAGAGAGAGTTAAAATGTAAAAACTTCATGACAACCCAGAGGAGATTCGGAGGCCCTTAAACGATATCTTATTAGAAGCTCTGAACAAATAATTTTTTTTTTCTCAAAAAAATTATATACACGAATTCCAAATACAAACTTGTACTAAATAAAAACTTTCAATATTATGATAATAATAATATAAACTTTCAAGAGATTAAAATTGGATTCTAATAAATAACAAATTGATTTTTACTTTAAAAAAAGTCATCTTATGCATGGACTTACAAATTTTGGGGCCCTTATAGTTTGAGGGCTCTAATCAGCTGCTTAAACTGTTTGTATCAGGACCAACTCTATGACAGCCATAAAATGCTTGGTCGAAAACTAGCTAGGTAGGTAACAGGTGTTTCCACAACCATCCATAAAGTAGATGATAACATCCAAAACTCAAAGGGCAAGGTGGGGTGAATCGGAGTAGCATGATGGAGAGGCGGTGATGCTGGTGATCTAAATTGTTGGTGATATGAATGTGTAGGCATGCAGTAAGTAAAGCTAGTGATGACGTGTAAAAAAAACAAAAGAAAAAAAAGTTTCTTTTATATCACCCAATGCAATCTCATTCATGGCCTTTCTTTTCTTCCAAATTTAAAAGTAGTTGGAGGCGATGCGATTCGATACCGTCGTGAGCACTTACTTGGGGATGATGTATTGATGTTGTTGGTTTCATACCTGGAATGAGGAATCAGCATTTAAAAAAGGAGGATTCAGCAACCACTCACCAAAAGCCGCTTCTCTCGCGTAGCATCATATCATCGCGAGTATTATCCATTTTTCTAGCTGCTTCTTATTTCTTTTTCTTTAGGGGCCCCTTTGTTTATAGAAGAACACGATAAAAGTGATTATATTTGGATAAGCTACCGGTTTGTCAATGCATTTATGACGTCATTACGAATTTCAACGAGATTATCTTGAATTTGTAAGTGAAATTTGCCGTTGAGGTCGATAAGCCCGGCCCCTCATTTGTGGGGAAATACATCAAGCCTTTGTCGAGATTGTCGGCTTTTACAAAGTGAATAATCCTACAAGACAAAAGTATTCTCATTTCTCATTGCTTTTTAGTAGTGGTTGGGCTTAAGTTTCAGCCCCATTTGGCATCCTTTTTACGAGCAATATGTAGTTGGGCTTACGTTTTCAATCTCATGATTTGGCTCTAATTCAAAAAAGAGACACAAAAAAGAAAAAACACCCCACGGCAAAGGGATATTCACTGCACAGTTTCAAGCAATTTCTTGTCACATACATGTAAACTCTTAATTTTACCTCTCATTTGGTGATTTCATGTGGAAATGAGGGGTAAAACTAAAAATTTACATGTGCATGGCAAAAATTTGTATGTGCTTGTAACATTATCATTCTTCAACAGTTATATGATTTCAAATGCATGGGCCCTGTGTCAGGAACTAATAGGCCGATCGAATTAGGTGTTGTTATCATGAAGAAGAACGATGAGGTTCCTAAACGAAGACGGAGTGGCCGGTTTCCATTAGTATCAAAGAATTAGGCTTTCAAGTAATTGATATGGCATAAATAATTTCACATCAACATTTGATAAAATCGCTCATGCAATTAACTCGTGTAACGTACGTCATTGTGGGAACTCACGTAGTGGAGCTTACGAATGAGTTGTTCTAATTGTCCAGTGGCACGGTTTGGTGCAATTAAGGGTATGTTTGATTGGTAGTAAAATTAATTTTTTTGATATGCGCGTTGAATGTATGATTGAAATTTGGGAAAAGTATATTAAATAATTGAATGAGTAGTTGTAAATAATGAGAGAAAAAATTGATAAAATTTGTGTTGAATTATATATTGAGGAGAACAAGGCCTAAGTCAAGCTATATTGGCCAGGAATGGCTTTGAAGACTTACTTTTGAAAGCCAACCCATGCAATGCGCGTGAATTACTTGCCGTATTGGATTGAACCGAACGAGAGCTGAAATTGGAAAGTTTTTGGAATAAATTAATCATGGTGTTTTTAGTTTAGGGACCCAAATTAAAACCTGTGGTTTTCAAATAGGTAGGGAGATCCATCCTATTTCATACTTTTGTTTATAAGCTACATCAATTAAAAATATTGTCCACATATATGCGAAAGAGTAACAATATTATTCACTTATTTGTTGTGGCCATTTCTTCAGGTGAGTAATATTTATTGAATAGGAGTTTTCGGTACTTCAGAAGAATTACAAATTTTTCGAACTGTAAGAAGTTTATATGCAAAGTCGAAAATAAAATTAAATCCAGAAGGAAAACTAGCTAGGGCTTGTTTGACGCGATTAGATGTATGATCATTTTTCTCTCCACCAATCATCTTATTTCTTAAGACATTCCTTATATTGATTTGATGACCTTTTATATTTTTTTTTATATGTTTTCTTTCCTTTAATTTCAACCGCACATTTACAATCATTTTTTCAATAATCTGTACCAGACGTGCCCTTAAAAATAATCTAGGAAAACATAACAAAGTGCAAATGCTCAAGATAATCAACTAATTACTCACTTCCCTGCAATATTATGGTTTAGATTGGCTATGATGGAGCTCAACGCTTCTGTTAGGGCTGCTGTAAACTTCGGATCTGAGGCAATAGCCGCTGTAGCTGCAACATTCAATGACGCCGTATCATGGGTGGCTTCTTCAGAGATTTGGGGAAGAAATCTTGACTGGTTGTATAGAGCATGAGTGAACTGGTTGGTTGATGGAGAGTTTGTGAGATCCAATGTAATAGTCGGGAACGGCGACGAAGCTGAAATTGAGGCTAAAGTTGCCGAGTATGGAAGAATATTGGTTCTTGCAAGCAAATTAGGGTTTATAAACCGGTCGGCGCTTGTCATCGGCCCTGATAGCAACATTGTGGCTGCTGCCGAGGTGGTGGAGGCCATCGCCACGGCAGCAGGCGGCAGTGGGTGGTTGTGATTGCCTTCATAGGTGGTTATGAGTATTGCGCGGTCATCTACGCACCTTTGGACTTGTTTGCGAACAGGACAACCACTTGCCATTGTACAACGATAATAAGCTCGTGGGAAGGGGTTTCCTTTTGCCATTTTTTGCCCATACTTTCTCCACTGGCATCCATCAGACATCTGCACACGTACAATTCAATATCAACACATTCAATAGGATTCTAGAGTACAGTGTTGAATATAACTCAACACCCTGTGTGAATATGGGTATATAGTCCACTATGGACCCCACACTTGTACAAGGTGTTGGGTGATTTTCATCTCTTTTAGACTTACTATAGGTGCTTCGGATCGTGCTCGAACCGAGACACGGGCCTTCTTCATCACATTGGATGCTTCTGCAGCTTGATTCTTATTGACATGATCCTTTGAACAAGAATTAAATTTTGGTACTTTATTTGGAGTCCATTCTTGAGAAGCCTTTTCTCTCTCTACTTTTGTGTTTGAATTCTTGTTCATCAGTTCATCATCTTCCATTGACTTTTCCTCCATGCACCGCTGCGAGCTTGAGCTAGAACCATTATTCCCATTCACATCTTTATCATCATCAATGGCATACTTTGAATGTTGACCTTTTTTCATATATTGTTTAGGAACCAAAAATCTCTGCTTTTCTTCTTCCACCGCAATCTATCAAAACATCACAAATTCAAGATTATATAACTGTTGATCATCAATATTGTTTATGACTAACAATTTTTAGTTTCACTGTATTATTCTCTTTGAAAGATGGCAGTAGATACAATTTATCGATTAGAACTTACCTTTTGACTTTTGAGATCATTTTGTCGATGTTGTAAGAGTGACACGATTTGCATCTGTAATGAATAGTATTTGCTGTTTATTTGATTTAACATCGATCTTAACCGTTCGTTTTCCATGTTCACACGATCACACTCCGATTTGAGAACTACAAACTGCAACATAACACGATAATTACCAATCTTCAACTCAGAAAACATAAATAAATAACTATAAATCTCATCACACAGTCTTACGATCTTACTTCATCGGAAATATTGTCATCCACAGTGGGCTTTGTCAGAAGATTCAAACCAGTCTGTATACACACACACAAAAATAAATAAAAAATTAGGGTTTTCATACGAAGTGTTTCAAGGATGATTAGCAGACGTACACCGATGTTGAGACGAAGTTCTTGTTCATCACGGCCGTCGAATTTGCAGTCTTTCTCGAGATCAAACATCGTCGTTGATCCATCCTCAGAGCGTACCTTATTCTTATCAGAAAAGAAATCCATTTCGTTGATAACAATCGTCTGATCAAGATGATGGCTGTCTCGGCCGTCCATTTATTTCATGCAAAGCTAGATGATCAAAATTCAAAACGAGTTTATCTTCAATGGAGATGAGTGTGCAATTTATTTAGGTGTTGGGAGTCTTATTAGAAGTTTCTGCGATTGACTAGGCTTTAATATGGGGTATTATTAGCCATAAGACTTAGGACCAAATGGAACTAAAGATCCACAGAAAATGGAAGGAAAATGGAGCGAGTTGAACCGGGCGAGTAAGGGAAGAGAGAGAGAGAGAGAGAGAGAGTTTACTCACTCTCAGAAACGAGTTTGACTCGTTCTCACAAGTTCACCACCCCGATTTGCCCGGCGTATTCCACGTTGCAAGGAAGGAGGAAGAGAAATTTTGACCACGTACTTATCGTTACAAGCTGCCACGATTATTTCTCATCAAATAAAATAGTATAGTTTATTATTATTTTTTCTTGTCTTTTTATTTATTTTGTTTGTGTTGACTCAAAGGAATTATAATTTAGACCATGTTTGGCAAATCATTTTAAAAATATATAGTTATTGAAATATTTTTGTTTCTGTATAATTTTTTAATTCTATTCACTAAAAAAGTTGACTTTTTTTGAATAAAAATTTTGTTTCAAAACTTTTCTCAATGATTATTTTTTAACGAGACAGTTAAAAATAGTTTGTTTAAGATAAATTTTTCATTGTTAAAAGTAATGCTAGATGAATAACTAAAATGTACAATCAAGTGTGCAACTCTCTAATAGAGGGATTGGATTCCATCACTATACGGAAAATAAAAATGGTATATTCATACTCTCTATTAGAGAATTGTACACTTAATTATACAAAATTAGTTGTTCCTCTAATATTATATTTTCTTGTAGTGATTTGTATTCCAAAAAATATTTTTCAACACTCATATTTTATTGTCTAAGTTATTTGTAAATAACATTATTGTTTTAGAAAACCACTTTTTCAACTATAGTTTTAAAATAATATCTTAAAAATAAATTAATGGTAACAATTCAAGATGATTGACCTCAAAAGTCAGTGGGGTATTTGCCCATGTCTGCATGCTATTGGCTTGATGGGGGTCAATATATACAATACACATCTGAGGCTATGCTTGAAATAGATTATTTAAAAAATTGATTTTCAGGTATATGATTGAGAAGTAAATAAATGTATTAAAAACATAAAGAAAAATCAAATCAAAGTATTGAGTGATTAAAACTAATAAGAAAGAAATGGTTTTTTTTTTTTGCATAAACTTGTATCAAGCATCCCTTAAGTGTTAGGTGCAGGTATGTTTAAGCACCAGCGCTAATTTTATATTGTTGAATACAAAATGAGCGCTGACATAGCAATTAGGGAGGGGCTAATTAATTTGTACAAACAATCCTCTAAGTTATTTCTTTTTTCATTTGTGGTACCACATGTAAATTCCATATTTGCTATTTGAGATGGCACGTTAACGCTGAATTTTTAACAAAAACCAGCACTGTTTTCTTAACAATTTCCCACGTAAGTGTACATTTGGAATGTTTATCTTAGAAATTAAAACCATTTCTTAAAAGGTACAAGTATTTCATTTTTCAACCTTTTGTCGAGTATGTTAATTGCTAAAGTTGATGTTAACGTTTTGACTAAATAAACAGTCTTTAAAAGCTGTATTAGAAAATTTTAAATTTTACATTCGTCTAAAATGTTCTGATAAGCTTTTATCAAAAAATTGCAATTGCCATTTAACTAAAATCTAACAAGGTCTAAACAACCCAAAAAAAAAAAAAACCCCCAGAGAGATCTAAATAACAAAATTAGCGTTTATGCATCAATATTCAAAACACCTGGAGGTTCCATGGAGATTGGAAAATATGACTATGGAGGTGGAAAAGACAATTAAACAAGGCCATCAAGACGACACAAATTAATTATGAGATGAGGTTGCCAAAGTCAATATTTAACTAGAAGGTAGCGTCATTATAGTCATTACATTTGACAAATTCCCTTTCAATTTGATCAACTTGGTTCAAGCAGCAATATATGGTCATGTTTTCACTCTACCTGGTAGGTCTCAACTAAAAATGACATTTGCCAAGTAGCACGATTAGATGACAACAAGACAATATTTTTGACGATGAAGACGCCATAAAATATACAGTGTAAATTGTATTTATCTTAATAAATAACGGTTGTTATACGTAATATGCATCATTCTTTGATGTATTGCGGAATAGTTGTCACAAATAACTTTCTATGGCATATGTTTTCAAGGCAATCACTCGTGATTGTTGAAAATTTTTTGGAATCGTATTAACGTATGATTAAGGTGAGTTTGATTGAATGGAATTATGTGGAAAAGGAAAATATTTTTTGTTTATTTATTTATTTTAATTACTTTATGTTTGATGAAAGTTAGAATGCGAATATTTCATAGATCGCCTTTGTTCTCCTGCCCACTGTGGGTATGCCCACACCCTCATAAGGCGCCATATCATCCGGCAAATTTTTTTTCTTTTCTTGCATGTACGTTAAATGAGATGAATAATATATAATTGACCCCTGATAGTGGGGGGTTCGTATGAACCCCACGAATTTATTTTCGGAGTGTGGGCATACCAACCATTGCATTAAAGCAAAATTGTTCATAGCACAGTCACTGTAAACCCGCCTTTTTGTTTTGTCCCATTCCATGAAAATTAAATTTTCTTAGCGGCGTGGTTTTTATACATGGAATTAAGTTTATTTTTATTTTTAATAATTTTTGCAATCAAACACGCGGTGAAAGCTTTGCTCTCGGTTTGTAGTGAAGTTTAGAGGTATAGAAATTTAAATATTAATATCACTAGTGGTCACTTAATTTTTAGTGGAATTACAAAACAATCGTTACAGTTCAAAATTTGCAGATTTGATTGCTAAAATTTATTTATATAAAAAATGATATATTACCAATGTTCTAACTTTATTAAAATTTCATTGCTTAACGTGGCTGATATCCCTTACTGGCATGTGACAATATGGTTCACTTATCAACCCTCATGTTATTGTGTGGCAATGCCAGAATGCATCATTAATAGTGAATCTCTTATACTCCTAGAAGATTTATGTGATTGGTCAACGTTAAACACATGCATATATGTTTCCCACATATGTACGGGCATATTTTATATAAGATATTGATTTATGTTGATTTACTCGAACGACGTGTTAGATATGTGATTGAAAATTAGAAAAAATACATTAAAAAATATGAAGTAATTTTATGAGTGGTTGAAAATGACAAGAGAAAAAAAATTAATGAAAATTAGTGAAAAAATGGTGTATAAAACAAACCCGTAATGACTTTAATAAATTTAGGCTATATGAACTTAAAAAGTTATTTTAATTAAAATTTGAAAATGACAAGAGAAAAAAAATTAATGAAAATTAGTGAAAAAATGGTGTATAAAACAAACCCGTAATGACTTTAATAAATTTAGGCTATATGAACTTAAAAAGTTATTTTAATTAAAATTGAACATTAATTTTAAAAATTTTAAATTCCTGATTCAGTTAAAAATTAAAGCTCAATTTGATGTAAACATTAAATGTCAGTTAATGCTGAAACATAATCTAAATATTAGAACAATATAAATATATAATATTGTGATCTTTAGTGAAATTTTTCGTAAATTTTAATGGCCAGTATTGCACTTTTTGAACTCTAGTGTTGTTTGATTATTTTGTTGAAACTTCAGTGACTGTTATTGAAATTAACCAAAATATGTATAATTGCACTTTCTTGCATTTTGTAGAATAAAAATTATTTTTCAAAATAACTTCATATTCAAAATAATAAAATCATTATTCTTTCTATTCAACAGAAAAAAAAATCATTATTCTTGTGAAAAAAAAATTTATATGTTGATAATAAAATCTTTTTTTTTTTTTTGGGAGGAATATTACAGGAAACCTGGACCTGACCAGCAATTTCGGCTCCATATTTTCCACGGTTTGTATTTCGCCTGCGAATTACAAAAACGATAAGCCATATTGGTAATTGTAATAATTACAAAATTACCGCCAAAATAAATCTCAGAAAGGTGAAAAGAAGACACCAATGGCGGCCCCCGCAGTGGAGGCTGCAGCTGTAACGGCGCTTCGATCGGTGGCTCACCGAGTCCGGCTGGCTGCAGAGAGGTCCGGCCGTTCCTCTGGCGACGTTAAAGTGGTGGCTGTCGGCAAGACCAAACCGCTCTCCCTCATCCACCAAGTCTACGTCGCTGGTCACCGCTGCTTTGGTGAAAATTATGTCCAGGAAATTGTCGAAAAAGCCCCTCAGGTTCGCCAGATTGAAACCTGTTCTGAATCTACGTTTTTGTTTGTTCAATTCTTGTTTTAGTCTAGGTATTGGATGTAAAATTGCAGCTCCCGGAGGACATTGCTTGGCACTTTATCGGGCATTTGCAGAGCAATAAAGTGAAAACTCTGCTGAGTATGATTTTGTTTACACTTCAATAGTTATTACTTTCACTGTCAAAAGAGATAGCCATGAATGAAGTAAATGTTTATGTTCTCATTCTCAATCGTGTGTAGATGCTGTCCCAAATTTAGACATGGTAGAAGGCGTAGATAATGAGAAGGTAATTTGTATTCTCATATTGACTGTTGACAAGGGACATAATTATCGGTCTCTTGAGCAATGCTATTCATAACCAGTGCTTGTCAATAGCTTATCAATTGATTTTCCAATTTAGGCTTGAAGATAGCAATTAAGAAGACAATCCGTTACAACCAACTAAATGCTTTACATTATCATCAATGATGGTAGATAACTGGCGATAATGGATAATATTGTTATGAATAAAAACAGTGTGGTCAATAACCAAAATCATTACTCAAAATGATGGTATTTTGCATCGTATGTGATGTGCAGCTTGCCAATCATCTGGACCGTGCAGTTTCAAACATAAGGCGACAGCCTCTTAAGGTTTTGGTCCAAGTTAATACCAGTGGAGAAGCATGTGAGTACTTGTCCTTTTTTTGGTTTAATTGAACAATTGCGTGGGAGTGCTTTGTGGACTTGAGAGACGAGGTAAAATTCATGTTGACTAGTGGCTGTAGTTACTGCCTAACGTGCCCAAGTTTACTTTAGTGCGCCCAAGGTTCCCGAGTTCCAGTTCACTTGCGCGTATATGATGCATAGTTGAAAAATTAGAGGCACTGATTATTAGTTTGCTACACTTGTGAGTCCTTGGAAGCTGTGCCTCCACAATATAGTGCTTCTTGTCTTATGCTCAAGCAATGCTATTCACAAACAGTGTTTATCAATCATTTGTTGCGCCTTTGTTCCCCCCATTGTGGGCATGCCCACACCCCCCGTCGCGCCCTCACAGGGGGCCATGTCATCCGGCAAAATTTTTTTTTTTTTTAATTTTTTTTTGTATCTACGTTAGATGAGATGAATAATATATAACCTGCTCCCGATGGTGGGAGATCTGTGTGGACCCCATGAATTTTTTTGGGAGTGTGGGCATGCCAACAGTTGGCATTGGAACAAAACTGTCATTTGTTATATAACATTAATTGATTTGTCATTGAAGATAACAGTTATATAGACTAGTCAATTATAAGCAAATAACTGTCATATGATCAACAATGGATAAGCACTAAAGATATTCTTGGCACAAATAAATGGTGTTTCCTACATCATTCCATATGGGGATCACTGTTCTGTGTTAAATTGATTTATCACGTGCAGCAAAATCTGGTGTAGACCCATCAGATTGCGTGGATCTTGTAAAGCATGTCAAGTTAGGTTGCTCAAATCTCAAGTTCTCTGGCTTAATGACGATAGGGATGCCTGACTACACGTCAACTCCAGAGAACTTCAAGGTGATGCTCCTTGTTTTTTGTGGGGATTGGTTGGATATTACTTTTGAGTATATTTGGTAACATGTTTGTTTAGGTGCTTCCAAGAACTGCTTTTAAGAAAAGTAAAATGAGTGGTGAAAAGTGATTTAAAAAGAAAAAGTGACTTAGGAAATTGTGAACAAACTGAAATGGTGTAACAAGTCTTAGAATCTCAAATTGTCTCAATGAGAGTTTGAAATCATCCAGTTTCTCAAATTTTGGAAAGTTACTTTCTCATAGTTGAAACAATATTGCCCTCTTTGTATGATTCTATTCTTCATTATTGTCTCATCATCAATATTTCTTTGAACTCTTCTTCTCCCTCGAGAACTGAATGGTATATATTTGTTACTTTAATATCCGAAGTTGGAAGAAAACTTGGAATGGGTTTTGCACTCTCTCTCTCTTTTCTGCTACATTAACATTCCTTAATGCTTATTCGACTAAGATCAGTTATTGCACTCCATTACAACAGACTCTATTAGACTGTAGAGCAAAGGTATGTGAAGTGCTTGGAATGGCAGAATCACAGTGCGAGTTGTCAATGGGCATGTCTGGTGATTTTGAGCAAGCGGTGAGCCTGAGATCTTGTTATCATATTGTGCTTGTTTTACAGGGCTTTCTAAAATTTATTTTTTAAATAATATTTGGTTAAAATGTAAAGAAAATTTATATAAAGAAGTGAAAAATGGCTTTTTTTTTTTAATGGGGAAATATAGGATCATACGTAACTTTACCCAAAAGCTCTTTCTTGCTACTATATTTCTAATGGATTATTCTTGCCACCAGGGATTTAGTTTCTAACTTTTTCTTGAATTTACAAAAGAAAATGAAAATATGATCTTTGTTCCACACCTTATTCGGTAATTATAGTTGAAATAATATCTTATTGATAATTGCAGATCGAAATGGGGAGTACCAACGTGAGAATTGGATCAACCATATTCGGACCCCGAGAGTATCCCAAGAAGAAATGAACTCGGAGAAATTCACATATGCAATTTGTTCCTCTGCCCATATTCACCTAAATATTTGTCAAGCTCTTAGTTTTTTTATTTCTCAACACTGTTATTAAATGGTTATATAAAGTTTTGTAATCTAACATGGAACTATTGAAGAGCTAACACGATGTTAGCAGCAAGTTACTAGAGCAAGTTTCTTATTACTGGTCGAAGAAATTCAGCATGTAAACTTGTAAATGCTGAAAACACAGTATACAATCCTTCCACAGGTGTATTTGAAAATTTATTTGTAATGAAATAGTTAGTTATTCATATACCAATTCGATAGAAGCACAAAGTATTTTATTCTTTTAAGTATTAATTGACACACTTGTAAATTATTGATCATTCTTTAAGTATTAATTGACACACTTCTTTAAGTATTTTTCGTAACTTTTTAAAATCGAACGCCTTAGTGGAATATTACTTACTTAATAATTAATTAATAGAATACTTAAAAAGTTTATTTATTAAAGAAACTATAGGGATTGTTAGTTATTTATTTTAGCTCTCAGTGCCTCAGTGGTTTTGTTAAACCCTGCAATTCAATTCCATTTTCTTCTCACGAACCAATCTTGCCATTTTCGATTTCAATCAAGAACTGCACTTACTGCAGCTTCTTCAATGATTTCACTCGGACACCCAACGAGAATTTCGTCACTTCCCACAAGCAGCTATGCTCACAATTTTCCGTCTCAACAAACTTACAGAGCTCACAACCACCACCATGGCCGCCGAGTTTCCATTCCGGCAAGTAAAAAGAAGAGAAGAAACAAATGCAAATGCTCAGCCGCTGATTATTCACAGCCGAAACCTCAACAAAAAAGCAAAACTCGTCAGCCTCGTGGGGAAAAAGAAGGTGTCGACCCGGTCGGATTCCTCGCCAAACATGGAATTACTCATAAAGCTTTCGCTCAATTCCTACGTGAAAGGTAATTGAACGAATTCGCAGCTTACATTTCTGCCTAAGTTTTTCGTCTTTTTGGTGGGTTGTTTAATTGTTTTGCGCCATTCACGTGCTTTATGTTGGGTGTTATGGCAGGCATAAAGCATCGAAGGACTTGAAGGACGGGATATTCAATCGCTTCCTCAATCTCATGGAGCTTGCCTCTGGGTTAGATTCTTCTTACTTATTTAGCTTCATAGTTCTTCTTTATTACTTGGTAACTCTTCCACTTGCATTGTCCTGTATTCGAAAATATGTTGAATTAGAGTGAAGATCAAAGAGTGCACGTTTCCGGTTTCTTTATCAACAGCTCGCCAATTGTTTGTGAAATTGTCCAACTTGTCCATGCCCTCTTACTCTGGCCAGTTTGCGTTTTGGCTGACATTTTATTTTAAACCTTTTAATTTTTAATGTTTTTAATATTTATTTATTTTGGTCTCTGCTTTGTAGGTTTGATATAATGGGTATGCATCGCAATGTCCAACATCGTGTGGATTATATGGAGTGGGCACCAGGTTTGAATGAATGCAATATAGGAATTCCTATGTGCGGTCTACCAAGTTAATGGTGGAATGGAATGAACAACAAACTGATTTAACAAACTTAGTTGAACAAAATTTATTATCCAACAATAAATTTATGGTGTATCTTCAAGATATTCTAGTGCTCAAAGTCTCCAGCAATTGTCCATTGACGCATCACTCAACCACAGAAGAAATAATGGATAGAAGTCTCTCTTTATCACCTAGCTTTAACAAGAAAGTCTAAGCAAAGTAGTTGCAAGATAGTATTTTTGAACGGACGAGAGAGAGAGACAGATGATAATGGAATTTTCGTCTCAAAACGTGACATATAAGTAGCCCTTTTGATTTGATTGTTACTTCAATAACCTTTTATAAAGGTTTTGGAGTATAATTTTGAAGTGTGAATTGTGTCATAAAAATGGCATGCAAGAATATGGGTCCAACATTAAAACAGAAAGTATCTAATACTTGTCTTAATTAATAATTTAATACTGTGATTCAATCTGAAGTTGGCGGATAGCTTCAGTCGTGTTTTGCTTTTGTCCTTGCATGATACACGATTGAATAGCGGTGACCTTATTTACAATTCTGCCAGTTGAAGGTTTTATCATTCTGGATTAGAGTATTTCATATCTGTTCAAAAAGTGAGCTGAACCTTTTTAATCAGGTGCTCGCTACTGTTCTCTTATTGGCGATTTTAATGGGTGGTCACCAACAGAAAATAGTGCCAGAGAGGGTCATTTTGGACATGATGATTATGGGTACTGGTTTATTATTCTTGAAGATAAATTATGTGAGGGAGAAGAGCCTGATGACCTGTACTTTCAACAGTACAACTATGTTGATGATTATGATAAAGGCGATAGTGGTGTTACAGCTGAAGAAATTTTTAAAAAGGCAAATGATGAGTATTGGGAACCTGGTGAAGACCGTTTTGTAAACAAACGTTATGAAGTTGCATCTAAGTTGTATGAGCAGATTTTTGGGCCCAACGGACCTCAAACGGAAGATGAACTTGAAGAAATTCCAGATCCAGAGACAAGGTACAAGGCCTGGAAAGAGCAGCACAAAGATGATCCACCAAGCAACTTACCGCCTTGTGATGTGATTGATAATGGGAAAGATTTTGACGTTTTCAGTGTTGTGGACGATCCAGTCTGGAGAGAGAAATTTCGGTCTAAGAAGCCTCCTATTGCCTATTGGTTGGAGACCCGAAAAGGACGGAAAGCATGGTTGAAGAAGTACACTCCTGGGCTACCTCATTTAAGCAAATACAGGGTGTATTTCAACACTCCATCAGGGCCTTTGGAGCGAGTGCCTGCTTGGGCTACTTATGTCATTCCAGGTCAGATATGCTTCCTTGGATTTGCTTTCTTGCCTCCCTGATATGGTTTTATCAGCATGAAGTTTCTACTTTATAACTACGATTTACAAATCTAACTTCATTTGGTAGTCTTTCAACGAAGAGGTGATTATAGCTTCTAGATTAGTGTCTGTAATACCCCTCCCAGAGTTTGACTTTTTGCGTCATTCAATGCTCTCAAATGTCATTTTATCATACCTTTATTTGGGCAGTACCGTCATGGTACTACCATGTGATCTTGACTGCTATTTTTACACGCAAGGATTACTAATAAACTTCAAGGAGACTTTTTTGTCTTTAAATATTCTGCTAGTGCTTTCTAATTCTGTCTTTCCTTTGACTAAAAGAAGTAACTGCTCTTGTTATTCCCATTTTATCCTTGTTGAGTCACCTTTTTAATTCTTCATCTCCTGTTTTGGATATGCAGATGCAGATGGCAAACAAGCTTTTGCAGTTCACTGGGAACCACCTCCAGAGGAAGCTTACAAATGGAAACACAAGTCTGCAATAAAGCCAAAATCTTTGCGCATATATGAGTGTCATGTTGGCATTAGTGGACAAGAGCCTAGAGTTGCTAGTTTTAGTGATTTCACGAAGAAGGTATCCCTGGTTTCTTCAAGTTTCTTTGTCATCTTTCAAGTTTGTCTTTGTGTTGCTTGTTTTCTATGTGCGATGTATTGAACTCTGCTGCTGTTCGTAATTATCATTGTAGGTTCTACCACATTTGAAGGAAGCTGGATACAACGCAATCCAATTGATCGGAGTTCTTGAGCACAAAGATTATTTCACTGTTGGCTATAGAGTAAGAATTTAAGAGCTTCTTTTTCATTTTCCTTTTAATGGCTACATATGATGGAAATACGTATTTCCATAATGCGTAACAATTTAGTGAGCAAAATATCTATTAGAGAATGTATCATATTGATTCACACATACGGCAAGAAAAATTTCAAAAGAAAGGTTTAACATCTCATATTAATTGAGAGTAGAGAACTTTGACGACAAATCAAGAAGCATACCATGAAAATTGTTACGCGATAGGTTCGAAAATGACAATTTCGGACTTAGTTCTCAAAACCAATGAGGAAAAGTGTCTAAAATTCCAGCACTAGAGACATCAAGAGAGCCTAGCTAATCTTTTGTGTTCTAAGCCAAGTAGGAAAAATAAAAAATGTGGCCCAACTTTGCAACACACGTAGCAATTGAGATGCCTAGGTTGGAAGGAGGATTCCATCCTAAAATAAAATTGAATGAGATGCCTAGGTTGGAAGAGAAGCCCAATTCTCTTAATTTGGAAAGACTAAAGAAATGGGATTAAGTGATTATGTCCTCAAATTGGTTTGAACCGAGATTCAAAATTTCTAATTCTCTACCAAGAAGGACCTAATATCTTCTGATTGATGCAGCATATAACCTGAACTATAGAAATTGAATCTCAATTATTTGACCAGTGAATGACTACACCAAAGAGTTCACATAATGTCTGAATGTCTCACCTCCATTAAAGCTTGAAAATCTTCTTTATTTGGCTTGCCATATTGAGCTTTAAACTCTAACTTAATAGTATTTGGCAGTGACACCTCCCTCACTCTTGCAGAAGTAGGATAGTTGCTCATGCAATTATTTGTTTGCTGATTATGTTGCTGGTTTATGCATAATTTCAAATCATAAGCTGCATGATGTACTTGACATTTTGCTAGCTCTCAGCATGGTGATTCGTAATAGTTTAAGCTTGTGTTCATTGTAACTTTTTTCTACCTAAAAACTTAACTTCTTCTATCCATTCAAACCTCAATATTAACCGCACATATCAAATTACTAATTATTATGTGTGGTCACTACCTCTTTCAAACCTAAAAAGTCAGCTTGTTTTCAATAAACTTTTATTTTGTTGAAAACTAACTTGTTAGGTTCAATGCTGGTAGAGACTATGAATTGTGGATAATAACAAATAGTGACTTGAGATTTGTGGTTGATATTGAAGTTTGACTTCAACTGAGTAGTAGAATTTAATTGTTAAGTAGAAGAAAGTTTGTCATTTGAACATAGACTTTGTTTCTAGTAAGATAATAGTTTATCTGAACACAAACTAAGTTGACCAGTTTCTTCATTGCCATTTAGACCGGCTTTGTTTTGCATCAACATGGATATGTTTACACGGTGTAACCAACTATTGTTTTGTGACACGGCTGCTAATGATTTGAGTGTACTCGTGCCCCCATATTGAGCAATATGGTTACTTCATGAGCATGGTTACGTTGCTTGTCTGTATGCAGGTAACAAATTTCTATGCTGTTAGCAGCCGTTTTGGCACACCTGATGACTTCAAGCGTTTGGTGGATGAAGCCCATGGTAACTGTTAATGACATTAAGATAATAAAATCCATGCTTTTCTCAAGTCCTTACTATTTAGTTCTCAAAGCTCTTGCCTCTTGTACTGTTGTAAATATCAAATTGGTTACTTGGAACTTGAGAACTTTAAACTTTAAAACTTGATGAAATGTATTTGGTGTCTCTAAAAGCTAAAACGATGCAACTACGTAATGATATCCTTGATGAGGTCTTTTTTCATTGAAATACTGTCCTTCCTCCTAGTATGTATTTATGAGAGAACGACATTGCTTTCGACTATCATTGCAGGGTCCCGTCCATTTGAGTACTATATTTTGCAAATTTCTTGTAGGTTGAGCTACACTGCTTTGTGTAATGGCGACAGTTTTGGTCAAGAATTACCCTCGCACACCAGAAGCATTGCTTTTCGTTTTCAATTATTGTGATCTTTTCTTTGCTAGTGTGACTCCAAAATTCGCTTCTTCATGTTGCTTCGTCCTACTTAAAATGAGAAATTGAGTCTATCTGAAACGTTTTTAGAAAGTCTCTTATTGCAGTTAACACTCCTTGTAAGTATTTTGAACTAGGTTTTGTAAGTTACCATTAGTATGTATTGGACCTCTTTCCTATACGGTTTGTTTTTAATCCATCTGGTGTTATTGTATGGTTACTTATTGCTTTTTCTATTTTTTTTTAGGGCTTGGACTACTGGTCTTCTTAGACATTGTCCATTCGTATGCTGGAGCTGATGAAATGGTTGGGTTATCACTTTTTGATGGATCAAATGATTGCTACTTCCATACGGGTAAACTTCATTTTCAGATCTCACTTGGTGTTTGTTTGATACAGATTTTTTCAAAAAAGAACGAAAAAAATGAAAAAAGATTTGTGAATGTGTGGTTGAAAAGTTCTAAAATATGCTGGAGAAAAAATGTTTTTTCGACAAAGTTGTACCGAACAAGCTCTCAGCCTGTTGGACAGAAGCAGTGGATTTCCTTAGTAGGAGGTCTTTCCTTAAAAGTTGAACTTGGGTAGAATGCCATGCTTTCCAAAGTGACGCATGGATAATCTCTTGGCACATTAGTGCAGAATTTGTGATTATTGATGGCTATATTATGATTCTTGATTTCGTCTCACTTATCTAGTAACTTACTCTTCCATAGGTAAAAGAGGTCATCACAAATATTGGGGCACAAGAATGTTTAAATATGGAGATCACGACGTGCTACACTTTCTCCTTTCAAACCTAAATTGGTAACTATGTAGCACACTGTTGTTTCCTTCTAAATTTTTGAAGTTTCATGATTGTCCTTTTTCCAATTTTCATTTTTATGGGCTCATTTAGGTGTTGAATGCACAAATTTCTAATTTTTGGCATCACAACTGAAATTTTAGAAGTAATATGACCATCTCAATTATTTAATTAACTGCAATTTACTTAATACTTTCAAATATTTTACCATCACAATTTCATACTTTCGATGTTTTATGATACTTCTCAATTTTATGATACTTTCATTGCATGCTTAGTGATTTTCATTATATTTTCAACATGAAGTAACAATTCAATTTTGACAAGTAAAGTAGGTAATGAGTGCGATCAACCCCTCATTCATTGTCTGATATTGATTAGGACCTTGTTACTTGCGTCTTGATTTTCCACAGGTGGGTAGTGGAGTACCAAATTGATGGTTTCCGTTTCCATTCTCTCCCGTCAATGATGTATACACACAATGGCTTTGCTTCCTTTACCGGTGACATGGAGGAGTAAGTATTCTGAGACCTTGCAAGTTGCAACCTGTTGAGATGATAGCTCTGGCATGTGTCTCACTAATAAGAAGTCATAATAAACAATAAAAAATATCTTCCCACTTTGAAATCATGATTTATTACCTTTTGTTGCTTTTAGAGTTTTCTTGATCTGAAGATAGACGATGGTAACTTTCCTTTGCAGGTATTGTAACCAGTATGTTGACAGAGATGCTTTGCTATACCTCATTTTGGCAAATGAGATATTGCATGCTCTTCATCCTAATATTATCACGATTGCTGAAGATGTAAGGAATTAATTTCGCTTATTTACTTTATATAGACACATGTACATATGTAATAGTGTGTGTCTGTCTTTATTTTATTTTTATTATTGTTTATTTTTTATACTTGTAATGATTGTCGTATACACTGCTTAGGCTACACTTTATCCTGGACTATGTGAGCCAACTTCTCAAGGTGGTCTGGGATTTGATTATTTTGTTAATCTGTCTGCTCCAGAGATGTGGTTGTCATGTCTTGAGAATACTCCCGACCATGAATGGAGTATGAGTAAGGTTGTTTATCAATAGCGGGTTTCTTCTTCGTTGTACCATGTTGTACAATGCCAGTGCTTGCTGATTATTCTTAAAATTTATATTTTTCCTCAGCTTGTCAATGCCCTAATCGGCGACAGAAACAATGCCAATAAGATGCTTTTGTATGCTGAAAATCACAATCAGGTCATTCACTATTTTCTCGTCCCTTTCTTTTGAGAGTCTAACTAAATCATTTCCGTTGATTGATTATTATCTTAGTGATCTGATAAACTATTTTTCTTGCTTGCCAGTCCATCTCTGGGGGCCGATCATTTGCTGAAATCTTGATTGGTTCGTCTAACACAGAAGAGTCACTGTTGAGAGGTTGTTCATTGCACAAGGTATATATACATCCAATCTTCATTGCTTGTACTGTATGGTTCTTTGCTTTTCACAGTTTTCTTTTTTCCATCTTCAGTCACCACTATGCCACAGTGAGACACAATAATTATGATTGTATTTATTTTCTAGATGATCAGATTAATTACTTTTACAATTGGTGGCCCAGCATACCTCAATTTCATGGGAAATGAATTTGGGCACCCAAAGGTAAGTTAGTTCTACTCTCATAGTACTTGTATGTATTAAAGAGTCATGCTATGTGTATACATAATAGTTGATATAATGGTTTACATAACAACACGTGGCGCAGATGTGTGAAGTCATCAATCCTTATCAAGGTTTTATATTTTCCCACTTCATCTGCCACATTCACAAACATAGATCATTATGTCAACTATTATGCACAAGTAGCTTTCTCCTAAATTTAATGGTTTGCCTTTTCCAGAGAGTTGAGTTCCCTATGTCAAGCAATGGTTTTTCATATTCACTTGCTAATCGCAATTGGGATCTTCTGGAAAATGATGGGTTGCACAGCAGATTGCTTGCATTCGATAAGGTTAATATTGTCACTTTAACATGTTCTTTCCTCTCTGTAAGCCATTGAGTAATTTGAGATTGTAAATTCTTTCTTTCAGGATATGATGAAGTTGGACGCAAATGACAGAATACTCTTACGAGGTTCAAAAGGGCTTCCCAATATTCACCACGTAGATGATACTACAATGGTATGAACTACTATTTGAGAGCTTGCTTGGCACAACTTTTAGAAAAAATCATTTTCCTATAACAAGTTTTTAAAATTATTTTAAAACCTTTTCTACTCTCTAGCCGCACGTTCAAAAATCCTTTTTCTGAAAAATCTCTACCAAGCACGCACACAGCATAGACCTGTGCTTCTTGTTTCCATGATTCCTGAAAATGATTGCCGTCTCTGGTCTGGCGCTTTCATGCTGACATATGGCAAATGACATGGGAGGGAGAGAACTGTGATAATTTTTAAGGCTTGTTTGGTCCACCTTATTCAAGGTATAAATATATGCATATATCTGAGATATTCCCTTTGTGGAGCAGGTGGTATCTTATCTCAGAGGCACATTTCTCCTGGTTTTCAATTTTCACCCCGAAAATTCTTATGAAAGATATAGCGTGGGTGTCGAAGAAGCTGGAGAGTATCAAGTAAGTAATACCATCATATTTCCTTGGTAGTTATCTATCCCAAGTCAGGAGTGACTTGTGGGTCCTAAGAAAAGAGTGGATGAAAGGCATTTTCAATTTTCTTGGCTTGTATTAACTTTTTTCGAACTAAAAATACAAATTTACTTTCCATCATTCAATCAAAGTCAAACTTCAGTATTAATCACAAGTTTTGTTATTGTCTACGCATTTCTTAGGCTGCACTACTATTTAACCTAAAAAGTCAGCCTTTAGAAAAATAAAAGTTTACCCAAACACATGCTTAGTATTTTCCGCTTCGGAGATTTCTTACCTTGGTAATAGAATATACATATGACTGCCTCAGGTCGTACTGAATACGGACGAAAAGATGTATGGAGGTCAGGGTTTAATTGGCCTCGACCAGTATATTCAAAGAACCATCAGTAGAAGGTGACTCACGATTTCCCTCGCCTTCCTACCTTGTTGGACACTTGGCTAGATGTCCGCGTAATTTGCTATACTTTATTCTTTGTCACTGAAATGAATTCTAATCTGTACTTGTGCAGAGCTGATGGTTTAAGATATTGCTTGGAAGTTCCGTTGCCAAGTAGAACTGCTCAGGTCAGGATTGCTTTCAGATAAAAATAAAAGCCTCTATCTTCCTTTATTTTCTAACGACAAGTATTCCTCTTGCAGGTCTATAAGTTAACACGGATCCTCCGAGTGTGATACCTAGTGCATTCAAGTCCTCCAAATAGTCTTGGTTTATGAGGAATGGAAGATAAGTAAGCGTTCATTGTACTGATTTGTAGCTATTGACTTTGACTTGGTTCATACCTAACGAGGGTGATTTTCTCATGCTAAGTTCATACATGGCCATGCTGTGCTGGATTTCGCATCATGTAACCACAGTGGCCTTAAAGTGATGAGTTCAAAACGCTTACACTCTGGATAGACGGGCAAAGGAACGTACGAGAGAAAGCCCAGCAAAGTTAACGCCCAGAGTTTTCTTCAGTGACTTTAGTAGGTGATGAACTGTATTGGGGGCTTATTTCTAAAGCTGAACTATATGTTTCAATAGATGCTTGTATAAAGATAATATGAAGGTATTAATAGACACTTCACGTAATTTTGAGAATATTGTGATCACTATAGTAGTTCAATTGTTGAGTGTCATCATCCACAAAGATCCTTCCTTCAATTGGCAAAAATAATGTCAGAGAAAACATTTCCTATTACACGCAAACAAAATTGTAATAGCTTTTACACAATGCAGCTATTATGATTAATTCGTCGCTGCCTCTGGATTTTCAGGTCGCGGTCGTCTCACAGCTGAAAAGAGGAAACTAAGAGTGAGTTATAATGAAGTTAAGAAGATAACACAACAAACAAACAGCTGAAAAGAGGAAAATATGAGTGAGTTATAATGAAGTTAAGAAGATAACACAACAAACAAACTAATCAGATCAATCTAATTATTACAAACAAGTTGGGAAACCATATAAAGCAAGATTCAAGACTCACATTTGATAGATGATCCTGCAAGACAAGTGAGCCTGGATTTGGTATTAGCCTCAGCTAGTGGCCTCGTCTTCTCTTTATTAGCCATACGAACATCCCAAACGCGTATAACCCCATCAGACGATGCAGAGGCAACAATGTATGGATCCTCCTCTCCAGAATCACTACTCTTAGATAACACGACAATGCCTTTCACACGGGCTGCATGAGCATCTTCAATGCAATATGCCACTTTCCCACTTGTTGTATCCCATGCCGTCAAATTCCTATCCTCCCCACCTGTAAACAAAATCCCATTCTGCAAAAAATGAAAAAAACCATTTCTAATAAGTAATAAGAATGACCCATAAAATATCAAAGCAACATATGCACAAAAAGCTGGAAATCATACAGTGCCTGAGGCCGCACAGAGGACTCTCTTCTGATTATCCAGCTCAAAAATCAATCTTGCATCCTCAGCTTCATGAACACTAATTTTCTCATCAGCTATCATGAAGAATCTTTCCCCTGTTTCATTGAATTGCACAATTGATGACTCTTTGCCTAACCTGCAGTAGAAACTGCGTCTGCCCCTAACCAAATTGACCATGGCCAAGCACTCATCATGACCCACTGTCAACGCCAGCTGCCCAGAGGGGTGAACAGAGAGGGAGTTGACTGCTTTCTTGTGGACTTTGAGGGTTTTGAGGAGCACAAAAGGGTCAGCATCATAAATTGAGAGAGCACCCTCAGCATCAGTGGCAAAGAGATTACGGGGGAAGGAAGAAAGAGAAGGTGGTGCAAAGAAAGAGAGAGAGGTGACAGCAGATGACTCATGGAGGGACCCTATCTCGGAGGAAGAGTTGAGGTCGTAGATTTTGATGGTGTCATCATATCCACCAGAGGCAGCTGCAGAGCCGAAAACTGCAACGGCCTTGATGGTGGATAGGTGGGAAGGGAAGCTGAAGAGCGGAGAGAGAGCAAAGGCTTGGTGATGTTTTAACCTGTAACCCCATATGAATCGCTCGTACGAGCCTGCTACTAAACTCATCTTCTACCCTTTTCCCTTTCTCTAAATCCTAACTGGTAGAACAGAGAATTTGAAGACAAGAACAAAAATTGACAAGAAAGGGTTTAGCTTAAGTTTGCTGAAAGACTCTCTCAGTAGCTGCCAATTGATTTCTGGTCATCCTTACAACCAGCTATTCTGAAATCCTGTGGAAGCAGTAAAAGTTTGATTCAATATACAAGAATCATTACACGAGTGAGACAAAATAATATCTAATTCAACTGCTTCATAGACATGCAAATTGCCAAATTCTAACACAGCAACCAAGCATCACAACATGAATTAAAACAACCTAGAAAATTTTCACCTAAACCTGGATGTAATGGCAACAACATGCAAAAACTAGCATTTATAAGACAAGATAAACATATAGTCATTTTCGTCAATAGTAATGAATCCAATCCAAAGTGGAGTACACCTATGAGGGAATCTGTGTTATCCAAGTACAAAATTAGGATAAATGCAGAGGAAAAAAGAGTAAATTGAGGAATATATGATACGGTGAACCAGCGGCGGAGCTACCCGTGGTCAGGCGGGGTTTTAGGTCTGTTTTCAGACTATATATGCTCCAGAAAAGGATTAAATTTAAACCATAACCAACCAGGAGGAACATTAATGGGAAAATCAAACCGCTGTTGCTATAGAAAGATTGACTATCATCGAGAAACAACAAAATCTCGAAAATAAGTAAATAAATTCCAAGGAGTTTAGTCATTCACAGCAATCAGGTCGAGTTGGATTTCAACACGACATATAAGCCTAGAATTTTTATTTTCTTTACCAAAATAAATAAAGCTGATACTACCTCGCCTCCAAGTTACAGCGATGAAGAAAAAATCGAGTTGAAATCACTGCAACAGCTGATGAATGGTGCCAAGGGTAACGTCGATGAGCGCGCTTCTAGCCCTGCTGGTCTCAAACTCTAGGTTAGGCTTAAAGCAGGGTTGGGTTAGACATGAATCCGTTTACGAGATGGACCTGAGTAAGTAGCCCTATTCTTCTACTCATAATAATTTGCGTAACCATTCAATTCTGTTAAATTAAATTCAAAAAAGTAACGAGTTATGGAACTTTACTTTCACTTTCTTTTTTTCCAAATGTGTCTTTCAAAATTTTTTTTTATGTACAATATTATTTATAAAAAACATTATAAATGATTTAGCTAAAAATGTTATATTACAGGTATCAAGGGCAAATGCTCTTCACAACTTCGTCGTATTCTGTAATATAGCTGACCGCCAGCATTAATTCTAGAAGACTCGTCATCAGATTGGTCTGTCGACTTCTCATCAAACAAAAGAGTTGGCTTTAAAACTTCTTCACTTTTAGAATCAGGGTTTTATCACTTCTAAATCTGTGGCTGACAATCCCTCTATTAGTTCCATCTTTTCCTCAATTGATGTCGATTTAGGCACGTCAAGAATATCTGATGTCTCCTTCGGCTCTTCTTCTACAGTCTCTACATTCTCGTAAGGTGTGTTTAACATCCCTGGTAAACACGCGTGATTTAGAGTCCCCTGGTAAACACATAGAGGAAATTCCCATAGTAACGTAGGAAAACAGGCTTTAAACATTGTATTCCAACATCACCAAGGGTTTCCCCTTGTAAACATGTTAGTTTTTCAATGTTAAAAATAAGGGGAAACCTCTGGTTGCCATTGGAAAACCAGTAGGTTTTCTGGTGACAATCACGAGTATTCTCTTATTGGTTTTCATGTCTGGTATGGGATGGAGATATGGATGGGTGGGAGGAAAGGATTGGCATTAAGGTTTGTGTTGGAATTTTGAATAATTTAAGGATTTGAATACAATATTAACATTTGATTTTAAATTATATGAGGGGGACTTAATCTCTCTCTCTCTCTCTCTTTTCTGAATGGGAACTTGCATTACCGAACATGAACATTACAAATCAAAGATAGAGAATTCGTAAGACAATTTGGAATATCATAAAAAGTAGTGGAGCGAGTATGGAGGGTATTAGAATATTGCCAAAAATAAATCCAAAAGGAAAAAGGAAAACCTTTGGTCAAAGTCCTAAACCAATTTGAATTAGGAAGTTTTCTCCTAATTTTGGCAGGCTTAGATTTCTTGTTTTCTTATAAATTGATATGTTCTCTCTTCTTGTAAGATGTACCAAAATGTACCAACCAAATATGGGATGAGAGAAAAATAATAGTTTAGCACTCTAATTTTGTGGTCTTTGTGGATAGTATAACGAATAACAATTAGTGAGTGTGGTAAGATTTGATGTATTTTTCTCTGTAATACTTGGGTGACCAAATTTAGAGGAAAAATTGTGAGCCTAACATCTTGAGAGTTTTCTTATAACTTTTTGTGGTTTGTACAAAGAGTAGAAAATTAGGTGTGGTAAAGTTCGGGTTATTTTTCCTGTAATACTTGGAGTTAGGGTTGGGTGAGTGAAAGTCTATATGATTGTAAAAATTTTTCATATAGTGGAAAACTTTGACGGTTCGCCCGTGGTTTTTCTCCGATTTTGAAGTTTTCCACGTACATCTTGTGTTGTTATTTCTTTACATATTTATTTCTCCTATTCTTTTGGTATTTCTCAACTTGAAGGCAAGATCTTGGGATGAACATGACATTATATTCACGTTGGTTTCCCAACAAGTGGTATCAGAGCAAGGTCCTTCAGTACGATGGAGTTTGGAACACAAAGTAGAAATATCAGGTTCCAAATGGGAAGTGGAGAAATTTGATGGGAAAATCAATATTCGATTTGTGGCAAGTACAAGTTAAAGATATATTGATTCAGGCTGGATTATACAAGGATTTGAAAAAAAGGCAACCCTATGTTCTAACAAAGTTACGGAAGCTAGTATGGTTTATGATGATTGAGATGATTTAGATTTGATAGTTGCAAGCAGGATACGTGTTCGTCTTATCAGTAATGTTCTTGCAAATATTGGTAGATTATTTGCTGCAAAGGAGTTGTGGCATGAATTGAGCACGGCATATCGGGCAAGATGTCTTTCAAATCTATTGTACTTGGAAATTGGTGTGGGTACTGAAATTCTCAATGGGATCGACCGTGAACTGGTGGATGTTGGAGTTATAATTGATCAATTGTTTAGATTTATCGGGTTTCTTTCATTACTTGTTACTGAAAAGTAGAAGATGTGTAACTTCATGGAAAAGAAAGTAACTTGTTGCAAGTATGGACAAACTGGTCGCATGAGAAAATATTGTTCAGGCGGAGTAGATTCGGTTGCTGCTCGGATCTGGACAATCCGACTCTCGGTGTGAGGGCGGTTGAGAAGTAATGTTAGTAGGACGGTCATTCTTATGATATGTCTCTAGTTGCCATGATAGAGGATGTGTTACTACTAGCAGATTTGCACACTAGCTTTGGCTGGCATAGATGCAGGGTGTGTGCTTGAAGAAATGTCGATGGCTGATGAGCTCTCTGGAAAGCCAGCGAGACAGTTGCACCATAAATTTTAGCAAGTTTTATTTCGACATTGAGCCAATGAAATTTTTAGAATTTGTGAGTAATTCTAAGTGGTTATACTCTTATGGTGGACTGTGCTAATTCTTTGGTTTTGAGAATTGAGATCGTCAAAGTGTGTCAAAGGCTTGCTCGGTAATTTTCAAGTATTGTATAAGACCGTAGAAGAGAAGATGAAAAATTTTGGCTTATTTTTGGCAAGGTGGAGATTGTTGGTATATTACCAAAAATAAATCCAAAAGGAAAAAAGAAAACATTTGGTCAAAATCCTAAACCAATTTGAATTAGGAAGTTTTCTCCTAATTTTGGCAGGTTTTGGTTTCTTGTTTTCTTATAAATTGATGTGTTCTCTCTTCTTGTAAGATGTACCAACCAAGTATGGGATGTGAGAAAAATAATAGTTTAGCACTCTAGTTTTGTGATTTTTGTGGATAGTACAACGAATAACAATTGGTGAGTGTGGTAAGATTTGATGTATTTTTCTCTGTAATACTTGGGGTGACCAAATTTAGAGGAAAAATTGTGAGCCTAACATCTTAAGAATTTTCTTGTAATTCTTTGTAGTTTGTACAAAGAGTAGAAAATTAGGTGTAGTAAAGTTCGGGTTATTTTTCCTGTAATACTTGGAGTTAGGGTTGGGCGAGTGAAAATCTATATGATTGTAAAAATTTTTTATATAGTGAAAAACTTTGATGGTCCGCCCGTGGTTTTTCTCCAGTTTTAGAGTTTTCCACGTACATCTTGTGTTGTTATTTCCGTACATGTTTATTTCTCATATTCTTTTGGTATTTCTCAACTTGAAGGCAAGATCTTGGGATAAACATGAAATCATATTCACGTTGATTTCCCAACAGAGGGAAGCTTAATCTTTATTTATTAATAAAATAAAATAAAATGATAGAATATGTTAAATTACCAAATTACTCTTATTTTTTAAAATAAAAAAGGTGATTAGATGACCTACTATTGTAGGTAAACATGTTCAATTTTGACTAATAACATTAATTTTTAAAAAGTTGGGGTTTGTGCGATCTAAAAAAATTAGAAACCAAAGTGTCAATAGGATGAAAATCTGATTACCATTGACATAATTTACCCTTTTTATATTCTATGCATAGTTTTTTTACTTTTTTTTATTTCATTTTTAAATTACATGAATATACATGTGATTTATTCACGCAATATTTTTGTCATCAATGCTATCTAGATTTTTTGGCTTGCCTCTGTAGTCATCTTCAACGACCATCGACACCATTTCCTAGAAACTGACTTCTGAATTTCTTAATCTTAGCCCTAGATGCAATATTGTATAGTAAGTAGGGTTACAAAATTACTATTATTATTATTATTATTATTATTATTATTATTATTATTATTATTATTTGAATAAGGGTTACAAAATTATTTTCGAAGAAAAGTTGCATCTTTAATTACACTGCAAGCATGCCTGGAGGAACCACCGAGTGAATTGAATTAAATTTATTCTTTTTTTTTGCAGAAGAGATGCCTTGGCATACAGATCAAAGTCTATTTGCAATAGTGGAATATAATAATCCTTTAAAAAAAAATGAATCTGATATCTGACTCATAATATTTTATACTGATGGAATTTAATTATTTTTTTTATTATTATTTTTTAGCCTAATGGAATTTACCTTCATCATAATTACAAGTCTTCTCCCTTAATTATTCTCTGTAAATTCCGTTCCATTGGCTATGGAGAAGAAGCCCAGGAGCCTATTGGTCATTTCTCCAACTCGAGTAGTCTTCTTACTCATTCTACCTCTCCTCTTTCTTGATTTCTTCACGACCAATATCATCCCATTTGGCCAATGTGAGTCTCTACCATCACACCATCTTCTACAAGAGCTTAATTAACATAATTCTTTATCATGCCATACATAATTCCGTAATTTTGCGTATTTTGTAATGGCCGCAGGGATTCGATATTATGAATCTACTTTTTCCGGTCGAGTTAGCAATAATACAATTCAACAGTCGACAAATTTTCTTCTCTCGAGTATAGTAACTGGTGAGTAATATATACTCTGTACGACCCTCACGTGTAGGTCAGGTTTATTTATTGATCAATTACTTGAGCTAACTTGACATGTGCAAACAGGGAAAGATCGAAAAGAGCTTCTAGACAACGGTTTTGCATGCCATGAGACTAATTTCTCTATCCATTGTGTTACAAATCTACATGTTAGGATCAGTACAAGCACAATGACACTACATATTGCATCAGATCAGCCTGTTCAAGAAACCATTGTTCGACCGTACGCTCGGCAAGAAGATCGTAATCTTCTTAAAAACGTCACACCGGTAAAGATACTACAGGGTAATTATCCAGCGCTACCGGATTGTCAATACGTACACAATGTACCCGCAGTGATCTTCTCGTCTAGTGGCTTCGTGGGCAATGTGTTCCACGAATTCAACGAGATTATCATCCCTCTTTACGTTACGAGCAGGCACTTGAGTTTACAAGTGAAATTTTTAATTGAGGATTATAAGGCCTCATTCGTGAGGAAATACAGCAAGGTTTTATCGAAATTGTCGGCTTACGAGGTGATTAATCCACTTGCAAATCAAAGTGTTCATTGCTTTTTAGGTGCAATAGTTGGGCTTAAGTTTCAATCCCATTTGGCTTTGAATTCTAGTGACACCCCGGGAGGATATTCGATGCTCGATTTCAAGCATTTTCTTCGACAAGCATACGGTCTCAAATTCGCCCACGTGTCACAAATCAATAGGCCGAATTTGGCATTGTTATCACGACGAAAAACAAGGAGGTTCCTAAATGAAGACAAAATGATCTCCATGATGGAAGAGTTAGGCTTTCGTGTGAACATTATTGCACGAAATAATTTGATAACAAATTTAGATAAAATCGCACGTGTAATAAACTCGTGTAGCGTCTTGGTCGGGACCCACGGAGCAGGGCTCACGAATGAGTTGTTCTTGCCTAGCGGGGCCGTTATGGTGCAAGTCGAGCTAATCGGGCTGGAATGGGCCGGAAGGACCTATTATGGTGACCCGGCCGCTGGAATGGGCCTGCACTACTTGCCATATAGGATCGAACCGGAAGAGAGCTCACTTTGGAAGGTTTTTCGACAAAATTATACAGTGTTGAAGGACACTAAATCCCACAGCTTTGAAATAGGGAGGGAGATTTATCTCAACCACCAAAATGTGAGGATCAATCTTGCAAGGTTTAGGGAGACAATGGTTGAAGCACTAAGTATAGTTGGAGGGCTGGATGTTTAATATTTTGTATCAATTTGGAATTGGAAACTTTCATATCAACATTTTCCTTTCATTCTTCTCTTTCCTCGTTTGTCCATGTAAACTGCTACAACAAAATAATGTTATTTATATGCAATGAATTGTTAGTCTTTCGGAGACACGAGAACACCAAATGATATATATATATATATATATATATATATATATATATATATATATATATATATATATAAAAGGGTGGTGGGGAGGGGGGTGGCGGTGGAATTTTTTTAATGACTTAATTGGTATATGATGCATTTGGCTTTTGAATGTAATGGATTTTTTTGGAATTTTTAGCTTACACCTTAGTATATTTGGTATTAAATCTGACATATGTTGTAGAGAAATGCGAGATTAGGAACAAAATATTGATATTTAACTTGGATGTTCACTAATAGCTCGAACATGTAAAATGATTAGTTATCGTCTTAAATTTTGCCACTGAGTCATCACTTTATTATACTATTGTTTATTGAGAGTGTAGACAAGATGAGCTAGCGGTGATGTTCGTATTTTGGTATTGATTAGCAGTGTGATATGATTTGTTAATATCTTACTAGCATTACCCTGATAACAAGTACTTATGATTGATAACACCCGCATAAGTCTCATTAATAATTATTTTTTCAATCAAATGTTCAAAAATTTATTTATTGACATTACCAAAAACAAATACTTCTAAAAGCGACAATCGCCTCTATAATCTTGTGCCTCTAGAGCAATAGCGGCGTCGATCCTATTACCCTATAGGTATGAGGCTATAGGGACGATTGAACCGTTCCTAAAAGTCTAGTTTCTGATAGTGTGACACAAAGATAGCATCTAGCCATGGGAAAAAAATTCATGAATGTATAAAACATTCATATGTTCCCCATTTCCAAGTCCAACCTCCAAATCAGTAAATCTATTCATAGCATGTGCAAGCAAGGTTCTTTCTCCAATTTTGTTTAGGAGGAAATCATAATGTTCCAAAACCACGGAAAATGTAAGCTACAAACCATTTTGGTCCAGGGGGATTACTTTGTGTGTCAATCCTTTGGAGTAGACTAACTAAATTAGCTTCACTGTATCATCAAGCAACAACTCCTCTCAGAAAAACAATTTTGCAAATGCGTTGTCACTTGTAATCTTTTTATGTGGATATGGTATCTTAACCACCAGTTAAGGAAATCTAACAGACTTGTCACTTTTTGTTCAACTCTGTGTTATTCTAGCAGAATGGAACAACATATCCAATTGATCAAGTTTATGACAAGTCCAAAGTTATGTAGCCTAATTTTAATCAACTAGAAAAACACTTCATCCTCTACTCAATGCCTAAGACTCCAACCAAAGTTATTGTTTCCAGAAAAGGATAGATCTTTAGTGATTTATTGTGTAAATGGCAGTACATGACGTGTTCAGATTTGATCCGAAGTAACGTAATTGATTAGGGTTGGTTCAGGAGTGGAGTTGGGTACAATATTTGTTGGTCAAAATGGATTAAAATCCACACTAGCAATGAGAATTATGTTAGGTGTTTGTACAGAACAGTTCATCGACATTGTTAAAAAGTAAGATACAACTTCTTTGATCCAACACTCGATTTATTTTGTGATTGCAAGTTTTGTGCAAGTGTGGTACTTGCACGGTCAAGCTCTATCTTAAACTCTTGGATCTCTTTTTCTATGTTGGATGATTACAAATAAGTGTTCATTCTATATATATATAGATCTACTTTGTTAAATAATGGCCCATTATATATTTATATTTCAATTTCTTTGGAGAGGATGTTGGAGATTAATTTGATCAAATGATTACAATTTATTCTATAGAACGCCCTAGAAAACCTTCCACAAAATATACAAGATATCGAAAAATGTACAAAAAATTATTATTATAGATCTTACCACTAAAATTGTCTATGAAATTTCATAGAATTCGTAAATTTTTCATATTCAACTCTCTTCAATATTCCAGGTTCATTTGAGGAACGTGTACGGAGAATTACTGACCCAGCCATGTGGCCATGTCGGCTATATTCTTCAAGTTTCTCGGATGTTCCACGAGTCTACAGTGCATGTCCTTGTTGCCATTGCATAAGTTGCATGCGCTTCACCAAAATACCCACCTTTGTATGTTCTTACCGTCTTTTGATCCGGTATCTATGTAGGATACCATACCCAATGAGACAGTTCCCATGTCCTCCTCCTTTCCCCGGATTGTGGGTGGCTCACATATTTTTTTAATATTTTTATCTCTATTAGGTATGATACCCGTGTAGGCCGTAGGGTACCAGAAATAAGCTCTATTCTTACCTCCTCTTATGTGTTCGTCTTTCAACTTTACATTGTCTCTACATATAGTTTGTGACACTATCATTTATCATGTAGGTTTTCGACTATATTAAGCGCAAGGCATAATTAACACAATAAATAATCATTATATCAGTCATGTCACTTATAATTATTGATTTCAATTGTGCCTCCAGTATGACTAATTTCTTTGGTTCTATCCCCAAGTGTGATTTGCCCATTAACCAATTCGATTTATTCCACATTTTATCTTGGGTCCTTATTGAGCTACATGCCATAAAAACCTATATTTAGGCCAAAATAACCCAAGACTAGGGCCTAGCTCAAACCCACAAACCCATTTATACCACGTGGCCTTTATGGAGTCTAAAGCATCCCACAGCACTCAGGCAGCGAGCGAAGGTTAACCACTCAGCTTGATCATAAAAAGGAGCAATTTACCCATGAAAAAAGTAATAGAATGACTTACACTATGATTTAAAATATCAAAATTTCTTCTTTAAATTACATGAAGCAATCCTTCTTTTGAATACATCTCAAATATTGTAACTTTTTGAATAATCTATAAAAAAGAAAAAGAGAGAAATTTTATGTACACCTTATCGTTCTCGAACAATTACCTTAGCAAAACTTTCTTGTGCCACGACTAAGTACCGTTCTTAGTTACACGTCCAAGTCCGCGACAAGGCTAAGTGCCTCGACCATCGTCTCCCTAAACCTGGTAATATTGACCCTTACATTTTGTGTATCCAAATATACAGCCCTGGCCGCTCGGTAGCCGCCCTTAGCAAACAGATATCCAGGATCAGTAATAACAGAATGATTTCGTCCATACACTTTCAAAAGTGAACTCTCCTCTGGTTCAATCTTGTACCTCAAGTAATGCACGTCCATGGCCCTTGCAGGGTCGCCGTAATAAGTGTCGGCCGCCCATCCGAGGCCGAGGAGTTCCACTTGCACCATAACGGCTCCGGCAGGCAAGAACACCTCATTCGTAAGACCGGCCCCATGTGCACCCACCAAAACACGACAAGAGTTGATCAAATTCGCGAATTTATTCAAATCCGAAATAATCTTTGATTTTGAAACTACAATTACTTCAAATCCCAACTCATCCATCATCACAACCATCTTGTCTTCATTTAAGAACCTCCTTGTATTCCGGCGAGACAAGAGGATCAACCGCGGCCGTTGGATCTCTGACACATGTGCGAACTTCAAATTATACGCCTCACGAAGAAATTGTCGAAAGTCCCTCATTGAGTACCCTCCGGGGATGTCACTAACATTCAAAGCAAGATTGCTGTGATACTTTAGCCCAACCACAACATCCTTAGAGCAATGCACACTTGTGCTTTGAGATGGATTGATCACCTCATAGTCGGACAAGTGAGTCACAACTTTGCCATACTTTTTCATAAACGACAGCTTGAAATCCTCGAGAATGAAAAGAACCCTTGACCGGAATTGCCGGGTAGTGATAAATAAAGGGATGATGATTTCATTCAATTCATGGAACACATTTCCCATTCCCTTGGAAGAGAAGATCACGGCTGGGACTTTGTGTGTGTATTCACAAGATGGTGGTGTAATGTTTCCTAGGATTATCCTAACTGGTGTAATAGTCTTGAGAAAATCCTTGTCCTCTTGTCTTGCGTGTGGATAAACCACAGTTTCATTTTGCAGAGTTTGATTGGAGGAAATATAGACTTTCATTTCCTTGGTATCAATTCTTGTTGGTTGATTTGAAACACACATAATAGAATGAATTGCAGTGTCACATGCAAATCCAGTGGCTTCAAGTTTTTTCCTGTCTTCCTCTGTTCACATATAATTTGAATCAGATCAACAGAGCTGATATGTTGTACTCTACTGTCAGACTCACCAGTCTATATATTTCTGCCCAGTAACAAAATTTGGTAAAACTAAACTAAACTGTTCAGAACTAATGATATGTTGTCCACTGTTGTACTCGACAGCCACCTTGGCAAAAGTACAATGACTACCAAGACGATAAAGATATGAATATGTAAAATCGAGGTATAAAGAGCATGATAGCCATGAGGAATTACCAACCTCTAACGAGTCTTGATATGAGATGACCAAATGATTCGACTCTTTTATCCATGGTCGAGATTTTGCTGCTCGAATTCGTCGTTTGGGAACCTGAAAAGTATTGAATCCCTGCGATAAACTAGACACGTTGAGAGTTCAACCAAGAAAATAATTAAATAAATCCAGAAAATATTGAGTGAAATCAAACCAAGAAAAAGGTTAGAAAATTACATTGATCATAAGGAATAATATTGGCCCAAAAGAAATCAACGAAAAGCAAAGGGAGAATAAGCAGGAAAACTAATGGGATTGGACCAAAAACAAATCTTCTTTGTTCCTTCTCCATCTTCAACAAGTTACAGCATGAGTTTGAATTTTTCTCATGTCGATGTAATGTAATGTAATAGAAGAATATGCTTAAGCCTGCAATTTCATTAAAGACTAGAATAGTATATATGATCAGTCGGATGAGATGTCAATTTTATGTTCACATGTTAATTTCTAAGTTTTTCTATTCAAATTGTATAGACGACTAATGTTAATTTCTCATTTTTCTATTCAAATTGTATAGACGACTTTCTCTACTTCATTGCATCTATTTTATATTGAGGACAAGGCTTGACTTTGTTAATTAATATAATTAAAAAAATTTTACACATTAATTTAAATGAAATTTTTTCAAATAATAGATTCATATTTTAGATAATTAATTAACAATTAAAAATTACACATTGATTCGACACTTCAGCATTGGCTGGTATTGTATATCGGTTTTTTCCCTAAAACAAAAAATTAGATATCAGTGCATTAGCAATTGTCATTGTATAATAGTAGTAATAACACTACAGAACCAACTAATCTTAATATTTTATCTTTGCGCTTAGGGAAATGACGCAGCTAGTGAGGTTCTAACCGAGCCGCGTCTATTGCTGGTTGAAAACTATTTCCAAATCCCCTCCTCGGCCTGGGTTCGCTCTTAGCCGTCGAGAATTTTTGAAAGGGCTCCCTTTATTGGGTAAAGCCCTAAAAATTAAAAAAAAAAACCTAATCTTAATATGTTATGTAATAATATCCAATGTATCAACACACAATATGATATATATTATCATTCTTATAATCTTAGAATTCTACTAATTTCAGTATATTGTTGATTATCTTTTATGAATGAATATTCTTGTTTATTGTTGAAATCTTTCTTTAATTGCACAATTTGCTATATACCTATACGCAATTCTTGGCTACACTTGTCCTTTTTTTACTCAATCAATCAGTAAATTAATTTTCAAATGTGATGGGTTAACAGATTTTTTTATTTAATAAGAATTATTACCATTTATATCACACTAGCAAGAAATTCAAGAGTCAATATTGTGAGGCTTAAAGGGAAAGACAAGCTGACAGCACAATATAGAAAGTGAAAATAGTGAATTAAAGAATTTTTTTGTTCCTCTCGCTACTAACCTGCTCTGTATTCTCTCTTCTTCCTTAACCTTTTCTTACATTGTAGGGGGTGATTTTGGCTATTTTTGGATTGAAATCACCCCCTTCATCCCTTTTTTTTTTTATCTTACAAGAAGTGGTCTATTCACATAAATTTGGACTTTTTCTTTCTTTTTTTGTGATTTCGTCGTCTTGGTCCGGCGTTTTAGTTTTTCATCATTTTATTGCGATATTATTTATTCGTGTACTTTAGACTGGTACATCAACTTTCAATCATCATTGATTCAATCCAAATTTGGGCGTCAACGTTGTAGATCCAAATGCATGGGTATTTCGATCATTTTGATTTTTTCACATTTGTAGGCGTTTTGTCGTTTCATGCTATTAATCTAGGTGCTGTGAGCTTATTCGCAGATTTGCTCTTTTGGTTTTTAACTGTGTTGAATCTGTGTTACTTCGATGTATTGTGCAAATTTGAATGATTAAATAGCATCTTATTCAAAACAAAATATATATATATATATATATTGTGAGGATTAAAACTAATTAAAATGAATTGCATTTTCAATGCGTATAGTTTCGTACATTCAGGCACATGGCCTCTTTGACACTTTAAATAGGGCGGATTAGTGTTAATTAATTATAGCATCACTTGTGATATATTAATACAGACCTAACTCCATGTCAAAAATAAATAAATAAATAAAGACATAACTATATATACTACATTTAAAATTTATTTGGGTTGATAAATAATGTTTACTAAAATAAGGGTATGTCCGAAAAATAAAAAAAAAAAATTAATGTACTATAATAATTGGAGAATAATATTATTTATCACAGTATATCTATCATCAATAATTTAACATTTTTATTGCTTGTAAGTTGTAATTAGCTTATTATACTAGGTAGATGTAAGCTTTAAATCGATAAAACTGTTAATACTCCTCCATTAATTACGATGGATAAGTATCACTTATAAATAAGATCACTCCATGTCTCAAAGTGTGTTGGGTCCGTTAGGCAGATATGGCAAATAACACCTAATTAAGGTGAATTTAAAAGATTGTTTAGTACAATAGTATTAATTAATTAACTGAAAAAACACGTGGTTTCTTAACAAAGTGGAACCGTATATTCTTTTAATATATCATTGATTGATAGCAACAGAAGTTTCTCATTAATTGTGCCAACCCTCTTACTTGTTCCGGTTAAATAATTTTAATAATATTATTATTGCAATTAATTATACTAATATTTAGCAACTCACGAATCAAATATATATGAATTCATCTATTATTATTATTATTATTTATGAGATGTTGACAAAAAGAGTTGACCTGCAGATTTCGCGGAGCATTTGCATAAACATGGTCCAATTAATCCTAGTTGCGTGACTCTTTTTTTTGTTTGAAGTTGCGTGACTTAATAAATTATTGTTAAAAAAAGTAAATAATTATTTTTAAAATTTATTTAGTCACGTAACTTTACAAACTTTTTTTAAAATGTAAATTATTATTTTTAAAATTTATGGTGTGACTTAATAATTTTTAAAAATAATTATTTACTTTTTTTAACAATAACTTACTACTATTTAAAACTGAGTGCTGAAAAATGAAATTGTCTAACAGCATTTATGGTCCCATTCTGGCAGAGAACACGAATGCTGTAATGGATCCGTAATTGAAGGACGATCACGATCTGATGAGATTTTCTTATGGTTTGATTTTTGTATAATTTTACTAACACGACTTTTTTGTGTGAAAAAAATTCAGGGACTAGAGTTGCAATTTTACCATGTTTTAAGATCACCATGTGACAGATTCTTAAACAAATATTTACATAGAATGACAGCAAGAGAAAGTTTATCATTATTAATAATTCGAAGGCGATGATTATCATCTTGATTCGATCTTTGGTAACAAGAGAGGAAAAATTATCATTGTTTATGATTTATTTGATTTAGATCCTGTAATGATTTCAATCTAATTTTACCTATTTAAATAAGTTATTTGCTCAAGTACTAATTAAATCGATAATAATGTAATATTTTTATACTATTATTAGTTACTGTTGTGTATTTAATTCTAATGTCATATAGCCATTACAGCATCAGTAATTTTGAACATGCCAATACGTCATCTAATTATTAATTTGTTAATATTAGTTATGATTAATAAGAGTGGGCATTCTCCAGTTCATTTTCATTATTAGTGAAACTTGAAAGAATAGCATCCTTGGTTCATTTTCTTCCATCACAAAAATTGAAGAAATATGTGTGGGTGAGGATAAAATTACAATTTTTTTAATTTTTATTATTAATTAATTTTGAAAATCGATCAATTTCGTATTTCATTTTTTAATTTTATTCAATTTGTTGTATACTTGAATATCGAATTTCAAGTCCAGCCCAAGTCAGTGGTCACGATGGTAATTGGGAAACGACAAGGGCGGATATGGGCTGTGAATAAGTTGGGTTGGGAGGAGAGAAGACTGCCCTGGATTACGGCCCAAGCCCAATGTCAATGAAATACTAGTATGTGATGTTATATGCTACTTTGTTTATATCCCCGAAAAAGGCGAAAATATACCAGTCTTAGCTGAAAGGTTCTCAATAGAAGGTCTTCTCCTTTGTTATTCTTGTGCAAATCACCCGTGTGACCGTGTGCATTTATCTCGACAAGATTCACCCCCATTAAAATCTATTCATGCACAAGTTATTATGAGTTAATTTATGTTATGGTTATTATATGTATTGTCATGCATGATCATTATAATTTCAATCAATTTGAATATAACAAGATGTCATATAATTGTTGATATATCAACATTGATTATGAATAGTAATAACGCACAATAACAAACATGTCATAGTCACAATTAGCATATGCGGAAGTAGGGGATTACACTATGTTGTTACCCAACCCCACCCCGCTAGGGGAAAACCCCGAATTGAAACTTTGTTAATTATGCAACGGTGAATTTGTATTTTTATTTTTATTTTTATTTTTTAGAAAAATATTATTTTAGTTTCTAGGATTTTTTTTTGTTACATTCAGTGTATTTTTATTAAAATTTAAAATATATATTTATAGCAATCTAATAATGATATTGATTTATTTTTCAAAGTGACATTAATTATCAGTTGTTAGTTCGTGCTTCAAAAAAATAAATTTCCAAAATTTTATGGAGATCAAGTAAAATTATTTTTCAAACATTAATTAATATCTTTCTTTTTTATTATTTTTGAACACTCGGCATTAATATATTTCATGGAGATATAATAATTACATTCATTGTGAACCGTTGGTTTATATCAAAATATGTGTGCATCATTATAAAGAAAGTTTTAAAAAATTATGATATTAATGTGAATAAATGCTAATATGTTGAAAAATTTCGATAAAAGCTATTTAATTAGTATCAAATTAATTTAATAAAATTAATTATGGACTAAATAAACATATATATATATATATAATAAAAGGTAAAATTATGTAATTTCATAAAATTTTGAACTAATTTATACATGTTTCAAACTTTTGGACCTAATTGTAATAACTCCCAAATGTTAGGATCTTTTGTGCAATTTATTTTAAGTTGAATGACTGAAATACCCTTGGGGAAGATGACAAATCAGCCAAATTTCAGGAATTAAGGACAAAAATGGATGAATTCCATCTATTTAAACCAAATTCACACAAAATTTTTTTAAACCAATTAAGTTATATTTTTTTATTTTATACCAAACTCTCAGTCTGCACACTTTTTAAAAATCATTTGCACCAATTTTCTTATTTTTTAATATAAAAATTGCTGGTCGAGTATTATAATTTATCCAAATCCGACCACATTTCAAAAAACTCTGAATCATTATTCAAACTCGATAACTTGAAATTCGACCGCCTTTCCTTGTCATTTTATATTGATATGAAAATGACCTTTTTTAGATGTTTTTAATATGAATCCAAGCATGGTCATCTCCAATGGGAATGTGAATTGTGAGACAATATGGAAGAGAAAGATAAAGAAAAATGATAATTTTATTTAAAAATGAATGGAAAGAAGTATATGGAAAAAAGAGGGAAAAGTGAAAAGAAGGAGAAAGGTATAAATAAATTCTAAAATGATAATTAAATAGCAGTGAAAAAATTCTAGATGGGTGACTAAAAATAGATATGATGCGAAAATTTAGATTGAAACAATAGAGAAAAGTAAGATAAAATAGGTATTGGAAATTAATGGTACCATTCGAGACCTCCACGAAATTTCTTATTCCCTCCGTCCCACTAAGATAGGCACCTATCATTTTTAATATTTATTAAGAATATATCTTAAATATTATTGAAATTATAAAATATTTCTATATTGTTCCTATTTTACTCTTGCATTAATTGATAAAAAGTAGTGTGAACATTGTTAATATTTTTGTGAGATGGAATAGCTAGTTGATTTTTAGTATTCCAATAATATTAAATATGGGGATTTTAGTTAATTAGAAATAAATTATATTTTCAATGAGGAAAGTTGAACTATAATTTGGAACAAACGAAAATGGAATACAAACCTATTTTAGCGGACGAAAGGAGTATTTTTCTCTCTTTTAGGCCTTGTTCTTTGGAGTATTTTGTTGAATTACTCGAATTGCGTGTTGGATGGGTGATTAAAAATGGAGAAAATATATTAAAAAAGTAAAATAATTAAATGGATGATTGAAAATAATGAGAAAAAAATTAATAAATATTAGTGGGAATTAATGGAAAAAGAGTGTGCGGAGAACAAGGCGTTAATTGCTTATATTTACGAGGCAATATTTGACTTTATAGCAATTCAAAGTTAATAAATTGGTCACTTCACAAGCGCAACTCCACGAAATTTCTTATTTTTTGTCTCTTTCAATTGCTAATAATTACGACATACTAAAAATTGAATATTTGAATCCTCAACTTTTTCACTTGAATAGCCAGTAAAACACAAATGATCAGGTCCCACAATAATAAAATTTTATGATAGAAAGAATAATATATTTTCATTTTAATACTATATAATAATATAATATAAAAGTATTATGATTATTATACGAAGAAAAGAAAGGGGGGTCCAAAGAAGAAATGTGTTCTCCATGGTGTGTGGAGTATGGACCATAAACCCGCGACTTAAGTATTTACGTATCTTGATTTTTACCCCAAATAATATTATATGTTGTCCAAAATTGAGACAATTTAACTACCACGATTAGCTATGAACGAAGGGAGAGTGAGAATCTATAAAAATAATATAATAATAATAATAATAATAATAATAATAATGGACACAATCAGAAAACTAAAAATAAAAAACAACAAAATTGTTATGAATAATAATTGAAGTGTTATGAATAATTGAGAATAATTTGGTGGTTATGAATTATGAGGAATAATTTGGTGGAGGAATAATTTGGTGGAGGAATAATTTGGTAAAAGATGTAATTATTATATGTGAATAGTATTATACCCGATTTAAATTATGTAATTACGATTGTCTTGAATTCAGCTTTCACATAAATAGAGGATTATTAATGAGATTCGTTAAATTCATTCAATTCGCTAGAATTAAATTCTCTACAAGTCTCTATTGTTTACATCTTTTATAACACGTTATCGACGAGTCTACAGCGCTTTGAGTAATATGAAAGAAGTATCTTTCTGATTCTGCATCTTATAGATGATCTTACATATCGAAGCTGGATTATTACCAATGAATTAATTCATCCTCATCAATCCTAAATAAGCTCTCTCTTTGCAAATACATCATTGAAAATTCCTTTTGTTCATATTCTTCTCCCACAATTCCTCATTCTACACAATCTGCTTGAGATGTCTGAAATTCCAAAATTGGAAGAATGGAGTCAAAGAATTTTAGATCACGTAAATGGATTGCAAGTAAATCTCATCCATGGAATAATTAGAGAAAGGAAAAAGGTAAATCATATGATTTTATAATATAATAATATATTAAACTATAACATTCGCTTTATCGAGATATAAGGAGTATACATTATCAAAATCAAATTTTCTCGACTCCATTATACTCGATTTAACGAGCTTGATTTGACACCAATATTAATGGGGTAATAACTCGTTGTTTGAAATATGTTATTATCAAACTTTCAAAATTTACAAATTAGTACACCAACTTTTGAAATGTTACAAAATAGTCATTAAATATTTTGATATTTATAAATGGAAGTGAAAAAGGAGGACGATTTTCCAATCGTATAATATTGATAGAATATGTTTGATAATTTAACCATTGCGGATTGGAATAGACAATTTTACCTTTGAATCGTAAAAGGAAGGACCGGCCTAATTTTGGACGATGAAAAATGGATAGAATATTCCGAAGAAATTCTAAATCCATTAATTATGACTGAAGTCCATTTGAGTTAATAGATCGAAATATTAATGTAACTCTCGAAGAGTTCAATTACATAATGTACTTATTCAGAAGGATAAGTGTGCTCTTGTAGAAGTAATGAGTATTTGTTCTAGAAGAACAAATTTGCTCCCGTAGAAGCGATTCAATATTTAATTCTACGCACTTTATTTCATGCAATTTAATTCTTGCAATACCTCCTACTTGATGATGGGTTCAACCGTCACTAAGCGGAAGGTTTTATATATTTACTGCACTTTATATGCTAAGTGATGGGTAATACCTTCTACTAAGCGGATCCTACTCTGAAGAAGTAGTTAAATATTATGCAATTTAATTCTTGCTATTTAAATTAGTAAATTTATATTTATTGCAATAATTCCCATAAGGTAGGTTCGATTACCTATTGGAGGAAATTTAATTTCTGCAATTTAAATTTATGCACTTTATAGTTTGAGTATATTTCCAATGTGGTGGGTTATACTACACGATTGGTTATAACGAATCCTACTCCAGAAGAAGTAGTTGATCAAATATTCTAATCATACTCTCGAAGAAGTAGACGATGAGAATAAAATTACTTCTTCATATATACCGAATATGAATGGAGAAAATTGAGCAAGTGGTACTTGAAGTTACCATTGGATAAATAGACGAAAGTAAAATGCTGAATAGATCCCATGTTGATAAATCAAAGAAAATATATCGCATGGAAAGCTTATATGAAGTAATCTCATCGATGATATGAGATTGTATTAATATGAGAATAAAATGCTCTTGAAGAAGCAAAATCACTAGATATCTGTATTTGAATAAAGCCAATATGATATTATTATTATTACTCCAGAAGAAGTACAAAACAGCCGAAGTGGAACATATTGAGAATATCAAAAGATGGCATTAAACACTCGAAAATATAGAAATGCAAAAAGAATATACATACTGAATCCATAAATGAGGGGATGCGTCTCGAAAGTATAAATACTCAGTAACTCTGCCACCATCAACATTAGGATTCATAATGAAATATTTAAAGGATCAAATTTCTTTTTAAGCTTGACACGGATGATGCGTGACCAAGCGGACTGGGCTTCCACAGATTCTTGAACATATGCATGAAATTTGATGAGTAGTTCATCAACGATTTAAGCGTAAATAAGTATTTTCTCATTTGAATGAGAGATAAACTTATTATTTACACACGATCTAGAAGCGCTAGTAAGCCATCAAAGAAATTATTAATATTCAACAAACCTATTGGTTTGACATGAAAGTTCCATCGTACAACGAGGCTATATTGAATATTTCCTCCAGTGTGTTGTAGCGCTGGAAGGACAATGAAAGCATCACTATTATTCATCATATACATCATGCGGTTGTGGATGGATTGCGCTTGTAGCCCCAACCTGCTTTGGACCCATGGTAGAACTAGCTCCAATTCGTATTAGATCCAACTAGATGGAAAGGTATTACGCTCGAAACTCTTATTCCCCATGATTGTGCGGCCATTATAAGTCTAGCTAAAAGTTTGTTGTTGGTTCCTCCGTATAGTATATTGATTTCTTGTCTCCCTAACTCTTTTACAAGTCGGTTTGCCATATCCACATATTGGATATGGCCTGCATTAGATCCACCAAGAATACATACGGTTTTAATATGGCGAGGTAAAATGACTTGTATGAGATGATTCTAAAATCTCCACATCCATCTCTACTCCTATCTCTCTTTTGCACTATATTTTCAACATGAGAGATATATGAATCCCTCTATTTAAAGAAAAATTTTAAAACCAATAATTGAGTGCACTATTTACTTTTTGACAAATATGAAAGAGAAAAAGGCAGAAATTTTTCTTTAGTGATATGACATATAGTATCATTGATTGAAAAATAATATATATCTTAAAATTAAAAAGCGATATTTACAAATAAAAAGAAATATATTGATCTTTGTTATTACAAGAGCTTTCTTACATAAATATGGAAAATCATTATGCTAAATTTTTACGCTAAATTTACAAGCAGGATCTTCTAAAGTAAGTTTTTCAAGGCATGTAACGTTTGTTGATCTTTGAATTTGGCCCATAAGGCCATTAGCTCACCTTGTATGCGTGTCCACTAGGATGTGTCTCAAGAGCTGTTGAATATCATCCAAAGGCTCCTTACTCAATCCATCCTTAATGAACGCTATTTTATCTTCTCGATTTACGGACAAGTACCCTAGCATTTACATCGAGTGTCACATGTCCATCGAGCACACTTGTAGCATCCTCCTAATCTTTTTGCTCTCGTTTCTTTGAAAAACTACTTTTACCCATACCAGGTATGTATTTAGAAGGAATTGAAACCTCACGGATAATCGAACCTTTGCTTCAATCAAGCATCGGATATCTTGTGGGATACCATTATTCATTAGCATCCTCAATCTTTCCATTTACCTCGATAAATCCTTTTTAGGATTTTGATCGGTAGTGATGGATATTATTTTCGAAGATTTGAGAGCATATGATCCATTATAATGTATAGACCCTTGTTAGGATGAATTTTGCAATAATTTTGATGATTTATTTATAGAATAATACGGCGTATGAAATAAGACTCGATTTTAAATAAACAATATGAAGCGTAAGAGCTACGATTTGAATTAAATAATAGCCAGGATGTGATGCGTATGAATGTAACTCAGTGTTTGAATAGTGGTAGACAATAATGTCACCAAAAGATGATGGAATATGTCGGTGAATTATTTCTATGATAAATCATGTTGAGCACTATCTGAGATACTAGTGAAATCGATATAAGAATTTCTTGAACTAGAAGTTCAATAATACTCGTTTGCAATCTGGATGACCATCCCGGTTTAAATAATTATTGAAATCAATATTTCAAGTGAAGAATTAAAGGAATTCTTCAATGATTGTTCTCGATAAATGATGAAATCATTACTAGCCAATATTGGGAATAAATCCCAAATATATACGGAATAAAGGATGAGAAGTATGGGCCCACTCATCCTCCATGTGGACTACTAGATATTATGATATGGATCCACTAGATAGTCACATGTGTATATGATTGAAATTTCTGAAATATTTGCTCACGGTATGAGCATGATTTTCAGATTTAATGATAAAGCTAGTAAATGTATATCCCAATACTTGAATAAATCCTGAAGGATTTGAGTATGCATACAAGTGGGATATTATATGACAAATTATTTAAAGTCCTCAAATAAATTGCCGATATCGAGAATAGAATGCAAGCGGTCTAAATTCCCATATTAAAATTTGAATGATGAGAACATATATGATTAAAATCATACCAAGCTGTATGAGTTTTGGTGTTCTAAATTTTCTCAAAGATGAGGGGGAGTATTAAAGGTTGAAAATGATATGTGAAATGCATCATGTTATATCCTCACAATTAAAATATGAACTTGAAGTTCAAAGATGCATAAAAGATGCTATGAACAATCACATATATCGATTAAGATGCTTTGATAAGTTAGCGCTTGAAGCGTTGATATTATGAGATTTCCCCAAACATATATATCAAAGCAAATTATAAAAGATGGTCTTAATAACGGAGGCATATGCTCTTGAAGAGTATATAGACATAACTATATTGTGTAATCCTACAAGAGGATTGATAATGAGATATCTCGATAAGTTATGTCGATATGGGGAAAGAAATGAAATTGAAATGTGTCGACACGATATGAAAATGTAGCGCTACATATGATCAATGATAATGAAAATATTGAGATATATTGAAGATGATAAATGGTGAATGTGAAATCCTTAACTTATGAGATGATGAGGTGATGATGACTATTGCTCAAGTTTAAAGATAAGCATGGTGGTCATTATATGTTGTATGCTCATGAAAGTTAAATTACCGATCGTGTGTGTAGTCTGAAAAGGAAATTAAAGGATCGGATGAGCTAAACCCGTGTTTATGAGTACCCTAAAGGGTGAGCTAAGCCCACAGGAATGAAATAACCTATTAAGTGAGTATTAAATGTTAAATGATATATTTTAAGTGTTAGTTAGTTATGAAGGTTTACTTATATGTTTACATGTTTACGATGAATTTATATGCTTTAAATTGTGTATTTGGAGACATGTGTTCATGGTGAATGTTTTGTAGTTGTGTAAGAAAATTGATGCACTCTAAATGAGCAGAAGAGTATAAAATTAATGTATATGATACTCATACAAATGTATGAAAGATTTTGAAATGCTTGCAGCATACTTGTATAAAATACGCGTTGCACTCTTTTTCCCTTGATTGAGGTTTTATCCCATTGGGTTTTCCTAGCAAGGTTTTTAATGAGGCAACTTTAAAGGCGTATTCACATGAATAATGTACTCTTTTTCCTTCATTAGGGTTTTTCCCACTGGGTTTTTCCTAATAAGGTTTTAACGAGGCATATTCATGATATATTGAACGATATGAGAAATTGATACAGTGTATCTATTGGATCAAGTTATAATGGAGCTAATGCTTTAGATCCAAACGATGATGATATTGAAATCATTTACCAGAAGTAAAGATATCAGTTCTCAAGATATGAAATCAAAGCGGGCGGTGTACTCTTTTTCCTTCGATCAAGTTTTTTCCCACTCGGTTTTCTTGACAAGGTTTTTAACGAGGCAGCACGTGAATACTCATATGCCGCTGATAGACATCAGGGGGAGCAATATTTTGATGAAACAGTATATAACCACTCAAAGCTATCCTGCAATCGTTTTAGAAGTTTTTTCCCACTGGGTTTTTCTCCAAACAGGTCCAGAAGACATTTGTATTAATAGTCATTCAAGGGGGAGTGTTATGAATAATAATTGAAGTGTTATGAATAATTGAGAATAATTTGGTGGTTATGAATTATGAGGAATAATTTGGTGGAGGAATAATTTGGTGGAGGAATAATTTGGTAAAAGATGTAATTATTATATGTGAATGACTATTATACCCTTGATGAAATTATGTAATTACGATTGTGCCATTCGAAGTTTTCCTATAAATAGGGTTTCAGTTATTAATGAAATTCATTCATGAGAATTCCTTAGAATTCATTCTCTCTAAATTCTCTCTATTGTTTCTATTCTTTTATAACAAAAATCACAATTTTATCCATTTACGATACAATGAAGTACTTGAACTCACTGTAGATTGGTAGTTGTTATTATCGTTAGCACGATTTTTTATAAACAATTTTTTAATTTATTTTATTTTTCTCTATACACATAGTGTTTGTAAACATGTTTCTAATACCTACCATGCGTACTTGAACAAAATAATTATTTTGATCTTCTAGATTGTTTGGTATTTCTATAACGACATATTTTAAGAATTGAAAATGAATTACAAATGATACTGAAATTAGATTTAGAGTTTGTGTCTTGACTGATTATTTGGATATATACTTTCAAAAACATGCTTCATAATAGGAAAAAAGGGCGAAAAAGGTAATATTTTTTTTAAAAAGCGAAAAGAAATAATTCACATTTCACATGGATGGTATCTGACAATGTCCCATGAATTGATAGCACTTGACCATATTTGTGACATTTTCTAATTATTACATGTATGTAGGGGTTGGCGTCAGTGGATCGGTCGGTTCGATTTTTTCATCCAAATCGAAATGGAACCACCTTTGGCACTTTGGAAATTTTTCAAACTAAATCGAATCAAGTCGGTTTTTTGGTTGGATCGAAAGTGACCGAATCGACTCTGTTCGGTCAATTTTTGGTTTTTTCCTTTTTTTTAAACAACCTGTCGATTTTTCGGTTTGGTAAAAACCAAACCGAAAAATCGACCAACCATCATAATAATAATAATAATAATAATAATAATAATAATAATCATCGAACCAGAACCCACGATCCACCCACCCACCCACCCACCCACCCACCCAATAATTTGTCCTTCAAATTTTTATTAATAATAATAATAATAATAATAATAATAATAATAATAATCTCTATGTAAAATAAATTTGTTATTTTTAAGAAATATCAATAGATCAATGACTGTGATATTTTAATATTAGTTAGTATTGTATATGATTAATCCTATGTTTAGGCAAAGACGATTGGTGTATGATAGCGAGTGTTGGCCAGTTAAAAAGGTAGATGAACAAATATTAAGTGTGGCAGAAATATATACACTGAGGTGGATGTGTGGTAAAACCAGGAATGATAAAATTCCAAATGAAGAGATCCGTAATAAGTTAGGAGTGATCCCCATTGAGGATAAGATGATAGAGATTCGACTAAGATGGTTTGAGCACATACTGTGAAAATATGAGAGTGCACTCATTAGGAAAAGTGAGAGCATTAAGGTAGGAAATACAATGAAAGGTAGAGGAAGACCGCTAATAACGTGAAAGCAGACACTTCGTAAGGACGTGTGTTAAGCAGGTGGATAAGCAACTAGTATTGGACAGGAATGCGTGGTGCATAAAAATTCATAGTGGCATCAATCAAGACTATTACGATAAGGGGTGAGCAAAAAATCCACAACTCATGGTTCAAATCAACCCAAATTAACTTGGGCTGGTTTAAAATTTTCCTAAAGTTAAATTGGTTTTAAACCAGTTACTAAATTTTACAGAATGGTTTGGATTAACCCAAAACTAATAAACTCAACTCTAACCCAAATATTATGGAGTTTCCAAATATTTTGCTTGATCGATTAGAAAAGTTGAAGAAAAATATTTGGTTACAACCTAAATATTACTACAACTATAAAAATGAAAGAACAATATGAATATATAATTATATTTTCAACAAGTTACAAATTATAAATATAAACTTAATTGAATCAAATCAACCCAAACCATACCAACATAAAAATATGGTGGATTGGGTTGAAACTAATATCAAAATAGTTATATTAGTTTTAAACCCATTGATTAAATTGATGATATTAATTTAAATTGAGTTTGTATAAAAAAGGACAAGTCAAATCAATGCACACCCCTAATTAAGGCATTAATGCTGATGTATTCATTATTGATGATAAAATAGCGTTGTTCATGAATAAATTAATAAAATTTGGACGATGATAGGGTGCAAGGAATTGAAGCAAAAATAATATAATAAGCGATGCAACCGATCAGGTTCTAGATGCTGGCTCAATATTCGAATTATCCCCAACCTCTTCTGGATGCTGGCTCAATATTGGAAATTTTGGCGCCAACAAAAGTTGATCTCACAACAATTGGTCTTTCTTGCCTGCTTTGATCTCATTTGCTATAATTTTATTGAAAATTGTGCACTTCAAGTCTCAAACTTTCAAAATTAAAAGTTTGGTCATTTACTCTTTCATTTTAACATTTGAAGTTCCAAACTTTGAAATTAACATGCACTGAAAGGTCCCTCGAAGAATTTGTGTCCCAACAAAAAAAAATAATAATAAATCAGCTATTGATGATCATCGGGATTTGTTTTTGTTCTAATAACAAAGATACTCCATTATTTATATATTTGACATGGTTCGTATCACAATTTCAGATGATTTTCACTTTGTACTCAAGAAAACTATCCACTGACGAATCATTAAAAAAGTTTTAGTAGATATTATTTTATTTGTAACAATTAGGTTGATTTGATGACCCAAAATCTATGTGGTCGATCTAATGACATTCGGATTGATTTTCCATCCTCTTAAGCCTAGGGTTAAACAAAATAACAATTAGTTTTTCTTTTTCAGACTTTTATTGTTTTAGAGTGGAATTATGGAATAACTATTTTCCTTTCTCCTTCAACTTCAATAATAAAATAAATAAATAATGTTTCTTTTCCTCCCGGAGGTGGAGAAATTTCCTCCATTGACCACCTAGGGGCGAAGTCGTCACGTATGAATTTTTTGATTGGGGCTGTCCAATAGATAATGCAGAACATGTTAATTAATCTATATATTAATAAAACCAGCACATTTTCCCGCCACTCTCGCCTATTTTTCTGAATTAAAAAATTAATTTTTAATTATGGCAACGAGTTTTACCGCTTCTACATGTCTTTTCCAACTCGACTTCTTCTTCAGCGTGTATACATATATACACGCATCGGGTCCACCTATTTTTCTGAATTTAAAAAATCACACAGTTAATATGTTTCAACACAATATAAAATTATGTGAATTTTTTTTTGTTTTTAGTCCTGCTATAACATAATGTATTTGTATAAAATATATGCGAAAATCTACTAAAAATTTTAGAAATTCTTTTGCACTTATCCCCTTATGTGAATTCTAATTTATTACATGTGCATATGTCTCCCCGTGCAACGCACGGGTAGAAACACTAGTAATAATAATAAAAAAAAGAGGTCTATTGTCGTAGGGCTCATAAACCTTTAACAAATCCTTTTCAAAATATATTAAAATAAATTTTAGTTTTTGAAAATTTTTGAATTATGAAAATAGTTATTTCATGTTTAATTTAGTATAAGTCTTTTTGTTAAAATATTTGGTTTTTAATTTAGTATGTTTTTATGTTTAATTTAGTCTAAGTCTTTTTGTTAAAACATTTGGATTTTTATATGGTACATATGGGCCTTTTGGATTTTAATATTAGTGTATCAATGAAAATATATTGGATATATATAAGCTGGTTTTAATAGTTATTTATTTGCCAATAAATTTATATATTAGCTTCTGGGACAATTAGAAGGAGTTTTTATTAAATATTTTTAGGAATATAAAATAAATATAATTGATTGAAATGCCGTCTAATCCTAACTTAAGAAAAATATGTATGATATTTTTCTTATTTAGTTTTGAATTTGATAATTATTTTCATATAAAGAACGTAGAATCTAATTTAATTTCAAAAAAAATTGGTGAAACTTATTTACTTTGTTTAATAACATATTTATTAGAGACTTTTTCGGCAATAAAAGTTATAGATTAAAATTTAAAAAGTTGCATTAATAAAAAACCACACTTGATTAAAAAGTTAAAAATAATAATAATCATCGAAGTTAAAAATAAAAATAATCATCAGCAAATAATAATTACACACACGACTATAAGACGGATCATATTTAGCTTAAAAAAGTGATATTTAAAAAAGAAAGGATATTAAATTATGTACAATTTTTAAAAAAAGTTGGGAAATTTTTACTTTTTTCATTTTAAATTAAATAATTAGTTTTTGAGTGACGGGTTTTTAAATAAAATTTTCATATTAAATTAAATAAAGAAAAAGTGAGACTTGATTAAAAAGTTTAAAATAAAAGGATTCATAAAAAATAATTAAAAATGCATCTCCACAATATCAACATATCCCTGTAAATCATAATCTTTTTTTTAGGAGTCCATTAAGTACAGTTAATAATGGTAGTTTAGTGTTTCTTTAAACTAGAAATTATTTTATTCAATATTTTCATTTTTACGGATTGAAATTTTGGTTTGCGATAAAGAAGGTCAATCAAAAACTCAACAACGAATATAGTGTTCAAAAAAGTGCTTAAAAATTTAGAATAATTTTTGTGATTTATAATATTTATTTGGTTTAGATGTATGCCGCTACAATATTACTTTACCTATTCAAATTTACTTTCATTTAATGCGCGTTACATTATAACTATTTTAATTCGATTATCATATAATATTATTCAACTATATCTTTATATTTAATGTGGGACACATCATAAATATTTTATCTTAATTATCTAGCAATATTTGTATATCATTTCAATTACATTTGCATCCAATGCGTATTACTCAAAAATATTTTCTTTTTCTATCTATAAAATATGCTATTTAAACTGTTTTCATCCCGGGTATGAATACTAGTTAATTATTAGTTGTTAGTTCGTGCTTAATAATAATAAATTTTCAAAATTTTGTGGAGTTACAATAAAATTATTTTTTAAACATTAATTAATTTCTTTCTTTTTATTATTTTTGTACACTCGACATTAATATTTTATGGAAATATAATAATTACATTCATTGTGAACCGTTGATTTACGTCAAAATATGTATGCATGTCATTATAATTTTTTTTTTAATTATAATATTAATGCGAAAAAATGTTACTATGTTGAAAATTTTCGATAAAAGTTATTTAATTAGTATCAAGGTAATTTGATAAAATTAATTATGGACCAAATAAACATATAAAAAATAAAAGTTAAAATTATGCAATTTAAAAAATTTTGGACTAATTTATACATGTTTCAAACTTTGGGACCTCATTATAACATCCAAAGGTGAGGATCTTTTGTGCAATTTATTTTAAGTTGAATGATTGAAATACCTTTGGAGAGAAGACAAAATAGCCAAATTTCACATAATTAACAGCAAAAGTGGACGGATTCCATCTATTTAGATCAAATTCGCACAAAATTTTTTAGCTACACTTTTTTTTTGTACCAAGCTCGTAGTTTGCACACTTTTTTGGATCATTTACACCAATTTCCTTATTTGTTAATATAAAAATTGCTAACCGAGTATTATAATTGATCCAAATTCGACCACATTTCAAAAAACTATGAATTATTATTCAAACTCGATAACTTGAAATTCGATCGCCTTTCTTGGTCATTATTTATTAATATGAAAATAACTTTTTTTAATATGAATCCAAACATGGTCATCTCCAATGGAAATGTGAATTGTGAGATGATATGGAAGAGGGAGATGGAGAGAAGATGGTTATTTTATTTGAAAATAAATGAAAAGAAATATAGGAAAAAAAGAGGGAAAAGTGAAAAGAATGAGAAATGTAGAAATAAGTTCAAAAATAACAATAATTAAATAATAGTGAAAAAAAGCTCTAGATGGGTGTCCAGAAATCAACATGGCAAAGAAATTTATATAGAAAAAGTGGAGAAAAGTGAGGTAAATAAAAGAAAAATGATTAAAAAAAAGTTGTAAACATATGGGATCCTTGTGTAATTCTTTTTCCTATCCCTCTAAAATAGGTATTGATAATTGATAGTGCCATTGGAGATGATAATATTTTAACGTTATAGCAATACAAAGTTAATAAATGGCCACTTCTCAAGCACACCTCCACGAAATTTCTTCTTCTTCTTTTTTTTTTTTTTTGTCTCTTTTAAATGGTTATATTTACGGGGCAATATTTTAACTTGGTCACTTGACAAGCACACCTCCACGAAATTTCTTATTTTTTGGTCTCTTATTGCTTATATCCACGACACACTAAAATTAAATATTTGCATCTTTAGCCTTTTCACTTGAATAACAAGTAACAACAAAAATGATCAGGTCCCACAATAATAAAACTTTTATTTTAGAAAGAATAATATATTTTTATTTTAATACTATATAAATATAAAATAAAATAATACAAAAGTATTATGATTATTATTATACGAAGAAAAGAAAGGGGGAAAAGACAGAAATGCGTGCTCCATGGCGTGCGGAGCATGGACCATAAACCAGCGACTTAAGTATTAGATACGTAATCTTGATTTTGACCCCAAATAATATTATTTGTTGTCCAAATTGAGACGATTTAACTACCACGGTTGGTATGAAAGAAGGGAGACGGAGAATCTAGACATAAAATAATGGATACAATCAGAAAACCAAAAAGACAGAACTAAAAGAATCACAATTTTATCCATTCAAGATACAATGACGCACTTGAACTCATTGTAGATTAGTACTTGTTATTATCGTTAGCATGATTTTTTTATAAACAATTTATTTATTTATATTTATTTTTTTATTTTATTTTTGTCGATAAATACCATATTTATAAGCATGTTTCTAACACCTGCCATATGTATCTGAACAAAATAATTATTTTGATCTTCTAGATTATTTGGTATTTCTATAACGACATATTTTAATAATTGAATGAACTACAAATGATACTGAAATAAGATTTAGAGTTTGTGTCTTGATAGATTATTTGGATATATACTTTCGAACATGCTTTCATAATAAGGCAAAAAGGGCAAAAAGTCATATTTTTTTTGAAAAAGGGAAAAGAAACAACCCACATTTAACATGGATGGTATCTGACAAGTGTCCCATAAATTGACAGCACTTGATCGTATATGTGACATTTTCTAATTGTTGCACGTATGACTGGTAGATAAGAAAAATGAATTCATAACTCTAGGTCCCCCATTAATTTGTCATTGAATAACAATATATATATATATATATATATATAATAGTTAAATATTTACAGTTTTAATCATTTCCCACCAAAACTTTATTTGTAACTTTATATTTGTAGCCTTAGTAGGATCCTACTAAGGCTACAAATATAGTTGGATTCCCATGGCCCCCCATTAGGAATGTTATTAAATCTTAAATCAATTAATTAAAATATATTAATTAAATTATTTAATTGAAAACATATTTTTTTAGTTCATTTTCACACTTTTTTTAAAAAAATTAATAATTTAATAATTTTTATTATTTACAAAAATAATTATCTTATAGACCATAATAACGGCCTAATCACATAAAATTACATCATAATCCATGTATATCTATATACACTATTGTTATCTATTATGATGATAATTATTTATATATTTATTATTTAATGCCTTAACATTATTTTCTTTTTTAATTATTATTAATTATTTATTTATTTTCCATCTTCTCGCGCTAACTAAACGCGTGTAATCAATTTAAATAGATTACAAAAATGAAATTAAGGCTTCCTATGCGTGAACAAATTTCTCTTTTGATCCCACACATCAAAAAGTCCAAATCTATATATTAATAAAATGAGCACGTTTTCCCGCTCAAACTATCAATTTTTAGAATTAAAAAATTAATTATAAAATTTCATTTCCTACCCAATCCCTATATATTCGTTTTTTAAGATTAAATGGTATATTTTGAGATAAACCCAAATATTTTATCAAAGAAATCTCCCTATATATAAGATTAAATGGTATATTTTGAGATAAGCCCAAATTTTTTATTCAAGAAATCTTACATACACGGGTATTTCCTTCTCATCTTTATCACTAAATTAAATGCACGCTCAATCGAAGTATAAGTTTTCATGCAACGTAGTGAAAAATACTAGTTGTATTTAATTTCCATACAAGATCTCCTCCTCTAATTTACCATCATAATCTAACCCTAACTAACGAACACAACAAAGAATATTTCTCTTTAGATTGGACCCCTTAAATAATTTTAGAAATAATTAAATATTTTTAAAAATATAATTAACTAAAAAATGAAAGTTAATTAAAATAAAAAATTTCAATAAGATTTAATTTGGTGTGATAAGAAAATTACAATTAATATAATTTTGGATAAAAATTAAAGAAATGTATAACGTTATTTTTTTGAAATAATGGTTCGATTGAAACATTAATCTAATTTTTAACTAATTGGAATTTTCGTATGATTGAAACATTAACATAATTTTTTTAACTAATTGAATTTTCCGAATATCTTTTAAATTACAAGATATCTTTAAAATTAGATGGATAAAATTATTAAAACAATGTCTATTAAAATAATTATTTTAGAAATAATTAATTCATTTAGGCAAATAATTATCTAAAACATAAAATTAATTATATTTCTAAGATTTAATTGGACATGGGTTCATTGGCCTTTGTTTAATAGAGATCATTGAAGAAAAACGATTTTTTTTGTAGAGTTGTTGAGAAGACTAAACTAAAAAGTATAAAAATATTGTTAAATTAATGTAATCATTTGAAATAATGAAGAAATAAAATAATTTTTAAAGTAAGTTATATCAAACATGTTTTGATAAGAATTAGATTGATTGTCAATATGATTTACAGAATATGTCTTCATGTCCTTTGAAATACGATGGTTTAGAAAATGACAAGGCCGATTGAAATCATTTTTTAAATGAAAATGACTTAGCAAAGGCATAGGTAAATGTAATGTGTTCAAAAAATAAAAAAATCTTTGTTTTGCAAAATGCCCCAAACCTTTTGGGATTATTTGTATGAATTAGAATTTTATTTATTAAACTTTACATAAATTTTTGGGGACGCAAATCACATGCATCGCACGGGTTGTTTGACAATAATGGATATTGTTATTTCTGATTGGCTTAATATTGAGATATATATTCGAGCAGAATTGTGAATTATGATATGTCGATTTTGGTGAGTTGTGTATATTTACAAGATAGATTTGTATGAAATACAGGAACCGTGTCAAAATTTTTATAGAATTCTTTCATTACTTATATTAATTAAGTTTGTTGCTCTGACCGAATTTCATTTTTTTGGTACAATTCTAATGCTATTAACATTTATGAAAACCTATATTTATTGAAAAGTTAGTCTCCCGTGCAACGCACATGTGAAACAGTTAGTAATAATAATAATCATCTCCTCTATGGGAAATAAAATTGTTATTTTTAAACAATATTGATAGATCAATGACTATGTGATATTTTAATAGTTAGTTAGAATTGTATATGATTTATCCTATTGTAAGGCAAAAACGATTGGCGTCTTAAGTGCCAAAATATATTTTTCAAATTATGAGAAATACAGACTCTAATTTTAGATTTTCTAAAGTTCATCTCGATCGTTGCAAAGTAATAAAGTATATGATATTAACATGGACATCAGTCATCAGACAATTACGATATCGATGCTATGCGAATGATAAGGTGCCAACGATGGCACCTTACTGATCATCGTTGGCGTTGGACCGATCCAATTCATTTGAAATCAGATCTAATCAGTAGCGAGGAGCTCCAATTTTGAAAATTTTGCGACAGCGCGTAGCGGCCGGTCAAAGTTTTGGTCAAATTTTAGGCCAAAATTTGACCAAAACTTTGACCGGCCACCACGGGCCGCCACGGTCTCGCCGGAAAATTTTCAAAATTGCTGGAGCTCCCCCTCGTCGTGCTGATTCCAGATCTGATCCCGAATTTCAAATCGGACATCGAATCGGACCCCAAAATGCCATCTACAGATTATAACTAAAGCCACCGATGACACTTGAACATTGCTGATCAATGCTAATGCAATTATTATTGATGATAAAATAGCATTGTTCATAAATAAATTAATAAAATTTGGACGATGTTGAAGCAAAATAATATAATAAGCGATGCAACCGATCAGGTTCTTGATGCTGGCGCAATATTCGAATTATCCACAACCTCTTCTGGATGCTGGCTCAATATTGGAAATTTTGACGCCAACAAAAGTTGATCTCACAACAATTGGTCTTTCTAGCCTGCTTTGATCTCATTTGCTATATAATTTAATTGAAAATTGAACTTCAAGTCTCAAACTTTTAAAATTAAAAGTTTGGTCATTTACTCTTTCATTTTAACATTTGAAGTTCCAAACTTTGAAACTAACATGCGAAAGGTCCCTTGAAGGATTTGTGTCCCCCCCCCCACCCCCCCAAAAAAAAACACTAAAATTATCTATTGATGATCATGGGGATTTGTTTTTGTTCTAATAAAAAAGACACTCCATTATTTACATATTTGACATGGTTTGTATCACAATTTTAGATGATTTCCACTGTATTCAAGAAAACTATCCAATGATGAATCATTAAAAAGGTTTTAGTGAATATTATTTTATTTGTAACAATTAGGTTGATTTGAAGACCCAAAATCTATGTGGTCCATCTAATGACATTCGTATCGATTTTCCATTCTCTTAAGCCTATGGTTAAACAAAATAACAATTACGGTGTGTTTGATTGCAAACCCGAAAAATAGTTGGAAGGAAAATATTTTTCCAGGTAGATAAATGAATTCTGGAAAAATATTTTTCAGGGACAACTTTAGTTGTAGGTGTTTGATTAGATTATTTTAAAAGTTGGAAAACGATGTTGTTTTCCCTATTTTTGTATTTTTTTCATGAAATTTGATTATTTTTCTTATCTTTCTGGTTAAAATAAATTATCAATTAAAAAAAAGAAAAAAAGAGCTAAACTTTTATCCGAAAACAAAAACCACCTCCCTCTTAAGGAAAATATTTTCCTTAAAAATAAGGAAAAGAACGAAAATCGAAAAAAGATGGAAAACTTTTTCCAGAAAAAAGTACAATCAAATAGTCAAGGGTGGAAAAAAAAGACTATTAAAGAAGTTTTCCTGGAAAAAAAAATTGAATCAAACACACCCCTAGGTTTTCTTTTTCAGAAATTTATTATTGTTTTAGAATGGAATTATGGAACCACTATTTTCCTGTCTCCTTCGACTTCAAAAATAAAATAAATAAATAAAGACTCTTTTCTTCCCGGGGGCGGACGAAATTTCCTCCATTGACCACGTAGGGGTGAAGTCGTCAAGTATCAATTTTTTGACTGGACCATCCAATGGATAATGCACAGCATCTTAATTAAAAAAAAAAAAAAAAAACAGAAGAAGAAGACATATTGCTGTAGGGGCCTTAAACCTTTAATAAAGGTCGTATATTAGGAAAAATGAAAGCTGAAAACACTACAAAATATATAAAATAAAACCATTGTCATATCCAACCCACACCCCATACCATCGAATCTCATATAGCCCTCACGTTGAGTTACTACAATTCATGCAGTATACCATTGCGATTTGGTAGTCCAGAAATCTTTTATTGGACAAAAACATGGTGATATGCTATGATGCACGGAAACTTCTATAACGCGTTTAGTGTCGAACGTTTAAACCAAACTCATGAAATTCTCTAGGAAATGTTTGAAGCTACAAAGTTTCTTATTTTTTAATAAATTCCGAAACTCTATGGATACTCTATGGAAACTTTTAAGAAACTTTTAGGAAACTTTGCGACCAAAATTCAATTTCTTAGAAGAAAAAAAAAAGAAGAAGAAAAATTAATTATAGTTCACAAAAAAAAATTAATTAAGTAATTAACCTAAAAAACTAAACTAAATAGAATTCTTCGCAGCAACTAGCTCTAATTATTAATTAATTAACCTAAAATACAAAGTGAAATTGTAATCCAAAATTGTCATTTAAAATTTAAAATTTTAATTAAATTTGTTTGATTTTGATATCTTGATTAACTACTTCATATTAAATAGTTTCTAGATGTTGAATTTTGAAATTATATAGAAAAATAAATAATTGCCACCTAACGTTTCGTATCCTATATTTTTCAAAAATCACGTTTTCACGTTTCGTTTCGTGTCCCGTTTCGTGTCTCGTGTCCGTTTCCGTGCAACCTAGGTGATATGGAATTTTAGTCATCACGTTGAAGAAATCAATAATTGCTGTCAGGTCTTCTAATTTGATTGCTTTCGTGCTCATTAAGATTAAATCCAATGACGAGAATTATAACAAATCAAATCAAATGCCATCCTTGATTCATAGAGGGTTACCAAGAAATTAAATATTTCCAAATTGACATGTATCTGGATACTGTACGTGAAGGGGGAAGACAAAAAATAGTGGAGTTGAACACACTTAGCTATTTCTTTCTCCTCAAGATTTGATATCACATAATTATTTGACAATTTGTTCCATTCGATCTACATGTGGATCAAGCTGTTGGACAAAGTCATCGAGAAAACAACGATTTTGTTGTGGTGGGTGAGAAATAAGATCATTGAACACACGACTGACTTTCCTTCTAAAAATCAAAAGCTCAGAATCCCATCGTCATGACTTCTACAAATTATAGATTTCTCATAGTGATATGATTGGACGCGACGCTCCCTCAATAATCTATTTAAAGCATATATAGAGCATTGTTTGGGCGCAAAGAAATTTAAACCAATCAATTTGGTTCAAATTCGGAGCAATTCTACAAAACAAATCGAAATTTGAAGGATCGTTTGATGCAAAGAAATGCATGTTTGACAAAGATACAAGTCGAATTTGGAAGTCACTATTTCTTGAAAAATTGTATCCCATCAAATCTAGTTTTCAATGCACTTTGAATAGGCTTAACTGAACACCGGAATCAAAATTATAGCCAAAATACTAAAATCCACGCGTCTTGATTTCTGCCGGCTGCACACATGCTGGTGCGCCCGCATGTGAACCTGCTGCGGCAGAACATGCTCCCATGCGCTAAAATTCATGAATTTTTTTTATAGTCCTATGTCCATTAGAATTCAAATTAGTTCATTATTTTTTGTTTTCCAAGTCATTTAAGGGCATCAAACATTATAAATACCTCATGCAATTGATTGTAAGAGAATTTTAATTATTATTGAATATATCAAGTGTTTGTGAGATTTTACTCTCAAATTCTACGTTCTTTTCGAACAATTCAAATTTATCAAGAGCCTGATCTATCCTCGTAGCGTTCATCCTTGTTGGTTGTTAATTCCGTATTTTTAGAGGCGATTGATTTAATAAACCAATTATTGTCAAGTCGTGAATTGAAGATTAATAATCTATCGATCATATTTATATTTACAAGATTATTAGCTTTTTTAATAGTTGAATCAATTTTTTGTGGGATACATTGGTTTGCATCACACGGTCTAATATCGTAAATTATAAATATTTAATTAGGCCTTGTTCCATATAAAATAAAATTTGTTTGCTCGAAGTTCATGTAAATTAGGTGATTAAAATTTGGAGAAAATATATTAAAAATTATAAAATAATTATATGCATAATTAAAAATAATAAAATAAAACATTAATAAAAATTAATAGATTTTATAGTATAAAATAATGAACGGGCCTTAAACATTGAACATTTAACATATGTTTAATTCATCCCATATTGACTGATACGACGTGAACCGGTCCCCCGCCACACTGTACCAAAAACAAACGTTACACATTCGCGCGTGTCCAGTCAACCCCACTGTCCGGTCCGGTCTCCTCTTGTCTGTCGGATTAGCCCCCCCTCTCAAAACTCCATCCACATACACAATTGCAGAAAAAATCTAACCACTCAATCCAATTCCGCATTATCAATTCTTCTATATATACACTTTTCCCCTTTCTCCACTTTTCTCCGTCAGAATTAAGAACTCAGAAGATTGGATTTTTAGTAAACAGCATTATAGATTTTTTTCGCCCTCTTGTTGTTTTGATTGGGGGGTTTAAAACCCTGAGGGAGACAGAGTTGTAGACAACACGGCTATACTAAGATCAAAACCGCTTCTAATCCATGTCCACACAGTACGACGTAAGGGTTGTTGTGTAAGTGGGAGCAGCCCTTCGCCGCACGGTGGACGTGGTGCTTTGCCTTCTGAAGGCGGCAGCCCCTCCGACCTCCTCTTCCTCGCCGGCGGCGGGATCTGCTGTTAGACCGCATTAGCCGTAGGGTAATTTATTAGCTTTTTACCGTTTAGTGTTAATTAATTGTATTATTACTGTTCAGCAAAAATCCAAAAAAAAAAAAAAAAAATTGTTCTCTGTCTGCTTTTCGTGTTGGTATTTGTAATTTGGAAGAATTAAGAAAACAATTAAGAGATTTAAGATGATGCTAAGAATCAAGAGAGTTCCAACTGTTGTTTCTAATTACCAAAAGGAGGAGGCGGAGGAAAGGGGCTGTGGCCGGAATTGCCTCAGAAACTGCTGCCTTCCAGGTATCAGTTCAACTTCTTTGATTATTTTAAGGTTTTCTCCCCTCTTAATGAAATTGTGCTGTAATAGTGTAATGTTTATTGGGTATTTGATTAAATAGGAGCAAAGTTGCCTCTGTATGCTTTCAAGAAGGTGAATAAGATTTCTTGTGATAAGAATTTGGTTAATCATGAAGAGGATAAAGAGGCTCCAGTTGCCTTCTTGGACTCCCTTCTTCTTGGAGAGGTAAATTCTTGTTTAATTTACCATATTTGAGAATTACTTTTTATTGAGATCAATCACTGTAGTTTTCTGAAAATGTTACTACTTTATGATAGTGGGAGGATCGAATGCAGAGGGGTCTCTTTCGCTATGACGTCACTGCTTGTGAAACCAAGGTTCTTGTCTTTCATTTTCCATTTCTTGATTTGTACTAGGTTTCTTGATTCGAACTAGGCTTCCAATCGACCCCTAAATTTGGCTATAGTGGATTTATGTTTCTAATAGCAATGAAATGAAATATAGGTGATTCCCGGGGAGTATGGCTTTATTGCACAATTGAATGAGGGTAGGCACCTTAAGAAAAGGCCGACCGAGTTTCGAGTGGACAAGGTTTTACAGCCGTTCGATGAGAACAAATTCAACTTTACTAAAGTGGGGCAGGAAGAGGTGCTCTTCCAATTCGAACCAAGCGATGACAATGAAGTCCAATTCTTGCCAAACGCGCCCATAGACGTCAAGAATTCACCTAGCGTGGTTGCTATCAATGTAACTTCCTTTCACTTTCTTTTCTAATGGTTTCAAGGTAAAACTTGAAGCAGTTAAATTTACCATTGAGCGTTTACAACTTACCAGGTGAGTCCTATTGAATATGGACACGTGTTGTTAATCCCGCGGATTCTTGAATGCTTGCCTCAGAGGATCGACCGTGAAAGCTTCTTGCTTGCTCTGTACATGGCTGCCGAAGCTGGCAATCCTTATTTTCGATTGGGTTACAACAGCTTGGGTGCTTTTGGCACCATCAACCACCTTCATTTCCAGGTTCTTCACCATTTTAGTTGCTATCTCTTAAATTCTAGGCTTGTTTGGATAGTGTTTAAAAATGTATATTTTGATGCACATAAAGAAATGAGCGGTGAAAAAGTAGACAGTACAAACTGTTAAAAATGTTTTTGTTTACAAACTACTTTCCATCGAAAGCCCTAGTCACGTGTTTGGCATGGCAAATTGGATAGCATTAAAGCAAACAAAAAATGATAAAGCTAAAATGTTGTTAATTATACAGTTGAGTATGAGTCGTGACATTCTTTAATGATTTCTAACAAGACTCATGTTCCTTAACCTCTTGTTTATTTATTTCATGATCATGATGTTTGGATGTGGAATTTATCCCTTAAACATATTTGTACTCGATTAATGCTTATTTGATCACGTCAATCTTTTAAATCGGTGTGCTCATATTGAGTTTTAATCGGATCAAATTTGCTCGGTGAAGTATAACGAGCTCCAATATCATTTTAAATCTTGGATTTCATCTTAAAATGTCAAACTAAGAGAAATAACTCAGTGCGTAATATGTTGTGTATTTATTCATGATCTTTTAGTGTGTGCTCTAGTCCTTCACACTTGGTAACTAATAATTATAAATTGTAATTGTCTTTTTAACAGGCTTATTACTTGGCCGTGCCGTTTCCTATTGAGAAGGCACCCTCTCGGAAGATAACAACCACAAAAAAAGGGGTGAAAATCTCCAACATTCTGAATTATCCCGTTAGAGGCTTCGTCTTTGACGGTGGAAACACACTTGAGGATTTGTCCAACGTTGTCTCAGACTCTTGCATCTGCCTGCAAGATAACAACATCCCTTACAACGTGCTCATCTCCGACTCTGGTCGGAGGATTTTCCTCTTTCCACAGGTAAACAATAAAGATTAATGCTAAGTGTACAATCAATTTGTGCAACTAGTTGTACAATTCTCTAATATCAGGCCATGAAAAATACAATTTTTACCCCTCTTCTATTGGTGGGTTCCAGCTTTCAACTGACCTTTTGACTTTTTTAATTGTGAATGAACAAACAGTGCTATGCGGAGAAACAAGCTCTAGGGGAAGTGAGTCCTGAGCTCCTTGACACTCAAGTTAATCCAGCGGTTTGGGAGATAAGTGGACACATGGTGTTGAAAAGGAAGGAGGATTACGAGGGGGCGTCTGACGTGAATGCTTGGAGGCTTCTTGCCGAGGTGTCCCTCTCTGAAGAGAGGCTCGACGAAGTTAAGGATCTTATATTTGAAGCCATTGCTTGCAATATTGATAACGAGAAAGGCATCGATCCAAACTTGCTTGAGGCGTCGGATGATACCCCTCAACCGATTGAAGACGGGGATGCCCTTACTGGGTCCCACCCTGCAATGGTCTCCGCCTAGCTGAAATGTCCGATTAGTGGGTTCGTCTTTGTATTATGTTTGATATTATTTCGGTGTCACCGAGGATTTATATGGCCTCCTAAATAATTCGAACTAGGTTTGCTTTATAGTTCGGAATGTCTGTAAGTACGATGTGTTGGATTTGCCGGTCGAGTCGTCTGGGCTTTGTGGAGTCGTGTGTTGGATGAATGTTTGATTCATTAGACAGGTTAATGGATCCTTAAATGTGTTGCTTATGAGATGTCCTTTTGGTTTATGATTGTCATCCTTTTGGTTTATGATTATCAATGAAGAAGGTTGTCTACTAGTGCTTTGGGGAGGATGATTTGCCTTGTGTTTTATGCAAAGGTATAGATGTATGGAAAACGATCAAGTGTTCACATGTGTGGTCGGACGATCGACATGTGTCCCTATGATGGTGGGGCGATGTGTGCGTGGGCACTGAATCTGGTGCGTAGATGTATGATGTATCTAACAAAGGGCGACTAACTTTGCTTGCTTTTAAACTCAAGAAGTCTAATGAGTCTTACGAAATACTCCCTCCGTTCTATTTTGATATGTTTAAATTTTTTTTTTCGTCCGTTCTAAAATATAGGTTTCTTTCCTTATTAGTATAAATATAACTTCTTTATTTCCTAATCTATCCCCATTCATTATGCATGGTTATTAATAAAAGTAAGTTGTTATATTTAATATAGGGGTATATTGAAAAATATATAAGTAAAATTTACATTTTCAACAAATATTAATTTCAAATTCTTAATCTGTGTAAAAGTTAAACCATGCCTATCAAATTGGGACGGAGGGAGTAAGTTGCACTTATAAATATATTGTTGTTAATGTTTGACTTTTATTGAATTTATAATGCAACCCTAAACCCCCTAACCCCCCGAAACCCTGGGGTCCCGAAAAGATAGTTCTATTTTTATTTTCACAGAGATTAAGAAATTTGATTTAATGACTTTGAAAAAGTAATCTTTTACCTTTTTATTTATTCATTATATGTTAATAATTCTTATATATTGATAATAATGTACACTAAATAGGGACATATAGGAAAACTAAGGAATTATTGGATCCTTAAATCTGTTGCTTATGAGATGTCTTTTGGTTTATGATTGTCAATGAAAGATGGTTGTGTACAAGTGCTTTGCGCTATTTGAGGATGATGATTTGCCTTGTGTTTAATGCAAAGGTATAGATGTATGACTTCTTCATTTTTTTTCTATGTTATTTATTTATTTTTAATGAAGTGATTCATTAATGATCAACACAACACATAATATTGAAAAGTTTAAAAATACAACTAGGAATATCAAAATAAGAAATGGGACTAACATTAAAACGAGCTTCTCTCCCCAAGGTGTGAGTGACTTCATTTACTTTTCTTAACATGTCAGACCGAAAATAATGGTTCCAATTGAAGAAGCCGATTGCATTCATCCACCAACGAGCCAAACTTAGTGATATCTTGTGCCTTCGAATTGATTGCCTCCACCACCACCTTAGCATCTAACTCAAAAAAAACCTTGGTGAAGCCAAGAGAACGTACCCATAAAATAGCATAAAGGAGACCCAACGCCTCAGCTTTAATCGGCAAAACACCAACATAAGGGACCAATCTGCAGCCCAAGAATGATCCACTATCATCGACACACCATACCCAAGCCTACTGCATTAGATGTAACAATGGGGAACTAGCTTTGCTTGCTTTTGAACTCGAGAAGTCTAATGAATCCTACGAAATAAGCTGCAGTTATAAATGTATTGTTGTTAACGTTTGACTTTTATTGAATTTACAATATTTGTTTATGAGATAAGGGGGTGATCGGATTGATTTTTTAATGAGTTTTTTTAATTGATTTTTATGTAAAAGATGGAAGAGGATGAGTGGAGTTGATTGATAGAAATTTATTTAGTACATATAGGTCCCACGAGATATGTGGATGTGATGGATTTGACAAAACGAAAGAATTGATAAAAATAGATTAAAAAAATGGCAACCCCAGTTGACTTATATTTAGTATGTAATGTAATACCAAGTATTTATTGTATTTCAAGAATGTTAGATAATGCCGTTAAAAACAACGATTGTCATTTTTACAACTACTGTTTCTCTCTACTACTACTATCGATAATAAAAGAAACTTTTTCCAAAATTTGAGTCACAAAATTGGGATATTTATGAGATACGTCTATTCAATTTTATTATTATTATTTTTTAATGTACGTCTATTCAATTTTTGTGACTCAGAATAATGAGTTTTCTTCTTCTGAACAAGAAACACGTGTTTTTCTCTCTTTGAAACATGCACATGTTCACGCTGGACCGCTTGGATACTCAAATCCCAAATAAGTGACAACATTTTCAAGAATGTGACATGTCCCTTTTCCATAACAACGAAGACAAGTGCAAGGACAAATATTTGCCAATTGATAAGTGCTTGAAAAACACTTAAATGATATCCCAATTATCATGTTTTTATTCGTTTTATATTTATATAAAAATATCTTTTTATGTGTTTTTGTTCTTGGGGTTAGAATCGAGAAGAATGAAAAGAAGTGGAAAGGACCAAAAAGTGTGAAGAAATGAAAATTGGGACCAAAATGGACAAAAGTGAAAGTTGAAGAACCTAAACTGCAAATAAGTTGCTGCCGTAACCTGTAATAGTTACTGTTGCAACCATCCACCTGAAGCCACAAGCAAAAGTTTCAGAGGCCTAATTACGGCCGTAACTCACCTTAGTTATAGCTGTAACCCCCAATATAACTGCGAAGAAAATTTTCAGAGCGTGAGTTACGACAATAACTCATGCTAGTTACGCTAGTAACCCTTGTTATGTGGGGTAATCCTATTTTGGCCGTAAATTTATTTTTGAAGTGACTTTTGGGCATCTTGTGTAGGAAATTGAGCCTATCAATAAATATAAAGTGCACAACAAGAGAGAAGAGTTTGATAACAAGTTTTAGAGAAAAAAGGCAATCAATTGGAGGATTTCAACAGCAAGGAGAATACAAGAAGATGAATTCAAGACCTAAAACTCAAGAATTCATCACCAACATGAGAGGCTAATCTTCTACATCTAGTTCAAGCGGGGAGTTGTGTCGTTCCACTTTGTTTTTCTTTCCCCAATTCAAGTAATGTTGTATCTATTCCTTTTAAATTCAATTTGTTAATTTATTACGTTTTTAAACCAAATTTGAATTTAATAGATTGATTGATTGATTCAATTTGGCCAGCTGGATTGTTTAATTTATAATTCATGTTATGTGCTAGAATTAGATCTTTGATCCGTAATTGTCCTAGACTGATTTGTAGTACCAATTGAATCTCGCGCATATTTAACGACAAATCAACTTAGTTAAATTAATTCGAGCTTGTGTAATTAATTGCCTAATTCAACCCATTCTTCTCGATTTTCATACTAGCGGTGCATTAAACCTTAAGAGCTTGTTTAGGTTTGTCCATTAGCTATATGTTAATTTAAAGAGTTTGCTTTACATAATCAGAATTTATTGGTTATCTAGGGTTCATAAGTTGAGTAGGAATAGAAACATGTTACAAAGAAAATATTAGCAATAGTTGGCGATACTACCGAACCTGAGTATTAAATTTTTCTTTCATTGTCTCTCTTAATCTTGTTTTTATCATTTTATTAGTAATTATTTATCTTTAATTGTTTTTGCCAACCAAAACCCCCAATCACTCTAATTGTTAAAACAACTAAATAAAATATGATTCTTTATGAGTTTGACATTTACTCTCGCTACTACATTTAATTATTTTAAACTCGAGTACGCAAATATTGTTATTTGGTGCATTGCGGCACGCTACCACCAATCAAGTGAGATGTATATGGGTATTGAATTGAAAACTTGAATGGTAAAGTTGCAAGAAAACCATTACCAGATATATAGTATTTCGTCTATAGATGACTTTTTATTATTTTTTAAAATATTTTTTAAAGTTGAATAATAATGAAGACCGTGAGATATATGAAAATAGTGATTAGTGATTTGAAGTGTGTATTTGGTATTTTATATTTGAATTCGATTGGTTTAGATAAAAAAACTTAAAAGATGTAGAATGAGCACGATTTTAAGTTTCAAAAAGCATAAAACGTGATTAGGATTTAGGCGTGGGTTGAGTTTCCACTTTGCTTTCATCCATCGGGTTGGATCAAAAGAAACCGTTTGCTTGGAGCACAAGGAGACGGCCCAAATGTGACTAAGAGACCCGCCCGACCCGATGCATCCGCCATGCTTTGAACATTTTCAACAAACTCTTTAAATATAAGATTCTTTATAATTTAAAGAGTTAAGTCCTAAAATTTTACTTTATCAAATTTTTTAAATTAACAATTTAGTTTAGAGAGTGAGTTTGACTCCAAATTTGAAGAGCCAATCTCATTCTTTATAATTGAATGATCACAAGTTTCAAGGTTGTACTTATTGAATAATGTAATCCACAATTAATTATATTGGTCATTAATAATTAAAAATATTATTATTAATTAAATTTGAGATAAATAATAGTAATTTTTTTTTTTTGAAAAGAGAAAAATAAAGAGTTAGATTTAGAGCCACAGTGGGGAGGAGATCATGCCCACAAAAACACATGGTCCCCCTGATTGGTGGGAGGCCATGTGTGTAGGTCCCACCACCGGCTCCCCCACCAATCACGGGGGGCCATGTGTATTTGTGGGCATGATATCCTCCCCACTGTGGGGAGGAGATCATTACCGAGATTTAGAGAGTTTGTTGGAGCATTTAATTTCACACCTTAAATTTAAAGATAATCTTTATTTCATAGAGTATACTCAAAAATAGAGAGACTGATACACATGCTTTTACAATTTCCCCACATTTTCTCCTGTTATTAAAAGCTAATAAAAACCATTGGGAGACCGCTGAAGAATTGTGCGAAGAAATACCGCACTGGATCAAGGTCAGTTTCGTTCTTCTTCTTCTTTCCTCCTTGAAACTTGTTCATGTACCCATATGAGTTTATATGCTTATATACATCACGTGCAATGTCGAATTCTTTTATGATTCGTACAATTAGGTTTTGGGAACATATATGTTTTTATGTAACCTTCAAGTGTTTGATGAAATGCTCCAGAGAATTTTTTCTTACATTTATAACTAACTGAAATCAATGATGGTATCATGATCGAAATTGGTGTTACTATTTAATTAGAACAACGAAAGATTCAAATTCTTGTCCATCTCATGATCCATTAATCCATAGGTTATGAAGCAAATGAGGCGGGCGCCTCAGACCGAATAAGAAAGGGGCGCATTTTTTTAGTATTTATCTTCTTTTATAATTGACCAACAAATTGTTAAATATCCATTAAATATTAAAATTTTTAATCAAAATAAGTATTCGTTGGCATATAAAAATTTCAAAAATGTGACGAAGATTTAAATGAAAGGTTAGGAAACATTAAAATTAGTAGAAGAGAAGAGTTGTTGTACATAGGAACTCTTTTATAGTTAGATATAAAATGGACCACATGGTTCATATTTATACTAGTTGCACATATTTAGCCAATATTTAAGATTTTAACACCGTACATTTAATCAAATGAAGACAATTTATCATTTTGTATTTCCTAACAAAATACCTTAAATACTTATCTATATTCTAAAATCTATACTATATTAAAAAATGGGGATGCGTGGAAATCTTTTGATTTCCAATAATGTCCCCACTTATAATTCATTTAGTCCATTCTACCCTTATTAAAACGACATTTATATAAATAATTAATGAGTGACTCTTCATATTATATTGATAAAATTAAACTATAAATATTTCAATCTAATGTGATTTTATTTAATGCATATGACTTTTTGTATAAATTCAAAAAGTATAATTGTATGATAATCGATAACTTTTGATTTATAATTATCTCACAGACATTTTTTTTTATTTGATAATTCAAAAAATACATTCATATAGCTAAGACCTTGTTCTATACACATTATTTGTTGTTAAATCGAATTTCACGTAGGAAGTATGGTTGAGAATTGGAGAACATCTGAGAAAAAATATAAATAAATTGTCAAATCAATAATTAAGTGATTGAAAATGATGAGAAAGAATAAAATAAATGTAAATTGGTGAGATTTAATGTATATAGAACATAGCCTAAGTTTTGAGTGGATTTTTAAATCGCTTTAATTCAATTAAACATGAGTATTTAAATATATATTGTACTTTTATTCCATGCATGTAACTTAAAAATGTATATTCTTCATTTTTTTTCTATAAAATCTTTTAAAATTTCCTAATTCGGATATTATGTTTTCATAGTTTTAATATTTATTTAATCGACTCAAAAATATGTGACTAATCTTATTAATTTTTTTTGAATTAGATGTTTGGACTAATTTAGTAGAAAAATTGAGGTATTAATATTTTTCCTCGAGGAAAAAATTATAAGAAATGCCAATTGGCTTACACATGTGAGTTACTGATACTATGTTGGCTAAATTTTATGTATTTTGGAAAAAATTAGAGTTGTAACTTAAAAAGTTATGAGACAAAAAATATTTAATTTATATAAAAAAGCTTGGTGAAAAAAAAAATACTATATCTATAGTTTATAAAAGGCTTATTCATAGTATAGTTTTACCAATGTTAATTTCTTTTTAGCAATCTCAATTTACTTCAATTACTTTCATAAAGAATGTTAAAACATTATTTTTTTTAATGTATTTCATTCATCTTTTGCATATAACGTGCGAAGCACGTTCTTATAACTAGTATCTAGAAACACGTCTAAAAATATATTCATATTATAGTGATATTTTCTATGGCCTTATCTTGAATAAGTTTTTAGACATTGGGCCACTGAACTTTTAACTACTAAAATCTATCTACCAAGTATCTAAATCCAGTTATTATTTTTTTTTTGTCAAACCAAGTTTATTCCAATAGTATCATAGTAATTTATTTTCAATTCATTTTGTTGAATAATTTTATCCTATATATCTTTTCAATATGTTGTAAAAATCAAATAATCTGTCTTGAATTAATAAAAAAATAAAAGTATAATTTCTAATAATTGCTCGGTCACAAAGAATAAATACTTTAAAGTCCCTAATAATTTCTTAAATAGTAAAAAGAAATTAGATTTATTATTGGTGTTCATGAAGCGAAAAAAATAAAATAAAAATGTAAGTGAGATGATAATTGAAGTTAAAAAACGATATAGCAACAATTGAAAAATAAATATTATCAAAATTTTGAATATTATTTTTTTATTTTTAGTTGATTATATAGTAATTACTTCTTGAAACAAATTGTTTCATATTTTTGTTCCATTATAATTTAAATATTTTATATAATATACTATATTTATTTTTACACTAACTATTGTATTTTTTATATAGCATATAGTGAGTGGCAAAGCCATGTTATGGACACCACAACCGCTTTTGAAAACACTTTTTTTTTTCCCCTGGGCTTTAATTACCGAGCTCTAACAACTTATCTAATCTAATCTAATTAAAAAAAAAAAAAGAGAAAAAAAAAAGAAAAAAAAAGGGAAAGAAAGAAGCGCAAATGCCCAATTCAAGGGAATTAACCCAGCAAGGCAGCAAATCAGTAACATCGCTCTCCCTTACCGCTCTCCGTTGTCACTCTCCGACTCTCGTCTTATCTTATCTTATATTTAAAATCTGAAGTCCCTCGAGACCCTCGGACCCTCACCCTCGGTTCTCTCTTCTCAGTCCAGTCGTTAATTCCTGCTCGGCTGCCGGCTGCCTCGCCAGAGTCCACTGTCCAGGTGCCAACGCAATTCTCCGCAGTAAGTGTTTGCTCCCTTAACCCTAATTTTTGGTGTATTTGCTATTGTTTGAAAATTGGATATTCACTTTAAATCATGTTTGAAACTAGACGTGCAATCGAAAATTAGGTTTTATTTATGTAATTGAAAGTTGAAATTTCATATTTGCACTATTGATTATCGCTCATTTACAGGGAACTTAAGCTGGGGATTGAGAAAATAAAATAGGAATTTTATTTTTGCAATTGAAATTACTCAATTACTTATTAGTTATTACTCACTACGATGTGGATTGAGATTTGGGATTCGGGAATTACTTATTGGTTATTAGATATTAGTCTTAAAACAAACTAAATAACTGATTAGTTTAATATGATTAATTGCTTTGTTGAGTTGGATAATGTTGAATATGATAAATTATCTTTCTTGGACATCTTGGAGAAATATTTTTAAAAAATAGTTACTCAAGTGCATAGCACAAATACAGTTTGGCAGAGTTCAAATAGAATTGAGGAAAGCACAAACAGAGTTAGGAGGGCTCAAATATGGTTGGTCGAGACAAGGAAAAATCGGGTATATCCTTTGTTTTATCAGCTTTTGACCCCGGCGTCGATTATACCGATTGCCATTGTTACTGTTGCAAGATTGTTTTCTGCAATGTACTTTGCGCAGGACAAATTGTGCAATCGAATGGGTGATGAATGGATAAATGAGGGATATTTTCGAAAATTGATAACGAAGTCGTTGTAAAACGATTTTAGAATATGAAAATTCGTAAAGAATGATTTGTATTTATTTTTATTATTAAAATATATTTAATTTTCTGTTGCTGAGAATTTGTAACCGCACTGATTCGGAATCCTAGTTATGCCACTATATAATATTATTTCAGAGTCTACGAGGGCCCTTTTTTAAACCTCACCTCAGTCCCCGTAAACTACAGAACCGGCACTGAATTAGACAGGGGCTATTATTGAGTTGTTATTCTTCTGTGAATCTTTTTGAAGGAAAGATGAAGAAAGGAATCCACCCTCAGATGCAATGGATATCCTATGTGACCCAGAGCGGACGATTGATCCCCGTAATGATGACCAAAATACACCAAGTTGGTAAAGTCTATCACTTCAGGGCAAAGCGGCAGATGGCTCAAAGCATTGGGCAAATTGCCAAGTTTAAACGCCGATATGGACAACAGCAGGAGGAAGGGGAAACTCAGGAGAAATAAATTCTTGCAAATTTCATGGTAAACTAATATATTAGGACCTGACTAGAAAGTTAAACAATGGTGTTTCTTTCAATTTCAATTAAGGGAGCTGTTTGTTAAGTTAAGTTGGATGCTGGTTGAATCATGAATCGATTTACATGATAAGCACTATTTCAATAAGTATCTTGAATGTTGCTTGCTAATATTTATTCTCAGTGGAAAAATTTTTGTGTCATCTTTGGACCCATAATGGTTATCTGAAATCTTGTGTTTTAGGATTTGCCCACAAAGTTAAATAAATGATGGTGCTTTTCTTGTTAATGGTAATACGGTTTCTGAGTTTCCCTTCGAAATACATTTTCTTCCCATTCTATTCCTCATTATCATCCAAGTTAACTTTAGTTTGATTTAATCTTAGAGGGTAATATGCTGGTATATATTCGTTGTTAAGTTGGACTTTGGCGTAGTTGGATTCCCATGGCTCCCCATTCATTCAGCATTATAAGTTCCTAAGTTAGATATAGAGGTAGATGATGGATCATAGAATCGAAAATGTTGAAGTGAAGTTTGAGAAGTTAGATATCGAGGTAGATGATGGATCATAGAATCGAAAATGTTGAAGTGAAGTTGGAGAAGTAGAAATTTGATTTTTTTGGACCTCATTTTGTTGGGAAAATGGTTGAATGTTGGGGTTTCTTGGTTGATCCTTCTTTTATGTGATTTCTTTAAATGGAACTCCATGTTTTGACTGAGAGATCACCTTTGGGTCTCAAAATCGACCTCCATTGATGCATATTTTGTTACATTTCCCTTCTTGCTTCTTATGACCGAGCTTTCATGAATATGATAGGCTTCTTTATATTACTCATCTCTTCGCGTTCTTCAGCTGTCACATTTTGGCTGTGGATAGCTATTATATAATCTGTTTTTCTTTAAATTTATTGCCAGTAGCATATTTAATGTAACTAAAACTGCTCTAGCCTAATTTAGTCATTTTACATGCGTTACAAGTTTAGTCATTGTATACACATTGCAAGTTCGTGAAGTCTGATGAACAGATGCAGTGATGTATCAAACATTACAAGCGATTAAAGAAAAAAATATAGAAAGCAATGGATATACAATTATTATGTTCTACTTCTATATATCAAAATTGTGCCAAAAAAAAAAAACAATTATTATGAATATATAAAAATAAAAATTGTAGAGATTAAATTAAACTGAAAAAAGAAAAGAAATACAAACTTATCGTATTGTAATAATTAATCATAAACTAAATGCCTGTTTGATAAAGATTTTTCAGATAAACAAAATGTTTCTTTGTGAAAAGATGTATATTTAAGGGGGAAAAATGAAATTTATAGATACACGTAAAAAATGCTCCTATATGTTTAATGGCGGTTATGTTCTGGTACCCATTGTGGGTACGTTATAGTACCTACGGTCGGGGGAAAAAAATTCGTAGGGATCGGGTGAGGCCCTCACCATCAGGGAGCAATTATGTGTTATTCATCTAACTTAACGTCAGTGTTCTAAAAAGCGCAAAGCGTGGAAAAGCGTTGAGCTCAAGCTTCGAGTCTAAGCGCGCTTAAGCGTGATGATGCGTGGTAAAAGCGTGGTCAATGCGCGATAAAGCGCAGCGTGATGAGCGTGGGCGCCAGCGCCGAACTGCGTCTGCTTGAGCAATAGCGAGCTTTTTAGAACAGAGCTTAACGTAGATAACAAAAAAAAAAAAAATCTGGTGCCGGCCCCCCCATGACGTGAGTTTGGTATCCACGTGGTACCAAGTCAAACACGTGTTTAATGGTTGTTGAGTGTAAAAATAACAATTTTCAAAATGAAATTGATCAAACAGGCACAAATTTGTGTTTGATAATTTTGTACCAAACTTTCAATCTGAATAGGAATTCACAATTCTATGGAAGAGTCTGTTTGAAAAAAAAAATTATTTTTATTTTTTTCCCTAAAGAAAAGTAATATTTTTCCTTGAAAAATGAAAAAAAAAAAAAAAAAGAAATAAAGAAAAGTAGTAGGACTAATAAAGCCAGTGCAAGCATAGAAGACTGCACCTACGAGACAACCCTCTCAACCCTGCCTAAATTTGGCGAGCAAAGGAGAATCTTCCGTCGAATCAAGCTCAGTTCACACATACATTACATCAACTACAATTGGGTATATAAATGAATCTCTGTCTGTATGTATATACATATCATTCACACAATCGAATATATGCGTGTGTATGTACTTATGTATTCATTTTTACTTTTATTTTTTCCCGGTAACCTGTTTGATAAAAGTCCTGAAAGAATTTTGTCATGAATTATGCTGAATCAACCTAATTACAGTAACTTCAAATATCATACTTGACTGCTATGAAATCTCCTTATTGGATCATACTGCTGCTCTTAGCCGCCACTAGGAAGATTTGTTTCCAAGCTCCATTTGCCACTTGGTTTTTTGATAGAAACTGAAAGAAAATGCAATGAAAAGGAAATCATTTCATGTTCTCTTTGCAGGGTTTTACTCAGTTAAAGAATTAGGGTTGATGTTGAGTTTTTCATTATTGAATTTTCAGGGAAGGGTGAAGAAAGTTACTTATTTTTTCCTTTTTCTCTGAACATGATTTCTTTCTTCCATCAGGCTGTTCGATTTGATTCAATGGCTTCGTCATCAACATTTTCTTCATGGACCTTTAATGGGAGCACCCTTCTTCCCAAGACAACAAAACACTATAGCAAGTTTATTTCCAATTATACCAGCCATTGCTTTAAAGAAATTGGCAGTTTATCTTTGTTCTCATCTCCTGGCACGATGGCATTTAACAAGAAAGGAGGCCAATGTAGAGCACTGGATGTTGACATTAAATCTTCATATCCAGTGGGGAACAAGTTTCAACTAGAAGATGTTATTGAAGCACAACAATTTGACAGAGATACTCTCAGTGCTATATTTGAAGTGGCACGTGAGATGGAGAAGATTGAGAAAAACTCGATCGGGAGCCAAATGCTGAAGGGGTATCTAATGTCAACACTCTTTTATGAGCCATCGACTAGAACTAGGCTTTCGTTTGAGTCTGCCATGAAGCGTTTAGGTGGGGAAGTTTTGACCACAGAAAATGCTCGTGAGTTTTCGTCCGCAGCAAAAGGAGAGACACTTGAAGGTAGCCATTCATTTTGATGAGTTACTTTAATTTGTGTGTATATATATAGTGTGATGATTTTTAATTTTGGATTGATTATCAGATACTATAAGAACAGTAGAAGGGTATTCTGATATAATTGTGATCAGACATTTTGAAAGTGGTGCTGCTAGAAGAGCTGCCGCAACAGCCAGCATTCCAATTATCAATGCCGGAGATGGCCCTGGACAGCATCCAACTCAGGTCTAAATATGTTTTTGATAATTATTATGATTGACGGTTCTCGAGTCATTCAAATTAATTTAATATCTCCTTTATATATATATATATATATATATATATATATATATATATATATATATATGCATGTGACCTTCTCTATAAGCTAAAATTGGGCTGTAGATGGAAAGCAAAGGGTATTCTCTTTGTTAATTTCAGTTTTCAGTTTTTCAAAATACTGAAAACTCGTTTAGTTTTATATTTTCAAAACCAGAACTTTTAAAGAAAACTCAAAATTTGAGTGTTTCGAGTGAAAATATGACAGAATGTTGAAAACAAGGAAAATGCATCCTTGTTTCCTCTCTCCACTGCGAAAACAGGAACTGAAAATGAAATGAAAACTCAAAATTGAAATACAAATTGAATTCTCTCTAAATTTGTAAAAGATTCCTCCATACAACCTTCTTAACCTTAAAAACTTGACACTAAGTTGTCTTACAATGTTCTTCAATTTATTCAGGATATATTTTGATGCCCATTGTATGCTTTGGTGGCTGGTGAACTAGTTTTGTTCTATTTCATTTTTCACCTTCATTTGTACATTGTAATCAGGCTCTATTGGATGTGTACACCATTGAAAGAGAGATAGGAAAACTTGATGGCATTAAAGTTGGGCTTGTCGGAGATCTTGCTTATGGAAGAACAGTTCGCTCACTTGCCTATCTGCTATCGAAGTACAACGATGTTAAAATCTACTTTGTCTCTCCTGATGTCGTAAAAATGAAGGTACGCAGGATACTGAAGTTACAGATGAAAAAAACTCGCCTTATTTAGTGTACGTGAGATGATGGGATAAACTTTAGGCATGTGAGAAGAGGGAAAATTTCTAGTACTTTGGGTGTATTGAATGCTCGGTCCTCCTGGCGACCTACACATAGGGGTCCAAAATTCACCAAATAATGTAGCCCCCATGTGTAGGTGGCAATTGCTGATTGGTGTGGAGTACCGACTATAATAGATCAGAGAGTTCTAGAAATTTTAAAGTGAAAGAGGATGGTGTTTGCTTATTTTTCGGCTCTTAAAACTCAGGATGACATAAAAGATTATCTGACATCTAAGGGGGTTGAATGGAAAGAAAGTGGTGATCTAAAGGAAGTGGCTTCTAAATGCGATGTGGTCTATCAAACCCGTATACAGCGAGAACGTTTTGGAGAGAGAATCGATCTTTATGAAGAAGCACGAGGCAAGTACATTGTGGATCATGATGTGTTAAGCGTAATGCAGAAACATGCTGTTGTGATGCATCCTCTGCCAAGGCTCGATGAGGTTAGCTCGTGATTGTGATTACGCTTGGCATTTGGTTTTGCATTCTCTTCTTCTTGATGTGATTGTAATGGGTTTTGGTGCGTGTTCAGATTACTGTTGATGTGGACGAGGATCCAAGGGCCGCCTATTTTAGGCAAGCAAAAAATGGTCTCTACATTCGAATGGCTATTTTAAAGCTTTTACTTCTAGGATGGTGAGAGATGTTTTTTGTTGGTCGAAATTGGCTATGCTTGGGAGCTGTTTCCTCCAAAAGGAGGCGAGCTGTGGATATTCCAATTAACTTATTGCTCAAGGCCTCTTTTTTTTTTTTTTGTTGGTGGGGTGGGTTCATGGAGACTTGGACCAATACTTTCAACATCTTCTATTTTTCTCGTGTTGACGACGTTAGTGTCACCTTGGTTGTCTAGTGGAAAAGTTGTTTTATCGTTAATTTTGTTAGCCATAACCACTTGTGATAATTGATAAATAATCGTGAAAAGTATTATTATTCGTTTATTTTATTTTATAGGTTGCAAGAAGCATGCGAAATTCGTAGGAGCCCAATTCTTGAATCTCAACATTGTTTATACTACGACATGCATTGCATGCGATTGAGTCCACCCCTAAATTATTGCAAAGTAGTTCTTTTTTTTTTTTTTTTTTTTTTGGGTCCCTCATATGTGATTGTTTCAACTTTCTTTTTTGCTAAAGATTTCTTCACATTTAATATGTAGTCGAAGTTAAAATTTAATTCCACAGTAAATTCAAAATTTTTACTCATTATCTACACATTTTGTACTTCGCTAATTGCTATTCAAACTGGAGGGTGAAATTTTAATGTAATCCAAATGCAATTATGCCTCCAAGTGGATACAAACTTATAAACTCCAATCGGATATTAATTTTACATATTTATAATTATTAAATAAATATATATTATGTATGCAATTACAGATTGTTTTGAGAACTTATTAAATTGCGTGGTAGTAAATGAATATAAATAATACAAAATTGCTACTATGGTAAATTTTCGTACATTTTCTTGGAAAAATATTAAGGAAGAACGAGGATGGGAATAATTGGGCTCTAAGGAAGCCCGTTTGGAAAATATTGGGCCAGTGTTTGACAGCCTTAAGCTGCTCAGCCCACATAACAGGAAGAAGTTACGACGTCGTGCGAGGCGCAAAACCCTTTTTACTGTATTCATCTCCTTCGCCTGCCCCTTTTAGCTTCTTCTCTCCGGTGACTCCAGCAGCAACAGGTCCATATGCCATTTTCATGAGCCAATTTACCATAGAATATTATATTCTTAGTGACAACTTACTGATGAATTGTGCTACAGGTGGGAAGTTGAAGAAAACGAAGAAGTAAATGAGTGCTTTCAACGCTTTTAAAGCCAATGTTCCTGTGGCGTGGAGCCCTAATCTATACATAACCCTAGTCAGGGGTATCCCGGGAACCAGGAGGCTCCATCGGCGCACGTTAGAGGCTCTACGCCTCACGAAATGCAACCGGACTGTCATGAGGTGGAATACGCCTACTGTTAGGGGAATGATCCAACAGGTGCCCGAATTACATTGTTTGTAATGCAGATTAGCTTAATTTGTTATGACTGGTGAAAGTAGTTAATCTTCATTGATTTGTGCATTTTAGACTGATTTTCTTTTCTTTTCTTTTGTTTAATGTTTGATTTTAGGTGAAAAGATTAGTGGTTGTTGAGACGGAGGAGATGTACAAGGCAAGGAGACAGAAAGAAGCAAGCCATCGAGCTCTGCGCCCGCCCTTGGTTGTAAATCATCAACAGAATCCTGCTCTCGATTCTTCTGCATAACTGATAATCCCGGAATTGTGAGCATCTTTTTTTGTTTTCTTTAAGTCAATGTCCTTTTGTTTGAGAATTGGGATAAGCTTCATAAAGACTTGTGTAATTCTGAATCATGGTGATCTTAAACTTCGGCCAAAGCAGGTCAATTTTCTCAGGCATGAGTGTTTCATGTATTCAGTGTCTTATTTGACATTTTTTAAGTAATTTTCAGAATTTTGGTGTTGGACTTGAATGACTTGGTACAATGTGTATCCAACACTGAAATCTTCCTTGTGTATTATATTATTAAAAAAGAAATAAGGAGGAAGATATATTGCTAGATATTGGAAGTGGACTTTATCTGAGATACTTCAATTAGTGAAACCAATTTTTTACTGCTAGCAATGGTTCTTTGTTTTTCTTGAAGATTTTAACTATAGAAACAAGTGGTGATGATGAAGCCTTACAAGCACTGCACATAAATTTCATCCCAAGCATTTCTCGTAATGGAGAAATGTTAGTACTGCTGTCTTCGGTATTGGGATACTTCACTCTGTCAATGGTATTTCCATTACAGATTAGGAATGGGTTAACATTGCTTTGCCATATCGAAAATGTCATCTACATGAATTATTTTCGTAAAGGTTCTCTCAAGAGTTATTTAATAGAGAAATGGCGAGTAGGTCTATCAAGTTCTACATAACTTGAATTGTATGAGAGTCAGGGCTGGAGCTCTTTGCTTTTAATTTGGATCCCGTCTGTTTTCCACACTGCCAAGTTTTAAGAGCTCTCTTCTGCCTCCAGCTTAAGAAGTGATGATCATAACTCCTAAACCTATCTCATTCATCGTTAATCTGATTTTGAAGTTCTGGAGCCAGAAATATGCTAAAATGGTTAACATTGCTACTGCGAGAAGGTGATCTTAAGTTATGATGGCCTTCAGATTCTGGTAGCTGAAAGTCATCTCAGCTATTTGACCGAAGGTTTGTGTGATTGTGTCATGTATTACAGAAGAAGTTTCTCTTCTGAAACATTGAACGTCAGGTTGAGTTCAATACGCAGGATCTTGAGATGTAGGTTTTATCAACGTTCATTGTCCTTGACATATATTCTCCCTCTGATGATAATATAAGGGATACGATTGTTATGCTTTTCTGTTGCTGTTCTACACACATTTTTTGTTTATCTGTAGTAATGTTCTGTAACATCTCATAAGCAAAATTTCCTTGATAGTCAAACATGCCTCTGTTTGGTTAACTTATAATCATTTAACAGAATCAATATACAACACCAGGGTAAGTAACTTTTTCTTTGTCCCAACCCAAAAATGGAAAATTTCCCTACATTCAAATGTAAGAAACCAGAGGTAAACTATTAGCAGTATCCTGTTCTAATGCATGAAGTTTGGCAAAAACCCCTACTAGAGGGGCGGTATTGTATGTACAGGGCTCTGTTTGCATGAAATTTCCCCTTCTATCCGCAAACTCATCCTCATCATCTGGTCCCCCAACAAGTGCTCCAACAAGCACATTCGGGTTCGGATCTTGCCGACCATACCAGTTGTCGTATCCTTGTATGCACCCCACAAATCCCGTGCTATCTCTGAATGATACAACGGATGCACCTCTATGGTGCACTCTCTTGGGGTAGTTAGGTCCATAGCCCACCAAGTAACTCATTCCCATAGGATTAGACCCCAAAATGTAGGCAATTTGTGACTCTACAAAGGACAGGATCTCATTGGAACCCACTAAATCTGCTCCACAGTTGAGCGTCTGATTGGTGGTTTGGAGATGATCAGAGTAGGCTGTGAGTAAAAATGCTGCAGTTGATACATACTGCATGTTGTTCCATTTGCGGGTGTACAATAGTCCGCCTGGGGTGCGGCGCACATGAGTCGAATTGTTTCCGTTCAGGCAAGCACAGACGTAATACTCTGCTTTTGATCGATATTGCTGGAGAATTTGGTTTTGTTCTTCGTCCCCACCATTCACTTCATTTGTTAGCTGTATTATGTATGACAATAAATTCTTGTTTGCATTGGATTCTATTTGGTAATCACAATCCATTAACTAAAGGTATAATCATTTTGTCTAGTTACTCTTTCCACTAATTATACTCCCATGATGGGGCAAATACTTTGATTAGCTATTTATGACTTGTTAAAGGTTGAAAATTTACCATTGCAGCAATAATTTGAACACCAGCATATTTAACATCCCAGCTGAACTCGTCCATGGCCCAAGTGACCCCACCAAAAGAGTAAGCTTTCTCGATTGCATAATTCAAATAAAAAACCCTGTCGGTGGCTTTGTATAGCCACAAAGCTGCCCATAATAATTCATCCATGTAACCACTCACCGACGGATAATAAGCCTTTGCTACTCCAATACCCTCATCATATTTCCCTCTAAACTTGTCACCAAACTCAAACAACTGCACAATCAAAAGGTACATTACAATCTAAACCAATTAGTTTATTTTATCATTTTATTGTTTAACTAGCCTGATTAGATTAATGCTTATTAAAAATAGGAATGACCTACCTTGTCTATCCCTCTAACAACCTCATTAACTAACTTACCTGTTGTGCGTGGTCCAAGAGAAGGTGGGAGTAATGTGGGTTTGCCCTCCTAAACACAATTGAAGCTGCTGCCATGGCTGCAGCCGTCTCTCCGGCGACATCTGACCCCGGATGATCCTCGTCTATCTTATAGGCACGTCTGGATGTCGTCATGTCCTCCGGTCTTTGCCAACAGTAGTGATCAGTGTCCCCATTGCCCACCTGCACAAAATATCAGGTTGGATCGAGTGAAGGTGGGATTGGGGGGAGGGATAAGTAAATGAATACCTGAACCCAGAGGACATGAGGATGAGTGTGTGCTTTGATGAAATAATCAGTTCCCCACTTGATAGCTTCAAGAGCATGATGATATTCTCCGGCCGAAGCCATTTGATCTGGGTATTCAATAACACCCCATGAAAGCATTGTAATGGTAAATGCCATTGGAAGACCAAACTTCACATTGTCACCAGCATCGTAGTAACCTCCTACTAAGTCCACCTATAAGGGAAACACACAAGAATCTTAATCAGTTATGGGTATTTTACAGTGCAACTTAAAGAATCTCGAAAAAAGGGGTGAGATTTGGTGAAGAAATAGACCCCTTCTTGTAGGCCATCGATGAGGGCGGAATGATGGCGCCAAGTGACTCTCTGGTTGTAGGGTAGGCGGCCGGAGCGCTGAGCTTCAAAGTAGAGGAGAGTCTTGGAAAGAGCTTCTCCATAGTTGAAAGGTTGAGATAGAGCAAGGCAAGTGAAGAGGGAAAGTAGAGTTACCAAATGTGGAAGAGATCTCATTGCTGTGGTGCTATTGCTTTTTTCTCTCTTATGTCAGTATGTGTGTGTCTTCCTTTTATATACACGCAAAGCATGTGAGCTTGAGTACTTTACCATGAATCGAGATGCATGAGATGATAAATGGGTAATTTTGTTTGGGAAATCTTCATTTGTTTACGGATGTGTTGGAGGTCCACCCAAGTTATGGCATACTCCCTCCGTCCCACAAAGATAGACACCCACCATTTTTCACACATATTAAGAAAACATCTTAAATATTCTTGAAATTATAAGATATTCATTCTTCCAATTTCACCCATATATTGAATTGTTAAAAAATAGTGTGAACATGTTTAAATATCTTGGGAGATGAAATATCTATCTTGATGTTTAGTATTCCAATTATCTTAAATAGGGGTATTTTAGTACATGAAAAATAAATTATACATTCAATAAGGAAATTGGATTATAATTTGGGACGGACAAAATAGGAATGCTTGCCTATCTTAGTAGAACGAAGGGAGTATAAAATTAGAAAAAAATGCTATCATAATACATGATACAAATATAGATACAATGGCAAGTCGTTTATGTGATGACCATTTATTTAAAAGCAAAATAGTAAGTTGAAATGAATGGAAAATATGGGAAATGGTACGGCTAAATACATCCCCCTCATTTCCTAAGCACACTCCCTTTTTCATAATTTTCTCATTCTACCCTCGCACCCCCTTTCTTTCCTTTCATTTTTTTTTTTTTTGTATAAAACGTTCGGCTTCTTCAGGCTGAACATGCCCTACCTTTTTCGGTCTACAGAGAGAGAGAGAGAGTCTTACCGTGCACACACCATTATAAATGAATGAAATGTAATTTTTGGTATTCAATTATTTTGAATTTTATTTGTGATTATAATTTTTTTTTTTTGTGGTGCTATTGATATAAAGTATTATAATGACAGACAAAATTCAAAATAATTGACTACCAAAAGATTATGTTTCATTCATTCAGGAGTTTGTTTGCCGAACACAACAAAAAATATATATACATTATGGTATTTGATCGGTGAGATTTTTTCTCTTTTCTTTTTATTTTTATTTTTTTTTTTTTTTTGGGCCTCTTCAGGTCGAACAGCCACAAGGCTGTTTATGGTTGTTCGGCCTTAAACGGCCTTATGGCTATTCGGCTTGAAGAGGCCGAATATTCTAAAGAAAAAAAAGGGGAAAGAAAAGAAAGGGGGTGTAAAGGTAGAGCCAATGATCCCCTATCAACAAGTTGGTACTTTACGGTGCCAATTTTTTCACGTGTCGCCCTCCCCTTGAATAGAGGGGGTCCGTATCCATGTTCGACCAATACCCAAACTCCATATGAGAAGTTGGCACCTTACGGTGCCAACTTATTGGTATTGAAATATGAACGGTAAAGATAAAATGGGAAAATAATGAAAAATGGGAAAGGTGCATTTAGCCGTGCCCTATAAGGAAAAAGTACACTAAGGAGTTAACTTTGAATTAGAGATGGACAATGTCTGATTCTGGGCTCCAGGGGATTATATATTTTTAAAGGTCACAGTTGTCACACGTCTTCAAAATTCTTGTGGGTTATTTAAAATTAGTGGCGAACACGCATTGCATCTCCTCCAAAATTCTTGCGGTTTATTTAGGGCTTGTTTGATTCACATTCAAATTTTAATTCTTGTAGGTTGTATGATTAAAAATAAGAGATGGTGTACTAAAAATTATTAAATTAATTCGTGTGCAGTTGCAACGAATAAAAGATAAAAATTTGGTAAAATTTAATATGAATCAAACATGGCTTTAATGGCCAATGTGCATTCCATTTCCACTAGTTCGATTAGTGGTGGGCACCGAAACCGAGAAACTGACTAGCCAACCCAACATGGAAAATATATAAAAATAAATAAATAAAAAAATAAAAACGTGTGTGGAAATCCGAAAAATGGTTTGGTTTCATATTTGTGAAACCAAAAATTTTCGGTTTGGGTTTAGGTTAGGTCGCAACGCCGATCCAAGCCGACCACACTCACCCCCAAGTTTAGTGAAATGAATTGTGAGCATGTAGTGTATATAGCATTGAAATTTCTACTAGATGCTTAAAATCAAGAAATAAATAATGTTGAATGTTTGACATGCCATTAGAAGTAGAATGTATTTCATACATAATTTATTTAACTTTAACAATTTTTTCCTCCATCATCCGTCTTTTTGAGCCTATTTGCTCTCCACATTGATCGTGATTGCATGATTGCATAAGCCAACATTGAACTCTGCACCTTCGACTCAATTGGTTGCTAAGAGATGAGATCCCTTCATTACAATAAACTATATCAACGTACGAGTCAAATCACCTTGATTAAAATTGCTCGTTTGTATAGAAAGATTGATAGAAGTACACGATTTAATCATCTAAGCCATGCCCAGACAGGAAAAGGCAGTGGATCACCTATTATTTTCTAGATTGGACCAAAAAATTTTAATTTTTTTTTTATGAAAGTTCATATTCTAATAATAAACTTCTTGCGTCTGGCACTTAAATTAATTATGTCCTATAAATTTACAACAGTTTTGGAATTAAAAATTATACTGAGATGACAAATTTTCACCTTTACCATATCGTAAGCCATGTAATTGCTTTTGTAAGACTCCAACTGAGTAATTTATGTCTGGAGTGGGGTTTTACCCGATCACAAACATTGAATTGTGATGAATTGTAATCCAACGGTAGGAATTGAATAGCAGTTTGCTAAGTAATTCTTGTTTTTCATACTTTAAACTATATTTTTGTAAGAAGACGGATTTTACAGTACTGGCGTGGATATGCTCCCGGGCTTGAGACTTGGTCTCACCGCCATGTGCTTTTTGGAGCTTACCTACAAGGGCACAAGGCATTCATAGCAACTTGGCAAGTTTTGTCGAAGACAACTCAGCATAGAAACCAGTAGATAGACAATTCAAATTAAACTAATTCGCACTTACTAAATTAACTGAGGACATTTAGGACTTCACAGTAGGATTCTCAACACCAGCGGACTAAATAACACATGAAACCTTAGTTGTAACACCACCAGCATAATAAGTTTAGCTAAAAGTTTAAGCATAACGATAAAACATGACTGAACATTCATCAGTAACTCATTACGCAGCAAAGCCCCCAGTCTGGTGCAGCATCGCATCAATCTCATCACCGTCCTCCATTTCAAGCTGTAAAGAATAAATGAACATTGGGTTACTCTTTTTTTTTTTTTTTGCTAAAAACCAATTTTTTAGGTTTAATATTTAAGGAGCCCCTTTTCTTAGATTGTAATAAGTGCTGATCCGAGACCATGGTGAATATTAAATTTTGGTTTTTCGAGTTGCAAAAGTTAATTTTCCTGGCAGACAATGTTAAAAGAATACAAGCCAAAAACTTTGGCTTTGGATTATAGAGCTAGCAAGAAACATGAAGAGGAGAAAGAGAAACTACCTCATCGGGAGTCTGCTCTGCCCGGAGACGGCGACCATCAAACAGAAATGCTATGGCATTCAAATCCACCGACTGTCGATCACAGTAAGTAGTCATGAGCTTCTTCAGTTGGGAGCTTTTCTTGATCCTAAAAAAGACTTCATTGCCATCCTATATAAAGTAAACTTGTTAAGCACTTGAACAAGGTAATATTAACAGACATATAACTACAAATACAGATGTTAATTAGCAAAATTCAGAGTTACAGTCTGTTTGGCATGGCTGGCAGCTTATGGGAGTAAGAAACTATTCGGCTTGATTGCCTAATCCAGGTTGCTTTCTCATGAAGCACTTCTGACAGAAGCATCAGCAAAAGCTTAAGCCAAAACTATATCAATCAAGGCCTAGATGTCTTTATACTACTTGACATAGATATTCACAATGAGATAAACGACTTATTACATAGGAAAAATTTGAGAGAATCTCTTATAGTTACAAGATCATCACTAGAATGCAAGAATTTTCAAGCAACAGAAAAGGAATTCAAACAGTTTGAGTAATAATTACCAAGCACAGAACTATTCAAGTAAAATTTGTAAGGAAAAATAGTAACTCAACATCGAAACCTCGAAGGGTGGAGCATATAGCCGATTGGCATTGGTTAACATATTTCAAATTAGTGTTGCTGTAAGTCAAGATATCTTCCATGTGACCTAAAAAGATACAAAGTGAACTCTAACTTAACCCGGACAAGTTCATGGGCTATCCTCATTGCTCCTAAGCAACCAAATCAATTTACAATTCAATAGCCAATAACAAGATTGTCTAATGCCAACGAGAGTTCAGGTATGGCTCAATTATCTCCTTTCACTATTGTTTCAAATGCTCTCTAGCCTTCTTCCCGACATAAATAGAAAAGGTCAATCTTTACAACCTCCAATTCCGTCTAAGACGTACAAGCATGGACAGTCACCAACATATGATTTCTAACAAGAAGTAGGATATGCACACATTGACTACGACTCTTCATAGCCATAAATTTATATTTTCAATCAAATAAATTCTTCTTTTAGTGTGTTTCATTGCAAAAGTTCAAAAGATATTGAATTTGATGTAATGCCCTTAATGAATTCATTTTCCATAGAATTGACTGAAAACAAGTTTAAAGTGATTGTAATGTAGAATTTGGATTCCATTAGTATCAAACACAAACTAGGACACTTCTCCTTTTCCACCAAATTCCACTGAATCAACCGCACCCTTAAGTGAAATGTATACTCCATATGAGTATCTATATTTAGAGAACTACAACACACCTGGTTATGTATCAGAAATATCTCAGTTTTGAGATATTTCAGTGACATCACAACGCTTACACGTCCCCTTAGTTGAGTGTGTGCTTCATAGAATTCCACAAGTTTAAGCAGACAAATTTCTTTATTGTTGCCGAATAAATCAAAGCTATGGAATAAATATAAACAAATCCCCACCACAAAAAAAATTAAATAAAAATCATGACAAAGAAGAAAGCAACGGCGGCAGAACCCTAGAAATTGATGAATACCCAATAATTGAATCAAAACCCTAAACCACTACAAACATAATAAAAAACCATCAGAAATAAGAAAGACATTTAGAAACATAATTAAAATGATCAGAAAAGCGTAAAATTCAGTAAATTATAAACCCTGAGATGGAAAAAAAATTTAGAACGAACCTGTCCCTTCACTTTAACATTGATGTGCGACGACGAATCGCCTGGCTTCTTGTCTTCCTCCTGACCGGCGCTAGACATTCTCCGATCTGACTTCGCGTTGCTTTTCGTTCGGATGTGTACGCCCTCCCACGCTGCTGTTTAGCCTTCCAATACCACACAGGGACGAGAATTCTTCAGAATAAATGCCTCTTTAATTCATTTAAAGTGAGAAAAGAAAAGCACAGTTATTCAAAAGAATAAGAATAAAGATATTTTTTTATTTCAAAAAAAAAAGAATAAAGAAATTTTTTCCGGAAAAAGGAAAAAAAAGGAATAAAGATATTCACTAGGGACCAAAAAGAAAATACATAATTGAGAAAAATAACTCACAAATGATAATGAAAGTGAAAATGAAAATGTCATTTTTACAAATAGAATTGATCCATATTCAAATGTAAAAAAAATATGATTTAATTGAATTTCTTTTTGTAAAGAAGGGATGTTAATTTGAAAATGCAAAGATTTTAGGAACTAAATTGATAAATTATAAGTATAATTTGGATTTAATTTAATGAAGTAAGTTAAATTAAGTTTTTGATGGATATTTTATTAAACTTCAAATCGAGATATTTTATTTAATATTCATATTGTATATTTTTCTACTTAACTATGATGTCAATTTTCCTAAAAGAAAAATGTGAGAGCAAGAGTTAAAAAGAAAAGGAAAAAAAAGAAAATGAATAGTTTTTCTTTCAATTCATGAATTAAGGACAGTTTAGAGATTAAAAAAAAACATATATAAGGGCAAAATAGATAAATCAAAAGTTGTTAATGGATCAACCATTTTTATATATTGTGGATTAGTATACAGCTCCTATGACTGTGGTTTTGACCATGGAGTTGATACAAATTTTGAAGAGCAGAAAAAAGAAATTGGAGAGAAAGAGGAAATAAAAGAGAATATAGAATAATGGTCGGAAAAATAGACATATATATATATATTATCATTATAAAAGATAAAATATCCCTACAATCGGTGATTATAATACTATTATTAATTATTATTATTACTATTATTATTTCAATATTAAAAGTGTAAATAAATTACATAAAAATTGCTAAATGCAGGGAGACATGCAAAATTCACTTGTTAATTTGTTTCATATTTCAATAAATGTATATAAACTAGTATACTGTTGCTTCTCACGGTGGTGTCCGAACGGAATCTGGCGGAGGAGGTGACAGTGGAAGAGGTTGAAGAAGGAGAGGAAGTGGTTGGATTTGCAGAGAAAGAAGTGGAAGAAGGAAGAAGAGATCGGGTGAAGGTAAAGACGGAAGGATAAATGAAGACGGAACACGGACAAGTGCTTGTTTTGGTCCTTAAGTAGTGGAGAAAACCTCACTCCGATCGGTGATTATACAAAAACTAAAACTTAAAATAAAAAAATATTATATATTAGTTTATTAAGGTAAAAAACTCATAAAAACTTTGTTGTTTGATAGACTATTGATAAATAAATAAGGACTATTGAAAAAATAATTTTTAGGGATGTGATAACAAAAAAGAAAAAAAAAAGACGAATTTGTTAGGAAACATTAATAATACGATATTCACATGTGAACATCTTAAGGTGCTCATATGTGGATCGATAATTGACACATATCCATCGCCTATCCTAATGGTGGGAGCGAGAGACACGTGTCTATCATCGATCTACATATGAACACGTTAAGGTGCACACTTATCGGTATTGGATCATTATTATGTTAGGAGATTCCCTTCCACCGATTGCTACTTAAGTCGATGAAGCTCATTTCCTATTGTATTCAAACATTTTTGTGAATTGAAGACGTGTTTGATGATGGATTTATGACTTATATATTGATATCGTATATTTCAACTTCAGCAAATTTAATCAAACAAAATTAAGCTATATTCTTGATGATTACTCATTTGTGATAAAAAAATTAAAAAAAAAAAACCCCATCATTTCCCAAAGTAAAAGATTATCCGATAGAAAATTCACAAGTACCATACTCAAAGCCTGTTCATCGGCATCTCATGATCGGATTACTCACTCTCTGTACAACTTCATTATCAAATATGAGTAACTCAATTAAAAATAATACTAAGAATGATAACCTTTCACGTTTTTCCATTTCTTCAAAGACCGAAGAAGAACAAAGTCCTTGTCTACAGCTGGTGATCTCCTTCCAACAGTATGCCAACATGGTGACGTTGTGCCCCCACAGGACACCACGTCATCTCCATCCTTTAATTTTTATTTTTAATTTTTATTTTTAATATCTACGTTAAATAAAATAAATAATCCGTAAATGTTCCCTAATTGTGGAAAGCCTTAAGTGGGCCCCACAATTTTTTTCCCCAAATTTTGGGGGTGTTGGCACCTTCTCCTAGTATTGGCAGGAGATCTTTTCTGCCATATCTATAGATAATATAGTTTCCAATACCAAGAGCAAATGTAGTTTATCGAGACTAGAAAACACTTCCCATGTTAAGATAGAGTACACGCATAAGATACATCATAACATCAACTAGGCACCAACTTGAATCCTTCCATCAACTTAAATCTAGCAAAAAGTAAAAACGTAGATTGTCCTCTACATTCAACATCACAGTTCAAATAGCTTAATGTTAGTAACACAATAAAACGATGTCTCATATTGCGTTCATCATAAGCTCGTCAAATTTAACGTAGCAATTCTAATAGCTTAATATTAGTAATAATACAATAACACGAAGTCTCATATTACATTCGTAATAAACTAGTCGCAAATTAAACATCTGAATCAGTTCAGATAGCTCTGATATTAGTAATACCACCCTAAATTGAAGTCCCGTATTCCAGTCATAATAAATTAGTCAAATTCGAAGTGACTGCATTGCATCGTAGATTGAGGGCTGCTGTAGCATAGCTTCAATCTCATCAAGATCCTCCATACCTAGCTTTATAAAGTGGTCAAGATAAACTTATTCTAAGATCTCGGAGAAGACAAGGAGATGAGAGGAGAAAAGACCTGATAAGGAGCCAGATGTGGTTGGAGGACGACACCATCATAAAGGAAAGATACAGAGTTTATGTCTATATATTTTCGTTCACAATAACATCTCATAAGCTTCCCCAGAGAAGTAGTTTTCTTCATTTTGAAAAAAACTTGGTCACCCTACGTAAAGAATTAAAGTTAAGCACTTCTTAATTTCAACATAGACAATAGTAATAATCTAAAACACTAAAACTAGAAAAACCCCACCAACATAGATATATATACACATTTCAATATTATTGAGTTCTAATGCCCGCCAGTATCAAATTGTTGGCTGTGTGGGCTCATCAAATGATCTTATGGTTTGTTTGGTACAACTTTAAACAAAAAAATCATTTTTTTTTCTCTATAGTATTTTCAACCATTTATAAAATTGACTAGATAATTTTAAATCTTTTCAAATTCACATTCTTCACTAGCATACCATACGTCTAAAAATCATTTTTCCAATAATTCTATCAAATAAACCCGGTAATGATCTCCTCCCCACAATGGGGAGAATATCACTTGCCCTTAATCTGCCCCCATGATTGGTGGGGGGCCGATGGTGGGGCCTACACACACGCTCCCACCAATCGCACATATTTTATGGCGTGATATCCTCCCCCACTGTGGGGAGGAGATCTTTTTCCCAAATAAACCCTTAACACTGTCCCACACAGAAAATAACACACTGCCACGTGGACAATGATAATCACAAACGATCTCACTGTCCCCATGTAGATAGAGATCAACACTCTGGCACATTGTTGATGGAGATCAACCCATAAATTGCGCCACCGTGAGTTAAAAGTCGTTTTGAATTACAATACAGAGTAAAGATCAAACCTGAAGAAAAAGTTGAAAGAAGAGTGATACCAAGCCCCTGACGAGGACATTGATGTGCTGCTCAACTTCAATCTCAGCCCCATCAAGAATTCCTAGCTGTAATGGAAACACAAAATCAACGCATTAAACATTCTTTCGGGATCATTTACATCATAGAGTACAAGAATGGAGGAATAGCAGAAATACCTCGTCCGGAGGCTGCTCGGGATGGAGTTTGCGGCCACCAAAGAGGAATGTAGTAGAGTTGATATCCAGGGAATTCCTATCGCACTATCGCAGTAAGAATCCATCAATCTCCTCAGTTGATTGGTTGTCCTCATACTGAAATACAGTTCACTCCCATCCTACGTAGATAATAGAGAACAGAGTTTAATCTCTCATCCTCTCATTCAAATTAACATAGTAAACAAACTGAGCAGTACTACCCAGAAAAGTAGATACAACAAGAGCTTGTAAGGAGACATGTAGAGGCATGAAAACACACAAGAAATATTAACGAAACATGAGGGCTGGTTTGAACATTTGGTCATAGTTTTAGGGTCTCTTGTGTAATTTTTATTATACCAAATTGTATTTTCCTAAAAAAATATATAAACCAAACACATTTTCTATTTTCTATTTTCAAAAATAATTTTTCAAAACAACAAACAAAACGCATTTTCAATTTTTTCAAAATAACAATTGAAAACAGAAAATACCAAAATATTTTCGAAAATGAAAATATAAAATATAAAACAAACAGAATGGCCCCTAAGGGATTTGGGTCTAATTTTATATTAGAGTTTTAATTGCAAAACTAACTTCCTATTTATTACTAAAATAAAATGAGTATAAAAGATGTTAAATTATTTTTTTCGATTAAATTATTTATTACTAACTTTCTATTTTTTAATTGAACCCTTGATTTAAGGGATGCAGATGGATTTAGATGCAACTAAATCACATAGGTCTTGATAGATGTTAAATTATTAAAATGCCTTCTTTATTAGAAAAAATGTAAAATATTTTATTACAAAACGGAATTATTGCTTTTGCACTAAAATGGTGCTTGTTTATAAAAGGCTGGGGCATTGATTGTTAAGAAAAAAGTCAGGCACAAAAGTGCAATGATTTCAAAGATTGGACACTAATCATGTAATTTACCCATAAATTAATTACTACCTCTCCGTTCCACAAAGATAGAGTCCGGTTTGACTTTCAAATAATTTAGTAGAAATTATAATTAATATTATTGGAAAAGTAAATTTTAAGTGTATTTTTTCAAATATACCATTACATTAAATAATGCTAACTAATAACAATGCATATTAAATAAGGATATAATTGAAAAATGGAATAAATTAAATATAAATAAAATAAAAAGTGTCCTATATGTTGGGACGGACAAAAATAGAATACAACCCTATCTTTGTGGGTGGGACGGAAGTAGTATTTAATTGAATCACACTACCTCACATTCTGTGTAGGAATAGGCATTGACTCTCACTCTTTTTTATTTTTTGGTTTCTTCCTCGCAAACTCACATTAACAGAGGTACGTCAACCAACCAAGCTTATTGTTGAAATGTTGGACTAAATTATTTAGAGGGGTCTCATACAACTTGAAACAAAAACTATATATTTATCTATCTTTATTCAACCACTTATTACATTATTAATCTAACATTTCTTCATATATTTTTAATAAATGTCCTTTACCTCTAAGCCTCACATATACAAATCTGTTTTCAATAATCCCTATCAAATTTAGACTATAACAATAATGTACCAAGAACACTTTGTTTGACACACCACACTTATATTTTGATTACCGTTATAATTCAATTATCTCAGCCATTTTCATCACATAATTAAAGCTATGTTTGGTTGAGATTTATGGAAAAGGATTTTTTTTCCCTTTTTTTCTTTCTCTTGTCATTTTTAACTATTCACACATTAATTTGATAAATTGTTCATATTTTTAATTCATCATTTACTTCTCTCAACATGTCTATAATCAATATGTTCCATAATTCATATCACACATCTAAACCACAGCAGTTTCTTTGTCTCAACATAAACTTGTTCATAAGAATAAACACTCACACAGGCTTGAAATATAATACCCTCGCATAACAGCAATGTGAGCATAAAAGAGTGATTCCCAAAATTGTTTAAACAAGAATAAGCTATATTCTTGGTGATTCTTTTATCAATAAAGTAAATAAATAAATAAAAAATAAAGATAATCTCTCAAAGAAAAAGATTATCCAATAGAAAGCCCACAATTACAATACCCAAAGCGAAAAATTTATTATTTTTCACGTCTTTCCATTTCTTCCAAGACCCAAAAAAGACCAAAGTCCATGTCTGCTGATAATCAATACAAAAGCTATATGGTTTTCTCAAGACTAAATAACAATTCCCATCCTAGATAGAGTACACATGCAATGCATCAACTTCACAATCGATCCCAGCTCCAACAATTTGCAGTAACTATAACTTAAATCCTAACATCAACTTAACTCAAGCAAAATGTTAAACATAGATTATCCCCGACATGCACATCGCAGTTGAAATAGCTTAATATCAGTAACACACTAAAACGAAGTCTCACATTACATCACAGTTCAGATGGCTTAACATTAGTAATACCCCTAAAACGAAGTCTCATATTACATTCATTGTAAACTAGTCAAATTAAACATCACACGCAGTTCAGATAGCTTGATATTAGTAATACCCTAAATTAAACTCTCATATTCTAATCATCATAAACTAGAAATTCGAAGTGCCTGCATTCCAGCTAAGAGTGAGGGCTGCTGCAGCATAACATCAATTTCATCACGATCCTCCATACCTAGCTGTATAACATAGTCAAGATAAACTTAATTCTAAGATCACAGAGACGACAAAGAGATGATGAGAGGAGAAAAGACCTGATAAGGAGTCTGCTCTGGCTGGAGGACGACGCCATCATAAAGGAAAGATACAGAGTTTATATCTATAGGCATGAATGGATCCTCTTTTTATCACTTTTTATCACTTTTTATCACTTTTTTCCACTTTTTTCTCTCTCCTAAATCAATCACATCCACATATCTCATCACATCCATAAATCTCAACCACTCACCTCCACTCATTCTCTCTCTTCTTTCACATTAAAATCCATTAAAAATCATTAAAAGTTACTCCCATTCACCCTATATATGACGTCGATTGGAATAACATCTCATAAGCTTCCCCAGAGGACTAGTTTTCTTAATCTTGAAAACTAGGTCAGCCTACGTAAAGTACTAAAGTTAAGCAATATTCAACTTAAGCTGTTATCAATTTCAACATAGAAAATACTCAAAATAGCGATAATCTAAAACTGTAAACACCCCACACACAGAGATATGTACATATTTCAAAATAGTTATGTTCTAATGCTGGTAATGAATTATTGCCCATTGATACAATTTTAAACAAAAAACATCATCAGTGTATCTCATTTTCAACCATTCATTACACTGATTAATCAATTTTTATAGTTGTTAACACAATTTCTTTACTCCATACCACAGGTCTAGAAACCAGTTCTCCAATAAAGTCCCACAAAGTTAAGATCAAACATGAAGGAAAAGTTGAGAGAGGAGTGAGACCGGGCCCTTGACGAGGACATTGATGCGCTGCTCAATATCTACCACAACCCCATCCCACATATGTAGCTGTAATATTGGAAACAGAAAATCAATACACTAAACTCTGTTTTCGGATCATATGATTCACATCATAAACAGTGGGGGGAAAAGTAGAAAATACCTCTTCAGGAGTCTGCTGAGGCTGGAGTTTGAGGCCAGCAAAGAGGAATGTAGTAGAGTTGATATCCAGAGACTGCCTAATGCAGTAAGCAGCCATCACCTTCTTCAGTTTATTGGTTGTCCTCGTCCTGAAACAGACTTTAACCCCATCCTATAGACAGAGCACACATTAATTACGCAGAATAGTAACAAGCACTCACAAAACCACGAGAGATTGAGAAAGAGAAGTCATATGGCTATGTTTTCGTATGCATATTTTGCAACGCAGTAATAGTAATCGAACAACAATGGTGAAATTCCCAAAGTATTAGCGAAAAGAACAACAATCTAAGCCCTACATTCACGATTCTGAATCTGAAAACTATTTGTCCAGCAGAAAACTGAGCATAAAACGCTTGACAATGGAAGAATAACCAATAATCGCCAATCGAGAGACGGAAAACGAAATCAGAGCTATTTCCGAACAAAAAGGGTTGAAACGGAACGATCAAAAACGTAAATGGTAATACCTGGGAGCGAGACGTTGCTCCCAAGTTAGCAAGGAAATCGACTGCCTGGTTGCCTTCACGCCAAATATGTGAAAGTCTGACATCGCTGAACTCGGATAACAGCTTCTTGAATATAAAGAGCACTCCACAGACCATTCTGGTTATGTTGAATGGACTAATAGCTGAAGAGGAATCTTATTCAATCCACACTTTCTCACAACCAGTTAACTTACATAAAGTGATACCATGCTCAATAGCTTTCAGCTCCGCAACTGTGATAGACGTCTGCCCATAAAAATCATGGAAAGCCGAAAGTACCTTACGAGACGAGTCCCCAATGATGCCACCGCCAATAGATGTCTTATCAGCCTTTACAACTCCATCAGTGTTCACTTTATACCAGCCAGATTGTGGTTTTGACCAATAAACCAAAACGTGAGACTGTCTTTTGCTCTTTTGTGTAGATAGGTGAGGTAGCCATATAATCGAAGATGAACCGAGTTTGCTTGATCACGTTGATATACGACATGGGCTTATTCTCATGCTTAGCCTTGTTTCACTCACACCATAGGAACCAAAAAATAAGTGGAGGAAATAAAGTATACATAGAGTCCTGTGCGTTTAACATAGATGAGCCAATGAATATAAAGTTGCTTAACAGAGAGACAAGGGTTATGATTGATACCAGCCGCCATTGAAAAATGTTCCCAAACTTTGCGTGCAATTGGTCCTGAGAAAAACACATAGGAAATCGTCTCCTGAGCATTGCAGTAGCAACACCTAGACGCAAGGTGGATCTGAAGATTCATTTGGATAATATCATCAGTGGAGATCCAACTATGCAGCAATTTCCACCTAAAGAAAGAGATTTTGGCGGGAAAGAGCTTGAACCAGAGGTGCTTGAAGTAAGGATGCCTACAATAAGACTCTCGTGTCAACTGAAGACAACTTTGAGTGTTGAATGCACCAAAAGTCGAGCATTCCCAATAGATTCGATCAGATATGGTGACAAAGGGAACTGAGCAAATTTTAGCAACCACCTCCTGTGAAAAAAATGACTGAAGCTTGGGAATATCCCAGCCATGGTCGGACATAAAATGAAGTACCTTATGTTGGATAGAAGGGAGCTCTCTAAGCTTATCAGCAAGATTTTGAGCCGCCAGCCAAAAATCAAGATACATATGCCATGAACCATCTCCCAGTCCCCATTTAATATAGGCTTCAACTCTATCCCTAACATTGAGAAGTCTATTCCATAGCGGATAATCACCGGGCCTGGGATTCACCAGAGAGCAGTGAGCTTGCAATATTTCGCCCACATGACTTTGCTCCACATAGAGCATTGTTTCCGAAATAGCCACCATAATTTATATTCAAAGGCAGTGCTTTTGTCCTCCATGCTACACCAACCCAATCCCCATCTTCTCTTGGGAAACATACTTTCTTCCAAGATGTCCAATGTATATGCTTAGACGATGAACTGTCCCCCCACAGAAAAGCATTAATTGCATATTCTTAAAAGCTTCAGCAATACGTGTTTCAGAGGTTTAAGCATCTGCAACAAGTGGAGAGGCATGGCATTGAGCACTAATTGGATCAAAACTAACCTGCCCCCTACCGAAAGCTTCTTGAACTCCCACCCCGAGATTCTAGCTCCAATCTTAGCAATAACATTATCAAAAAGCAGGATTTTTTGTAACCTTTATGTAATGGAATCCCAAGATATGTTATGGGTAGAGCTTGAGGAGTGAAGCCAATAATACCCCGGATAAGCTGTTTATGAATATCCTTAGAAGTGACAAAGCGACTTTTAGAAAAGTTAATCTTCTGGCTTGAGCTTTGGCAATATCTACCAAGGAATTCCATGATTTTTTGGACAACACTCTTCTATCCATTGGAGTAAATGCTAATATCATCTGCATAAGATAGAAGTATGATAATAGTGATATAATTTATAACTTTATAAAATTTTATCATTTCACTTAATCGTCAGTAAAGTTTTACAAGTAACATCAACCATAAATAATTATTTTGAACTTGTTGATAGGAAAACTACTAATAAATTTATTATTCATTGTAGACATTCATTCTTTGTCAATGCACCTTTACATCCTCGATATCAACTGCTTTCGATAAGTATTTTCTGTCTCATATCTCATAAGAGATTGTTTGATCCAAAAACTATTTGAAAATTTATTTTTCTAAAATCATTTTCAACAATTTATGAGATTGACGGTTTGAAAGTTGTAATTCCAATTTTCACAAAATTTTAAAGGCAAAATAGAAAATTTCACAAGACTCAAATCACCCACAAAACTCTAAAATTAGCAAACATGTAAAACTCAACACCACCAAAAATGTTGTGACAAACAGTGCAATAGAAAATTTCGAAACCCTCAAACCAGCCCAAAACCCTAAAATTGAATAGTGAAGATGTAAATAACTAAACAACACCAAAAATTGTGAAATTAACAGTAAGTTGTAACATTATGGAGTTCGTGTGGCACTTATTTTAGTGTCCCGTGTGAGGACCTACAGTGCCCACACAACACATTGATTAATAGCATGATAGAGAATTTTTTTAAAAAAATTTTATCACTTTTTTATCTATTCTTTTTTACCCTAAATCAATCACATCCACATATCATATCACATCCACAAATCTCCGACATTCAACTTCACTCATTCTCTCTCTTTTTTTACATTACAAATCTTTAAAAACCATTAAAAATCAACTCCTATCACTGTATAAGTATCATCAGTTCAACATGATACATCGCAATAACTGTATAATATAGTTGATCTCAATCAACCAGTGATGATATTAATCGAAATCATAACATCAACTTAAGTCTAGCAAAACTAAAACATAGTTACATGGATTATCCATACGTTCAACATTTCACATTATATAATACCCTAAAATGAAATATCACTCGTATCACCTGCATCATAACTAGACAAATTCGAAATGCCAGATGCCTGCATTTTGTGGTGGATTGAGGGCTGCAGAGCATAGCATCAATCTTATCACCATCCTTCATATTTTTTAAGTAATCTTTATGGAACAAGGTAGACCCACAAAAGAAAAATAAGAGGAAAAAAAAAAAATCTTTGTGGAGCATGCACAAAATTTCTTTGATTTAATAGTTTCGTTAAAACGAATCAAGGTCTCACACACTCACATATCGATACATGTCTTTTTCCACTTGTATAGATTTGTGAAATTAATCAAACATGCATAACAAAAGTCAAAGGAAATTCCAATTACACACATCGTGCATCACCACGGCCCATATATATGTAACGAAATATAAAATTGTATTATGGCAACACGTTCTTGAGCCACATACTGAAGAAAGCATAAATAAACAAACCAGCCGACTTCGACGTAAGCCCAATCGGATGAGAAATTCTTTAGGTAGAATAATATTCAAAATTGACATTTTTAATAATATGGTATAAGTAACTAACTAATTTAGCAAATTTTTATATAATTTTATGTGAAATAAGAAAGAGAATGAGTATAATTAAATGGTGGAGGTTTGTATAATACATGTAAATTTGATTTGAATATGAGTAGCTTGATCAAATTCAAATTCAAATCCAAAATAAAATGAATAAAAATGAGAGGAATAACATCCACTAGTAAAACCATAATTGATTTTATTAATTATTAACATATTAAAATAATAAATATTAATATAAAATACGATTTATAATAAATATTTCTCAAAAAAGTAAAACAAAATCACAAATAAAGAACTTGTTAGAGAAAATCAATTTTTACTCTTTAAATTAAAGATGATCTCCAAAATATGAATTGTTCTCTTTTAATTTTTAAAATAGATAAATTGTTAGAGATGCTCCTATCTCATCTTAAGCATAGAAGTTCAAGAGCCGGTTGTCATATTAACCCGGCTTCAAGTTGACTGGACATCTTCCGTGAAATTCATTGCATATCAAACATAAAATTTGACTTCTTAAAATGTCCAATAGAAAGTTCACAATTACATTCCACAAAGCTTATTGGTACTCTACACCAACTTTTGATATAACTACTACACTTACAATTTGACTTCTTAAAATGTGGAGTTTGATCATATCGTTTTATCATGCTTCATGTTTTTTTACATTTTGATCCACTTTAACCTGTTTAAGTTTATAAAAGTTTAAGCTTGATCCTACTGTTTTACTAGATTTTACGTTTTTTAGAGCATTAGTTTTTTGTTAAAGCTGTAACATGTTGACTTTATGTTTATAGCCACCATTTCTTTTATCATATTCTTAACGTTAAACTAGACGGGGAAGAGGTAATTTGAGCGAGATAATAATAAGAGAAAAAATGGCCGACTCATAAGAATTTTACAGAGAGAAGAAAGAGCGGGAGAGAAACTATGGTGCAATATTAAGACACCCATTTGTGTTAAAAATTTATTTTCTCAATTTTTCATGTCCCATTTGTACATTATTTATGTGAGATTTTATCGGACTATAGATAGAGATCACTATGCACGTAACAATAATTTTTTTCTCACTCAAATATTGCGGAGATATGCAATGAGATTCAAGAGCAAATGTTGAAGGATTCGTGGAGCCAATCATTCTTAGTGCAAGATGTACCTCTTTGAGATTATTTCTTCAATCCCATAGAGTGTATTTCAAAATTTGTTTTTTCTACAAATAATTTGAATAGCTTAGTGATCTTGGGACAAACGATATTAATCTAGATTGAATTTTGAATTCCATTTCTTAAGTTTTTACTTTAGGTTTTGTTATTTTAAATTTTTTATATATAAAAACATAAAATTTCTCATTTAATCAAAATCAAACATCAAAATCAATTATTTTAACGAATCAAACAGAGTGTCAAATGGTGTGTCAACATGTAAAATAAGATAACGATGATTAACTCATTTAAAAATAATCATAGGCGTGATGTAATATCTCCAACCTGGAACAAACCGATAAGAGGTGCATTTTCACCAGGCGAAATGGCCCAAACCCCTTGAACCTTTAATTTTCAGAGGATTTTAACACCTATGAATATAAACTACTTATACATATTCACGTTCAAATCGTATTACTCTCGGTGGTTAATGAGATTAATATAAAGGACAAGAAGGTAGACTAATTGAATGCGAGAGTTATTCAATGATCGATTGTAAGTGGAACTCACTTTATTACTAAGCCAACTAAGATAACCCCTTTTTTGTCTTTGAAAATTACCCCCATTGAGAAATCCATTTTTCAAGTTAAGAAAAATTTACATTAAAATAGTTTTTTATGCATGAATCAATTAAGCACATTTTGATAGATTTTCAATAGAAAACAGACCTTGTGAGAGAATGAAAATAATTTTCTGTTTTGAATTCCAATTGCAATTATGCTTGGTTCTCCTTCAAACTCAATCCACTTTTGTCATCATAATGTTGATTTTGATTTATTTATTTGTATTATATAATTTTTTGTCCATCCTCCACTATAAACCATCGGAATTCTAATGCCCTAGTCACTAACACATCGAAGAGGTTGAAACTTTACGTCACGCTAGCAAATGTCATATGATTCGTGATTAAATTTTAAAATAAAATAATAAAAGAGTCACAACATAGCATATCCATAATATTTTTCTAATAATATTGAAATATTCATAATCTCCTTTGATAAACTAATCCAAAATTTAAACGCACGCTTGCCGTCAGATATAATGTCAGCTATACGCGGCTGAATTGTCCCGTTGTTGTGACCAAATTTCATACGTGAACTTTGGAAAAAGAAATCAATCTCTTTCGTCATAGACGACTTTCATTTGGTATGTATTTTTCTCTTTTCATTTTCTAAAAAATGCGAACAAATATTTAGTTTTGCGATATTATAATTTTTTAACTGACGAAAGTTAAATTAAGAATTTAAAGAGTATGACTGTTGGTCCGCATAACTACCTTGATTGACACATGCACTTTTCTTGTAAACATTGTAAAATATATATATATATATATAATAGGATCTTAAATGAACCTACTAAGCTTTAGAAAGGAAAACGATGTGCAAATGTTAAAAGATGAAGGTAGTTGGACTAAATTTTGTTTTGGCAATAAAAGTCGAGTGCCTTTTCCTAATCCTTTCAACTGCATTTAACAACTTGTGGCTTGTAATTCTTGTACTTGTGAAATAGTACACAAAAGATAATGTATTCTAGTTGGCCACTCGTGGGTTAGATAAAGATACACAAATTGTCCAATTCAATAATTAATTGTAATTATTTTGTTTTCTTGTTCGAATTAATTAAAGAAAGAAAAACTACCGTCGAAATCTCCGGTTTTTCTTTCCTCTGTTCCATAATAAAAGCTTTGAATAAAATGCATTATTCCCCTTGGTGTAAAAAATAAAAAAAAAATGTTTTTTTTTTTGACTAATTTTAACCAATAATGCCTAAACCGTTGAATTTGCATCTCACTGTGTTCATGATCTCATCAGTTGGTGGATGGTGGGGTCTGAAACCTTTGACGGTGTGCAAGATATTCTTATTCATACTAAGGGCTTGTTCTATACACTATCATTTTTTATTATTTTTTATTATTTTTTCTCTCATCATTTTTAATTACTCATATAATTACTTTATGTTTTTAAATATATTTTCCTCAATTTTCAACAACATATCTAACACATCGTTTAAGTAAATTAATATCATCTTCGATAGAACATGCCCTAAAAACGGTTCAGTTGAAATATTTTTAATAATTTCTTTATTTTGAAAGAGCGTTATCTGGTACAACATGGATTTATTTTGCATTATGTGACATGATGGTGAATTTATTATTAGTTAACACTTATAGTTGAGTGTGTATAAAGCATAAACAGGATGGATTACTCGATGGTAGTCATATTCGATCATGTTAGGGTGAAAAAGTAAAGATGCAAATCGCAACTAATGATGCATTTTCACAAAAAGAGTAATTAAAAACGAAAAAAACAACTAGAGTAATGACAAAATGTTTAGTAATAATTGGTTAAATGGAGCAGGACTAATTGTGGTCGGTAAAATTAAATTAGTTATTATGGAATTTTCTTTTGAAGTTATTTTTAATTAGTTTCGGATATATGTCAATTATTATAATTGTTAGGCATCATAATTAGTTATTATGGAATTTTCTTGCGATGCCTAGAGGTTTGTTTGTTACCACGTAAAATAAATTTTTTTTTTTCAATTGTTGTTCCGATCAATCATATTTTAATTGATTTAATGTATATATTTACTTTAAAACATTCTTTTAATAACTTTTATTTATGAAACATACACAAAATTTCTTTAGACTTAACCGATCCATTGAAATGAATTAATTCAGGTCTTACGTATATATTTTCCCGCCATTCTAGAATTATTATGAAAATAATCAAAACGTATATAACAAAGGGAAATCCAGTTACATGTATGATGCATCAATATATACAACTTCAAATGAATCTATGATCCATATAACGAAATACAAAACGATATTATACTTTGGAACCACATACCTAACATGTAACAAACACGGCGTAAATAAACAACCTAGCCCGACTTGGCCGTAGGCTCAATAAGATGAGAATTTTTTTGGGATTTAGGTAGAGTAAAGTTTAGAGGAATGGAAGCTTAATGATTTTAGAGTTAATGTGGGTAAATTTTTTTATATTCAACTGTTAAGGTTAAACTAGATTGTGAACAAAATTTTGGTGTAATTTGAGCAAAATAAGAGGGAGAATAAAGGCCGACTTAAAAGAATTTGTGAGAACGAGAAGCTATTGTGCAATATTAGGGGCTCTCGTTTGTGTTAGGACTCGACTTTCTATGATTTTATTTATTGTCCCATTTGTATACGATTTGTGCTGACATTGTATTCATTTGACGAACAATAAGGGTGTGTTTGATTGAACTTGGAATTGGAGGTGGAAAACCTTTTCCATGGAAAAAGTTTTCCTTGTAATTTTTCCCACCTCAACACCAGATTCACTTTTCCAGGAAAATGAGCGAAATTTGTGCTTTAGTGACTTGTACATGGAAAATATTTTCCGGGAAAAAGTTTTGCATCAAACACACAAGTGGGAAAACCTTTTCCTTGAAGTGACATTTTCCATCCAAATTTTGTTCAATCAAACACACCCTAAATATATATCTATTTGTGATTGGGCATCCTTTCTGTTATAAAAGTATAGAAACAATAGAGAGAATTTAGAGAGAATGAATTCGAAGGAATTCTCAGGAATGAATTTCATTAATAACTGAATCCCTATTTATAGGAAAACTTCGAATGGCACAATCGTAATTACATAATTTCATCAAGGGTATATAGTCATTCACATATAATAATTACATCTTTTGCCAAATTATTCCTCCACCAAATTATTCCTCCACCAAATTATTCCTCATAATTCATAACCACCAAATTATTCTCAATTATTCATAACACTCCCCCTTGAATGACTATTAATACAAATGTCTTCTAAACTTGTTTGGAGAAAAACCCAGTGGGAAAAAACCTCCAAACCGATTGCAGGATAGCTTGGAGTGGTTATATACTACTTCATCAAAACATTGCTCCCCCTGATGTCTACCAGCGGTATAGGAGTATTCATGTGCTGCCTCGTTAAAACCTTGTCAAGAAAATCCAGTGGGAAAAAACTTGATCGAAGGAAAAAATGCAATTTGCTCCGTTTGATTTCATATCTTGAGAAGCGATATCTTTACTTACGGTAAATGATTTCAATATCATTATCGTTTGGATCTAAAGCATTAGCTCCATTATAACTTGATCCAATAGATACATGTATCAATTTCTCCTATTGTTCTCAATACACCATGAATATGCCTCGTTAAAACCTTATTAGGAAAAACCCGATTGGGAAAAACCTAATGAAGGAAAAAGAGTACATTATTCATGTGAATACGCCTTTAAAGTTGTCTCATTAAAAACCTTGCTAGGAAAACCCAATGGGATAAAACCTCGATCAAGGAAAAAGAGTGCAGCGTATTTTATACAAGTATCTTTTAAGCATTTCAAAATCTTTCATACATTTCTATGAGTATCATATACATTGGTTTTATACTCTTCGTTCATTTAGAGTGCATCAATTTTCTTACACAACTACAAAACACTCACCATGAACACATGTCTCCAAACACACAATTTAAAGCATATAAATTCATAGTAAAAACATGTAAACATATAAGTAAACCTTCATAACTAACTAACACTTAAAATATATCATTTAACATTTAATACTCACTTAATAGGTTATTTCATTCCAGGGCTTAGCTCACCCTTTAGGGTACTCATAAACACTGGGCTTAGCTCACCCGATCCTTTAATTTCCTTTTCGGTACTACACACACGATCGGTAATTTAACTTTCATGAGCATGCAACATATAATGACCACCATGCTTATCTTTAAACTTGAGCACTAGTCATCATCATCTCATCATCTCATATGTTAAGGATTTCACATTTACCATTTATCATCTTCAATATATCTCAATATTTTCATTATCATTGATCATATGTAGCGCTACATTTTCATACCGTGTCAACACTTTTCAATTTCATTTCTTTCCCCATATCGACATAACTTATCGAGATATCTCATTATCAATCATCTTGTAGGATTACACAATATAGTTATGTCTATATACTCTTCAAGAGCATATGCCTCCGTTATTAAGACCATCTTTTATAATTTGCTTTGATATATATGTTTGGGGAAATCTCATAATATCAACGCTTCTGGCGTGCTAACTTATCAAAGCATCTTAACTGATATATGTGATTGTTCATAGCATCTTTTATGCATCTTTGAACTTCAAGTTCATATTTTAATTTTGAGGATATATCATGATGCATTTCACATATCATTTTCAATCTTTAATACTCCCCCTCATTATGAGAAAATTTAGAACACCAAAACTCATACAGTTGGTATGATTTTAATCATATATGTTCTCATCATTCAGTCTTAATATGGGAATTTAGACCGTTTGCATTCTATTCTCGATATCGGCAATTTATTTGAGGACTTTAAATAATTTGCCATATAATATCCCACTTGTATGCGCATACTCAAATCCTTCAGGGATTTATTCAAATCATTGGGATATATATATTTACTAGCTTTATCATTAAATCTGGAAATCATGCTCATACCGTGAGCAAATATTTTGTAAATTTCAAATTTTGAATCATATACACATGTGACTATCTAGTGGATCCATATCATAATATCTAGTAGTCCACATGGAGGATGAGTGGGCCCATACTTCTCATCCTTTATTCCAGATATATTTGGGATTTATTCCAATATTGGCTAATAATGATTTCATCATTTATCGAGAACAATTATTGAAGAATTCTTTTAATTCTTCACTTGAAATATTGATTTCAATAATTATTTAAACCGGGATGGTCAGTCAGGTTTTGCAAGCAGTATTATTGAACTTCTAGTTCAAGAAATTCTTATATCGATTTCACTAGTATCGTATAGTGCTCAACATGATTTATCATAGAAACAATTCAGACATATTCCATCATCTTTTGGTGACATTATTGTCTACTCTTTGTTCAAACACGGAGTTACTGACTCATACGCATCACATCCGGCTATTATTTAATTCCAAAATCGTAGCTCTTACGCTTCATATTATTTATTTAAAATCAGTCTTATTTCATACGCGTCGTATTATTCTATAAATAAATCATCAAAATTATTGCAAAATTCATCCTAACAAGGGTCTATACATTATAATGGATCATATGCTCTCAAATCTTCGAAAATATTATCCATCACTACCGATCAAAATCCTAAAAAGGATTTATCGATGTAGGCTGGAAAGATTAAGGATGCTAATGAATAAGGGTATCCCACAAGATATCCGATGCTTGATTGAAGCAAAGGTTCGATTATCTGGTGAGGTTTCAATTCCTTCTAAATACATGCCTGGTATGGGTAAAAGTAGTTTTTCAAAGAAACGGATAGCAAAAAGATTAGGAGGATGCTACAAGTGTGCTCGATGGACATGTGACACTCGATGTAAATCTGTGGGGTACTTGTCCAGAAACCGAGAAGATAAAATAGCATTCATTAAGGATGGATTGAGTAAGGAGCCTTTGGATGATATTCAACATGCTCTTGAGACACATCCTAGTGGACACGTGCAAGGTGAACTAATGGCCTTATGGGCCAAATTCAAAGATCAACAAGCACTTTATAGTCTTGAAATACTTACTTTAAAAGATCCAGTTTGTAAATTTAGTAGAATAACTTAGTATAATGATTTTCCCATATTTATGTAAGGCAAATTTATGTAATATAGAAGATCAATATTTTTCTTTTATTTGTAAATATCGTTTTTCGATTTTCGATTTTTTTATTTTCTATCACCGACAGATATATGTCATTTTCGCTTAAATTTTTTTTTCTGCCTTTTTCTCTTTCATATTTGTCAAAAAGTAAATAGTGCACTCAATTATTGGTTTAAAAATTTATCTTTAAATAGAGAGATTCATATATCTCTCATGTTCATACATTAAAAGTATAGTGCAAAAAGAGAGATAGGAGTAGAGATGGATATGGAGATTTTAGAATCATCTCATACAAGTCAGCCTTTACCTCGCCAGATTAAAACCGTATGTATTCTTGGTGGATCTAAACTAGTAGGCCATATCCAATATGTGGATATGGCAAGCCAGGCTAAGTAAAAAGAGTTAGGAGACAAGAAATCAATATACTATACGGAGGAACCAACAACAAACTTTTAGCTAGACTTATAATGGCCGCACAATCATGGGGAATAAGAGATTCGAGTGTAATACCTTTCCATCTAGTTGGATCTAATACTCGGGTGGAGCCGAGTTCTACCATGGGTCAGCGAGGTTGGTGCTACAAGCGCAATCCATCCACAACCGCATGATGTATATGATGAATAATGATGCTTTCATTGTTCTTCCAGCGCTACAACACTTGGAGGAAATATTCAATATAGCCTCGTTGGCACAGTGGAACTTTCATGTCAAACCAATAGGTTTGTTGAATATTAATAATTTCTTTGATGGCTTACTAGCGTTTCTAGATCAGGGTGTAAATAATAAGTTTATCTCTCATTCAGCGAGAAAAATACTTATCTCTGCTAGTATCTTGTTGATGAACTACTCATCAAATTTCATGCATATGTTCAAGAATCTGTGGAAGCCAGGTCCGTCAATCACAGACCATCGGTGTCAAGCGAAAAAGAAATTGATCCTTTAAATATTTCATTATGAATCCTAATGTTGATGGTGGCGAGTTACGAGTATTTATACTCTCGAGACGCATCCCTCATTTATGGATTCAGTATGTATTTTCTTTTTGCATTTCTATATTTTCGAGTGTTTAATGCCATCTTTTGATATTCTCAATATGTTCCACTTCGGCTGTTTTGTACTTCTTCTGGAGTAATAATAATAATATCATATTGGCTTTATTCAAATACAGAAATCTAGTGATTTTGCTTCTTCAAGAGCATTTTATTCTCATATTAATACAATCTCATATCATCGATGAGATTACTTCATATAATCTCTCCATGCGATATATTTTCTTTGATTTATCAACATGGGATCTATGGAGCATTTTATTTTCATCTATTTATCCAATGGTGACTTCAAGTACCACTTATTCAATTTTCTCCATTAATATTGTATATATGGAGAAGTAATTTTATTCTCATCGCCTACTACTTGAGAGTAGGATTAGAATATTTGATCAACTACTTCTTCCTGGAGTAGGATTAGATTATATAACCAATCGTGTAGTATAACTTACCACATTGAAAATATGCACACCAATCGTGTGGTATTATCCACCACATTGGAAATATACTCAAACTATAAAGTGCATAAATTTAAATTGCAGAAATTAAATTTCCTCCAATAGGTGGTCGAACCTACCTTATGGGAATTATTGCAATAAATATAAATTTCACTAATTTAAATAGCAAGAATTAAATTGCATAATGTTTAACTACTTCTTCAGGAGTAGGATCTGCTTTAGTAGAAGGTATTATACCCATCACTTAGCATATAAAGTGCAGAAATATATAAAACTTTCCGTTTAGTGATTGAACCCATCATCCAAGAGGAGGTATTGCAAAGAATTAAATTACGATTAAATAAAGTGCGAAAATTAAATATTGAATTGCTTCTACAGGAGCATTTGTTCTTCTAGAACAAATACTCATTCTTCTACAAGAAAGACACTTATCCTTCTAGAATAAGTACATTATGTAATTGAACTCTTGGGAGTTAAAATAATATTAGATCTTTTAAGCTCAAATGGACTTCAAGCCATTTTATATAATCAATGGATTTAGAATTTCTTCATGAATATTCTATCCATTTTTCACTGTCGTCAAAATTAGGTCGATTTTACCCTAAGGGTAAAATTGTCCATTCAATTAAATGAGGTAAAATTGTCAAAAATATTTTATCAATGTTTTACGATTGGAAAATTATCTCCTTTCTACTTCAATTTATCAATATCAAAATGTTCAAGGACTATTTTGTAACTTTTTCAAAAGTTGGTGTACTGATTTGTAAATTTTGAAAGTTTGATAATAACATATTTCAAAACGAGTTATTACCCTATCAATGTTGGTGTCAAATCGAAGCTCTCGTTAAATCGAGTATAATGGAGTCGAGAAAATTTGATTTTGATAATGTATGCTCCTTATATCTCGATAAAACGAATGTTATAGTTTAATATATTATTATATTATAAAATCATATGATTTACCTTTTTCCCTTTCTCTAATTATTCCAATGGATGAGATTTACTTGCAATCCATTTACGTGATCGGAAAATTCTTTGGACTCCATTCTTCCAATTTTGGGATTTGAGCATCTCAAGCGGGTTGTGTAGAATGAAGAATTGTGGGAGAAGAATATGAACAAAGGGAATTTTCAATGATGTATTTGCAAAGAGAGAGTTATTTAGGATTGATGAGGATGAATTAATTCATTGGTAATAATCCGGTTCGATCTGAAGATCATCTATAAGATGCTGTAGAAAGCATACTTCTTTCATATTACTCAAAGGGTTAGAGACTACACTTGATAACGATGTTATAAAAGTATAGAAATAATAGAGAGAATTTAGAGAGAATGAATTGAAGGAATTCTCGGGAATGAATTTCATTAATAACTGAAGCCCTATTTATAGGAAAATTTCGAATGACACAATCGTAATTACATAATTTCATCAAGGGTATAATAGTCATTCACATATAATAATTACATCTTTTACCAAATTATTCCTCCACCAAATTATTCCTCATAATTCATAACCACCAAATTATTTTCAATTATTCATAACACTTTCAAGTTTCAACTAGTAGGAACTACGATTGTAAGATTTGTGGAATAGAAATAAAGATAATTACAAATAACTCCTTTTTTTTTTTTTTTTTTTGGCAACTCAAAGATTGAGGAGATATGCAAAGAGATTCAAAGGCGAATGTCCAAGAATTCTTGGTGCTAAATGATTCGGTGATGCTATAAGGATATAGAGAATTATATAAAGAGTAACATAATCAGGTAAAATGATTGTGTTACCTTTACTTTTTATACAATATTAAATAATCATTAAGGGTAAAATAAAACATTCACCTTAAATATGTCACATATTATGACAATTATTATGGATGTCTAACTTTACCCTAAATGATTAGTGGTGACGAACATTGTTTCTAGTGCGAGATGTATGTCATTAACATTATTTCTTCAATCCCAAGCAATGTATTTCCTTTTTTTTTTTTTTTTTTGAATGAATAATGTGAATAGCTAAATGATTTATTGGTGATGGACGGTGCAGTCTATATGTATATTTTGACAATATATCTAGGATGAGTTTTTAATTCCATCCATTTCTTAAGTTATTATACTTTGGCTATTTTGCTATACATCTAATCAATAATCATTATTTCCACACATCCCGTATCCTAATAGCTGTCCAATTTAAAGAATTGAGTTTATGACGGATCAATTAATATGGTGCCAAATGATGTGTCGAAGTATCAAATAAATTTGATGATAATCAACACATTTCGCTTCACAAAATGTAAACACTTGGTATGAGTATATTATAAGCATATACATACAGATAGCATTGTTCACGTGGAGCAAGAAGGTCGAGTTGGACGTGAGAGTTGTCGAGGGATCGGTTATGATTAATTCGAACTCTACAGAACTTGCTCTATCTTTGATAGCCTTTTCTTGTGGAAATTATCACGTCAGAAAATTTATCTTCCAAATTGTCCGTTCAATGAGAAAAATTGCCATGAAAATAATTTTTTTGTGTAACTAAATCTAAATCATGTGTTTCGATATATTTTCAATGAAAAATTAGACCCTGTCCGAAGGTAAATTCCATAAAAATAGTTTTCTATCTTCAATTCCAATTGCATTCAAATAAACGAAATAGTAGTACGGCTCCCATTCTGGTGCTCACTGGTGGAGTTAGGTGGGGTCCTATGGGGGCACAGGACCCCACTCAATTTTCTCGCCTCACAATTATGTCTCGTGTAAAGCTTCTACATTAAAACCTCTTAGTTTTCCTCTCCCTACACAATATGCTTTGATTTCGTGTATTTTGAAATGCGAAGTGAGGCCGCTGTTTGCAGGGACACGGGCTCGTCATTCGTCGAAATTGTCAACAACTGCGTCTGTAAATTTCTTGGCCACAAGTATGAAATCGTCTAGCCCACAGAACCAAAACACGCGGAGCCGGCCTTCAATTTTCTTCCATGCTTCACTATTTACTCTTAAATGAGGTGGGTGGATTTCATGTTTGTCAATTCTTGCATTGTTGTTTTCTTTTGACAACGACATCAACGACATCCATGATAAAGTTTAAGGGGAAATTAATATATCGTGATCTCGCAATCTGTATAAATAGGCATTGGGAAATTGACAGAAGACTAATTTTCCATCATCAATTCACTTGAAGAGAGAGAGAGAGAGAGAGATATTTCATTGTATAGAGAAACACCATCTGAATCATCATTCATTCCACGCGAATTCTAGTTCTACTCATCTCTCAAATTAATTATGATTCTCATGATTTTTATTTTTATTTTTATTTTTATCATATACAATATCTTTTGTCCATCCTCTACTAAGGAGTAAGGACCACTGGAATAATAATGCACTAACATATTGCGGAGGTTGAAACTTCACGTCACGCTAACAAAATGCTATACGATTCATGATTATTAAATTTAAAATAAAATACTAGCAATCACAACATTGCATTGCATATTCATAATATTTATTAAATATTCACAATCTCTAGCGATAATCATAATATTGATAAACTAATCTCAAATCGCAATGCACGCTCACAATCGGATATAATTTCCGCAATGTGCAGCCAAATTGTCTCATTGTTAAAGCCCTATTTTATATTTGAAAAACGAAATGAATCTCAAATTATAATCTTTCTGACCCATAAACAGAATCTCATTTTCTTTATTTTTCCATCATAAGATGTAGATTGCTTCCATTTGATATGTATTTTATTTCTTTGTTTATAAAAGAATGTAAGTAAGTTTTAATTTTCCAACATTATACTTTCTTAATTTGTGAAAGTTAAAATGAATCTATTTTTATAAAACAGAATAAGCATAATTGTCACATCCACATAACCGCATTGTTTGAGACATCTTTCTTGTAAACATTCTAATGGGGAAAAAAAATCTCCAATTGACGTATAAGGTTTAGAAACGAAAAAAGAGTCCAATTGATAAAAGATGAAGGTAGTTGGACTAAGCGTGTGTTCGTTTCCACTTATTTTCATCTAAAAACTATCTACTACTAAAAGTCAAAGTCAAACATCAATATCAACCACACATTTCACATCATCACTCATTATTATCCACACATCTCGTGGTCCCCACCACTACACTCCACTTTTAGCAAAATTTTAGACAAAAATAAGTACACACGAACACACACTAAATTTTGTTTTTGCAATAAAAGTCAATTGCCTTTTCCTAATCCTTTCAACTGCATTTAACAACTCGTGGAACGTAATTTCTTGTACATGTGAAATAGTGAAGGAAAGAGTCGACCTCGTAAAATGGATGCTTTAAAATAATTTTTGAAATTATTATTTAATAAAGTTCTTTGGAAAAAAAAATTGATTTTCCTGACAGAAATGTGATTAAAAACTCAAGATATGTTGCACAATTCGATGAAAATAAAGTTTAATGTGTGCTAAAGTGCGTGTATAAAATAACTAGCCATCAAATATAATCTCCGCCCTTATGTTTTCTATTTGGCTACTTTTATGGGTTACAAATCTATATCTATATATATATATATATAAAACAAACACATTTTCCCGCTCATTCTACCTATTTTCTGAATTAAATAATTAATAAAAAAATTATATTCTCACGCAAAGGAAAATAATCTTGATATTTATCTATTTTCTGAATTACATTACGTATCCATCTTCACAAAGACCTCTCTATTAATCAGTACTCTTCTTCGCTATAGTATCATTGTATTTTTTTTTTAAGTTTTGTATAATACAAAATACACCCACAAATTCTAATTAAATTATATCTTAAATATATGTCTCACCGTGCAACGCACGGGTAGAAACACTAGTTTACAATAAAGATAGACAAATTGCTAAATTCTTCAATAATTGTAATCATCTTGTTTTATTGTGGTACAAAAAAAAAACTATCCGTTGAAATCTATGATTTTTCTTTCCTCTCTATAATAAAAGGTTTGAAGATAATGCATTATAGGCATTTCTTTGACTAATTTTAACCAATCACAAATTTAATGCCTAAACCACTGAATTTGCATCTCTCTATACTTACACTAGGCAGTTGGAAGATGGTGGATTTGCAACAAATACCACCGGTAGATAAGATATTGTTTTTTACACTGAACTAGAATTGAATTCTGATTAGCTGCATGAAGCTGAAAGATTTAATAAGTATTGTCGATATAGAAAGGATTGCAGATTGCATAACTATCTATTTTACACAAGAAATTAATTTGCGATCACTTATATATGTATAAATGGACAATGTTTATTAGTCTAAAATACTTATTACAATGCCCTACGAGTGCAAAAAAATAAAAAATAAAATTCATGAAAAGCTAACCAATTCTACACTACAAGATGAAAATATGAGACTCCTATCTTTTTTTCTTTTTTGCTATTATTTACTTCTATATTTGTTGAAACTTTTATCTATTTATCAATTATACATACAAAAATCATTTTTAACTATTTATGTTTGCTTATTGTTAAATGTCTTTTTTAAATATTTCACATGTACAAGAATTGCGTGCCCCAAGTAGTTTAAAAATTATATATATATATAAACTTTAATGATAGCACTAACTCACTATTAAGTAGCAATAATCTAGTATACCTGAGTGTATCATAACTTCGGGATGTTTTTTGATTACATACAAGGCCAAAAATTTTGATTGATCGCAAATGGAGTCATCAGAAAATTTTTCGAATTGCTGGAGCTTCGCCTCACTATGTTGGTTTTGGATTTGATCTCGATTTTCCCAATAGAGATCGTATGTGATCGAAAAATACCTGAAAAAATCATAACTATGACACACTTGGATGCACTAGATCATTCGTACACTATTAAGGGCTTGTTCTATACACAATAAATTTATACTAACTTCCATTAATTTTTTATCTCTCATAATTTTCAATCACACATACAATTACTTTACATATTTCAACGCTCCCTCTGTCCCACATATATAACCCCTTTTGTTTCCTTCATAAGAATTAAAAATAGTGTTGGAAAATTAAATTTTACAAGTAATTTCATATAATACCCTTATTTATTTAAATAAATATAAGTCATTAAAAATTTTATATTTTCAAGAAATATAAGTGGGGTATAATAAGTAAATGAATATAAAAATATTACTAAATAGTTGATTATATATGTGAGACAACCCAAAAAAAAAAGTTAATTATATATATGAAACAAAAAGAATATATATATTTTTTAATTTTCAACCTCAATACTTCATTCGTCTAAACAATACTATGTAGAACCAGTCCTAAGTAGACGTTGATGAAATTTGGAAATTCAGGGTGAATTTTATGCCCGTTGCACCAATCAATCCGCGCACCCTGACCCGCTTCTGCTAAGACCTTAATTTTGTCATTAATAATGACAACATTACTGGCTTGCTGGCATATCCAACGTTCAAAATGGTAAAATCTGGGGAGTAGCAACCACCGAAAATCATTTGTGTCAAAAGGAACGGTCCTTTTCACGCAGATTTGTAAATTAACAGTAGTTTCTAAAATTAAGGTTTTATTTGTGCCAAATAAATAAATTAATTAAGATTTTGTTTAGTTAAATATTTATTTTATTGAAACGATCATTTTTTTTAGTCTTTATTGAAACGATCATTTAAGTTAATAGCGATCAATGTCATGAAATGTGTGGCTTAAAGAAAAAAAATCATGAAATGTGAATAAAATATTAAAGAGTGACTTAAAAAGTACGGTTAAATTAGATTTTAATCAATCAATACAATTTAATTTTTAAATAGAAAAAATTAAAACGAACTTAGGCCATCTAACAAACTATTTAAGTTTCTCTTAACAAATTTTTAAGAACTTATTTAACAATTTTTTTAAAAGAAATTTAAGTTTGGTAGGAGTTTGTGTGATTAATCCGAAAAAGTTTATATCGTACACGTAAATAATAATATTCTTTGTAATGTGATTGAAAATGAAAAAGCATAATGGTATATAGTTATAAGGTTAGTAATTGAAAACGAATGCATAAATAATCCTATAAACCAACACGGCAACACCCAATAAAAGAAAACTTTTAAGAAAATTTAACTTGACGTTTTCAAGTAATAAAACAAAACCCCACCAACGTGATCCTAAAATATTGCACCCATAGTAGGAGTAATGCGAAACTTCGACGTTGATTAGGCTTAATACCTATCACCGTTAATCTGAAATCGGAGACGCGAAAATAAGTTGAGTAATTAATTTACATCATTAATCCTAATATTCGGTAAAAATCATTATTCTTTGCAAAATTGGAAAAAGTGTAATTACGAGAAGCCCCACCCCACCCGCCCACGTCCCAACCCCCACTCCACTATGTTCCACTTTTCCGTCACCACTTAAACCACTTCCCCATTTTCCCATCTGTTTTCACCAGAATTTTCCCTATATAAACCCATCTAGAGCCGCTGAAACAAAATCTATTACAAACCCACACCTTCTTCTTCATCTTTAGCTCTGTTCTTCCCAATTAATTACAGAGCATGGCATTTTCTCGCTGTTTCTTCACATTCATTCTTGCGTCATCATTGGTGCAGATCGTACTAGGTGACTCAGGTACCATCGGAATAAACTACGGCCGGGTAGCCAACAACCTCCCGTCGCCGCCACAGGTGGTACAACTCATCAAAGCGCAAGGTATAACTAAGGTGAAGCTTTACGATGCAGATTCCACCGTTCTCTCCGCCCTTTCCGGCTCCGGTATATCCGTCACGGTGGCGCTTCCCAACGAGCAACTCTCCTCCGCCGCCGCTGGCCAAGCATTTACCGACCAATGGGTAAAAACCAATATCATGGCTTATTACCCAAAAACCCTCATTGAAGCCATAGCCGTTGGGAATGAAGTGTTTGTAGATCCTAAAAACACCACTACCTTCCTCGTACCCGCCATGAAAAACGTTTATTCATCTCTGTCGAAATTCGACGTCGCTTCGAAGATCAAAGTCTCCTCCCCTGTAGCATTAAGTGCGCTACAGTCATCGTACCCGCCTTCAAACGGGTCATTCAAATCGGATCTCACTGAACCCGTGATTAAACCCATGTTGAGTTTTCTCAAACAAACGGATTCTTATCTCATGGTGAATGCTTATCCTTTCTTCGCTTACATAGCGAATACAGACACAATTTCTCTAGACTACGCCGTTTTCAGAGATAACAAAGGCGTAACAGATCCCAAAAACGGGCATGTGTACAAAAGCCTTTTAGAGGCTCAAATCGACGCCGTTTTTGCAGCGATGAATGCAGTGGGATTCAACGATTTGAAAATGGTGGTTTCTGAAACTGGTTGGCCTTCTAACGGAGATGAAAACGAGGTCGGCGCAACTCCGGTGAATGCGGCGGCGTATAACGGCAACCTCGTTCGTAGAGTTCTCACCGGTAGTGGGACCCCCTTGAGGCCCGATCAGCCTCTCAACGTCTATTTATTTGCGTTATTCAATGAAAACCAAAAGACGGGGCCCACGTCTGAGAGAAATTACGGGCTATTCTACCCGAACGAGCAGAAAGTATATGATATCCCGCTGACTTTAGAAGGTTCAAAGAATCCACCGGCGATGAATAACGGGAGTAAGACTCAAATCCCGGCGGCGGCGCAACCTCCTACGGGGGACGTTTCCGCCAGTAATGCCGGGCAGACGTGGTGCGTGGCCAACCCCGAGGCTGGGGAGGAGAAATTGCAGGCTGGGATAGATTATGCTTGTGGGGAGGGTGGTGCTGATTGCCGTCCGATTCAGAGGGGCGCCACGTGTTACGATCCTAACACACTTGAGGCCCATGCATCTTATGCGTTCAACAGCTATTATCAGAAGAACGCTAGGAAAAGTGGTACCTGTGATTTTGGGGGTGCAGCCTACGTGGTCACTCAATTTCCTAGTGAGTACTCGATCTCTTCACCAATTTTTAAATTTCTTTAATTAATTAGTAGTATATTTTTTTAATTCTCTAGGCTCGTAAGTCATTCATGCTACCTAATTTTGCAATTAATTGATTAAATAATTAATTGGTAACGTTCAAGATAAGATTGAAATTTGAACACTAATTATTAGTATTACTCCTTAATTAATCTTAAACTTTTGATTAATTTAATTTGTTAATAATTAGCCTTCTTTTGGAATATACGGTTTAAGTGATTTCATGTTATGAATATTTGTTGGATGAAACTAAAATTTGCTTCTTTTTTCCATTGTGCAGAATTTGGCAATTGCGAGTATCCCACAGGCTATTGAACTGGAGAAGATGAATGATTTTAATGGAGGGGCGATAGAATTGGCTGTTTAGCTAATTTTGACTCTTTATTATTTATAAAAATAGTAAATTAAATTGGATTATTTTTCTATACAATAGATTCATATTCATATTGCTATTAGGTGGGACTTTGCCTTGTGTATTCTCCTTAGCTTCTATTAGTTGTATTGATTGCTTACAACTATTTGTTCTTTTTCCATTTTTTGGGGCCTTTTTTATTCTGAAATCGATGAATGATTGAGTAATTGGGCCAATCAAAAGCCCACCCAAGTAGTAATTAATTTGACAGGAATGTGTTATGTTCCCAAAATTACCCAAGCAGCAATTCATGGTAAACCAAATGTGTAGTTTACATGTGATTTCACATATACTGCGCTGGGACAATTTCCAATTAACATAACCTTTGAAGATAGCAGCATAACATTTTGGGGCAGTCAACCGGATTTGCAGATTAGTCGTTTTGTAAAGAAAGAGCACCATTTGAGGTCTCCGGCCTTCCCTTTATTTTTGGGCCAGATCTCGTTTGGGTTTGCTTGCCCATTTTGAACCAGCCCAACCGAGTAACACAACAGAAAAGTAGTTTAAATAAAAATTGTCAATCACGGCACTAGTCCGTGTGAGTCATGCCATTTCGATAGATGACAAAAAAAAAAACAAAAAAAAAAAAAAGCCATAATAATAAAATATAATCATAATCATAAAATAAGTGATGCTTATTGAGAAAAAAACTGCTTCTCTGATATGGTTAAATTATTATATATGAATATTCTATATAACAAATTCCCAAAAAATATAAATTGATTGGGCTTGACCCGTGCGGCTCAAGCCTACCTGCGTTAGGAGGATGTGCCAAGCTTGGCTTGGCCATTAGGTTGGGGAGCTAGCTCTCGTCCTGGTTCACTCCCATCCTTAAGTTGGAGGTCAAAAGGATCGACTCAGAATCAACGTAATGATTATTATTTATAAAATTATGGAAGAAATATTAAATTACGCCCCAAAAAATCTAAATAATTTGGTCATTGAATCACAATGAACCCAAACAACTATCGAATTTAAAAATTAAATCAATTTGACTTTAAGATTAGTGTTGTAAGTTCTCGAATATGATCAATGAAGATTGAATCAAACGGTAAAACTATCTCTTATCAAAATATTTTGAGTTTTAAGTGCCCGTTAGTTTACCAATTTTTACACATTTTTTTCAATTCCACTCATTTTCTTTCTTATTTCACATTCACATATCTCATGGGACCTACATATATTACACAAATCTCCACCATTCAACTCCGCTCATTCTCTCTCGTCCATATCACTTCAAAATTCATAAAAATCCATTTTTAAATATACATTAACACGCGCTTATTTAATGGACCTTCCATAAATTTCTTCATTTGTGTTAAAAGGGTGAGGTCGAGTTTTACAACATGGATTGGCACGAAAGCGAAAATTTACGGCCCACTTATTGGCACAACACGCAACGAAATTTGGGCCACATTTACCCACACCACCACCGTCCACCTTCTTTGGTCAACGGTCAACTTTAAATATTCATAAACTCCACCAAAATTGATGCAATCGAATCGAAACGTGTCAGTCAGATAAAAGATTCGCCTTTGGATGAGAGGCAGTCGCCCATACCTCCCGTATTTTGCCTGTCAAATGTCAAGCCAAACGGGCTTAGCCGGTTTCCCTGTTAATTGACGTTCGCAAAACGGTGCCGGGGCCCACATACTCCCCAAGTGGGCTTGCTCTAGTTGGATTAGGATTATCTTCTGGAGAGTCAATTGGACTTGCAGTTTGGGCCAGGCCTGACAGCGCCTGGCTAGTCATTTCTGCTGGGTCCCATTGCATCGAGTCATAGGAATAATTGCAGTTTATTATTATGGTTTTAACCCTTTTTTTTCTCGTTTAAAATAAAAACAAAAAAGAAAACCTTTTTTTCATTTTTGAAATTACGGTTTTTTTTTACGGATTTATTTTAACCTTTAAATCCTATTTCAAATTGTTTGTGAGTTAAAGGTTATAAAAGGGTGTGTTTTATTACATTAGTTTTGCATGTAAAATGTATATTTTCCATATAAATTTTCTTAGTGAGGTATTTGATACAAAAATTTTCCTAGCAAAACTTTTCCTAAGTACAACATTTTGAAGCATGATTCCTCTAAATTACATTTAAATTTTTCCTATAAGGAGTGATGGGAAAATATTTTTCTACTTACACGGAAATTTGTTTTCCAATTTTTTTCCCATGCATTGCAAAGGTGATCACATACATATATGATATAGCCAAAGGTAAGATGCTCAGTCAAAAAAAAAAAAAAAAAGCGCACATTATGCCAATGATATTAACTGCTGCTTAAAGTATATGCATATTTCAACGACCAACACTTACGGTTAAATTTCAATGATCATTTCTTTGTAAATTTTCAATGATAAGAATACCCAAAATTAAAATATTATTGAGCACATTTTGAAGCATTTTGCTTTCTTGCTGAACTCAATTTGTCTATCAAAGGATAAATGGCATTTAATGCAACTCAGGATGACTCTTATTAACCATAAAATCTCACAACCATCAAAAGATAATTATAATTACATGAGATTTTTGTTTGAACTACTCTTTGTATATTATTACTAATTTCATTATCGTCAATTGGAGTCTGAAAAATACTTCTTTCCATAACGAATAACCAAGATGACTGTAGATAAAATATTATAGATTGTCATTTTCTTAATCAACATTAAATGGTTGAAAGGAAATTTATTTCATTTTGAAGATTCTATTCCCCATATTATAGATCTTGTAGATAATATAATCAATGTATATTAATTTCCCAAAAAGGTATATTATTAATAAATGGTGATGATCGATAAGCAATAACATGATACTACTTGATCTCATATTACTTCTCACATTCAAAATTGTATTTGAAATTACAAATTAATTATTATTTATTATTAGCAATTATGTCGAAGGATGATCCCCTCTTCATATGGGGAGCTCCCTATGTCACATGTCAATTTCTTAAAAAAAAAAAAGTCTCACTTGAGCCTTCCTCCAATCGGATGGATATTTGGCATGGGGAGAGGATCAAAATTGCAATTATATCATCAATAATTAGTATGTCATCGTGGTGTAAGTATCATTATTCTAGTATTGGGTATGGTTTGCTGCAATGATGTTGGAAGCGGAAGGAATACTTCGAAGCATATTCCATCCAAGAGAAAAGTGAACATTCATGTATTAGGCCTATGCAGCCTAGCGCCTTTGTGGAAAAATAATTTCATTAAATTATATTTTTCATCTACCTACGCTTTAAAAATTCATACATGTACCGTTCAAAAAAAAAAAAAAAAAATTCATACATAAGGATCTTTTGGAAGTGCGTGGCTCAGAATGAGATGTGGAGAAAATACTTTCAAAAATAAGTAAAAATTAATAAATCAATTTAATAAATAATTAAAAATGATGGGAGAGAATAATAATTTTTTGAATAAATTGTATTAAACAATCCTTTTTTTTTTGAAAAAATAGTATTAAACAATCTTTATGGTAATTATTTTTCATTAATCTTATAGAAGGAATATATCTTTAATACTCGTGACTAGAGGAAAATCATTTTATGAATACTATTACGCTTTTTAATATTTGATAATAATATTTCTTGATAGTCTCTCCATTGATATATTGTGATTCAATTTTAAATTCAAATGTATATGCATAGTATATAATTTTATGCAAAAGCATTGTAAATTGAAATAGGTTTACATATCATAAATCACCAATTCAATTCACCATATGTAATTACGATGATGAGTGTTCGCTCACTCTCTCCCACGTTTTTTTTTTAATTTTATTTTATTTTTTTATTGAAATTTCCTCTACCTCACACATTTTAATTCTAACCATTGAAGATTAAAAAAAATGGAGTAAAAATAGATTTTTTTTATAAATCATAATGATAATCAAAAGTCTTTCAACTATTAATAAAACATAATATTTTTTTTAAATAATAATTTACGATAAATGGATATCAAGTCACATACAACATAAGTCATATTTACTCAACACGTGTAACATGACTCGTCATTATATACATTGTTAGTCATGGTCCCCAAGATTGAAATGGGCATCAGGGAGGGAGGTTCTTGGAAGTTTTGAATTCGATAGGGTTACACGAGCCTTTCATTAAGTCAGTCCATGGGGCAAAGAGGAAGAAAGGTAGAAAGGCCTAGCTCAAAGACAAAGACTGAAAAGGACTAGTTGGAGGAAGGAATTCCAATCAGACTAATCGGGTACGGGTTTAATGAAGGGGAGAAATCAACCTTTTTTCCCATTTTTAATTAAAGTAGAAAATGATAAATATAATCGTACTACAGTTACTTAATATAAGTTTTCATAGAATTATTATGATCGAGAAACAAGTTAAGGAAAGGGGGCGAAGTGCCGATTGTATATCATCACTTCACTCATGGATATGTGTCTATGAATTAAGAGTTATTTCTATCCTAATGGGGCACATGACTCGTTTCAATTGTTCTCCAATCATTTTCATTGTAGAAATATTCCAAACAAAATTCTACGCACATCAAAATTCTAACCATTTCGTAGAGCAAAAGTTTTCCATACAGAACAATATATTACCGAATATATATATCATTGATCGATATGTAACAAATGTATACATATAATATAAACGTGCGATATTATGATATTATAATAATACGTGAATTCATTTACTACGTATATGATATAAACGTACGTTACGGTATCCACAAGTGGGAAAAAAAAAATCATGAGGCGGGTGGCAGCTCCCACCATCAAAAAGAAGCGATTATGTATTCGTCTAACTTAACATAGATATCAAAAAAAAATTCAAAAATAAAAAAAAAAAAGAAAAAATTGGTGCGATGACGTGGCGCCATGTGGTGGCGCCACGTGCCCACTATGGGTACCATACGGTACCCACCGTGGGTAGGTGATCAAAATCCTGAATATTATATGTATTCATACAATGTACCAATAAGATGTCACTTCATCCATTGCTAATTGCTATGATCTATTAAGCCGGAAGCCATCCTCTCTGCCCTCCCACGCATTACGCAATCAAGGATCCCACTAGAAAAGGACCTAACAAAATTGCTTTCCAACCAAAAAAATTATTACCAAAATTTCAAAAAATAAAAAATAAAGAAATAAACTTAAATAAATAAAAGGGCCGTTTGGTCTTTTCGTAAAGTTATAAGTGTAGGTTTGTGGGGGCTTCTGAGAAGGCAGAGAAATCGAGAAAGCAAAAGAAACGCACCAAAGAAGGGGGGAAAAAACAAAGGAAAAAGAAAAAACGAAAACACTCTCTTCTCTCTCTCTCCACCCGTTTCCCTTTCCCATTTTCTCACACAACACACAGTAGAGAGAGAAAAATTATCACAAAGAAAGAGGTCTCCATTTCTCTCCGGTTGTGTTTGTATTTTCTGTACATATGAGTTTTTCTTAATCTCCCTTATTCTATCTATAATCTATATCTATAGCTTTCTCTTCTCAGAGAAACATTTGTATTTTTTCCTTTTCTTAAATTAAAAATTTTGTGGCTGTATCGTCCGAATTTGACGATGAGGCGAGGCAGAGCACCGGCGGTAGCCAGGCAAATGGCAGCGAACGGTGGAGACGCCAACGGATCTGGAGGATCTAAGGAGATCAGATTCAGAGGAGTGAGAAAGAGACCTTGGGGAAAATTTGCTGCAGAGATCAGAGACCCTTGGAAGAAGACTCGGGTGTGGCTAGGTACCTTTGATTCTGCGGAAGACGCGGCTAGAGCTTACGACGCCGCTGCTCGATCTCTCCGGGGAAACAAGGCGAAAACGAATTTCCCTTTGCCGAACAATCCGAACGGAATATTCCATGAATTTAACCCTCGGAATTTCAATAATCAACAGATCCATAATCAGCCTAACGATCCTTTCATGGCGGATCCTCGATTTTACCCTCAGGACCACCAGGTAGTTGGACCGCAGAGGCCCACCTCCAGCGGCATGAGCAGCACCGTCGAGTCATTTAGCGGACCAAGGCAACCAGCGCCGCCGCAACCCATTCAACCACAGAGGAGATATCCGAGGTCGCCGCCGATGTCTCCCGATGACTGTCACAGCGACTGTGATTCCTCCTCCTCCGTCGTGGATGATGGTGATTGTGACATCGCCTCCTCCTCCTATAAAAAGCCATTACCTTTCGACCTCAACTTTCCGCCACCAATCGACGGTGCTGGTATTGACGCTGACGTGTGCGACCTAGCTTGCACGGCTCTCAGACTGTGATTTGTTCCTGATGGCACTGCCGAATCATTTGGAAGAAACCCATCTGGTTAAATTACTCAAATTTTTTCTTCTTTTAACTTTTTTTGTTTTTATTTCGCGGAAAAAAAAAACTAAAAAAAAGAAAAATTCTCATAGCTAGGGTAAATCCTTTGATGAGATAAAGATTAAGGTGGGTCGAGGGTCAGTCTGCTATGGGTATCCTGTTGTTTGAAGAGAACTTACTTGATTCTAGATTTAGAAACTTGATGTTATGGATAATAGAGGGTATTATGGTGGATTATTCAGAGTGCTCCTTTGTGATATTATGGTCTTCCGATGATTTCGTGTCATCAATTGTCCATTGACTCTATGGAATGTATATGAAATCTGTTGTTGAGAACATGCCTATTGGTGTATTCACTTTTAATCTACATGTAAGAACATCTATGATCTGTTCTGTTATGTGCTGTTAAGGGATTTCTGTGGTTTGATTAAAGATTTCTAGTTCTTTATCTCCTGGTGTTAATTGGGTTTAGCTGCAGTTATGTGGTATTTCTTGGGAAATATGTGATCAAGGTTATCGGTTATGAACTTAAGCTTATCTTACAGGCTCGTTTGAGTTGTTTTCTATTACGTTTACCTTCATCTCTTGTTTTGTTTGGCTCTCACTTGTAAGATTTGACATCAGTTGTAAGATTTGATGTACTTGCTTTACTTAGATTTGCTGTTATTTACTGATTTGGATATGCTTGAAGGTGTTCTGAGTTTCAAAAGCAATCTCCTTGGGTTGTTGTGAAGTTCAAGTTTTTGCCTTTGTGCTTTTGTACTTAAGAAGAAGCCTTCCTTCAACTTCAGGCCTTGGGAGCTTTACACTTTCTCTTTTCTGTTCTTGCACGCAGTTGTTGTCCAAAACTTATGCATGGAAAAGCTTATAGCTTATTCGTTTAATTTTCTGCATGAAGGTTTAACACGTTTCATGAACTTTTGGTAATGGTTCGTTATTGATTGGATTTCCATAATGATTAGGTATTAATTGCGCGAGTGGTTCACTGTACCTTCAGTTGTACTAGCAAATCAGTATGTTTAGATTATATTGATGATCGGTCGTAAGTAGGCCGTTATGGGATTTGGTCCCACATTGCCCTAGTCCCGACAAAACAGAACCGGGATTAAATTTAATGCGTTTTAGTTAAGTAGCATTGTCTAAATTTAAAGTTTAGCATTAGTTTTAACTTGTTTGTTTCTGTTCTCCAGTTGTTTCATTCTCTGTATGGGTGAATGATCTAATGCCAACATGTTGGCAGCTTATGTTGCCAACATGTGTGACGTGAGGGCGCCACGTCACCGGCCAAAATTTTTTTTTTTGAAATATTTTTTTTAATTTTTTTTTGGAATCTACGTCAAGTGAGATAAATAATACATGCTCCCTTCTGATGGTGGGGGGTCTCACCCGGCCTCTATCTTTTTTTCCTCCCGAAAATGGGGTTGTTGGCAACTTATGTTGCCAACGTGTTGGCAACAGAACGGGACATTCTCTGTATGGTAATTGCATTTCTGGTTGTCTAATTATCCTGTTAGACTATAGTATCCTTCTGCAAAGTTAATTTCTGGGTGCATTAGCAAATCTGTTTATGAGTTCCTCGTGGAGATATCTCCCTTTCTTATCTTCTGAAAATTTGATAGATAATTATGTGTTTTTGTGTAATCAAAGTGTCCTTAATGGCGATTACAGGGGCATTTCAGATCCTGATTGTTCGGCTTGTCAGGTTGAATAGGTTACCATCTAGGGACAAGCTTTCCAGTCTGAATGTTACATTTGTTGCTGGTATAGCATGATCTCATGTAGTCTTGTTGAATGTTGATGACCCACAAAACCCACTCTCTTTGTTTTTTTATTGAAGAGTTGTTTGATAGAACCCTATGTGCTCATGTGCTCATGTGTTTCGGAATACAGGCCTGCTTTTCTTTATTATTTGTGAATTGTGATTGTAATCCTTAGGTGACGATGGGCAACCAAATTAAGGGCTGGTTAAGTAGGTCAATTAGGCCATGAAAAGATGGATGTCTTCATTGTTTGCATCTCTGGTTCTTAAGATTGTTGTCGTCTAATTTTGTTCTGTTGAATTTACCTTCTTTTTGTTGCCCCTAAAGTTTAACTACTTATATTGAATGGGTGTTTTGATCGAATCACGAGATGTGTAAATAATAATGTGTCGTGTATTAAGATGTTGTGGTTATATTAGAATTTTGAATTTCACCAAGATGTTCTTAACAATCTTGAAAATATTGAAGTGGTCACGCGTAATAACAAAATAGGTCACGTGTAATAACAAAATAACATGTGTTTTGTGGAGACAATCAGTTTTACTTGCGTTTGATAGACAATCAATTTTACTTGCGTTTGATAGTATTTTTAAAAAGCATAAAGCGTAATTAAGTGACGAGGTAAAGTTTTGAATTTAAGCAATTCCACATGGAAATAAAAGCAGGAAAATACATGTAAGACCGTAAGGTCACGTTTTGGGCGTAATTTAAGAATTATTTTTCGTTGTCTTGGAAGTATATGTGTATATTATTATGGTCGGTTCAGGGGTTGGAGAATGGGACAATGCGAAGCACAAATATGAAAGGTTGTAGCTTTTAAGACTATTGTTGGCCAACCACTTCCACTCTTTATCATTCACCGGTCGAATAGAGTAGGCTTACCGGTTACACGTCTTTAGACTTTATAGTTCAAAATAAAATTTGAATGGTTTTAAATATATTTGGTTCACATTACCAACCAATAAATTGATTTTGGACTTCATCACCAAATTGCATCAATCTTGGTCAATCACCAATCATTATTACGATAAGAATCCATACATTATGTTTATGTATGTTTATCTTCTAAATCAACACATATTATATCAATATATAAGTTAGAAAAGTTAAAAAATTAAGAGCCAAGATGCAAAATTTAATTAGCATAACGAGGAAAATAAATTTTGAATATTGTATGGTAGAAAAGTTAAAATTAAGAGCCGAGGTGTGAAATTTAATTAGCATACCGAGGAAAATGAAATTTGAATATTGTACGGGAGGTCGCTAGTCAAGTCTTTCTTTGGCTCCTCATCTTTGAGGAAAAATTTAAGATTCATGAAAGACCAAACACTCAAGATTTAGGCCAACGAATCACACCTACACATAGACCACTTTATTTATTAAATTACGCTTTATGTGTGTAGCTCTATCATCTGAAAGATCAATCGCTTCCAAGAAAGATCTTAAATTTTTCCCATCTTTGAAGAGGATAATTATTTACAAAATTTTTAGCGTTTTCTATAGATTATTATAATTTATTGACAAATAATGTAAGATTTTTCTTTTTCCTTTTTTTATATATTTATCCAATATTAAAAGCTTCCTGTAATCTCGTTTAAGCAACAATTTCGTTTGAAATTTGACCTTTTCATTTCGTGCTTGTTTATGGTTTTACTTCGCACAACATATACTAATATTTGTTTCTAGGCGAAACTTGGTATCAACTATTAATTATATAGTGTTATGAATAATTGAGAATAATTTGGTGGTTATGAATTATGAGGAATAATTTGGTGGAGGAATAATTTGGTAAAAGATGTAATTATTATATGTGAATGACTATTATACCCTTGATGAAATTATGTAATTACGGTTTGTATCATTCGAAATTTTCCTAAATAGAGCAGTTATTAATGAAATTAAATTCACGAGAATTCATTCAATTCATTCTCTCTAAATTCTCTCTATTGTTTTCATACTTTTTATAACACGTTGCTCAAGACGAGTCTCTAGCCATTTTGAATAATATGAAGGGTATGCTTTCTACAGCTTCATCTTATAGATGATCTTAATATCGTAAACCTAATTATTATAAATAACCTAATCCATCTCCAATCAATACTTATCTTTTTTTCTCTTATCTTTTCCCCACTTTCTCACGTCTCTCTCTCTATCTTCAATCACTCACGTAAAACATTTATCTGCAGAGACAAAGAGTTGTGGGCAATTCAAGAATTTAAGAAATGGAGGAAATACGTGCATGTTCAATTGCTTCCTAAGAAAAATGAAGAGGTATATATATTATATTACTTTATACTATAATAATATATTAAACTATAATATTCGTTTCTCGAGATATAAGGAGATACATTATCAAAATCAAATTTTCGACTCCATTATACTCAATTTAACGAGCTTGATTTGACACCAACATTGATAGGATAATAACTGCGTTGTTTGAAATATGTTATTATCAAACTTTCAAAATTTACAAATTAGTACACCAACTTTTGAAAAAGTTACAAAATAGTCCTTGAATATTTTGATATTGATAAATTAGTAGAAAAGGAGATAATTTTCCAATCGTAAAACATTGATAAAATATTTTTACTATTTTACCTTTGCGAATTGGAATGGACAATTTTACCCTTAGGGTAAACCGACCTAATTTTGACGACAAGGAAAATGGATAGAATATTCATGAAGAAATTCTAAATCCATTGATTATATAAAATGGCTTGAAGTCCATTTGAGTTAAAAGATCGAAATATTAATGTAACTCCCGAAGAGTTCAATTACATAATGACTTATTCTAGAAGGATAAGTGTCTCTTGTAAGTAATGAGTATTTGTTCTAGAAGAACAAATCTGCCCGTAAAGCTGATTCAATATTTAATTCTCGCACTTTATTTACTATGATTTAATTGCAATACCTCCTACTTGATGATGGGTTCAACCGTCACTAAACGGAAGGTTTATATATTTCTCGCACTTTATATGCTAAGTGATGGGTAATACCTTCTACTAAGCAGATCCTACTCAAGAAGTAGTTAAATATTATGCAATTTAATTCTTGCTATTTAAATTCCGTAAATTTATATTTATTGCAATAATTCCCATAAGGTAGGTTCGACCACCTATTGGAGAAATTTAATTTACTGCAATTTAAATTTATGCACTTTATAGTTTGAGTATATTTCTAATGTGGTGGGTAATACCACACGATTGGTGTGCATATTTCAATGTGGTGGATTATACTACCTACGATTGGTTATAACGAATCCTACTCGAGAAGAAGTAGTTGATCAAATATTCTAATCATACTCTCGAAGAAGTAGGCTTGATGAGAATAAAATTACTTCTTTATATATACCGTAATATGAATGGAGAAAATTGAGCAAGTAGTGGTACTTGAAGTTACCATTGGATAAATAGACGAAAGTAAAATCTTTGAATAGATCCCATGTTGATAAATCAAAGAAAATATATCGCATGAAAAGCTTACATGAAGTAATCTTATCGATGATATGAGATTGTATTAATATGAGAATAAAATGCTCTTGAAGAAGCATAATCACTAGATTTAGTATTTGAATAAAGCCAATATGATATTATTATTACTTGAGAAGAAGTACAAAGCATGAGAAGTGGAACATATTGAGAATATCAAAAGAGCGGCATTAAACACTAAAATATAGAAATGCAAAAGAATATACATAATGAATCCATAAATGAGGGATGCGTCTCGAGAGTATAAATGCTCCGTAACTCGCCTTACCATCAACATTAGGATTCATAATGAAATATTTAAAGGATCCGGAATTTCTTTTTAAGCTTTTTCGTGATACCATGTGGCCAAAGCGGACTGGGCTTTCACAGATTCTTGAACATATGCATGAAATTTGATGAGTAGTTCATCAACGCATTAGCGAAATAAGTATTTTTCTCAATAATGAGAGATAAACTTATTATTTACACCACACGATCTAGAAACGCTTAGTAAGCCATCAAAGAAATTATTAATATTCAACAAACCTATTGGTTTGACATAAAAATTCCACTTGTACCCAGCGAGGCTATATTGAATATTTCCTCCATGTTGTAGCCGCCGAAGGACAATGAAAGCATCACTATTATTCATCATATACATCATGCAGTTGTGGATGGATTGCGCTGTAGCCCCAACCTCGCTGGACCTATGGTAGGCGGCTCCAATTCGAGTATTAGATCCAACTAGATGGAAAGGTATTACGCTCAAAACTCTTATTCCCCATGATTGTGCGGCCATTATAAGTCTAGCTAAAAGTTTGTTGTTGGTGCCTCCGTATAGTATATTGATTTCTTGTCTCCTAACTCTTTTACAAGTCGGTTTGCCATATCCACATATTGGATATGGCCTGCAGTTAGATCCACCAGAATACATACGGTTTTAATCAGCGAGGTAAAGGTGACTTGTATGAGATGATTCTAAAATCTCCATCCATCTCTACTCCTATCTCTCTTTTTGCACTATACTTTTAATGTATGAACATGAGAGATATATGAATCCTATTTAAAGAAAAATTTTCAAACCAATAATTGAGTGCACTATTTACTTTTTGACAAATATGAAAGAGAAAAAGGAAGAAATTTTTTCTTTAGTGATATGACTTATATAAATGTCAGTGATTGAAAAATAATATATATCTTAAAATTGAAAAAGCGATATTTACAAATAAAGAAATATATTGATTTTTGTTATTACACCAAAGCTTTCTTACATAAATATGGGAAAATCATTATGCTAAATTTTTCTACTAAATTTACAAAGCAGGATCTTCTAAAGTAAGTTTTTCAAGACTAGAACGCCGCTTGTTGATCTTTGAATTTGGCCCATAAGGCCATTAGCTCACCTTTGCGTGTCCACTAGGATGTGTCTCAAGAGCTGTGAATATCATCCAAAGGCTCCTTACTCAATCCATCCAATGAGCACGCTATTTTATCTTCTCGATTTCTGGACAAGTACCCCACAATTTACATCGAGTGTCACATGTCCATCGAGCACACTTGTAGCATCCTCTAATCTTTTGCTCTCGTTTCTTTGAAAAACTACTTTTACCCATACCAGGCATGTATTTGAAGGTGAAACCTCACGGATAATCGAACCTTTGCTTCAATCAAGCATCGGATATCTTGTGGGATACCTCTTATTCATTAGCATCCTTAATCTTTCCGACCTACATCAATAAATCCTTTTTAGGATTTTGACTCGGAGTGATGGATAGTATTTTCAAGATTTGAGAGCATATGATCCATTATAATGTATAAACCCTTGTTAGGATGAATTTTGCAATAATTTTGATGATTTATTTATAGAATAATACTGACAGCGTATGAAATAAGACTCGATTTTAAATAAATAATATGAAGCGTAAGAGCTACGATTTCGGAATTAAATAATAAGGATGTGATGCGTATGAAGTCAGAACTCCGTTTGAGCAGGTAGTAGACAATAATGTCACCAAAGATGATGGAATATGTCGGTGAATTGTTTCTATGATAAATCATAATGAGCACTATACGATACTAATAGGAAATCGATATAAGAATTTCTGAACTAGAAGTTCAATAATACTGCTTGCAAAACCGGACTGACCATCCCGGTTTAAATAATTATTGAAATCAATATTTCAAGTGAAGAATTAAAAGAATTCTTCAATGATTGTTCTCGATAAATGATGAAATCATTACTAGCTAATATTGGGAATAAATCCCAAATATATCTGAATAAAGGATGAGAAGTATGGGCCCACTCATCCTCCATGTGGACTACTAGATATTATGATATGGATCCACTAGATAGTCACATGTGTATATGATTAAGTAATTTGAAATTTACGTAAATATTTGCTCACGGTATGAGCATGATTTTGGATTTAATGATAAAGCTAGTAAATGTATATCCCAATACTTGAATAAATCCACTGAAGGATTTGAGTATGCGCATACAAGTGGATATTATATGGCAAATTATTTAAAGTCCTCAAATAAATTGCCGATATCGAGAATAGAATGCAAACTGGCTAAATTTATATTAAGGTGAATGATGAGAACATATATGATTAAAATCATACCAACCGTATGAGTTTTGGTGTTCTAAATTTTCTCGACATGAGGGGAGTATTAAAGGTTGAAAATAATATGTGAAATGCATCATGTTATATATCGAAATTGAAATATTTAACTTGAAGTTCAAAGATGCATGAAAGGCTATGAACAATCACATATATCGAACGATGCTTTGATAAGTTAGTTAACACGCTAGAAGCGTTGATATTTCCCCAATCATATATCAAAGCAAATTATAAAGATGGTCTTAATAACGGAGGCATATACTCTTGAAGAGTATATAGACATAACTATATTGTATAATCCTACAAGAGGATTGATAATGAGATATCTCGATAAGTTATGTCGATATGGGGAAAGAAATGAAATTGAAAAGTGTCGACACGATATGAAAATGTAGCTACATATGATCAATGATAATGAAAATATTGAGATATATTGAAGATGATAAATGGTGAATGTGAAATCCTTAACTTATGAGATGATGAGATGATGATGACTAGTGCTCAAGTTTAAAGATAAGCATGGTGGTCATTATATGTTGCATGCTCATGAAAGTTAAATTACCGATCGTGTGTGTAGTCTCTGAAAAGGAAATTAAAGGATCGGATGAGCTAAACCCGTGTTTATGAGACCCTAAAGGGTGAACTAAGCCCTGGAATGAAATAACCTATTAAGTGAGTATTAAATGTTAAATGATATATTTTAAGTGTTAGTTAGTTATGAAGGTTTACTTATATGTTTACATGTTTTTACTATGAATTTATATGCTTTAAATTGTGTGTTTGGAGACATGTGTTCATGGTGAGTGTTTTTGTAGTTGTGTAAGAAAATTGATGCACTCAAATGAACGAAGAGTATAAAATCAATGTATATGATACTCATACAAATGTATGAAAGATTTTGAAATGTATGAGATACTTTGTATAAAATACGCTAGCACTCTTTTTCCCTTATTGAGGTTTTATCTCATTTGGGTTTTCCTAGCAAGGTTTTTAATGAGGCAACTTTAAAGGCGTATTCACATGAATAATGTACTCTTTTCCTTCATTAGGGTTTTTCCACCGGGTTTTTCCAATAAGGTTTTAACGAGCGCATATTCATGGTATATTGAGAACGATGAGAAATTGATCAAAGGTATCTATTGGATCGAGATTATAATGGAGCTAATGCTTTAGATCAAGCGATGATGATATTGAAATCATTCTGACCAGTAAAGATATCGATTCTCAAGATATGAAATCAAGCGGACTGAATATACTTTTTCCTTCGATCAAGTTTTTTAAATTTGGGTTTTTCTTGTGAGGTTTTTACTGACACATGAATCTTACATGCATTTGGAAGACATCGGGGAGCAATGTTTTGATGAAGATATAACGTCCAAGCTATCACCTTGTCGGTTTGGAAGTTTTTTTCACGTGGGTTTTTCTCCAAACAAGTTCGTACATTTGTATTAATAGTTACCGTTCGAGCAAGTGTTATGAATAATTGAGAATAATTTAAGGTGGTTATGAATTATGAGGAATAATTTGGTGGAGGAATAATTTGGTGGAGGAATAATTTGGTAAAAGATGTAATTATTATATGTGAATAACTATTATACCCTTGATGAAATTATGTAATTACTAGTTTATCTTTGGTCGAAGTTTTCCCATAAATAGAGCGATTATTAATGAAATTAATTCCTGAGAGTCGTTCGAATTCGTCTAAATTTCTCATTGTTTTAAATACTTTTATAACATATAGTTATATTTTATGTTTTTAAAAATGCTAATTCTTGTATATATATGGAGATAAGGTTGTCGAGCACATGCATTGCAGGAAATTATTTGTCGTGGTTTTGCTCAAGAAAGAATTGATGAACGAGTTATATTAAGTTGGTATCACTCAATCAATTTATGAGGATTGTTAAAAAATAAAAACAAAGAAATTCAATTTCTGAAGTTGGTATTCATTCAATACAATAATAAAAATGACATTTGAAATGGGGAAAAAATTGGGGCGCTCGGATGTGCAATTTTTCATCCGAAGATCGGACGGCCGTGGTAACCCAATCACCACTTATGGCACAGTATTATCTTCATGGCAACCCAAATGCACCAGCCGGGAATCGAACCCGGGTCTGTACCGTGGCAGGGTACTATTCTACCACTAGACCACTGGTGCTCGTTGTTACCAATCCCCACATTTCCTTACACCAAGGATACGGAAAATAATATTGAGCTCAAATTAAGAGAGGTTGAAATACAAGAGACTTTTCAAAGAATGAATAGTTAGAAACTTTATGAGAAAATTTTTTCTTACTAAGCGTGATTGAAAATACGTATAAGAAAAAGTGATTGTGAAGATACCATCTCAAGATTATAAAGTTGTGATGTGTGGATATTATATGTTATGTTAAAGATAAATTTTAAACTTATTTCTCATTATGCAAATTTAACTCTTTAGTATGTCGAAAAGTAACAATTCTTTCCCTCAATTCATATTCTTTCATTGCTATTCGAGATTTCAGAGTTGTCTTTCTTTTATTCATTAATTACAATGGAAAACACTGCTAATCAAAATGTCATTTTACTAGTTCTTCATTTGTAGTTATTCACTTGCTTCACCTTTTTGTTCTCGACCAATCTTATTTCTACTTCTCGAGCCCGAATACTTTCCGCGAGTCTCACCACCAAGATTTTTTAGATAATAATTTGATATAATAAATAAAAAAGAACAGCTGAAGTAAATTTACTTATATTAGAGTAATTCTCTACGTGATTTAGTTTGGTAGGCTATTCATCTATTTATTCTCAAGTTATTTTCCAAAAGACGAAGATGAAAAATAATCGTAGCATAATATTGTGGATTATAAAGTATAAACTCCAGTAAATATTTGTAATTATATAATAATGCATACTATAAAATAGCGATAATAGAGAAATCGGTAAGAGTACTTTTTTCTTTTTTTTTTTGTCTTTTTTGGGCAACGAGCTTGGTAAGAGTACTTAATATATTTAATAATGTCAACGATTGTTAGGGTTACTAAAATTTCATCATTACACTAGTGATCTCTGAAGTTATAAATGATTCTGTATTGAACCCATTTGCTCTACTTTGTACATATTGAGGACCCATAATTAATTTTCTCCTCAGTGAGACTATTGTATCGATTCAAAAATCGCCATAAATGTAAAATTACGGACTACTTTCCGCCTGTGGAAGGTTGGACTCGATAAAATACTTTCAAGTTCTTCTACGTCTTGTTTTTCTTCTGTACTGATTCAGCACTCTTTCGGTTCAGGTATAGATTTGATGATATTAAGGAGTTTGTTCACCGCTGCAGTCACGGTGTTTGATGAAATTACTTTTAGGGTTGCGATAATCTAATCAAGCATTTTGGGTTAGCCAGACTTCATTTTAGCTACTTCTAACATGAGGATATAATGGTTTATGCATTACCTAAGTGATAATTGTATTGTATTTTTGTGTTTGCAGTTAACAGAAGGTTGAATTGGACTCGATAAAATACTTTCAGGTTCTTCTAGTCCTCGTTCCTTTCCATACTGAATCAGAACTCTTTCGGTTCAGGTATGAATTTGATGATATAAGTCTGTTCACTGATGCAGTCAAGCTGTTTGATGAAATTACCCTCAGGGTTACTATAATCTAATCAAGCATTTTGAGTTGGCAGATATCATTTTAGCTACTTCTAATATCAGAATGTATTGGTTTATGCATTACCTAAGTGAGAATTGGATTGTAATTTTTGCATTTGCAGTTAAAAGAAACAATTTTGGGGAAAATGATATCACAGAGGATGGGAAAGGCTGTAATGGACAACCCTAAGAAACTTGCCAATTTGATTGACCTAGTGAATCTCCCTTCAACACTAAGGGAGTTCATGGGTCACTCACAGAGCAATCGGCTGGGTTGTTTTAGACGTGTTTGGTTGTATATCAAGGAAAACAATCTCCAGGTTAAATTCTAAATCTCACCCGCTTCCAAGTGTATGATACTGTGTTTTTGTAATCAAACTTTTAGCATATGAATTATGAACTTGCTTATAAACACTTTGCACATTTTCTCACACCCCTACTTCTTGTGTCATAAATCTGTTTACCTTATATGTTTCTTATTTATTTCATGATCTTTCTCCTGGATATCGCTTAACATGCCCCCACAAGACGATGACTCGTTTGGGGACATCAATGTTGAGTCTTAATGGGCGAATAGCTTCTTGGAGCTTAATGCATTGTGATATGATATTAAGAGTTAGGATCCCATCTTAAAACGCCAACTTGTTAAGATGGGCAGTTCGTATGTATTTTATGATCTTTCGACGTGGGATTATCCCATCTTACTAAATAACCCGGTTTATAAACTAGTTACCAGATGCTATGAGTTGCTACAAGAACTTGTCTGTAGGATTATCCGATCTTATCAAATAAACTGGTTTATGAACTAGTTACCAGGTGCTATGAGTTTCTACTAGAACTTGTCTTTGATGGTCATGTATTGTTTATATTTCTAGGACCCAACCAACAAGAATGTTGTCAACTGTGATGAAAAGCTGAAACGCATTTTGTTGGGCAAGTCTCAGGTGGAACTTGTCGAGCTCCCCATGCTTATCAAGCTGCATTTTCCGAACTCAAAGGAGCTAAAGTGACGGTTGCAAGTTCATTACGTTGCATGGTTCTCACAATAAGTTCACATATCACTTACAGCAGTGCCATCTATCTAGACTCAATACGCACGTCCTACCTAATTAGCATTGTTTTATTGCTTATGTTTTTTATGCACCAAGTGTTTCCTCCCTTGCTTTTTGATTGGTCAGTTGTTTGATGTCTAGGATGTGCTTGCTGGGCTGTGCATTGTTAGCAAAACATGCCGAAGTTCTACAGCACAAATTTCTTGTTGACGGAGCTTAAAAATGAGGGGCATGGGATGTTTATAGTTAATTTTTAGGTCCAATTTTTGTGTAGACTTTCTTTAGTGTTAGAGGAATTCTTCCTCCCAGATTGTAAGGTATTATGAGGTGACGACATAATCACCAACATTATTGCGCTCGTTATATTTTAATAATAATTGTCTATTTGACACTTGAATAAGTTTTGTTTGAGTGTTCGATTTTACAGTTTTATCATGTTAGTTGTAGCATGAGCAAATGATGGAGATTTGTTGAAATTTTAGAGTGCAAATTGGCTGTCCCATGTGCAGAAAATATTAATAAAAATTTTGAGAAAAAAATAGTTTAAGGAGAAGAAATGCTGGAATTGCTCAGATGTGCAGATTTTGATCCGGATATCGGCTGGTTGTGATGATCCAATCACCCCTATAGGCACAGATGTTTCTTCATAGCAGCCCATATTTGCACCAGCTGGGAAGTGAACCCGGGTCTGCACCGTGGCAGGGTAATATTCTACCACCGGACCGCTGGTGCTTCTTGGCTAGGATCCAATTTGTCTGTGTATTGTATAGAAAATAGCACGTGGTAGAAAAATGAAGAATCTATCTTCTTTATGTGTGATGCATACACACAGATATTTTAACCCTACCATCACTTCAATGATCCTATTATCAAATAATAATCTATATAATAAGAAATGAAAGTGAATCATGGAAATAAGTATTATAATATTCGATGTTTGATTTTAGTAATAATTGATTTGATTTTTAGTTACACTGTGATTTTCAATATTTAGAACCATTCTTATTCGTTGACGGAGGCAAAATATTCATGTGGGGGCTCTTCCCCTAGTAGACAAATTGCGAAAAATATTTAATTGACTGGAGAGAGAATGAGTATTTTTACCAACGTAACTCTCTCTCTATCTTGATGAAATTTATCTCATCATGTAAAATTTCCAATAAAATCATTTTGTTTTACCATTATAGAAAAGCTAGTCTGTAGACTCGCAAAAACAATATGCAAATTGGAATTGCACTAGAGTAGAACGCTAAATACAACATAAACAAGCAAATATAACATTAAATTAATTGAATGAATTAATGTCACATATAATTCAAATCTTTAACGAAACACGGACAAAGAATCTGTGACTGAGTGATTCGCCACTATGGCATTTGTTTTCTCAGTAGGGTGGAATGAATCCCAGAACACATATTTATCTGCATCCATACATGTGAAGGGATTGAGTTCATTACACAAATAGCCCATCTCAAACATTCCTGTCCCACAACATGCATATGCCTCGTTTTCAAACCCTGCAATTCATTTTGAAATTCACACTAGCATCAACCCAAGAATCCCATATTTTCTAAGAAAAAAAGAAAAAATTTCCAATTCTCTTACTGTACTAACTAATCCGTATTTTTGAATACTTTTACCCACTAAATGACTATTACCTATTCATAAAATGACAAATACAATGTCGTCCTGCGTACTTAGTATTGCTACCAAGAGTACTATAGACTATAAAAAATTTACTTATAACTAACTTTGAGCGAAAAACATAACTTTGAACTTACCAAATGATTCAGGATATTGAATGATCTCGTAGAGAATATCGTACGGTTTGGAGAAAACCAATTGAATTCCAGGGAGCTTCTTGTTAAGTGTTGAAACTAATTCTTGCAACTTTGCATTAAAGTCCTTAGCCACATTGTTGTAATCCTCTATACAATCTCTTCCAAATATGAAATTTGTTGTTCTCTCCAATGGCAAACAACCCATCGGAGGAAGCCCCGTCAACGCTATTTTCTTGGCTCCAAGTTTGTATACGCTTGTGACGAACGCTCTCGCAATGCCTATTAGAAAATCTTGGTACTCTTCAACTGTATATTGTAATCGTCGCTGTGGAAGCAGGTAATAGTTCTCCAAGAAATCATTTGTTCCCATACTGATAATGTATAAGGCTTCTTTCAACACCCCTTGTGCTTTCTTGGCCCCTAGGTGGCCTCTTAGTCGCCTTTGATATTCCTTGTAATACTCTAATTCCTTCCACAGAGGCATTACATTCTGCAATTCAAATCATACAATCAACTAATTCTTTTAACTTTGTCACATTTCAATATTTTATGACACGAATATGTATGAAATATGCTAAATAGTATGGTTGAGTTCGCTGATTAAAATATTTAATTAGTAATAAAATTTCGCTCTATATTATAAGGGTGAATGGGAGTAAATTAAAAGTGTTTTAAAGTGTTTTAAAGTAAAAGAGGAGAGAGAATGAGTGGAGGTGAGTGGTTGAGATTTGTGGATATGATGAGATATGTGGATGTGATTGATTTAGGAAAGAGAAAAAAGTTGAAAAAAGTGGAAAAAAGTGGTAAAAGTTGGTAAAATGTGTATCCATTCACCCTTATAAACAAATAACAGTACTTTTATAGATTAACTTATTGGCATTTCTACTTTCTAGATCACAGTAAAAGATCTTAGGTTGCACATCCCGTCATGTGGGGACCACAAAACCTTATTGTATAGCCGCAGGCGAGATCGAGCCCTCATTTAACTACGAATCATGCAGATGATATATAAAATAAAACATAGATGCTGAAAAGGGATTCATATAGTCAAGCAATGAATAAAACAGAGTAAAGATAACAATCAAAATAACACAAGATACTTACTAGTACTTGAGAAGTAAGACTATCATAACCTGTCCCGGCCGAGGCAAAACAAACTCCGGTTGCAAAATCGGATATATCATAAGAAGGATCCAAATAAGCAGGTACAATTTCTTTAACTCCAAATGCCTCGGCGATGAAGTCCGTCGCAATCCGGCCATTGGAAAATCTTCCGGTGGGCTTGCCGCCTTCAAAATCCCGACCATAAGGCTCGAAATTGCTTCTCAAAACCGTCGGAATATAATTGTTGTTGCCGGAATCTACCGAGGAATCTCCGAACACTATGATTGATGTAACTTTTGCATCAATTTTGAGTAATATTTGCAGCAAGAAATGAGATATAATAAGGATGATGGAGATTGAGAGATTGGTTGGCATTTTGTATATGTGCAATTTTTGAGGTTGGTTACTGTTTGATTGTTAAGTCACCTATATTGTCTCTTGCCTAAAAATTTAAAGAATCCAACTAAATGTAGGCTTTCTTGAACTGTAGTTTTGTTTCTTGTGATAGTCTTTTCGCTCTCTTTATTCTTCCTCCCTTTTTGCTCGAAAGAATTCTACTGCTCCCATCATTAATATATGACTTCATGACATAAAAATACGGACATAACGCTTTAAAAAGTAGACAAAGTCGTTGTATTTTTTGCATTGATTAATTGACATACATGCATGACGTCGTAACTCATTACTTCTTCAATCGACTCTCACCGTTAGAGGTATTTTTTCTCTATCCATTTTCTTTACCACGTTAATAGCAGCCCACATTGTACGTATAGCGATGCTCCAAATAATTTGAAATTTTACTTATCTAGACGTGGTCAGTACTGATTGATTTGAAGTATAAAGTTATATAATGCGATATGTTTTCCCTTTCCCTTTTGATGATAAGTGATAACCGATGCTTTTATTTCTAAAGTACATATAAGGGTAAAAAGTAGTAAAAGAGGGCAAAATTAATACAAGCATTTATCATGGTAACTGCAAACTAATTAATCTTTTTGTTCACGGGTTTGCTTCTTCTTTCTGTTTTTTTTTACCTGAAAAGCACTTTCAATTCAACAAATTTCTGGCGTTACAAAATAGAAGGTAAAGATATACCGAAATAAATGAAACATTTAATACCATAAAAATAATGACATGAAATTATTAAGAAACATATATTAATACCACTATCAATATGAGTTGGGAGGGGAAGTTGACATAAATGTAGTTTCAATTATCACACCATTTAATTAAAAATTAATATATATTATAATATCAATGTAATTATATAAATATATATTTATTTATTATTTTTTTATTAAAGAAATGAAGACAATAATTTAATGAATGCAACTGACTGAAAAATAGATGGGATAACACTATTCAAACCATTATCAAGATCTGCATTCAATTGGTAGCTAGTTTTGATGTTAATTGTGTACACCAAACTCTTCAACCACCTAAACTTGGAGATGATGCCATAGTAGAACTAGGAACTGCGAACTGGGAAATTAAATCTTATATCGACTTAATAAAAGCTAAATGTTGACTCCCCGGGAGAAGAATGTGTACTAAAAATATTATTACATATTTCTCAACAAAAAAATTTTTATTACATACAAATGTCACAAATAATATTTATTAAGTGGTGTATATTATTGAAAACGCATGAAATAAAAGAAAATTGTGAAATTATTTTTATCAAACAAGCACTAATTATCGAGAATTTACAATTAAACTGAATGAAATAGGAAAATCAGAAAAAACTCGTGTAGTTTGGACCATATCGAATGCAATCACAAGTATAAATTGCCAAGAGAAATGGGAAAATGGGGAACGAAAGAATTCTCCACGACAATGTTCTAACTAAATTAGGAAATAAACTTTGATTCTCACTATCTTAGTTGAAACATGATTTTGTGTTGTTCAATTATCTATTCCACCAATCTTTTCATGTTTTTGTTTGTTTATACGAATGATGATACATAATGACGACCTATTCCGAATTGCGCCCTCATATATTTCACAATCCACGTTAATTGAAGAACCATGTAAATAACAAGAAAAAAAGAAAAGGAAACATTATCTGTTAGCAAAATCACATCAGTTTGTAACTTACAAGGGAGGCTCATTCTTAGTTCAATTCAAAACAACTCCTATGTCTTAAATCCACAGAGAAGGAAACTATCTTATCCACAACTAGAGAGGAAAAAAGAAGGCGCCAACACTTTGAATCCAAATTTACTGTTTCTTTTACTGTTTTCTTAATTTACGTATGCATAACATTTTGGTTGGATGGAATTAACGAAGGAGATGGATAACGAGACAAGCAAACCTCAAGTCCAACACTTCACACTATTTCCACAAGTTCAAACTATTTCCACAAGGGAAGAGATCAAAATGCCAAATTCAAATCAAAACTCAAGATTTTTGGTTTTGTTATTATTATTATGTGACCTTCCGTCTAGTCCCCACCAGTTTTGAATAGACTCCTAATATTTCATCTGGCCCACAAACTCAATTGGGCCTAAATGGCCTACCAGCAAACCTCAATTGCGTATTATTTTATTCATTTCCACATTTTTGCCCAATTTCCATCGATTTTCTTATCCTTTTTCATTCTTTTTCCCTCCACCCGCCAACAGAGTAAGTCTGAGACAGAGAAGGGATTGGCTCGTGTGCTGCACACGCTGGTCGAAAGGTCACCAAACTTCAGGCGAAGGCTTGACGGCGGCCAGCGATGATCCCCGTGGTGGTGGTGTCATCAAATTGTCCCTCTAAATGGGCAGCCCTAAAATGGATGAAATAAATTCTATTTGCAAACCCTAGTAGACGAGGTATAGCAAACGAGTTAAGCAAGAACTAAACATTTTTACCCCAAATGACACGCAGAAAGAGAAAGAGGAAAATCCGTTACAGGAGAAAATACAACTATGTGTTCGTTAAGCACAGGCTCTGCAGTTCTATTGTGGAGGAACTAACTGTGGAAGAAGCAAAGGTGAAAGGGCATGAATACATGTTGGGTGGATGGAGGTCGGTGGATCTTGCAATTGAAGGTGAATCGATGAACATAATGAAGAAGAAATGGGAAAAAGAAGGGAAAAAGAAGGGGAAAATGGAGGGGAGGAAAATAGAAATATATGATGGAAAAATGGAAAATGAATCAAATACTACACAAATTGAAAAATATTAATATTTTATTCACAAGTTTACCACCAATGAGGAAAAAGTACCTTATTGTCCAAAAACCGTTTTTAAAATACTGATGTGTCACCGGAATTTTTTTAAATACCAAATTGTCAAAAGTATGTTTTTTTAAATACCAATTTGGTAGTTTAGCATGTTTTTTTAAATACCAATTTGGTAGTTTAGCCCTATTTCGAAAACGCCTTGAGATTTTGAATCCAGCATCTAGTCGGGAATCTCGAAAAAGTGTGGGAGATGCATGAATACCTATACACAAGATCGATATAAATTCGCTTCAATAAGAAGTTAGAGGGCATTTTGTTTGTTTTATATTTTTTGTTTTCATTTTTGAAAATATTTTGGTGTTTCCTATTTTTAATTATTGTTTTGAGAAAATTAAAAATGCGTTTGATTTGTTATTTTAAAAAATTATTTTTGAGAAAAGAAAATAGAAAACGTGTTTGGTTTATACTTTTAGAAATATAATAAATTAGTATAATAAAATATGCAAAAAGATCGCTAAACTTTACAACATATCAAAAGTGGTCCTCATCTTCATCCCCTCCATCTCACCCCAACCCCATCCCTCCCACCCCACCTCTCTTCCTCCACTAACAGTCGCCGGCAAGTTCGCCAACAATAAAATGGTGGTACAAACCACCAAGAATGGTGGTTCGCATGACTAGCAGGTGGTTAAGAACCACCTCCTGACCTCTTGGTGGTTCGACCACCATTCTTGGTGGTTGGCACCACTAGCAGGTGGTTGCAAACCACCAGCAGGTGGTTCGCGACCACCTGCACTGGTGGGTCGACCATTAATGGTGGCTGCGCCACCAAATATGGTGGTTGCGCCACCAAATATGGTGGTTTGTCTTTTCTTCGGCAATGTTGGCGGTGGCGGCCGGCGGTGTTAACTAGTGGTTGGGACTAAAATGTATAAGAATTGAAAATTGAGATTTAAATGTAATAAATGTAAAGTTTAAAATCCCAAAAATATGTTTTCCTTGTTTTCAATATTTAACATAGAAAACATCGAAAACGTTAAAAAAATGTTTTCTAGTTTTCTATATAAATCTTGAAAATGGTTTCGAAAATGTATTTTCTAAAATAATAAGCAGAACGAGTTTTTAATATTTTCGAAAACCGAAATCGACTCGAAAACAATAAAGAGAACGCAGCCTTACTTTTTATATGCAACTTCTCGTAATATTAATTAAAATATATGAAGGTAATGTTGACTCTGCAAAAAATTGATTCGACTGCATATTTAATTAACTTGACAAAACAACTTAATAGTATTAACTTTTCATTTTAAGCAATAACTAAATGCTCGTAAACTAAGCCTAAATCAAACAACATTTGCCCCCCTTTTGCTCTTTGAACCCAATCGAATTATTAGATGAACAATCATTATTATAAGTTTGTCTATATCTTAAAATTTCTTGCCCGGACAAAAGAATTTAAATTGATGTTTTGGTTGTGACACAATCATGAATTAGATGAATAAACTAATCACAAAGATTAATTCAACTACCAATAATGACATTTAACCAAATTGTCTACGCATTTTGGGATAATGTATAAAAATAAATTTCAAAACTACTACACAAAATAAGTACGATTGTATGCGATTTGCTCTATAAAAGAGATAAAAAGATAAATATACATCTATCTTCACCCTTCATAATAAACTATTCTTTTCCCCTCTTTCATCATCTCATCAACCTCTTCCTTTATTTTAGAAGAATTTTGCAGTGGCAGTCTATGCGATCACTAAGACGTATCTTGTTCGAACTCTCAATTCTCCTATTTTCGCTCGATCGATTTTTTCACTGATTCTACTATTAACGCAAGATTTGACAACTAATTTATTTTTTAAGGGCCATTTGTCATTAATATTTTTTAAAAAGAATTCTAATAATATATTCAATTGCAAAGAAGTGGTATATATGATTTTTTTTTTTTTTTTTTTTTAACAAAATTCCAAAGAAGGTTGTTTTGACCGGTTTGACCCGACTCCGCAAACCACGCATTTTGCCGTGGATCACGTGAGTCAATTTTTGGGCCTTTTCTTTTCTTGTCACACAGCTCATCTGAAGTCCAATTTCGGTCAAACAAATGGATGGGTAAATATGTCTTTTAAAGTCTGAGTGTTATTTTCCGTAAATAGTCCCACAAACACGGGCGAGAATCTAACCCAGACATCTTCACTTTACAGGACACAAAGTCGTTTCTTATCTTAATTAAATAATAATGAGCCAGGAGACGACGACGTATCTCTGGGACCCGCACTAACTATCCCCATAATATTTCTCTCCCCCATAATAATCTGTATATTTGTGTCCTTTTCTTCTATTCTTCACTCTCACTGTACTTTCGACACACACTCTCTCACACACACTGCGCGAAAAATCTTTAGATCTGTGTTCACTGATCTTCCTACATCCGACCCGTCAACGACGACCGGGTATGCATTCTTGTTACTCGATTGATGTTGTAGAAAGTTAGGGATATGAGAAAAATTGTTTGAGGTCATTTTCTGTGGATGATTTGTCTGATTCAATAGAAATGGTTTAGGATTGAGATCTGAGGATATGGAATTAAGTTTTCAGTTTCGGTGAAGTAAATGCAGAGAATGGTGGTCCTTGATTATGTACATTTGTGTGAAACTGAGGGTTTTCGTTTATTTAAGTTCTTTCTTTTCGTTTCTTCTTCTCTCTCAGTTTGAAATTGTATTTTACTAATTGAAAGTGAAATTGATTGACGTGCTTATTATCTTGTGTTCTTGATTCGGTATTGCCATATATTATTGGTTCATCGCTGTTGCATTAATGGCGAATTTTGTCCTTGTTAGTTTAAGTTAGCGAGTTCAAGAGTAGATAAGGGTTTTCTTCAATGTCTTTATCTGTTTGCAAGATTCTTCTAAATTTAGGCTTTGTGTTATTGCATGGAATTTGGAAAGTGACTAATTACTGCAACGATCTTAAATTGATGTTGATATTTGTGTGAATCTTAGCTTTTATGTATTTAACCTGTATAAGGAATGTTGTGCAAAACTATGACAATCTTTCGAAAAGTAAAAGAAAATGGAGATGGATACTTTTTATGATGGAACAGCATCCAGAGTGAAAAAAATTAAATGTTTTGAAGCTGAAGTGTCGGCTACAGTGGCAGCCAAAAGCGCAATTGCATTGCGCCATGACTTAATTGAAAGTCACTTTTCAAGCAAGATAACCGTTCACTCTAATTTACGATGCATGCTTAATTAGGCTACACTCTACGTGCATTCAATAACAAAGTAGTACACCATTCAGTTAATGAGATATCACCCATCATACGTTTCATCGACCTGCTATGTTTTACGGCTCAATCCCAAGATATAATTCATACTTGAAGGCCAAAGTTTGCACTAGTTTTTGAGAATAATAATTTGTTTACTTCTTTTTCATTTATTTTGCACAAGAAGAAAAATTTGGCCCAGAGATGACCTTAATTTCATAAAATTGTTATTCTTCTTCATTTCTTCAAGATTACGCTTATCTCATGTTTCATTGTAACATGCATTTCTGCCTTCAGCTGATTTTGATTATGAGTGTTCCCAGCTTGCTTTTTGTATTATTTTTAATGCACTAGGCTATGGTTTTGGGGTGGTTTCTCTGTAATATTTTTCTTCACTCTGTCCCTAAGAGATATATTTTAGTCATATAAAAGAGTGAGTTTTAGTAAGAATTTTCTCCCAGGTTTGCTTCGAGCTACCGGTGATGGCAGCAGCAGAAGCTGAAAAACCTCTCACTGGACAAATTACATGTGGTTCTTTACTACAGCAGTTACAGGTAATCCACTGTTTAACTCTTTGGATAACAATCTTCTCATTCTTTCTATTCTGTTCCATCACCAGTGCCGATCAGAAATTTGTAATTGTCTCATAGGTTGACAAAATAAAATTCTTTCTGCTATGCAGCAAATTTGGGATGAAGTTGGAGAGAGTGAAGATGACCGAGACAAAATGCTCCTTCAGATAGAGCAGGAGTGTTTGGACGTGTACAAGAGAAAAGTTGACTACGCTGTGAAATCAAGGGCACTCCTCCTTCAGACGCTGGCAGATGCAAGAGTTGAACTTACCAATCTCCTTTCAGCACTTGGAGAGAAGAGTTATGTTGGAATAGTAAGTAATTTCCCTTCATGCAGACTGAAACAAATTATGAAATTTGGAAGAGCTATAGCAACGGTTATTGTGAATTGAATGAAACTAAGCGGGTGTTAGTGTATGTGTAAAAATTTTTATGTGCTTTTATGTGATATAGGAGAGAGAATGAGTGGAGTTGAATGGTGGAGATTTGTGTAGTACAGGTAGGTCCCACGAGATATGTGGATGTGAAATAGGAGAGAGAATTATTGGGATTGAAAAGAATGTATAAAAATATGTAAAAACACGTAGAAGAACTCGCGTTAAACTTTCTCAAGTTTGTTTTCTTGTATCTTATAGTGTCTCGTGATTTCTTTTGCAGCCTGAGAAGACTTCAGGATCCATCAAGGAACAGCTTGCAGCTATAGCACCTGCCCTAGACAAACTGTGGAAACAGAAAGATGAGCGGATGAAAGAGTTTTCTGATGTTCAGTCTCAAATACAAAAGATATGTGCTGAAATTGCTGGGACTAGTGGGCAGGAGGAGAGTCCTGCTGTTGATGAGGCTGACCTGTCCCTGAAAAAATTAGACGAATTTCATTGTCAGCTCCAAGATCTTCAGAAGGAAAAGGTGAAGTCATTATCTTACTGGAAATCAGGTGCTAGTGACTGTGAGGCTGATTTGTAGTTAACAAGATCGTTATGGTTAATTTAATATGATTTTACAGAGTGAGAGATTGCACAAGGTCCTTGAGCTTGTGAGCACTGTGCATGATCTTTGTGCTGTCCTTGGTTTGGACTTCTTCAGTACTGTCACTCAAGTTCATCCGAGTCTGAATGACTCCGCTGGTGTTCAGTCTAAAAGCATAAGCAATGACACACTTGCTAGATTGTCAGAGACTGTCTTATCACTAAAGGAAGACAAGAAGCAGAGGTTAAAGAAGGTAAACTATACAAGTTAAAGCTGGTTTACCTGGGAAAAGTTCGAATCAATTGTTCCAACACATGTTACTATAAGCAATCACTATGCACAAAAAAGAGACTTGTGTTGACTTGGGTTTGTCTTTCATCCTACTAGTATCATATTTCTTTCTTGCAAAGCAGTGGCTATGGTTCACCTCCTTGATCACAATTTGACACGTATCCATGGGCATCTTCACGAATCTAATAACTTACAATTGTTACCTCACCTTCTTCTGTACAGCTAACTTTCCTTTGTATTTGGTATATCTCAACAGCTTCAAGAATTAGCGACTCAGCTTATTGATCTATGGAATTTGATGGACACCCCCGAAGAAGAACGAAGCTTGTTTGATCATGTTACTTGTAACATTTCGGCTTCAGTGGATGAAGTTACTGTTCCTGGTGCTCTTGCTTTGGAAGTCATTGAGCAGGTACATTTGATTAAAAATAACTGTGAGTATGTGATATCAGTACGTCATTATAATTAAATTTTGAGTATATCATATCATCATTTACTGATTCAGCTATTTTTATTTTGTAAAGACCGAAGTGGAAGCTGAGAGGCTTGATCAACTGAAAGCTAGTAAAATGAAGGAAATTGCTTTCAAGAAGCAAGCCGAGCTAGAGGAGATATTTGCCCGTGCACACGTTGAGATTGATACACATGCTGCTCGAGCTAAAATTTTGGAACTCATTGATTCTGGAAATTTGGAGCCTGTAGATTTATTGGCTGACATGGATAATCAGATAGTGAAAGCAAAACAAGAGGCTCTGAGCAGAAAAGAAATATTAGATAAGGTTGAGAAGTGGATGTCAGCGTGTGAAGAAGAAAGCTGGCTTGAAGACTACAATCGGGTAATTACTTTACAATCCCACCTCATCTCCCAACCAAAAGGGCCTAGACCTCAGGACAGTTGTTTTGCGCATATGCAGATGTAGCTTATTCATAATCAGAAATTTCCTGAAGTGTGCCTTCTGGTCACCTGATTTGTTGTACTTCCCCTAACATAGCACTTTTTTTTTTGGCTTTCCTTAGATTTGAATTGCTTGATTTTACCAATCTAGCCACTTTAGATTAAAATGGAGGGAATCAATAAAAGCTTCATGCATTAAAACTCTCTCTAACTCATCTGGTACCACTTCAAAACTGTCCTCTGAATCTCTTTACTTCGTTTTTGCTCTGGCAAGTAATGCACTCTCCAACCTTTGAATAAGATATCTTGTTTGTGTAAAAATTGGTTCAGTTTTCTAAAACAATATGGTATAGATTTATCTTGTGCACATTTGTCATTATTCTGTCTCTGATTGTTTGTTTGGTGAAACAGGATGAAAACAGGTACAATGCTAGCAGAGGTGCACACTTAAATTTGAAGAGGGCTGAAAAGGCTCGAATCCTGGTTAACAAGATTCCAGGTATTACTGTACATTGATCCTTACTTTCAGAATGATTTTGGCAGTCGATTATATGTGAGGACCTAAAAGCATTATTTCTGCTTGATTTTGTCCGTGTGGTCACTCAAGATACATCCACTTGTCACACACCAGTCCTTATTGCATTTCCTTTTTGTTGGATATGTAGCCCTTGTTGATACTTTGGTGGCAAAAACCCGTACGTGGGAAGAAGATCATGCCATGACATTTACTTATGATGGTGTTCCTCTTCTTGCCATGTTGGACGAGTATGTAATGCTCCGACAAGACAGGGAAGAGGAGAAGAAGAGGTTGCGGGTAAGTCAAATTCGCCCATATACATCTCAAACTCTGTTTGGCTAAAGCTAAAAAGTTCAATTTTAGTATGATAGTGAGTTCTAACATGAGTACACTCTTATAGGATCAGAAAAAGTTTCAAGAACAGATGCACAAAGAACCAGAAACTGCATTTGGTTCACCAAGCCCAGCTCGGCCGATGAGTTCTAAGAAGGTTGTTGGCCCACGAGCAAATGGTAGCACAAATGGGGCGACTAACAGACGGCTTTCTCTCAACGCCCATCAAAATGGGTCAAGATCGACGAACAGAGACAGGAAGAGAGACTCCACACCAGCTGCTCCTGTGAACTATGTCGCCATGTCAAAAGACGACGCTTCGTCTCACATCTCCCCCACGGAGACTGCTCCAAGTACACCATAAAAATACTTGAAAGTTGAAGCTAGTAGGATACTGCCCTCTCCTTTCATATGTGTTTGCGAAATCTTGTGTTGTTTGTTAACTAGTTCAGTTGCTGTAAGAGGATGTACTTGTTTGATAACAGTAATTTCAGTGGTAGAGACTGTTTGTGTTATATTTGTCTAGAGTTGGTAGTAGTGCATGTCTTAGTGATTTTAGCTTTTATATATGTTGCACTCTCAAGAATCATCGACTTTGTGTGGATATGTAAATACAAGCTTTGAAATATGAGGAAAATTTGTCACGTCAATAAAATAAAGTGGGTAAAAGTAATGTTCGAGAAAAATTACTTTTCAGGAAAAGGCCGTGGCACATGAAATTGAAGGTTAGTGTACGTTTGGGCCAAGTCACATGAGTATAAATGTGAGATGTGTAACCGATTGGATAGTAGAAACTAATTTAAATAGAAAATGTTGTAACAATCAAAGTCTTATGAGTTTTTCATGGTTGGATAATTGGGTTTCGTTATGAGAGAGTTAGATGTCAAATTCTAAAATTAACCAATAGTTTAGTTGATTAATGAGTTTTTTGATAGTTGGATAATTTTTTTTTTTTTGACTTGGGGGAAATGGGGAAGGGGGGATTGTAGGGGAGGGTGGTAGAAATCGAACTCAGGCCTTAGGCCTGAAACTCGAGTTTCTTACCACTATACTACTTGTTTGATTGCTTCGTAGTTTGATAATTTTGTTTCATTTCCATTGCGCAATTTTATTTTTTTATTTTTTAATTACAAGGGGATTGTATGAGAGGGGAATCGATTTCGTAACTATGAGTTTGAGAATTCAGTTTTGAAAATCTATTTAAAAAAAATATTTTTTCAAGTTCAAAATCACTTACCAAGATGTAGTGCTATAGTCAAAGGGTGGGACTATTGACACCCAAATATTATTAAACACACCCCAAAATATCCATCTTCCCCAAAATACTCCTCCCAATTTCTTAAATTAAAAAAAAAAAAAAAAAAGAAGGAGCAGAATGCCCAAGGTTGCTGTCGGAAATGCTACAATTTCCAGCAGCAAAAGAGGCAGCCACAATGGCAATAGTTTCTGCTATAAATTCACCCCTCTTTTTTGTTGCAAATTTGCAAAGAAAAAGGGGATCCCCCCAGCCATTTCTAATGTAATCAGATTCTTTGTAAATGGCGAAGAAATGAGCAAATCAAGCCATTTTATTTTTTATTTTTTATTTTTTTGCTTTGTTCGGCCAATCATGATCGAATAGCTTTCGAACAGCTTCTAAGTTATTTGGCCAATTTTGGCCAAACAATTTTTTTTTCTTATAAAGTAAATTGGGGGTATTTTGGAGGAGATGAATATTTTTGGAGTGTGTTAAGTAATGAATGGGATGTGAATAATCCCTCTCATAGTTGAATTCACCATGTGAAGATGGTGTATATATATAACAGAAGCAACTCTGAAAAATTTTTTTCCCCCAAAAAGTATTTTATGATAATTATGGTAATTGTATTATAGTAGTAGTAATCTTTATTATCTTAATATAATAATAAGAGGAGTGCCAACTAGGCACTGCGCCATGTTGGCAGCGCCAAGTTGGCACTCATTTAATTACTTAAAATTAAAGAAGAAAAATCTTATTTTGGAAATAAATATTAAATACACACTTTATTATTTTATTTTTCTTATTTAATTTAATTTAATTTCTTTATTTAGTATTTTTTCCTTATTTTAATTTTTTATATAAATTTTAATTTTTCAATTATGTACATAATTGAAAATAAACAAAAAAAATGCAAATATTAATGCAAATGTGATATGATATCAAAGTTACAAACTGTAATATCAATTGAATTATTTTTTAAAAATGATAATTAACTTTTTTAATATACATTTTAATTTTTGAATATTACATTTTAATTTTTTATATATTTTTTAGTTTTTGAATTATAGTGTCAACTTGGTATAGTCTTTAGGTTAGCGATTTGTTATTAAAAAAATCATTTTTATTTATTTAAAAAAGTAAATGAGAAAAACCTTTTTTATTTACTTAATGTACAAAATCAGTTCAATATTCAAAATTCACTTCGAGCTAAATATGATATAAAATCAATTCAATATTCACAAAATTTGAAATATACATTTGAATAGTTATGTATGACTCATAAAACATAGTATTTAGTTTTTTTTTCTTTGGTCAAAAAATATATTATCTAAATTTTCCCAAATATTATGTTTTTCCCTAAAATCACCAATTACGATAATTGATATAATATTTTTTCTTGTAAGATAATATTTCGCACCAAATTTATTGTCTTATTTTATAATATTATTTTATGTAAATATATCATTTTAATCGTCCCGTGCAACGCAAGGGTAATACTAGTTATATTATAAAAAGAGAAGTGCCATGTTGGCAATAGTGCCAACATGGCACTCATTAATATTTTTTAAAAAAATCATAAAAGTCAATTTTGTAGCTAAAAAAAAAAATTCTATTTTTGGAAATAAATTAACATTAATTAGTAGTTTTAAATAGGAAAATTCTTTAAATATAATTATTTTTTAATGGAACATAAATTTTTCATTAAATGTGATAAATAAAATTTAATAAGAAAAAATTAGTTTTGAAAAAACTTTAAATGTAATTTCATTTTTCAAACTTCTAATCGAAAATATTAAATAATAAGTATTTTATTTATTTATTTTCACCGTGTTAAAAAAATTAGAGTTTTAGATAGTTTTGATTTGTAATGTGCATTGAATTATATAAATAGTAGATTATTCTTAAATCAAATAGTGCGTGATAAAATTATAATTGAATTTGCACTGAATAATTTATTTATTTTTAAATAAAGAGTAATTTATGAATCTTTATCTTTATATTTTGAATTTTTATATTATTATCATATCATTAATCTTTATATTACAGTTTGTGAAGTGTCATGTAGGCAAAGATGTCAACGCGGTACATATTAAATGTTTTTTTAAAAATTATAAAATTAGTTATAAAAATAAACCAACATTCATTAGTAGTAATTAAAAATATAATTGAAAATAAACCAATATTTAAAACACACATTTAATGAGAAAAATTTATTTTGGAAAGACTTTAAATATAAGTTCATTTTTTAAAGGTCTAATTCAAAATATTAAATAATAAATATTTTGTATTTTTTATTTAATTTTATTGTGATAAAATTATAGGTTTTGATAGTTTTGTTTGGTTACGTGAACTAGCCTATTAAAAAATAGTGGATATTTTTTACTTTTTTCCTTTTTTAAATTAAATTGTGAGTGGTTAAAATTATAACTGCATTTATATTGAATAATTTATTTATTTTTAAGTAAAATAGTAATATATTAATCCTTAAATTATTATAATTGAAGTGCCACTTTTGATGAACGCTTTATTTGGCAGTCAATATACACATAGTTTCTAATTAAAAAAATTAATTGATATTTTTCCTTTTTAATACAGTTGATGTGATATGCTCACTAATTGAATTTTGCATTATATGTACGTTTTTTGCCTTTTCTAAGTATATAAAATTAAAAATAAAAATTTTTTTGTTTCTACAATTAACATACACTTTACGTAAATGGAAAGAAATCAAATGAATTATGTAAATACAGAAAATTATCGGTATTATTACAAATTTAAGTTACTTAAAATTAACTATAATACTTCTTATATAATGGAGTTAAAATTAAAAATTAATTACAACTAATCACTAAAAGAACGCATAAAATCATAAAATTTAGAGTGCATAATGTCCAATTCAGAAAGAAGAAAGGTGTTCAATATAAATTTGATATGTAAAAATCAGAAAGACACGTTTTGATAATCAAAGAATTTTTATATATTCATTCCCCATGGTTCGTTTACAATTAATTAATCTACACGATCATTGTTGTGCATGCTATACAAGGCAATCAGAATTAAGGTTATACGTTTTGATAAATTTCTTAATTATGTGATACACGTGAATTTTTATAATTTACAATTGTAAATTTACTCCATATTTTTTGTATTGATTATAATATACAATATTAAAGATTTTAATAATTATTTACAATTATGCAATCTCCTATGCATAAATTACATTAATTCTGTAATTCAACATTTATATTTATAATTTTATATCAATTATTTATCGTACATAAATTTAATTATTCCCGTGCATCGCACGGGCGTGATAATAATAATAATAATAATAATAATAATAATAATAATAATAATAATAATTGTTATGTGGTAATTTTGGTAATTGTATTATTGTAATTATGGTAGTTATTTTATGATAATTATTATATTTAACTTAACAACAACAACAACAACAATTATTATTATTATTATTATTATTATTTGTAGACAACAAATTTTCTTTTAAATTGAGTATTTTTAGATAGTATATTTTTCTTATAAGTGGTTTCTAAGTTTCTTGTGTTCCAACTACTATTTGATTACGTAGATTCAATGTTATTTTACTTAACATTATTTTTTCTTAAAATTTTTTTGAACGAGATATAGTATAAAATTTATGGTAAGTTAGTTAATGTTATTTTACTTAACGTTATTTAAATGGCTAAATTTTCATTTCTTTATGTTAAAATAAAAATTTTCTTAGTTATTATTTTTTTAATAAGAAAAAAAACCAACAATAACTAAGAAAGTTAATGTAAATCGTTTTTAATACCTATTTATTCATCTAATCATTCACTTCGTATTACATTTTAATATAAATTATTTTATTTTACTATTGCCAAATTATGAAGTACGAGTGATGTAAATATTTTATCATTTCTGTTTTTCAATGTATTTGATTTTTTATTCCAATACAAGATAACATTATGATAAAAAAAAATTCTTAGAATTATTGAAATTCATTTTATTATCACGTATATTTTTCTATTTTTTCATTAATTAATAAAATAATAAATTTTTTATAGTATTATTTTATGTAAATATACCATCTTAACGATCTCCGTACATCGTACGGGTGCAACATTAGTTTGTATTTAATAATTGCTTTTTTTTTTGACTCGACATTTATTTGTTTACTAATAATTAATTAGTTAAGTAATTTCGTCATATTTTCAAATTCCACTCCTTTTCGACGCTTTTAGGCTTTAATAATCATAATATCGGTAGTGTATGAAATTCATATTACGCGTTGAAGCAATAACAAATCGCAGTTCGACCACCTCCGACGAACCGATGGCCGCCGACAATGAACCGGCGAAACTCCTTTTACCATACCTTCAAAGAGCCGATGAGTTGCAGAAACACGAGCCCCTCGTTGCTTACTACTGTAACACTCTCTCTCCTCTGATCTTATCGTCTAAACCTTAAGAATTAAGAAAATTCAACTCAGATTAAACCCTAATGTTAGAGAGGATGTTGTGATTAAAAATCGAGTTGTTCATTTATTATGTGATTGAATTGTATTGAGTGGTAACGTTTGACAGGTCGGTTGTATGCAATGGAACGAGGTTTGAAGATTCCTCAGAGTGAGCGCACCAAAACCACCAACGCCATCCTTGTTTCCCTTATGAAACAACTTGAAAAGGTTTTCACTTTTAATTTTTATTCATCTCGACTTCCTTTGGATTAACTGAGTATGATCAGGGTAAATGACAATCAGGCCTTAATACAAGCTTATGATTTGAAATTACTGACTGTTCTTGGTAGGCGTCCGATTGTGATTTATCTGAAGTGCAAACATATTTCGCTTTATTTTTTGGTAGCATATATTTTGTGTATAGATTAATTTAGCTAGATTTGTCCTTCGTGCATTCAGTTATAAAGATATATCAAGTTGTATAAGTAAGATGTATCTAGTTATACCTAAGTTTTCCTACAGCTCGAATCTGCTAATTCATTATTCTTATGCTATTCTTCTGAGTTTTGATTTGAATGTGGCCTTGATTTATGGAAGTATTATTGTTTCCATAGAAATGCAGTTTAAAATTTTGAGCTTGTCTATAAGTGGTGGAAAAGTGAGTTCTACATTGAAGTCCAATAAAATAAGTGGTTGAAAAGTGAGTACTATGGAAAAACATTTTTCGTTAAAAATGACTTTTCAAAGAATATGCAATGTTGCAGCAATGTATTTAAAATAAGCTTTCTGGTCTGATGCTTTCGTTCTTCGGCAGGATAAGAAGTCATTGACATTGGGGCCGGATGACCACCTGCATCTTGAGGGCTTTGCCTTGAATGTCTTTGCAAAAGCAGATAAACAAGATCGAGCTGGGCGAGCTGATTTGTACGAGAACTTTCTTGCAACTTTTCTTGTTTTTTCATGATAATTAATGGATGTTGTGCTAGCTTAATGTGGAACATATTGAGGGAATGCTTGCATAATGTTGCTTGGGAGTAGTGCTAGAAATTTGGAGTTTACATTGTTGTGGTGAAGAGAGGAGCATGGGTACTACTAATAGTTTAGTGTACTAAGCTTTGTAACACCCACTTCTATAGACTGTTACCATGAGAAAATAGTAATGAAAAGCACTAATATGACTAAAATGACCTTAGTTAAGGATATTGATCAAGAAAAGACTTTCACTATTATGAGCTACAGATGTAGTTACCGTCTCTAACTCCCTACTGGTTCTCTACCCTTATTCTTCTCTCCTCAATTACTCCATTAGGATGTACTTGCCCCACGGAACTGGATATCTGCCTGTGCTTTTCTAGAGGGAAAACACTGGCTAAATGTTGTGCCGTACCTTTAGAAGTTGTGGTCTGCAATGTGTTTGATAGAACTTTTTCAGAAGTGCTTTTCCTTTTGTTTTAAAAGTTATTATTGTGAAGAATGTGCTAAAGAAGAGTTATAGGATATCGTGAAAATGGTTCTTACGCATGGTTGAAAATGAGTATTGAAATGTTCATATAAGCTTTACTAGACAAGCTCGATGTAGTAACTTATGCAATAAATATCACATACATAGTGGCCTGTGATCCGTCACATTTTTTTTGCTTTATCTTATTAAACATATGCAAAGATTTAGGATATGTTTGGTGGGGATTATTGGTAAAATTATTTTTAGATGTGTGGCTTAGAAGTAAAGAAAATGTATTAAGAAAAGAGAAAACATTGTCAAATCAATCTAACAAGTCGTTGAAAATGATGAGAGAGAAAATGATTTTTTGTTTAAAATTTTATCAAACAAGTCCATATTTAGAAGTTGTGACAATCATTAGATTGATATAAGCCTTCATTTTTCTTTGTTCTGGGTAGGTGTTTTACTGCGGTGGGGTGGTTTCCTTGTAATTGCTGGGAATATATAGGCTAACTCAGAATCATATATTCCACAAAACCCGTAACTTTTCACTTTGCATAAGTTGAAAATTATTATAACATGTTCTTTGAAACTGCTGTGATAAACTTTCTTCTCCTACACTGCAATATTTGTTCATTGTTGAAAAAATTTTGATGTGTTTTCAGTGTCACTAGGCTTGTTAACCTTTCAAAAAAATAAAAATAAAAATAAAATAAAATTCTGAATGTATTTCATATGATATTTCCAAGTCTACTGTTTCTGAAACTTATGGTGGAACACTAATTTGAACCCAGACTACTGCTATGGAGGTCCTACTATTATATCACTTTAGGTAGCATATGGATTTCTTGTTAGTTTTCAACCCTTCTTTAGGGTGAGCTGTGTATTTCATTTTCCTAAAAACTGCAAGATGCCCAGTTGGATGGTACAATTTGCTATGCACTGATTTTTTTGGTATCCTTTAATGTTGGCGCCATGGTTTCCTGGACTCATCCATGAGTAGATGAAGAGGTTCCAGTTTCCCCATGGAAGTCACCTCTGAGATTAAGGGGAATGAGCAGAAAGCAGGAATAATTTCGATTTCTTCCTGTATCATTCTGTTCATTTTCAGATTCATAACCATAGGGGGTTTAAATTGAAGTTTTTGGTACTTCAAGGAGCTACATATAGATACTAGACCATTTTTCAGTTTGCATATAGTTCTAGTCTTTTCATGTGATATGGCTGCTGCCATTGGAAGTACAATCACAACCATTATTTTGTATAGACCTAAGTCATCTTTGTTGGATATCATAGCTAGACCAAAAGTCTTTCTAAATGCTGCCAAAAAAATTTCTCCCTTATCTCTTTCACAAAAGTAAAATGTTTTTTAGGATATATTACTTATATTGGTGGCTGTAGAGTATTTTCATACCAGAGAAGTGCATAAAAAGAGACTAGACTGGAGAACATCCTTTTTTGATCTACCACTTCGTCCTTTCAGCTTCTAATGCATTTAGTTGTTGCAGGAATACTGCAAAAACTTTTTATGCAGCAAGCATTTTCTTCGAAATTATCAATCAGTTTGGTGAACTTCAGCCTGATGTAAGTATATATATCTTTGTAACCCCATGTAAATATCAAGTGACCCCCATACCGTTCCTCTGTTTCTTTTTGGTTCTCTCCCTTTTCTGTTCAATGGTGTCTTCTTTTCTTCTCTTTTTTTCCTCCTTCTCTCTCCCTCTGCTGATAGTTGCCATTGTTTCCAATCTTTTCAATAATTTCTTGTACAGCTTGAGCAGAAACAGAAGTATGCGGCATGGAAAGCAGTGGATATTAGGAAAGCTATAAAAGAAGGGAGAAAGCCTATACCAGGTCCTCCTGGGGGTGATAACGATCTATCAGTTCTATCAACTACATCAAGCGGTGAACATGTAAGTCTTATACCCTCTGAGTTGCTAACCTTAGTTCATTCAATTCAATGAAGCGGCTAATACTTACATGGTGCGTTCATTGGCGGATATAATATCCTCATGAAATGTGAAATCAAAACTAGTAAGTGATTATACGATTGCTTGGCTGATCTATGACATGGTGTATGAGTGCAATTGGCTGATATTTAAAAATATACTATGGAGTCAAAATAATATACGGTCTTCTGACCTCTGGAAAATTTCGTTATCTATTTCTTTTGGCAATGTTACTGTTCTATAATCAAGTTATTAAATCAGTTCAATAATCAAGTTGTTAACTGACTTGATGCCGTGAAGGTTCTTATATTTGTTGCAACAAATGCCTTCTGTGCCCGAAATATTGTTCACAACAAGAAGTTGAAGACACATTTAAAGGATTTTTATGGTCGTCTCTCTACTCTTTTGTAGGAACTTGATCTGAGCAAGAACGATTTAACTGTCCAATCTGAACCAGACATAAAAGATACTGGTACTGTTACCAGAGCTCTACCAGACTCTGATTCATTTCCACAGTATGATAAAGTCAACTCACACCATTCTCCAAACATTTCTCCATCATCGTCAAATATTCCATTATCGCCTTCTAACATATCACCATCAGCAGCAGCACCACCGCCGCCTCAATATTCTACGGCCAACACTTACCACCAACCACCTCAATACCCTACAGACGACGCTTACCACCACCAGCCACCCCAATATCCTACAGACGATGCCTACCACCAGCCACCCTCGACCACCAGAACAGAACAGCCTCCTTACTCTTATCAGCCATATCAACCCCCACCCTACCGCCAAGAACCACCGCAGCACTTAACACAACAGTACAGCGTCCACGACGTGGCCCCATACTCTTACCCCAACTTCCAATCTTACCCCAGTTTTACCGAAGCCAGCCTTCCTGCAGTTCCATCTCACTACCCTTCTTATAACCAAGGCTCTGATACTTCCTATTCCAATTCTTCACCATCAAACACTGTCAACTATCCATCATCAACTCAATACAATTCTAGTGGCAGGAATGAGAGTGTTTCAGAAACTGCACCACCTGCTACTGCCACCCAATCATCCCAATACGACAGTAATTACCAGCCTCCGCCGGAGAAAATTGCTGAAGCACATAAGGCTGCAAGATTCGCAGTCGGGGCTCTGGCGTTTGATGATGTTTCTGTTGCCGTCGACTACCTTAAGAAATCACTTGAATTATTGACAAATCCATCAGCTGGGCAGTAGATCTTGATGTTACCTATCTTTCTTGTTTCCTTGATTTTATATTTTTATTTGTAAAGATTATCTGCTTGACAAATCTGTTCCCTTTGTTTGAAATCATGCTTGAGTGCTATTACTGAACATGTGACTTGAATTTGTTATATCGCAGTGTTGCACTTTGAATTGGATTCATATGTTCAAAAAGTGTAGTGTGGACATAACTAGCCTAACAAGAAGTTATACATGTGAAGGGCATGTGCAAGTTCAAAGGAGAATTTAACTATAACGAGAAGTGGAGGATCAATTTGTTACCCTAGAATATGTATGGGCGATAGTGCAATTTGTTTTTCCAAAGTAAAGGAGTGTCACAGAAACAACTTCATGTCTATAATTCACTTTCTACACGAGAGAGACAAAATAAGATGCCATTCATAGACGTAATAATCATCTGTAGCTACAAACAAAGGGAAACAAGATTAACGAGTTTCACCTACTTTATTTACTTTTCTTGGATTTTACTTTTCTTGGATTAAGGTAACACCAAAAGTACTCGAAACAGTTTTTGTGTAAAAGATGACTACCAGTCACTAATAGCCACACAGAATTACAGAGAACACCACACACAATTTCCTTTTTTCTTTTTTTTTTTTTTTTATTTTTTTGTGTCCCCTCACTAAGCTAGAGAAAGAGATGCAACTATATGGAAGAATTGAAGCTGCTCTAATAGCTCTTTAGCTTGGCTGGAGGCTCGTTTCTCGACTCGGCTGAAAAGCTCATCACTCAATTGATCGCCAATGTGTGCGTCCACAAGGACCCCACTAACACTCCGGCAACTATTGGCTAAGGCACGACCAATCTCAGCCTCGTCATCTGGTTGGTTAACCACAAGAGGGCTGCCTCCTCTGAAAACATCAAGCTTGTTAACAACAAACGACCCGTCGGCTTCAACCACCTCCTTGAAATCTTGTAGGCTTGGTGCATAGACTGGAATATTGAAGTTATCCCTTTTTTCACTAGTAATTAGCCCCTGTTGTTCATTTGTCCAATTAATATACCTCTAACAAGTATATGCATGGAATCGTTCTCCTACTCGATATCAATTAGCTTATGATGTTAAACAGAGGCAGTATATGTGGGTCCCACATGCTAACCCATACGAGTAGGAGATTGTTCCCGAATATTCATGATTTTGATAAATATTATTTTCTTAATCTCGCTTAATTACAAGTTGACACATGAGACCTGTTGGGAGGAGATCATTACTAATTTATATACAATGTCATTTAACATAATATGATATGATTACCTCTTGAACAAGATCGTCCCAAGCGTCTTGAAAGTGGGTCCCGAAGAGAAGACCTGCCCCACCTTGGTCACTAGGGTCCAAAGAAGTCCTTCCCAAACAAACTAAAAACATGGACCCTCCTGTTTTCATCTCCTTTGATCTTGATCTTAAGAACCCTGCCAAATCACTCTGGAATTGCTTCTTGTAAGCATTGGCTGTGTTTTCATTTGCACCGTGGATGAATATCCTCCCTTTGTTGTAGGCGGTTGATCTCTTATCAAGTACGATATCCGGAACCTGAAATATTTAAAAACAACTTAAACGCGCCTATCATGTAATCGTGAATAAAAAGTTAAGATTTAAAAAAAATTATGAATTCGAATCACGGACTAGAGTTGATGAAAAGTAGATTCGATCAAATTAACGTAGGGGCATCATTACCAAGTTCATAAACTTTTTGACTCTTCTTAAAGAAAAACGAAAGGTGGGGAGCTTTTTACTTTCAAACTGTGCTTGAATGCAATCATCCTCGGTAACAAATTTTAGTATACCAATATTTTAGTTAAACATCATTAACGAAAAGAGAAGAAGAGAGAAAAAGATATTCCCTTTGTCCCGTCCCTTGAAAACGAGCGTCGTTATTTATCAGCAATATTGATAAATTAACAGTCATTTATAATAAAGCAACAATCACGTGACATCTTGATATATACCTAATTGGCATTTTAATCTCACCTCTAAAACATTAGCACATAGGACCACGACATCAATCACGATAGTGCCACTTAACAGGTGATGCAATAAACACTACAACATTATCCGTGAAAATGGCATTTAAGGTTTAGGCACATTCACGCAAATTACCAGATTGATCGAGAAATTAATTATCACGTCAAAATCTACTTATAATTTTTTAAATATACGTCTCCATTAAAAGGTAGTAATTTAAGGACTATGCTATTTGTACAAATAGCTTACAACAGATCTGATCTGGTACCCACTGAAGATACCTTATGGACCCCATAAAAAAATTCGTGGGGTTCGGTGGAGTCCCCTATCAGGGGGAAATTATGTATTATTTATTTAATCTAATGTAGATACTAAAATTTTTTTTAAAAAAATAAAATTTTTTTCTCTGGTAACGTGGCACCACTAGAGTTCCCCACGTGGGGAACAAAACAAATCCGTAGTTCAGAAAACTGCTGTGACAGTCTTGACTCTTGACTAGATTAATAGTTGAAAAAAAAAAAAAAACAATAGTTATAGTTTTGAAATTTGAGAAAATTAAGAAATGAAAAATACTCTCAACAAATGAACTATAGTATTTTGATAAATAAATAAATAAATTAAGCCTAGTTTCACGAGAGAATATAGGGTAATCTCTAACCTGGGAGAGCCAGTGCAAAGAAAACGCAGAGTAGAAAACATCAACAGATTTCGCCGGAAAGAGTCGCCGGTAAAAGGATCCTGGTACTCCGGCGGCAAAGTATGACCGGTGGCTGTCGGAAGCCAAGCATTCCTCCATGCTGCTGCCACCGTACTGCGGCAGAAGTTGAAAGAGAGTGTTGAAGTCATTAGAGGGAAGATCGGAGAAGAAGGCTGAGAACTCCGGCGGCTGGTCGTATCCGGTGGCCTCGTAGCGCTTGATGATGTGTTTGATGATTACATCCATCATGTATATAGTGTTGCTCCCACATGAACATCCTAAATCTGCAACCACAAATGGGATTTCTGGGGAATTGAGTTTTACGACGTCTAGGGTTTCTCGAAGGAGATGAAGCATCGATTGAGCATGTTGTGCCTGCAAAAATTTATCAAACTATTTTTTAGGCTAATATACACCCAAGTCATATACACCCAACAGATCACTACTGAGTCATGATGCTAATAAAACTCGAGTTGGAGCTACTGACATGACACGAGGCAGTGGTAGACGAACGCCATATCAGTCGATGACAAAGTATCATATTATTAATTGTTAAGCTAATTAATCAGCAGCGTTAGTTATAAATATCATAATTCAATTGAATATAGATAACTTCATACCTTCTTAATTTTACTTGTGCAATGAGTATACTTATGAAATAATTAATTCATTTATTTAATTTTCAAGATGCATTATGAGAGTTTCGGGATTTTAAACGAGTTTTAAAAATCTAAAATTTCGCCTTTTTTTTTTTTTTTTGTTGCCCTGGCCTTTTGAATTTCGACCTACAAATGTAAGATTTGAGGCCCTATATCTCTTTGAAAAATATTTTTTCAAACAAAAATTTCGGTCTCTTTCTCTTGAAAGCAGGACCGGTTCTGACTACATGGACTATATATATAGTAGTAGTAGAAAATAGAGAATGTGGAGCAAGAAATTAACCTGAGCTTGAGAATTATTAACATAGCTAGCTTCTCCTTTGCCACCTTTCATGCTAAGCATTCTTTCAAGCTTCATCTTCGGAGTAACTACTACATTGTCCCCCACTGGAGCCATATGTTTGTGTTTCTACTTTCTAAATTCTATGTGGGGAGAGAGAGATAGAGAGAGAGAGAGGTTGAAAGTTGGGGATGAAGACAATTGGGTGGCTAGGCTATATATAAAGAGTGAAGAGTGGCCGAGGGTAGTATAATTTGACTACTTGAGTTGAGCTCATGGTGTATCGAGTCCGTATGTATAATGCTTACACACACGAATGAATTTAAATTTGTTGTCTTAATTCATGTCCTTTAAATTATCTAATTTAATTGAAATAATTTACATACATTACTAATTAATATATTAATTTATTCTCATTGAATGAAACCATTTGAAATACAAAAATTGAGACAATAGAGTTAGGCTCTACATGGAAGAGACAAGTAAAGGAGGTGGGGAAGTGGGTATGGGCCTCACATGGAACGAGAAAAGTAGGCCCAAGATTGACGCCGGATTTGCTTTATTTGTTTGAATCACTACGTCATAATATATATTTTTGCAGCTTCCTCTATCATTTTTTCATTTTTCTTATCATATATATCACTCAAGATTCATGTCCATGAACCAACAAGAGTGAACTTATGGAACACCAAAAGCTAAAATTTTCTCGTACGAAAACCTTGGATCTTCATTTCTTGACCTATATATCCACACCTCCATGAAATTTTAAACATATGCAAATTCCATATTACAGTGCAATATTAACTCGTCTAGGACATCTTTTCAAGTTAAAAGTTAATTTGTTTAATCCGTTGTTGGTATGAATTTTTTCTAATTGAAAGCTACAATTTATAGTCAGTGATCATGATGCATGCACGAATATGTTAGTATTAGCTTATGTTGTACGATCCAGATCGAACCAATGCTGGTTTTGTCAGCATGCGTGTCTTTTGGCAAAAAAATCAATGTTAGATTTTAGAATCTAACATTAGTTTCTTTACGAAAAAAGAAAAGCATGTGTGCTAGTGTTTGGTCATTTTCGATGTTGATATGATTCTATTACATGTATATTATAACACCCATTATTACCAGTGGTGTGTTACATACATCCATTAATATTGATTTAATCAACATTATTGATAAAAATAATATTCCTTATTGCATCCCTTTTCCATCCATCTTAAAATATATGCAAGTTCTCTTGTTAGTATTTATTGAATTTCTTCGTTAATTTCCTAATACAATCTATATTGAATATGCATCGTTATTTTTTTTGAATAAAAATATACATCGTTTTTTTTTGAATAAAAATATGCATCGTTATTAATAAAAGTAAATAATCATCTTTGATATAAAAGTGTATCTATTCTAAATACAAGATCTAAATTGGTGTGAAAGTTAGAGTTTGTTCATATATCTTAATGGGACGAAGTGGGTGTTATCATTCTTTAAATTGCGACAAAAATATGTGACAAAATAAATTATGCATGGGAGCAAACTTTATTCCAATTAGCCTGTTTTAATCCAACCGTACGTCGAGGTCAAGTAGTTGGATTACAAATTAAAAGCAACTACCAAAGGCATACCGACAATATAATGCTATACTAATCCAAGAATGATTTGATTATAAATTACAATTAATTGTTCTTAATGTTGTTTACTTTAATTAGAACAACAAATCATTAATTGTTTATTAAGCTTGTTAATTGGTTAATTATTATTTAATTAACCAATGTATAATTATGTAATTATATTTTTAATTAGCAATGTATATATGTATATTTTGTACCTAAAGACGACGTATCGTATGTTCGTGATTAATCAATTAGATCGACATAATTAACTTCTTGGCTTTATATTGAATTATATCTTCAAATTTGGATTGCATGAAAAGTGGGTGGTTAGTGATTAGGTCCTATAATTTTAATTAATTAATTAATCAAATCCTTTAGAAATCTAATGATGGTGATTATATTGAGATTATTCTTTTCAACTGTCAACCCAGAAATCAAGGTTTGAATTACCTAATTCTTGTCATTTATATATTTCTATCTTTTTCTTAATTCATATATATAAATTTATAAATTTATAAATTTAACTCTGCTGAAGTTTGCTTTCTTCCCTTTTTTCCCCCCGTCTTTTCCTTTGACTTTAATATTTAAAATATGGTACTCCTTAATTATTATTAATAAAGTAGTACTAATTTAATCTATATATAATATTTTTATCAGGTAAATTAAATTCAGTAAACACGCCCATTTACTGCTTTTGCATCAAATCAATTAGTAAAAAGTCCACACCTCGCCGTGATGGTCGCCGTGTCACGTGAACCTATGCCGGAAGTTTAACTTCTTCTAACCTCTCTACCCTTTTATCATTTTTGCCTCCAACTACCCTATTATTATATATTATTAATCCACAATTCTTTATCTTCACTTTCCCGTCATCGTCAACACCTAAACAATGCATGCAATGCTTATACAAATAGCCAAATATATATCATATAGAGTCCATATCTATTATGCTTTTTCTTGCCGACACAACCAATAAAATAACTCGCTTCATCAAATTGATACACTCAATTTTCCCATTTTTCTTTTATATAGGACAAATTAATACACTCAATTGTAAATGTATTTGGCTTTTGTATTGATGAGATGTGACATCTTATGTGACAATAGATGATTCCACAAAAATACTAATTAATCGTGCATTATTTAAGCAATACATATATATAATTTATCGAATCTGCTAGAAACCCATATAACCAATGCATGATTTGAAGATTTTGGAAGCATTATATATAGATGAATTATATAGTCATTATATAAATTATGTAAACTCGTTTGTAATACTTATTAATGTATAAATAGCATTCCTTTTTTTTTTTTTTTTTTAAAAAAAAAAAAAGAAAATTCTACCTTCCAATGGAAACTTAAATTTTATATCAGCTTTATTGTTGGTTTGTCCCACAAAGGGTGAAAAGTTACTAAAAACCCTAATCACTAAAAGTAAATTATTAGATATTTGGTCAAAAAGACTGTATATGCCCTCCTAAAAAATGTGAAGCAATAATTCAACTAATCTTTTACACTTTTTGTCTTTGCTTTTCAGTCTTTGCTTTCTTGTTCTTGTTAATTGCATTAAGAATCCATTAAAACTAATACATCGATCAAGACTAGTTACGTATACACTAATTCAATTATGTGCCATATTAAGACTATTAATTTCATGATTAACACAGTCGTCTGCATGCAGTATTATATTATTAGTACTATTTGGTCAGTAGTGTACAACACTATATGGATAGATCGTTATAATTACTTTCAATTATGAACAAGGACAATATATACACTCTCCCCACTGTGGACGCTATGAATAGTAAAAGAATGATTATGTTTCGATTTATTCATTCATTTATCTTTTCTGAAATAATTTATGAAGTATAAGTTGTAACGGATGGCTAAGTGGATCAACGAAGAATTAGATCAGAAAACACACAATAGTAATTAAATTACAAAATTGGCTTCAAGCATATGATTACTATTATAATGTGTTTCCGGAAGATAGGCAGCCATCCAGATCAAATCCACCGCTACATTGTGATGGATTTTGAGCATCTGAGTTCGTTTAGCACCTAAATAAACTTTTTTAAAAATTTTTACTTTCAGTGGTATTTTTCATGAAAATCCGTGTTTTATATATGCCTTTTTTAAAATTATTTTCTAAGGTTCTTAATCTATTTAAACAGTTTTTCCCCTTGTGTAGATAGATTTCGAATTTTACCGATTGAAGGCATTAGGCTTTTCCTTTGTTTGGATTATAGTTGTAGAGTTCTACAAGAATTCGCTTGAATAATTTTCTTATTGTAGTGCATGCATCAATTTAACAAAATTTATCAAATAAATTAAAATAAGCTTCATCTATACCTATGGGATGATTTTGTGGAATCATGCTTTAAATATTAGAAGGATTGAAGTGTTACAATTTTCGAATGGACAGCTTATTTAAAGCATGTCCTGTTATTTGTTGCTCATGCAAGGAACAAACTTCCTCTTATTGCTGAAACATATTCACTTTTGGTTTTGGATTTATTAGGCAATATCGAACATGGGACAAACTACCTAGTCATAAATCAAAGACAGTGAATTAAATTCAATGTCAAAGATTAATATTACTATTAGGAAATTACAAGAAACCTTTGTAGTGTAGGTTTTATAGGCTCTATCTTCTTCTGCATGTTATATCTATGTTAACTTGATGTTGAAGAGAGTAAGAACTTTGATTGGCATGGCTTAGTTATCACTTCGAGACCTCGGGATCTTGACTTATATCAATGCGTCATATAATGGAAGGACACCACCACTTGACCGAATCATATTAATCAATCTGTTCAACAGTGGACAACATATCATTTTTCTGTACAATCCAAGCACTGCTAAACACGAGTTTAGTGGCAATCAATGGTTAGATAGTTTAAGACTCCTCCTATGAACTAATGGCACTTTTAAGTACTCGGACGAAAATGACCTCTTATTTGCAGTCAGTTGAAGGTGGGGCCTCGTTATATATGTGGTGTGTTGGGGACAACTTGGATGCATGTTTTATTCGATGTGACACTGTCATATCGAATGTGGACATTATATCTCTTGTCCACTGTGAGTACGATATCAAATTAAATTTATTAATGCATACTGAATACTGATTGTACTAAGTAATAGTATTCATTGTTATAGAATCGCCTCATAAATTTATTTATTTAGGCGTCTATATATATGCTTTAAATTTGAAAGGATATATACAAGAACGTGGATAAATATAATTACCTAGAGCATGATATGATCCAAATTCTCTCTCAATGGCTATGTAATAAAATCAGAATTATAGTGTTCCCTTGGAGATAAAATTCTCTCCCTCCATTTTCTATTACAGCAGCCGACAGTGTAATGATTCACGTAATTGATGTATGAAGAAAGAGGGGCAAAGTCTTCTTACAATTTTGAAAAGTAAAATTTGTGGCTTTGGATATTAGATCACAACAGCTTAAGTTGAAAGATAACAATATTGGAAATGGTAGAAATGCCATGGATTTTGGGTTTATTACAATATATTTAAAAGGAAAATCATTTGACTTTTATCTACTAGACTACACTACATGCCATGGATATATATATATGTATATATCATTACAATTGATTTTTCCATGTTACAGTCTTAAATATGTATGATAGACCCACATGTCTAGAGGGTAGCATGTGTTATAAACTGGCCCATCGAAGAAATTAATTACAACCCTCTCACTAAATTTCATTACAAATTGTAATAATTATGTAAGGTAGGTGATCGGATAAATCAAAGAAGAATCAAATTTGAAAAGGACAGAAAGACATTATAGATTTGATTTAGAAATTTAGGATTATATCATCATAATATATTATATTATATTGTATTCTCGAAAAGAAAATGAATTGTGGAGTCAAACTCGTAACGGTGGGACCTACAATGAATTTGTGGCGATTCGTGTTAGTCTAGACATCGAGTAGAGAAGAGGAAGTTCTAGTTTAATGCTAGTTTTGTCAATTTTATTTTTATATTTGTGTTGATCCTGCAATATGGACAGCCTCTTGACCTGTCCATGTTGCCCTTCCTCTTTTTATGGGCCAGTTTATCTAAAGCCCAATATATTGATCCATAGAACACTTGCACAGTAAGAAAAATCCAGTCAATTCTTACAGCAAATTGGCAAGAAAATTTGCCTAATTATTCATCTCGTTCATAACTTCACCTCTTTCAGACTTCAATAAGCAGAAAAGGGCTCTCAGAATTTTTTTAAATGAATAATAATAATAATAATAAAGAAATCTGATTTTTTTTGCATCGAAGAATGTTGGTAGAGCTGAATTATTCTCCAATTGCTACACAAGATATGTTACATAGGACTACATACACCACTCAAATTGTACATATCGTAATTATGAAAGCACACTATATGGAGAGCTGGACGAGATGGACATAAACCCCTGAATGTGGCATTAGATGTGCATTTGACCTTGATTTCCCGCGTCGCACTGGTCATAGTGTCATTGACCAAACTACCCTTCTGAGAGATTTAAGGGACGGCTAGATGAGACTGGATTGTTTGGCAGGTGCAAAATTGCTACAGATTACAATCCATGAATCTTCACAAATGATTTGGGCATCTTGAAGCTTGTATCCATGGAATACCGGCAAGGAATGTCCTTTCCTTAATTGCAAGTTCACATATGGCAAGATCACCGTCTTCAGCACAGTGGAAAGAACTGACTGCAGATAATCACACATCTCAAATTACTACTTAATATTATCCACACATGTAACAAAAGTTCAGCCAAACATATCCTTAGACTCGGTACTACAAACATCATATTGAAATCAAATGAGCCTGCCTGCTGAAATCAAGGAACTAGACTGAGCAAGTATACCTGGACTAGATGCATATGCAAGTCGCCAATTTTGCTCCATTTAAGCGACATACTGAAGCCGTTTAACTTCACACTACCGTATAGAGTGTCACCGGAAATTTCAGGGGATAGCGAAGCACTAACGACCTACATCAAAACAAAACACATCACTGCCCCCTGTTGGTATATTTACAACCAAAACAAAAAAAGGTTAAGGCCTTGTTCTTTTCAAGGTTTCACGTAATTCCGTGTAACCTACACATATTTTCAACCACACATACATTTTTCAATATAATATTAACCACACATTTTACATGGAATGGCGTAAACTCTTCAAAAGAACAAGCCCTAAATCAAAATATGCAAAATGGCCTCATGCAATGCATGGGAAAAGAGAGGAAAGCGCGATATGTTACATATCACGAGTATTTCACTAAACGTACCAATGAAATGCCTAAAACTGGTATTATTTCCCCTGCATCTGAAACATCCATCACCACATCCAAGGGAACTGTTGCATCAATCTGCTGCTTGTAGATTTCTATAGTTGGCAGAGACGACACAGAAATATTCAGGTTAATGTCATCGTTTGGATATTTCTTGTATAACTGAGGAATAATGAACCTCCAACCGGCTGTGTTCAAGAGCAACTGATCTGTTACATTGTCAACAATCCAATGCATCTTGTTTGCCTAAACAAAGACCACATGATCCAGCAAAGAAACATTAGACACTGTCAATGAACTTGCAGTACCCACTGAAAGTCAAACTTCAATCATAACCATACATTCCAAATAAATACTCATTATCATACATAGAGCTTGTGGTCTTCATCACTATTCAACCTAAAAAGTTAATTTTTAGCAAAATAAAAGCTTACCCAAACAGACGCTTAAATCAGTTCTATTACTTGGCAGTGTGGAATACTCATAGCAAATGTATACTTTCAAGTCATGAATGTGTTAGATTACGATCTACTGCTGACTACATCTGTATGTGCACAACAGGGGAAATAAAAGGAAATTACTTCGAAGTAGACCGTTGCTGCTGAGTTAAGAACATCTTCGTGCAATGAGATTCCAGCCATCTTATCCACATTCTCACAGGAGAATGAAGCTTGCAAAGTTTTATTATAATCGTTGGTAACCATGATTTTATGATTATCCCTGGTTGATAACAAACCATCTATTTCAAGGTCAAGTGATGATCCACTCAACTTCAGGTCATCAACAAATGTAATATTCATGGCAGCAATACTAGTTATTGGAACCTCTTTAGGAAGAGATTGCAGTTTAGAATCAAGCTTTACTATTCCATCTTTTATCTTCTTGGGAACAGCATGTTCAACTGCAGAAACAATATTACTCTCAAATGCATTTACCAGCCTGTAAAATATGTAAAAATGTCACTCTTGATTGAGGAAGACGAAAAGATGTAAAGTTTTGTAAACATGAAAACAGTTACCCCTGATAAAGCCAGGATGCTCCGCCATTCAACTTTATAGATATATCTTTCACATTACATCCACAGTTTTCAACAGAGAGCTTAAGAGATCCTTGTAGATTCGTCAGACTGAGGGTAACCCCAATCTCCATACCTTCAACCTTAAGAAGAAGCACAATATGTCAATTTCACTTCCATAAGAGAGTAGTTGAAGATGACGCCATGACTCCATAAAGGAAATGAAAAATTAATAGGAACATATCTTAATTTACCAGACATTTAGAGTCCAGACTTCAGAGTCTAGGATAATATTCCTACAGAGACTTGCACAGAACATTGTGCATAGAAGATTCTAATACATCCACACTGCCCAAGTCACTCATCAGTGGCCTTAATCTTATTTATTGACAATATTTTCTCCTTTGTTATTGCATCAATTTTAGTATGGCTACTCATTCACCTAAACGTCATGATTTGCAGTATATTTATCTCATTCGCATTCTAAGAATTCCACTTGGACTCATTGTAATTCAGTTATGCATTTGCTCCTTTTCCTTGCTTCACGCTACACGTAATAATCCTCTATCCTAGCTGAAGGGCTCTTCACAGGAATTCAAGTATCTCGATAATTACTTCAGGTGTCTAAAACGAGCAAAGTTCTTACTTTTATTAAACGCAAGTTTTAAAATCCCTCCATAATCTATTCCTATCCTGACAAATATTCACAAGACAATCCTAGTGAGATTCCATGTCTTACGTATAGCATTGTAGATTACACAAATTATGACTTATCCACGTATTGATAGAAATGAAATGCATACCCAAATGGTGGCACTTCCTTGATCAGAGACAGCAATAGGAATCAACCAAGTGCTATATGAATACTTCCAATTCAAACTCAAATTTGCGGTAGCCCCAGAAACAGCTATAAGTATTCCATCATCATCAGTTTTGACATTTGAAGAGATCACATCGATCCTCTCCATAGTAATATTTGAAAGAACCATATGAACTCCACCCACAACTGGGATTTTGGTGGATTTCTCAATCTGGGGCAGGTAAAGCGGAAGCAATGACGATTCTGCTGTTTCTATCAACAAATCCTTGAGAAAATCAAGACCTTTATTTGATATGTCAATCTTCATATGCCCTTCTTGAGCATTTGATCGAACATGTGTAGAGCAGAAGTTAAATAAGAAAATTAATGTAAAAGTTAAGATTGATCGTGCCATCAGAAAGGGGAAAACAAAACCCAGGTGAGAAATTGGGTTTTGACTAAACTGGATTGTCAATTACATTCTTAGAAGACAGGTGCGGATTGTGTATTATTCGGATGAATTTTAGGCGTTTGCAAAATGACAGCAATGTGGAGTAGGTAGGTGAGAGGGTAGGTATGAGCTTCGTTAATGGCGTAGCCTGGTGTTTTGGCAAATTTAGCAGGCAAGAGGACGATCAAGGTGTTGATAATCTCAAATTCTCTCCGTAAATTTGAAAAACAACCTGCTTGTCGTATGAATCAAATACGTTGATCAAACAGGGAATTGGGGCAAGATTTTTCCACTTCTAATGCTTGGATTTGTTGTATTTATAATATGAAACTATATTGCACTCGTGTGATGCGCGGGTTCAGTATAATTTACTTATAATATCATTAAAATTATTTATTAGGTAATGGAAATGAATAAATATTAAATTATCCCAAATTTGAACTCCATAAATATTAAAAAATTTGAAATACTTGTTTGAAAATAGCATTCATCCTATAATCCGTTGGCTTTTATGTTTATCATATATAATAACCTTCAATCTTTCAATCATACACGATTTGGTAACTTTGAATATTGCCATGCACAAATACCGGCTCTTTTAACACAAGGACGACTTGTGAAGTAATTACCCTTGACTTTTGGTAATAGTTATGACACACTCAATGGGAATTATCTTATTTGAAACTTGAAAGATAATTTGGTATCAAACGGAGTCAAAAGTATTTTCGGGTCAACTTTTTGACGTGCATTGGTATCAGACAATTTAGGTTACAACAACATTTTTTAACACGTATTTTTTTTAATTTTAAGTTTTGGATAGTTTATGCGATATGGATTATATATCATGTGAAATGATGAGATCTCTATACAATATATTTATAGGTGAAACTCCGCATATTGATTTTTCAGTAATGGTTTTGTAGAATAATTGAAAATTTTACTCTTGTTCGATTTTCCTTTAATTAAATATATGCGTCTATTTAATAATTATTTTAGTAATTGACTCATGTCAGTATATTTTATCTTTGAGCAGTTTCCGAAACTAACATTAAAGAATTTAATTTTTTTCAAAAATCCCGTAAATTTAGCCGATGTAAATGCATAAATTCATGCCCAATTTGTAAAAATTACATTTATTCAAAATTTTTTCCATAGTTATATAATAATAACAATTTGATTTTCGTTTTTTTATGTATTTCATATGCAAGAATATTTAATGCCCAATTATTTTCAATAAAGCTATTAATTATTGTGGTTTTCCTAAATTATACACTCTTAAACAGAAATAATAATTAATGCATTTTCCAAAAATTATGATTTTTATTTTCTTTAGCATACGTGTGCCACATTAGCAATGTCTAACGTGGCTCTTTTACTATTAATAATAGTTAGATTTTATATAAAATTAATTATTTAATTGAAAAATTAAAATGTATATAAAGGAGTTAATTCTCATTTTGAGAATTAATTTAATTGGTATTGTAAGTTGTAACATTGACCTATTATCACATTTTCATTAATTCATATAGGACTAAATATAAAAAATAAAAAACTAATTTTTCATAATTGTAATTTTTGGCCAAAAAATGAAGAGATGATTAAATCATAATTTTTAATAATTGTTTTTTAAAACTGAAAAACCACTGCCCATGGGACTGTGTAAAGTTAGCATTTCAACTTTTTTTAATAAGATATCTATATATATTGTAAGGTATAACTTTGATCTCTTATCACATTTTCATTAATGTATGTAACACAAATATAAAACAATTATAAAAATTTATCGAAAATTAAAATACATATACAAACATAAAATGAGGAAACAATACTAAATAAGAAAAGTATAATAAATTAAATAATAAAAATAATTAATCACTTAAAAAATGTCAAACATGGCATTGCCACATAGGCACTTTGTTTATGTGGCACTTCAAGTTTTATTATATTAGCATTAGGATTTCAACTATATAAATAGTTCACAAATTATAATATATATATATATATATATATATGTGTGTGTGTGTGTGTGTATGCACACACTAAATAAGAAAAGAAAAATAAAAAAAATAAAGAAAATAAAATTATTAAACGTATATTTAATATTTGTTCGCGGATTAGTTTTTTTATATTTATAATAATAAATGAGTGTCAACTTGGAAATAAATAAACAATAGTAAATATAGAAATAAAAATAAATTAAATAAGAAATTGAAATTATTAAATATCATTTATGTTTGTTTCTAAATAAGGTTTGTTAAAAAAATTAACTAAAGGAGTGTCAACATGGCAATGTGTCTAGGTGGTACTCCTCTTTTTATAATATAAAGATATAAAGAACTACAACACGGGAGAATTGGATCGGGTGTTCGACTATCTGCACAACCCCCAACCCCCTCTTCTACACTCCCTTTAAAAAATAATTATAATTACCATTCTACCCCCTCTCTTCTTCCTTTTCTTTTTTTCCCCTTCTTGCTTTCCTACTCTTTACACTCCCACAAAGAGGGAGGGAGAACAAGGACGAAACGAAGCTTCTTCAGAAGCTTTGGCTGCCAGGAAGGGAAAAAAAAAAGACAAGGAAAAAAAAAAGAAAAAGAAAAAAAAGAGTGTTCGACCACCATGGGTGGACCATTATGGGTCGAAATCCTTGTTATAAAATTTTTTTTTCTATTTGTCTTCTTTGGCAATGGCAGTCGAAATTTCAGCTACCATTAATAGCAGCTAAAGTTCTTGTTCTCTTTTTTCTTTTTTTAAATTTAACTCAATGGTGGCCGAAACCACTATTAATGGTGGTTTCGGCTACCATTCCGGCAGCAATTGCTGCAGGAAATGGCAGCAAAAGGCTATCGAATTCTTTGTTCTTCTTTCTTTCCTTTTTTTTTCTTTTGCTTGAGGGGGGCGTGACGAGAGAACAGAGAAGGAACAAAAGGTAAGAAAAAGAGGGGACGAAAATAATTAGTGATTTTTTTAAGGGGGGTGGGGGGTGTTGTAAAAGTAAGGGAGGAGCGTGTGTTTAGCTGCATCCTTTGAATTGGAGTTCAAAGACTATTGAGAAAGATTAATTACAACATTATAACACAAGGAGTTATGATTTTGCGGGTTAATGCTATGCTTTGGAAGAAACATTATTGCAAGAAACATGGATAAATTTCAACCACGGTCATTGAATTCTTAGCAAACTTCTATTAACTTTTTCTTCCTCATCATCTAATCACTCATATAATTATTTTATATTTTTTCATATATTTTCTCTAATTTTTAATCACATATTTAACACGTCATTCGAATAAATCCATAACATTGTGTATGCAACAAGCCCACATTTGATATGGATCATTAAGATTTAATGCGTGTCAATTGGATCACTCAACTTCAGTTCAAAATCAAGAAGTTTTTTCTCTTGACAATTTTCCAAAAGTAAATTTAATATAGCTTATTGTCCCCCAAACTAGTTGAAACAATCTTAATCTTAATCTTAATATAATAATAAGAGAAGTGTCACCTAGGCAAAGTGCCTAGGTGGTAATGCCATGTTTAACATTAGTTTTTAGGAATTATTTATTTTTCTAATCTCATTTATACTACTTTCCTTATTTAGTATTTTTTATATATACCTTATCGTTTTATTTGTATTCTAATTTTCGAATTAATTTATATATTATTTTAATTATTTTATATTTAGTGTTGTATTTCAAATTGTGAATATTACATTTTAGTTATTTTATATACATCTTAATTTTCAAATTAATTATATAGTTGAAGTGTCAGCTTGGCGTAGTATCATGTTGGTAGCGGTAATCTATTTAAAAAAAAAGAACATTTTCACATATTTTTAAAAAAATAAAAAATTATCTTTTTTATAGTTACCACGTTAAGGTGAATGAAATCAGCTAATGGTGAAAAATCAATTCAAGTTAAATGCAGTACCAATTCAATTCAATATTCATAAAATTTATATATGTCTTTATATGCCAACCTTAAGATCATTATTAATCATATTGGAAATACATTTGAATAATATATGACTTATAAAACGTGTTATTAAGGTTATTTTTTGTTCAAATAAGTATATTATCTAAATTTTATTCCCAAATATTATGTTTTTATCTTAAATCATCAATTATGTAATTGATATAATATTTTTATTTCTTTCAAGATAATATTCACACCAAAATTTGTAAACCAATATTGAAATCTATAATATTACATATGTTTCATTATTTTTATTATATATTCACAATAATATATTTTCTTATTTTATAATAATATTTTATATATACCATCTTAATTGTTCCGTGCAATGCACGGGGGTAATACTAGTAATCTTTATAAGTTCAAATTTAATAAATCATTTGATTCTTTGCACAATAATAATTTCCATCGTCATGTATAATCTCTAGAAGTTCATAGAATTTTTGATTGTTCGGGAAAAATTCTTGAATATGAATAACTTAAAACACAATTAAAGAAGATAACAATTATTTTATATGAAAGTACATTAAAAAGACTTTCAAATTTTTTAATTTTCAAGAAGATAAAAAACTTTAGAAAATGGGTGACTTTCATAAATTATAATACATGAATTTTAGATCATACCAAAAAAAATTATTGAATACAATATCAATAACTTAAAACATGAATAGCGAATAATTTTTAGTCTCGTTGGCTTTAATCGTATCAACTGTCAAGACTGAATGTACATTTGAATAGTATTAAAGGTCACCATGTACCAATAATAACGAGGAATGGTTTTAAATTTGTAATTCAAATGAAAAATTAACTTTTTAACTTAACAATAAATATACAAACGAAGATATTTATATAATATAATATTTGAGACACAGTTCACTTTTTTCGATTTCCACAAGTGCAACGTTACAAATACTTTATGACTTGTATCACTTGTTCACCTTTTGCAATTCCCACAAGAGTAATATTACCAGGACATTCCGGCTTACATAACTTGATTCAACAGACTTACCACTTGATTTGACAATCAGATGATGTGCATTCCCTTAAAATAATGGTGACATATAACTCTACATAATTGCAACACACCACATGGTCATCTACCAAGCGATAATCCATAATATATTTGCGACACACTACATGGTCGTGTACCAAGTGATAACCCAGAATATCTTTGTCGCATTACTAGAAGAATGTATTTGTTGCATTACACATTTTGGCAGGCGTAGAATGGGGCGGAGAGATCTAGCTAAGATTTTGCGACAAGATGATTGCCAACACACAACACAACGACATGCGAAAGTAGTATATACTATGGAGACATCTCTAGATGACGATGCAACACAATAACTGTCTTTCCGGTTCTCTGCATAGTTTTTGAGCTATAAATATTTGGCAACCCACAGAGAAAATAGGAAAATTTGACACACAGCTGATGGGAGTCGGAGTAATTTCTCTGTAATGATTTCTTTGGCATGTAACATTGAAGAAAAAGAAAAGGAAAAAAAAAAAAAAAAAAAACCGAAGCAAACAAAACAAAACATAAGAATAGATATGTGAAAGAATAGGCACTCAGAGCAGTCCAATAATCAAAGCATGTTGTTTACAAACACACCACACTACCATCCTTTCCAACCACCCATGGCCGAGTCTGTCTGCCGACAGCTCCTCCTGTACCACAGGACAGTATAGTCACCATGCAACCATACGACGGGCGAGATTCTCACTCAATTAAAGAATATTGAACTCTAATGGTAAAATTTTCTGACCTCTACTCTATAAGAAGTAATCTGGTGGAGGCTTTTTGGCTGGAGCTCCTCTTGATTCCTGCAATTTTATCATCAAACCGTTAGAATGAACATTTCTTCACTAGAAAAAAAGAAACAAAAAACTAAAAAATTTCATCTTTTGGAGGTAAATTAGGTCTATGATTTACTCATAAAATTTTTAAAAATGTCTTAGTGCTAGCTCTAAAGTAAATAGAGGCAGATCATATGCAGATACCTGTGGAGCTGCTTCAAATACACGAAACTGCGTTTCAAGATTTTCATCCAACTGAAGTATTGCAGCCACATTGCCACATCTGCAGCACATTTAATGTTCAGAGCAAGTTCAACATTACAGAGCTGAGCAAACAACTAATGTTTTACACTACATTTATCAATTACCTGTAACAGTAATTTGGAGCTGACCATACAGTAACTATCTGATTGTTAAACATCCACTTATAACCTTCCATTACCAACTGATGGGCACGACATATATAATCGATATTATTTGAATGGTTAAATGAAGTTACGACACTGCCACCAAATAAGAAACCAGCACCTCGGGGACTCAAACCCCACCCATCAACAATGTCTTCTGGATCTGACCATAGGAGATCGCACATGGCACCATCATGAGGTACTTCTTGCTTACGGTCAATTGTTCGAATCTGACATATAGTTTAATTAGAATCTTTTTATAACATTTCAAATAAGGGAGGAGATTAAGTGTCTGATATAGATGTTTGTGGGTGAGAATTGATTCTTTGGGGGATGTGTAGTTGGAAATTAGTTTTGGGAAAATGAATTTTGTGCAAAGCTAGACCACACACACACTAATACTTTGTATGATTTTCATACCTGGTCTAAGGTCGAAATTGTTGGTGATAGACCACCATGAACAGAAAATATCTTGTTCTCGATAAGTGCTGACAAACTGCAACAAATATCCAATAGAGGTCGATTGTTATGCAAGTGACGAGTTTTAAATCTGGCACGCATATTCGATGGGGGGAATTATTAGTGAACTTCCAGGAAAAATCAAACAATATAAAGGATATTGTCACAATAAAATGCATGATTTAACAACTGAGAACTCTACGGGCATGCATATTCTATGGGGAATTGGTGAACTTCCACGAAAAATCAAACAATATAAAGGATATTGCCACAATAAAATGCATGATTTATCAACCGAGAACTTGATGGGCATAACTACAACACAGGTAGACAACTGAGGCAAATACAAAGTTGGCATTATATCTGTATCCCAAAGCCCAAAATATCAAAATGTGCCCGTGTTACCCGAGTTTGCACCTTCAATTGATAAAACTGTGAAACATTAAAACAAATGGCAAACCTTAAATAGTCGAATATGTCAGTGCAATATCTCCAAACATTCACTGAACCATACTTCCGTAAGCACTCGTCATAGAATCCGTAAACCTAGAAGCACAGGAAGAGCGCAAAAGGGTATTTTCTGATAAAGATTATTGAAAAAATGATTTCTAGATGTGTGGTTGAGAACTAAAAAAATGTATTAAAAGATAGAAAAGATTGTCAAATGAATGTAACGAGTGGTTGAAAATAATGAGAGAGAAATGATTTTTTGTTAAACTTGAATCAAACAAGCCCTAAGTTACGTGCAACCTAACAGTGACAGGCAACAGAGACTCAACCTGTGTGATTTGCCGACTCTCATGGTTCCCCCGAATGAGAGTTATCCGATCCGGGTATCTCACCTTTAACAATAAGTCAATAACTTTCATGTCAATAGAATGTGATGAAAAAGGTACATTACTACTTGAAATTCAGAACAACATCATATCAACACTCCACAGGCACATGTATCTTTTCAAGAACATCAGCAGCCAGCATACGTTCTGGATAGTTACTCGATAAATAGGTAAATGTATTACCTTCAAGGCAAGTAGAAGCAAAAATGTCTCAACTGAGTAAAATCCTCTATCAACAAAATCTCCAAGAAACAAGTAATTAGTCTGTGGACAATCACCTCCAACTTTGAAAAGCTCTTTCATGTCATAGAATTGTCCATGTATGTCACCACATATCTACATCCAAGGAAGAGAAAGCAGAGGTGACTGCCATACGTCATAAAGTATTTTAGGTAAAGGATTTGTATATAGCCATGCATCTCATACATGCAGATATGAAACATAAAAGTAAGAATAAGATAAATATAAAAAAAGGAGAGGTTTCTATCATTATTTTTCTTCTTTCACCTGTAATGCAGGGAGGGATTTCTTCAAGACCTCCAAAGGAAGTGGAAAAAAAGGAACCATTTAACTATGTACCAAATGTGAATCTAAGATTCACATTCAGATGTTGATTACAGTAGCCAGTGCAAAATGATTGAACTCTGATGTTTAAAATACAGGCGTTGCTCTTCTAGTTCTGGACTTCAGGTTAGAATAATCTGAACAAGGTTACGGAAACTATCGATTAAATAAAGGTGCATTTTTTACCTCCAGGCTTTAGAGCAATTTCACATTTACAAAGCGTGTTTTCCAGAAACCCATGGTTTTTAGCTTGAAATTACTTTTTAGTTTCAATGGTGGTGGACTAGTTGGAAACAAGGAACACATGACTAATAATGATAGTAGTTTTGCATGTCGTTCAAATTAATGATGGACATTGCAGAGATAGTAGAACTGTAGAAGTGAATTTTTAGTTTGAAAAGGTAAAACTAACACAAGCTAAAACAAGAAAGAAGATAAATAAAGACTGCTCTTGTTGGAATAACTGATCAAGTAGGCCATCCCATGTGCATGTTAGTTTAGACAAACCCACCTGTACAACATAGCATTACCACTGCTGTAACATGTAATATTAAACTTGAGACTTGAAAGTTTAATGACCAATAATTACTGGTGCTTTTAGAACATTCATCTCTGTTTATATGGTGGAAGATGTAACTCTTGCCAGATAGATCGGCCCTAAGTGCATATTTCTCTAATTTTCAGCTTTCTAAAATTGATTAATTAAACTTAAACAAATAAGCCAGGCATGCCCCTTGTGCACACTATAAAAGTTTATTTTGTCATTTATTTTTTATAAGACTTAATATGTCATTTATAAGAAGTCGAAAACTATATATTGCTCATTATAAATTTATAACCAGACAAACCGTTTTCACCTTCAACGGTAATTGCTTTAGTAGGGTACTTCTATCATACATATTTGTACAGCATACAATTGTTGAACCAGATTTTGATCAGATAAATGCAACTAATCTCAAACGGCATAAGTTTTAAAGCTAGATTGTTGAACATCCATAAATGGTTATTCTTCCTTTCCTTAAATCTCCTGTCACCCTTGCTAGCTGATGGCAGAATAACACATTCTAACTACGGGTACAAGAAACTCGGCAAGCAGTGGAGGAAATTCCAAAGAGGAGTTTACATTCAATTGTGGATACCACAATATTACATTATAAGATTCTTATTTAGAGTTACTGAAACCAGAAAACAAATAGCCAATTTCCTCTATTTTTCGTCGCTGCAAATTCCAAAGAGGAGTTTCAACTTTGAAAGGTTCAATTCTTAGTTCAATTTAAATTTCAAAACTAAAAACAGCTTTTTCACGAAATTCCGTAACCTAGATTCATCCGCAGCTCAAAACACAGCAAAACGGAACAAATCAAACCCTAATTAACGCACAGTCTCAATTCAAAACGTTTATGCATCATGAGCTCAAAAATCTTCTGAAAAAGCAAAGAAAAAGCAGAAATAGATCTAGAATTGTTCTCCGACTTACGGTAACCGGAGCATCCACACGCTGAACATTGCTCTCTTCAACAAGGATCTCCATGGCCTTGAGGCAAAGGGCCTTGACTTCAGATTCCTTGAGTGGCTCACACCTTTTAAGCTGCTCTATTTGCCTGTCTAGGTCTGACATCTTCGAACTGTAAAACCCCTCAAATATTCCTCGATAAATTCTCAACAGAGCAACAAATTCAATAATTATTGCTATTGCTATCTTCTTATTCAATTGGGAAGTGATTTAGGGACTTCCACCGGTAAAATTTCCCGTTTCCCTTCCTTCCTGGTGGACCTCCTTTTTCGTCCTCTGCTGGGGACGATGGGGTTTTCGCTATTCGCGCTGTTGCAGCTTGAATATTGGTGTATTTTCGAGATTATGATAACTGCAGTATATTTTAATTTAAATTTACGGCAAACATCTTCAATTTTGGCTAATTTTCGTATGGGTGGGGCTAAATACACCCGCCTCTTTACTTTATACACCCATATTTTTATCATATCCCCATAATACCCTCGCACTCTTTTCTTTTTTTTTTTTTTTTTAAATTTTATATATGTTCCCATTGGGGGCGAACAACAATGATGTTGTTCGCCCCCAATGGGGCGAACAGGTGAAAAAGAAAAAAAAAATAATTTTTTTGTACTATTATTTTTTTAATTTGTTTAATAATTATATTCGAAATTAATCGGATAAAATTTATCAAATAAATTTTGAAATTAATTGTTAAAGTGGTTACAAAAAATGTAAAAAAAATTGAAATTACGCGATGAAATAGTTGTAAAAATTTTGATTTTTTAACAACTGTATTTAGACAACAAAGCTAATTATTATATCATCGTCAAATTGGTTGCAAAAAATTTCGAAATTACTTGTAAAAGTGGTTATAAAAATTTTGAAAAAATTGTATCTATCAACAAAACATTAAATAAAATTTGGATCATGCTATAACACCACAATGTATGTCATAATCGTTGGTATAATGGTAGATGGCATATTTTATAACTGTCTAAGTGTCTATCTAAAAGTGACGGAGGGGTTGAAATTATTGGTAGTCTAATATTTCCCATAAAATTTATTTTTAAAAAATTTTTTTTTTTTAAAAAATTTGCTGTGAAACACAGCAAACTAGAGAGAGAAGAGAGAGAGAGGAGAGAGGGGGAGTAAAAGAGCGGAGAGAAGAGAGGAGAGAGAGAGAGAGAGAGAGGGTATAATTGGAAAGTGGTCAAAATTTGGTCAAAAATTGGGTGCATAAAGTAATGCACTGGGTGCATTTAGCCTCACCCTTTTCGTATTTATATCTTTTATTAATTTTTTGTCCCGTTTTCATTTCATTTTATTTTCTTATCGGGCCCGTTTTAATTTTTAATTATTAACTGGTATTATCATTTTATCGCCGTGAATTTGAATGAGAAAATAGGGAAGACATAAACAATTTTAGAGGGAGATTTTGATGAAATTTACAAATATTGCAGGAATTTATGACTTTGAATTTCGATATCGGACAATCTTATGATATTTTTATCTCACGGAGAAACTCCATACGACTGTGACAAGTGTTGCCTCGGTCTTTCAGAATTGTTCAATTGTCAAAAACAAAAACAAAAATAAAAACAAAAAGCAAAAATTATAAATGATAGAATTAAATAGAAGATTGGTGAATTTTTAGTGAAATAAAGAGAAATAAATGGTGGTTCGTGATGATGAAGACATGCCTATGTTTACTTTGCCCTCAAAGGCCCAAATAGAACATACTTATTACAATCATGATTGTGTAATTGTTCTATGTGTGATATGAATTATTGAAAATATACATTTTAATATGTGATTGAAAAGTAAAAAATATTTTAAAAATATATAAAAATTATCAAATTAATGTATGAATAATTCAAAATGATAATATAAGAGATAAAAAGAAAATATAATTTTATATGATCTAATTTGCACTTAAAAAAACCTTGAAATTCATTTATTTCCAAATATATATTTTTAAAAAATTCAAAAATACTGTGGACAAAACATGTGATCGAAATTACATGATTATGACTTGCTATGTATTAACTTGATCAAGGCAGATTCTCCATTAAAACCTGTGCCCGGATGTCAAGAAGAGGCGAAGAGCTCGTCGCAAGCAGTCAACTTTGCCCTTTCTGTAGAACTCCTATGTGCCACCCAATGTCTCCTTTTTCCGCTAAAGATTACGGTCGAATTGGCTACCTGTTGATTCCATTATACAAAGTAAGCTTCACATCCCATCTTGCTTCTTAATGTTAGTTATGTAACTGTGCTGGAGATATTCATCATGTATTCATTTCTTGCACCATTGCTCGGACTGCGTTATCTTATTTTTATGACAAATGGGTAGTACTTTACGTGCTATGCTTTACCCCAAACAATTGTATTCTCATTGGATTGCATTGACTAAAGCTAGGGCATTTGACTTTTGTTGTCCCTCTATTTGTGTTTTGGATGATGTGGAAAAGTAGGAATCGGGCTAAGCATAAATCTAGTAAATGAACTCTAGGGCTATTATTAAAACTGCTACATACGCCCTTAATGCATTGGTTCGGGTTGGGGTTATGAGGCAGAAAGTCAAGAAGAAAACTCTCCACATCGTGAAATGGATTAAGCCTTTGGCCAAGGACTGAGTGAGGGGTTAGTTGGACCTAGCTGAAGCTCGGTGCTCGGTCCGAAAGTGGATTAAGCCTTTGGCCAGGGACGAAGAGAGGAGTTAGCTGGACCTAGCTAAAATAGTTCAGTTTTTGTTTCAAGTAGTTTGTTGGTCAGATGGTGAGCCATGTGCATTTGTAACCTAAAATGAAATGAAATGAAATAGGTGGTCGAGTTCGACTCCTTGCCAATGTATGTGGTTTGCTCTTTTTTTTTTTGTTTGTAATTTTAATTTGTAACAACGTTAAGTTTTTTATTGTAATTTTAAATTTCAAACAATTTTGTTTTTATATAATTGTTTCCTTTGAAAAATATCAGATATTTTTCCTTTATAAAAATTGATTTTTATTTACTTTTGTATTTTCAAAAATATTAGGTAGTGTTATCTTCTCGTCTAAATTAGTTTTAAATAATTTTTATCATGTAAAACTTATAGTTAATTTATGATTTTGATGAATAATGTGAAATAATGATTCTAAGTATTTCCTATATATGAATTTTATTACGTTATCACCTTTAAAATTGAGTTAAGTCCAATAGCTAGTCTAATTTATTCTTGAGATCAACTAAGCATGGTACAAAATAAAACCAATTAAAATCGTCATGTGCCAAAATAACCAAATTAAATTTTTATTTCATGTTAGTTTGCTTCTATTTTACAAAATCAATCTAGAGATCGTGATTCTCAGTAAAGTTTTGTATATAAATTTTATAGGGAAAAGTCGGGGGCAGCCCCCAAGAAAGACCACGATTCTCTTTCCTAAATTCAACTCAATCTTGCACAAATTCCTAGCTTCGTCCCTACTTTGGCCAGTGGAGTCAAGCTAAATGCATATAGAACTTTGAAGGGTGACAAACGTGCTGGGTGTGGTGGTGTGCTGAGAGATTGTAGAGGTGGGATTATTTAGGCCTATTATGATTTTTATAGTTCTACATCCATTGTATATGTTGAGATGAAAGCCATAAGTATGAGGGTGGAACTTTGCTGCAAGTATAATTACTCTGCTGCATGGATTGAATCCAACTTCGACATAGTGATCAAGATTTATAATAGTAAATGTGTTGCTCCTTTAACGCTACAGTACTCGCTTCCTAAACTTAGAAGCTTCAAGCAGAAGATGTCCTTGACCTTCATGCATACTTGGAGGGAGGCTAACAGTCTGGCAAATTTGTTAGCAAATCAAGGGTATCAGGAGAAATAGTTCGCGGTTTGTCACCCAGTTGACCTTCATCGTAAGATTAGGAATTTAGCATATTTTGATAAGATCGAGTTAGCTAATGTGTGTTTAGCTTCAAGTTTGGAGTAGTTGCATTAGCTTTTGGACTGTACCTAAAATGTATTGTTATTCTGGAAAGTAAGGTATTAAGTCTCCCTTCTTTCTTGTAATTTTCATTATTATAAATAAATTCTATCTAAGACTCGAATTTTTGGTTACGATAATTCACTTTAAAAAAAAATGGTATTAACGCGATCAAGTAGAAAAAGAAAATAAGTAATAGTTAAGAACATAATAATGTAATAAACAAATTAGGTCGATTATTACCTTTTCGATATGCTTACTATAATAACAATTAGTTTTAAATTCGGTTATGCAAAAGAAGTCATATAGTAATTCATTATATTGTCGTCAATTTTATTTTTAATTTTTGTATTTCTCAACGTTAATATTCACCATTTTTTAAAAATCTCTATATTATAAATCTGAAAGTACCACATAAGTAAAGGTGTCAAAGTGGCAACGCCACATTTGACATTATTTGTAGGGGATTGATTATTTTTCTTATTTAATTTTTCTACTTGCCTTATTTGATATTGATTTTCTTATTGTACTTTTTATGTGCATTTTATTTTTTTACATGTATTAAAATTTTCAAATTAATTTACATAATTTTTTAATTCCTTTATATTTAGTGTTGCATGTATTAATGAAAATGAAAGAAGAGACCAAAGTTATAACTTATAGTACCTATCAAATTAATTCTGATAATGAGAATTAACATTTTCTATATATTGGCACAGTGTTACGTTGGCAATGACTTTCTATTTTAGAAAATTTTTTTACATATTTAAAAAATTAAATAAAAATCCTCTTTTTTATTTTTACCACATTAAAATTGTAGTTTTAAATAATTTTCATAGATAATGTGTATTGAGCAGTTCAAATAGTAGATAATTATTTTAGATCAAATACTGAGTAGTCAAATAATTAAATTTATAATAAATAATTAATTTATTAGAAAATAAACAAAAAACAATAACTTCCATATCTCATTTTCTAATTTCGCGAGTGACTTAAAAAAATAATTATTAAAATTATTTTTTAATTATCTCTTCATTTTTTATAAAAAAATTATAAGCATTGAAAATCAAAATTTTCAAAAAAAAATTTGTTTAGTGTTACAAGCATTAATGAAAATGTGATAAGAGATCAAAGTTACAACTTACAATACCAATTAAATTAATTCTGAAAATGAGAATTAACTTTCTTTTATATACATTTTAATTTTTGAATCTAGTTGTCGCTTTCTACCAAGCGACAAGCCGACAACTTGGTAGAAAGCTGTGTTAGCAATGTAATAATGGTGTGCGTTTTCTTTATGAAAAAAAGCAAATTTAGAAATCAATCTTGAATCAAATTTTCTTTTTTAATTCTACCCTATTTAAAAAATGATTCTATAGAATTTTTTTTTAAAAAAGAACAAACAAACAAAAAATATATTTGAATTTAGAAATAAATGTTAATTGTTTATTCTTAGAAATAAATGTTAATTGTTTATTCTTTTTAAAAATTGATTCTATATAAAAATGCATTTAAATATACAATAAATAAAATAGGAAAACTCAAATTGTAGCACGTTTTTGTTTAAAAAAATAAAAATTTTGACTCGAATTGAAAAGTAAAACTCAAATTGAATAGTGGCAGAAATATTAAAAAAAGATAAAAAAAAAAAAAAGGAAAATAAAACTTGAATTGGATATAGCTCGAATTCGACTCAATATATCATAATAACAAAATTCAAGGGCAATCGCTTTTGCATGTCGATATTTTGTTAAAGGGCAATCACTTTTGTATGTCGATATTTTGTTAAAGAAACCAACAGTCAATCATGGTCAATTGTACTACACAGTACCTAGAGTTACAAGTCGTGCAGATTTGAAGGTTTTTATATATGACAAAGATTGAAACGCAACAAAATCACTGATGAATATTATTTTAAAAAAATATTTCAAAATTTATAATTTTTTTATTTACTTCAATGCAATACGCAGTTGGTGAGACTCAAACCTAAGACCTTTAAATCTCAGGGCCTCAGCCTTGATCTTCCTAACCAATCGGACGAGGCTTAATTGACAAACCACTTCGCTTTTATTGTCTAATTCGTACATTTTAATTTTATTAAAAATATATTGTAATCTCCTTATGCATCGCACGGGGTATAATACTAGTAATATTAATAATCTTCATCTCAAAAAAAGAAATACTATCCTATTCATAATTTTTTAAAAAAAGGAAAAATAAAAATGAATAGAAACTCCCAATGCGGACGGAGAAGTAAAAGGTCGAGAAATCGGGTGAGTGGTCAGCGGTGACTCCGTTATTCCATTCTAATAACTAATTGCTTTTCCTATTCCGAATCAACAACGTAATGCATGCGGCAGAAAGGACAAGTAGGACGGATAAATCTTGGTAATTAGTGATACCGTGTATTTTCAGTTGATTAACTTCAAAATCATTCAAATTTAGCAATTTAAAACTCAATCAACTCCGCCAATTCAACAATCCAACTCGCATATTCAAGGCAGACAGGTAAACGATTGTTCATCTTCTATATTTGATGCAATCGGAGTTCTTTCTTTGCCATTATATGAATTATGAGCTGATTGCGCGGCAATGGATCTCCGGTTGGGGTTATTTTTACCCGTGTTGACTTGCATTCTGTGATTACGATTTTGCGGCTGTGTCAAAAATCTTATTTGAATCGTTGGTTTTTGTGTGAGAATTTCTGAAATACATAATAACTTATTAGTTACTACACAATCAAAAAGGAAGTTGTTAATTGCGTCGAGTAAAGGGACAAGGATTGTTCTTTCCGTCTTGCTATTTTTGATCTGCAGTTTTTTTCGTGGCTTCATGATATTCCAAAAGTACCTTTTCAAATTAGCCAGTTGACACTTTATTTGTGTCAATGTTACGAATTGATCATTTCATCTTTTGGATTGACTCCTTAAAGGCTCCTCAAATACTGTTATGTATTTGGTATTTGGTATGGTGATAGGATGATTCATACCTGGAATTGAATATGAATTTCATAATGATAGGTGTTCAAAATTAGTAATTTGATGAGAGTTTGGTTACCTTATGTTTCAGAGTAATGGCTGCTTCTAAAGATCCATGGGTGAGGGAGTATAATGAAGCAGTAAAACTTGGTGATGATATCACTAACATGATATCTGAAAGGAGTTCATTGCCTGCAAAGGAGCCAGAAACACAGCGACGTTCATCTGCGATAAGGAGGAAGATTACCATACTTGGAACCACACTTGATACCCTAGAGACTCTTCTGTCAAAAATTCCTTCAATGCAGATGTAAGTATCTTTGTTAAATCGCCATTTCATTAGGCTGTTGATTTAGCTGTTATCTAATGCATCTTCTTTGCATAATGGTTCACTTTTTAAGTTCTTGTTGGTAGATCTTTTCGAGGCGATGATTGATATTCTTAGACAATGTGTGGTTGAAAAGTGAAAAAGTTTTGAGTTCTATAGAATATGTGGTTGAAAATGAATGTTGTGGAAAATGGAGTGTGCCAACCTTCAATCTACCCTCACCTCTTGTTTCTTTATTTGTCTATTTGTTTCTTCTCTGCGTGTTTCTCCAATCATGTTTGCTTGTTAAACCTGTTCTTTGTTATATGCAGCACACAGAAAGAACTGAATCGTCGTAAAGACATGATTGCAAATTTAAGGTCAAAAGTAAACCAGATGGCTTGTACAATGAACATGTCAAACCTTGGAAATAGGGACAGCTTGCTGGGGCCAGAGAGTAAGCCCGATGATGCTATGAGTAGAACAACGGACCTTGACAACTCTGGGTTTGTTAGTCTTCAGCGAAAAATCATTAAAGGTTAGATTCTCTTTTCAAAGTTTATTTTGGTCCCTTTTTTAGCTGATTAATTATATTAGATTTATTTTCTGTTGCGAATGATCATTTGTTCGTTCTTATGCAGAACAAGATGAGGATCTTGAGAAATTGGAGGAGACAGTTATCAGCACCAAACATATAGCATTAGCAATCAATGAAGAGCTTGACTTGCATACAAGATTAATTGTGCGTATTTTATTATGCTTAACCAATTCTATTATCTTGTACATATTGAGATCATCTCTGATGTTTATTCATGTCTTTTTGATATATTCTGAGCAGGATGATGTGGACAAGCATGTTGATGTCACAAATTCCCGGCTAGAGGTAATATCTCTAGTCTCATCCTATTTATTGGAAAATCTTGTTGAATTATTGCTTACATTCTTCACATGAACTCCTTGAGGGAATGCTGTGTAAACTACTTAGAAATCATTCTGAACTTAGTCGAGCATTAAATTTTCATGCTCTGATAATATAACTCATCTCCTCGTCTCATGACTTCAAGAGTCCATGTCGTCATGCTCATAAGACAATTAAGTTCTTGAACCTCGCCGTTTGTTTAAACTTTTTTTCTAAACTTTCTTCTCCCTGGAAATTCAACTTCTAGTTAAACTCAAGTTTTTAATATCAATCATACAGCTCTCGTTAGTACCTATATTCAATCGAAAATTTTAGTCTTTAGCAAAATATGTCTCTTCATAGTTGATACACATGCTAAATATTTAATTTCTGTTTTTCTCTGGTTTACAGCGTGTACAGATGAAGCTCGGATTTCTGAATAAACGCATTAAGAGTGGCTGTTCCTGCTTGGGCCTACTTTCATCAGTAATTGGGATCGTGGGTTTGGTTGCTGTTGTTCATATGCTGATCGTATACTTATAACACGTAAATAGTGCAAGTCAAAAGGGGGCTCTGTCATTTTGGCCTTTTGGGTCTCATGATTTGTGAAGAACGACACATGTAATCAAAGAGAAATATCAAGTTTCCCTAGTCTTGGTTTCTCATTTCAAATACTTCATTTTACTTTTGTGGTTTCTGATTATTTGGTACTGGTGACTCGTCACTTGTCGTTTTTGATCGTGGAAACTTTTAAACTGATTATTATTGTGAATCCTCGTTTTTCAATTTTAATTATCCAAAAAAGACCGCAGTTTGCCTGTTTAATCTTAAAAATGCAAAAGAAACAGATTAAAAGGAAAAGCTATTATAAAATAGTCCACTAATACATTACAGTTCTGAACTCCACGTCTCCAGTCTCAACTGAAAATTATGAAAACAAAAAAATGATAGTCTGAGAACAGCACAGGAGAGAATTCCAACACCAGTTAACTCAATGGTCCAAGATGGGGGAGAAATCACCCACAATTTCATTGAGATGATTTTAGTACAACAGGAATTTTTCCGCAGAAATAAAAAATTAAATAAATTAAAGCCAATTAAGCACTTTTTTTAAGGGTTCGTCTATCTTAAAATTAGAATCTGAACATGGGATCCACATCCATCGCCCAAGCAAATTTTGCCAAGAGAGATTTGGTGAACATCTGCATCAATAAGAAATAACTTCTGAATCATTAATCATCATTATCCTATATATCTCATGGTTCTTATCACTATTTAACCTAAAAAGTCAGTTTTTGCGAAATAAAAACTTATCCAAACACCTGCTTGTTTAATTGACAAAGTAATACGTTTACCTTCTCGATGGGAACTTCATGACGTTTGCACCATGCAACTGTAATTCGGGGATCAAGGTAGTTGATCTTTGATGTGCCCAATGCTACAGTCTTCAAATCCTCTTTAGTCTCCTTATCCCGTTCCATTTTTTCAATCTTTGCCCTTGTTTGACCTATCTTCTTCTCTAATCTGCATCCATGCCCGTTAAGCTTCACAGTTAGCTAACATGATAGATATCTAACACCGAATAACTTAACAGTGAAGAGGAAGTGGAATTACGCTTCGGGGTTGAGATTCCTTTTTGTTTTTCCGTCGGGACTTTTTGAAGGGGGCTTTCCTTTCTTTGCTCGAGCTAAATCTATCGTCAACTCTTCCAAAACACCCTATATTTAAAATTATAAAAAAGCGGAAAAAAAAAAGGAAAATAAAAAAGAAAAAAAAAACAAAAAGGAGGGTAATTTCTAAAAACGTTCTTCCAAATATGCACTTGATAATTGGAAAAAATAAGCTACTTTTCTTGGTTTACCCAGACAACGCTTTAAACTTCCCGTGGATATTTATGTGCCACAGATGATAACATCAATGCTGAACGTAATCAGTGACATTCTTGTATTGGTTGGTAACTCATCCCACATAATATTTCAGTAAAAATCAGTAGCATGAAGTGTATACTTCACTTCGAAAGTCATTCATTACCTTTAATTCATCTATCTTTTCATTCAAACGCATGATCTGGGCACCGTGGGTCTTCGACTCAGTACGTTGATGGTTACAAATGATAGCAACCTACACAAGAGACATAGAAATCTCAAGCCAAACATGAAGATAAATGTAGTCATCAGATATTTAGCATCTGCCCAGGTAGGTAATAAATAAATTGTTCATAAACTTCAAAGTAAAATATTATAATCTATGCGTTTTGCATGGCTGCTAAAAGTCCTTTCACATCTCGCTTTACAAACCATTCGTAGATGTCCAAACAGAGGCTTAAAACTCAAAAGAAGTTCACTAGGAAGAACTTCGAACATCACAATTTTATTGAAAGCAATGCAAAGTAATGTTAAGTGCAATCCAAAAAATTAAGCAGAGTTCGACGATCTTTACCTCCTTGTTTGCATGATTATAAACAGTTATTTTCTCAGCTACGTCTCCACCATTTGTACCCCTACTCAACTGTACCAACAATAATAAATTAATGAACTGAAAAGGAAAACTAAAATTCAGCAAATGAATCAAGATATTGGAGTCTAATGTCTCACTTGTAGTTATTGAAATGAATTCATTTGCCAACTATTGGCATGTAAATTTGTCTAATCTATTGACATGGCTTCGATTTATAAACTAACCATGAAATCCAAGTTTGAAGCTTACCATCTCATCAAGGGTTATTGATGCATTGTACGTACGGAAAACTTTTGCTGTCAGACCAGGCATGAGTTCCTTCAAATGAGCATTTAGTTTACTGGTATCTAGCATATCGAAAAGATCATCACCGCCCTTTTTGCCTGAAGGTAATACAAATAACAATGAAGTGTGTAACAATGAATTAATTTTTAGACATAAATAAATAAATAAATATATATATATATATATATATATATATATATATATATATATGCTCGAAGGTCATCTACTGACCACTCCGAAACTGTTGGATTGCCTTGAACACAGCAGGTTCCACCTCAACATCATTTTGATACGGGATAGAATCTTTACCAAGGAAATCAAACTACAAACACAAACAGAGAAATTCTGTTGGTTATTGCTAGTTGCTATCTTCCTCAAGGAACTTATCCCAGAACTGTGAATGTGAAGTTATTGAGAAGAAATTGCTTCAACACACCTTTATTCATCAGTACCCATCGAAGTTGTAGACCTTACCGGGAAATATAAACTATAGACATTTGAGATATAGTTTTAGCAGAACTGTTAAAGCCACATTACCTTCAAAATATTTGGAGGTACTGGCTCTACATTTTCTACCTTCAATGTGCAACAACCAACTGTCTCAGCTTCATCATCATCCTGTAGCATATTAAAAAGTGTTATTGTCCCGTTTAATGCAATCAGGAATTCAATGGCTGAAAATGCATAGTTGAACGAGGATGTAGCAAAAACAGTGGTTTGCAAATAGATTCCACTCAGGTTCAAAAAGTTTTGGGTCGCGGTTACATGAATCTTAATTCCTTATTTTTTTTTTGGGATAAGAAACAAATTATTTCAAGTTAAACCAAAGAGCTCAATGTAATGGCTAAAATCAATTGTAGAGCTGTTCTGCTCAAGAAGTGGCTGAAAACATCTAAGAAGTGCACCATACAGGGTTATTAAAGAAAAAACCTAAGATCTCATACCTTCTCATTGCCTGCCCTAAGAGCTAGTTTGTCAATAAGATAGGTAGCAACTGCTATCTGCTTCTTTGTAGGATCTTTGCTAGCAAAATCCTTGGTATAAGCTGCTCTTATACCTTGGATGTAGTTCTTCATTCAAACAACAAAGGGTTACTTATAATTAGTCCTGCAACAAAAACAGGCGACACATATAGGATGTTTATTATTGGTTAACGATCTTCAATACCTTCAGGAGCCTTGATTTTTCATATTTCTCCTTATCACTTTGCCCTTTCAGAGTACTGCTTGCTGCAAGGAAAACATATTTGAATTCCTTCTGATTGATTGGATCATTCCAAAATGCTAACCATGTCACAGTATTGTCATGCCTTATTTCTTTCCAGCTGCCAATGATTAAATTTGAAAAGTTACATTTTAGTGTGAATGTCATTTTAATCTAAAAATCAGTGACCATTTCCTTATCTTCAAAACAGAAAACCAATAAACAGGAAGAGGAACCTCTCGCCAGGGATAGGACACTCTGGAATTGGAGCATCCTTCCCAATATTAATAGTGATGTCACTAGGACGTATGCGCGTTTTGAGCTTTCCCATCTGTTCAAAGCTATTCACTCATTAAAATCCAAATATTTCCACAAAATATATATATACAGCAAGAACATATCAAAAAGGGAAATTTTTTATGAACTGTGGAGCTCCGCTGCTAAAAAATAACATTTAACATACCTTTGGATGCTCTCCACGACCTCGGAACAATCCAGGTGGTTCAACCCTGAAGTTCCCCACCTGAAAATCAAGCAGCATTTCAAACCTACTTACTTATGCCCTCATACACATCTTCTGGAAAAATTACCAAAATGTAGCGGAGCTAATTATTGATATCTTCAAAAATTTATTTGTTGGCTCGAAGAAATACAGGCAATATACAAAGCATGTTAACTATTGATAGTTCATTATAACTTTGCTTTTTTAGTGCTTGTTAGATAAAACTTTTTCATCAATCTATTTTACTTGCATTAATTTTCAACCACACACGGTATTAAAAAATATTAATTTTCGTATTTCCTTATCTTTTAACCATACATTTTCCCAGAAATAACTTTTCTTCCCAAAACGACTTTGTCAAACAAGCTATTAATAATCAGTAGCTCCAGAAATTTAATAAAATGTGCCTCACTCTCAAGCTCAACGACAAGTTGAATACACACTTCTATATTGAGACTTCCATGGCATTAGTATCGCATGAAAAATAGACAGGAAAAGATATACGAGCACAACAAGGACTAAAACCTAATCTCCCAAGACACATTGTAATAGTATTTAAAGAAATAAGGTTGAACTTTCTAAGAAGCTGAAACCAAACACAAGTACTGCCCCTCCCACTCTATCTCCCTAAAATGGAGAGAAAAGGGGAGAGAGAGGGGTGGAGGAGGATTGGATGGATAATTATAAAAAAGAGACACAAACCTTTTCTTTGACTCCATTGACAATAGCCCACATATACTTCTCTTCTTGTTTTAACTTCTCTTCTTTTAAGGCCTTCTTCTCCTACAAAAACATTAGAGGATCAAATTAGCTACTGTTCTCGTTTGGACGCGACCTATGCCAATACAAGGTATTCAACTAAAGGAAATCAAATTTGTTTCCGAATCAGCAGAATATTTCCAGGATCAAAACCCAGGATCTATGAACAAGAAAGGCCATCGAAGTGACATCCAAACAAATTAACAGTGAGTACAAGAACAATGTCAGAACGGATATTTGTTTTTGTTTATATGAAAAACTATACCAACTAATTACTTCATAACAAGTTCAAAATTATCATAACATATAAGTTAGAAGTCCCAAATAGTCAAAAGAACTGAGGCATGCAGCAAAGCATATGTTATGGTGTGGCAATCTGCATAAATGAACGAGAAAACAATGCTAGGACTTGACTGCATCTTTTAATTCCCATTACGTCAAAACTAATCTATTCTGAAATTACTCAATCTTCTTATGACAATTTAAAATCTAAAATGTAACTGAAAAATAATGGGAAACATTCTTTTTTTTTCTGTCAGAATATATAATGAACTATCTCAAAATTTAAATGTGAAAACTAGATCTTACAATACCAAGAGTCTAACCAAGTGTCCAAGAGAAGCATATGTTTTCCTGAGAAATGTATGTATAAGTTAGGAGCATGAAATTTCAGGCATTGAACAACTACATGGAATTTATTGAAAAGGGAATGCTACATCAGAAGGCAGCAGAAGGCATCTACGGGTTCATTTCAGCGAGAATGTTACACTGGAAGGCAGTAGAAGGAAGGTTATTGTGTAAGCTGTAAATCTGTAAAACTTTGATTAGAAAGAGAAGTCTTGAAGATATTCTCCAAGAAACATCGCACTAATGCTTTTACAACTGAAAGATGTTGAACAAGAGATCTTCAATATTTACCACACGAAACACAACTTATCCTAGCTAATGTAGACGTGAATTCACCAGGTGTCATACTCGATATAAGACAATAACCAGACATAATGAGCAAACTTGTTTGTTGTTAATACTGGACACATGTATAGATCAGTTTGACTTTCAAATATTGTCCCTTCATATGTCACATCCAAAAGTATGAAGAATCTTTGACTCACTTCTGTAGTCATCTGTTTCTTCTTCTCCTTTTCTTTCTGATGCCATTCATATATTGGAGTAAAATCGCAGTGTTCTAAGCTTTGAATAGTATGATTCTTTCCCAATATTTTTTTCCAGTCACTAAAGAAATTCTCTTTGAACTTAGGTTTATTCATGTACTCTGTATCTAACATGACCGCGAACATTGTCGCCACCTGTAAAAGAAAAGATTAAGGCATTAAAAAGATTGGAACGATTTCAGGGAATTTTTTGAAGATATAGAGTTACTTGAGAAATAGAACGAATGGACCAAGGGTGTTTGACTGGAGTTGGAAAAAGAATTAAAATTTCAATTCCATGGATTCCAATTCCTATCCATCCCCATAGGAATTCCAATTCCTTGATTTCAAGGAACATGCTGACTTTTTGACCTAACAAGGAATTCCAATTCTATGAAAAGTGAAAATTTTGGGTGGAAAACACTTTCCACCCACAATCAAACACATCCTAAGAGCTTCCCCAAATTAGTTTTTTCCAATAATCATTTTTTCTCCAAAAGCATGTTCAATTGAAGTGACAATTTTCCTTATCTTCTAAACACACACTCGTGAGGTGGGGAAGGGATTCACCTCCTCTTGTTCGGGTGTTAAGTCAACTGGCTTCCCCTTGTAGAGCATTTTAACCCCATGAGGCTTATAAGGAGGTGGAAATATTACACCATTGTGAATCAAGGTTGTCCATTTCTGTCCTTCACCAGAGCCTGGAGGAACCGTTGATGACTTGGAGTACTGCGATTTTTTTATGACCTTTGATTTCTTATTCGTTTTATTGAGCAAAGAAGAAAGAGGCTTTATTACTTTCTTGGCTGATGATGATTTCTTATCCGAAGCAACTTGCTTCTTCATTCTCTGCGATATGGGAACATGTTCATCATCATCATCTTCATCCTTTACCTTTGTATCAGATTTGACAGATGCTTGCTTATTACTTTTAGCCACTGATGCATCGGAAAGCTTAAGCTTTTTCGTTGAAGATTGCTCTGCAGATTTTACCTCACTGGCGGGTCTCTTACTCAACGCGGCTGAAGGCTTCTTTGAGCCACTGGCTCGTAAGGCAGATCCATTTTGGTTAATTTTTTCTGCAAGGGACTTTTCTTCATCAGGATCATAAGACTTGCTACTAGATGTCCCTACAGCAGACTTTCGAACCTTATGGGACAAAGGTCTTTCATCATCTGACTCCTCTTGTGTGAGGATGCTTGGCTTTTGACCCAAACGCGAAGCATTAGATCCTGTACCGACATTGTTCAAGTTGACATTGCCAGTGATAATCCTAGCACTAAGTGGTTTATCATCATCCGAATCTTCAGTCTCACTTGGTCTGTTGGCCGGCCCAGACAATGGTTTCTCCACCTTTGTTGGTTTATCAACATTTCCTAAACGATTTATCTTTGAATGTTTTGTATTAACCACAGGTGGCCTCAATGGAGATGCCTTAGCCGAAGAATTGGATGCTTCCGGGCTACGTAGGGGTGATTTAACAGGTGGTGATTTCGAAGACGAGACTGTTTTACCATTTTGAACCCCAGAACTTTGACCGTTGTGAGATCGCACAACAGGCATCGGATTACCTAATTGTCGTTCAAGCTTTTGAGATGAAGATGACTTTTGCACATGTGGATTTGATTGGCTTTGCTTTGAAGATGAGCTGCTCCGTTTAAACACTAAGGGTTCATCATCATCATCCATATCATCCATCATTCTGCGTTTGGCACAAGCCTCAACAGCCATTGTCTTGTAGTTTGCTCTCTTGTCATACACCAGTCCTCAGTACCTGTAAAAATTAGTTGATTTATTTTACCTTTTTGGTTCTAGTGCCATATTTCAAAAACAACTTTACAATACTACAATAATGTTTCTGAAAACCTTACCACTCTTGAGATTTAGGAAACCAAAATATCGTCATAATTCAACCATTTTAACATAAATAGAAATTCACTAAAATGTTACAGTATCATTTTAACAGTGAACCACTTTTACCTAGAAATAACATGTTAATGGCATGACAAAAAACTTTGAAAGCCGGTCACAATCTGAAAAAGCAGGAGACAATCTGAAGTGGTCCTAGGCAGAATAAAATGTAGCTATGCGCTCTTCAAGTCGCACAAAATTGCTAAAAGTTAAGGAATACAAACATTAAAATGAGAGCAACATATATTTAGGGGAACACATGTGTAAGGAAACACTACATCCTAGACGGGGCAAATAGCCAACAAAATCTACCTTACCATCTATAACCTTTTCCAATAAACCCAAAAACTGAGCAACAAAATGAATTTTCTTTTTTTGGGCCGAAAACATCAAAGCCTAAGCAACGATTTAATTTCTTCACCAGACTGGATTACCCATCCCTCTTTATTTATAGAACAAAAGCCACACATGAGAGAAGCCACACATGAGAGAACAAGAACAATTTGTATTTGTACCAAAAATCCTAACAAGAACCAGTATCAACATTTATATTGAAATTTGTTCACTAAAGAAGAGATACTTTTGACATGCATATGCCATCTAAAATAACTGCATGTCTATAGAAGTAAATTAGAATTTACCTAGACGTGACATTCACTGTGCACAACTGCCATCAATACAAGTAAATTAGAATTTCATTTCTTTAGTTCTAATTCAAGAATTGGGTCTTGACATGTCGTTCAGGATGTCATAGAACATCAATACATGCGATGACATGTAGCAAGTCGTCTATAAGATATTTTCTACGCACAATGAGCCTAACTATACTTAGACAACTTCTTACCACATCTGTTGAAACACGTATAAAACACCAAAACCACAGTCGACCTTTGAGAATTTTGTTTTTCAAATTTTAGAACTGTATATTATATTTTAGTAGCTTTCTAGTCTACCTTTTTTAATCACTGTTGGCATATATTTATTGGAAAACAAAATTGATTCCTACGGTCGGATCCACTGTAGATAAGCGGTATACTAGATGGCAGTTATTTTAGATGGCATATGCATGTCAAGAATATCTCTTCACTAAGTCGATATGAATTTATATTTAGACACAAATGCCATGGCCTTCACTATGCACAACTATAGTTCAGACTTCCTACCACAGTGTACCCATTTGAAATTGTGAGAATATACCATCTAAAATAACCCATTATAGACAATAATGATGCAGTCATTGCATGAGGTCACCAGAAATTAATGAAAGGTGCAAGACCTTTAACCATTGACTTAGAAACCTAACATATATTCACCTAAAATTGTTCTTAATATGATCAAAGGACTAAGAATTACTCATAACCATTATGATATCCAACTTTTTACTTCTCCCAAGAAGTATCAAATGAACACAGAAACATAAATGTCAATTTCAATTGCACCAACTCCAACTGGTTCATAATTTTGATCTTCCATTAATCACCCATTACAATTTACAAGCATTGAGCTCATTTTCCAAAACAATAAAACCTACAGGACGAATGCAATCTCCTTTCTCGCCATTAAATCTACAACAAGAGATCAAGTAAACCAAATTTACACCCCAACTAATCTATAACACAAAATTCAGGTTAAGTGTCATGTAGTTAGAGGGGAACCGATATTGAATGAAAACTTACAAATTGGACCTGGTGTAGGAGAATCAAGATGAGGTTGTAGCCAGATGATGAAGGCGGCTGATGGTAGTGGCTCGGCTCGGCTCGGCTAGAGAAATATATGGCTGGCCCTCTCGAACCACTGCGTGTTGATAGCTAGGAGAATGAACAAAGGCGTGAAGAAGATTTGGGGCGAAAAATCGTAAAATTTTGGAGAGATTTGGTAGATATTTGATGGAGAAAAATGAAGGTTTCTCGTCAGGGGTGAAATATGAATGAATGAGGGCAAGACAAGCTTAGGGAGTTTTTGTGTCCGTGGTGAGCAAAGCTGCCACCGGTCGCTGACCAGAGCCCGATCTCGACGGACCACCGGGTCCGAACCGGGAATGTTATTCGAACCAAAATCCGGACCATACAGCCAATTTCAACGTTGTTGATTTTAGGTTAGAAGATTGGCGTGAAGTTGGGCTTCTCAGGTCTCCTAAACGGGCCTCTTTGGGCTCTCTAGGCAAACTTTAAACACTGGGCCGATATTTATGACGCAAAATATTTACCGCAACCTTTAGCTGCGAAGAGAGTTTTAATAGATGCCCATTTAAGCTTCATATACTCCAAGAATCTATATATTATAATTTGTGAAGTGCCAAATAGGTAAAGATGCCAATATGGTACATATTAAATATTTAAAGAAAATTATAAAATTAGTTTTGGAAATAAACCAACATTAATTAGTGGTAATTAAAACCATAATCGAAAATAAACCAATATTGAAAACAAACATTTAATGAGAAAAAATTTGTTTTGGAAAGACTTTAAATATAATTTCATTTTTTAAAGTTCTAATTCAAACTATTAAATAATAAATATTTTTAAATTTTTATTTAATTTTATAGTGATAAAATTATGGGTTTTGATAGTTTTGTTTAGCTACGTGAATTTGCTTGTTCAAAAATAGAGAGTATTTTTTACTTTTTTATTTTTTAAAAATAAATAGTGAGTGGTTAAAATTATAACTGGATTTATATTGAATAATTTATTTATTTATTTTTATGTAAAACAGTAATTTATTAATTTTTATATTATTATAATTGAAGTGTCACATTTGACGGACGCCTTATCGGCAGTGTTAACATGACACACAGTTTCTAATTAAAAAATTAATTGATATTTTTCATTTTTAATATGGTTGATGTGATATATTCACCAACTAGATTTGGCATTGCACACGTTTTGTCTTTTCTAAGTATATAGAATTAAAAATAAAAAGTTTTTCTTTCTACATTTAACATACAATTTACATAAATAAAAAGAAATCAAATGAATTATGTAGATGCGGAAATTTGTTGATATTACTACATATTTAAGTTATATGAAATTAAGCATAATACTTCTTATACAATAGAACTAAAATTAAGTAACAACTACAGCTAATCACTAAAAGAATGCATAAAATAATAAAATTTAGAGTGTGATGTCTATTTCAGAAAGAGAAAAATGTTTAATATAAATTTGATATGTACCAGCAAGAAAGATAAATTTTGATAATCTGATACTTTTTATATATTCATTCCTAATGGTTCGTTTATAATTAATTAATCTCTACGAGCATTGTTGTGCAATGCTATGCACGGCAATTAGAATTAAAGTTACATATTTTGATAAATTTCTCAATTATATGATGCACATGAATATTTATAATTTACAATTGTGAATTTATTTCGCATTTTTTGCGTTAACTATAATATACAATATTATAGATTTCAATAATTGTTTACAATTATACAATTTCCTACGCATAAATTACATCAATTATATAATTTAATATTTATATTTATAATTTTATATCAATTATTTATCATACATAAATTTAATTGTTCCTATGTATCGCATGGGTGTGATATTAATTAATGTAAATTTTGAAGAGCAAATACAAGATATTAGAAAAGATGAGGAGAATAAGGTGAAAATACAATAACGGATGGATAGACGTGTATATATATATTATTATTTTTATTTGCAGGGCGGGGCCGGGGGGAGGTGGGGTTGAGAGAGAACTTTCATATGATTGGTGATAAATGTGCTAACTAGGTCACGAGCTCCCCAACTTTTTTCCTTTTAAATATTACGTTGTAAACTTTTTTATTGGTCTTTTAGTTTCAGATGACAAAAAAAATTTTACTTTGATTTTTGACGAAAAATTTTGATTTTGAACAAATGGTGTAACCAAAAAAATTTTCAAACTGGAGTTTCATTTCGCCATGTTGGTTCTGGATTTGGTCTCTATTTTCTCAACGAAGATTGTATGTAATCGAAAAACACCATAGAGTGTCATAACTATAGCATACCCCGAATGTTGTGGAATGTTCTTGTAGCATTACCATCGATATATCAAGTGAAAATTAATGGGAAATACTTAGTCTGTTCTTTTTTTTTTATTATTTGTTTCTCGGTTTTGTTTAATTCACATTTATGAAAACTCATTTCTAAACCACTTTTTTAAAGAAAACTAAAACAACTTTTTGTTTTGTCCCTCACTATATTCAGTAAAAATGCACCACAATATTTGAAAATGAAGATCACAGATCATTGTGTTTTTCTCAGCCGGAAAAACATAAAGTAAATTTAAATTGAAAACTAAAAATTGAAACTCTAAAACAGTGGCACTGCACCTTTCCCATCAGCATCTCATCATTCTCTGAAATGAGATCATATGATGTTCCCTTTTGGTCTAAGCTGGAGAGCGAAAAAACACACGAACTCCGACAAAATGCATGTGAGGGTCGTGCAGTCAGAAAGGAAGAACGAATAAACTTTTAGGACTTGTTCTTTAGAAGAAATTTTTGGAATGGAGGGTTTATACGAAAAACGTATTAGATGTGTGATTGAAAATTTAGATAAATATATTAAAAATTGTAAAATAATTGAATTAATGGTTGAAAATAATCAGAGAGAAAAAGTTAATGGAAGTTAGTGAAAAATGTGTTGGAAAGAACAAGACCTTAAGACTACGGTAGTATTTCTTGTGGAACAAGAAGTACAAGAATCTTCGGTTTAAACTCGAGTGCTTTGTCAATGAATCTGTTAGCTAGGCCAGCATCAACTCCAAAACGTGGGTTGAGTCCAATGATCTTAGCCAAAACGAAATAAATCAGCCGTATACAAATGGGGTGGAGATGAAAATTGCGAGGATAGAGAAGTAATTCTCACCAATTGAGATCCTTCAGGCAACTCGTTTGTCTGGACTCCTATCCTGTTCCCCTTGTCAAAATTGAAGTTATTCTACAAAGACCATAAAAACAACATAAAAATTTCGTGAAATGTGTGGTTAAAAGGCGAATGAAGTATTGGATTCAATGATGATGTGTAGAACAACAAGGTTTGGCCAACTTATTAGAAAATGAAAAATTTACCAAACAAGAACTAATTTTTTCAAACCACCCGGGGCAAGAAAAATACTAAATGCGCAAATTACACTTCTATTGACATAATTTAAGCAACATTTCAAAACTTACATATAAAATGAAATAAATTTAAAGTGTTGCGAGAGCAATCACAACCTCATGCTCCCCATGACTCCAACTCTGTTTCAAATAGTTCCATCACATAGAGGTAAAATTTGACCATCCAACATATACGCCCAAACTTAGGTACCCGTGTCGGGTACCTACCCACCATAGAACAACCCCCCCTGAATGCACGGGGGTCCACATTTTTTTCCCTCTATCGGGTATGTACCCTTGTAGGATACTAGAACAAATCCTTCAACATATATTCTCAATTTTATTATATCTGAATACGTGTAATTTCGAACTAATGAGAATATCCAGACTTAGTATCAATTGTTTTGTTCGATTATTGTTGTTGTCTTCATGGCCTTTGTATACAAAGAAAAGAGATGTAAGAAATTAGGATACAAAAGCTCGCCTTTACTTGTACGATGTCTTAGTTTTTGTAAAAGCAAAACTTTACCATCTCATCGAGCGTTTCTTTCATCAGGCAACTAAAATCATTTGAACCGCAACAAAAGTCAACTATCTGGTCAAACAGACAAAACAATGACATATAAGTAATATAACTATGCTTGTGTTCCTAATAAACATTTATTTTGCTAAGAATTAATTTTTTTAGGTCTAATAGTAATATGTACAACAAAATGGGTTGATACAATAGGTATTGATAGAGATTTGCAACTGATACTGAAGTTTGATTTTGATTGAGTAATATAAGTCAATTTTAGATAGAAAAAAGTTGAAACAAATACAGGCAAAATCTGACAACCTAGAATTGCAAACAAACCATTGGAATTTGCAAGTTTGAGTGACAAACTATATATAATCAAAGAAACCACCCTTTTATTACAAATAGAGCTTCTCTTTGGTTAGATTCTTTGTTATCCATGGATGTAACTGATGTTGGAAATGAGAATCAGAGATTTTGATTCCACACAAAAATAAAAAATAAAAATCCAACTATGTAAAGTAACGTAGGCCAATATCTTTTTTAACTTGAGTTTTTTATTATCTCTCTTTTGATCTTGTACCCTACACGGGTAGCATACTCAATGAGACAGGCCCCCCCCCCGAATGTTGGGGAGGGGCACACATTTTTAAAATTTTTTTTATGTCTATCGGGTATGGTACCCGTGTAAAGTACCAGAAACAATCACTTTATTATCTTTTTCATGTGTAGAATAAGTTTTGTCTCTCTCTCTCTCTAATTCTGTTTCATTGTTTTGGGGTTTTTAATTACTTAAACCATTATTACGATTAAGTAATAGATTTGACTGTAAAAAAAAAAAAAAAGTATTTGTACAGATTTAGACAACCAACTCATTACAATAAAGTTATTCTTTACACATTTCCGAGTTAATTCAAAATTTTATTTTTGTAACAAAATTACAATTTCTCATTGGAACCACAACTCAGAATTGAAAAGAGAAGAAATGTTAGAAACAAATTAGCATTCAATTACAGAGAGAAATATTGGATTTTTGCCGTGTCACCACCTTGAACATACACCAACGGAACATACAATCTATCTGCATCATGAAATCACTTTATCGCAATGTACTAAATATAAAAATAAAATAAAATAAAATAAAATAAAATAAAATGGCAACGACTTTTTAGAGAACGGTATATTCTTTGATTCAATCACATTTTGTCTTTATGAGACTTTTTCTCTAATGCATCTTTTGAAACTTGAATCTCTAATTGTATTAGAATTAAATGGTAACAACTTCAATTTTAATTCTGTATGACATTGCATCCCCATAAATTAAAAAACGTAAAGCATTACTAAACCACAAGACCAAGTTTCAAGCTTTTACAAGATTAAACGAGCGTAAACATAAAGTTCAAGACGTAAAAGCATAAAAAATGTAAAACTCAAAAAGTGGGAAATCAGCAAAACCAAGTTTCATGCGTGCAAGGTTTTTAGAACAGTGTAAAGCGTCAACCTAACGAGCTCTACTAACCAAAAACAAGGCGCCACAGCTCTTGAACTCAAACTCTTGCAATTGCAAGCTATGGCGCGCATTAGAAATTCATGATAGGATATACAAAGACGGCCATTGAGTGACTAACTTTACATGGCACTAAAGCAAAAACTATGTTTTTACAATCGAGTGACTTCATCACACATCTATTCACCAAGCCAATCTACGAAGCTGTTAGGCGATGTTTCATTTGGTGCTCTTTCCCACTTCCTTTTGCCGCCGCATTTGCACTCTATTTCAAAATGATGATTCTTATCGGGGCCGTCATTCTCATCACCTTCTGTTCCACCAGAGTTGTGCAGGCCATCCGTACGACCTGCATCAATTGGAACTTCTTGTTTACCATCCTTACAAGTGATAATTGCAATAGTGACAATGCCACATCACCAATTTTAGCAAATAAATGAATCAGCACCATTCTTGGAGAAACAAGAGAGATGAAACTCACACTGGCTATCTTCAGGCCATAACTCCTCTTCAGCCATGGACGAGTGCCCGTGTTGTTGAGAAATAGCCTTATGTTTTGCTGTCCAATCTGGCCGACTCCAAAGATAAAGTGAAGGTGGTCTTATATTCCAATCTTCCAATTGTTTGTTATTTGTATCAATCGACCCTGGTAGATAAAAGGCCTGAAACACAGAGTAATATTACGAGGCATATCTAATTTAGCATTACTATGATATATCAAGAATCAACTACTAGATTTGTTCCTCAAGAGTTGTGAGTGAAAATTGTCCAACATGCAAAAAAAAAAAAAAAAAAAAAAAAAAAGCAAGCTATCTTCTCTCTCCACACGAAACCATAAAAATTGAAAACAAATGAAAACCCAAGATTAAAACGCTAAAAGAATGGAACCTTACCTTGCCAGTCAGCATATGATCATTCTCCCAAACAAGATCATATGGCGTTTTCTTTTTGTCTAAACTGGAGGGGGAAAAAAAAAGGACAAAGATTCACTTCTATACAAAAAAGGGGAGAGGCATGTAGTTGTAATGAAGAACAAGTGAACTTAAAGAACTACCGTAGTGTCTCTCGTGGAACAATAAGAATAAGAAGCTTCGGTTTAAACGCAAGTGCTTTGTCGATGAATTTGTTAGCTAGGCTAGCATCAACTCCAAAAGGTGGATTGAGTCCCATGATCTAGACAAAAGGAAATAAATCAGCCATTTACAAACGACGTGGAGAAGAAAATTGTGAGGGTAGAGAAGTAATTCTCACCAACTGAGATCCTTCAGGCAACTCATTTGGTCGAACTTTCATCCAGTCCCTCTTCTCAAAATTGAAGTCATTCTACAAAGAACATCAAGACTTATTACCAACTGTTTTGTTCAATTAATGGTGTTGTGTTTATGGTCTTTGTATACAGAAAAGATGTCATAAAGTAGGATATAAAGCTCACCTTTGCTTGTACAATGTCATAGTTTTTGTAAAAGCAGCTCTTTCCCATCTCATCGAGCTTCTTTTTCATCAGGCAACTAAAATCATTTGAACCGCAACAAAAATCAACTATCTGGTCAAACAAACAAAACAATGATGAAGTAATCGTTTACAAATTTTCGAATTAGTTCAAAACTTTATTCTTGTACAAGATTAGAATTCCTTATTGTAATAACAAGTGAAAACTGGAAAGATAAGAAATATTGAAACAAATAAGCATTCGATAGAAGAAAAAGAAAGACTTTTACCGTGTCACCACCTTGAACATACCAATGGAGCATGTTAGCAATCTGCACCGTGAAATCACTTTACTACTGTGAACTAAATATTAAAAAAGAATAAAAAAAATAAAAATCCATAAACATCCACTTCGAACACTATAGATGGTAAAGTAATCAATAGAATTTTCTACAAACGCACAAGACATTTCGTATCTTTTTGTCGTAAATCTTGATCAAATCATTAATTTGAGTATACATGGATGAGAATGTTTTACCTTTTGTTGTAAATATTTGGTGGTTTTGTTTCTTTAATTCTCAGGATAATTTGAGGCAAATTCTAGTATTTTCCAGAAGATCAACTAACCTCTTTCAACTTGTCCTTTTGAGTGAAATGGCGACCAAAGGAAGTGTAACGCACTCCATGCAGAAATGGAGCAAGATGCACTTTCAGCATTTTCTGCAGAAAACCATGAAATTAGTGCACAGAAAACGCATTTGCAAAAAAGCCCACAAAATTGAGCTTTTTTCAGTTCATAGTCGCTAAACTTGATGTCATTATTAGTAGCAAATAACAACTGAAACCAAGAAGAGATTATATAATTCACTGCACGAAGAGAAGGTTTCAAAGCATAACAAACATTGGGAAGATCAAGCTTAGACGACGACCTTCCATTTCAGAATCTGTATGAGAAGATCGGCACCACAAACAGCTTTAGCATCTTCAACGCTGCCACATTGTTCCAATATTTTCAGAGCAGTATGAACAGCCTGCAAATTACAGTATTACCTCTGCAAATACCGTAAATGTAATGAAATATTCTACAAAACTAAAAATTCCAGGTAAAAGGGGGGGAAACGCCTTGAAATATGCTACCTTCACACAACCCGCCACCTTTCCCGAGGTAATAACCTTGTGGTTGACATATTTTGAAGATCGAGAATACGTAGATGGTGTCTTGTGCTTTTCAAAAATCTCCTCAAGGGTTATTGCGGATGAAGCCTCTTTGGTCATCGCCATTATTCTGCATCGCAAAGCAAAAGAATTGCGTCCAAGAGAACTAGCGATAACTCTCAGCACTTCACATGTATCTTTGTAACTAAATGGTTAATTACCTCATCTTTGTTTGAACATCAAGCTTAACAATCCCTGTTTGCTTTAGCTTTCCATCAATCCTATTCTCCTCGGTTGGCTTCGCCAATCGAGAAAGCTTACCCTGATCTTTGATGTGCAACTTCTTAACTAAAGACTCATTTGATTTCCTAGGAGAACTCTTGCTGATATGCATTTCATGAACTTTGTGTTCTCCAAAAGACACGGGTCGAGACAAATCTACCCCTCTCGTTTTGAATATATTACCATGCTTCACACCAAACATCCCATCTTCAAGCCTTTTTAATGATTTAGTATGACTTTTCTTTGCAGCACCTGTTTCTTCAAACACCACTTCTTTCTTACCCAAGGAGCCTAATGGTCGCCTTTTCTCATCAGCATAACCAGGAAATTTTATATGGTTTCTGACAGGGGTTTCAATCCTTGGGTCCATTTTGTGTTTTCTAAGAAGAATGAAACTATTACGTTGAAAACGACTTATATGGAAAATATAATCAAAATGGAAGTTCAAATGGAAACTTACAGGCAGTAAATCAATATGCGATTAGGAATAAGATTCTCCCAAGACCTTTCAGAGGCAATTTTCCTGCGCAATGCAACCAAAATTTTGAACGTTATGCACGAGTTTCGATTAAAAAGGACAAGATTCAACAATATTATTATTGAAAACAAATTTTAAATCATACGCATGTGATCTTCTCTAACAACTCAAGCTCTTTTAACAAGTGGCTCGAGAATTAATTTACAACTTCTTTTCAGTGGAGTCTGACAGTAAGAAATAATTTTCTAGCAAAATCCAGAAGACTAAGGAGGTTTTTGGTGAAAAAAAACGATGGGGTGTACCTTGGCAAACATTTTCTATGGTATGCTGTAGGGCAACGTCGGCATACAGCGAATTGCAACTCGTGAATTGATTTATCTTCTAGCTCTTGACAAACATGGCATCTGTGGAGAGGGCATGTAAACGGTTCTCCAGCAGCAATCTTCTCCTTGTGTTGTTCTGCTTTGATTTCATCCCCGGGGTGGATAAGTTTGGCCACACAGATAGGATGGTAAAAGCGCCCACAAGCTCCATTAATGCAGTTGAAGACCTGAAGAAGAGTGTGAAAGACAAGTTTGAGCCATTTTCTATACTTCATTTAATGATGACGTGGATGGCCTTAATCGAGGAGCACTTTAGGAATATCAATATAAACCTGTACCTCAGCACCAGACGATTCATCAGAAGAACCCAATTCACCACAAACGAAGCACTGGTGTTGCTTATACTTGCAATTCTCACAATAGAAATTCATTTCCTGAATATGCAATACGAAAGGGTAACAAAAAATTTCAAAGAAACTGGAGACGAAATAAAAAGTGCACGACGAAAAAGGTAATTGGCATACTTCCACTTGGGCTTCAGTAAACCCGAGAGACTTGCAATTAGATTCAATACCATCGTTGACAGTTGGATGAAATGACCTCAGACATTTCCCTTGGCAACTGAATATGATCACATTTCCCTTTGTTAGTTGTATTACTATGGCTATGTTTGATTTGTTATAAAGTTGATATGCACGCAATTCCATGTAAAATATGTGGTTAATATTATATTGGAAAATGTGTGTGTAGCTGAAAATATGTGTGTGTGGTTACACAGAATTACGTGCATATAACTTTGTGACCAAAAGAACAACGCCTATATCAACATGCAGACAAGATTATATTGAAATACCATTTTTAGTCATGCTGACAACACAATGTTGATGAAACATTATATTCAGACACTGAGCAACAAAATAAATGCAAGAAAAACATACCATAAAATTGTTCCACCATCGTCACAAATTTCACAAACATGCTCGGAATAATCATCCTCTTCATCAGACTTGTTGTCTTCATCTCCAATATCCTGTGTCAAATGTAGTAGGTCGTGTGCACAAAATTAATGATAGATTCAAGTTGCAGTGTCTCTAGATCACGTTAGGCAATGTGTTTCTCGACCTCTATCTATGCTCTTCTCTTTCAGCATAATTTCTCAGAATCACTTATTTTTTATCACATCTTTTACAAAATCAGTTATCAAAAGAACACATTGCCAAACACGTTCTTGGGAAGAGGGAGAATGTGTGTATGTACATCTTCATTAGACGCTTTATCATCATCTTCAAAATCTGCAGAGTCATTGAGAAGTTGGTCAACATTTTCTAGAGGAGAAGTTGCTGAAGCTCTGCTGCGTTTAAACACTAGGGGCTCATCATCTTCGTCCACACTATCCATCGTCACTGGTTTAGCACAATCCGCGACAGCTACTATTTCGCTATTTCCTGTGATGTCATAAAATGGTATCCTTAAACAGCAACCTTATTCCTTCCAAAAATCAAATACGAAGAGAAAATATACAGAACAGAAAGTGTTGAAACCCTAATCGTGCTCGAATTGGGATTCCAAAAATTGAACATCTTAATCCAAACATTTCCCACATATAGAAAGCCATTATCTCAGTACAGTATCGTCATCAATTTCATATCATCGTCTCCACCAAATAATCAAATGCTTTCCACTCAGAAAAGTGAAAATGAAAAAATTCTTGGGGAAAAAAAAGGACCAATAGTATCGAAACAGAGCAAACAAATATCATCTCAGAAATTGCAGATAGAATGCTACAGAAAATCAAGTTTACCGTGCATGTATCATATAACTCAAGAAGTAGATGCACATTGAGGCATTAAGAGGTGAACAAGTAGAAACAGTGTTTAAACCAGTTGACCTCGTTCTAATCTAAGCACGATGATTATGATTTTTCTAGAGTATTTCGGAGATTTTGAAGCTATGAAGTAGCAGTAAGTAGAGAGATACCATTATTTCCACGAAGCATGAGAAAATTTGTTGAATCCAATATCAACCTTCAGCGATTTTTCCTTTGCGAAACCTTTCTTCTTCACGCCTTCACGTTGCAGAATTTTGCCGCTTTCCTCGATATGCATGTACGACAACCCCAATCACTTAACGACACGTGGTCACCTACGTCATAGCCCTGTGGGGGCGTGTCCCGTATGTTTAATAAACGACTGTCTTCTAGGAACAGATTAAGACCGTGTTTGACAAATTTTGAAGAGTTTACTTGGTGATTTGACTGTTATGGAGGCAAGAAGACAGATTTGTTGGGGGAGGAATGAGTCCATTGTGGCCAAAATTTTGATTGTCATCCATTCTTATGGTCAGTCCTGATCTGGTGCCACCGAGGTCACCATATTATGGTGCCATCAAGCTGAGGTGGCGCTGATGTGGCCGAAACACGTTAGCTCCCGTTCTTTTAATTGAAGCACGTGCTTGTTTTTTTTTAAAAAAAGGAAAACTGAAGGGCCTCGTTGCAAACCAGCCCCCCCAAACAATCCCAAATCTGGTAAATCCCATTTTAAACAATCCTTCCTCCCGATGACCTAGGCGACGGCCACCACTGACCAGCACCGTCGTCGTCCACCGCCACCAATTCTAGTGCCAACGAACAGCTGCGATTGCACCAGTAGGGGCGAATGACGAAGTCTTCACGTTCACTAGCACAAAGCTGAGCTACTGTTCAAACGTTGTTCGAATCCACCGACCGATAGGAAGTCGCCGCCGTCACCACCGCCTAGTCGAAGTCCCCAAGACGAGGTGTGTACTATGATTCTTGTTTGTACATTAAATTTGAATGGATATTGGGTTTGTGCTACAGTACATTGCTGCTAAAAAAAAAAGAGACGAGGAAAAAAAAAGGAAAAAAAAAGAGAAATGAGCTTGTGGCGTTTCCTGAAAAAGAACGGAAGCTGGGTGATTTTTTGAAGTTGGATTGGTTTAGTGACCTTATCTTGCATGTCCAGTGTGTGTAAATCTGGTTCAAAATTTGTGAAATAATAATAAGTGAGCTTGTCAAGTGAGAAATAATAATAGGTGAGATTACTAATAAGATAGCTTGAGCAAATGAACAATGTTCAAAATTGTGAGTGAGCAATGTGTGTAATTTAGTTCAAAAATTTTGTGCAATGTGTGTAATTTAGTTCAAAAAATGAGTTTAGGTGACTTTGATTTTTACCGAATCTCACTGATAACCGATATTGAAAGAAAGAGCGAGCTTAATTTTTTTTGAAGAATGAATGAACTAACCGATATTGCAGTTGCTCGAAATGATGAAGAATGAAAGTATGAACTAACTACCTGGTGAATCTAGAAAATGGCCTAACTACACCAATTTTTGCTTGTATTACTTATTGGATTTCAGCTTAATTTGGTGGAAATGAAACTATGAGTTGCTCCATAAATAATTTGTAGTTATGGGTTGTAAGAGAGTTCGGTTTGAATGCTAATTGTTTATTTCAAACACTTTCTCAGAACCAGGTTGATCGACGAGGATTACCATCCAGATATGACTAATATAAACAACGGGGTTGGTGATGGAAGAGTTGATGAGACATTCGTGTCTGAGGAAGCTGACAATTATTCCATTTATCCGACAACCACACCAGAGGATGATTTGTTTCAGTAGTGCCTCTGTTTATTGCAATGGTTAAGTTTGTGCTTTTGGATTGTTTTAAAACTTGTGATGCTATGTACTAGACTGCATGAACATCTACGAAGTGCTTGTGTTATATTGCAATGCTTAAGTTTATGCTTTTTGATTCCCTTTAACTGGTAAAATGTGTGGTGTTATGAAGTGGTATGCGTGTTGGGCTATGGGTCGAATCCTTCGTTTTGTAGACCACAAGGTGCCGTTGCGTGGATATTGGGTGTCAATTATTGGGTTGGATTAGGCGGTTTCCCCTGTTCGTTGGCTAAAATTATTATTTACATTATAGCGAATTGGGAAGATCGCCTCAAATTATTTTCAGTATCAATAACTAGTTAAAATAAGGCTAGCATGTTGATGGTTATACCAACTTTTTGCTACCATCGCCTCAAGTACACCAACAGAAACACCATCACAATGATCCCTATGATTGCCTTAAGTACAAGGATTTTTAATAACAACTTCAAAAAACACCAATCAATCATAATGTTAGCTTGTCACTCTCATACAACTAAAATTTACTAAGTCGATGAAACAAAAGTTGTAATACAAAATACTTTAAATCATACAAAAGACCGACAATGACGCACACTACTACACCACAATATCCACGAAGCAACATTAAAAGTTATTCCCCAATGCACGTAGCAAACTACAATATCGAACAACATGACGGTAGATTGTCCAACTTCGCCAACTTGTCAAGGTTGTCAAGTTTATCTAGCTGATCCAGTTTGTCTAATTTCTCAACAATGCGTGCAAGTATTTGACAATCTTCAGTGCAAACAGTACACACTGCTTTATTCGGGTAATGGGTACTTGAGGCAGAATTACGCGTAGTAGATCCAGCATTACCCTTTATCCCGTCAACCCATAAGAATCCTTTACAAGCCTCCCCATCCTATCCAATAACAAACATTGTTACAACTATTTAACATTACCATAAGTGTTTTACCGAAACACACTAGGCGAATAATAATAATAATAATAATAATAATAATAATAATAATAATAATAATAATAATAATAATAATAATAATAATAATAATAATAATAACGTGACAAAAAAAAGGATTGCAGATGAACTCCAAAATTTAACCTTCACGTTGACACACTTCCAAAAATCACGATTGGGATTGAGCTCCGTACCTGATGTCCTCAACACCATTGCCCCGCCGCAATCACATATTCGAGGCAACATTGTATTGTTTGAGCTGGAAGACGCCATCAACATAGAACCTACGTGAAATGTTGTTACATTTAAAGTGCATAGATAGAGTATATGCTAATATAAACTAAGCAACATGACCATTTGTGTAATGCCCCGCTCAAAGTCGACCCGACATAATGTATATGTGTATGATGTATTCATGAAATGTTTGGGAATGTATGAGACATGTCGGGAGTCGAAACGGCCGTCGAAAGAAGGAAAACGGAAAATTTCAGCAGAACTGCAGTTACGGCCGTAAATGTAAGGATTACGTCAGAATGTCGTTACTACAGAAGGGTCGAATGTTACTACAGAATCGTGAACAAAGTGGAAAAATGCCAAAAGTTTCAGAAAGTAAATTACGGTCGTATAATCTGAAGATACGGCCGTATGGTTGGAGTTACGGCCGTAAGGAATGTAAGTTACGGCCGTAAGCCAAGAAGATGAAATGCAGGGGATTTACAGAAAGTTTATTACGGCCGTATGATGGTATGATACGGCCGTATTAATAAGGTTACGGCCGTAAGGTTATGATGTTACTACAGAAGTAAGGGGTTACGCCAGAATGTGTAAGTTACTGGCCAGTAATTTTAAGTCGTATGTTATTTTAGAAGATTCTGGCCATTTCTTGGACATTTCTCACCCAAACTCGGTTCCAAAGCTCCCAAAACACTTCCAAGACCCTCATGAACACATGTGATCATCTCCAACTCCATATATGAGCTATGTAATGTTTGTGTAATCTATGATTACAAGAAAAAGGAAGAAAGAGGAAGGAAGAGGAAGAAGAGGAGGAAGCTTTGGGATGTCAATGCTTGATGATCTTGCAAGTACATGGTGAGTAATGGATGTATCTTTGATATAGTATGCACTTATGAAGTATATGTATGTTTATGTATGCCTATGATGCTAATTATGATGAGTATCAAGCCTACAAGCATGCTAGGGTTCCTTTGGGTTGTGTTATGCTTATGTGATGATTAGGTGATGATAATGGAATGATGTGGACATGATTTTGTGACTCATATGACCTTTATGTCAAGTCCTATGGGCTAAGGATCTATGTACATGAAAGGAACTAGTTATGTTAATGAACATGTAGTGAGACAAGAAAGTAGAGTTTATGTGTTTCATGTGATGTCAATGCATGTTATATGATGTTCAAAAAATGGAATACGTATGATATGACGAGTGTAGCGCCCCAAGAGTAAAAGAACCCTTGGGGGACGGCTTATGAATGTATGAATGCCATGTATGTATATGTATGATTATGTGATATGTAATGACAAGACGAAGTTCATGAGAAAGTACGCTATGTAATGCCTAAGAACGTTATGAGTACGGTTATCAGGTAAAGCATGCATGATGTATGACACGAGCATGTATGTAGAATGTAGTTGCCTATCATGTGTTTACAATACGCTTGATGATGATGTGGCGGCCTAACGGGTAAAAGAACCCTTAGGTGACGGCCCGGCGGCCTAACGGGTAAAAGAACCCTTGGGTGACGGCCTAGGATGTGATGGGCGGTCTAAGAGTAAAAGAACTCTTTAGACGACGGTCTCGGCGCCCCAAAGCGTAAAAGAACCTTTGGGGGACGGCCTATGCTATGATATGATAAGGTATTCACATGATTCACAACTAGGGCCCAAAGAAAGAAAGAAAAGAATGTCACGTGCATTTCACGCACTGCATCGCATTCATTATTCACTGGGTCATTATGACTCACTATGTGTTTATGTTTATGTTTTGTAGATTATGTATGCGGCGGGAGTTGGCGAAGGGTCCTACAGTATGTGATGTTGGTGTGTGAATGGGAAAAGGAATCAGACGATCCAAGAGCCACGCGAAGGGTTTTGAAATTTATGTACACGAGTAGCGCTCCCTCCATCCGCTGCCATGTGTTTATGTACATATGTTATATGTGTTACGGGGGCGGGGCGTTACAATTTGTCCCCAGCAATAGAACTTCCAAGTATTGAATTCTACATTCTAAACTAGCAACGAAAAAAAACACAAATAAAGACAAAAAAAAAAAACCTACACTACATGACAGTAACGAAATCCATGGAAATCCATTCACTTATAAGACTTAAGCAATCCAATCTTTAGCAGCCCAATCCAATCCAATCTTTGGCAATGAAATCCAACTACATACACTTCTAGGACTAACCAATCCTTCATTCACTGGTAAGACTCTAAGCAATCAAATCTTTAGCAAGCAATCCAACTTCATTCACTTTTTTTCTATGAAATGCTCAAAATAGAATGCACTAATTGGAAACAAGTACCTGTTTACTAAGACTCCATTCATTCACTTCATTCATTTCATTCGAATATTGGTATCAAAATTATGCTCTTATCCACCGATGCACCAAAAATTATAAAATAACAGTAAAAAAAAAAAAACCACTGAGGTGAACTTTCTTCTCTTCGTTGTTGTTCCCTTTTTCCTCCCGATCAATGTTTATAAATCAACAGTAAAAAATACCTTCCCCTCGTTGTTGTCCCCTTTTTTCCCCCCAATGAAGCTTAATTTCTTTTCAGGTTCCGGGCACCAAACAATTACAATAATTCGATCTGGTTGTCGCGGGGTTGCGGCGGTGATACATTAGCTAGTGTTGGTGGACCTCGATGTATGAAAAATGTATCAAAAAAAGAAATGAGCTCGGCCTCGCACTGACGCACCTTCGGTAATAACGGGTAGTTCTTGTTTCTCATTGCTTTAGCTTGCGCCGCTGGTCCTGACTTCCGGCGGTGGTGGACGTGGTCGACGGCGACGTTTTAAGTCATGGGTAAAGGACGACGATTTAGGGGCTGGACGACGATGGAGCACCGAGTAATGGGTATACGATGGATTTAGGGTTATTTCATTCGGGGATTTCAAATATTTGCACATACCGCCCTTCACGTTATTTTCCTTGTTTAAAAGTGACACCGGGTGCAGCACAAACCGTCCACCTAGGCGCCAGCTCGGATTGAGGTCACCATAATATGGTGACCTCGATGGCGCTTGATCAACACTGTTCTTATGGTATGTCAATTTTTTTTTTTAAATTGTTCGAACTCTCAATCGCCATGATTGTAGATCAGTTCTTGAATTTCAAAATGAAAATCGTACGAGATTAGAAAATGCTCCAATAACACCATTAGTACAATACTATCGATGGTACTAAATCAATATAGTGTAGAGAAAATCTTCTTACTATTGGTGATCATTTCAATTCATACACTTATTTTTAATATATATTTTTTTATAAAATTTATTTTCAACTTTTTGTCACAATCATAATCGTACATAAAAGCACTTGAAATATAAGATAGTCTTTAATTTAAAGAGTTAAATACTAAAATCCTGCCCTAATAGCATCTCTAATAGTTTTTTTTTGTTTAAGAGCATCTTTCATATATTATAGAGAATATTTTTTAATTTAAAGAGTAAAAATTTTAATTTACTCCAACAATCTTTTTATTTTACTTATATCAATAAACGATTATAAATAATAATATTTTATTTCAAATCAATATTTATTATGTTCATTGTTTTTAACCAATAAGATGAACCGTAGTTTTGTTGAATAAAGACAAAGATTATAGAAACTTATTTGGAGAGTCAAACTCTCTTTCCATTTAAAAATTAGAGTCAACACCCGTACATTGTGGGAAGAAAATTCGGCAATATATGTTGTATTAAAAAATGTTAAAGATTTGAAAGCTGTAAAATTGTTTGCTTTGTTAGGTCAAGAATGTTAGTTGTTGTAATACTAATAATATTAATATTATTACAAATTTTGAACGACTTCTTTGAATATAATATTCGTAGTGACGTTGGTCAGTTTAGTTCGTTATCACAATAATCATCTTTAGTCCTAAAAATATTAATTTTGCAAATTGACATTTTGAATTTTCATTTAAAGAGTGTAATTGCATGCCATGATTCAAATTTGCTTGAAAAACAAAAATTATAAAACAATAGATGGACACCCAAGAACTCAGATAATATCATGTATATAAACTACGTTACAATCGAATCAAATAAAAAGTAAGATAAATGTATGATCCCATAAGCTAATATGTTTGCAACAGGCTGACATAAGCAAATTATATATAACATAATTATAACTAACCCGATTGTGCTGAACCATCCAGTCGAGCATGTTTTTTCAATCTATTATCTCTCTGCATGATGGTGTGCATTTTTTTTCTTATTATGCATGTTTTAGTTATTATGAATGAATGTGGGGTAATTGATTATTGCACAATGGATGTTGTGTATCGCTATGGGGTTTCATTACACAGTTTCGTTGTTTGATATTTGAATGGTGATTGAATATGAACTCAATTATGGGATAATTGAGCAATTATAGATATGAATCTCATGAATTGTAAACTGTTTTCTTACATTACGTAAGCACGTCACTTAGTTGGGCACCATTAAAGAGAATGAAGCGGGCGATTATTAAATATTTTGATATATTATCCTTTTAATTATGATAATAATGTTTTCTGTTTGAAAATTGTGGTTTTTTATTGTTTTACAATAATCAGATATAAAGAAAAATAGTATTCATTGCAACTTGGAACAATTATTTTGCAACACTTTATTTGCTAAATTAGTATCATTAGTATTAATCAAATTAATTAGTATTATTTTGCAACACTTAAAAAAATTGATAATAGTAATTTTTAGTTATAGTATTATTAGTATGAATCAAATTAATTAATTATAATTCTAAATCTACAAAAAAATTATTATTCCTCAAAGAACAAAGACGTCAGAAACAACATTCAAGAAATCGCTCCCTTGATTCGTTGACATGTGGCAAACATCCAAACTGTAGGATAAAAATTATTAAATCTTGTTGTGGCTAGAAAAAAAAGAAAGATAACAAAAATCCTATTCTAAAATGTGAATTATCAATGTTTCAAAATTTATGGTTAAAAAAAATTCATAATTTTGTCCCTTAGTAGTTTATTTTCAATATTGTAGAAATAGAATAAAATAATGATATTGGTAACTTCCACTATCTCTAAAAGAAATGAGTAAAAGTGGCAAGCAGTTGCAATTTCAAATTCGAAAATAAAATGTAAAATATTCACATCTTGTCCTAAAACCGCTAAAAAAAAGTGGTTGGTTGTGTCCTATAACTACTTGCATTTACAAAAGTAGAATTCACCTCCACTTTATATATATTATAAATTATAGAGGTAATAAAGAGTTTATTGAAACTAAATTTTACTGTTTAACTCTTTAAACTAAAGAATATTTTGCATTAAAAAAATCTATTGGTCTCTAATAAGCTTTGGAAATTATCAATTTAGTTTAGAGAGTGAGTTTAACTTTCAAAATTTGAAGAGTGAAGGTCATCCTCTATAATTTAATGACTATAAATTTCCATGTCCTCCTGCTTAAACAATATAATTTATCGTTCATTCTATTGGTCATTAATATTTAAAAATATTATTATTAATTAAGATTGTGACAAAACAATAAATTCTATTGAAATAAAGAGCTAAAAATAAAGAGTTCATTGGAATATTTATGATAGGCGTTGAAATACACTCGCCAACTTATACCGCAGCCAACTTATACCGCAAGCGCACGGATCATTCAAGTAGTAAAGTTTTGGACCTAAAAGTCCGGATATCGTTCCCTCAAGGACTAACGTGAATTGTCAATACTAGTTGTGTACTATAGTATACATATGTATATAAACACATTTTGAGACTGGAAATTGTTTTGGTATCGGTTCAAATACGTTTAAGCGTTCCACTGAAAAAGGTAAAACCACGCACTACGGTAATAACTTAAGAAAATAATTATAGTTGAGATTATTGACGCCATGTGATCGTTATGTAATTGATGCTCGGCTAGTTCTCACATGAGTTAGCTGTCGTCCATGTTAGATCCGAATTTCCTAAAATAAGTGATTCCTCTCTCGAATGTCAAATCACCCCTTTCCGACCACGTCAACCTACTATATTTCTATGTCGATTGAACGATGACCCGAAGCATAACACATAGTGAAACTATTCAAAGGATCATCCAAGGTGAGAGGTATATCTCTATCCTCACCAAGAACTTGGAGTGCAAACCATTTGGTCTAAGTTAATTATTCTTTTCTCAAAGGATGATTAACTCACCAACAACTACACTTATTGGCCACATAAGTGGAGAGCATCAAGATCAATGGAATACACACACAACTACAACTAACTCAATGATTTGAACTAGCTTAGAACCAATAACATGATCAAAGGTTACCAACAATCTCAACTATATAAATTTTACCCCATACTAGAAAGTAAAAACATCATTAACAATGAAATATATATATACAAAAAAATATAGTTGTTACAAATGAAAAGCAAAGAAGATGATATAAGAACTCCCTTTAGTTCAGCAACTTGAGGTAGCCAATCACCCTCTTCACAACTATAGATATAAAAGCAAATAACCTAGCTTCTTCCCTTTCTTTTCTTCTTTTTCTTGAGAGCCAAAACAAAAACCAAGTGTCCCCCAACCCTAGAAAAATATCTACCTAAATGGAGCCTCCACATCCCAGAAAAGCCCCAAGGTTGGAGGAGAAAGTGGGAAACAAAACAAATGAAACAGTGAAAAGTTGGTCAACAACCGCAATTCTGGTTCTGGTAAAATTACGGCCGTAAGCATTAAAATTACGGCCGTAAGTATAAATTACGGCCGTAATTTACTCTCTGCATCAAAATGAAAGTCCAGCCGTGTGAGATACGGCCGTAACAAATTTGGGTACGGCCGTAAAGATGGATTACGGCCGTAACAATGGTAATTACTACTGCATTTTGCCCTCGCATCCAAGGTTTGCCATTTTTTAGCTCCCGGCTTGTCTTTTTCCACTCTTTTCTTTGTTTCCCATCTCGTTTTAAGTTCTGTACCTACATAGATCAAATTGAAGCATTAAGAGTAGATAATTGCTCGTTTTATCCATTTCCAAGCTGTTAAAGGCATCCAAAAAGTGTACAAAAACGCTCCTATCAATTTACAAATTTTCATTGTTCAAAATCTAAAGATACTTATTTAATGCAATATGTTTTTGAAAACTAAAGAACCTATCGAAGATACTCTAATATCCTATTTTATATTTCACATCTTTTTAGGAAGACCTTGTCTCATTTTGTTAAGAATTAATTTACAAAGTTGAATAGGGAGGACAACAATGGATAATAATAAATTTTATTAAAAAAATAGATAATAATAACTAGTGATGTGAATGTGTAGTTATTTTTAAAATTTAATCATCATGATTGAATAGTAATTGTCAATTTTCAATATAGAAAGCTAAAATGAACCCAACTTCACATTTTCAACACTTGTTTCCTTTTTATTCGTAAAAAGTTGATTGTAGAAAACTTCCCAAACATTTTTGGAGAAAGAAACTTAAAAATAAAAAAATAATAAACAATAAAAAAAATAACACGCTGAATTTAAAACATTTTCTTCCACTTTACTTTCAATAAAAGTGTAACATGCAATTTATATTGGATTTAGGTGCGGCTGCTCTCTTGCACATGTGATGATGTGCCGCCTTATGAGGGCATCGCGTCATTAATTTTTTTTGTTGTTGTTAAATTTTTTTTTTTAAGTATCTACGTTAGGTGAGATGAATAATACATAATTGCTCATTGATTTTTTTGGGGGGAAATGGGGGGCTCATGTGATTCCCGCGATTTTTTCAATCGGAGTGTGCACAACTCCCTGCACACACTGTGCGGGGGAGCAGGTCTGTGGAGTTAGGTATGCGAAATAAACATTTTGTCTTTGGCAATCGTTATAACTATAGCATCATTCAACTAATATGAAGAATATAACTTTGTAGTAACCCAACTAATATTAAAGAAAACACGCATAGAAGCTCAAAACAAATTCCTTTCATTTCACCAATCAAGTCATATGTGCATACAGAGATTCTATGACCAAACCAACTTCCCATAGCAATGGAGTAAATTAAAGAAAATACCCCAAGAAGCTCACAACAAATTCCTTTCCCTTTCACTAATCAATTCATCTTCACTAATCAGTAATCAATTCACATGTGTTTACAAAGATGATGTCAGCCAACTAAGTACTAACTTCACACAGCAATTGAGTCAATAGTTTTGCAGTCAAGTTAAAGATACCTAAAATAAGCAGAATAAGAACATCTGAAAATGAGTCGCCACGGCCATATCTACTCATCGAGCCAGCCAGCTGAGCTGCCTGGAGTAGGACGACGCTCCTGAGCAAATGAGAACCCAAACAAGTTGGCTCGAAATCTGGGCCTTGTTACAGAAAAATTTTTCTCTGCCAAAGGGCGTCCACACGGCATCCTGTTTAGCCTTGTTTCGTTCAACTCGTCCAGATGAGCTTTTGACCTCATTTCTACATCCCTGTTGTCCACCTGATCAATGCATGGCCCACAGGTAAACCAATCTTTACCTTCTCCTGAATTGCCGGAAAGTTTCTCATCCAACTCTCCAAAAGACGAGTCTTCCACTAGTTTTGATTGTTTCATATCACTTTCCTTTGCAGCAAATTTCTCTCGACTGGCACCAATTTCCTTCAACGCCGCTGTCTTCATACCGAATGATGAGAATGGTTGCTTTTCCTTACCGACATCAACGACTGGGAATTTTATATGGTTTCTAACAGGGGTCGATAAACTTTCATCCATTTCATGGTGTCTGATAAGAGGGATGCTATCAGGTTAAAATGTCCAGTAAAGATTAAAGAGTAATCAAACTGGAAGTATGTCGAAACTTACAAGCAGTAAATCAGTACACGATTAGGAAGGAGACCATTCCATGCCCTCTGTAAAATGCCTTTATCCACATCCTTTCTGTATGCAATCTCCCTGGTCAAATAATTCAACCAAAATTATGAAAATATATACTAGCGTGTGAATAATAATCTTGATAAGGAAACAATAATTACTTGGGCAAACATTTCCTATGGTATGCTTTAGGACAACGCCGACAAGTGGCAAACTGCAAGTCATGTTCAATTTTAACTTCTAGCTTTCCACAAACATGGCATTTGTGGAGGGGGCACATGAATGGTTTGCCAGCTGCGATCTCGTTCTGCTCTTTTTCGGCTTCAATTTTATCTCCGCGATGGAGAAACTTGGCTACACAAAGAGGATGGTAAAATCGTCCACAAGAGCCATCACCACAGCGAAAAACCTAAACAAGAATAGGAAAGAAAAACTTTGAGCTAAAACCATAGAGACTTAAAAAGTTGGGGAGAATAATCAAAAATATGAAATGAACTTGTTCGCACGTACCTCAGCACCAGATGATTCATCGGAGGACCCCAATTCCCCACAAACAAAGCACTGGTGTTGCTTATACTTGCAGTTTTCACAATAGAAGTCTTTGTTATTTAATTCCTGTATCCAAAATCATACAATATGAGAGAGATACAAGAAACCAGAGATAAAATAAATAAGTATAGCTAGGGATTAAAACAGGTAGTCAACGTACTTCCACTTCTGCGTCAATATAACCAAGAGACGCACAGTGATAATCAGCACCATCCTTGATCGTCGGATGAAATGACCTCATACACTTCCCTTGGCAACTGATTAAGAGCATAGTGGGTGATAGATTATAAACCAGGAAGAGTCAGTTATATTGATTATAAAACTCGGTGAAAGAGAGTGAACAGTGCAAAAGGCCTTGAAAAAGTAAAACTTCAGCAAAAAATGAAGATAAGAAGAAACCAGTTAATAACTCATCTGATTGTTGCACCAAATGCAATGTTTAAAATGCTGCAACATAAGTGCTTCAGTGGCAAAGCTACCCCAATAGTCACTTTTGTATTATACTCATTTTCACCACACGTTCCATAAGCAAAACATTATTCTTCACGTTTCTCCCGAATTTTCCGTACTTTTTAAAACACATTCTCCCAATAAGTCAATTTTATTATAAAAGGAGCTTTGTCAAACAAAGTAGCAAAACAATTATCCCATTTAACATATAAAAATTTCAGCATAAGAAATATGTGATTGATGCACAAATATCTAAAAGTCAATTGTCCATATTGTCCTCCAAACACCACCAACGGCTCCCATGTCCAACAGGCCTGTGATATATAATTTCCTTTTGCAACGCAACTTTGTGTTTCAATTAATATATTGAGTAAGATCAAGTTGTGGGTGCATTGGTGCGGGCACAAGCACAAAATGAATCACTGTGAACTAAAACGAATTATTTGTGCGTAATTGACATGATAAGAAATTAACAGAAAATTTTATGGTAGGAAAAGAAAAGGGAAGTTCTGCACGAGAAACGTCATTCAACAAATAACATAAACTCTGTACAAGCACACATCCTATGATACATAAAGGATATGATGCTAATGTTAACGTCAAGGGTGGGGGGTGGGGGGAGAGCGAGACACACACACACACACACAGAGATCGAACAACTTTCAAAGAGTTAGTATATGTTAATCAGATAGCTACCAACACACAGTTCTAAGTTGATACTTGCCAGGAAATTCAAATTAGACCTTCACCGACCCTTTTGCTCTACCTAGATTTGTTCTTTTTTCTTTTTCTAACGAGCACTTTGTGCTTTCCCCTAATGCATCAATAACCAAAATTGAGAAAGGGATATTCCTTACGCCTTATCTACTACCATCTCTGGATTTTACTTTCTTCTTGGCCGGAAAAGCTGATTAGACTCTACTTTTCCAGTTTTCCTTCAAAACCACCTTACTTTCCTTCTAAAAGTACCTAGGATAAGGTCATGTTTACAGCATAATAAGTTAAATAGATTTGCAGTTTCTGATACTACTCATATAAACAGAAATACTGTCCCAAGGAAAAGCACTTGAATTTTAGCACACATATCTTGTGTACCAGACATCTAGTCAGTAATAAAGAAATCAATGAACATTTTGCATTGAAAGAAGATGAGGTTGTAACAAAACCATTGCTAATAGTCGAGCTAATGACACAAAATAAGTACATTCATACTCCAAGTGTAGTGAATAATACAATGTTGATGAAGCAGTATATTTAGAAACTAAACTACGAAATAAGAATGTAACAAATATAAACTACGAAATAAGAATGTAACAAATATACAATTAGATGCAAGACAAAAGGAAAAACAGACATACCATACAAGTGATCCACCGTCATCACAAAGTTCACAGACAGGCTCAGAAAAATCATTCATCTCATCAGACTTGTTAGATTCGTTCTGACTATTTGTACCATTAACTGTTTCAATGCCCTGTAACAAGTTATGTGCTATAGCAGATTCATTTTGATCTTTAAAAATTGTCTCTTATATGTGACATATCTTGAACTTACTTCTGTATTCATCTTTCTCTTTTTCGCCGTCTCTTCGTCATTTGGATGAGGAAATGCCATGCCGTTGTGAATCAAGATAGTCTGTTTCAGCCGTTTAACAGAGCCTCGACGAACTCTTGATGACCTGGGGCACTTAGATGACTTAATTCTTTTAACAACTGAAGGAAAAACAGCTCTGGTTACTTCCACAATGGCTAGCGATTTCTTATCTGGAGTAGGCAGCTTTTTCAGCATCTGAGACAGGGGCACGTCTTCATCATTGCTCACAACCTGTGGACGAGCTCTTACAGATGCTTGCTTACGAATAATTACTATTATGAAGCTCATATTTCATAATTGAAGATAGTCCTTCAGAATTTACCTCACTGGCAGGTCTCTTGCTTATCAAGGTTGAAAGTTTCTCTGAACAGTTCAAGGAAGACCCATTTTGATTTTCCGGGATGTTTGGCTGTCGACCCAATTTTGAAGCCTCGAATTCTTTGATAGCCAGGTTAGAGATGACTTTTGATAAGCCAGTACGTAACCAAAAACAAAGTGGTTTATCATCGTCTGAATCCTCAGAGTCATTTATCTTGATAACAGGCCCACTAAAAGGCTTATCCACCTTCACCAGTTGACCAGCATTATGTGAACAATGAGGCAATGCCTTAACAAATGTATTAGAGGCTTCTTGTCTATACGGGGGCGATTTGAGAGGCTGTTCTTTCAAACATGCAGCTGTCTCATGCTTTCGCTCTTCAATGCTTTGATCACCTTGAGAATGTACACACAGCAGTAATTGTTCGTCAAGATTCTGAGTTGAAGTTAACTTCTGCACCTGTGAATTTGATTGGTTTTGCTTTCTTGACCTTCTTAGTTTGGATAGTTTAGTTGCTAAGGTCTCATAATCACTGTCCATATCATCCATCAATGCTGACTTGCCACGAGCTGGAGCAGACATTATTTTGCTACTTCCTGTGCAGTCATGTAATGGTTCTCAGATCTGCAAACGTCAAATGTAGCATTTCAATATCTAAGTACGAAGAGCAGCATAATAAAACAAAAATTGTTTCTGAAACCCTTATTGTTCTAGAAATTTGGAAAACAGAAAATGAGGATCAATTCATCCATGTTTCACAAATAGAACGCCACTAACTCACTGCGATATTCTTTTCACAAGAAAATATCGCATTAATGGCTAGCTAATAATCCAATCCATGAAAGCAGATCAAAATAGTGAATGATCAAAGGCAGAATAAAACTTTTTAATAGCGATAAACTAAGAAGAAACACATATAGAAACTAGAATGCACACATTAAGGAATCACCATATCATCCTGAATTGAGCAAAACAAACAAAGAGGGGAATCCAATCAACCCCCATCCCCTCTCTGATAAAACAAAAAACTGCATAACAAACAGTACTTGAGACTAGAAAATCCTTGACCAATAACCAGTATGAGATTTTAAATCACAGTATTGCAACAAGCTGAAAACCAAACATAAAAATAAAATAAAATAATAATAATAAATAATAAATAAATAAATGACGAGTAAAATCAGTTGCGGATAGCGGCAGAGAAGGCGATAGTCGAGAAGCCGGAGACCGGAAACTTGATTTCTAATACAGCCAAAAAAAAAAAAAAAAAGAAGAAAAAATCGAGCTTCACTTAGCATCATTATCTCACTGATAATCTCATATACTAAAAAGGAATAGACAAGTGCTAAAATGCACAACCAGCGAACCAAAACAAGAACGAAAAAATGAAAAAAAAAAAAAAAAAAAGAAAACATACTGTAAATAAAATTTTACGCTGCCGAAATTATTATCTGCCATTGCAAAGTGCCGGAATTCTGACTGAATAAATTTTAACAGTCAGCGGTGGCTTTCGAGACAGCGACGGAAGGGATTGCGAAGCGGGTTCGTGGGAGGGAAAAAATATAGAGAGAGAGAGGGCCGCGGATTTTTACACTTGACCATCCATTTTCACATTTCTTTTTCCGTTTCTCTGCTCCGTTTCACAATTTTCGAATTTTGTACTGTGCTATCGATCCGAGCACTGCAGCGTGAGCCTGACAAACGTTTGAGCGGTAAAAATTGGTTTCTGAAAGGCTCTGGCTGGATACAGTATCCAGCCATTTACTTATGCAACCGGCAACCCTTTAAAATGAATGAAACAACCAAAAAAAAAAAAAAAAAGACTAATATATCCTCAGTCTCATCTTTTGTTTGCTTCACTTGGAGCGAACACCCTTTTGGGCAAACACCCAATTGAGGTGTTCGCTTCAAGTGGAGCGAACTATCACGGACCTAAAGTCTGTGCCCCACTCTTAAGGTACAATAGGATTGACATATGTGAGATTGGTGGCCTATATACCTAAATTGTATTGATTTTATATTTTTTATTTTTAATCAAAGCACCAATTAGGCTCGTACGTCGATTTTACGCGTCCGTCGAGCCTAGTCGGTGGGGATTTGGAATCCCCCTACCTTTTTATTAGTATAAAAAGAAAAGTATACATGGAGGGGGCATGAACCTGACCTCCAAACAGTGAAAGACAACGACTATACGGAAAGCTGTAAATGAGGAGATACTATCTCCCTGACAATAAGGAATAAATAAATAATAAAATAATAATAAAATAAATAAGAAGGTACTACATCCCTATACAAGAATGAATAAATGGTCCAAGAAATAATAAATAAATAATGCAATCAAGTATACCGTCACGAAGGCTCGCGAACCGAGGGGAATCCGTGATGATCCATCTGAAGAAGAGCTCCAGCCGGAGTCGGCAACTAGTGCGACTCATACTCAGTGTACCACTGATGCAAGTGCGTCGGCGACCTGGTTGCCCGCACGGAAGATACCTGAATTGTGTTGATTGTGGGCTATATTATCCAGGTATGCTCGTATTTCTTCTCCAAAGTGTTATGTTGCATATGGCAAGCTTGCTGGTCCAGAGTTGACGTAAGGCTGGCCTCGGGTGCATGCGGGTGTGCGCGCGTGTTCTCGGAGCGCCGGACGGTCGGACCATTACACTTGGTATCAGAGCAGGCTTCGTTGAGCCACTGCGTTAGGAAATTGCAAGAGATTCCGGCGTGGTGTTCCATCGAATGTGATCTTTGGGATTGTGTTGCCACTGTGCGTGTTGGTTGGATTAGCAAGCATTGAATTGAAGGAAAGTTTTGGGATATTGCTGGATACGAGATAGGCCTTGTGATGATTTAGCTATCTGCTAACTCGTGAAAGCGCAATGGAAATGAAATAGAGCTATTGAGGAGGCTCGACATGCGTGCGGGGTGCAACGGCATGAGGTGCCATCCAACTCAGGTACTAATGCCACGGAGGGCATATAGGGTGAAGGTTGGTGTTGAGGTGGTAGGCGCACGAAACACTGCCGGCTGTGCGCAGGGGCAACGTGGGGAGCCCGTCCATCAAGGTGGTGGTGCCGCATTTGTGTGTGGAATTCTAACTCTCAATGTGGGAAATGCTCGTGGAAACGAGTTCTCTCGTCCGCTACAAGAACATTAGCGAATTGGGTAGGGAAGCTTGTCACGGACCGAGAGTCTGTGCTCCACCCCTGAGGCGCAGCAAGATTGACATATGCAAGATTGATGGTCTATATAGCTGAATTGTACTAATTGTGGGCTATGTTATACAGGTATACTCGTATTCCTTCCCCAAAGTGTTATGTTACATGTGGCAAGCTTGCTGGTCCAGGGTTGGCGTAAGGCTGGCCTCGGATACATGCGGGTGCATGCGTATTCTCGGGGCGCCGGACGATCGAACCGTTACATAACGCCCACATAATTAAAAAAGAAAAATTATGAATAAAAAATTTTTGCTATTATTTTTTATTCAAATTTTTTACGACCACTCAAATTTTTTTTTAATAATTATATTTAACACTAATCGGATAAAGCTAATCACTGTATCATCAAAAAAATTTCGACTTTCATGGTCAAAGTGGTTGAAAAAAACTTTTACAAATTTTAAAATTAGCCGTTAAAATGGTAGAAAAAATTTAAATTTTTTAATAATTATATTCAATAGTAACAGGATAAAACCAATTACTTTATCATTAAGAAAATTTCAAAACTAGCAATTAAAGTGGCAGCAGGGTTTTAAATTTTTTAATAATTGTATTCAACATTAACTGGATAAAGGCAATTATTTTATCATTAAAAAAATTTCAAAATTCATTGTGAGAGTGATTGTAAAAAACATAAAGAAAATTCAAAATTACTCATCAAAGTGGTTCCAAAATTTTTGAATAAAAAATTATAACAAAAATTACATTCACGAACGAAAAATCAGATAAAAATTACATATTTTTGCTTCTTTTTTTTAAAGTCTTGTTCGCTGCATTCACAACGAAAAAACAAAAGCCTGAATTTGGTCTCTTTATTTTTTTTAAGGATATTTGTACTCAGCAAATTGCTGGGTGCATTTAACCCAACCCTGAATTTGTGAAAATGCTTTTAACCATGGATAATTCCAGATAGAATTATTTATTAATATTTCTAAGTCACATGTTTATGTGTTAGTGTTACAACTCGGTTATTCTATTTTATATTAAGCCATTTTATGGTCAAAATCACATTATTTTTGGGTCAAGGTTGAGGTATTACAGGATTTAATGGAGAAATCAATAATTTAGGTTCTAAGTAATTAGATTCCTCTATATCCAAGTTCATTGAATTTCGAGGACGAAATTCTTTTAAGGAGGTAAGGTTGTTACGACCCGAATTTTCGCTAATTAAATTTTGGCTACTACTTGGTCAAAGCCGATGATTATGGGTCAAAGTCAAAGTTTTAAAGGAATTTAATTTGGTCTATCGAAAGTTTAAGGATTTGATTGATTTAATTAAAAGTTCATGGATTACAGATACAACATAAGTTCTCAAGGACCAACTTAAATCAGACAAATAAGAGAAAGGGGGCCTTATTGCAATTATATATAATAATATATGCATATATATATTAGATAACAAACAAGCCCGAATTGGAGTCGTGGATGGCAAACCAGAAGGCCAATCGTGAAAAAGAAAAGAGAAAAAGAAGGGAAAAGGAAGGAAGGAAAAAGGAAAAAAAAGGAAGGAGAAAGCTTGGATCTGTTGTGGTTTCGCGTGGTAAGTGTATTTCTTCAATTTTATCTTATGGAATTTGAGGTAAATTGCGAAATTGATTTTATGGTTTTACCAATAGATATTGGGGATTCGAAATTTATCATTATTTTGGATTGATTTGGTGTTATTAAGATGTTATTTGGCCATAATTAATTATTTTGAAGTGGAATTGATGGTAATTGAGCAGTGGGTGATTAAGTGGATTGAAACTTACATTACCTAGTTGCTGAAAATTTGGGGATTTATTTTGTGACTCAATTGGATGATTCCAACGGTATGAAATATGGTAAAATCAATGAAAGAAGTGGAATAAAGCAATAGAATTGGGAAATTAGAGAATGTTAGAAAAGTTAAAGTTTGGTATTGAATGTGGGTAGGCGATTGGTTGGAAATTCATGTGTATAGGTTTTGATTAGAATACTATTCTTATTTCAGGTGGTGACGAGACGATTGGGGCAAGCCTACCAACCGAATTAGAAGCAGTTCGTAGTTCTGTGAGTGGAAAAACTATACTTTTCATAACGTAGCACATTTTAAATTCCGATATGCTTTTAAAGATTATTATCACGATATGTTATTTTAAATGAATATTTCAACAAGTCATAGATTTTATTTCCTTTTCAAGAAGATTATATGAAAATTCTTTCAAAATCATCACAAAGTACCTTGTTAGATTTACCCGCTCTGCACTGTTGTGATGTGTTCCACAGTGTATGACCCAGTACAGGTCTTTGGGACCCACTTTCGTATACATATAGGCTTTGGGCGTATGCGAAGTGCTTAGCCTTTGGGGCTTGCTCTGCTGCGTATGACCGGATATTGAGCGAGCAGACTTTTGGGCGACACACCACGTGTATTGAGAGTACTCTACACAAGTGTGTTGTTGCTCGTTAGTACTTTTGATGTTATTTTTAAGTAAATCATTTTTAATTCTGAATTGATTTAAAGCAAAATCCGTTTGAAAGCAAAGATAATTAGTGTGGTTCATTTAGAACAATTTCGATTATTAGTATTACATCGATGGTTTTCAATTATTTATGATATTTATGCATTTGATTATAAAGAGATTTTATGAAGGTATTTCAGATGGAAAGCTACGTATATTTCCGAACTTATCCACTCATTGAGTTACAAAACTCACATATTTTCCCCTAACGCTTTTCTTATAGGAAGGACCGAGCTTGAGCATTAGTGGATTGCACTGTGGAGTTCAGTAACCCACCACCATAGTACTCGGATGATACATGTTTTACTTGGAAAATCGTCATATTTTGATATCTTTGTCAAATATGATTGAAGTTTTAATTTATTTATTATAACTATTTTTTTTAAAACATTGGTTTTAGAATTATTCATCATCTCCTCAATTATAATTCTTTTATCACAATTTCTACATATGATATTAAATATTTTCGGATGGGTTATTCGAATTTGTTTAGGAAGCCCTTTTATAATTATTATAAGCTCATTTTAGTACAGAGAAATTATAATTTCATGTCAAGCTCAGTTTGCCTTGGCAGTGGGTCCAGTATTAGGCTGGCCTCCATTGTCGGCGCACGCCACGTGTCAAGTTATTAGAGATAATTTGGGATGGGGCGTGTCAGTTAGTATTTTATTAAATGATTAAAGGTTGATTGAAATTTGGAATACATCCTTGGGTCAGTGTAATTGGGTGAAATAATGCACTCCTTCATTGTTTGTTCATAAGGTCAGTGCTCTCCTGCATGCTAGTGTGCAGGAGGGCCATGTATACTGATGACGTGGTGCCTTGTTATCTATTTTTTTTTTGAATTTATATTAAGTGAGATGAATAATGCACAATTGCTCCATAATGGTGGGGTCGGTGGACCCCCACAAAATTTTGAAATCATAGTGTGCACACTCTCCTGCACACAGTGTGCAGGAGAGCAAGAGTGTTGTTCATACATTGGACCACGATCGGCCATACGAAGTTGGATGATTAACACATATTCTTTTTTATAATAGAGGAGATATTTACCCATAAATTAGTCATAGTGTGCACACTCTCCTGCATACTGAGTGTGCAGGAGAGCATGAGTGTTGTTCATACATTGGACCACGATCGGCCATACGAAGCTGGATGATCAACACATATTTTTTTTATAATGGAGGAGATATTTACCCATAATTTAGCCACAGATTACTGCCATAAAGTACCTATATATGGATAACGGATTATGACTATTATAAACTGAGCAAATATCAATCCGTCCCACAAAGATAATTTATTATTTTTTTATCCGTCCCAAAATCATAGTCATCTTTTTTTAATTAATTTTTTATTTCCTTACGTACTCTTATTTAATATTCATTGTAATTAACAAATGAAAACTAATAATAATTAAGTGTAAGGACATATAAGGAAAAATATTTTTAAATTACACATTTTCAAGAATATTAATTGAACTTTTTTAATCTATATGAAAATAGGATGTGAACTATTTTTGTGGGATAAAGGGGGTATATCCGTATATGTTTATTGTTATATCACTCATAGCATCCAACCATGTGATATATTGGCAGGAAATTAATAAGAATGTTGTGAAATAAATCGATGGTCGAACTCGTGTTTGTAGAATCCGTGCAAGAGAATCAGATAGATTATAAAATCTGAAATTTTTATAAAATTAAAGAGAAAATCTCTTAAACGATCGATAATTACAAGAGTTTTCTTTGTTAAGAAGCGAAATGCAAACACACATCTGTCTCCATTCTTCACAAAGTACGCACTTGCCTCCTAATTTGTAAATTGATTTCACCTTACTTCCACCGCATCTACTCATTTAATTTCAAAAAAGTTTTTTTGTTCAAGACAAAGACATTTGTATATATTACTTGTTGGCCCCAGTGGAGAAAGCCTTCTAATGATGGATGATTACGCGGGATTAGAGAGCAAAGGGCAAAATACATTTGTCTCCATCCTTCACAAAGTACAATCGTTTCCTCTTATTTCACCAAAAAAAAAAAAAAAAAAAACCATTTTTCCATTATTCTACAAAATTGTTAAATTCTTGTTCTTCAATTTCATTTCAATTTGTCATTCTCTTTAATTTTGTAAGAATTTTAGATTTGGAATTTATATTTCATCATTTAGCTCTCATTACTTCTCCAGTATCTCCTCATTGAATTCTTATTATTATTGATTTTATCGTCACAAGATAGTTTCACGATTCTAACATGATATCGTGCTAAATAGAAGTAGTTTTTTTTTTCTTTTTCCTCTTTAAATAAGCATTTTATACTTTTACTATCATCATATCTTCCATGAGTTTACAAGTAACTTTACTACCCTGCGTGAATAAAGTTTTAATTGCAAACTTTTTTTTTTTTGACAATCTGGATGTTACAGTACAAAGCGCGCAAAAAAATCCCATATCGGGACAATATAATCCCTAATCGAATACTAAATTCTCATCTCTGGGACATTAAATCCCCTTATCGAGGCACTAAATCCCCTTATAGGGGCACTACAATCTTCCTAAAAAGAGACAATAAAATTCCCCTTTATAAGGAATCAAACCTGAGATCTCTAGGTCTTAGGGCCTCAACTTTGGCCTGGGGCCAAAGCCTCACTGGCTTCATTGCAAACTTGTTGAGTGTTGGCTAATTCATTAATTTGCCATTTCAATTAGTTCATGTATACATATTACATACAGGTTTGACAAAGTTAATTTTTAAATAGAAAATTTTATTTTATTTTGGTTTGGAGAGATTTCAAAAGTGTAATGTATCATAAAAATTAGTGAAAAATATGTTTAGACTATCAGTCTATCATAAATGTAAAATAAAAAACGTGTAACAGAGATTTTGACTACCAATTAAGCTGTCCATAGTTTTTTTTTTTTTTTAAAATATTAAGCTGCCCATAGTTTACTCCTACGAATAATAGAAAAACTTAAAATTAAAATAAAATATCGATACAATCTTTAGAATGTAATTAAAAATATCGTATATTTAAAAAAAGTTATGCTACTTATATATCTTATAATTTTCTTGAAGGAATTATATGTCTTAACCTACCACATGATATGTTACTATTCGATGAAATCAACAAGTAGCATGTCAAATAGAGCACTAGAGAAAAGCTATTTATAAAAAGTGATAAATATTTATTTATTTATTTCCCAAAATGCTTGTATAAGATAGCTCTTCGCATGGGATGAATTTCACCGTAAGACCCACTATCATACCTATATCAGCATAGTAACGTTCAATTATGGTTAAGTGTCCAATTGGATACGGGCTTATTATACCCAATTAATACATGTCATCACAACATTGGGTGTGTATTGAATAATATCAAAGTGATTATATCATATATCCAATTCTGAAATGACATGTGTTAAGTGGGCACAATAAGTCTGTACCCAATTGAACATTAGATCATAATTACAGTAACGTCCATTAGTTGTTATTCCGCTCACGTCAAGTAGTATCGAGATACGATTTAAAAAAAAAAAGGAAAAAAAAAATTTAATTATTATCCATTAACATTGCATCATCGTTAACAAGTAAACTAATCAATAAGTTGATCCACAAAGTTGATCCATAGGCAATATTATTTCGATACATAACCAGTAAGCGACAGGAATCTCATCAAATCCTCCGTCACGAACTCCGCAAAAAACTGGAACTCCTTAATAACCTTAACATCTGCACCATTTCTCATCAACGGCGGAAAAAACAGCCAAAAGCTAGTGGCCACCACAAACCCCACCGTCAACGGACCACTAACAAGCCACGGCAGCCGCCACTTGCCCCCCAAAGCCGCCTTCAACCCAATCTCCACCACCACACACACTCCTTGCAGCACAAAAAACATCGTCATTTCCCACGAGGGTCCCACCCCGTTCACGTAATAGAAGATCAGCTCGTGCATCAAACCGGACACAATAAATGCCGCCACGATGCCAGTGACCGCCGGCAGTGGGGCCCACTTGTCGCCCAATACAGATGCCGCGGCTGACATCACGGGTTTGTATACCGTGTGACGAAGTGTATTCGTTACCGTGAGGTTCCATCTTTCTTCCCCAGAAGTCCTGTAGCGATGTTGAAAAGTAAGGCTCGTTTGACGGCGGTTCGAGTTCTAACCCCATAAGAACCCGGATTACAAAACCGGAAAAAGCAATCACCAGATCAATCAAGAGGAAAACCAAACAACAGTACAAAATCAGTAAAATCTTCGGGTGAAAATAATCTCTATGTTCATGAATTACTGCCATCAATACAGTAAAAAGAATAGCTTCCATAGCCGAATAATTAAGTGGTAATTTTTTCCGATATTGACGATTTGGGGGGTTTTTGTTTTCCTTGAGCTTGATTGGCAGAGCAGCAATGGCGAGGAAGATGTGGAGCGGGGGTTTTACGGGGTGAAATGAAAGTGGGCCCAGATTGAAAGCAAAGAGGAGGAGTTTGAAACTGGCGAGCCATGTGATGAAGAAAGCTGTGACTGCTGTGAAGAAGACAGAGTTTAGTGTGAGAGGGAGAATTGTGTAGATAGAGAAAATTGGAAGAAGAGAAATCAATCTCAATAAACCCTTCGGGAATTTGGAGGAGATGAAATAGCAGTAGCAGAGTGATCCTATCACTCTAAACCAGAGAGAACCTAGATTCTTGATTTCACCCTCCATTTTTGTCACTTTCGCAGCTTTACTTTGTGTTCCTTCTTCATACGTTTCTTGATGGTGTCTTTTGAAAAGACAAAAGCAACTTTTTGGTAGACATGAAAATTAGTAGTTCCCACGTCGAAAAGTTTACGTTTGAGGAAAAATACTATTCCCGTAATTTTTTTACAGAAGCTAGTAGGTACAAGAGAGTCACGTGTCTTGTTTCACACCAAATCAGAATCCATCTATAATTAACACTAATGATTAAATTAGAATTGTTCAACGCAAGTGCTAGTGCCATATTGATTTTCGAGCACATATGATGTCTTTTTTGAAAGGCTAAATTCTGGCAAACAACTTCCACCAGTGGCCACGATATCGTCGGAAATTTTTTCGAATTATTGGAGCTTTCATTCACCGTGCTGGACCTATATTTGATCTCGGATTTTAAAATGGAGGTTGTATGTGATCGGAAATTATAGCGTTAGCGTCGACACTAATTACTGCGCTAGCGCTTGTACTTGAACAATTCTAATAATTAAAAATACCAACAACTTAAATTATTAATATATTGACATTTGATTTTTTGTGTTATTGAAATGAAAATTGCAGATTGGTTGGCAGGATGAATCGAGCTATCGTAATTTTAAGCGATTGGAGAACCCTTTTGTCCCGTTGCTCGAGAAATTTGTAGATTCGAGAATCCCATTGTGGTTGAACGAAAATTTGTTGAGTAGCAAATTAGTGGAATGGAGAACGCTACTATCCCATTGGCGAAGAAGTTTGTAGGTTCTAGAATTCAACTGTAATGAACTAGAATTTATCGACTTGCAATTGCAGATCGTTAGGACAAATCAAGCTGTCTTAGAATTATAATTTGGATAGAGTAGAGAATGCTACCCAACAAATTATCGACTTAATGATGATACCGGCCCATTCTATGGATTGGGCTCAAGTGTCCGTTGGCGTCCTTCAAGAGTCGTAGCCTATTGCCAGTAGGCCCAACCTTGATAAACCCTTAACACAGATCCAATTATGTACGAAATTGCCAAAAGGAAGAATGAAAAAGGGAAATGAAAATATGATATGATAAGATAAGATCAGATCAGATCAGACTAGGATCACAATACAACAAAATCAAGTTATAAAATAAACGTCAAAATATATTATTATTTATGAATGATATTTTCAACACATTTGAAATCTTCTAAACGACTGGTATATATATCCTTACATCCATAAAAGTATGTTACATAGCAGGGTATATAATAATAAATACTGTGTTTCTTGTTGGGTAAAAATATACTCAAAGGGACAGCTGCCGGATCTACCAAAAACAAAGGTCACCTACTCGTCAAGCCAACCCGCAGAGCCATTTTGCGAAGGTCGAAAAGGACCAGTATAAAAGCAAAACGAGAATGATGGCCGAGTGGGCCCAGACTCCGTAATGCCCGTGCCTTTCTGCATTGCTGATGTACGAGGATGTTCATGTTCTTGTTCACACGACGATGAAAAATCGTCGACTTTAGCATCTTGTAAGCTATTATCTTCATTACGTGCACAATTATCGCCCGCCTCGCTGATGCACGGTCTATCCAATGATTGGTTGGAGATAGACGGTTTTCCGGTGGATTTGTCGCCGGAAAAGTTCTTCTTTGGTCCTTTTCTCAACCTCCTCCACCTCCTCGGGCACTTTGTATTAGATTCGTCGTTCTTGCCATCCACTTGACTGTCGATATCCATCACGGCCGAAGGCTCATCAAGACAATGGTGTTCATCGGGAAAGTCGGAAAGATCCTCTGGCTGAGATTGCTCCAATGAGTGGCGGTGGTGTTGAGCTATAGCCTTGTGTTTATCCTTCCAATCTGGTCGACTCCAAAAATAAAGCAGAGGTGGTTTCACATCCAGATCCTCATCATTCGACTCAGGCAAATAAAATGACTGTCACAAACAACCAAACACAGATTAAATATCATGAGCAGCTTTCATAAAAGTGGGTCCTACAAAATATGCAGATACCCAATAATTTGACTTTTTGACAATTACCTTGCAGGACAGCATCTGATCATTCTCCCAAACAAGGTCATACGCAACTTCCTTGTCGTCTAACCTGGTTAGGAAAAAGAATAACAAGATTAACTTCTTTCCGAGAAAAGAGAAGGGAAAGAAAGAATTAAACAAAAGAAATAAATACCTTTGTGCGTCCCGAGGAGCGATAAGTACTAGGATTTTCGGTTTAAACTCGAGGGCTTTGTTGATGAATTCGTTGACAAGATCCACATTTTCTCCACATGGTGGATTGAGTCCCATGATCTACACAAGAAACATAAATCGAATCAAAATGTCTAACAAGTTTGTTCAAGTTTAAGGATAGAGGAGACACAAGTGATGAGACAGAAAAGTGCTTCTCACCAATTGGGAGCCATCGGGCAACTCCTTTGGTTTGACTTCCATCCAATCCCTTCTCTGGAAACAAAAATGATTCTACAAAGACGATAAAAACATGAAATTAACATCTAGAGATAGAACATGGTACACAGGATATACTAACACAATAAACCTTAAAAGACCATTTTAGGTGGTCTCGATGTTAGATGATGAATTGATGATAGTATTCACCTCTGTTTGTACAATGTCATAGTTCTTGTAAGAGCAACTCTTTCCCATCTCATCAAGCTTCTGTTTCATAAGGCAGCTAAAATCATTCGACCCACAGCAGAAATCAACTATCTGGTCGAACAAATGTAACACACAAATGAGAAAATATGAACCAACTAACAAAAAGTTGAGAAAGCAAAGAAGAAAGAACAGGCGTTTACCGTGTCACCACCTTGCACATACCAATGAAGCATATCAACAATCTGCACAATTTGTTCAATACAATATTGTAAGGGTAAATATGAATAAAACAAAAATTTCTTGTCAAGACCATAATAATCCTTGTACCTATCTGTATGACCTTATGGTTTTAACAGTGTTTGACCTTAAAGATCAACTCACCTCTTGAAGCTTGTCCTTTTTTGTGAAATAGCGACCAAAGGATGTGAGCTTGTCCTGCAAAGTACCATCTAACGTCTCCGAGGTAACATTCTCGTACGGTCGAGCATTTGAGGATGATGATCTGTGTCTGTCAAGGATTTCTCTAAGTGTCATAGAGGAGTAAGCATCATCTTCTATCATGGTCTCTCTGGTGCATTGCTTCTGGGAAGACTCCGGTCGAGAAAACTCGCCCTGTCTCTTTCTAGAATCTTCCTTTTTCTTTGACGCCACTTTCTTATTGCTAGGCGACACTGATGATTGCCTTTTCTTATCATTCTCAATATCGGGGAACTTTATATGGTTTCTATATGGGGTTTTGATCTTCTTGACAATGTCATGGTCTCTGTTAAGATTTGATGCAACTAAGGTTAATAAAGCAAGTCACATAATACACATGGTAGATATAGTCAAACTTGGAATTCAAGAAACTTACAAGCAGTAAATCAATGCGCGTTTGGGAGCTAAATCATCCCATGCCCTTTGCACAATGCCTTTACGCTCGTCTCCCTCGTATGAAATCTCCCTGGCAAACTCAAGGGTTTAAATTTCAATTAAGACTACAAGAATCAACACACAAGTCATAGGAAGTTTGTGAAATTTTAATAAAGCTTACTTGGGTAAACATTTTCTATGATAAGCTTTAGGACAACGACGACAAACAGCAAACTGCAAATCCCGCTCTGATTTATCTTCTAGCTCTCCACAAACGTGGCACTTATGCAATGGACAAACAAAAGGCTCTCCAGACTCAAATTTCCTCGTGAATCTTTCAGTTTCATTTTTATGGAGACGTTTTGCCATACAATGAGGATGGTAAAAATATGCACAAGCGCCATTAGCACACTTGATGACCTGAAGTAGAAAATACAGTATGACTTATATGTTGTTTATTTATTCATTATTATTACATCGTCGTCTAATGTGGGACTCATATCATCTTTTGACGTGAGACCCAACATAGCAATGAGTTGTATGTACCTCAGGATGAGACGAATCATCAGACGATCCCAACTCTCCACAAAGAAAGCACTGGTGTTGCTTGTACTTGCAGTTCTTGCAATAGAAATCAACACCTTCCATCCCCTGTAGTAAAAGAGTCAAATAAAACCTCAAGGAAACTGAAGAAAAACAAGAATTAAGACATGTATGTACTAGGTACTAAGTAACATACTTCAATTTCTTCGTCTGTGAAACCGAGAGATTTGCAGTAAGAGGGGGCACCATCCTTGGCCGTTGGATGAAAGGATCTCAAACATATTCCTTCACAACTGATTATTAAGATTTAAAAGAACAGATTTCAATTTCAAGATTCGGACAATTTCATCATCAAATTAAGAGAAACGACGATGTAATTACAAGACAGACATACCAGATAAGAGTTCCACCATTGTCACAAATGGCACAAACAGAGTCACAAGCATCTTCTTCTTCGTCAAAATATTCGCAATCCTCGTCACAGAGCACACCACCATCATCATCATCATATCGATATTCAATCTCCATCGGCATTTGTTTATTCGAATCAATTACTGGTTAATCGAATCAAGGCTGATAAAGTTCCAATCAAGAAACAACGAAATCTGGAAAATTAAGTAATTAATTACCTAAATCTGATACTTTGTAACTTCAATTGGGAATTCAGAGTTTTTAATGAAAGAAAAAATCTTGAGTAGCAAAAATTAATTAGAGATATTATTGATTATATATATTGGGAACGATATAGTTGACCCAACTTTCGTGAGGGTGAAGAAGGGTTAAAGAAGGTAAGATTTTGTAGTTAGATTTGCATGGGATTTGTAATCCTTTCATAACTGGATTTGCCCTAATTCCAAATTTTATGTAACTTTGCGATGTGAAAATTAGAAGAATAGCTGAGGGCAAAAGAGCAAAACCAAAAGCAAGAATTAAGGAAAGATTTAGGCCTTGTTTGATTGGGGGTTTAGTTGTTCGCGAGATATTCCGTGTAAAAATGTGTGGTTAATATTATTTTGGAAAATATATGTGTGGTTGAAAATGAGTATGAGGTATACGAAATTGCGTGCGGATTTGGTTAATACCAAATAGAACAAGGCCTTAGGAGGGTCATATTTACACCACAATTTTTACTAACTGTGCAACATGTTAATTACATTCAACATCCTTCATCTTCACAAGTTTTTATATTTAGATGCTTATCTTTTTTTACATCATAATTTTATCTGCAACTCTTTAATAGGCATTACATCTTGTCTGGTATAAATTACTGGTTTTCTTCTAAAAAAATTGTTAAAAATGCTCTCACATATTTAAATAAGCAAAAGGGCTATAAAATCCAATTAAAATTGTAAGTGTACGTCCAAGTATGATTTTAAAGTAGTATGATTTTAAAGTATATTGAGAAAATTTTTTTGAATGAAAATCATTATTATGAACAAGAAGTTACAAATAATAAAAAATCAAACAAAATAATGTAGCAAAAAATATTATGGAACATTAATTCCAAAAAAATAAATATTATGGAATATAATATCTCATAAATAATAAAGTTAAGGATCTTTAATACTAGTATATACTAATGATTCAATGCCCACATGTGAGCTGATAATTAACAAATGTCTTCCACTAACATTAAGGGGGTGGCCACGTGTCAATCATTTAACAATGTTTATGTATTTTTGGAAAGATTTATTGGGCATGAAACTCTGAAAATTAGAAGAATGTCTAAACAACTTAAAAACCGTAGCATGCATTAAGATTCGTATCTACATCGGATTAACCTCCTTGACTTTGAAAGGCAAGACTCAATTGATATCAATTCGACAGTAATAATGACAAATTAGTATGAAATTTCTCCGAAAATTAGTAATCCATAAAAAAAAATAAAAATAAAAGAATAAAGGAACAAGGTGAATTACATTCACAAAACACCGCTACGAAAAGACTTGAAATTACCTGTGATTAGAGGAATCGAGTGGTAAATTTATTTATTTATTTTTTCTGCAAACTGCTGGTTGATATTTTTAGAGAAAATCCAAATATTTTGATTTGCTCATCTATTAATCTACTAATCTACTAAAAACAGGAGTATCTGGCTTCTGTTTTCCAGCTTATTCTTTTTACATATTTTTTAAATTAATTAATTAATTATATCATATTATTTTTTCCACAAGATAAGATTATTACAAAAATATTGATATAATCTCCAAATTTTTATTTATTTATTATTTATTATATTATTTTTTCCACAAGATAAGATTATCACAAAGATATTGATATAATCTTCAGATTTTCGTCTATTCAAATTTTCAAAAATATATTTATTCAAATTATGAGATAATATTATCACAAAAATATTCCTATAGTCTTTAGATTTTCGTTTTTATATATGTTTTTATTTAGTTCCATTTTTTAAAAATATAATTTATTTATTATATTATTTTTTTCCAGAAGATAAGATTATCAAAAAATTATTGATATAATCTTTGGATTTTCATTTATTCAAATTTTCAATTTTTTTTAAAGTTGTAATAATTGGTACGATCATGTTTTTACTTTTACGTTTTAGGTCATTTTCATTGCATTAAACAGCACACGTACAGGAATTAGTTGGTTAGGTAAAAACAAATCGAAAATATGTTTATTCAAATTATTATGAGATAATATTATAACAAAAATATTCCTCTACTTTTTATATATTTTCATTTCATTTTTATGCACATTTTTTATTTAATTTCATTTTTTGAAAATATAATTTATTTATTATATTATTTTTCTATAAGATAAGATTATCATAAAAATATTGATATAATCTTAAGATTTTCATTTATTCAAATTTTTGAAAATATATTTATTCAAATTATGAGATAAAATTATCACAAAAATATTATTATAATCTTTAGATTTTCATTTTTATACACATTTTTTTATTTAGTTCCATTTTTTGAAAATATAATTTTTTATTATATTATATTTTTATTTATTATATTATTTTTTTCCACAAGCTAAGATTATCACTGAAATATTGATATAATCTTCAAATTTTTATTTATTCAAATTTTTGAAAATATATTTATTCAAATTATGAGATAACTTTATCACAAAATAATCCTATAATCTTTAAATTTTCATCTTAATATTTGTTTCCAATTTTATCAAATCCTAATTTATTTGAAATTTCAATTTCGATCTATATATTAATTAAATATTTAATTTTATTTCTTAATAATAGTATGATAATAATCATTTCAATATAATTCCCATATTAGCAATGGTTAACTGAAATTTAAATTCATTATCTCATTTTATGAAGCTTTGACCTGAAAACTTAATTTGATTTAATACTTAAAAAATAATTATTTATACCTTAAAAAGTATTTTCTTCATTATTTTTATACAAATAGTTACACAGTAAATTGATAAATAAATTTAAAAAAAGTAAATAAGCTTATCAAATTTTATCTAAAACACGCAAATGATTCCCGTGGATGGCACAAAGGTAAAAGGCTAATTTTTATTTTTATTTTTAGTTTTTAAATTTTTTTGTTTATTTTTCATGGACACATTTTAAAATCATTCGCTCTATAATATTTATTGATCACACCTTCAATAACTTGCAACTACACGTAATAAAAATAAAAAAAAATGAAGGATAAAAAATATTCACATAATCGCTCCCAAACACATATATTAATGAAAGAACAATTAAAATAACAAATTAATGGTAGTCGTGCCAAAATGGCTACAAGGTGCACGGGGTGTGAAAAAAATGTTCTCCATATGAAGTTAATTTTTCTCTCTCTTTTCAATCTAGTCACATGGACAAAAATAATAATATTCACAACTAAAATAAAAATCATAATTGTATAATCATTACTCCGGAAATAAAAATCATAATTCATAACCATTATAATGTTTGTTTAGTAGAGATTTTTGAATAATCAATTTTTAATGTCACGGAAAAGAGAAATCCATGCTGAGTATCTACTCTTCCATCTCTGTACCGGGAAATAGATACAATAATCCAAGTAATTGAAGTAAACACTAACTCACAGCCTCCGACTGCCAAAACCATGGCACAGCACGGTGCTTATACTCCATTTGATGACATCATGATGACGTGCTGCTTCGTGCTCCACCAAATATAGGTCTCATATAGGCATCATCAAATCTTCTCCAGAAAGAGTGTATGGTGTGTACTGGCTTTTCTATTAGCATTGTCAAACCATCTTTTGCTCTAAGAAGGTTGGTTTCTGCAGATTCTTCCAAAGAGAGAAGAGGAAGCCTCAGATCCTCCTTTGTGATGCTAGGCTCTCGGTCAACGCTGATAGTATCACTATTGGGAAGCAGATAATTTACGAGTGGTTTGGTTAAAAAGCCAAATACCTGCATTACAAGACCGTAGTAATGCAAATCAAATTAGATAGAAAAATATGGATTTTTTATTTTTTATTTTTTTGATAACCACGAGGTTCCGGCGCTTCGACTTGGAGAAGCCCCAATGGCTGCGAGAGGCTTTGTTTTTACGCTACGGGAATCGAATTTGAAACCGGTACGCCTAACCACACAATCCCAAGTTCGCCCTTACCGCTGCGCCAACCCCTTGGGTAAGAAAAATATGGAATTTTGAAAGAACAAACCAAAGAATTTGAGAGAGAGAAGAAAGATTTTTACAGACAAAATTGTATGTAATTATTATTATTTTTTTCTTTTCTGTAGATTTTTTTGTTTTCCGTAGATTTACAGAACTTACGGTTAATGATAATAAAAAGGAAAGTAGAAACATTACCAACTATACTATTTTAATGGTGTAAACATGAACTATGATAAAGTATGAAGATTGAAACAACTAGTAATGGTAAGAAAGTTCTCTACTTACTATTGTAGTGAAGAGGACAATGATAACTGTTGTTGTGACCATTGTCGCATGCACTTGGTCAAGTGCTACACCATAGTGAGTGAACTGCATGCACAGATGATTGACAAATTAGTAGGAAATATAATACTGGTTACATCGAGTACACAAGAAACTGAAATTGCAAAAAAGATGTGAGATTTTTGAGAAACAATAAAGTACCTGTTTAAATGCCAATGCAATGGACACAGCGCCTCTCATTAGTCCAGCCCACCAAATTACTATCTAGTTGAATCGCAGAGCAAATGAGTAAAACATTTAGCAAATCATAGTGCATGTTTATTTTGTGAAAAACTAACTTTTTAGGTTCAATAGTGGTGGGTAAACAAATAAAACTTCTTAAATGGAGTTATAAATATGTGTTTGATGAACCAACCTGGTGCTGGAATGTTATTGATGATGACCTGGTAGCATTACGGCTCATGTAGTTGGACAAAACAGAGAGAGGAAAAACAAAAGCAGCACGTCCAAGCATTACCAATAGAACCACACTGCTATAAATTCCAATAGACTTACAAACACTGCAAACAAGATTAAGCAGAGAGAATGCTTGTATCAGACAGGGTCGCTGGTAACTAAAATGAAAACACTGAGGTGCCCATCTTAATACTTGTCTGCTTATCACAGTGAGCAGTAGAATTCAAGAAATTAGGTCCTAAGCTAACTGAGAAAACCTATTCACTAAGTACAAGTATGGCCAGGTGCTAACATATAATCCTTATTTTAACCTTCGTGGCCAACAATATAATTACTCTCTAAACTGCAGATAGGCTATTTTTGTGAACATCCACAAAACAATAGACACAAATATCTACCTATATTTTGAGATAAAGACACCATAACTTAACCCTTTCAGATAAAAATGGGATACATGTATAAGACCCAATCGCAATCTTAGAGGACTTCATCTTTCCCCAACACCTAAAACTAGAAAAGCTCCTAAACGTGAATGACATTGGTTCGCCACATTCACACACACACACATGCACAAAAAGAGAAAGAAGGGGGGTGGGGAAGGAAGAACAAGAGAAAGGGAATCAACATTGAACAACACAACTACCTGAAAAGTTCATCATGAAGATTATTCATTTAGGGACTCTAGATATTGGGTTTATTCATTATGAGACAAGCACCACCAAGTTCATTAAATGAAATGTTCAAAGTGACTATTATTTAAGTTAAATTTGCATGGGTAAATTGCATTTTACATGAATCTCTGAGCCTCCAGATGTGATCTGAATTGTATCAGAACAAGTGCTAAATATTGCTAAGTGACAATCATTAGACGGCTGCATGATTGAGATAACCAATAACAGTGAGCTAGATGCTAGCATCAGCGATGTTGTATACATGAATCAACTATTCATGTTTATTTCTTCATATTGTCTTCAATTCTGTTCTTGAGGAGGACTCAAAGACATATCAAATGTTAGTTTCCCTATTCTTGAAGAGAATTACAGATAGTTGAATTTAAAAGTATGAAAGAATAGAAAAGAAACAAATATGAACAAGAAAAGAGATCGCTTACATAGGGCTTAGCCGATCTCATATATATATAATAAGGTTATAACCCTAGCAATACACTATAAGCCGGCATAACAATAGAAGAACAAAAAAACCCTACACACTTAACCTAGCATGGGCCGAGGGAGATAAGCCCACAAGAAGCCTACGGCTCTCTTAACACTCCCCCTCAAGCTGGAGCATACAAATCAAACATGCCCAGCTTGAAACACAAAGTAAAAAAACTATCACGAGCCGGAGGCTTGGTGAAGATATCCTGGCCCGATCTTGAGACTTCACATATGGAGTAACAATCGCTTTGACATCATCAAATCACGAATAAAATGACAAACCTCGATATGCTTAGTGGCTCGTGAAACATGGGTTGCTTGCTATAAATATTGCCGCTTTATTATCACAATACATCGGCATAGGAGAAGTTATCATAATACCCATCTCGGACAAAGTGAAACGAACCATATCATCTCAATTTCTTTATATGTGCCATAGCTCGATATTGATTTCTCACTTGGATCGAGCCACAACATTTTGCTTCTTACTTCGTAAGTAACAAGATTACCACCAACTAGAGTACAATATCCAGGACGTTGACCGACGATCGGTGGAATCACACCTTGTCGACATCAGAAGATCCAGCGATATCGACATCTTTGCTGAAGGCCGATAAAGAAGTCCTTGCCAGGAGAACCCTTCAAGTATCGTAGAATCCGGAATCGCGGCATTCCCAATGAGGAACGCGGGACGTGCATAAACACTGGCACAATACTAACGGCATAAGTAATATCGGTGAGTCACGATTAGATAGATGAGGGCGGCCAACAAGCGTCGATATCGACCCGAATCAGAAACACCTCACTGTTGGCATCGCGACTTTCATTGCGGGATCCATAGGTGTATTTATAGGCTTGGAGCAGAAGCCCGGTCTCGATAAGTAGATCCAACACATACTTACGCCGAGAGAGATTAAGACCACTACACGAGCAGCGACCTCTATCCCGAGAGTAACGAAGGGCGCTAAATCTTTTCGTATGGAACTAGCCCCTAAGTATTTCTTCAAAGCGGAAATACCAACAACATCACTTCCGTAAATTATAATATCGTCCACATAAACAATGAGAATAATGGTACGAGAAGGGAATGCCGACAACAACGAATGATCACATGCGAGCAGCGACAAAGGCCAAACCGAGAACCGCGAGAACTAAACCAGTCAAACCACGCCGCAGGCGGCTGTTTCCAACCCGTAAATCGCCTTCTTCAACTTACGCACCATATGTTCTTGGCACGGAACTACAAACCAGGGGTTGGTCATATAAACCTCTTCATGTAACCTCCATGCAAAAAGGCATTTTTAATGTCGAATTGATATAGAGGCCACCTCTTACAACAAGAACAGAGAGCAAGATTCGGATTGAATTGGTAGAACTGAGAAAAGGTCTCCATATAATCCACCCATAAGTCCGAGTATACCCTTTGGCAAGCCAAACGAGCCTTGGCGCTCTACAGAGCCTCGTAAATACTTAACCGTATATACCCTTCGACATCTCTCTGTTGTTTTCCATGGGGAAGCGGGGTCAAATCCCAAGTCTTATTCTCATGAAGAGCGAGATAGTTCCTCCTTCATGGCAGAATTTCCAACCAGGAAGCTAGTGCCTGAGTAAGAAGATGGGACGGAGGCGAAGGATATGGACAATGCAAATATGTCTGGCAGGAAGCAACACGATGAAATGAAACAAAGCGAGATATAGGATGAAATTTGTTTTGGACACGGTTCTTGTAGCAATGGGTTCTACATCAGCGCTCTTATGCGACGAGCGGCCCTCTGTAGAGGATGATGATTGGTTCAAAGGCAATTCACTTGCGGTGTCTTTTCTCGCGATCTGACGGTGATCACGAGCATAAATGGGCATATCACCGCCAAAAGTAGTAATTGGAACCACGACGACATTTCGTGCTCCCGGCATCACAAGGGACATTGGGCGAGGCGGCAGTGGAGAGATGGACTAAGAAAGCTCCCCTCACGACAAGATACTAACTCTCGAATCAAATTGCTTTGCCCGAAGAGGAAAAAGTAGGATGTAGACTCGAAAGAATGTGACATCGACACTAACATAATACCAGGATGGGTATGAGTTATAACAGCGGTACCCTTCTGCGTGCTTGGGAATAACCAACAAATACACCTTGGCCCGTAGGGTCCAACTTGTCATGACCAGTGGTGAGAACATGAACCAAATGCACGACCTGACCAAACACTCTAGGTGGAACATGATAGGTCGTTTGACCAGGTACAACTTGGAAAGGAGCTGCTTTAGCAAGGACAAGATGGCATACGATTAACAAGGTAATTATTAGTAAACGTGTCAATGATATAACCCTTAGATACTCCATAGCTGAAACATCATAGTCTGAGTAACATCTAGTAGATAGCCATGATTCGTTAAACAACTCCATTACATTCTGCGAGGTATATGGGCAAGTGGTTTTGATGAATAACCGCTCGATCTTCACAAAGGATTTGACGAGGATTGGGTATACTCTAAGGCATTATCGGCAAAATATTTTAAGTTTTGTATGGAATTGGGTCTCGATTTCATTGTAGAAATTAGAAAGAATGCAGGGGTAACTCGGTGCGATCTTTTAATAAATCTGACCACATGTCATTACTGTGAATAATCATCGACAAATACCACAAAGTAAAGAAAACCGAGACAAACTTTTATTTCTTGCGGGACCCCAAATGTAGTATGGACTATATCAAATGGGCCTTGTGACCGTTTATCAATCTATTGGGAAATGTACTACGATGATGTTTCCCGATTGACGCGCTTCACACTCTAAAGCGGACATAGACTCAGTGGAATTAATGGCGTGAATTTAACAAGAGATGGATGACCAAGGCGACAATGCCATTGAAGTGGCGCAGAGGCACTGATCTGCGGGCGAGAACAGACTTTCGACATCCAAACATATAATCCATCGCGCTCATATCCCGAACCAATCATCATCTTAAATGCGAGGTCACGAAAAACCGACCCGATGGCGGTGAAGGTTATGGAAGCGGTTTAGAGCTTTAGTAAGAGCACTTCGCGAAACAAGGTTAAATGAAAGATTTGGCACATAGAGACCCGATTTCAACTCTAAAGATTGAGTTGGATGGAGGGTTCCACTGGCGGGCCAGCGAAGAACCATCAGCTAAACTTCATCTTGGATTTAGTAGACCTGAGTTGGAAAGAAGAGAGGAATTACCGGTCATATGAGCACTAGCTCCTGAATCAATGATCCCGAAGATGAAGAAGAGGCATTGCCAAATTAGCAGAACTTTCACCAACAGCGGTAGCAGTGGGCATGCCAAAAGATGTAGACAAGAGTTTAGCGACTCAGGATCTGATCCAAAATAGCGAGTCGAGTTATCGAAGGTGTGGGTGGTGCCACATCGGATGCCTCAAAGATTGATCGACAACATGATTGGCATAAGTTGGCTTCCCATATTTATCCCAACAAAATGGTTCAAGATGTCCTTCAAACCACAATGTATGTGCATTTTCTTTCGTCATCTACCACCATTCCTTCCACCACGACCACGATTACCTCTACCACCCGTGAGCTCCTACCATTAGAATTTCCCACGACCTCCACGACCATAAGAACCTCGACCACCACTCGATCCTCCTCGTCCACGATGCACAAGACGATGTGACGACTCCTTTGAAGAGTAACGCATTCACCACTCTCTTGGCGTCGCCTTTTAAAGGCGAGAAAGCTGTCTGGCGTGGGAACTGTTTCACTAGCCAAGATGGTGATCTTTGTACCACGCTATATTCGAATTGAGCCCGTCACAAAGGGCGCTACACGAAGCGTTCCTCGAGCTTGTCGTTGTTGCTCGAGATCAGATAGCGGTTGATAAAGCAAAAGTTCTTCCCACAATCCCATCATAGTGTCATAATACTCATCAATGGTTCTCTACTTTGTTTGGTCTTAAACAAGGATTCATCAGATCATAAATGCGTGAGATATTGTTCTCTTGAGAATACATTTCAGGGGATGACCAAACCACGTTATTGTTGGTAAAAGCGCACATTAGTAAGAACTTTAGGGTTCCATCTTGTTCCATAACCATGTTAGAACCATCGAGTTAGAGAATTCCCACTCCTCATTACTCCGGATCGATACTTGGAGGATCATCCTTAAGAAATTTGATTTTCCTTTTAGCACGAATAAAGTGCTCGGCAAAGATAACTCAAGACGGATAATTATTTCCATTCGAGGCGAATATTGGTAATTGGCTTGCCAAGGTAAATCGATTAATATAATACAAAGATGGCTTCTTTGCCCAGGCCTGCGACGGTTGATGTAGGTTTCAGCTCTCGTCTCCCATTGTTCACCTGGTCAAAACTGGATAGCTGATCAAATGAATTTCAACTTTTCACACCAAACAAACCACATGAACAATAATCACTATGGAAAACAAATACTCACGTAGCGATACTGCGTAGCGAGAATCCTTATAGCCCGGCGATCATCGTAGCGCGGTCATGTGCAGCAAAGCGCACAAATTGGACATCTTGTGGCGATTGCATCAGCGCGTCAACATCAAGCGAGATTCTTTGTAACAACAGCATTGGCGCCAAATTGGACTGACAACAAACCTAGATTTGATCGATGCATTTGATTTCAACAACTTATAACATACGCACAACAATACCTGAAAGCCCACGCCATCGAAACACAAAGACAAACCTGAGCCGACTTCACCAACTTTAATACATCAGATTTAACACTTGACAAAGGGTTTTAAAGAACCCCCAAGAACACTTCGATTATGGGAAAAGGAAAAAGAATAGGAAAGGTGTTTGAAAGGGAAAAAGAGAAGGATTAGGCTCTGATACCAAGTTGAATTTAAAAGTATGAAAGAATAGAAAAGAAACAAATATGAACAAGAAAAGAGATCGCTTACATAGGGCTTAGCCGATCTCATATATATATAATAAGGTTATAACCCTAGCAATACACTATAAGCCGGCATAACAATAGAAGAACAAAAAAACCCTACACACTTAACCTAGCATGGGCCGAGGGAGATAAGCCCACAAGAAGCCTACGGCTCTCTTAACACAGATATATATTGAACATATTTGTCAACTATTCATAGACCATAGTGGTAAAAAATAAACAGGATTTATCCTTGGAAGGACATTTCTACCTCAATTTGCTCATTTTCCACTTCTCAATGTCCAGAGCATCCATTCCCACATATAAAAATATAAAAGTTTCTGCAATGAAGGACAGCATTGCAAAAACGTGCCTGCAATTGTACAATTTAGAAAGTACATGATATCAACTGATGATAAATATTTCAATCTTTTACTTCCTCAGTTGCTTGTATAGTCTAGAAGTTAGTAGCATGGCAGATCTGATGGAAAAAATTTCTCAACAACAAGAAGGCATTTAAGGTAAAAACACAGTTTAAACCAAGATTGAGTGAGAGGGACACCCTACAAAGGTCATTGAGCAGTAGGGCGAAGGAATGAATTATGGTGTCAGGCGAGGTTAAAAAGGAGATAAGAAAAGCAGTTACAAATACCCGGACTATAACTCTACTTGATATAGTCATACGTGCCTGGTAGTGATTCTTGAATTCTCAGTTACGTTATGCCAAGCATAATGCGACATAAAGATCCCAGAAAAGAAGACCGTCAAAATTCCACTGAGGCCAAAACAGCTGCAGAAACCAGTTTAAAATTATCACATACCTCCATGTTACAATGCACATGCAAAAGCAAAAAGTCCAAGAATGCTCACGCCGTTAAACCTTATTCAAGAACTGGTCTGCTTTCTGGAAAGCTTAGACAATATTGCTTAAAAACACTAATAAAGTAGCCAACATCTTGAGGCACTGTAAATTACAGAATCACTATCATGAATTATGTCACATAAACATATAAACAGCCACTAGCAACGATTTAGAGAAAATCCTGACCATGTTTTCAAATGTCAAATCTAGTCATTTTTGTAACTCTAGGAAAGAAATGTTCAAGAAGATATTCTCAGCGAAGGAGGGGGGGGAAATAAAAATGTAAAAGCTAACTTGATTCTGATACTGGAGTATTGGACAAGCCTAGACTTCACTTTCACAATAGAGACTCCAAATGGCTACACAAATTACAGCTTTCCACCGTGTTTGGGTGGTTACGTATTTTACTTGAGACTAAATATTTTTTTATCTCTTAAGTAAAATAAGCACTGAAAAAAAAAAAAAAAGAGTAAGTAAAATAAGCATTGAAAAGTGCTCTTGTTATTAAGCAGTCCATATGAATCAACCAGTTCATTTTACCTGACACCAGGTACACAATGCAAAGAGTACTCAAGAATGATGACTAGAATATCTATTAACCTATATCAACTCAATTTGAGACATTGTTTTTTACCTCAGCCAACATGTAGGAGAGATATGCCATTAGCACCATTAGAGCAATTTCGCGAATAGCTGAATGTCTGTTGACACAGAAATATTTGAGTCCAAAGAATTTCCATAAAATATAACAGGTATTCAACTATAGACTTCAAAAATTCAAGCATTCTTTTGCTCTCTAATGTGGATCCTCTATTCTACTAGGCAAACCAGAAATTGATAATCGCAATTACCTGCCAAAGTACAAGTCCTTAAGAATATATGAAGTCAAAAGTCCAGCCTGCAACCAGAAAGGAAACCACTTAGGCTGGATCCCATGTAAAGTTTCAAATGTTGGGCACCATATTGATGAGGTGGTAGTGGTTGACACTAACATTCTTAAGTAAGTATGAATCTAGGCACTCCATGTGTGATATTATATAATCTTTCAGAAATAAATTCCCAACAACAGGAAAACATGCATAGTGTTTGTTTCACTACAATGAAAGGGAAATTGACCACAAACTATCTTGGCTTTTGTCAAGAAGACAGTGATCTGCATTCTAAATACCATGTTAAAGTTGGAACCATCTGATCTAAAAGCTTAAGCTGATAGATCGGTTCCAATTTAGATTATTTAATTACTATTCTCAACACGCCCCCTCACGTGTAGGTGGGATTTATTTTTCCCAAACAAAGCCTAACACGTGCACAATTCATTTTAAATGGGTGGCTGTGAGATTTGAACTCAGGACCTATGCCTGCTCTGATACCATGTTAAAGTTATGGAACCATCTGATCTAAAAGCTTTTAAATCAGATGGTTCCATAACTTTAACACATATCATAGAAGAAAATTGCACCGGAGCACAACTTTTAAAAGCTCTCGGTCCTTAAAAACAATATTATCAAAGTATGCATCTTATGACATGCTCTTTAGATATGCTTCGAGGCAGCATGAAACAAAATAAATCTTAGTCTCGGGAAGCTAATGTCTAAGAACAAAATAAAAGTAGATGCCCTGCCCAGAATTTAAAGTTAATGTAGTACCAGACGAATCTAAACTTACAGCAACTCCAAGAGCAGTGCTTGTGGAGAATAAATAAAGGAAATCTACAAATATGTGGACTGCTGTCCAGCCATCAATTCTGTTGACATCAATCTTTTGAATTGCATTGAATAGGACAACTGATGTGGCATCATTTACTACTCCTTCCCCAAAAACTATGCTGTATAGCAAAGGAGTCTTCTCTTGATGCAGAACCTACACATAACTAGTATATCTCATATCTGGAAGGCCACAAAGCTGCTTGGTTATTTAATAAACAGAGAATGCCATTTTCAACCAACCTGCAGGGTGCACACTGTATCTGTTGATGAAAAGATTGTTCCAATACCTTATAAATAACAAACAAATCAGGCAAGATATACAAGGGGCAAAAAAATTGACATAAGAAACAACCCATTATAAGATGATGTAGTTTAGGAATCCAGGATCAAACCAAGATAATCACGGGCAGTCAAACCAGTGAAATTGAACATCGGAAACAGAAACCAGCTACCTACATCAACAAGTAAACATTCCAAAACTTCAGAATATTAAACATACAACAAGTTATATTCTATAGTTAATCTATTCGATCAGGATGCGGTGAGCAAATGAACAGGCACAAGAAATTACCAGCTGTAATAATGGACGTGGATATAAAAACTCCAACAACTCCGAACAGCATAATAGTGAAGAAGTTATGGAAGAACTGTTTCTTTTTTACCTGGAAGCTGGCAAAGACATGCTACTGATATTAGATACACAGCCCATAAAAGACCAGATAAAAACATCACTAACCATTTTTTTACTCACCCGGCATTGAATATTATCGGCGGAAGGAGATAGATGAAGAAAAGTTCTTCGTCAAATCTCAATATGTGAGAACTTTTACACTTGCTTATGAGCAAAATTATTACTCCTGTTATGCATCCCTAGTTCGCCCAACAATGAAAAAATGAAAACAAAATAATAATATAAACGACAACATATATCAGTACTTATTTTTACACGAAGCAAATAGCTAAAGATTGGAGGTGGCAACATCTAACAAGGAAGAGGAGAAACCATGATACTAATAGGGTGATAGGGAATAGATTATAATGGTTTTTAAAGGTTTTTAATGTAAAAGAGGAGAGAGAATGAGTGGAGTTGAGTGATTGAGATTTGTGGATGTGATGAGATATGTGGATGTGATTGATTTAGGAGAGAGAAAAAAATTGAAAAAAGTGTTTAAAACACTTTTAAATTGTAGCCGAACGGGTTAATTGTGATTATAAGAAATGCATAAGACTCTTTATAGCACTATAGCAGTATACTGACTCTTTCATCCCCTCTGGGCCATATGTGAACATCTAGCTTATCTCCAGGAGTACATGATACACAAAAAACTAATACTGTAATTACTATACCCTAATTATTTATACCACTTCTACTAGGGCAGAAACCGCATCCCATGAAATAGCGTGCCAAAGCTGAGTCATAAAAAGAATGTCGAAAAAAAAGATGTTGGCATACTATAAACACCAAAAATCTATACATCTACAGCTATTTCCTATCATTTATGATGCATCAAACTGAAGCAATGACTCGTTATAAATAAATGTATCTACGCCATTTCCTATCAGAAGCATGAATGAACAATTCACAAATTTGAAGTTTATAAAATCAATTACTCAGAAACAGATACAAGTTAACGTACGATGATCAGAGCGGTGATGGATTCGTTAACCCATCGACTTTCTCCGAGCAAATGCCCAGTCACTAAACAGACGCACAGAAGCGCCACAAATATAGTTATCGGAATAACTTGTCGATGCGTTTCTCCGACGTTCGCCGCAAAATCCGAAATCCCCATTCCTCCGCTTTCGATTTCGCAATGCGATTGTGGTATATTCAGTAGTAGACAAATTACACACTGAATTCTGTTATCAAATACTCAGTGGGGATGTGTGAGAGAGGCCGAGACGCCGAAGAGCTTCCATAGTGAAGTGGCGGTTACACAGCGCCTTGAAGATACGTGGCGAATGGAGGCCCACTGTAGGATACTTTCTTTCGCTTTATTATTTTTCTTTGCGGGTAAATCCAAATTATCATCCGGTGAATAAGGGCTTGTTTGATGTTTGTTTAAAATATGGGGAATTCGGCAATAAAAAGTGTCACGCCCCATGATGATAATTACACTTCTAACGGACGGCATTAAAATAATTATTTTTTAGTTTGAGCATGTGTTTGTGTATATTTTTTTTTGTTTAAAATTTTTCTAAAAATGAATTTTTGTATGAATAGTAATGGAAACTATAAAATATGTGAATAATAATGAGTGATGATTTGAAATATGTGATTAATATTAATATTTAATTTTGACTTTTAATAGTAGATAATTTTTAGATAAAAATAATTGGGGACAAACACATGCTGAATAACAAATGGCAAGAAGTGGTAATAGTATTAAATAGTAATTCTAAAAAATTGTTAAAAAATATTCATAAAATATAGACATTTTATTAAAAAATGATACCGACATTTTACGAGTTTAAACAATATCGATATTTTTACGAGTTTAAATGCAAGCTTGGTGGAATACAATGGTATAAAAGCTTTAAAATGTGGTAATGTGACATAATCAATCTTTGCGCTCATCGCCATTTAAAAAGGATGACAACGAGCTTTTTATAAAAAAAAGATTTTGAAATATGTTTAAAATTGAAATTTGATTTTGACTCAATATTAGATGTACATTTTTTGATGAAAAAAAATATTGAAAATTGAGTTTTATGTTATTTGAAAGTATAGTGTTCGAAATTTTATGGTACTTTGGAGATATATTAGTATTGTGAGTGGATTCTTTTAATTTTTTATTGTGATATATTTGTGAACTTTTTATTAGATACTATATATTTATTTTTATTATTTTGCCTTTATAAACTAAGAATCAATTTTGACAAGTATTCGTCACAATTAACCCGTTACAAAAATTGTTGATCTATTTGGGAATCCTTAAGAATACTTTTACTTATAAACGCATTTAGTGTTTGTCTATGAAAAACGATTTTTTAATTTGTGTTTGAAAAATAGAGAACAGCTTTATGAAAGATGAAAAAATTATCATATCAATAAAATAGAAGCTTGAAGACATTATTGGAGAAAAATTATTATGTATATCAAGTAAGCTTGTAAAAACTATATTGTTTTGCAATTTTACAAGACTCGTATATATCATATAGCTTTATATCAATGGTGAGGCTAAATGCACCCCCTTCTTCACTGAGTACACCCTATTCATTAAAATTTTAAAGTAAAATGACAATTCTATCCATTCTAAACACACCCCTTTTTTATTTTTCTTTTATTTTGTTCGGAGGGTACTTGCCGAATAGCCTAATGGGCTGTTCTTCTACACTAGTGGTTCCTGCTGAACAGTCTTTGGGCTATTCAGCTAGTGCAGAACGAACAAGAGAAAAAAAGTTGATTGAAGTAACCTATTGTCATTTCTGGCAGCAATTGTTGGCGAAAAATGGTAACATTTGAGGGGGAGAACCCCCCTTCTTTTTTGCTACAAAGTTGCAGCAAAAAAGAGGAAGTTGGTAGCCTCTTTTGCTGCAATTTATGGTAGCAAATACTGTGGGAAAATGGTAACTTCTTCCTTGGCCGGCTGTTTCTTCGTCTTTGTTTCTCTTCTTCTTCTTCTTCCTTTTTTTTTTTTGGTCAAAGGATAAAATAGAAATATTTGGAAAACAGAATATACTTAGTAAAGAAGAGGGGTGCATTTAGCCTCACCCCTTATATCATAAATTAGTTGGTTTAAACGGTGGTAATGAAGCACTACTAAAAATTATTAGAACATCTCCAACAACATCTCTATTTTTAAAGAGTATATTCCATTAAATAAAGAGCATTTTTAAAATTAAAGTGTGAAAAATTTTAAATGCTCCAACAATCTCTATAATTTTAACTCTTTATTTACTCTTTTGGAAAAAAAATATTGTTTTATCTCAATTTTAATTAATAATAATATTTCAAAGTATTAATAACTAATATAATTAATTGTGGATTACATTGTTTAAGAAATAGGATCTTGAAACTTATAGTCATTCAATTATAAAAGGATGAGTTTGGCTCTCTAAATTTGGAGAGTCAAACTCACTCTCTAAAGTAAATTGTAAGTTTAAAGAGCTTGTTGGAGTAAAATTTTAGGAGTTAGAGCATTTCCCCCAATCTCTTTATTTTTAAAGAGGATATTTCACATTATAGGGAGCATCTTTTAATTTAGATATCAAAATTTCTAATAAACTCCAATAAACTCTTTATTTATACACTTTATTTTGTTTGTATTAATGAATAATTATTGCATTCTTTTACTTTTTTATTAATATTTATCTTTATATTAAAAAAACTGAAGTGCCAACTAGGCATACTGCCATGTTGGCACTCCTTTAGTTAAAAAAAATCATATTTAGAAACAAATATTAAATGATATTTAATAATTTTATTTTCTTATTTAATTTATTTTTATTTCCATATTTGCTATTTTTTATTTATATTTCTAAGTTGACACTCATTTATTATAAATAGGAAAAAAAACCTAATTTGCAAACAAACATTAAATGTACATTTAATAATTTTATTTTTCTTATTTAATTTATTTTTCTTTTCTTATTTAGTGTGTGTGTGTGTATATATATATATATATATATATATATATATATATCTATATTAAAAAATTCGAAGTGCCAACTAGACACTTTACCACATTGGCGTGCTCATTTGTACACGATTCTTTTTTAGAAAAAAAACTAATTAAATGAATTTGTAAGTACTAATTGTCCATTCAATTTTTTTTCCAAAATTAAACATCCGTTATGATATAAATTTTGTATAACTTATATAGGGATTAGTTAAATAAAAAAGGAAGATTTTTCTATTTTCATGGCACGCGTCTATTTAAAAAGTAAATTTCAATTGTTTAATACGGATAATTTTTGTTTTGTATTAAACAAGTGATTTCATTATTTTAATTTAATTACAAAATGCATTTATCTTTTTATTATTATTATTATTATCTAACTATATATAAAAATAAATGAGGCATGTTGGATGTGATTTCGTTATTTTAATTTAATTATAAATGCGCTTATCTTTTTTTTAATTATTATTATCTGACTATATATAAAAAGAAATGAGCTACGGTGGACAGTTCCAACTTGGTCGATGTTATTATTATTTTATTTAAAAAAATAAAATATTATTTCATATTCTATTTTTAAAAATAAAAATTTTTATATTAAAAAACTGAGTACCAACTAAAAGATCACATGTATTAGCAAGTTGGCACGCATTTATTTAAACAAAAAAAAGAAAGTTTTATTTTGAAAACAAACATTAAATATACATTTATTATTTTGTTTTCCTTATTTAATTTATTCTACTTTCTTTATTTAGTATTTTTTCCTTATTTTCTTTTTTATGTTTATTTTAATTTTTTATACAAATTTTAATTTGGGAATTATTAATATAATTTAAAACGAATTATATACAAGCATTAATGAAAATGTGATATTTAATATCAAAGTTGTATATTACAATGGTACTTGAATTATTTTAAAAATAAAAATTAACTTTTTTATATACATTTTAATTTTTGATATATATATATAATTAATAGAAATTTGAATGGCAACTTGGTACAATTAATGTCACCTTAGCAGTGATTTTTCGTTTAAAAAAATTATTTTTACTGATTTAAAAATATTAAATAAAAAACCTTTTTTTATTTATTTTTACCATATTAAAATGATAGTTTTAAATAACTTTAACGATAATGTGCATTAGGGGTTCAATGATTAGAAAATAAATTTTTTATTTAGTTCAAACTTTAATATATTTCCACAACCATTTTCTAGAACTTCTGCCGGTTATACCCACACAGTAAACCATATATGGTTTACAATAAAAATCAAAAATATTTATAATAAATCACATGTGATTTCTTTTATAAAAATATGTCCGGGGATCGAAATATTTTCACATATTTCCATTTTCTAATTCTTCATTTAAAATTATTTTAGACAAATTATAATTTCCCCGTGCATCGCACGGGTGTAATACTAGTAATTTATAATTTTAGCTGTCTTTGACCAATAAGATTAATTATTGTTTAGTAGAATTAATAAAAGAATCTTGAAACTTGTGGATATTAAATAATAGAGAGTGGGTTTTACTTTTTAAATTTGAAGAATCAAACTCTCTCTTTATCTCATAAAGTTAAAATAAAGAGTTTATTGGAACTCAATTTTAATACTCCTTCTGCCCCATTTTGATAGACATGGTTTGACTTTCACAAGGATTAAGAATTTGAAATTAATATTTATTGGAAAGGTAAATTTTACTTTTATATTTCTCAATATACCCCTATACTAAATATGACAACTTAGTTTTATTAATAACCATACATAATAAATAGGGGTAGATTAGGAAATGAAGAAATTAAATTTATACCAATAAGGAAAGTAGCTTATATTTTGAGACGGATGAAAAAGGAAAACAAGCCTATCAAAATGGGACGGATGGAGTACTTGCTTCTTTATACTAGTAATAAAGAGTATATTTTATTTAAAGAGCCTATTGGAGATGCTCTTAACTCTTTAAATTATAAATAATCTTATACTTAAAGAGAGCTTGTTGGGATACTGCTACTCATATCCTCGGGGCAAGAGAACATAAGTTAAGGCCCGTTTGGAAAGAGATTTAAAGTGTTTTAAAGTGTTTTAATGTAAAGAAGGAGAGAGAATGAGTGGAGTTGAGTAGTTGAGATTTATGGATGTGATTGATTTGGAGAGAGAAATAATGTAGAAAAAAATTGAAAAAATATTTAAAAGTATGAAAGGAACGGACCTTAAAACCGAAAATTAATTTTTCTCGAGTTTTATAATCTTAATTCATAATTTGTAATTCAAGGTTTATTGGGATGTGGGAGTACCATCAAAATTTTCTTTATTTATTATTTTCCATGAACGTAATATTGCGTCATGTTTCGTAATCCCCAAATCAGCGTATTACATCGCATTGGAACATTACAGCCATGTTTACCGATGGCTTCGAAAAGTCAAAAATTCAACACGTTATGGCAATCTAATTAATCACGCCCTATTGGTTAGCGTCTAACCACATTCGTAGAGTCATGCTTTTGTTAGAATGATGTCATCTTGGTCATGGGCATGACCCATCCAAATCTGCTAATTCCTGGTGCTTGTTTGGCTGTGCTTCTTTAGGAAAAAAAATTATTCTTTTAGGCGAGTGTGTTGGGGTTTTGTTTGATACAATCTTAATTAAAAAATTATTTTTTTTCTTATAATTTTTAACTACTCATTACACTAAATTGACAATTTTTTCCTTAATATATTGCATACTTTTCAACCTTATATCTAAAATTAACTTTTTGAATAATCTTTATCAAACATAACCTTAAATCATCAAACAAACATATACTGCAATTCTTATTTTTGTTTTTTTGCTATCTCTATATGATGATAATGTTAGATCTTGGTGTCTGTACATAAGCGGGTGTTTCTCCTCGTTCGGATTAGTTTTGAAATCAGAAAATTTTGTTGGATTAAATGTGCGAGGCGGGCTCAAGATTTGGAAAAAAAATTTTGGACACCGTGGCGGCCCGTGGTGACCGGTCAAAGATCGGTCAAAGTTTTTGGTAAAATTTTGGCCAAAAACTTTGACCGATCTTTGACTGTCACCATTGTCTAAATTTCCAAAGTCTTTCCATCTCTCGTCGTGATGAATCTAACAAAAAATTTCAACTAAGCAGGAACGAGGAAATCAGCCGTGTCTTGTTATGGCTGCGGTCTACCCGACAATCTGCTCTATATGAACACTAGAAATGTTCTGGAGCCATCGATGGTTCCGGATCTTATGGAATGCTCTGGCCATTTTGATGGTCTGTTCGACCTCTGTTTTGAAATTGAGCGGATCCTGGAATCGTGCGGCGAAGTCTTAATTTTTCAATTTTTCGATAGTCACACCATCGGTCAAAGTTTTGGCAATATTTTTGGCCAAAAATATGCCAAAACTTTGATCGGTGGTTACGGCCACTTCTGATGTCATTTAAATTTGGAAAATTCCTACTCCTCAGATTCCAGATCTGATCTCGGATTTAAAAACGGAGATCGCACGAACGTTCCATACTTAAAAACCCCTCGATGGGACCGGAACATTCCTGATATGAACACTCCTATATATTGACCATTGCAGAGTGTATTGTGATTTAATAATAACAAGATGACAAAATGGTTATTTCATAACAAATTTGACATGGCGCGTTGGAGATGCTCTCAGCAGATGATATTGTCTTACATCATGATGATGTAATGCTGACATCATATTGCCAGGATAAAGTGCCAAGATATGAAGGAAACGCCCATTGTGGGCACCCACCGTTTCCCCGTTTGACCTTGCAACATTTTTCGATTTTTCCATTCTCCTTTCTTCTCTTCTCCTATATATAAACGTCATGGAGATGCTTCCAATTTCATCGCACCATTCAAATTTCAAATCCACTCTTCTCAACAAAAAAAAAAAAAAAAAAAAAAGCCAAGAGAAAAAGAAGATAGCAGAGACAAAAACATGTCCAACGTTGTGAAAGAACCTCGTACTGTTGTAAGAAAGTTTCTAGCCAGACCTCAACGCGAAGGAGTAGGAGCTACTGTTAGAAGAAGCATTGGAAGGTACTTATTTTGCTTACAAGTAGCTTTTTTTTTCCCCAAAAGCCCAGCCAAACAAAGGAGTTCAAATGTTTAGTTCCTTTTCGCAGGTTTGAGCTGAAATATTTCGACCCTTTTCTTGTACTGGATGAATTTTCGGGTTCGTGTCTTTGCTTTTGTGTGAAATAAAACGACATTATAAGTCTTTCTCATAATGACAACTTCATTTTTATTTATTTATTTATTTTTTTTTGTGGAATTTGTTAGTGTCGGCTCCTGCAGGATTTCCTGATCATCCACATCGAGGTGCGGTCGATAGACCATTTAAATTCACTTGATCATTTAAAAACTATCTCATAATTAATCACTAGTGATCTTTTCCTTATGTGGGGAGAAGTTATTCTCCCCATATATCACGTATCAGCAAATAAATTTAACACATTAATAGTGAGACCCATTTCTTAATTTCTCAAATATATTTATCTGCTGACACATGATATGTGGGAAAAATAATTTCTCCCAACGTGGGAAGGAGATTATTGACACATAATTAATATAAATACACATAATTAATATATTTATATCGGTAAATAACATAGAGTATCTAATTATTTGTCGTTTGTTGTGCAGGTTTTGAAACAGTGACCTACATGTTGCAGGTATGTATGGCCATATTGCCAATTTGTTCACCATTCGTGAAATACTTTGACATTACAATGCATATTAATAATGTGCGGAATTCAAAAATTATAAACAGTCAGCTCAACTTAGTCATTTTTAATTCAAAAATTTATGTTTTTGTTATGCTAATCATGTCCACATGTCTTTTTCAGCCGCCTCCATCTTTGCCTCTTGGTCAAGCTTCTGAAAAAAAATGCCTTTTTTTTTTTTTTTTTTTTTTTTTACAAAAAATAAATTCAAAACAGAGTCAGTAAAGTTTTGGCCGGCATGAAGCGGCTTCATGATTATACATAATAACAAAGACATGGCTGGCAAAATTTTGTTCGCCATTGGATTAATCCTAATCACATAATTTTTTTCAAAAAAAAATCCTAATCACATGCAAAGGGGCCTTTCTATATAATTTTTTCATCCCAATCACATCCAAAGACCTTATTATTGGTTCCGACGAGAAAAAGAGGCACCTAGTTATTTATTGCAGTAGTAGCCCTGAAGTTAAACGACTGTTGAAATTCCCCAATTCAAACTTCTTTTTGTTAATTAAAAAGGATCCGAAACATCAAATTCATAGGTAAAAAAAAGTGCATCAGCATCAACACACCCTGATTTATTTTGTATAATTTTATTTTATTAGCTTGTTAATTACCAAGATATTGTTTGTTAACAGGGAGCAGTAACACATGAAGATTTTGAGGGTCACAAAGGCACAATAGAAGCTGGTGATTTGCAATGGATGACTGCTGGTAGAGGAATAGTCCACTCAGAAATGCCTGCAGCCAATGGGACTCAAAAGGGCTTGCAATTATGGATAAATCTCTCATCCAAGTACAAAATGTAAGTATTTCTATTCGCTAATTCAAGATCCATCACAAAGATCTAACAGTCAAAGCAAAAGTTAAAATTTCATATGTCATAAGCTATGTTTTTCTTGTCTCATTTAAAATATTGAGTTGTTAAAACAGAAGTTAAAATCTTATCCACTATACTGTATACATAAGATGTACAAATCTTGTCTCATTTGAAAGATCGTTAAAACAAAAGTTAAAATCTTATTCATTATACTGTACTTATCTTATTTGAAGGCCAAGGTATTAAAAGATAAGTTAAAATCCTATTTATTATACTGTACAATAACAACGTGTTGAAATCATCTTTAACAGGATTGAACCAAAGTATCAAGAAGTTACTAGCAAGGACATCATAGAAGCTTCAAAGGATGGGATCAAAGTGAGAGTACTAGCAGGAGAAGCATTGGGAGTAAAATCACCAATATACACTAGGACCCCAACCATGTACTTAGATTTCACACTCAATCCAGGGGCTAATGTAAAGCAGCCAATACCACTAACTTGGAATGCTTTTGTGTACATTTTGGAGGGAGAGGGTACATTCACAAATTCAAAATCTTCACCAATAACAGCCCATCATATCCTTTTCCTAGGGGCCTCAGGCGATGGCCTTGAGGCATGGAACAAGTCGTCAAAGCCATTGAGGTTCATCTTGGTTGGAGGTAAACCACTGGATGAACCAGTCGTGCAGTTTGGACCTTTCGTGATGAACAATCAAGAAGAAATTGATCAAACTATTGAAGATTATGAGAATTGCACTAATGGATTTGAGAAAGCTAGGCACTGGAAATCTGAATCGATCATTGATTTTGGTTACTAGACTAGTTTTTAATGAAATTAATTGAATTTTTGTTTTGATGCAATTTGTTACTGGCTCAATGCATACATTATTTTTATATATGATTTGACAATGAAATTTGAATACAAAAATATGGAGGATTTCAATGCTGCAATAAATAGTTGTATATGAAAATTTGAGCAATTTCAAAAATTATTAACTGAAACATGCTACAAAATATTATCTTTTACATTAATTTTCTTACTTTTTAATCATGTATTCACTGAAATGTACTTTTTCTCTTAAAAACGTTTTGTGCAACGATGAAATAAAACACAAAAATCATGTTTGGTCAACAAGATTGCATGCGTGTATGGATTTCCTGTTCCCTCTGGCAAAAGGTCGATCATAATTAAGGGCTTTGCTATTGTTTAACTTTAAAATAAAAATTATTTTTTAATTCTTATTTTTAATCATTAAGTTGATTGATTTGATTTTTCATTTTTTCATTTTTTTATTGAATTTTTAAAATTTTTTTTTTATCACAGTCCAATTGTAGGGAGGCTTTTTTTGCACGTATCCAAGAGTGAGAATAACCCTCTCTTAGAAAATTTTAATATCTCTTTAATTTTTCAGTCAAATCATCGATTCAGTCTCCAATTTTTTCGAATATATCTTTGCTCTTACTTCCCATCGAGTTTCCAATTCCCTAACATCCTGCGGTCTTCACAATTTCTTCCCATAATCGAACACCTGCCTGCCATGTGGTATTGTTATGAAATGATTTCAACTTAAATTCCAGCCATTCAATTCCAACGCTAAAAAATGGTATACTAATGCTCACTCCATCCCACAAAGATAATTTTTTTTTCATTCGTCCTAAATTATAGTTCATTTTATTTATTGAAGGTTTATTAAATTCTATCATTTTCAACTGTATCTTTATTTAATATGTATTGTTTGTTACCAATTCAAATAAATTACTCTATTATTATTAATGTAGAGATTTAGATGAACACATATAGCTAAGTATTATTTCTTTAACAAAATTAATTACAATTTTTCATTTCGCGTGAAAATAAAAAGATAACTAACTGATGAGACAAATGAAAAACCATTTTTTTCAAAAACTTCAATCAAACATAAATTAAATTTGAAAATAAAAATGGAAATGGGTAAAAATCTTTTGATTTCGAACTTGAAGTAGAGGGAAAAAGGGAGACGCAGTCATTAATCTTCTCCCAGCACCAATTTACCAATCCAGTATTGCAGTGATTTCTAATCGAATTGTTTCTTCATCACCAAAATATAAAGAAATCATATAATATTATTAAAATATAATACACTAAACCCCAAAATAATAAAAGAAAGAATTTAATGCAATTTCAGTTTGAACTCGAGACTTCATTTTGTTGTCAATAAGTGTTAAATTTTGTATTAAACTAGAAGTAATAGTTGGATTAGATATTACATTTAGGTTGAAAAGGACGTTTCATAACTTGTAAATCAATTTAATAACACATAAAATTTGCAAAAATATATTAAAATCTCAAAAAAAGAAAGAAAGAAAGAAAGAATTGGAAAAAGAACTTAAACAACAATTGTCCGTTCAAATCAATAATTAACTAAATCCTTAATATAAAAGAAAAATAATCAACAAAGATCCACTATTGATTTAGTTTCAATACTAAACTAACTAAACTAAATGAAGTACTCTAAATAAAAAATTAACTAACCATACCCTAGTTCTCCTTTATACTAAATAACTAAATCAAAATTAAGTTTAAACTAAACCTAAGATAAACTAAATTAATTTCATTAGTGTAAAATTCAAATCAATTAGAAAGTAAGAAAAATAGGGTGTGTTAGGGAATATATTGTAATGATTTTTAAAGGTTTTTAATGTAAAAGAGGGAGAGAATGCGTGCAGTTGAGTGGTTGAGATTTGTGGATGTAATTGATTTAGGGTAAAGAAAGAATGGATAAAAAATGATAAAAATTGAAAAAAAAATTGAAAAACAGGGGCATAATGAACACAAAATAAAATACACGTGAAAAATAACCCTTTAACAATTCAATTTCAAGTACATAAATTGAATTCCGAGACGCACGCAGAGAGAAGCCCGAAGGATGAGTTGGGTTTGTTGATATATTAGGCCACCATTTTTCTAGCATAAAAGTCCACAAAAGTGGCCCAATTTAAAATGAAAAACACCCAAACCCTGCCGTATTCATCTTCTCGCTTAGTACGATCTCTGGTTTTCTGCGCATCTGCCGGTGAGTATAGAGAACTCCTGCGGATCCAGCACGCGCTGCCGCAAAGCCTCGACAGGTGCTGGATCCGCCACTGTGTGTTTGATTGGAACAATTTACATATAAAATGTCAAATCGTGGAAAGCATTTTCCTGTTTTTGTTGTTTGATTTTAGGTGGGAAAATATTTTACATGTAAAATACTTTTCATGTAAAATATTTTCTTCCAATCAAACACCCCCTAAGTATTGTTAAAGCATTAAGTATTGTTAAAGAAAGAAGTTTACCCATTGCCCATTGTCTGTGATTTTGTTAAAGAAAGAAGTTTACAGTTGGATATATGAAAATATGAAGCCTTACATTTCTGTTTGAATTCTTGTGAAATAGCTTTACTTTGCTCAAGAGAAGGAACAAGTTGAGATGGTATCGTGCTTCCCTTCGACGCCTATGAAGATGGCTATAACAGTGGGATACTTCCTTGGTGGGGCCTCATTGTTTGCATATGGTTTACATCTTTCGCATGTAAATGCGGCTCCCCAACAAGCTAGGATCAAAGCACGAAACGACTTCGTTAGGGAGAGATTGAGAAAGAAGTATGGGGACAAAAGTGTGGTTCCTAAATGAGCATCACGGTAACAAATCGTGAGATTTAGTTTTATTTGTGAGGGCATGCTTTGTTATTTTAAAACTTTACCTTTAAGTAACTTCAAAGTAAGTGATCAAAGATATCTGCCAACAAAATGTTTTTCATAAGTTATTAGAGCTTGTTTGAGAGAGCATTTTCTAGGCAGAAAGCGATTTTCCAGATGATGTGTGCTGAAAAAGTAAGAATGTGTATTGGGAATCATGAAAAATAATATTGTTCTGTAGTTTGTGTGTTGGAAAACAAGTAAAAGGAATGTGAATGTTAAAATTTGCCATCAAACAAACAAGCACATTTTTAAGCTTACTCAACCATGCTTTTCACCTATTAGAGATTTAACTGTTTTTGCTCCTGATATTTGCATGATGCTCACGATAATAATCAATCTCACACGCTTCCTTAAAGCTACTTCTGGTGATGTTTGTAGTCGTTTCTATTTATAAATAGGTGGATAAGCGGGTCGTGCTTGTAGTAGTTTTCTAACAAGTTGAATCCTATGTGACATCCATTCCCTGTTTAAGTCGCTGGTCGTGTTTTTACATGTAACAGGTTGATCTGTGTGGGTGAACTCAGCAGTGGAATTTCAATAGCTTACACCATCTGCTTGTTGCGTACATTCACACCTGTCTCAGAGAGTTGAACACAAAGAGGTTGGGGAAGTTTATGACTTCAAATATTCAATTCGCCCAATGATTCTGAGTTGTCAATTGGTGTAATGTCCACATGGGCACCCAAATATCGTGTTCAAGTGATACATACCACTTACGAATTGTATGCGATCAAATCACGTAATATTCTTTTCCTCATTGACCGTCTTCAATGATTTGTCATCACTCTATTGAAATTGTGGTTGAAAAGTAACAAAAATATAATTTCGAAAGGTATCATTAGCATACTAGTAAACTGCAGTATTCTAATGTAACCGTCCAGAGAAACAAAACGAAGAAGAATAAACTTGCTAGAAATTCATTACACGATGGTTCCAAAATTTAAATTCATGGAAACTGATCGATCATACTTCTGTCTTAAAGAAAAACGTACCATGAAAAACAATTTCGACAGAATTTAAGACAAAATTAAGAAGCCCCGCTGGCACCCTTTCCTTTCTTCCTTTGAAGCTTCTTCATGTAGAACTCCAACTCTTTGCCCTCCAAGATATATCTAACAACAAAATATATAAAAAGTTCATCGTCAGGCAACACGTTTAGAACATTTAATAAATAGATAGAGAATCGCTATCCATATGCGGTGCTGATTAATCTAAAAACTTTCGTCTTTAAGGAAATTCTAAGCTTGCGATGATAAAAAGTTAACATGTTAAGAAATATGGCAAACAAAATAGTTCTATGAACATTCTACAGTAAAAATTTTGTGGCATCATTTAATTCTTTGATGAAGAAATGAAGGATATATGCAAGAATATACATACCCATCAGCACGACCGCACTGGCCAGGGCGTGAAGAGATTGCAGCCAAAAGACGGCCACCGCCAAATTGCTCCTCAACATGGGCGTCAAGCTTGCGATCCTGTTGACGCTTCTCGAGTTTTCTCAGGACATGTTTGCTCTTCTTTGTCTCTTCAACGGCACCGTCAGCCTCCTAAAACACGGTTAAAGATCCTCAAGAGCAAATGTCAGATATGAGATTTTGCTAATACGTGTTATGTTATACAATGGCTCCTTTGAAAAATTAAAGAACACAGTAATCCACCAAAATACAATCTACATAATGCTATATAAAATAATGTCAAAATAAACTTATAGGGCCAAATCCTGTGAACCAAACGGTTCCCAACTACTTATGCACACTGTTGAGCTGAGTTCTCAATCTCCTCTCTTTCATCTTCAGTTGCTCGCTTTTTTCTAAGAGCGTGTACATCAACAACATTAATCCGTGCGTCCATTACATTTTGATAATTTTGTAATCAAAAAGACTAACTAAAATGGAATTGGACATGGGCTGACCAGGTAAAACTACTATTTTTTCCTTCAAAATTATGCAGACTGTAACTACAAAAAGAAAGGGATTTGCTATACATACATCAGAAAGAAAAACAAATGTTGTTTCCCAAAAGAAAAAAAATAAAATAAAATAAAATTTGGTATTCCCATTCCTAAAACCAAGATCCTTGAAGACCTTACACATATGTTCAACTACGTTTGTACCACAAAACAGATTCTCACTTATGCACCCCCTTGACAAGCATTTAGAAACCATAAAATGTAAAGTGGTTAAAATCAAACATCAGGGGTGTATTCATAAGCTTCATATGGAGAGGAGGTTTCTCCATAGTATACTAGTATCTTAAAGCCATTTCTGTAGTTACCTATTGCACGTCAAAAAGAGTTGATTTTGCCTATAACGGGAAAACAGAAGCCATGGAGCCTAAATTTTGTATCCTTCACTTTAGTGTATGTGGTTAAAGGAAAATAAACCTTCAATTTGAAGTTCCTTTACAACAAGATGCGCTTCTACTAGCAGCTCTTTCGTTATTAATCGCAGTGCATTTTTTGTATCCTTCATCAACAGAGGCTGATACCATTTCCATGTCATGTTTGATATGGAAAGAAGGCAATCTATACAGAAACTCTGAACCACATTTGAATTGCAATTTTTAAACCACCAGAATCAATGGTGCATATCAGGCATAACATCTTTATATTGACGAAAGAAAAAAGCATTCAGCAAAGTAAAGGGAAGCTAACCTCTCCTTCCTTCTTGGCAGCAGCCTTCTTCTTACGACCAATGTCAACTCCATAGTGCTGAAGATACCACTGCTTAAATGGTGCAGCATCCACCTGAACAATAGCGCCCTTCACCAAAGTCTGCGTCCTCACCAACTCATTATTTGAAGCATTGTAAACCACATCGAGAATACGAGTCTTACGGGTCACAGCCTCACTACCCCAAGAGTAGTTCCCTGTGTCCAATCGCAAGGCTCGCCACTTGACATTTCCTCCTCGAACCCGCACCCTGCGCACTGTCTTGTTACTTGATAACTTTGTGTTTGCTGGCTGTCGACCGAGCTCATACCTTGAAATAGACAAAATAGAAGTCAGGAGAAAATTTGGGAGATTATAGTTAAATGGATTTTTCTCTTAATTCAATGTGTAAAGCTAACACACGCAAACAACATCCCAGTAAACTGGATAATATAGGATTCGAGACATGTCCATCCATTTGGAAAACACTAAATATGATCCAAAAAAATCTATGAAGCTTAAATATTGAATACAAGGAAGAAGCTATCTAGTTCTTCACAAAATAAACACAAAACGAGCAACAATTAACTTCGTGATTCTGCCTTCCACATAAAATAACATGATATACGCAATGATAGTTTGACAGGTGGATCAAAAACTAAGAAAAGAACACATAATTAGCAACGAGCAAAGAACGATTTATATAATCAATTTACTTCAGCAAGGTTCGGGCGATTTTCTATTAGACATCTAAACACCATATCAATGAAAACAATTAGCAAAACGAAGATTAAAATCCTTCGGAAAATCAAACGACGAAAAATAGTGATTAAAGCATGATGATTATCGTTTAACAAAATTACTACTTACTTTCTCTTCTTCCTCCAGGCCTTCTTCTTTCCTCCAGTGGCACGCCTCTTGTGCATGGAATCTCGAGAAATACCTGTAAATGTAACCCATTCCCGTTGATTTTAAATAGTCATTTTAAGGCATAAATTCTTATAAATAACATTTCTAGTGATACGAAGTGTAACGTGTATCCAATTACCCATGGTTGCCGACGGTAGTTTCTACGGTTCCGGCTAATCCCCCAAGCAGCAGATAGAGAGCAAACGGAGGAAGTATTACAAAAGGAGGCACTGGGCTTTTACATTGTCACTCAAAAACCCTAGGTGACAGAATTACAGAGGTACCCTTCATACGAAAGGACATCGGTGTCCCTGCAGTCCTACAAGTCTTTCATGGCGTGGTTTGTTTTTTTTGAATAAACATGGTTTTTTTTTTTTTGCTTAAACTACTCCTGATGTGAATAATTTTTTATTTTTAAGTTAAATATCAAATATCAAGATCAAATGATCAATGCAAAAATCGAACAAGTGGTGCAATGGTAAGAAGCTCGCGTTCCTCGATTCCTAGCCCCCTCCCCGATTTCCCCCAAGTCCAAAAAAAAGAAAAAAGAAAAAATCAAGATCAATGCGTCATGTGATCTAATGGCATTTAAAAGGGTATCCCACACCATTGCTTACAAGTTCGATTCCCTTTTCCCGCAATCCATTTGTATTTAAAAATAAATCAATCAATCAATATTATATGATCTTTATTACTCTCCATACGTTTTGTAATTCTTATTACTATTCAATTTGAAAATTTAATTTTTCAAAACTCAAAAACGTATTAGAACACACTAATATCATCAAAGGTATTTTCGTTTCATTCCCTATCTATTTTCATTTTGGATAATTCCAAAAGTCCACACAATATTATACCACACATTCATCACATACTAATAGTGCGTGATAAAATTACCATTCTCTCCTAAAATTGGAGGCCCACAGCTCTATTAGTGTGTAGTGAATATGCGACATAATAATGTGTAGACTTCTATCATTATCCTTTCATTTTATCTTCAACTTGTATCTTATATTTTGTTAAAAACAAAAAATTGATAGGCTAAGAAATATTGAGAACACAAAGTGATTGGCTTCTTGTGACTGATATTAAAATTAGACTTGAATAGATTGATTGAATAGTAAAAATTATTTGCAAGTAGAAAAATATTAAATACATGTTTGGATGGTAAAAGTTTTTTCAGAAAAAATGTCAAATTAACGAATTCATTTTCATCTTTTGCTGTTTAATTACAATTTAGAAAAGGAAATTATTTTACAAGCTACAATCATTTTAAGCATAATTTCTATCAATTCTAGGTAAATATTTTCTTGGGGGTAGGTTTATTTTTGTTTTGCAGGCAAATATATTTTTCAGGTTTTGTTTTTTTATGCTGGTCAATCACACCCACCCTAAAATGAAAACAGACTACAGAGGGACAAAGAACAGTACCACAAGTAGAGCTTGTTAATATTTGGTAACGTCTAAATGAAAAGAAAAAAGTCGGAGTAATTTTTAGGGCGATACGTCAATTCAAATATAAGAAAGAAGGTATACAAAGAAGCGTAAAACATTTTCTGTGACGTGTAGTTGAAAGCTTTCCCCAACAAGCTCAATGACTCCATCGGCTGGTTGACTAATTCCAAAAGAGTATGAGGGGATATTGCATATTTCAGCTTACATAACATAATCAGAAGAGTTCTACAGAACATTTTCAGTTCAAAGTAAACAGGCATTAAATTGCTACTCTTGGTGAAGAAAAGATTGCCTCATTTTCTGAGCGTATGGCAAAAAGATGAAAAAGACTCCTTAAGCTCATTGGGGAGTGGGATCGCCAACGGAGCAAGCATATGAAAGGGCCTTCTTTTGACGTCAGAGGAAGCTGGCAAAGCAAGTGCAGGCTGCTGCTTGTTCATACCTTCAATTATAAACGAGAAGGCTCCGAATGTGAGACAGCTTTGAAGTAGAGCTTGTGGGGCACCTACATAGATAAAACAACCAAATTTCAAGATTTTACCTCAGCCCACGGAGAGGAAGAAGGGATTGCTATCTACCATGTGTTTGTTTCAACTCTTTTCTACTTAAAATAAACCTCTCCTAATGAGAAGTCAAATTTCAATATTAACACACATTTTAGATGACTACTCATTACTATCCACAGGTCTCGTGGTGCGTGCTAGTATTCAATCTATAGATTTAGGCCTTGTTCTATACTCCATTTTGTGTATGTTACTCGAAGTTACTCGAATTTGGGGTAGAATGAGTGGTTGAAAATTGGAGAAGATGTATTAAAAAATATAAATAAATAGTCAAATCAATATTTGGGTGGTGAAAAGTGATGAGAGAGAAAAAGTAGATTTGAGTTTTTGAATTTTATGGTGTATAGAACAAGGCCTTAGTTTTCAATAAAATGCTGATGCAAAACACAATGCTTGACGTAGTTTTGAGTCACTTCGGAAGCCATCATAAGCAGTGTGGCACAAGGGTATAAAAATGCTTCAAATTGACCAAAAAATAAAAGGGAGTCATGTTTTGGAGGCTCCCAACTGAGTAATGTAGTTCAACTTAGAATTCACATTTGATCATTATGATATAAAGAAATAAATGCAAGTGAGTTGCAATGTTACTTAGAACAACAATATATAATGTGAAGAAAAGCCAACAAATGCACACAGATTACATCTCAGTTATACACAAAAAAAAGTATGGAATGATTTGTTATTGCTGGGATTAGCCAATTAGGATTGCATTGCTGAAAGTATAAGTGCTTTGCCACATATGCCTTATGATATAGAAACTAGTAGTTCTTTAAACAGTGTACGTGCATAGCATGAACATATTACCTATTCGGCCCTGGAAAAGGGAAGAATGAGGGGAAGAGAGAGGTCAAAATACCTGGAAAGCTTAGAGCAAGACCCGTGCAGCATCCTGCAACTCCTGCATTGATGGCTGTAGAGAAAGACGACAAGTGAGATGAAATTGAGTGGTCATTTCAAGAAGTTATTTCCAAATAAACACGTCTTACCATCATCTTTCCCCCGCAGTCTCTTCAAAAAGCATACAACTAAACTGTGAACTCCAGACAAAACTGCAAATGTCTATGCCAAAGCAATATCAACCAGATTCAAGCAAAAAGATCAGTTCCATGAAAGTGATGGATAAGAACATTAAGAAAGGAAATTAAGAAAGGAACCCAACGATTATTGGTCACATACCTTGGCAGAAGCTCCTGCATCGGAAAACGATCCTTTGAAACCTTTCTTCTTAAACAATCCTGAAGCTGAGACACAGATCACACCATCGCATTTTGATCAATCACTGTAAACTCAGTAGGCAAATAATTTTGAATGGCTATGCTAGCCCAACAAATTTGAATGACTCATCTATTAATTATGATATCGTTTGAATTGATGAAGAAGTTTAATACACACATAGTTCTAGACATCAATTTAGTGTCATCAAAGTACACCAAGTTGGAACTCGAATCAAGATAATTGTCACAAGCTCGCCACCATGGAAGCTCACAGTTGCAGAGTTGCAGCATTTTCATAATTTCACCTCACGAATTCTGCGTTACCATTTTCAAATCAATCTATTCGAATTATAACTAACAGAAAATTATTTCTCCAATATCTGAAAATGATTGAAAATATCATCTGGGATGATAAATACAGCAAGCCTCAAGAATAGAGAGATTAAGCAAAAGCATAGCAATCTCAGAATTGTTAGAAAGTTAAACCATATTGATTGGAGATGATCAAAGCAGACATTGCAGCACATCATCTAATCCAAATATCTAATTCTCCATGTCTACGTGACAAAATTGAACTGCTAATGCATGTTTGGAAAACATTACTCGGCTCCACATTATATAAACAAAATTTTAACTATTTTCAACAAATATTATCTCATAGTCCCTCGTCGCTACAATAAGCTCGGCGAAATTCACAATAAACCAACTCAAACCGACACATAACAGTAAAACAAAGACTAATAGATAGTGAAACAACCAGAATTAGGTTACCATAGCCGAAAATGGATCCCATGACAGCACCGCCGGCTGAGTCCCCGGCGAAACGAAAGATGCAAACGAGCGGCGGACTCGACGGATTGGCAGTTGAGCTAGCGGTCAGTGCATCAGAAGTCGAGGGCGAAATAGGAGTCGGAATGTTACTGTTCTCAACCTCGGAGTCGGAGTCTGAGTCCGGAGTCGGATTGTTCGCCGGCGTCGACATCTTTAGGATTATTACGAACCCTAATTTTTGCCGAATTCAAATGTTTATTGTGTTTTCAACTTACCGGCCAGATTTTTGGGAGAGGAGATATTTCATTCGGATATGCCCTTGTCAGTTGTCACGACGTCGTCGTTTGGTCTGCCCCTTTGCAACGACAATGAAAGTGAGGATAATTGCTACACAGCCTACACTAGTCCTTGTCCGATTCCTAAATTTATTTACTTAAAAACTAAGCGTGTGTTCGTGTGTATTTATTTTTATCTAAAATTTTGTTAAAAGTGGAGTGTAGTGGGGATCACGAGATATACAGATAATAATTAATGATGATGTGAAATATATGGTTGATATTGATATTTGACTTTGACTTTTAGTAATAGATAATTTTTAGGTAAAAAAAAAGTGGAAACAAACACTTGTCAACTTTTTAGGTTGAACTAATATGCGTAATGATATGAAATATATAGTTGATATTGATACTGGTATAGTAATAGAAAAAACTGATTTTTAGGTAGGGAAAAAAAGCCAAAACAAAGGCACTTAACTGTTCAACAAACTTGAATATTTAAGCTTATGTTCTCCAACACATTTTAATTTGAAATAGAATTTGACCAAACTAATCAAATTCATATATTTCATAGGACCTATACTGCATAAATCTCTAACATTCATTTCGAAATCGTTGGTAAATTAAAACATGGACATTTTCCGCATACATTATTAAATTGAGCTTCTCTCCCTCAAATTTTCTCATTTGTAAATAATATGATTCCATGTGAAATAGGTGACTCAGATTTAACTAAGTACTTGGTACACCAGGGGTCCTCAAAATTTTTCCTCAAACATACTCTACAAATAACAAACATCAATGAAGTCCATTGAGTAGTGAAGGATTGAAATATTTTCTTGACACACAATAGTGGTACTTCCATTAAAGAGAAATCAATTGGCTAAACCTGAAAGTGTAAAAGATGGGTATATATAGAAGAGCTTCACAAGTAGAGCATAGGAGACAAGTACATGAATTGCATTCATGCAGGTTTCTATACAAAACAGCTGTATGATTGCAAGTGGACCTAAGTGAGGTCCAATTTACAAGTTCTCTTGCTAGGATGAATGTCAATCAGAGTGAGTCAGTAGTGTTCTTGGTATATTGCTCCAAATTCGGCTCTCCAAGATTCATCTTTGGGCAGTGGGGTCACTTCTTCGAGTGTGACATCGGAGTCTCCATGATTAAGAGGCTGTAAAGCTGCTTGAGGCAATCGGCTCTCTGCAAGGTACTGCTTCATTGTGTTCATCTCCATCTTGTGTTTTCTCTTCAGTTTCTCCATTTGGCTTTTTAAATTTTCATTCTCTTCCTTTTTCATTGTTATCTTTTCCTGCAGAAAGAAAGTGGCACAACCTTAAAAGATTGGGGGAGGCAATCTTAGTCCTTATCTACTTACGGATTCAACTTGCACACACATTTCATTCTCATTAATGGTGTTACTCGAGCACAGTTGTCACTTAACTTGGGCATATGCCATGTTATGTCATAATGTTATACAATCAATAAAAGGGGAAGAGGTATATTCAATTATAATTTCAACATGAAATTTGTAATCTTGAATCTCCGATTGAATATAGTTTAGTGGCCCCAGATAAAATACAAGACTTGGCTGTCATCTTACCCTAATGTGATATGAGTCGATGATTAATTTTATTATCTTTCATTTCATATAATATGACGACAACAGGAAGCATAATATGAATAAATAGTTACCTCAGCCAATGAAGTTGCTTCTTCTGCTTCCCTTAGCCTAGCAAGTAGTTCACCAGCAGCATGTAGAGCTTCTGCAGTGTCTTTAAGCTGACTTTTAAGACTCCAATTCTCCTTTCTCAGTAGCTTCCTCTCTCTTTCCTTTTCCATCCTCAAAGCCGAAAGCTCCTTTGCTAGTGACTTCATGAAACGTGAACCACATCCTTTAGCTCCTGCTTTTGCAGCTGCCCTTTTCACCTCTGATATCCCTTCCATAATTGCCCGTTGTTTTCCCTCCAAGTCATTGTACTTCTCTTGCAGATCAGCATAATGCTCGACCAGTCTAGCATGCCCAACAACAGCTCTTTTGAGGGCATCATCCAATTCCTCTGTACAATTCTTCTCTAATCTCAACTCTATCTCCAACTTTTCTGCTCTTTGACGGTTAGATTCGAGGTCTATTCTTAGTTCATCCGTTAATAAGATCCAATCACTTTCCATTTCCATCCACTTTTGTCTCTCCTTTTCGAATTCTTCCTCACTGTTAAGTCGAGTACATGCACTGCTTCTTCTCAACTGGAGTGATTGAGAAAACAGCGAGGATCTGAGTCTGTCAACTGATTTGTTTGTAGGTGTGGCATTATATGACTGCAATTTGGTACTTAGAATTTCAATTTCTTTGAGAAGTGCTTCCCTTTCTTCCACATCAAAGGACTCTTTCCCCCCTTTAAGATTCATCTCTTCTTGCACTTCTTTTATTTCACACTTCTCCTTTACAAATTCCTGCCCAGGATTTTCATGACCATCCATTGTAAAAATCTATTGAAGAAATGAATAGAAACGTTTAAGGGCACAGATTATAAGCATACATGACAAAAGATCTGTTATCACCATTCAGAAGAACAGTAAATTTCCTAACCTTATTTTCAGCTGCTGATGATTGGCGTTTCTCAACTTTTTGCTCATCATTAGAATTCTTATTGTATTGCTCTAGCTGCAAGAAACAAGTGCATCAGAAGAGTCTATATTATAATAGTTAAGCAGGTTTCAAAGTTTACCCGAGGACAAGAAGAATTCATTACCAGTTGCTTTAAATGCTCTATTTCAGCTGCCTGCTCCTTACACATACTCTCAAGCTCTTTCTCTCTCGGAACGGCCATAGTTAAATCTTTCTCTATGTCAACCTAAAAGGAGACAGTGGAAAGAACAGTAAGTTCACTAATATAGCACAACAAAGATTTATGAAATAGACATTTCCAACCTACCTTCGTCACTCCAGTTGAATTTACACTGTCCTTGGCTTCATTAGATGCAGATATTTCTGCCACCTGGCATTTCATACAAAGGAAGGAAGGAAGAGGTGCATCTGAAGATTGTTCCTCATGTATTGAGGATTGAACAGAAGCACTGGTCTTTTCGGCCGATCGACAGGGTTTGAGTGCAAATTGTTCAAAAGAGAAAGAGGCTAATGATCTGGTTGCTGCAGAGTTCCTCTGAGGGTCAATGATCTGTAAGCCTCTATGCAGGCTAGCAGCTAAGGTCTCAGTCGGGCTTTGAAAGGCTCCAGAAGTCCTTAATGAGGATTTCGCATGATCTTTAGAGGTCACAACGTCCTGATTCAGCTGGTGATTTGATGAGAAAACTGTACTTTTCCTTTGTGTACTTATTTTTGGAGACTCTGAGAGCACAGGATCTTGAAGGGCTACAGAAAAGCTACCACTTAATGGAGTATCAATGTGCATTGCCTTGTTTAAAATACTGTTATATTCACCCAGTGGCACAGTGCTGTTTAGATCTGGAAATTCTTTTTCAAGTACTTCTGAACTAACTTCTTCGCACTCGCTTTCTTCTGAGCAGCTCAAGTAATGTTCACATGGCTGATCTGTCTCACAACCTTCTGCTGAGTATAAGTTGGTACAGTCTCTGTTCTCGGAATTTGCTTCATGTGAAGTACGCAAATTATCAATCTGTAACTTTAGTTCTTTTATATCATCCTCGTTGATAGATATTTCTTGTTCAGGAGCTTTCTCTATGCATGGTAAGATCACCGAACGATTCAGGCTAAGTCTTAACTGATTCACACTTTCACGCAAACTTCGTCCTCTGAAAAGCCCTTCATTGCTAATGCATGAATTGGACTTAGCCTTGATAAGTTCTTCCTGAATTATGTCAAACACATATAACTTGAATTATAGTGTGTGAATAGAAAAATGGTTCCCAATCCCAATAGAAATAAGTAGTACCTTCAGAAGGCGAATCTGGTTGCTGAGATCATCAACATCATGTTCTGTTATTTCATTTATTACAGGTTCATTCTTCAGAAGCTTCGCCCGCTGGCCAAACCTGAGCGTGCTTATTGTTTCGCCATTGCTCCTACATGAGAAGAAAGACAAGATGATATGGGCATGTCATTTATCAATATTAAGAATGATACAATTTGTTTAAAATAGTGAAATTACATACATCAGATTTATTTACATCCTCAGGACCCCATACATGTATGTTTCTTTCATTAAAATGGTTCATATGATTTTAGTACCTGTTATCAGGAGAAATGGCACAAATAATGGAGAGTTTGGCGTTGCCACCTAATGATTCTTTCAGCACATGAGTCAGACAAGAACGTGCATATGGAACATCTTCGACTCTTCCAGAAATACTTCTCTCTGCAAGGATGCTTACTAAGTGCCTGCATTAAACAAAGAGATTTCCAGTCATGTGTCAACTAAAATGATCTGTATCTGGAAATGGGATTAATATAGTATATACAACGATAAAAAGGTAACAATAAGAATATACTCGATAATAATCAGAATTCTTTTATGTATTATCATTTTGCGAGTAAATTATTTTCTTCACGCATTGATAACTTTTCATTCCAAAATTTCCCGGCCAGTGATTGGGGGAAATCAAAGCAAATTCCAATCTTATGATATTTCAAGGCATGTCAAGGTCACCTGACATCTAGTAATCGTATATAAGTGTCAAAATAGCTAGGAATATTGGAATTTGTTAAATAAGGGTACGGCTAAATACACCCAATACTTTACTGCATGTACCCAATTTTTTATCCACTTTCCAATTATACCCCTTTATAACAAAAAAAAAAAAAAAATTGTTCGCTCCACATGGAGCGAACACACAGACTGTGTGTTCGCTCCCTCCATGTGGAGCAAACACAATTAAATTTAGAAAAAAAAAAAAAGAAAAGAAAGAAAGTCAGAGTGACGGATAAAAAATTTTTGTTATCATTTTTTGCAACCATTTGATGAGTAATTTCAAAATTTTTTTAAATTTTTTGCAACCATTTTTTAATACTTGTATTTAACACTAACGGGATAAAGTTAGTTAATTACTATATCATAAAAAATTAGAAATTTATCATTAAAGTGGTTGCAAAAAATTTAAAGAAATTTCGAAATTAGAAAACTTAAAGAAATTTAGAAATTAAAATTTCTAATTTCGAAATTTCTTTAAGTTTTTTGCAACCACTATAATGATGAATTTTGAATTTTTTATGATACAGTAATTAGCTTTATTGTCGAATTATTAAAAAATTAAAATTTTTTACAATTACTTTTACGAGTAATTTCAAAATTTATTTTTTGTGTAACTACTCTAATGATAAATTTCGAAATTTTTGTATCATATAGTAATTGACTTTATCCAGACTTAGTGTTAAATACAATTATTAAAAAAAACTTTGAGTAGTTGAAAAAAATTTAAACAAAAAATTATACAAAAATTTTTGGTTTGATATTTTCCCTTTCTTTCTTTTATTATTTATTATTTTTCTATTTAAAAAAAAACATTCGGAGCAAACTCCCAATTGGGAGTTCGCTCCCTGTGGGGCGACGTGAACGCCATTTCCGGCGTTTGCTCCACTTTGAGCGAACCTTTTTTTTTTTTTTTTTTAAGCAAGGGCATGATTGGAATTTTGTTAAAATGTGGGTGCATGCAGTAAAGTACTAGGTGTATTTAGCTGTAGCCATAAATGAAACACACAAAAAAACTTAGCCAGGAGAAACGACACTTGACAACCATGCAATCTCTAGTATGCTTAAAACTGTTCATTGTACATACCCGAGCTTTGATGTGGACTTCTTTACGTACTTATCTTCTTTCACATGCTGTCGACTAGCATCATCAAGTAAAGTTCTTTCAAATCCAGCCAGGTCTACCATGCTGATCCGACTAGTCTTGGATCTACCAAAGCATTTGGACGAGGATTCCTGAGGCATTGCATTGAAAGCAAGATATTAGTATCAAGATCATTCTGGATGTCAAACAAGGGGAGTCGAAATGCTTGCATAAAGAATGAATTTAGTTTGACGTTAACTTGTTTGTCACTACCAGCTTCCAGTACAAGACAACTATGATTATGTTTGGTGTTATGTTCACTAATAGAGAGGAAAGCTACTAGGTTAATATTCTCTATAAGCTTGAATATAACAAGAAAACTTTAATTCATAAGGAAGACTATATATTGGACATTTCTAAAATTACTAGAAACTACTGCCAGTTGTCAATGTTACCTTGCACCACGACTCAATTATGAACGTGAATACAATATGGGATCTTGAACTCTTGGAATTTATGCTTGTAGTGCCAACTTTTCTACTTGAAAGCCCCTGCAACATACAATGAACTCAAGCTTTGAGTCGTTAAACCAAAATTGCATATAAAAATTACTAGAATTCCACGGAAAGAATTACGAAGTTAATATTCTGAAAGTGTTTCATATTTGCTACCTTAATCAAAATTTGGATAGCATCCTCATAACTGGTTACGTACTCCTCAGTCAAGTTCTCTACATAAAATCCATTTTTGTCGTCATCCCGTATCTGAAAGTTTTTATATCTCAGATTAATGATAACCCATACATAAAAAAAATTCCTTAAAGAATTGTCAAAAGAAGAAAAGAAAAAAAGAATGGCGATAGTTTTCCCATCTCTTCTGGAAAGGGGAGATAGTTTCACCTTCAAATTTCTCTGAGTCGTATCGAGTAGATCCCCAATTTTCTCATCATATATCTGCAGTAGAAAATCATAGATAACACAGCTCGGTCAACACCATGATATTTAACTTTTCTCTTATGATTGAGGCAGAATGAAAATGGTTACCTCGAGAAATGAGCATCGGCATTGAAAACTTATCTGTTTATCGTAAGAATTCTCCTGCTCCTGATGTTTATCAAATTCAAATACCAATCATTAGCGACTAGATCGCGGCATCTCATTTTTTCTCAAGTCTGCTGAGAAACAGAACCTACCTTTTGAATCTCATGGAACAGACTTTGCAAAATGCGTGGCACAATACCCTGACGACCGCTAGCTGATGGATCCTCAACCATGGCACTTGGGGGACCCCACAGTGTGTATGTCTTCCCACTCCCAGACTAGTGAAAGTACATAATGAATCACATTGAGATAAACAGATAGAAACAACATAAACGGATTTGAAGTACCCCAAATTTACCTGTCCATAAGCTAAGACTGATATGTTGTAGCCCGCCAAAGCATCCTTCACTAAAGGGGGACCAACTTTTTGATATACTTCCTCCTAACAAATACAGATGGACAATATCATAAATCAAAGTCAATGAATATATACTTTAAATGAATTCAAAGAAGGTTATCCAAATAACTTATTTTTTAAATTTTTCGTAACTTCACCTTATTATTTGACCACACATTATCTGGAAAAATAACTTTACAACTCAAGAAGAAACTTTGTCAAGCAAACTCAAATCACTTTTTGGTAAGCTTAAAACGTTGAATAAAGTAAGTCAAATGCTGGAGAAGTAAAAATGCTAGACATGATTCCACACCTGAGCTGAATTTGAGTCGAAAACTGCATCAAAGGTGAACTTTCTGTCACCAACAGATACTGAATCGTTGGAAACTTTTGTAACAGTCTCAAATCCTCCTCCATTAAAATTCGCGGGCCTTAATCTCGTGACAACCTATTATTACACCCAAAATTAAGCACGTTTATTCTGTAAACAAGACAATTAACCACAAAATTAATATTAATAAATTTCATTAATTATGTCCTGGACATATTTAGAGTATAGATCTCTAGATAAATCCTAAACTCGAAACTGAAATTAATAAATTTCATAATTTGTGTTCCAAACCTAATTCGAGTATAGATCTCTAGACAAATCCTATCAAGTTGCGAAAGAAGGAAAAGTAACCTCCATTGCACATTATTTAACCTAATTACATTCAACTCGAAATTGAAGCAATTTCGCTATCTATTATTTGATAAAATGGAAAGTAAGCGCTATACCTTGACTGTTGATGATGAATCTTCGGGCAGTTTATCTTCCAACGCAGAGGTGGTGTCATCTACTTTTAGGGAATTTACAGAGGGTTTTCTATGTGACGTTTTGGGGAACGAATTTGAACCTGATAGTTGAGGATTGCTGATATGAATGTTTGGATCAGGAGGTGCAATGTTTTCACTGTACGATTTGGATTTCATAAGTGTCTTCGATTTGGCATATGAATTCTTCAATGCTGAGACTGAGGCCGATACACTTCCTAAGTATCTATTCTTTGAGATCTCAGCCTTGGGCTTCAACATGACTGGATAATTCAATTCAATTTGCTGTGAAATTTCTGTGTGAAAAATATGGGATTGAATATTACGAACTGTGATTTATCTGCGTGTTTGTATGTGTGAGAGAGAGAGTAGAAAGAGGCAAAAAGGGTGACGCACTATCTGATTCAAATGCTGAAAGGAGAACCGTTAGAACTGGGAAAGATGACCGTTGAGTTTTAAAATTAGTCGGGTGAATAAAAATGATAACGGAGGCCCAATATTGGGCTTGGCCTGCATGAATAGGCCCGGTGCACAATTATTTCTTTTTATTTTATTTTTTCTTTTTCCCCTAATGCTTCATAGCAAAATCGATCTGGTACACCCGCGTGTGCCATATTATGGCACACGCGGGTGATGTGGCGCTGACGTGGACGCACCACGTCAGCGCCCTACACAAGAAATGGCACCCGGTGCCATTTTTATTACTCTTTTTCAAATTGGAGGACCGGTGTGCAAAGAGACCAAGAAGGGGGATCTTAAGCTACCCCCATTGTTTCAAATCGGGTGCCATATTCTACCACAAAACCCGATCTAAAAGCTCTCTCCTCTGTGCACCACCGCCTGAAATTTGACGACGCCGCCGTCGTCCGACTACCAGTTTGGAAGTGAATTCTCCGTTCAAGAACACCCGATCTTAAACACCCCCAAATTTCACTTCGTCCAGTGCCCTAATTTTCAGACGAAGACGAAGCTTCCCCTAGCCCGAGTTCTTCACTTCCTCCGCTGTGCACCACCACCTGGTTGATAACGCTGCCACGGAAGTTCTGTCCTTGACCCTTAATTAACAAGGTAATCATTTTACGGTTGGATTCAGCTTTGTTCGATTTTTTTAATTTTTTTATTATTTATTTTATCCTTTCTGCTGCTGCTGGGACCGATTGAAGATTGCATTTTCGTTGTGATTGCGTGATTTCGTGCTTTGTTGTGAGTTTGAGAAGGAATAGATTGATTATTGGCTCTATGAATGAGATTGATTAGTTCGGCTTGTGATTTCGTTATTTCGTGCTTTGTTGTGAGTTTGAGAAGGAATAGATTGATTATTGACCTATGAATGAGATTGATTAGTTGGGCTTGAATTCTTCAGAGATAATTATTTTTGCAAGTTGTTAGTTGAATGTCTTAGATGGGGAATGTATTGAAGGTTAAATGATAGTGTTCGACCCACGGGAATACTGCATTATAGACAAATACATGAGTGCACATTGTTTGGTACAATGTTTCATGGAAAGTATTATGTTGGAAGAATTTTAGATGAATTTCAGATTTTTAATCTAAAATTTTGAATGGTATAGATTTTTAATTATTGTTTTAAAGGGGGAAAATGTCATTGCTAAAGACCCTCTCCACTTGTTAGAATGTAATGAAGTTAAGAGTGTGCCATTCCATGTAGGTTGTCAACTAATGGCTTCTTCCAGTTCGACTAATGTCCCCCAAGCTCTAAAATGTCATTGCGGCGCAACGATGGTACTGAAGACGTCACACACCGAGATGAATCCCAATCGTGATTTTTGGAAGTGCGTAAGCATGAAGGTATGCTATTAGTGATCCTATAATATCAAAGAAATGGTGTAAGAATGTATAATATTTCCCCTTGTAGTATGAATGTTGCTATGCAAAGTGTGGAAATCTAAATATGAGTACTCGTAGAGAACAATTGTAACATACGATATTTGTATTTGTTTCTATTATCAAAGTGTGTTTAATTTTCTATTTCTAATTGTATCTGCCCTCACTGACTGGAATTCTTGGCTACGCCACTGGTGTGGTTGTTATATTAAATTACTTGTATAAATGTCAAGCAATTTTAATAATGTGTTTGAGTACTTCTATTTGTCTAGGATGGGATGGCCTGTAAAGGATTCTTTTGGGTTGATGAGATAATGGGTTACACTCGAGTTGGTGAACATAAGTCTGCCGCAAGTACCTACAATGCAAACAGGGCAACGGGCAGTGTTCAAATTGAAGACCATCTTGTTGCATACATTGTTGAGAAATTGGAGAAATTGGACAAGTTAGACAAGCTTGACAAGCTACCGTCGTGTTGTTCAATATTGTAGTTTACTCTTCGTATTTGATAATATCTTTTGTTGTTGTATCGTCAATGTTGGACTGGAAGTAGTGTTCGTCGTTGTTGAACTGATGTATGTCTGATCTAAATGATAGCTTGTTTTAGCGACTAATGTGAACTCAATTGCATAATTTTCCGAGTGTGTTATAAGTTATAAATAATCCATCCAACTGATGAATGTTAACTGTGTTTAGGTTGAACTCATTTGTTAACTTTGACATGTTTCAATGACAAGTATATTACAAGTTGCAATCTATAATAAATTTCATATGATAAATGTGTGTTTTTTCACACATCTATTGTGTTAAATGGATGGCAGTTGATATGTACCCATGCCAAAACATGTCACATTTAAATGTGAGAATAGGTGATATACGCAAACACAGCAAATGCTTCCAATGAAAACAGGTGATAACTTTAACCATACTAATCTTTCATATTTCCTACTGAAGATCCTTAGTTGCTGCAACTCTTACAAAACAAGTTACACAAAGATGTCTACTTCACAAGCTAACGGCATGACAAGGTTTGGTCGAATACAAAACAAGTAATATAAGCATTAACTTAAATACTACAACACAACATCATAACTACCATAGGAATATATCCCCCGGTAGATTCGTTGGGTAAACGGAGTAGTTATCAGCTCCCTGAGAGGCAACTGTATCAGCAACTGCCCGATCTCCATGCCCACTAGGTATGCAGGAAAGATCTGGTCGATAATCCTCGTCCACCAATACAGTCCTACAAGGAAAGGCAACATTAATAACTAATCCACTCTCCACAAACATGTGCCCAAAACATATAGGTAAAGAAATGGTCAACCTATGCCCCCATCTCTACAATTTCCCACCCTAACCAATTACAATTACAAGTAGTGAAAATCATAAACATTCAAAACACACCATAATTATAATTTTTTCAGGAAAGGTAACCCGCGTAATTGACAAGTGAGATGGACGTACCGTGAATTTTTTTGTGGACAATTTTTTGCATTATGACCCGGTGCACGGCATACACCACATTTCCTCTTACTTTGACTCATCCCCTTTTCCTTAGATGACTTGAGACGCTTCCCGGAACCCTTAGCACGCACTGGCGGTGGGTCCTGAATAGTCATACCTTGATTCACATTCACCACTTCAAATTGCACTAAAAAAAACATACATAAAATTAGTGTACGATAAGTACCATTATCATAATGATAATATCTCGAGTTAAAAATATTACCTATCTCGGTATTTACATCATCTCCTATCTCGGTATTTGCATCATCTCGTGTCATCTTTGCCATCATCTCTCTTGATTGCCTTCTAAGTTCACTAACCCCTTGTATGACAAAATTCCTAACTTCCGTTGTCATAGACACCTCATTTGCCAAATCCACAAAATCTGAGATCATCATGGTACGTGCACAGATGGATGACTCCCTAGCTAGAGACTCCGGTGTATGGGCGAATATAGGAACTAATTTGGCCTGTTTCGCCCATCTAGTGAGAATATAGTGATCAGGTATGGCTCGAACCCCCTTCCTGCACAGTAAACATAATATGTGACGACACAAATATCCACTGAACTCAAACAGCCTACAACTGCACGTCATGATGATATTAGAGCCTGTTTTCCAAGTGACGTAGCGAGGACGATCTGATGCCGCATCAAACCTTGATAGCTGGTACACTTTTTCATCTGCCGTGGCCGAGATTTTGGTGGAATCATATGACGAGCTTTGTACTAGTTCTTCTTGGAAGAGCAGAAATATTTCTTTTGTGTACACACTCTTCATCTGGGTCTCCATATGATAATTTGTCAATGTGATGGGTACTTCTGATTTATCAATGTGGTCTGCCTGTATCTCAAGATGTCTCTGGTGCCGCAATGCATTTTTATACCGTAATATGAAATCAGAAAGTGAATTCTTCCTAATTACGTACGTCTTCAAGAATGAATGGTTAGACTCAACTCGTTGACTGCTTGTCATTCCCGCAGCAAACAAATGTTTTAGATAGGCAGGTACCCATCGCTCCCGAATGGCATACATGCTACGCAGCCATTCGTTCCCTCCCAATGGCGTAGTGCTCATTAAATCACCCCACTTCTTCTCAAACTCTTCAACCTGTCTCGATTTATATACAATAGCTGAGAGAATATCCTTGAAATCATTGTAGACCGTTGGACCCAATTTCTCAGAGAACTTGTTTGTGATATGCCATAAACATAATCGGTGCACAGTCGGGGGAAACACCTGGAATAGATAACTCTTTTTTAGCAAGCAAATAATAATGCGTGGTCAACATGAACGTAGCATAACATTGAAAGTTGAATAACTCTCATGCAAACATGGTTAAAAAATGAAGTACCTCGGCAACCGCAGCTCCAATTGCTTGATCTTGATCTGTAATGATAACTTTCGGGGCAACCCCTGATGGCATGGCTTCTAGAAACTGTGTGAACAACCAAATAAACGATTCTGTCCTCTCATCGCTCAGCAATCCACATCCGAACAGAACCGTCTGCCTATGATGATTTACGCCAACGAAAGGCGCCAAGATCATACCATAGGTGTTCGTGTTATAGGTTGTGTCAAAAACTACAACGTCACCAAAGTATGCATAGGCACTACGTGATGTAGAATCTGCCCAAAAACACCGGTTGAAGACCCCTTCCTCCGTCTTGATACTATAGTAGTAGTTCTCATCAGCCTCTTTCTCACACTCAAAAAAGTCAACGAGTGTCCTAGCATCATGCCCCAACTTTTGTTGGCGCTTGTCCCTCTCCACATTTCTAATGTCCCGCTCTTGACACCCGATGGAAGAGATGTCACCGGCCTCCGACTGTAACACCCGAAACTGCTGACATGTCCTAATGTTTGCCTGTGATAAATGATCAAGAAGACTCCTCTGAGCTGGTGTTACCTTTCTATGTGAAGGTAAAAATTGCACTTTCCCTGGGCTAGTTAATGGATGAGTATGCTCAGCTATAAACTTTGAAACCGTCCACATGTCCCCTGATTTTGTTGGCTTCAAACATATGCTCGCCAAACAGTTGCACCTACTACGTCCCCGTTTACGCTGTCCAGAGCGTGGTTTCGTATGCTTGTCTTTTTGTTGATAACGTAAGTTGGTCTTTCCTTGTCTAGAGCAAGTAAATGTGAATGATCGATACGCTGTGCGGTCATCTTTTTTTTTGCTGTTGTGTCTACGGGTACTGAAACCGGCTATCCTGGCATAGTTATTGTAGAATGCAAGTGCCTCATCCGATGTATAAAATGTCCTTCCAATAAATGGTGTATCATCCAAACCCACATGGGGAACGCATTTGACACCATCTTTTGGCAACTCCGCTTCTATAAAAAACACAAGAAGCAACAATGTTATATCGTTTATCGAAAGTAAAGATCAATTAAAATGGAGGGGGAAGAACTTGAAACCCATAAAACAACTACATTTCGATTTTCAAAAGCTTCAAGCAATTAATCTAAAATGATAAATGTCGACTTATCCCCTATGTTTTCTTTTAATTTTTTCCCACTTCATACCTTGTCAAATTTAAGACACTTAAGTAATAGGCAGTAGATGTTCAAACAAGTTACACAATTTTTAGTGAAAATTCACACATTTACAACATGAAAAACCAAATCTACTTGTTACATTGTAATACAAACAAATGGAGAAAAATGTAGCCAAACATTGTAATTCAAAATTATTTCCAGTATCTATTACATATATACCAAAAAAAAAAAAAAAAAAGAAATTAAAAAATTTTCACCCAAACAAATCTACAACCACCTCAGTTCACACCAGACACGGCACTCTCAACTTTCCAAGAACCTAAATTGCATCTGCAATTCGACATAATTCATATCCAAATTCTCGAATTAAGCTAACCTGGATTCAGTTTCTCTTCTTCAACCTCTTCTTCAGACGAACCCTCGGTGTCAGAGTGGTCATCGGAAAGTGACGACGGCAACGGTGGATGGCTTGAAGTTCCAATCATCTTGACAGTGACGACGGCAACGGTGGTGGCTTGTCTCTGGTCACGAAAGAGGCCGGTGGTAGGCTGCGAGGTTGGTTACCCTGCGCTGGTGGTGGCGGCGGCTGGACGAACCTCAACGATGGTGGCTGCTGACGAATGACGGAGGTGGTGGCGAATTGAAATTCGGGGGATTCATTCAAACGAGAGCTTCAAACGAATGAGAACGAATGATGGTGGCCCTAATTTTGGATGAATTATCTGGGATTTTACAAACAAAGTCCTCAATTTTTTGTATTTTAACCGAAAATGGCACCGGGTGCCATTTGTGCCATTTCTTGTGTAGGGCGCTGACGTGGTGCGTCCACGTCAGCGCCACATCATCCGCGTGTGCCATATTATGGCACACGCGGGTGTACCAGATCGGAATTGTGCTTCATAGTACACCTAAATGAGTTTCAAAGTTCTCAAAATATTTTGGTGTCCGCGTATAAATTAAAATGTATTTTTATGAGTAGGAAGAGAGAAAATTAGTGGGATTGAATGGTAGAGATTTAAAAGTACAGTTGATATGTGGATATAATTTATTTGACCAAATTTGAAAATTGAAAATAATGAATTAAAATTTATGTGCTAACATCTTCTTAAATCTCCACCTATATCAGTTCCTACAATAATTTGCCCATCTTTTTCATAAGTCTATTCATCCTACTCTGCCCATACATTTAACCTGTATCTAGATAGGGCATTGTATCTAGATTTCAACTTTTAATCATAATGTCACAAAACATTGGTCATTGCAAAATCATCTTGTAAAAGAATTCTATAATGGATTGTTTACAAAGAAACAAGTGGCTTGATTTCTTTTCACAAGCCAAAACAAAGATGAAGATGATCAAATACATAATATCTATCATTACGAGTTTATGACGACCATGAAAACATATATTATAAAACCGTAAAATTATATAATTGCCCTCATTTAAAAATACACAAACTTTATAATCAGTTTTCAAAATGTTACATTTTATTAGAGAATATGTAATAGAAAAAATTTCTTGCATTCGTACGCCATCATCAAAGCATTTTTTAAACCCTCAAATATAAAGCTCACATTTAAAAAACACTACATAGTCTGTCGAATGTCAATTGACGTGGTTACCACTTGAATACCAAGTAACATTAATGCTTAAAAAAGACTAAGAGACTCAAATCGCAAAAGCTTCTCACAACAATTACAGTCATACATTTCTAGCATTTTAGGTAGGCATGACTTGTTATTGATATGACATTTATATAAACAGGATTTATTAATGTAAATGAGATAAATGCCACCTTGATATTGAATAATATATCTTAGAGTATTGTTCTCCTCCCCTGTAGAGGATAAAACTTTCTCATTACTAACGTGATATGCATTGTTAGTATAAATGATGACATGACATTATAACATCATTATTTATATACTGAAAAGTGATTATGCGATAGTATTACATTATCACTTATATTAACGTGACACTACTATATTAATAATTTAACAATGGAGACGAGAATAACACTCATACGTCTTTTTTTTTTTTTTTGGTATAAATTTGGAATCATAAGGATTGGGCATGGTATCTCGAATACAAAATAAACTGATAAAAAATCTCTTACCACTAAACCAAATTACTTGGAGAATACTCATACATCTTATACGCTTTAAATACGTGACGCACAATAAATTCGTATTTATCCCGTATAATAAATGCTATTGAGACAATAGACAAAGCATGTCAAACTTCACGTGCTGGTTCGCTCCAATCCCAACGGCCAAATTGCCAGAAGTCGCACTGAAAGCTCTTCTTATTGGATTCCTCTTCTTCCGGCTTGACAAAAAGGGTGCAATAAAATAATGTAAAGTATAATAATAGAAAAATTATTTTATTATTTTATTATTTTATTCTTCCAGAAGGCTCGAGTGCCGATATTTCCTGTATAATCTTTGTGGGTAGAGTTGAGGGTGAGGTCCTAATTTATTTAAAAGTTGAAAATGAATTCTTTACCTTTTGTTTATAAACAGAATAGTCCCTTTAAGTTATTTTTTAACATAATTTATTTGTAATTATGTTATTTTTCACGTTTTTAAACACGTATTCTTTCTTCTATAAGATTTTCGTTAGGGTTCTTATTTTGACAAGACTATTAGTCTCTAAAACTGAAAGATATGGATCTATTTTAATTTTCCGACAAGAATAAGGATGCCAAATGCAATTTCCCTAGATTTTATTCTTCCTGCAGATTATTAAGCTGGGGTTTCTTCAAAATTCCCAATTTCGCTCACTGGGTTTTCTTTTTGGATAAAAACTTCTGGTTTTGCCAAAAGTTGATTGATTTTGGAGCTCAAGGTAAGAAACTGTTTTAGTTTCGTTTTAGCATCACTAATTTATGCTTTAATTTTGTTTAATTAAACTGAAAGTGAAGACTGCTGGTCGCCTTTCCTCTCTTGTTCGGTTTGCTGGAGATTTAGGTATCTTATTGAACTGCTAATGGATTTTTGTTGTATCATCTTGCCAAATCGAGCATGAGATGTTTGAATTCTTATTCTGCATTAAGCTTTACTCGTTGATGTTTGGTACTTTTTTGTGACTGGGGCTTCTGAGGTTTTTGAATTACCTGAAGTATGGATGTTCTTGTCTCTCATGTGAGAGCTTCTTCCCGCTTGTTGTTGCTATGAAGCGAATGATTTCTCATTTCTCATATCTTCATATAGTTGCAATCAGTTTACTTGAATTCTTGCTTGTTAACTAGTTTATTTATGTCAATTTGTGAAGTTTTGAATTCATGGATATTGTTACTCTATGATGCTCTTTGTGCTCTAGGGCTTTGAGATTTATTTTGGCAGGTATTACTTGTTAGGTTCTAAGATCATAGTAATTATTAACTCGACTTTGTGTAAAGGTCCCCTTAGAGCTATTCCTTTACCAGGAGAGTGAGAAGTGTTAAATTTAGAGACGTGCTTTGTGGTCTTTTAGTACTTTATTGTTATGTGATTAATCTTTGTTAACTGTTTCACCTAAAAGCGTACGCTCATAGACAGAGACCTCATGTACTTATATGAATCTTGTCTTCAATGTGCCCTCACGAGCTGACCTTTTTCATTTTCTTATCAAATTTCATAATGATACGGACAATTTTGATATAGATGGAACCACGATTTGCTTATATTCTTGTAAATCTTATCTTCTATCTGCAAGATGTGATTTGTGGTTCAACTTGGAGGCGCTAGTTTTCTCAAAAAACTCGTTCTTGATTTTGCAGGTTAATTTCTACAACCGCCATGGATTCCCCTCAATCAGTTGTGTCACCATTGAAGAGCTCTTTAGCTTTTGGCGAGCCCGAGAAGCAGAAAGCCAATCTCATTGCAGAGAATCCTAGCCACTTATCAAGGGAAATTACTCATCAAAGAAAGGAACCCACAATTCATAATGCAAAGATTTCTATGGTGTTTTGGAGGTTTGTATAAATCAAGCTAGAGATATTCACAACATCTGCATCTACCAAAAGCAAGATGTTTACGCTAAGCTCTGTCTTACAAGCAATCCCGATAATACAGTCTCCACTAAAATCGTTAACGGCGGTGGGAGAAATCCAGTTTTTAATGAGAACCTTCGCCTTGACGTTCATAAAGTCGACGACTCTGTCAGATGCGAGATATGGATGCTAAGTAGGGTTAGAAACTATCTTGAAGATCAACTCTTGGGGGTTGCTTTAATACCTCTATCTGAAGTTTTCCTCAATGATGGGAAGTTAGATAAGGAGTTTTCTCTCTCCTCGACTGATCTCTTCCATTCTCCAGCGGGTTTTGTCCAGTTAGCCCTCTCCTATTACGGAGCTTCACCTGAAGTGATCCCAATTCCTCCACCATCCGAATATGATGAGAATGGGGCCCACTCGCCTGAAAGCGACTATGACAAGATTGAGTTCCCTGATCCCAAGGTAGTGAATGAGAATGATCAGATGGTTTCTGAGTATTTTGGGTCTGAAAATCACATATGCTCAGAGGTGGTGGATGTTGGAGAAAGCTTCTCGACTGCCACCACAAATTTGCCACCATCTCCAGAGCACAACTCTCCTCCGGCAAGTGTATCAACAAACGAAACTCCAGATTCTTTGTCTGAGAAATCCAGAAACTTAATATCACCAAATGACAAACATGTTACATCTGCTAAAGGCGAATGCAATGAGAAACGGGATGAAATTGGAGATGCTGAGAGTAATGCATCAGGTGGGCTATCAGATGGTGGTTCTGCAAAGCCTGTTATCAGTGTCAATATTCAACCAGAGTCAACGGTGGTGCAAAAAGACATTGTGGACATGTACATGAAGAGCATGCAGCAATTTACAGAGTCTCTGGCGCAGATGAAGCTTCCAGGCGACTTTGAAAGCCAGCCGGCGGGCTCTGGTGGCAATTCGAATTCAGATGAGAAAACACCGACGTCTAAGAACTCGGGCTCTCGGGTGTTTTATGGGAGTCGAGCTTTCTTCTGACGTTTTGATCTTTAAGGTTGTAAGAGTACACAGGTGAGGTAATGATATCCTTATTGGGACTAATGGTTTTAGTATGTTACTTGCATGTAGTTGACTGGACAATGAATAAGATTTTCGCTTGTTGCCTTCTTTATGGCGTCTAATAGTATGCAGTCCTCCTCACCAAGCATGTTCTAAGCTTGTTTAGACGTAGATTTGTATGTAAACAAGTTTTTCTTTGGGTTAACGTTGATAGTGGCGATGTCAATGTGGGCCATGAAATGTTATTGGAGTGCTACTATTTTTCAGCCCTAATGACGAATCAATGGTCAGAAATCACGTCAATGTTGCTTACTGAGCACTGTTGATAAACAGTGTTATTGACAGTGTTAGTTACTAGTATATTGGTATTTTGGTTTAAAAGTTACTTTTTGGTCAAAAGAAGAAGGTTTATACAAAAATGCCATTGACACACTTTTTGAGCTCTTCATGCGGCAAAGGGATGTTTGAATGTTGTTGGTCATTTTCACATTGGGTTGTAAAGAACAAAGGAAAATGGAGCTGAGGAATCAAGAATCAAGAATTTTAATGGTGGGGGATAAAAAGAGGGAAAAAGTTGGTTTGGAAAGTAACTTTCTTCAATGGGAAAGAAAAGTGCAGTATTTTTGTTTGGCTTTGGCTGTAATAAAAGTAACAAATTATTGAAAAAGTTAAATATTATTTTAATTTTATTATTAAAAGTCGACTTTGACGGTTACTGTCAATGACCAGTGTGTGGCAGTGCCCACAAATTACGCCTACGGCTCCCCTCTTCCCAAACCTCCTTTCTTCACTGTTTTCGATGGTTAAAAAGTCAATATTTTTGTTTTTGTTTTTTTTTTGAGGAACAAGTCAATATTTTTGTTTTGCACATAATTTTCAACAATTTCTTTAAAAATAATATTTTCCAGACATTTAGAAAAAAAAAAAAAGAAAAAAGAGAAAGTTAATAATATTTTTCATATTTTTAAGAGTTTTTTCTATCATACATATCATTTTGGTCCTGATTTGGAAGAGTTTCAGTAATGAATGACCAAATGAATATGAATAACAACTACATCTTAAAACATTACATAGACGAAGTTTTTTGAAATTATCAAATACAGAATTTCGGCTAAAACGAGAAAAAAATATTAGTGTATTTTACCGAGGGTAACTTTCACATGTATCCCTCTTATATTTCACCCTAAATACATCAAACAGAAGCTCACATACAAAATACAAATTTCAGAAAAAAAAAGGGAGAAACAGGGAAACTACATCAACGGCATACGTGCACCCAATGACGACTGAAAAAGAAAAGAATTAAAAGAAAAGAAAAAAAAAATCTCTACTTGTTTATGTTGTACCAATGGAACTGCCTTGCAAAAAAAATGAACTAGAATTCGTCTCCCGCAATCTGATTTACACCTCGACTGAATGCTGATAAAGAAACTCTCCACATTTCTTTAAGTCTCCTCCTATGATTATTTTCAAGTTTCCTATGCAGCAATTCCTGAGAAAAGCGGAAAAAAAATGTTAAACATATGAAAAATATACCATTATCTTCTTCCCATACTCCAGAATTAGTGCAAGTTGATCGCACTAAATCTTGTGCATGCAGCTGATGAGGCACGATATGGACCATACTGCAAGTTGGAAGCAGTTGATGTTATATGTCCTCCAAATTGAACCACATCAACTACTTCCACAAGATCTGATGCAAGCAGTTTGAATCAGATAGGGAGTACTTCTTTCTATCCGAAACGAAAAACTAAAAATGAGTTCAAAACTGAAAACTGAATATTACCTCTTTTGGACTGTCTATTTGCAATACTATAGCCTGTTCCATAATCCTCAGAAGCTTTAGCAGTAACTTCTTCTTGATTACCAAGTCCATACCCAAATGTATCAGAATTATCTATATCAGAAGATGCAGTTTGCCAAGTTGGATCACCATAAATCGAGCCACTACGGTAAAAATCCCCGTACGTCCCGTCAAAACCACCACTTGACGTGGCAAATGAAGACGAAGTGTTTCTTCCTAACCCCCTTGTGCCTATCCCATAGCTGTTTTCTCCGCCCCTATAGCCGGACCGAACTTCCGCCAAGCGGCCCCAATTCGTTTGGCTATTTCCAAACACCCCAAGTCCACCACTTCCTGATGCAAAATACGAAGTGGACCCTGTATTGGTTGGAGAGGTGGTCGAGCTATTGTTTCCCCATACGTTTCTAGACGGTGAACTCATAAAGGAATCACCCCGATTACTAGTCGTATTGTACCCAATAGGAGTATTATACCGGCTTGGACTGCCGCTAAAATAAGGGTTCAAAACCCGCCCATAACTAAGATTTGTACTAAAGTTTGAACTCCCCGCAAAACCCAGGTTTTCGATGTTTAAGCCCGGTCCGTAAGACTGTGACCCAAAATGTGAGAATCCAGCACGACTACCGGCTAGTGGGCTATACCTACTATCCATCCTTCCATACCCTCCGAGCGAGCCCAAATTGTACCCGAGTAAGTTGTTGGCCCGACTAAACCCGTAGTTATACCCAATGAGAGGACCCCGGGTGGGCCCAGGTGACAATTCTTTTGGAACAGCCCGTTTTACCTCGACCATCTTACCGTTTAACTCGTGAAAGGTTTTGTGCAACACCAAATCGACAGCATCCTCGGAGTCATATGTTATGAAGCCAAAACCTCTTGGCCTTTGTGTGTTGTGATCATACATTACTACGACGTCTGTTATAGTACCAAACTGGTCGAAGTAACTTCTGAAGTCACTTTCGGTGACAGTTGAAGCTAATCCTCCTACGAATATCTTTTTTGTACGGCCAGGACCAGGTGATCCTTGGATGCTACTAAGGTTTCTATTTATTAGGTGTTGATCATCCCTTGGAACGGCTTTCTTTGCTTCCACCTGAAAAGGGTGAAAGAAGATGAACACTCCACATGGAAAGACACCCTCAGTAGCATCAACTCTTGAAGAATCAAATATTAGAACGTTGGAAATCAAAAATGGGAAGCATAGGACATTTTCTTGTCTCTTTCAGTCTGTTTTCAGTTTTCAGTTTTCAATTTTTCAGAACGCGAAAGTTGTTTACTCGTTTTTTTTGAAGGACATCCTTGAAAACAAGGAAGTGTGATATGCCAAAACGTTGAAAACACATGAAACGCTGAAAAACAAAAATTACCATTCTTGAAAACAAGGAATTGTGATATGCCAAAACGTTGACAACACATAAAACACTCAAAACAGGAAATTACTCAGTTGTTCTACATTCCCACAAATAAAAGCTAAATATTCTTAATCTCTTGCTAATTACCAACAATGTAAGACTTGAATTGTATCTAAAACAACTAATCTCGGCCGATAAATATTGCTACATTGCGATCTTAACAAATTTAAACTACTTACCGTTCGTCCGTCGATCATGTGTTTCTCCTTAACCACTTGTTCGGCCACCACAGGATCGGCGAACACTACAAAACCGAAGCCACGAGCGCGACCAGTGGTCCGGTCTCGCATGATCACAGCTTCAACTACTTCTCCATATGACCCAAAATATTCTTTAAGACGATCCTCATCTGTGTCCCAAGAAATCCCACCAATGAACAGCTTACCTAGATCCGACTCCATCTTTTCTACATCATTCGGAGATAATTCAATAATAATATCTCATAAAACCCAATAATTTATGAACATACACAAAGGGGGAATAGGATAGATGTAAACCCATAATTCGTTTCAAATAAATAAATCAATTGATTCATCTATGATTATTTGATAAGTTGATAAGATCCAGCATCAGAAAATCCAAAAATTCATACCTTATCCAGCAATTCAGGCGAGAATCCAAGCTGATAAACTGATAAAATAACGAGTGGGAAATGTTGGATTTATTTTAAAATCATTGGATCCTTCATTCATCAATCGAGATTCAATCTCACAATCCTGAAAAGGCAAAAGCCACAATTGAGGTAGATCAAGACCCCTCAAACAAAAAATTATGAAATAACAAATTAAACAATTGGATTTTAATTCAAAAACAAAATAATTTCCATACCCACAATCAGAGAGGGAGAACCCAGATGGAAAGATTGGATTGAACCAAGATCTAAACAGTTAATGCATAAATATAAACAGAGGATGGGTTCATCCTCTTGCTTTCTCTCTCTCTTTTATCTGTCTGTTCTTCTCTTCCTTTCTTTTTCTTGGTTATTCCACTCCTTTTAAATAAAATCAAAAGAAATGGAATTCCTAGCTCAGATTAGAGAGAGATATTAATTATTTATATATATGAAAACTATATTGCAAGAGTGAGAGAGAGAGAGGGAGCGCGTGTGTTAGGCAAACATCGGTTGTAAGAATATAACGAGGTAAGAGGTGTCTAAGGTAGATGATGAGCAACGTTAAAAATAAATTTTTGAGCAAGTAAAAATGGAAAAAAAAGGAAAAAAAAAGAAGGATTAGTATTTTAAATGTGAAAAATAGATGATAGATGACAAATCATGCTCAAATAGTATCATGTAAATTAATTGGTTACCAAATTGTTATTTTACAATTTTCACATCTTAGTCAATGTCAATTAATACACAATCCCAATAAAAAATAAATAAAATTAATACACAATCGTTCTGACACTAAAAATAAAAAATAAAATGAAAGAAATCCAATGCCTTCTACTTTAGTATGAAAATGACTATGTATCAAGAATTCTCTTGCCATTATGCTTTCTAAAATTGTAATCTATAGCCATCTAACAAAGCCACTTCCCTTGTGAATGGCCTTTTTTTTAACTTAATCTACTTAAACATAATAATAAATGAAGTGAAAGTACAAAGAGAAAAAACAAAAAACAAAAAAATATTAATAATATCTTTTGCTATCTCTATGATTATTCCAAACTTTTTCTTGACAATTACTATACACAAAACAATTATTATTTTATTTTTGGTTTGATCCCATTTCATGTATCAACAACGGGAAAAAAAAGGCTTCCTGGAATGAAACATTTTGTTGCTTTAGTTGAATTCTTCACTTTTACATGAAAAGAGAAAGGAATAATTATCTCTTTCGATGTATGGGGTGTGTGTGGAGTCTACGAACTACGATAGACCTATTCGTTCATGTTTTGGATTGACATGATATATACTTTGTCAAGGGCTAACAAAAAAAATATAAAAAAAAATAAAAAGGAAAAGAGAGAAAATCATATACGGTAATGTATAATTTGACAAATGACAGCAAGAATGCATCAAGGGTATGCAAGTATTCTTTATGCGCAAAGAGAACTTGTTTATTTGTGCTAATGAACACTGATCACCTACACATAAAGACTATATATTTTAGTTAAACAATAACTTCCTATGTCTAGATCACTAATGCTTAAAAGATTGCTGAAAATTTGATATTTTAGGATTGCCGTAACTAAGTTTAATTAGTTTGTCTATAATTTTGATTGTTTCTCTCTCTCTTTTTTAAGTTCATCATTTTGTTGAATTTTGAATTGTGACATATCCTTCTAAGTCGCATGTGGACCACTTCAAAATGTTATCCATTTTTGCACTAGATTCCTAATATTGCAAATTGGCTTTCTTTTTTGGAATAAAAGTTCAAATTAAAATGTCAAACAAAATTATACGGGAATAAGTATTTAACTAAATTAACGTATTATACTTTCTCCACTTGTACCTGATTGCATGAATTATACTGTTTTCACATATTACTTATTATATATTTTGCACTATTGACTTCTTGATTTGTTTTAATAATTTGATGGCATTGCAATTAGGAATTCACTCCTTCAGACAAAGCGTGGTGCTGCATGTTATATGATGATGAGTTTCCAGCTAAACCACACACATACAGGAACAATTCCAAGTTCCAACTGTAAACTTCTTTTAAAATCTACTAAAATACTATCATAATCAATTGACAAATACAATGTCTACAACAAAATGTAATGGTAGACAAATACGTTAGAAAAGTCTCTTTGTCAAAAAATGAAACTCGTATGTTGTCTAGTAGTAAATCACTGTGATACTCTTGTCATATAATGATAACTGAGTGTTGAGCCATACGGAAGGATGAAATAGTGACCCGCCTAACAATATTTTAATTTAAAAAAAAATTATATGTGAATTTTAAATTTCGATAAATATATGTAAATAGATTTGTAATTTGTTGCGATAATATTTCTTTTTTCACTCGCGTTAAGTAAATAATTTGCATTAGCAACTGATAGGTAGAACTTGGAACATGGCAAAAACTGATTCCTTATTGGGCTACATATTCAATATAGTGCACTGCTTATACAATTACCCATCATTCTTATTTTAACCTAATTGCACTCTACAATAATTCTCTCAAAGAAAGATACAAAAATTTACTGATTGACTCTGAATTTATGGGCGACGAGAAAGAAATTTGAATCTCGTGTATATATAGAATCGATCTAATGTTCATTATCCATGTAGCAGCATATCACTGCTCATTTCTTGTGAGAGACAGTTAGAACCACTTTAGAAACTTGCAAAAATTGAAATGCTGTTATATAAACAATGTGTGACCATAAATTGTGTCAACCCTGAAATTCGGAGTGGGTGAGGGGCTTACATTGAGCAGTCGGGCATGTGTAGATTTGAAGCATTGTGGTGACAAGCAAGATTTTCCATGATTTTAGTATGTCTGTCTACTACCAAATTCACGTTAGTGGCAAGCGACTCATTAAGTGGCAGTGCATGATTATTGCTGTCTTCAGCTACACAACCTTTTTTTATTATTATTATTATTATTATTTCGATGATTATATGTGTGACAAAAGGGGGGAAAATGACAATAAAATTAACATTAGATTTTTTTTACACAATGCTTCTAGCTTTTGCTTCAAATCCAGTGGTAACTGGTAAATGGATTTTTTTCTAAGAAATGTAATTATTGATAACAGATTAATATATGTGTTGGGTTATGAATGAATCTTATGATTGTAGGTTCAAAACAAAAACGAATTATGAGAAAAATGGTCAAAAATGGAGATGACCAAAAATTAGTTGTGATTTATTTTTGTAATTTACATTAGGGCAGTGGTGACACCATGTTGATATGAGTTAAGTTGAATCATGTATGAAAACACAAGCTCGACCAGGCTGGTCCAACAAGAAATGTCCCACTTTTCACAAATCATGAACAAACACTTGTAGTTCAAGAATAACCACTTGCAAGTCAACTTGAAAACATCAACCACCACTAACTACAAAATACCAAAAATCTATCATTTCTGTGTCAATGACCATCTAGCCAAGTGAAAGGTTTTGGTTTGAGAATCAAAAGGTCATAATAACACCGATCGATCAATAATCACTATCTACTACAATCATATAGTCAATTATCGTCATCATCATGAATGTTAGCAAAGAAGGGATCCTTGAGAAGATCGGAAGCCGAAGGTCTAGCCCTCGGCCGAGCAAGACAATTCTCGATGAATGCCTTGACTTCGATGTCTTTGACTTTGGTCAAAGCATGCGGCCTCACCCCGGATGTAACCTTTTTGTATATCTTGGCTATGTTATCACACTCACTATAGGGCAATTCTCGAGTCACCATCTCAAGCAAACACATTCCAAATGAATAAATATCTACTTGCTCGGTATAATTCTCGTCATACAACTCCGGTGCCATGAATTCAGGCGTCCCAATTAGTGAATGCGCTGCGTGGCTCTTCCCCACCATTGTTGCCAAACCAAGGTCTCCAATTTTCACCTATTCACATCAAAGCAAGATAAAATGTTTCTCGATGTTCATCAGACAAAAGCCCCTGTTTGCAAACAAATACGAATTTGAGATGGAATTAGAATTTTTGAAAATGAGTGGTGTTGATTTGTACAGTGACATATGTGAATATGATTAGTTTGACCAAATTCTAATTCCAAATAGAATTGATTGGCTAACTAAAGACTTCAATTGCTTTACATACCTGACCAGTATTGCCGTTGATGAAGATATTGCTACAATTGAGATCGCGATGAATGACACACGGCTTATGACAATGCAAATAGTCCAATCCCTTCAAAATTTGCTTCGACCACTTCTTCAACGCTGTCACCGACACATGTTTGTGCTTTTTCCTATACTCCCTCAAATCCCCCGAAGCACAAACCTCAGTGATGAAATTCAATGTGTTTTTAGCTTGATCTTGCCAAACGGCGTACAGCGAGATAATGTTCTTATCCCTAAATGACCTCAACAATTGAACCTCCGAGTGTAATCGATTGATCATTGCTTCATCGTTGGAGAATTTTCTTAACTTGACTTGGTTCCAAGCTACCTCAATGCCTTCTTCTTGATCAAATGCTCTGTAAACCTTTTTCACTGCTCCAGTCCCCAGAAGCTCGTCATACCGGCCATAACGCCCGGTTGGATCGACCTCCACAAACTCTTCCTCATCGTCCTTATCCACAATATCAGACTCCATACTTGACATCTAATCTAAAGCAATAAAAATTGGATATTTAGAGCTATTACAAATTCTGAAATTCTAGTGCTTAAAAATTCTTGAATGCCCCATAAATACACAAAAAATGTACGAGAATCTCCCAATAGATTAATATATTCAAAGAATCATCTCATAATCCAAGAAAATAAGAGTCCTGGAGAGGCTATTTGTAGGTCAAGCATTGCAGACAGGTTTACCGAATTTGCAAAATAACCGTATAACTTATCTATTTATTGGGAAATTCAACAAACACTTCGTATGCGTTATCTGGAAAACCCGGATTTGGTTTGCCAAAAGAACAATAAACACAGAAATTCGGAAAACGGAGATAATGTTAAAAATTGATACTTGCCGTGAAATCCGCAAGAACCTCGGAGAGTGTTCTGTGGAAGCAAAAGTCTTCTACTTTACTATACTCAAACGAACCAGAAACAAGGTGTGGATTGGGAGGAAAAGGGTGTAAAATTGAACGGCGGATTAATGGATATTTGTGAATCAATAAAGGGGTAGCAAGCTTTAAGTGGGACTGGGTTTAATAACGAATGCCAGTAAACCATGAATGATGAATTGTTAGGTAGTATTTGATTAGGGTTTTGAGAATAAGCTGCCGTCTGTGTAAATTTTATTGGGGTTCTGTTTCTTGAGACAGAAGGAATCGTTGTGGATTCAGGATTCCAATCAGTATTCATTCTACCCATGTTTGGTGAAATTCAAATAATAACCATATTTAAAATGGCCATTTATATGTGACCCATGATTTGATAGTATCTTGTCAATAATTAGCTGATAATAATTAGGGTGTGTTTGATTGGCAATTCAAAAACACGTAAATGTCATATCATGTAATTCGTTTTACATTTTCGTCGTTTGATTGCACGTTGTAAATGTAATTGATTTTGCAAGGTACAATCATTTGAAGCGGGTTTTTAGCCAATTGCATATAAATATTTTCTTAGGGGGGTAGACACGTAAATGTTTTACATGTAAATATTTTACACGCAAATATTTTACATCTTTCAATCAAACACACCCTTAATTTTTTATATGTTTTTTTAAATGAATTTCTTATATGTTAAATATATATGATCTAAGAGGACAAAGCAATGAATATTATATATTCTTGGTTGCTTGAAAATAGCATATGTCGAATTTAAATAGAACTTTTTGGTGGAAAATTTCCATAGAAAGTATTGTTAAATATCAAGCGTGCTAATTTATGAAAGAATACAATTAAGAATGTGAAAATAAATAAAAATATATAATTAAAAAAATAAATTTGAATTGAATAGTACAACGTAATAAATTAATTATAATTATAATTATAAGAATATAGATATGGATCAATTTGATCCGCAATACCCTTGGTTATATATTATGAATTACAATACATTCTAATTGATGTGGGACGTGACATTTCAATTGATGTGCCTCATCACGTTAGGATCTGTTATAGTATATAACCTTAAAGTGTGTTGAGTAAATTTCGTTGTTATATAACTTATTTTAGAAAATCTTAAAAAGATAATCACTGCTCTATGTGGTTGTGCCGTATTCCTTCCTCCACCAACCCACATATATGAACAAGTTTATAGCGATCTATGTGTACAGTCACATAGAGCGGCCTGCAATATATTTAGGGCTTGTCCTATACCTAATAAATTTTCACTAATTTCTATTAATTTTTTCTCTCTCATCATTTTTACCAACTCATACAATTACTTTATTTTTTTAATATATTTTTTTCAATTTTCAATTAGACATTTAACACGTTATTTGAATAAAAAACACTACTTTGTATAGAATAAGCTCTTAATTGCTTTGTTGACAATGGTAGCAATGTCAAAGAGCAAAGTCTTCTAGTAGTCAATAAAAAATGGGGCACTAGGAGAGCTTGAATCGAAATCGTAGACGAGTGAAATATCAGGTGTACAAATTCATTTCGAAAATTCTATTATTATTATTATTATTATTATTATTAATGGTGAAAGGGTTAAGACTTACCAACGTCACCAACCTATTGTGCTGGTGACATCCTTAGCCAGGCAGTTGGGCCGATTTGATCACTTGGACATGTTTTTTGCTCGTTGAGCCTATGGGCCGAGTGAGACTCAGCTAAACGGGTCAAGTCCGCGTTTTAGCCCAAAACCCAACTTGATGATATGAGTGTGTTTAGACTCTTGTTGGGCTGAGAACAAACTAGACCAATCATCTCGATTCGTTGACATGAACACTAGAGTGGCATTGAATGCTTGTTAGAAGAAATTAGCTCAAGTTTGTGTAAGGAACAATGGTATGGGTAGGGAGTGGGTCAGGAAATGGTTTAGGAAATTGAAGTATTTTAATTACATTGTCTTTAAATGTTTTATTTTGAAATTTCAAAATAAAGCAGCTAAGGATAATTTTGGTAAAAATATCATTATTCCCTAAACTATTCCCTAACCCACTTCCTGCATATATCATTTTTGTTAATGACAATATAATGATCGATTAAAAATAATAAAAAATTATTTTATCAAACGAGCGAATTGAGTTTTTTCTCCCCGCTGACCCAAAAAAAGAGGATAAGTGTCTAATATATCAGTCATTCCGTCTTCATCTTTTCCATCTCGCTCCATTTCCATTTCTCCCTCTCTGCTTTTTTTGAATAATGCTAGAGGGACATCTTCTTTGACACCCCTGTTGACACCTTGACCATTTGACCAATTTTAAAAATTCAAAATTCCCAAAATTTTGTCGAACAACGCAGAACCCTTTCTTCTCTACAACGCAGAACCCTTTCTTCTCTTCTCTGAATACTCTTCTTCTTGGCTGTCTTCCTCACGAAAATCCCCCTCCATTTTCCTCTCACACCCAAATTGAAATCCCTACAAGATTAATCGAGAAGAAACCCACGCAACCCAGATCTGTGAAGAAAATCCTCGCTGTTGACGTCCTCGAAATTGAAAACGACTGCAGTAGATTTCGCCATCTTCACCCGCCTTGCTGCATTCGATTTCTGCCATCCAAAACCTAGGTATGTGCTCGGCTTCCCCTCTTATGATTCATTGCGTTTTTATTGTAAAAATTTTTGAATTCTACTGGTTGGAGATGTGAAAATGGCGAGAATTATACCATGGGGCTTACTGTTTATGCGTGTGGTGTGAAAATGGCGGAAATTCTGTGTATGCTAGGAGGTGTGAAATGGCGAAAATGTGCTCTACTTCACCTTGATTTTCTGTAACGAAAATGTGCTATGCTTCACCTTTATGTGGAAATTTTCTTGTCTTGTATCAATAATTTTAGTTAATTATTTGTCCACTAAATCTTTAATTTGATTTTAGTGTATTTGTGTAATCCTTTTAGTGCTTATGATTCTTTGCACTTTTATTGTAATGCTACTGGGGCTTACTGTTTGGACGTGTAAAAATGGCAGAAATTGTGGGTTGCCTCTTATTGTGGGTTGCCTCATGCAGTCCGACCAGCCTCCAATGCAGTCCGCCAATGTAGTCCGAGAAGTAGTTAATGCAGCCAACACATGGTATTTCGTCGCACTTTCTTACTTCAAGATTATTAAGGGATAAAATATGATTTCCTAAATATTATTTAAAGCATGTATAATTTGGACGATGAAATAGGTTGCTGTTTTTTATGAATATATGTATGGTAGTTGTTTGAGAAATATGTTGCTGTTTTTTATGAATATGTATTGTAGTTGTTTATGAAATAGGTTGCTGTTTTGTGATTTAAATAAGTTGCTGTTTTTTATTCTATGTATGCTAGTTGTTTGAGAAGATATTTTTGTGGTTCAAGTTTGATTAACAACTCAATCTTTGGTATACTTACTCAATCTTTGATCTACTTTGTTAAGAATATTGAGGAGTTTTTTTATTTATTTATTTTTAATATTGGGGAGTTATAATCTAGAGTTTATTGTTTTGGGAAGTTATTTATTTTTAATATTGGGAAGTAATTGGGAATTTCTGTTGATGAATAACGATTTGCTTTGTTGAATGAGTAATTGGGAATCTCCGGTGTAAGATATATTTGTGTTTGTTAATCTTAATCATTTTTATCCGGTGTGAATGGGTCTCGTTTCAGTCATTCAGTTCATGTGAATGAGTCGCGTTTTCAGTCATTTGATTCATGATATAATGTTTATAACTTACTAATTGGGAATTTTTCATGATATAATCTTTATAACTTACTAATTTATTTTAGTTATTAATTTGATTTTCTTTTTCTCTTCACATTGAAGTTAAATAATTGAAATCTCTATTTACAATAAATAATTGAAATTTCTATTTACAACAAGCTTGTTTGTTATATCTCTTTGGTGTGTATATGTCTACAAAGAAAAGTTATTATTGGCTTCCTCCAACGCTTACTAATTTATTTTAGTTATTAATTTGATTTTCTTTTTCTCTTCACATTGAAGTTAAATAATTGAAATCTCTATTTACAATAAATAATTGAAATTTCTATTTACAACAAGCTTGTTTGTTATATCTCTTTGGTGTGTATATGTCTACAAAGAAAAGTTATTATTGGCTTCCTCCAACGCCATCCATGAACTTTGGTTTGTCATACCCTTCTCCTTTTCTATTTCTGTATGTCCATGGTTAAAATAGATAACAATTTGGTGAATTTCTAGATCTTTGTGTAGTTAATGTTTATGTATATAACCATTACTCTCATTCAAGTCATAATTATTTTTTGCATAATAATTTCAAGTCATATGAGCTCATTGTTGCCGAATCCTCCGCTTGCTCGATTGCTTCCTCGATTCGAAACAACGGAACAATGATTCATCAAGTTGGATAAGTTGTTTTCTTCTAGCTTATTCACGAATGTATGTTTATTCTCGTATTAGGAGCCTGCTAGTGCGTAGTTTTATCAATTTTGCCTTTTTTCTTGACTTGAATAGACAAATAATGGGAGTGGACTGAATGATTTGAATACTTTTACTGATTTTTTTTTTACATTCATTGTAGCTCTGAAGCACTTGTAACATATGAAAGTGTGGTTAAATCTATACAATGGAGTACTAGAAAATTCCTGTCCCATATCTAGACTGGTTTATTGATCTACTTGTAACATGTCTCGGTTGTAGAATCAAATAGATGCGAAAGCACAAGGTAAACCTAGAAAAATGAAAAATGTGTAACATAATTATGGAGCTGGTAATGTAAATTATTCTCATTCTGTGTTTTGAAACTTTATTCCTCTGAATTCTTAATTCTGGCCATTTACCAATTGCAGGTCAACTCAAAAGCAAGGAATACGGATGATCGTCTTCGTAAAATGTACTAATCTCGATTTTTAGCTGCTATAAAGCGGCAACTTAAATGTATTTTATTGTAAGCTTGGTCCCAGTAATCTTCATGTCATCCTGCTTATAGTTATTTTATGTTAATGTCCTTGGCCATTATTGATTCGTGCCAGTGAAATACAGATGATGTTCTGTAATCTATATAGTACTAGTTTTGATGTTTTGGCAATGCCTTGCAATTTTCCTAGCAGTCGTGTAAACTGTTGGTTTACTTTTACCTTTAAGTTAACTTTGAAAACGCTCACCGAAGTTTGAGTGAACTTTGAAATTGGTCATTGCTGAATATAAAAATAAAAAGGTACCAAAATTTGAAACTACAATAGAAGAAAAGCTTAGTCACGCATACTAAAAAACCACACATTATCTCCGGCAATTTAGTAAGCACTAATCTGTATTTGTACAAGTACAGAGACCCCAAACAACATACATCTCACGAAGATTCAGTTCCATAAAGAAGTTAAAAAAAAAAGAAATAGAAAATGACACCAAAACGTGAGAATTTGTCCTGACAACTAAATTATATACAAGCACCTCTAAACATCAAGGTTTGAGTCACCTAGCAACTCTAGACAGCAGGCATGTGCGGATGAGAAACCTCTGTAAACCTTGTCGCATAGTATGCAATCCGTGTGTAATAGACCCGGAATAAATAGAATCGCTAATTGCTCCCAGTACAGCAAAAAATAGCATTGCATTTACAAGATCCCACCAAAACAGATAAATGATGGGACATTGATTAAAAAACAGTAAATAGCATAGTGCTAGATTGCATATACAACGTGTAATAAAGGGCATATTATTTGAGCAGGTGGATTCATGTTTCAAGAAGATAAGGTCAAAACACAACTACCGTAAACTAGAATTATAAGTTGTCGATTATAATTGTTCACCTTATCTTGCGAACAAAAAGAACCATCTTATTCATCAGTGATGGAATAAGCCTGTAAATTGAGTGACCAAATTTTCCCTCCACAAAGTCAAGTGCCATTAAGATAACTAGAAAGTCAAGTGCCATTAAGATAACTACAAAGTCAAGTGCCATTAAGATAACTAGAAAGTTTTACTTTTATCATAATTGAGTCTACATTTGCACCCCAATTGGTAAGGCAAATTGTGCTTTGTTGTGTACTTAATAATATTCAGGATAAGAGAACAAATAGCCCATGTCTTAGCCAACAATCTTGACCCTTCATTTTGTTTCTTAGCGAATTTTAATAGCAGAGTTGGTGTAAAGTGTAACCAGATACATAGGATAGTGGCTATCTTTCCCTTTCAAAAAGAAAAAAAGATAGTAGCTATCTACACACCACATGATCAATAATTTGTAACCTACAATTGGTAAACTATGGATCCTCTTACTATCCTACCATTTGATTTCTCTTCCAAAATTCTACGCTTTCCTATATAACTTCTCATCTCAATTGACACAAAAGGAAGCACCAATATAACCTTATGGTCGAATTCACAATAAAAAAATTGTATGCCAATATAATTGTTGCATCAAGAATTCAAAAGAACAAATAACATGTATAATATTGAGATCTATTATAATCATCTGCCTCTTAACATTTCAATTTTATATCAGAAATTATAAGTAAAAATTGCATGACATCACAGACGTGGGGAGATATTAAGCACTATGGAGATATGACAGAACAGAGAAACCAACCTTTGTCTCACAAGCACAATAACAAGTCCAGAGAGTTTATCCCATGGCAATCCATAGTCCCTTTAGCAAAACAAGTAGACGAAGATCTTTACAAAATTCTCTTGCGCAAAACCACCTGTTGGTCCTTCAAAAAATCGAGGCAGCATCGAATTCAAAAAATAATAATAATAAAATTTTCAGAAAAAGCAAAAACAAAATCAGGCAACAAGAAAAGGCTCACCGTCTTGGAACTGGAACGACCTGGTTCGCAAACGCCTTCTTAACATGCCCCTTAGTAAATCGCCAAATATGGCTTTGGGAGAGAGAGAAGACAGGGGGAACAATTACACACAAACAGAAAACGGACAAAAGAAGAAGAACACGGTCGAAGAAATTCAATGGGAACTTCTTACAATCGCTACATTCAACGAAGAAATACCTAATTTCATCGCCGCTAAAGATACACAGGACACCGACGATGACGAGGCCCAAGATAACCAGCAACTTAGTAATTTCGCCGCCGATAAAGAATTGGCTGGAGATTTCCCATGGCAGACGTTCGAAGAAGAGAGAGGGATTTAGGGTTTAGGAGTACCGTTCTTGGACCTCTCTTTTGTTCAAAATCCGTTTTTGGACCCCTCTTTTGTTCAAAATTTGATTTTTGAATCATAAAAGGGGAAGCCGAGCACATACCTGGTTTTGGATGGTAGAAATCGAACGCAGCAAGGCGGGCGAAGATGGCGGAAATCTACTGCAGTCGTTTTCAATTTCGAGGCCGTCAATAGCGAGGATTTTCTTCACAGATCTGGGTTGGGTGGGTTTCTTCTCGATTAATCTTGTAGGGATTTCAATTTGGGGTGTGAAAGGAAAATAGAGGGGGATTTTCGTGAGGAAGACAACCAAGAAGAAGAGTATTCAGAGAAGAGAAGAAAGGGTTCTGCGTTGTAGAGAAGAAAGGGTTCTGCGTTGTTTGACAAAATTTTGGGAATTTTGAATTTTTAAAATTGGTCAAATGGTCAAGGTGTCAACAGGGGTGTCAAAGAAGATGTCCCTCTAGCATTATTCCTGCTTTTTCTTCTCTTCTCCTAGTCTCTCTCTCGTTCTCCCTTCCTCCACCACCGCGGGCTTCGCTCGTTCCCACCGTCCAACGATATACTAGTTTAAAATTATACCAAACGAGTCCTTGGATTTTAATAAAAGAAAAATTTACCCCCAACTCACTTTGAAACCTTGGAGTCAATATTTTTACGAGTTTACGAAACACAAGCTGTGAAAATGGCTGCGCCACAAATGACCTCGCGATAACGACAACGAGAGAACAGAGCTGCACTCGGCTGAAACAAGAAGATAAGATTGACACTAACAAAAATCCCAAGTTTAGTCAGGATAATTGCTAGGGTTTTAGAGTATATTCCCCTATTTCTCTCTTCATTGATACACCTGCTTTAAATCCAACCGTAGAAATGTCAGTTTTCTCGCTCTCTGCTACCACTTTCAACCACTCTCACTCTTACACTCCTCTGAATTTCTTCACGTCGTTGCAAAATTTCAACGGGGATTCAGTCTGCAAGTTAGAGCTTAAAGGAAGGATTAATAGAATATTTCGTGTGAAGGTTCAGGTTGTGTCGTCGCATTCGAACCCCAAAGTTCTGAAGCGCAATCGGAAATCTAGGTATGGAGAACCTGTCTCGCCTTACGACAGTGGAGAAGATGACGAAGGCGAGGACGAGGACGAGGACGAAGACGAAGGCGATGATGATGGTGGTGGTGGTGGTGATGATGTGGATGGAGGTGATGACGATTGGATTTCTGTTGTGAGTTTCCTCCTTAACTTTCTCTCCAAGCGTTTATCGGTTTATTTATTTGTTATGATATTTATGCTACTTTAGCTCAGAAGAAGAAAATCAAATGGGTTGGTGGAAGATATCTGTATGGAAATACAAGTCTTTCAGCTGACATGTTACCTGTTGTACCATTGTAAAAGAGAAAAATAAACAGCTGCAAAATTGCATGTCTAAAAGTGAATTTTGGTAGCAATTTTTGCTTGGCTATGTAAAATCAATAACTGAATATGCGCTCATCCGAACACAATTCACAAGTTGAAGATAATGGAGAGGATATTCAATGTTTTGCTCTCTGTTAATGTAAACCATATAGATGCATTACTGTTAATGTAAACCATATAGATGCATTCAAATGTTGAACTTTGGACATTAGGAGAACTCTGAAACCTCTTTTCAGAAATAAGTGATCATCTGTGCTTGTTTTGTGTTATTTTTCAGCAGAAAGGTCCCCAGAAGTAGGTGGGTGAAATGTATGGTGTGGTAAGAGTGAAATTTAATTTGGTATATTGGTTTGTCGTCTGTGTTCAAACACTGGTGAACTTTCGGGAAAAGAGAACTCTTCTTGGTTTATGCAGAATCAACGTAATTATGGATGTTCAGCAGTATTTTACCCTACAGTAGTATAACAATCATTAAAAAGGATTTCTTGTGGACTTGATAGTTTATTGTTTGAGATAGTGTTTATTGTCATTTTACGAGCTGCAATTATTTTAGGATGAGTTTTCTGATATCGGACTCTCTGAAGCTGATAGAGAACGGATAAAACTAAAGAACTCAACCGAAATGAAACAAGGTATTATTAATTTTTCTGGGATTAGTCGATGATTTGAAGTAGACACTTATAGTTGTGAAGGATAACTCGCTTGGGTGAATTTCATTGTGCAGGTAGTTTCAAGCATCTGGAGAGAGCTTTGGGCACAAGTACATTGAATTCTGGATCAGCCCATGAAACAAGGCAACATAAGTTGGTTATTAAGAATGGCAAAGACAACCTCAAAAACCAACCGAAGGGCGTTTTGAATAACACTTCCAGGCAGTCAGCAAGCATTGATTCTTTAGGCGATAGCAGAAAAAGCAAAGACATCCTTGAAAAGCGAGTGAATGGCATTTTGAGTAACAGTCCCAGGCAATCAGCAAGAATTGGTTCTTTAGGCGATAGAAAAAAGAAGGTAACAATAACTATCGAACTGTTCAATATGACTTTAGATGCAAATAACCTGCATAATGTTTGTTGTTTCTCATTGCGCCAGGAAGCAGAAAGTTCTTCTCAGAACAGATACTCTCATTTGTCGGAAGAAATAGACTTGGATAAAAGATGGTATCCACTTCTTGATTATTTGAGCACTTTTGGTCTTAAGGAATCAGAGTTTATTCAAATTTTTGAAAGACACATGCTATCCCTTCAGCAAAATGTCGACTCTGCAGAGGAAAGATTGAGATATTTATTGAGCGTTGGTGTCAAACATAGAGACATCAGAAAAATTATATCAAGACAACCTCAAATCCTGGGTTACTCAGTTGAGAACAATCTCAAGCCTCATGTTGCCTTCTTGCGTAGCTTGGGTATCCCAGAATCAAGAATAGGGCAAATAATTGCCGCCACTCCTTCCCTGTTCTCTTACAGTATCGCTAACTCTTTAAGACCCACTGTCAAGTACCTTCTTGAGGAGATTGGAATTGAGAAGGCTGATTTATGTAAAGTTGTACAGCTAAGCCCTCAAATTCTAGTTCAGCGGATAGAAAGTACATGGAATGCACGTTACTATTTTCTGACAAAAGAGTTGAAAGCACCCAGAAAGAGTATAGTAAAGATGGTCACAAAACACCCTCAAATTCTTCACTACAGCATTGAAGATGGATTACTCCCCAGGATCAATTTCTTGAGGAGCATCGGAATGTCCAACTCTGACATATTGAAAGTATTAACTAGCCTTACACAGGTCAGCTCAATTTTCTTCTACTCTTTATTTACTTTTACTATGCTTTACATTGAAAGGAAATTGATTTTTTCGGTCTAATGTGATTTGCACCTGCAGGTATTCTCTTTATCATTGGAGGGAAATCTGAAACCTAAATACAAGTACTTGATCAATGAACTCGGAAATGAGGTCCATTCTCTAGCTAAATATCCAATGTACCTAAGCTTATCTTTAGACCAGAGAATTCGGCCCCGCCATAGGTTTTTGGTTTCCTTGAAGAAAGTTCCTGGAGGGCCGTTTCCTTTGAGTTCTCTGGTCCCAACTGATGAAAGTTTTTGCCAGCAATGGGCAGGAACTAGCTTAGACAAATATCTTGATTTTCGCGAGAGATTGCTGGTCAAAGAGCTTGCAAATAAGTATGAAAGGAAATGATGAGCCCTGTTCTTGTTTCTAATCTTCTCGGGTGGTGGTAGTGTTGAATTGTGACAATTGTCTGCCGCACATTACAATAAACTGAGATAGATATACTTTTTTTCGTTAGAGCACTCCAGCATTTAGGTCAGTCAGATGTTCATGATGGATACCATGGTAGCTAAGTCTGTAAGTTCGTTCGTTACTGATATAATTAGGGACTGTTTGGATAGTTTGTGCTTCTGCTTAAGCTTCTTGTGAAAGTGCTTCCAGAGAGCCATCCCAGGCTAGCTTCATGTGGAAGCTCTTTTAAGTATACAAAGCTTAAAAGCACTTCCGGATAATTGTCTAACAGGTGCTTTTGATTTTTCTGAAATTGGCAGGTAGACTGAAGAAACACGCCTAATGATACTCTGTTTGACATTTCTTACAGCTACTGGTTATTTTCAAATTTTGCCTATTCAATTTTGCAAAGGTGTAGAAGAGTGCTTTTGACTAACTTCTGGTGATAGCAACACTGGAATCGTCCTGTCAAGGTTCGGGTTATTTATTTCAATTTTAAACATGAACTGGAACATGATACATCTTCATTTAAAAATAAAAGCGAATATCGTTTAGAAATATATGATGTGAAACATCTAATGTCTCTCTCATCTGGATCAGGTCTGTTATATGCGGGAGCTAGTTTTGGTGGCAGCTGAAGAGATACATACATACATACATATATATATATATATATATATATATATATATATATATACACATATAAAGAATCGATCTTTTTCTCTCTGGCCTATGAGTTCGGTGGTTTGAAGTTGTCCCCTTGGTCGATTGTCCAAGATCGACATGCTGGAAAAGTGAAAACACCTGATATAAGAGATGTAATCTTAGAAGGAAAGATGGCAACCTTGTTGTATTATTATATTCGGTTGCGCAATGTGTCTTTTGTACTCGTTACCCATCAGTGTTCATAACTAAAAATGTTGGTACTGTGTTTCTGCCATTTGTTGTTACGAGTGCTCGACAGAGTAACAAGGTGTACAAGTTTGGTCACCCCCACGTCTAGGAATAAAAAACTAGGTGTTCACTTTACCTCAAGATGCAGAAAAGATAAATTGAGTTGAGAAATATTTTGTTTTTAACGAAAACCTTACGAATGTTTGGGCAGAATTCTCCAATAATTTGGACGTATCCAACCTACAGGGGAACTTCACATCCAATCAAAATTCAAATGCCAATGCATTTCTCACATGAAATTTTAAACCAGCTTAATGAATTTAAATCACAGACGTTAAACCGTAACAGAATCAGATTAAACCGACTTAATTAGTAAGCCAACTAAACTAGCAAAGTAACAGACTATCAAATTCGCTAAGAAAAAACTATTGGCCCCTCCAATTTATTGAAGCATCAAATTAATTAATCAAAAATAAATGCGAGAAATTATTTTAAATTACTTTTAGTTCAAAGATTAACTTTAAATAGAAATGAGGAAATGAGGGTTGTGTGATCCTGATGTTCTCGGCCATCTAACTTTTACCACCTAAAACATAGGAAAAAAGTAAAGAGGTGAGCTAGAGCTAAGTGCGTATAAATTATAATGTATTTTTATGAGTAGGAAGAGAGAGAATTAGTAGAGTTGGATGGTAGAGATTTAATAGTACAAATGGATCCTACGAGATATGTAGATGTGATTTGCTTGATCAAATTTGCATTTTGAAAAGTATGAAAAAAAATGTATTTTAATAACTATGCTAACATGCTAACTAACTTCATATGCATACTTCTACGGTGTCCTCATTCCTTTCACTTTTCCAAACATTCCCTTGACATTTTAAAAGGACCTTCTTTCTTTTCATCGTGACCTCACTTGGTGTACTATTTAGCCAATTAGAAGCAGTTGACGATTCTTATTTGGAATCAGATTCATTCTAATGGTAGTATTACAAAATAGTTAACATTACTTCGAGTTGTCAACTTTCAACTTTAATTTTTATTTCATATTAACTTTCCAAGTTGGGTGGTTTTGATCAGATGCCCACTGTGGTTACGGTACCCATAGTGGACACGTGGCGCCACATGGTGGCGCCACGTCATCACACCAATTTTTTTTTGTATCTACGTTAAATTAGACGAATAATACATAACTGTCCCCTGATGGCGGGAGGTCTCACCCGACCCCCATAATTTTTTTTCCCGACTGTGGGTATCTTACACTGTGGGTACCGTAAGGTACCCACAGTAGGTACGGGAACATTACTCCCAAATTGGGTACTCTTGGTCCCCTACACCCATTTTCCGTTCACCTTTCATGACAAAGATGTATATCCATTTCTTTTCAAAATTGGGATGCATATTTTTAAAAATTTGTATTTTCACACTTTATCTTTAAAATTTTTACTTTCAAAATCAACGACTATACATGAATGCAATGACGTAATAACGAACATGATAAGCATATATGTGATTATATATACTACTTTTTCCGTTAAAAAAAGATAGTCCACTTTTTCATAATGAGCATATTTTTAATTTTTCATTTTCATAGATGCCCCTCATTAATATACTTTGGTATTATTCTACATCTCTACATCAATTACTTATGCATAACAATTAATAATAAATAAGGATATAGGGTAAAATTTAATGTTTCAACTAAATTAACCAACATTTTCTTGATTTGTGTGAAAATAATTATAGAACTATCTTTATGGGATGTAGGGAATATTAGATAATTATTATTATCTCTTAACAACCCTAACAAAACAAAGAGTCCATTAATCTAATGCATGTAATATATTTTCGACTTTTGTTTTATAAAAATATAGATAAATATGGATATCTTCTTTTTTTTTTTTGTAATTAAATTAAATGCATACTATTGCAATCACCACCACTACCTTTCAAAACTTGTTCTCGCCAGAAATGTCACAGATTTGTGTTCACGTAGTATAGGCACTGCACATCAATTGTGTGACCACCATAGCCACCCCACATCGCAGCCAACCACGACCATCGTCATCACAGGTAACGTTCAATCACACGTTCAAACAAAGAAGAAAGGGAAGGATCGATGGGTGGAAAAATAACCCGTTGGATGGACGTTGTGAGTTTTAAATAATTTATTTTTTAAACAAAAGAACTGACTTTAAGATTCAATTTCTCGGATAAAAAAAAAAGATTAAATTTATGAATCTACCTGATTTATGAAAAGTGCAAGAAGTAACATTTCATTTAGTTACAAAAAACTAAAGGTATGTTTTTACAAAAAACCATGGCAAATCAGTTTGGGATTGGAACCAACCCAAACTATTTTTTGTTGGCAACTATTTATTAATTATCATAAAATATATTTAAAAAATAAAATAAAAAATAAAAATAAAGTGAGTGTTTTTGAAAAAAAAAAAAAAAGAAATAGTTCGGAAAGTAGATTGATAGTTTCCATTCTGCATGAAAGCATGGATAATTAAATGTGTGCAATTTCCTTGTTTATAAATGAAATTTATCAAACAAAAAAAAAAAAAGTTTCCATTCTGCAAGAGAGGAATTAAAGACATGAAGGAAAAAATAAAAAATCAAGAAAATCCTCATAGCACCAGAAAATTCAAAGTTGCCTTTCACTACCGTAGGTCCATAGCAAGAAGCGTACAAGAACACAATATGTGGACTTTATGAGGCTATAAATCAAATCAAACTCCCCAAATGTGACATTCCCAGAAATTGACAAAGCTAACAATTCAACAAAAACGAAGTTGCAAAGACCGACACTTCAATTACAATGCATACCATGGCCATGACGAGAGTTAATGGATTTGCCTCTTCTTTCAAGTCAGGCGTAAATGTCCAGTTTCTCAAAATTCCCAGATTTCAAGTACTTCTCAAAGCTCAAGCAGGTCTGCAAGACTAAGTACAAAGCATACTTCCGGGAATTCTTCAAAATCAAGTAAGCAATTTCAGTTTTATTGCAACTAAAGCACTGAATTAACCCAATTTCTAATTGAGATAACAAAAATTAAATCTCTATTGACTTTTCTCAAAAAAAAAAAAAAAAAAAAAACCATGCTCCCAACTTTTAATGGAATTTATTATACATACTATAAGTTTTTGTGAATTAAAGACCGATGTCACCATGTTTAGCTTGGTTAACTTCACGGAAATTACATCGTTCCAGAACATGAATCTATTACCATATATACAAAGTGTGAGCTTTTCGGGTTTAGTTCTAGACGTGTACTATATTGTGAGCTTTTCGGGTTTAATTAGTTCTAGACGTGTACCATATTTGAATCATCAACTTATTTAAGAACGCGTGAATTTATCTACATCGATCACCTTATTACTACTAATTAAGTAATGTTACATTAGTCAACTATCTTAAGAACGCGTGACGTGAAACTTGCAAATCCTACTCCCTTTGGACATATGCTACATGAGAACAATTTTAGGAATATTACCCTCTTTTTTTGGAGGATCAATTTGAGGGGACAAAATAAAAAAAAAATGAAAATTTTTTTTTTGGTTCCATATTAATTATTCTATTCATTGAGAGGTTTAATGTAGAAGTATAACCTTGATATAAAATTTTTACTATTTTAAAAAATACTTATTTTAGAGATAAATAAGTACCTTGTTCTTAAAAATAATTATTAAAATAGTAATTCTTCTGTCTTTTGATTCTTATTACTTAGGGGGAAATTAACGAAAACAATCAAAGATCCATGTCACCATGTTTAGCTTGGTTAAAGATCTAAAAGAAAAATGTTTAGCTTGGTTAATTTTGCGGGAATTACATCGTTCCAAAACTTGAATCTATTAACATATATACAAGGCTTGACCTTTTCAGGTTTAATCTTGGGTATTATATTGGACTATCCGAAACTGAACCATAAATTTTGATGCTACAAAAAATGGAACAGTTTGGCTCCTTTCGAGCAAGATACCTATTCGAGGTTTGGTTCCATCCGATTCTAGTTTGATGCCAGGTATTTTTGAAAGTTATTATTACTTTGTTGTCGATCAATTCTCATAAAACCAAAATAGTGGAGTTAATTGTTGTAATACATGCATCAACCAAAATTAAAATAAGATCAAACACAATGAAATTCTATATAACTTGGTATCGTAATGTGTAGTATTTAAGAGAATTCATTTGGAACTTCATACAACTTTCGAATATAATTCTTTTTTTTTTTAATACATATATTCTATACGCATTGTTTTAGCATTTATAAATTTGCATTGAGGATTAAAGTGGTTACATACTTACATGACAAGTAATTTATTAAGAAAAATATGTGAACTTAACTTTCAAATGAAGATTACTTGATTTTTGGTTCGGTAATTAAGAAGAAACCGTTCAGTTTTAGGTTTTTCATTTTTCGGCTTTGGTTGATTTCTGGTTTTTAATTTTTTTTTAGAGAATGATCATTCTTATGCATTATTTTTGATTTGGTTCCGGTTTGGTCCTGGTTTCGTTTGTCCACCTCTATATATATATGAGCAACTTGTTTCTTTTAAACGCACGTACTTGAGCTAATTAAGTACCATAATAATTTTCATTTTTCATTTACTCCAAATATTCTAGATGTGTAGTATATTTGAATAATCAACTTATTTAGAAAAACTTATCAATGTTTTTAATTTTTAATTTTTTACTAGGCAATCTACGATCAATATATATAGCTTGGGTCTATAACAATGTTGTTAATGGCAAAAATAATGTAAAAGATGCCATGACTAGCAGTCTAGCAAGCATATATAACGGTACCATATATAAAATGTTAAAAAATATATCAATGTTGATAGCGTTATAATGTGAATCCTTAATGGCTCAATAAAAACATTTCCAGTGTTTTTACACATACATTTTCTTTTTACAAACATCTTTCTTAACTTTTACAGACAATCAAATCAAGGCAAATACTCGAGAGCCTAGCCACATGACCACACTAGAATATGAGGGTAAGATTACATCAGAGTAACGTACTATACAGTAAATAGACTCGCAACAGGAATTAAGGCTGCTGCAATTCCAATACAGATCAACCATTGGTTGGTGCTTAAGCTCCCACAGCGAGCAACCAAGGCCATGATCTCCACCCAACCTACCTCAAGAAATCCAATGGACCCCACAACCCAAAGAGTTAATAAAAAAATTCTATTACCCAACAAACGACCTTCAAATACACTAATCTTCTTCTTCTTCTTCAACATCAACATGGATATTGTGAGCAGACTGAAGACCTGACACAACGCATAACAACCGTTGGTGAAAGTTGTCAGTACTGATTCATCTGCTTTCTCAAAGAGAACTCTACCAAGCTTCAGTTGTACTGTCATTAGGATTGCGAATTGGAACCACGACTGAATTCCGACGTTTCTCCACGTCGTCCTCGTTATGATCGGATCATCCTCACCGTTGAGTGTGAGTGTAACAGGTGTACAGTCTATTATTCCGATAGCCAGAGCTGGTGCTCCAAGTAAATCCATGGCCAAATTCATCCACAATACTTGAAATGGGTTTATCACTTGAACCTCTTTGTTAGCCATGGCGGAGATGAAGTTAACAAAGAAGGGAGTAATATTGAGAATAAGCTGTAATTGCACAAGCAATTTAACGCTTTCGCATGCTGATCTTCCCGATCTCATGACATTAGAGACGGTCGAGAAATTCTTCCCTGAGATGATGATGATGTCTGGATCTTTCTCAACATCAATATCGCCCATGAAAATCCCGACGTCGGCTTCTTTTAGGGTTGGAAGGTCTCTGGTACATGAACTACAGAAGCCAACTACCTCGTTGCCCTGTTGTTTTAGGCACTGCACAAACTTTAATTTGTCTGCTGGAGAGGCATTCGCGATGATGTGAACCTTTCGAATCATCTTTCTTCTCTCTTCTTCTTCTCTGTTTAGAAAATCAGAAGCTTCTATCACAGCTTCTTCAATGTCTTCTTCGCGCCGTAAAATCCCAGAATGGATCACCATGTTTCTCGCTGTGGCTACGTCTGCTTCGACGGCCAGCTTGATCGAGATGCCAGAAGATTGAAATTCTTGTATCGTTCGTCTCAGATATAGATTCTTCAAGCTCACTGAGGCTAGAAACACCTTATCGTCACGATCATCGTTGCTGTTATCATCATCTTTGTCCTGGATTACTTGCTTATTATTATAAGCAAAAGCGAATACCTGGTGACCATTATTGGATGCAATTTGCTTCATCAAGGACTGCTTCCGATCGTCGTCTAGAGGGTCCACCCTTCCATCCCTATTGACATAATGTGAGCAGGATGATAGAAATTTCTCCAACTGAGTCTCATCTCCATTAATACAATGACTATGCACAACACTTTCTTCATTTTCCTTATTGGGCTCACCAAGAAAACGGGAAGCCCAATCGGAAATAGCGTTACTTACATGGCTGTGATCAGAGCCAGAAACGTAAGTAGAAATCGCATCTTGCAAAAGTTGAAGGACTTGTGGTGTTAATAGTTCCACCGGGACATCCTTTATCCAATCGAAACCAATCCACAAATCCGCCATTTCTAAAGTGTTCAAAGCTAGATCATCTGTAATTACACCCATACAGATGGTGGTGGTTAACCCGATCGTTGCACAAGCAGGGAGATTTCGAACAACAGCGCCGTAAGATGACCTTATTTTCCTTTTCGCAAAACCGAAAGTGACCCAAATCCCCAACGGCAAACCATCTCTCAAAGAGAAGATCAATACGGTAAGAAACATGAGTCCACTCCCTTTGACACGTAGCTGCTTCGCCCACTCATGCATCAGATCCTGCACAGTGTTCTTCACGCCTTTTGTGTCATCGCATGACTTGTCCGAATTGGACAAGAAACATCGGAGTAGCTCGACTGAAAGGACCAAAAATGTAAGCCTCAACAAAATCCTCTCCAGACGCGAGCTGGTTTTAGCGACAGAGATTTGAACACGCGATTCTTGGTTATAATCATTTTTGCTGCTCCTGAAATTAATGGTAAAATCATTAATTTAAGATATAACCGACTGATATAAGTGATTATAATTGTCTATCATTTAAGATAACGAAAAAGCAAAAAATAATCACATATATATATATATATATCATTTAATTTTACCACCTCATTAGCCGACTCCTTTCCGTGTTGTCGCCTACTGATACTACGAGCATTAGGCCCTGTCCGGTTTTCACTTTGGCGCCAGCAAACAGAGAAGGATTATTCACCGTCGGCCTTAAACGCTGGTCGAGCTTAAACGAAGAATCACACTGGATCAAGAATCCATCAGCAGGACTTTCTCACCGGCCTCTAGGTTTACTATCTCACCAACAACAACTTCAGATTCCGGTATACTTACCTGTGGAAAATGCACAACAACTATCAATTAGCAATCTTTAAGGAAAACATTGACAATCTCAACATTACCCTGTCCCCATGTCGGATAACCCGAACCACGGCTGCCTGCTTTTTCTTCGTCAGCGGTACTCTCCTTGTTGTAATTCTTAACCTGATATATCTCCACAGAAAACCAAGAGAGAGGAAGAGGAAGATTCCTAAAACCGTCGTTGCTCCATAGATAAGTCCTTCGACGGCGCCGTCTCTCTTAATCTCGATTACAGAAGCCAGGAAAGCGCAACAAAGGAGAAGGACGATTGTTGGGTCCTTTAAATATTTCTGAGCAAGGCGTAAGAAGGAGCCGTCGTCCAGCGGTGGTGGCTCCATGTACGATGAGTTGAGTCCAAAAGCACTTGCCCGGCGGCGAATATCTTCATTATCCCCTTTTATTCCTGTTTCTGAATTCGTTTCTAAATCAGCCATTATTCCTGGATGGCCACCAAATGGCTCAGGACTAGGATCGGTGTCATTCGTTTGTACCGTTTCAGTGAGCCTTTGCTTGCTAATGCTGAACATAGCGTTGAAGGTTCAGGTTTTCTAGCAGAACGGTTCATAGCTAAATCGCTAATTTATAGGCGTAGAGTAGTACTCCCACCTTCCCGCAAAGATATTTCCATTTTCATTTGCACAAAAATTAAAAAAATTTTAATTAATGATCTTAGAAAAGTAATATTTTAGAGCATAATTCCTAATATACCTTTATATTTATTTATTACTTCATTTTTTTTTGAAACGTTTATTATTTCATTTTAATATATAGTTCTTATATGTTGATAACGATACATTAAATAAGGGAAAAATGCTAGAGTGTCATAATGAATATCAAAATAGTTGACATTATGGACACTTGGCATGATCCTACAATTTTGTCAATTGCATCACTTTTGGATAAAATTACGGGATCATGCCTAATATACATTATGTCAATAATTATGGTATCCACTATGGCAGTGTTAAGTGTAGCATGGTCGGGGAGACCACGCTATAATAATATACCAAATACCATAAAGAATGACATAATGAGATAAAATAACTTTAATATATATTTTATCTCAATTATCAACATAATCATCCATTAATGGAAATATAGAAATTTTATTAGAATTATGTCATCGATCATGTTAAAAGCTATGACACTCTAATATTAAGAGTATTATATATCCTTCCTGGAAATTCCCCGGCACTTGACGGAAACTGTAAACAGTTAAAAGGCTCAATTAACGATGCTTCAGCGAAACTTCCCTTCATGCAGATCGATTTTTTGATTTAAGGCGCTGTTGAAGTAATCGGAAACAAAGACACAGCCACATCCGTCGTGTGGTTAAGTAGCATCAATTTTGTATATTTATTAGTATTATAAAACATTATTACCCTTCTTACGTGCCCGCTTCACAAAATTAAACAGTGTCTGCATGCCGTGCTGTTATTAAAAATTTATATTGCTTTTCAAAAAAAATCGAAGAGGAATTATTTTCCTCATTGGTGATGTTTCCAGAATCGAAGGCTAACGCAGAAAAAATGGGGTCCAAATCTACCTACTAATCGCTTGATTCATCAATATCAACAAGTCAAAATAAGTGGAGAAAGTAGACTTCATAGAGTCCAAATTACCCTCGTTTGAGAGGGTAAATTTGAGGTATAAAAAATTTAAAAATCACAAAATTTTGTATTCATATTATTTTATTCATCGAGAGCTTCAATTTAAATATAATATTGATATATAATTTTTACTGTTTTTAAAAATTACTTATTTTTATAGTAAATTATTTATGTATCTATAAAAGAAGTAATTTTTTAAAATAATAACAATTATATATCAATATTATACTCAAATTAAAACTCTCGATGAATAGAATAATATTAAACAAAAAAATTCAAAATTTTTTAATTTTTTATACCCTAAATTTACCCCCTCAAAGGAAGATAATGTTCACACGATCAAAGGAATAAAATTGGACTCAGACTTCCTATATGCAGGGCGCAGAACATTGACCTAATTAATACATGGCTTTAACACGCACGTTACATATGATTGCCCATCACATCCCAAACCGTGAAAAAGGACAATTTTTTTATTTTTTATTTTTTGAAAGCTATAGAAAGAGGCATATTTTTTGTTTGTTTTTTTACCTAATGTTTACACATCAATCATGATGATGTGTCCGCGAAGTATCACGTGTCGGATAATCTAGTAACGGTTAACTGTCATGCTAGTTAATTTGCATTCTGACCACGTGCCTAAAGTGGGTAGGGTACGTGCCCAGTGCACGGGTGGCTGTCCACGCCAGCAAAAGAGACAATTTTTTATTTTTATTTTTATTGATATTTGATTTTTTTTTAATAGTATTATGCAGTTTGCAAAACTGAGGCTTATTTTATTTTTACCGTGGCTGGGGAACATTATGGGTAGCGGCCAGTTTGACATTATTAATGCATGAATTGAATTTTGACTAAGTGGTCTCGATCCGACGAGAAATAGGACGCGAGTTGAAATTTGACCATATTGGTGATTTGAACGTAGAATGAAGTATCCCAATCAGTATCAAATATGAAAATATTTTTCCACTTAATATTATCAATATATACAATGACAAAATTATCCAGAACCTTTTCAATAAATAATTGAGCCATTAACTACAGTGTCAATCCTTGATCCATGGACAAATTTGTTTCATTTCTTTTTCTTTTTCCTTTTGTTTTAAATTTTATTAAAAGCAATGGGAGCGCTACTACCGGACACTAGTCCACAAATTTTCACACCAACTAAGAAAATATATTGACTGATTATATTCACACCTTATTTTGCGAGATTATGATGGAACGCTCCTTTCCTTGATTGGAAGCTGGCCTTAAAAGGTTGGGGTCGGACTGTACGTGGGTGTGACACGTTTTAGGGTGTATTTGATTGGAAGAAAAAGTTTTACATGAAAAGCATTTTACATGTAAAATATTTTCCCACCTAAATCCATAGGAAAATATTTTACATACATTTGACCAAAATGGTGCATGAAGTGATTGTGCCTTGTAAAAAAAATGTATTTTATATATTGCAATCAAACAACAAAAGTAGGAAAATGTTTTCCACGATTTGACATTTTACAGGTAAAAAGGACTAAGGCCGCAGTTAAAATTTTTGGCGGGAAAGGACTAAGGCTGCAAATACTTGGTTATTTTTAATATCTAGATTTATTTAATTTATTAATAATTAAGTAATGTTTATATATATTTGAAAAAATCTATATATTATACAAAATAAGATTTCAATTGACAGTTTCAATTGGAAAATAGTTATTCAGACATAATTTCTGTTGTTGCATAGTTGTTCCAATTACATGCTGCCACATAGCATAGTTCAATTGCACACGGATTTACACACGTTTGGTCAGTTTGTTTTGATAAATAAAAATTTTAAGGACTCATATTAACCAAAATTTCTGGGTTTAATATTTATTATCCAATTTACCGCATTAACAACTTATAGTCATTATATTATCAATTACAATTAATTAATAGAGTTAAATTTAGGTTAATATAATTAGTGAACACTGATATAATACTGAAATAAAGTCATACTTAATATCATAATTTGAATATTTTATGATAATATGAGAATACTATATCAGAATAATACAAATATGGGCACAATATTTTTTTTTTATTTTTTTATCATATCAACAATAATAATCTACATATACATGCCCATATAATTTAGTTGTATTATTTAGTATTATTTATACAAATTAATATAAAAAATCACTAAACATTATGAACTACATCAAAAATATAAGTGAATATTTCAGAATAGTAAATTTGAACAATACAAATATATAGCAGAATATTTATTTTAGTAGTTATTTCTATCCAAAATTAAATAAACCATTAATGGTTAATGCAGAAAAAGTTGGATTATGCAAAATTACCATCTGAAACGTGGCCCGTTATACACCTACCAACCTCAAACGTGGGTTATGAAGCATAATTTTTCTCCTGCACATTACTTGCTTTTGATATTGCCCCATGTCACTATTTATAAATTTGTTTTTCAAATTTACAACCTATATATTAAGTAATAATCTTATGTAGAGTTAGATAATTACAATAAGTAAGATGCCAATTTTCAATCGCGATAATGATTATTTTTAGAAGAGAATTCACCTGGATTGGTGAGTTAAATAAAATTTAGAAAAAATTTTGTTCAGGAAAAATATATTGTCATCACACTACTCCATATTATTTCCACACTCACTTTAAAATATATATATGTTTTTAATAAATACACCACTGTTATTTGATAAATATATCCCTAATCTACGCTAGCTATAGGTCAAGTTATATTTTTACATGAGCACGAATCCAATTGATACGTTCAAATTGAAAACATATTGTTGAAGCTATAAAAGGCAAATTACTGTGTTCAATATATTGAAGAAAAATGAAAAGGAAAAAGGAAAAAGAAAAAAAGAGTTCAAATTACTCGTAAATATCAATTATGGACGGTGGTAACACTGACAATTAAGCTTCATGGTCATCATTTTCCTTCACCCTGAGATCATGCCTATATACATCCACAAGCTTTGAAAACATTAACTCCCGGTTTTCATGAAGATTTATTTGGATACTGTGTAATTGTGCTAATTAGCACGTTAACTATAATTTTAAAATTAAGGGTTTAGGGTTTATTATAATTAGCACGCTGTAATTTTAAAATTAGGGTTTAGGGCTTAGGGTTTATTTTGATACTATGCAATTGTTGTAATTAGCACGTTAATTATAATTTTAATTACGGATCTAGGCATTATCAATTTTGATAATTTGCAATATAATATGCAGTTGTTCGAATTAATTAGCACATTGATTATAATTTTAATGAAGGGTTTAGGGTTTATTACTTTATTGTGGTGAAGATTTACATAAATATAAATTGAGAAATTAGAGTTTACTGTAGTATCTTAATATAAATATATCTTATCTTATCTTATATAATAATAATAATATAATAATAAGAGAAGTTACCACCTAAGAAAGTCATAAGTCATGATCATTATGTTTGGCATAAGCTTTTATAGATTAATTATTTTATTTATTTAATTTATACTACTTTCCTTATTTGATGATATTTTCCTTATTTTATATTTTTATACGTATTTCATCTTTTTCTTTGTATTCTAATTTTCAATTAATTTATAAAATTTTTTAATTCTTTTTATATTTAGTGTTGTATCCATTTAATTTTTTGGTATTACATTTTAGTTATTTTATATATTTTTTAATTTTTGAATTAATTATATAGTTAAAGTATCAACTTGGCATAGTGCTACATTGGCAGCGGAAATTTGTTTAGAAAAAAAAAAACTTTTCACATATTTAAAAAAAAAAATCATCTTTTCTATTGTTGCCACGTTAAGGAGAATGAAATCATCTAACTATATTTATTTTATTTTATTTGAGCTGAATGTGGTACAATATCAATTCAATATATTCAGAATTCAGTTTGACAATTACGACAATTGATATGATATTTTTCTTACAAAATAATATTTCGCACTAAAATTTATAAACCGTTGTTTAAATTTATAATATTACATATGTTTCGTTATTTTTATTGTATATATTCATAATAATTTATTATTTCATTTTATAATATTGTTTTATACAAATATACTATATTAATCGTCTCAAGAACGCATTTATATAATACTAGTGTATGTATATAATAGATGGGTTAGGGATAAGTTTATTACTAGTGTATATAAATTTATTATAGGATTAAGTAGTTAAGAGGTTGTTTAGGTAATTTTAGTTATGACTACTTTAGTGAACAATAAAGTTATTAAAAATGGTGTCACAAAACAAAAAAAAAAAAAATTGTGATGCATATATAATTACCCTTTAGTTTTTTTTTGGTGGTGCATATATAATCAAGTTATTGAAAAGTGGTGTCCCAAAAAAATTACCTATTCTATTTCAAAAATTTTAAAAAATAAAAAATAAAATTACCCACTTGTTCTGTTCAAAGAAAAAAAATAAAAAAATTACTCCTTGTTTATTTCGAATATATATATGTAATGTCAATTATGCATAGGAAGTCATACATTATAAAAATAAAAAAATAAAAATAAAAAACCTGAAAAGATATATATAATATCATCAATCAATTTTAATTTCTATAACATCTAATAGTTTGTTCTAAACATGGTACGGAATACATAATGAACATATATACCATAAATTGTATGCTCTTTTTAAAATAAAACTATTATCTATAATTGTTTAGTCGTTATACAGTATGCTTTGGAAGGAATAAATTATACCATACGTAAAGAAAAATTATATAATCCAAAATATAATCGATCTATTGCATTTTGTATAACATGTATAACATTAATTATTTTTTATTAGAAAACGCACAGAATTTATATGAAAAATATAATTAATTGTACGAACTTCTTTTAATTACACAGATTAGATCTATATCAATCTACACATCTTGGTAATTGAAATTATCAAGTTTTGTTGAAAAGAAAATAAATTTCATCGTTGTGCTTTTATTGGAATTGTTATGTGCTAACTTTTTTTAAATTAGTGAAATTATTACGGGTCAATTCTTTATATATTGATCTTTTTAAAAAAAATTCTTATAATATTTCAATTATTCCCTGATATATGTATCAATTTTGTAACACTATATATTGGTATGATGAAACCAGAAGCAATAGGAAAATTGTCATAACGCGGAATCGGCCTCATTGTGTTGTATCAAAGGCAAAGGAAAAGTCATTGTGCTGGATATATAGATGAAACTTCGTAGCAATTTCCCAACTCCCAAGGGAGTAAAGGTAAAACTGAAACTTCATGGCAATTTCCTGAGGCTTTTTTGATGTTTAGGGGCCAATCATCATTTCTAGTTTCATGTTAATTATCTCAAATAATGCAATATTAATCAGGTAAAATTTATTTTAAGTTAAATAACAAAGGAGATTCCCAAATGTGAAGATAATAATGAGTACATAGTGTGTAATTAATATTGCAACTAGACTTTGACTATAGTAAAATTCAAATTTGAAATTTTAAAAAAAAAAAAGTTAAAACAAAAACATGGTAATAGTATGTTAGAGTTTACCTCGTCCACTATGTTTTAATTTTTTTAGCAAACCTGTTGTACAATGAAATAAAATCTCACATTTTTTGACTCGTTAGATTTATCTTTCGGCCTCTAAAGAAGAGGAAATCACTCTCGAGAAAAATGGAGAAAAGGGAATTTCATTAGATGACCAATGCATTATGCATCGCATCTCTACCAGCTGATCATACACCATTAATTTTAAGGGAAGACGAAACTTCGTAGCAAATTCCCAAGGGAGAGTACGGGTAAGGACGAAACTTCATAGCAATTTCCTAAGGGTTTTATGATGTTTAGGGCCAATTACCATTTCCAGTTTCATGTTAATTCTCTCAAAAATGCAATATTCAGGTAAAACTTAATTTAAGTTAAATAGCAATGGAAATTCCGAAATCTATATATTATATATTTTTAGGTTTTAGTTGGAAGTTTCAATTGAAAATTTGTTAAGTTTCAATTGACAATTAGTTGGAAGTTATAGATTTGTTGTACCAGTTATAATTTGTCATATGTCCATATTCTAACCAAAATTTAGAAGTTTCAATTGAGAATTAGTTGGAAGTTATAAATTTTGTTGCACTGCTACAATTTATCATGTGTCCATATTCTACAAGAATTTTAGAATGTTTAAATTAATTTTTTATTTGTTTACAATTTAATATCTTATTGTCAACTTATGTTTATACTTTCAGAATATTTGCACAATCTAAAATGGAAATTTTTAATTTTTTTCGAGTAATATTTTTAGGAGTAGAAAAATGTTCTAACACAGCAAAATTATACCTGCTGGTGGTTCGAAACCACCACGTGGTGTTTGAACCACCACCACCACCACCAGTTGGTGGTGGTGTTGGGGAAGGGGTTGGGGTGGGGTGGGGGTGGAGGTGGGTGGGTAGGTTTTGAGTTTTCTTTTTTTTTTGATAAAATTTATTCGATTTGATTAATTTTTCGTGTTCAAAATATTTTTTTGCTGTAATATATTACTAATAAAATTTTATGTAGGTATAATAATTGTTGTTTAAAATCAAAATGTGCGCATCTATAATGCTAAAGAAATATTTTGAATTATTTTTCCTTTTTTCTTGTATTTTTTTGATTTGATTTGATTAATTCTTGTATTCGATATATTTTGAAATGTGATAGTAGCGTATAGACATACTATTAAGTTGAAAATTTTTTGTAAAATTATCTAATTAGTATGAAATTAATTAGATAAACTTAATTATGGACCAAATTCACACCTGTAAAAAGATAAAATATTAAATAATTTAATTTAATTAAAATTTTGGACTAATGTAAACAAATTTAAAATTTGAGGACTTAATTTTAATAACTCTCAAAGATAAGAACCTTTTATGCAATTTTTCATAATATAATGACCAAAATACCTTCACAAAATGACAAAATAGCAAAAATTTGATGAAATTAATGGACAAAATTAATTTTAAATCATCCACTGACCAAACGCAACTATCCAACTTTTTTTGACCATTCATTTTTTTTTTTATTTTAATTAAACGCCAGTACCAACTTTTTTTAATTATTTGCGCCAATTTCCCTATTTTTTTCAAATTATTTATAATATCTTTGTTAACCACAAATGTTTAACGAAGTCGACCGTGCCAAAGACCCATGTGGTCCAACGGCATATACGTGGACTTTCCACACCTTTGGGAAAGGATTCAATTCCCCACCCCCATCCATGAGTCCCATTGAAATGTGACAAATAAAAAAAAAAATATGTTATAAAAGATGTAAATAATAGAGAATTTAGAGAATAATTATGCGAATTCACATGAATTAATTTCATTAATAATCAAGTTCTATTTATGCGAAATTTCGAATGACACAATCGTAATTACATAATTTCATCAAGGGTATAATAGTCATTCACATAAATAAAATATAATAATTTATTTCCCTCACTTCCCTCATTAATTATATTATATTAATATTATTATTATATTCATAACACTTCGAACGACTATTAATACAAATGTCTTCTAAACTTGTTTGGAGAAAAACCCTGGGAAAAAACTTCCAAACCGATCATATGATAGCTTGGAGTGGTTATATATCGCTTCATCAAAACATTGCTCCCTCGATATCTATCAACGGTATAAGAGTATTCACGTCGCCTCGTTAAAACCTTGTCAAGAAAATCCAAAGTGGGAAAAACTTGATCAAGGAAAAGAGTAATACTACTCCATCCGATTTCATATCTTGAGGACCGATATCCTTACTTCGGTAAAGGATTTCAATATCATCATTGTTTGGATCTAAAGCATTGTCTCTATTATAACTTGATCCAATAGATACACTGTGTCGATTTCTCTTGTTGTCTCAATATACCATGAATATGCTCGTTAAAACCTTATTAGGAAAAATTCAAAGGGGAAAAATCCTAATGAAGGAAAAAGAGTACATTATTCATGTGAATACGCCTTTAATGTTGCCTCATTAAAAACCTTGCTAGGAAAACCCAATGGGATAAAACCTCACTAAGGGAAAAAGAGTGCAACGCTGTATTTTATATAAGTATGTCGCAAGCATTTCAAAATATTTCATAGATTTGTATGAGTATCATATACATTGGTTCATACTCTTCATTCATTTCACGTGAATGAAATTTTAGATGTTATACAATATCATGTTATATTTAGTGTATATATGCAATCAACAGCTTCGATCTCATTTTCTCACTATATCGAGATATATACCTAAATCTCTTCTGGAGATTTCATAGTAGTTGAGATTGGGCTGCCTCATTAAAAACCTTATTTGAGAAAAACCCCGTTTTGGGACAAAAACATCAATCAAGGAAAAGAGTACAGCATATGAATTTCTCAACAATATTAATGTAGATATTTTGAGCCGTTGCATGCACTGATACAATAATACATTTGAAACCTCTTCAAGAGTTTCATTCTCATTTCTCATTAAACCCGTGCATGAACACTTTAATCATAAGGGCATATATTTCAGCATCGGCATTTTCGATGGATTTTAATATCCTCACTATTATTGATAGTATGTAGTGCTATCTTTTCATAGTGTGTCGACACTTTCAATTTTATTTCTTTCCCCATATCGACATAACTTATCGAGATATCTCATTATCAATCCTCTTGTAGGATTACACAATATAGTTATGTCTATATACTCTTCAAGAGTATATGCCTCCGTTATTAAGACCATCTTTAATAATTTGCTTCGATATATATGATTGGGGAAATCTCATAATATCAACGCTTCTGGCGTGCTAACTTATCAAAGCATCTTAACTGATATATGTGATTGTTCATAGAATCTTTTATACATCTTTGAACTTCAAGTTCATATTTTAATTGTGAGGATATAGTATGATACATTTCACATATCATTTTCAATTTTTAATACTCCCTCATGCTAAGAAAATTTAGAACACTAAAACTCATATATGTTCTCATCATTCAAATTTAATATGAGAATTTATATAGTTTGCATTCTATTCTCGATATTGGCAATTTATTGGAGGACTTTAAATAATTTGCCACATAATATCCCACTTGTATGCAAGATACTCAATCCTTCAGTGATTTATTCAAGTATTGGGATATACATTTACTAGCTTTATCATTAAATCTGGAAATCATGCTCATACCATGAGCAAATATTTCAGTAAATTTCAAATTACTTAATTATATACACATGTGACTATCTAGTGGATCCATATCATAATATCTAGTAGTCCACATGGAGGATGAGTGGGCCCATATTTCTCATCCTTTATTCCAAATATATTTGGAATTTATTTCAATATTGGCTAGTAATGATTTCATCATTTATCGAGAACAATCATTGAAGAATTCTTTTAATTCTTCACTTGAAATATTGATTTCAATAATTATTTAAACCGATGGTCATCTGGTTGCAAACGAGTATTATTGAACTTTTAGTTCAAGAAATTCTTATATCGATTTCACTAGTATCTCAGATAGTGCTCAACATGATTTATTACTTTCATCATATGTATAGCTCACCGACATATTCCATCATGTTTCGTAGCATTATTACACATCACTGCTCAAGCGTGGAATCTTAGCACATACGCTTCATGTTTCAATATCGCTCCAACGCGAGCCTTACCTCATACGCTGCTTATAAATTATCCGCACTTACAAGATTCACCATAATAATGGTCCATATATAATAATGGATAATTTGCTCTCAAATCTTCGAAAATACTATCCATCACTATCGATCAAAATCCTAAAAAGGATTTATCAAGTAGGCTTGAAAGGTTGAGGATGCTAATGAATAAGGGCATCCCAGGAGATGTTCGATGTTTAATTGAAGTAAAGGTTCGATTATCTGGTGAGGTTTCGATTCCTTCTAAATACATGCCTGGTATGGGTAAAAGTAGTTTTTCAAAGAAATGGAGAGCAAAAAGATTAGGAGGGTGCTACAAATGTGCTCGGTGGACATGTGACACTCGATGTAAATCATGGTACGTGTCTAGTAACCGAGAAGATAAGATAGCATTCATTAAGGATGGATTGAGTAAGGAGCCTTTGGATGATATTCAACAGGCTCTTGAGATACATCCTAGTGGACACGTACAATGTGAGCTGATGGCCTTATGGGCCAAATTTAAAGATGAACAATCACGTTATAGTCTTGAAAAACTTACTTTAGAAGATCCTGTTTGTAAATTTAGTAGAAAAATTTAGTATAATAATTTTCTCATATTAATGTAAGGAAGTTCGGTGTAATAACGAAGATCAATATTTTTCTTGTAATTGTAAATATTGTTTTTCAATTTTTAAGATATATATATGTATATATATATTATTTTTCAATCACCGATAGGTATATGTCATTTCACTAAAATTTTTCTACCTTTTTCTCTTTCATATTTGTCAAAAAGTAAATAGTACAATCAATTATTGGTTTGAAAATTTTTCTTTAAATAGAGGGATTCATATATCTCTCATATTCATACATTAAAAGTATAGTGCAAAAAGAGAGATAGGAGTAGAGATGGATATGGAGATTTTAGAATCATCTCATACAAGTCAGCCTTTACCTCGCCAGATTAAAACCGTATGTATTCTTGGTGGCTCCAAACTAGTAGGTCATATCCAATATGTGGATATGGCAAACCAACTTGTAAGGGAGTTGGGGAAACAAAATATCAATATACTATATGGAGGGACTAATAACAAACTATTAAGGAGTCTTATGATGGCCGCACAATCATGGGGGATAAGAGTGTCAAGTGTAATACCTTTTCATCGAATTGGAGGCAGTAATCGAATTGGAGTTAGAAATGTCATTAGTCCAGCTGGATTGATGCTACAAACACAATCCATCCACGATCGTCGATGTACATGATGAGCAATAGTGATGCTTTTATTGTTCTTCCAGCGCTATAACACTGGAGGAAATATTCAATATAGCGTCATTTGCACAAATGGAACTTTCATAACAAACCCATAGGTTTGTTGAATATTAATTATTTCTTTGATGGTTTGCTAGCATTTCTAGATCGGTGTAGAACATAAATTTATTTATCGCTCAAATGAGAAATATACTTGTTTCTCGCTAATACAATTGCCGATCTACTCATCAAGATTCAATCATATGTTCAAAAATCATGGAAGTCGAAACCCATCGGTCACGCATCATCGGTGTCAAGAGAAAAAGAGATCCTTTGGATCTTTCATTATGAACCCGAATGTTCGTGGTGGCAGAGTTACGGAGTATTTATACTCTCGAGACGCATCCCTCATTTATGGGTTCAATATGTATTTTCTTTTCGCATGTTTATTGCCATATTTGATATTCTCAATATGTTCTACTTCGGCTGTTTTGTACTTCTTCTGGAGTAATAATAATAATATCATATTGTCTTTACAGAAATCTTAGTGATTATACTTCTTCAAGAGCATTTTATTCTCATATTAATACAATCTCATATCATCGATGAGATTACTTCATATAATCTCTCCATGCGATATATTTTTTTTTTGATTTATCAACATGGGATCTATTGAGCATTTTACTTTCATCTATTTCTCCAATGGTAACTTCAGGTACCACTTACTCAATTTTCACCATCAATATTCAATAGACGTGGAAAGTGAACATTCCTTTATTAAATGCTTCTTTAAGAGCATTTCTCATCATATCACAATATACTAATCTCATAATGAGATTTTTCACCACGGTATATTTTCTTTCTCTTTTATCACAATGGGATTCTTTGAGCAATTTCACTTCATCAATACATACAACGGTAAATTTTGGCATCACTTGCTCAAATCTCTTCTTTAATATCAATAGAATATTCATATCGAACATATATAAATCAGTTATCCAATTGTGGGGTTTAATCCAACCACATTTGTAATAAGCATTCGTAACGTGTGGTATAACCCACCACATTGAAAATATGCATACCAATCGTGTGATATAACTCACCACATTGGAAATATATGCGAAATTTAAAGTTCAGAATTTAAATTGTAGAAATTAAATTTCCTCCAATAGGTGGTCGAACCTACCTTATGGGAATTATTGCAATAAATATAAATTTACGGAATTTAAATTGCCAGAATTAAAATGCATAATGATTAACTACTTCTTCGGGAGTAGGGTCTACTTAGTAGAAGGTATTACCCTTCACTTAGCATATAAATTGCATAAATATATAAAATCTTCCGTTTAGTGATGGTTGAACCCATCATCGTGTAGGAGGTATTATAAAGATTTAAATTGCAATAAATAAAGTGCAAGAATTAAATATCTATAGAAGAAAATTTGTTCTAACTATTTCTTCAAAATATAATTATCGCCAAAATAAACGGTCAGAATCGAAATATCTGCATTGCCAATCACAGCTATTAGCTGTTTGCAATGCCGCTGGCAAAAGTGCATGCCACATATTTCTATAAAACATTAATACATACTCTACCGCCGCTAACCGCTACTGGGCTGTTTGGCAAAGGTCGCTGGCAGTTAAGTGCGTACAGACATATCTCTTTATAAAGTTTTGACATTATAAGCATTAATACGTAAATATTCACAAGTCCAAGGACCCTTTTGTAACTTTTTCAAAGTTGGGGTACTGATTTGTAAATTTTTGAAAATTTACCTTATCAATATTGGTGTCAAATCGAAGATCTCGTTGAATCGAGTATAATGGAGTCGAGAAAATTTGATTTTGATAATATATGCTCCTTATATCTCGAGAAAACGAATGTTATAGTTTTATATATTATTATATTATAAAATAATAATATAATATATATAATATATACCTCTCCGCCCTTTTGCTTCCATTTTGTCACTTAATTTTTTGAAACCCGTATTCGCGTGGTTTGGCTTGGAAAATTCCACTAATTGACATTGGTATCACCTGTAGGAATAGGTATTTTATAACGGAGGCCAAGGCTTGTCTGCTTTTGAGAGAGAATGGACAGAGAGAGATTTTATAGAAAATTGAGTATTTCAAATTGTAATAATCCAGCTTCGACATGTAACATCATCTATAAGATGCAATCAGAGAAGATACTTCTTTCATATTACTCAAAGGGTTAGAGACTACGATAACGTGTTATAAAAAGATGTAAATAATGTAGAGAATTTAGATAGAATGAATTATAAAGGAATTCACAGGAATTGAATTTCATTAATAATCAAACCCTATTTATAAGTGAAATTTCGAATTACACAATCGTAATTACATAATTTCATCAAGCAGATAATACTCATTCACATAAATAAAATATAATAATTTATTTCCCTCACTTCCCTCATTAATTATATTATATTAATATTATTATTATATTCATAACAAAATCGTAGTTTTTAAATGATTGTTTAATAAATAATTTTTATTCACAGGTACGATTTTTCAACACACTTTGACTAAAATTTTAAAATAATTTTTTTTTTTTTATTTTGATTATTTTTTTAAGTTTGAAGTTTTTTAGGAAAATATTTATAACTAAAGCCTTAACAGATCAGCTCGATTTTCTTATGCTGTTTATCTACTTTTACTATGCCTCACATGGAAAGAACATCGATTTTTGAGTCGATGTGATTTGTAACTGCTGCTATTCTCTTTATCATTGAAGGGAAATCTGAAACCTAAATACAAGTATGTACTTGATCAATGAACTCAGAAAATGAGGTGCATTCTCTGGTTAAATATCCAATGTACCTAGCTAAGCTCATCAGTAGAACACAGAATTTGAAATTTGACGCCCGCCATAGGGTTTTTCGTTTCCTTGAAGAAAGTTCCAACCAAGAGGGCCGGTTTCCGTTGAGTTCTCTGGTCCCAAATGATTAAAGCCCTTTTAAGCACACAAAGCTTAAAAGCACATTTAGATAATTGTCAAACAGGTTCGAGTTCTTAATTAGTTTCAAAATCTGCTTTTGATTTTTCATAAGCCATGCCACTGATGACTGAACAAACATGTCTAATGGTACTCTGTTTTATGTCTATTTCAGGGATTGGCCCTCTGGTTATTTTCAAATTTTGCAATTATTTTTGACAAACTCTTAACTCCTTCTGGTGATAGCAACACTGGAACTCTCGTGTCAAGGTTAGGATCTTATTATATTTATTTCCGTTTTTAACATGAACATGAACTGGAACACCATACAACACAACATCTTCATTTGAAAATAAATTAAAATGAATATCTTTTAAAAATGTATGATCTGAAACACAACTAGTGTTTGTCTCATCTGGGTCAGGTTTCTTATTTTGACTGTATGCAGTAGATTGTTTTGGTGGTACGTAGCTGACCTATGAAGCATAGGAACTCCTAAAAGATAAGCGTTTTGTGTTGGAAATGTCTCTTCGGAAACTCTCCGGAAACGTTTCGGAAATTCTAAAAAAGTTACATATTTTTTAATAAATTCAAAAACTCTATAGAAACTTTTGAGACACTCTACGGAAACTGAACTTTCAAGAAAGTTTATGTTCAAAAAATGTAATTGTTGAACTTTTTATATTTTCTAATTTTAGTATTTCTTCATTCTAGTAATTATTTTTTACGACAATGAACTTAAAATTTTAATTCAATTGGTTTGTTATGATATTTTGGTTATCTAATTCATATTAAATAATTTTTTGAGATTGTATTTTGAAATTATATCGGAAAATAAATAATTACTACACAACGTTTCTGACAATTATTTTTAATAAATAATTGAAACTAACGAAAAAAATAATATTTGAAAATTTCTGACAAATATTATTATAAGTTTTAGCGAAACTTAGAATAAGTGAGAAGCCATCATCTTACCAGGCAACTGCCCTGGTGTAAATAATATCACTTTATTCATTTTAATTTTTTAACCAAAAAATCAATTTTTATTATTAATCAAACTCAAGTAAAGATCAATGTCAACTACATATCTCATATTATTATTATTATTCACATCTCGTAACAACGTTACCCATAAGATTACCTATCATTTTATTATCAATAAAATAGTTGGAGAATCCTAACCCTTACCGAATATATTAATCCTGAAAATTGACTGTCATTTTAGTTACTTCTAAGTTCTACTGCCATCTCCAATGGAGATCATCAATTGCACCCGTGCAATATAGAAAGAGGGTAGAGAGAGATAGGAAGAAAAAAAAGTGAAGGCGCAATTTTTTAATTTTAAATTTTTAAAATTATGTTTATCTCAATTATTCAACTTTTTCTTCTTAAATTTCCGTACCACGTCTAGAAATAGACGACTGTCCAGAATTCTTCAATACTATTTTATTATTATTTTTGAATTTCTTTATATTTCCCTCATTTTTTTTGTCTCGCTTTTTTTCCTATACTTCTTCCCATTCATTTTTAAATAAAATATTTATCTTCTTCCCATCTCTCTATAACATCTTTTTACTGTCCCGCACATGCAATATAATTCAAGTTACCATTGGAGATGGCCCAAGGTTGCTAGGGTTTTTTTTAAAATTTTTAATTTTTTATTTTTTTCTGAAGGGTTCTAGCTAGTGCTTATCATTTTTTTTTATAAACGGAAAAGTTAGCTACGAAAATTTCCATCTAACTTCCTATCATTTAATTATTACGCGTTCACTCATTTCTCTAACATCATTTCGCCGTAATTAACACCTCTTTGTTCAAGAGATTCGATGATCAGCTGCTATAATCACACAGATTCTTCTCTTCTGCTAAAAACCCTAAAAGTTAATTTCCACGTCATGTTCAAAATTAGCCACCAAACTCTAACTAACTTAGTGCAAGTGAATGACAGCGATTCTCTTGAACCATTTGGGGGCATGCAAGGAATAATGGCAGCATTAGAAACTAATGCAGAAACAGGAATCACGGGAGATGCCGGAGATCTTAACCCAGAAAGAGTATAGTAAAGATGGTCACAAAACACCCTCAAATTCTTCACTACAGCATTGAAGATGGATTACTCCCCAGGATCAATTTCTTGAGGAGCATCGGAATGTCCAACTCTGACATATTGAAAGTATTAACTAGCCTTACACAGGTCAGCTCAATTTTCTTATGCTCTTTATTTACTTTTACTATGCTTTATATTGAAAAGAAATTGATGTTTTCAGTCTCATGTGTTTGCACCTGCAGGTATTCTCTTTATCAGTGGAGGGAAATCTGAAACCTAAATACAAGTACTTGATCAATGAACTCATGAAATGAGGTCCGTTCTCTGGCAAAATATCCAATGTACCTAAGCTTATCTTTAGAGGCTTAGAGCAGAGAATTCGACCCCGCCATAGGTTTTTGGTTTCTTTGAAGAGAGTTCGTAGAGGGCCGTTTCCTTTGAGTTCTCTGGTCCCAACTGATGAAAGCTTTTGCCAGCAATGGGCAGGAACTAGCTTAGACAAATACCTTGATTTTCGCGAGAGATTGCTGGTCAAAGAGCTTGCAAATAAGCACGAAAGGAAATGACAAGCTCTGTTCTTGTTTCTAATCTTCTTGGGTAGTGGTAGTGTCGAATTGTGACAATTGTCTGCCACACATTACAATAAACTGAGATACAAATACTCTTTTTCGTTGGAGCACTCCAGCATTTGTGTCAGTCAGGTGTTCATGATGGATACCATGGTAGCGAAGTCTGTAAGTTCGTTCGTTACAGATATAATTAGGGACTGTTTGGATAGTTTCTGCTTCTGCTTAAGCTTCTTGTGAAAGTGCTTCCAGACAGCCATCCCAGGCTAGCTTCGTGTGGAAGCTCTTTTAAGTACACAAAGCTTAAAAGCGCTTCCGGATAATTGTCTAGCAGGTTCAAAAGAGACTTCTTTGTATCTAAGGTGCTTTTGATTTTTCTGAAATTGGCAGTTATACTGAAGAAACAAGTCTAATGGTGCTCTGTTTCACATTTCTTACAGGTACTGGTTATTTTCAAATTTTGCCTATACAATTTTGCAAGGTGGAGAAGAGAGCTTTTGACTAACTTCTGATCATAGCAACACTGGAATCGTCCTGTCAAGGTTCGGGTTATTTATTTCAATTTTAAACATGAACTGGAACATGATACATCTTTCATTTAAAAATAAAGGCGAATATCGTTTAGAAATATATGATGTGAAACATCTAATGTCTGTCTCATCAGGGTCAGGTTTGTTATATGCAGGAGCTTGTTTTGGTGGCAGCTGAACGGATACATATATATATATATATATACACATATAAAGAATCGATCTTTTTCTCTCTGGCCTATGAATTCGGTGGTTTTGAAGTTGTCCCCTTGGTCAATTGTCCAAGATCGATATGATGGAAAAGTGAAAACACCTGATAAAAGAGATGTAATCTTAAAAGGAAGGATGGCAACCTTCTTGTATTTTATATTCGGTTGTGCAATGTGTCTTTTGCACTTGTTACCCATCAGAGTTCTTGTTCATGACAAAAAATGTTGGCACTGTGTTTCTGCCATTTGTTCTTACGAGTGCCCAACGGAGTAACAAGGTGTACAAGTTTGGTAACCCGGACGTCTAGGAATAAAAAACTAGGTGTTCACTTTACTTCAAGATGCAGAAAAGATGAGTTGATTTCAGAAATATTTTGTTTTTAACGAAAACCTTACGAATGTTTCGGCAGAATTCTCCAACAATATGGACGTCTCCAACCTACAGAGGAACTTCACATCCAATCAGCATAAAATTTCAAACAAATTTAATGAATTTAAATCACATGCATTAAATTTAAACCATAACGAAATCAGATTAGACCAACGTAATTAGTAAACCAACTTAACTAGCAAAGTAACAGACTATCAAATTCACTAAGAAAAAACTATTGGCCCCTTCAATTTATTGAAGCATCAAATTAATTAATAAAAAATAAATGCAAGAAATTATTTTATATTACCTTTAGTTCAAAGGATAACTTTAAATAGAAATGAGGGTCGTGTGGTTCTGCCTCCAAGCGATCTTCTCGGCCATCTAGCTTTATCATCTAAAACATAGGAAAAAAATAAAGAGGTGAGATAGAGCTAAGTAAACTTCATATGCATACTTCTATGATGTAAGTTTTGAAATAAATTTTATAACTGATGTGCCATATCACCCCCAAAGTCTGTCTAACATACACCCAAAAGTGCATTCAATCAACTTCGTCTATCAATTATAGAGTTTGTTTTCGAAAATCATAAAAGATAATCAGTGTTGTACGTGGTTGCGTCATATTCCTTCCTCACCAATTCACATGTACAAACAAGTTTAGCCACCTATGTGTAATGTCACACAGAGTGGTTGGCAACAGATTTAAGTGCTCTTTTGACGATGAAATACTATTTAGTGATGTCAAAGACCGGAGTCTTCTAGTGGCCGATAAACGTTCGGACACTACAATAGTTTGTTAAGTCTCGAGTTGTAGAGATTAAGGCTCGCCTAACTAGAGCAGTTTGCGAGCTTGGTTGTTTTTTTATATTTTGTTTACTCAAAAGGCATCATCTTTTGGATTTGAGAACCAGAACACTTGACCTAAAGAAATCGAAATCATACACGAGCGAAAAATTAGTTGTACAAATTTGTTTTACAATTTATTCATTCATTTATTTATTTATTATTAAGGAAAATGGGCCTCGTTGACCACTTAGATTTGTTTTGAGCTCGTTCAGGCTATGGGTCCAGTGAGACTCAAAAAATCAATTGGTCAGATCCATATTTTCTCCAGAACTCAACTTGAAGATACGAACCGCGACTTCGTCGGCATAGAATCTTGGTGGGCCGGGTCTAAATGTTTAGACCAATCATCTCGATTCATTGACATTTTGAGAGCACTAGTAAATAACACGTGCTTTTGCACGTGATAAAGAAACTGTGTCAATAACACACATATGTATTGTTTATATAAATTGTTTTTTTCAAATTATTTATAATATCTTTGTTAACCACAAATGTTTAATGATATCGACCGTGCCAAAGACTCATGTGGTTCAATGGCTTCCATTGTAATGTCAAAAATTAAAAATGAAAAATTCGTAGTTTTTAAATGATTGTTTAATAAATAATTTTTTATTCGCAGGTATGATGTCTCAACACACTTGGACTAAAATTTTAAAATATTTTTTTGATTATTTTTTTACGTTTGAAGTTTTTTAGCAAAATATTTATAATATTGATATTCGATTGAGTGGTGTTATAATAAAAAATAAAATAAAATAAAATATATTAACACAAATTATAGAATAATGATAGTGATAGACTGATAGTGTATACACAAATTCTATGAAAGAAGGGAAATAAGAAAATTTTTTACATTGTTTGTTCGACCTCTCTACTTAACTACTCGATAGAATATAAACTCCTTGTACATAGAGAGAACTCAATTTATTTAAAACTAAAATCCATCTACCATTATCCTTTGGTGAAAGAATACAAACTTGTGCCATTTTCTTTAATTAAGTAAATAGAGAGGTGGAATTCTAAACGCTTGACGATTACCATATGAATATTCATGGTTAATTATGTGGAGAAATGAAAAGACCAGCTGTAAATTGAAGGATTTGCATGCAATTAAAAAATATCGGTGATGCTACAGGACACGTAGAGTTACATGTTAATAACATAATCGCAGAAATTGATTGTGTTGTTCTTACTTTTTTATACAATACAAAATCATGTAGTTGGTTGAAAAAATTAGTTATGTAATTATATTTTTTAATTATTGGATTACAAAAATATTTGTGACATATTTAAATCAAAAGATTATCATTCAATATATGACTTTGTAAAAGATTATTTTTTTTTTTGGAAAAATAAATTTATTAATAATTATTTTAGGTCATATATATTGAATAAAATAAAAATGTATTAAAATATTTGTAGTTTAATTTTTTCAATGTAATATGAAAAGTCATTAATTAATTATTTATATAAATGTATTTCTTTAATAAGGGCATTTTGGACTAAATAAAATATAAGTTGGGACATTATTGGAAATCAAAAGATTTCCACACATCCCCACTTTTTAATATAGTTATAAGAACGTGCTTCGCACGTTATATGCAAAAGATAAATGAAAGACATAAAAAAAAAAGAAAATTTAAAGTATTAACATTCTTTATGAAAATAATTGAAGTAAGTTGCGATTGTTAAAAAGAAATTGAAATTGGTAAAAATATATTACAAATAAACCTTTTATAAATTATAGATATAATACTTTTTCAACAAGTTTTTTCCTATAAATTAAATAATTTTTGAGTCATAAATTTTTAGTTACAACTCTAATTTTTTCCAAAAAGTATAAAATTTAGCCAACATAGTATTAACAACTTATGTGTAAGCTAATTGGTAATTTTGATAATTTTATTCTTTAAATAGAAATATTAATACCGAAATTTTCTACTAAATTACTCCAGACACCTAGTTCAAAAAAATCAATAAGATTAATCACATATATTTGAGCCGATTAAATATGATATCAATCAAATATTAAAACTATGAAAACATGATATCTTAATTGGAAAGTTATAAAGATTTTATAGAAAGTTATACATTTTAAAGCTACATGCATTAAATAAACGTACAATATATATTTAAATATTCATGTTTAATTGAATAAAACTAATTTAAAAATCCACTCAAAACTTAATAAGGGCAGAACGGACTAAATGAATTATAAGCGAGGACATTATTGGAAATCAAAGATTTCCACACATCCCCAAATATAGACTTGTGTTCGAAACGTGCGTTGCACGTTGTATGTAAAAGTGGGGGTATATTAGTCACATAATAAATAGGTATATTGGTGAAATATTATGGAAAAAATGAATAAATTAAGGATATAGAAAGAAATGATTGGAAGAATTATTTCCTAACTGTGTCGATAAAAAAATAATGTGGCAATATAATGAATGTGAATATGATGTTACATTAAACTTTTTGTATACAATATTTTTTCATTAATTTTTGATCTTTCTTCTTGTATCAATTCCTTTACTGTTTCCATTGAAATACATCGATATATGACCACATAAAATTAGCCATGAGAAAATTTATTATTATTGCATGTAAATTGTAATTTTATATATATTTGCCCAAAAAAAAAGTTGTTACTTTGATACTCTTGGAAACCTTGTCAAGTTGGTCTATGATTTCTTTATTCTTTGTGTGCGAAAATAATACAAAAAATAACACATCATAGACCCAAGGAATAAAGAGAAATACACATCATACCAATGCAAATAATATAAACAAAGATTAGGAGTAAAATACTTATATGATTACCACCTGAATTGAAATGTACGTGTAAATTTTTATTATTATTCAAAGAAAACAATGAATTGTTCATGAGTTATATTTCAAAAAAGAGAGAGAAAAAAATATGAATTAAGGATTATGGAGAAATACAAATCATAAACCAATGTGGAAAATATAAGCAAAGATGAGAGATAATATAACTATTTTGATTAACACCTAAAATTGAAATGTACATGTAAATTTTTTTTATTCAAAGAAAACAACGAATTGTTCATGTAATTACTTATGTTCCCAAAAAAAAAAAAGCAAAAAAGAAAAAGGAAAAAACTATGAGTTACTTATTTGAAAAGTTAGAAAGATGAAGAGGCATTCATTGGAAAAAAACATAATTGAAATTTAATAAATTATTTAGGGGCATTTTTGGAAATCAAAAGATTTCACAACTTCCCCACTTTTTAATATAGTAAAGATATATAATATTAAATAATCATTAAGGGTAAAATAAGACATTCATCTCGAATATGTCACATATTATGGCAATCATTATAGATGTCTAGTTTTATCCAAAAAATATAGGAGCAACTTAGGTTTTACAAATAAAAAAATCATAAGCGCAATTAAGGAAATCAAAAGAATGTTTTCAATCCACACTTTAATATAGTTTAGATTAGAGTGACACTAAATGCTTGTTTGAATAAATTAGCTGTGTAAATTTTTTTTAACCAAAAATTTAGTTTTTATTACATAGTTAAAGTGAAACATTAATATATATCAACTAGAATTATCATATAATTATTTATTAATTACTACCTACAAATCTCATGATGCTATCACTATTTCAACTTAAACATGCAAATTATCAGTAATGTTTGACTGCCACTATTCTTAAATATGTAAAGTATCAACTATGTTTGATATAGATTATTGAAAAATAATGTTTAAATGTGTAATTGAGAAATAAGGAAAATATACTAAAAATTTTAAAAGCCGACAAATCAATATAACGAGTTATTGAAAATAATAACAAAAGAAATTTTTTTTTATAAATTATATCAAACAATTCCTTCGATTTTAGTTAGTTATTAAAATAAAAATTCGGGCCCAACTCACTTTGAAACATTAGCGCCAATACTTTTGCGACTTTGTGAAAGAAAGAAGTTGTGAAAAATCCTGGCGCCACGAATGAGCTCGGGACACGGACAAAACTGCATCCGGCTGAAACAAGAAGATAAGACTGACACTAATACAAATCCAAGTTTAGTCAGGATATATAATTGCTAGGGTAGGTGTTAGAGTATATTCCCCTGTGTCTCTCTTCATTGATACACCTGCTTTAAAATCCAAACGTAGAAATGCCAGTTTTCGAACCCCAAAGTTCTAAAGCGCAATCGGAAATCTAGGTGTATATATATGGAGAATCTGTCTCATCTTACGACAGTCAATCATGATGTGGATGAAGGTGAAGACTAGCTATTGGATTTCTGATGTGAGCATTATTTTTTTCTTCTTATTTCTCTTGCCTACGAATTTAGTGGTTTTGAAGTCGCCCTCGTAGCGGAGTTGAATGGTATAAATTTATGAAATACATGTCCGTCTCACGAGATATGTGTACGTGTTTGGTTTGACCAAATTCAAATATTAAAAAAAAAAAGGAATTAAAATGAGATAAAACTTTCCCACAAAGCATATATATCTACACAATCCCCTTGCTTCTCAATCCGACTCAGGGGCGTAGTTAGGGATGAGCCAAATTAGGCCCTGTTCCGCCCCCCATTTGAAAAAAATAAAAAAGAAAGTTTAGTAAAAATAAAAAATTTTATAATAATGTGACCTAATAAAATTAATATTGCTTGATTAACGAATCATGAAATTTCTGGCCGCTTTCGATCCGATTCAAAGATTATATTTTATCCAATTTTCAAATTTAAAGATGAGTTGTGAAGCAATGAAATCGAGTGGATGCTAGTTAATTATAAACTTGTGTGTGTGGAAACTTTTTCCTGCCTGTGTCACCATGGCGACAGATTCACAAGCCCACGGGTCATGTTGATTCATTTTTTATGAATTGAAGAAGAAAGCAATGGAATATTTTTGGGGAAAAGACATTATCAGTTTTTGGTCCACTGGCAGAGATTAAAAAAAGCAATAATACTTTAGCAAAATCATTTATGTCTTATCGACAAAGTCCATCTCATCACAATAATTTGGAGTTTTTCTGAAGTTTCAATGAAAGATTGCTCAGATCTTTGATCAGGCGGCGGCGGCTCAAAAGCCATTTTGTCTTTTCATTTTCATGGTCTAACGACCAATGTTACTATGTTAGGACTTAGGAATACCCGAAGCGAAAGCGACAATGGACCACTAACTTTCCATTTCAAAATTGAAAAAATGATAATCTGTGGAAGATTTGATTCCGCATTTTTTTAATCGACAGTAATGTGCACTTTAATTTTGTTTTAAATCTTACAATAAAATAAAAAATTGCTAAGTAAACATATATAGTACTATCACATAATGGTGGTTAGCATAATATTAAATCACAATATGTCAATTATTCACAGATGTGATCTATCATGTTCATGTAGCATGAGTCGAACGAGATTAAATTGCTCCGTATCAGCATCGTTGGATATGGGACAAAGACAGAAATCAAACACAGTGGATATGGGATGGAAACAAAAGATCAATCCTCATTTATTCGAAGACAAAATGTTTATAATTAAAAACGACCGTAGAATTGTCAAATGAGTCGCCTTTTTGTTTATTTTAGATTCCGTTATCTAGAAAAATGTTGAAGGGAATATAATGGAACAAATAATAGTTGAGATAATGTTGAGTTGCCCATGTCATTACCATTAATTTAAAAATGATACGATAAGTGGACAAATAAGTTGCTATCGAGTGTGTAGTATGTCAAATTTTATGTCACGTTGGTCCAAAAGGCCTGGAGATTTGGAATCGATTGGAGTTGAACGAATATTTGAGCCAATTGATTTGAGAACTTCAAAGAAATTACATGGAACCTTAATTAATTACGAGGAAATGATGAAAGAAAACATAGGCACTATCTTAGTATCTTAGCCACTTTTCACATGCTAACTTTAATTTGTTTTTCTTTTTAAAGGTAAAAGCTAGTCAAATCCATATAAAAGCACAATGATACAAGCAATACTGAAGCACTGTACAACCAAAGCTACTCTATTGGTGGAAATTGCAGCCGCTTTGTCGGTCAAAACTAGCAGCCCTACTACAACAGCTATTACTATTAAGGCCGCAATATTGGCGGCAACTAAAGTCACTAAACATGCGGTTGGATGAGGTCGAACGTAACCTAAGACCCATAGGTCTCAGAGTCTCAACTTTTATCCCCGTAACCAATGTGACAAAACCTTATTGGCATGTTAACTTTAATTGATTAGGGAAAAAAGTACTTAAATGTAAGAGCACTCCAATGTACAATGTGAATCGAAGATGATACGAAAGAGAGAGATGACTATTTTAATTGAAAAAATTAAAAGATGTGTAGAGAAAAATTTTTATGAACAGTGAGAAAAGGGAAATAGGTAGAAAGAAATTTAAAAATAATAAGAACATGTGAAATGGAATGTGTCAACATAGATATGACAAGGGGAGAAGCAATAAAGAAAAAATAAAGAAAATGAGTGAAATATGATAGAAGAAAAAATAAAAATGAAAAAATATAGAGACGTGGAGGCTACACAATTTTTTTGTACCTTCCTCTTTCTTCTATAGCATTGTAGATAGAGCAGAGATGTTACAAGCATCTCCGATGCGTAATTTTTAGATATCCTCTATTTGAGGAGAGTAAGGCCTTATTCTTTTTATGAGTTTGTGTATTTTCGTGCAACTTACACATATTTTTAACCCCACATATATTTTTCAATACAATACTAACCATATATTTACACGGAAATGCTTTAACCCTTCAAAAGAACAATGCCTAAAAGACAATAGTTTTAGTAGGTTCGTGTTTCTTCCAATTTTATGTCAAAATTTTACTTTTTAAATCACTTTCCCTCATTTTTCTTTATAATTCCTAATGCTATGTAAAAAATAACACACCCATCTATAAATCATCTATATTATTTTATTTTTATTTTAAACTTTATTTCTACTCCTTTTCTCTTTCTCACTTACTCCTCTCCTTTGTTTTTCCCCCAATAAAGTAATCATTTTTCCTTTTGTCTCACCTTCACATCAGATCGTCCCCAATCCATTGATGCACTTTCCAACTTGGGTAGCAAAGTCAGAATTTAGTCGAAAAGCCTTACTTTATTATACGAGAATAAACTAATTGGCAATCTCTGTCGATTCTGATCGTCTTGTAATTCCCAAATAAGAATCAAAATAAAACGACAACATGTTTTGACAATAAAAACAAATGCTCACCTATTATAACAGCCTCAGGATCCGACCGGTGGGCCCAAAATATTATGTTTAAAATTTTAATAATACAGGTAGTGTTATCGTCTCCGACCTTTGGGGCCAAAAACAATAATAATTGAAGAATACTTATATCTTTATCTTGAACAAAGTAATTTCCTCCAAAACAAAAGTAATGCTTCATCATCCTCTCAGCACGCACTCGTATATAAGGAGGAGACAGCTGGGCCAGATTACGCCCAGGCTTGCCACTTCTTTGGTTTAAAATATAAAGATTAAAGTGATTCTACATGGACATTTGAATTTGACATTTTTCATTGACATTGTTAATGTGGTTTATTTTCATTGGATGGTTTAAATTTGCATTAAATGATAATCATATGGACACATATTCATACTCTTACTCCCTTTTTTTTTAATAGAAATTTTTATAATATTATTCAATAGAATTAATTATTGATCCAGTATTTCAAAAAAAAAAAAAACTTTATTGGTCCAGAAAGGTAAATAAATTCCTAACTACGTCAATTCCATTGCTTTTGTAGTTAGTAATGGACCAACAAAGATCGAATCGCCGTCATCATATATACTAAGCAAAAATCAAATACTCATTTCGTCCCCGCTTCTTATTCATTTGCTATGTTTTATTAGTGTGTTTTAATCTCCTTACTTCTTAAGATTCATTTATAATTAAAATTTTAAAGTGTGTGGTTTTATACATACACACACACACACACATATATATATATTAATAAAAGCTATAATTATATTTTAATTTACTTTTATAATAACATTAACTTGAATGTCTTGATTCGTGTAAAAATCAAAATAAACACACCTCATTGAAATGGAAGAAGTATCACTTATTAATATTATTATTATTATTATAACATATATAGTGCTATATATAACAACGTATCAATTATTAATATGATAGGTAATATGCAAGCCAATGTCTTTTATCAATTTTTTTCTACTTAAAAGTTAATTTTTATTACTTATATAATTAGAGCCTAACATTAATATTAATCTAACATCTCACATTATCTTTAATTTTGTGGTTATCCACACATTCTATGACTTTTCGTGCTATTTAACCTAACAATTTAAATCGTGGCATGATTCAACCCAAAGACTCGCATAAATTCATTTAAAAGCAAAAAAGATATAGCTCATGTTAGTGCTATTTAACACTACCAATATCAAGTATTAATAAAAGATGACCTCACATGTGGAAAATTAAAGAACATAAAATAAATAGTTATAGTATTCGACTGCTCATTTTACGCGGTTAATTTGGAGATGTCAATGAGTCAAAGCTAACTCGAGCTCAACAAGCAAAATGCCGGCCTACTTGACTGTTAATTGCTTCTCCCTGAAAATTGCAACCAAGCTGGCTTGGGCCTGCTGAGTATTTTACCTTAAAAATTGTGATCGAATTAGCTGAATTTTGGTTAGTTATTTTGAACAATAAGTATACTAAATCTTCCTAACTAATTTTGAATGTATTTCTATGTCTAATTACTGTGTAAATTTCATTTCTTTCTTTTATCGCGTTTAAATAATTAGTTGTGTTTAAAATTTAAGCTTCTTATGAATGTGATGTTAATATATAGTTTGAATAGTCTTTAATTCTTTCAAAAATGATTTTTGAATGTATGGCTACAAAGTAAAAAAAAAATGTGTATAAAATATTGAAAAGTTATCAAATTACTGAAACGAATAATTGAAACTAATGAAAAAAAATAACATTGAAAATTTTCTAACAAATATTATTATAAGTTTTAGCGAAACTTAGAATAAGTGAGAAGCCATCATCTTACCAGGCAACTGGTGTAAATAATATAACTTTATTCGTTTTAATTTTTTAACCCAAAAATCAATTTTTATTACTAATCAAAGTCAATTAAAGATCAATATCAACTACATTATTATTATTATTATTATTATTATTATTATTATTATTATTATTATTATTATTATTATTCACATCTCGTAACAATGTTATCTATAACATTACCTATCATTTTATTATTAATAAAATAGCTGGAGAATCTTAATCCTTACCAAAGATATTAATCTTGAAAACTGACTGCCATTTTAATTATTTCTAAGGGTGTGTTTGATTGAACATTATTTACCCGGAAAAGTGAGTTTTCCACCCTTTTTTTCCCACTTTGGTGTTATTTGAAAGCATTTTTTTCCTCGGAAAACGTTTTCCAACTTTTCTCAAAATCCGCACTTTTCCTTATTTTTTTTCCTTGGGGGGAGGTGGTTTTTGTTTTCCAGGAAAATTTTGGTATTTTTTTCTTTTTTTAATAGACAATTTAATTTAACCATAAAGATAAGAAAAATGATCAAATTTCATTAAAAAAACTCAAAAATAAGGAAAATAATATTATTTTTCAACTTTCAAATTAACCCACTCAAACACCTACAACTATCATTTCCCTTGAAAACCTTTTCCCGTAATTCATTTACCCGGAAAACGTTTTCCTTCTAACCATTTTCCGACTTTACAATCAAACACACCCTAAGTTCTAAAGCCATCTCCAATGGAAGCCATCAATTGCACTCGTGCTTATAGAGAGGGAGAGAGTAAAGAGAGATAGGAAGAAAAAAAGTGAGGGCCCAATTTTTAATTTTAAAATTTTAAATTATTTTTATCTTAATTATTTCACTTTTCCTCGCTTAGATTTCGGTATCACGTTTAGAAATAAACTCCCATCCAGAATTTTTCAACGCCACTTTATTATTTTTTTTAAATTTATTTCTATCTCTCTTCTCTTTTTTACTTTTCACTTCCTTTTTTTCTTATATTTCTTTCCATTCACTTTAAAATAAAATATGTATCTTCTTCCTATCTCTCTCTAACATCTCTTTACTGTCCAACACATGCAATATAATTCAAGTTACCATTGGAGATGGCCTAAGGCCATATTCAATGCGGTGTGGATTGTCAATTTTCATCGTGAGACGGGAGAGAGAGAGAGACACACAAGCCACATGGTGGGCTCCTTTTTGTATATGTGGCTTTTATTTCTCTATTTTTAATCACTTTTCTATCAATATTATTTCGTTTTTTCCCCACATTTTTTTCATAGATACCCGTTCCACGTCTATTTCTAGATGCTCGTCTAGAATTCTCCCACTATTATTTTAAAATTTGCATGTTTCTACCTCTCCTCTTTTTCACTTTTCCTCTATTTTTTCTATACTTCTTTCCATTTACTTCAAATAAAATAATTATCTTTTCTCTATTTCTTTTATCTACATCATCTCCAATTCACTACATGCATTGAAGATCGCCTTAGGGGTTTTTTTTCTTTTTTTTGAAAAGGGGTACCAGTTAGTGCTTATCATTTTTATATAAACGGAAAAAGTTAGCTACGAAAATTTCCATCTAACTTCCTATCATTTAATTATTACGCGTTCACTCGTTTCTCTAGCATCATTTCCCGGTAACATCCCTTTGTTCAAGAGATTCGATGATCAGCTGGTATATATAACACAGATTCTTTCTACTCTTCTGCTCAAACCCTAAAAGTTAATTTTCACGTCATGTTCAAAATTAGCCACCAAACCCTAACTAATTTAATGCAAGTGCATGACAGCGATTCTCTTCAACAATTTGGCGGCATGCAAGGAATAATGGCAGCATTAGAAACTCATGCGGAAACAGGAATCACAGGAGATGCCGGAGATCTTAACCGCCGGCAAAGAGCATTCGGGTCGAACTTTACGTGGAGGAGCAACCTCCGCTCAACACGGCCACCTTCGTTCTCCTTTCTCAGAAATATTTAAAGGACACGACAATAATCCTTCTCCTTTGTTGTGCTCTACTGTCCGCTGTGATTGAAATCAAGAGAAACGGCGTCGTTGAAGGACTTATTGATGGAGCAATCAACGTTTCGGCCATCTCTTTTGTCCTCTTCTTTGGTCTTGTCTGTAGATATATCAAAAGTACTCTAAGAAAGAGGAGATTAATGATGAAGAAGAAAAAGCTTGCCGCAGCTGTTTGTGTTATCCGATGTGGGAAGATGCTAAGAATCTCGGACTTTGAGGTTGCTGTTGGTGATATAGTGTGCTTACAGGCAGGTGATCACGTCCCTGCCGATGGATTGTTCTTCGATGGTGATTCGTTATTCAAGCTCGATGAGGGTAATTTCGGTTTATGCAGTACTTTCAAGAAGAACCCTTGTATCTTTAGCGGTGCCAAGGTGAAAACCGGCTGTGGCCGAATGCTCGTAGTAACGGTCGGCAACAACACCGAAAGGAGTCGACTGATGAGATCAGTGATGTGCAGCAAAAATGATTATCACCAAGAATCACATCTTCAGATCTGTATCGATAAAACCAACTCCCGTCTCGAGAGGATTTTGCTGAGTCTTACGTTGTTCATCCTCGTACTCCAGCTATTCCGATGTTTCTTATCCGGTTCCGACAAATGCGATGACGCAAAAGGCGTGAAGAACAGTGTAGAGGGTCTGATGCATGAGTGGACGAAGGTCGTGAAGAAGCAAGTGGGCGTTAAAAGGAGTGGATTAATCACATTTCTTAGCGTATTGATCTTCGCTTTGCGGGATGGTTTGCCATTAGGGGTTTTCATCACTTTCGTTTATGCGAAAAGGAAAATGAGGCCTTATGGTGCCATTGTTCGAAATCTCTCTGCTTGTGCCATGATCGGGTTAACCAATGCTATTTGTATTGGTGTAATTACAGATGATCTTGCTTTGAACCCTTCAGAAATGGTGGATTTGTGGATTGGTTTCGATTGGATTGAAGATGTTTCGGTCCAATTAGCACCACAAGTCCTTCAACTTTTGCAAGATGGGATTTCTGCGTGTGACAGCCATGAAAGTAATGCTATTTCCTATTGGGCTCACCATGTCCTTGGTGAACCCAACAAGGAAAATGAAGAAAGTAATGTTGTTCATATTCATTGTAGTGGAGATCAGTTGGAGGAATTTCTGTCAATCTGTTCTCATTACCTTAATAGCGATGGAACAGTGGAAACCCTAGATGAACTTAAAAAGGACTTCTTGAATAAGAAATTTCACCAGAAAATTGCGTCCTTTAATGGTCTCCAGGTCGTGGCTTTTGCTTACAAACAAGTAAGCCAGGTCGACGAAGATGATGACGACGACGACGACGATGATGGTGATGATCAAGAAACCCTAAAACCTTTGAAACATGGTCTGACCTTTCTAGCCCTGGTGAGCTTGAAGAATCCATATCCACCCGAGATGAGACGAACGATACAAGATTTTCGAGCTTCTGGCGTCTCGATGAAGCTAGCCGTTGAAACTGATATAGCAACAGCAAGAATCACGGCGGTTTATTCTGGAATTTTACTGCCAGAAGAAGACATTGAAGGAGCTGTGATTGGAGCATCTGAATTTCGAAAGAGAAGCGGAGAAGAACTACTGAAGACGATAGAAAACATCCACATAATAGCAAATGCCTCTCCGGTTGACAAATTACAGTTTGTGCAATGCCTAAAACAGAAAATGTGGTTGTTGCCTTCACTAGTTCGTGTACCAGAGACTCTCCAACACTAAAAGAAGCTAACATTGGGATTTTCACCGGTGAAGCTAATTTTCCGGCGGAAGATTCAGACATCATCGTCTTGAACAAGACTGTTTCAACCGTCTTTAACGCCATGCGATTGGGAAGGTGTGTACACGAAAGCGTTAAGAGGTTTGTGCAGTTGCAGCTGATTCTCAATATCACTGCCTTCACAGTCAACTTCATCTCTGCAATAGCTAAGAAAGAGGGGCAACTGATTTTCCCATTTCAAGTCCTGTGGATAAATCTAGCCATGGATGTACTTGGAGCTCTAGCTTTGGCTATCAGAGTAATAGACTTTACACCGGAGATCAACGGTGGAGATAATCCGGATCGGATCGTACCGAGTACGGCTTGGATAAACGTCGTAGTTCAATCCTCATTCCAAGTTGCAATCCTAATGGCAGTAGATATGAAGCTTGGAAAAGTTCTTTCTGAGAAAACCGATGGATCAGTGATGAAAACCATGATCAACGGCTGTTATGTGTTCTTTCAGGTTTTCAGTTTGATCACAGCCATGATGATGTTGAAGAAGAAGAAGAAGATGAATAAGATTAGTGTTATTATTGTGGGGTCTATTGGATTTCTTGAAGTGGGATTAGTTGAGATGATGGCCGTTATTTTTCACAGGAGAAAGTTGAACTTCAAAGCATGGTGCTTTTGTATTGTAATTGGAGCACTCTCAGTTCCTATATTCTATGTAGCAAATTGTGTCAATGCATGCATTTGTTACAATGTAAATTAATTATGCGTTTAGCAGTTTAAATTTGTTGTCTCAAATGTAGATTTGACTTTTTAAATCTGTGTAAACATATATATAAATAAAATTTTACATGTCCGATCGATATGCCTTTTGTAGCTTAATTACACCCTTACTGATTTAGTAATTGGGAAATGCTAGACTACCATAATAAATGCCATAATGGTTGACATAATGGTAGTTGGCATATTTAATAACCGTCAATCTAAAAGTGATGGAATGGTTGAAATTGTAGGATCATGCCACATATACATTATATCAATTATTATGGTATTGTAGCATGGTCCTTAGTAATTTAATACCTCATATCGAAACTTAATGATATACATGACGTGTGTTAATTAATTTACGCTTATTAAACTTCATTCATTATTCGCTAGTTACAATATTAACTGCAGTGACATCCAAGATTAATTGTAATTTTTTTACTGAAATTTAAAATATGTCCCCAAACATATATATGCCATATATATTATAAACATAATGGTTGATTTAATGAACTTAAAAATTCATAAATGCAATACAAAATTAAATAAGATATCAATATAATTAATATATTCAAAATATGTACATCAAAATCAAATACTAATAAAATTAAATCAAACTTATATATACTGAATTAATATGATTTCTCAAATTTTTGAAACCTAATTATTTTATGCCCTGAGTGGCTGAGTTGATCTGCAAATAAAACTCATATGAAGTACTACATACTCGGTAATAAATTGTAGTGTCTCTCAATCAAGGGTGCGAAATATGCTATGTAACTACCGAAAATTCCAATCATAGGATAACATTTCTACTTTTACGCGGACTCGTAGGAACTGGAATAGAATATTTCTACCGGGTCCCACCTATGTTCACACTTCACATCGATATGCAAATATTTGATTACGTTGAAATCTATGTTATTTGAAATCTAAAGTGAACATGGTCACTAGTTTCAAAAATTGACGTTTAGAGCTTTTTTTCCCCACACGTTTGAAGATCGATATATGATCTTAATATTATCAGGAGAAAAAAAGAAAAAAAAAAGGAAAAAAGAAAAAGTTAAATAGACAGCCTTTGCGATTGTTTAGATCTCTTAATTTCAAAAGTGTTTCTATGCATAGAGTAATATTACTTGAATATAATAATTGATATAATGATTGATATATGTAATATGATGTGTCAAAACATAAAATATTCTATAGTTGAGTAAGATAAAAACGGAGTCGTCTCACTTTATAAGGTTTTTACAATAATACATTTTGATTATTATTGTATTCAAATAGAATTATTTATATAATGAAATACATTGCGGATCATGACGCCTATCACATTAGTTACCTTCGTGACACAAATTAATCAGGATAATAAAAGTCGAAAGAATTAATCTATATATATTATTTCATTCTAATATGCATATAATAGACCGAATTTATTATGTTCGCCTTTTATATATAGGATGATGATCATCATCATACTCTAAATGGTTGTGACATCTCACTTAATTGAACAATTAATTGTACAACTAAGCATGGTTCTATTTTTAAAAAGGAGTCTGCTAGCTACATGACCAAAATCTTGCACAAAAAATTATATAAATTTATAATTAAGTGACATGAATTTACTTTCTCACAAGTAACATCATTTGAAAGAGCAACCAGTATTAAACATTCATCACCTTACTTTCGATGCAACTTCATTTTTTTTCTTATCGGTACTTTTTCCATACAACTATTTGTAATTTGTTTTTTTTCCCCTTTTTGTACAAAAATCCTTCCCTGGAATTTTAAAGTCTTGAACAAAATGGCGGATTTTTGGATTGATTTCGATTGGATTAAAGATGTCTCGGCGAAATTAGCACCGCAAGTCCTTCAACTTTTACAAGATGGGGTTTCTGCTTAATTATGTTTCTTGCTCTGACAGCCATGGAAGTAACGATATTTCCAATTGGGCTCACCATGTTGGTGGTGAGCCCAATAAGGAAAATGAACAAACTGTTGTTCATATACATTGTAGTGGAGATGATCAGTTGGAGGAAATTCTATCAATCTGTTCTCATTATCTTCACATGGATGGAACAGTGGACACCCTAGTTGATCAAGATAAAAATGATTTCTTGAACTCACAATTTGATCAGCACATTGCATCCATTAATGTGTTGATCAGCATAATTGCCTTTTTCCTTATAAGCTAGTAAACGTCCAGGATGAAGATGATGATGATACCGACGACAAGTAGTGACAACACTGATCAAGAAACCCTAAATCCTTCAAATTTCAAAACATGGCTTGGTCTTTATAGACCTGGTGAGCTTGGAGAATTAATCCATATACACCGGAGATGCGACAAACAATACAAGATTTTCAACCTTCCGGTGATCAGAAATAACGAATCAGAACAAAAATAATTTTAAGGATAAATATTTTATCCACGGCAAGAATCACATAGCGGTCTATGCTACAACATATTAAGCTTTTATAACACTTAATTAATTAATAATAGGTACTTCTATTCACAATGCTATAAATTAAACCTAATCCTATGTTATAGCATTCTTAAGAGCCCCATTTAACCATTAGCCCATTCTTGCACTCAAAATTCCTTGCGCTCGTTTTCTACTTGTCCCTCTTCTCCTGTCTTCCATCCTCAGAGCTAGTACCTCTTGCAATACCTAACACTATCTATCTCTTAATTTTGAAAGCCTGCATTTTTTTTTTTTGTCAATGGTGAGTTTCTTAATTCCTATTTTCTCTCCCTTGATCTCTCTTTTGAACATGCATGCATGTAATGTGGGTGCATTCATGGAATGCATTCACAAGAATTGCAGCTTTTGACTGTAGACTATGATTATTACTTTTTAGTAATATTATTTGCTGTTCCCCTATCTATGGAATTATATGCTTGTATGTCTGAATATAATTATTTGAATAAAATATAAAATGGTTTACCTGCATATCTTGCCAATATCCATGCATTTGATAATCTAGAGCTGGTATATATACTTGAAGCAAACATTTTTGCATGTTGATTTAGGTCTTTAATGTTATGATGTTGGTTAGATGTTGAAGCATAAAATTCATATAGATTATTATTATTATTATTATTATTATTATTATTATTATTATTATTATTATTATTATTATTTCTCTGGCCACTTATTGATCAATGAATGTAAGGCATATATACCATGTCATGAATGTACGGCACTTATATATATATATATATATATATATATTTATATATAAAGCAATGCATGAAGTTTAATAAGAGTAAAATAACTAATACACGTCATATAATATAAATCATTATTTAAGTTTCGAAATTTATTTGTATGTTTACAAGTTTAAGAAGTCAAATTTGTATTCAAAATTTGATGTTTAGTGCATATATGTTTGCAGATGGTCTTTATATTACCAAAAAAACAAAAAAGGTTAAATTGACTGGCTTTGCCATTGTTTAGATCGATTAATTTCAAAACTGTCTCTACACATAGGGTAATGTTAGTTACTTGAATATAATAATCGATCACGTTACGGTGACATACTAAATGCCATAAAGAATGTCATAATAGAATAAAATGACTTCAATATCTTTTAAAGCAATATCAATTCAGCCATTCATTAATGGCAAGATAGGAATTTTACTATTATTAATTGATATATTGATTGCTATAATATGATATGTTAAAATATAAATATTTTATATATGGTAGTGAGAATATTATTCATGTGATGAAATACATGACACATGCATATCATGCCTCCTGTCACATTAATTATATTGACATGCATCGGGATTTTCATGGGCGACGCTAATTTTCCGGCTGACGATTCAGACATCGTCGTCTTAAACAAGAATGTTTCGACTGTCTTTAACGCCGTGTGATCGGGAAAGTGTGCGTACGAAAGTGTTAAAATGTTTGTTCAATTACAACTTTGTTTCAATATATATCATTGCCTTCAATATCATCTTCATCTCTGCAATATCTAAGAAAGAGGGTCAACTGATTTTCCCATTTCAAGTCCTGTGGATAAATCTAGCCATGGATGTACTTGGAGCTCTAGCTTTGGCTATCAGCAGAATAGTAGATTTTACACCCCGAGATCAATGGTGGAGATGATCCTGATCCGATCATAACAAGTACGACGTGGGAGAAACGTCACAGTTCAATCCTCATTCGAAGTTGCAATCATAATGGCAATAGAGATGAAGCTGGGGAGAGTTGTTTTCGAGGGAGTTGATGAATCAGAGCTGAGGAGTGGAGAACCATGATCAACGGCTTCTATATATGTGTTCTTCCAGGTTTTCAGTTTGATCGCAGCCATGATGATGTTGAAGAAGAAGAAGATGAATAAGATTAGTGTTATTATTGTGGGGTCTATTGGGTTTCTTGAAGTGGGATTAGTTGAGATTATGGCCGTTATTTTTCACCGGAGAAAGTTTTTTTTTTTTGAAAGATTCACCGGAGAAAGTTGAACTTGAAAGTATGGTGCTTTTGTATTATTGGAATTAGTTCCAATAGTCCATGCATGTGCCAAATTGTACGTGTTGATGCATTTGTCACAGCGTAGATTATATACATGTTTAATAGTTTAGATTTGTTGTGTCGAATACAGATTTGACTTTTTAATACTGAGAATGATTTCTCAAATTTTTGTAACCCTAGTCATTGTGTCTTCCGTGGAAAGTAGTACCTAAAATTAAATGATCAAGGATGCTAACTACTCCATGTAACTATCGAAGCTTCCAAATTAATTATGGGAAAACATTTTTCTCTGCTTACGCGGACTCGTAGGAACTGGAATAGGACATTTCTACCGGGTCCCACATATATTAACATTGATATGCAAATATTTGTTTGTACAACTGAAATTTCTGTGAATTGACATCGCCTAAACTCTAAACTGAACAATCACCTAGTTTCCAAATTTGATGCCTAGATCTTTTTTTTCCCCTACATGTTTGAAGATTATCCTTATATTATTAAAAAAAAAACAAAAAAAAAAGTTAAATTGATGGGTTGTTGCGATCATTTAGATCGCTTAATTTCAAAATTATCCCTACCTACGCATAGAGTAATGCTATTTGAATTTAATAATTAATATAGTAATTGAGCAAAATCACGTACAAAAATTATCCAAAAATTTTTAGACACGGTATGTAGATCACATCAGATTAAGCTATACATACACTAAACAAATTTGTTACGGGCATTGAGACAGCTGCAATTCCAATACAGATGCACCATTGCTTCCAGCTTAACCTTCCCCAGTTAGCAACAATGGCCATGATGTCAGCCAATCCCACCTCAATAAATGCAATGGACCCCACAATACAAAGAATTAGTACAAATTTTCTATTTACCAACAAACCCTCAAAAACCCTAATCTTCTTCTTCTTCTTCTTTAACATCACCACGGCTGCGATCAAACTGAAAACTTGACTGAACACATAACAGCCGTTGATCATGGTTTTCAGCATTGATTCATCTGCTTTCTCGAAAAGAACTCTCCCCAGCTTTATTTCTACTGTCATTAGAATTGCAACTTGGAACGAGGATTGAACTACGACGTTTCCCCACATCGCCCTCGTCATGATCGGATCATCCTCACCGTTGATTGTACACGTGTGGTTCACACGTGTACAGTCTACTATTATGATAGCCAAAGCTAGAGCTCCAAGTACATCCATTGCTAGATTTATCCACAGGACTTGAAATTGGAGAATCAGTTGCCCTTCTTTCTTAACTATTGCAGAGATGAAGTTGACAGTGAAAGCAGTGATATTGAGAATCAGCTGCAATTGCACAAACCACTTAACGCTTTCGTTGACACACCTTCCCAATTGCACGACATTCAAGACGGTCGAAACATTCTTGTTTAGGACGATGATGTCTGAATCTTCGGGCGAAAAACCATTGTCGCCCATGAAAACCCCGACGTCAGCTTGTTTTAGTGTTGGAGAGTCTCTGGTACATGAACTAGTGAAGGTAACAACCTTGTTCTTCTGTTTTAGGCACTGAACAAACTGTAATTTGTCAACTGGAGAGGCATTTGCTATTACGTGGATGTTTTCAATCGTCCTCATTCGTTCTTCTTCGTTTCTCTTTTGAAATTCAGATGCTTCGATCACAGCTCCTTCAATATCTTCTTCTGGCCGTAAAATGCCGGAATAGATTGCCACGATTCTTGCTGCGGCTATGTCCGTTTCAACGGCTAGCTTGATCGAAACACCAGAATCTCGAAAATCTTGTATTGTTCGTCTCATCTCGGGTGGATATGGATTCTTCAAGCTCACCAAGGCTATAAAGGTCAAACCATGTTTGGAAGGTTTTAGGGTTTCTTGATCATCATCGTCCACGTCATCATCATGTGTGTCCTGGATTACTTGTTCATAAGCAAAAGCAAAGACCTGGAGACCATTAATGGATGCAATTATCTGAAATTGCTTCGTCAAGGAGTCCTTTTGATCGTCATCTAGAGTTTCCACCGTTCCATCCCTATTGACATAATGTGAACAGGATGATAGAAATTTCTCCAACTCAGTCCCATCTCCATTACAATGAATATGAACATTTTCTTCATTTTCCTTATTGGGCTCACCAAGAAAATGGTAAGCCCAATAGGAAATAGTGTTACTTCCATGGCTGTCAGAGCAAGAAATGTAAGTAGAAATCCCATCTTGCAAAAGTTGAAGGACTTGTGGTGCTAATAATTCCGCCGAGACATCCTTAATCAAATCGAAACCAATCCACAAATCTGCCATTTCTGAAGGCTTCAAAGCAAGATCATCAGTAATTACACCAATACAGATGGCGTAGGTTAACCCGATCGTGGCACAAGCAGAGAGATTTCGAACAATGGCACCATAACGCCTCATTTTCCTTTTCGCGTAAACGAAAGTGACGAAAATCCCTAATGGCAAACCATCTCTCAAAGCGAAGATCAATACGCTAAGAAACGTGATTAATCCAGTCCTTTCAACGCCCACTTGCTTGTTCATGAGCTTCGTCCACTCATGCATCAGACCCTCTACACTGCTCTTCACACCTTTTGTGTCGTCGCATTTGTCGGAATCGGATAAGAAACATCGGAATAGCTGGAGTACGAGGACGAACAACGTAAGACTCATCAAAACCCTCTCGAGACGAGAGTTGGTTTTATCGAGACAGATCTGAAGACGTGATTCTCGGTTGTAATCATTTTTGCTGCTCATCACAGATCTTATTAGGCGATTCCTTTCCGTGTTGTTGCCGACTGATACCACGAGCATCCGGCCACGGCCGGTTTTCACCTTGGCACCGCTAAAGAGACAAGGATTGTGCTTGAAATTACCCTCGTCGTCGTCGTCAAGCTTGAACGACGAATTGCTGTGGATGAACAATCCATCGGCAGGGATGTGATTACCTGCCTGTAAGCATACTATATCACCAACAACAACCTCAGAGTCCGAGATTCTTAGCATATTCCCACATCGGATAACACAAACAGCAGCAGCAGCAAGCTTTTTCTTCTTCATCATTAATCTCCTTCTTCTTACGCTCCTGATATGTCTACAGAAAAGACCGAAGAAGAAGACGAAAGAGATGGCTGAAAAGTTTATTGCTCCATCAATAAGTCCTTCAACGGCGCCGTTTCTCCTGATTTCAATCACTGCAGAAAGTAGAGCACAACAAAGGAGAAGGATTATTGTTGTGTCTTTTAAATATTTCCGAGAAAGGTGAGCGAAGGCAGCCATGTCAACCACCGTGTCGAGCGGAGGTTGCTCCCCCACATACCCGAATGCTCTTCGCCGGCGGTGAAGATCTCCGGCATCTCCTGTGATTCCTGTTTCTGCATTAGTTTCTAATTCTGCCATTATTCCTCGAATGCCACCAAATAGCTGAAGAGAGTTGCCGTCGTTCTCTTGCAGTAAATCAGATAGAGTTTGGTGGCTAATTTTGAACAAGGGGGTTTCCTCTGCTGGATCTTGACAATCATTAATGGAAACTGGTGTTTCTGGATTGCCATTAATATTGAGGGCCATGGAGCTTTAATTGAAGGTTTGTTGATGATGATGAACAGTTGATCTCTGCAATTCTTTCTTTCTTTCTTTCTTTTTAATTTGTTAAGATAAATATAATTGAAAGTACTGTTTGTGCCTATGCATGTTTGAAGCAATGGAATAATATTTATAAGACTATTCAAGAAAATGAAAGATGAAACTTCGCTAGCAATTTAATGTAATTCCTGTCCAATTTCCATTTCCAAATTCATGTCAATTCTCCCAAAAATTCAATGTCATATATAGTTATACCTACATATTCCTGCGTGGAATCCCCTAGCTACACTCCTTTATTAATTAGGTGATCATTAAATAAAATACTTGACGTCATTGATGCATACGTACATTTAAATGTATATAATATATGGACTGTTTAATTTATTGTGCGTGTTAAAAACTAAGAAATGAGACCTGTTGATGACATATATACCATGCAATAAATGTTACTAGTTTTCAATTTTGGTTACTAAAATTTCAACGGTCAAGGAGACATTTATGTTCCTTTTGTAAATTTCGACTTTTCCAGTTTCCACTTTTCAAGTTGGGATATCTCATTTCAATATGTCATTGACAATCAAACTCGATCATTAAGAAATTGCGATCATTTTCTCAGTAAACCGAACGATCATTTTCTTGTCACATAGAATTTCCATGTAAGTTCTCGACAATAATCATCAATCTGCTGGGACCCAAATAACCTTTTCATCACCAATATTGAACCTCGATCAGTTACTTTCTACGTATTATATATTATGTGACGATGGTGGAGTGGGCTAGAGCAACGAGTCAGACTGACTCAAACTCGGGCCGGGGCCCTTAAAATTGGTATTTGAGCAGGGGTAGGGCTCGGCTTTGCTGGCCCGCTTAAATGTAACTTCTTAAAGAAAATTCATGTGTACAATTTTAACTCCACCTACACTTAAAGGTGATAGGATTGATTTTTTTAATGATTTTTTTAATGGATTTTTATATAAAAAAGGGGAGAGAATGAGTGGAATTGAATGATAGAGATTTGTGTAGTTCATATAAGTCCCACAAGATATGTGAATGTGATTAGTTTGACCAAAAGAAATAATGGATAAAAATGGATTAAAAAAAAGTGCGAAAAAAATTGTTAAAATCATTGACTATCGCAAGCCTAGTCAGTCCCATGCTTGGAAAAAATGAGGATAGTTTTAAGAGCAAATATATATATATATCTCCCTCGAAAATTCCCTCCTTTTCGTTAAACAAATTTGTTGTTGGTAGCTCGAGTTTATGACAAAATATACCAATTGATTCGCCCTAGTAAGTGTTTTGCTCTGCTTCTTAATTATACGTTATCTAAGATTTTGTCTAAACTTTTCTCTATATAAAAATTAATTAGCTTCTATCATGCAGCCAAATTTAAATATCAATATCAACTTACACATCATTATTCATTACTCTATGCACATCTTATAGTCTCATAACTATCTAACTTAAAAATTTACTTTTTAATGAAGTAAAAATGTATCCAAACATATTCTCTAAACCCGATTGATGGAACTTTTTTCTTGTAAAGAAAATGATTTTACGAGAGAATTTGTCTTAAAAAATTAAAATTTTTATTGCAAAACGTAAAAGTAATAATTTTTTTTACTATTATTTTTTTAATGTGTATGGTTAAGAGTACACTCTTGTTCAGTCTTATTCATTTCTTTTGCTTCATAGCATACTTGTAGGCTGTAGCTGACTCGATCTATTATAATCCAACATTAATTAATTCTATACCACTAAAGAGACGAGGAGTTTTTTTTTTTCTTTAAATTAAAAAGAATTATTAATATTGATTAATGACTTTTATTTATTTATTTTTATTACTTTTTTTCACTCTTTTTTAGTTACTTTTTTTTGTACTTCATTCATCAAACTCATCCCCCAACTGAGGGGAGAGGAAAAGCAGAATAGAGTCCATCCAATGGAATGAGTAATGCTCCCATGCCCACTGTGGGCATGCCCACTCGCTAAAAAAATCGTGGCTCTACTCCGCCACCCACCATCGTGAAGAAGCATGTATTATTCATTTCATTTAATGTAGATACCAAAAAAATTAAAAAAATAAAAATAAAATAAAAAATGTTGGCCGGATGACGTGAGGGAGCCACGTCGCGGAGTGAGCATGCTCACTGTGGGCAGGGGAGCAAACCCGCCAATGGAATACATTAAGAGACGCCTCAGCTCCGCAGGTCGGCATCCCTAAATTCAAAACACCACGTTGGCCTTGTTTTCAAGAGATTTCGAGTTACGTTGTCGTAACTCGTGGTTGCATGCATAGATGTGAAGAGATAAGCATAGTGGGTCCCGAGTAAAAGTGTTCCATTAATCCAATTCCTAGCAGCCCGTGTGAGTGGACATGTTATTACTATGTCCAATGATAATAATTGTAAGTATTAGTAGCACTTATCTACGAGAGACACCAGTCTACAACTTACCATGGCCGTATTTGATTGGATGTGAGCTGCACGAGCCGATTGATTGGTACGCAATCATCAATACTTTTGATTTTATTAATATAAGTTTAGATATTTTGGATATTATACCTTATATACTTTTATATGATTGTATTATTAATTTAGTTTATGAGATCAACTACTGAAGTATTTTGTCCTGATCTACGATATGTTACAGGGCATATTTTATTATTACTTTGTTGTCGATCAATTCTCATAAAACCAAAATAGTGGAGTTAATTGTTGTAATACATGCATCAACCAAAATTAAAATAAGATCAAACACAATGAAATTCTATATAACTTGGTATCGTAATGTGTAGTATTTAAGAGAATTCATTTGGAACTTCATACAACTTTCGAATATAATTCTTTTTTTTTTTAATACATATATTCTATACGCATTGTTTTAGCATTTATAAATTTGCATTGAGGATTAAAGTGGTTACATGACAAGTAATTTATTAAGGAAAATATGTGAACTTAATTTTCAAATGAAGATTACTTGATTTTTGGTTCGGTAATTAAGAAGAAACCGTTCAGTTTTAGGTTTTTCATTTTTCGGCTTTGGTTGATTTCTGGTTTTTAATTTTTTTTTAGAGAATGATCATTCGGTTGCGCATTATTTTTTGATTTGGTTCTGGTTTGGTCCTGGTTTCGTTTGTCCACCTCTATATATATATGAGCAACTTGTTTCTTTTAAACGCACGTACTTGAGCTAATTAAGTACCATAATAATTTTCATTTTTCATTTACTCCAAATATTCTAGATGTGTAGTATATTTGAATAATCAACTTATTTAGAAAAACTTATCAATGTTTTTAATTTTTAATTTTTTACTAGACAATCTACGATCAATATATATAGCTTGGGTCTATAACAATGTTGTTAATGGCAAAAATAATGTAAAAGATGCCATGACTAGCAGTCTAGCAAGCATATATAACGGTACCATATATAAAATGTTAAAAAATATATCAATGTTGATAGCGTTATAATGTGAATCCTTAATGGCTCAATAAAAACATTTCCAGTGTTTTTACACATACATTTTCTTTTTACAAACATCTTTCTTAACTTTTACAGACAATCAAATCAAGGCAAATACTCGAGGGCCTAGCCACATGACCACACTAGAATATGAGGGGTAAGATTACATCAGAGTAACGTACTATACAGTAAATAGACTCGCAACAGGAATTAAGGCTGCTGCAATTCCAATACAGATCAACCATTGGTTGGTGCTTAAGCTCCCACAGCGAGCAACCAAGGCCATGATCTCCACCCAACCTACCTCAAGAAATCCAATGGACCCCACAACCCAAAGAGTTAATAAAAAAATTCTATTACCCAACAATCGACCTTCAAATACACTAATCTTCTTCTTCTTCTTCAACATCAACATGGATATTGTGAGCAGACTGAAGACCTGACACAACGCATAACAACCGTTGGTGAAAGTTGTCAGTACTGATTCATCTGCTTTCTCAAAGAGAACTCTACCAAGCTTCAGTTGTACTGTCATTAGGATTGCGAATTGGAACCACGACTGAATTCCGACGTTTCTCCACGTCGTCCTCGTTATGATCGGATCATCCTCACCGTTGAGTGTGAGTGTAACAGGTGTACAGTCTATTATTCCGATAGCCAGAGCTGGTGCTCCAAGTAAATCCATGGCCAAATTCATCCACAATACTTGAAATGGGTTTATCACTTGAACCTCTTTGTTAGCCATGGCGGAGATGAAGTTAACAAAGAAGGGAGTAATATTGAGAATAAGCTGTAATTGCACAAGCAATTTAACGCTTTCGCATGCTGATCTTCCCGATCTCATGACATTAGAGACGGTCGAGAAATTCTTCCCTGAGATGATGATGATGTCTGGATCTTTCTCAACATCAATATCGCCCATGAAAATCCCGACGTCGGCTTCTTTTAGGGTTGGAAGGTCTCTGGTACATGAACTACAGAAGCCAACTACCTCGTTGCCCTGTTGTTTTAGGCACTGCACAAACTTTAATTTGTCTGCTGGAGAGGCATTCGCGATGATGTGAACCTTTCGAATCATCTTTCTTCTCTCTTCTTCTTCTCTGTTTAGAAAATCAGAAGCTTCTATCACAGCTTCTTCAATGTCTTCTTCGCGCCGTAAAATCCCAGAATGGATCACCATGTTTCTCGCTGTGGCTACGTCTGCTTCGACGGCCAGCTTGATCGAGATGCCAGAAGATTGAAATTCTTGTATCGTTCGTCTCAGATATAGATTCTTCAAGCTCACTGAGGCTAGAAACACCTTATCGTCACGATCATCGTTGCTGTTATCATCATCTTTGTCCTGGATTACTTGCTTATTATTATAAGCAAAAGCGAATACCTGGTGACCATTATTGGATGCAATTTGCTTCATCAAGGACTGCTTCCGATCGTCGTCTAGAGGGTCCACCCTTCCATCCCTATTGACATAATGTGAGCAGGATGATAGAAATTTCTCCAACTCAGTCTCATCTCCATTAATACAATGACTATGCACAACACTTTCTTCATTTTCCTTATTGGGCTCACCAAGAAAACGGGAAGCCCAATCGGAAATAGCGTTACTTACATGGCGGTGATCAGAGCCAGAAACGTAAGTAGAAATCGCATCTTGCAAAAGTTGAAGGACTTGTGGTGTTAATAGTTCCACCGGGACATCCTTTATCCAATCGAAACCAATCCACAAATCCGCCATTTCTAAAGTGTTCAAAGCTAGATCATCTGTAATTACACCCATACAGATGGTGGTGGTTAACCCGATCGTTGCACAAGCAGGGAGATTTCGAACAACAGCGCCGTAAGATGACCTTATTTTCCTTTTCGCAAAACCGAAAGTGACCCAAATCCCCAACGGCAAACCATCTCTCAAAGAGAAGATCAATACGGTAAGAAACATGAGTCCACTCCCTTTGACACGTAGCTGCTTCGTCCACTCATGCATCAGATCCTGCACAGTGTTCTTCACGCCTTTTGTGTCATCGCATGACTTGTCCGAATTGGACAAGAAACATCGGAGTAGCTCGACTGAAAGGACCAAAAATGTAAGCCTCAACAAAATCCTCTCCAGACGCGAGCTGGTTTTAGCGACAGAGATTTGAACACGCGATTCTTGGTTATAATCATTTTTGCTGCTCCTGAAATTAATGGTAAAATCATTAATTTAAGATATAACCGACTGATATAAGTGATTATAATTGTCTATCATTTAAGATAACGAAAAAAGCAAAAAAATAATCACATATATATATATATATATCATTTAATTTTACCACCTCATTAGCCGACTCCTTTCCGTGTTGTCGCCTACTGATACTACGAGCATTAGGCCCTGTCCGGTTTTCACTTTGGCGCCAGCAAACAGAGAAGGATTATTCACCGTCGGCCTTAAACGCTGGTCGAGCTTAAACGAAGAATCACACTGGATCAAGAATCCATCAGCAGGGACTTTCTCACCGGCCTCTAGGTTTACTATCTCACCAACAACAACTTCAGATTCCGGTATACTTACCTGTGGAAAATGCACAACAACTATCAATTAGCAATCTTTAAGGAAAAACATTGACAATCTCAACATTACCCTGTCCCCATGTCGGATAACCCGAACCACGGCTGCCTGCTTTTTCTTCGTCAGCGGTACTCTCCTTGTTGTAATTCTTAACCTGATATATCTCCACAGAAAACCAAGAGAGAGGAAGAGGAAGATTCCTAAAACCGTCGTTGCTCCATAGATAAGTCCTTCGACGGCGCCGTCTCTCTTAATCTCGATTACAGAAGCCAGGAAAGCGCAACAAAGGAGAAGGACGATTGTTGGGTCCTTTAAATATTTCTGAGCAAGGCGTAAGAAGGAGCCGTCGTCCAGCGGTGGTGGCTCCATGTACGATGAGTTGAGTCCAAAAGCACTTGCCCGGCAGCGAATATCTTCATTATCCCCTTTTATTCCTGTTTCTGAATTCGTTTCTAAATCAGCCATTATTCCTGGATGGCCACCAAATGGCTCAGGACTAGGATCGGTGTCATTCGTTTGTACCGATTCAGTGAGCCTTTGCTTGCTAATGCTGAACATAGCGTTGAAGGTTCAGGTTTTCTAGCAGAACGGTTCATAGCTAAATCGCTAATTTATAGGCGTAGAGTAGTACTCCCACCTTCCCGCAAAGATATTCCCATTTTCATTTACACAAAAATTAAAAAATTTTAATTAATGATCTTAGAAAAGTAATATTTTAGAGCATAATTCCTAATATACCTTTATATTTATTTATTACTTCATTTTTTTTGAAACGTTTATTATTTCATTTTAATAGTTCTTATATGTTGATAACGATACATTAAATAAGGGAAAAATGCTAGAGTGTCATAATGAATATCAAAATAGTTGACATCATGGACACTTGGCATGATCCTACAATTTTGTCAATTGCATCACTTTTGGATAAAATTACGGGATCATGCCTAATATACATTATGTCAATAATTATGGTATCCACTATGGCAGTGTTAAGTGTAGCATGGTCGGGGAGACCACGCTATAATAATATACCAAATACCATAAAGAATGACATAATGAGATAAAATAACTTTAATATATTTTATCTCAATTATCAACATAATCATTCATTAATGGAAATATAGAAATTTTATTAGAATTATGCCATCGATCATGTTAAAAGCTATGACACTCTAATATTAAGAGTATTATATATCCTTCCTGGAAATTCCCCGAAACTGTAAACAGTTAAAAGGCTCAATTAACGATGCTTCAGCGAAACTTCCCTTCATGCAGATCGATTTTTTGATTTAAGGCGCTGTTCAAGTAATCGGTAACAAAAACACAGCCACATCCGTCGTGTGGTTAAGTAGCATCAATTTTGTATATTTATTAGTATTATAAAACATTATTACCCTTCTTACGTGCCCGCTTCACAAAATTAAACAGTGTCTGCATGCCGTGCTGTTATTAAAAATTTATATTGCTTTTCAAAAAAAATCGAAGAGGAATTATTTTCCTCATTGGTGATGTTTCCAGAATCGAAGGCTAACGCAGAAAAAATGGGGTCCAAATCTACCTACTAATAGGTGGAGAAAGTAGAGCTTCATAGAGTCCAAATTACCCTCCTTCGAGAGGGTAAATTTGAGGTATAAAAAATTTAAAAATCACAAAATTTTTTATTCATATTATTTTATTCATCAAGAGCTTCAATTTAAATATAATATTGATATATAATTTTTACTGTTTTTAAAAATTACTTATTTTTATAGTAAATTATTTATGTATCTATAAAAGAAGTAATTTTTTAAAACAATAACAATTATATATCAATATTATACTCAAATTAAAACTCTCGATGAATAGAATAATATTAAACAAAAAAATTCAAAATTTTTTAATTTTTTATACCCTAAATTTACCCCTCAAAGGAAGATAATGTTCACACGATCAAAGGAAGATAATGTTCACCCGTGTGAATAAAAATTAATTAATAGAGTTTGTTTACACACGTTTGGTCAGTTTGTTTTGATAAATAAAAATTTTAAGGACTCATATTAACCAAAATTTCTGGGTTTAATATTTATCCAATTAACCGCATTAACAACTTATATAGTCATTATATTATCAATTCATTATATTATCAATTACAATTAATTAATAGAGTTAAATTTAGGTTAATATAATTAGTGAACACTGATAATACTGAAATAAAGTCATACTTAATATCATAATTTGAATATTTTATGATAATATGAGAATACTATATCAGAATAATACAAATATGGGCACAATATTTTTTTTTATTTTTTTATCATATCAACAATAATAATCTACATATACATGCCCATATAATTTAGTTGTATTATTTAGTATTATTTATACAAATTAATATAAAAAATCACTAAACATTATGAACTACATCAAAAATATAAGTGAATATTTCAGAATAGTAAATTTGAACAATACAAATATATAGCAGAATATTTATTTTAGTAGTTATTTCTGTCCAAAATTAAATAAACCATTAATGGTTAATGCAGAAAAAGTTGGATTATGCAAAATTACCATCTGAAACGTGGCCCGTTATACACCTACCAACCTCAAACGTGGGTTATGAAGCATAATTTTTCTCCTGCACATTACTTGCTTTTGATATTGCCCCATGTCACTATTTATAAATTTGTTTTTCAAATTTACAACCTATATATTAAGTAATAATCTTATGTAGAGTTAGATAATTACAATAAGTAAGATGCCAATTTTCAATCGCGATAATGATTATTTTTAGAAGAGAATTCACCTGGATTGGTGAGTTAAATAAAATTTAGAAAAAATTTTGTTCAGGAAAAATATATTGTCATCACACTACTCCATATTATTTCCACACTCACTTTAAAATATATATATATTTTTAATAAATACACCACTGTTATTTGATAAATATATCCCTAATCTACGCTAGCTATAGGTCAAATTATCTTTTTACATGAGCACGAATCCAATTGATACGTTCAAATTGAAAACATATTGTTGAAGCTATAAAAGGAAAATTACTGTGTTCAATATATTGAAGAAAAATGAAAAGGAAAAAGGAAAAAGAAAAAAAGAGTTCAAATTACTCGTAAATATCAATTATGGACGGTGGTAACACTGGTAATTAAGCTTCATGGTCATCATTTTCCTTCACCTTGAGATCATGCCTATATACATCCACAAGCTTTGAAAACATTAACTCCCGGTTTTCATGAAGATTTATTTGGATACTGTGTAATTGTGCTAATTAGCACGTTAACTATAATTTTAAAATTAAGGGTTTAGGGTTTATTATAATTAGCACGCTGTAATTTTAAAATTAGGGTTTAGGGCTTAGGGTTTATTTTGATACTATGCAATTGTTGTAATTAGCACGTTAATTATAATTTTAATTACGGATTTAGGCATTATCAATTTTGATAATTTGCAATATAATATGCAGTTGTTCGAATTAATTAGCACATTGATTATAATTTTAATGAAGGGTTTAGGGTTTATTACTTTATTGTGGTGAAGATTTACATAAATATAAATTGAGAAATTAGAGTTTATTGTAGTATCTTAATATAAATATATCTTATCTTATCTTATATAATGTAATAATAATAATATAATAATAAGAGAAGTGCCACCTAAGCAAAGTGCCTAAGTCGCAGTGCCATGTTTGGCATTAGCTTTTATAGATTAATTATTTTCTTTATTTAATTTATACTACTTTCCTTATTTGATGATATTTTCCTTATTTTATATTTTTATACGTATTTCATCTTTTTTCTTTGTATTCTAATTTTCGAATTAATTTATAAAATTTTTTAATTCTTTTATATTTAGTGTTGTATCCATTTAATTTTTTGGTATTACATTTTAGTTATTTTATATATTTTTTAATTTTTGAATTAATTATATAGTTAAAGTATCAACTTGGCATAGTGCTACATTGGCAGCGGAAATTTGTTTAGAAAAAAAAAAACTTTTCACATATTTAAAAAAAAAAATCATCTTTTCTATTGTTGCCACGTGAAGGAGAATGAAATCATCTAACTATATTTATTTTATTTTATTTGAGCTGAATGTGGTACAATATCAATTCAATATATTCAGAATTCAGTTTGACAATTACGACAACTGATATGATATTTTTCTTACAAAATAATATTTCGCACTAAAATTTATAAACCGTTGTTTAAATTTATAATATTACATATGTTTCGTTATTTTTATTGTATATATTCATAATAATTTATTATTTCATTTTATAATATTGTTTTATACAAATATACTATATTAATCATCCCGTGCAACGCACGAGGGTAATACTAGGTGTATGTATATAATAGATGGGTTAGGGTTAAGTTTATTACTAGTGTATATAAATTTATTATAGGATTAAGTAGTTAAGAGGTTGTTTAGGTAATTTTAGTTATGACTACTTTAGTGAACAATAAAGTTATTAAAAATGGTGTCACAAAACAAAAAAAAAAAAAATTGTGATGCATATATAATTACCCTTTAGTTTTTTTTGGTGGTGCATATATAATCAAGTTATTGAAAAGTGGTGTCCCAAAAAAATTACCTATTCTATTTCAAAAATTTTAAAAAATAAAAAATAAAATTACCCACTTGTTCTGTTCAAAGAAAAAAAATAAAAAAATTACTCCTTGTTTATTTCGAATATATGTAATGTCAATTATGCATAGGAAGTCATACATTATAAAAATAAAAAAATAAAAATAAAAAACCTGAAAAGATATATATAATATCATCAATCAATTTTAATTTCTATAACATCTAATAGTTTGTTCTAAACATGGTACGGAATACATAATGAACATATATACCATAAATTGTATGCTCTTTTTAAAATAAAACTATTATCTATAATAGTTTGTTCTATATCGATCTATTGCATTTTGTATAACATGTATAACATTAATTATTTTTTATTAGAAAACGCACAGAATTTATATGAAAAATATAATTAATTGTACGAACTTCTTTTAATTACACAGATTAGATCTATATCAATCTACACATCTTGGTAATTGAAATTATCAAGTTTTGTTGAAAAGAAAATAAATTTCATCGTTGTGCTTTTATTGGAATTGTTATGTGCTAACTTTTTTTTAATTAGTGAAATTATTACGGGTCAATTCTTTATATATTGATCTTTTTAAAAAAAATTCTTATAATATTTCAATTATTCCCTGATATATGTATCAATTTTGTAACACTATATATTGGTATGATGAAACCAGAAGAAATAGGAAAATTGTCATAACGCGGAATCGGCCTCATTGTGTTGTATCAAAGGCAAAGGAAAAGTCATTGTGCTGGATAGATGAAACTTCGTAGCAATTTCCCAACTCCCAAGGGAGTAAAGGTAAAACTGAAACTTCATGGCAATTTCCTGAGGCTTTTATGATGTTTAGGGGCCAATCACCATTTCTAGTTTCATGTTAATTATCTCAAAAAATGCAATATTAATCAGGTAAAATTTATTTTAAGTTAAATAACAAAGGAGATTCCCAAATGTGAAGATAATAATGAGTACATAGTGTGTAATTAATATTGCAACTAGACTTTGACTATAGTAAAATTCAAATTTGAAATTAAAAAAAAAAAGTTAAAACAAAAACATGGTAATAGTATGTTAGAGTTTACCTCGTCCACTATGTTTTAATTTTTTTAGCAAACCTGTTGTACAATTAATGAAATAAAATCTCACATTTTTTGACTCGTTAGATTTATCTTTCGGCCTCTAAAGAAGAGGAAATCACTCTCGAGAAAAATGGAGAAAAGGGAATTTCATTAGATGACCAATGCATTATGCATCGCATCTCTACTAGCTGATCATACACCATTAATTTTAAGGGAAGACGAAACTTCGTAGCAAATTCCCAAGGGAGAGTACGGGTAAGGACGAAACTTCATAGCAATTTCCTAAGGGTTGTATGATGTTTAGGGCCAATTACCATTTCCAGTTTCATGTTAATTCTCTCAAAAATGCAATATTCAGGTAAAACTTAATTTAAGTTAAATAGCAATGGAAATTCCGAAATCTATATATTATATATTTTTAGGTTTTAGTTGGAAGTTTCAATTGAAAATTTGTTAAGTTTCAATTGACAATTAGTTGGAAGTTATAGATTTGTTGTACCAATTATAATTTGTCATGTGTCCATATTCTAACCAGAATTTAGAAGTTTCAATTGAGAATTAGTTGGAAGTTATAGCTTTGTTGTACCAGTTACAATTTATCATGTGTCCATATTCTACAAGAATTTTAGAATGTTTAAATTAATTTTTTATTTGTTTACAATTTAATATCTTATTGTCAACTTATGTTTATACTTTCAGAATATTTGCACAATCTAAAATGGAAATTTTTAATTTTTTTCGAGTAATATTTTTAGGAGTAGAAAAATGTTCTAACACAGCAAAATTATACCTTTAATTTTTTATTTAAATGTTTTCAATTATTATATCTTTAATAATTACTTATTAAAAAAAGGAAATATTTTTAATTATATCCCAAATACTTTTATTTGGGAGAAGAAAATTAAAATTTCCTAGCACAACAAGATTATATCTTAAATTTCTTACTTTAAATATATTTATTATATCTTTAATTTTTATTTTAAATATTTTTAATTATATCTTATATCTTTAATTTTTACTTCGGAGTAGAAAAATTTTAGCACAATAAAATTTCTTTAATTTTCTCTAATTTTCTAAAGCCCAAAAGGGACATCGATAGTTTCTAAAAGTAGTAGATAAATTTCTTAGCAATCAGCATACATTATATTCTACCTATAAATTAAATTCTTAGCAATTAGCATACATTATATTCTACCTATAATTTAAAAATTATAAAGAATCACAATGCTTTGACAAATATGTAAAGATGACTTATTAAATGAAACTATCACATAATATTTTTGATTTCTATGTTTCTTTTTGGTAGGATTAGAAAATATACAGACTTTTTTCCAGGTGAATCATATACATATTTAGGAGATCCCTCCTACATGTGTCAACTTTGTAACGCGATATACTTGTTCGACGAAAGAGTACATATGCGTTATCAAAGATGTCGAATTCCAAAATTTCCATTGTATTGTATGTAGGGGCAAGTGGTTAAACTTCCACGAATGAGAGATGTCTCCGTTGTTTTAAGTGATTTACTATATGAATGAAAAAAGTAGACACTTTGTGCAAACCATTCGAACCTTATAATGTGATGTTTTTATTTAATTTACGTCAACGGTAGGATATATGATTTTACTATTAATGATGGAGTGTAACAAATGGGTCTTCTAGATGAAGAGTGCCTCATTAGCCATTCACTAAAATTATTTTATTGTTTAATATATAGTAGAGCATCTCATTAATCCTTCACTAATTTCATCTTATTGTGTAATATATAGTTTGCTTATGTTATGTTATTTTTATCTGTTTGTACGTTGGTTGATTTTTTTTATAATTCCCATTAGCATAATTACAATTTGTAGCAATGAAGAAATATACTGCACTCTTACACAGTATCGTGTTACTTAGATGAATAATTATTATGAATCGGTTTGAAATTAATTTTTTGTAGTTATATTATTCTTTTGTCGAGTTCAAAGTTTGAATGATATTGAATTGGAATTTTTTATATGCATCATTTTCAATGATAATTTTTCTATTCACGCAGAAAAAGTAAGTTTAATACATTATATATTATCCATTTACGAGAAAAGTATAAGTAATAGACAGTGATCACGGGACATGACTTTTGGTTAATTCTAATACCCTCGAAATGCGTATATTTTGAACAGAGAAATTAGTATTTTAATAGTATTTAATTAATTATGTATTTTGCATTTAATAGAAAATTTTTATTATAAAATCTTTATATAATTTAATCTAAGATCACAGCCAACCACAGATGAATTTTGTAAATTATGAGTGCAACATTAAATGAAAAACTATGAATTTCCTTTTCTATAATATTTTTTTTTGTTAACACTGTTTATTTGGTTGTTTTTAATTACATTAATTTTCTGTTAACATTATCTTGATTTCCTTTCTAAGTTAATGTAATTTTTTTTATTAGTATATAATAAAGTAAGTTTTAGTTTTGTTTACACTTATTATCGTGTTTTAATAAATTGGTTTTGAACAATGATCTGGATTTTAATTTATATTACATCTCTTATACTTTTTATCGTCTTTTGTATTTTTTTCTAAAATCACATTTACATTTCACATAAAAAAATAAAATAATCAAATTATTATATACCTAATTACTATTAGAATATTTAGGAAGAATGCTCATGTTAACGATAACTAATTTATTTAAAGAAAAATCTTAACCAGGCCAACTTATAGCATCATATGCTACAAAATGTTTTCATTTTATATTACGTTGAGATATTATAAATTAAGCACTACTGTTATCTATTAAAAATTTTATTTGCACTATTTTTTATCACAAAAATCAATCTACACATTTTTTTTTAATTTCACGTTAACCTACACAGTTTTACTCCCATAAAACACACGGGGGTGAAAACTAGTGTGATGATAATAATAATAAGTACATAATGAGCAGAGATGTGTAATTAATATTGAAATTTGACTTTGGCTATATAAAATTCAAATTTCAAATAGAAAAAAAAAAGAAGTTAAAACAAAAACATGGTCACAACATGGTAATAGTATGTGTAAATTTACGTCGTCCACTATGTTATTTTAGCAAACTAGCTTGTTGCACAATGAGAAACCCAAAATGAACATAATGAATAACATACAGATTATCATAATGATTGATAGCTCCCTTCATTACCAATAATTGAAAATTAATGTCATGGTTAAAAAGATCATTAGGGCACATAGGGTTGGGCGTGGGTCGAATATGAAACCAATTCAAACAATTTCAGTTTGACACAATAAAACCAAAAACCAACTCAATGGTTTGCCAACCCAATCCAACCCAAATTATGTAATTCGGTTTGGGTTAGATTGGTTTGTTTGGTTTGATCTGGAATACAATAAATTCAATTGGTTTAAATTTTTTTCATAAAAAACAAGGGACATAGGATCACAAATATAAGGTAGACTTATACACAGATAAAAATAGATATCTTCAATAAAATAATACTAAAATCATCCAAATTTGAGCTCTCAATCATGCATTCAAGTCATCCAATCTAAAGTAGTAATCATTGAAAAATAAAGTGACAAGTGTTTTTCATATTAAATAAAACTAAGTAGAAAGTACTATACACATACATAAATATAAATGAATATGCTTTTTGCTTCCAATTTGCAAGTAACTTCCATATTCAAATCTGGGTTAGGTTGGGTTGGGTTTTGAGTAAAACCAGCGACCAATCCAACCCAACGGTTTAATGAAAATTACAAACCAAACCCAACCCACCGAAGGACGAAACCAACCCAACCGAGTCGATTTGGTTTGGATTGATCGGTTTCGTTTGGTTGGATTGGTTATCCCAGGCTAAGTGCAAAATGATTGTAGAGTAATCAGTAAGACTTTTTCCAATAAAACTGATCACTCTTTAATGTATTTTCCATGTGCTAAAGCAGGGACGGCCCTGTCATGAGTCCGGTAAGTTGGCCGACTCAGGCCTGACCCTTCGGAAGGCCAATTTTAGTCCGTTATATCTAAAGTCCAACTGTGTATTATAATATTTTTTCAATTAAGGGGTCCAAATTTAAATTCATTGCAAACTTATAGGCCCATTTAAGTAAAATAATGGATAAATTCAAGTATTGAATCCAAATTTGTAGGCTTTTTTTTTTCAAAAAAAAAGAAAATTTGGCCACCTTTTTTGTCAATATTTATTTATTTTTAAGTAAAACAATGGATAAATTCAAGTATTTATGTTGGCTCTGGCTGAGTTTTTTCTTTTGTACTTTGCGTTAGAGCTCTGATTAAACTTTTTACATTCTTTGTTGGCTTATTACTGTGCATTTGACTAATTTTTACTGTGATCGTAGTTGAGTCTCGTGTGCAGCTCTTTATATTAGTTTTACGGAAAAAAGCGTCCATTTTTTAAAGTTCAACTCAGGCCCAATCAACTACAGGATCGTCGCTGTGCGAAAGTGTATTAATTAATATGGTTACGAGTGTTATTTTAATCGAAAAGATAACTAAGACATTGAATCAAAAAAAAAAAAAAATTGAATGATAAGTCCAAATCTAAATTCATATTTTATATTACTTTTTCGTCGATCATGCATGGTAATATTATTTATATTTTACGGACAATGGCATCTCAGAACCTTAATTTGGCATAGTATATATGTGTCGTGATTGATTTTTATTTTGTTGAAAAGTAATTTCTTAGGTTAAAGATAGTGAGACTATGAGAAGTGAAAATAATAATGAATTAATGATAATGATTTTGAGATGCATTTTTAAAATTAATATCTGACTTTACCTGAACTACTATTTCTCCCTGTGCATTGTATGTACGAGAATTTTATCTGTAAAAATGATTTTGCTAAGAATTTCTGAAAATTTTTTAATTATATGACCAAGTAAAAAATAAAATCAAAATACATATGCATAATATTTAAATAGGTATGAATGTCGAAATTGAAACTTTAAAAATATATCTAAACAATTTAAAATTTGAAAAATATTTTTAAAGACCGCTTGTTTATTAATCTGGTACTGATTAATAATAGATGTTATCGAAATTCGATATTTGAAATTATTATAAGGTAATACGTTCAGAAAGTATAATATCCAAAATAGAAGAATTAATTGAAGTTAAAACTCATTTTACAATTATTAAACACCCAATGCACATTTCGCGTAAAACTATCTAAAATTACAATTTTAACATGATAACGTAAATAAAAAAAGTTTTTTAAATAAATGAAAATAATATTTTAAAAATAGAAAACCGCCGCCGATCTAACACTGTGCCAAGTTGACATTGTAATTCAAAAACTAAAATGTATATAAAAAATTAAAATATAATATTGAAAAATTAAAATGAATATAAAAGAAGTTAATTCTTATTTTTAAAAATAATTCAATTTCTATCCTAGTTTGCAACTTTGACAGCATATCACATTTTCATTAAATGTTTGCATTTGGTTTATTTTCAATTATATACATAATTCGAAAATTAATATTTATATAAAAAATTAAAATAATGAAAAAATATAAATAAAAAAAATACATGAAATCAAATAACAAAAATAAAATAATAAGGTTTGTATTTAATATATATTTTCAAAATGAGATTTTCTTTTTTAAATTTAAATAAATGAGCGCAAACTTGGCACTACAAACATGGTATAATAATAATAATAATAATAATAATAATAATAATAATTATTATTATTATTATTATTATTATTATTAAGATAATTCAAAAATTAATATTTATATAATAAATTAAAATGTGGAAAAAATCTAAATACACAGAATAAAATAAATTAAATTAAATAGGGAAAATAAAATAATAAAGCGTGCATTTAATATTTGTTTTCAAAATGAGATTTTCCTTTTTTAATTTTTTAAATAAATGAGCGCCAATTTGACACTGCCAACATGGTGCTGTGCGTAGTTGGCACTTCTATTATTATTTATTATTAGTATTATTCCCGTGTGATGCACTTGATTTTTTTCGTAAAAATAATTTTAATAAGAATTCGTAAAATTTTTTTTAATAATGCGATCAAGCCAAAAGAAAAATAATAATATGCATAATATCTAATCAATAGGTATGAATATCGAAATTGAAACTTTAAAAATATGCCTAAACAATTTAAAATTTGAAAAACTCATTTAAAAACCACATATATATATTGAATTGGTTAATAATAGATATTATTTAAATTGGACATTTGAAAACATTATAAAGTAATTACAAGGTAATTTATATATATATATATATATAAATATAAATAAACCAAGAAGGATTTCCCGCTCATTCTATCAATTTTCTTAATTAAATAATTATTATTTTATTCTTAATTCATTTTTAGTTGTCAAATCTTAATTATTAACTAATTAATAAAGCTGATGACTAATTCTCAATCCTTATGGTCCGGATCCCCAAATATGCCCGTATCAATCCCAAATCAACATGTATCAATCTACACGCAATCCATGTCATATGTATCCTTTCTCTCTCTCATTCTCTTTTGACGATCTCTTTTCCTTCTTCATTTTCTACAAGCTCAAATTGTCATGCTCAAAGAACTGAAAGGTAAGAACATACACCTTTTACTATGAGGATTTTGTGTAATTATATACCTTATAATCATCCATAATTTAATTTGTTAGCTGCTAATTGCAACACCAATCTAACTGATAGGTCGGGCGCTCGACCTTCTGGGGAACCTCGATTCCGGTGGCATCTCATTTTGTCCTAAATACAAGCATTCAAAGAGCCTACTGTTCAATCTCCTCGCGAAATTGCCTTCACAGTATCAAGGTAAATGTTATTTCATTCATTGTATTTACTTTGGGGTTATATAATTTTTACTTTTTTTGGAGATTTCAAATCGATTTGCTCTACTGTCTTTTGCTATCCTTAAATTAAAATGTTAATGTTCGAGGAGAATTTGGTTCAACTCTTCAATTAAAGAATTTGTGGTTTGTTGTTGTAATTGTGTCATTGACTCCTTAAAGTTTTGATTTTTAGATTTTGGAACTTTTTATGGAGAATCGAGCTATGAGAATTCAAGAAATTACGACTGGCAAGTACTAAAGTTTTATTGCTTTTTCCTCTGTCGTCATATCTTTTTTTTTCCCGTAATTTCAGAGATTTTTATAGAGTTAAAGCTCGCATACATATTGGTGGGTTTTTCTTGTAATATCAGATCAATAATTGGATCTCTATAACTTTGAGTTTTGAGATAATTTATGAAGTATTTGTGAATTATTTTGTTCAACTAAGCAAATTGTTGAATTATGTCATGTCTCACACATTTTGCTCAAATTATTGTTATTTGATGGGGCAAGTTCATCGAATTTTGGAGTTCCTAGATTTTATTTTTGGATGTGAAAAAGTGTCATATTTTCCAGAAGATTTGGTTACGTTCTGACTTTCACATTAGCAGCTGATAAAGTGCAAATATTAACAATTCATGTTCCAAACGGAGTAACACTCCAGTAAGAATGGCAAAAGCCGACAAGAGACGACATTTTTTGAGACGCTGGAGTTGGAGATTAGGTGTTCTTTGGTACGGATTTTAAAGGTGGCTAGCTTCAATTCATTAGTAGGTTATGGTCCAGATATACGTCAATAAGAAGAGTGCTACCAGCAAATAGATTTTAAGTAGCGAAGAGTCTCGGTTGGAATTATGTAATATGTTTATGAAGTCGGTGCTTTGATTTTAAGAGAAATCCATCTCTACAATTCTTGATTTATTTATTTATTTTAGTTTTGCTAATATAAAATATGGCTCGTGATAGACAGAGTTTATTAGTGTGTTAAGTTTTATTGCCTGGTATAAATATCTACTTGTCCTTGAAGTTGTTATTCCGACAATGCATCTTTAAAAAGTATGTTTTGATAGCTATATGCTTCATAGAATTTCTCAGTCAACTTCTTCTTAATTATTAGAATTTCTCAGCGTGTAAAAACAATTATTCACGCCTAACCTCCATATAATTGCATTGACAACTTCATGTAGTTGATGGGTTGGGAATTAAAAAAATTATGATATAAAAATTCTTTTTTATTTTTGAAGTGTCTAAAAATTATGATATAAAAATTCTTTTAACCGTGTAAAAGCACTAAAAGTTTATGATTGGATGGTCGGGCGATTGTGTGTCCAGTTTTTGTCTCGACCATCATCCAGGGTTGTGTCGTGCGATTGGTTGCGCGATCGTACTGAAACCATAATTGAAAAACCAAAAAAATCGAGAACAATGATATTTTTCTAATTGTTTCGAAAGACACATAATTTCCGAAAAACAAAAAATACTCTAGACGCAATATATATATTCTTCTTTTTTTTTTTTTTACTTTTTCAAAAATTATATCCCATGAGGAAATGACAATGGGACAGGGTGAAGAAAAATCTTTTCAACTGCATCGTATCATTTTCACTTTTTTCATTTGTATTAATTTTCTCACTAATAATAAAATTAATTAATTCTTAAAAAATATCTATATCTATATCTATATCTATATCTATTATTATTATTATTATTATTATTATTATTATTATTATTATTATTATAAATAAAATGAGGTCATTTCCTACTCAGAGTTTTACTTTTCAGAATTAAATGCTTCATTTTTTATTCTCATTTCCATCATTCTCATTTCCTTTTTTATCCTTTTGTTTGTTTCCTCTTTTTTAGTATTTTTAGTATTATCATCATTATAAATACAGATAAAACAGATTTATACAAATCAGCCCGCGATATACACGAATCTTATTGCTAAACTTTTTTTATTTTTTTTTTGAAAATCAATTCTTATTGATAATCACCGATCCTCAATCTGCTCAATCTTTTAATTGATCCCAAATCTCCTATCTCGATTTTCTTCAAATCTCCTAATTTAGATTTAATTTATCGTCATCTCCTAATAAGCTCGGGTATTTCGCGTGTTCTTCAATTGCTTCGACTTAGTCGTCATCTCCTATCCTATTTTGAACTGCATTTTCCCTGTAATTTTTAATTTCAAGTGAATGATGCATATGTTTTCTTTTCCTTTTATTGCTTATTTGAATGTGAAAATATTCTCCACTTCATCAAAAAACAAATTACCGTATTTAAATTTTAAGATTACAAATTGAAAAATAAAAACCAACACATCACATGGGTGATTTAGAGTGAATACATATCTAACAAAATTTTTAATTCAGCTGTATTAGCTGCTTAATTTTTTTACTTCTACTATGAGCGTTAATATGATGGAGTTTTATGAAATATGAAGGGAAACTTTGTAAAAAAATTTATAGAATCTTTTGCATTTTTTTCGAACACGGGTTTTAAGTCGTATCTTGGGCATGCGTCTTCCCGTACAACGCGCGGGTGGAAACACTAGTATATTTAAAATGCCTAAGGTCCAAAATACAAACATCAATTGAAGTCAAAACTCATTTTCTGATCATTGAACCCCTAATGCACATTACACGTAAAGCTATCATTTTAACATGATAAAAATAAATTAAAAAGATTTTTTATTTAATATTTTTAAACAAATAAAAATAAGTTTTTAAAATAAAATCGTTGCCAATGTGACACTATACCAAGTTAACATTCCAACTTCTATATATATATATATATATATTTCAAAAATTAAATGTATATATAAAAATTGAAAACATAATATTAAATAATTAAAATGTAAATAAAAAACTTAATTTTTATTTTTTGAAATAATTCAAGCACCATTGTAATTTATGACTTTGACCTTATAATATGATCATATTTTCCTAATGCTTGCATATAGTTCATTTTAAATCGTAGTTATAATTTGAAAATTAAAATTTATATGAAAAATTAAAGTGTACATAAAAAAATAAAATAAGGAAAAAAATACTAAATAAAGAAAGTAAAGTAAATTAAATTAAATAAGGAAAACAAAATAATAAATGTATATTTAATGTTTGTTTTCAAAATAAAATTTCATTTTTTAGCTTTAAATAAATGTGTGCCAACTTGGCACTGCCCACGTGGCATAGTGCCTACTTGGCACTTCAATTTTTTAATATAAAGATAATATTAAAATTAAGATATGGTAATAGATGTTATGGAAATTGGATATTTAAAATCAATATAAAGTAATTATTATAAAGTAATACGTTAACGTTTAAAAAGTCTAACGTCCAAAATAGAAGCAACAATTGCAGTTAAAACTCATTTTGTAATCATTAAACATTTAATGCACATTACATGGAAAACTATTTAAAATTACCATTTTAACATGGTAAATTAAATAAAAAAGGCTTTTCTTATTTAATTTTTTTAAATAAATAAAACCTATTTTTAAAAATAGAAAACTAACTGTCAATTTGGCACTGTACCAAGTTGACACTATAATTAAAAAACTAAAATATATATGAGAAATTAAAATTTAATATTCAAAAATCAAAAAGTGTATAAAAGAAGTTAATTCTCATTTTTAAAAATTATTCAATTGCTATTGTAGTTTATAACTTTGATATCATATCACAGTTTCATTAAATGTTTGCATTTGGTTCATTTTCAATTATATACATAGGTAAAAACTTAATATTTATATAAAAATTAAAATAAAGAAAAATATATAAATAAAGAAATATAAAATACCTCTTAGAATTTAGTCAATCGAGTCAAATAGGCTACAGAGTGAGACACGATAATTATAACACAAATATTACCAATTTCTAAAATTCACATGTGCAGATTTCTCTCATTTAAGCTTTCTAGATGCTCCATGTAGTGAGTTTTAGGCCGACAATTTTCAAACCAGTTGGTCTTAGGGTGCTTGGTTTTAAAGGGACCATTATAGGCTTAGGGCTTGTTCTAATGGCAATAATTTTGATTTACTTGAAAAATGTGTGAGATATGTAATTGAAAATTGAGAAAAGTGTGTTAAAAAATATAAAATAATTGTATAAGTGGTTGAAAATAATAAGAAAGAAAAAGTTAGTGGAAGTTAGTGAAAATTATATTGTAGAGAACAGGCGCTTAATCACTCAAGACATGTAGGCTAAGAAGAGAAGTATGTAAATATACAATCAATTCACTACTAAATTTGTGGGTAATAGGCACATTTATAAGCGATCCAAATAATTTGATTAGGGACATAAATTATAGTTAAAGTGTTCCTAAAACAATGAGGGACATATTAGTGAAATGTCCCTATAAATCGTGTTCTAATATTAATTAGAGACGCTTAGAACACAAAAAATATTCCTAATAATATATGTGCCACGTAGGATAAAAACCTTATTAGAAACATTTCATTAAATGTCTCAATTGATTTCAAATAATAGGGACATTTAATTGTGAGTCACTTAATTTAAACCAAATTGAACACGTATTTTAAATTTAAACTAATAGGGACACATAAGAAATGTCCCTTTAAATTTAAAATAATAGAGACATTTAAAAATATCCGATTAAATTTGAAATAATAGGGACGTTTAAAATGACCCATATTCAATTTAAAATAATAGGAACAATTATTACACATTAATCTACCCAGAATTTTTTTTGTTTTAAATACACTAAAAATAAAGTTTACACCTATTACCATGGACATATATAAATATGAAACTAAATAGAAGTAAATTTTACAAAATAAAAATACAAATTTCATTCGAAACTCAATCATCTTTCAAGAATGTATAATCCAACATAATTGCAAATGCAATAGAATGTCACCTATATATAGTAGATAACAATAAATAATATAAACAATTTCTTTATAACATCCAACATTCCTAAAAAACGGAAGATAACACCAATATATGATGATCTAATCACGATCATTTCTCTTATCCGAATGCAGGAATCGTTGTATAAAATCTGGGTCATTGAGCATCGTTGTGAAACTCTCCATTAGGATGGCACCCCGTGTACAAAGGTGGACGTTATGGTTGAGGATAGTCGAATTGGAATGACGAAGGATAATGATAAAGCGGAGGCTGTGAATATAGAGCAAATAAATTGTATTATTATGAGGAGTTAATTAATAAATAATGCATGTTAGAAAAATAGTTAATAAAACACCTACCATTATTTCAAGAGGTACCATTCCCATGCATATCATCATCAAAAGAGCTATCATCTTCTTATTGAGAGTGCTAGGAGCTACTCATCTAAACAAGCATTTTAAAAAAGGACAAGCAAACTTATAAAAATAAATGAAAGCGCAATCAAGGTTAGTTGCTACTCGTCTATATTCATGTAATCAAAGCATTACATATCAAAATTTTGTGCAAAAGCAAAACCAAGAAATATAAAAAAAGGGAATAGAAAGTTTACTAGTGAAACGAACAGCTTGTATGATCGAGCTACATTCACAATCTTTTTTTTTTCCAATTTCATTATCAACCATAGAATTTTTTAAACCCACACTTCCTGTCATAAAATCAATTCTCACCTCCAAGACCGAACAAGTACACAAGCAACACAATGTTCAACATCGATAGAAAGTTAAACATTGACTTCTCATTTGCATACTTGAATTCTAATCATGGCAAACAAATTTAGATTTCGAATAAATGAAATTGATTAAATCTATTATATCGATCATGCATAACCATCCACCAATCTATTTGTGTTCCTTTTAACTTTTTATTTTTCTAGTTACAATTTAGCTTATACTAAATAAGCTAAGCAAAACTTAACCATGAAACACATATCTCAAACAACCCCTTATTATCATGACCCAACTTGTGGTGTACACTACTATTCAACTTTAAAAACTTAGTTTTTAGCGTGGAGTTAGTATGACTAACTAGTATACCGCTTTTTCGCAGTGGATCCGACCGTGGGTTATTTTTATAATTGAATGCAAGTAAATATACCAAGTAGATAAGAATTACTAAACCCAAAGGTAATATAGTTATTCATCCGATGTTTGTAAATTTACTAAAACCTCTAGTAATCAAAATTCCAGCCTCAACAACCTCAACATGGTTGCAAAAATTGTGTAATATTGCACTCTTACCATTTTTGTTTTCCGCTGTGAACCAACTATTCCATTTTTAGCTGCCTCGTTCTTTTCCTTTGCAGCGATTCCATTTCCACTATCTGCTTTCTTCCTCTTTAACTTTCTCGGCTCCCGCAACCTGCGTCAATGTTCAACATTAAGCTTTTTTTCAAAAGATTTTTGAGAAGAATAGGATGATGATATTCTGCAAAATAAATGATAAAGGCTTTTTTTCTAAAAGAATAAATGAGAAAGTTAAACATATTAATGAGTTGATTAAAGTGGTATATCAATTGAATTGAATAGATGAGAAGCAATGGACGTGAATCATGAATCAACAATGTGGCCAGAGACACTACTCAATAGAAGTGTTGATGCTAGTGCAAATTTGAAACATAGCAAAAGAGGTTGAATTAAAATCAGTTGGCATCACCTATCTTACCTACCAATTGACTATTTGACTATAAGAATTGGCTAATATAAATTATCCACACTAAACAATTATGACAAAAGGCATTTTAAATTATAACATGAAGAAAAGACCACAATGATCAAATAATGAAACTCTCTCTACAAACACAAAGACCAAGAAAGGAAAAAAGAATACAGTTTTATCTTTTAATTCATGCCAATGTTCGAAAAGGCAAAATTAGGTACTAAGGTGATTTTCACCTACGAGGCGAGGAATAGCCTCAAGGCGCAATGAGACGTAAGCCTCAAAAAAATTCAAACTTTCTTCTCCTTCATGATCAATCAATTGCAAGTTTCTCCCACTGCATTTGATCAGATTCCAAAACATGAAGCAGTGTTCTTACATTGAATTATTACAGTCTATCTAAATTTCCAGCACTTTAAATTCAACTAAAGCATTCATTCTTGCATGATCGATGCCCATTTGATATGTACAATAACACAATGAGTAGAAGAGAATACCTACGCCAGTGTAAAGTGCCTTTCTAACTTATCCACCATCTCTTCCTTCAGATTCAATCTTTTTCGAGTAAATTGATCCCTTCTGAATTGATTTATGATGACAAATCTGCTGAGCTAAAATTCTAACAAATGGAAGGGAAATAATGATAGAATCGATTCAAGAGGCCCATCCAAAGAATAGATGCTTATTCGAGCTCTCTAAGGAAGTATTTCTACAAATATTGGGCTACATACAAGTGAAAAGTAATATATATTAAATGATCAAAATATTTTAATGCTCGAATAAATAAAAAGATAGATGCCTTTGTAATGAACTTTTATAGAAATAATAATAATACTTTCCTTAATTTGAAAAAAATAGAGTTCCCAGACATATAAAACAAAATGAGGTTACCATTAAACTATATGGAAGGTTGAGATTGGAGGAGACAATTTAATCCCTTAGGAAAATGTCATGCTCCAAAAAGTTCAGAGGCAGAGAGACAAGTAAAAGAGAACAAAGAGAAACAAAGATGGAGCTGAAAGAGGTAAAAGACAAAGATGGAGCTGAAAGAGGTAAAATTTGGAATTCTATCGTACTTGTCCAAATGTATCAACCAATCAAATTGCATGCAAAGGGATTAAATTATCAAATATATTCAGCACCAATACCAGAAATAAGCACTAAGCATGGCAAGATGGAGTCGCTACACAAGCATAGGAATGAATAATAATAATAATAATAATAATAATAATAATAATAATAATAATAATAATAATAATAATTGTTAGTTATTACTGAAAAAATGGTTCCAAAGACCTTAAAAATTCTTAGAGCAAATAAAGGTCACCTATCATTAACACTGCCTTTGTGTAGCATGTGAAGCTTGATTCACACACCCCAAATTTCTTTTGTTTCTTGTCTGCATAAATTTGCCTACGTTTGATTTTCGGTTTCTTTCCTTGAATTGTATAGCTCTCTACACCTCTTGTTAAGCACGTCTCTAGCCGATTGTTTATCTAGAAAACTCATTCTCACTATAGATAATAGAATCTGCAGGACAAAAAAGGAGAAATGTGAATACGCACAAACAGCAGCGCAAATACTACAATTGGGGGAAAAAGTAATTTAAAAACAAAAAAAAAAAAAACAAAGCCTTGAAACAAGAAGAGCAACCAAATATTAATTATCACCAAACACTGCATACATCGTTGAGTTGCTACAAAGTAAAATTAAACTAATTCTGCATCGGGATATGAAACGTAAAAAGATCTTATATTAATGCATAGTTATCAAAATAGGTGAATTTACAGATGAAAGAAAAAACTGTGTCCTTGAATTTTTTTCTTTTTCTTTTTTTTGTGTGGAATAATGAGCTAAAAGAAACTTGTAGCTATAGAAAGAACAACTATTTATATAAGCACAATTTGACAAATGAGCAGTGGCGTAGCCAGGAATTCCATTCACTAAGGGCAGTAACAATTAGAAACACAAAATTAAGCGCACTTTAATAACATAAACAAGTACAAATATCGTACATTACACTTGTTCTCTACGGGTTTTCATATTTTGAAACCGTTTGACAATGGTTTTGTTATCAATTCTTGAAAATATCTCTTTTTCTCTACATAAACAATTAAGCTGTCATTTTTCTCAACTCTATTTGATCTTTCCGAATCTCTACTCGTGCTCACCTCAACAACATTTTCAACTCTATTTGATCTTTTCGGATCTCTATTTTTGCTCACCTCAATAACATTTTCTTCAACTCTTTTTCTTTTAAAGTATCCATCGATTTTCTTCATAATCTGAAATAATAAACCACCGCTAATTGCTAAACAATAAAAATTACAAACTAATTAACTAAATACTCAAAATAAATTAATGGTTAATAACAGGTTTGATGTTAACTGAATACTTTCCTGTTATGATAAGGCGGTATTTCTCTCAAATGACAATGAAACTGGACATAATATTTTGTGATTAGACACTGTTAGCATAATATTTTAGTTGCAATTTGAAAATGACTTTCACCAATAAAAGATTAGGTGTCCATATGCTAGAACTTAAATAATCACCATCAACCAAAATATATTACATAAGCAACCCAGTTTGTTATGAGATTGAGATTTCGGTGATTGATAAAGGTGGCAAACCAGAACAACACCTTCAAGGCAAACCAGAACAATATTTCAAACTGAAGACAGTTTTGGACAATTGGACCTATACAAATTCTAAGACAAGTGGGTTGGAGAAAAACCTTTAAACAGCTCAACTCATAGCAGTGACAAGCTTGAACTGAAAATGTAGCACAACTGATTGAAATTTAGTGGCTGTAAGACTAAAATAACTCAAAGAATGTCAATCAATCAGTAACTGATTTTCATTAACAGGAAATAATCATTCATGATTCAAGATCAGATAATCATATTTTGAGAAGTTCAACAGCAAAACAATGGGAAAACAGAATTCCAGAAAAAGTTTCAACGAAAACAATGGTAATGAAGGCTGAAACAATGACACAATTATTAATTCAATTAATCAATAATCATTAGCCCTAAATCTAATTACTAAATTAGATATTAAAAAAGTAGGGCGTTTTCAATATACTACAAGAAACAATCAAACAATAATCATTAAACACTTTCCATCTAGAAAGGGGAAAAGGGAAGAGTGAAAATCGAATTAACTCACTTCGAATTTCGAAGAATCGAAGTGACAACGCCAAAAACCGAGCAAAGCAGTGAACTGTGGCTGTGGTCTGTGGGTCGCCAAGTCGCCGTCGAGCACAGACAGAGAGAGCGCCAGAAGTAGAGAATAGAGACTGAGAGTGAGAGACGAGGCGCGAGACGGCGAGAGAAACTAAGAAAGAGTAGAAGACAACGAAGAAGGCCAGAGTCCAGAGAAGCCGAGTCTGAGTGAGTGAGTAGCGAGTACGAGGTTCTCAATCTCAGGTTCACTTTGCATTTCTGACGATTTCTCAGTTTTGGGCTGACGGCTGACCTAACTTTTTTTGGGCCAAATATTTTTGGGCTTAATTTCGTGAGGTCAATTTTCTTTAGTTTTCTTTAGATAGTAAGGGTTAGGGACATAATTTTTAATTACTATTAATAAGAGTTGACAAGTAAGCCGAAGCAATAAAATAGGGACGCTTTTATTTGTGTTAATTAATATTAATAGAGGGAAAATTAATTTTTGTCTCTAATTAAATATTAGGAACATTTTTATTTGTCTTATCTAATATTAATAGAGACATAACATATTTTTGACCCTAATTATTTATTAATACGGACATATAAAATATTTTGTCCCTATTTTAATGTGCCTAATACTCACAAATTTAGTAGTGATTGTGACACAATCAAGAATTATTATCTTACACTATTTGTCTATTTTATGCAATTTTCATACACCAAATGACTGCCATTGCAAGTCTCACACACACGAAAAATCTCAATCACAGGGCTCAGCGTATGCAATGAAGATCGGGTAGAAATTCATCTCAAGTTAACCTAAACTGATGGGAACTCGTCATAGACCTATGACTGACTCAGCCGCAGGTATGCCATACGTCATATTAGAAAATTTATCCAACCATGATAGCAAATAAAATAAAACAAAAGAAAACTGTTTTAAAAAAAAAAAAAACTGAAATAACAATACAAGAAAAACAAAAAAGATGCATAAAAATAAAAATAGGCTAAGCATGCAAAGTAGAATAAAATCTCCGAAGTGCATATGCATGTTCTAAGCCTAAAATCAATAGGATTAGGAAACGCTTGAACCGTTCGCTGTCCCAGACACACCACAGTAGTTAGAGAGCTCACTTTTCTATACCCACACTCGTTTGGCAGAGGAGGTCAACTTGGTCAAATGGCTCACCTCTTCAATCAACTGACACATTTGTCTTACCGACTCTCGAACCTGACTCGCGATGTCCTCATAGGTATGTGCGTGTGGTTAAGAGTTTTCTACAGTTGAGACGAATATAGATCTGCCACGATGATGACATGTAGGGACAAATTTAGGTTCAAATGTAGGCTTAGACTAATTAGGTGGAGTGGGGGTCTTAGATTGATTCTTAACTTGAGGATGATGATGTCAACTCGATTAGGAAGAATTCCATCGGACCCACAAACAAGTTGAATAATCTCAGACAAACGACTTATGGAACTTGGACCTGTTAATATAAAGAATCAACAAACCACAAATTATGATGATTGCTACAAAGAACTGATCATTTTCTTTGAATTCAATCAACTCTTGTAAAACAAGAAAAGAACGAGAAATTAATCCTCAAATAATTGTTCATACAGGTACTCTAATTGGTCATCCTCGGTCTGGATATATTAGGTTTACTCTAACAAATGTGACATCTAATTTGATTGATGTGACACATCGATTGGTGTGCCATATCACCCCCAAAGTCTGCCTAATATACATTCTAAAGTACATTGAATCAACTGCGTTGATCAGCTATAGAGTTTGTTTTAGAAAATCAGTGTTCTACGTGGTTGCGCCATATTCCTTCCTCACCAATTCACATGTACAAACAAGTTTAGCCACCTATGTGTAATGTCACACAGAGTGGTCGGCAAGAGATTTAAGTGCTCTTTTGACGATGAAATAGTAATGCCATTTAGTGATGTCAAAGACCGAAGTCTTCTAGTGGCCAATAAACGTTCAGACACTACTATAGTTTGTTAAGGGTGCGTGTCAATTGAATCAAGCTTAACTAGAGCAGTTTGCGGGCTTGGTTGTTGTTTATATTTTATTTACTCAAAAGACATCATCTTTTGGAGTTGAGAACCAGAACACTTGACCTAATAAAGAAATCGAAATCATACACGAGTGAAAAATTAGCTGTACAAATTTGTTTTACAATTTATTTATTATTATTATTTCAATTATTCCCTGATATATGTATCAATTTTGTAACACTATATATTGGTATGATGAAACCAGAAGAAATAGGAAAATTGTCATAACGCGGAATCGGCCTCATTGTGTTGTATCAAAGGCAAAGGAAAAGTCATTGTGCTGGATAGATGAAACTTCGTAGCAATTTCCCAACTCCCAAGGGAGTAAAGGTAAAACTGAAACTTCATGGCAATTTCCTGAGGCTTTTATGATGTTTAGGGGCCAATCACCATTTCTAGTTTCATGTTAATTATCTCAAAAAATGCAATATTAATCAGGTAAAATTTATTTTAAGTTAAATAACAAAGGAGATTCCCAAATGTGAAGATAATAATGAGTACATAGTGTGTAATTAATATTGCAACTAGACTTTGACTATAGTAAAATTCAAATTTGAAATTAAAAAAAAAGTTAAAACAAAAACATGGTAATAGTATGTTAGAGTTTACCTCGTCCACTATGTTTTAATTTTTTTAGCAAACCTGTTGTACAATTAATGAAATAAAATCTCACATTTTTTGACTCGTTAGATTTATCTTTCGGCCTCTAAAGAAGAGGAAATCACTCTCGAGAAAAATGGAGAAAAGGGAATTTCATTAGATGACCAATGCATTATGCATCGCATCTCTACTAGCTGATCATACACCATTAATTTTAAGGGAAGACGAAACTTCGTAGCAAATTCCCAAGGGAGAGTACGGGTAAGGACGAAACTTCATAGCAATTTCCTATGGGTTTTATGATGTTTAGGGCCAATTACCATTTCCAGTTTCATGTTAATTCTCTCAAAAATGCAATATTCAGGCAAAACTTAATTTAAGTTAAATAGCAATGGAAATTCCGAAATCTATATATTATATATTTTTAGGTTTTAGTTGGAAGTTTCAATTGAAAATTTGTTAAGTTTCAATTGACAATTAGTTGGAAGTTATAGATTTGTTGTACCAGTTATAATTTGTCATGTGTCCATATTCTAACTAAAATTTAGAAGTTTCAATTGAGAATTAGTTGGAAGTTATAGGCTTTGTTGTCTGGATTCTGATTTATCATGTGTGTCCATATTCTACAAGAATTTTAGAATGTTTAAATTAATTTTTTATTTGTTTACAATTTAATATCTTATTGTCAACTTATGCTTATACTTTCAGAATATTTGCACAATCTAAAATGGAAAATTTTAATTTTTTTCGAGTAATATTTTTAGGAGTAGAAAAATGTTCTAACACAGCAAAATTATACCTGCTGGTGGTTCGAAACCACCACGTGGTGTTTTGAACCACCACCACCACCACCAGTCGGTGGTGGTGTTGGAAAAGGGGGTTGGGGTGGGGTGGGGGTGGAGGTGGGTGGGTGGGTACTTGATCATTGGAGGGAAATCTGAAACCTAAATACAAGTATGTACTTGATCAATGAACTCAGAAAATGAGGTGCATTCTCTGGTTAAATATCCAATGTACCTAAGCTCATCTGTAGAACACAGAATTTGAAATTTGACGCCCGCCATAGGGTTTTTCGTTTCCTTGAAGAAAGTTCCAACCAAGAGGGCCGGTTTCCGTTGAGTTCTCTGGTCCCAAATGATTAAAGCCCTTTTAAGCACACAAAGCTTAAAAGCACATTTAGATAATTGTCAAACAGGTTCGAGTTCTTAATTAGTTTCAAAATCTGCTTTTGATTTTTCATAAGCCATGCCACTGATGACTGAACAAACATGTCTAATGGTACTCTGTTTTATGTCTATTTCAGGGATTGGCCCTCTGGTTATTTTCAAATTTTGCAATTATTTTTGACAAACTCTTAACTCCTTCTGGTGATAGCAACACTGGAACTCTCGTGTCAAGGTTAGGATCTTATTATATTTATTTCCGTTTTTAACATGAACATGAACTGGAACACCATACAACACAACATCTTCATTTGAAAATAAATTAAAATGAATATCTTTTAAAAATGTATGATCTGAAACACAACTAGTGTTTGTCTCATCTGGGTCAGGTTTCTTATTTTGACTGTATGCAGTAGATTGTTTTGGTGGTACGTAGCTGACCTGAAGCATGTAAAGCTCCTAAGATAAAGCGTTTTGTGTTGGAAATGTCTTCTGAGCTCCTAGGAAGCGTTTGGAAATTCTAAAAAGTTTCATATTTTTAATAAATTCAAAAACTCTATAGAAACTTTTGAGACACTCTCTGAGCCTAACTTTCAAGAAAGTTTATGTTCAAAAAATGTAATTGTTGAACTTTTTATATTTTCTAATTTTAGTATTTCTTCATTCTAGTAATTATTTTTTACGACAATGAACTTAAAATTTTAATTCAATTGGTTTGTTATGATATTTTGGTTATCTAATTCATATTAAATAATTTTTTGAGATTGTATTTTGAAATTATATCGGAAAATAAATAATTACTACACAACGTTTCTGACAATTATTTTTAATAAATAATTGAAACTAACGAAAAAAATTATATTTGAAAATTTCTGACAAATATTATTATAAGTTTTAGCGAAACTTAGAATAAGTGAGAAGCCATCATCTTACCAGGCAACTGCCCTGGTGTAAATAATATCACTTTATTCATTTTAATTTTTTAACCAAAAAATCAATTTTTATTATTAATCAAACTCAAGTAAAGATCAATATCAACTACATATCTCATATTATTATTATTATTCACATCTCGTAACAACGTTACCCATAAGATTACCTATCATTTTATTATCAATAAAATAGTTGGAGAATCCTAACCCTTACCGAATATATTAATCCTGAAAATTGACTGTCATTTTAGTTACTTCTAAGTTCTACTGCCATCTCCAATGGAGATCATCAATTGCACCCGTGCAATATAGAAAGAGGGTAGAGAAAGATAGGAAGAAAAAAAAGTGAAGGCGCAATTTTTTAATTTTAAATTTTTAAAATTATGTTTATCTCAATTATTCAACTTTTTATTCTTAAATTTCCGTACCACGTCTAGAAATAGACGACTGTCCAGAATTCTTCAATACTATTTTATTATTATTTTTGAATTTCTTTATATTTCCCTCATTTTTTTTGTCTCGCTTTTTTTCCTATACTTCTTCCCATTCATTTTTAAATAAAATATTTATCTTCTTCCCATCTCTCTATAACATCTTTTCTTGTCCGCACATGCAATATAATTCAAGTTACCATTGGAGATGGCCCAAGGTTGCTAGGGTTTATTTTAAAATTTTTATTTTTATTTTTTCTCAAGGGTTCTAGCTAGTGCTTATCATTTTTTTTTATAAACGGAAAAGTTAGCTACGAAAATTTCCATCTAACTTCCTATCATTTAATTATTACGCGTTCACTCATTTCTCTAACATCATTTCGCCGTAATTAACACCTCTTTGTTCAAGAGATTCGATGATCAGCTGCTATAATCACACAGATTCTTCTCTTCTGCTAAAAACCCTAAAAGTTAATTTCCACGTCATGTTCAAAATTAGCCACCAAACTCTAACTAACTTAGTGCAAGTGAATGACAATGATTCTCTTGAACCATTTGGGGGCATGCAAGGAATAATGGCGACATTAGAAACTAATGCGTAAACAGAATCACAGGAGATGCCGGAGATCTTAACCCGTAAAGAGTATAGTAAAGATGGTCACAAACACCCTCAAATTCTTCACTACTGACATTGAAGATGGATTACTCCCAGATCAATTTCTTGAGGAGCATCGAATGTCCAACTCGACATATTGAAAGTATTAACTAGCCTTACACAAAGTCACTCAATTTTCTTATGCTCTTTATTTACTTTTACTATGCTTTATATTGAAAAGAAATTGATGTTTTCAGTCTCATGTGTTTGCACTGCAGTATTCTCTTTATCGCTGGAGGGAAATCTGAAACCTAAATACAAGTACTTGATCAATGAACTCAGAAATGAGGTCCGTTCTCTGGCTAAATATCCAATGTACCTAAGCTTATCATTAGAGCAGAGAATTCGACCCCGCCATAGGTTTTTGGTTCCCTTGAAGAAAGTTCCTAGAGGGCCGTTTCCTTTGAGTTCTCTGGTCCCAACTGATGAAAGATTTTGCCAGCAATGGGCAGGAACTAGCTTAGACAAATATCTTGATTTTCGCGAGAGATTGCTGGTCAAAGAGCTTGCAAATGAGTACGAAAGGAAATGACAAGCTCTGTTCTTGTTTCTTCTAATCTTCTTGGGTAGTGGTAGTGTCGAATTGTGACAATTGTCTGCCACACATTACAATAAACTGAGATACAAATACTCTTTTTCGTTGGAGCACTCCAGCATTTGTGTCGGTCAGTGTTCATGATGGATACCATGGTAGCTAAGTCCGTAAGTTCGTTAATTCTTGATATAATTAGGAATTTGTTTGGATAGTTTCTGCTTCGCTTAAGCTTCTTGTGAAAGTGCTTCAGGACAGCCATCCCAGGCTAGCTTCGTGTGGAAGCTCTTTTAAGTACACAAAGCTTATAAGCGCTTCCGGATAATTGTCTACCAGGTTCAAAAGAGACTTCTTTGTATCTAAGGTACTTTTGATTTTTCTGAAATTGGCAGTTATACCGAAGAAACATGTCTAATGGTACTCTGTGTCACATTTCTTACAGGTACTGGTTATTTTCAAATTTTGCCTATACAATTTAGCAAGGTGTAGAAGAGAGCTTTTGAGTAACTTCTGGTGATAGCAACACTGGAATCGTCCTGTCAAGGTTCGGGTTATTTATTTCAATTTTAAACAAGAACTGGAACATGATACATCTTCATTTAAAAATAAAAGCGAATATCGTTTAGAAATATATGATGTGAAACATCCAATGTCTGTCTCATCTGGGTCAGGTTTGTTATATGCAGTAGCTTGTTTCGGTGGCAGCTGAAGGGATACATATATATATATATATATATATATATACACATATAAAGAATCGATCTTTTTTCTCTCTGGCCTATGAGTTGGGTGGTTTTGAAGTTGTTCCCTTGGTCCATTGTCCAAGATCAATATGATGGAAAAGTGAAAACACCTGATATAAGAGATGTAATCTTAAAAGGAAGGATGGCAACCTTCTTGTATTTTATATTCGGTTGTGCAATGTGTCTTCTGTACTTGTTACCCATAAGAGTTCTTCACTACTAGAAAAAGTGACTTACACATCACTTCATTTACATCAGTTGCTTTGGTAGTTGATGTAAAATAAATTTTTAATATCAGTCGCAAAAATAGCGCTGTTATATGCATTTTTAACATCGTATTTTTTAATAACTGATGTTTATTATATACTTTTAAATTACGTCTTGGAAATTTTTAACATCAGTTTTGTTAACAACCGATGTTAATAATATTAGTGCACCATAAAACGCCCCATTTGAGTGCACTAAAAACTTACAATACTCGAAATGGGCCTCGCGGATCTCATGACCCGCTCCGTTTCAGCTTACCCGGCCAATTAACTCATTTTTCTCCTCCATTTTCCAACCGACTCATTGTATTTGCCCTTTCCTTTCTCTGCCTTCTTCATCAGCTTCTACTGTAGAAAGCTTCATCTCTTCTTCGCCAGATCTGCTCCGTGCGTGCCGGATTCAAGCTTCGTTGACCAAGATCTACTTTCTACCTACTGTTCGAAGACACGCCATTGCCAATGAGGAAACACGGCACGATGGATAAGAGGGGAAAAACCTAGCCAACCAAGAAGGACAAACGCTGCGTCGACTCTGCCTCTCCTCTCGAACCTTCTGCTCAAGCTCTCCCTCCGATTCAATCGAGAAAAAAAGGGAAGACACAGTGGCAAACTTTCACTGCCTCGCGCCCTCACTGCTCAGGGACTCGTCGGATTTCCGCCGGCAATTACACCGGCGTTGGCAGGAGCGTCCCCTCCGGCAGGCGGCTGTGGTCATGGTACTTGCGATTAGGTCAGAAAAGATGAAGAAAGCTTGACAATTAGGTGTGTATATGTTCAAGAAATCTAAGAATTCTCACATGTTCTCATCGTACTCTCTTCTTTTACTCTTTAATTGAGCGATTGTGTGTGTTTTATGATGATTGTGACGGTGGCGGTAAAGGCGGTAGAGGGAGCTCAAGGACTCGTCGGATTCACATACTCTCATCCTACTCTCTTCTTTTATTCTTTAATTGATTGATTGTGTGTTTTATGATGATTGTGGTAGCTATGGTGGTAAAGCTAGTGGAGGGCCGTCTGGTAGAGATAGTGGTTTTCGCATAGAAGGAGAAAGAAATTACCCGTAATTGTGGATTCTTGTGTTGATGAAGCACAAGTTCAATGTAGTTGTAATTGCTATGGGAGTTGAACATGAAATTGACTATATTAGATGGCTTAGCTTGGTTTGTTTTGTGTATTTGATCGCTATGTAATGTTGCTGTGGTTGTTTCTGCCATTGAAATTGAACTTGAATTTGGCTGTTGATAGTGAAATAGGAAGTGGAGTGGTCGAACTTGAATTAGTGTTCTGCGTTGTTTGTTTTCATTGTGATTTGTGTTTGTAGTATGACGATCCCCAACATTTCTCTCTGTCATCATATCTGAAGTCCCAGACACACAGATACGAATCCAAGGTCCCTTTTTATGTCTCTTATTACTCGGACACTCAGAGTTGCATTTCTGATGAGTACACAGATTTGCAGAATTGAACTCTTATTTGTTTTGTGTATGGATATTTTATACTATATAACTGATAATCATCCATCCAAAACTTTACAGTGAAAAGGGATTTCTGTAATTTGTTCCAATGGGGCTGTCCAACAACCAGGTAAAAAAATTTATTTTATGTTCTGTTAAGTGAAAAATATGGATTATAAGTATATTTTAGATGTTAAAGTTTTGTTGGGATTTCAGATACATGGTGATTATTTCTTGTCCTCTTCTTTGTATATACAGGCGAAGGGAAAATTCCAAAGGTTGTCCAATATTGGATTTTACCTTATTCGAAAGTTGTTCTCCTCAAAAGTCTGTCCAAACATAGGAGAAATCCATTACACAGGTGAATCTAGAAAGTTTTGCAAGTGATAATTGAGATTTGAATGTCAAATCTAATCATATAATAAGCATTTTATTTCCAAAATTTTCTGTACTATGTCACGAATTAGCTATAGTAAGTGCTTATTTCTGGTTTTGGTGCCAATTATAATTAATTATTTGATATCGAAGTGGTGATTTTTCGATGATGTTTGATCTTACTCCTCATTTATGGTAATTGGCTTTATGTTTTTTTCTGACTATGCCTTTGGTTTTCAATTCTTGATTTTTTAATTTTTATTACCTTGTTTATCTCTGAATAGTTACAACAAACTTGTGTGCGTACATATGATTGGTATCTTCTTGTTTTACGAAGCTTCCACATGCATGAATAAGTAAGAATGTGCTGCAGGTATAGGAATAGGGACAAAACAAATGATTTCACAGGTATTCATGTTCCTCTTTCATATGGACTTGAAAGAAAAATATGTGGAATATGCCTGAAACTTTGTTTGATTAATTGACTTTTTTTTAATTGTAAAGAAAGCCTTTTCTTTTTCTTTTGTTTTTAATAATTTTTTTCACTTTTGGGTTGAGATAATTGCATGACTATGTATGCTAAGAAAGGTAGTATGGATTGATTTGTTGTCAGGTAAGTTCTCTATTCGTTGTTGCTATTTGATTTCTTGTGCTACTTTAATTCAATTACAGTTTTTTGAATAGCAGTTTTTTTTTTTGGTGGTTAACTACTATTAATTAAGTTTTCTTTCATGTTGCTGTCAATTTAAATTTGCTTTGAGGTAAGTTCATTTCTTCATTATGAAAAAGTTTGCCATTAAAAATCAATCATAAAAATAATTACCCAAGGAAAGGGCAAGTGTAAAAGAAACTTATAAATATACCCGTCTTTTTTATATTGTTGATGATAAACTTCTAATTCATTTTTGGTTTTATTTCACTGATTTTATTTTATTCAGTGAGCATGAGGTCTCAATTTCAATTTTGGGCAAGGAATGGCCAAATGTTTAATCAGGCAATTAGGAATGCATTGAATTTTTTTTTAATGTCTAAGACTTTCTACGTGCTCGAATATGTCAAGCAAGCGTAACAATGAGGTGCATGTTGAAGTGGCCGACTACCTCCAAGTGTTGACGTAGATATTGTGGTTGAGAACATCTTTGTTAGTGTATAGTATTGGTTAATGAACAATTCTATATGACATTTGCGTATTAATGTATTAGTGTTGGATATTTTGCCTTTGGGATGACGACGGTGTCAATTGTAACTTTTAACAGATTGTATTACTGTTTAGTACTAGGATTTATGAATATTGGGTATTTAGATGTTTGTTGCAATTTTCTAGTACTCAAATTTTGGATTTTTGATAGGTTTTCATAATGTTTTGGATAGCTATTACAGAAATGATGTGTGAATGCGCTTGAGACATCAGTTCTATTCGTTTAACACCCAATTTTAACTAATGTGTGTTGTAGTAATAACATCTGTTCTACTGATGGATTTGACATCAGTTAGAAAGTGATATGTTCTATTGTTAGGATGTCGGTTTTATTTATATGTTTAACATCAGCTAAAACCTGATGTCTGTTTCTGCAAAGACATCGGTTTACATAATTAATCCGATTTCTATAATCATTTTAGACATCGGTTAAAAACCGATATCTCTAATTTGAGATCTTTAACATCACCCACTAACACATCGAATTTTTTTTTTTTTAACATCAGCTAATAACAGATGTCTAAGTCACTTTTTCTAGTAGTGCTTGTTCATGACTAAAAATGTTGGCACTGTGTTTCTGCCATTTGTTCTTACAAGTGCCCAACAGAGTAACAAGGTGTACAAGTTTGGTAACCCGCACGTCTAGTAACAAAAAAACTAGGTGTTCACTTTACTTCGAGATGCAGAAAAGATGAGTTGATTTCAGAAATATTTTGCTTTTAATGAAAATCGTTACGAATTTTTCGGCAGAATTCTCCAATAATTTGGACGTCTCCAACCTACGGAGGAACTTCACATCCAATCAACATAAAATTTTAACAAATTTAATGAATTTAAATCACAGGCATTAAACCATAAGACCAACGTAATTAGTAAACCAACTTAACTAGCAAAGTAACAGACTATCAAATTCACTAAGAAAAAACTATTGGCCCCTTCTATTTATTGAAGCATCAAATTAATTAATCAAAAATAAATGCAAGAAATTATTTTATAGTAGTATTACCTTTAGTTCAAAGAATAACTTTAAATAGAAATGAGGGTCGTGTGATTTTGCCTCCAAGCGATCTCCTCGGCCCTGTGGTTGTGGCACGAGGAGCCATAAAAAACTCTATCAATTTCGCAACAACATCCTCCTGGACGCACAATAGATGAATTGAGTGAATTTTAATTCACATAAAAAGCACTATAAGAGAGACTCAATATATCAGATCAAAAGTTTGACTTCATGGTTAACCAGATCGCATCCTATTTACTTGCATTGCATATGTATAGCTCAGAATAAGAATGTTAAAATACAAAAATAGCAAAAAGTCAAGAAGTAACAGGAACGGTCAAGAATGCTGTGAATGTGGATCTAGAAGTTCTCAGAGTAATGAGAAAAATGAAACGGACCTTTCTTGCATTAGCCTTGGGAATCTGCAAATCAAGGACGTCACAGAATTCCACCAATTTCTCCTTGACACACTTGTCAAGTTTTTCTTTTACTTTTATCATCTGCTTTTCCTGTCATGAAGTGTAATTGTGTGCTTAGAGTTGGAAAAATGCTAAGCAATTCCAAAGCAGTCAATGCATGATCCATCAACAACATAATCCACAATTTTACCTCATTATGAGGCCAGACAAACCCAGAAAATTTAGAAATGTTGTTCTTGACTTGAGCTGCCTGCATGAAGTCACAGAAGTATAAATACAAGCAAACAAACAATGTAATCCAAAGCAAACCGCTATCACAAAACCAAAGGCAGATCCTAAATCAATTACAAAATCATACAATTAAGGAAACAACACCATAAGACTCTACAAGTTAGGGTACAATAACGACGAAATTGAGTCTGGAATCAGATCATCAAAGCTTGAAACTGAGAAAAAGGAGGATCTATGGAAATGATATCCGCAACTGTTGTGGATGAAATGCTCGTCGAAAGTCGTTGCTGGTTTTAAGGTGTACAGGCAATCCATTTAAAAACATCATTGAAGTAGCTATTACGATGAGGGCGATGGGGACAAGAACTGGTTGAGATAAAGAAACCTCATGAGATAAAGAAACCTCACGAACAAGGCCAAGAAACAATCAATTGGAGGCAAAACCTCGAAAATGAGCTCAAGAATCGGTAAATAATAAAAAACCTTGAGTACAAGGGATGCAGCAGAATGAAGCAAGAATGCGGAACACGCCAAAAGACACATTGATTATACAAATGTTTTGGTAGGAACTTGAATTCAACTATATTTAGTAATTTACAGATTCTTTGAACTAAAAGATTGAATAAGAAATGCACAAATGGAAAGGAAATTATGTAGAGAATTGGAAGAAAAATATTTTGTATTGCATTCTATTGATAAGGTTACAAATGCCACTATATATAGAATAGAAACCCTAACACTAAAATAACCTAACTAGTCCTCAACTATGCTCAAATATCTATTTTAGTCCCTATACATTAATTCTACATTTCAACACTCCCCCTCAAGTTGATGCATCCACACAGCATCAACTTGGAAATGATACAAAGAAACTCTTGAATAGTAATTCCAAGTAGCTAATCGAGTGCTCCCCCTTTCTTCCAATTCTAATAGTCTTCTTGAGTTGATGTACACCACAAAGGATCAATAGGACAATGTCCACAACCCGCAACCCACGGGACCCTTACTGCACGAAGGATCAATCGAACAATGTCCACAACCCGCAACACGCGGAACCCTTACTGAGGACACCAAGGAACACAGCCAAACAAAGAGACGCAAATCCAGCAGATAATAAATCGCCTAATCATCAAGGTCGACAAGAGAAACTGGATTTACGAATAAAATGACTGTAGACACCCAAGAAAAATAGGCGACTATGAAATGAAACTAAAAGCTTAGGAGTCAACTATCACAAATTGAAGTAGAATAGGAGTGAAATGTAATTCCTAAAAGATAGAAGACTAAAATATAAATTTGAAAGAGATCTGGGACTGAATATTAATTTTAAAGCCCACTCTCCAAAGTCAATCCAAAGCCCAAAAAGAGAGTCCAAAATATTTGCAGCCCAACTTAAAATTGAAACCAGTTAATCCAAAATCCCCAAATAAGAGCAACAACGACTCTTAAACCAACTGGAAAGAAACCCCAAACAATGCTTAACCAAGCCCCTACTAGAGAAACAAAGGCATACCAACTTCACAAATCAAGCTCCAGCCCAAACCATAATTCTGCACCCCAACAATCTGTAACCCACAATAAAAATGAGCTAATTCAACAACACTCCACAAACCCACAATAGAGCCCAAATTGGAAAATAGTCCAATCTCCACAATACAAACCCGACACACACCAATCGGCCACAACAAGAGCAGCCGCAGCCTCCACCATCAACGCCGGAAAAGCCTGCCGGAAATCAGATTTATTTCCACTTTCTCCCACTTTTCTTCTTCTACCTACCTCGTTTGCCTTCTCTCTGCCCTTCTCTTTCTTTTCTCTTGTCAATAGCAACCGAGAACCAAGAGAAAGAGAGTAAAAACCACATTGTCTAGCCCAAACAACAGAAGGCAGACATTCAAATAGCTTCAAACAGAAACTTCAAACAATTTCAACAGAGAGAAACCTCAAACAACAACTTCCAGCACCTTCCAATTTCAACAAAGATTCAACCGTTTTTCGCAGTATAGAGAACAACGAAACAGCCAAACCTTAGCAGAAAAGATAGGAATCAGCAAAAGGAACAGCGCCGGAGGTCAAGCGAAAGTCGCCGGAGCTCGGATAGGCTCGCCGGAAGCTCGCCTGAGGTCGGCGGAGGTCGTCGAAGGTCGCCGGAGATCAGGCGACCTAAATGGAGGACTCGCGACCAGAAATGGAGCAAAAAAACTGAGAAACAAAGGGCTGCGAGGCTGCTGGTAGACTCGCCTAGGGTTTCCGCCGCCACTGGAGAGGTTGCCGAAGGTGGAGGGACGTCGGCGAGTGGTCGTCTGTGGCTGGGCTAGCCTGGAATGTTGCCCGGAAGTCGTCGGAACTGTTTCGAGCTACACTAACTAGGGTTTTTCCTTTTCAGATCTGGTAGATTGGGGGTTGTGGAGGCAAAATATTCATACGAAAAAGGTGGATATACAAAAGAAGATGATAAAAGAAAATGAAAAGTTCATGGCCGGACGAGCGGCACAAGGCCGCTCGCCGGAGGTCGGGATCTAGTCAAGATTTACTCCAAGACCAAATTTGGCTCTGATACCATGTAGAGAATTGGAAGAAAAATATTTTGTATTGCATTCTATTGATAAGGTTACAAATGCCATTATATATAGAATAGAAACCCTAACACTAAAATAACCTAACTAGTCCTCAACTATGCTCAAATATCTATTTTAGTCCCTATACAAGTATACATTAATTCTACATTTCAACAAATTACAATAGTTGATGAACTTTTGAGTTTTGAGAGGTTCATCTCCCTCCTCCAAATTAGAAACCAAATCTAACATAGTTCATGCCTCATTACACAATCCCCTATCTATAGGCAAATAAGTTTCCATTAACCCTGTGTGCAAATTTTGGGTATGAATGTTGCACATCATAAATCATGGGCATTTTTGGTGCAATTTTCACAGTAGGTAGGGCTGAATGCGCAGATATAGTCTTCGGGACATCTAGTGCAAATTTTGGGGCTAAAAAAGTTGAGTTACGACAATTAAAAATGGTTGGGCCAACACCAATTAGGGCCTGTTTGGACGTCTGTGGTTGCCTGCCAGCCGGGCATTCTAGATTTTTGGGCCACTCCACTGATATATTAAGTATGGCCTAATTTGTTGGTCCATTTCCCTCTTCTTCAGGTTGATTGTCGCTTTCAATCTCTCTTACTCGTTCCATTCGTCTTCTGATCTTCTCCTACTCACCAACATCAAAACTTTTAATCTTTCCAATTGCGGATGGGTCTCTAGCCATCTACAAAATGGAGCCAAGCTTCTGCTGCACCTTCAACCTAACATAGCGTCCCTTAAGTTCTCATAAAAAATTCATCACAAAGTGATGCTCATTGCTCAACTTGAGAAATTAACCAGTTAGGGTTCTGTGTCAAATCGGATAGTAACTCCTAGCGGTCTGCTTTTCTGGAATCCACGTCTTCTATCAATTGATCCATCATTTCAACAGTCCAATTTGTGAACTTCTCCAGTCGACTCCAAAACCATCCAAACCGGTGTTGTGTTTTCTTGGCTGTCCCGAATCCCAGGTGATACACTGATACCCTTTTGATAATATTTTGCAATTATATGGATGTTTTGCAGTGAAAGATTCAATAGAAATTACACAAGGGACGGAAATTACAATAGCTGATGAACTTTCGAGAGGTAGATCTCTCTTCCTCAAATTGGAAACCCAATTTAACCTAATCCAATCCACTCCACGCCTCCCTTCAATTAATTACCAACCCCCTATTCACAGGCAAGTAAGTTTTATTAAATCCCCATATGTCTCTCCTAGTAGAGTTACTATCTAACTGTTACCTATAATATCTGTTTGGGAAAAAAATATTTTCAGGTGAATTCCACCAGAATTTACAGTAGCAGCTGAAAAGTAAGAAAATGTTATGGATTCGCGTGCAAAATTATTTGTATTTTGAGATACTCATCGAAAATGAATTTGAGCCAAACTATAGAATTAAATACTCTTCAATAATGATATCAGAAAGACAATTTAAAAAAATAAAAAAAAAGAAAGAAAAAGCTAATTGGAACAATCAGAAACTTTGAATTTACTACAGGGAAGGCAATGAATTGCTTCCAACAGATATTTACTATGTTGTCCTTGAAAAAAAGTAAACTGATTATTTGACAACTATAATTAAACAAGAAAGACAAGAATAACCATTGTCATTGGGCACAATCACAGCTGTGCATTTATCCTCCGACTGTGAACATAGTAAGCTGGCCATTTCAGATGGTTTGAACACGCCAACGTGTTAAATTTTTTTTGTACAAGTGCAAGGGGTTCCACCTTAAAAGGTTAACCTCCAAGGGGAGTAATCCTTGCACTTGTATTTATATTGGCTTTTTTTCTTCTTTTCTACCGATGTGGGATTTCCCACTTTTGCTCTTTTTCATCCCCCTCACGTGCAGGCGGGATTTTTCCAAGCCTTTGCACGTGAACCATCTTTTCGGCAACCATTTTTGGCCGGGATTGGCGCATCCGAGCATCGGTCCCGAGTCATCGCCCGTTCTAATACCATGTTAAATTTTTGTACAACTGCAAGGGGTTCCACCTTAAAAGGTTAACCTCCAATGGGAGTAATCTGTGCACTTGTATTTATATTAGTTTTTTTCTTGTTTTTCTACCGATGTGGGATTTCCCACTTTTACTCTTTTCATCACGCCCCCCTCACGTGCAGGCGGGATCTTTCCGAGCCTTTGCACGTGAACCATCTTTTGGCGACCATCCTTGGCCGGGGTTGGCGCAGCAGCGGAGCATATCGGTCTTGGGTCATCGCCCGCTCTGATATCATGTTAAATTTTTTTTGTACAAGTGCAAGGGGTTCCACCTTAAAAGGTTAACTTCCAATGGGAGTAATCCTTGCACTTGTATTTATATTGGTTTTTTTTTCTTCTTTTCTACCGATGTGGAATTTCCCACTTTTGCTCGTGATGAAAAAGAGCAAAAGTGGGAAATCCCACATCGGTAGAAAAGAAGAAAAAAAACCAATATAAATACAAGTGCAAGGATTACTCCCCTTGGAGGTTAACCTTTTAAGGTGGAACCCCTTGCACTTGTACAAAAATTTAACATGGTATCAGAGCGGGCGATGACCCGGGACCGATGCTCAGATGCGCCAACCCCGGCCAAAAATGGTCGCCGAAAAGATGGTTCACGTGTAAAGGCTTGGAAAGATCCTGCCTGCACGTCAGGGGGGCGTGATGAAAAGAGTAAAAGTGGGAAATCCCACATCGGTAGAAAAGAAGAAAAAAAACCAATATAAATACAAGTGCAAGGATTACTCCCCTTGGAAGTTAACCTTTTAAGGTGGAACCCCTTGCACTTGTACAAAAAAAATTTAACACAACGTTAAGGCACAATCACAGCAGTGCATTTATCGTCCAACTATGAGCATAGTAAGCTGGCTATTTCAAAGCCGCTCTCTATCATCATCCTACTGGAGCTGAAAGGTCAACCTCAGAGACTAGTTTTTGAGCACCAAAAGAAGGTGGTTTTGACGGGTGCGTTTGACAATGTGCTTATAAACATGCTTATATATAAGAAACTGTTTGGGAAAGTATGTGAAAATAAAAAGTGGTTTTAGAAAATTCCTAAGCATCTATAAACATGTTTTCTTTCACGAAGCATGTAGCCAAAAATGTGCTGAAGTTTCTCAAATAGAAACTCTGCAGGAGAGGGCACACAGTAAAAAATGGAGTGTAAAATAATCTTCCAACCAACCTCAATCCATTTACCCTGGACCAAAGAATCTGGAAAAGACACTATTCTGGACTTTTCACTTGTCAATCCTTCTTAAATGCCATTCTTTATCCATCATGTGGTTCTTGTTTCCCTCAATTGAGCTTCATTTGGAAGGGTGTGGTACCTTCAAAGATTAAAGTTTTTGCATGATTGGTTTCCTTGGAAAAGGTTAACACCTGTGATTTATTGCAATTGAGAAGGCCTTTTCTATATATCTCTCCATTATATTGTATATTGTGTAGAAAGGCACATGAAAACATAGATCATCTTTTAATACATTGTGAGTTTACTAGAGATATTTGGGGAAGAATTTTATGCTTGTTCGGTGAATTGGGTGCATTACCACGAAGATGGGCTAACTTGATTTTGATTAAGTGGGAGATTCGGGGGAAAATGGAAGCAACTGAAGGACTTGTGGAAGTTAATGGTGATGGCATCAGCTTGGGCTATTTGGAAAGAGAGGAATAGGAGAATATTTGACAACATAGAAAGATCCGTAGAAGATACATGGGATGGCATAGTATTTTCCACTGGATTATGGGCAAGAGCAGCTGGAAAGTTCAACGTTTTGGAGAATTTTTTGTTTCGTATAGATCCGCATAGTTTATTGTTCTCTAATACTTTAAATGACTAGCAGCCGTTGTATTTTTTGGGTTTTTATTTCTTGTCAGATGTCAATGGTCAGCACTGTGGATGACTCATCCACTCTATTATTTTGTAACTATTTTCTTATGAACAGTAGGGGAAGAAAAGATAATTCACGTGTGTATTCTTCTTATGAGTACAATGGGTATTTATAATACAAAGAACACAAGACTCAACCCTAAACTAAATAAGGAAAAATTCTACCTACCATAAAATACTACCTACCATAAAGAGACCTATTCACCAAAGAATGCTACAAACAAAATAAGTACATAAAACAATAATAATAGTACAAACATCACGACTTTATGTTAAATTCTTCCCCTATATCTATATGTGATGTTCTGTGTAAAGTCCACAAGGATTAATGTAAATTTTTCAACCATAAGTAAAAGCGTGCTTCCATTTATTTTATTGTGAGAACAGCTGCTTGTTGCAGCAGCAACTGCTTGCTGCTGCTTGTTGCAGCAGCAACGAGCTAACAGTTGCTGCTGCAACTTGCAGCAGCAACGAGCTACCAGTTTCTTTAATTACATGTGTTTGGTTATTGGCTGTCATGTTGTGGCTTTATGCATTTTCTTTCCAACTTATCCATTTTCTTTGATTTGGGTACATGTTTACATTTTTGATGATGTGCCGGAATCAAGTCAAGCTCGAGAGCCAATACAGTTCGATGCTAGTCAAACAGCAGAAATGGGACAAGTGCGAGATCAAATTGCTACCCAAATGTGGAATGATTACTCAATGAGGGCTACATGACTTTATTTATCTCGTTGTTGAGTTGAACTTGCATTGTTAGTATTTTATTGAACAAAACTCCTATGTATCTCGTTGACTATCTAATCATCTTTTTTTAACGCATATAATCCTTATTTTTATATAGTCAGTTATATTTGCTCCTATGTATTTCATTGCTTCAACAAAAAACAAGTTTTAACCTGTCAATGTTATAACATTCTGGAAACACGAAATTGCCTTGGGTGAGGGTAGTGGACTGAGCCGAGAATTGGGCTCATGATGAGATGGTACCAATTACTTCAACACTAAGTACCTTTCCAATTTATACAGTATATGACAACCTAGTAATATATATGACATGTTTTGGTGATCATTGATTTAAAAATAGTGGTGTAATGTGTAAAAGAAATGGATATCATATAACATTTTGTTATTGTTTGTATATGCATCCAGTTGAAAAATCCTTACGATAAAATATGTTGATTACTACAGTCAAATCAATTATATTATATAGTTGGTTGCCAGTAGTATTGAAGTTAGATTAAGAGAGTTGGAAAAAAAAATTAATATTGGTGGTTGAAAATAGTAATTCAAATGTTTTTGTTTTAAGTTGTAGTAATGAAGATGTAATGGTATTTAAATTTAATTCACAAACAAATTCATTATAAATAATCAAAATAGATATCTCAAAATAACAAACCAAACGCATTTTCAAGTTTTCCATTTCCAAAAACAGTTTTTCAGAATGATAAACCAAACGCGTTTTTAGCATTTTTGAAAACAACCAACGAAAACAGAAAACAGAAACATTTTCGGAAATGAAAACGGAAAATAGAAACACAAACAGAACAGGCCCTAAATGGTTTATCTGAAGTTAATATAGTTTATTTACATTATTATAAGTTTTTATATTAAAATAACTAGTGTTTCTACCCGTGCGTTGCACGGGGAGACATATATTTAAGATATAATTTAATTAATGGCATTGGGTTTGTGATAAGGGAATGATGGGATCTGTAGAAATCTTAAGAGCGAGTAAAATGGATACGTAATGTAATTCAAATAATAGGTAAATATCGAGATTATTATCATTTGCGTGGGAATGTGATTTTTTTATTAATTATTTAATTCATAAAATATGTAGAATGAGCTGGAAAATATCATGATTTTATATAGATATATATATATATATATATATATATATATATATAGATTGGAGTGTCATATTGACAAAGATGCCAACGTGGCACATATTAAATATTTTTTAAAAATTTAAAAATTAGTTTTAAAAATAATTCAATATTAATTTGTAGCAATTAAAAATATAATTAAAAATAAACCAATATTTAAAGCAATCATTTAATGAGAAAAAATAATTTTGGAAATACTTTAAATATAGCTCATTTTTTAAAGTTCTAATTAAAAATATTAAATAATAAATATTTTTTATTTATTTTCATCGTGTTAAAATTATAGGTTTTGATAGTTTTGTTTGGTTACAAGAATTGAACTATAGTAGGTATTTTTATTTTTTATTTTTTAAAATCAGATTGTGAATAGTTAAAACTATAACTGGATTTATGTTTAATAATTTATCGAGTTTTAAGTAAATAGTAATTTATTAATCTTTCTTTATATTAAAAAATTGGAGTGTCACATTAGTAAAGATGTCAATGTGGCACACATTATATATTTTAAAAAAATATTAAAATTAATTTTGAAAATAATCCAACATTAATTGGTATTAATTAAAAATATAATTACAAATAAACCAATATTTAAAGAAAATATTTAATGAGAAAAAAATTTATTTTGGAAAGACTTTAAATATAACTTCATTTTTTAAAGTTCTGATTCAAAATATTAAATAATAAATTTTGTATTTATTTTCATCGTGTTAAAATTGTAGGTTTTGATAGTTTTACTTGGTTACGAGAATTGGATTATTAAAAAATAGTGGGTATTTTTTAAAATTTTTTATTATTAAAAATCAAATTGTGAGTAGTTAAAATTATAAATGGATTTATGTTGAATAATTTATCGATTTTCAAGTAAAAAGTAATTTATTAATCTTTATGTTATTACAATTGAAGTGCTACGTTTGGTGCATGCCCTATTAGTAGTGCTAACATGGCACATGGTTTTTAATTAAAAAAGTAATTGATATTTTTCATTTTTAATATGGATGATGTGATATGGTCAATAACTGGATTTTACATTGTATGCGTTTTTCCTTTTCTAAGTATATAAAATAAAAAATAAAAAGTTTTTCTTTTCTAAAATTAAAATACAGTTTACATAAATGGAAAGAAATCAATGAATTACGTAGATGCGGAAAATTGTTGGTATTACTATAAATTTAAGTTACATAAAATTAAACATAATACTGTTTATACAATAGAGCTAAAATTAAGTAACAATTGCACATAATCATTAAAAATCATAAAATTTAGAGTCCGTAATATCCATTTCATAAGAAAAAATGTATTCAATATAAATTTCATTTATACCAATGAGAAAGATAAGTTTTGATAATTAAAGAATTTGTATATATTCATTCCCAGTGGTTTGTTTACAATTAATTAATCTTCACGATCACTGTTATACAATCCGACAATTGGAATTAAAGTTACACTTTTTGATAAATTTCTTAATTATGCAATGCATGTGAATTTTTTAATCTATAATTGCGAATTTACTCGGTGTTTTTTGTATTGATTATAATATACAATATAGATTTTAATAATTGTTTACAATTATACAATCTTCTATGCATAAATTACATTAATTATATAATTTAACATTCATATTCAATATATTTATAATATTATATTAATAATTTATCGCGGATAAATTTAATTGTTCTCGTACACGGGTATAGTACTAGTTTTAATTATTTTTCAATATTTTTTGTTTATACAAAGTTGATAGATGATACCTAATTTTCCTTTTTGCTTCTACAATTTTGAAACTAGGAACTTTTAATTAAATTTAATTTCACTTCAAATTATAAACATTTAATAATAGTATAATTCAAACTCATAAATAAATAAATGTTTCACTAAATATATTTTATAATGGCTGCCAATTTGTACAATTATGTTACAATGGTGTTTTTTAATTCCAAATTTGCAAAGTTCATATAAAATTATATGAATTAAAATAATTCATTCCTTTATCTAAATACACACTTCTTAAAAAATTTTATTTTTTAAATAAAAATTTATAGAGCAATATTACATAAAATTAGTGAACATGGCATTGCAATGAATGTGTATATTCATTAATTATTTGATATTAAAATAGTTTTTTCCCAAAATTATTAACTTGAATTTTAGTATGCTACATAGTTTTACATTTTTTAAATTGTATGGAATTTCTTTTCACAAAAGATTTATCGAGTAATAATAACAATCCCATCCCGACACCATCATCATTACCATAGTTATGGAACCATCGTGCCATTTTGAGGATCTGTCCGACATCCGTTTTAAAATCCGGGACGAGATCTACAATCAGCACAACGAGGGGGAGCTCCAGCAATTTGAAAAAAATTTCGGTGACACCATGGTGTCCAGTCAAAATTTTGCAATATGTTTTGCCTGAAATTGTTGCCAAAACTTTGATCGGCCGCCACAAGCAGCCATGATATTGTTGGAAAATTTGAAAAATTGCCGGAACTCCTTCTCATCATGTTGATTCTAGATCTGGTCCTAGATTTCAAAACGGAGGTTGGAAGGGCGTCGAGTGTTCCATAGTAAAAAAACTATATGATGGTTTTTGAATTTTTTTCGTAATAATAATAATAATAATTAATGTATTTGAACAATAAATAAAGTAACACAAGTCTGAAAAATAAATAAATAAATAAAGTTTGGTTCGTGTGTGTAGTTGTATCTTATATGATAACATCATATAAAAAAATTACGGTTGATTTTTGTATTAACAATTAATCACGTATGTGTTTTATATTATTTATTTGAATGGATTATTTATTTGATTTTATAATCAAATAATTATCAAAAATTTCTATCGTGCAATGCACGGGATATAATTACTATTAAATGTAATTGTTGGAATAGGGGGTGCGGTGGGCTGGGATGGGGTTGAGAGAGAGGGAGAATGTGAATATGTTACAAGATTTTAATATGGAGATATGTGCTCTGGAGACTACGAAGGGTTCCTTTATATAGGCCGTGGAAGAAATATCTTACGTGGAGAAAATATGTTTCAGGAACAAATGGATCCTCTACGTTTGTTGTTCTGATTTCTATTTTAATTTTATTGTTTTATCAAATTAAAATAGTCCATGTACATATTAAATTAATACATTTTTATTTTATACGTTAATTATTTTAATTAGACGTGGCAATTAATTTAATAATAACTAGCTAGCTAGCAAGGGATCGAGACAATAAATTTGGGTTCAAATGGAGAACCCATATTGATTTCTTTCCTCTTAATTGTTCCATTTAATAAAACAGTCTATATACATGATCATGAGTAGTATTAGTTCGATAATTCAGAAACAACTGATTGGACGAGAATTGAGATGATCGAGAATACACACAATTATAATTTGCAAATGAAATTAAAGTGGATTTAATTTATTGTTTTAAATTATAATTTAATTGGTCAGACCGAAGAGTTCGTGGAAATTCTATAAATTTCTATGTGGAAAGATCGTTGAGTATATACTTGTAGTTTTAAAATTGGGTTTCGATCGATCGAATCTGGTATTATTAGTAGATAATGTGTATAAATTTGAGAATGACTGATTCTTTTCATACTATACATGATTGAAGAAAGGCGTGCAATTGGGGACCAATATATGAGATAAAGAGGAATATAAAAAGTAAAAGAATAATTAAAAAAGAACAGGGAAATGAATTTTCTTGTAGGAATTGGTATATTTGATAGATTTTGTCAGGTTTTCCTCCACCGAATGTGTATTTCTAATAGAGACGTTATAAATATAAATACATATAAATATTTATATATTATTATACATAATAAAAAAGTGTAGACGTTCGTAACATTTGTATTTCGTAACATTTGTATGCACGTACTTTTGTGTACACGCGTCATTTTTCATTTCTTAAATTACTAAGTGGCAATACTTCTATAATCCTTTGAAATATTTTAATTACTATCTTTATGTATTTTGTAGATAATATTCATATCCACACCATAAAGTGTTAATGAGTTTAATTTTATTTTATGTAAATTGTTAAAAACAGAATTAAGCAAATTTACTATGTATATTAATTCTGAATTATGAGATTGAAGTTGTAAATACTTCAATCTCATGCGCAGCGAAAAGTGTTGGTCCAACTTCGGACGACGTGCAGGGACGGATCCAGGATACAAGTTCAGCCTGAGCGGCTATTGACTGTTGACTTTCAGCGTTCATTGACTGTTGACCTTCAAAGACAGTCATATATTGACAGTTCATCATTGCATCGACGTCGAATTAAATAATGATAAAAGTTTATAGATATATATACATAAATTTACCAAAATATCGAGAATCTATATATTAATAAAATGAAATCATTTTCCCGACAAAAGTTTCATTTTTATGAATTAAAAAAATAAAATTTAATTGTAAAATCACGCTTCGGATAATCACAAATTTACAACTCAATTGTTCATTCCTCTTCTAGAATTCGAACTCTTATATATCTCTCATATAATATGAGGTCATTTTTTCGCCAAAAGTTTTATTTTCTAAATTAAAAAAATAAAATTTAATTGTAAAATCACGCTTCGGATAATCACAAATCTAACTCAATTTTCCTTCCTCTTCTAGAATTCAACTCTTATATATCTCGCAACGCATAGAGAAAATACTAGTTCATATAATACTAAAATATAAATAAATATGGTGTGAAAAATAATAAATAAATCAATACACGACAAAATAATAACTACTTAATGCAATTTCAATTTGTAACGGTAAACTTAGGCAATTGTATTATTCGCAATTGCATTATGCAGTAATTATACCATGTAAAATTATAATCCAATATAATCCAAAGTAATCATAGTTTTTCATTCAATTTTAATACTAAACCAATTAAATTAATTAAATCCTAAATTAAAAAATTAATCAATAAGCAACCACAATCTTTTATTTAATTTCAATGCTAAACTAAATTAATTAACTAAACTGGCAAACCCTGCCATTTATGCCTACATTGCTAAACGAAAAATTAACCAAAAGGTACAAAACAACAAATAAACTCAAAGTTAGGTACAAGGCTTTAAGATAAATCCTTTTCTTTTTTCTTTTTTTCTTTTCTTTGAAGAGAGCTTTGAGCTAAATCTAAACGAAACCAAATTAGTTTTATTATTTCAAAACTCAATTCAACTACAAATTAATAATGGAGTGAGTCAAATAACAATAAATACATAATTATAATGTTAATTGATATGCTAAAACACAAGAAGTCAACAATGAAGAAATAAGAATGTGAACCAAGAACACAAAGAATGGAAGTGACTCACGCCGCAGTTGCCTCAAATGGAAAGCAACAGGCCATTTCTTGAGATTGAAGAAGAGCACCAAATCGCAAACGCAATCAAGGAGGAGTCACGGAAAGCTTCCGCAGACCACAAGGTTTTAGGTTGGGTTAGCTTATTGGGTTTTAATTAATTTAAGGCCCAACACTGTGAAATAAAGAAGCTGCTAAAAAGGCCCAAAATTGGGAGGGAAAAGGCCCAAAATGAGGCATCGTCTTCTTCCATTATTTGCTGTGTTTTCAAATCCCAGAAATTCTTCCTCGCTTCTGCAATTAACCAATCGACTATGTCCGGTGACTATGAAGGATCCCCGGCGGATCCAGCACGCGCGGCCGCGAAGCCTCGACGGGTGTTGGATCCGTCCCTGACGACGTGGTCTTTATCTTATGGATGCCTTGATGTTTTATAATTTAATTGTTATGATGTTAATTATTTTTAACAATAAAATAAATGTATCATAATATACAGTTAATTTTTATTTATTTTAAATAAGTGATCAACAGTTAGTGTGAAGAGTTTAAATTAAAAATTCATTCTCTGGTGCTTAATTATATTTGTTGAAATTAACATCAACTAGTACTTCCCCACCTGTGATACAGAGAAATTGCTACCCGTAACAATAACTCGATAAGAATTTGTAAATTATTCTTTGACTTCCATCTAAATTATTTTCATTAATTTTAAAACAATGTTTATGGCTAAACAAAAAATAATAATAAAACAAAAACTACTGATTAAGTGAAAAGATGTGTGATTGAAACAAATGTTATATGCCACTTAGAATGAATGATCGATATTATTAAGAATGTTGTAATGATACAAGAACCCTAATGCAAACCCTAATTCTCCACTCAGACTTTCAGTCGTCAGTTTTGTCCAAGAAGTTCAACCACGAAGACATTGTATTTGATTACCGTGTTATGATCAATATCCATGGTAGTAATTACCTTTTTACCATCATTGTCATTGAATTTTAGAAACCACTTTCTAGCGATGCAAACCCTAACTCCCCACTCGAATTTTCTATTATCAACCTCAGTCAGTTAAGTAGCCAAGCCAGGACGGCAATTTTTTATAGACTTCTGATTATTGAGTTTTTCAATAATGACTATAACACGAGCTGTGTATGATATGCAATGGTGGGACGCTTAAATTGTATTTAGAGGCACAAATTAGTATCACACACTGAAAAATTCTGTAAATCTTTGGCTGTAAACTTAGCGTCATTTTTTTTTATTACACATTACTAGCATTATTAGCTACGTACTTTGACAAAAAAATAAGCTATAAAGCATATTACTTAATACAATGGACTCATGATAGGAAAGGTGCCTACACTGTTAAAAGTGGCTACAAACGTAGGGATGGCAAAACAACCCGAAAAACCCGAAAACCGCGGTTATCCGAACCGAACGGGTCGAAAAAAACCGAACCGATGGGTCGGCGGGTCGGATATGGTTTTTGATAATAAAACCCGAGACGGATATGGTTCGGATATGGATAGTGGCGTCGTACCTGAACCCGAACCAAATACCCGATATTTTTTTTCCTACAAAAATTTAAAATTAATTTTTAATTTAAAAATCAAAATTAAAATTTTCACCAATCTCCATTGTCCAATTACTCAATTAGCCAATCTGCCATTCTGCCAATCTGCCTGCTGTTGGTGACTACTATGTCACTATGATTTAGTTTAGTATATTAAAATTTCAAAATCCCTCTAAAAGGCCCAACAACAAGAAGCGGCCCAAAATATTACACGACCTAACTAGTTAACTCTCATTTCTCTAATTCTCTTACTCTCTTAGCCCTAATTCCTCCCACAGACAGAGCCGACACAGAGGAGACTCTTCACACTCGGCACCTCCACTCTCACACACGCACACACTTTGTCGTCTCTGCCGACTCTGTGAGAAGACTAACAACGCACACACACTCGGCACCTCCACCAGTCCACCCTCACACGCACACACACTCGGCACCTCCACTCTCACACGCACAACCGCCACAACGTTGCAACCGAATTGGAGCAGTCGGCCAGCCCATAACCTGAGATCGGTCTTGTTGGTGAGTCAAACTTCAAATTTTCAGCTGAAAAATATTAGTTTTATCTTCAATTTCTTATTTCTATGTAGTTTCATTTGTAGATGTCGTTCCTACTTGTAATCAAAGCATCAAACTTGGATCTTTAAAGGTATGTCTTATTTTTTGTAGTTATTGAAGTATTTTTCATATTTGTTATTGTAATTGAATTATTTTGATGTGAAATTTCAGATTTATTTGTTAGTGTATTGATTTATAGGGAGTTATAGCTTATTTGTTAATTTATGAGTATTATAACAATGCATTTATCTCTTACAATGTTGATAATTGAATTATTTTGATGTGGGATGTAATACCCCGACCGAGTTCGTCGAGAAATCCGTACGATACGAGATGATTCAGGACAAACGATATGATGTGATTACGGCGCGTATAAACGTGTATATCTTATGTTCGTCAAATACCTCGAAGTGCGTGAAAGACTCCGGGATCCGAAACGGCCTTCAAAAGTGTGAAAAATGGGAAATTCAGCAAATAGAAGGTTACGACCGTATATGTGTGTTTTACGGCCGTAACAGTGGAATTACGGCCGTAAGAATTGGATTTATGGCCGTAACTATGTAAACTGGGCAAACACTCAGACAGGTTCTGCAGGCCGCACACCCGAGTCTGCGACCGCAGGTGCTGAGTTACGGCCGTAAGGGTCTTAGGTTACGGCCGTAATTATGGGATTTACGGCAGTAACAGGGAAATATACGGCCGTAAATGTAGGTCGGCAGAAACAGTTCTAGAGGTTTCTTGGCTTGTGGCTGATTTATTTAACCCCCAAAACTCGTCCATAACCTCATTTGCACCTCAAGAACATGTCAAAAGCTCACAAGTCATGTGAAGAAGTTATATGAGCCATCATCTACATCAAGTATGCAAAAGAAGAAGAAAGGAAGTGAAGAAGGAAAAGGAAAGAAAGGGGAAGAGAAAGGAAGTAAGCTTGGGTTCATCCATTTGCTTGGTTTTGTGCTTGATTCTCCTCCACAAGGTGGGTAACACTTGCTTTACACGCTTTATGATGCAATTGCATGCTTTATACTTGAATTAAACAAGACATGGAATGTGTATGATGATTATGGAACTTAGAAGCATGCTAGGATCCCTTGGTTTGGTGTTATATTGTTGGCTTGAGATGTTGATGATATGTATGTGTTTACGTGCCTCGTATGACCCTCCATGCCATGTTTAAATGTTGTTTGGCCTTAAGTAGAAGAAACCTAGTTATTGGATGATATAGGCTATGAACAAAGAGGGTGATGAGCTTGACTTGATAGCATGCTTTGTGAGTGTGATGAGCTTTATATGATGTCAATCTCCCTATATGGTCTGTGTGAATTGTTAGTGACCATGCTCTTTGTGACCCGTGGAACGTGTGAATGTATGAGTAAATCCACGGCTACATGCTATTTGAATACTCAATGTGAATCCATGCTTTTACGTGTTTGGCTCTTATGAGTCCACGTGGTTACATTTCCCGTTGGATGAATTGGGTGTTGATACATTAACGTATAAAGAAATGTGAAAGGATGCTAGCTTATGAAAGTGACCCCATGATGTAATGGTAAGTAAAGACATTCTTGTGAAAGCATACATATGTGATATGTTGAGGATCATGTGTTTACGAATGAGAAATGAGAAAGTACAATCGGCCAAATGGGAACTAAGTGCTCTACGGGCCAAGGTGTTACATCAAAAATGGGAGCACTCTTGAACGCCGTAGGAGCCACCTCTAGAGCCCGGTCGGATTGAAGCCTCATGGGGTAGTGAAACCCCGAAGTTAAAGACCTACGGGCAAGTTAAAGACCTACGGGCAAGCGGGGCTAAATGTGAAATTATGGGCGCCAAGTACTCACATGATTCGCAACAGGGCTCAATACAAATGTGTGACACGAATTGCATTATATCTGTTATCCACTGAGTCCTCGTGACTCATGTTGTGTATATGTTTATATGTGATAGATATGCGGGTCATGGGGAGTTATGGGGAGCCGGCGGAGGACGTTGGGAATGCATGATGTGTGAGGGAGGCGAGCATGCAGGTCCTGCGCCAAACTTATGTACGGGAACGTAGAATTGTATAATGTTTTATATAGAGACTTTTAAATGTGATGCGTTCCCTTGAGATATGAATCTCTTTGAAATGCTTTAAAGCTGGTTTGGCGGTCGGATTATATTGATATGGTGCCCGAGAATGATGTATGATATAGGCATGCGAGTTGACTAGTTATACGTTATTGTGAGGAAGTTTTCAAAGTCAACTTACGATCGGTATGGTTGACGCACCCCTAGTTCTGGATATACGATACGAGATTTACGATATTGACGATATATTGGTACGGAACTAGGGGCGTCACATGGGATTTTATATTTCAGATTTGTTGCTGGAATTGAATTATTTTCATATTTTGATTTTAGATTTTAGATTTATTTTAAGATTTATTTGTTAGTTTAATAATTTATGGGGAGTTAAAAGAGTTTATTTGTTAATTCATAGCAATGGATATTGGATAGCTGATCTTCATCGTCCAATAATTAATAAATCAATTTAAAATTTTGTTCCATGTTATTATTTATTAATAAGAATAAATATTTACAATTGTAGATGTCTACCGATCCCACTTCAGTAGGAAGTGTTCCAATAGTAGATGGAGACACTTCTACTCCTACAGGCCTACACCGCTACTTCATGATTGCCAGGTGAAGGAAAGCAATCTCAAAGTCCTATAGAGATAGATGATGAAGGAGAGAATAATGGAGAAAATAAGAGAAAGCGATTAACTTCGAACGTGTGGAGTCATTTTAAGCGACAAAAAATCAATGATGTGTATAAAGCAATTTGTAATGGTTGTAAGAAACATCTTAGTGGTGATACAAAAAATGGAACAAGTCATTTGCATGCTCATTTAAGAAGATGCCCCCATCAAGGTCAAATGGATTTGAAACAAATGATGTTGAATGCTTCTTCTTTTAAAGAACCTAGCGCTCCGCTTAATGTGAATAACTACACTTTTGATCAAGAACAAGGTAGGAAAGATCTTGCAAGTATGGTCATTCTCCACGAGTATCCTCTTTCAATGGTTGAACATATTGGATTTAGGAAATTCTGTAACACAATTCAACCATTGTTTAAAGTTGTTTCTCGTAATACAATCAAGAATGATATCTTAAAGATATACGATTATGAGAAAAGCAAAGTAGCGGGCATTTTAGATGGGATCAAGAGTAGAGTTTCCGTTACTACCGACATGTGGACATCGAACCAAAAGAAAGGATTCATGGCTATCACTGCCCATTTTGTGGATAATTCTTGGACTCTTCAAAGTAGAATTTTGAGGTATACTAATCTTTTACAATATTCTCATTACTTTTTTGTACATTGTCAATTTGTTATTGACTTTACTAATCTTGTTTTGTTATTTATAAATTATAATAGATTTGTGTATGTTCCTTGCCCTCATACGGCGGAGATGCTTTGCAATGTGTTGATGAATTGCTTGTTAGAATGGAACATTGATCAAAGATTGAGCACTCTTACCGTCGATAATTGCTCTACCAATGACGCCATGATTGATATCATGTTGGGTAAGTTGCCTCCCAATTCTCTGTTAATGAATGGTGAATTTTTCCATATGCGTTGTTGTGCGCATATATTGAATTTGATAGTTAAGGAAGGTTTGGATACTATAGCCCCAAGTGTGGAGAGGATCCGTGACAGTGTAATATTGAATTTGAGATGAATGGTATTTTGGCAATTGCGACTATATTAGATCCAAGACATAAGATGAAGTTGGTGGAATTTTACTTTCCCGACATTTATGGAGATCGTGCATTTGAGGAGATTGAGAGGATTAGGAAACTTTGTTACAAGTTGGTGAGTGAATATATGAGAACCACGATCCATAGAACAAATTCATCTTATTCTTCATCATCATCTACCCATTCCGAGACATCTTTTGGTTTTTCTAAAAATTCTCGTATGAATAATTTTGATCAATTTCTCAATTCTTATACCACTAGTGCCGATCATGTCAAAACGGAGCTTGATGTTTTCTTAGACGAGCCGGTATTTCCGAGGAAGGATAATTTTGATTTGTTAACTTGGTGGAGGATTAATTCAGTCAAATATCCAAATTTGCAAAAGGTTGCTCGTGATGTACTAAGCATTCCTGTTTCTACTGTGGCGTCTGAGTCGGCATTTAGCACAGGTGGTAGATTTGTTAGCCCGCATAGAAATAGACTTCATCCAAATACTCTAGAAGCCTTGATGTGTGCTCGAGATTGGCTATGGACGGAAATAAATGGTAAACTTTATTGTTTTTATATTTGATTTTTGAATTTTAGACATGATGGTGTTGAATTATTATTAATTATAAACTATTTTTATGTTGTACAGCTAATTCAGCATTTATTAGAAGTTGCCCAAATCAAAGTCATGATGAAGATGCTGATGTAGATGTACGTTTTTAGTTGTTTGTTTCCAATTATTATATTCTTGAATTATTACTCTTGATTTATAATTTTATTTATCTTCAATGTTGTAGGAATATGAATGGCGGGATCTAAGCGGCAATGGAACTTATGATGAGATTTATGATTTTTGAGAAAATCATTGAACTTTGAAGTTTGAAGGCTTTAATTTCTTGTCGTGATTGTCATTAGACATGTTTTATCATGTGAAGAACACTTGTTTTTGTTTGGATGTTTGTATGACTCTATGAGTGTGTGACCATGGGATGTTTCTTATTAGTTTATGATAATCAAGTAATGTGCTAGAAGTTGATTGCTTGAATTAATGAACTTTGGTGTTTGATTGAATTGACTATTGAGGAGTGAAGAAGTTATGTCATATTTTTATTTTGGTTTTAGTATCCAATTTTATAGTTTATTAGTTTACAAGGTGATTTTGTGATTGTGGATGTTTATTGACAAATGACAATGAGTGATTAATGAATGTATCCATTGTGAATTTGTGATTTTGGTGTTGGAGTGTTGGACCTTTTGGTTTTAGTTTTAGCAATTAGCATCCACTCATTCCATTGTGATTTTGTGGAAGCAAGCACATAGGCAAAGTAAGTATGCTGGCAGCTGGGTGTTTGGAATTGGAAGAACCCAAAAAAAAAAAAAATGAACGGGTAAACGGGTACCCGTTCGGGTATAAAAGTCGACCCGAACGGATAACCGAACCGAACCGAACCGAATAACCCACGGTTCGGTTCAGTTATGGGTTTGGGTTTGGTATCACGGTTCGGGTTCGGGTACCCTCGACCCGAACCGAACCCGACCCGTTGCCAACCCTATACAAACGATTGATGGAGCTCTCACTTTCTCATTCCCAAGTTATTACAGATTCTTTTTGGAATAAATTGTGGAATGTTAGAATTTCGCCTAAGGTGCGTAACTTTATTTGGAGGGCGTCTTTGGGTGTCCTACTGACAGCTGATCTACTAAGAATCAAAAGAGTAAATATTGAACCCCATTGTCCAGTTTGCCGCTTACATGACGAATCTATTTTCCACTCTCTTGTCCATTGTGATTTTGCACAACGAGCTTGGGAACTTATTGGTATCTCTTCACCTTCTATCATGGCTTCGAGTTTCAAACAGTGGCTCCATGTTATCCTCGAAAACTTCCAGCATGATGAGGCTCTTATCGCAATGACTTGCTGGGCCATTTGGAAAAATAGGAATGAATCAGTATGGCAATTTCGCTCTTTCACAGTTCCGAAAGCATTGTCACTCGCCAACTCTCTTCTCGGCAAGTGGTGCAATTCTAACTCTGCTCCTTCTTCCATCATCCATACCACCGTAGCTGCGGAAATGAATAAGTGGACTCCACCAGCAAGTGGCAATTTTAAACTCAATGTAGATGCTGCTATTTTTAGCAATCAGAGGAAATGCGGTCTGGAGCTGATTATTCGCGACGACCTGGGCTCTTTTGTTGCGGCTAAAGTTGTTCCAATCCCGGGTATTACCGAACCACCTATTGCTGAAGTTTTGGGCATTCGGGAGGCTCTCTCTTGGTTGAAATCTAGTTTCCCACAGGTTCATGAAGTTGAAATGGACGCACTCATGGTTTATAAGGCGCTTCATAATGAGGAGCAAGACTACTCTTATTTTGGCCTTCTCATTGACGACTGTCGTTCTCTTACTCAGGATTTCCCGCATCTCAAATTTTCGTAGGCTAGAAGATCGGCGAATAAAGCAGCTCATATTCTAGCACAGACCGCTAGAACTTTACATAATCATACTGTTTGGTCTAATTTTCCACCTTATTTCCTCTCTAATGTACTTTTGGCCGACTCGATGATTGAATAAATTTTCCTCTTTCAAAAAAAAAAATACAATTGTTTCAGTGATTTGCACATTGCCAGAATATTTCAAGCAATATGTGTAATAAAAATTACATGTATTCAAATTTGCTTTCCATTATTATCTAAACGAGTATTACCCCCGTGCGTTGCACGGGACGATTAAAATCATATATTTATATAAAATAATATTATAAAATAAGACAATAAATTTGGTGCGAAATATTATCTTACAATAAAAAATATTATGTCAATTATCGTAATCGGTGATTTTAGGGAAAAACATAATATTTGGGAAAATTTATATAATATATTTTTTAACAAAGAAAAAACTAAATACTATATTTTATGAGTCATACATAACTATTCAAATATATATTTCAAATACGATTAGTAATGATCTTATAGTTGGCCTACAGATACGTATATAAATTTTGTGAATATTGAATTGATTTTATATCATATTTAACTCGAATTGAATTCTGAATATTGAATTGTTTTTGTACATTAAGTAAATTAAAAAAGGCATTTCTCATTTACTTTTTTAAATAAATAAAAATGATTTTTGTAAATAGCAAATCATTGCCAACCTAGCACTATACCAAGTTGACACTATAATTCAAAAACTAAAAAATATATAAAAAAATTAAAATGTAATATTGAAAAACTAAAATGTATATTAAAAAATTTAATTATCCTTTTGAAAAATAATTGAATTGATATTACAATTTGTAACTTTGATATAATATCACATTTTCATTAATGCTTGCATTTTTTTTTGTTTATTTTCAATTATATAAATAATTGAAAAATTAAAATTTATATAAAAAATTAAAATAGGGAAAAATACTAAATAAAGAAAATAAATTAAATTAAATAAGAAAAATAAAATAATAAAGTGTGTATTTAATATTTATTTCCAAACTAAGATTTTTCATTTTAATTTTAAGTAATTAAATGAGTGCCAATATGGCACAGTGCCTAGTTGGCACTCCTCTTATTATTATACTAAGATAAGATAATAACAACTCAATTTTCTTTGTCCATATACGGGAATGAGGAATTGACAACAATAATAATTATAATTTATTCCCTTTTTACATCTAATTTGCAATAATTATTACTCACATGCATTTATTAGAAGAATAAGTTAATCAAAATTATGTCTTCCCATTTTTTATTTATTATTATACAATAATTATGTATACGCGTTTTCCTTCTTGGGAATATAATTAGCAAGATTAAATTTTCTAATACTAAAAATTGCCCGAACGGCAGATGTCTAAAATTGAAGGAAAAAAAAATACTTTGGGTGGAAAAGTATATTTGTGTTTCTACACACACCGGTGGAAGAATGTTTACATATCTAAAGATTAAAATAGGAATCTATTCATACTCGAACAATTGGACTCGTTTGAGCCCAGAACACGATTCTTGAACTCCATATCCAAATTTATCTCACAATTTTATTATTTAAACTAGAAAAATAATGATCATCTTATTAGATTTTAAAATTTTAGGAAGGTGTTCTCAACATGGAATTATATGGATTTTTTTGATTTCATAGATTTTCATGGATTTTATGGATTTTAATAGAATTCCACAGAATTCTTCACATTCATATGGAATTCTATGTCATTGAATTTTGTAGATTTCCGTGGATTTTAGTGGAATTTGTTATATATTTTTTTCACCATTAGAATAGAATAATCAAGGGATTGGAAAGTTCATTTGATAGTTGTTACCAGAGCATAAAAAAAACAAAAAAAAACAAAAGAAAAAAGTTTTAAAAAAATGCCATTAAAAATTGAGCGACGTATGAAAAATCACAAGTTTCAGTTTATTTCGACTTACTAATAATTGGATTTACTAATAATTATAAAATTACCAATATTAATTATATTACTTCTCGTCCATTAAATTTCTTTTTATCGATTGGATATTATATAATTTTTCAAAAATTTGAGTAATGACTAATAAATAAATATGTGTTATCGTTACAATATATATATATATATATATATAGATATATATATTTGCACAAGCTAATTATGGTGTAGTTATTTTGAAATTATAATGGTAATGGAAAATATATTTTTCCAATTTATAATTATAAATTTTAGTTGATTATATAGGTCTAAAAGAATTCTTGGAGAAAAAATAAAAATTCGTGAATTCCGTAAGAATCCGAAGGTGGGAGGTAGGATTTTGAGAAGAATTTGGTTAGTGTATTTTTAACTTAAAAATTCATAAAAATCAATAGAATTTCACAATTTAATGAAATCCACCGGATTCCATGAGCAATTGAAAATCCTGGATTTGTATGGAATTCACAGAATTCCAAATTCAGAACACTGAATTTATATAAAATCCAGAGAATTCTAAATTGAGAACACTTGAAATTATATGAATCTCTAAATTCCATGAAATTCTATATTGATAACACCCTCCTTATACTCTTGTAAATGTTACTTACATTAATCACAACTATAAAGAGTTTTTATATGAGATAATATAAAATATACGCCTGTCTTTAGCAAAAGTCAAGACCCAAAAAATTCCTCCAAACCTTTAAAATCCCTTCAAATTCTTTTTGTAATCTATCAAAAATTTTCATATCAACTCAATTTTCATACTCTTACAAAATCCTGCGATCAAATTCACCGCGATAAAATGATATATGAAGTATATATGTGAGAGAAACTATGAAAATAATAAATTTCAAATATTATATTTGATTGATAAGTAATGAAATCTTTTTAAAAGAAACATAAAAAATTTGTCATATCAGTAAATTGACGGGTAATGTTGGACAAGTTTCTTTTGTGAAAGGTGCCCAAGATTTCAAAGTTGAGGGACTGACTTTATTGTCGTTGAATTTAATAGTAGTTGCATTGCTTTGAACTAAAGACAATGAACTGATTGAAAGTGAGATAAAGTTATAGTGACCGCCGGTGAAATTTATGCATCTCATTTTTGCACTTTGAAACTCAGTCATAATTTCTAATTTTATCACGACCGAAGGGAGTTATTCTGAATTTAAATTGTAAAACGTACGTCCGTCTTCACCAAACTTCACAGCCACAAAAAATCTATAAAATCCTTTCAATCTTCTTCATATTTCTGTTCTTCCCCAACCTTCGGTCGATTATCACGATCGAAGAGAGTTTCTCTGTCAATTCAAATTGTAAAACGTACGTCCGTCTTCAGCAAACTTCACGGCCACCGAAAATCTGCAAAATCCTTTCCATCTTCATCTTGTTCCTGTTCTTCCACAACCTTCGGCCGATTCTAGCGCGGCAAAGCAGTATACTAGTTCAAAACCTCTGCAAAACCCTACATATTTCCATCCCCGGCTTCCTATGTGTAATTGTAGTTGAAAAAATTCGGTTCACGGAAAAACCTGCAATGTCGGTGTTGGGAAATCAACCCGAATATGATTTCACAGTTGTCCCAAAATCTTGCCTTCAAGTTGAGAAATACCAAAAATAGGAGAAATAACTATGCATGGAAATAACAACACAGGATTTACGTGGAAAACTCCAAAACCGGAGAAAAACCACGGGCGGACCGTCAAAGCTTTCCACTATATGACAAATTTTTACAATCATATAGACTTTTCACTCGCCCAACCCCAACCCCAAGTATTACAGGAAAAATAACCCGAGCTTTACCACACCTAATTTTCTACTCTTTATACAAACCACAAAGAGTTATAAGAAAACTCTCAAGATGTTATGCTCACAATTTTTCCTCTAGATTTCATCACCCCAAGTATTACAGAGAAAAATACATCAAATCTTACTGCACTCATCAATTGCTACTCTTTGTACTACCCACAAAGACCACAAAACTAAAGTACTAAACTACTATTTTTCTCTCAATCCATACTTGGTTGGTACCTCTTGACACACCTTACAAGAAGAGAAAACACATTAATTTATAGGAAAATAATTAACCTAAACCCACTACAATAAGGAGAACAATTCCTAATTCAAATTGGTTTAGGATTTTGACCAAAAGTTTTCCTTTTTCATTTTGAATTTATTTTTGGCAATATTTCAACCGTCCGCATTAATTCGATCTGGATCGCGTATTTTTGCTATAGTTTCCCAGAGCTACCGTAGATTTTTCTCGGAAAGTCGAGAGCGAATTATTTCTTCTTCCACAGTCCTTAATGAACCTCCGCCACCGCCAGAAACACCGGAGCCTCCTCCTCCAGCATCCGGAGCTGAGAAGAAGCCCTGGAGCTTTCTGAAGTATGGCCTTATGTTTTCCCTCACTGGCGGTGTTGCAGCCTCCGCCTATGCTACCTACGGTTAGTATCTTATGATTTTGGCTTTTACTTAATTTTTGCGGTGAATTCGATATGACTATTGCCATATACTGAGATGGAGTAGAATGAAACAATAATCTCTTAATAACACTTAGCAGTTTAATTTGAATTCTTAGCTCGCAACATACAGCAAACTTTTGGTGTTTGCACTGTCCAGTGTCCATTTCGGGTGTAGATTAGAGTGTATTTCCAGTCTCTTAAGCTCTGCATAATCACGACCGAAGGGAGTTCCTCCGTGAATTCAAATTGTAAAATGTACGTCCGTCTTCACCATACTTCACAGCCACCAAAAATCTGTAAAATCCTTTCAATCTTCTTCATCTTCTTCCTATTCTTCCCCAACCTTCGGTCGATTCCACCGCGATAAAGCGGTATACTAGTTTTATAACCACTCGATTAGAAAGAATACCAGGCAAAGTCCGATCTTTGGATGCAAAAACTGATATTGCTATGATAATAAATAAGACAATGGTACCAATGATGGCACAAACAAATGGGATGGAGTTTTTTTGTAGAGAATTAGAATGCGTTTGCAATGTCCATTTCGGGTATATATTAGAGTTTATTTCCAGTCTCCTAAGCTCTGCATAATTTTATAACCATTTGATTAGAAAGAGTACCTGGCAAAGTCTGATCTTTGGATGCAAAAACTGAGATACTATGATGATAAATAAGATTTTGGTAGCAATGATGACATAAACAAATGCGAGCGAATTTGTTTTCGTAGAGAATTAGATTCTGGATCCTATGTCTCCAGACCAATACGTGTCGGTATTAGTCTTATACCTTCAAGGAAGATATTCGTGGACATCCATGTGGAAGATTGAATTTAGAGAAGATTCTAGATTACTGAAGATAGATTTCCCATATGTTAGTGGAGAAAATCCAAGGGAATCGTTGAGGAAAAGGAAGGATTACTTCACAAGATGAGATGAGGTTGGAAATTTTTTAGATGTGTTTAAAGGGCAAGGCTGATCTGTGTTTCAAGGGCTCCATTGGAGCCATCCAACAGTAGACTTTACTTTATTCTCCGCTGAAATTTGCATTGGATGTATTTCTGTGGGTATAGCAGTTGAGGAGTTTTGCAAAATTATGCATTGGGAAACCATAGCTGATTACCGAAGAAGAGTTTGAAGGATTGAAGCCTTGGCTGACGCTATCTTTGGCTACAGTATCCAAAAATTCATTTGTGTCAGTATCTGTGAGTGGACTTAGACAAGAGAATAAAGCATGGTGAAGATAATGGAACCATTTGCCCTATATAAAGCTTTTGGAATAGCAGTTGTTCAAGAATCTGAAGTATTAACTTTAAACTAGTTCCAAAAGCAGTAAGCCCTTCTCCCACGACAAATGGACACTGTTCCGTACTACCAACCATCCAAACTCCACATGTGATCCAAATTGTACTCAAAGAAGGCGTCCAACAATTAACCAACTTCAAAGAATCCAAAAAACTCTTGACGGAACCATGTCATGTGTGCAAGAATGTGATGGTGGAGGAAGTGGAGGGTGGGGAGGAGACAATGGGCAATGAATATATGGATCATAGGGTAATGGGGATGAAGATGTTGGAGATGTGGTCGGTCATGTAAAGTTCTGTCAATAAGGAGTATGAGACAGGACATTAAGAATTAAATGGAAGATCAGAAGAGGGAAAATATCCATCTAATGACAATGGGAGTGCACACAACTTTATTATAAATGAAAGACCTACATATGTACTTACATATCCAACTGCTTGTTCCAAACATTTGTGGTTGGTTCCTAGACGTTTGAAAGCGTAACTGTATGCAACCCTCTCATATAGACTGGGCAAGGTTGTGGGTTTCCTGTCAAATTGAAGACGCTCAAACTTGGGACAGGTACAAGGCGTTGAGAGTTGATTGACTTGGCTAATTTGGGCAATGCTATTCAACTTTTCGAGCAGGAGAATACAATTCAATCATGGTGAGGAAAAGATCACATTTAAAGGGAAGAGCCAAGTATTGAGAATGATTATCTGGAACCAGTTGTCCAGTTGAGAGAGTTGTGCAGTCATGAGATTATGGACTTCTTACCTATTGTATGCTTTAGGAAGATAGGAACCGAGAGGCTGGCCTCCCTTAAATGTCTCATAACCATATTACCCTACAAGGAGCACAACCTTTTAAAATAAGGCCTTACAGATTAAACATGTATATGTAGCATTTTATAGTTTATTATGGACGACGGAAGGGTTGCTTTATTCTTGAACGCGTTTAAACTTTTGTTTCTCTTCATTTTTGATGTAAATGTAGTATCAGTTAAGAAAAAGCACCTGAATTTCTCAAGTTCGTTTCACTGTTATTTTTCTACGATTATTGTGCCCCTTTTATTTTGTAAAATAAACATTGAAAGTGTCAATGTACTAGTGTGCATGTTAGAGACGAGTTAACTTATCAACTGTAATCTCTGGAATAATTTGAAGAGCATGCCTTTTGGTCTGAAAGACAACAGCTTGTCAAAAATATCTGTGTATGGCTGGCTGGCAGGATCTATGTTTTGCTTAATAAGAGCCAATAAGTATTTATTGACCGTCGAGTATTTAGAATTTAGATATTGATATTTGGTGCATGATTTAATCAAAAATTGACTGACATGACATTATTGGCAACCTACTCCTTAGACGAAGTTGATCAGAAGACAAAGGCTTTTCGCTCTTCTGCAAATTACACAGTTGGGGATGATGCATCTTCGCTTGATGTGAGTCCAAACCACACTCTAGTATTTGACTGGTAATTCTACTAGTTAATAGTTTCAGAATCGTAAGTCATCCACTTAACAATTAACACTCAAAAAATAAAAAAATAAAAAAAAACTTTTTCTCTTCTTCTTTCCCCCTTTTCCCAAACATAATCAATATTTTGGCGAAGACATGAATAGATTGGATGTGTTCCAATAGAAAAATTGCTCAGGTGACCTATTCCAATGAACTTTTTATATCAGAAAGGTGCATTTTTGGTAATCATTTAATAATATTGAGATAATTTTTAGCATAATTAATCTTAACTAATGTCATTTAGTTGAATTAAACATTGTTCTTATTTTTCGAATTTAATAATCCAAGAGCCTTCGTAACTAGTTTACGTTTTTGGTGCAAATAAATAGATTTTTATTTTTTATTTTTTTTGGTGTAACTATACGCATACGCATGTTAGTATCAAATAACTTTTAACATAACTATACCAAGATTTGTTATTTAATTGAATTAAGCATCTTGTTTGAATTTCTGAATTTCATCGTTAGTATGGTGAATCTTAGAATCATTAAATTTATGGATAACCATGAGAGATCCTTTGTATTACTTAAAACCCTTCTGGTAAAACACAATTCAAGTTTCTAAGGTTTTTATATTAACAATGTTATTACTAAATTGGGAAACTTAGTTTGTTGTCGTTGTTGTTGTTATTACTAAATTGGGAAAGTTCAATTTATGAAGTTTGAGTTTGACCAATTTGAAAAAGTACAATAGAATAAAATCTCCAAGAGACTCTTCACATGGAAGATGCTCTTTAATTTAAAGAGCCGTCGCTTAAAAATTGGTCCCAACAAGTTCTATACTTCAGCTTTTAAATTTAGAGAGTGACTTTTAGCTCCCCAAATTTGGAGCGCCAGACACACTTATTTGATTATTTAATGCATTCACACAACTAATAATATTAATTTATTTAGTTTTTGTAACTTTCAAGATCAATTGAGAAACCCAATGCCTATTTACATACAAATATAAAGAGTGTGTTAGAGGAGGTTTCGCTCTCTAAATTTAAAAATTCTCTTTATTTTCAGAAGATACTCTTTAAATATAAAGACCCTCTTCAAGATGCTTTAAGAATTCAATGAGAGACAAACAGAGGGAAAAGTGAAGTCTGCCAAATGAAGATGATATTTTCACAATTTGAGGGTATTTAGAGCTCATGTAATATGCACACGGTAGCATATTTATTTCTGTATTTTTATTTATTGAACAAATTAGTGATTCAATTCTAATGTTGAGTCAAAAGCTAATGATAAAAAGAGGAAACGTTGTCGTGAGTACTATTTATTCAGTTGGATGATGTTATCATTCTGTAACTAATAATGGGTGTTGGTAACTAAAGGTTTAACTATGTCAGTTTTGTGCTAATTATCCATCCACTGCACTTGTGCTTGCATGTCTTTCCTGGCTATCTAATTTATTTTTGTTGAAGTAGTAGTAGTCATTTTTGTATAGTGTTATACTAAGTTAGTCATATATGAAAGCTTAAGGACTAAATTGTAAATGTTACCACTTGTCTATATTTTATCAAGCTAATGAAATACGATTACTTTTCTCCAATACGTATCATGGTATCAGAGCCGGGAGAAAAGCCCTAACCTTGCCGTCTTGTGTCTTCCCCGTTGACATCGGGCCTTGACGTCGCCGACCCAGCAACTAGAGACCAGCGACACAGTACCCAGAAGCTCGCGACCTACCTCTGACCGTCACCGAGGGTTTTCTCCTTTGTCGGTAAAGTTTTCTTCCGTTTGTCGAGGATTTCCATGGCGGCGACATCTGCGGCGCGTCTCGGTAGAGGTTTACGTGAGGTTGTTCTCTTCCTCGCCATTTCGAAGGTGATAGGGTTGTGATTTCGTCCCTCTTACCGTTCAAGCTCAGTTTTTCCCTCTTCTTCTTTCCTTTCTCACATGACGTGTTGTTGGAATTATGTGTGAGAACTGAAACGAGGGTTTTGTGGGCCTGTTTTTCACCTACTTTGGAGAAGTGCTTGGTTACATTCTGTTGGGTCTCATAAGCTTGTAGTTCTCTATGTTTTTTTTATCGTTCCTTTCTTCTTTAAGGAGTATGGCTGGGAATAAGGGGGTCACATATTTAATCCATGAGATATCATCTCCATTTAACATTAAACTTGATGGCACAAACTATCGTACTTGGTCCAAACTTCTGGAGATGCATATCACTGGGAGGAAGAAAACGGATCACATCTCTGCTGAGAGAACAATACCACAGAAAACAGACAGTACCTATGAGGAATGGATGGCTGATGATGCCATTGTTAAGTCTTGGCTCATTAACTCTATGACAGATACACTTCTAACTCACTTTGTTCAGTGTGATACCGCCAAAGATGTATGGGATGCAGTTAAAATGAGTTATCTCGATGTGTCTGATTCATCACAAATTTATGAGTTAATGAAGAAATCCTTCCAGTTGCGCCAAGGGGGTCGGCCTCTTGTTGCTTACTATATTGAAATGAACTCTATCTTCTTGGAGCTTGATTATCGCAGACCAAACTCCTTGAAGTGTGCTGCAGATGTTGAGGAGGTAAAGAAGAGGACAGCTGAAGATAGAATCTATATATTTCTTGCAGGACTTGATCATGGTTTGGATCAGGTGCGTAGTCATATTCTGGGGACTACACCTCTTCCCAGCCTCGAGGAAGACTTTGCTATTGTTCGTCGTGAGGAACAGAGGCAGCTTACTATGGGAGTCGAAAGTCAACCTGAGACATCTGCATTGGCTGCTAAGGGATTTCAGCCCAGATCACGTAGTTCAAATCAGTCTGCTGATGTTTGCTCATTCTGTCATAAAAGGGGGCACACTGTTGACAAGTGCTTTAAGAAGAATGGATTTCCCGAATGGTATTTAGCAAAGAGGGAAGAACGAAAAGAAGGAAAACCTCCTCCAACTACCCCTCATGCACCTATTGCTGCTCATGTTTCTCGATCACCTCCTGGGGAAGGTAACTTTGGATTGTTGTCCACTTCTTCTACATGTGACACTTGGGTTATAAACCCAGGGGCAACTGATCACTTCACTTGTACTTCTACAATATTTGACACCTTAAACCCGTCTCATGTCTAGTCCGTACAGGTGGCTAATGGGACCCCTGTCCACATTACTGGAGCTGGAAATGTCTCACTCTCATCTACACTGTCTTTATCCTCTGTATTACTTGCAAGCGTTCACTTCTAACCTTTTATCTATCAAGAAATTACACGTGATCTTGATCGCTCTACGTTTTTCACCTACTCATTGCGTATTTCAGGACAATCAAACGAAGATGACGATTGGCACTGGTAGAGTTCGAGGAGGGCTGTATATTTTGGAGGGGACAAGGAAGTTGCAAACTCAGGGTGGTAGCAGTCTTCAAGCAGTCAGTAAATGTGCTCCTAGAGATAGGATTTTTTTGTGGCATTGTCGTTTAGGCCATCCTTCATTTTCTTATTTAGAACACTTGTTCCCAAAGTTGTTTGAAAATGTCTCAAGCTCTAGTATGCGATGTGAGCAATGTATTTTTGCCAAAAATCATCGTGTACCTTTCAAAGTGAGTTTCAATAAAAGTTCAGTTCCTTTTGCCTGTGTTCATACTGATGTTTGGGGTCCATTCTCTACTCCATCTGCGTCAGGACATAAATATTTTGTCTCGTTTATTGATGATTGTACCTGAGTTTGTTGGATATACTTCTTAAAATCTAAAGGTGATGTGGTACATGTGATTCCTCAGTTTTTCAAAATGATTGAGACTCAATTCCTTACACAGGTGAAGGTTATTCACTCTGACAATGGTCGTGAGTTTGTAAACAACACCCTTGCCACTTTTTTCATGACTCACGGCATTCTCCATCAGACAACTTGTGCCTACACACCTCAACAAAATGGCATTGCTGAGCGAAAAAACCGACATATTCTTGAGGTTGCTCGGGTATTATGCTGTACCATGCGTGTCCCCAAACGTTTTTGGGCTGAGGCAGTGTCAACTGCTGTTTTTCTCATCAACCGGATGCCTACCCGTGTCCTTGACTTCCAAACCCCCTTACGTATGTTGTCTCGTTTCCATTCCCTTCCTTGTGCCTTAAATATCTGTCCTAAGATTTTTGGTTGTGTGTGTTATGTCCACGTGCACTCTCAACTAAGGGACAAACTTGACAATCGAGCCCTGAAATGTGTTTTCCTCGGCTACTCTAGCTCCCAAAAAGGCTATAAATGCTTTCACCCTTCCACAGGAAAATACTATGTCTCCATGGATGTTGAATTTTGTGAGTCGGAATCCTTCTTCTCTAATGACATCTCGTTGTTGCTTCTTCAGGGGGAGGTTAGTAGTAGAGAAGAGGAACGGGTATGGTTGGAAGAAAAACAAATTCGGATGTCCGAGAAAGAGGGGGAGCCTCAAGTTAGGAGTGAGAGGTCACCAAGTTTGTTCCAAAGGTGCTATACGAGGAGAAATATAGACACTAATCCTGCACCTATTGTTGAGGAGCCTGTCGAGAATGTATCAGAATCAGACAATTCTCCCCCTCCCGTGGACTCTCCAGTGCCACCGGCATCTACTGAGATTGAAAATGAGGTACATATCCACTCTCCAACTCCTAAATTTGATCCTAATCTTACAACCTTGGACACTATTGATACGCAAGAAAGGAGATATCCCCTTCGAAGTCGTAACCCACCAGATAGGTTGGGTTTCTCGACATCCTCTTCAAATGCTATATTTCCCATTTCTGAGTACGTCTCTTACCATCGATTGTCCAATGCTAACATGGCATTTGCCCTCCAACTTTTCTCTGTTTTTATTCCTAATCATTTTCAGGAAGCCCTTGATCAACCTAGGTGGAAATCCGCCATGATAGAAGAAATGAATGCTCTCCAGAAGAACTCTACTTGGGAGATGGTCTTGTTGCCTCCGGGAAAAAAAACTATAGGTTGCAAATGGGTTTACTCAGTAAAGTACAGGTCGGATGGAACTATAGACAGGTATAAAGCTAGACTAGTTGCCAAAGGATATACCCAGACCTATGGAATTGACTATCAGGAGACCTTTGCTCCAGTAGCAAAGATGAATACTGTTAGAGTCATCCTCTCTTTAGCAGTCAACTGTGATTGGATTTTGAAACAATTTGATGTTAAAAATGCATTCCTACATGGTGATTTGACAGAGGAAGTTTACATGGATCCTCCTCCCGGTTTCAACTCTCCTGGGGACAAGGTTTGCAAACTAAAAAAGGCTCTTTATGGGCTGAAACAATCACCGAGGGCATGGTTTGGAAGGTTAAGTCACTCGATGAAAAGGTATGGTTATAAACAATCCTTGGCAGATCACACTTTATTTTACAAGAGAGATGGTCAGGATCTTACTATACTTCTGGTCTATGTGGATGATGTGATTGTAACCGGTAGCAATCCTAGAGAAATAGAGAAACTTCAGACTCATCTTACAAAAGAGTTTGAAATGAAAGATTTTGGTGCTTTGAAGTATTTCTTGGGGATTGAGGTATGAAGGTCTAAGCAAGGACTTGCTCTTTCACAACGCAAGTATGTTCTTGATCTTCTAGCAGAAACTGGTATGTCGGCTTGTTCCCCGATAGGCACTCCTATTGAGGTAAATCATGGCCTATCTATTTATCCCGATCAAATTCCCACAAACAAGGAAAGGTACCAAAGATTGGTTGGAAAATTGATTTATTTGACTCATACTAGACCCGATTTATCGTATGCTGTAAGTGTTGTGAGCCAGTTTATGCATAACCCAAGTGAACAGCACATGGGTGCAGTTAATCGTATCTTATCATGTTTGAAATCTTCCCCCGGTAAGGGTATTTTGTACAAAAAATATGGGCATCTTGATATTGTTGGTTATACAGACTCTGATTTTGCTGGATCACGTTTGGATAGAAAGTCTATACCTAGGTATGTGTCTTTTGTTGGAGGAAATCTTATAACTTGGAGAAGTAAGAAACAAAACGTGGTTTCACTATCTAGTGCTGAGGCGGAGTATCGTGCATTGCATCATGGGATTGCTGAACTATCTTGGTTGAAGATCCTTCTCACTGAGCTTGGTTTGGGCCCCGACAAGCCTATGTTAATTCTTTGTGATAACACGGCTGCCATTGAGATAGCTAATAATCCCATACAACATGATCGAACAAAACATGTGGAAGTTGATAGGAATTATATCAAAGACAACCTTGAGTCCAAGAATGTAGAAATTCAGTTCATCAGAAGTGCAGATCAGTTGGATGATGTAATGACACATGGAGTAGCTAGTTGTCCATTCCACACAATGATATCCAAGTTGGGCATGAGTGATATCTATGCACCAACTTGAGGAGGAGTGTTGAAGTAGTAGTAGTCATTCTTGTATAGTGTTATACCAAGTTAGTCATATATGAAAGCTTAGGGACTAAATTGTAAATGTTACCACTTGTATATATTTTATCAAGCTAATGAAATACGATTACTTTTCTCCAATACGTATCAATTTTCATTTTTGAAACACATATTCCCATAGTTGTAGCATTGTTTTATTCAAGACGCTTGAAGTGTAATTTTCTGTTGCAAATGCAGAAAATTCTAGCTTTACTACGTTGTGCTGCAATGACAGGTGTGTTCTTCAAAAGGTTAATCATGATCAACTGCTTAATACTGTTCATGGAATTGTTTAGCAACATCTTTCCTTTATGACTAAATTGTGTTTCCCAATGGATGAAAATCGTATTTTATCCCTCTTTGCAATTTGAAGTGCCTGCTAAGTTAATTGAGCTTTACATTGATCTGAGGAGGTTGACCGAAGATCAAGTTCGGGTAATTCACTATTTCGTTTCATTGTTGTAGGAGTTTCAACATATGTGATTTCCTTCATTTTCCCGCCACTTATTCACTTTCCAAACTTATTTGATCTCTTCTTTCTCCGTAGGGTTTCGTTGAACCAACATCAGATAAGCTCCTGCCTGACCTGCACCCTTTGGAGCAGCATGCATTTACCCTCGTTCTTGATCTGAATGAAACGTTGATATTCTCTGATTGGAAGGTATGGTTTTATTTTTGTTATTGATTTTCCAATCAGTAGTGTTACATTTTTTCTGTTGACTGTTGATTATGATGTTATATTAAATTCATGCTCCAGCACCAGCCTCCATATAGTGCTCCCTGTTCTGTACCTCTAAGTCTCTGTTTTTTTGTTTCTATTTTACCAGTAGAGTGCATCAAGACTAACATGTCGGTATTTAGACAGTTTGAGAATCAATTGATTACAGTTATCTAAATTTTTCTCATCCTTTTTTGTTCCTCCTTTTGTAGCGTGACAGAGGGTGGAGAACTTTCAAAAGACCTGGTGTAGATGCCTTTCTGGAGCATTTAGCTCAGTTTTATGAAATTGTAGTATATTCTGACCAGCTGAGTATGGTAAACTCCCCGTTTGTGATTTTCCCTTTTGTGATTTTGTGAGTTCGTTTTGCGTACATCGTTTTTACAAAACATCTTCCTGTGGGATATGCAGTATGTTGATCCGGTTGTTGAGACATTGGATCCCAAAAACTGTATCCGTTTTAGGCTTTCACGGGGTGCAACAAGATATGTTGATGGCAAGCACTATAGGGTATTGCCATTCTCCTGTTCTTAGAGAGCAATAATTATTACTAGGTGCATTATTTATTTTTTATTTGTTTCACTAAACACCCCTTTTCTTGTTGGGAAGGTATGATATAATTGATTGTAATTAACTGGTTTTCTTTTCAGTACTCAGATTAACATCCAACAAAATGGTTTTAAGTATCTATAACGAAGCTGCTGACACTTTTATGGAAAAGGATGAATTAGCTTCGAACAAAATGGGTTTTAGTATCTATAGTGAACTTGCTGACACTTTTATGGAAAAGGATGATTATAAATGATTAGAAACTATTTATTGTGAAATTATGCATGCTGTTGGCAGATTTGCAGTCAGCCTATTCAATTTGCACTCCTCTGCTCATTTTGATGATCTTGGATTTTTGAACTCCCTGTATGACTGTATGATGTGGATGATCAGGAAATTTCACCCCATTGCTTTTCCTGGGGCAGGAATTCTTATAAAAGAAAGATAAATGTGACTCTAAGCATATCAAGATTTCGGAGTTTGATTCTTTTCTATGCTTGCTGTATTTATTTAAGTTGGATGTAAAAGCTTACAAAGTTACAATTTTCAGCTATTAGAAGATATGCTAATGGAGGCATACTTTAGAGACTCGCGGTTTTAGACTAAGCAGATCAAAGACAGAATACATGGAGTGTTTATTTGGTGGTAGGAGTAAGACGGATACTCTTGTAGTTGAGTTGGGTGGTGAGGTGGTTCCAAAGAGGGATAGCTTTCGTTATTTGGGATCAGTGGTTCAAACCGATGCTGACATAAAGGGTGATGTAAATCACAGGATTAATGCTGGATGGATGAAGTGGAAAGGTGCTTCAGGGGTTTTATGTGACCGTAATATGCCTTTGAGATTAAAAGGAAAAATTTATAGGACAGTTGTGCGGCCGTCGTTATTATATGGTAGTGAGTGTTGGGCAGTTAAGAAGGTAGATGAACAAAAATTGAGTGTGGCGGAAATGCGTATGCTGAGGTGGACGTGTGGCAAGACGAGGAAAGATAAAATTGCAAATGTAGAGATTCGTGGTAGATTAGGAGTGGCCCCCATTGAGGATAAAATGAGAGAGACTCGATTAAGATGGTATGGACATATATTGCGGAGACCTGAGGGCGCACCCGTTCGGAAGAGTGAGAGTATTAGGGTAGGAAGTGTAAGGAGAGGTAGAGGGAGACCGTTAACAACATGGATGCAAGTTATTCGTAAGGATATGCGTGTTATGCAGGTAGATGAGCAACTAGCCGTAGATAGGAGTGCATGGCGTACTAAAATTCATATTGGCGACTCGGCGTGATTTTCTTATATGGCTCCACACGGCCGACCTCTGCTTATAGGGAATAAGGCCTAGTTTGTTGTTGTTGTTGTAGAAGATATGCTAATGCCTTAGGGTATGTTTGATAGTGACTATTTTAAAAATTATTTTTAAATGTGTTGTTGAGAAGTAAAGGAAATGGAGTAAAAAATAGAGAAAGTTGTCAAATCAAGATAAAGATTGAAGTTGTATCAAACATGGCCTTAGAGACATACCTAATGCAATAATGTGCTTATGTGGCAAATGATATTGACATTACAAAGAAAAATTTATCCAATACAACAATGTTGACGCTGTATATGTGGCAAATTATTATTTGATTTTCTGAAAAAATAGAGGTAGAAACACGACGAAACAAAGTGATGGAGAGTGAGGGCTTGTTCTTCCTACATTAAATATAAGTTACTCGAACTATGCATTAGATGTGCGGTCGAAAATTGGGAAAATATATTAAAAAATATAAAGTAATTATGTGAATGATTGAAAATGATGAGAGAGTAAAAGTTATTGAAATTTAAAGTGTATGGAACAAGGAGTGAGTTTTAAATTAATGGTGGTCATTGTCAAACACAATTTCTAGAGCTAGACGTTGCAAAGGCATGTAATGTCACATTTTATGCCTTTGCAATGTGGCACAATATTAATATGCCACATAATCAATTTTTTTTCCATTTTTCATTTTTTCCCCTTGACATTGTTGTATTGGAGATGTTCTTTGTTGATAGAGTAATGCAAATGACGACTTAACTGTTTTGCAATTTAATTTTTGCATGTTTTTGAGTTTTTCCATCAAACATATTTCCCCTGATATGAACTTGCGGAATCATGTTCGTCGCTGCCATTGTCCTGTTTACCAGATTAGATTAACCCAAAAACTATACTATAGATGCCGCTGTTTTTCAAAGGAAACGGATGTTATATATGGTTACTTATTTAATGAACTCATCATTGTGAATTGTATTTGTGCTGCTAGCAGACATGAAAAGTTGCTTATTCTCTCAGTTCCTAGGTCTTTTTAAAGATTTTTGTGATCAGTTTGTGATTCTCGCTGTCAGGACCTTTCAAAGCTCAATAGGAATCCTACAAGGGTCATTTACATCAGTGGTCATGCTTTAGAAAGTAGCCTTCAGAAAGAAAACGCTGTTCAAATAAAACCATGGCAAGGTGAAGCAGAAGACACGGCACTTCTAGATCTTATTCCATTCCTTGAATGTAAGTATCCTCTCTGTATGAATTTTTTTGTTCAACTAGCCAGATTTCTCCAATGATCATCTGATAATAACCACCCACTCATTTTTGATCAATATGTGGACCCTTTATTTCTCACTGGCAGATGTGGCTAAATCCAGACCACCAGATATTCGAACCGTGCTAGCTTCATACCAGGGGCGTGCTGTTGCCCAAGAGTTCATTGAACGATCCAAAGAGTATCAAAAGTCAGTGATTTTCTCTATTGCATATTTTCATTTGTTCTACCTATATTATCTTGTTCATGCTGTATCCAGCACTGGACTATCATCCGAGTTTGTTCTTTGGCTCCCTTATGTCATCCTCCCGCCTCCTCAAATATATAGGCTTGTTTGATGATTTCTTTCTGCTGGATGTCCCAAATATATATGTTTTTCAACTCTAAGAGGGGACGCAGCGGTTAGGGTGGGCTTGTGAAGTGTGGTCTGGCGCCCATCCCAGGTTCGATTTTCCGCGGCATCATGCTTGTTTGTATTTCCTTCTTGGGGACACCGGAGCGTCTTCTAGTTGAAGCGCCGGGGCCTCGTGCGATTAGTGGAGGGTGGGGTCCCCGATACCCTCGGTTAATATATATATATATATATATATATATATATATATATGCTTTTCTTTCTTTCTTGAAAAGTTTAATTTACAGTGCTTTACTAATATATCCTTATTTAATACTTAGTTATAAGTTATAATTATCAATTTTAGATTCTACTCATTAAATAAGGATTTCTTTTTTATTCTGCATACGGTAGGACGATGAATTAACAATAATGGATGTTCGCAAATTTACGCCCTTGCATAAACGCAAGTTCAACTATGAGGTAATATGTTCTTTAGACTAATGTTTATGCTCTCTCAATTGTTCAGTGACTGGGAGTTTTGTAATATCATAGCAAATACAAATAGAAGATATTTGCTTGATATTAGATTTCTTTTTCTGAACGACGGCCTTGAATACATGACATTTGCTAGGCAGTTTGTCTCTTCCTGAATAAGGCCCTCCTTTATATAATTATTAATGTACATCCTTGTTATGCATGGCTGAGATATCTTCTTTTTACAATTTTTTTAGTGCTTGTACATTTACATACCTATAGTTCAACTTTTTTCTTTACTACATATTCAGGTAAATGAGATAGCATGGAACGTGACAGGAGACCTGTTTTTTCTGACCACTGGGAATGGTTAGAACAAATTACCAAACAACTATGATATTATGAAATCCCTCAAAGGAGGTTCCAATTCTGTTGGTTTGTGTCTATCATGCTATTGTCATACTTTTGACAATATGACTTTTTTGTCCCTTGATCTCTTCCACCCTAGGTACTGTGGAGGTACTTGCATATCCATCTCTTCAAGCAGTTGACACCCTCATGGCTCATACAGCTGGTTGCTATTGCATTGCAATCGACCCACTAGGAAGGTGTGTATCAAACCTATTTTGTATATTTCCTTATTCAAAATGTTAAATAATGAGCGCCTGGTAGACTCACAGTTAGGTAATTATCCTCCTACCAAAATCCAATCTGCATTATGTTGAACTAGGCAATTGATGACAGTTGAATCTATTATATAAACTCGCAGATATTTTGCTGTTGGAAGTGCTGATTCTTTAGTCAGCCTATGGGATATAAAAGAGATGCTCTGTGTTCGTACATTCACGAAGTTCGAGTAAGTTCCCCTTCCAGCAAGAGACCCCTAACACCATGAAATTAGAAACAACAAAAGAAGGACAACAATTATGTAAGAAAGGATATACAGAGGCATGCTCTGGTGTTATTTAAGTGGAGAATAATCTCTCTTCATTTTTTCATTATCAGATGGCCTGTTCGGACAGTAAGTTTTAATCATGACGGAGAATATATTGCTTCTGCCAGTGAGGATTTGTTCATAGATATTGTGAGTATTCCTTGACCTGATATGTCTTCTTCCTGCTTTAGAATATTCATGCCGCTCCTTTTACTTGGAAAAAGTACCAGCATCTGAAATCCTGATGAGCATATCAGGAGCTGGGCTTATTCATATTGATGATGGTTCTCTTTGCAACAGTCTAATGTTCAAACGGGCCGATTAGTCCACCAAATTCCTTGTCGAGCTGCCATGAATAGTGTGGAATGGAACCCAAAGTATAACTTACTTGCATATGCTGGCGATGATAAAAACAAATATCAAGCTGACGAAGGTATGTGAAGAGATGTAAAACCAGGTCGATAGGGCTATTTGTTAGGTGAACTTCCTGTAAACGTGGGCACGTGGCTATATACTGCCTGGGTCTTGTACCTTTTGATTTATAAGGTTTTTTGCAAGTTATCTTTCTGGAATAAATATAAAATAGAAAAGAGACCCCACAGCCTAGGTACTGAATCCCGCAGGAATGGTACTTCTTGCTATACTTTTGGACCAGAGGTGGTGGAAAAGTAGACATCATTAGAGCTGTTTTCGCTTATACTTACAACCACTTCATTCCTCTTTCGATTGCAGGTGTTTTCCGAATATTTGGATTCGAAAGCGCTTAGGATAAATGTGCACGGGCCAAATTCGCAAGCGGGCTGGTGTTGTCTTCTGAAGGCAGCAACAATGCAGTCTGCGTTTTCTTATGGTTTAGGGGGTGTGACTTCAAAATTTCACATCTAGCTAAGTTGGTTTGAAAGACATTGGTCTTTCTTTTCATTTTACAGCTCGGGGATATGGATACTGTCTTCTGATAGTGTATATTGGTTGAGCAAACTGAACTATTATCTTGTAATGACGTTATTTACAAATTTTTAGAAGTATAATTAAGGTTTTGGTATTAGGCTGTCAGCCACATAGGTCAAGGTATCATGTTGAGTTTTCTTCATTAACACCACACCCCCCGCCCAATTTTTTGATTCTGGATCAACTGAATTTATGGCATGTGACCTTCTGTTTTTGCCTTCAAATATATTTTGCACGATGATTATGCTATATTTCATTCTTTCAAATGACTCAGAAGCTCAAGGGCTCGCAAGGTAAAAGTTGTATTAATGTGGATTTCAAGAAATTGATTGTGCTAAGATATATTTATTTAACTTCTAAGAAACGGAGAATGACTTCACTGGATATTGCATATACTGTGCTTTATACTGCCAACAGCTGAAAAGAAGAAGCCAATGAAGGAGACTTCTTCGTGAGTGGTGAACTTTGTGAAGGAGTTGTACGAATGTGCTGACGCTGAATTGCCTTGCGCTACTGTCAAGTGGGCCTTTGTTAGTTATCTATAAGTATTTCTGTTTAATCTTGTCTCCCCCTTCAACTCCTTTGATCTATATTTCTTCATGAATATAGGATATTATGCGATGATTTGGTGTTTAGAGTTTGATCCTTAGGGGTGCTATCATTTAGGGAACATGCATGTTTCATTGAATTTAATGTGTTTGTTTCAACCTTTTTCAAAAAAAAAAAGGGGGGGTCACTTCGACTCATTTAGTAGCAGTCTTCACCAACTATAAAGTGACTTGTCAGCAACTGTTCCCAATCTGCCTTTTGCAAATTAGACTGCATCGAAATTTTGAAATTAGTTTAGTGAATAAAAAGATGCAAGTGAACCTTCAAATGATATCGTTATGATGTTCAATGGTTTTGGAAGTTGGAATCCTTTTTTTCGTTATTTCGGTGACTGCCATTTGCTGCTATAGGTCTTAATAAGTCAACGTTTGAAGGACTGTCTGAAATACATAGCAACGCTGACAGCAACAGTCCGAAATATGTCAAATTCGACTACAGATATACTTATTCTTCTATCAAGATAATTCATCTGCGAGATATATATATACACTTCTTTCTCATCTTCAAGGTCCCCTATATTCTTTAACAATGCTCTAGCTGTGTAATTATCTGCTATGGTGGAACAGTATTGGATTGTAATAAGAGAAAGAAGTTCAAATCTTGTTTATTTACTCCCCATTACCGTCCAGTACCAAGTATGTAATTCTTCTCATCTCTTAGACGACAGGATTGATCAGATCATCTGATGGTATGTCCCATAAAACAGAATCTGGATTAAAAATTATTGATCCATCCCGTGTTTCTTTTCTACCTCCCAAGTCTTCACCATTTTCACCCTCGAGTTTCTCGTGCAGCCTTCCTTGCTGGTCTCCTGCTGTGCATGTGCTTCCTGTACACACACTCTGGTTCCATGGAGACCCATTCCCTTCATTAGCAAGCGACGTGAGGCCATAGTGAAATACAGAATCCATCACTGGAAAAGAATTAAACCCTCCTGAAAAATTTGTCGACGTTGTTCCAGTGAACTCCCAAGGCTTGTTTATAGTTATCATCTCAGTTTCTTTTACAGCCTGGTTCTTCTCAATTGTTTCATCTTTGTCTTCATGTTTAACGCAAGTATTCGTCTGCAGCTGTAGGTCGATACGTCTCTTGGTGAGGCGGTGGGGCATTTCGTCCTTGAAGCACCCTAGGGCCGCCCCAGCCAAATGCGGAACTTGTGGCGGCGATAGGGTGGTGGCTATTTCAGTTATGAGGTGGGAGAAAGGCTTGTGGGTAACTGGGTCAATTCCCATTCCTGAAAGCTTCTTCTTCAGCTTGGTGTTCCAGTGGTTTTTCACATCATTGTCAGTTCGCCCTGGCAGCTGAGCAGCAATTACAGACCATCTGTTGCGCACAATCAGATAAGTAATTAGCACTTAGGAACAATGTTCTTATCCTGTTTTTGGGTAATTTCTTATCTACTTGCTAAAAACTAACTTTGAAGGTTGAGTAATGGTGGGATGATCACAAATGTGGATGATAATGAGTAGTTGTGTTTTAAATATGTGATTAACATTGAAGTTTGATTTTGAATAAGTAGTAGAAGTTAATTTTAGGTAGAAGAATAAGTTTCTGTTTGTAAAACTGGTATACATGCATGTTGGATACTGGTTTCCAAGAACTGAATGAAGTGTCACGATAGTCTGTTCTGCTGCCTCGGTGAACTGGCCATGTTTAAGGTCTGGGCGAAGGTAATTCGTCCACCTTAGTCGACAGCTTTTTCCACACCTTTGAAGACCTGACATGAATAAATGTCACTAATTAACATACCAAACATGTCAACAGTGTCACTTTTCCATCTAATAATGGAAAAAGAATATAGGGTTCTGAACAAGACCAGCATGTTTGGGAATGAGACGCCAGTTGCGGGTCCCATGTTGAGCGATGTAGGATGAGAGCTTTTGATCTTCTTCGGGCGTCCATTGACCTCTCTTCACATGGTCCTTCTCACAGCATGGAATTCGTCCCATTTTACGAAATTATATAACTCTTGTGAACGAGAGAGGGAAAGATGGTTCCAATGGAAGGTTGAGTTACAGTTGACAGATAGTTTATTTATGGCTAAAAAATGTAAGAAAATCTATCAATTGGGAAAGAGAAAACCAGAAAAAGAAATTTTATATGAAAGTTATGCTAATTGTTTGATGATTGGTGTTTATTGTAGGATGAAAAGGTGTAAAGAAATACAAGAATTGTTATATAGCAGATGGGAGGTGTGGCATTGGCATCAAAGGTGCATGATTTCATTAAAGAATTCAACGCTGTTCGCCGTGTGAAGCCATGGGCAGGTAGCTCACCCACAAGACGCCTGGTCAACTCTCTCTCTCTCTCACACGCGCACACACACATTTCTCTTGTATTTCTCTTGTTGTTTGACTGCTGCAAGTTGGTTGGTTATTGATTTGATCATACAAAACAGTGCAACATGTTTGAGGTTTTAGCAAAAATTAAGGATTACACACGGGGTGAATTTGTCAGTCATGGAAAGTTTCAATCTTTGATTTGTTGTTTTGAAATTTCGTGAGGTTTAAATAAATGATTTTTGTCTGCATTACAAAGGGATTCTCACAACTCCAAGAATGGCTGGTTGTGTTGATACTTAGCAAGGCGAAGGAATATGGCGTGTTTGGTTGTGCTTAGTAGTTACTTTTTGGCTATGGAACATTTTACTTAACAAATGCGGCGATTATTTTTACAGAACAAGGGCGAAGGAATAAGGCATGTTTGGTTGTGCTTAGTAGTTATTGTTTTGCTATAGAACATTTTAATTAACAAATGTTGACCGTGAAGGCGATTATTTTTTTTGCTCAAGTTAACATGGTCAAATCGACCTTAATATATGTCGTGTGATGTAAATATGAATTATGAGCTCACGCTCATTTTGAACCACACATTTGATGATAAAAACTATTTTCCATGTAATTATCAGATTTTATTTTCTTTTTATTTAAATTCAATCACACATTTATTAAAAGTTTCTTTTAAAAAAAAGTGAAAATGAAAAATTCTCCCAGTTAACTTTGTCAAACAAGCACCTACAAGAAAAGAAAATGTTCAAGTGTGTAGTGTAGAAAAGTATTGTTGATACCGAAAATGTTCAAGTGCGTTTTCTGGTCCCATGAAATCTCCGTTTTGAAATCCAAGATTGGATTTAGAATCAATACGGTGAGGGGGGTTTTAGCAATTTGAAAATTTTTTTGGTGGCGCTGTGGCAATCGATCACATTTTTTGGCCATAATTTGGTCCAAATTAAGCCAAAATATTGACTGGCCATTATGGTATAGTTGGAAAATTTTCTAAATTGCTAAAACTCCATCGCCCCGTGTTGATTTTATATCTGGTCTCGGATTTCAAAACGGTAATTGTACGGGGCTAGAACACGCATCGATGACACTGTAAGTATAGTGCCATCGATGGCATCGGTCAACCTAAGTTTATTAATTTTACCCGAAAGATCATTTTTCACATTTGAACATGATAGGATTATTCTGTATAAAAATAAAAGTAAATATAATAATAGGGGCTATTCAACCTAAATATGAGGGTTGAGAATGTCATGTAATTAATTGATGTAAACATTTCATCTCTTTCATGAGCAATAGCGGTTCAATTCTACTACGAACCGCTGCTAAATCGTTTCTCTTCTAGGTTCACTAAATTATTACATGGCCAATCGCTAATCAGTAATGACTATTACAACATAAGACTCCATTTTATTCTACAACACAAACTTCATAGGATAGAAAGTCAAGATTTCACAGCTCAATGGTGACTTTCCAAAGGTATAACTCCTCCTCTAGAATGCCCAACGAGAGACTGACGAATCCAGAAACTTCCTCGTATTCGAAATTCACTTCCTCGCCTTCGACTGTGATCCTCTTGGGTTGAGCCGATGAATAAGCCCCGAACAACCCGCATCCTCGTACTTTCACAGAGACAACTCCAGTTTTCTCCATTTCATAGTTTTGTTCCTTAATTGCTCCACCAGCGTTGAACATTTTGATGTGTCCTATGGGGGCAAACATAGCCTTGTTGGACATTTCCTTAACCGAGATGATCGTGAAAACATCGTACTCCCGTGCTTTCATTGTCACTGTCAGAGACGCGTGCTTCGGAAGATAAACCAATTCCCCTGAAATGACAGAGAACGATTTAGAATTGGCTGTGTGAATTTTTTGTATAAGTGAATTCCTGAAAATTTGGAATAAAGAGATTCTTGAAATTACCTTTGAGATGAGAGTAAATGATGACTTCTCCATTCCATCCATCACCGGCGATTCTTGGCAAGTAATTGACGTCTTTAGCTCGGAGAATTCCGGTGACAGTGCCAGGTTGCTCGTCGTGGATGAGATTCATCTTCTCGACTCTGCACCAGCCTGCTCCTTGGCAGTTGAATACCCCCACAACTCCATTGAAATCATTTAGATTCCAAATTTTTAGCAAACTGTAATTTAGAAATGTTATTCAAATAAATCATCGTCTAAGAATCATTACAACATGATATTTGTTAAAATTGATTGAAGTACCTTTTTCCATCTCTAGCAGGATCAGAAAATAAGCAATCCTTCGTAGGTCGTCCAGGAAATTTCACCCTCAATATTGACCCATCGGGAAGCACAAGCTTCTAGGGATGGCAATGGGACAGAGAATACCCGAAACCGATGGGGGCCCGGCCCGAATGGGGCAGGGAATCCCCGACCAAATGAGGATGGGGCTAAAAGTAAAGACCCGAAGTGGGGACGGGGCGAGGATCATCTTCCCCGACCCGTACCCGGCCCATTTAGATTTAAAAATTTTTTTACAATATTTTTTATACTTATGTAATTAAATCGAAGACCAAAAACAATTGAAATAAATAAGTTGGAAAGCAAATAAGGTCTTTTTATTCACTTCAATTGTAATAGAATTACAAGAATAATGCAAACTTATTTAAGACACAAATAAATACCGAACAACTTACAACTCTTTCTTTTTTCCTAAATAAAAGTTTATCTTTACTCTCTAGCCGATTTTCCATTCTCCACTAGTTTGAATTTAGATGACATATTAGATGCAGTTGTTTTGTGGCAAAGGATAATTTCAAATTTGCTTATATCTATTTATGTTTTACTTATCTAAATTGTATTAGTTTTTGTTTAATGTATGAATTCTTTATATTTTATATCTAATTATATTATGACTTAGAAGTTGCAAAACTCAAGCGTATGACTTATAGAAGTTAGATATGTGATATATCGCATAACAACATCGTAAACATATGACTTTATTTTAAAGCGCTTTAAAATATAAAAATAATAAAAATGAATAAATGGGGAAATAAATGGGGATTAGAGTTATCCCCGACCCGGCCCGACCCCGACCCGACACCGATTAATTGGGGATGGGGCGGGGATGGGTATTAAAAAGGTTTGGCAGGACGGGGACGGGGAATGGGATCCCCGACCCGAACCCGGCCCGTTGCCATTCCTACAAGCTTCCGGAGAAGATCGAAGTCGTGTTGTCCGGGGCTTATCGCTGCGCGTAATTAATGTTCAACGTGAGCAAAGAATATAAAATCTCCTCTGAAGTAATGCAAACTTTTACATATTATAACAAATGGATTTAAACTTTTAGATGGGATGGTTCAACTGTACCTAACATAAATAGCACACCCTCCCACTGTACGTGCGGCTCCATGGTACTCAGCCATGGGGTGTACACTCTGCAGAGCATAACAACTTAGCTTACGTTCGTTTAAACTTTTTTCTACTTGTAAATTAACTTTAGTATTCAATCAAAGTCGAACTTGCGTGAAACATATCCCAATCGGGCTGCATAAACTCCCCGAGGAAAACAGTGTTGTAAGCAACAGATGCAACGTGGATCGTGTGTGACGCTTGATCTTTCGGCCAGAAATCAGATCTATGTTTCACGCTTGATCGTGTGTGACGCTTGATCGTGGATCCATGGTACCCACGTGGGTGCTTAATCAAATCTACACAATAAAAAGCGGTTTTGTTCCGTTACCCACTGTGGGTACGAACCCACGCCACGTGGCGCCACGTCACCCCTCCAAATTTTATTTTATTTTATTTTATTTTTTAAAATTTTTTTTGATATCTACATTAACTTAAACGAATAATACATAACTGCCCCCTGATCCCTGATGGTGGGGGGCTCACCCGACCCTCTACGATTTTTTTCCCCACTTGTGGGTACCGTAACGTACCCACAAGTGGGTAACATAACATTACCGCAATAAAAAGAGCTTTCCCCCCAAAACAACCACGAGCTTCGTTGCACCCGGCTCAGTGTATATAGAGACTGCTTTCTTCACTTTCATCTCAAGATTCTCAACAAACAAAATTACAAGATGAGAAACTTCCCTAGTCCCTCTGCAAGTCCAGAGAGACACCCCCCTCCAACCGCCGATTCGGCGGCCAACCTGGCAGCTGCTTCTTGCCCCCAATCAGGACGCACAGACCACCTCCACCGCCACCACCTGCTCCCACCTCCACTTCCACAGATCACCTCCACCATCATCCCCAAAGCCCACCAAGAGAGATACGTCCAGCTACCGTCCGTCGACCATCAACAACCGCACACAGCGTACTGCCCAGCTTTAAGGCACCGTTCATAACGAACCTCCCATCCCACATTCTCGAAGCCATAAATGTTCCATCATCCAGTGGGGCCAGCCACATTCTCCCATCATTCCTAAATCTTGATGATAGTGGGGCCAGCACGGGGGCTCAGGAGAGGTGCCGCGGAAAAGAGCCATCGAATCTTGAAGCTTCTGGGGCCAGCTCCTCTGCCGGTGCCCGATCACCCGGCACGCAGCCGGATGATCGCCGAAAAGTAAAGAAGAAACTTCGGAAGACGCTCAACGAGAAAGCCCTTGAAATATTCCAGTTGTTGACGTGGATGTTTGGATACTGCGTAGGATGTTCACAGATTTTTAGCGACCAAAGGGCACCAAGGATGCTGAACGCCGTTCTTGGAGAAATTCTGATACTGGTTTCAGGAGTTGCCGCCGGCGCTCGATTGGTTCAGACAGGTAGGGAATTGATTCGTGGCCGCGAAAAATGGATGCGGAAGTTTCCAGCCAGATCTGCCCCATTCTGAGCCAGAGGTTCTACTAGAATAAGGTTTTTAATTTTTCTGGCCTGGATAAAATTCGTGATTGCCCTCATCTACTGCATAGTTGTCGTGTGGCCTTGAGGGGCATATGCATTACATTGTTAGAATTTTACTTGCATTCCTGAGTTGAAAGCTATCCATTAGATTGTGGCATATGTTCGCTGATATGCATTAGAATTTAGCACTTGTTTCTTCTTCAAAGATTCAAATTCACATAGATTGATGAACCTTGGAATGGGGCAATCACCCCCAAACTATTGAATGTTGGTGGTGCTGGGTTAATATCCTCTTTTTTGAAATTTAATAAATGCGATTTGATTTTGCATGTTTTTGTAGGAAAAATATGTTCCTACGATCGAATTTCATCGCTATAAAATAGTATAATAGTTATGTATATTGTGCGTGGCTGGAAAAAAAAAAGAAAGAAAGAAAGAAAGAAAAGTGATGATTAAAATAGTCCTTTTAGGGGTTGTTTGATTGGGTGTAAATTTTATCCGCGCGGTATTCCGTGTAAAAATGTATGGTTAATATTGTATTGAGAGATGTGTGTGTGGTTGAAAATGTATATTGGTTATACGGAATTGCGTGCGGATAAGTTAAGCACCCAAAAGAACAAGGCCTTAATCAAGTAGGTATTCCCTTGAATTGTTTCTTCTTTATAAGCTTGTGTTAAAAGAAAGTGGGATTTTTTGGGGAAAAAATGTATTGGTAAAAAGAATGAGGGATATGGAATAAAGTTACAAATAATTTTATTTTTAATAAAATTTGGTTAAGTACAGGTCTTGCAATTGCATTATGGGCTTTGCTGAAGTACAGGTCGTCAATACACCTGCTACAAGTGCACTCTATGTGGCCCATAGCCCATGTGATCACTGGACCGGGAAGGAAAATCATCTCCCGTATTTAGCAACTTAAGCCTTTATTATTTGTAATGTATGCCTTTATATAAAGGAAGAGACGATTGAAAGGATGAAGCTAGATGAAGAGGTTCTCATGGATTTCTTCCGGGAATATATAAGTTTCACCACATTTCCTTTGAATTTAAACCACTTACTCTGCAGTCACCAACATAGCAGAGATAGAGGAAGAGAGTATTAGAAAGAGAAATAAATGGGTCTGTATTATGTTGGTTACGTAAAGATTTAGTATACACCAAATTGAAATTGGCTTTGTGTTCTGTGATCAAGCCTCCTGCTAGTGGTGCTGAAATATGGATATCAATACAAGCTGGTCCATAAATTTTATTCTACCTCATCTTTCCCTTAGTTTCTTCTACTCTAATGTTCTATTATGTTAAACTTTTGTCCTCTAATGTGGTTATGGCTGTCATCAATAACATTGCATTTGTGATCGATTGACTTGTATAATTTAATGATTTACCGTGTATTTTGCAGAAAGTTGAAAATAGAGTGAGGTTGCTCTGTGACTTGAGAGAAGTTGCTTCATCAGAGAGTCCTGATTCTTTCACTCTTGTCTACACAAATATTCTCGACCATCAACCAGAAGTGTTGGAGTTATTTTTTGTGGTATATTTTAGGCACCGGAGAGTCAAATCAAAGCATAAGTAGTCAGTTTTTGAGTTGCTTTTTCCTCACCAAAAACTGCTTAGTTAAGAGGATCTACTCTAATTCCCTTTTTGTGGATGCAGCCAGAAGTGGTTGAGAAAATTGTCAGTTTACGACAAGGCATACCGGGGAAAGATGCTAAAGAGAAAAGGTAAATGTTGCTAGATATAAGTTCTCTATAAAGAATCTGCAGCCATCTTTGTTTCATGGATTATATATCTTTGCTGAATCGCTTAAATTCAAATGGATAAATGGACAAACAAGGCTGTCTATATACATTAGGACTGTGTATTTTAATTGTGTATGTTTTTGGGAAAAGTAAATTGGATAGTTTACTTCATTACACAAATTATACAAGTGTTGATCGAGTTTTGTCCATGGAAAACTGGTCCTTCTGCACTAGCAAACACCCTCTATTGGGACATTTTTTTTATTGGCTTGGCATAATATCATGAATACTGTTAGTTGATTTTGCAATGTTTGTATCTATCAAGAACCTTGAGATTTGCCATTGCATATTTTACATTCATTTTTTATTTTCCGTCAAACAGGTTGTTCAAGAGTACTGCAAAGAAATATATGAAAATTAACTCTCTTGTTGATGGGAATCCCCCTAAGTTAAAGTCAGGATTTGTTTAATTTTCCCGGAACGTGAAAACCCTATCGGCTTCCAAAAACTACCTGCGGCCAAAGCTTACATAGTTTCCAAGCAGTGCCATGCTTTTCCTCCGCCCATGAAGGAACGCAATTTCTCAACTTTTTGTCTCATCCTAGTACAAGTTGTTATGTCAGCGCTATTTCTTTGAGAAATCTTGTATCATATATACTCATGAATTTCAAATCAACAGTACATCAAATTGCATTTATCTAAGCAATGAACTCTGAATATTTCAAGAGGTTTAAATGTGGACATATTATTATCATCTACGTGTCCACCAAATGGCTGAAATGTGTGAGAATATGCAATCTTGAGATGGTTATTTTGGCACATCAAAGACGTACATGTGAGCTTTATAGACTCGATGCAGATATATCTTGCTCATTGGAATACGTGAGAATAGAGATGGATTTGTTGTCAGATTCGTGGTCACAACGTCAAAACAACCACATAGTATGTCGCGGCCTTTATTTGTGGCTGTGTTCCGCAATAGATTTATTTATAACTAAAATAAAGTTCGCAATTATTCAGAAAATAAAAAAATAAATGAGTGTCAACTATCTTTAATCATATGCATATATCAATATATAGACAATATGATCACAATAATTCTAAAGGCATATATAATCCAAGGCGGATAAATATTTGTTACCCTGTTTAGTCCTGATTTTTCATGCAATGTAACTGCTTTTAAAGCTAAAAAGTTGGAAAATGCATAAACGAAGTAAAAGAAAACATAAAACGACTGTGCCACTTGAAAAACCTTCTCGCTACGCCCCACACAAACAACGTCTCAAGAATTTGGATGTGGCTGATTGCGTGTGTCTCCGGCGTGACTCTCGGTATTGGCCTCGGGGCTCCCCATACGACTCGTCTTGAAACATAGGCGAAGAAGTCTGACATGTGTGTGAGTCAATGAACGAGTCAATTGGTGAAGTGCCAGGCAGCTGATTGGCACTTTCTTGAGTTCGACAGTTCCCCTTGAAATGTAAAGGCATAAGACTCGGTTTATATGCATAATTGAGCTCTGTAGACAATGATGTCAGGTACTTAACCTCATTAGATTGAGTATTGAATGAGAAGACCCCAATAGAAAATCTAAATTGGACTATACTGCCTTTTACTAAAAAAGGGAAGGACATTTTGTCCGACAAATTGGTGTCCGAACAGTCTTTTAAGAACGTCAATGGTATAACAATCTTACTATCACCCCATTTATGATTCTTATAGTTCTCCAAAACATGAATATTAAGTTGCTCTTGTTCCATAAAGGCGACAGAAGGGTACTCTTCCCAACCCACAAACCAAACCCATTCCCGGTTGGCGAGATAATTTAGTGGGGCATTAATATTTTTAATACTGTAATTTTTCAAATCAATGCAATCTATAGAAATATCACCACCCACTGATCTTGCGTGATATAATGTTGCATCTATAACTCTATATACAGGCCAAACCCTTGGTACAGAGTGCTTGTTGAGATCACCCAACAACGGAGAAACCACACTTTTCCATGTAGAATCGGTGCCAACTCTAAAAATATTATAAGTTAGAACTTCTCTATTTCCCTGTCTTGAAAAATGCTCATAAATCACGTTTAATTCATTAGTTGACGGAACGTAACCCATAATTGTAGGAATACCTTTTGTTTCTTCTATCAAACTAGGCAAATCAAGTATTTGCCTAGTAGCCGGATTCCTCAGCCGGTATGTGTATGTCTCGTTTGAATAGCTGCGTTTCTCCAATATTATTCCCTTGCACTCTATTTCGAAAGTAAAATCAGTATCATCATATACATATTCACGGGGAGATTGTTTCCAGTGCTTGACAATGAACATAGGATCCTCAATTGTGGAGTACCAGATTTTACCAACGCACTTGAATCTTAATAATGATTTAACTGGTAACCAACTTAGTATTTCGAACAACATATCATCTGGCAGAGACAAATCTGACATGGCCATCTTCACCTCGTTTCTGTGGCAGAGAATAAAATAAAATCAGGGTCAATGATGTTGAACAAGATTGAAAGGAAAAATCCAGTTTCTCATACTATTTATCTATTTAGGAGAAGATTGGAAGCCTCGTCGAGTTGGAGTTGAGAAGAAAACTGAAGAACAAGTCTTTTATCTTCAGGGATTTGGATTCCTACTGCTACTAGAAATACGGAGCAGTGTTTATCTTCCTCAACTTCCTCTAGTTGCTTTGCCGCGTGTCCATGTCTATTGCGATCCTCAGGTTTAAGTTATTTTTTTATTATTTTTATTTTTATTTTTTTTGACCGCATGTTTATGTTGTTTTTTTTTAATGATGCATTCTGTTCTGCATATTACATCGCGTGGGATGTTTATGTTGTTGTTATTATTACTTAGTGTTTTATTTGCGTTCTTGTGAAAACTTATCTCTAATTGTCTCAATTGGCGCTGATTTATGAAGATTTGATCAGCTCAATTTTCGAATTAATGATGCGAACGGATTTTTTGGGTTTATTGAGAAATTAGGAATGGAGTTGTGAAGATACCAAATTCCAACGGTAAGATTTGAGACGCATTCATTGGTGTTGATAAGAAAAGACGTGTGTGAACTGTTAGTGATAAAGATGAGAAGGAAAGGCGCGTGTAAGATTTTTTTGATAAAAGATTTGGGCTTATCTCAAAATATACCATTTAATCTTAAAAAATAAATATATAGGGATTGGGTGGGAAATGAAATTTTGTAATTAATTTTTTAATTCTAAAAATTGATAGTTTGAACGGAAAAACGATCTCATTTTATTAATATATATAGATTATTATTATTATTATTATTATTATTATTATTATTACAAAATCGGATATTTTCTTTTTGAAAAGATTATAATCATATCTTTTAAGTAAAATTAATTAATTACTAATGTTCAAGTTTCTAGTTATTGATTGTAAATATTTCTTCTCTTTCATGAGCAATAGCGGTTCAATTCTACTACGAACCGCTGCTAAATCGTTTCTCTTCTAGGTTCACTAAATTATTACATGGCCAATCGCTAATCAGTAATGACTATTACAACATAAGACTCCATTTTATTCTACAACACAAACTTCATAGGATAGAAAGTCAAGATTTCACAGCTCAATGGTGACTTTCCAAAGGTATAACTCCTCCTCTGGAATGCCCAACGAGAGACTGACGAATCCAGAAACTTCCTCGTATTCGAAATTCACTTCCTCGCCTTCGACTGTGATCCTCTTGGGTTGAGCCGATGAATAAGCCCCGAACAACCCGCATCCTCGTACTTTCAAAGAGACAACTCTAGTTTTCTCCATTTCATAGTTTTGTTCCTTAATTGCTCCACCAGCGTTGAACATTTTGATGAGTCCTATGGGGGCAAACATAGCCTTGTTGGACATTTCCTTAACCGGGATGATCGTGAAAACATCGTACTCCCGTGCTTTCATTGTCACTAGCAGAGACGCGTGCTTAGGAAGATAAACCAATTCCCCTGAAATGACAGAGAACGATTTAGAATTGGCTGTGTGAATTTTTTGTATAAGTGAATTCCTGAAAATTTGGAATAAAGAGATTCTTGAAATTACCTTTGAGATGAGAGTAAATGATGACTTCTCCATTCCATCCATCACCGGCGATTCTTGGCAAGTAATTGACGTCTTTAGCTCGGAGAATTCCGATGACAGTGCCAGGTTGCTCGTCGTGGATGAGATTCGTCTTCTCGACTCTGCACCAGCCTGCTCCTTGGCGGTTGAATACCCCCACAACTCCATTGAAATCATTTAGATTCCAAATTTTTAGCAAACTGTAATTTAGAAATGTTATTCAAATAAATCATCGTCTAATTATTGTTACAACATGATATTCGTTAAAATTGATTGAGGTACCTTTTTCCATCTCTAGCAGGATCTGAAAATAAGCAATCCTTCGTAGGTCTTCCAGGAAATTTAGCCCTCAATATCGACCCGTCGGGAAGTACAAGCTTCCGGAGAAGATCGAAGTCGTGTTCTCCGGGCTTATCGCTGCACATAATTTATGTCCAACGTGAGCAAAGAATATATAATCTCCTCTAAAGTAATGCAAACTTTTATATATTATAACAAATGGATTTAAACTTTTACTCTTAGATGAGATGATTCAACTGTACCTAACATAAATAGCACACCCTCCCACTGCACGCGCGGCTCCATGGTACTCAGCCATCGGGTGTACACTCTGCAAAGCATAACGACTTAGTTTATGTTTGTTTAAACTTTTTTCTACTTGTAAGTCAACTTTTAGTATTCAATCAGAGTCGAACTTACGTGAAACATATCCCAATCGCCAATCGGGCTGCATAAACTCCCCGAGGAAAATGGTGTTGTAAGCAACCGATGCAATGTGGATCGTGTGTGACGCTTGATCTTTCGGCCAGAAATCATCTGAGGCTCGAATCACAGCCGTTCGTTTTGCACTACAAAATCAACCCGAAATTGATCGACAAGTTCAAGAACGATAGACTTAAAAATAGTAGAAAAAAATCAATTTCTTGTTTACCTATACAAACCATTTGTGTTATGACTCATGCAAGAAATGATCCCGTTATCCGGAAAATTCTTCAAAATCGATGCCTCTAATGCTTGGTGGTACTTTCGGGTGAGCTCAACTCGTCCACCGTGGCCCGCCCTAGAAGTTTCGAGTATGTTTTGGACATCAACCTTAACCCCATCAATACCAGCCGAGGCGAGGTAAGAGTGTAACTCATTATAAAAGCTATAGACTTTTTCGGGATTCACAAGGCCAAGGCCATTCTTGGTGATGCTATTCAATGCATCACAAGGTTCGTTCGACTGCACACCGGGAGACGAGACGGGGTAAGATAGCTTCGAGTCGTGATGCTCCAACCCGTCACCACCGGGGCGGACCCCACCCCAGTACCCCATTAACGCGTGCCATACGTAGACGTATTTAACATGATGATGTTCTTTGACTTCATTAACAATGTGCTTAATTCCCTTTGATGGATCCTCCATTCTTTGACCCTCTTGGCCGTCCTTTTGGAATTTGTGGTTCTCTTTGATATTAGTCAATCTATTTGCAAAGCTGAAAAAGAAAGGAAAAAAGACAAAAGGTAGTGGAAAAATTTTAGCTAGCTAGAGAAGGGCAATAAGACTAGATAAAGTTTATAAGTTGTTGGGCTTACTTAGCCGTGTTATAAGCTTTCGACTCGGTGCTAACGGGATCCATACTGACCGATTGCTATCCATCGTCGATGATGACAAACTTTGGGGGAATCCCTCCTTTCTCAAAGCTACAATGAAATATCAGCACTTAGAATTCCCAAATAGACTCATAAATATCAATCACTTAGACATAAAGAGTCACAATCAAATGAATAACGTGATCTTTAATTTATAAGTGAGCAGTTTTAATTGATCCAACGAATAAGCAGAAGTGTTTTTGTCGATGTGGTAGCTCTGCAAACCCTGCTTCACACCTTCGAAAGTGACGTCGGTGTAGAAAGCATCCCAAGTGCACCAGCCGAACCAGTTCAACAAGTCGGGCATTTATACAATTATAAAAACGGTTTTACAAGTGGAAAACAAATTGGGGTGAGCAGGGAAAAGTTTAGGAGTAATCCTCGTACCTTTTTCCTATCACGGTGACAAAATGTTAGCATATGTCGCTCGACCGACCTGTGTAAACATGGGACATGTTCTCAAATCTTTTATCTGAAAGTAGTAATAAACATGTAGGACTAGACTAGAAACAAATCTAAACCTCGAGGATGTGATGTTTCACGAATCATAACTAATATACTATGAGATTGATGTTGAGGTGACGGTTACTATATTGATCTTTGCAAACAATTTTGCGGACAACCTCGATTGAATACTCGTACTAATTTGGCGACCACAAGAACAAATACTATAAAACAACTTACTTGACTGCATTTGAGATGACATCGAATGGGTCAGATCCAGCTGCAACAAAAACTAGATGACTCCCTTCAAATTTTCGAACAGCAGGATCTCCTGCAGCCAAACAACATCATTAAAACTTCCTAAACAAACAAGGGCATGTTTGACACCGATTATACCAAAAATAATTTTTTAACATGGAGTTGAGAAATAAAAAACAGAGTTTAAAACATAAAAAAAATTGTCAAATTAATAAACTGAGCGGTTGAAAATCGCAGACAAAAAAAAAAAATTGAATAATTTTTGCCAAACAGACTCTAATGTTCAAAATCTAAGTAATGCTTACCACTTTCCAAGCAAATCTCCAATTCATTATTGACATTCCCCTGAAGAACGGCCCGAAAATCTCCCTCCAAAATGGGCAAAAAGGCAACATAAACAGTCGATTTGTCTTCCTCGTCCTCCCCAAAATTTGAACCGTCTTTACGTTGTTAGTGGCAGACAAACAAAAAGAAAGAAGAAAAAGAAAGTCAAGGATTAGGTGAGTTAGGTGGATGGAATGCATGCATTGTTTGACAATCGTGTGAGAGTTTGGTTGAACAACTCCATTAGCAAATTAATTAACACAATTAGTGTTAATTAATTGTGCACTTGCCTCCATTCTTTCCCTATAAATACGAGGCATGTTTGTAGCTTCATCACCACCAACAATCATAAGAAACACCAACAAAAACACAAAGTATCTTGTGTAGAGAGAAAGAGAGAGCTATCTTGTGTAGAGAGAAAGAGAGAGCTTCAGTTTAGAAGCTATACACGAGAGATAAAAGTGAGTAGAGTGATAAAGCCTTTGCGTACAGTGTGGTATTTTTGTACTCCTCCTTTTGTGATAGTGAAATATATTGGTCTGGGTCCGTGAACGTAGGCAGTTTAGCCGAACCACATTAAATCTCGGTGTTCCATATTTGTACTTATTTTAGTGTCCATTATTTTCTCAGTCGCATATATCATTTTTTGTGTCCCACTGATCTTGGGCGGAATTAGCAGCGCCTAATTCCCCAACAACTGGTATCAGAGCTTTGTTTATGATATCTCTTGAAATTCTTAGTATGCTCTGTGGTTGCAAAGATAGACCGATCTTCCACATTAGAAACGATTTTAAAAAATCACATTTTGTTCGAGTGGGAGTAATGGCGACAGACGAGAGAATTTCCAAAATTGATAAATTTGATGGCAAAAATTTTGGATATTGGAAAATGCAAATGGAGGACTATTTGTATTAAAAGGACCTATATAAGCCGTTGAAAGAAAAGCCAGAATGCGAGAAAGACGACGAGTGGGAGGTGCTTGATCGAAAAGCACTCGGCGCAATTAGATTGACCCTATCAAAGTCGGTCTCTTTCAACATTAAAAATGAGAAGACAACGGCGTCTCTCATGACAAATTTATCCAAAGATGTATGAACAAATTGTCAAAGAAATAAAGTTCATTTGATCAAGAAATTGTTCAATATGAAGATGATGGAAAGCGGAAAATTTGGAGAACACCTCAACGAATTCAATGAGGTAGTAGACCAATTGACCACGGTGGAAATCACTTTTAGTGATGAAGTTCGAGCTCTATTAATTCTTGGCGATTGCACCGAGAGTGGAATGGCACGATCCGACCATCGAGCTCAAATGGTAAGTCGAAATTGAAGTTCGATGACGTTGTGAGCATGATCTTGACTGAGGAGATCCGAAGACAGTCAGATGCAACTTCAACTTCCGGGGCCGCTTTCAATGTAGATAGCAGAGGCAGAAATTCAAATAGAGAGCATGGGCGTGGACGGAGCAAGTCAAGGAACGGTAGACCGAGATCCAAAAATCACAGAAATTCCAACAAATCAAAGTCTGTTGAATGTTGGAATTGCGGTCAGGTTGGGCACTACAAAAATCAGTGTAGGGCAGCTCCAAAGGAAACAGAGAACAAGACCGAGGTCAATGTCGTGACCGAAGAAGCACGTGATGCTTTGATATGCTCCATGGAGAAGAAGGCCGACTATTGGGTAATAGACTCTGGAGCATCGTTTCATGCCACCGCAAATCGACGCTTTTTTGCAAATTATGTGTCGGGAAACTTGAGAAGTATATCTCTGAGACGATCATCCTTGCAAATGGTGGGCATAGGAGAAGTACGATCAATGTCAATGGATCTGTATGAAAATTGAAGGACGTGAGACATATTCCGCATTGAGGAAAATTTGATCTCCGTCAAACAAATTTGTCGGGAGAAGGATGTGACACAAGCTTCTCTGGTGATAATTGGAAAATCACCAAGGGGGCCATGATAATCGCACGTGGCAAAGATAGTGGCACCCTATACACAACGGCGAATGCTTGTACGACAATCGCAGTTGCTGATAGTAAGGACGCGAACTTGTGGCACCAAAGACTTGGGCATATAAGCCAGAAAGGGCTCAAGTACATGCATGCAAAAGGAAAACTACCAGGGCTTCAGTCTATTGACATAGACTTTTGCGAAAGTTGCGTTTTCGGGAAGCAGAAACGGGTGAGTTTCAATACAAGTTGCAGAACTCTAAAGAAAGAGAAGCTTGAACTTGTCCACACAGATATGTGGGGTCCAACAGCAGTTTCATCGATTGGCGGAAAGTCATGCTTCGTGACTTTCATTGACGACCACTCGAGAAAGGTGTGGGTTTACTTCTTGAGACACAAATCCGATGTGTTCGAGGCATTCAAGAAGTGGAAGGCCATGGTGGAGAATGAAACTGGTTTGAGAGTAAAGAAGTTGAGATCTGACAATGGTGGAGAGTACGAAGATTTGGCGTTCAAGAAATTTTGTTACCAAAATGGCATCAAGTTGGAGAGAACGTTGCCAGGAACACCGCAACAGAATGGAGTTGCAGAACTCGTGAATCGAACGTTGACAAAAAGAGCCAGAAGCATGAGAATACATGCGGGCACCTTAAAAAGCTTTAGGCGAAGTGCGTCAATCTGGCCGTAGCATACCTAGTTAATCGTGGACCGTCTTGCACCATTGAGCACAGTGATACCGGAAGAAGTTTGGAGCGGGAAAGAAGTGAAACTTTCTCATTTGAAAGTGTTCGGTTGTGTCGCATATGTGCACATTAGTGATAATGCCAAAAGTAAGTTAGACTCCAAATCACTAAAGTGTACTTTCGTTGGATATGGTGGAGACGAATTGGGCACCGCTTTGGGATGATCGAACAAAAAGCTCATCGGCGGGATGTCATATTCAATGAAAAGGTGATGTACAAGGGCGTAAATGCGGTTTAGTCCAATGACACAACAAGCGGCGATCCAACGTATGTTCGGATGATACTCGTAAGCGGTATGTCGGCGAGAAAGATGAGAGTCTGCAGAGAGAGGAGTCTCGGAGGCTGATTCACCAGATCTCGGCTCAATTCCCATTGTGAGAGGTCAAGTCGACCTCATGTTCCGAATCGAAGTACATGAACTACATGTTGCTCATCGACGCCGGTGAACCTGAATGCTATGACGAGGCATGTCGGTGGGAGATTACATTAAGTGGGAGCTTGCAATGAAAGATGAGATAAAGTCTCTCATCTCCAACCAGGCGTGGGAACTAGCCGAGTTGCCCAGGGAAGAAAGCTCTCAACAATAAATGGGTGTCTGAGAATCAAAGAAGAACATGATGGTTCGAAAAGATACAAGGCGAGATTGGTAGTCAAAGGTTTCCAGAAAGAAGGAATTGACTACACGAGATTTTTTCGCCAGCTTGTGAAGTCGGCGACAATTCGATCGATGTTGAGCATTGTTGCAAATGAGGGCTTGCACTTGGAGCGATTAGATGTGAAAACCGCTTTCCTCCATGGTGACTTAGATGAGGAAATCTATATGCAAAGAACCGGAAGGCTTCTCGGTGAAAGGAAAGGAGAAAGCGGTATGCAAATTGAAGAAGAGCCTATACGGCTTAAAGCAAGCGCCTGAAACGGTGGTACAAGAAGTTTGACGGATTTATGCGAGAAAAATGGCTACATGAAGTGTAATCGACCATTGTTGCTACTTCAAAGCGCTCGAGTCCAAATTTATATCATTTTGCTACTTTATGTCGATGACATGTTAATGTAACCTCGGACATGGGCGAGATCAAGAAGTTGAAGAAGCAACTATCGGCGGAATTCGAAATGAAGGACTTAGGTGAAGCAAAGCAAATTCTAGGAATGAGAATTTGTAGAGACAAGCAAAAGGTGTTTTGCGGTTATCGCAGCCAAGTATATTGATCAAATCTGCAAAGTTCAACATGAGCAATGCAAAGCGGTCAAGACGCCATTAGCGAATCATTTCCGTCTATCCAACGACCAGTCTCCTAAGACAGAAAGAGAGAGAAACTTCATGGCTAAAATTGCATATGCCTCGGCCATTGGAAGTTTGATGTATGCCATGGTTTGTACCAGGACCAGATATTGCTCATGCGATGGGAGTTGTGAGCGGATATATGGCAAATCCTGAAGCGACATTGGGATGCAGTAAAGTGGATATTGAGATATCTACGGGAACTACCGAGAAATGCTTATGCTTTAGAAGAGGCGAGGTGACACTCACGAGGTTTCGTAGATGCATTTTCTTTGGTGAGGTAGATCGCGGAAGAAGCACTACCTGGTTATGTCTTTCTGATTGGTGCTACCGCATTAGTTGGATTTCAGTCTGAGAAGATTGTTGCGTTATCAACTACGTAAGCGGGAATCGTGGCGATAACGAGGCTAGCAAAGAGATGATATGGTTACAAGGTTTGTTGGCGCAGTGGGTTTGAGCAGAGAAGAATGTCTTGCGCAGTGATAGTCAGAGTGCGATACATCTGGCAAAGAATTCGGCATTTCATTCGAGGACCAAACATATTGGACTCCGTTATCATTTCATCATGTCACTTTTGGAAGATGAAGTGTTGAAGCTTGAAAAAATTCAAGGTACCAAAAACCCAGCCGACATGATGACGAAAACAGTAACCAAGGAGAAATTGGAGCTGTGCTCAGCTTCAGTTGGTCTTCTACAATGAAGACAGAGGTGATGACCCACATCATATTTTTCATGTAGCTGCAAAATGAGATGTCCCGAGGTGAAAGCCAGATTGTGAAGACAGATTGAAATCAGTCTTCAAGTGGGAGATTGTTAGTGGCAGACAAACAAAAAGAAAGAAGAAAAAGAAAGTCAAGGATTAGGTGAGTTAGGTGGATGGAATGCATGCATTGTTTGACAATCGTGTGAGAGTTTGGTTGAATAACTCCATTAGCAAATTAATTAACACAATTAGTGTTAATTAATTGTGCACTTGCCTCCATTCTTTCCCTATAAATACGAGGCATGTTTGTAGCTTCATCACCACCAACAACCATAAGAAACACCAACAAAAACACAAAGCATCTTGTGTAGAGAGAAAGAGAGAGCTATCTTGTGTAGAGAGAAAGAGAGAGCTTCAGTTTAGAAGTTATGCACGAGAGATAAAAGTGAGTAGAGTGATAAAGCCTTTGCGTAGGCAGAGAAAATAGGCAGAGAAAATACAGTGTGGTATTTTTGTACTCCTCCTTTTGTGATAGTGAAATATATTGGTGTGGGTCCGTGGACGTAGGCAGTTTGGTCGAACCACGTTAAATCTCGGTGTTTCATATTTGTACTTATTTTAGTGTCCATTATTTTCTCAGTCGCATATATCATTTTTTGTGTCTCACTGATCTTGGGCGGAATTAGCAGCGCCTAATTCCCCAACATACCTTCGACAATCAAAAATTGAGTTTCGAAAGGTATGTCTTGTCCACTAGTACCCATCCTCTGTGTCATCCACCACAATTTGAATCGGAAAACACACATAAAACGCAAACCCCTATAGAATCAAAATCAAAATCGAAGCATCAATATCAATAATGTTGTCTCTTAATATTATTTGACCTAAAATTAAGCTAATTATTACTTACTCGAGTTTCCGACAGGGAAGACTCTCCGGCTACCAGTCTGATCGGAGTGAACGCCAATGAAAGCTCCATTGGTCAAAATGTCGCCGGTCGCCGGAGTTACCAAGATATTCTCGGGCACATTTTTCAAAATCGTGGTTCCTAATGCATTCAATCTCCCATCGGCGACGGATATTCCAGATCCGACAGTCATTTTTCCGACAGGAAATGTAATAAAATTACAATGAAAGGGTAAGTGACAACAACAACAACAGAGAACAGAGAACAATGAAGGTGAATTCGTACGATCGGAGACTGTTCGATGCAGAAATGCGGGTGATGAGTTGGGTATTTATAGTTAACAAATGCGAATTGCATGTGCGAGTGGTCGTCAGGAGGGCGATATTGACATTTCACTGGACTCCGTGAAGTTCTTGTATTTTTGGATTTTTCCGCCTTGATATTTTGAAACGATTTAGGTACGTTTGATTTACAATAAATTGAGTAATTTTTGTTTATTCGAATTGTGTGTAGATTGTGTTGTTAAAAATATGAGATAGTGCATTAAAAAATGTAAAGTAATTATGTGTGTGGTTGAAAAGGAGGATAAATTTTTTTTTTTTTAACTTGTTGTGAATCAAACGTACCCTCATTATAGAAATAAACTCATTTTGACTATCCATCACACAAAGAAATTATTACAATTACAAAAAATAAAAATAAAAATTGATCCACGTCGTCTAAAATGCGATTTTATGGGAAAATCAATGGTACAAACCACTTACATTTCGATTGAGGAACACATCTTCATGATCTATTGTGATCGTAGAGCTATAATTTGATGCGTGATTAGAAAATTAGATAAGAAAGAGTATAAGAATCTAGGGTGGGGGTGGTTGGGGTTTTTTTTTTATTGCAAGAGTGGTATTTCTGTCATTTCAATTGGAGGTAATGTCCAAATAGGATATTTTGGGGTATCAATATGCCCACGCATCATTAAATGATGATATTTTCATCTTTTGTTACACAGTATAAACTATTTTCCTTAGTAGTATGTAGTACTACTTAATTTCTTCATTACATAATGTATTGCTATTTAATTTAATTAATAAATGTAAAATATCATTTTTAGTACTTCCTCAATTAATGATAATCCATTTTTTATTCGTCCCAAATTATATTCACCTCAATTAATGATAATCCATTTTTTATCCGTCCCAAATTATATTCACTTCTTTTAATAAAAATTTTTAAATTTTCTTATATGTCCTTTTTGTTTAATAGGTCCCTATTTATTATACATTGCTACCACCGATTAAAGTGTAATGAAAACTAAATGAAAAGATATAATAAGAAAAGTGTTCTTAAATTCTGCTTTTCTAATAATATTAATTGAATTCTCATAATCTATGTGAAAATAGGTGGATGACTATGCCCCTGTTAGGGTACCTTTTTAAAATATTTTTTCTATTTTTTTCAACTTTTTTATACATTTTTTCTTTTCTTTAAATCAATCACATCCACATATCTTATCACATCCATAAATCTCCACCACTCAATTCCATTCATTCTCTCTCTTTTTTTACATTAAAAACCATTAAAATTCATTATAAATAATTCCCTAACATGGGCTATTTTTATGAGAGGATGTCTGAGTATATTTATTATATACAAGAAAATTTATTTTTATTTAATAATATTTATTACAAGTTGTGAATGTATGTGATAGTAAAACTTTATTTATTTTAATTTTAATGAGAAGGGAGGAGTAAGCACATTAAAGAAAGGGTACATCGGAAAATTTAAGAATATCACCTGGAAAGTGGATTACGCTTTATAGGTGATAAGTTCCGAAAATGGCTTTGAAATTTGTAGGGTCCCCCCCCCCCCCAAAAATGTAAATAATGTTATGAATAATTGAGAATAATTTGGTGGTTATGAATTATGAGGAATAATTTGGTGGAGGAATAATTTGGTAAAAGATGTAATTATTATATGTGAATGACTATTATACCCTTGATGAAATTATGTAATTACGATTGTGCCATTCGAAGTTTTCCTATAAATAGGGCTTCAGTTATTAATGAAATTCATTCCTGAGAATTCCTTAGAATTCATTCTCTCTAAATTCTCTCTATTGTTTCTTTACTTTTATAACACGTTATCGACGAGTCTCTAACCCTTTGAGTAATATGAAAGAAGTATGCTTTCTACAGATTGCATCTTATAGATGATCTTACTCGAGCTGGATTATTACCAATGAATTAATTCATCCTCATCAATCCTAAATAACTCTCTCTTTGCAAATACATCATTGAAAATTCCCTTTTGTTCATATTCTTCTCCCACAATTCGTCATTCTACACAACCTATTTGGAGATATGCAAATCCCAAAATTGGAAGAATGGAGTCCAAAGAATTTTTCGATCACGTAAATGGATTGCAAGTAAATCTCATCCATGGAATAATTAGAGAAAGGGAAAAAGGTAAATCATATGATTTTATAATATAATAATATATTAAACTATAATATTCGTTTTATCGAGATATAAGGAGTATACATTATCAAAATCAAATTTTCTCGACTCCATTATACTCGATTTAACGAGGGCTTCGATTTGACACCAATATTAATAGGGTAATAACTCGTTTTGAAATATGTTATTATCAAACTTTCAAAATTTACAAACTAGTACACCAACTTTTGAAAAAGTTACAAAATAGTCCTTGAACATTTTGATATTGATAAATTGAAATAGAAAGGAGATAATTTTCCAATCGTAAAACATTGATAAAATATTTTTGACAATTTTACCTTTGCGAATTGGAATGGACAATTTTACCCTTAGGGTAAAACCGACCTAATTTTGACGACAGTGAAAATGGGATAGAATATTCATGAAGAAATTCTAAATCCATTGATTATATAAAATGGCTTGAAATCCATTTGAGTTAATAGATCGAAATATTAATGTAACTCTCGAAGAGTTCAATTACATAATGTACTTATTCTAGAAGGATAAGTGTGCTCTTGTAGAAGTAATGAGTATTTGTTCTAGAAGAACAAATTTGCTCCATAAGCAGTTCAATATTTAATTCTCGTGACTTTATTTCTTTATAATTTAATTCTTTGCAATACCTCCTACTTGATGATGGGTTCAACCGTCACTAAGCGGAAGGTTTTATATATTTTGCACTTTATATGCTAAGTGATGGGTAATACCTTCTACTAAGCGGATCCTACTCTGAAGAAGTAGTTAAACATTATGCAATTTAATTCTTGCTATTTAAATTAGTAAATTTATATTTATTACAATAATTCCCATAAGGTAGGTTCGACCACCTATTGGAGGAAATTTAATTTACTGCAATTTAAATTTATGCACTTTATAGTTTGAGTATATTTCCAATGTGGTGGGTAATACCACCACGATTGGTGTGCATATTTTCAATATGGTGAGTTATACTACACGATTGGTTATAACGAATCCTACTCCAGAAGAAGTAGTTGATCAAAAATTCTAATCATACTCTCGAAGTAGTAGACGGTGAGAATAAAATTACTTCCCCATATATCTAGAATATTAATGGAGAAAATTGAGTAAGTGGTACTTAAAGTTACCATTGGATAAATAGGAAAGTAAAATCTTTGAATAGATCCCATGTTGATAAATCAAAGAAAATATATCGCATGGAAAGCTTATATGAAGTAATCTCATCGATGATATGAGATTGTATTAATATGAGAATAAAATGCTCTTGAAGAAGCAAAATCACTAGATATACGTATTTGAATAAAGCCAATATGATATTATTATTACTCGAGGAAGAAGTACAAAAGCAGTAGTAGAACACATTGAGAATATCAAAAGATGACAATAAACACTCGAAAATATAGAAATACTAAAGAAAATATATATTGAACCCATAAATGAGGGATGCGTCTCGAGTATAAATACTCAGTAACTCACACCCCAGAACATTAGGTTCATAATGAAAGATCCAAAGGATCTTTTTCGCTTGACACCGATGATCTGTGACCGATGGGTTTGACTTCCATAGATTTTTGAACATATGATTGAATCTTGATGAGTAGATCAAAGAATCGTATTAGCAAAAACAAGTATATTTCTTCTTTGAGCGAGAAATAAATTTATGTTCTACACCCTGATCTAGAAATGCTAGCAAACCATCGAAGAAATAATTAATATTCAACAAACCTATGGGTTTGGTATGAAAATTCCACTGTGCAAATGACGCTATATTGAATATTTCCTCCAGCGTGTTATAGCCGCCTGGAAGAACAATAAAAGCATCACTATTGCTCATCATGTACATCAGGCAGTCATGGATGGATTGTGTTTGTAGCATCAATCCAGTTGGACTAATGACATTTCTAACTCCAATTCGATTACTGCCTCCAATTCGATGAAAAGGTATTATACTTGACACTCTTATCCCCCATAATTGTGCGGCCATCGTAAGACTCCTTAATAGTTTGTTATTAGTCCCTCCATATAGTATATTGATATTTTGTTTCCCTAACTCCCTTACAAGTTGGTCTGCCATATCCACATATTGGATATGACCTACTAGTCTGGAGCCACCAAGAACACATATAGTTTTTACCTGGCGAGGTAAAGATTGACTTACATGAGATGATTTTGATATCTCCATCTCCATCTCCACCTCTATCTTTCTCTTTCAACGAATGAATGATAGATATATGAATCCTCTATTTAAAGAAAAATTTTCAAACCAATAATTGAGTGCACTATTTACTTTTTGACAAATATGAAAGAAAAAAAAAAGGCAGAAAATGTTTTTAGTGATATGACATATAGCTGTCAGAGATTGAAAAATAATATATATATATATATCTTAAAATTGAAAAACGATATTTACAAATAAAAGAAATATATTGATCTTTGTTATTACAAGAGCTTTCTTACATAAATATGGGAAAATCATTATGCTAAATTTTTCTACTAAATTTACAAAGCGGGATCTTCTAAAGTAAGTTTTTCAAGGCATGTAGCGTTTGTTGATCTTTGAATTTGGCCCATAAGGCCATTAGCTCACCTTATGCGTGTCCACTAGGATGTGTCTCAAGAGCGTTGAATATCATCCAAAGGCTCCTTACTCAATCCATCCTTAATAAATGCTATTTTATCTTCTCGGTTTACGGACAAGTACCCTCTGATTTACATCGAGTGTCACATGTCCATCGAGCACACTTGTAGCATCCTCCTAATCTTTTTTGCTCTCCGTTTCTTTGAAAAACTACTTTTACCCATACCATGCATGTATTTAGAGGGAATTGAAACCTCACCAGATAATCGAACCTTTGCTTCAATCAAGCATCGGATATCTTGTGGGATACCCTTATTCATTAGCATCCTTAATCTTTCCGAACTACATCGATAAATCCTTTTTAAGATTTTAATCGGTAGTGATGGATAGTATTTTCGAAGATTTGAGAGCATATGATCCATTATAATGTATAGACCCTTGTTAGGATGAATTTTGCAATAATTTTGATGATTTATTTATAGAATAATACGACGTGTATGAAATAAGACTCAGATTTTAAATAAATAATATGAAGCGTAAAACTACGATTTGAATTAAATAATAGCCGGATGTGATGCGTATGAGTCGTAACTCAGTGTTTGAATAGTGGTAGACAATAATGTCACCAAAGATGATGGAATATGTCGGTGAATTATTTCTATGATAAATCATGTTGAGCACTATCACAGATACTAGTGAAATCGATATAAGAATTTCTTGAACTAGAAGTTCAATAATACTCGTTTGCAAAACCAGGATGACCATCCCCTGTTTAAATAATTATTGAAATCAATATTTCAAGTGAAGAATTAAAGGAATTCTTCAATGATTGTTCTCGATAAATGATGAAATCATTACTAGCCAATATTGAAATAAATCCCAAATATATCTGGAATAAAGGATGAGAAGTATGAGCCACTCATCCTCCATGTGGACTACTAGATATTATGATATGGATCCACTAGATAGTCACATGTGTATATGATTCGTAATTTGAAATTTCTGAAATATTTGCTCACAGTATGAGCATGATTTTCAGATTTAATGATAAAGCTAGTAAATATATATATCCCAATACTTGAATAAATCCCTGAAGGATTTGAGTATGCGCATACAAGTGGGATATTATATGGCAAATTATTTAAAGTCCTCAAATAAATTGCCGATATCGAGAATAGAATGCAAACGGTCTAAATTCCCATATTAAGGCTGAATGATGAGAACATATATGATTAAAATCATACCAACTGTATGAGTTTTGGTGTTCTAAATTTTCTCAAAGATGAGGGAGTATTAAAGGTTGAAAATAATATGTGAAATGCATCATGTTATATCCTCGAAATTGAAATACGAACTTGAAGTTCAAAGATGCATAAAAGATGCTATGAACAATCACATATATCAGTTAAGATGCTTTGATAAGTTAGCACGCCAGAAGCGTTGATATTATGAGATTTCCCCAAACATATATATCAAAGCAAATTATAAAAGATGGTCTTAATAACGGAGGCATATGCTCTTGAAGAGTTTATAGACATAACTATATTGTGTAATCCTAAAAGAGGATTGATAAAGAGATATCTCGATAAGTTATGTCGATATGGGGAAAGAAATGAAATTGAAATGTGTCGACACGGTATGAAAATGTAGCGCTACATATGATGAATGATAATGAAAATATTGAGATATATTGAAGATGATAAATGGTGAATGTGAAATCCTTAACTTATGAGATGATGAGATGATGATGACTAGTGCTCAAATTTAAAGATAAGCATGGTGGTCATTATATGTTGCATGCTCATGAAAGTTAAATTACCGATCGGGTGTGTAGTACCCAAAAGGAAATTAAAGGATCGGATGAGCTAAACCCGTGTTTATGAGTACCCTAAAGGGTGAACTAAGCCCCTGGGAATGAAATAACCTATTAAGTGAGTATTAAATGTTAAATGATATATTTTAAATGTTAGTTAGTTATGAAGGTTTACTTATATGTTTACATATTTTTACAATGAATTTATATGCTTTAAATTGTGTATTTGGAGACATGTGTTCATGGTGAATGTTTTGTAGTTGTGTAAGAAAATTGATGCACTCTAAATGAGCAGAAGAGTATAAAATCAATGTATATGATACTCATACAAATGTATGAAAGATTTTGAAATGCTTGCAGCATACTTGTATAAAATACGCATTGCACTCTTTTTCCCTTGACTGAGGTTTTATCCCATTGGGTTTTCCTAGCAAGGTTTTTAATGAGGCAACTTTAAAGGCGTATTCACATGAATAATGTACTCTTTTTCCTTCATTAGGCTTTTTCCCACCTGGGTTTTTCCTAATAAGGTTTTAACGAGGCATATTCATGGTATATTGAAACGATAGGAGAAATTGATACAGTGTATCTATTGGATCAAGTTATAATGGAGCTAATGCTTTAGATCCAAACGATGATGATATTGAAATCATTTACTTAAGTAAAGATGTCGATTCTCAAGATATGAAATCAAAGCGGAGCGGATGTACTCTTTTTTTTCTTGATCAAGTTTTTTCCCAGGTTTTCTTGACAAGGTTTTAACGAGGCGACGTGAATACTCATATGCCTGATGATAGACATCGTGGGGAGCAATGTTTTGATGAAGCGATATAACCACTCCAAGCTATCCTGTCGGTTTGGAAGTTTTTCCCATGGGTTTTTCTCCAAACGAGTCAGGAAGACATTTGTATTAATAGTCATTCGAGGGTGTTATGAATAATTGAGAATAATTTGGTGGTTATGAATTATGAGGAATAATTTGGTGGAGGAATAATTTGGTGGAGGAATAATTTGGTAAAAGATGTAATTATTATATGTGAATGACTATTATACCCTTGATGAAATTATGTAATTACGATTGTCTTGGTTCAAGTTTCACATAAATAGAGCAGTTATTAATGAAATTAAATTCACGAATTCGCAAAATTAAATTCTACAAATTCTCTATTGTTTCTTTACTTTTATAACAAATAAAAGTTTTTTGTAAGGGCTAGTCTAAAATAATATCAAATAAAATACATTTCCTTTGGAGGGAGCTCATTGGACGCTACCATTTCAAAGTTACCTACCCCAAACGTCCACCTAACCATTTTCTAATAAGCAGCCACGTTGGACCGTGTTTGGGAGTGCCTTTTTTATAAAATCATATGGACTAATCGATAATGTTCCTCTACCCATATGCGACTAGGGATTAAAAAATATGTCCACAAGAATTTATTTGAATAAGATCAAAGTTTAGCACCCGTTCTTCTACTACTTTTAACAAATTTTTACACATTTTAATCCATTTTCATTTAAAGTCAAAATAATTATATCCACATATTTTTTGGAACCCACTATACTACACAAATTTTCACAACTTAACCCTAATCATTCTCTCTCCTATTACACATTAAAATCTATAAAAATTTGCAAAAACTTGCAACCTAACACCCGCTAATCATGTACTTGTATAGAATTAAATTTTGATTTTATTTAAATAAATCCTTATGGGCATATTTCCTAACCATGTGTGGGTAAAAAAAATATTACCGATGAAGTAATATATCACCGTTATTATTGTCTCATTTACATAATTTTGTCACATTGAATAGATCATTGTTTTAGCAATTGTGTACAAATAGTATTACTTTAGAATTAAGAGGGCTTTACTTGATTACAATTTTAAACAAAAAATTCATTATTTTCAGTCTTTTGTACATTAATTGTTCAATATAATTTTTAGTTTTTTTTAACATTTTTAATATATCTTATTTACTTTTTAACCACATATCTAAAAATTAATTTTTTTGATAATTTCTATCAAACATTGTACCATATGATTTGGTGGATGAATGGTCCTGATAACATTACAATCACTTTAATGGTCTACATTATGTTAAAATCGCTCTTTTCTTTAAATAAATATTTAATTATTTACTTCCAAATAGATATTAATGTTTACGTTTTTTCATGACAATTCTCAATTTCTCACAATTTAACTATATATGCATCTTTCCAGAATTCACTTTCTACTTAAAGGATTTGTCAAACAAGTTCTATACTCACAACATTTATTATAATATATATTATTCAAAATCGTTAATTATCATAGCAAGTCGATATGAATATAAGGCAATTTATTTTTTTAAAAAGTTTAATTAATTTTCATACTAAAGAATATTAAATGGACGACTACACATGCAGCAACTATTGATATTCGCTCGTAAATGATTAACTTTTTCATGGAAGGGCATTGGATTCAGGGGGATAGTAAAATTGTCTTCTGACATTTGTGTGATAGAGAATTGGACTTATGAGGGCTAGCTTTTGAAGCAGATTATAAAGTGGAATAAGATTTTGCATAAGAAAAAGTGAATAAAAGGGTCACGGGTGGGCAGGTTTAACGACATCATCATCACGTGTTGGATGGTGTTTTATGCCTAGAGAGGGCTTGCCGACTTATTTGGTACGTTGTTCGAACGTAAGTTGTTTAATATTCTAGCAACGTAGCTGATTGCAGTTACGAGATTCGAGTCTTGATCCCCTCCCCCTATGGGGAAAATAACATATCCTCGTCGCTTATGTGAACCAATCAGATTTTACATGTAGGGCTGTCATATTATTTCAAAACCAATAAAAATTTGCCACATCCCTATGTAGGGAGAATAACATCTCCCTATATGGGGAGGAGATCATTTTTGTACGAGATACATATTATTTTAATATTGAATTCAATAATATTAAAATTATCATGTCTAATATTATGCGTGTCTATGTGGAAACTAGAGCAACATTAATTAACGTGCTAAATTGTTTTCTCCAAATCCACAAACGATTAGTTATAGTCTATTAACAGATGGGTCGATTCGATACTAGCCAATTTTTGGAATGAGAAAACTCAACTATGAAATCAGCATGCTCTTGGTATCGAGTTAGCTTTTGAGCTAAGTTTTTTCAAATCGTTGAGTTAGCTTCTCGGCTAGATTTTTTCAGATTGAATGTGATCAGTAGTAGTAACGAGTTAGCTTCTAAGGTAAAATTTGATCTAACACACACCCACCACTAGCAATGTAGCAGTAGTATCTAACAAGAGCATGTTTGGCGTAAATTATCACGGTAAATTAACTCGTAAAATAAAAGTGATTGTCACAATTAACATGCAGATAATGTGATGATATTTTGTTGCGGCACTTTAACACAAAAGCATAGGAGTTTATTACTAAAAGTAAATATAAAATGATTATTAATCTATTATATATATACATTTCGATAATAATATTGATACAATTAACAGTAACACCGCTACTGAATAATTTAACTTAAAACCATCGTAATATTTGGATCACACACAATCATTAATAATAGATTATCAACAATTAAGGAAATTTAAAAGTCAATGTAAGAACACCGGTCAAAGTTTTATCAATAATTTTGGCCTAAAATTGTTGATAAAACTTTGACCGGCTGCCACGGGCGGCCACGGTGTCGGCGACAAATTTTCAAAATTGTTGGAGCTCCCTCTCGCCATGCTGATTCTAGATCTGATCCCGAATTTCAAAACGGAGGTCGGATGGGCTTTCAAAATGAAGTGATGATTTTATAATTATGGCACTATTGATGGTTTTAGAAAAATTTCCATGTAAGAACATATCTTGTTATTCACTGACTTTAACCAAGGATGTACACTTTCAAAGAAAAAACCAAGGATGTACAATTTGGCTTTATCGTAAAAGTACACTGAAATTTAGCAGAGGATCCGAAAAAATATATTTCTGTTATAAAAGTATAGAAACAATAGAGAGAATTTAGAGAGAATGAATTCTAAGGAATTCTCAGGAATCAATTTAATTAATAACTGAAGCCCTATTTATAGGAAAACTTCGAATGGTACAACCGTAATTACATAATTTCATCAAGGGTATAATAGTCATTCACATATAATAATTACATCTTTTACCAAATTATTCCTCCACCAAATTATTCCTCCACCAAATTATTCCTCATAATTCATAACCACCAAATTATTCTTAATTATTCATAACACTCCCCCTTTAATGACTATTAATACAAATGTCTTCTGGACTTGTTTGGAGAAAAACCAGTGGGAAAAAACTTCCAAACCGATTGCGAGGATAGCTTGGAGTGGTTATATCTTGCTTCATCAAAAACATTGCTCCACACGATGTCTATCGGTGGCATATGAGTATTCACGTCTTTGCCTCGTTAAAACCTTGTCAAGAAAACCCGGTGGGAAAAACTTGATCGAAGGAAAAAGAATGCAATTTGCTCGTTTGATTTCATATCTTGAGAACGATATCTTTACTTACGGTAAATGATTTCAATATCATCATCGTTTGGATCTAAAGCATTAGCTCCATTATAACTTGATCCAATAGATACCTGTATCAATTTCTCCTATCGTTCTCAATATACCATGAATATGCCTCGTTAAAACCTTATTAGGAAAAACCCGGTGGGAAAAACCTAATGAAGGAAAAAGAGTACATTATTCATGTGAATACGCCTTTAAAGTTGTCTCATTAAAAACCTTGCTAGGAAAACCCAATGGGATAAAACCTCGATCGAGGGAAAAGAGTCTGCAGCGTATTTTATACAAGTATCTTTTAAGCATTTCAAAATCTTTCATACATTTGTATGAGTATCATATACATTGGTTTTATACTCTTCGTTCATTTAGAGTGCATCAATTTTCTTACACAACTACAAAACATTCACCATGAACACATGTCTCCAAATACACAATTTAAAGCATATAAATTCATTGTAAAAACATGTAAACATATAAGTAAACCTTCATAACTAACTAACATTTAAAATATATCATTTAACATTTAATACTCACTTAATAGGTTATTTCATTCCCAGGGGCTTAGTTCACCCTTTAGGGTACTCATAAACACGGGTTTAGCTCATCCGATCCTTTAATTTCCTTTTGATTACTACACACACGATCGGTAATTTAACTTTCATGAGCATGCAACATATAATGACCACCATGCTTATCTTTAAACTTGAGCACTAGTCATCATCATCTCATCATCTCATAAGTTAAGGATTTCACATTCACCATTTATCATCTTCAATATATCTCAATATTTTCATTATCATTGATCATATGTAGCGCTACATTTTCATATCGTGTCGACACTTTTCAATTTCATTTCTTTCCCCATATCGACATAACTTATCGAGATATCTCATTATCAATTCTCTTGTAGGATTACACAATATAGTTATGTCTATATACTCTTCAAGAGCATATGCCTCCGTTATTAAGACCATCTTTTATAATTTGCTTTGATATATATGTTTGGGAAATCTCATAATATCAACGCTTACAGCGTGCTAACTTATCAAAGCATCTTAAGCGATATATGTGATTATTCATAGCATCTTTTATGCATCTTTGAACTTCAAGTTCATATTTTAATTGTGAGGATATAACATGATGCATTTCACATATCATTTTCAACCTTTAATACTCCCCTCATCTTTGAGAAAATTTAGAACACCAAAACTCATACAGTTGGTATGATTTTAATCATATATGTTCTCATCATTCAGCCTTAATATGGGAATTTAGACCGTTTGCATTCTATTCTCGATATCGGTAATTTATTTGAGGACTTTAAATAATTTGCCATATAATATCCCACTTGTATGCATACTCAAATCCTTGAGGATTTATTCAAATCATTAGGATATATATATATTTACTAGCTTTATCATTAAATCTGGAAATCATGCTCATCACAGTGAGCAAATATTTAAATAAATTTCAAATTTCGAATCATAGACACATGTGACTATCTAGTGGATCCATATCATAATATCTAGTAGTCCACATGGAGGATGAGTGGGCCCATATTTCTCATCCTTTATTCGAGATATATTTGGAATTTATTTCCAATATTGGCTAGTAATGATTTCATCATTTATCGAGAACAATCATTGAAGAATTCTTTTAATTCTTCACTTGAAATATTGATTGCAATAATTATTTAAACCGGGATGGTCAATCCGGTTTTGCAAGCAGTATTATTGAACTTCTAGTTGATGAAATTCTTATATCGATTTCACTAGTATACGTATAGTGCTCAATATGATTTATCATAGAAATAATTCACCGACATATTCCATCATCTTTTGGTGACATTATTGTCTACTCTTTGTTCAAACACCTGAGTTACAAATTACACGCATCACATCCGGCTATTATTTAATTCGAAATCGTAGCTCTTACGCTTCATATTATTTATTTAAAATCGGAGTCTTATTTCATACGCGTCGTATTATTCTATAAATAAATCATCAAAATTATTGCAAAATTCATCCTAACAAGGATCTATACATTATAATGGATCATATGCTCTCAAATCTTGAAAATACTATCCATCACTACCGAGTCAAAATCCTAAAAAGGATTTATCGATGTAGGCTGGAAAGATTAAGAATGCTAATGAATAAGGGTATCCCACAAGATATCCGATGCTTGATTGAAGCAAAGGTTCGATTATCTGGTGAGGTTTCAATTCCTTCTAAATACATGTCTGGTATGGGTAAAAGTAGTTTTTCAAAGAAACGGAGAGCAAAAAGATTAGGAGAATGCTACAAGTGTGCTCGGTGGACATGTGACACTCGATGTAAATCTGTGGGGTACTTGTAAAGAAATCGAGAAGATAAAATAGCATTCATTAAGGATGGATTGAGTAAAGAGCCTTTGGATGATATTCAACAGGCTCTTGAGACACATCCTAGTGGACACGTACAAGGTGAGCTAATGGCCTTATGGGCCAAATTCAAAGATCAACAAACGCGTTACAGTCTTGAAAAACTTACTTTAGAAGATCATGTTTGTAAATTTAGTAGAAAATTTTAGTATAATAATTTTCTCACATTAATATAAGGAAGCTCGGTGTAATAACGAAGATCAATATTTTTCTTATAATTGTAAATATTGTTTTTCGATTTTAAGATATATATATGTATATATATATTATTTTTCAATCACCAACAGATATATGTCATTTTCACTTAAAAAAATTTTACGCATTTTTTCTCTTTCATATTTGTCAAAAAGTAAATAGTGCACTCAATTATTGGTTTGAAATTTTTTCTTTAAATAGAGGGATTCATATATCTCTCATGTTCATACATTAAAAGTAGAGTGCAAAAGAGAGATAGGAGTAGAGATGGATATGGAGATTTTAGAATCATCTCATACAAGTCGACCTTTACCTCACTTGATTAAAACCGTATGTATTCTTGGTGGATCTAGCTGGTAGGCCATATCCAATATGTGGATATGGCAAACCGACTAAAAAGAGTTAGGGAGACAAGAAATCAATATACTATCACGGAGGAACCAACAACAAACTTTTAGCTAGACTTATAATGGCCGCACAATCATGGGGAATAAGAGTTTGGCGTAATACCTTTCCATCTAGTTGGATCTAATACTCGAATTGGAGCCGTTCTACAATGGGTCCAGCAGGTTGGGGCTACAAGCGCAATCTATCCACAAGCATGATGTATATGATGAATAATAGTGATGCTTTCATTGTCCTTCCAGCGCTACAACACCTTTGGAGGAAATATTCAATATAGCCTCGTTGTACAGTGGAATTTTCATGTCAAACCAATAGGTTTGTTGAATATTAATAATTTCTTTGATGGCTTACTAGCGTTTCTAGATCGAGTGTAAATAATAAGTTTATCTCTCATTAATGAGAAAAATACTTATTTCTGCTAGAAATCTTTGTTGATGAACTACTCATCAAATTTCATGCATATGTTCAAGAATCTGTGGAAGCCAGTCCGTCGGTCACAAACCACTGGTGTCAGCGAAAAAGAAATTCGGATCCTTTAAATATTTCATTATGAATCCTAATGTTGATGGTGGCGAGTTACGAAGTATTTATACTCTCGAGACGCATCCTCATTTATGGATTCAAAGTATGTATATTCTTTTTGCATTTCTATATTTTCGAATGTTTAATGCCATCTTTTGATATTCTCAATATGTTCCACTTCGACTGTTTTGTACTTCTTCTGGAGTAATAATAATATCATATTGGCTTTATTCAAATACAGAAATCTAGTGATTATGCTTCTTCAAGAGCATTTTATTCTCATATTAATATAATCTCATATCATCGATGAGATTACTTCATATAATCTCTCCATGCGATATATTTTATTTGATTTATCAACATGGGACCTATTGAGCATTTTACTTTTATCTATTTATCCAATGGTAACTTCAAGTACCACTTGCTCAATTTTCTCCATTAATATTCGGTATATATGGAGAAGTAATTTTATTCTCATCGTCTACTTCTTGAGAGTAGGATTAGAATATTTGATCAACTACTTTCTTACGGGTATGATTAGTTATAACCAATCGTGTAGTATTACCCACCACATTGGAAATATATGTGAAATCTAAAGTGCGTAAATTTAAATTGCAGAAATTAAATTTCCTCCAATAGGTTGTCGAACCTACCTTATGGGAATTATTGCAATAAATATAAATTTCACGGAATTTAAATAGCAAGAATTAAATTGCATAATGTTTAACTACTTCTTGGGGAGTAGGATGCAACTTAGTAGAAGGTATTACCCATCACTTAGCATATAAAGTGCGTAAATATATAAAACCTTCCGTTTAGTGACGGTTGAACCCATCATCAAGTAGGAGGTATTGCGTAATTAAATTGCAGTAAATAAAGTGCGAGAATTAAATATTGAGCTAACCTACGGGAGCAAATTTGTTCTTCTAGAACAAATACTCATTACTTCTACAAGAGCACACTTATCCTTCTAGAATAAGTACATTATGTAATTGAACTCTTGGGAGTTACATTAATATTTCGATCTTTTAACTCAAATGGACTTCAAGCCATTTTATATAATCAATGGATTTAGAATTTCTTCATGAATATTCTATCCATTTTTCATTAATCGTCAAAATTAGGTCGGTTTTACCCTAAGGGTAAAATTGTCCATTCCAATTATAAAGGTAAAATTGTCAAAAATATTTTATCAATGTTTCACGATTGGAAAATTATCTCCTTTCTACTTCAATTTATTAATATCAAAATATTCAATGACTATTTTGTAACTTTTTCAAAAGTTGGTGTCTTGATTTGTAAATTTTGAAAGTTTGATAATAACATATTTCAAAAGCGAGTTATTACCCTATCAATGTTTGTGTCAAATCGAAGCTCTCGTTAAATCGAGTATAATGGAGTCGAGAAAATTTGATTTTGACAATGTATACTCCTTATATCTCGATAAAGCGAATGTTATAGTTTAATATATTATTATATTATAAAATCATATGATTTACCTTTTTCCCTTTCTCTAATTATTCCATGGATGAGATTTACTTGCAATCCATTTACGTGATCGGAAAATTCTTTGGACTCCATTCTTCCAATTTTGGGATTTTAGCATCTCAAGCGAGGTTGTGTAGAATGAGGAATTGTGGGAGAGGAATATGAACAAAGAGAATTTTGATGATGTATTTGCAAGAGAGAGTTATTTAGGATTGATGAGGATGAATTAATTCATTGGTAATAATCCAATTTACGTCTGAGAAGATCTATAAGATCTGTTGTAGAAGCATACTTCTTTCATATTACTCAAAATTTAGAGGCTCGTCTTGATAACGAGTTATAAAAGTATAGAAACAATAGAGAGAATTTAGAGAGAATGAATTCTAAGGAATTCTCAGGAATCAATTTCATTAATAACTGAAGCCCTATTTATAGGAAAATTTCGAATGGTACAACCGTAATTACATAATTTCATCAAGGGTATAATAGTCATTCACATATAATAATTACATCTTTTACCAAATTATTCCTCCACCAAATTATTCCTCATAATTCATAACCACCAAATTATTCTCAATTATTCATAACAATTTCACTAGTTTTTGTCTGATCAAGAATTGAATCAACAACAGAAAACATATGAGATGATTCTCTCCCTTGCATGTCATATACTCTACATCCCACAAAAATAGATTCTCATCTTATTTCCACACAAATTGAAAAATTGTAATTAATTTATTTAGCAGAAAAATAATATTCACTTATGTTTTTTTGAATATATCTTTATATAAAAAAATGATAGTTCATTTTGATTGATAACATTATACATCAAACAGAAGTACATTAAAAAATGAAAACAATAAAAATTAAATCATAATTTGAGGCGAATGAAAAAGAATTACAACACTATCGAAGGAGGGAATATTGTTCTGAATAATATTATTTGTATATTATTTTATTATGTACCCATCTATGCATTTTAAGAAGATGAAAAGGTTATTTAAGTATTATCACTTCAGCAAATAACTCGTGCATTGTCAATAGGGTTAAAATATCTTGAAGTGACCATGTGGACATGTGGTAGCTTTGTCACTTCAACAGGAGTGAGACCACATTAATATTGGTGGGTCGCAATTTTCTTATTGACGTAGGAATGCTTTATATGACAATCAAAACATCCTATTGTACAAAATGTTATTGAAATTTCATTGTTCCATGTTACCATTAACGTAATAAGTCATATTTCACAATAAGTGGGAGTAATTTTCTTGCCCACTATCTTACATGACTTTAGGTAGTCATGTAACGTGGATTCGATGATCAGGAATAGTTTCTTATTTTCAATAACCCACATCTTACATACAGGGACGGTCTTGCCATGAGTTCGGTGAATCGGCCAACTCAGGCCCAACCCTTTAGGGGGTCCATTTTACTCCGTTATATCTGAAGTCCAATTGTCTATTATGATTTTTTCAATTAAAGGGTTCAATTTTAAATTCATTGCAAACTTGTATGCCTATTTTTAAGTAAAACAATAGATAAATTCAAATATTGAATCCGAATTTGTAGACCTTTTTTAAAAAAATAAATTTAGGCCCATTTTTTGTCAATACTTATTTATTTTTAAGTAAAATAATGGATAAATTCAAGTATTTATGTTGGCTCTGGCTGAGTTTTTTCCTTTTTACTTTGTGTTGAAGCTCTAATTAAACTTTTTATATTCTTTGTTGGCTTATTATTGTGCATTTGACTAATTTTTACTGCAACCATAGTTGCGTCTCGTGTGTAGCTCCTTATATTAGTTTTACAAAAAAAAAAGGCCCCATTTTTGGAAGTTCGACTTAGGCCCAGAGAACTACATGGCCATCCCTGCTTACATAAATTTTTCACATATAACAGTAGATAAGATAGCAAAATACTTTTATTTACGAGAGTATAGCATCTTTTTTACTTTATTTTTCTATAAATATAGGGTATGTTCTTTTGGTAATAAAGTTAAATTTTTTATATACGTATTGAATGTGTGGTTGAAATTTGAAGAAAATAGATTAAATAATTAAATAAATGGTTGTAAATAATAAGAGAAAAAATTGATAAAATTTTTATTGATTTGTGTTGAATAAAACAAGGCCATTGTCTACATAAAATAATACGGTGAGCTCATTCAATCACTACCCGAATGGACATGATTAAAGAGGAATGGAATAAAAGCATATAGTATAAAAAGGGGAATTTAAATTAAGGTGACGTGGGTGTTAGCTACATCATACTATAAAAATGTTTGAATATTCTTGAAAAATAAGAATATCACTACAATATTTTTGTATTTAAAAACAAATTTTTTGTTAATTACTCAATTGCTAAGTTCGTTCATAATTTGGTTGTATTAGTTATCAATCTTTTTGTTTTTTTTTTTTGACCTTATGAGTTTTTTTTTTTTTTTGACCTTATGAGTAACTTTTGTTTGTCACAATCAACGGTGTGGTGAAATTCCATAACGTGAAAGTTATAATAATTGTGACATGTAATTCTACAAAATCTTGTTATGCCACATACTTATCAATAAAGCTGTTAAAAGTTGCATGCTTTTTACGATTTTCAACTCTATTGATTTCGATCCAAATTTGAATGGTAGTGGACATTAGCCCATACTTGTTAACTCATTTCTCTCTTCTTATTCATTCCCTACAATCAGGGACGGAGCCAATTCAGGCCCAGTGAGGTCCATTGACCTCACTGGATTCTGGAAATTCACTGAAAATTGCAAATTGACCTCACTCAAATCTTTTTTTTTTCCTTTTCGATTGTTTAAGCTTTCAAACTTTCAGTCAGAGACGGAGGTAGTGTATGGCAGTAGTAGGCTGTAGCCTACTACAGTCCCAATCTTTTTTTTTTTCTCATATGCCGGAGTCGCTACCTTGCCGTTGCTGTTGCCGAACCCGTGGAGAAAGACATGGACAGCGGGGTTAAGATGAAGAAGACGCTGTAGGAAAGAATTAGGTTTGAGTTCAAGATAGATGGGCCTTTTAAATGAAAAAGAACTATGGGTCCAACAGGTTATAAAACCCAATTACTAATTTTAAATGCCACTCTCTCATGCCTATTGCCTAGTTATTTACGTCAGCCAGTGAGCTTCGCCTCTCACAATTGAACAATTGAGATTCTTTGTTGGTCAATTATAAACCCAATTATTTAATTTACTTTGGTAGTAAAGTTGAATTGATAATTGGAATTCTTTGTTGGCTAATTTTTTATTTAGGTTTTAGTTAGTTAGTCAGTAAATTGTTGGTTAATTTTTTATTTATATAGGATCTAGCTAACAATTTTAATTTAATACTTACAATTATAATTATTTGTTGGCTAGTTACTTTACTTTAGTATTCAAATTGAACCAACAATTATGATTATTTATTGGTGAATTTTTTATTTCCCCCATTTTAGTTTTGAAATTTTATACTTACAATTATAATTATTTGTTGGCTAGTCATTTTTCTATATTTAATAGTATTTTTTATATTCATTTACTATTATACCAAATCTATATTCTTGAAAATTTATCTATATGAGTATGTGTTTTTCAAGAAAATATTTCTTAAATAATATATAAATTTTGGAACATATAATTTTCCAACTACTTAAAATTTATTAAAATGAACATTACATTTTACTCCCAAAATAAATATTAGTTTACCTTTTTTAAAATAAGAAGAAATTAAAGTTAAAAAAATATAATATAGATAAAGAACATGACCATATTAAAATGAAGTTTACTTTATCAATGAATTAAATGGAAAAAATAACGCTTTAACAATCTCTTCCGAAAAAGGAGAGAAAAAAGAAAGAAATTTATATAATTTTCTGTTAGTTTTTTGATAATTTTTATTTTTAATTTGTGCATGCCCAAAGTTCAGGCGCTAACTCCGCCACTGCATAAGAATATGAATTTTCACTTTAATTGGTGATTTGTTATTGCACAAGTGTTATCAAATTTAATATTTCTCCTGGGTAAATTTTTTATATCATAATGGGCCCCACCTAAAAAAATTTGCACATGTAGGGAGCTATCATGAGCCATCCCCTAATTATTAATGTCTGAATTCGCTACTGCCCACACTGGACTAGATTTCTGGCTACGTCCCTGCCTACAATCAAAACAATCTGTATATTTAAATTTGTGGATTATTTTGACTAAATACTAAATACAATCAAAATGACAGGAAACCGTAAATGTGAATTAATGGAACATGGCATGTGCAAAGGCTGACATAGATACTGCGACTTCCCCATAATTATTAATTAGTCATTGCGGATGCTGGGAATACTGTCAACAGCACATACATACATGTCATTGGATAGCATCAAAATATTTTTTAAGCATTTTGGCCCTCGTGCCACCCCACGAACCCCAAAAACCAAAAAAGATAGTATATCTCTACATACTGCCTACTCAAGTCTCAGGATTTGATTACAATCCAAACAGCATTTCAGATAAGGGCATGTGTCGATTTTACAGTAGCTCATATGCTATTGTAATTATAATAGTATGCCTGTTTTCTATGAAAGTGGACACCAACGTCATGGGAAAATGGGGTGTTGACCTTGGGAAATAGGGTCCACGGATACTTCTCACCTGTATCATGTCCCTCCACCTACACGTTAAGACAGGCCGTTGGGAATATTGACCACCGACAGCCACCTCCTAGACAGTGGAAAGGACTGCAGCCACGCATTCTCCTACGATCGAGTCGGCCATCTTATAGAACGCATGTGATACTTGACATGGGTAGAACCGTGAAACCTGAATCGAGGTGTTACGGAGATCCACTCGGGAGAGTTGAGTTCTCTAATGAGTGAATGAATGGGAATATATCTCCAAAAGTCCCTTTTTTTCTCTCATATCTTCTATTTATACTGCTTCACACAAGGGTAGTGGTTGGAACTCTAATGATAACTCGCAACGTGTCCAATAGCTGCTGGTTTTCGAGTTCCATCATGGGGATGGTCAGATGTGACGATGCACTGATTTTATGTACTCTGAAGATCTTGTGAGTGGTTTTATATCACATCAATCGCAGGTGGCCATCCCATGCACGTGGACGATTTTGACTTTTGGGGCAGGGCGCCTGCGGAGAGTGGGGCCGCCTCGGCGAGGGGTTTCGGGGGCGCCCTCGTCCGCCATGATGCCACGTGTGCGAGGGACCGTTTGTGGGTCCTTACGCGGTCACACTAGTAACATAAGGTTTAAATTTGTTGGCTCATTTTCTGTTCTAGAAGTTTTTTCTTTAATAAAAATAAGTTATGTCATTAAATTAATATATTTAGTTGTATACGTAGATTATTTTTGTTGAATAAGACAACTAAAATGCAAAAAAGAAATAATAAATCTGAACTCTTGCAAGTACACTTAAAAGCCTAATTTATGGTTAAGAGAGATCTAGTTTTTTACTACATAGAATCATCAATACCAACAACGAGGGAAATCCACGTTTGGAAAATTTAACCGAAACTTCTATGTAAAGAAACACTATTGAAGTTGGTAATCATGGAATACAATGTTGAGGTCCTCCTTTAACGTGTTAGCATGAAAACAAAAATGCATTTTAATATATTTTTTTTAAATTTCAAATTTAGTCAAACAAATCACATCCATATATTTCTCCACTCATTAAATCCCACCATCCAACTCCACTAATTCTCTCACTTCTTATTTATAAAAATACATTAAAACTCATCCGCTAACACCTTGTTAGAACTGCAGAAACAGTTTTGAGAGCGCGCATATTGTCATGTGCATTTGTCCGTATGCTTTTAACGAACAACATGGATCATGAGAGAGGGGTGGGGAGGCGGGTTGGAATCTAACAAAATGGAAAGAAACGTAATACAAGTTCTTCTCCTTTTTTTCTTTTCTTCTTTTTTTTCGTGGTTAGAAGTCGAAAATAGGACTGAAATGCAAAAATAAAAGGATTGATTCTCAATATCTCCAAAAATTTATGTTTTTCTTGTCGGTGACCTTTTTAAAAAATATGAAAATTTTTTTATATTAAATAAATAAAAAGTTGAAAATAATGCTTGAAAAATGATTTTTAAATGGAGGCGGTCATGCTCTAAGTTGAGTGAGTCAACCGACTCAGGCCTGACCCTTCGAAATCTCATTTTAGTCCATTATACCTAGGCCTCCATTGATTTTTTTAAAAAATTAAAGGGCCCAAATTTAAATTCATTACAAATTTGTAGACCCATTTTTAAGTAAAATATAATAATGGACAAATTCAAGTATTGAATCCAAACTTGTAGATTCTTTTTTTTTTTTAATTTGGGCCAATTTTTTGTCAATGATTTTTTTAGGTCCATTGGTGATCTGTGTTGGCTCTGGCTAAACTTTTTTTTTGCGTTTGAGCTCTAACTAAGTTTTTTTATTTTTTATTGGCTTATTATTGTGCGTTTAACTAATTATTACTGCGGCCCTAATTAAGTCTCGTGCATCGCTCTATATTAACTTTAAGAAAAAAATAATAAATAAAAATGACCCATTTTTTAAAGTTCGACTCAAACCCAACGAACTATAGGACCGTTATTTTTTTTTATAATAAACTTCGTGACAAATTGACTCTAAGCAAGTCGGTGTATATTTTTAATTAGCACAAGTTACCTCTGATATACATGATTTTTTTTCTCCCCTCAATTCTCGACCACATAGACACAAATCATCAATGGCCCAAATAATATAAATAAAGGGGCTCATATTAGTAGATACGCAGGCCTTTTCATCTTAATAACATTTGGGCTCATGTAGTAAAGTAAGATCGAAGCCAGACCAACTCTTTTGATCAGAGCTAAGGGTGCGGCCAAATTAGGCTTGTATAGGAATGGGATTCGGATCGAATCTGTCTAAATCCATTAAGAAAATTTATTAATCCATCGGATTCAAATTTTTAAAATCCAATCCACTTATGGTCTTAAAAATCTTGATGAATTTTTTTGGTACAAACTCGAAAGTTACAGACCATTGCAAGAGGTTTTAATACTTATATTTAAGTCCTCTTAAAAAGATAATTATGTATGAATATTTTACTTGTTTGAAATATAATATTGTGTTATGTTAAAAAAAAAATTGTAATTTGATAAGTTATTTTTCAATCTAAATTAAAAATATATTATAACATGTATAGGTCTAAAAGTTCCTCATTAAGATTTAGAAAATATAAAATTGAGTTAAAAATGAAAAAAAAGAAAATATAAAATCCAGTTAAAAATTAAATAAAAATTTGAAAAAAAGATAGTAATATAATATAATATAATTGTATTATATTATTATAAAAAATCAGATCGGATTGTATTATATTCATATTTGCGTCATTTACTTAACGGATTATTGAATTCAGATCTTTTTTATCCGGTTATCGGATTGAAATCTTAAATCCATCTCCGGTTAATTAATTTCACCGGATTTCAATCGAATTCAAATCAAATTCATATCAAAATTCAATCCATGACAACACTAGGCTAAATGCACCTCCAATTTTTCTAAACAACCACCCCCCTCCCAAAAATAGTTCATTTCCCATTTTACCCTTTTTTGGTGTTGGGCCACTGATGATCGAACAGCCTTGGCAAGCACACCCTTGGAAAAAAAATAAAACATAAATTTTTCCCGCATATTTGCTGCCAATTGCTGCAGGAAATGGCCGCCAAAAAAGAGGGGGGGTCTTCCCCTCAATTGCTGAAATTTTCTACAGCAAAAATGCTACCATTTTTTTCTTCTGTATTTTTTTTTTTTTTTTGCCTGAAAGTGTGAAATAGGAAAGGAATTTGTTTGGGGGTGTGTTTAGAAAAGATGTGGGTGCATTTAACCCCACCCAGAGCTAATAGCAGTATATATTTCACAGTCTTTTTTAGTACTATATTAATTTTTTAATATTTTTTAAACAATTTGCTTCACTTCTCAATCACAAGTTTAAAAATCATTTTTTCCATAATCTTCCATCTGGACCCCATAATACATTCTCATGAAATATTCAGCACTTTATTGTACCCAGAAATCTTAGGAATGAAATTGCAATGGGCATTTAATCTCGTGTGTGTCCTCTTTTCAATTTCAGTGTTTTAGAGTACGGTTCTATTCTCGTATTTTTCAAAATGTGAGAAAAAATTGTGAAGTCAAATCAAAACCAGTGAAAACAAGTTAATAATATGGGTAAACCTATATACTTGAAGACATAAAAAAATATGAAGGATTTTATTTGTGACGCTAATCAATAAATTAATATAAGAAACAAATTCATGTCATCATAGACTATGGTTTAAGAAATTGTTATTAATTCATACAAGAGTGTGACTCGTTAAAGCCTAATTTCTCTTGTATAACAAGTAAAGGCATTCATATCCGGTATTATTTCCTCAAATTTCAGAGGCAAAAGATAGGTGAAATCTTAAGAAAAGGAAAATGCAATATATAGAACATGTTATTCTTTGCAGCCCCAATTTGATGCTTAAGGAAAAGAAGGGTTATATAATGACTACACTTTTTTTTTTTTAACTATCCCGACTCAAAAATCCATGTTCGGGGTAGAATTTTATTTTATTAAAATAAATCTTAGGTTACACCTAGACGGAGGGGGCCAAAACCTGACCTCCCAACATGCCTAAGTACAAATGCATATTATTAAAATAAACCTGAAAGACTACATGGTTGTTTGTTATGCTAGTTCTTTAAAATATTTGATCCAAGAAGACGACAAATTGTTGAGTGCAAAGTTATTGTAATATTTTATTATTACTATTATTATTATTAGTTTTCTCATTCAATTAAAATAATTTACGCTATCAAATTACATTGGGTTGTGTCAGTGAACTATTTTAACTGGATGAAACAATCAATTAAACAAAAATCGAGACAAAAAATCTAAACTCTTAACATGCAGTTTAATCCATGTTGATAGATTGGTATTGTTAAGGTCTTGTGGGTGTCATGCTTCTGATCTTGCCGGGTGTCTTATCTTCTGATCTGTGAGGTGATTTTCAGCATTTTGATCTCAGATTTGAAATTGGAATCGGATCAGATTCATCACGACTAGCGGAGTTTGGTAATTTTTCAAAATTTTGCGATCTTATGGGATGTAGTAGGGGAAACTTTTTGGCCAAATTTTGGTAAATTTTGGTCAAAAACTTTTTGGCCACGACATTCAACAACGATGTTAAAAATTTTGAAAATTACCTAACTCAGATCGTCGTGATGAATCAGATCCGATCCCTAATTTCAAATCGAAACGATTTAGAAATCTCGCGGCGCGTCTTACGACACCCTGCACAGGAACAATCCTGGTTAATAGATATTGACAATTGTAGTTATAAGTTGATTGGAGGACTTTTATCTGCTCCAATCACTTTCATGTATCAAACATAGTACATACTACATATGTTAAGATGCAATATTATTATCAATTAAATTATATCTATCTTTCGGATGTTTGAAAATTATTTAAGTTGAAGATAGATAATTAATGTCGATAACGCCGTCGTTTAGTGCCCAAAGAATCGATTAACGATCCAAAATCTTTCAACTTAATGAAGCTTCACCCAATCAAATATAATTAAATTATAACTAGCCTTATCATTGATGCTAAAACTAAACTTTATACGGAAAGGTTTCTAGAAGCCCATCTCTATCTTCGTATACAAATCAATTGAGAACTACTTTCTCTCCGTAGGCCATTCGGGTCCAAACAATTAAAAGAAATTAAAAAACAAAAAACAGAGAAAAGAAAAACAAACAAACTATAAAGGGACAAGCAATAAGACTCGTGACATCCCTCCAAATTTATGGCCCTTGGAGAGGTGAAAGTGAAATGCCTTCTAGAAGAGTTTGGCACGTGCCAAGTTAACGAAGATTCAAATAAAATATTGAATTATTATCTGTTGAGTGTATCGCTTAATACAGATGACAATTCAACATTTTCTTTAAATAATATCGAGTTTCAATTGTACGAATTACTATTTTCAATTTGCATTCAGGTTATATCAGCGGGTGTTAGGATGCGTGTAAAAATAGATTTTTATGTGTTTTTATATGATATAGGAAAGTGAATGAATGGAGTTGAATGGTGAAAATTTATGTAGTACAAATAGGTCCCACGAGGTATGTGAATATGAAATAGGAGAGAGAATTATTTTAATCACGCTATAACTCATTGTTGTCACGGACCAGTAAGTAAGTCTATCAATCTTGAGACGGTTCTTTGATCCGAACTGTTCCATTTTCTTCTTCTTCTTCATTTTTTTATTTTTTACTAGTTGGAACACCCGTGCGTTGCACGGGGGCAAATTATATGAATTGAATTTTTCGGGTTATTTGAGTGCAAACATTAACATCACATGATTTAAGAGAAAAATATTCCTTTTTTTGAAAAAATTTAACAAAATTTCGTTTGTAAGTGGGGTAAACTCAACTTATTAAAGTTAATTAAAATGTCGTAACAACCAACACATATACAAAGATACAAAAAACTTTATGAAAAACAAAGTCTGGTATCGAGTAATAACAACATTTGAGAATTATCCACGAAATTACTTTGGAGAACATTGCCTAGTATACTATGACATTCATAAATACATTAGCATTAAAAGTATAAAGATAATTTCACATAGTTTTTTACCATGACTTCCTTGTTACGTGACGCATAAGGTATTGATGTGTGATATGTGCCCTCAGTAACCTACAATAGAATAGGCAAGCATAAATATCATCAATATTGAAAAGTACAAAACCAATCCACAGTTCTCAAAAGCCAACAAACTATATATTCATTCGTACCAGCATAGAAAATGGACGGGATACTTCGCAGCAGAAATAGCAATCCATAGTATACCAAAGACAACCAATTCATCTGCAACAGCTCAAACAAGAACAAATATCACATGAGTATTCCAAGCTTTAAATATTTTGCAGTGCAAATAGAAAAATATGAGTTACAATGTAAATCATAATATTCCAGTTCAATGAATATGTCAATGTGAGATTGAGTCAAAAGGTGACCAATCCTATATCTATATATACGACATTTATCTTTTATACAATCAGATATGACACTAATAAGTGAATAAAAACTTTGAAAAATACAAACAACGTACCTCAAATGATTTATGCGCATAACACTATAGGTTGCTGAAAACTTCATTGAGCACGATGTTTGCAGTTGTGTTAGTGTGGCATCCACTTTCATCACAAATGACGAACTTCAAACCCTTCCTATTGGTTACCCTCGAGACAATGACATACAGCTGACCATAGGTGAAGACTGGTATCATTAAATACACACCAACATTGTTAAGTTTTTGTTCCTGACTCTTATTGATGGTCATCGCATAACAAACCATCAGGAGAAATTGCCTCCTTTCAAAAGTGAACGGCAATCGTATATCAGATGGAGTTAAACTCAATTTAGAAATTAGAAAATCATTTCCAATATTTATTCCAGATAGAATCTTCATCTCTATAACATGATTTCCAAGCCGCATGACTAAAAGATGGGTATCATTGCACAAACCAGCCGAGTGATCTATATTATGCATCAACAAGATTGGGACACCGACCTTCAACTTCAAAACATGATTGGACACTTCAGAATACGAAATCTCATTCAAGAACTCCGAGATGTGAAGCACGCTAACCAAATCACCCTTCTCACCATTCGTCCTACACATGGAATAAGAATTGTAGCATGTTCTCAATTCTGAACGATTCATGTTAACCATATAATCGTTCACCATTCCAATATTTTCGTGCGTAGGAACAAGTATAGCCCGTCCATTCAAGTAAAAATGAGAAGTCCCATTGATCAAAAAAATGGGATATGTGTTGTCCACTATAGCTTTCATCGGATCAGATGAACTACGCACCAGAAGATCCCCGTGTATCTCAACGGGGGCCTCACCATCATTTGGCCCACCAATCTGTCCATCCCCAATGTTTAAGATTCATTCTAAAAATTTTCTTAATTCATCAGCGTGTTCATCTCCAAGGAGATTACGGAACATCGTATTTTTCGCAAGTCTCAATACTCTGCAATGGTCCCGCAAAGAAAAGAAATTGAAAGATGCATTCAAAATTTCAGGGCGTGTTGCCTTGGGTATAACCAGAAGTATCTGCCTAAAATCCCCACCAAATACAATAGTTTTCCCACCAAATAGTAAACCAGCATCCTTCGGATTGCTGAACCTGGCAAGATCCCGCATCGTGCCATCTAATGCTTCAAAACAAAGCTTATGTGTAATAGGAGCTTCATCCCAGATTATCAGGCTAGTCCTCTGAATAAACTTGGCCAAGTGACTTCCCTATTTGGTATTGCAAGTTGAATTTTCATCAACATTTAATGGGATAAACAATCGTGAATTAGCAATTCTACCACTTGGTAGAAGGAGTGAAGTTATTGCACTCTATGCCACATTAAACGCTATCTCTCATTGAGACGTGACTGCAACTGAAAGCGTCCTCCACAAAAAGGTTTTTCCCGTACCACCATATCCATATAGGAAGAATACCCGCAATGATAACCATGAGTCGCATTCGTCACAGTATCGTAAAATCCTCTTTGTTCATAAGTCAGGTTGGATAGCAACCTTGTATGTTACTCCTTCAATTCATCCTTATCGTAGTCCAATTCATTGTATATCAGCATGTTGTCTGGGGCAGAGAGATACGAACCATCAAGAAAAAGATATGAAATCATAGTCTCGAAGGCATATCCTCCATTGGAGCAACAACTTCTCAATTTCAACCAATGTGTAGTTCTTGATTTGATTATCAGTCAGTTGTAAATCTATAATGCATATCCCACAATTAGTGAATACTTGGAAAATTACAGCCGAAGAATCAAAGCATCCAAATAATGGGAACATGATTACCTAGGTTGCGAAGAGCATTACGGTGCTTGTGCTCTATATCTTTTGACAAATATTGTCAGCACTTATCCCACAACGTCTCAGGTCTGTCCAAGCAGTCAAACACAAGTAGGGTGACAAACAAATTTCTCAACGAGATATTTGAAGCCCAATGACTTTCCTCGATAATGCTATGATGTACTCTTTGTCATCATCTAAAAGACCCCGAGCATATCAAGCTTCTTTGAAAATATTATATACCGTCCCATCAACTGTTCTTATGTCTTCATAAGATTTTGGACCACGCATATGATTTAGCAACATGCGCAGATAGTACCTTGAAAAACTTAGTGAAAAGTGTAAGGCAAAAAAAAAAAAAAAACAGTTTCAAAAATATTAACGATGCGTTGTATTGAGAAAAACAGTATCGATAAACAAATGATATAACACGAAAATCGTATTAATCAGCTAGGCATCATGGAAAGTGGCAAATCATGTTTCTAAAATTGAGAACTAAAGTAAAAAATATCTTTCTCCAGTGCCTGGCCGAGCACTGGGTGTGAAAGGGAAAAAGAGTAGCGTGATTATAGAGACTTCTTCTTTGCAGATGGGTTTCAGTGGTTAAGAATGATATTTTATACTCCATCTGTCCTATATATACAATCCACTTTTCCTTTTAGGATTGTCCCGCATATATAGTCTCATTTTTATATTTAATTGTATTTTTATATTCATTTGCAATTATACCCCACCTATATTATTAAAAATACAACTATATTTATAACTTCTATCCATTTAAATAAGGGTATTAAAGGAAATTTGTAAGTAAATTTACTTTTCCAATACCATTCTTAACCTTTGTGTAAATATAAAAGTGGACTATATATATCGGACGGAGGGAGTATATTTTATACAATCTATAACAACAACAAACTTGACTTTTATCCCCTACAAGTAAGAGTCAGCTACATAGAACCATATAAGAAATCACGTCGGATCGCAGGTATGAATTTTTCTACGTCACTCATTCCTATCCAAAGATAGTTGCTCATCTATCTGCCTAACACACATGTCACTACAAATTACTTGCATCCACGTTATCAACTGTCTTCCTCTACCTTTCCTAACATTTCCAACCCTAATACTCCCACTCTTCCTAACATGTGCACTCTCAGGTCTCTACAGTATGTGCTCAAAGCATCTTCGTCGAATCTCTCATATCTTATCTTCAATGGGGGTCACTCATATTCTACCATAGATCTCTTCATTTTATACAATGTATATAGTAATTAAAAAATTAGCATGCTAGACTCCTGGTTAGGAAAATAGATATAAATGTAGATTATTAATAATAAATTAATTGAATAGTAAAAAATCTGCGGAATAAAAAATTAGAAAAATTTATTAAAGAAATTCTAAAAACTAATTCAAAATTAGACAGAAAAATGAGATTTTTTTATTTTTGCCAATTCTACATGGAGATTTTCTTATATATTTTTTTTTCTATCAGATTTAAGAACATAACATATATTATTTAAACGAATGTATTGAAAAATTATCTCTTAACAAGTAATTAATATTATAGATTAACAATAATCTTCCTATATCTCTAAGGTGCATATAGTATAAATGATTAACAATTAAAAAAAATAGTTGAAAAAGAGTAATAGATTTGATTAACAATAGTTTTTGTTAAAACTTGAGTAACTTGCGTCTCAATTTTAAATTGTCCAACTAATAGTTCAAAACAAAAAATTTTTAAATGATTAAAAATTTTTAAAAAATACTTGAGAGAGAAAAACATATCTGATTAACAAAAGATTTAGTTAAAATTGAGTAACCTATGTTTCAATGTCAGTCAGTCTATGTGGTCATTTCCCAAAAATAAAATATAAATATTGGTAGAGATCACGATGAAGTTTCTAGGGTTGAACAGAATAGCGTTAATGGGGTGTCGATTGTGGTAGTAGACACAAGTAAAAAGATATGTTAATTAAAAATTAAAAATGTGTAAACTTCAAATAATTTTGGGGATTAAAATTATAGAAGTAAACTTCAAATAAACTTCAAATAATTTTGAGGATTAAAAAAAGACTTTGATAAGGATTACAAATTGGAAACGTGTGCTGACATATAGATTTAAAAAATAAAAAATAAATTTTTTTTAGCTGATTTTGATAAGAATTGATATTAGAAACATATTAAATGATAGAAGTAAAAAGATTTAAAAATTAAAAATTGAAATTTTTTTAAAAGTAATTCAGTCCGTAGCCCAGTCTATACAATATAATGGCTACCATGATTATCTTAAATTATATTGTGTTTATGTTTAAGGGCTATATAACATATAATGACGAGTCATGTGTATTATCTTAAATTATTTTCAATTACTAATTTTTTAAAAGTATTTCAAATTCATATCTTAAAATTTGTTACGTATAATAATAATAATAATAATAATAATAATAATAATAATAATAATAATAATAATAGAGATGGTAAGATAATCATGGTTATTTATGGATAATGATAAAATAAGGTAATAAAAAATATGATAGATGTGCTATGATGGGGAAAAACCTCCAATAAAAATTAAATTCAAAATCAGTCAAATAATGAGCGGGAAAATTCCCTCCAAAAATGGTTTCTGTTTATTAATTAATATATAGATTTTTTTGGGGGTTAGTTTTATGATATTTTCTATTTGAGTGTCTTTTTAATTACCTAATCGGTCGGCTCTTTGATCTTGACCCAATTACGGCCAAAATTTAGTATGAAAACATTGATAAGAAGCTTTATTTGTGGCTACATTACAGTAGCTAGATTAGCACACGCCAAGCAACCAGATATTTTCTTGTGCAAATCGAGCAGACAAACACGAAAGCCAATTTTTGAAAGCATATTATTGTATCCAGCTTTGCATTAATTATGATTGGGGAACCACTTTAGTATAACACACAAATTTTCTGTAATGCGATACTTTGTTTGGAATGAAGCTCCTACTTTATAAAGGTACTCAACTTTTTGTATGATATAATTTTGATAATGATTCGACAATATAAGTTTGTTTTGATTAAAAATTAAAAAAAAAAATCTTCTAGTGTTGGTTCTCAAGATATTTAATGCACTACTACCATTTATTCTCAATCTTAATAAATAAAAGACTACAATTGACTTAATAATATAATTTATTGTGCATGATGTGATATATTATTATTATTTGACTTAAATTATCGAGTATCGAGTAAGAATGCTAGAAACTATTTCCTTTCTTGTGTATACATTCTACAACAGGTCAACACACGTTGTTTTTTTGAATGGTTGATAATCACCTTGCTACGTGTTTCGGTGTTTGCCTCATATTTATAAATGATTTGAACACTGTAATCATTTTTTATCTACACGTTTTAACAAGAGCATTGCTAGTTTATAAACAATGACGTAGACTAAAAATCTTATAACATTTTAGCATATCAGTTGTAGTTATCAATACATATCTTATAAGAGGGAACCCGATTAATACTCACATATCAATACATATCTCATAAGAGGGAATACTGTTCATTACGACGTTCCAAAAACGACGTCGTTTCATACATGTAAACTTCAAAATGGCGTCGTTTTCGGCCCTCAATTCACTATAGAGACCCGTCAAATGCTCGCGGACCTGGCCCGACCCATTTCCCTTTTCTCCTTACGCGTCCCAAAAAACAACAGCGTTTCTCCATTTCTCTCATTTCAGCCTTTCTCTCTCTAATTTGCTTCTCTGCCGAACTCAAACACGATTCAGTGACTGCAATCACCGTCGTTTGGTGTTCTCTTCGGCTGGTGACGGGTACTCGACTCTATGCTTATCTTGTTCTCCCAGAATCATAGCTTTCATCTTTTACGCCAACAAATTTAGCGCTGACTGTTCGTCTTGACGGGTAATTCAAATAATTTCGTCCAATCGGTCACCTAGATCTTCATCTTCCTCATCTGTGGCAGCTGGTAATTACCCAGGTCTTGGTTCTCCGTGTCTCTGTAAGTTTGTGATTATAATGAGTGCTTTCGATCCTTTTTTTTCCATTAGCTGTTTTTGTTCTTTTATAACGATTTCTCTACATCTACGAATGTAAAATTTCACTCCTTTTACATCTGAGTTTATTTAGTTTCGTTTGCCCTCTAACCTCTATGTTATTTACTTAGATTTTAATAAAGTAAAGTACAAAAAATCGGTGGTTCGAACTATTTTAGTTCTTCCGAAGGATTTCACTAATTTTCATCTCGGTGATGTTTTGAAAGTTTTAATTTTTGCTCGAGCTCGTGTGTGTTCTGAAAGGTATGTTTATTTTCCCCCTTTTATTTACTGTGGTTGCGCTTAGTTTGGTTGCACCATTTGTGATTTGTTGCTTATCTATTATATGATGAAATGCCTGAGAGAAAAGAACCAGAAAAGGAGAAGGTTTCACCATATTTGTGTTAGATGATGAAATGCCTGAGAGAAAGGAACCATGAAAGGAGAGAACTTTCACCATATTTAACGGCGATTTGCGTTTCTTGGTTGAGGATCTGTAGAGTTTTTTTTTTATTCTTTGAACTTGTCTGTTGTTTCATAATATTTCATGGGGTTTCCTTAAAATTTTTGTTTGATGTAATTTCATGTTTCCTATGATTCCTTAATGTTTGTTTGTTCTTCATTTCTTCCTGCTTAAAACCCATCCTGATCTTCTCTTGCAAGATGCTTTCTTCATCTTGAGGATTATTGGAATTTGGGAACTATTTTCACTGTAAAATTTAATAGTGATCTTGCTTTATTAAGGTCCTTTTTTGTTGTATAAGGATAAGGATTATTTTGTTAGATCGACTTATTTGCCCCTTGAAAAAATTCTTGTATGTTTACTCTGCTCAACATTTTCAGCAAATTGAACTAGACTAGATATATGAAGTTGCATTAATCTATTGACTTTAACTCACTTTGTTGTTAATCCATGTTGATTTTAATTTCATATATGGGAACCCTTGGTTTCAACTATGGAATCAAAACTCATTTTTGTGTACTTTTGAATATTCTTCTTTTCCATTTATATTAGAAATTTACAAGTTATTTTTGTAATTGAAATTATGGTTTCTTTTTCTTTACATTGTCTCGCTCCACATTGGATCAATATCTGCATTTTGTTTGTTGAAAGATTGTTGTCATTATTCTTTTGTTTTCGTTTATTTGTTATTGCTAGCATATATGCGTATGCCTTTTCTCTTAGTGCAAGTGTTATGTTTATTGTTGGTATGCTTGATGTCTTTTTTGCATGTTAAAAGATGCTATCATTCTTTTATTTCTGTTTGGCACTCATTCATTAATATCATTCTACGCTCGATATTGTTTACCTCCATTGTAGTTAGCATGTCTTGTATTGTATATCGTTCTAGAAATTATACAACTTTACTCTAGGCTTTGATTTTAAGCTTCTTGTCTCTCTTTTATGTATTTGTTTCGTAAAACATTAAGGGTGTGTTTGATTCAACCAATTTTTTCCAGGAAAACTCATTTTCCGGCTTTTTTTTCCATCCTTGGCCGTTTGATTGCACTTTTTTTCCTGGAAAACGTTTTCCAGCTTTTTCTCGATTTCCGTTCTTTTCCTTGTTTTGGAGGAAAACGTTTTCCTTGGGGTGGAGGTGGTTTTTGTTTTCCGGGAAAAGTTTGGCACTTTTTTTTCTTTTTTTTTTTAATAGACAATTTATTTTAACTATAAAGATAAGGAAAATGATCAATTTTATTAAAAAAAACCTCAAAAATAAGGAAAATAACATCATTTTCCAACTTTCAAATTAACCCAATCAAACACCTACAATTATCATTTCCCTGGAAAACCTTTTCCCGGAATTCATTTACCCGGAAAACGTTTTCCTTCTAACCATTTTCCGGCTTTGCAATCAAACACACCCTAAAATTTTCTCTTTCTTCTGTAGATCAATGATATTATCTTACTCAAGAGTCAAGTGTAACCCGAAAGCAAAAGAATAGTAATATGCCGACTATTGCCTCATATTTTTTCCTCAATCCAAACCATATAGAAGTGCATAAAAGGTAACTTTATAGATGCTTCTTCTCACTTTCTTTACGTTTTTAGCAATCTTATTAGCGACAAGGTTAATTACTTAATTTATTTTTTTAGGAAGTCCAAGAGTCAATAAGGATGAAGATGTGGACGAATTTTCCTTCACATCTTCTTGTACTTTGTTGCTTCTTTAGTATACTTAGACAGCTTATCTCACTGTATTTTCGTGTTTATTTTACTGGCAATCTTATCTGTTGGTCTCGAGGGCTGATTAAATTGGTCAGGCCCAACTATACTGCTTGGAGACTTTGGCTGCACTTATGCACAATTTTTCCTACAGCATTCATGAAAGCGCGAGGGTTCTCGTTAGAAAGTTTAGCATGTTTCTGTTAATTTGACTCATTACCTTTCTTTTTTTTTTTTTATTTAAAGACCTTTTTGAGGCTGCTAATTAGAACTTTGTTCTCTTTTTAGCTATTCATTTTCTACTTGTAATTCTCTTGGGTCTTTTTAGAATACTTTATGGTAATAATCAGTACATGTATATTTTTAGGTTTAGTTATTTTCTTTCCTGTTTTAATGTTATTGTTTTCTTGCATATCATTTGCAAGTTTTTGAGTTTGTGCTTATTTCTTTACTATGTTGTCATTTAAGTTTGGATATTTTCATTGTTCCTTAATTTAGATTATGCATACTACCTTCTGCTTTGTCTTTCTCTTTCATGTCATTTGGTTGATGGTATTTTGGACAGGAGCATTCTCAGTGTATCAAAAGGGAACATGTTGAAGCTAATGCAAGTTCATCTGGTACTCATTTTTGCCTGAGTTTGTATTTACAATGTCTGTAGTTAAACTCAGGTTGAATAATAGATTGTTGTACAACCTCCCTAGACTTTGTTATCTCAGTGTAAACTTTAATTACGCTAACTTGCACACATTTGGCCCAACGTGCATCGCACGTTGATTTCCACCCTAGTATATTAATTATCTTATAAGAGGGAACCCGATTAATACTGTTCATTACGACGTTCCAAAAACGACGTCGTTTCGTGTCGTTTGAATATAAATCGACGTCGTGTGAATACAAAACGACGTCCTTTCATACCCTTTTACCTCTTCGACCCGTTTACACGCTCGCGGACCTCACCCGCCCCGTCTCGCAGTGCTCTTCAACTATTCTTCTTCAGTTCGAATCCTCCCAGAAACAAATTGCCGTCCTAATTTATTGGTTGTTTTTTTTGGCAACCTGATGTGTGGCTTCCTCAGTACGCCTTCATTCTGTGTTGTTCAAGAACCCTTCAACGACAAAAATTCTCTCTCTATATCTTCTTTCCTTAGCCAACCAGATTGTTTCTTCCCGTTTCTGGCGGCTGTTTTTCTGGCGAAATTAGCCTCCGTCGAGCCAGATCTTCGTTTTCCCTCTCTGTTGCAACTGGAAATTAGGATTCTGACTAGCCGGATCTTCGTTTTCCGTTCGGTTTTGTCGTCGTTCGACTGTACCACCGCTTTCAAAAGTGTCCATCGAGGTGAGATTTATGCGCCTTGTCGACTTCCCCCAAATAGTGTGTTGTTTTGTTGTGCCTGTGCTCTAAACTTTCTTCAAGTTTAAGGTTTTGTTTGAAATTTTGTTTACCACAGGTTTTTTTCCCCTTCCACCTGGTTTGTTGCCCATTTTTCTAATGTTTTTCTCGAACTTTATTTGTCAATGTTATTTCTTTTGGCTGCAGTAGTTTTTAGAAAAAAAATCGCTCTGAATCTTGCTTACGTTTGGACTGATATTTGGTGAAAAATAAAAGTTGTAGTATTAAAGTTCTAAGAAGGCGGTAATAATTTCACATCCAGAAATCATAAAAAATAGCTCTGAATCTTGCTTACGTTTGGACTAATATTTGGTGAAAAATAAAAGTTATAGTATTTTTTTTTGAAGGAAAAAGTTGTAGTATTAAAGTTCTAAGAAGGCGGTAATAATTTCACATCCAGAAATCATAGAGTTAATCGATTAGAACTGATTGTATTAATTTTTCATGCTTTACTTTGATTAAGTTTTATAAATTTTGTTGAAAGGTTATGCTATTTTCCTGTTTTGGTTGTATTTTCATCTAACAACGGGAAAGAAATATTGACCGAATAATAAATTATTTGGATACTTAGTAGCGTAGGCCCTAGACAATGAAGCTAAATTCAGATCCTGAATTCTAATTTACAAAAGCATAGGTGGTTAAGCAAGTTCAAATGTATAACATTCTGTAAAAGGTTGCAAATTTGTGTTAATCTCTCTCTTATATATATGTGTGTATATATATATATATATATATATTCTTTTTAATGAAACCTTGACTTTTGCAACCCTGAAATGAGAGGAGTAGAGTTGAGAATTGAGAGCATTTCCAATTAACCATGTCATGCTTCCGGTTCCAGACGTTGTTCGACCAGGCCATTTATTCTTTGCCGACACTTTTTTTTTTTTTGATAGGAAACCAAGCTTTTTATTTATAATAACTCTTTGCCGACACTTTTTGTCCTTGACTTTTCTCTTCTATTTCTCTCTTCGCTTTTGTCTTCAATCTCTCTTAAGTTGGATGATGTCTTTTATTTGTTGCCAGATTTTCAAGTATCATAGTCTCTATCTTCTTCTCCATTGCTTGCTCTCTCTTTCTCCTCTTATTATTATTATTTTTTTTGGGAGGTTGTGAAGTACTAATTTTCTGAATTGTTTTCCCATCAGAACTTCAGACCCAATCCGTAATTTGAAGATACGAAACTCACTAAGACTTACTCCTTCCTTGAGGATGGAACAACTAAAATAACCGCTACAACAATTAAATGGAAAGAATGCATGGTAAGCTTTGATCTCATCATACCATTAGGCATGCAATTTCTCTAAATTCCATGCTTTAAGCTTCTTTGCATTTTTCTTGTGAAGGCTATTCCAAATGGCGTTGAGGAGGCGAAAGGCAAAAAAGGGTCTCATTTTGAGGAAAGGTTGTTACTCTGTTCCTTCAAATTTTGGTATGTCTTATATCATTCAATGGCACTGAGTTCGTTAATGAGACTTATATTTAACTCTTACCATGCATTCGTTTTAAATTTTTTCTACTTAATAATTAATTTTAGTTTTCAGTCAAACTCAAAATTTTGTATTAACCGGTTGTCCATAATCACTGGTGGTTGTTATCCAAACAAGTGGTCGCAACGAGTGATCAACCTAAAAAATCAATTTTTAGCGAAATAAAATTCGACTCTTATTGTTTCATAACTATGCTTCCATTCACGTATACCTATGTTGATTCCACAAGTGGGTGTGTTAATATAATGTGCTTACAACTGCATATTCTATGTAATTGCTTTTAGACCTTGCAGAAGTCTCTTCAACTGGATTACCAACCACATTATTGTTATGATTTTTTTACTATGGTTGTTGTTATTTGTTATTTTCCTTCGAGGTAAGTTTTGGCCTTTTTCCTTTGAATTGGCTGTTATTTCTTTGTATTTTGGTCCTCATTTTAGTTGCTATTTCGGTGATTTTTGGGTTTGTTCAGGCATCAAATCTTTAAATTGTGGGTTTAGTGAACTGGTAATTGTTGTTACTGGTTTCTTCTCCTCCTCCTCCTCCCCCTCCTCCTCCCCCTCCCCCTCCCCTCCCCCTCCCCTCCCCTCCCCTCCTTCTTCTTCTCCTCCTCCTTCTTCTTCTTCTTCTTCCTTTTTTTTTGTTCAATTTATAAATAGATGGTTTAGCTATTGCGTTCGATTGACAAAACTATGCTTTTGGGCTACTTAATAACAACCAGTTAGATACAAAACAGCAATCAAAATAGCATCAAATTCAAAATAGCATCAAATTTGTTTATAGTCCTCTGCCTCTTTGAATAATGTCTTTTATCATCTTAAATTTTTATGCATCCAATTGCAGACTGAAAACTTATCTATTATTTTTGGATATGATGGAAGTTCATTTCAGCAGCATTTTGCTAATAGGGATATAAGCAATATGTATTATAAGTTTTGTACGCATTATTTGTTGAGGCTTTATTTGCATGAAATTATCTTCCTCCCACTTTTATGTTTTAACTTATATTTATTCATTTATTCTTCAGTCAGTTCTTGTTAGAAGGTCGCTGATATAGAGTCAAATGCTACTATACTGAACCGGGTACGAAGTATTTTAATACTCATTTGATTTGATAAAAGAAAATGCTCGTCTTTTCTTGTTCCCCTAATTATGATTTTATAGGAAACTTACCTGAAAAATTTAATTTGTCGAGTTACTGGAAGTTGCACAAGTATCGTCAGAAGAATCATTTTGGTTATATGACTGCTTGAGAAGGGAAATTCAAGCTGTAAGTTAGGTTGGAGTGTTTCTTTCATTTTTCTTGAGTTATCATTAGTTATTTCCAGATATTATTTTATTGGGATTTTTGAATTTGATAGTCACTATGCAAGGAAACAGATGTCAAATTTGTTCTCAAATTCATATGCAGGAGGAAGATGTAGATATTATCATTCATCACATACTTGGTGTGGTCAACACTTTCATAAGGTAGTTGTCATATCATCTTCCTTTTTGTTTCTTCATTTTAGATTTTCCACATCCGAATGAGTTTTTCGTGGTACAATCTGACTTGGAAACAGGTTTCTTTAACGAAAGTGAATCTGCAATACATACATGTGAGTTCAATCACCGTCGTCAAGTTCAACTTATATTCGTCCATTTTTTTTCCTACCGGCCTATATTATGAATTTAATTCTGAGTTCAGATACGTGCAATTTACTTTTCAGTCGGTTTAGTGGCCCTTTCAGATGTACCTATAATCAGCTATGTTAGCTGCTTATCCATTTTTCTCCTCTTATTTCTGCTTCTCGTTTTTCAATTTACCTTCATGCATGTGCGATGTCTATGTAATGTGTGTTTTCCAGTTAACTATTCTTCTTGCATGCTCTATTTTTGTGGCGTTGTCAATGTCATTCATTATATTATGTCTTATTGTATATGTTTTCCAATGTTTCGCTAGCTTTTGGTCCGGCGACAATGACCTCTTTTAATGATTTTTCTGACCAACATTAAGCATTCGAAAGGTATGTTTATTTTCCCCCCTTTTATTTACTATGTTTGCAAGTTAAGTTCACCGGTAATAGTTGTTACATGTTTTTGTGTCGTCCCTTTCGATTGCATGTTGTTTCTTTATATTTAGATCCTCATTTGTGCAAGGTTAGCTTTTGTTTGGATTATTTTTGTGTTTAACTTGCAAATAACTTTACATGGATAGAGAATAGAACTAAGGAAACAATTGCTTTCAAGATAATTTCAATGAACCACGAAACAGAGATAGTATGATAGGTCTTTATTTTGACAAGCACATACACACAAAAACACATTTCATTATAAATTTATGCGAGCTTGCCCATATTATATGGAAGTATGTTAGTTATTGTTAAAGAAATATATGGATGTTATCATTCAACGGTCATTTTCTACTTGTAGTTCCCTATTAGCTTCCATTTTTAAAATTAAAATCCCCAAGATGATGCACATCATGATAATGTAATGAAGTGCAATGACATTGTTTCACTTCTAGGTAGATTTTAAGGGCATATATACATTCCAGGTTCATCATCTTTTATTACGTATCTATATTCTTATAAACGTACAGCAGTTACCATGACAAACTAACATTATTAACTTGTTAAACGTGATGGTGCTTCTGGCGGAAAACAAGAGTGAAAATCTGATAATTGATTTTCAATTTCTTTCCCCTTTTTTCCCTCTTTATATGAGGTACCTTTGACTGTAAATGAAGTACATGACTGAGATATTACATGATTAAATCTGAGACCAGCTTTAGGTTTAGTTTTCATCCATTTATGAGGCTAACATTACGTGTACAAAGATTTTGCTTGTGTCTTCTCATCTTTTAACAGACAACAAAGGAAACTCGAGTCTTCCAAATTTTGCTTGTCCATTTTTAGTTGGGAGTTAGAACGATTCTTTACCCTTTGTTGTGCTTACTACCGTATCTGTATGTAAGTTCATGTACATTGTGCAAACTAATCAACAAAATCAGGTATCTCCTCCATTCCATGTTCTGTAGCATCTTGTCACAATTAAAAGAATAAAAATAAAATAATAATAATAATAAAAGAATCCCCAGTACTGGTGTGCTGATTTCAGTGCTCGAAGTATTGATCGCTTCTACAGATGAGAAGTCATTATTCGTTTAATTATTTCTCGTCATCAATGGATGATCAACATTTAGTAGAATGTAGCAATGTTCATATTGTTAATGAATGGGTCTCACTGTACAATCAGCTGGGAGATTTCGTATATGCAGAAGACAGTTATAAGCATTGTTGGATTTATGGACTTAATGTGTTCCAGTTCCGCCACGTGCAAAGAAATTGAAGTGCAATTTAGATTTTTTTTTCCTGAGTTGTTAGCAAGGATGGTAATTTCTTGTTTCTTTGTTTCCCTTTTTGTCCAATTGTTTAGTCATAAGCTAGCTACTTCTACTTCATGTATAAGCCCAAACAATTTAGGCTTTTAGTTTTGTTTTATTTTGCTAACTGCTGTCGGTGCATATCTTCCATTCCATTTAGCAAGCTATATAATGGGTTAAATGTGTGACCAAAATCGATGACTGTATGACTAATATTATAGCTTTCTATCGAAGTGCTTCACATGCTTCATTGGGATGCTGTTTATATTTTGCTCCTTTTGTTCTTTTCTTTCAAATATATATATTGCTTACCATTTTTATTGTTATATATCTGTTTATAATTTTATACTATTTGATAGTAAAGGGGTTTCATAACTGATGAGTAGTATCCTATACATGTTTCTGTTCATGTGTGCTATAAGTTGCCTCATTGCAGAATTGCTCATAGGAACAATATAGCCATTACCTTTTTAGTATGGGTTATATCAAATTATTGTAACTGTAATGCTTGTCTGCATATGTCTATCTGTGAAAGTTTTGTTTTGATCTAATTCAAGCCGTAAGGATGAGAAATTACTTCCATTTTGACTGTGCTGCTTCATCATGTACAACTAAAAAATTGATGGCTATCTCCTACATGGTAAATCTATTTATATGTGTGTCAGTGCATAGTTTTTTAGCTTCTTTATATGTTTATTTTCTGCATTGTTTTCCAGGAGACTAGGACATGGATGAAGAGAGCGTGCAAGATCAGCCTACTCACCACACCAAAATGCAACAACGAAATTCGAGATTATGGCAATTGATGAGTTTAGTCCTACAAAACACAAGGACATTCCCTTGAAAAGCCTTGCTGCCCAAACGGACACTCCGACTGGTTCAAGCCAAAACATTCCAACAATTCACTCTGCTGGACCATCTCCACAGCCAAAAAGATCTCTGATTCAAGATGATTATTCCTCTGCAGCAAAAAAGAAGCTCTTGTCCAAGCTAGATTAATTGTTAAAAAACATATGTTTTGCTTAAACCTTTTGTAACGGGCAAAATGGACAGCGTTTCCTCCCCTGCTTTTGCCTAAGGAAACGGTGTTAATATGTGCAACCATTCTGTCACCTATATATTTTGAAAATATAGGCTGTCTTTGAGCTTCTAAATATATCATAGGAACAACAGTATAACTGCACAGCCATATAATTTGTGTGTAATATTATTATCATATAGTTCAAGTCTTCAATTTAATTTCAGCTGCGCCATACTTCATAGGTCAAGATTTCCCTTTTCAACTCTATTACACGCTAGCTTACCCAACATAAATGCAACGTCGTCCGCACGTTCATACAACCCTAGTGTTATAATGTCTATGTGACACTACGTAGACGGCATAATACTGTCCAATAACGATATGTCATCTAAGCAACACTATTAATATACTATCTTGTTCTTTTCACCAAGTGTTGTGCACTTATTTAATTTATCGTTCGCATCTATTTATTTATAATTAATTTGAACCATTTATAAATGCTTTACAAACACATTCAAAGAACCATCAAATTCATCATTCGAATCTCATCGTATAGTATATTATAAAATATTACAACCTGATACATGAACTATGACATTTAGTCTAAGAAATTTTTTCTAGTAAGCAAGTGTTCGTTTCCATTTTTTTTTACTTAAAAATTACTTACTACTAAAAGTCAAAGTCAAACATCAATATCAATCACACATTTCACATTATTACTCATTAGTATCCATACATCTCGTGGTCCCCACCACTACACTCCACTTTTAACAAAATTTTAGGCAAAAATAAGTACACTCGAACACACGCTTAGTACACCAATCGTGCTAAGTATTTTCGTTATGCGAAATCATATGATTTAATTAATTGTGATCCTTTGTGAAAATAAATAATATTTAATAATTAAGAACTAAGAATTTGTTATAAAAGTATAGAAACAATAGAGAGAATTTAGAGAGAATGAATTCTAAGGAATTCTCAGGAATGAATTTCATTAATAACTGAAGCCCTATTTATAGGAAAACATCGAATGGCACAATCGTAATTACATAATTTCATCAAGGGTATAATAGTCATTCACATATAATAATTACATCTTTTACCAAATTATTCCTCCACCAAATTATTCCTCATAATTCATAACCACCATATTATTCTCAATTATTCATAACACCTAATAATTATTCTTCAATTATTATTCATAACACTCCTTGAATGACTATTAATACAAATGTCTTACGGACTGTTTGGAGAAAAAAACCGGGTGGGAAAAAACTTCCAAACCGATTGCGGGATAGCTTGGAGTGGTTATATCTTTGCTTCATCAAAACATTGCTCCCCACGATGTCTATCAACAAGTATGAGTATTCACGTCTTTGCCTCGTTAAAACCTTGTCAAGAAAACCCAGTGGGAAAAAACTTGTCGAAGGAAAAAGAGTACAATTTGCTCAGTTTGATTTCATATCTTGAAGCTGATATCTTTACTTACGGTAAATAATTTCAATATCATCATCGTTTGGATCTAAAGCATTAGCTCCATTATAACTTGATCCAATAGATACACTGTATCAATTTCTCCTATCGTTCTCAATATCACAGTGAATATGCCTCGTTAAAACCTTATTAGGAAAAACCCAGGTGGGAAAAACCTAATGAAGGAAAAAGAGTACATTATTCATGTGAATACGCCTTTAAAGTTGCCTCATTAAAAACCTTGTTAGGAAAACCCAATGGGATAAAACCTCAGTCAAGGGAAAAAGAGTGCTTGGCGTATTTTATCTAAGTATCTTTTATAGCATTTCAAAATCTTTCATACATTTGTATGAGTATCATATACATTGATTTTATACTCTTCGTTCATTTAGAGTGCATCAATTTTCTTACACAACTACAAAACATTCACCATGAACACATGTCTCCAAATACACAATTTAAAGCATATAAATTCATCGTAAAAACATGTAAACATATAAGTAAACTTTCATAACTAACTAACACTTAAAATATATCATTTAACATTTAATACTCACTTAATAGGTTATTTCATTCCCAGGGGCTTAGCTCACCCTTTAGGGTACTCATAAACACAGGCTTAGCTCACCCGATCCTTTAATTTCCTTTTCGGTACTACACACACGATCGGTAATTTAACTTTCATGAGCATGCAACATATAATGACCACCATGCTTATCTTTAAACTTGAGCACTAGTCATCATCATCTCATCATCTCGTAAGTTAAGGATTTCACATTCACCATTTATCATCTTCAATATATCTCAATATTTTCATTATCATTGATCATATGTAGCGCTACATTTTCATATCGTGGTCGACACATTTCAATTTCATTTCTTTCCCCATATCGACATAACTTATCGAGATATCTCATTATCAATCCTCTTGTAGGATTACACAATATAGTTATGTCTATATACTCTTCAAGAGCATATGCCTCCGTTATTAAGACCATCTTTTTATAATTTGCTTTGATATATATGATTGGGGAAATATCAACGCTTTTGGCGTGCTAACTTATCAAAGCATCGTAGGCGATATATGTGATTGTTCATAGCCTTTCATGCATCTTTGAACTTCAAGTTCAGTATTTCAATTTCGAGGATATAACATGATGCATTTCACATATTATTTTCAACCTTTAATACTCCCCTCATCTTTGAGAAAATTTAGAACACCAAAACTCATACATTGGTATGATTTTAATCATATATGTTCTCATCATTCAAACTCTTTAATATGAGAATTTAGACCGTTTGCATTCTATTCTCGATATCGGCAATTTATTTGAGGACTTTAAATAATTTGCCATATAATATCCCACTTGTATGCGCATACTCAAATCCTTCAAGGATTTATTCAAATCATTGGGATATACATTTACTAGCTTTATCATTAAATCTAGAAATCATGCTCATCACAGTGAGCAAATATTTAAATAAATTTCAAATTACGAATCATATACACATGTGACTATCTCGTGGATCCATATCATAATATCTAGTAGTCCACATGGAGGATGAGTGAGCCCATATTTCTCATCCTTTATTCCAGATATATTTGGGATTTATTTCCAATATTAGCTAGTAATGATTTCATCATTTATCGAGAACAATCATTGAAGAATTCCTTTAATTCTTCACTTGAAATATTGATTTCAATAATTATTTAAACCTGGATGGTCAGTCCGGTTTTGCAAACGAGTATTATTGAACTTCTAGTTCAGTAAATTCTTATATCGATTTCACTAGTATCTGTATAGTGCTCAACATGATTTATCATAGAAAACAATTCACCGACATATTCCATCATCTTTTGGTGACATTATTGTCTACTACTGTTCAAACACGGAGTTACAGCTCATACGCATCACATCCGGCTATTATTTAATTCCGAAATCGTAGCTCTTACGCTTCATATTATTTATTTAAAATCGGAGTCTTATTTCATACGCGTCGTATTATTCTATAAATAAATCATCAAAATTATTGCAAAATTCATCCTAACAAGGGTCTATACATTATAATGGATCATATGCTCTCAAATCTTGAAAATACTATCCATCACTCGAGTCAAAAATCCTAAAAGGATTTATCGATGTAGAGTGGAAAGATTAAGGATGCTAATGAATAAGGGTATCCCACAAGATATCCGATGCTTGATTGAAGCAAAGGTTCGATTATCTGGTGAGGTTTCAATTCCTTCTAAATACATGCCTGGTATGGGTAAAAGTAGTTTTTCAAAGAAAGCGGAGAGCAAAGATTAGGAGGATGCTACAAGTGTACTCGGTAGACATGTGACACTCGATGTAAATCGTGGGGTACTTGTCCGTAAATCGAGAAGATAAAATAGCATTCATTAAGGATGGATTGAGTAAGGAGCCTTTGGATGATATTCAACACTCTTGAGACACATCCTAATGGACACGTACAAGGTGAGCTAATGGCCTTATGGGCCAAATTCAAAGATCGACAAGCGACATTACAGTCTTGAAAAACTTACTTTAGAAGATCCTGTTTGTAAATTTAGTAGAAAATTTTAGCATAATGATTTTCCCATATTAATATAAGGAAGCTCGGTGTAATAACTTGAAGATCAATGTTTTTCTTGTAATTGTAAATATTGTTTTTCGATTTTAAGATATATATATGTATATATATATTATTTTTCAATCATCGACAGGATATATGTCATTTTCACTTAAAAAAATTTTACGCATTTTTTTCTCTTTCATATTTGTCAAAAAGTAAATAGTGCACTCAATTATTGGTTTTAAAATTTTTCTTTAAATAGAGGATTCATATATCTCTCATGTTGAAAATATAGTGCAAAAGAGAGATAGGAGTAGAGATGGATGTGGAGATTTTAGAATTATCTCATACAAGTCGCTTTTACCTCGCCATATTAAAAACCGTATGTATTCTTGGTGGATCTAAGCGGTAGGCCATATCCAATATGTGGATATGGCAAACCACTAAATAAAGAGTTAGGGAGACAAGAAATCAATATACTATACTGGAGGAACCAACAACAAACTTTTAGCTAGACTTATAATGGCCTTACAATCATGGGAATAAGAGTTTCGAGTGTAATACCTTTCCATCTAGTTGGATCTAATACTCGGGTGGAGCAGTTCTACCATGGGTCCAGCGGGGTTGGTGCTACAAGCGCAATCCATCCACAAGCTGCATGATGTATATGATGAATAATAGTGATGCTTTCATTGTCCTTCCAAGCGGCTACAACACCCGGAGGAAATATTCAATATAGCCTCGTTGTACGATGGAATTTTCATGTCAAACCAATAGGTTTGTTGAATATTAATAATTTCTTTGATGGCTTACTAGCGTTTCTAGATCATGGTGTAAATAATAAGTTTATCTCTCATTATTGAGAAAAATACTTATTTACTGCTAATACTTGTTGATGAACTACTCATCAAATTTCATGCATATGTTCAAGAATCTGTGAAGCCCAGTCCGTCAGTCACTGCATCGTGTCAGCGAAAAGAAATTCGGATCCTTTAAATATTTAATTATGAATCCTAATGTTGATGGTGGCGAGTTACGAGTATTTATACTCTGAGACGCATCCCTCATTTATGGATTGATATGTATATTCTTTTGCATTTCTATATTTTCGAAAGTGTTTAATGCCATCTTTTGATATTCTCAATATGTTCCACTTATTGCTTTGTACTTCTTACGGAGTAATAATAATATCATATTGGCTTTATTCAAATACAGAAATCTAGTGATTATGCTTCTTCAAGAGCATTTTATTCTCATATTAATACAATCTCATATCATCGATGAGATTACTTCATATAATTTCTCCATGCGATATATTATCTTTGATTTATCAACATGGGATCTATTGAGCATTTTATTTTCATCTATTTATCCAATGGTGACTTCAAGTACCACTTACTCAATTTTCTCCATTAATATTCGATATATATGGGGAAGTAATTTTATTCTCATCGTCTACTACTTCGAGAGTATGATTAGAATATTCGATCAACTACTTCTTCTGGAGTAGGATTCGTTATAACCAATCGTGTAGTATAACCCACCACATTGGAAATATGCACACCAATCGTGTGGTATTACCCACCACATTGGAAATATACTCAAACTATAAAGTGCATAAATTTAAATTGTAGAAATTAAATTTCCTCCAATAGGTGGTCGAACCTACCTTATGGGAATTATTGCAATAAATATAAATTTACGGAATTTAAATTGCGAGAATTAAATTGCATAATGTTTAACTACTTCTTCAGGAGTAGGATCTGCTTAGTAGAAGGTATTACCCATCACTTAGCATATAAAGTGCAGAAATATATAAAACCTTCAGTTTAGTGACAGTTGAACCCATCATCAAGTAGGAGGTATTGCAAAGAATTAAATTACAGTAAATAAAGTGAGAATTAAATATTGAGCTGCTTCTACGGGAGCAAATTTGTTCTTCTAGAACAAATACTCATTACTTCTACAAGAGCATATTTATCCTTTTAGAATAAGTATATTATGTAATTAAACTCTTCGGGAGTTAAAATAATATTCCGATCTTTTAACTCAAATGGATTTCAAGCCATTTTATATAATCAATGGATTTAGAAATTTCTTCATGAATATTCTATCCCATTTTCACTTTCGTCAAAATTAGGTCGGTTTTACCTTAAGGGTAAAATTGTCCATTCCAATTAAATAAAGGTAAAATTGTCAAAAATATTTTATCAATGTTTCTACGATTGGAAAATTATCTCCTTTCTATTTCAATTTATCAATATCAAAATGTTCAAGGACTATTTTGTAACTTTTTCAAAAGTTGGTGTCTTGATTTGTAAATTTTGAAAGTTTGATAATAACATATTTCAAAACGAGTTATTACCCTATCAATGTTGGTGTCAAATCAAGCTCTCGTTAAATCGAGTATAATGGAGTCGAGAAAATTTGATTTTGATAATGTATGCTCCTTATATCTCGAGAAAGCGAATATTATAGTTTAATATATTATTATATTATAAAGTAATATAATATATATACCTTTTCTTTTCTTAGGGAGAAGCAATTGAACATGCACGTATTTCCTCCATTTGCCAATTCTTGAATTGCCCACAACTCTTTGTCTCTGCATAAATGTTTTCTGTGAGTGATTGGGAAGATAGAGAGAGTGAGACGTGAGAAAGTGGGAAAAAGATAAGAGAGAAAAGAAAGATAAGTATTGATTGGAGATGGATTAGGTTATTTATAATAATTAGGTTTACGATCTGGAAGATCATCTATAAGATGCAACTGTAGAGCATACTCCCTTCATATTACTCAAATGGCTAGAGACTCGTGCTGATAACGTGTTATAAAAGTATAGAAACAATAGAGAGAATTTAGAGAGAATGAATTCTAAGGAATTCTCAAGAATGAATTTCATTAATAACTGAAGCCCTATTTATAGGAAAACTTCGAATGGCACAATCGTAATTACATAATTTCATCAAGGGTATAATAGTCATTCACATATAATAATTACATCTTTTACCAAATTATTCCTCCACCAAATTATTCCTCCACCAAATTATTCCTCATAATTCATAACCACCACATTATTCTCAATTATTCATAACACCTAATAATTATTCTTCAATTATTATTCATAAACAGAATTCGTATTCAGTGCTGTATAATCTTCAACTTTGTCCACTGTATAATCTTCAATTTTGTCGCTATTCCGAAGTACGAAAATACATCCTAACTGAATAAGTATTAAAAACAATATTTTATTTGGACAAAATTATAGGCCCGACCCCATTGGCAATAAATAGTGGAGCAAAAGGCAAGTAATCGGATCAAAAAATCGAGCACGCTGATCCACTAAACGACTAAAACCTTCTAGAAGCAAAACCGGGTGCCATGTCAGCACACAGTAATTCAACATCCCTTGTGGACCCCACATTCCTCACACTCTCTCTCACACTTAAGATTCCCGACCTCTAGCCTTTCATATATACCCCTTGGTCTCTGAAAATCAATGGTCTTCAACCCTAAGCAACAAAATTTCTCTTCAATGCTAGGAACATCAACTATCGGCCACCGCAGCATGTTCATCCGCTCAGCCCTGGCGGAGGCGCCGTCAGCGGTGGTTGTCAATCGGAAGAGTCTGTACGAAGTTCTGAGAGTGAACCAGAACGCTTCCCCAATGGAGATCAAAGCGGCGTACCGTACGCTTGCGAAGTTGTACCACCCCGATGCTGCATCACATTCGATCAAATCCTCCTCGTCGGACGGCAACGGCTCTGATTTCATCGAGATTCACAAAGCCGTCAAAGCATATGCTACGCTGTCGGATCCCGACGCTCGGGCGGTGTATGACTCGAGGCTGAGCGTCGGCTCACAACGGCGGGATTTACTTCCAGCGGCGGCCCCGGTGTACAGAGTCACGAACATGTACGGTTTTACCAGACTCGGAGATGGGAAACTGATCAGTGCTGGTGATTTTGCCACGTTTGCATGCGGGTGACGCAAGTGACGTGGCAATAGTCTGCCAAAATCTCGATCTATATTCTATATTGAAAATTTAGACCGGAGATTGAACCTCCTCGTCGGCGGAAACCATTGATGTAGGTACCATGAGTAACCAGAGATTTCTGCAAAGAGAAGATATCAATGGCGCATACAATTTGCCCTATTGGAATGTGTATTGGGATTATTGTTCATTATTATCCACACATTTCGTAGGCTATTCTCTATTCTCTTACCTCTTACCGTAAACCGTAAAAATAAAATTTTAGCAAAATGAAAATTTGATTTGAATAGGATATTTTGTCTAAAGGTTTAGATGGTCCAAGAAGAAATGTGTATTTAATTCGGTATCATCTTCAGTGACAAAAACAATAATTTAAAACTAATATTGACAATTCAAAATTTTGATTCAATTCATAGTCTTCTTCCAGTTAGTTTGTTATTATTGGTTACAATGATCAAGCATGCCAAATAGGGCCAAAAGAGTTAAGGATTTAGTGAAACAGTCAAACAGTGCCAATGTGCCATGAACCCGGGAACGTTTTAGCCAAAAGAGTGTTGTTGAATATTGTTTTGTTTGAAAGAGACGTTTCCCGTTTGGCTGGGGAAAGAAGAAAGGATAAATATTTCCAGAAGGAGGATTGGGAATTTTGAATTTTTTAAATTGATCAAATGGTCAAGGTGTCAACAGGAGTGTCAAAAGAAGATGTCCCTCTAGCATTATTCATGCTTTTTCTTCTCTTCTCTCGTTCTCCCTTCCTCCACCGCCCTCCTTCTCCACCGCCGCAGGCTTCGCTCGTTCCCACCGTCCAACGATATACTAGTTTAAAATTATATCAAACATGTCCTTGGATTTTAATAAAATAAAAATTTACCCCCCACTCACTTTGAAACCTTGGAGTCAATATTTTTACGAGTTTACGAAACACAAGCTGTGAAAATCGCTGCGCCACAAATGACCTCGCGGTAACGACAACGAGAGAACAGAGCTGCACTCGACTGAAACAAGAAGATAAGATTGACACTAACAAAAATCCCAGTGTTAAGCTTAAGTTTCGAAAAATAGTTGAAAATGGAGTCGAGTTTGATAAAACTAACTGTGTTAATTTCAAGAACCCAAGCAAAACAGATTATAATGGACTGAAAATTTAAAGACGGGAAAAGTAAAGAGATAACACCGAGACTTGGTTGCCACTTAGGCAGGAAGTTCACCACAGCACATAGCCATGACTACGTCTCCCTTTGAGGCTCTACAACTGTAGATCGGCCTCCATTCCATTCATCTATTGCTTCTCCAACATACATTCAGTCCAATACAAACGAGATCTCAAAAAACAACCAAGTTCGAGCAATCCCTAGCAACTATTCACTATCACTGAGATATGGCTATGCTATTTTTGGGAACTCACTGGTTTTCTCTCATCTAGCACACGACACACAAGAAAAGGTAATTACAATCAACCTCACATAGAAGCTATTGAAAAATACAGAGCAAAATGCGAGAAAACAACAGCCACACTCTCACATGAGAAAACAAAAGGTCTCTGAGATCTAACCCTAATTAGAAAGAGAGCATGGTTATGTATTTCCAAATCAAAAGCCTTGATTTGCCTGAACAATCCAACGGTGCAAACACATGAGTCACGGAAATGATGGGCTTTCAACTAGTGACTGGGCCATCTACTACTCCTGGATCACGCATAGGTTATTGGGCTTAGGCCCAAAAACTCTTCAAACCTCCACCTTGAGCCAGGAGCAGTAGAGAACAACTGGAGATAGATGAATATAGAATGGATTTTGAAGGACAGTTGTGTCCTTGCCTCTATCCTGCACAAAGCAGACTGTCAGTAACCTATTTTTGGATTTTTCAAAACATATAAAAGAATAATAAAACATAGGTCTAGTTACTTTAACTAATAAAGGAAAGAAGACAGAAAGATAACTAACTGAAAAGGAAAAAGGAAAGCAAAAAGAAAAGAGCAAGAGGAATTACTCAACCTTTGTCAATGTTTAACATGCTCAAGCATGACCTGAACTTACTCAAAGGCAGTACCTTAGTTCCCATATCAGCTGGATTGAACTGAGATGGTATTTTTTCCAACAAAATCTCACATTTTAAGATAATGTCTCTAATGAAATGCAATTTCACATCAATGTGCTTAGTTCTATCATGAAAGACAGGATTTTTGCACAATTGAACAGCAGACATACTATCACAGAACAATACCACATCTGTTTCAAGCAAGTTCAGTTCAGACAGTAATCCCTTCAACCACAAAGACTCTTTCACAGCTTCAGTTAATGCCACATACTCAGATTCAGTAGTAGATAACGCCACAATATGCTGTAACTGAGATTTCCAAGTGATACAGGAACCACACAAAGTAAACACAAAGGATGTAGTTGATTTCCTGTTATCCCTATCATTGGCATAGTTGGCATCTACATATCCTTTCAATTTCACTCCTTCAGAACAGTGACTATATATCAAACCAATTGACATGGAAAATTTAAGATATCTTAACAGCCATTTAAGAGCATTCCAATGCAATTTTCCAGGGTTAGACATGTACCTACTAAGGACACTGACAGGATATGCAAGATCAGGCCTAGAACAAATCATGGCATACATAACTGACCCTATGGCATTTGAGTAAGGCACATTTTTCATATTCTCTTTCTCTTCATCAGTTAAGGGACAATCATCTTTACTCAAGTTAAAATGATTAGCTAAAGGTAAAGATACTTCTTTGCAATCTGACATAGCAAACCTTTTCAACACTTTAGCAATATAAAATGATTGGTTCAAATATAAGGTGCACTTAGACCTATCCCTTATAATGCTCATCCCTAGTATTCTAGTTGCATCACCAAGATCCTTCATATCAAAAGTGGCAGATAAGGCAGCTTTCAAATCATTTATCAACTTCATACTAGGTCCAATCAAGAGCATATCATCAACATAGATGAGTAAATAGACAGTTCCATCATTTGAATGCCTAAAGTACAAGCAATGATCATATTGGCTTCTAACAAATTTGAGTGTCAACATATAAGCATCAAATTTGAGGTTCCACTGCCTAGGGGACTGTTTCAGACCATATAAGGATTTTTTAAGTAGGCAAACATGATTAGGATGGGATTTATCAATAAAACCAGGCGGTTGACACATAAAAATGTCCTCATCTAACTCACCATGCAAGAAGGCAGTTTTCACATCCATCTGCTGCATTTCCCAATTAAAGTGTGCAACAAGAGCAAACATAATTCTCAAAGTAGCATACTTCACAACAGGTGAAAAAATTTCAGTATAATCTATGCCTTCCTTTTGAGTAAAACCCCTAGCAACTAACCTAGCCTTAAACCTAACAGTTTCAGGGCTGGTTCCCTCCTTAACCTTGTAAATCCACTTACAGTCTACTAAAGACTTACCCTCTGGTCTCTTAACTAAAATCCAAGTCTTGTTCTTGTAGAGAGAACTCATCTCTTCATTCATAGAATCCCACCACTTTCCAGCCTGTGGTGACTTAATTGCCTCATCAAAATCTTTAGGTTCTGTTCCAGTTAAGTCATCATAGGACTGAGTAGCAAAAATAGCCAACTGATAATTAGTGAATCTAGAGGGGACTCTCCTCTCTCTTCTAGTTCTATCTCTAGTTAACACATAGTCATCTACCTGTTCATTATCATCAGCTTCCCTCCCTTCCTCATGACCTTCATTAAGATCAACATTTTGGTCACCCTCTTGATCAGTAGCAGGGTTAAGGTTCTCTACAGGAGTTAACTCCACCTCACTTAGAGGCATATGAGTCACTGTGGGTCTGGTAATGGTTTGGGGATTACTAGGAGTGTCAGCCGAAGTCAAACAGGGCATAACTTCTTCTCTAAATATAACATCCCTACTAGTAATGACTCTAACTCCACCTGGAGCTCTAACCCATAGTCTGTAACCCTTAACACCCTCGGGGTAGCCTAGAAAAACACACTTAATAGACCTAGGACTCAACTTATCTTCTTTCTGATGAACATATGCAGAACAACCAAATACTCTTAAGTGATTGTAATTGGCCCTCTTTCCAGTCCATAATTCCTCTGGAATATTACCATTTAATGCAGAGGAAGGTGTTCTATTCACTAAGTATACAGCAGTGTTAAGTGCCTCACCCCAGAAAGGTTTGGGAATCCCAGAGTCTGATAACATGCATCTAACTCTTTCTAAAAGAGTACTATTCATCCTCTCAGCCACTCCATTTTGCTGAGGGGTGTAGGGTACAGTTCTATGCCTTTTTATGCCATTTGAGTTGCAAAAGTTATCAAATTCGGCATTGCAAAACTCAAGACCATTATCAGTTCTTAAACACTTCAGTTTAAAACCACTTTGCTTTTCAATGAAAACTTTCCAAGATTTAAACTTTTCAAAAGTATCAGATTTGTTTTTCAAAGGAAAAATCCAAAGTTTTCTTGAAAAATCATCAATTATAGATAAGAAATATCTATTTCCCCCATGTGTAGCAACACTAGAGGGACCCCATAAATCAGCGTGAACATATTCCAGATTACAACTGGCTCTATGAACACTATGGGGAAACTGAACCCTATGTTGTTTGCCCATCACACAGCTCTCACAAAAAGGTAAGTCAGATATATGATCAGATCCCAAAACTCCCTTCTTACTGAGGATTTCTAGACCCTTAATCCCTACATGAGCTAGCCTTCTGTGCCAAAGAGATGTAGGATCCATTCTGGCTGAATGAGATGCATCAGAATGGATTATATCAGACTAACAAGATATAATCCATCCCTTTTGGATCCCTTAAATGCAAGTAATGAACCCCTATAGACCCTCATTAGACCATCACCAAATCTACCACAGTATCCTTCATCCTCTAATGCAGCGACTGACATGAGACTACTCCCTAGATCAGGTACATGTCTTACATTTCTAAGAGTCTTAACATAGCCAGAGTCAAATCTCATGTTGATATCCCCCATTCCAGCCACTTTGCTGGTGACCTTGTTGGCAGATACAATCTGCCCACTAGTCACTGGGGTGTAGGATGCAAACCAATGCTTGTGAGGGGTCATGTGAAAAGTGCAACCTGAATCTAACAACCACTCACTATCTCTAATGCCAGAATGATGAAATGCAGGCTGTGACTCATTCACCTAGACTACAACAAACACTTCCTCTTGAATAACATTTGAACCTGAGGCTTGATTACTCAGATCTTGTTTTTTCTGAAAATTTTTGGGTTTGTTGCAATCTTTGATGAAATGGTCAGGTTGACCACAATTGTAACACACCCTCTTACCCCTAGATTTAGACTTAGCCCTATACTTGCCCTTACCCTTCTTCTTAGGGTCTTTACTATGACTTTGACCATGGTACTGACTACTGTGGTTTTGATTTGAATGATGATGACCTCTATACTGGGATCTGCCCCTAGTCATCAAGGCTTCCCCATTAGGTTTGGGGTCCTCTTTTGACTTGAGCTCGTGATCCTTACTCTTTAATGCATTGACAACAACATCTAATGTCAACTCATCTCTACCATATTTAATGGCAGACTTAACATCTCTATAGGCATCAGGTATAGCATTCAGTAAAACAACGGGAGAGTACTGATCAATAGACTTATCACCAGTGAGCTTGATGTCTTGTAACAGCTTATTAAAAACATCTAGACTCACATCAAGCTCTTTACTAGTGTCAATCTTAAAACTAAAGAACTTCTCCAACAAATACAGTTTGTTTGGCAGAGACTTTTGAAGAAAAAGTTCTTCAAGCTTTCTCCACAGAGCTTCAGTATCCTCCTGGGTCCCAACCTGTCTGATTACTGAATCAGATAGGTGTAGGATGATAGATGAGTATGCTAACTCATCCATCTCCTGTATTTGATCAGTCGAGGACCCAGCTGCAAAGGTCTTGTCTATGGCCTTTGCAGCCTTTTGCTGAATCAAAAGACTCTTCATCTTTTGTTGCCAAATGGGAAAATCGCCTTTCCCATCAAAGCAATCAAGATGAAACCCAGCAGAAGACATTGCAAATAGGGCTACAAAACAAGGGACCCTATACACCTCTAACAACACTGCAAGCACAAACACTTACACTAAATGCAACTAATGCAGCCAGCACTGTGAACCCCTAGATTCCAACAAGCTCGAGGCCGAAGGACAAGAGGTATCACAATGAGGACCCTAAAGAACAGGATTTAAGAATGCAAGTGCAGTCACACGCAGCAACAGTGATGTGTGTGTTAGTGGAGTCAGCAATATAACACAGAGAGGTATAACCACAGAGATTACAGATACGGTTCCAACCAAAACAGCACAGAAACGAAACAAACACAGTAGATTTAACAAACACAGAAGCGGAAGAAAAAACTTGCTTAAACCTAACAACAAGCTCTGATACCACTTGTTAAGCTTAAGTTTCGAAAAATAGTTGAAAATGGAGTCGAGTTTGATAAAACTAACTGTGTTAATTTCAAGAACCCAAGCAAAACAGATTATAATGGACTGAAAATTTAAAGACGGGAAAAGTAAAGAGATAACACCGAGACTTGGTTGCCACTTAGGCAAGGAAGTTCACCACAGCACATAGCCATGACTACGTCTCCCTTTGAGGCTCTACAACTGTAGATCGGCCTCCATTCCATTCATCTATTGCTTCTCCAACATACATTCAGTCCAATACAAACGAGATCTCAAAAAACCATCCAGTTCGAGCAATCCCTAGCACCTATTCACTATCACTGAGATATGGCTATGCTATTTTTGGGAACTCGCTGGTTTTCTCTCATCTAGCACACGTACACACAGAAAAGGTAATTACAATCAACCTCACATAGAAGCTATTGAAAAATACAGAGCAAAACGAGAGAAAACAACAGCCACACTCTCACACGAGAAAACAAAAGGTCTCTGAGATCTAACCCTAATTAGAAAGAGAGCATGGTTATGTATTTCCAAATCAAAGGCCTTGATTTGCCTGAACAATCCAACGGTGCAAACACATGAGTCACGGAAATGATGGGCTTTCAACTGGTGACTGGGCCATCTATTACTCCTGGATCACGCATAGGTTATTGGGCTTGGGCCCAAAAACTCTTCAGTCAGGAGAATTGCTAGGGTTTTAGAGTATATTCCCCTATTTCTCTCTTCATTGATACACCTGCTTTAAATCCAACCGTAGAAATGTCAGTTTTCTCGCTCTCTGCTACCACTTTCAACCACTCTCACTCTTACACTCCTCTGAATTTCTTCACGTCGTTGCAAAATTTCAACGGGGATTCAGTCTGCAAGTTAGAGCTTAAAGGAAGGATTAATAGAATATTTCGTGTGAAGGTTCAGGTTGTGTCGTCGCATTCGAACCCCAAAGTTCTGAAGCGCAATCGGAAATCTAGGTATGGAGAACCTGTCTCGCCTTACGACAGTGGAGAAGATGACGAAGGCGAGGACGAGGACGAGGACGAAGACGAAGGCGATGATGATGATGGTGGTGGTGGTGGTGGTGGTGATGATGTGGATGGAGGTGATGACGATTGGATTTCTGTTGTGAGTTTCCTCCTTAACTTTCTCTCCAAGCGTTTATCGGTTTATTTATTTATTATGATATTTATGCTACTTTAGCTCAGAAGAAGAAAATCAAATGGGTTGGTGGAAGATATCTGTATGGAAATATAAGTCTTTCAGCTAACATGTTACCTGTTGTACCATTGTAAAAGAGAAAAATAAACAGCTGCAAAATTGCATGTCTAAAAGTGAATTTTGGTAGCAATCTTTTGCTTGGCTATGTGAAATCAATAACTGAATATGGGCTCATCCGAACACAATTCACAAGTTGAAGATAATGGAGAGGATATTCAATGTTTTGCTCTCTGTTAATGTAAACCATATAGATGCATTCAAATGTTGAACTTTGGACGTCAGGAGAACTCTGAAACCTCTTTTCAGAAACAAGTGATCATCTGTGCTTGTTTTGTGTTATTTTTCAGCAGAAAGGTCCCCAGAAGTAGGTGGGTGAAATGTATGGTGTGGTAAGAGTGAAATTTAATTTGGTATATTGGTTTGTCGTCTGTGTTCAAACACTGGTGAACTTTCGGGAAAAGAGAACTCTTCTCGGTTTATGCAGAATCAACGTAATTATGGATGTTCAGCAGTATTTTACCCTACAGTAGTATAACAATCATTAAAAAGGATTTCTTGTGGACTTGATAGTTTATTGTTTGAGATAGTGTTTATTGTCATTTTACGAGCTGCAATTATTTTAGGATGAGTTTTCTTATATCGGACTCTCTGAAGCTGATAGAGAACGGATAAAACTAAAGAACTCAACCGAAATGAAACAAGGTATTATTAATTTTTCTGGGATTAGTCGATGATTTGAAGTAGACACTTATAGTTGTGAAGGATAACTCGCTTCGGGTGAATTTCATTGTGCAGGTAGTTTCAAGCATCTGGAGAGAGCTTTGGGCACAAGTACATTGAATTCTGGATCAGCCCATGAAACAAGGCAACATAAGTTGGTTATTAAGAATGGCAAAGACAACCTCAAAAACCAACCGAAGGGCGTTTTGAATAACACTTCCAGGCAGTCAGCAAGCATTGATTCTTTAGGCGATAGCAGAAAAAGCAAAAACATCCTTGAAAAGCGAGTGAAGGGCATTTTGAGTAACAGTCCCAGGCAATCAGCAAGAATTGGTTCTTTAGGTGATAGAAAAAAGAAGGTAACAATAACTATCGAACTGTTCAATATGACTTTAGATGCAAATAACCTGCATAATGTTTGTTGTTTCTCATTGCCCCAGGAAGCAGAAAGTTCTTCTCAGAACAGATACTCTCATTTGTCGGAAGAAATAGACTTGGATAAAAGATGGTATCCACTTCTTGATTATTTGAGCACTTTTGGTCTTAAGGAATCAGAGTTTATTCAAATTTTTGAAAGACACATGCTATCCCTTCAGCAAAATGTCGACTCTGCAGAGGAAAGATTGAGATATTTATTGAGCGTTGGTGTCAAACATAGAGACATCAGAAAAATTATATCAAGACAACCTCAAATCCTGGGTTACTCAGTTGAGAACAATCTCAAGCCTCATGTTGCCTTCTTGCGTAGCTTGGGTATCCCAGAATCAAGAATAGGGCAAATAATTGCCGCCACTCCTTCCCTGTTCTCTTACAGTATCGCTAACTCTTTAAGACCCACTGTCAAGTACCTTCTTGAGGAGATTGGAATTGAGAAGGCTGATTTATGTAAAGTTGTACAGCTAAGCCCTCAAATTCTAGTTCAGCGGATAGAAAGTACATGGAATGCACGTTACTATTTTCTGACAAAAGAGTTGAAAGCACCCAGAAAGAGTATAGTAAAGATGGTCACAAAACACCCTCAAATTCTTCACTACAGCATTGAAGATGGATTACTCCCCAGGATCAATTTCTTGAGGAGCATCGGGATGTCCAACTCTGACATATTGAAAGTATTAACTAGCCTTACACAGGTCAGCTCAATTTTCTTCTGCTCTTTATTTACTTTTACTATGCTTTACATTGAAAGGAAATTGATTTTTTCGGTCTAATGTGATTTGCACCTGCAGGTATTCTCTTTATCATTGGAGGGAAATCTGAAACCTAAATACAAGTACTTGATCAATGAACTCGGAAATGAGGTCCATTCTCTAGCTAAATATCCAATGTACCTAAGCTTATCTTTAGACCAGAGAATTCGGCCCCGCCATAGGTTTTTGGTTTCCTTGAAGAAAGTTCCTAGAGGGCCGTTTCCTTTGAGTTCTCTGGTCCCAACTGATGAAAGATTTTGCCAGCAATGGGCAGGAACTAGCTTAGACAAATATCTTGATTTTCGCGAGAGATTGCTGGTCAAAGAGCTTGCAAATAAGTACGAAAGGAAATGACAAGCTCTGTTCTTGTTTCTAATCTTCTTGGGTAGTGGTAGTGTCGAATTGTGACAATTGTCTGCCACACATTACAATAAACTGAGATACAAATACTCTTTTTCGTTGGAGCACTCCAGCATTTGTGTCAGTCAGGTGTTCATGATGGATACCATGGTAGCGAAGTCTGTAAGTTCGTTCGTTACAGATATAATTAGGGACCGTTTGGAAAGTTTCTGCTTCTGCTTAAGCTTCTTGTGAAAGTGCTTCCAGACAGCCATCCCAGGCTAGCTTCGTGTGGAAGCTCTTTTAAGTACACAAAGCTTAAAAGCGCTTCCGGATAATTGTCTAGCAGGTTCAAAAGAGACTTCTTTGTATCTAAGGTGCTTTTGATTTTTCTGAAATTGGCAGTTATACTGAAGAAACAAGTCTAATGGTGCTCTGTTTCACATTTCTTACAGGTACTGGTTATTTTCAAATTTTGCCTATACAATTTTGCAAGGTGGAGAAGAGAGCTTTTGACTAACTTCTGATCATAGCAACACTGGAATCGTCCTGTCAAGGTTCGGGTTATTTATTTCAATTTTAAACATGAACTGGAACATGATACATCTTTCATTTAAAAATAAAGGCGAATATCGTTTAGAAATATATGATGTGAAACATCTAATGTCTGTCTCATCTGGGTCAGGTTTGTTATATGCAGGAGCTTGTTTTGGTGGCAGCTGAACGGATACATATATATATATATATATATATATATATATACACATATAAAGAATCGATCTTTTTCTCTCTGGCCTATGAATTCGGTGGTTTTGAAGTTGTCCCCTTGGTCAATTGTCCAAGATCGATATGATGGAAAAGTGAAAACACCTGATATAAGAGATGTAATCTTAAAAGGAAGGATGGCAACCTTCTTGTATTTTATATTCGGTTGTGCAATGTGTCTTTTGCACTTGTTACCCATCAGAGTTCTTGTTCATGACAAAAAATGTTGGCACTGTGTTTCTGCCATTTGTTCTTACGAGTGCCCAACAGAGTAACAAGGTGTACAAGTTTGGTAACCCGGACGTCTAGGAATAAAAAACTAGGTGTTCACTTTACTTCAAGATGCAGAAAAGATGAGTTGATTTCAGAAATATTTTGTTTTTAACGAAAACCTTACGAATGTTTCGGCAGAATTCTCCAACAATATGGACGTCTCCAACCTACAGAGGAACTTCGCATCCAATCAGCATAAAATTTCAAACAAATTTAATGAATTTAAATCACATGCATTAAATTTAAGCCATAACGAAATCAGATTAGACCAACGTAATTAGTAAACCAACTTAACTAGCAAAGTAACAGACTATCAAATTCACTAAGAAAAAACTATTGGCCCCTTCAATTTATTGAAGCATCAAATTAATTAATCAAAAATAAATGCAAGAAATTATTTTATATTACCTTTAGTTCAAAGGATAACTTTAAATAGAAATGAGGGTCGTGTGGTTCTGCCTCCAAGCGATCTTCTCGGCCATCTAGCTTTATCATCTAAAACATAGGAAAAAAATAAAGAGGTGAGATAGAGCTAAGTAAACTTCATATGCATACTTCTATGATGTAAGTTTTGAAATAAGTTTTATAACTGATGTGCCATATCACCCCCAAAGTCTGTCTAATATACACCCAAAAGTGCATTCAATCAACTTCGTCTATCAATTATAGAGTTTGTTTTCGAAAATCATAAAAGATAATTAGTGTTGTACGTGGTTGCGTCATATTCCTTCCTCACCAATTCACATGTACAAACAAGTTTAGCCACCTATGTGTAATGTCACACAGAGTGGTTGGCAACAGATTTAAGTGCTCTTTTGACGATGAAATACTATTTAGTGATGTCAAAGACCGGAGTCTTCTAGTGGCCGATAAACGTTCGGACACTACAATAGTTTGTTAAGTCTCGAGTTGTAGAGATTGAGGCTCGCCTAACTAGAGCAGTTTGCGAGCTTGGTTGTTTTTTTATATTTTGTTTACTCAAAAGGCATCATCTTTTGGATTTGAGAACCAGAACACTTGACCTAAAGAAATCGAAATCATACACGAGCGAAAAATTAGTTGTACAAATTTGTTTTACAATTTATTCATTCATTTATTTATTTATTATTAAGGAAAATGGGCCTCGTTGACCACTTCGATTTGTTTTGAGCTCGTTCAGGCTATGGGTCCAGTGAGACTCAAAAAATCAATTGGTCAGATCCATATTTTCTCCAGAACTCAACTTGAAGATACGAACCGCGACTTCGTCGGCATAGAATCTTGGTGGGCCGGGTCTAAATGTTTAGACCAATCATCTCGATTCATTGACATTTTGAGAGCACTAGTAAATAACACGTGCTTTTGCACGTGATAAAGAAACTGTGTCAATAACACACATATGTATTGTTTATATAAATTGTTTTTTTCAAATTATTTATAATATCTTTGTTAACCACAAATGTTTAATGATATCGACCGTGCCAAAGACTCATGTGGTTCAATGGCTTCCATTGTAATGTCAAAAATTAAAAATGAAAAATTCGTAGTTTTTAAATGATTGTTTAATAAATAATTTTTATTCGCAGGTATGATGTCTCAACACACTTGGACTAAAATTTTAAAATATTTTTTTGATTATTTTTTTACGTTTGAAGTTTTTTAGCAAAATATTTATAATATTGATATTCGATTGAGTGGTGTTATAATAAAAAATAAAATAAAATAAAATATATTAACACAAATTATAGAATAATGATAGTGATAGACTGATAGTGTATACACAAATTCTATGAAAGAAGGGAAATAAGAAAATTTTTTACATTGTTTGTTCGACCTCTCTACTTAACGACTCGATAGAATATAAACTCCTTGTACATAGAGAGAACTCAATTTATTTAAAACTAAAATCCATCTACCATTATCCTTTGGTGAAAGAATACAAACTTGTGCCATTTTCTTTAATTAAGTAAATAGAGAGGTGGAATTCTAAACGCTTGACGATTACCATATGAATATTCATGGTTAATTATGTGGAGAAATGAAAAGACCAGCTGTAAATTGAAGGATTTGCATGCAATTAAAAAATATCGGTGATGCTACAGGGACACAGAGAGTTACATAAAGAATAATATAATCAGGTAAATTGATTGTGTTGTTCTTACTTTTTTATACAATACAAAATCATGTAGTTGGTTGAAAAAATTAGTTATGTAATTATATTTTTTAATTATTGGATTACAAAAATATTTGTGACATAATTTTAAATCAAAAGATTATCATTCAATATATGACTTTGTAAAAGATTCTTTTTTTTTTGAAAAAATAAATTTATTAATAATTATTTTAGGTCATATATATTGAATAAAATAAAAATGTATTAAAATATTTGTAGTTTAATTTTTTCAATGTAATATGAAAAGTCATTAATTAATTATTTATATAAATGTATTTCTTTAATAAGGGCATTTTGGACTAAATAAAATATAAGTTGGGACATTATTGGAAATCAAAAGATTTCCACACATCCCCACTTTTTAATATAGTTATAAGAACGTGCTTCGCACGTTATATGCAAAAGATAAATGAAAGACATAAAAAAAAAAGAAAATTTAAAGTATTAACATTCTTTATGAAAATAATTGAAGTAAGTTGCGATTGTTAAAAAGAAATTGAAATTGGTAAAAATATATTACAAATAAACCTTTTATAAATTATAGATATAATACTTTTTCAACAAGTTTTTTCCTATAAATTAAATAATTTTTTGAGTCATAAATTTTTTAGTTACAACTCTAATTTTTTCCAAAAAGTATAAAATTTAGCCAACATAGTATTAACAACTTATGTGTAAGCTAATTGGTAATTTTGATAATTTTATTCTTTAAATAGAAATATTAATACCGAAATTTTCTACTAAATTACTCCAGACACCTAGTTCAAAAAAATCAATAAGATTAATCACATATATTTGAGCCGATTAAATATGATATCAATCAAATATTAAAACTATGAAAACATGATATCTTAATTGGAAAGTTATAAAGATTTTATAGAAAGTTATACATTTTAAAGCTACATGCATTAAATAAACGTACAATATATATTTAAATATTCATGTTTAATTGAATAAAACTAATTTAAAAATCCACTCAAAACTTAATAAGGGCAAAATGGACTAAATGAATTATAAGCGATGACATTATTGGAAATCAAAGATTTCCACACATCCCCAAATATAGACTTGTGTTCGAAACGTGCGTTGCACGTTGTATGTAAAAGTGGGGGTATATTAGTTACATAATAAATAGGTATATTGGTGAAATATTATGGAAAAAATGAATAAATTAAGGATATAGAAAGAAATGATTGGAAGAATTATTTCCTAACTGTGTCGATAAAAAAATAATGTGGCAATATAATTAATGAATGTGAATGTGATGTTACATTAAACTTTTTGTATACAATATTTTTTCATTAATTTTTGATCTTTCTTCTTGTATCAATTCCTTTACTGTTTCCATTGAAATACATCGATATATGACCACATAAAATTAGCCATGAGAAAATTTATTATTATTGCATGTAAATTGTAATTTTATATATATTTGCCCAAAAAAAAAAAGTTGTTACTTTGATACTCTTGGAAACCCTGTCAAGTTGGTCTATGATTTCTTTATTCTTTGTGTGCGAAAATAATACAAAAAATAACACATCATAGACCCAAGGAATAAAGAGAAATACACATCATACCAATGCAAATAATATAAACAAAGATTAGGAGTAAAATACTTATATGATTACCACCTGAATTGAAATGTACGTGTAAATTTTTATTATTATTCAAAGAAAACAATGAATTGTTCATGAGTTATATTTCAAAAAAGAGAGAGAAAAAAATATGAATTAAGGATTATGGAGAAATACAAATCATAAACCAATGTGGAAAATATAAGCAAAGATGAGAGATAATATAACTATTTTGATTAACACCTAAAATTGAAATGTACATGTAAATTTTTCTTATTCAAAGAAAACAACGAATTGTTCATGTAATTACTTATGTTCCCAAAAAAAAAAGCAAAAAGAAAAAGGAAAAAACTATGAGTTACTTATTTGAAAAGTTAGAAAGATGAAGAGGCATTCATTGAAAACCATAATTGAAATTTAATAAATTATTTAGGGCATTTTTGGAAATCAAAAGATTTCACAACTTCCCCACTTTTTAATATAGTAAAGATATATAATATTAAATAATCATTAAGGGTAAAATAAGACATTCATCTCGAATATGTCACATATTACAATCATTATAGATGTCTAGTTTTATCCAAAAAATATAGGAGCAACTTAGGTTTTACAAATAAAAAAATCATAAGCGCAATTAAGGAAATCAAAAGAATTTTTTCAATCCACACTTTAATATAGTTTAGATTAGAGTGACACTAAATGCTTGTTTGAATAAATTAGCTGTGTAAATTTTTTTTAACCAAAAATTTAGTTTTTATTACATAGTTAAAGTCAAACATTAATATATATCAACTAGAATTATCATATAATTATTTATTAATTACTACCTACAAATCTCATGATGCTATCACTATTTCAACTTAAACATGCAAATTATCAGTAATGTTTGACTGCCACTATTCTTAAATATGTAAAGTATCAACTATGTTTGATATAGATTATTGAAAAATAATGTTTAAATGTGTAATTGAGAAATAAGGAAAATATACTAAAAATTTTAAAAGCCGACAAATCAATATAACGAGTTATTGAAAATAATAACAAAAGAATATTTTTTTTTATAAATTATATCAAACAATTCCTTCGATTTTAGTTAGTTATTAAAATAAAAATTCGGGCCCAACTCACTTTGAAACATTAGCGCCAATACTTTTGCGACTTTGTGAAAGAAAGAAGTTGTGAAAAATCCTGGCGCCACGAATGAGCTCGGGACACGGACAAAACTGCATCCGGCTGAAACAAGAAGATAAGACTGACACTAATACAAATCCAAGTTTAGTCAGGATATATAATTGCTAGGGCAGGTTTTAGAGTATATTCCCCCGTGTCTCTCTTCATTGATACACCTGCTTTAAAATCCAAACGTAGAAATGCCAGTTTTCGAACCCCAAAGTTCTAAAGCGCAATCGGAAATCTAGGTGTACATGGAGAATCTGTCTCATCTTACGACAGTCAATCATGATGTGGATGAAGGTGAAGACTAGCTATTGGATTTCTGATGTGAGCATTATTTTTTTCTTCTTATTTCTCTTGCCTACGAATTTAGTGGTTTTGAAGTCGCCCTCGTAGCGGAGTTGAATTGTATAAATTTATGAAATACATGTCCGTCTCACGAGATATGTGTACGTGTTTGGTTTGACCAAATTCAAATATTAAAAAAAAAAAGGAATTAAAATGAGATAAAACTTTCCCACAAAGTATATATATCTACACAATCCCCTTGCTTCTCAATCCGACTCAGGGGCGTAGTTAGGGATGAGCCAAATTAGGCCCTGTTCCGCCCCCCATTTGAAAAAAATAAAAAAGAAAGTTTAGTAAAAATAAAAAATTTTATAATAATGTGACCTAATAAAATTAGTTGTTGGTACAATGAACTGTGAGCTTTTGGCTTCGCCCCTGATCTGATTCAGCATGATATTTTATCCAATTTTCAAATTTAAAGATGAGTTGTGAAGCAATGAAATCGAGTGGATGCTAGTTAATTATAAACTTGTGTGTGTGGAAACTTTTTCCTGCCTGTGTCACCATGGCGACAGATTCACAAGCCCACGGGTCATGTTGATTCATTTTTTATGAATTGAAGAAGAAAGCAATGGAATATTTTTGGGGAAAAGACATTATCAGTTTTTGGTCCACTGGCAGAGATTAAAAAAAGCAATAATACTTTAGCAAAATCATTTATGTCTTATCGACAAAGTCCATCTCATCACAATAATTTGGAGTTTTTCTGAAGTTTCAATGAAAAGATTGCTCAGATCTTTGATCAGGCGGCGGCGGCTCAAAAGCCATTTTGTCTTTTCATTTTCATGGTCTAACGACCAATGTTACTATGTTAGGACTTAGGAATACCCGAAGCGAAAGCGACAATGGACCACTAACTTTCCATTTCAAAATTGAAAAAATGATAATCTGTGGAAGATTTGATTCCGCATTTTTTTAATCGACAGTAATGTGCACTTTAATTTTGTTTTAAATCTTACAATAAAATAAAAAATTGCTAAGTGAACATATATAGTACTATCACATAATGGTGGTTAGCATAATATTAAATCACAATATGTCAATTATTCACAGATGTGATCTATCATGTTCATGTAGCATGAGTCGAACGAGATTAAATTGCTCCGTATCAGCATCGTTGGATATGGGACAAAGATGTAAATCAAACACAGTGGATATGGGATGGAAACAAAAGATCAATCCTCATTTATTCAAGACAAAATGTTTATAATTAAAAACGACCGTAGAATTGTCAAATGAGTCGCTTTTTGTTTATTTTAGATTCCGTTATCTAGAAAAATGTTGAAGGGAATATAATGGAACAAATAATAGTTGAGATAATGTTGAGTTGCCCATGTCATTACCATTAATTTAAAAATGATACGATAAGTGGACAAATAAGTTGCTATCGAGTGTGTAGTATGTCAAATTTTATGTCACGTTGGTCCAAAAGGCCTGGAGATTTGGAATCGATTGGAGTTGAACGAATATTTGAGCCAATTGATTTGAGAACTTCAAAGAAATTACATGGAACCTTAATTAATTACGAGGAAATGATGAAAGAAAACATAGGCACTATCTTAGTATCTTAGCCACTTTTCACATGCTAACTTTAATTTGTTTTTCTTTTTAAAGGTAAAAGCTAGTCAAATCCATATAAAAGCGCAATGATACAAGCAATACTGAAGCACTGTACAACCAAAGCTACTCTATTGGTGGAAATTGCAGCCGCTTTGTCGGTCAAAACTAGCAGCCCTACTACAACAGCTATTACTATTAAGGCCGCAATATTGGCGGCAACTAAAGTCACTAAACATGCGGTTGGTGGAGGTCGAACGTAACCTAAGACCCATAGGTCTCAGAGTCTCAACTTTTATCCCCGTAACCAATGTGACAAAACCTTATTGGCATGTTAACTTTAATTGATTAGGGAAAAAAGTACTTAAATGTAAGAGCATTCCAATGAACAATGTGAATCGAAGATGATATGAAAGAGAGAGATGACTATTTTAATTGAAAAAATTAAAAGATGTGTAGAGAAAAAATTTTATGAACAGTGAGAAAAGGGAAATAGGTAGGAAGAAATTTAAAAATAATAAGAACATGTGAAATGGAATGTGTCAACATAGATATGACAAGGGGAGAAGCAATAAAGAAAAAATAAAGAAAATGAGTGAAATATGATAGAAGAAAAAATAAAAATGAAAAAATATAGAGACGTGGAGGCTACACAATTTTTTTGTACCTTCCTCTTTCTTCTATAGCATTGTAGATAGAGCGGAGATGTTACAAGCATCTCCGATGCGTAATTTTAGATCGATATCCTCTATTTGAGGAGAGTAAGGCCTTATTCTTTTTATGAGTTTGTGCATTTTCGTGTAACTTACACACATTTTTAACCCCACATATGTTTTTCAATACAATACTAACTACATATTTACACGGAAATGTTTTAACCCTTCAAAAGAACAAGGCCTAAAAGACAATAGTTTTAGTAGGTTTGTGTTTCTTCCAATTTTATGTCAAAATTTTACTTTTTAAATCACTTTTCCCTCATTTTTTCTTTATAATTCCTAATGCTATGTAAAAAATAACACACCCATCTATAAATCGTCTATATTATTTTATTTTTATTTTAAACTTTATTTCTACTCCTTTTCTCTTTCTCACTTACTCCTCTCCTTTGTTTTTCCCCCAATAAAGTAATCATTTTTCCTTTTGTCTCACCTTCACATCAGATCGTCCCCAATCCATTGATGCACTTTCCAACTTGGGTAGCAAAGTCAGAATTTAGTCGAAAAGCCTTACTTTATTATACGAGAATAAATTAATTGGCAATCTCTGTCGATTCTGATCGTCTTGTAATTCCCAAATAAGAATCAAAATAAAACGACAACATGTTTTGACAATAAAAACAAATGCTCACCTATTATAACAGCCTCAGGATCCGACCGGTGGGCCCAAAATATTATGTTTAAAATTTTAATAATACAGGTAGTGTTATCGTCTCCGACCTTTGGGGCCAAAAACAATAATAATTGAAGAATACTTATATCTTTATCTTGAACAAAGTAATTTCCTCCAAAACAAAAGTAATGCTTCATCATCCTCTCAGCACGCACTCGTATATAAGGAGGAGACAGGTGGGCCAGATTACGCCCAGGCTTGCCACTTCTTTGGTTTAAAATATAAAGATTAAAGTGATTCTACATAGACATTTGAATTTGACATTTTTCATTGACATTGTTAATGTGGTTTATTTTCATTGGATGGTTTAAATTTGCATTAAATGATAATCATATGGACACATATTAATACTCTTACTCCCTTTTTTTTTAATAGAAATTTTTATAATATTATTCAATAGAATTAATTATTGATCCAGTATTTCAAAAAAAAAAAAAAAACTTTATTGGTCCAGAAAGGTAAATAAATTCCTAACTACGTCAATTCCATTGCTTTTGTAGTTAGTAATGGACCAACAAAGATCGAATCGCCGTCATCATATATACTAAGCAAAAATCAAATACTCATTTCGTCCCCGCTTCTTATTCATTTGCTATGTTTTTATTAGTGTGTTTTAATCTCCTTACTTCTTAAGATTCATTTATAATTAAAATTTTAAAGTGTGTGGTTTTATACATACACACACACACATATATATATATATATATTAATAAAAGCTATAATTATATTTTAATTTACTTTTATAATAACATTAACTTGAATGTCTTGATTCGTGTAAAAATCAAAATAAACACACCTCATTGAAATGGAAGAAGTATCACTTATTAATATTATTATTATTATTATTATAACATATATAGTGCTATATATAACAACGTATCAATTATTAATATGATAGGTAATATGCAAGCCAATGTCTTTTATCAATTTTTTTCTACTTAAAAGTTAATTTTTATTACTTATATAATTAGAGCCTAACATTAATATTAATCTAACATCTCACATTATCTTTAATTTTGTGGTTATCCACACATTCTATGACTTTTCGTGCTATTTAACCTAACAATTTAAATCGTGGCATGATTCAACCCAAAGACTCGCATAAATTCATTTAAAAGCAAAAAAGATATAGCTCATGTTAGTGCTATTTAACACTACCAATATCAAGTATTAATAAAAGATGACCTCACATGTGGAAAATTAAAGAACATAAAATAAATAGTTATAGTATTCGACTGCTCATTTTACGCGGTTAATTTGGAGATGTCAATGAGTCAGGCTAACTCGAGCTCAACAAGCAAAATGCCGAAGCCTACTTGACTGTTAATTGCTTCTCCCTGAAAATTGCAACCAAGCTGGCTTGGGCCTGCTGAGTATTTTACCTTAAAAATTGTGATCGAATTAGCTGAATTTTGGTTAGTTATTTTGAACAATAAGTATACTAAATCTTCCTAACTAATTTTGAATGTATTTCTATGTCTAATTACTGTGTAAATTTCATTTCTTTCTTTTATCGCGTTTAAATAATTAGTTGTGTTTAAAATTTAAGCTTCTTATGAATGTGATGTTAATATATAGTTTGAATAGTCTTTAATTCTTTCAAAAATGATTTTTGAATGTATGGCTACAAAGTAAAAAAAAAATGTGTATAAAATATTGAAAAGTTATCAAATTACTGAAACGAATAATTGAAACTAATGAAAAAAAATAACATTGAAAATTTTCTAACAAATATTATTATAAGTTTTAGCGAAACTTAGAATAAGTGAGAAGCCATCATCTTACCAGGCAACTGGTGTAAATAATATAACTTTATTCGTTTTAATTTTTTAACCCAAAAATCAATTTTTATTACTAATCAAAGTCAATTAAAGATCAATATCAACTACATTATTATTATTATTATTATTATTATTATTATTATTATTATTATTATTATTATTATTCACATCTCGTAACAATGTTATCTATAACATTACCTATCATTTTATTATTAATAAAATAGTTGGAGAATCTTAATCCTTACCAAAGATATTAATCCTGAAAACTGACTGCCATTTTAATTATTTCTAAGGGTGTGTTTGATTGAACATTATTTACCCGGAAAAGTGAGTTTTCCACTTTTTTTCCCACTTTGGTGTTATTTGATAGCATTTTTTTCCTCGGAAAACGTTTTCCAACTTTTCTCAAAATCCGCACTTTTCCTTATTTTTTTTCCTTGGGGGGAGGTGGTTTTTGTTTTCCAGGAAAATTTTGGTATTTTTTTCTTTTTTTAATAGACAATTTAATTTAACCATAAAGATAAGAAAAATGATCAAATTTCATTAAAAAAACTCAAAAATAAGGAAAATAATATTATTTTCCAACTTTCAAATTAACCCACTCAAACACCTACAACTATCATTTCCCTGGAAAACCTTTTCCCGGAATTCATTTACCCGGAAAACGTTTTCCTTCTAACAATTTTCCGACTTTACAATCAAACACACCCTAAGTTCTAAAGCCATCTCCAATGGAAGCCATCAATTGCACTCGTGCGCTATAGAGAGGGAGAGAGTAAAGAGAGATAGGAAGAAAAAAAAAGTGAGGGGCCCAATTTTTTTAATTTTAAAATTTTAAATTATTTTTTATCTTAATTATTTCACTTTTCCTGCTTAGATTTCGGTATCACGTTTAGAAATAAACTCCCATCCAGAATTTTTCAACGCCACTTTATTATTTTTTTTAAATTTATTTCTATCTCTCTTCTCTTTTTTACTTTTCACTTCATTTTTTCTTATATTTCTTTCCATTCACTTTAAAATAAAATATGTATCTTCTTCCTATCTCTCTCTAACATCTCTCTACTGTCCAACACATGCAATATAATTCAAGTTACCATTGGAGATGGCCTAAGGCCATATTCAATGCGGTGTGGATTGTCAATTTTCATCGTGAGACGGGAGAGAGAGAGAGAGAGACACAAGCCACATGGTGGGCTCCTTTTTGTATATGTGGCTTTTATTTCTCTATTTTTAATCACTTTTCTATCAATTATTTCGTTTTTTCCCCACATTTTTTCATAGATACCCGTTCCACGTCTATTTCTAGATGCTCGTCTAGAATTCTCCCACTATTATTTTAAAATTTGCATGTTTCTACCTCTCCTCTTTTTCACTTTTCCTCTATTTTTTCTATACTTCTTTCCATTTACTTCAAATAAAATAATTATCTTTTCTCTATTTCTCTTATCTACATCATCTCCAATTCACTACATGCATTGAAGATCGCCTTAGGGGTTTTTTTTCTTTTTTTTGAAAAGGGGTACCAGTTAGTGCTTATCATTTTTATATAAACGGAAAAAGTTAGCTACGAAAATTTCCATCTAACTTCCTATCATTTAATTATTACGCGTTCACTCGTTTCTCTAGCATCATTTCCCGGTAACATCCCTTTGTTCAAGAGATTCGATGATCAGCTGGTATATATAACACAGATTCTTTCTACTCTTCTGCTCAAACCCTAAAAGTTAATTTTCACGTCATGTTCAAAATTAGCCACCAAACCCTAACTAATTTAATGCAAGTGCATGACAGCGATTCTCTTCAACCATTTGGCGGCATGCAAGGAATAATGGCAGCATTAGAAACTCATGCGGAAACAGGAATCACAGGAGATGCCGGAGATCTTAACCGCCGGCAAAGAGCATTCGGGTCGAACTTTTACGTGGAGGAGCAACCTCCGCTCAACACGGCCACCTTCGTTCTCCTTTCTCAGAAATATTTAAAGGACACGACAATAATCCTTCTCCTTTGTTGTGCTCTACTGTCCGCTGTGATTGAAATCAAGAGAAACGGCCTCGTTGAAGGACTTATTGATGGAGCAATCAACGTTTCGGCCATCTCTTTTGTCCTCTTCTTTGGTCTTGTCTGTAGATATATCAAAAGTACTCTAAGAAAGAGGAGATTAATGATGAAGAAGAAAAAGCTTGCCGCAGCTGTTTGTGTTATCCGATGTGGGAAGATGCTAAGAATCTCGGACTTTGAGGTTGCTGTTGGTGATATAGTGTGCTTACAGGCAGGTGATCACGTCCCTGCCGATGGATTGTTCGTCGATGGTGATTCTTTATTCAAGCTCGATGAGGGTAATTTCGGTTTATGCAGTACTTTCAAGAAGAACCCTTGTATCTTTAGCGGTGCCAAGGTGAAAACCGGCTGTGGCCGAATGCTCGTAGTAACGGTCGGCAACAACACCGAAAGGAGTCGACTGATGAGATCAGTGATGTGCAGCAAAAATGATTATCACCAAGAATCACATCTTCAGATCTGTATCGATAAAACCAACTCCCGTCTCGAGAGGATTTTGCTGAGTCTTACGTTGTTCATCCTCGTACTCCAGCTATTCCGATGTTTCTTATCCGGTTCCGACAAATGCGATGACGCAAAAGGCGTGAAGAACAGTGTAGAGGGTCTGATGCATGAGTGGACGAAGGTCGTGAAGAAGCAAGTGGGCGTTAAAAGGAGTGGATTAATCACATTTCTTAGCGTATTGATCTTCGCTTTGCGGGATGGTTTGCCATTAGGGGTTTTCATCACTTTCGTTTATGCGAAAAGGAAAATGAGGCCTTATGGTGCCATTGTTCAAATCTCTCTGCTTGTGCCATGATCGGGTTAACCAATGCTATTTGTATTGGTGTAATTACAGATGATCTTGCTTTGAACCCTTCAGAAATGGTGGATTTGTGGATTGGTTTCGATTGGATTGAAGATGTTTCTGGTCCAATTAGCACCACAAGTCCTTCAACTTTTGCAAGATGGGATTTCTGCGTGTGACAGCCATGAAAGTAATGCTATTTCCTATTGGGCTCACCATGTCCTTGGTGAACCCAACAAGGAAAATGAAGAAAGTAATGTTGTTCATATTCATTGTAGTGGAGATCAGTTGGAGGAATTTCTGTCAATCTGTTCTCATTGCCTTAATAGCGATGGAACAGTGGAAACCCTAGATGAACTTAAAAAGGACTTCTTGAATAAGAAATTTCACCAGAAAATTGCGTCCTTTAATGGTCTCCAGGTCGTGGCTTTTGCTTACAAACAAGTAAGCCAGGTCGACGAAGATGATGACGACGACGACGATGATGGTGATGATCAAGAAACCCTAAAACCTTTGAAACGTGGTCTGACCTTTCTAGCCCTGGTGAGCTTGAAGAATCCATATCCACCCGAGATGAGACGAACGATACAAGATTTTCGAGCTTCTGGCGTCTCGATGAAGCTAGCCGTTGAAACTGATATAGCAACAGCAAGAATCACGGCGGTTTATTCTGGAATTTTACTGCCAGAAGAAGACATTGAAGGAGCTGTGATTGGAGCATCTGAATTTCGAAAGAGAAGCGGAGAAGAACTACTGAAGACGATAGAAAACATCCACATAATAGCAAATGCCTCTCCGGTTGACAAATTACAGTTTGTGCAATGCCTAAAACAGAAAAATGTGGTTGTTGCCTTCACTAGTTCGTGTACCAGAGACTCTCCAACACTAAAAGAAGCTAACATTGGGATTTTCACCGGTGAAGCTAATTTTCCGGCGGAAGATTCAGACATCATCGTCTTGAACAAGACTGTTTCAACCGTCTTTAACGCCATGCGATTGGGAAGGTGTGTACACGAAAGCGTTAAGAGGTTTGTGCAGTTGCAGCTGATTCTCAATATCACTGCCTTCACAGTCAACTTCATCTCTGCAATAGCTAAGAAAGAGGGGCAACTGATTTTCCCATTTCAAGTCCTGTGGATAAATCTAGCCATGGATGTACTTGGAGCTCTAGCTTTGGCTATCAGAGTAATAGACTTTACACCGGAGATCAACGGTGGAGATAATCCGGATCGGATCGTACCGAGTACGGCTTGGATAAACGTCGTAGTTCAATCCTCATTCCAAGTTGCAATCCTAATGGCAGTAGATATGAAGCTTGGAAAAGTTCTTTCTGAGAAAACCGATGGATCAGTGATGAAAACCATGATCAACGGCTGTTATGTGTTCTTTCAGGTTTTCAGTTTGATCACAGCCATGATGATGTTGAAGAAGAAGAAGAAGATGAATAAGATTAGTGTTATTATTGTGGGGTCTTATTGGATTTCTTGAAGTGGGATTAGTTGAGATGATGGCCGTTATTTTTCACAGGAGAAAGTTGAACTTCAAAGCATGGTGCTTTTGTATTGTAATTGGAGCACTCTCAGTTCCTATATTCTATGTAGCAAATTGTGTCAATGCATGCATTTGTTACAATGTAAATTAATTATGCTGCTTACTTGAGTTTAAATTTGTTGTCTCAAATGTAGATTTGACTTTTTAAATCAGGTAAACATATATATAAATAAAATTTTACATGTCCGATCGATATGCCTTTGTAGCTTAATTACACCCTTACTGATTTAGTAATTGGGAAATGCTAGACTACCATAATAAATGCCATAATGGTTGACATAATGGTAGTTGGCATATTTAATAACCGTCAATCTAAAAGTGATGGAATGGTTGAAATTGTAGGATCATGCCACATATACATTATATCAATTATTATGGTATTGTAGCATGGTCCTTAGTAATTTAATACCTCATATCGAAACTTAATGATATACATGACGTGTGTTAATTAATTTACGCTTATTAAACTTCATTCATTATTCGCTAGTTACAATATTAACTGCAGTGACATCCAAGATTAATTGTAATTTTTTTACTGAAATTTAAAATATGTCCCCAAACATATATATGCCATATATATTATAAACATAATGGTTGATTTAATGAACTTAAAAATTCATAAATGCAATACAAAATTAAATAAGATATCAATATAATTAATATATTCAAAATATGTACATCAAAATCAAATACTAATAAAATTAAATCAAACTTATATATACTGAATTAATATGATTTCTCAAATTTTTGAAACCTAATTATTTTATGCCCTGAGTGGCTGAGTTGATCTGCAAATAAAACTCATATGAAGTACTACATACTCGGTAATAAATTGTAGTGTCTCTCAATCAAGGGTGCGAAATATGCTATGTAACTACCGAAAATTCCAATCATAGGATAACATTTCTACTTTTACGCGGACTCGTAGGAACTGGAATAGAATATTTCTACCGGGTCCCACCTATGTTCACACTTCACATCGATATGCAAATATTTGATTACGTTGAAATCTATGTTATTTGAAATCTAAAGTGAACATGGTCACTAGTTTCAAAAATTGACGTTTAGAGCTTTTTTTCCCCACACGTTTGAAGATCGATATATGATCTTAATATTATCAGGAGAAAAAAAGAAAAAAAAAAAAAGAAAAAAAGAAGAAGTTAAATAGACAGCCTTTGCGATTGTTTAGATCTCTTAATTTCAAAAGTGTTTCTATGCATAGAGTAATATTACTTGAATATAATAATTGATATAATGATTGATATATGTAATATGATGTGTCAAAACATAAAATATTCTATAGTTGAGTAAGATAAAAACGGAGTCGTCTCACTTTATAAGGTTTTTACAATAATACATTTTGATTATTATTGTATTCAAATAGAATTATTTATATAATGAAATACATTGCGGATCATGACGCCTATCACATTAGTTACCTTCGTGACACAAATTAATCAGATAATAAAAGCTCGAAAGAATTAATCTATATATATTATTTCATTCTAATATGCATATAATAGACCGAATTTATTATGTTCGCCTTTTATATATAGGATGATGATCATCATCATACTCTAAATGGTTGTGACATCTCACTTAATTGAACAATTAATTGTACAACTAAGCATGGTTCTATTTTTAAAAAGGAGTCTACTAGCTACATGACCAAAATCTTGCACAAAAAATTATATAAATTTATAATTAAGTGACATGAATTTACTTTCTCACAAGTAACATCATTTGAAAGAGCAACCAGTATTAAACATTCATCACCTTACTTTCGATGCAACTTCATTTTTTTTCTTATCGGTACTTTTTCCATACAACTATTTGTAATTTGTTTTTTTCCCCCTTTTGTACAAAAATCCTTCCCTGGAATTTTAAAGTCTTGAACAAAATGGCGGATTTTTGGATTGATTTCGATTGGATTAAAGATGTCTCGCGGAATTAGCACCGCAAGTCCTTCAACTTTACAAGATGGGGTTTCTGCTTTAATTATGTTTCTTGCTCTGACAGCCATGGAAGTAACGATATTTCCAATTGGGCTCACCATGTTCGTGGTGAGCCCAATAAGGAAAATGAACAAACTGTTGTTCCTATACATTGTAGTGGAGATGATCAGTTGGAGGAAATTCTATCAATCTGTTCTCATTATCTTCACATGGATGGAACAGTGGACACCCTAGTTGATCAAGATAAAAATGATTTCTTGAACTCACAATTTGATCAGCACATTGCATCCATTAATGTGTTGATCAGCATAATTGCCTTTTTCCTTATAAGCTAGTAAACGTCCAGGATGAAGATGATGATGATACCGACGACAAGTAGTGACAACACTGATCAAGAAACCCTAAATCCTTCAAATTTCAAAACATGGCTTGGTCTTTATAGACCTGGTGAGCTTGGAGAATTAATCCATATACACCGGACATGCGACAAACAATACAAGATTTTCAACCTTCCGGTGATCAGAAATAACGAATCAGAACAAAAATAATTTTAAGGATAAATATTTTATCCACGCGCGGCCGGCAAGAATCACATAGCGGTCTATGCTACAACATATTAAGCTTTTATAACACTTAATTAATTAATAATAGGTACTTCTATTCACAATGCTATAAATTAAACCTAATCCTATGTTATAGCATTCTTAAGAGCCCATTTAACCATTAGCCCATTCTTGCACTCAAAATTCCTTGCGCTCGTTTTCTACTTGTCCCTCTTCTCCTGTCTTCCATCCTCAGAGCTAGTACCTCTTGCAATACCTAACACTATCTATCTCTTAATTTTGAAAGCCTGCATTTTTTTTTTTTGTCAATGGTGAGTTTCTTAATTCCTATTTTCTCTCCCTTGATCTCTCTTTTGAACATGCATGCATGTAATGTGGGTGCATTCATGGAATGCATTCACAAGAATTGCAGCTTTTGACTGTAGACTATGATTATTACTTTTTAGTAATATTATTTGCTGTTCCCCTATCTATGGAATTATATGCTTGTATGTCTGAATATAATTATTTGAATAAAATATAAAATGGTTTACCTGCATATCTTGCCAATATCCATGCATTTGATAATCTAGAGCTGGTATATATACTTGAAGCAAACATTTTTGCATGTTGATTTAGGTCTTTAATGTTATGATGTTGGTTAGATGTTGAAGCATAAAATTCATATAGATTATTATTATTATTATTATTATTATTATTATTATTATTATTATTATTATTTCTCTGGCCACTTATTGATCAATGAATGTAAGGCATATATACCATGTCATGAATGTACGGCACTTATATATATATTAAGCAGTGCATGAAGTTTAATAAGAGTAAAATAACTAATACACGTCATATAATATAAATCATTATTTAAGTTTCGAAATTTATCTGTATGTTTACAAGTTTAAGAAGTCAAATTTGTATTCAAAATTTGATGTTTACTGCATATATGTTTGCAGATGGTCTTTATATTACCAAAAAAACAAAAAAGGTTAAATTGACTCGCTTTGCCATTGTTTAGATCGATTAATTTCAAAACTGTCTCTACACATAGGGTAATGTTAGTTACTTGAATATAATAATTGATATAGTGATTGATGTAATATGATATGTTAAAATATAAATATTTTATATATGGTAGTGAGATTATTCATGTACATCATGCCTCCTGTCACATTAATTATATTGACATGCATCGGGATTTTCATGGGAGACGCTAATTTTCCGGCTGACGATTCAGACATCGTCGTCTTAAACAAGAATGTTTCGACTGTCTTTAACGCCGTGTGATCGGGAAAGTGTGCGTACGAAAGTGTTAAAATGTTTGTTCAATTACAACTTTGTTTCAATATATATCATTGCCTTCAATATCATCTTCATCTCTGCAATATCTAAGAAAGAGGGTCAACTGATTTTCCCATTTCAAGTCCTGTGGATAAATCTAGCCATGGATGTACTTGGAGCTCTAGCTTTGGCTATCAGCAGAATAGTAGATTTTACACCCCGAGATCAATGGTGGAGATGATCCTGATCCGATCATAACAAGTACGACGTGGGAGAAACGTCACAGTTCAATCCTCATTCGAAGTTGCAATCATAATGGCAATAGAGATGAAGCTGGGGAGAGTTGTTTTCGAGGGAGTTGATGAATCATAGCTGAGGAGTGGAGAACCATGATCAACGGCTTCTATATATGTGTTCTTCCAGGTTTTCAGTTTGATCGCAGCCATGATGATGTTGAAGAAGAAGAAGATGAATAAGATTAGTGTTATTATTGTGGGGTCTATTGGGTTTCTTGAAGTGGGATTAGTTGAGATTATGGCCGTTATTTTTCACCGGAGAAAGTTTTTTTTTTTTTGAAAGATTCACCGGAGAAAGTTGAACTTGAAAGTATGGTGCTTTTGTATTATTGGAATTAGTTCCAATAGTCCATGCATGTGCCAAATTGTACGTGTTGATGCATTTGTCACAGCGTAGATTATATACATGTTTAATAGTTTAGATTTGTTGTGTCGAATACAGATTTGACTTTTTAATACTGAGAATGATTTCACAAATTTTTGTAACCCTAGTCATTGTGTCTTCCGTGGAAAGTAGTACCTAAAATTAAATGATCAAGGATGCTAACTACTCCGTGTAACTATCGAAGCTTCCAAATTAATTATGGGAAAACATTTTTCTCTGCTTACGCGGACTCGTAGGAACTGGAATAGGACATTTCTACCGGGTCCCACATATATTAACATTGATATGCAAATATTTGTTTGTACAACTGAAATTTCTGTGAATTGACATCGCCTAAACTCTAAACTGAACAATCACCTAGTTTCCAAATTTGATGCCTAGATCTTTTTTTTCCCCTACATGTTTGAAGATTATCCTTATATTATTAAAAACAAAAAAGTTAAATTGATGGGTTGTTGCGATCATTTAGATCGCTTAATTTCAAAATTATCCCTACCTACGCATAGAGTAATGCTATTTGAATTTAATAATTAATATAGTAATTGAGCAAAATCACGTACAAAAATTATCCAAAAATTTTTAGACACGGTATGTAGATCACATCAGATTAAGCTATACATACACTAAACAAATTTGTTACGGGCATTGAGACAGCTGCAATTCCAATACAGATGCACCATTGCTTCCAGCTTAACCTTCCCCAGTTAGCAACAATGGCCATGATGTCAACCAATCCCACCTCAATAAATGCAATGGACCCCACAATACAAAGAATTAGTACAAATTTTCTATTTACCAACAAACCCTCAAAAACCCTAATCTTCTTCTTCTTCTTCTTTAACATCACCATGGCTGCGATCAAACTGAAAACTTGACTGAACACATAACAGCCGTTGATCATGGTTTTCAGCATTGATTCATCTGCTTTCTCGAAAAGAACTCTCCCCAGCTTTATTTCTACTGTCATTAGAATTGCAACTTGGAACGAGGATTGAACTACGACGTTTCCCCACATCGCCCTCGTCATGATCGGATCATCCTCACCGTTGATTGTACACGTGTGGTTCACACGTGTACAGTCTACCATTATGATAGCCAAAGCTAGAGCTCCAAGTACATCCATTGCTAGATTTATCCACAGGACTTGAAATTGGAGAATCAGTTGCCCTTCTTTCTTAACTATTGCAGAGATGAAGTTGACAGTGAAAGCAGTGATATTGAGAATCAGCTGCAATTGCACAAACCACTTAACGCTTTCGTTGACACACCTTCCCAATTGCACGACATTCAAGACGGTCGAAACATTCTTGTTTAGGACGATGATGTCTGAATCTTCGGGCGAAAAACCATTGTCGCCCATGAAAACCCCGACGTCAGCTTGTTTTAGTGTTGGAGAGTCTCTGGTACATGAACTAGTGAAGGTAACAACCTTGTTCTTCTGTTTTAGGCACTGAACAAACTGTAATTTGTCAACTGGAGAGGCATTTGCTATTACGTGGATGTTTTCGATCGTCCTCATTCGTTCTTCTTCGTTTCTCTTTTGAAATTCAGATGCTTCGATCACAGCTCCTTCAATATCTTCTTCTGGCCGTAAAATGCCGGAATAGATTGCCACGATTCTTGCTGCGGCTATGTCCGTTTCAACGGCTAGCTTGATCGAAACACCAGAATCTCGAAAATCTTGTATTGTTCGTCTCATCTCGGGTGGATATGGATTCTTCAAGCTCACCAAGGCTATAAAGGTCAAACCATGTTTGGAAGGTTTTAGGGTTTCTTGATCATCATCGTCCACGTCATCATCATGTGTGTCCTGGATTACTTGTTCATAAGCAAAAGCAAAGACCTGGAGACCATTAATGGATGCAATTATCTGAAATTGCTTCGTCAAGGATTCCTTTTGATCGTCGTCTAGAGTTTCCACCGTTCCATCCCTATTGACATAATGTGAACAGGATGATAGAAATTTCTCCAACTCAGTCTCATCTCCATTACAATGAATATGAACAACAGTTTCCTCATTTTCCTTATTGGACTCACCAAGAAAATGGTAAGCCCAATAGGAAATAGTGTTACTTCCATGGCTGTCAGTGCAAGAAACGTAAGTAGAAATCCCATCTTGCAAAAGTTGAAGGACTTGTGGTGCTAATAATTCCACCGAGACATCCTTAATCAAATCGAAACCAATCAACAAATCTGCCATTTCTGAAGGCTTCAAAGCAAGATCATCAGTAATTACACCAATACAGATGGCGTAGGTTAACCCGATCGTGGCACAAGCAGAGAGATTTCGAACAATGGCACCATAAGGCCTCATTTTCCTTTTCGCGTAAACGAAAGTGACGAAAATCCCTAATGGCAAACCATCTCTCAAAGCGAAGATCAATACGCTAAGAAACGTGATTAATCCAGTCCTTTCAACGCCCACTTGCTTGTTCATGAGCTTCGTCCACTCATGCATATCAGACCCTCTACACTGCTCTTCACACCTTTTGTGTCGTCGCATTTGTCGGAATCGGATAAGAAACATCGGAATAGCTGGAGTACGAGGACGAACAACGTAAGACTCATCAAAACCCTCTCGAGACGAGAGTTGGTTTTATCGAGACAGATCTGAAGACGTGATTCTCGGTTGTAATCATTTTTGCTGCTCATCACAGATCTTATTAGGCGATTCCTTTCCGTGTTGTTGCCGACTGATACCACGAGCATCCGGCCACGGCCGGTTTTCACCTTGGCACCGCTAAAGAGACAAGGATTGTGCTTGAAATTACCCTCGTCGTCGTCGTCAAGCTTGAACGACGAATTGCTGTGGATGAACAATCCATCGGCAGGGATGTGATTACCTGCCTGTAAGCATACTATATCACCAACAACAACCTCAGAGTCCGAGATTCTTAGCATATTCCCACATCGGATAACACAAACAGCAGCAGCAGCAAGCTTTTTCTTCTTCATCATTAATCTCCTTCTTCTTACGCTCCTGATATGTCTACAGAAAAGACCGAAGAAGAAGACGAAAGAGATGGCTGAAAAGTTTATTGCTCCATCAATAAGTCCTTCAACGGCGCCGTTTCTCCTGATTTCAATCACTGCAGAAAGTAGAGCACAACAAAGGAGAAGGATTATTGTTGTGTCTTTTAAATATTTCCGAGAAAGGTGAGCGAAGGCAGCCATGTCAACCACCGTGTCGAGCGGAGGTTGCTCCCCCCACATACCCGAATGCTCTTCGCCGGCGGTGAAGATCTCCGGCATCTCCTGTGATTCCTGTTTCTGCATTAGTTTCTAATTCTGCCATTATTCCTCGAATGCCACCAAATAGCTGAAGAGAGTTGCCGTCGTTCTCTTGCAGTAAATCAGATAGAGTTTGGTGGCTAATTTTGAACAAGGGGGTGTTTCCTCTGCTGGATCTTGACAATCATTAATGGAAACTGGTGTTTCTGGATTGCCATTAATATTGAGGGCCATGGAGCTTTAATTGAAGGTTTGTTGATGATGATGAACAGTTGATCTCTGCAATTCTTTCTTTCTTTCTTTCTTTTTAATTTGTTAAGATAAATATAATTGAAAGTACTGTTTGTGCCTATGCATGTTTGAAGCAATGGAATAATATTTATAAGACTATTCAAGAAAATGAAAGATGAAACTTCGCTAGCAATTTAATGTAATTCCTGTCCAATTTCCATTTCCAAATTCATGTCAATTCTCCCAAAATTCAATGTCATATATAGTTATACCTACATATTCCTGCGTGGAATCCCCTAGCTACACTCCTCTTTATTAATTAGGTGATCATTAAATAAAATACTTGACGTCATTGATGCATACGTACATTTAAATGTATATAATATATGGACTGTTTAATTTATTGTGCGTGTTAAAAACTAAGAAATGAGACCTGTTGATGACATATATACCATGCAATAAATGTTACTAGTTTTCAATTTTGGTTACTAAAATTTCAACGGTCAAGGAGACATTTATGTTCCTTTTGTAAATTTCGACTTTTCCAGTTTCCACTTTTCAAGTTGGGATATCTCATTTCAATATGTCATTGACAATCAAACTCGATCATTAAGAAATTGCGATCATTTTCTCAGTAAACCGAACGATCATTTTCTTGTCACATAGAATTTCCATGTAAGTTCTCGACAATAATCATCAATCTGCTGGGACCCAAATAACCTTTTCATCACCAATATCAACCTCGATCGCTACTTTCACGTTATATATATTATGTGTGGACGATGGTGGAGTGGGCTGGAAACAACGAGTCGATCGACTCAAACTCGGGCCTGGGCCCTTAAAATTGGTATTTGAGCAGGGGTAGGGCTCGGCTTTGCTGGCCCGCTTAAATGTAACTTCTTAAAGAAAATTCATGTGTACAATTTTAACTCCACCTACACTTAAAGGTGATAGGATTGATTTTTTTAATGGATTTTTATATAAAAAGGGGAGAGAATGAGTGGAATTGAATGATGTAGATTACAGCTCATATAAGTTCCACAAAGATATGTGAATGTGACACACTAAAAGAAATAATTGATAAAAATGATTTAAAAAAGTGCTAAAAAATTGTTAAAATCATTGACTATCGCAAGCCTAGTCAGTCCCATGCTTGGAAAAAATGAGGATAGTTTTAAGAGCAAATATATATATATCTCCCCTCGAAAATTCCCTCCTTTTCGTTAAACAAATTTGTTGTTGGTAGCTCGAGTTTATGACAAAATATACCAATTGATTCGCCCTAGTAAGTGTTTTGCTCTGCTTCTTAATTATACGTTATCTAAGATTTTGTCTAAACTTTTCTCTATATAAAAATTAATTAGCTTCTATCATGCAGCCAAATTTAAATATCAATATCAACTTACACATCATTATTCATTACTCTATGCACATCTTATAGTCTCATAACTATCTAACTTAAAAATTTACTTTTTAATGAAGTAAAAATGTATCCAAACATATTCTCTAAACCCGATTGATGGAACTTTTTTCTTGTAAAGAAAATGATTTTACGAGAGAATTTGTCTTAAAAAATTAAAATTTTTATTGCAAAACGTAAAAGTAATAATTTTTTTTACTATTATTTTTTTAATGTGTATGGTTAAGAGTACACTCTTGTTCAGTCTTATTCATTTCTTTTGCTTCATAGCATACTTGTAGGCTGTAGCTGACTCGATCTATTATAATCCAACATTAATTAATTCTATACCACTAAAGAGACGAGGAGTTTTTTTTTTCTTTAAATTAAAAAAGAATTATTAATATTGATTAATGACTTTTATTTATTTATTTTTATTACTTTTTTTCACTCTTTTTTAGTTACTTTTTTTTGTACTTCATTCATCAAACTCATCCCCCAACTGAGGGGAGAGGAAAAGCAGAATAGAGTCCATCCAATGGAATGAGTAATGCTCCCATGCCCACTGTGGGCATGCCCACTCCGCGAAAAAAAAATCGTGTGGCCCCCATCGGCCACCCACCATCAGGAAGCAGTTATGTATTATTCATTTCATTTAATGTAGATACCAAAAAAATTAAAAAAATAAAAATAAAATAAAAAATGTTGGCCGGATGACGTGAGGGAGCCACGTCGCGGAGTGAGCATGCCCACTGTGGGCAGGGGAGCAAACCCGCCAATGGAATACATTAAGAGACGCCTCAGCTCCGCAGGTCGGCATCCCTAAATTCAAAACACCACGTTGGCCTTGTTTTCAAGAGATTTCGAGTTACGTTGTCGTAACTCGTGGTTGCTGATAAAACTCATTTATTTCATACAATCGTAATATTTTTCCACGCTTATATTATTTAAAAATTGCTTAAGTCCTTGATTTTAATTGTGTTTTATATTTTATGGACCAGGTGAAGGAGTCGAATTAAATTAAAGTTAATTTTACAAGTTTTGAAGAAATAGTGAAGATCAATGGAAAACAACTAGAAGAGCCTCAAGCTTGAAGCGTGATCGCGACTTATCAACATGGTTTTCCCATAAAAATGTAGAGATAAGACTCCTTAGAAGAGAAGAGTTGGTGGACTAATAGAAGACCCTATTTAATTATTCCTACTCCTAAAAAGAATAGGAATATTTTATAGGACCTTTAATGCAATTAGTTTTTATTTTGTAGGAAAAAATCATAGACTTCTATTAGAATTAGGAAACTAAAATCTTTCCTTTTATTTTCTCTTATTTTTTCCTAGGTAATTTTGAGGATTGATCTGGCCCAAGACAACAAGAAACCCATATTATATCTTGGCCAAAAGTACACGTTTTTCTCTCTTCATATCATAGACTAGAATTATCTTCTTCTTCTCCATGGGATTCTAAATTTCTATTCCAATTCAAGGTTGATTGAAGATTGATTCAAGAACAAATTGTGAGATCTAATATATTCTTTTTATTGTTCTCCCTTTATTTTCTCTATTTGCATGTTCTTGTGTTTTTCTTGAAATTGTGGATTGATTGATTACACAAAGGGCCCGTTGTTTAATTGTCAATTCAACATATTGTTAGTTAGAAAACTAGATCCGTAATTGTCTAGTATTTCTAACGATTGTGGCAAACAACAAAATTGATTAGGTCAAAGTTCTCAATTTATGTTGTAAGAATATACAATCTAACTTAAACAATTCATCGTATGCTTTTGTTGGTTAGAATTGGTCATCTCTTAGATATTAATGTCACAATAAATTAAATCCTAACTGGCCGTACCTAGTGGTTGTTTATTGATTAGGGAAATAATCAACTGGTCGTACCTTGGTTATCAAATAAGTAAGAGAGATAGGTTGTTAGATCGTGATCAACAACCATAACCAGTTTAGGGAACTAATGAGGAGAATTATCTTTGCATCTATGATCAATTTTTATGAATCAATTGGAGATTAAACCTTGGATTGGATATTTACCTTAAGTGACTTCAGTTCAATTTATATTTTATTATTGCAATATTTTAATTTCAGTTTTTTTGGAGCTTCATTCTTTTAAACCCCCCAATTTTATTTTATTTAGTCTCATTTTGAAAGAATAAATCTAACCAATCTCTCGAGGATACGACCTTGCTCACTGCTATTACAATTTATATTTTTGAGCGAGATATTTATTATTTGTTGGATTCGACACCCACCAAATTTTTGGCGCCGTTGCCGGGGATTGGTGTCAATTAGATTTACTCTTTTCTTTTGTCTTTGATGCTTCGTTTTTCTCGTGCAGGTGAACTTCAATACGATCCTGAGATCGAGAAGACGCTCAAGATTGAGGAAGGAAGCTAGATTAAGGAAACAAGCAACTTCATCCCTCAATCGAATACAAAAATTGGCTTATCGATTCATCGCCTAGTGATTCAACTAGAACAAGAAATGGATAACGCAGAAGAACTCTATGGAACCGGCCGCGCCAAATGTGGACCAACAACCTCTATGCATTCAATACCCAACTCGAGGCGGATTTTGAGTTGAAATCAGTTTAATTCACTTGCTTCCTAAATTTCATGGGCTAGAGAACGAAGATCCTCACAAGCATCTTAAAGAATTCCACGTTGTGTGCTCAACCATGAAACCACAAGGAGTGACGGAAGAATGATCAAGCTACGTGCCTTTCCATTTTCCATTTGGCCGATCGGGCAAAGGATTGGTTGTTCTACTTACCTTCCTATAACAACGTGACGGGGATGGTGCAATCATTTCTTGACAAATTTTTCCCGACTTCACGTCTTTGGAAGCATTAGGAAGGAGATTTGTGGAGTCAAACAGAAGATACTGAGTCCCTTCATGAGTATTGGGAAAGATTCAAGCAGCTTTGTACAAGTTGTCCTCAACATGGGATATCGACCAGCTTCTCATCCAATATTTTTATGAAGGATTGTTACCCATGGAGAGAAGGATGATGGATGCAATGAAGCGGAGGAGCTATAGTGAACAAAACCCCATCGCCCGAGGGAATTGATCACTATCATGGCGCCAATTCCTCAAAGAATTTGGGTCCCGACATGATACCCGAAGGGTGAATGAGGTAAATATCTCTTCCTTGAATCTCGAATAGATAATCTAACATCCGTTGTTCAACAATTGGTCGTAGGGAATGGACAACAAGTGAAGGCTTATGGATATGTGCGAATATCAATCATCCGACCGATCGTGTCCCACCCTTCAAGAAGATCCTTTGAACAAGCCAATATGGTTGGGAGATTTCTGTGTCCACCACAAAGAAAATATGATCCCTATTCAAATACATACAACCCAGGGTGGAGGGATCATCCTAACTTTAGCTATGGGCCGAAACCACAGCTCAACAATTTCACCTCCACAAAGCCTCTCTTCCTCAAGTTCTCGTATGTCTCTAGAAGAAATTGTTAAATCACTTGCAACTAACACACAACAATTTCCAACAGGAGACTAAAACCAGATCAAGAACTTGGAAACCCAAGTGAGTCACCAAGATCCAAAGATGAATAAACTAGAGTCTCAAGGTAAATTGCCTTCACAAACTATTATCAATCCAAAGCAAACGCTAGTGCGATCACTTTGAGAAGTGGAAAGCAATTGAAGGAACCGAGCAAGGTTAAGCAAAGCAATTCAAAGGAAGAAACTGAAAAGGAAGTTATCCCTCCAAATGACCAATCGGAAAGAGCTCAATAGAAACCAACCCTGTGTATTGGTGACCCCTCCCCTTTTCCTACAAGATTGAATAAATCCAAGAAAGAGGAAGAGGAGAAGGAAATTTTAGAGACTTTTCGCAAAGTTGAGGTAAATATCCCTTTACTTGATGCAATTAAACAAGTACCTCGCTATGCTAAATTTCTTAAGGAGTTGTGCACCAATAAGAGGAAGTTAAAGGGCAATGAAAAGGTAAGTGTGGGGAAAATGTTTGGCGGTTCTCAAGAAAGAAAACTACCTCCCAAAATGCAAGGACCCTGGTATGTTTACTATCCCTTGCAAAGTAGGTAATATTAGGATTGAGAAAGCCATGTTAGATCTTGGAGCTTCAATAAATGTCATGCCTCTATCGCTTTATTCTTCTTTGAATGTTGGTCCATTAAAAGAAACCGCGTGATAATACAACTAGTCGATAGGTCTAATGTGTATCCTCAAGGAGTTCTTGAAGATGTTTTAGTACAAGTTAACGAATTGATTTTTCCTCGCGACTTTTATGTGCTTAATATGGAAGAAGATGACTCATCTAATCGAGCACCAATCTTGTTAGGTAGGCCATTTTTAAAGACATCTAGGACTAAAATTGATGTTCATCTTTGGAACTCTTACTATGGAATTCGATGGTGATGTGATTAAATTTAATATCTACGAAGCCATGAGATACCCTAGTGACGTGTCCCCTGTTTATGTTTTAGATGTTGTTGACCCTTTGGCACAAGAATATTTTGATCTTCTTGATGATGATAAACTAAGAATTGCACTTTGCGTGAATTTCACTCTTGAGGAATTGAAGAATTTTGAATTTGATACTGACTTATGTGACGCCATCTTTGAATTGGGATCTCTTCAACCTATAAGGTACAATGTCTCTCAAGTTGATTTACCACACTCTCACACAAAACTTCTTCCTTCTACCATGCAGTAAGTTGGAGTTGAAACCCCTACCAGGCCACCTAAAGTATGCTCCTAGGGGAAGGAGAAACCCTTCCAAAGGATCATCTCCAAAAAGCTCTCTGCAATGGAAGAAGAAAGGCTAATTCGGGTGCTTAGGGAGTATAAAGAAGCTGTGGGATGGACCATAGCTGACATCAAGGGATTGAGCCCTGCCACGTGCATGCATAGGATCCTACTGGAAGAAGATTGCAAGCCATCTAGGCAGGCTCAACGAAGGCTGAACCCGCCGATGATGGAAGTAGTAAAGAATGAAATTTTGAAACTTCTCGATCTTTGGTATGATCTTTCCAATTTCGGATAGCAAGTGGGTAAGTCCTGCTCAAGTCGTCCCTAAGAAAACAGGTATAACAATAGTTAAAAACTCTGAAGGTGAGATGGTGCCCACTCGTGTTCAAAATGGGTGGAGGGTCTGTATCGATTATAGAAAATTAAATGCGACAACTAGGAAAGATCACTTTCCCCTCCCCTTTATTGACCAAATGCTTGAACGTTTAGCAGGCCGTACTCACTATTGTTGTCTTGATGGTTATTCAGGTTTCCACCAGATTCCAGTTGCACCTGAGGACCAGGAGAAAACAACATTCACCTGTCCTTTTGGCACTTTCGCTTATCGACGAATGCCGTTTGGACTCTGCAATGCTCCCGCCACATTCCAAAGGTGTATGGTTAGTATATTTTCCGATTATGTAGAGAACATCATAGAAGTATTTATGGATGATTTTACGGTCTATGGTGATTCTTTTGATATATGTTTAACTAACCTCACAAAAATACTTAGAAGATGTATAGAGACAAACTTGGTGTTGAACTATGAAAATGTCATTTTATGGTTGGATCAAGGTATCATTCTAGGTCATATTGTATCCCCTAGGGGCATTGAAGTTGATAGGGCTAAGATAGATGTTATTAAAACATTGCCTTACCCCACAAATGTGCGGGAAGTTCGTTCTTTCCTTGGACATGCAGGGTTTTACAGGCGCTTTATCAAAGATTTTTCTAAGATAACTCAACCCCTGTGCAAATTATTGCAAAAGGATGTGGCATTTGAATTTGATGAGGCATGCAAGGATGCATTTGACAAATTGAAGGATATGCTCACTTCAGCACCAATTATCCAACCACCGGATTGGAATCTTCCATTCGAGATCATGTGTGATGCAAGCAATCACGCAGTTGGTGCTGTGCTAGGACAAAAAGTTGGAAGAGCCCATCACGCCATTTACTATGCATCTCGAACACTCGACAACGCACAAAGCAACTACTCTACGACGGAAAAAGAGCTTTTGGCTATTGTCTTTGCTTTAGAAAAATTCGCTCATATTTGCTTGGCACTAAAGTGATTATTTATTCGACCATGCAGCTCTTAGGTACCTATTCTCAAGAAAGAAGCCAAGCCTGCACTCATTCGATGGATTCTCTTGTTACAAGAGTTCGATCTAGAGATACGTGATAAGAAGGGTGCCGAAAACTTAGTTGTCGATCATCTAAGCCGAGCTTGCCATGAGTGAAGAGCCATCACCATTGAAGGACAACTTTCCAGATGAGTATCTCTTTTCTATGCAAGAGTCGATCCTGGTACGCCGATATAGTTAACTATTTAGTTACTAGAACACTACCGAGTGATTTGACTAGAGCTCAAAAAGATAAAATAAAAAGTGATGCTAAATACTATGTGTGGGATGACCCCTATCTGTGGAAACATTGTTCTGATCAAATCATCCGTAGGTGTGTAACCCAATATGAAACTCCTTCTATTTTAAAATTTTGTCACTCATATGCATGTGGAGGACATTTTGGTCCTAAAAGAACAGCCCGTAAGGTGCTAGAGTGTGGATTATTTTGGCCGACTTTGTTTCGGGATTCATATTTGTTCTGTAAGTCATGTGAGCGATGTCAGAGAACTGGAAATATAGGACATAGAGATCAAATGCCACTTGCCCCTATTCTTGTTTGTGAAATTTTTGATGTGTGGGGTATCGATTTTATGGGTCCTTTCCCTTCCTCTTATAGCAATGTTTATATTATTCTTCTTTGTGGATTATGTTTCAAAATGGGTAGAAGCTAAAGCTACTCGAACTGACGATGCTAAAGTGGTTGTGGATTTTGTAAAGAGTCATATTTTTGTTAGGTTTGGAACACCAAGGGCAATTATCAGTGACCGTGGGACTCATTTTTGCAATAGAGTAGTGGGGGCTTTACTGAAGAAATACAATGTGACGCACCGCATTTCTCACCGCTACCACCCGCAGACGAGTGGACAAAGTGAGGTGTCCAATAGAGAAATAAAAGCGGATACTCGAGAAAGAAAACGGTCAACCACTAACAGAAAGGATTGGAGCTTAAGGCTTGGACGATGCACTCTGGGCTTATCGAATGTACCTACAAAACTCCTATAGGTATGTCCCCTTATCGCTTAGCATTTGGGAAGCCTTGTCACCTTCCTAGCCGAGTTAGAACACAGGGCATATTGGGCTGTCAAGCATTTCAATATGAGCATGGATGAATCGGGTGAAGAGAGGAAGTTGCAATTACAAGAGTTGGAAGAAATTCGCAATGATGCCTCACGAGAACTCATGGATTTACAAGGAGAAGACAAAGGCCTTCCACGATCAAACGATTTCCGTAAAAAAATTCTCTGCTGGTCGAAAGTTTTACTATATCATTCTAAGTTGAAGTTATTTCCTGGTAAATTGCGCTCTAGGTGGGTAGGGCCTTTGTTATTACTAACGTGTTTACTCATGGCGCAGCCGAGATCCAAAGCTTGGACACTAGTAAACGTTTAAAGTCAATGGGCATCGCTTAAACCTTTTTATGACTCTTAAGTTTTCAAACGAGTAACATTGATTACATTAGTTTAACATGTCCAATTTATACTAATTGAAAGGTGGCGACGTCTTGCCAAAGACGTTAAAGAACGGCGCTATTGGGAGGCAACCCAAGTTTCATTGTTTTTCTTGGTTTTTAAAATTCATTTTATTTTCATTTTTGATGATTTTATTTCAATTTGGAAGTGCAATTAATTGGGTGTCACTTTTCTTGGGCAGAGATGTTTTCTCGGCACACGATGGAAATTGAGTGAAAATCCATTGATTAGAACGTGCCCACGCTTTGTCCCTAGAGCTTTTAGGTAAATTTTTGACCGAAAAATCCATTAATTAGAGCGTGCCCCACGCCCTACTCCTAGAGCTTTTAGGGTTAAAATCCAGTTTCTCTTTATTTTTTTTTTTTTTTATTTTTCCTTTTGTCTTTTATTTATCTTGTTCTAAAAAAAAAAAAAAAGAAAAAAAAAAAAAAAACGAATTTTTTTTTTTTTTTTTTTTTTTAAAACACTTGGGGAACAAGTTTCACAATTCTATTTTAGTCAAACTTCTATTCCTACCCAAATCCTTTAACATTCCTAAATTCTTTAAAATTTCCGAACTTATTCCTAGACAACATCAAATTTCCCAATCCCAAACAACACCCATATTCTTTCTATTAATAAAAAAAAAAAAAACAAAAAAAAAAAAAAAAAAAGCGCAATCAATTCAATTTACAAATCGTTGCAGACTACCATTCCAATTCCTATTCTAAAGTCAAAACCCAACCCACCCCCAACCGCCTACCCTACCTACCCTATATATATATATATATATATATATATATATATATATATATATTATATTACATGTCTTTGTCTCTCCCTCAATTCATCACCATAACCGACTGCAACTTCCATCAACCACTGTCAACCTCTCCTGATTTTCCGAGCTCCACATCTTCAAGCAGCCATCAATGGCGGATGTTCCAATCGTCTGAGAATCAAGAAATTTAACATACGACTTCTTGCATTCAATTTTTCTGTCGAAAAAGATTCTCACTGGGTTTTAACTAAATGTGAGTTTATTTCTTGTGGTGCATGCTAAAGAAAAAGAAAGTGAATCTTGGATATTGGTTAGCATCTCAATTTGACAATGTTGTAATGGCTAAACGTCCATTGATTTTAGGTTCTTTGATTACACATTTAGCCATACATGAGAAATTGATCGATTTTCCTAATAATAACCTTCATATTGCTTGTGAGATACAACCTTTGGACTTACCTTGCTTGGAGAAAATGGGTTTGGTTTCTAAGTTTACAGGTACCTATGAATTTGAGACACCGGGAGCTATTCATCGCGGTCCTAAACCTCGACGCATCAAGCAACGCGTCTGCCAAGGCACGCACTTGGGCTTCTACAAATCTCCCTCCCTCGTCTCTAGCTATCGTACCCTATCGCTGAGCACCGGATGAATGTGAGAACGATGATGATCGCATCACACAAATTGACATGATTGCACCTAATTGAGAAGAACCTCAATGCATTTTTTGATATGGGCTTCTGCTCCACCTTCTCCCTCGATTCTTCAACCTCCTGGGAGTTTTTCTACTTTTCTTATTTTATTTTCTTTTTCTACTCCCAAGATTTTATTTTTTATTTTTAACTTTTCTTACATTGGGGACAATGTTTGGTTTAGGTGTAGGGGAGAGTCTTCATGTTCTTTGTGTTTCAACGTTCATTTTAGTTGCACTTCATTTTCATTTTAATTCTAGTATCATTCTAGTTGCATCTTAATGTCATTTTTTTTCTTTCATTTTGATTTTATATGACTAAAAAAAAAAAAAAAAAAAAAAATTCTTTCAACTTTTGGATTCTATTGATGTTTTTTTTCCCTATGCGATTTAGATTATTGTACTTCATTGAGATGAGTTGAGATGCAATAGGGGATTAACATGAGTAGATGAGTTCTTGTTGATTGCACTATGATTGATTGCTCTTAGCGATGGATTGAATGAAGAATGTGTGGGATTTAATGCACAATATCCCTAATTTTGTGAGCTTTTGAGCCTATGAGCATTCACGACATTTTATATATCATGCTCCATTCTTTGATTGTGTGACTATCATGCATAGTCGATTTTCTTCTAGAACTTGCTTTGTTATACATCTTTGGTATACCCGATGATAATTGGATGCATATAAAACGTAAGGGCACCTAGGTAAAGCCAAATTTAGCTTTAAGTAAGAGCCTACCCTTGAAATTACCCTTAGAGAGCCAACTTTGTGCCTTCTAGCCTTTTATTGGAAATTAACCACATTACAAGCCTTGAAAATCCATTTCTTTGTTAATTTCCCCTCTTTTGAACCTTAAGTTGAAGGAATGCTTAAACTTTTTCACATGTAGCTTCAACTAATTTTGGAGATGTTGATATATGACGAGAACAAAGGTTCATAGTGCAATTCTCACCCTTCTCTAGAAGTGAGAATAAAGTGTTCAAGTGTCATCTACACGACTCTTTGATTTGGCGAGGAAGTACGAAAGAGATGATGAGGAAAATGATTGAAAAAATTAAAAAAAAAAAAAGAAGAAGAAGAAAAAAGTCTGAGAAAAAAGAGACGACAAAAAGGGTAGAGTATGCAAGTGAAAGGAAGAAGCGTGAATTGTGATTGTTGAATAAGTGGTTCAAATCGTTAGATGAAGTTTGTAGAGTTTATTTTTGAGTTGAGTTCTTGTGGATAAGTTGTGCAATTCCTTCGATAAAATAGCCTAAATAAATCCTTCTTATCCCACCTTACCCAAGCCACGTTACAACCCTATTTAAGACCCTTACTTGCATTCAACTCATTGGTGGAACCGATGTGATATATTAGCAAGCTTATAGTAAGGATCTTCTATGTATTGATTTGAGAGTATATTCCTATAACCTAAACACTTTGAGCGTATTGAGTGAATCCTATGTGAGGGTGTTAAATCCCACTACATTTGGATTTCGAGAAATTGTTAAAGTGATTGATTATTTGTGTTGGTTGGTGAGGATTTACTCTATTTCGTGTTGGTTCTTAATTGTGTTGAAATTTAAATCTTTGAGGCACAATGGTTTTGGTTGTTGAAGGATGGCTTTGAAATTTTAAGCAATTGATGACTTGATTTATCAGATGCTTGAGGGCAAGCATTGTTTAAGTGTGGGGGAATTTGATAAAACTCATTTATTTCATACAATCGTAATATTTTTCCACGCTTATATTATTTAAAAATTGCTTAAGTCCTTGATTTTAATTGTGTTTTATATTTTATGGACCTAGTGGAAGAGTCGAATTAAATTAAAGTTAATTTTACAAGTTTTGAAGAAATAGTGAAGATCAATGGAAAACAACTAGAAGAGCCTCAAGCTTGAAGCGTGATCGCGACTTATCAACATGGTTTTCCCATAAAAATGTAGAGATAAGACTCCTTAGAAGAGAAGAGTTGGTGGACTAATGAAGACTTATTTAATTATTCCTACTCCTAAAAAGAATAGGAATATTTTATAGGGACCTTTAATGCAATTAGTTTTTATTTTGTAGGAAAAAAATCATAGACTTCTATTAGAATTAGGAAACTAAAATCTTTCCTTTTATTTTCTCTCTTATTTTTTCCTAGGTAATTTTGAGGATTGGATCGGGCCCAAGACAACAAGAAACCCATATTATATCTTGGCCAAAAGTACACGTTTTTTCTCTCTTCATATCATAGACTAGAATTATCTTCTTCTTCTCCATGGGATTCTAAATTTCTATTCCAATTCAAGGTTGATTGAAGATTGATTCAAGAACAAATTGTGAGATCTAATATATTCTTTTATTGTTCTCCCTTTATTTTCTCTATTTGCATGTTCTTGTGTTTTTCTTGAAATTGTGGATTGATTGATTACACAAAGGGCCCGTTGTTTAATTGTCAATTCAACATATTGTTAGTTAGAAAACTAGATCCGTAATTGTCTAGTATTTCTAACGATTGTGGCAAACAACAAAATTGATTAGGTCAAAGTTCTCAATTTATGTTGTAAGAATATACAATCTAACTTAAACAATTCATCGTATGCTTTTGTTGGTTAGAATTGGTCATCTCTTAGATATTAATGCTGTCAATAAATTAAATCCTAACGGTCGTATTCTAGGGTTGTTTATTGATTAGGGAAATAATCAACTGGTCGCACTTTGGTTATCAAATAAGTAAGAGAGATAGGTTGTTAGATCGTATCAACAACCATAACCAGCTTTAGGGAACTAATGAGGAGAATTATCTTTGCATCTATGATCAATTTTTATGAATCAATTGGAGATTAAACCTTGGATTGGATATTTACCTTAAGTGACTTGATTCAATTTATATTTTATTATTGCAATATTTTAATTTCAGTTTTTTTGGAGCTTCATTCTTTTAAACCCCCCAATTTTATTTTATTTAGTCTCATTTTTGAAAGAATAAATCTAACGTCTACGAGATCTGACTCGCTTCATTCTTTATTCTGATTTATATTTTTGATGAGATATTTATTATTTGTTGGATTCGACACCCACCAGTTGCATGCATAGATGTGAAGAGATAAGCATAGTGGGTCCCGAGTAAAAGTGTTCCATTAATCCAATTCCTAGCAGCCCGTGTGAGTGGACATGTTATTACTATGTCCAATGATAATAATTGTAAGTATTAGTAGCACTTATCTACGAGAGACACCAGTCTACAACTTACCATGGCCGTATTTGATTGGATGTGAGCTGCACGAGCCGATTGATTGGTACGCAATCATCAATACTTTTGATTTTATTAATATAAGTTTAGATATTTTGGATATTATACCTTATATACTTTTATATGATTGTATTATTAATTTAGTTTATGAGATCAACTATTGAAGTATTTTGTCCTGATCTACGATATGTTATAGGGCATATTTTAAATAAAGTTCGACTCAGGTAGAAAAATTACAATGCAAACAATTAATACATCATTAATTAAGTTTTGGCTCAAAGCATTGAATCAGCTGGTCAACAACAAACTGCATAAATAAGCTAAAAAGGGGATATATAGAGCACTTACAAATTTATCAAGCTTAACAAGTCAGAAAATCTAAGTAGATCTAGCCACAAATGCATTAACACAATTTGGTGCATAGACTATATATAGGAAGTGAGAGTGCTCCAATCCCAATGCAAAAGCACCATGCTTTCCAGTTCAACTTCCCAGGCCGGTGAGAAATAACGGCCGCGATCTCCAGTAACCCTACTTCAAGAAATCCGACACACCCAACAATACCAAGACAGATGATAATACTTTTGTTGTTTTTCTCCGATATCATCATGGCTTTGATCAAACTGAAAAGTTGATAGAACACATAACAGCCATTGATCATGTTTTTCACTACTGATTCATCGAATTCCTCGAAAACAACTCTTCCCAGCTTCATCTCTACTGCCATTAAAATAGCAACTTGGAATGAGGATTGAACTACGATGTGTCTCCACGTCGTCCTGGTTGTGATCGGATTGCCATAGTCGTAGTCACCGGTACACGTGCGATTCGCACGTGTACTGCAGTCTACTACTCTGATAGCTAAAGCTAGAGCTCCAAGTACATCCATCGCTAGATTTATCCACAGGACTTGCAATGGGAAAATCAGATCCCCTTCATTCTTCGCCATTGCAGAGATGAAGTTGACCGTGAAGGCAGTGATATTGAGACAAATTTGTAATCGCATAAATCTTTCGACGCTTTCGTTTACACACCTTCCCAATCTCACCAGATTAAAGAAGAAATCAACATTATTATTAAGCTTGTTTGAGACGATGATGTCTGATTCTGCCGGAATATAATCGCCACCGACGAAAATCCCAATGTCGGCTTCTTTTAGGATTGGAGAGTCTCTAATACAGGAACTAGAAAAGGCAACAACCTTGTTCTTCTCCTTTTTGAGGTACTGCACAAACTTTAATTTGTCAACCGGAGAGGCCTTTGCTAGTACCTGGATGTTTTCCATCGTCTTCATTCGTTCTTCTTCATCTCTCTCTAGAAACTCAAGCGCTTCAATCACAGCTCCTTCAGTTGTCTCTTCTTCAGGCCGTAAAATTCCAGAATAGACCGCCATGATTCTCGCTGTCGCTCTGTCAGTTTCAACTGCTAGCTTGATCGAAACACCAGAATCTCGAAAATCTTGTATTGTTTGTCTCATCTCTGGTGGAAATGGATTCTTCAAGCTCACAAGGGCAAGGAAGATGGAGCCATCTTTGGAACAATTTTGTCTTAGGGTTTGATCTTCATCATCACCATCATTGCCGCCACAACCGCCGCCGCCACCACCACCACCATGATCCTCATAGTCATCACCATCATTGCTACTGCCGCCACCACCACCACCACCATCCTTATCCTCATCCTCATCCTCATCATCATCACTGTCATTGTGGCCGCCGCCGCCGCCACCACCACATTCCTCATCATCATCGCCGTTATTGTCGCCGCCGCTGCCGCAGCCACTACCATCCTCATCATCATCACTGTCATTGTGGCCGCCGCCGCCGCCACCACCACATTCCTCATCATCATCATCGTTATTGTCGCCGCCGCTGCCGCAGCCACTACCATCCTCATCATCATCACCGTTATTGCCGCCGCCACCATCGTCATCCTCATCAACATCATTGCCGCCACCGCTGGCGCCACCACCACCACCGCCCTCATCCTCATCCTCATCATTGGCGCCGCCGCCCTCCTCCGCATCATCATCTTGGTTTGTGTGTTTAGAAAAAGCAAAAGCCAAGATCTGGAGACCATTAATGGATGCAATTTGCCGAAATTGCTCCCTCAAGAATTCCTTTTTGTCCTCATCTAGGGTTTCCACTGAACCATCCCTTTCAAGATAATGAGAACAGACCGACAAAATTTCCTCCAACTGATCTCCACTACGAAGAGCAAATATTTCTTCTTCATTTTCCAGATTGGAAATAGCATTACCGCCGTCAACATAAGCAGAAACCCCATCTTGCAAAAGTTGGAGGAGCTGTGGTGCTAATAATTCCACCGAGACATCCTTAATCAAATCGAAACCAATCCACAAATCCGCCATTTCCATTTCTGAAGGATTCAAAGAAAGATCACCAATGCAGAAGGTGGTGATTGAGCCGATTGTAGCACAATCCGAGAGGTTTTGAACAGTGGCGCCATAAGTGGACTTGATTTTCTTTTTCGTGTAAGCAAAAATTACAAAAATCCCTAACGGCAAACCATCTCGCAAAGCAAAGATCAACACACTAAGAAATGCAATTCTTCCACTCCCTTTAATGCCCATTACTTGCTGCTGCTGCTTCATCAGCTTCGCCGATTCGTGCATCAGTTCCTCTACAGTGTTCTTCATGCCTTTTGCATCATCATTGCATTTATCTGAATTGGACAAGAAACATTTGAAGAGCTGGAATACGAGGACCGACAATGTAAGACCCAGCAAAATTCTCTCCACAATGGAGTTGGTTTTCTCAATACGGATTTGAAGAGATGATTCGTCCTTATCGTTTTTGTTCCTCACTGACGTCATGAGGCGGCTCCTTTCGGTGTTGTTGCCGACGGATACTACGAGCATTTTTCCATCGCCGGCTTTCACTTTGGCACCGGTAAAGAGACGAGGAGGATTAATCTGCTTGAAACCAAAACCCTCGTCGTCGAGCTTGAATAATGAATCACCCTCGATCAAGAATCCATCAGCAGGGATGTGATTACCTGACTCTAAGCACACTATATCTCCCACAACAACCTCAGAATCCGATATTGTCAGCTTCTTCCCACATCGGATAACACAAACACCAGCATTAAGCTTTGTCTTCTTCATCATTACTCTCCTTCTTGTTACATTCTTGATATATCTACAGACAAGGCCGAAGAAGACGACAAAAGAGATGGCTGAAAAGATCATTGCTACGTCAATAAGTCCTTCAACAATGCCATTTTTCTTGATTTCAATGACAGCGGAGAGCAGAGCACAACAAAGTAGAAGGATAATTGTTGGGTCTTTTAAATTATTCCAAACAAGCCAAAAGAAGATGGCGGCATCAACCACCGTGTTGGGCTGCGGTTGGTCCTCGTTTGAACCAAATGCTCTTTGCCGGCGATGAAGATCGCCGCCGTCTCCTCTTATGCCTGTTTCTGCATTAGTTTCTAATGCATCCATTATTCCTTGAATGTCAAGGGAATTGCAGTCGTTCTTTTGCAGTGAGTTAGCTAGAACTTGGTCGCTAATTTTGAACAGGGGGGTTTGTTCTGGTGGATCTTGACAATCAATTGAGATTAGTATTTCTGGACTGCCATTGTTGAGGGCCATGAACCTTTCAAGGTATAACTGTTGAAAATGATAAACAGTGATGTTTGTTTCTTTTCGGTTAAAGATAAAAAGGGGTATAGGTGTATATGTTTTAATTTCAAGAAATGAAATAAAAATAGATCGATCAGTATGAAAGCTGAAACTTGGCTGGCAATTTCCTTTCGAACTTTTGTGTCAATTAGTACATGGTGAACAGAGATGTGTCCAACATGGGTATAGCTTGTGAAAATGTATGTTGTCCTAAAGGGGGTTGAACATCACCCTCCCTCCTCTTTGGAGGGTGAATTCGGGGTAAAAAGTCGAAATTTTTGAAATTTTTTTGTTTCATATTATTCTATTCGTCGAGAGCTTTAAAATGAGTATAGTCTTGATATATATTTTTTTATTATTTTAAAAATTACTTATTTTTAGTAATAAATTACTTATTTATCTGTAAAATAAGTAATTTTTAAAGTAGTTAAAATTATATATCATGGTTATACTCATATTGAAGCTCTCAATGAATATAATAATATGAAATAAAAAAAATTCAAAATTTTCAACATTTTATCCGCAGATTCACCCTCCAAAGAGGAGGGTAGGAACAAAGTTAACCTCCGCCATGTTATCGTACAATGATAAAATACTAGGTTACATAAATTGTATGCCAATTGAATATGTGCCCCCATCATCCAAGTTACATAATAAATATTTGTGTTAGCTACTACTAGTTGAAACTTAAATAAAGAATGGACACCTAGTGGCTTTTGGAAATGAATGGTTCCGGGATTCTAATTCTAAAAAAGGCACAATTAATTCAGATGTGTTGTGAACGAGAGAATTTTTATTTGATTACCGTTATTGGAATTCATTCTGAATAGCCTATTTATAGAAAAATATTGGGGTAGCATCATTATTCTGAATATTGATCAATATCTGATAGTCGTTCGCGCTGATAAAAACATAATCATTACATTACTATCATTACTATTCCTTTCTCCCTTACTTTGGTGGGTTTTACAACACTTCATGAATATTATTTATACAAATGTCATTGTTAATACTTGTTTGGAGAAAAACTTCCAAACTTATTGTAGGAGAACTTGAGAGATCATATACCGTGCAAGAAAACCTCGTGGGGCAAAACCTAAGCCAAAAGTAAGTTGCTCCCCGATGGCGATCATTCTTATAGAAATATCCATGTCGCCTCGTTAAAACCTTTGTCAAGAAAACCCAATGGGGAAAAACTTGATCGAAGGAAAAAGTCTGACTACTCCATTTGGTTACGAATCTTGGTAGGTGATACATTCATTTTTCGACAGATTTCAATATCATCATCAGCTGATTCCAAGTAATCTCTTCGTTATCATTTGATCCAATAGACTCATTGAGTCAATTTCTCATTATTTGTGTGAATATGTCATAAGCGTTGCCTCGTTAAAAACCTTACTAGGAAAACCCAATGGGATAAAACCTTAGTCAAGGGAAAAAAAATGCAACGCGTATTTTGTGCTTATATCAAAAATCCTTGTGTAAGTATCATATTTATCAACGTGTCATAATCGGTGCTTATTTGCAATCGACAATCTCGATTTTACATTCTCAACAGTATCGAGATATATATATCCAAATCTTCTCTCGAGATCTGCTATTAGTTGTGATTAAAATTTTACCTCATTAAAAACCTTATTTAGGAAAAACCCTTTGGGATAAAAACCTCAAATAAGGAAAAGAGTACAATATAACAATATCAATGCTTTACGCTATTACAAACAATGTCATTCATTTAATGGTTCTATATTTATTTTCCCAATCAAGCCGTATATATTTGAAGAGTATATATTTCAATATTCTTCGATATATCTCATTATCCTCATTATCGTTAATCGTATGTAGCGCTACATTTTCATACCGTGTCGACACTTTCCAATTTCATTTCTTTCCCATAATTATATAACTTATTGAGATATCTCATTTTCGATCCTCTTTTAGGATTGCACAATATACTTGAGTTTATATACTCTTCAATTTGTATGCCTCCTTTAATAAGACCATCCTTTATCATTTGCTATATATTTTGGGGAATCAAATAATATCAATACTTGCTCGTCAATTTATCAAAACATGTATAGTTGGTATATGAGATCGTTCACAGTCTTTCATGCATCTTTGTATTTCAAATTCATATCGTGATGCATTTCATACATCATTTCCAACTATTAATACTCCCCTCATGCTAGCAACCAAACTCAGATAATTTGTATGATTTTCCTTGTATATATTCTCAATATTTAGCTTTAATAGGGAATTTATTCATGCTGTGTTTTGTTCTCGATATTGGCAAATCGATTGGAGGACTTTAAATATTTTGCCAATTATATCCCACTCATGCATCTCCAATCATTTACGGCCTTATTCAAATTATTGGGATATACATTCACTAGTTTTATCATTAGATCTGAACTCGTGCTCATATCACGAGCAAATCATTTCAATATACACATGTGACTACATAGTGAATCCATATTATATTATATAGTAGTCAACATAAAAGGGTGAGTGGGCCCATATATCTCATCCCTTATATATGTTCCAGATATATTTGGGATTTATTCCCAATCATTGGCTAGTAATTATTTATCGAGAACAATCATTGGAAATTTCTTCAGGTTCTTGATTTCAATAAATTATTTACATCAATCGAACCGGAATCTATATAGTGCTCAACATGATTTATTACAGTCATCACATGCATAGCCAACCGAGCATATCACGTCATTCTTTCGGTGGCATTATTACGATTACTATTGAAACGTGGAATCTTATCTCATCGTTTCCTGTTACGCCATTGTTAAAACGCGGAGTCTTACCTCATACGCGTTTATAAATCATCCGAGCACTTACAATATTCACCCTAACAAGGGTCTAGATATCATAATGGATCATGTGCTCTCGAATCTTCGTAAATACTATCCCTCACTGCCGATCAAAATTCTAAAGAGAATTTATCTATGTAGACTTGAAAGATTAAGGATACTAATGAACAAGGGCATCCCACAAGATATTCGATGGTTGATTGAAGCGAAGGTCCGGTTATCTGGTGAGGTTTCGATTCCTTCTAAATACATGCCTGGAATGGGTAAAAGTAGTTTTAAGAAACGCAGAGCAAAAAGGTTAGGAGGATGTTATAAATGTGCTCGGTGGACTTGTGACACTCGATGTAAATCTGTGGGGTACTTGTCCAAAAATCGAGAGGATAAAATAGCATTCATTAAGGATGGATTGAGTAAGGAGTCTTTGGATGATATTCAACAGGCTCTTGAGACACATCCTAGTGGACACGCATACAGGTGAGCTTATGGCCTTATGGGCCAAATTTAAAGATGAACAAGAACGGTACAGTCTCGAAAATCTTACTTTAAAAGATCCTATTTGTAAATTTAGTAGAAAAATTTAGTATTATGATTTTCTCGTAATTGTGAAAAATTTTGGCGTAGATCGATGTATTTCGCGTAATTGTAAATATCGTGTTTTTTTTTGAAATATATATATGTATGTAAATAAATAAATAAATATATTTATATATAGATTTCAATCACCGAAAGTGTATGTCATTTCACTGATATTTTTCTACTGTTCTCTTTTCTCATATTGTCAAAGGTAAATAGTAAAATCACTTATTGGTTTGAAAATTTATCTTTAAATAGAGGATTCACGTATCTCTCATTCATACATTGAAACTTTAGTGTAAAGAGAGATGGAGATGGAGATGGCGATGGGAATTTTAGAATCATCTCATGCAAATCAATCTTCACCTCACCCGATTAAGACTGTATGTGTTCTTGGTAGATCTAGACGATAGGTGATATCCAATATATAGATATGGCAAACCAACTTATAAAGGAATTGGGGAAACAAAACATCAATATATTGTATGGAGGGACCAATACCAAGCTTTTAAAAAGTCTTACAATGGCCGCACAATTATGGGGATAAGAGTGTCAAGCGTATTACATTTTCATCAAGTTGGAGCTAGCAATCGTATTGGATCCAAGATAATCATGGGTTCATTGGGTGATCTTTGAAACGCAGCTATTCATGACTGCATGATGTACATGATGAACAATAGTGATGCTTTTATTGTCCTTCCAGCGACTATCACACAATGGAGGAAATATTCAATATAGCATCATGGGCACGTTGGAATTTTCATACCAAACCCATAGGTTTGTTGAATATTAATTATTTCTTTGATGGTTTGCTAGCATTTCTAGATCGGTGTAGATTATAAATTTATTTCTCGCTCAATGAGAAATATACTTGTTTCGCTAATACTACTTGATCTACTCATCAAGATTCAATCATATGTTCAAGAATCTGTGGAAGTGAAACCCGTCGATTACATGCACCATTGGTGTCAAGCGGAAAAGAGATCCTTTGGATCTTTCATTATGAACCGGATGCTAGGGGTGGCGAGTTACGAAGTATTTATACTTCGAGACGCATCCCTCATTTCTGGAGTTCAATATGTATTTTCTTTTGTATTTCTATATCTTCAAGTGTTTATTGTCACCCTTTGATATTCTCAATATGTTCATCTTTAACTTGTTTTGTGTATCTTCTAGAGCAATAATAATGATATCATGTTGGCTTTATAGAAATCTATTGTACCATCGATTATAATATTTGTGACATGTATTTCTTCAATATCATTTTCTTCTCATATCAATACGATCTCATATTATCAATAGGATTATTTCAAATGATCCCACCATATGATTCATTTCATTTGATTTATCAATTGGGATCTATTGAGCATTTCACTTTCATTTATTTATTCAATCGTAACTTCTAGTGCCTCTTGCTCAATTTTCTCCATCAATATTCAATAAACGTGGAGAATGAATATTTCTTCATTAAATGCTTCTTTGAGAGCATTTCTCGTCATTGTATCAATATATCACAATATATTTATCTCATAACGAGATTTTTCACCATGATATATCTTCTTTCTCTTTATCACCATGAACTTCTTTGAGCAATTTATCAATACATATATCATCATTTGCTCAAATCTCTTTGTTAATCTCAATATAACATCCTTGTCGAATATATAAATCGGTTTCTATTATTTAGTACCAATCGTGGGGTTTAATCCAACCACATTGGTGATATACATTCTAATCGCAAGGTATAACCCACCACATCTAAAGTACTTACTCAGGTTGTGTGGTATAACCCACCACATTTGAAGTATAAAAACATAAATAATAGAAATTAAATTTTCCCAATAGGTGGTAGAACCTACCGTATGGGAATTATCACAATAAATTTAAATTTCAATAGGAATGTATAACTTGAGCCATATATAAATTATAGTAATAAATGTAAATTTAGATTCCAATAGGTGGTGGAACCTACCATATGGAAATTATCCATTACAGTCATATAGGCAAAATTGTCATTCTAGTTCTCAAGGTAAAATTGTCCATCAATTTATGATACTTTGATATAATAATTACCAAAATATAATTATTATATTTTTCTTTTCATTTTCCAATAATTTACTTCAACTATTAAGATTAAAATAATATTATTTTAATCTCAATTCATTGTTACTTATTAATATTTTGTAGTTAATTAGTTCATTGTTAATTTCATAATCTTCTAATAATTGGGACTTCTTTTAATACTGGATATGATTTCTACACTAAATAATAATAATAATAATAATAATAATAATAATAATAATAATAATAATAATAATAATAATAAGATGTACTAACCTGGTGTAAAGAAGTTTACACTCAACCACATAGTCATACTATTCATCCCACTACCACATGTCCACATCACAAATCAATTATCATGTCTGAACTTGTAGATAAAGAACTTTCCTTCCTTTTCCAATTCTCTAATCACGTAATGAATTATTTGCATAGAAATGTATGCTAAATTACTCAAAATCCACTCATGATGTCTTGGCTTTTGTGATAAATTGTGGACCATGGCATAGAAAATATTATTATCAAAACTTTAGACTTTCTCCACCTACTCCACAACTCATTCAGAATGGAAACAAAATTCCAATTAAGGATGAAAGTTAGGACCAGTAGGGGGTAAAAGATTAGCAACTTGTTTTGCTGTGCAATTCGAAAGTTTAGTGCTTCTAAATTCTTTGTCCGGCGTTGTAGACTCCGATCAGGAAATCGAGAAATCAAAAGTCTAAGTGGATGGATATCTATGACTTATAAGAAAAGCTTCATGGCTATGGAATCATGGAGGGTTGATGAAACTGAGGTGGATTTCTCCGATTTAAGAATGAAGGTGAGTTTATCTTAATATTATTCAATTGCTAGAGGCTAAGCTAACCGGAGTGAGGAGCGGGGAAGGAGGTGAGAGTGAAGGAAAATAAAAATGAAATCTGTTGAGCTTTATCATAAAGCTCCACTATAGTTTTCTTAGAATTCCAAAGCAATAAATTGGCATAGAATCCGTAGGTGTTAGTTTTGAGTTTCATCATTGACAGCAAGCACAGGTGGAAGCCTGATCTCGATCATTGCGTTTATGGTTATTTATGAAGAAGAAAATGAGATCCCTCCACCATATGTAACTGATGCTATGAACAATGGAGTAGAAATTAAGACCAAGGAATTTCTAAACGGAACCGTGATTTAATTTATTAATGATAAATCATGGGAGAAGAGTTTCGTGTGATTTTGGCACCAATTGTAGTGGAGGAGGTGAAGAGGAATGATTATAGATTTAAATTCAAAAGAGAAGAAAATCTGTTTAGAAGTAAAAATAGAGTTATCGTGCTGATAACGTGTTGTGAACGAGAGAATTTTTCATTTCAATTCTCGTTATTGAATTCATTACAAATGACCCCTATTTATAGAAAAATATTGGGGCACATCGTATTACAAATATTGATCTAATATACAATAGTCATTCACACAATAAAAACATAATCATTACATTACTATCATTACTATTCCTTTCTCCCTTACTTTCGGTGGGTTTTACAACAAGATGAAAGTTACGTGTCTAAATTTAAATTACAATCAATCTTATAAACATGGACAAATGAGATAAAAAATTAAAATAAGTATTTTTATTTTTAATCTATCTTTGTGTGCAAAATAAGATCTATTCTTTTATCACATTAACGTTAGTTTTTTCCTTTTTTGTTTTTTGCTAGCTTCTGGTTTAATATATATATTTAGAAGTGAACAAATGAATTCGTAAATAAATATTTAATTAATTTGAAAAATAATAATTTATGTATGAATATAATATTTATTTCGGTGATGCTACAGGGAAATAAAGAGTAACTTAATTAGGTAAAATGATTGTATTATCATTACTATTTTTCTACAATATTAAATAATTATTAAAGGTAAAATAAGACACTTACTTCGAATATATCACCTATTATGATAATCATAATGGACGTCTAACTTTATCCTATTTAAATTGAAGCTCTTGTGTAATTCTTTAAAATAAACTCAAAAATTCTTTCTATTCACCTTTTACTAAAAAAGAATTCTTTTTTTTTTAAAAAAAAAGAAGAAAAAGAAAAATGACAAAAATATGAAGCACACGCTAGATGGCCGTTATTTTGGAAAAAATTCTAATACTCACAGAAACACTTCGACTCAGGCTAATGAAAAGTCTCTGTGGGGACCACTTTATTTATTAAATTGTGGTCCCCTATGTGTATGTGGGTAGGTCCCATTGGCCTGAAGTACCGAGTTGGGTGCTCCACGAGTACTAGAATTTTTCCGTTATTTTGGGATGGGTGTGGTCTGGTGGGGAGGGTTGCGGTGGGGTGCCGTGGGACTTCCATCTTCACTGTCTCAATGTGAAAACCACGCGCCCGAAGACTGACTCAATGTGAAGCTTTGACGCTAGCGAAGAACTCGGGCGGTTGAGTTCCTTTTTACTGGTATTATGAACAGGGATGTGTGATTAATGATTCTATTAAATAGTAAAAATAAAATTTTAAATAAAAAAAGTTAAAATGAAAACATGGTTTCCAACGACCAACATGTGTATAGCTTGTGCAAATATATATTGTCCACTATGTTATTGTCCAACGAGAAATACTCCACTTGTCCCATTTTGATAGGCATTGCATTTTGATAGGCTCAATTTGACTTTCATAAGAATTAAAAAATCGTAATTACTATTATTGAAAAAGTAAATTTTAGTTGTATTTTTTTATATATACCCTTATGTTAAATGATCATAACATATTTTTACTAATAGCAATGCTCATTAAATAAACATATAATGGGAAAATGAAAAATTAAATAGATATAAATAGAAAGAGACCTATATTTTAAGACGAATAAAAAAGGAAAACAAACCTATCAAAATGGGACGGAAAGAGTACTAAGTAAGTATAACGAATAATATGGAGAGAGAGACTAATTATATTATATTAGATGGCTCACATGATCAGGGACGGAGCCAATGAATGGCTCCAATAGGCTATAGCCTAGTGCAAGCCGAGAAAAATTTTCAAAATGCCATAAAATTTTTTTATTTTACATGATATTTTAAATTTTCTTTCAAAAAAATTTTTGAAAGTAGTTGTGTTCATTATATTTTGTATTTAAATTTTCTTTTTATGCTAAAAAATTTATTGTGATGAATGATAGTCCACCCGACCTCCAATCCTAGCTCCGTCCCTGCACGTGATTATTAAATGGTTATATGGAGGTTAAGAAATCTTGCTACCAAATATATAAATTATGTGAAATTTTATGTTATCTATGTTGTTACTACTATATCATATATCTTAATGCATAATTGTTGTACGATTGTTGGTAGAACTTTAATTTCCCATTAAAACAACTCTATGGTCGACTTTTTCAAAAGCAATTATATATGCATTGCATTGACACAACATGTCGGATTCATTCTATCGAGAAAAACAGCGCTGAATAATGCAAAAAGGGATCCATGATAGGATGATGATTGATGACTAGAAGACTGCCTTCTTTCTCCCATAGAAAGTTAAAATAAAAAATTTCTTGAGTCTATTTTGCATAATTAAAGGAGAGCTTAAGTACTATATTACTAACATATAAATGGTTAGTTTTCAAAATTATGCATTTATTAAAAAATTAATTTGCACACTTTCAAGTATAAATTAAAGCAAAGGCTAGCCCAAATTTATAATATAAGCAAAATTAAGCATAAATTCTTATTTCATTTATTTTACAGATAATCAAACACCAGTATATTACCAAATAAGCTAAAATAATGTGTATGTAATGGATCTCATTTTGCACATATGAAATAGTATCAAGATTTTTTTTTTAGTTTTTTAGTTTTTTTTGGACTCAACAATAGCTACAACATTAACATAATTTTACATTGTATACATTTTTATGCATATTTTTTCGAAGAGTTCAAATTTCTTGTTTCATTTTTTATTTCTTTGATTGTTCTATTCATCAACACAATCTTGTCCATTTATTATGTGGACTGTTTTTCTTAAATGAACCAATTGAGAAAACCAGAAATAGAAAATTAAAGCAAATTTACACCCAATTAAAAAAATAGCCTCGTGGAATTGCATGCCAAATGAGTATGCCTCCATCATCCAAGTTACATAAATTTTTGTATTTACTAATCGAAACATAAATAAAGAATGGACACCTAGTGGCTATTAGAAATGAATGGTTCTAGGCTTCTAACTTCTAAAAGGGCACAGTTTTCAGATGCAAGCATAGACTAAGGAGTTAGAAAAATTAAGATATGAATTTCTCAAATGGATCATTGTGTGCAAAAATGAGATCTATTTCATGTAAGTTGTTTTATCGTTGGACTAAACGAAATGGAACTTCATGCTTAAATTTCTTAATTATATTATCGCATTGACGTTATTTTATTTTTTATTTTTTGCTAGCGGCATTAGGTTTAATATATTTAAAAGTGAGCAAATGAATTTATAAATAAATATTTAATTAATTTAAAAACTAATAATTTATGCATTAATATAATACTTAAATTGACGCTCTTGTGTAATTATATAAAATACTAGGGTGCCTCACGTGCGGTGCACGTTAGATTCGATTGGCAAATGCTAGCGTTGATTCATTCATAATATTTGCAATGTTTTTTGTAATGATGGTAATGAGTATATGTAACCGATTTTTTATTATTCGTGTGTATTTTGTTATTTAATTATGTTGACCAAAGCATAATGTTTGTGTTGAAGTAGTGTGATGTTTTGATTTAGAGTAGTTGCAGGAGACAATGTCGGTTAGTGTCTAAAAAGAGGCTTGCATTGTAGATAATATGAAAAGATAGATAGACACGTTAAGCGTCGATGGAGGTGGATTGATACAGATGAAAAGTTCGACGAAGGATAAAAGTGCGTTGTCCATACAATGTACATATATTACATGGATTGTAGGCAAAAGTGCGTTGTCCATACAATGTACATATATTACATGGATTGTAAGCAGACGGCAGTGTTGCACATCGTAGGCAGACGACAGTGTTGCATATAGGCAAACTTATTTTAATGGAAAGGAACATATATTTCACAACGATTTGGATAACCATTAAGTGGATTTAGGAAACGGAGTCCTTTCCATGTTTTGCAAAAGATAGGTTTTTTTTTACAAAAGAGTTGTTTTTGTGGCATCAATCCATCTTGGACAGCAGTTTCTTATTTGTTGGAGAAGGTGGGCTTTCATTTCCAAACAGAGCACGCTTTGCTTTGGGAGATGAAGCAGCGATGTCAACAGTAGCAGAAGTTAGGGTTGATGAAGCAGCTTCTGTCTGAATTTCATTAGTATCATGTTGGAGATTGATGTTCTTGTGTTTGTCGGGGTTGTATATGTCGATCCCAACAATTTCAAACCTGTTAGGTGGTTGGTTGTGCCGTGGAAGAATTGACTTTCCACGGTCTGCTGACCATTGGCGATTCGCAGTAGATTTGATGTAGAATAAGTGGTTGTTATTCAAGTCAAGGCAAGCGTTGTCATCAATGGTTGTTTTCTGTAATGAAATAGTTGGAATTTAGAATGGTATGATATTTAGTTGTGTATTGGTTACTGAATTTGTAGCACTTACTGTACGTGTTAAGCCCATGAGCTTTGTGGCTGATGCCTGAAAGAAGTATTCTGCTATTGGACCCATCATTGATGTTGAGATAGTGCCTGTGATGTCAGAAAGTTCGACCTCTGCACGTGCTCTATGAAAGTCCATAAGAAAAGTTGTCAGTTTAGAGGCTATGTAAAGATTTTGTGAGAAATTCATTTAGATATTACCTTGGGATTGCAATGGCATTATTCTCGGTGCAATATCGGCAAGAATAACTTTCGCCTGCAACCGTGGTGCTAGCTGCAGTAAAACAGTTGCTACATGCCATATACCAATATGGCGAACTTGTGCGTTTAACCTTTGCTTCGGCCTTGATCCAACAGTGTATTTTGATGGGCTGGTATATAGGAGAACATCAGGTGATGGGTAAAGCAGCCATATAGGACGATGGTGTTAAGTTAAGAAAGGAAGAACTTGAAAAATATATAGATATTGTGTAGAAACATTTGGATGCATGTGGATAATTGCATGCATGTTTGGCCACTGAACTTGTAGGTGTGTAATATATATAAGTCAACAGTTGCTGGATTGTTGCATTTAGTGTGAGATGGGATTGTTATTTGGAAATCCTACCAGATGTTGAGCTTTGTTGATGGGGGCTGCAACTGTGTCTTCGTCAGCCTCAATCCTCTTTGGAGTGAGGTACGGTCGGCGAATCTTAATATCATCAATTGCCTCTTTGTTTTCTTGGATCCTAATGGCGGTCGGCGGTGTAATGTAAACAGTCAGTAATAATTAATGCAACTAAAGTATAGAAGATATTGATGCAAATACACTAACCATTTCTTGTAGGCAAGGACCTCTTCAAATGGAGTGTCAATGTACAAACAAGTATCATTGATTGATGATAATGAAAGCCCTGAAAATTATGACAGAATTTGTATTTATAATGGTGAAGCTGTAATGTTGTGTGTCCTTTGAACGTACGATAATAATAAGTGTAAGGTGGTATTGAAATTTGGAGAGTTGTTTGTGTTACCGTCATGAGAATTGACTGTAACGTTTTTGGCTATTACAATTGGATTGTCTGGCATTAGGTTAGCAATGTCTTCTGCCTCATGTTCGGCATAAGACGACCACAGTCTGAGGTTCACAGTCTGGAAGCTGAAATTAGTACCGAAAAATAGGATTAAATGTCACGTGCTCTGAATACAGCAGCTGTGTCTGAATTGAGGTAATACCATGAATATATATATGTGTGTGTGTGTGAGATATACCTTTTATCCATGAGGACAAAGTCACGGACTAACAGTTCGTCACCCCTTTTTGTCGGTTGTGGTCGTAGTGGTTTTGCAGCAATCACAATTCCCATGGTAGCTATGAATGAAAAGTATGTGTTAGACCAAAAAAAAAAACAAAGAGCTGGATAAGTATAAATATCTAGGGGGTGTTAAAAGTAGTGAAATAATGTAAGCAACATGCGCAAATGTAAGTCATTGTTATGGAAGCTATAGACTGGGAGCGAAACAAAGTTTCATATGTTTTGAGAAAATGAATATTTGGAGACTAAGTTTATGTGTGTGGTTTGTGTTTGATCAATAACTTACTAATTGGGGCATTTTCATTCCGAAATGATGGTAGCTGATCGAATTGAACAAGGTTAATGGTTCAAATATCGATTGTAGTGAGGTTCAAATCTCTATAACCATCGCACGCACCACCAATGTCCACTGTAATTCATCTTCAAATCTTTGGTATTTCAATGGAGCCTTTCTTACATTGGCATTTGATAGTAGATATGTTTTACCCAACTTCAACGTGTCATGGAATGGTGCAATATGTTGCTCGTAGATTGTTGTTCGAATTGTGAATCCCTGTTGAAGGCAGATATTAACTTCAAGTGGAAGAAGGGAATGCATGGTAACAAGTATGCATGGGAGAAGGGAATGCATGGGAGAAGGGCATGTATGCATTAAATTGTGTACGTAGCTACAATTAATAATAGGTGATCTGTTGTAAATAACAAAGGGAACTGTATTTTTTTGCTCGTAGTTCATAAGATGCCATAGGATTGGTTAGTCAAAATATGAGCATTCAGTTAGATGCACCAAAATAGCCCATTTATACATCGAATTTTGAGACCATTGAATAAAAGAAAGTGTACATGTTTGGTAGATGCAGTGGAATAACGAATCTGCAGAATGAATTATAAGGCTATTGATTGCATATGAGAAAATGTCCCGCTTTTTTGGTAATTTGTGTGTTTAATGATAACGGCTAACTGATTTTACCTCGACATCCATTAAAGTTAATGCCTGATATGTCACTGCATTTGTCTGACCAATCTTTGGAGGAAATTTTTCAGCCACAACGACTTTCGCAGTCCAGTTCTCCTGCCGCTCTTTAATATCAGAAATTAGGTAGCCCTCTTTAGCCATTGAAATCTGAATATGGACATCAGAGTTAGAATGTTAGAGAAGTTATGCTACAGGTAGAGTTAACATAGAAATGGAACATGAACACAGAAAAATTAGAAACCTTGGTGTGAGATTGAAAGCTAAATTTTGTAGAGTTTTGTGTCTGTGAAGGTGGCAAAGTTGAATTGTAATTTTTGTTGTGATGGGAAAATAGTAAAGGGTAGATGATAGTGCTGCTATATATAGATACTAAACTGTGAACTGTCTGTTTATGTTATTTATTTTATTTTGTAATGATAATGATGAGTATAAAGCGAAAGGTCAATGACGCGTTGAGAAGGAACTAAATTTTGTGTAAACTCAGTTACTTGTAGTTAGGTAATAGTAGGTTGTTTTATTTAATTTTTTTAAAGTAATACGTAATAGTAGGATATTTGTCATGTTGTAGGTAGCATTTGTGTCTTGTTATATTAAGTGATAAACGAAAAAGTTATGAGGAAAATATTTTGTTCATAAAATAAGTTATTAAATAATATTATATTCGACAGAGTATGTATAGCAAAAGTTCTAAAAGGCAAGAGGTGTGTACAACCGTTGAGGTTGATCGTTAAGCTAATTTATCGTAATTTAATTATAATTATTTTAAAGCAATAAAAATGTAAAACAATGCATATACGGAAAAAGTATGTAAAGTATTCCATACTTCGTCGATATTTTGCTGCTGAGAAAATAGTCCATAAAGCATGGAAAACCCAGTTACTTAATATTTTTTATGTAATAGGAAATCGTACAATAGATCTTAAATACATAAATTTAAGGATAAGGACAATGGCTATATTACAAAAGTAAGGATAAGGACAATGGCTAGCCAAATGATGTTTGCGTACAGTTGGATCAGTACCTCCAGTAGGTTATGGTTCAAAAGTGTGTATTTGGCAAACATGTGTATAGAAAGAGTAAATGCTGATTATTATTGAAATAGATTATTCTGCAGAGAAAAAGACATTTGATAGGATTATTTGTAACACTGAGGAAGAAGTGGTCGATATAAGAAGTACTACTTTCGTCTCATAAAGATATGTTTATATTTTTATTATTTTTGTCGGAAAATATAAGCCGCTTTTTATTCTATTTGAATGTAATTTTATTTATTTTCCTATTACTTGTAGTTAGGTAATAGTAGGTTGGTTTATTTAATTTTTTTTAAGTAATACGTAATAGTAAGATATTTGTCATGTTGTAGGTAGCATTTGTGTCTTGTTATATTAAGTGATAAACGAAATTAAGTTATGAGAAAAATATTTTGTTCATAAAATAAGTTATTGATAAGTGCAATTTATGCACTTATTTGCGTGTTCTAAACTATGTGTTTTTGTTATTTTTTTATTAAGTTCGTGCTTAATTTAGTATTATTTGTTTCTATTTCAGTAAAAACCGGGAATTGAAGAAAGATTGCAATTGTGGGCTTTTGAAAGACTCAATTTGAAGCAAACAAAGCTGGGAAAGTGAAGAAAAATCAAATGGAAGCCTAAGTGAAGATAAATTAAAGTATGTGGATTCAATTGATAGAAGTTGGAAGTTCAGGACTTGCCCCGCAATTAAACTATGAGGACCAAAGTGAACTCGGGCAAAAGTTGAAATCAGACATAACCATGTCGCACGCGCGACCGCGATGCTCCTTGTAAATTATAACCATGCGGTCGCACGCGACAAAGATGGTTATATCAGCAGATTCGAAAAACTTTCCAAAACTAAGTTGGACTCGATTTTTGGGCTTTTGGCTTATTTTAAAACACAAACTCGACCTAATTTCGGGAAGAACTTGAGAACGAAGAGGAACGAAAGTTGGAGCAATCATTTAGGAGAAACTTGGAGAAAGAAGCCACAATTGAAGATCAAAACTCAAGAACTACACATTAACTCGGTTATGGCTTTCTCTTCTTGTTTTTCTTCTGTTTTTTTTAGCATGTTAGGCTAGGTTTCTCATAGTATTAGGCGCGAGATGAAACTTTGATTTTAGTTTGATTCCGGATTATTAATTTGGTGTTTTGTTAATTCTTATGCTAGGATGAATTTTGGATTTTGAGTTTTCAATATATCATGCTTTCTTTTTACAACTTGTGGCCAAAGTTGATCTGTGATCTATTCATTGAATTGAGAAATCGTGAATAGGTTAGACTTTTATTGAAAACCACAAAGTCCGATAGGGATGAGAATACCTCTATGCTTTGTGCGATGTTTTTATGCAATTCTTGTGTTGTAATGCATTTTTATGGCGTTGTTATCATAGAGATATAGTTAACACGTCATATAAATAGGTTGAATTCTACTTGAGAAAGATTATTCAACAAATTTTGTGAATTGAATCGTCAAAACTAACTTTCATTGCCAAATTAATAATCCGGGATGACTAATTGAAAAGTGGATTCGAAACCCTAATGCTAGTTTTCCATATTCGATTTCAAATTATAAAAATTCATTCTTTTAATTTTCTTTCATTTAATTCTTAATTCTTAATTTTAAATTTAGCAAATTCATTTAGCAATTTAATTTTCGCAAAATTAGAATTAATTGATATCAACTTATTTATTTCGGTTAAGGTTAGTTAAAGTGAGCGTGGGAATAAATCAGTCCTCGTGGGTACGATATCCGGACTTTAAAAGTCCACTTTATTACTTTCGCGACCCGTACACTTGCGGTGTGGGATTTAGTCGCAACAAGTTTTTGGCGCCGTTGCCGGGGATTGTTTTTGTTTTAAAAGTTTAATTCTCTAGCCCAAATTCGAATTTATTTGCTTTATTTTATTTTACTCTTTAGTTTAATTTTAGTTTTACTACATTATTTTTCTTGTTCATTCTCAGGTGCTTATGTGATGCATGAGAAGATCATCACAACTAGTTGAGTGTGATCTAAAGATTGAGCAGACTTTTCACTGATATTTGAGGGAAGCAAAGGAAAAGAAAGATCTCAAGAGAAGAAAATGGCGAGAGGGTGTCAGAGTGGTGAGCGAAAGAGATATGCTAGTGGGAGATTTCATGACCCCACGAGTCATCCAGAGTCAAGCAAGATCGTTTACCCGCTTTTGGGCCGAACAACTTCCAGCTAAAAACAGACGTGATCCATCTTTTCCAGAATGGGCACCAATTCTATGGATTGCCAGATGAGAACCCTCATACGCATGTCTCTCGTTTCCTAGAGATGTGTGAACATTTCAAGTACCATGGTATTTCGGACGACGCCATCAGACTAAGGTTGTTTCCTCGAACTCTACGTGATAGGGCTCTTGAGTGGCTTGATTCTCAGCCCATTGCCAGCATCAATACCTGGAATGACCTAGCTCAAAAGTTTTGCACCAAGTTCTTCCCTCCAGCGAAGATTGCCAAGTTGAAGCATGAAATTTCCATATTTCAACAACATGAGTCAGAATCATTTGATGAAGCTTGGCAAAGATTTAAGAGTTTGTTGAGGAAGTGCCCACATCACGGGATCACGGATGGACTTCAAGTCCAATATTTCTATGCGGGCCTCTCGCCAAATAATAAGAACATGGTCGACTCTTCGTCTAACGGTTCTCTCTCTACCAAAACCGTTGGAGAAGCGTTGGAACTTTTCGAAAGGATGGCCGACTCAAGTGGTATGTGGGCAAATGAGGGGAGAAGTCATACTAGAGCTGCTGGAGTGTACGAAATAGATCACTTCACCGCTCTAACAGCGAAGATTGATGCTCTAGCCCACAAGGTGGAAAACATTGTGCAGTTCGGTAATCGGAAGGTCATTCGGCCATTTACTTGCGAAGAGTGTGGAGCTAATCATAGCACTATTGAGTGCCCTATTATCGCTCATCGCACCGCTCAAGTTGATTTCATTCAAGGAGGTCAGCGCCAACCCAACAATCCATTCTCCAACACTTATAATCAGGGTTGGCGTGACTATCCACGCTTTGGTTGGAGGGAAAATCAAAACATTGGAGGATTCCAAGGGCCACAGTACCAACCGGAAAAGAAGCCAGGTCTTGAAGAAATGATTGGAAAATTTATGGAAAGGACCGAGGCTTATATGGAACGCACTGATCAATTCATGAAGAAGACTGATATCGCCCTTCAAAATCAACAAGCCTCCATCAGAAATCTGGAAACACAAGTTGGGCAGCTGGCCAACATCATCTCGCATGACCACAAGGCACGTTGCCCGGAATACGGAGGTGAACCCAAAGGAACAAGTAATGGCTATCACTACTAGAAGTGGTGCAACTTCACGAAATTCATATCAAGAGGCCCTCTAAAGAGCACGAAAATGAGATGATCGAGGAGATAGAGAGCCGAGGAAAGAGGGCAAAAGGTGCGGATTGAGGTAAAAGTCGAAGATAATGTGGGAAATTCATCAAAAAGACATCGATTTAGTGAAACCTTATATGCCACCTATACCGCTTCCTCGAGAGACTTGAAGCGCCGATTGGATCAACAATTCTCCAAATTTCTTGAAGTTTTCAAGAAACTACACATCAATATTCCCTTCGCAGGCCACTGGCTCAAATGCCTCTATACCTCAAATTCATGAAGGAGATGCTAACAAAGAAGAGAAAGCTGGATGATAGTGATGTTATAACACTCTCTCGAGGAATGTAGTGCAATCTTGCAGAAAAATTACCACCAAACTCAAAGATCCAGGAGTTTTTCTATCCCATGTACTATTGGTAATTTATTTTTAATAAAACTCTATGTGATACGAGCGCCGGCGTGAATTTAATGCCTCTATCTATCTCTGACAAGCTTGGTTTAGGAGACCAAACCCACCTATGTCACTCTCCGACTGCGGACCGCTCGTTGAGGCACCGTGCGGCTTGGTTGAGGGCGTGCTTGTAAAAGTGGAGAAATTCATCTTCCGGTTGATTTCTTGATAGTGGATATGGGCGAGGGCGGTCGGATGCCACTTATATTGGGAGACCGTTCCTTGCTACAAGTCGAGCTCGATAGACATGGAGCTTGGAGCGGTGAGCTTCTTGCGTCTGGGGCGAAAAAGTGACATTGACAAAGATCATCCCACCACCGGGAACTCCACAACCACCTCATCTCTGCTGTGAAATAGAGCAAATAGCAAGAAAAAGTGTGGGGGTTTTAAAAGACCCTTTGGACCCACCTTAGTCAAGAGGAAGTGCTCCCAAAAGTCGGGCTTTAGACTATAAACGGAGCCCTTGTTGGGAGGCAACCCATCCCTATATCCTTTTTACTTTTGTGTTCTTTCGTAGTTTATTTATTTATTTATTTCAGTTGTTTTTCCTTTCTAAGCTTTAGAATAAACCTAGCAGATCATCTACAGCCAGCATAGTGGAACACGCCCGGATCGATCGATCATCATTACGCCTCACGAGATCAATAGGGGAGTATTTGCTTCCTTTATCTTTTACTGTGTTTATTGTGATTTTTTTTATGAGCTTTATTGTGCATGTCGGGGGCATTGTACTTGATATTTTGAGGGGGTGTTGTGATTTTTCTATGTTAGTGTTGTCCAATGTCTCTTTCGTTTGATCGTGACATTCTTCTTCTTCTTCTTAAAAAAAAAAAATTCATGTTATGTTTTAATATCTTGATCAAGTTGTGCATCGCCAATGAGGATAATATGCTTATTTGTGTTGATAGTTGGACATAGAACATCACGGTCAAATTTTTCGATCACTTATTTGTGCATGCCTTGTTTTATTGAGCACATAATTATCACTTAATTCTCGTTCTTGTCAATTTATCACCTGGATGCTATTTTCCCATAGGATGACCTGTAATTAACCATTCTATACTTAGAATCAGGTAATCCTCCCCAAGCATTACATTATAATCCAAATTGGCCAAAAGGCTTAGTTTGGGGGTGGTAGGATTAGTAACTCTATGTTGGGGGAATTGTTGTTTGATATCTTTTTACTTGAGTTGAAGGAACTTTAGCTAGAGAATCTATACCGGCACTGACCAATGCTATCATTCTCTCGGTTCAAAAAAAAAAAAAAAAGAAAGAAAGAAGAAAAAACATGCATTTCATTTTATCTGTCCCATTCTCTTGCCTCATTGACCCGAGTAATTAAGTCTGAGGGGTCTTTCAAACCTGGTGCCTTGAGTGGAGCTCAGAGTCGCCGACCTAAAGCTCGCTACATGGGTCCTTGAGAAAGCATTATTGTTGGGGCATTGCCTTGCATATAGTTAGGAAAAAGAATCCAAAAAAAAGAAAAAATGAGAAGAAAAAAATTATGAATTATTGAGATTGATAGAGGTTTGAAGTCTTTGGGAAAAGACTTGAAGGCGAGAGATCTGGAGACTTAGGGATGGATTCTGCACTTCTCTTAACATCTAGTCACTTCTCTTAACATCTTGTGTGTGAGAAATGCATGATATATTTGAAACCCACAAGTTCAAACACTTAGGGAATTGAGAGAAAAGCACAAGGAGTGATTCATGAGCGAGGCAAGATTCATCTACCACTTGGGACAAAGGCATGGGTTTTAGATTGAGCGATCCAGTGGTGATGAGTTGACAAGCACTTGTGTTACGTGATAACTAGCACACACACACTGACAGTCATGCACTTTGATAAGTAAACTTTTAGTGATTGTTTTATTGTCCAAAATCAAGTCTTTTTGTTTTGCCTGAGGCGTATGGTGCACAATTTGGCTATTGAGTCTAGTTTGTGGTTGGCGTTTAGTTCGTTTAGTGTTGTTTTAAATCGATTGAGTTTAATTTAGTTGTTCGAGGACGAACAATGATTCTAGTTTGGGGGTGTTTGATAAGTGCGTTTTGCGCACTTATTTAAGACCTTTGAACTCGTAATATTTATGTTTTTTATATTTAATTCCTACTTAATTTGATTTTTTATTGTGTTTTAGGAGAAAATTTGGAATAAGAAGGAGTTTGACCAAAAAGAAAGGAAAAATGATCAAAAGAAAGAAAGATATATCAAAAGAAGGAAAGTTTCCAAATTCGGGGACTAGAATGTAAAGATGATAAAGATTGAGGATGAATTTTGACCCAGATAAAAGTGGAATTTTGATGTGACTATTTCTGAAGAAATTGTAGATCTTTTCGTATATTTTCCATAGGAATTTGAATCACCTTAATTGGATATCGGGAGCAAAAGTTATCACTAAAACGGTAAATTGCGACAGTGCTGTATATTTAACCATGCGATCGCACGCGCGATAGCATGGTTCAATCAGCAATCGTCGATTTTTCCTTTTCGACATGGACTCCAATTCTTGGGCTTTCTTGCACCTATAAAAAGCTAAAGTCGACCTAAAACAGAGAGGGACGATCTGGAGTAGCTTTGGACGAAAAGTGCGAGGCAAATCTGAGTTTCAAGCGTGAGGATTTCACAACAAACATCGGAATTCATCGTTCGGTTATGGAATTCTTCTCCTTTTTCGTATTTTCTTTTTTTAATATGTTAGGCTAAGTTTATTGCTGCGTTGAGGTGTAGATGAACTGTTTTATTTGATTGTTATTCATGAATTGTTGAATTGAACCAACAACTTATGTTGGATTTAAGTTTTTAATATTGATCTTCTTTCTTCATATGTTGAGTGCACGCAATTATATGATATTTGTGGTTTAATTTTTGAATCGAGAGATCTAAATTAAACTAGACATATATTAAAAACCGTGGAGTTCGATAGCGGATAGAGATATACCGCTATGCTACATGTGATCTTTTAATGTTTTCATAAATCATTAATGCGTTCTTGTGTATTTATATTTACCATAGAGATATAGGTAAATTGTGCATAAGAATAGTTCTAATATTACTCGAGAGAGAATATTTGATAAATTTGGAATTCGATCTTTAAATTTAACCAAGTTGTCAATTCGATAATCTGAAATAATAATCGGGTAAAATGGGGATTCGAAACCTCTACGCCACTTTGCTCACTGATTTTTTTCTCCAAACAATTTCACAAATTGCTTTCTAGTTTTAGTTTAAATTTTAGCCTTAGTTTTCACATTTAATTTTAGTTGTTATTTGTTAATTTGTTTTTAGTATAAAAATCCCACATTTTTATTAGTTCGGTTAAGGCTAGTAGGAATTAAACGATATACTAACAGTCCTCGTGGGTACGATATCCGGACTCCAACAGTCCACTTTATTACTTTTGCGATCCGTACACTTGCGGTCGGGTTTTAGCGCAACAAGTTTTTGGCGCCATGGGATCAGCAATGGACAGCAAGTACAGTATTTTTATGCAGGGTTACTTCCTTCATGTAAGAGTTTGGTAGATTCGTCGTCAAATGGATCGCTTCGTACCAAAACAATTGCTGAAGCACTTGAGCTCTTCGAAAGGATTGCAAGCAGTACGGCGATGTGGGCGTCTGATAGAAGAAATCATGGCAGAGCATCTGGAGTCTCTGGTCGATAATTTCTTTGCTCGACCGCGAAAATTGATGCACTAGCTCACGGTAGAGAGTATTGTGAAGATAGGAAGCTCAAAAACACCTACTTGCGATGAGTGTGGAGCTAACCATAGTACCAGTGAGTGCCCTATTATTGCTCACCGCACTGCTCAAGTTGATTATGTTCAAGGGGGTCAACGGCAACCTGGCAACCCATTTACCAACACTTATAACCAGGGTTGGCGTAATCACCCAAATTTTAGGTGAGAGATAATCGAATAATGGAGGATTCCAAGGACCTCCTTACCCGACCAGGAAAGGAAGAGCTCGATTGAAGAGGCTTTAGGTCGATTTATGGAAAGAACAGAAAAATATATGGAGCGTGGATCAATTCATGAAGAAAACCGACATCGCTCTTCAAAATCAACAAGCATCTATCGAAACTTGGAGACACCGTCGGACAATTGGCTATCACCATCTCGGGCGGCCGCAAGGCACTTTGCCTAGCAATACAGAGGTAAATCCAAGGGAGCAAGTGATGGCCATTACTACAAGAAGTGGGGTGCAGCTCCCTGACATTGATGTCACAAGGCCCTCCAAAGAACGAGAAAATGAGGCGATTGAGGAAATCGTTCAAAAGGAAGAATCAAAGCCACAAGTCGAAAGAAATGTGGGCAAGACATCTAAAACGATTAGGTACCGAGAACTTATAAACCACCTATTCCATTCCCACAGAGGCTAAGGAAGTATAAGGAGGATCAACAGTTCTCCAAGTTTCTCGATATTTTCAAGAAACTTCATATTAACATCCCCTTCGCCGAAGCTTTGGCTCAAATGCCCCTTTACCTCAAGTTCATGAAGCAGATGCTATCAAAGAAGAAGAAGCTTGAGGATTTGAAACAATTGCGCTTAATGAAGAGTGCAAATAAGTAATCTTGCTCAACAAGTTGCCACCTAAGCTTAAAGATCCAGGGAGTTTCTCTATTCCTTGTACTATTGGCAATTTGTGCTTTAAGAATTCTTTATGTGATCTAGGAGCAAGTATCAATCTAATGCCTTTGTCCATGTATAGGAAACTTGGTTTAGGAGAGCCAAAACCCACCAATATAACTTATTTGCAACTTCGCGAGATCGCTCCATTCGATATCCATATGGTGTGGTTGAAGATGTTTTGGTAAAGGTGGACAAGTTTATCTTTCCGGCGGATTTCGTTGTGATCGACATGGAGGAAGATAGTAGAATCCCAATCATACTTGGAAGACCTTTCCTAGCCACGAGCCGAGCTTTGATTGATGTAGAGGCCGGATTGGTGATTCTACGGGTGGATGACGATCAAGTGCGCTTAAACGTCCTAAAATCCGCATCACCACCCCAAAATCCCCGAGTTTGCTCCAAATTAGAAGAATCACCGTGCGAGACTAAGCTGAGCTGCGAAAAAAAGGTACAATGGAGAGAGGGGTATGAATGGACTCCTAAAGAGGATAAAGGCCTCGCTAAATCGGAAAGGAATGTGGAAATTTGCAAAGCCGGCAATTGCAAGGAGTGCAAGAGCCGAAGACAACCACCTTGAGCTATTACAAATCAAAGTCGAGCTTTAGACTCTAAACGGAGCGCTTGGTGGGAGGCAACCCACCCCCGTATCCTTTATTCCAGATTTCTTGATATTTCTAAGTTTCGTTTTAAGTATTAGAGTCAAGCTTTGCATATAGGCTGCATTTCCACATTTCTAGTTGATGTTCATGTTCATGAAGTTTCCTTAAGTTTTACTTTCAGTTTTAAGTTTAGCATTGAGTTTAGAATCAAGTTTTGCATGCTAGTTCGTACTTTCACATTCCTAGTTGTTTCTTTCCTCGCTTTCGGGTCAAAACTCCACAAAAATTTATCAAACCAATTTTCACTTGATTTCCCACTTTAGAGTAGTCCCAGCATTTCATTTAAATAAATAAAAAAAAAAAAAAAAAAAAAAAAAAAAAAAACTGAAGCAGGGATGCATGCGGTCGCGCATGCGACCGCATGCATTACCAGCAAACTATTCTACCATGCGATCGCGTATGCGATCGCATGGTACAAACGGGCCCCCAGAATCAGCTTTTAAAAACAGAAACACGGCCATTTCTTTTCCCCAATTTCGAACACGAACCCTAATTCCCTCCTCCCCAAAATTTCATCCTCATAGATACCCAACTACCCAGTGATTTCTGATGAAATTCGAGCCTCCTTTCACCATATATCCTCGGATTGCGCACTATAGTTGGGCACTATTTCGTTATTTTGGTTTTTGTTCGAATACATCGGCTCGAGTTTCACTGTTTGTGGTTCATCTCTGATTTTGATCATCAATTACGTGATTTACAGTCGAATTCCAGCACTAAGGTACGTATATTTCATGCTTTAACCCGTGATTTGCCATGAATTCGACGGTAGTTTTATGCTCGGGCTTAATTCGAAGTTGTGCTTTAATTTTCGGATTTTATGTTGGATTTATGAAGGCGTACGGGCTCTAGGATAGTTCGTGGATGAATTTAGGCTTTGGGATGTGAAATGGATAGCTACATTGCTTGTTATGTGTTGCAAATCCTTCAAAGACTACATCTTTGCGCCAGTGTTCGACAAAATGCATCACCGTGATTTTGAGCTCCTTTATGTGTTTTTGCTTTATGGCATGATTCTACGTTGTTAAATGATCAGTTTGGTATAAATTTCCCATAACTTGCATACACTAAACATTGCGTTTCGCCCAGGTAAGGTTGGTGCACTGACGCCGCTCGAGTCACTGCCCTGCAGTGACTTAAGTCATGGCCTGACGCCACCTGAGCTGCGTCACTTCTACTTCTTTCACTTCACTACCATCATTTGTCGTTCCAAACTTAATCGAATTGCATCACTTTTTGACATGTGGCTGCTTTTGACACGTACTTTATGAAGTGTGGGTTTGTTTCGTCTTTGCATCATTTTGCACTGTTTTTGCGGGCCCCACATTCATTTGGTCAATTATGTGAACTTCTTTTATCTTATGCAATTTTCTTTAGTTTGGGGGTGCTTTTCTAGGTGTTCCTTGCTCTATCATTATATTTGGAAACTGATTGTCAACTTTTATCATTGCAGGTACAATGCCTGCATTACCAGAACCCAGTGGGCACGGAGATGACGGAGATGGATCATCCATAGCGCAAGGGTGTGGCTAGAGAGCCCATACAGATAGTACTCGGCCGAGTTTCCACGTAGTCGGGGTAGGAAGGAAGAGCGGAGACCACTGAAAAAGCGCTTAAGAAGAAGGGTTTCTACATCGCCGAAGCGGGAGGTGACCCTCGGTGACTTTCGGGATCTGGTGATTGGCGACTCATCACCGAGCCGGATGGGAGCGAGTAGCCGGACCGCCCCAAAGGTTATAATGATCCTGGTCTGCGAAGTTCTATGCCAATTTCAATGGCCGGATCGACATTCTTGGGACGCCCCACTATCGAGAGACGTGGGTGCGAGGCCGGTGGGTCGCATTCAGCCGGGGATTATTGATACAAAGACTTTCGGCCTCACACAAAGCCGATGTTGAGCAGTGCCACTTGATGAGGATATTCTTGAGGTGGCCCGATTTTTATATGGATCAGATGACGCATGGCCACGCTCTACCGCTTTACCTATGCGTTGATCTCCCGATATTCTGAGGGTGCTGTATATCTTCATCTGCACTAACATCGAGCCGACCACCCATCTTACTACTCTTACTGAGGATCGAGCTACTTTGTTGTGTCACTTAGCGAGGGAGGAAGATTGATCTTGGGAGCCTCATTTATCGGCTTGTGGTTGACTTTGGATCAGACAGTGGCCGCAAGCTCATCTTCCCCTGCCTTATCTCGGTATCGCCTCAATAGTCGAGATACCGCTGCATTCTCGAGTACCCGGTCGAGCGCTGCGGCGGATCAACCTCGGGACACTTGTAGGCGCCAACGCGAAAGGGCAAGCAAACCGACCGACGAGACACACCGCCTCCTCCGGCCAGATCACCGCGCGGCTCGAGGGCCACAATGGCCGGTTTGATGCACTTCAGGCTTCTATGGCGCGCATTGAGGAGGGCAGGCGATCTTAGCCAGGAAGGATGGACCGCTTAGAGTCGGCCTCGGATTCATCATGATCCGTTGTTCCCTCCACCTCACGGGACCCGGTGGGGAGTTTACGCCTCTTTTGTCTTTTCTTATTGCTTCTTATTGTACTTTTCTCTTTGATCTTAATTGCGTACATTGGGGGCAATGTACTCTCTCTTTTGCTTGGGTGGGGGCACTTTTGTATTGTATGCTTATGTGGGAAAGATTGAAGTTGTACTTCAAACCTTTATATATATTGGATGCCCGTTTGCTCTTTATTTTAACACTCTTTCACCCGGTTTTGTTAAGTATCTGAGTTGCCAAAAAAAAAAAAAAAAAAAAAAAATCTGTTTTGTCTTTGTTTTGTCTTTTATTTGTTTTGGTCGAGTTGTGTACCGCCGATGATGACAAGGTGACTAAATTTTTCTAATGAACTCATAGTTGGATTTGAAACAACACTTGAAAATTTTCAAATTTTCTATTCACTTATCTGTGCCCGATTAACTGAAAAAGAGCACATAGTCATTGTTTAACTCTCGTTCTTGTTGACTTATCACCTAGATGCTGTGTTCCTTTAGGACTACCTTTGAGCCCCAATGTTACACTTAGGACCAGGTAGTTCTCCCAACCATTATTTTAGTATCCAACTAGCCCAAATGGTCTAGTTTGGGGGTGGTAAGATGTAGTGACTCTATGTTGGAGGGGATTGCTACTGGAAGTCTTGATACTTCTGCTTTAAGTTGAAGGATTTTTCGGCTGGCGAGTTTATACTGGCACTATCATATGTTAAGTATCGAATTTTGGATTTAGATGATGGTTTAGTAGATGAGAGGGACCGCAGGAAAAAGCTGCCTACCCTAGAGAGTGAGAGTCGTCACTGAGTAATCTGGTGCTTTTCATAACCAATGTTTAGAGGACGATCTACCAGTGAAGAAGGCTACCTCTAGGGAAATAGAGCGAGAGCTACTCAGGTAAAGTGAAAAGAAAAATTGCACAAAAAAAAAAAAGAAAAAAAGGGAAAAAGAAAAAAAAACAAAGTGGCGAAGAGAGCCATTATCGATGAAGGAGCAAGTAAAAGGAAAATCCTTGAATAAAATTATAAAGGTGCCAGGAAAGGACTCAAAGGTGGGAATTTGGAAACTTGAGGTCGAAGTGGATGGGTGATAGTTGTAATACTTTTCAACATTTAGTCACTCTTCTTGACGTCTTGTGTGAAAAAAAAAAAAAATGCATAATATATTTTGTAGAAATCACAAGTTAGAAACACCTCGGGAATTGAGAGAAAAGCATCGGGAGTGATTCATGAGCGAGGTGAGGATATTCAACCACTTGGGAGTCTGAGGCATGGTTTTGTGTTGAACATTACGTGGTGATACTTGAACAAGCACTTGAGTTAGGCGATGACTAGCACACACACACTAGATAGTCGAGCACTTGGGTAAGTGAATTTCTTTTTGGTGATTGTTTTGTTTGTCCAACTTGAGTTTTCACTATTATTTTGTTTGCTCCTGAGGCATATGGTACCTGATTTGACCATGAGTTATATTCGTGGTTGGTGGTTAGCTACTCTATTTGTAGTCTTTCTTTCTTTAATTTAGTTTTGTTGTTAGAGGGCGAACAATTGTTCTAGTTTGGGGTGTTTGATAAGTGCAATTTATGCACTTATTTGCGTGTTCTAAACTATGTGTTTTTGTTATTTTTTATTAAGTTAGTGCTTAATTTAGTATTATTTGTTTCTATTTCAATAAAAGCAGGAATTGAAGAAAGATTGCAATTGTGGGCTTTTGAAAGACTCAATTTGAAGCAAACAAAGCTGGGAAAGTGAAGAAAAATCAAATGGAAGCCTAAGTGAAGATAAATTAAAGTATGTGGATTCAATTGATAGAAGTTGGAAGTTCGGGACTTGCCCCATAATTAAACTATGAGGACCAAAGTGAACTCGGGCAAAGTTGAAATCAGACATAACCATGCGGTCGCATGCTACGCATGCCCTACTAAAATTATAACCATGCGGTCGCCTGCGACAAAGATGGTTATATCAGCAGTCATGAAAACTTTCCAAAACTAAGTTGGACTCGATTTTTGGGCTTTTTGGCTTATTTTAAAACACAAACTTCGACCTAATTTGGGGAAGAACTTGAGAGAGCGAAGAGGCGAAAGTTGGAGCAATCATTTAGGAGAAACTTGGAGAAAGAAGCCACAATTGAAGATCAAAACTCAAGAACTACACATTAACTCGGTTATGGCTTTCTCTTCTTGTTTTTCTTACTTTTTTTAGCATGTTAGGCTAGGTTTCTCATAGTATTAGGCGAGATGAAACTTTGATTTTAGTTTGATTAGGATTATTAATTTGGTGTTTTGTTAATTCTTATGCTAGGATGAATTTTGGATTTTGAGTTTTCAATATATCATGCTTTCTTTTACAACTTGTGGCCAAAGTTGATCGTGATCTATTCATTGAATTGAGAAATCGTGAATAGGTTAGACTTTTATTGAAAACCACAAAGTCCGATAGGGGATGAGAATACCTCTATGCTTTGTGCGATGTTTTTATGCAATTCTTGTGTTGTAATGCATTTTTATGGCGTTGTTATCATAGAGATATAGTTAACACGTCATATAAATAGGTTGAATTCTACTTGAGAAAGATTATTCAACAAATTTTGTGAATTGAATCGTCAAAACTAACTTTCATTGCCAAATTAATAATCCGGGGGATGACTAATTGAAAAGTGGATTCGAAACCCTAATGCTAGTTTTCCATATTCGATTTCAAATTATAAAAATTCATTCTTTTAATTTTCTTTCATTTAATTCTTAATTCTTAATTTTAAATTTAGCAAATTCATTTAGCAATTTAATTTTCGCAAAATTAGAATTAATTGATATCAACTTATTTATTTCGGTTAAGGTTAGTTAAAGTGAGCGTGGGAATAAATCAGTCCTCGTGGGTACGATATCCGGACTTTAAAAGTCCACTTTATTACTTTCGCGACCCGTACACTTGCGGTGTGGGATTTAGTCGCAACAGTTATTAAATAATATTATATTAGACAAAGTATGTATAGCGAACGTTCTAAAAGGAAAGAGGTGTGTAAAAGCGTTGAGGTCGATCGTTAAGCTAATTTACCGTAATTTAATTATAATTATTTTAAAGCAATAAAAATGTAAAACAATGCATATACGGAAAAAGTATGTAAAGATATTTTGCTGCTGAGAAAATAGTCCATAAAGCATGGAAAACCCAGAAGTTACTTAATATTTTTTATGTAATAGGAACTCGTACAATAGAGCTTAAATACATAAATTGAAGGATAAGGACAATGGCTATATCATAAAAGTAAGGATAAGGACAATAGCTAGCCAAATGATGTTTGCGTCTGATTAGATCGATTACCTCAAGTAGGTTATGGTTCCAAAGTGTGTATTTGGCAAACATGTGTATAGAAAGAGTAAATGCTTGAGTATTATTGAAATAGATTATTCGCAAAGAAAAAGATATTTGGTAGGATTATTGACCATGGAAACCGTGGTAATTAGGTTACAAAGTGTCCTTTCTTTGAGTAAAAGGATAACGGTATTTATTGTATGAAGACAAAAAGGATGATTGTTTTCCAATTGTAGGTCAAATATTGAATAATTTATGAACGACATTTGGTGGTTACTATGTACCTATATATATCTGGCTATTGGAGGAAACTTATTTGAGCCTAATTTGAGTATTTACTTTTGTCTTTTGATACTCGTTTGTGAAATAAATTAGCTAGTCATTCGATGGAGCCACTCAAAGTCCCTGGAGGTAATGGGAATTTATTGATGGTAACATCAAAACCAAACCTTTTTGTTGTGGAAAAAAAAGAAGGTGGATTTAGTACAAAGATGTTTACTGATTGGGGACCAATTATTATGGTTAGCGAAGGAAGAGGGAGGCACTTCCTGGTTCAAGTTGAAGATCCATGTGTTCGTTTTGAGGATGCAAAAGTTCTTGTTTCTCCTCAGGTTAATATGCTTTATCAAAAGAAATACCACTATATGCGTTTTCCTAAAGATGTTACTTTGCCGTATACAGAAAGAGATATATTCTGTGACATGTTAGCTGACCCGATGAGTTTCTATAATGCTTGTGTTGAGCATGATGTAAGTTTGTTGGAAGAAGCGAATGAGTGTTTTGGTGAGGGAATGTTTAAAATGGAGCACGTAAAAGTATTTCCAAAACCTGTGTTGAGGGAGATATTTGAAAAAATCAAAGCAAAAACTGGGGATGGTTTAGCTGAGAACTTGGAGAATATAAAGAGTGAAATAATACAAAGTTATTTGAACAGAGCAAATCGATCCCAATTGTTGAATTACTTTGAGTATAAAAAGATGGCTGTGGGTCGCATGCCGTATGAAGTGGAATTTGCGAGTGAATATTCTAATGAAGCTGGTTCATCGTCCGGTCAGGCCATCGGTCATGATGATCAATAATTATGTTGTTGTGTAATGTAAGGGAGTTGTTGCATTGCCTTTAGTTCTTGGATTATCGTTTTACATGTTTTCACGTAATTTTGTTAGTTTTTTTTGGATTTGGGGTATGTTAATAAGTGTATATCGTATTGTTGAGTGTAGGTTATTTACTGTTTTACTTGGTGATACTTGTTTTTGCTGTTGCTTGTTTGTATTGGAACTTACTATGGTATATATTTCGGTTTAGTATTAATTATGTATTAGTGTGATGTAATTTAATATGGTTATTGACAAGGAGGTTCATGTATATAATGTATAAGCTAAATTTTAAGCAAGTTAGTAATGGAAAGATTTTTTCTGGGAGGCTGATTTGTGAAATTTAGAGCGTAGTGACTTAGACACCCCTTTCCTATCTCCTAATTTTGCAGAACAATTTTAAAAATTATTATCAAAATTCTCATTTAGTTATCTCATTATTTTTTGGAAATTATCAACAATAAAAACGATCAAAATTTGTATTTTTGTATGTACTATTAGAAGTATCGAAACAATGTGATAAGAAATAAAACTTACAACTTATAATGTTAATACAATTATATTTTAAGTTTCTTATTTTTAAAGTATCGTATTCCACTAAATCAAGGTTTCCATTCAAGTATTTAAAGCAGAAAAAATTTTTATTTTAAAAATAAAGGCACAAATCGTTTTACCAATGGTAGTGGTATCGCCTGATTTTCATTGTTATTTTATATTATTACAGAAATAGTGATATTAGGATTATGTTTTTCATAGTACTCCATTTGTGGATAAGAACATATAATATATATAATTTTTGGGAAAATCTTTGAACCAGAACATGTAAGGAGAGGACACTATTACAGTTAAGCTTTAAAAATTTTGTTGAAAAGGTATTTTCGGATAAATATTAGCGAGAAAAGGTAAGGTTGTTACAAACCGTGATCGTAGGATTGTCATTGCAGGATGGTTATGAAGAGGAATGATACTTGATGGTCAGAAGCACAAGAATCCAACCTGCACCGATTGTCATTGCAGGATGGTTATGAAGAGGAATGATACTGGATGGTCAGAAGCACAAGAATCCAACCTGCATCCATATTTCATTACATATAAGATTTGAGCATTACAAATGTGGTTGCAAACCATTACAATTGAAGGACTTGCCATTACAATTCTCTATTTGCAGTTACATCTGAGAATCTTGCGAGCGTCTAAGCGATTTGCAACATATCCAACACTTCATTGTAAACAATATTTTTAGTGCAAAATGGATGTGCATTATTGCTTGTACTACTTTGTGGTTTTGATGAGACTTTTATATTTGTAATTGTACGAGCTCTTGATAATGCCACATATAGTTGACCATGAGAAAAAACCGGTTCAGGTAAATATAATCCAACGAAATCCAATGTTTGTCCTTGTGCTTTGTTAATTGTCATTGCAAAACATGGTCGAATTGGAAATTGTGTTCTTTTAAAGGGAACACATCCTTTCTCACTATCTAATGGTATAAATGGGATTCTTGGTAGGAAAACCCGTTTTCCTATGTATTAGCCTGTTGCAATTTCAGCATCAATGACATTTTTGTTGAATTGTTTACATAGCAACCTAGTACCGTTACACAATCCTTCCGAAGGGTTTATATTGCGCATCAGTAGGACAGGACAATTTGTTTTCAGAATAAGTTCATGAGGTGGCATCCCATTAGGTGTTAGAGTATTTAGGTAATATTCATGGATATCATGATCAGTATTATCAATTGGTTCATCAAAACTGTAATAAATTTTTTGATCTCCTTCAAGACTTTCCAATAGGATGCTATTAATAAGATCAACATTCTCATTCTTTGGCGTTAAAATGCACCTATTTACCATTGAAATATCAGTTGTAGCATAAGAGTTAATATGTGGAAACACTTGTTCAATAAGACGTGTTAAAGATGTAATTTCATGCTCAAATGGCATAACAATATCAGAATTAAGTTTGATCATATTGCATGAATGTCTCGGTATCTCATTATTGCCAATAAGTAACAAATATTTAGAAAATAACACATCATCATGAGCACGCATATTTTGCACCAAAAACATTCGTGTAAACAAAGACCAAAGTGGTGAGGAAATAAGGCTTGCCCCAACTATATCTTTTGTGAACCTTTTGGAATCACCGTAATATCGCCTAAAATCACCACCAAATACTATTACTTTTCCACCAAATGGTAGTTGATTAGACATTAAATCTTGCAATAATTTATGCAATGCCTCAATGGAAAATCTGTGAACCATTGGTGCTTCATCCCATATTATTAACTTACTCATTATTATCAATTTACCGAGCGCTGATTGTTTGGTTACAGAACAGTTAATGTTTGGGGATAATTGAAGAGGTATTTTGAAACGAGAATGTGCAGTCCTACCTCCCGGAAGTAAAGAAGCTGCTACTCCAGATGAAGCTGTTGCAAGAGCAATAAGTCCTTCCTTTCTAACAGCAATTAATAAACTCTTGTATAAGTAAGTTTTTCCTGTCCCTCCTGGTCCGTCAATAAAAAAGACACCATGTTGATTGTTGTATACTTTGTTCAATATTGCGTCATATGCATTTCTTTGTTCAGTATTTAAATTGTTGGCAATTAATTCGTTAGTTGTATGAAAAACATATTGTCTAGTTTCTTCAGCAATCATGTTATCCAACTTTTCACTTTCATTGATAAAAACACTATACGGTACTAAATTATAATCATTCACATCCTTACCAGAGAGTTCTAGGATATTGTTGATATTTTCCAATGTCTTTTCTTCTGCTAATATAGAAGGCATCCCTGATTTAACGTAGTCTTCAATCATGAATTTTTTGTATTTTAACCAAAGAGTATGAGGATTATTTGGAGCACAAAATAATAATATTGTAGCAAATAATCGGCGAAGCGAATGTGGCATTTGGTAGATTATTGCCTCAGCCATACATAACTCACAATTTTTGTCTTCATTTAGTAAACCGTGCATCTCAGCAGCGCGACGAAAAGTGTCTACATTTGTATCACCTACTTGTCCAAAAAATTCAAAGCCAGTTGGTCCTTTTATGTGGTTTAATAAAATGCGTAAATAATATCGTTCACCTTCATTAGGAGAGGCAGAAACTATCCTACCAATAACATCTTGTTGTTTTCGAGGCTTCCATGATCGAGTCTTTGGATCCCAAACGTAATGAATTGGGAAGTCTCTATATAATAAAGTTCTTGCCCCAGGATCTTCCAAATTAACACGAAAGAATTCAGTTAACATAGTTTTTTGTACAAATGTATTGTTTGCAACATATGTTAAATTGTCGGAATCTTTGAATGTTATTGGTTGTTTGCCTGGTAGATGTCATTGCAAATTAATAACCTTTGGACCATTTTCAGCTAAATGAAATCCATAAATTCTCCACATAGCCTCTGGAGCAGAGATCCAGCGAGCATTTTGAAATTTACTAATCTCATCAATAATTTGTTCTTGTTCATTAATGCCGATAGAAAAACTTATTTGATCATGACCTTTGTATATATATTTGTACAAATATTTTACTGCTTTTACAGTAGAACAGATCTCAACATTAATATGACAATTAAATTTGGCTAATAAGTAAGGATTATATGGAATGACCCATCTATTGTCTAAATAGTGACCTCGAATTCTAACAACTTCACCGTTATCAGGACGTTTATATGTTGAATAAGAATTGTTTCCAACAGAGGTGTGAGACACAAAATCTTTTGGATATTTATTTTTACATTTTTCATGGTTCTCCATACAAACATTTTTGGGATTCAAAGTTCCACATGGGCCATGCATCATGTGTTTTACAACACGACTCCTTAAATATTCATTTTGCTTTTCAGTTGGAATCTCACAAGACACAACACAATCAATTTCGCGAGGAGATGTGATTTTACAATTTGGTTTCAAAATAATGAGAAAGTGCGCATCACGACAAACCTCTTTTTGGAATTCAACCACATATATATATGCAAAGAAGCGAGCCAAAAATTTGTTTTTCAAAATATCGTTTTAAATTCTTCGCTTTGCTTTAAATACTCTAGCTATTAAATCGGGCCGATTTTGTGGTTCATCATTATACAACAATTCTTGCTTAATTTCAGGCCAATTTGGGTTACACGTCATTGTAATAAATAGATCTGGTTTACCGAATCTTTGCACCAAAGCCATTGCGTCCATATATCGTTTTGAATTATCCCTTGGGCCCCCAAGAAAAGATGACGGCAACACAATTCGTTTACCTACGTTTCGTCCTAATGTCTCACCATTGTTAACACAATCAACTACACCTTGATATAATTCAGCCCTTATTTGTTTTTGGTTTCTACGAAAGAAGTCTAATCTTGCAGTTTCAATTTTCACATACATATCAACAACATATTGCTGCAATAATCTACCAGTGTGAAGGACTCACGAATCTGCAATTTGTAGCAATAATATTCTTTTAGCGAAATTTGGCCTCGTGCATTGGCGGTCCGTAAAACTGAAACACAATATCAATATATTAAATAATGTCAAATAGTTTGTTCAAAATACCAACTAAAAGCCAAGGAAGAAAATAGTCGAACATAATATAAATTTGTGTGACATGAAAAAACCTATTTCTTCTCGTCGAATGAGCCCATCAACTGAAGTATTTGTATGGAACAGCAAATTTGATTCGGCTTCTGTATTTGTATGTGTAGAATTTGTTATTCTTTTGATGCCCTCATGCCAACCAATCTCTCCATAAGGGAATAAAAGAGGATACTGCAAAGGATCATAACATCCGTAATAGTAGTTAACACGGTGTGTTTGATTTGAATGGCTCTTCACACATATATCTCGAGCAGTGACATTAATGGAAGGTTCATGTTCATCTTCAATCCATATGGCAGCTACTTGAGATGCAGAAGGTTTATTAAAAACTCTTTGGTCAACGCCTGGAGTAGCTCGAAGAGCTATGTTAATTGTCTCCAAAGAATCATAGTCACCAAGGGAGCGAAATAGTTCAGAATATGGATTAACTCTTAAAATTTCAATTAATTTTTGTATAACAGTTGGCTCAAATTTGTCAGCTAAGGATAGTCTATTCTCAACTTCATGTTCTGTATCATAGAAATATAGCTGCAAGTACGAGGGGCTAACATCTGTTGGTAATAAAGTATTGATATAATGGTACACTTGGCCTTGTATTCTAAAAGTATATATCCCTTTGTTCATTCGGCACAAATCTTTGTCATAGTGAACTCCAAAAGACGTAAAAGCAAAATGATTATTATAGGATCGACAGATTTTTCTAAAATCCAATGCCTCAGTTGTGCTTGTAATAAATAATTGTTTTAGTTCATTCGGCATTTCATTATGGCATAACCTCACTTCACCATCCTTACAGCAAAATTTTGTGGTCTCTTTCCACATTTGTTTGGCTGAACAATATTTACAAATCACTCCACAAGGCAAGGTAAAAGGTTCGATTGGAATGTTTTGAAGGATCAAAAGCGTGCTAAATGTTCATCCTCAACAAATTGCTGATTTTCTAAGCGTAAAGGAGGGTTACATAAATAACCCAGTTGCACATCAAAATTTGCATGGACATGACCTGGTAGATCAAAGATGACAAATAACTTAAACAACTATACTATCTAATTCAATGTAGTACAACAGAATGGAAGAAAAAAATGTACCTTCAGATGTGCTAGCAAATGCATCTTGGTTGGCTGAATTTTCATTAGTGGTGGTAGTAGATGATAAGCCTAAAAAGCGAATTAAAAAAATAAAATACAATGAATACATTTGAATAAATTTGAAACAAAATAACAATAGCATATGCAAAGACCCAATGATAAAATTTTATTGCACCTTGTATGTATGATATCCGAGAGCGCCTATAATTTGTTAATTCTGAATTTTCTTCTTTCCTCCTTTTCTTTTCAACATGTAAAGCTCGTCGGCGTTCATTTCGATTGTCCTTTTTTATTGTATAAGCATCTTTACATTTCCCCTTTTATTTTAGTTCAGCTTCTTGGCGGTTGGAAGACATTCACAATGCTAAAATTTACGAGATGATCAAGCGCACAAATTATTGGCTCAGATTCTTAAAGTACTTAAACTAATATATCTATAAAATTATAATAACACCAATGAAAAGTAGAAAAACCAAACTGAAGAAATACCTATCAGATTAAAGAAAACCTGTTAGATTATTAAACACACAGATACATGAAACATTCAATAAACCATTAACGTTAATCACGAAGTACGTAAACATTAATCACTGTTAGTTTTTATCTCTTTTAAAAAAATAAAGTTCCCTACTAAGCAAGCATAGGCACCTGATCTATGCTGGCCCAAAGGATAAGGATACCTATCAAATTCAATCAGCATAGATTGCAATTGAGTTATGTGGGACAAAGCGGCGTGTGCGAAGAGAGAGAGAGAGTACACGGGTTTTGCACCACATATGAAATTAACAAAGTGTCGAGTTGAGCTTAGAATCAATTGGGGAGTAATCGCCGTTCGGAATTCACTTAGAATTTTCGATGCACATCATTGTCGGCTGATTTTTATTGACAAATTACAAATCAATAATAATAGAAAATCGATGTATAATGATTAAAACCCTAAAATAATTGGAAAAGGAAAAACCAGGAAATACCTCGATCAGCATGATTTCACAGTTAGGTTAAATATTGTCACAGAAGTACAGAGACTGAATCGCAGAATTGTTCCTTTTATACATGCCTCTGGAAAAGGAATTGGGTTTACTTGCAGCAAAAGAAAAAGATGGAGAAGGGTTTAAGCAAATCACATAAACGAAGAGGGAGAGGCCATTGAAACTCTGAGAGGGGATCCGAAGCGTATTGCAGAAGACACATAAACGAACACAGAAACGAAGGCCGTAGTAAGGAAAGAAGATATTTGTGGAATCGAACCGGGCCCAAAAACTAAACAGCCCACGGGTCGGTTAAACCCGCGAATAGCGAAACGGACCGCACAGATAAAACTTGGGTTGACACGGCGTCGTTTTGGCAGTCCAATTTGCTGGGAAAGGAGAAATGGTCCTATGAACAGTGCAAAAGCAAACCCATGCTTATAAGTTATAGTGAAACTCAAAGAGTTCTTTCTATTAACTTTTTTAAAAAGAAGAATTATTTGTACAAAAAAAAAAGAAAAAGGAAAAGAAAAGAAAAAGGACCAAAAGAAAAAAAAAAAAAAAGTCTATGACTGAGAGATCGGGCCAGATGGCCGTTACTTTGGGTCAACATTACCCTCCCAATCTTTTATTGGACAAAAGGAATTAGATAAAGCAAAGGACCCACTTTACTTTATTATATATTAATAATAACATTCAAAAGCTTACGAAGGAAGCTTTTCTTTTTGGACAAATGAGAGTGTTTTAGTGTATCTCTATTTATGGATTTTATATGATTTAGGAGAAATAATGAGTATAATTAAATGGTGGATATTTATATAATATAAATTATATTAATAATAACATTCAAAAGCTTACGAAGGAAGCTTTTCTTTTTGGACAAATGAGAGTGTTTTAGTGTATGTCTATTTATGGTTTTTGATATCATTTAGGAGAAATAATGAGTGTAATTAAATGGTGGATATTTATATAATATAAATAAGTTCTACAAAATATATAGATGTTATTAGTTCAAAATATAAAAAAAATCTGTAAAAATTTATAAATAGGAGGGGGCTAACACACGCTTCACACTCCCAACTCCCAAGCCCCAAAACAATAAAATGGCTTGTTCGATCTATACATAATAATTTTTTTGCTAATTTTTATTAATTATTTTTAATTATATATTTAATACGTCGTTCGAGTAAATCTACATTATTATATATAGAACAAGCCCAAAAACCATTCAACTCATTTTCTAGAGAACCTTCTATCGTTTCCTTACCCTTATCGGGTGCTAATTATAAATTTTTTTTCTTCACCCTAATTCAAAATATAAACATAAAAATGTGATTTCCTTTATATGACATGAAAATTTTTGTTATTTTGGTTTTACAAGGTTTATGATTGGAGAAGTTTCAAAACAAAATTTTGAAGTCCATCAATTTTTTGGTAAGAAAATTGTTTTTTGAATATAGTAAAAAAAAATTATATTCTACGATAATACATATGTTTTTGTCCTGAAAGTTAAGTGTATATTTGAATTTATTTTATTTCTTTCTTTTTTTCATTTTCCCCCATTTTTTAATTTTTGTGTGATAAATGTTTTTTTTTAAGTTATTTTAATTTCGTATATTATTATTCCCATTTCTGTGTGTTTGTATATAGAATAGAACAATCTGATCATTTGGGGGGAAACCTATTCATTTTTCATTTGTTTGTTGGGGGAAATAATGACTAAAGCAATCAATTCCTTAGCCAAGATTGGTTGTTTAATTATTTGCATTGTTTTTTTTTTCTGATTTCTTGAATTTTTGTATGAGTTTGAGAGTTAATTAGAGCGGTAGTATTGTTGATTCAAGAATTCATCCATATATAAAGGGGGCGTTTGATTTTCAATATGGACAAAATATCAGTTTTTTCTTCACGACGTGTTCGAAACCCTGCTGAAATTTTTTTTTATTATTATTATTATTATTATTATTATTATTATTATTATTATTATTTGTGGGTTTTGAATAATTTGAATGAATATAGTGTCTAGATTTATTAAAATTTCCTTGGCATATTTCATTGATTCTATTTTAAAGTTTATAATAATAACCATTGGTTCATGCGTGGTCAAGGGCAATTTATCGAAGCTCTATTATTGGAGTAAATTAAGTTATGTTTTTCTTTTGTTCGTAAAATTTTCTTAGAAATGCATTTAGTTCCATTAATGATATGAGATATATCTGCTGTGTGAAATACCTATAAAATTGAAGTTCGAGAGATTGGCTAATTATGTTCACTTCAATATTTTGTAGTGACACCACATTTAAATGTCATTAAAGATTCTAAACTTTGCCTATTTAAGCAATTTTGGCCTTAAATTGTTTGGAGTCAAAATTTTCATATCTAGTTTTATTATATAGCATATGTTACCTCTAATAATGAGTTTCTATGAAAATATTTGCCAAGAAGACATCGAAAATATTATTTGTATTACATATGTAAAAATAATAACCAATAGATAAATCCAAAAAAATATTTTATCTTAAAATTCAAGCGCATAAGTCGAACAAAAATAATGATTATGGATTAAATGCATTGTTTAATAAAAGGTAACATAAGAAAATTAGACGCAAAAAATGTTAGACTTAGATTTTATAATAAACAAAGATAGGTGATTTCTAAAACAATTAAAATGTGGTGCTAATAAAAAAAAGTATAGTGTTAATATAATTAGCCCTAGAGATTTGTTTTTGAACTAGCTCTATACCTATATCTATTTTATCTTCTAAAGTTGATGGTGCATAAGGATTTATTTGTAATCAAACAAGTTACGGGTGATAAGTACCAAATGATTAATTTCAAATCAGAGCATTCTCATGATCTAGCTTGTTCCACTTGAGCATTCCCATCACTTGAGGTCCCAATTGAATTAGCTACCTATTATTGTGACATCCTAATATACGGAAATCAAGCATGTTAAGGAAAAAAAATAATTTATATTGAGATCAATCTGCTGTTAAATAAAAAATGAAATTGATTTCAGAAAATTTAATATTACAATAATAGATTTTTGTACATTTTTTAGACCAAATTTTAAAAAGAAAAATAAATAAATAAATATATGATTTACAACTTACAATAAGTCAACAAAAATGAAAAAGGAATACATCAAAAAATTGAAATCAACGTTTCCTCCAAAGTTTTAAGAAAGTGGGGGCTCCTCTTCAAAAAGGAAAGTGGGGGCTTTAAAGGAAAAAAACAAGAAAAAGGAAAACAAAGAAAAAAGAAAGAAAGAAAAAGAGGACCATTCTGCAAAGCATGTTGTCGTATCTTAGCTTTTTGTAATAAAATATTTGGGGGTAATGTTCACCACCCCAAAGGCGGGGAACAAAATAGGACGAGGTGGGGACGGGGACGTGGGGTGCGGTGGGGTTGTTAAGGGCTTCAGTCTTTACCGTCTCACTATGAAGCTTTGACGCGAGCGAAAAACGCGGGCTCATGAGTTCCGTTTTATTGGGGGCCCTCTGTAACGAAGTCAGGGGATAATGTAACGCCATAAAAATTTCTTTTGTAAAATGACCAACATAAGTTGAATAGACTTTCCACGTTTAAAAAAAAGAAAAACATAAGTTGTTGAATAGCACTGGGATTCCAAGTAATAAATATATAGTGAATAATAATGTGTGATTAATATTGAAATTTGACTTTGATTAAATAGTAAAAATAAAATTTGAAAGAGAAAAAAAAGAGTTAAAATGAAAACATGGTTTTCAACATGGTTATAACTTGTGAAAATATATGTTGTCTACCATGTTATTGTACAATGAGAAATATTAAGTGAACATAATGAATAACAAAATGATTAACATATTATATTAGATGGCTCACAAGATTTTTCTTCTAATTTCTAATTATAGTGTAATAATACTATTGTAGTGTTTGTGTTGGTAATTAGTGAAGTGTTGTGAAAGTATTGAGTTTTTTTGTTGGAGTAAAGTATTGTGGGCTATTTGAAATTATAAAATGTATATCACTAAATTGTATAAAAATAAGCTTTACACGGGACGGATGCGGGGCAGGGCGGCCACTGGCGGAGCTTCACATGGGCCAGTGCGGTCCATGGACCGCACTGGATTTTGGTAAAAAAAAAATTGGGCCTGAGACTTCAGGCCCAAAAAGTTAAAAAAAAAAATTTCAAACTGGCCCATTAGATGACAGATTAATTCATCCGCTTTTCCTCTCCATTCCTCATTCCTTCGTAGCGGTCCAGACCTTAATTCCTCCTTTTGGCCATTCCTCTGATCCTCTCGGTTCTCTTTCAGCCTCAGTCGCCGTCGCCCGTTGCCGTCGACTCCTTCTCGCCGCCGACTCGCTGACTCCATGTCTCTGCGACTCCGCCTGGTTCTCGTCTACAGTTCTCATCTAATCGTCTTAGACTTTGTCATCGGCAAAAGCCAACAAGCAACTCGTCTTCTATTGCCTATTTTGCTTAATTGCTTGGTAAGTGAAATTCAATTTAGGTATTTAGCCCTATTTTTTGGTTAATTTGGTGTTGTTATTAATTATTATCATAGTATATCTATTTATAATTGTTTCAATATCCATTTGTAATTGACTAATTATTTGAAATTTAGAATATTAGAGAATTTAGATATCCAATTGTTTCAATATCCAATTTAGAATATTTAGATACATAATGAATTGAAATTAGCTAAATAGCTAGTTAGTAGTTAGTTAGAATTTAGAAAAGAGAAAAGCCCCAATTTTGTTCAAAGCTCAAATGATTAAATGTCCCAATTTTATTTATAAATGTATGATATCATTTGTAATTGACTAATTAATTGAAAATTAGAATATTATAATTTAGATATTCAATTGAATGAATTGATTATTGATCAATAATGAATTGAAATAAGCTATATAGCTAGTTAGTTAGAATTTAGAAAAGCCTTAATTTTGTTCCAAGCTCAAATGTGGAAAAGCCCCAATTTTATTTGATAAGTGAAAAGGGTTATTAAATGGCATTGTGGTTGAAGGCTTGAAGTTCGGATTGAATTTGGTTTATTGGTTAATTTTATTTATAAACGTTTCAATATCCATTTGTAATTGACTAATTGTTTGAAAATTAGAATATTAAAATTTAGATATCTAATTGAATGAATTGATTATTGATGAATAATGAATTGAAATAAGCTAAATAGATAGTTAGTTGTGCAAATCATGAATTGCTTGAATAATGAATTTCTTGAATATTGATGAATAATGAATTGCTTGAATATTGCTTATTTGAATTTTGATGAATAATGAGTTGCTTATTTGAATATTGCTTATTGCTTAGTTGAATATTGCTTATTGGAATTTAGATATCCATTTGTAATGAATTGCTTGAATATCCAATTTGAATTGCTTGAATATTTGAAGCGGCAAGAGTCTGCTAGAATATCCATTTAAAGCGGCTCAGTCGCTAGTAGCAAAGAAGGTCGCCGCTAGTAGTTCTTTGCTACTACGAAGCTGTCGCCGCTTGTTAGGTAGCAATTGCCGCCGCTAGCAGACTGGTCGGCCCGAGCTTAGCGACTTCTTCGCTAATCGACAAGAAGAAGAAGTCAGCCGCTAACGCAATGACTTCTTGAATATTGCTTGAATGTGCTAACTTATTTTTGTTGAACATTTTAAATTATGGAGAAATATTTTAAAAAAAAAGCCGCTCAAGAAGATGTACAAAGCACAAATAGAGTTTCGGAGAGCCCAAATAGAATTGAAGAGATCACAAATAGAGTTGAGGAGAGCTCAAATACGACTAGGAAGAGCTCAGGGATGGTTGAGGTATTTGATGTAACACAACTTCCTTCCGATCCTGGACTTAGAATTCCTATTACAGACTATAGTTCTAAGATTAGAGATCAAGTTCGACAAGCGTATTTGCAAAAAGACCCATGTCAGCCTGTGGACCATACATTCCCACAAAGGAAATTTGCAGGTAGGGGTAGAAGCTTCGTCTCTTCTTGGTTTATTGAATTTAGTGATTGGTTGGAGTATAGCATAACAAAAGATGCCGCATTTTGTCTATATTGTTATCTTTTCAAACCAAGTCGAGGGAATCAATCGGGAGGAGATGCTTTTGTTAGGGAGGGATTCACTTATTGGAAAAATAAAGAGAGGCTTCATATTCATGTTGGGAAGCATGATAGTCTACACAATCAAGCTCAAATGAAGTGTGAGGCTTTAATGACTCAAGAGCAACATATTCAAACAATTTTGGAAAAGCAATCAACACAATCGAAGAATGATTACCGCATTCGTCTTAATACATCAATTGATTGTGTTCGGCATTTGTTGCGCCAAGGGTTATCTTTTCGGGGTCATGATGAATCACAAAATTCTCTCAATCCAGGTAATTTCCTTACTCTATTGAAACTTTTAGCTGATCACAATGATGAGATTAAAAGTGTGACATTGGAAAATGCCCCTAAGAACAACAAGTTAACATCACCTGATATTCAAAAGGATATAGTTAGTGCTTGTGCGGCTGAAACACTAAATATTATCCTAAAAGATGTTGGTGAATCATTGTTCTCCATTTTAGTTGATGAATCTCGTGATGTGTCCTCAAAGGAGCAAATGTCGGTTGTTTTTGCTATGTAGATGATAGTGGACATGTAATTGAACGTTTTATAGGGATTGAACATGTCACCACTACCACAAAGACTCTCACTTAAGGTTGCTATTGATAAGATGTTTTCTAGATATAATTTGAGCATATCTAGATTGAGGGGACAAGGCTATGATGGGGCGAGTAATATGCAAGGAAAGTTCAATGGTCTAAAAGCACTAATTTTAAAGGAGAACTCATGTGCTTATTACATCCATTGTTTTGCTCATCAACTTCAGCTAGCTCTTGTAGCTGTGGCAAAGAAGAGTATTCCTGTTGCTAAATTTTTTCGTGTTGTTACTAATGTGATAAATGTTGTTGGAGGCTCTTCCAAACGTAATGACCTCCTTCGGGAAAAACATTCAGATTTTATTGTTGAGGCACTAGAAAATGGTGCAATTCGAAGTGGACGGGGACTTAATCAGGAAACTAGTCTTAAGCGTGCTGGGGATACACGTTGGGGTTCACATTATAATTCCTTGATTAATTTGCTTTCTATGTTCTCTGCTGTGGGTGATGTACTTGAAATGATTTATGAAGATCCTGATTCTTCTACAGACCAAAGATTGGAGGCATTTAACTTGTTAAAGTCGACACATTTATTTGACTTTGTGTTCAATTTACATTTGATGAAAATTGTGTTGGGAATTTCAAACGAGTTGTGACAAGCATTACAGTTAAAAGATCAAGATATTGTGAATGCAATGGACTTGGTCAGGGTTTGCAAGCAAAGACGCCAAGCGTTGAGAGAGGATGGGTGGGATTCATTTTTTGAGGATCTTTGTAAGTTTTGTCAGAGCTATTACATTGAAGTCCCCAATATGGATGATACGTATATGCGCAGTGATATTCGTGGTCGTTCTCAACGTAATCCACCAAAGTTGACAAATTTACATCACTATAGTGTAGATTTATTCTATGTTGTGATTGATTTACAACTACTAGAGTTGAGTGATCGTTTCTCAGAAGTAAGTACAGAGCTATTACTTTGCATTGCTTGTTTGTGTCCACGAGATTCATTTGCTGCATTTGACAACAAAAGATTGGTTCAACTTGCTGAGTTTTATCCACAAAATTTTTCAGGTCCAGATCTCCTTATGCTTAAAGATCAACTTGATACTTATATTTTTGATGTGCGTTCTAATATTGCATTTAAAGGATTGAAAGGACTTGGTGAACTTGCAAAGAAATTGGTCGAGACAAGGAAAAACAGAGTATATCCTTTGGTTTATAAGTTAACTTTAGCGTTGATTCTACCGGTTGCCACTGCTACTGTGGAAAGAGTGTTTTCTGCAATGAACTTCGTGAAGAACAAATTGCGTAATCGAATGGGTGATGAATGGATGAATGATAGCCTAGTTGTTTATGTAGAGAGAGAGGTATTTTCAAAAATTGATAACGAAGTTATTGTAAAACGGTTTCAAAATATGAAAACCCGTAAAGAACAATTGTAATGTATGATATTTATATTTGTTTTTATTATAAAATACATTTTATTTTCTGTTCCAAACAAGCTTGGACCGCACTGAGCTCGGATCCTGGCTACGCCACTGAGGGCGGCCCCACGACCCATGATGGGAGGGGAAACAAAGCCCGAACCCTTCCCGCCAACAATCGGGTCACTATTTTTTTCCCCCATCAAGGGCGAGGCCCCATCTGATTCAGGTTATCGCGGGTTATTTTTGCCATCCCTAAGTAGAGAATATGAAATTGAATATGAGAATGTACAAGTGGTATGAGAATTTATGAGGAAAAAGTGAAGTAAAAACCACTAAATGAAAAAAAAAAGTTATTAAAAATAAAAAATAGGATCTATGTACAAAGTTGTGTCTATATCTCTTCTAACTTGACATCCACACTGCACCAGAGCAATGGATATGCTCTTCTATGGCATTGACAACACGTCGGATTCATTCTATCGAGGAAAGCAGCGCCGAATAATGCAAAAAGGGATCCACTACCTTCGACATAGGGATTTAATAGGATGATGATTGATTACTAGAAGACTGCCTTCTTTCTCCCATAGAAAGTTAAAATAAAAATTTTCTTGGGTCTACTTTGCATAATTAAAGGAGAGCTTGAGCCCTATATTAACATATAAATTGTTAGTTTTCAAAATTCATATTTATTAAAAAATTAATTTGCACACTTTCAAGTATAAATTAAAGCTAAGGCTAGCACAAATTTACAATATATATATATATATAATTAAGCATAAATTCTTGTTTCATTTATTTTATAGATAATCAAACACTAGTGTAGTACCAAATAAGCTAAAATAACGTGCATGTAATTGATCTCATTTTGCACATATGAAAATTCATATTTATTAAAAAATTAATTTGCACACTTTCAAGTATAAATTAAAGCTAAGGCTAGCACAAATTTACAATATATATATATATATATATATATATATATAATTAAGCATAAATTCTTGTTTCATTTATTTTATAGATAATCAAACACTAGTGTAGTACCAAATAAGCTAAAATAACGTGCATGTAATTGATCTCATTTTGCACATATGAAATACCACCAGGGTTTTTTTTAGTTTTTTTAATTTTCTTTGGACTCAACAATAGCTACAACATTAATATAATTTTACATTATATACATTTTTATGCATATTTTTTCGAAGAGTTCAAATTTGTTATCTCATTTTCTATTTTTGTGACTATTCTATTCATCAACACAATCTAGTCCATTTATTATGTGAACTAAATTGTGGATCAATTTATTAGACCAATTAATTCTCAAAAAATAACAAATAAAAAAAATTCATTACTGTTATGAATAATAATTGAAGTGTTATGAATAATTGAGAATAATTTGGTGGTTATGAATTATGAGGAATAATTTGGTGGAGGAATAATTTGGTGGAGGAATAATTTGGTAAAAGATGTAATTATTATATGTGAATGACTATTATACCCTTGATGAAATTATGTAATTACGATTGTGCCATTCGAAGTTTTCCATAAATAGAGCTTGATTATTAATGAAATTCATTCACGAGAATTCCTTAGAATTCATTCTTCTAAATTCTACCTATTGTTTCTATACTTTTATAACACGTTATGACGAGAGTCTCAGCCCTTTGAGTAATATGAAAGAAGTATGCTTTCTGATTTGCATCTTATAGATGATCTTAATCAGCGGATTATTATCGATGAATTAATTCATCCTCATCAATCCTAAATAACTCTCTCTTTGCAAATACATCATTGAAAATTCCATTTTGTTCATATTCTTCTCCCACAATTCCTCATTCCTACAACCCATGGCTTTGGAGATGTAAAATTCCAAATTGGAAGAATGGAGTCCAAGAATTTTCCGATCAACGTAAATGGATTGCAAGTAAATCTCATCCATGGAATAATTAGAGAAAGGGAAAAAGGTAAATCATATGATTTTATAATATAATAATATATTAAAGCTATAACATTAGTTTTATCGAGATATAAGGAGTATACATTATCAAAATCAAATTTTCTCGACTCCATTATACTCGATTTAGCGAGAGCTTGATTTGACACAAACATTGATAGGGTAATAACTGCGTTTTGAAATATGTTATTATCAAACTTTCAAAATTTACAATCGATTACACCAACTTTTGAAAAAGTTACAAAATAGTCATTGAATATTTTGATATTGATAAATTAGTAGAAAGGAGATAATTTTCCAATCGTAAAACATTGATAAAATATTTTTGACAATTTTACCTTTGCGAATTGGAATGGACAATTTTACCCAGGTAAAACCGACCTAATTTTGACGAGTGAAAAATGGATAGAATATTCATGAAGAAATTCTAAATCCATTGATTATATAAAATGGCTTGAAGTCCATTTGAGTTAAAAGATCGAAATATTAATGTAACTCCCGAAGAGTTCAATAACATAATGTCTTATTCTAGAAGGATAAGTGTCTTCTTTGTAGTAATGGTATTTGTTCTAGAAGAACAAATTTGCTCCCGTAAACAATTCAATATTTAATTCTCGCACTTTATTTCACTTTGCAATTTAATTACTGCAATACCTCCTACTTGATGATGGGTTCAAACTAGTCTACTAAAGCGGAAGGTTTATATATATTTTTTATATCTTTGAGTGATGGGTAATACCTTCTACTAAGCGAGATCCTACTCTGAAGAAGTAGTTAAATATTATGCAATTTAATTCTTGCTATTTAAATTCCGTAGATTTATATTTATTGCAATAATTCCCATAAGGTAGGTTCGACCACCTATTGGAGGAAAATTTAATTTGATTTAAATTTATGTGACTTTATAGTTTGAGTATATTTCCAATGTGGTGGGTAATACCACCACGATTGGTGTGCATATTTCAATGTGGTGGGTTATACTACACGATTGGTTATAAAGATCCTACTCCAGGAAGAAGTAGTTGATCAAATATTGTCATCATATCTCGAAGAAGTAGGCGATGAGAATAAAATTACTTCTTCATATATACCTAGGAATATGAATGGAGAAAATTGAGCAAGTGGTACTTGAAGTTACCATTGGATAAATAGGCCAAAGTAAAATCTTTGAATAGATCCCATGTTGATAAATCAAAGATAATATATCGCATGGAGAAATTATATGAAGTAATCTCATCGATGATATGAGATTGTATTAATATGAGAATAAAATGCTCTTGAAGAAGCATAATCACTAGATTTACGTATTTGAATAAAGCCAATATGATATTATTACTCAGAAGAAGTACAAAATGAAGTGGAACATATTGAGAATATCAAAAGATGGCATTAAACACTCGAAAATATAGAAATCTGCAAAAGAATATACATCTTTGAATCCATAAATGAGGGATGCGTCTCGAGAGTATAAATACTCAGTAACTCACCACCATCAACATTAGGATTCATAATGAAATATTTAAAGGATCCGAATTTCTTTTTCACTTGACACCTGATCAGCTGATCGACGGACCCGGCTTCCTACGTGTCTTGAACATATGCATGAAATTTGATGAGTAGTTCATCATGATCTGTAGCAGAAATAAGTATTTTTCATTGAATGAGAGATAAACTTATTATTTACACCACGATCTAAAGCGCTAGTAAGCCATCAAAGAAATTATTAATAGTCAACAAACCTATTGGTTTGACATGAAAGTTCCCTTTGTGCCACGAGGCTATATTGAATATTTCCTCCAAAGGTGTTGTAGCCATGCGGAAGGACAATGAAAGCATCACTATTATTCATCATATACATTATGCAGCTTGTGGATGGATTAAGCTTTGTAGCCCCCAACTCCTGGACCCATGGTAGAACTAGCTCCAATTGAGTATTAGATCCAACTAGATGGAAAGGTATTACGCTCAAAACTCTTATTCCCCCATGATTGTGCGGCCATTATAAAGTCTAGCTAAAAGTTTGTTGTTGGTTCCTCCGTATAGTATATTGATTTCTTGTCTCCCTAACTCTTTTACGAGTTGGTTTGCCATATCCACATATTGGATATGGCTTCTGTAGATCCACCAAGAATACATACGGTTTTTAATATGGCGAGAGTAAAAGGCGATTTGTATGAGATGATTCTAAAATCTCCACATCCATCTCTATTCCTATCTCTCTTTTTGCACTATATTTTCAACTTATGAGATATATGAATCCCTCTATTTAAAGAAAAATTTTAAAACCAATAATTGAGTGCACTATTTACTTTTTGACAAAATATGAAATAGAAAAAGCGAAGTAAATTTTTCTTTAATGATATGACATATAGTCAGTGATTGAAAAATAATATATATCTTAAAATTGAAAAACGATATTTACAAATAAAAATATATTGATCTTTGTTATTACAGAGCTTTCTTACATAAATATGGGAAAATCATTATGCTAAATTTTCTACTAAATTTACAAAGCAGGATCTTCTAAAGTAAGTTTTTCAAGACATGTAGCGTTTGTTGATCTTTGAATTTGGCCCATAAGGCCATTAGCTCACCTGTATGCAGTGTCCACTAGGATGTGTCTCAGAGCTTTGTTGAATATCATCCAAAGGCTCCTTTACTCAATCCATCCTTAATGAATGCTATTTTATCTTCTCGATTTACGGACAAGTACCAGATTTACATCGAGTGTCACATGTCGTAAAGCACACTTGTAGCATCCTCTAATCTTTTTGCTCTCCGTTTCTTTGAAAAACTACTTTTACCCATACCAGCATGTATTTAGAAGGAATTGAAACCTCACCGAGATAATCGAGCATTTGCTTCAATCAAGTATCGGATATCTTGTGGGATACCACTTATTCATTAGCATCCTTAATCTTTCCTACATCGATAAATCCTTTTAGGATTTTGATCGGTAGTGATGGATAGTATTTTCGAGATTTGAGAGCATATGATCCATTATAATGTATAGACCCTTGTTAGGATGAATTTTGCAATAATTTTGATGATTTATTTATAGAATAATACGACGCGTATGAAATAAGACTCGATTTTAAATAAAGCGTGAAGAGCTACGATTTCGAATTAAATAATAGTCGGATGTGATGCGTATGGTGTAACTCAGGTGTTTGAGCAGTAGATGAACAATAATGTCACCAAAAGATGATGGAATATGTCGGTGAATTGTTTCTATGATAAATCATGTTGAGCACTATCACTGATACTAGTGAAATCGATATAGAATTTCTTGAACTAGAAGTTCAATAATACTCGTTCTACAAAACCAGGACTTACCATCCCGGTTTAAATAATTATTGAAATCAATATTTCAAGTGAAGAATTAAAAGAATTCTTCAATGATTGTTCTCGATAAATGATGAAATCATTACTTCTTGATATTGGGAATAAATCCCAAATATATACGGAATAAGGATAGAAATATGGCCACTCATCCTCCATGTGACTACTAAATATTATGATATGGATCCACTAGATAGTCACATGTGTATATGATTGAATTTATTTCACGAAATATTTGCTCACGGTATGAGCATGATTTTGAATTTAATGATAAAGCTAGTAAATGTATATCCCAATACTTGAATAAATCACTGAAGGATTTGAGTATCTTTGTATAAGTGGGATATTATATGGCAAATTATTTAAAGTCCTCAAATAAATTGCGATATCGAGAATAGAATGCACAAGTCTAAATTATTCCCATATTAAGGTGAATGATAAGAACATATATGATTAAAATCATACCAGCTGTATGAGTTTTGGTGTTCTAAATTTTCTCATGAGGGGAATATTAAAGGTTGAAAATGATATGTGAAATGCATCATGTTATATCCTCACAATTAAAATATGAACTTGAAGTTCAAAGATGCATAAAAGATGTTATGAACAATCACGTATATTAAGATGCTTTGATAAGTTAGTACTTGAAGCGTTGATATTATGAGATTTCCCCAAACATATATATCAAAGCAAATTATAAAAGATGGTCTTAATAATAGCAGGCATATGCTCTTGAAGAGTATATAGACATAACTATATTGTGTAATCCTACAAGAGGATTGATAATGAGATATCTCGATAAGTTATGCCGATATGGGAAGAAAATGAAATTGAAAAGTGTCACGACGATATGAAAATGTAAGCGCTACATATGATCAATGATAATGAAAATATTGAGATATATTGAAGATGATAAATGGTGAATGTGAAATCCTTAACTTATGAGATGATGAGATGATGATGACTAATGCTCAAGTTTAAAGATAGCATGGTGGTCATTATATGTTGCATGCTCATGAAAGTTAAATTACCGATCATGTGTGTAGTCTTAGAAAAGGAAATTAAAGGATCGGATGAAATTTGCTAAACCCGTGTTTATGAGTACCTAAAGGGTGAACTAAGCCCCGGAATGAAATAACCCATTAAGTGAGTATTAAATGTTAAATGATATATTTTAAATGTTAGTTAGTTATGAAGGTTTACTTATATGTTTACATATTTTTAAATAATTTATATGCTTTAAATTGTGTATTTGGAGACATGTGTTCATGGTGAATGTTTTGTAGTTATGTAAGAAAATTGATGCACTCTAAATGAGCGAAGAGTATAAAATCAATGTATATGATACTCATACAAATGTATGAAAGATTTTGAAATGCTTTGACATACTTGTATAAAATACAGCGTTGCACTCTTTTCCCTGTGAGGTTTTATCCCATTGGGTTTTTCTAGGTTTTAATGAGGCAACTTTAAAAGTATTATTAATGAATAATATCTTTCTTTTCCTTCATTAGGCTTTTTCCCCAGGTTTTTCTAATAAGGTTTTAACGGGCATATTCATGGTATATTGAGAACGATAGGAGAAATTGATACGATGTATCTATTGGATCAAGTTATAATAAAGCTAATGCTTTAGATCAAACGATGATGATATTGAAATCATTTACCGTAAGATGCTCGATTCTCAAGATATGAAATCAAATGGAGAGGCATTTATCTTCTTTTTCCTTGATCGAGTTTTTAAACTGCAGGTTTTATTTGACTGAGGTTTTAGCGGCGCAGCGTGAATACTAAATATCTTGATAGGCATCGGGAGCAATGTTTTGATGAAAGCGATTATATAACCACTCATTTATCTTGATCGTTTTGGAAGTTTTTTCCCCGGGTTTTTCTCGAACAGTCCGTAAGACATTTGTATTAATAGTCATTCGAGGGAGTGTTATGAATAATAATTGAAGTGTTATGAATAATTGAGAATAATTTGGTGGTTATGAATTATGAGGAATAATTTGGTGGAGGAATAATTTGGTGGAGGAATAATTTGGTAAAAGATGTAATTATTATATGTGAATAGTAATTATCTGCTTGATGAAATTATGTAATTACGATTGTCTTAATTCAGTTTTTCACCATAAATAGAACTGATTATTAATGAAATTAAATTCACGAGAATTCGCTTAATTCGTTCTCTAAATTCTCTATTGTTTACATCTTTTATAACAATTACAAACATCGAAATAATAGCTATTTTCATGTCCACATGCACTAAATTATTGGTTGATATATGCCTCTGTCCTTGACTTTTCAAACAAAACCCCCTTACATTGTTTTTGCAGCCAGAGTTAAAAAACTTTAGAAGTGAATTTTTTTTTTCATCCAATCTCTCGGTGAAAGATAAAGCCTTTGCTTTTTTATGAGAGGTGAACACAAAATTTTGCATCCATGTGCATGCTGTAGCTATTTTTCCCAAAAAATAAATAAATAAATAAAATAGTAATAAAAATAATAATTATAATAACAAAAAGAGAAAACAAAATGAAAGTCTCAAGAACGAGAAACTATAAGGACGACTTTTTGATCGCGGATGCCGACTGTCGTAGGCTTCCTTCTCATGCATGGTTTCTTTTTTTTCTTTTCTTTTTTTTTTTTTTGGATTTTTATTAGGAAAAAAAGAAAAAGCAAAACAGCGCAATGCCTCGGCAATGATAATAAATTTTTTTTATGATAAATTAATTAAAATTTATATTATACCTCATTTTTAAAATTGCATTATCCATCAAAAAATTATTTTTTTATTTAGTTTTAAACATTACAATGCCCTCGTATTGTACCAGCGCAAAACTAGTTATTATATATTTATATATTCGAAGCATGCCCTTGTTTAGACTAGTCTCTTCATCTGCTAATAACAGCCATTAATATATATGTGTGTGTACTATTTTTTGCCCCATGCATCACACATGACGATTAAAATAATTTATTTACATAAAATAATATTAATACAAAATAAAAATAACAAAGCATATATAATATTATATATTTTAAAAATTGTTTACAAATTTTAATCCAGCCCATTATCTTGTAAGGAAAATATCATATCATTTGTTATAACTGATAATTTTAGGCAATAACAAAATATTTGGGATCAACATTTAGACAATACTTATTTTAACAAAAAGAAATGCTCGATTAAAATTTTTTCCAAAATTTTTATCATCAACGTCATTTAAGTATCTAAGCCATGGCAATATTTTTGAACATGAATTTTTGAATATTAAGTTTTGGAAAATTTATGCGATGTGGATTGTGTATTGTATGAAATGATAAGATCTCTATACAAAATATTTATAATTGAAACTCTGCGTATTGATTTTTATAAAAAAATTTTTGCAGAATAATTGAGAAAATTTTTTCCAAAAAAATCAATAATGCATGTATTACTAAATATAAAAATATATATAAAAAATAATTTTTGATACTTGTAAATTTTTGACAAAAAATGAAGAAGTGATTAAATGATAAGTTTAACAATTATTTTTTCAAATAGCTTGCGAAATGATGAAATGAGACATAAAAGTTATTGTTTTCGATCTCTTTTCTAATTAATTAATTATACATTATAAATTTAATTATTTAACTACTTACTAATTGATTTTTAAAAAAATTATCCACTATTTGAACTAGTCAATGCACATTATCTATGAAAACTGTCTAAAACTACCTTTTAACATGGTAAAAATAAAAAAGATTTTTTATTTAATTCTTTAAGGGTATATTTGGTAAACCAAATAAGCTAGTTTATAACTTATTTAATTAGGAACTTATAAGTTCCGTTTGATTAGAAGAGTTTATTTGAAAACTCGAGCTTATTTGAAAATTTTCTTTTGCTAACTTTTCAAATAAGCTCATGAGTTTTTCGCTTTTTATTCTATTTTTTACCCCTACAATTTTTTAAAAATATATTTTAAAAATATCTTTTTGTGTAATTTTCTATTTATGAGCTAGCTTGTCAGTTATTTTGTTAAAAGTTTTTATTTATATCAACTAACTTATCAGTTATAAGCTAGCTTATTAGCTAATTTTACCAAACATATATCCTAAATATGTAAAAAAAGGTTTTCTTTCTAAAATGGAAAACTACTACCTACGTGACACTGTGTTAAGTTGGCACTTCAATTTTTGTTAGTAATAAGATATATATATATATATATATATATATATATAAAATTAAAATGTAATATCCAAAAATTAAAATGTATATAGAAAATATTAATTCTCATTTTCTGAATTAATTCAATAGGCATTGTAAATTATAACTTTGATCTCTCATCATATTTTTATTAATAATGCATGCAAGACTAAATATAAAAGAATTTTTAAAAATTATATAAGTTAATTCAAAACTTATTAGAATACATATATATATAAAAAATAAAATACATATAAAAAAGTAAAATGAGGAAAACAATACAAAATAAGAAAAATATAATAAATTAAATATTGAAATCAATTAATCCTAAAAAATAATATCAAACGTAGCACTGCCACCTAAATACTTTGCTTAAATAACTCTTTTATTTTTATATATAGTTAGATATATTTCCTAAAAGACATATTCCTCGTCTCGTCAGTGGTATAAAATAAAATTAATTAATATGGATTATGATAGATGGAGTCAGCTTGATTGTTTAAATAAAAATAAAAATAATAAATAGTTGGAGCATGCTACGAACCGAAGGAATGAATAAAGTGTACTCTTAACCATACAAACAAATACATATATTTTTGCATTTAAAATTTTTAATTTTTGAATACAAATTCTCTCGTAAAATCATTTTCTTTAAAAGAAAAATGTTCCATCAATTGGGTTCTTAGATCAAAATTAATTTCTTCCATGCATGCCAAATAGTGTATGAATTTGGTGGCCAAAAAGGGAATTTGGGAGCTATTTTCCAAATTTGAGGCAAAATTTGGCTCCAAATTTGGAGAATAGCCCTTCCCAATACCGTGCCCACCAAGTTTGATAATTAAATATTTGGAAAATAAAATCCTTTTCAAATCTACGATAAAATTCAAGATTATAGTCAAATCATTACAAAATAGAGTCTTCTATAAAGATCAAATTCAAGCCGAATTCAAGCTCGAATCTCAACGTTCAACCCTAAGCTGAATTTCAGACAATAAATCCTTCAAATCGATGTTCAAGCCAAGATTTAAGATTGTTTGAGTCAAAATCTCTAACATATCAAAGCTAAATCTAATCCTTGAAGTTCGGGAATCATGTCACGTGACCTTCTGTCTTCACTAGTAGATCATTAATCAAAAGGCTTAGTATTTTTTATGGTCAAGAGATTACCACCTTGTAATTTTCATTAAATTCAATTTGTAACAAATTTCCGTATTTTTACTAATCCACAAAATTTGTTATTACGGGTACTTTTCTGAAAATATTGAGTCTCAAATTTCAATATTGGCACAATAGTATTGGAGCATGTTTCCATACTTATGTTAATTCATTCTTTTTCCTACTTTTTAAAATTCAAATTTAGTCAAAAAAATAATACTCACATATTTTATAGGATCTACTTGTACTATTAAAACACAATCTAACTCCACTCATTCTCTCTCTTCGTACTCATAAAAATATATTAAATTTGTATACAAACACCCTCAAGTTGCTGTTAGCATTAACTATTTATTATATCGTCAATTTAGGGTATTGCTTGATAGAGATTATTTCAACGTACATATATGCCCGGAATAGATTCAGATTAATTCTGTCTGGACACCTCGAAAACTGAGGATTGGGTAATACTTTGGTTTTTGAAGGCCCATTAATATGCTGGGCCTAATAGGGTGATAATGACCCAAAGCTGATTTAATGGGCTGGCTATAAAAGATCGATCTAGAACAGACTAGTAAGCATTCCTGTATGTTCGATTGTTGAACACGTTTGTTTTGAAATGATAATGTAGAGGAGAGGGTTTGGAAGAATAACCGTTAAATAGTATTATACGATTCGGAAACACATTTACACCCCAAAAAAAAAAAAAAAATGGAAGTCACATTTATCAAATTTATGTTTGAAAACAATTTTCAAAAACCTCAAATAATAGTTTCTTATAGTTATTTTTATTTTTCTTAAATCTTTTGACCATCACCAACTTATTCTATCAATTTGGTAGCTTTGATCAAGTGCTCCAGCGCCGTAGTTACGGCATTCTAGGATTGTTATGGCAAAAAATTTTGGCCGACAATCAACGGTATTGTCGGGAAATTTTTCAAATTGTTGGAGTTCCGCCTAACACTGTTGGATCTTATCTTAATTTTCAAAACGAAGGTCGCATGTGATCGAAAAATATCAACAATAATGATTTTCATGGAGACAAGATGACTCATTTTTACAGCTAACATGAAACTGTCACATCAATTGTGAGCATGAATTATCTTGCCCTCTGCAGAAACCATCACTTCTTTTAACACACATACTCGTTCTCTATCAACAAATAAACTATTATTCGATAGTTCAAAAATCTAGTACAAGGCAGTTTTAGAGTCACATAACATGTAATGATCATAGAATACACAATCTAAACCCAAGTCCCAATTAAAACACTACAAGAATATTAGAGTACACAACATCGAGACTCCTCAATGCCAATAGGAGAACTTAGGCTCTCTCTTAAAAGCACAAGAAAACCACCCAAATCTTTCACTAGTTCAAATTTGCTGTCTCCATTCTATGTACTATGACTGTCTCGTTCAGTTGAAATAGTCTACAGTCACCACATTAATACACTAGAACACATGGAAAGAAATTCATAAAATGAGATAGTAAATCTTGAGAGCGTTTAGATAACATAATCAGACCACTTAGATATATCTGATGTATGATCCATAGTCAAACTAGGAATCTTATCAAGCTTGACAGGGTTCTCTTTCCCACCAATCAACTTAGCTGGATTTCCCACAGCAGTAGTCCTAGCAGGAACTCGTTTCAACACCACAGAACCCGCCCCAATCTTTGCCCCATCTTCAATCCTAACATTGCCTAAAACACAAGTCCCCGCACCAATCAAAACCCCATCACCAATCTTAGGATGTCTGTCTCCACTCACCTTCCCTGTCCCACCCAATGTCACATTATGCAAAATTGAAACATTATTCCCAATCACAGCTGTTTCCCCAATCACAACACCAGTAGCATGATCGAGCAAAATCCCTCTTCCAATCTTAGCACCCGGATGAATATCCACTGCAAATACTTCAGATACTCTGTTTTGAATCAAGAGAGCTAGGGTTTTTCTCCCCTGCGACCACAATTTATGGGCTATTCTATGAGCTTGGCAAGCTAAGAACCCTTTGAAATTCAAGAAACAGTGAATGTAACTTATACAAGCGGGGTCCCTTTCTTTAACAGCCCTTAAATCATGTTTAACAGAAACCATGATTTCTTGATCCTCTGTGAGCAAGTCCATGAATAGATCATAGAGTGTACCACTAGGTAAGCTATTATCGCTCAATTTCATTGAAAGATGACTTGAAAGAGCACTCTCCAGTGAATTACGAGACAAGATTGAACTGAAATAGTAAGCAGATAATATGGGTTCTTGATCAATATCTGACCTTGCCTCTTTTTTCATCAGCTGCCATAGATTATCTTCTTCCGGTTCATCTTCTTCTTCACCAATTTCGTCCAATCTTGACTTTCTTCCTGAAATGGGCACGCAAGAAACGAGGTCAGAAAACATGGGTCGACAGTGTTTTATGTAATTATTGAAGGGATCGTCTTCGATTTGATTTCTGTTCGGATTTGTGGGGGTGGTCTCTGTTCTTGAGGACTGTACACAGGTAGCCATGGGAACAGGGGCGAACCCGGTGGGGAAGAAGAAGGGTTTTACTGCGTTTGTGGATGCGAGAAAATTTATGGAAATAGAAACGTGGGCTGATAAAAGGAGTGATTTTGGGGAGAGGAAGCTATATAGCGGTGGAGATGAAGATATGGATGCTGTGAGAGCTTTCATGGAAATTGAGATTTTCTGTAAAAGAAATTGTTTATTTATTTTATTAAATTGAAAAGGAGTTTCGTTAGGGAGCATCCAAGAGAGGACGAGGGTTCGTGTGGCGGCCTGGCTATCGCTAGTTGTAATCATGACAACGACTTGAAAAGGTGGGGGTGTATTACAGCAAAATTTTGTTGAGTTAAAAAGCGAATCATTTTGTCGCACAAAGATGGCAGTAATTTACAGCATGTTTTCATGCTCATATTAATTTATATATATATATATATATATATATATATAAAAATATAAATTTGGATGGGATGAAGCCGCTGTTAGGTTTTGTCAAATGTAATGTCGACACGGCAATCTTTCAGGCTAATAATTTGAACGGCTTCGATATGGTTGTGAGGGACGAAGCGGGTGAACTAGTGTGCTGCCAATCTAAAAGGATGCATGGTGTTTTCAATTCCAAAGAAGCGGAAGCAATCGGTCTTCGAGAAGGCATCTTGTGGCTGCGTTCCATGAATTATCATAGAGTGATTTTTGAGTTGGATGCAAAGGTGGTCGTGGATGCCATTAAAAGGGAAGCGGAGGATTTTTCAGATTTTGGGATTGTCATTGAAGACGACAAGTTGCTTCTTGACCAAGAAGATGATTATACAATTACGTTTGTTAAAATATCTCACAATGTACTGGCTCATGAGTTGGCCAAATCGTCGATTATCCATGATAACCCTTCGGTTTGGTTTGAGACGCCTCCGTTTTTGGTAAACTCACTCATGTATGATTCTCATAAAGTTGAAGTGTAATAAACTCTTATTTTCAAAAAATTTAAATTTTATCAAATAAATCACATCTATATATTTTATAGGGTCCAATTGTATTATTAAATTTTTACAATCCAACTCCACTCATTCTCTCTTCCTACTCATAAAAATACGTTAAAATTTATATGCAAACACCCTGTTACTATTTCTCATTATAGATTATTTACTATATTATTAAGGTATAAATGTGATTTCACCATTCTTTATGGTCTTCAAGCAACAATGATCAAACACACCCAATTCCGAGTGTTTTTTATCATATACAATCTCTATTGGGAAAATCCAGTTGAGATTAGGAACCAACACGGCGAGGTAAAGCTTGAACAGTTCAAAAAAATTTTCCGGCGACGCCGTTGGCCGCTGATTAAAATTCTTTCATTTTTTGCTGCCAATCAAAGTTTTATCAAAGTTTTTAACCGGCGTCATCGAAAAATTTTCTGAACAACTGGAGCTTTGCTTCACTGTGCTGATTGTGGATCTGACTTCGATTTTCCCATTGGAGGTTATAAGTGATCCAAAAACACCCAAGAGTGTCATTATTATAATACTTCCGGGTGTGCTTGATCATTACAGGGTCTTCAAGTTGAATCTATATTAATTCGTATTGTCAGCAGATAATTCATGTCTATAATTACACATGAATTTGTGATAGTGTCACTGTAACGACCCGACTTCCATTTCGAGGAAAACTGGCAATTTAGAAACATTTATACATTCCAAAGCATCCTTTAAACTATTATACATTAACGTAGGCTTATTACACCATGATTCCCAAAACACGATACATAGTAAACAAAACGTGGCCGCAGGATGTTTAGGTTTTCTCCTTGTTCCTCACGTCCTTCACCTCACATACGGGAAGACTCTCCACTACCACCACCTGCTACACACACCACAAACAAGCACATAATGAGTCACGAAGACTCAGTAGGCAATAGATGCAAATGCTAATGCGTCTCACACTCATGTTTTGGGCCCTGTCGCGAATCATGTGAGTACGTCATCATTACATAACATTGGCCGTCCCCCAAAGGCTTATCTCACTCTTTGGGGCGCCGTAGGCCGTCGTCTAAAGAGTTGTCTCGCTCTCTAGACCGCCCGTAACATCATAAGCCGTCCCCCAAGGCTTGTCTCACTCTTGGGGCGCTACACACATCATAAACACATGATACGCAACATCATTTCATCACACACATATGCTTTCACATCATGAAGTGCAATTATCGTACCTTTGAGCCTTGTTAACGGACATACATAACATACCTTTACATTACATAGAAGGCAAGGTATTAACATTGCAACTTTAACATAGACATCCAAATCATATCCTCATCACATGTGGTCGTCTCACACTTCTCATTGGATCATATTCATAGCCTATAACGTGTCTTAGTGCCCAAATTATCACATAAATTCCTGTTTCCTTAGCTCATTACATATACATTACATTCATTACATTTCTTTCTCTCTATCCTTTCCTAAAGCCAACTAACTCATGGTAAAAGCATATAAGATCATACATATAATATAATCATGTACATATCATTAACACACCACAACATATTTATAAAACATACCCAATAGATCCTAGCATGCTCTTCACTATTCTAGACATTATAAACATCATAACCATATAAATCCTTGATTAAGTCATGCATAAACATATCATTACTTCATAACACATGCAACATCTACTACCTACCTTAAGATGGAGTGACTAGCAATCCCAAAAGCTCAAGCTCTCCCTTGACCCTCTCTCCTTCCTCTTCTCTTCCTTGTAATGTCCCCAAATCCTTGTGTAATATGTTAAATATTGATTAAGAGCTTCTTGGGAACTTATCTCACACTTGGAGAGGGTCTTAGGGGTGTTTTGGAAGCTCTGGACCGAGTTTTAGGGTTTTATACATCATCCAACCGACTAGAAATGTCTAGAACATCATTCTGCCGACCTGGGTTACGGCTGTAAATTTCACCATTACGGCCGTAATCCTTACTTATACGGCCGTATCCTTCTTATATACGGCCGTATCAAACATTCTGTACTTCTTGTAACCTTGCCATTATAATATTTACGGCCGTAACATAAGCCACTTACGGCCGTAATCCACCACTTACGGCCGTATTCCACCATTTACGGCCGTAATAATCTTTCTGTAAATCCCCCACTCATTCTGCATAACAAATTACGGTCGTAACATCAACCTTTACGGCCGTAAATCCCGATCTGCACAACCTCAAAATTTCCTATCCAACCGGAGAACCGTATACAAGCTTACCATGTTTTTATACTATTCTGACCAAGTTCCTAACATACCAAACACGTACAAATTACTGACAGACCATAAATATAAATATCGTATGAAAAGAAACGGGGCATTACAGTCACATCCTATATCACATTAGTTGTGAGCATCAAAGCATGAATTACTTTAACTCACGGGAAGAGACCGTTACTCTGTTTGTCGATTTTAATTATGGATGATTATTGTTTAATGTGATGATATATTTGAAAATTTTAAGTAAATTTTAATTTTTGAACAATACTAATATAATTTCTTAAGGAAGCCAAGTAAATTTTAATTTGAATAGTAATGAGATCATTAAATGTATTAATAGGCTAATGATTCGATGCACACATGTGGTCATCTTAAGTTGTCACATGTGAGCCGATGATTGACACGTGCCACATATAGGCATCGGATCATTTGTGTGTATGAATAACAATTAATAATTGTCTTAATAAAACATGCCTTATATCAAAATGAGAGGAATATCTTGCACAACATCCTACATAGCCTCATAAGATAGTAAAATGAAGGGTGAGAGAAATTTTAACTTAATCAATATCACAAAATATTTAATTTTAATATATTGATAACTTAAGTTGCTAATATATTAATTAAAAATTGACACGTGATCATTCCCCCTGATGGTGGGAGAGGGGGCAGAGGAATACGTATCAATCATCAATTAATATATTAGCATTGAATTATTCCCGTAGTCAACATTCCACCATTCTATATGGGCTTACGACGTAGACTTCATATTTTATAAACTAAATTAGACATGACTCTTTTAGAAATGAACAAAATGCTATTAATTATCAAATTGAAATGACAATTGAGAGCTTGTTCGGTTGGTAACTACAAAAATAAATAAATAAATAAATAAATAAATAAATTCACTCTCTTTTTTTAATCACACACACATTCTCTAATATAATATTAACCACATATTTTATAAAGAAAATTATGCATGGAAAATTACTTCCCAACCAAACAAGCCCTGAATTTGAATCTTTTGTAACATTTATATATCTTGCTATTTAACGGTGCGCCTTTTTCGATCTCTTTTTGCACTGAATGTAATTTCTTTCTTGGACAACCAAAAGGTAAGTCTACAAAATATTTATCGATCATAGTTGGAAAGAAATTTGACTAAAGAAATGTGAAAGAGCAAAAGAAATTGGATCACTAATGTACGCGACGAACCTCCACCGTCTATAATGCACTTTGGATTCACCCTTTCCACTTGCATGGATTCTCCGGTCCACCATGTTTTCCAATTACACACGCTTTCCATCATTCAAAGTTTGAAAAATACTATCCAGCCGGCCAGAAATAATTAAGTGCATCTGAATGTGCCATAATTATGATACTTTCAAATATTTTTCGATCATATACGATCTTTATTAGGAAAATTGAGCCCAAATTCATTACCAATATGGTAAGGCGATACGAGACTCCAACCGTTCGAAAATTTTTTCGGTAATGTCGTTTTCCCTCAGTTAAAGGTTTTGGCCAAAATTTTGACCATGGACAAATGGCGTCGCCGAAAAATTTTCCAAACAGTTGGAATTTCGCCTCGCCATACTAGTTCTGGATTAGAATCTGATCTCGATTTTTTTAACGGTGGTCGTATATCACCGAAAAATACTTGAGAGTACCATAATTATGGCACATCCAAGTGCACTAAATCATTGTTGTCCATCTGACTTTGATATATATTTTCAATTTATTTATCGAAAGACGAGGGATACGTCTATCGAAAGACTAGGGATGTGTATCTTCAATTTATTTATGAAAAATATCGATTAGACTCAATAATATCATCAATTAATATAAAAGTTTAAATCTATAATTTTTTATATTATCGAATGTATCATTCGACGACAATCGTCTACATTATCAAACCAATAAATAAACTTGATTTTTGACTACAATAATTGGATGGACAACAAATAGCGGAGATAACAAAATTTGGGACGATAAATAGGAATCCTAATGTATATGAAAAGGGTCACCTCAAAAACTTACTTTTCTAACAAAATAATACGAAAATATTCAAGCATTTTCTAACCCTGTACGATCTCCGTTTTGAAATCATATATCGATGGAATCGGATCATTCCTGCAAAATAATAAAAGAAATTAAGATTTAACATTTGAAAGTGGGTTTGAAAATATATTTTAACTTTGACAGAACGCGAAAGTAAATTCCAACATGAATACAAACTAAAGAACTTGGACAATAGATAAAATCATGAGCAAAGATTCCAGAATATGCTGTCCAAAGTTGAGCATTTTTAAATACTATTGCATCTAATCATGAAAGTTTTGTTCGGAATTTAAAATTCAAAAAGCAGAAGCTTAAGAAAAGACACGCTAATTAATATTAATATATATAAGATACTAAATCACTGATTATCGACTCTACGAGTTTAAAAAAAAAAAAGATAAAATAAAATAAAATAAAATAAAATAAAAGAAGAAGAAGCCAGTTGAGTAATTCTAAGTGGAAAATATAGATTATTAATCTATTCAAATTGTTACATGACTTACATCTGAGAGATATTTTGCTGTTTAAAAAGATACAATTAAGAATTAAATACTACTCTTTAACAAAATGAAAGAAAGACTAATTAATATTTAATAATTATGTTCAAGAAAATTAAAAAGAAAGAAAGAATAATTAATTATCTTTTTTCAAATTTAAGAAGAATAATTGTTTGGTGCTAGTGTCTTTCAGTCCGCCACATATTGTAGGTTGGCCCTTCGCACTCCTACTAGCAATGTGGACGTGTCACTTTCACTAACTATTCGACTCATTCAGAAGCCGCCTATACAATCAATAAAGTAGACCCAAATTGTTTGTCATTATTGATATTGGATTCTGTATAAATATTCTAAGGGTGTGTTTGATTGGCAATTGATTTGCAGGTAAATATCAAATCGTGTAATTCGTTTTATATCTTTACTGTTTGATTGTAAGTTGTAAATGAAATTGATTTTGCAAGGTACAATCATTTGAAGCACGATTTTGGCCAATTGCATGTAAATATTTTCTTAAGGGAAGAGGTGATTTTTTATTTAGCAGGCAAATGTTTTACACGTAAATATTTTACAACTCTCAATCAAACACATCCTAATATTTTTCACGATGAGCATAATTCACTCTGATAAGTCTTCATATGACAATATTTCATCCATGTGGAACAATTAAGATCAAGCCCGTATTAACAGGATATTCTTGTCCATGTTAGCATAATTTATTCTGCTCCAGGAATATATTCGATGATATTAAGGAGATTATATCATGCAGAAGCAACCACATCCAATATCAAGTTAACATGTATCTTATGAGCACAGCTATGTGCCTACATTAGAGCATCTCCAACGCAAATGCTGATGAGAAGGAGAGATATGGAGAGAATCTGGTATAATGATGTTACAGCATTAGATTAACGTCGATGGATTGTATGGGAGGCGATCCAATGCCACATGGACATAATTTATTGTGTTCATGAGACATATATCATACTGACATTCGATTATACTAAGGTTCTTATATCATATTGACGTAATCATATCTAATATCCAAATGATGCATGATGCGAGCACAAAAATGTGTACGGATCTAAATATTACATCAGCATTGTGAATATATATACACATACAAACACAGAAACTGCAATTTGTTTGTCTATTATCACATGAGACCACAAACTTCAATTTTAATAGAAGGCTGATAAAGATGTATCTAGTCAAGATTGCGGTCAATGGGGGAAGAGCACGAGGAAAAGTTTGTAGTGCTTCTAGAACATTGAAAGCGGGGGTAAATTTAATGTATGATTATTAAACTTTCAAGGTGTAATTAATTATTCACTGAACTTTGAATTATAATTAAATACTCACTGAATTTTATTTAACGTCATTTATCTATCACTCATTAACTTAATATTTATTCTATTAGCCTATTGTACCAATTTGAATGACGATATCATACATATGACCAATCAGATCAATTGTTAGTATAAAAAACTCACTCAAATAGGACGAAAAGCTATATAAACAATAAGAAACTCAACACAAGTATTGTTTCAGACAGTGGCATTTCTGATAGTTTATTTAGTTCTTCTCTGATTTAAGTTCCAATAGATGAATTTATTTTGCCAACAATTATTCTAACTGTCTCTACGAAGAATGTTATTAGTCATATACACATAATTCTTAAATATATTTAAATATTGAGTTAAAAAGTGATTATTAGTTGATATTAAGTAAAGTTCAGTAAGTATCTCGTTACATTTCAAAGTTCAATGAGTAATTAAGGGCATCTTGAAAGTTTGGTGACCATTCATTAAATTTACCCTTGAAAGTGATAACTTGACACATTAGGTATTAAACACCTACTCGTAAAATATTACAATTAATTAAATAATGTAATTTTCTGCAAGTAATCGGTATTTTATTATTATTATTATTATTATTATTATTATTATTATTATTATTATTTTGGAACGCTGTAAGTAGGAAGTAGTGGTTGAGTCGAAATACTAAGATCGGTATTTAAAAAAAAATTTTAAGTGCACGAGAGATGTAGATGGAGGGAACTGGGGATTTTATCCCCGGAGATTGAACTAGACTAGTCAGGAGTGGATTGATTGGTGAAATGTGGGAACCAAAAGTAAAAGGGGGTGCAATTCTAGTTACCAGTCTTCTAACGAAAATGTCAAATCTTCTACCCTTTTTTGAATGTGAAGCCCTTTACTTCTACTCAAAAGAAGAAACAGTAGACCGTTTTTTACATCACTCAAAAGTAACCATTTGAAGGGTCTTCACATGCGATTCAAATAGTGGAGGCCCCACATACATGGTCTTATCGAAACATAAGTCCTATTAAACGATGATGGAAAAATTGCGTAATATAAGGAACCTTCCTCAAACAATTTAGATTATGAAAAGACATAGATAGTTGACGATATAGTGTCACATTATTGTCGTTCTCAATAAATAAATAACTGATTAATAATATCATATCAACACTAGAGAGATGTGACATTATCTCATTAGTGCGTATAGACTATCTTATGCAATCACAACGAGGTTATTTGTAATTCCATAAGAACACAAACAGCACTATCACAAGGCGAACACTGACCTTGTGTCCACTGGCGACCATGGGCACCATTATTTTGTAATCGCGGCTGACGTGACGTTGGACATCCACTTTTTTGACAGGTGAATACTCCATAATTGACCAAGATAATGATATCTACAGGAGGCATAAACCACTCTCGATTACAAGATTCACAACTCCCAAGCAAATTTACGTTGATGGCCCTCTTAGCAGCCGGTCCCACTTACGCTCTTGCAAGAAAATAACATACGAAACTTTAACGACAGGCCAACGCGCATGAATCCAATAACGTGTTCAAGACATTACACTTCTATAAAATGACGATATGATATCAATCTCATCTTTAATAGGTATTAATCTCTTTTTTTAAAGATTGGGTGAATCTTGAATGCAGCAAGATTCCTAACCAAGAATCTAACCCACGCAGCATCACCAAAATTACCCGGCTGTTTGGCAACTCTTTTTTTTTTTTTTGTACAAAAATTAACTTTTTCAAAAGATGTGTAGCTAAAAGGTAGAGAAGAAAATTTGATATTAACTAAATAAAAGGTATAGAAAAAAAATGATATTAACTAAGAAGTTCGATATAAGGTTAACGTAATCCAAGACGAATATATAGTCCACTGAATTGGGGTAAAAGGCTAAAATAAACCTAAGCAGTGGAGGGGATACCCTGTCCTCACAAGGGTCATCTCCATAACATGGGGAGTCAATGGTTAATTGACCAAGTTTAATTCATTCAACAACCCCAGCCATGTCTCTGAGTAATAATAACTCCCCAAGTGCCAAAATGCTGCATTACAATCTTCCATTGCATACCTTTATATACAGCTACCATCCTAATAATACCAACATAAACCCTACTACCATTTCAATTACCAGAAGTATGTAAGAGCGTGGTATCTATGGGGACCATTCTATGTCGTAACCTCGTTTCTTTCTGCTTCATATCTTGGCTCAGAGATCTCATGTTCATCAGCATTGTCAACAGTCTTATCATCAATATTAGCATCATTAGAGTTACAGACAGGTTTGTTCTTTTCATCCTCATCAGCACAATCAATGTTCATTTCCTTTTCTTGAATTGCAATTGTTTGATGCTTGTCATCATTTGAGCACTCATCTTTCGAGGTATCAGTGTCTGTGGATGTACCTTCTAGATCATGGCTCTCCTCCTCCACGACGCTGAGCTTGGAGCTGGTAAGAATTTTATGGCATGAAGTATGAGAGTTGTCGGATTTGGTTTCTTTGACAATGGCTGGCGATGATGACAGCTTGGCATCGTTTCTCGTTGATAATAAGAGAGAGAGAATGTCGGGATTTGGCTTGATATCCACCCATCGGTCGCCAATCCAGTCTCTAGAAACTCTCAGGCTCTTCCCCTCTACGTTTAAAAATAAATCTTCACCTGATTCACCAAACATGCAAGAAAACATCAGAAACACCTCGTGCCGGAGAAATGATTCACCCACCATGGTCGCAGAAAAACCCATGCACACATATGATATGATGTGGCACTACCATGTCAGTTAGGTGTAATGGAACTACCACATCATCATTTATTTGCTGACAATGATGGCATCACTGCCACATCATCAGCTCCCTTATGGGGGAGACGATCATCAATACCTCCTGTATTATAGGCATGCTTTGTTTTTACTATCATGCACAGCGTGTGAGAAGTGGGGGTGGGGGTTTGCCTGACAAAGGAATCTAGGCACCAGATAGCAAGTAAAAACAAGCACTGTTAAAAAGAATCATATTGAAATTGGAGACGAACCGGGAATATAAACTTGATGGTTTCCATTTTCACTGTCACTAGTGCGACATAGGACCCCTTCCCACCAGCCATCACTCCACCAAGAGTCGACTGGATCTCCAACCACGAAGGTGTGACTCTCTTGGTCACAAGGACAGGCAGGTCTGGTCATTGGACGACCATTATGTCGCATCCCGAGTTTATCACCCTGGGCCAGCCTATATGTCGGGACCCACTCCTGCAAGGTTACAGAATACATCAAGAAGGTTATATTTGTCAACGAAGTTCAAGAAGTGGATAATATTGACATTCATAAACTCAATGTAAGGAGATATAGGCTCCTAAACATACCTCAAGGTTAGTGCAACTATCTTCGTCTTTCAAATCATCATATTGAATTTTCATCTGCTTCCCTGAAACCTCTAAAACCACACACCTAAACCAGCAACCTCGAATACCACTATCTTGGCAAAGAAACTCTATCTTGTCATTAACCTTAAAAGCTGGAGCATGCCAAACGCGGCCTTCAACATTCTTGAAAAAATTTGGTCTCTTACCATACTTAGCTTTCTTGTATGATAAGTCACGCGCTGTCTTCTCTCTGCATTTTCTGCCCCTTTTAGCTCCCACTTTCACATCATCTTCACTGCTAAACTCATCATCCTCAAAAAAATCGGGACTAAAACACGAGAAAAATGGCTGATCAAAGTACCCACGCAACTTACTAAGCTTGAACGGCTTTACTCTGTTACTCTTGAATTGTCTGAAGCAAAAATGTACTTTTTCCACCACATCATGGGGAAAAACAGCCAAACATTTCTCATAATGTTCTCGGGATACGACTATTGCGGGACCATCAACACATTCTGCACTGATGACTTGTACATATGGGGTAATGAAAACTTCTTTAGGATGAGGATTTCGTAATGAAACAGTGCCCTTCACTTCTCGATTGTGGTGAAACCATCTGACTTTGACTTTTTTCTGGCACTTTCTATCTTCATACATATCTTCCAAGTATGCAATGTAACGGTTTTCTTTCTCGGCCATTACAAAAACAAATGAATGTACCTGAAAATTAAAGAAAGTTCAATGTTTACAAACAAGCCATCACCAATCATTAAGGGTAAAGTATGACTCCAAAGTTAACATCTTTATAGCATTTAAATGGAAAAACGAGCATTTAAATGGAAAAACTTACATTTACAGACGCCATGTAGAATATTTTATTGTTAAGCATGGATGAATGAGTAGAAGCTTACAGGTATAGTTATCCCGTTTCTGTAAAACTCTGGGTAGTGCTTGAGCTGTTTACCGCAGGTCCATGCTACACCCGACCATACTATGTCGAAATTATGAGCTTTCAAGTTCCTTGCTACACGGCCCCCCTTTTGAGCTGGCATATGAACATGGCGAGCATTTTCTGCAGCAGGATTCTCCAATGGTGACACTGTCATCACAAAGGTTATAAGGTACTAAGTTTTCAAGTGATTTTTTATTTACTAGCATTCCTTCAAATATATAACACATGCAAAATTTTACAGCATAATTGTTTGGATTATTAGCATTTAAAGGGGTGCAGAGAATATCAAGAGTCTATATCTCAAAAATAAAATTTTAAAGCAAGAGCAGATATACAATTGGAGGAATAGAAGAGCTTATTGGCAAATGGCAACCAGATGTTCAAAATTATCAGCGAATGAAAACAGGTACTTCATTCATGATAAATATATTGAATAACCCAATGGTTTTATGCGAGCAAAGTGCGAAATCAAACATAAACAGAGTAATATTCATCTCAAGATTATATAAGCAACAGAATAACTACAACTACAAAACTACAACCTTACACTGGCATACATTGGTAACTATATTTAGCAAACAAGTAATACCATGGGCATGAGCCTATGCCATCCTTATCAAAAACCGGTGCCATCGAGAGAGAGAGAGAGAGCGAGAGAGAGAGAGAGAGAGAGAAATTCCCAACTTTTCTTTATCATGTAGTCTCCTCATCTACAGAGTAGAGTTAATAATTCCACTCTAACTATAGTCTACAATGTAGAGCAATGTGAACATTACAGCCAAATAGCAGTATTACACAGCTCACTGATAACTTCAAACAAGAAGAAGCAGAAAAATAAATCCATAGCATTCATCAAAATCATAGAAGACTGCTTGTTTTGAACACAACTGCATGATCTTTATATAAACACAAGATCAAACTAAATCACCCGAACTTGAAATTGAAAACAACTATGCAAGAAAGACTGCAATAGAGCAAGAGCGTAACTCATTGTGGATGGTGAAACTGAAAAGAGACTAATCAGAGAACTTCAAATCATCTGAAGCTAACAAGTTTGAAAGAGTTAAAAATTGGAACTTCAAAGAAATTTTCAAATCCAATTAAAGTTCAGAAATGATTATCAGAGCACAAATACTTTGATTACTACAAGATCTGCCAGCTCAAGTAAAATCATCAACGCAATCTAAAATCATCAACGCAATCTTCAAACACCTCATTAAACTCATAACGGAAAAAGAAGCGGCCTTCTCCAAAATCATGGCATCAATGCATAAATTGCAAGAAAAGAGAGGTTTTACCACTAAAATACAAGAACGAATGTAACAGTATCAATCCCTACCAGCACAAACACTTCTATCATTCAAGAGTTCCACAAAAAGAGGAATGAGAAAACATACTCGGGCAGTCAGCTTGGACGCGCTTTGACAGCATAGAAGTGAGCCAATTGACAACCTCTCTCCTTGATCTCCATCTAAACCCAGCATGGACCGAGTTCTTTGCCCCATGGGCATTCAGAAACTCATCAGAAACAACATAAAACATGTGCCTAACACTCCTCTCAGTACCCACAACAGCAAGAATGGATTCCCCAGAATTATCCTTCAAATAATAGTGTACCACACGATTACCCCTCTCTTTTGACACATATTGCTCTTTCCACTCCACGAAGTACGACTCCGTTGAAGCCATATTGTTTGGTAATACAGAAGAATCCTTGGCAATTAGCCTTGGAAACCCATCAAAATAGTCAGAAAACCCTAATTCACAAAGTTAAAGATGCCCAGCCCAATACTCAAAACAATACTCGCTAGAAAAACTAAATAAGCTATAAAGCTATAATTTTCGAAAAAATCAAATAAAAATCCCCTATCTCAACGATCTATCTGTTAATTTGACTATTTCACGAGAAGTTTTCAAAACTTCCAGCTTAAACTCTAGTAGATAGAGACTATGCCCTTTGATAAACCTTGACAGAAAAATAATTTCGAAGATCTGCTAAAACACAAGCAAGCAAAGGCAAAGGTGAAGAGCAAGAGCTTGAAAACCCCACAAGTCTTCAAGGCTTCTGCTGGAAAACAAAAATCCTCGAAGAATCGAAACGGGCATCTATATCACCATCAATCAACACGAAACCGAGCAAAACAAACACCGGATTTTAAGTCGTTCTCGCAGCTGAAGAAACCCGCTGATAATCGAACTATGCAGATTTCGTTTAATTTTTTAACTGCAAAAGGGTCAATAAACCAGCAGAAAGAGAGCTTGAAACTTGTGATATGAAATGGGTGCTGACGGAGAGCAAAACAAGTGGTAGTAGACTGAGAGTTGCAGAAGCTTGAAATTCCTGCCGCAGAAGACGGGTAGAGGAGGAGGAAGGGGCGCAGGAGGGTCAGGAAAAGGGTTAAACTATTTTTGTAATGATATTTTTGTTAGGGGGGCAATTTAGGATCTTGGGCATCAAATGGTGGGACCCGGCATGATCCCAAACAATACAACATAGTAGCTACTCCAATTACTGAATTTTATTTTGTTTTTTAATTTTCCACAGGGGTTTATTTATTGTGGGTTGTTGGGTGTTTGGATTGAGTAAGGCGATTAACCAGTAATAATAGGCCTTGTGTGAGGGAAGTGTGAAAATATTTGTTATTAAAAATTAGTATTTTATTCATTAGAAGTATGATTAGGAGAAATTTTATAAAAAGAAAAAAATAGGTTACTAAATGAGCATTTTCAAAAGTAAAAGAATTACTCCCTCCGTCCCACTAAGATAGGCAAGTATTCCTATTTTGTCCGTCCCAAATTATAGTCCAATTTCCTTATTGAATGTATAATTTATTTTCCATGTACAAAAATACCCTTATTTAAGATAATTGAAATACTAAATATCAAGATAGATATTTCATCTCCCAAGATATTTAAATATATTCACACTACTTTTTGACCATTCAATATAGGGGTAAAATTGGAAGAATATATGAATATCTTATAATTCCAAGAACATTTAAGATGTTTTCTTAATATGTGTGAAAAATAGTGGGCGCCTATCTTAGTGGGACGGAGGGAGTATGAAAAAAGAAAAAAAAAGGGTTGCAATATCAATGAAATAAATAATTAAAAATAATGTTTGAGAAAGATAGTTTAATGCACTCGCATACATTCCTTCTCTTTTCAAATCTTCTTCATTCCACCTTACACTACAATTTACTGAGCCTTTCTCCATTTCCCATCCCGTTTATCATCTCGCCATTGATATCATATAAAATTTGGAAACGACTAAGAATGGATATTCTGTACATTTCTTGAGATGTTAAAGTTACCAAAGTTATAAAGTTGAAGAAAAATAAATAAATAAAAAAACATCAAAGATTTACATTTTTAAATGTTCATATATTCCACTAGTTCCCAACAAATGACTAGCAAAGCGTCATGTCCAAAAAGTTGAGTCAAAACCAAAACCGAGTGGTGTTGATCAACTGATGCCTAATGTAACACCCATGAACACGCAGTGATTGTGCTACAAGGCATGACCTCACGATTGAATTTGATTATCTTGACATTATATAATCACCTGGACATTATCCAATACCAAAATGATATACCTCGTAAGCACAATAAGTTGTGCACACCATACTAATAAATCAATTCTAAAATCTAAACAAAGACCACAGATGGTTCAAAAGTTTCTAGGGTACAAGGAGTGCCTCCTGCTCACTTTTGCTGTTTGACAAAATCCCAAGTTCTATCTACAATAATCCTTCCTCAACACAAACATCTTAGCAGCTGATAACAGAAGCATTCTTCGTACCGCCATGGTTATATTGACAACCTCGGCCTACTCCAAAACAGAATCATATTTGGACAAAAAATACAAAGCCACGATTAGATTATGTCATTCTGATCCCACCTCGACTGAGAATGTGAAGCCAAGCACAAGCAAAATTTTACATTTTCATGTTTCCAACACAGCATTAAAGGCATTCTAGAAAGGCTCAGTTTACCTCAAGTGCCAACGTTAGGTGCTGGAGTAGCCAAAGGGGGGCCATAAGAATATCTCCATTCGTCACATGCTGCACATTTCTCTAACTTCACACTGTTCTCCAGTGTACAAAATTTGCATGACCAGATGACATTTTTGGAATTTGCTTCTTTCGGTCTTTGGCTTCCACAGAGCTCACAGATTGGAGCTAGTGGCTGTAATAGTCAAGAAAACAGGCCATCAGTTCCATTGAATGAAGGTAAATTCTACCATTTGTATAAATTCCAAACTGTGCTTGTGCTTAAAACTTACATGTCATCAATTACAAATAAATAAGTTATCATTCTTTATTGCTTGAAGACAACATTTATCTAATTTATGGCAAATTAAAATAGGTAAACTTTCAGAAGAATCACAACCGTCGAAAAGGAGCAAGGTTTTACCAGGTAAAGCTAACGGTTAAAGAATCCAATACATACCGGGTTAAACAAAGTGCACTTTGTACATTCCCACATTTTGAAACCATCTTCTTCAGGAGCTAATTCATGACTATAGGTAGATTGAGGAGTTGAAGCTTCTTCGGATAAATTTACAAAATTAGATCTTCGATTACTTTCTGATGACTGCATCCCTGACTTCTCTGTCATGGCACGATTATGATGATCCAAACTTTTATCAGTACAACAACTGGAATCACATTCTGAAGTAACCTTGGTCAAATCAATGAAAGTGGAATCTTGGTGACCATCCAAGGACTGGGATGATGAAGCATTGTGTGATTCAAAACTTCTCTTCCGAGGATTACTCGACTCTGAAGAGCTGATTACTATGTCCGAAGGCCTCAGTGAAGAGTCAGTATCATCATCGTTTTCTTCAGATAAATCATAGAATTCTGAGCCACACCAAATATTATCCTGTAATCGCCTTTCTGCAGCCATTGCAGCAGCTTGCATTGGGCTAAGTGCAGCTTTAATAGAATTATCTCCACCAATGCGTTTCGGTCCAGAAGGAAGCAGGGATCCAAGACGTGCTCGCTTTTCAGCTGCAGACAACGCAGTTTGGCGAAGAGATGAAAGAGGAGGCTTGGCCGAGAATCCCCCCAAACGTCTTCCAGGAGCATCAAATCCCTCACCCGTTCCACTTATTCCCTTATTAATGAGGTCTTCGCATTCCTATACACCATCGTGATCGCCTTAAGTTAGTATGAAACAGCAAACTAAAAACTTGTATGTCCCAGTTTCTTTGTGGAGCTTACATTCAGAAAGTGAAAAGATAAGGGTAGAATAAACAAAGACACCAGTTATATTGATGTACCTTCCTAATTTCATCCCAGAGCTTGTAGAAACTTGCATTATGAGGACTGTGAACATTGTGGCACAGCTCATGGAGCATTGTATCTAGAATCTCATGATATGGGTAAAATTGATCGTCTCTATTTGGTCTCCTAAGCCTCAGTTTTACCTCTATACCTCTTCCTACATTCAGACCCAGGAGAGCTGGGTTTTTTGGACTGCAAGTTTATATCTTGTTACAATACACATTAAATAGTAAAAACAATTAGAAAATCAAACCAACATAATCGGCGTTTTAAGCATACTTAAATTTCGATGAGACAACCCAATGTCCTGTTTTCTTTTATTACACAATCATCAGATCTAATTATCTCTGGACCATATTTATGCATATATCAGCAAGTGAACTTTCAAAACTAAGTCGTAGATATCGGAAATTCTCCAAAAAAGGGTTATTACCAGAACTCTGAGAGAACTTTGACCCTCCAATTGTGTTTACGCATAATAGGTTGAACTTGTTTGGCAACTCTGTCTAGAAACTTCTGAGCTTCTTCTTGATTTGGCTTCCGTTTTAAAGCCTTGATCTCCCATACCTTATTCAGATCACCTAAGTTCATTGTTTTCAACTCAATCCAAAATTCTGGTAAACAGGAATTAGAGTCAGTTTATACAAACTAGCTAACTGATACCTTAAAATCAGAAGATTAATGGACAGAAAGAATGTACCAAACCTTAGATCTGGTCAAAGCATTTAACTTGCAAAGAAGCAGCGAAGTGGACAGGAATTCAAAATCCAGTCGCTTTGATCCGACATATTCATGAATTCATACTGGCGAACTGCTAATCCATGGTGGGATCCTACCATTCGGTAACCAAATAGTAATTTAACATTAGACGTAGAATTCTTCAAAGGCGTTTATGTGTTGCCAACTCAAGATGCAACGTAGATAAAACACAAAATGGGAGAATTCTTTACACCTCTCAAACTCAACTAAGAAAATAAGCCAACATTTGTTATTATTAACAAATTAATTAAAGGGATTTTAACGGGGGAAAAAGGGTGGGGGGAGAAAGCCAATTGCAAAGGCCCAAACAAAATCAAGTGAAGCACAGGCATAGAAATGCTATAATAAATTTGCGAAACCTCTAATCTATTGTGAAGAAATTACTAAATAAACACACTATAACTCCACAGAAACTTAGCCCATCAACACACATCTATTCTGCATAGAAATAAAAATCTGAAAGATAAACATGAAAGACATTGTCAATTATTTACACAAACGCCACAGTTCTGATATCACTTCTACAAAAAATGAAGAGAAATCAAATGGGTACAGTGGCAGATCCAGGATTTTAAGTTGAGCCGAGCTGAATTTTATGAAGGTACTCCAATAGGTCGATAGTTGCCGCCATGGCTTGAAACGCTTTCAAATCTGACTATCTTTTCTAAGGGGGATATGAATATTTTTCCTTTCTCGTCAAACCGCTACAGTTCCAATTTTTATTCTAAAATGCACCAAAGTAATTCAAATTTGAGCCCGTGAACAAAACAAAGACAATATGCAAATCAAAGCCTTAAGCTTGAAAATTTGAATTCAAGGCAAGATAATGAATCAAACCTGAAGTACCACACTACCACCAAATACATCATTCATATCACAGTAATATCTAAAGAACATTCATAACTCACATTCTAAAGCAAAATCAGGATTTCCGTTCTAAATCGAAATGAAAACATAAACAACATATTAATCAAAGTTAAATGAGACGATAAATATAATACGGCATCATTTCTTTCCTGGCTTACAAGTATCAATAATGTCACATATCATATCCCAGTCCGGAGAATATAAATTAACATTTCTACAAATGACATTGTAAAGCAAAATGAGAGCCTAAAGCGCATTAACTATTAAAGTTAAATACCCTAATCAAATTATTTCCACAAATGATCGGCGGGGGGAAAAAGGACCGGCGCTAGGCAACAGAGAGACCGAGATGGAATCTTCTTCAAATCAAAATTCATATCAAGGGAATGTCAATATATACCTCACGACAAATTTCGAAACTTCCTTCCCGACAAACCGTCTGTCTTCTTTAGATAATTGCCGAAACAGTACAGTCGTCACCAATGGTTGAAGTTTCCAAGTTGTAAATGAGCGACGTGGAGTGCAGATTGTAGACTCAATTGCACATAAAGTTGAGTTTCAGTTTAGGATTTAGGGACAGATTAGCGCCAAAAAAGAGGATTAGGGCTCCCTATCCTGGGAGAAATTTTTTGAATTAGGAAATGAGGATATGGGATTTCAAAATCGGAAGGAAAGGGAGAAACGAGGCTACGGGTACTGGGCTACTGGCTTCTGGGTTCAGCATATGGACCGAACTACTACAGAATATTGGGTTTTAAAAACTTGGGCATCCGCCTGTGACAACCTTCATGCTTCATGCGAACCAACTGGATAATATCCCTAGTCCGGTAAAGTTGGTATTTTATATTTTTTAATTTATTATTTTTTTTAATAATATTCTAACTTTTCAAATAAAATATTAAAATAAATGTGTAAATAATGCTGAGTAACTACTTTAATGTATGATTAAGAATGAAGCTTTAACTTTAAAAAAGAAGAGAATAATGAAATTTGTCCTCGAGTGCGTGAATGATAAAAATTGACTGTTGAGTAAAACGAAATTTAGAACATCACACTCCACATTATCAAATTCCATTTCGAAAAATTTTGCAAGTGTTGTGGTGCAGAGATTAAGGGGGTACCGTATATTTTATAAAGATTACATAAGAAATGAATTTCAAATATACCACAAATAAATAACTAAAATTGCTCAAAAAACTGAAAATTTATCACGATAGCGTTAGGCGAAAAATGACATAATTACTATTATTTCCGTGGCAGATCTGATTTTGAAAGCATAAATCAGAGATTGAAAAGGTAAAAAACATAATTCAAAAAAATGAACCAATATTTTTATTATTAAAGAATATTTATATTTTTCAATCTAACATTATACGTTTATCTTTTGACAGAAAAAGAATTATCACTCTTTTCTATTTAAATTTATCGATATAATATATCCATCAATAAATTTACGTACTCGTAAATCGAGGCCAGAAGTGAAAACACGATGGAACTTCTAAAATTAAAAAACTCCAAACAAAACGAGTACAACCGACAGAGCCAAAAAAAAATTGCATTTCATATTGATCAAAGGAGAAAATTCATATGCAGGCACAACGTTAACACGTACAGGTTAAAAGAAAGAATAAATAGTTGTCGAGACATATAATTAATTAAGCAGACGGATTTTGGGATATAAATTAATAGCTCCTTTTGAACATGACCTACACAATTTATGACACTCATTTCACAGTGACAAGTAAACAGTTCGTTCTCGATTTGGACCAGCTAAATCGTCCCTAACGTTGCCAAAAAACGACCATGCGCGCTGCTTCTGCCCTTGCATGCGCCTCTGCACCACCATCAATCATAATCTTTTTTATTTCGTCTTCAATTCGCTTTTCTTAATTTGCATCTTCGTATGCTCGATTATAAATCCATCACTGTATAGAAATAAATATGGACGACGTGCCCTAGGCATAATGCATGGCTCTGCGTAATTATGGCTATTGTTTAATTGCGTTTTTCTCTGTATATATAATTCTCTGCTTGTCTATTTTCAGGGTGATGAATGGTGGTACAAGCTCTGGGATTTTTGGCTATTTGTATGGTGCTTTTAGCTAATCTACTGGAGGACTCACTTCATTAGTTATGATCTAAATTTGGTGAAACTTGGATCTGTTGAGACAAGTTTCTCTCTTTTTACTGCCAATCTAGTCTAGCGATAAGAGACTACATACATGGATGCTTTATCTTTCCATTTTCCAATTCTATGGACATGTTATGATGACTTATTGCAATTTGACTTTAATTCATGTACAAAACCAGTAACATACCAACAAATTTATCTGTTTATGAAGCCATCATTGTTTTGCAAAATGACAGTGCTTGATGCACGGGAAAATCAAAACGGTGGCTCCTTATTGAAAATAATATTGGAGAAAATGGTTTTTGGAATAAGATCGATGTATCAAGCATGCTCTTATTTTCCTCATTAATTTGTTTGAAAGACTAGTTGTTGGTGTGGCATGTATTTAATTTTAGTCATTTCTTGATGTAATTTATATATTTTTTTAATAAAAATAAATTTTAGTATGTGAATATTTTGAAAATTTACAAATAAGGTTTTCCTTTCTAACAATGTATATAACAAGGACCTTACTACATCACCATAATAGATGCCATAATGATTGACATAATGGACATGTGGCATGATCCTATAATTTCAACTACTCCATCACTTTTAGATGAATAGTTATTAAATATGCCAACTGTTATTATGTCAACCATTATGACATTCATTATGACAGTCTAATATTTCCCATATAACAATTATTAAGTCTGTATGAATGTCAAGGTAGACCAATCTTAATGAAGTGGAAGGAGTGTTTTGTAAGACCACAATGCCAGTTGCATTAAGAAGCAAAAAATATATTATTATTATTATTATTATTATTATTATTATTATTATTATTATTATTATTATTACTGAGAAAGTTGTTAAATTTAGTTGGTGTTTGACAATTGCAATAATAAATACATTAAATTTAGTTATCAGAAGCTATGTGTCTTTTTTTCGTTTTTTCTTTTTTTTTTTTTTTGGCATTAGCATATATATGCAAGATTAGAGTTGTAATTGCAAGAAAGTCAGCAAAAGTTTCACTTAGTAATAATAGCAATAAAAAATGGACATGACTAAAATGCCTTTTATCCAATGCATTTTCTATCCTACTTAGAGTTGTAATTGCAAGGAAGTCAGCAAAAGTTTCACTCAGTAATAATAGCAATAAAAAATATACATGACTAAAATGCCTTTTATCCAATGCATTTTCTATCCTACTTAGAGTTGTAATTGCAAGAAAGTCAGCAAAAGTTTCACTTAGTAATATTAGCAATAAAAAAAGGACATGACTAAAATGCCTTTTATCCAATGCATTTTCTATCCTACTACATATCATTCTTTCCTCTTCGGTCATTCTTTTCCGACAAAATGGAAACTTGGGTCATCTACTTGAAACTCCGAACATCTTCTCTAGCGAAACTCCAACTATATTCATTGTTCATTTCTTGACTTTTAGATTTACCCACGCCTTATCTCTGTGCACTGTTCATCATCTCCGTCAAACCTCCGGCACTAAAGTCCAACAACACTGTTCAATGTTCATCTGTTCCGGCCAAAATTGTTTGCTATTCACTCCTTTATTGTTCGGCAAAATTCTACAAGCTTTTTTGGGTCACCGAAAAAAAAAACCTTGGGAATAAAACCAGAGGTGATGAAATCATGAAACTATAGACCTGAAAGAAGCTTCCTCAATTATGAAGAGAAACCAGATTTGAGGGAAGCTTTCTTCGAATCTGAAAAGAGCTAAACTAAATCTAAAAGAAGTGAACCAGATCTGGTAAAAGCGCTCTCTGGGCAAATAAGATTTGTGAAATGCTTGAATGGTTTCAAAAAGAAGAGATCCAAAATGAAAATCAGTTTGGCCAGCGAGCAAAGTTTGGAGACAAAATCCGACCAATTTTTTGCAAGCAGAAATACGGCCATGGCCCGGAACTTAGGGATGGGGGATGGAGGGTGGCCGGGGAGGTTTAGAATCTTAGGGGTGAGGGTGGGGTCAAGGGGTTGGGGTAGGTCCAAGAGAGAGGGGTATTTTGCCCCATACACAATTTTTTTTTTTAAATAATGTTGCGAGTCTTGCAAATCTAAATTTGGTATGACATTTTAGTATTTATATAATTATTTTATGATTTTCTTGCTAATATCTCTTTTTTTCCCCTGTGTTAACTAACATATGACTAGATATATCTATGGTGGATGCTTAACCTCAATCCTAAATTATTGAGATTTGCTTACGTGGCGCATCACATGACCAGCCACGTCAGCCCTGTATATGCTCCTCTGCACTTGCCCACAAGGCAGGGGAGCTGGAGTGTATATAAAGCACTATTGGCTTCTTTACTTCATCACAAACAAACAAACAAAAATCAAAGATGGATAGTGTCTTCAAGAATCACTCTCCCAATCCCCCAAAATAGCACACTCCCACAACAACCCACTCCAACCGCCTATTCGGCGCCCAACCTTGTAGCTTGTCACTATCGGAAGCTCTTGGGAAGACTCTAGAGATGAATTTCACTAGAATTCGGTAGAATTCTCTAGAAATCTTCCACACAACATTTAGATAATTATAGGTCTTTTATCTAGAACACTCTAATGCATAAAATATTGTAAATATCTAAGATATTTTTCTAGATAATGGTAGAGAATTCTAGAAGACGAATATGGGCCGTTAAATCGAGATAATCTCCACCGTCCATTTCAGGACGTGGAAGTATAAATAAGGGTAGGAAGTTTCATTGTAACCATCCGAGAATTGTAAGCAATCAAGTTCTCTAAAAGTTTCTCTCTTGTTAGTATTTTAGGGCTTGTTCTTTGGAAGAAGTTTTTTGAAAAGGAAGAGTTACTCGAAAATCGTGTGAGATGTGTGGTTGAAAATTGGAGAAAATATATTAAAAAATGTAAAGTAATTAAATGAATAGTTGAAAATGATGAGAGAGAAAAAGTGAGTGGAAGTTAGTAAAAAATATGTTAGAAAGAACAAGGCCTTAAGCTTTCATGTGTCAACCTGTTCTTATTTAGCTTTCTTTATCCAACAAGAGGCTTACTTAGAGTGATTACCGCAAGGGAAGGAATTTGGAAGACGCTAAAGCCGCACAGTACTTGGTGAAAACTGCAAGTGCGTGACAAGCTGCTCCCCAACCCTCCGACCGCAGCAATCAATACACACACGTCACCTCTACCTACCCCAAACACCCACCTTCAGCCTTCTCTTCTCGTCCCAATCTTGCAGCTATTCATCATCATCGAACCGCCACTACACACATAGCACATTCTTTCTTACTGAAATCCAAGATGGAAGCCGTTGACAAGAATCACCGTCCAAGCTTACCAAAACAACAACCACCTTCAATCGCCTCCCGTCGGACTGCCATCAAGACACACACACTGTACCTCCAACTCAAACTGCCCCTATACACCCAGCTTCATACTCCTCTTCACGGCCAAATCTTGCAACTACTCCTCCTCGTCAGACTGCCACCACACACACACACGGCACCTTCATTTCCATGGACGAGCTACAAGACCCCATTCTAAACCAATGGTTTTTGTTTTTCTTTTTAATTTTCCAGGTCGCAAGTGCATTTTGAGCATTGATATTGACTAGCAAGTATATTAGTTATGCAAGGAAGTAATTTATATTGAATCAAAGTTATATATCATAGGTCTCCTCTCAAGAAATGGACCATATTTTAAAACCAACTTGGCGTGATATGATTGATGATGATATAGTTGCTTCAAAATTTACTAGATTGGAGTTTTGTAACTTTGACTACTGTCTTCATCTAGGAAATTATTAGTTGTTATGCCTTATATGGTCAAATGTGGTGTTCATTGTGTTGATCATTGGCGACTTTTAATGACACGGGCCAAACAGCGTAAATATTTACGTCATTGAGTTTAACATCTTCTTTTTGTCGAGATTGTTTGGGTGATAACTAACTTTATATATCGTAGATCTAGCAAGTGCTCATGCTATAATATTGAGAAATAAAAACATTTATGTGATAATTGTGGGGCAGTAAATTAAATCTTAAATACTTGTTCATTAGATTTGTGGCCAGAGTTACTTTAGACACTTTAAAGGCACCAGGGGGGAGAGTATTGAAGTGAAGTATTGCATATTGTTAGTTTTGGAAGTGATGTTTAATAAATTAGTGAACAAGAACTTTTAGTGATAGTTTATTCACCTTCTTTTCTGTCCATTCCTTTCTACTTCTTCATGCTACGAACGGGGGAAAAATGATGATATCTCTGAATTGGCATGTGAAACAAAACTATGAGCTTTATGGCCTATGTAGGTGGGATGTCTTAGCTTCCATAGATGTAATGTACTCTCATCATTTTCATTGAAATGCGAGAGTGTATGAAATGGAGGAAAAAGTTATTCACTAGTTTTATATGGTTTACTATTTATATATCTCTTTCTTTCAAATCTTACGGGGTAGAGAATTGAGTCTTAAACTAAACTTCAGTGATCTTACGTTAACAACTTCAACAAAGGATAAGCCTAGGTTGCATGTTGTTCCTTGAAGGCCTAATATTTTTACCGACCGAAAGAATCGGATGAAGCAATTGATCATAAAGAAGATTGCACGTCAAGTATACTTAATTTGTCAATAAAAGGCAATAGCTGACTCATCCAACTTGCCTTCGGCTCAAAGCTCAAACTAGTAGCCTCACAATTAGTGCCTATTTTGAAAAAAATGTAAAACTAACATTCAACGATTGAGAAATTAGTGCTTTTTGAAAGAAAGTGCAAACTATATTCTGTATTTCATTTAGAAATTTCTTTTGTGTTTTTATTTGTATTTGAAATGAGAGATTTAAATTACCAATCATCCAGCTTCAAGGGCTCGGTATTGGTATTTTGCAACGAAAACGGGATCGACCATAATAATAATAATAATAATAATAATAATAATAATAATAATAATAATAATAATAATATCAAATTAGGTTAAATTTGCTAGCAATACCTTTTATATATACACTAGGATAATAGAACGTGCGATGCACGATAGGCCAAATATGTGCAAGCTTGTATAGAATAAACTTTAACCGTCAAATATTCAATTGCACTAGAATGCTTAGATTTAAACGAAATATTACATATGAGGTAAATTTGAACAATAATATAGATAAAGTAACTACTTGTAGAGTTATTAACTGTTGTTTACAGCATAAATATATCATTTAAAAGAAATGGAGAGATAAAATGATGGTTTATATATATTAAAACCAATGCTATAAGCCAAATAAGAATTATACTAATTCTATCAAACACCATACATGTGCATTTATTGCTACAATCCGTCGACTCTCTTTTGCCTCTCCAATTGATACTTGCCGATCCCTCAATCGAATTGTTCACTTTGATTTGCACAAGACCACAACAAGAAGAACCGCTCGGGCACATGCATGGATTAGAAATCACCTTCTTTCCAATTCCATTATGTTAACCACCTGAGTGTGACTATATTGAATCAACTCTGGAAACAAGAATGCAAGCCCACTTAAACTAAACTGCAACAATTCCTCATGTGATGAGTTTCATAAACACTGTATATAACAGTCAAACCAATTTTCCGCAATCTGGTTAAAGTAGTGAAACCTGGAACGTGAAATACCTACTAAAACATGTTTCTAGTTGGCATAAAAGTCTATAGCTCTGATATTAAGTCATTAATTAAATAAATAAATAAAATAAATTGGAACTGCCTGTTGTGTGCTTCCTTCCTTATTATTAAAACATGCAAAAATAAATAGCACATAAAGAAATATTCAAACCTTCTAGAAGAAAGAATCAGCTATTTTTGTTTGCAAATCCCAAATTCCGAGACAAAAGAGGTAATGCTCCACTTATTTGCCGTTACAAACGAATGCTGAGTGAGTTACATTCTTACCTCCATAATTTTTGAAAAGAACGTCATTTGTATCACACCCTTACTCACCTTCAAGGGTCAAGAGTACACAACCAAAACATGGAAAGAATAGAAACCTATGCAGACGAAGGAAAGACCACATGAATTAATGAGCATAAAACTCAAAGAACATAAGGTCTAAGCAAGCAGGGCACATCCTTCAATAGAATCCAAAGAGATCATGTCACGAATATAGAGTGAACAAGAAATGTCAAAGTAAAAGAAGGTGAAAATACTATACAAATCACAAACTTCAACAATTAATAGTCAAAATCTAAGAACAAAAGCAGATAATCGCAGTGACATTCCTTTGTAGAGGCCATTTCCCAAAATCCACTATTTTTATTATTAAAAAATATTTGTCTTATCATGCATGAGACTAAGAAAAGCTTTCTCGAAACAATTTAAATGCAATCAAAGCAATCAGGAGGGGGAAGACTAAGAGCAACTTTCTCAAAATAATTGAAATTCAATCGAAGTAATCCGAAAGAGGTAGCATTGACGCCATCTAGTAGGAAAATTTTGCAATCTTGATTGCCAGATGTGTAATTTAATTAATAGTTATTAGAATGAAAGCATGAATGAAGTAGCCACTTTGTCTTAGCAATTCCCCGTCAGCTGCATGACAATTCTCGTCTATATCCTCATTCTATCAAGACATTAAAAACAACACAGTTAGCGGACCATGATCTATATTAGTAGATACACACAGAGTTATTTCACATCACCGTAACCTGCAATTGTAATTAAAAAAGAGCAGATCTACACTGATATACGAGAGGAAAAAATATAAGGATACTGGGAAAAAAATGAAAAAATTGGAAAAGAGAAAACGAATATTTTAATTACACATAGATAATTCGGCAAAATATAAAGACACTTGCAAACATGAAACAATAGGATTAAAATTCACCTTCCATAGACAAAATGCGGCTGCGCAAATGGGCTGTAAAATTAGAGTTCACTTGTTTCTTTGTTTTATTTTCAACATCAAGTTCTCATCGTTGTTCATTAAAGAACAAAAACTTGTACAACCGGAAATAAGAAAGGGAGGGAGGGAGGGGGGGAGGTTCTGCTACCCAAGTGCTGGGTGTCAACAGAAACTGGAAATGAAAAGGGGGAAAAAAGAAAAGAAAGCAGTAACATAAACATTCCTCTATTAAGGTAAAAGAAATCGAGCACATAGGCAAACGGAGGGAGAATCAGAAAATAAAAGGTAGAAAAAATTGTCCCTTGGAGGCCAGAAAAATAATAGGCTAATAGACAAACAACACACTGTATAACCGGGGATGAATGCACCAAAGAAAGACATACAAACAATCAAATTAGATCAATCAAAGCAGTAAAACGGAAGCTAGATTGCTTTTAATCTGTTTAATTTGCCATAAATATAATCACTGTAAATGTAATCAGGCAACAGACCCTTTCAACAATTCAGATAGCTGCTAAAGCCCTTTTATTTAAGAATTAAAAAAGGACCACATAATTTTGTATGCATTTAGAGTGAAGAAATACTATTTGACCTCTCTAGTAAATAATATAAAAACAATATAAGTGTTAGTTGAATAAACTTACAGACAAATAGATGTGTAATTTGTTGTTTCGATAGATAATGGACACAAAATCATATGGGACCCAATATGGATGATAGTGAAAATGAATTGTGCATGCAAGAAGAAAATATAGACGGAACATTTGGAGCCTTTTCCTTCTTTCATGGAAAGGAAGAATTTTGGTAGCATTGATGGATTTGCTCGCATAAATTTATTGTTCATACCTAAGGAAAACCTTACAAATTTAATAAACTTGTCACTAAATGTTTCTTAATCTTGTCCGGCATAAGTTTTTTCTCTTTGTCGATGCACAAACAAACCTATCTTTTACAAGATTTAAAAACAAAAAATAAAAAGTCGGAGTAGAAGATTGTGAAACGAAAGACAAAAGGAAAAAATCTGAAGACAAACCTTCATTTTGTTGTGACAGGCTTCATTTCTCATATGCACTGTTTGACATACCCAAAGAATGTTGTCCTAAAAGATAAACAGTACTAAGAAATGCAAAAATGAGATGTCATAAAGCACATACGTGAGAGTAATGAATTAAAGTATACATCTCAAACTTCACAACTTGTAATTAAAGCCGTGATCTTACAAATCTCACTGGAATTCAATGATAGACATGGTCTCTTGAATTCGATCATAGACATGAAACGGAATTGCATAATTATTAGGGAAAAACAGGGAATACTGTTGTAAACAAAAAAGGCAAGATCAAGAATAATTAGAGAAAAGAATTTTTAAAAAGACCCTTTAAAAATGCAAAATCCATGAATAATATAAAACGGATATCTTCACTTCCAATAGCCTTTCTTTTCTTTTGAGTATAAAGTTCACTTCTAAGTTGGTTCCACGCATCTTGCTTTCTAGCTTCAGGCAGGGTGGTCATAGTTGTCATTCATACCTACAAAACTATAATAGAAAAGAAAGAGAAAATAAACTCAATATAGCACCATACAAATTAATCAAAACATTTGAAATAGACAACCTTTTGAAGAAAAAATAATTTGAAGAAATTGATAGATAATTTGAAAGAACACATACATTTTTTGTATTCACATAGGATTCTACAAATGAAGATATGAAAAAGAGTATGCAGTTTACTATAAACTCCCAATCTAAGGCCCAAGAACACTAAGCAAGACAACGCGAGGCATCAATTGTAGACAAGTGGCAGAGGTGATGTGATCACTGTTCATTCTTCGAATGGAAATTAAAAAGCAACTGCGAAAAGTCAGCAGTACTTATTAGAGACAGAGGCGAGTAGCACATAAGAATCAATTTATATAAACATATAAGATCTGGGAAAAAAAAAAGGAAATGGAAGAACAAACAGTAATCACTATTCACTGGGGAGCGAGAACAACTGCAGTCAAAACCAGCAGCAATTGCAACGTACCATACGTAATACCTAGCAAAAAAGGGAAGCACAAACCTAAGTCAACTTGTGGAAAAAGCAAAATGATTAAAACAGAAAACTCGACTAAAAAGAACACTAACAGAACGAATTGAAAACCCCAATATTAAGATAAGAACTCAACCCTAAATATCCTCTGCTGCAGCCAAAAGCGACCTCCAAACAGCCAGGTAGAAGATTGCAATAGTAGGAACAAGCTTCTCCGACTCAAATAAAAATCAAACTTTAATCTTAACCACAGATTTCAAATCATACTCACTATCTTGAGAGCCAACTATCTTAGAGTCAACTAAAACTAAGTACTCAAAAGACCACAAATGGACAAAAAAGGACATTAACAAGCATATTAAGAACCTTCCCAGAAAGAGGGGGTGTCTCTTTTCGACTACTCAATCGCATGATGCATGAGACGCACTGAAAAGCCTGCGTACAATACACAGAAATAACCATTAGAAATTACTCTCTCTCAAAAACCTCCACAAATGATAGGCAGGGGGAAAAAAGGACCGGCACTGGGCAACAGACAGACCGAAACGGAATTTTCTTCAAATCAAAATTCATATCAAGGAAATGTCAATATATACGTTACGACAAATTTCGAAACTTCCCACCCGACAAACCGTCTGTCTTCTTTAGATAATTGCCGAAACAGAAGAGTCGTCACCAATGGTTGAAGTTTCCAAGTCGTAAACGAGCGAAGTGGAGTGCAGAGTTTAGACTCAATTGCACATAAGGTTGAGTTTCACTTTCGGATTTAGGGACAGATTAGCGCCAAAAAAGGATTGGGGCTCCCGTTCTTCTCCTCTCGTCCACGACATTTCGGGGAAATTTTTGAATTAGAAATGAGGTTAAAGAAAAGGAGAAACGAGGCTACGGGTACTGGGCTATTGGGTTCAGTATATGGGCCGAACTACTACACAAGATTGGGTTTTAAAAACTTGGGCATCCGCCTGCGACAACCTTCATAGTTCATGCCCACCAACCCGATAATATCCCAGCATGTAGTCCGGTAAAGTTGTTTTTTATTTTTTCTTTTAATTATTATTATTATTATCTTTTTTATAAGATTCAAACTTTTCAAACTAAGACTCGACTAGATGGTGTAAAAATAAAAAATAAAAATAAATGCGTAAATAATACTGAGTAACTACTCTAATGTATGAATTTTTTTTTTGAATAGATACTCTAATGTATGATTAACAATGAAGTTTTAACTATAAAAAAGAAAAGAAAAATGAAGTTCACCTTCAACTGAATGATAAGAATTGATCGTCTGGTAAAACAAAATTTAGAACACATCCCACATGATCAAATTCCATTTCGAAAAAGTTTGAGAGTCTTGTGGCGCAAAGATTAAGGGTGTACCATATATTTTATAAAGATTGTAAAAGAAATAAATTTTAAATGTATAACAGCTAAATAACAAAAATGGTTCAAAAAATATGAAAATTAACCAATATTACATTACGTGAAAAATGACATCATTACTTTTTCCGCGGTGGCTCTGATTTTGAAAGCATAAAACAAAAACGTACGTCAAAAAAAATAACCAATATTTATTGTTAAAGGATGTTTTTCTATCTACCATTGTGCGTGTATCTTTTGACATAAAAAAATTATGAGAACATCTCTAACACACTCTATAAATTTAAATACTCTTTAATTTAAAAATTATGATCTTAAAATAATACTCCAACAACCTCTTTAAATTAACTTTTTAATTTAAGAAGTAAGTTTCACTCTTCAAATTTAGAGAAGCAAGCTCACTCTCTACTATTAAATACATTAAAATAATTTCACTCTTCAATACCATTCTCTCTCTCTCTCTCTTGATTTAATGTTATGCATGGTATCAATTTGACTTTCATCTCCCATCTCAATTGCCGATTCATGCCATGGATGCCCAATCTCCATGGCAAATCCCTTCAATACGGTAGTGAAAACCCACCATTCTCATGTAAAATCCACTATTTTCATAAAAATGAAAATCCGCTATTTTCATATAAATGAACCAACATTTAGATTCGATTTTCACCATACTGTTCTCTGCATCTTCTTTTGAAGTTTGTTCCCTGTATTTTCTGTTTTTCCAACACAGATTTTCAAAAATTGGTTGCTAGAAAAAAAAATGGAGGGCAGACGTGCGAGAACAAAAATAGATAAGAGGGAAGAATAATTAATGCTCTTTGGAAAAAGTAAAATAAACAGGAAAATATGAAGAGGTCATTGGAATATTTATAAAAAGTAGCTCTTTAAATTTATAGATTCTCTCTAAAATATGAAATATGCTCTCCAAATATAAAAAATTTGCTGGGAATGCTATTACTCTCTTCTATTTAAATTTATCGAAATATCCATCAATAAATATACGTACTCATAAATCAAGCCAAGAAAGTGAAAACACGATGGACCTTCTGAGTTAAACACACCAAACAAAACAGGTCCCAACCTGCACAGCCAAAAAATATATTTCATATTGATCAAAGGGGAAAACTCATATGCAGGCACAACACAGGTTAAAAGAAAGAATAAATAGTTGTTGAGACATAATGTAATCAGGCGGACTTTGGGATATAAATTAATAGCTCCTTTTGAACATGACCTACACAAAAATGGCCTGCAATTTATGACACTCATTTCACAGTCATAAGTAAACAGTCCGTTCTCAATTTGAACCAGCTAAATCGTCCCTAACGTTGCCAAAAACGACCATGCTGCTTCTGCCCTTGCATGCGCCTGTGCACCACCATTGACACAAATAAGTCAAAACAAATTTACCAGTATGCCACCACACACAAGAAAATGCACAGTGTGTGTGTGGTTCTTTTTCGGGGGTTTTGGTGCTGGGGGTTGTTCGAAGAATAAATAAAAACCTAAAGTAGGTGGCTAGTTGGAAACCATGCTATGAAATTCTAGATGAAATGTGATTTACGTAAAGTCCTTAAACTGGGAAAAGCTATCTATTAGCCATGCATCGATTAGATACTCCTTCAGTTCTATATCCTATATATATAGACTTATTTGATTTTTCATAAAAATAAAGAATAGCATTGGAAAGATATATTTTGTAAATCATGTTACTAATTTATCCTTATTTAATGAGTATAATCTACAATTGATAATTATGACTTCTAAGTAAGTATTAAATAAGGATATATTAGTAAAGTACTATAAATTAAACTTTTCAAAGAAGAAAGAAAAGCATATATATTTGGGACATCTAGAAGAAAGAAATCATCAAATCAACCCCATATATTTGAGGCGGCTAGAGGATGTGACATAAGGGAGCTGAAGAACAGACTAGGATGATAGTCCAGTGCTGGATATAGCACGAATAAGATAATATAGGTAGAACAAAAGATAATATGCAATAGAGAAAATCACTGACTTTTGATATTCTTTGGATCGTTCAATGAACTCTTTGGCAACATCACGCCCCTGGTATGAAGCTAGCACGGTTCGAATATCTGCTGGTCTGGATTTAGCCACATCTGCCAGTCAGAAATAAAGGGTCCACATATTGATCAGAAATGAGTGGGTGTTAATTATCAGATGATCATTGGAGAAATCTGGCTAGTTGAACAAAAAATTTCATACAGAGAGGATACTTACATTCAAGGAATGGAATAAGATCTAGAAGTGCCGTGTCTTCTGCTTCACCTTGCCATGGTTTTATTTGAACAGAGTTTTCTTTCTGAAGGCTACTTTCTAAAGCATGACCACTAATGTAAATGACCCTTGCAGGATTCCTATTGAGCTTTGAAAGGTCCTGATAGCAAGAATCACAGACTGATCACAAAAATCTTTAAGAGGGCCTAGGAACTGAGAGAATAAGCAAGTTTTCATGTCTGTTAGCAGCACAAATACAATTCCCAATGACGAGTTCATTAAATAAGTAACCATATATAACATCCGCTTCCTTTAAAAAACAGCAGCCTCTATAGTATAGTTTTTGGGTTAATCTAATCTGGTAAACAGGATAATGGCAGGGACGAACATGATTCCACAAGCTCATATCAGGGGTATTATGTTTGATAGAAAAACATGCAAAAATTAAATTGCAAAACAGTTAGGTCGTCATTTGCATTACTCTATCGACAAACAACATCTCCAATACAACAATGTCAAGTGGAAAAAATGAAAAATGGAAAAAATATCGATTATGTGGCATATTAATAATGTGCCACATTGCAAAGGCATATAATGCAACATTATATGATTTTGCAATGTCTACCTCTAGAAATTGTGTTTGACAATGACTACCATTAATTTAAAACTCAGGCCTCGTTCCATACACTTTAAATTTTACTAACTTTTACTCTCTCATCATTTTCAACCACTCATACAATTACTTTATATTTTTTAATATATTTTTCCCAATTTTCAACCACACATCTAATGCATAGTTCGAGTAACTTATATTTAATGTAGGAAGAACAAGCCCTCACTCTCCATCACTTTGTTTCGTCATTTCTGCCTCTTTATTTTTTCTGAAAATCAAATAAGAATTTTCCACATATACAATGTAAACATTGTTGTATTGGAGAAATTTTTCTTTGTACTGTCAATATCATTTGCCACATAAGCACATTATTGCATTGGGTGTGTCTCTAAGGCCAGGTTTGATACAACTTCAATCTTTATCTTGATTTGACAACTTTCTCCATTTGTTACTACATTTTCTTTACTTCTCAACCACACATCTAAAAATAATTTTTAAAGTCACACAGGGAGTTCAAAAATCAAAGATCCTCAAAATGAGCAGAGGAGTGCAAATTGAGTGGGCTGACTGCAAATCTGCCTACAGCATGCACAATTTCACAATAAAGAGTTTCTAATCATTTATAATCATCCTTTTTGATAAAAGTGTCAGCAGGTTCGCTATAGATACTTAAAACCAGTTTGTTGGAAGTTAATTCATCCTTTTCCATAAAAGTGTCAGCAGCTTCGCTATAGATACTTAGAACCATTTTGTTGGATGTTAATTTGAGTACTGAAAAGAGAAGCAATTAATTATAATCGATTATATCATAAGAACAGGAGAATGGCAATACCCTGTAGTGCTTGCCATCAACATATCTTGTTGCACCCCGTGAAAGCCTAAAACGGATACAGCTTTTGGGATCCAATGTCTCAACAACCGGATCAACATACTGCATATCCCACGGTAAGATGTTTTGTAAAAATGATGTGCACAAAACGAACTCACAAAATCAGAAAAGGGAAAATCACAAAAGGGAAAAGTTTACCATACTAAGCTGGTCAGAATATACTACAATTTCATAAAACTGGGCTAAATGCTCCAGAAAGGCATCTACACCAGGTCTTTTGAATGTTCTCCACCCTCGGTCACGCTATAAAAGGAGGAACAAAAAAGGATGAGAAAAATTTAGATAACTGTAACCAATTGACTCTCAAACTGTCTAAATACCAACATGTTAGTCGTGATGCACTCCACTAGTAAAATAGAAACAAAAAAACAGAGACTTAGAGGTACTCAATGGGGAGCACCATATGGAGGCGGGTGCTAGAGCATGAATTTAATATAACGTCATAATCAACAGTCAACAGAAAATATGTAATACTACTGATTAGAAAATAAATAATAAAAATAAAACCAGACCTTCCAATCAGAGAATATCAACGTTTCATTCAGATCAAGAACGAGAGTAAATACATGCTGCTCCAAAGGGTGCAGGTCAGGCAGGAGCTTATCTGATGTTGGTTCAATGAAACCCTGCGGAGAAAGAAGAGATCAAATAAGTTTGGAAAGTGAATAAGTGGCGAGAAAATGAAGGAAATCACATATGTTGAAACTCCTACAATAATGAAACGAAATAGTGAATTACCTGAACTTGCTCTTCGGTCAACCTCCTCAGATCAATGTAAAGCTCAATTAACTTAGCAGGCACTACAAATCGCAAAGAGGGATAAAATACGATTTTCATCCATTGGGAAACACAATTTAGTCATACAGGAAAGATGTTGCTAAACAATTCCATGAACAGTATTAAGCAGTTGATCATGATTAACCTTTTCAACCTTTTGAAGGAGTATTAATTAATGGCAACATAAAGGAGAAAGAACACACCTGTCATTGCAGCAGAACGTAGTAAAGCTTGAATTTTCTGCATTTGCAACAGAAAATTACACTTCAAGCTTCTTGAATAAAACAATGCTACAACTATGGGAATATGTGATCAAAAATGAAAATAAATTAGATAGCCAGGAAAGACATGCAAGCACAGGTGCAGTGGATTGATAATTAGCACAAAACTGACATAGTTAAACTTTTAGTTACCAACACCCATTAGTTACAGAATGATAACATCATCCACCTGAATAAATAGTACTCACGACAACATTTCCTCTTTTTATCATTAGCTTTTGACTCAACATTAACATTGAATCAATAATTTGTTCAATAAATAAAAATACAGAAATAAATATGCTACCGTGTGCATATTACATGAGGTCTAAATACCCTCAAATTGTGAAAATATCATCTTCATTTGGCAGACTTCACTTTTCCCTCTGTTTGTCTTTCATTGAATTCTTAAAGGATCTTGAAGAGGCTCTTTATATTTAAAGAGTATCTTCTGAAAATAAAGAGAATTTTTAAATTTAGAGAGCAAAACCTCCCCCAACGCACTCTTTATATTTGTATGTAAATAGGCATTGGGTTACTCAATTGATCTTGAAAGTTACAAAAACTAAATAAATTAATATTATTAGTAGTGTGAATGCATTAAATAATCAAATAAGTGTGTTTGGCTCTCCAAATTTGCGGAGCTAAAAGTCACTCTCTAAATCTAAAAGCTGAAGTAAAGAACTTGTTGGAACCAATTTTTAAGCGATGGCTCTTTAAATTAAAGAGCATCTTCCATGTGAAAAGTCTGTTAGAGATGCTCTTATTCTATTGTACTTTTTCAAATCGGTCAAACTCAAACTTCATAAATTGAACTTTCCCAATTTAGTAATAACATTGTTAATATAAAAACCTTAGAAAATTGAATTGTGTTTTACCAGAAGGGTTTTAAGTAATACAGTTGAATTCAAAGGTACAAAAGAATAGAAAAGAAATAATATGAATAAGAAAAGAGATCGCTTCCCTAGAGCTCAGCCGACCTCATATATATATAATAATGTTAGAACCTTAGCAATACACATAAGCCGTCATAATAATAGAAGAACTAGAAAAACCCTACACACTTAAACTAGCATGTGCCGAGAGAAATAAGCCCACGAGAAGCCTTCGGCTCTCTTAACAAATACAAAGGATCTGGTTTTAAGTAATACAAAGGATCTCTCATGGTTATCCATAAATTTAATGATTCTAAGATTCACCATACTAACAATGAAATTCAGAAATTAAAATAAGATGCTTAATTCAATTAAATAACAAAACTTGGTATAGTGATGTTAAAAGTTATTTGATACTAACATGCGTATGCATATAGTTACGCCAAAAAAATAAAAATAAAAATCTATTTATTTGAACCAAAAAATATTAAACTAGTACAAAGGCTCTCGGATTATTAAATTTGAAAAATAAGAACAATGTTTAATTCAACTAGTAGACATTAGTTAAGATTAATTATGCTAAAAATTATCTCAATATTATTAAATGATTACCAAAAATGCACCTTTCTGATATAAAAAGTTCACTGGAATAGGTCACCTGAGCAATTTTTCTATTGGAACACATCCAATCTATTCATGTCTTCGCCAAAATATTGATTATGTTTGGGAAAAGGGAGAAAGAAGAAGAGAAAAAAAAATTTTTTTTTTTTAAGTGTTAATTGTTAAGTGGATGACTCATGGTTCTGAAACTATTAACTAGTAGAATTACCAGTCAAAGACTAGAATGTGGTTTGGACTCACATCAAGCAAAGATGCATCATCCCCAACAGTGTAATTTGCAGAAGAGCGAAAAGCCTTTGTCTTCTGATCAACTTCGTCTAAGGAGTAGGCTGCCAATAATGTCATGTCAGCCAACTTTTGATTAAATCATGAGCCAAATATCAATCTCCAAATTCTAAATACTCGACAGTCAGTAAATACGTATTGGCTCTTCTTAAGCAAAACATAGACCCCGCCAGCCAGCCACACACAGATATTTTTGACACGCTGTTGTCTTTCAGACCAAAAGGCATGCTCTTCAAATTATTCCACAGATTACAGTTGATAAGCTAACTCGTCTCTAACATGCGCACTGGTACATTGACACTTTTGATGTTTATTTTACAAAAGAAAAGGGGCACAATAATCGTAGAAAAATAAAAGTGAAACGAACTAAAGAAATTCAGGTGCTTTTTCTTAACTGATACTACATTTACATCAAAAATGAGGAGAAACAAAGGTTTAAATGCGTTCAAGAATAAAGCAACCCGTCCGTTGTCCATAATAAACTACAAACTGCTACATGTACATGTTCAATCTGCAAGGCCTTATTTTAAAAGGTTGTGCTCCTTGTAGGGTAATATGGTTATGAGACATTTGAGGAAGGCCAGCCTCTAGGTTCCTATCTTCCTAAAGCATACAATAGGTCAGAAGTCCATAATCTCATGACTGCACCACTCTCTCAACTGGTTCCAGATAATCATTCTCAATACTTGGCTCTTCCCTTTAAATGTGATCTTTTCCTCACCATGATTGAATTGTATGCTCCTGCTCGAAAAGTTGAATAGCATTGCACAAATTAGTCAAGTCAATCAACTCTCAACGCCATGTCCCTGCCCCAAGTTTAAGCATCTTCGATTTGACAGGAAACCCGAAACCTTGCCCTGTCTATATGAGAGGGTTGCATATAGTTACGCTTTCAAACGTCTAGGGACCACTATTGCCACAAACATTGGGAACAAGCAATTGGATATCTAAGTACATAAGTAGGTCCTTCATTTATAATAAAGTTGTGTGCACTCCCATTGTCATTAGATGGATATGTTCCCTCTTCTGATCTTCCATTTAATTCTTCATATCCTGCCTCATACTCCATATTGACAGAACTTTACATGACCGACCACATCTCCAACATCTTCATCCCTATTACCCTATAATCCATATATTCATTGCCCATTGTCTCCTCCCCACCTTCCACTTCCTCCACCATCACATTCTTGCGCACATAGCCCCGGGTAAATCTCTCTGCATCTATAGTACAACCCAATTTCCATTTTCTTTGAAAACCTGTAAGTTACATGGTTTTAAACCGTCAAGAGTTTTTTGGATTCTTCGAAGTTGGTTAATTTTTGGACACCTTCTTTGAGTACAATTTGGATCGCATGTGGAGTTTGGATGGTTGGTAGTGCGGAACAGTGTCCATTTGTCACAGGAGAAGGGCTCACTGTTTTTGGTACTAGTTTAAAGTTAACACTTCGATTCTTGAACAACTGCTATTCCAAAAGCTTTATATAGGGCAAACGGTCCCATTATCTTCACCATGCTTTAATCTCTTGTCTAAGTCCACTCACAGATACTGCTACAAAGGAATTTTTGGCTACTGTAGCCAAAGATAGTATCAGCCAAGGCTTCAATCCTTCAAACTCTCCTTCGGTAATCAGCTATGGTTTCCCAATGCATAATTTTGCAAAACTCCTCAAATGCTATACCCACTGAAATACATCCAATGCAAATTTCAGCAGAGAATAAAGTAAAGTCTACTGTTGGAAGGCTCCAATGAAGCCCTTCAAACACAGATCAGCCTTGCCCTTTAAACACATTTCAAAAATTTCCAACCTCATCTCATCTTGTGAAGTAATCCTTCCTTTTCCTCAACGATTCCCTTGGATTTTCTCCGCTAGCATATGGGAAATCAATCTTCAATAATCTAGAATCTTCTCTAAATTCAGTCTTCCACATGGACGTCCGCAAATATCTTCCTTGAAGGTATAAGACTAATACCGACAAGTATTGGTCTGGCGACATAGGATCTAGAATCTAATTCTCTATGCAAACAAATTTGCTCCCATTTGTTTATGCCATCATTTTTTTGATAAGAAACAAAACTTTTATTAATAATAACAACTAAAGAAATGTTACAACAAAAAGAGTGGATGAGCCTTCCACCCAGAAAAATCAAAACAATAACCTCTAAAAGGATTACTTGTCAAAGAGACAGAAACTCCTAACTGCTAGAGTTAAAATCATAGAAGCGAGCTGTAGGGTCGAGTTGAAACAAGTAGCTTTCTAGGTCGCTAAAAGTCCCCGCAGCTTTGGCCCATAGGCTAGTGAAGATGTCCCAAATGTCTTCTAGTGACTGCTCCAAATTATAAAAAATCCTCCGATTCCTCTCTATCCAAATTGCCCATGTTGTTGCCATAACAATCAGCTTCCACAACTCCTCCCTTTGCTTCCCATTATCCCCAAAAGACCATTTTTTTATGCCATCATTGCTACTAGTATGTTATTTATTATCATAGTATCTCAGTTTTTGCATCCAAATTTCGGACTTTGCCAGGTACTCTTTCTAATCAAACGGTTATAAAATTATGCTGAGCTTAGGAGACTGGAGATACACTCTAATATATACCGAAATGGACAGTACAAACACATTCCAATTCTCTACAACAAAAATTCCATCCCATTTGTTTAATGCCATCATTGCTACCATTGCCTTATTTATTATCATAGCAATCTCAGTTTTTCCATCCAAAGATCGGACTTTGCCTGGTATTCTTTCTAATCGAGTGGTTATAACATTATGCGGAGCTTAAGAGACTGGAAATACACTCTAATATACACCCGAAATGGACAGTGCAAACACCAAAAGTTCGCTGTATGTCCACGAGCTAAGAATTCAAATTAAACTACTATTGTGTTATTAAGAGATTATTGTTTCATTCTACTCCATCTCAGTATTTGGCAATAGTCATATTGAATTCACCGGGAAAATTAAGTACAAGCCAAAATCATAAGATACTAACCGTAGGTAGCATAGGCGGAGGCCGCAACACCGCCAGTGAGGGAAAACATAAGGCCATACTTCAGAAAGCTCCAGGGCTTCTTCTCAGCTCCGGATGCTGGAGGCGGAGGCTCCGGAGTGTCTGGCGGTGGCGGAGGTTCATTAAGGATTGTGGAAGAAATAATTCGCTCTCGACTTTCCGAGAAAAATCTACGGTTGCTCCGGGAAACTACAGCAAAAATACGCGATCGAGATCGAATTAATGCCGACATTGCAGGTTTTTCCGTGAACTGAACTTTTTCAACGACAATTACACATAGAAAGCTGGGGATGGAAAGATGTAGGGTTTTGCAGAGGTTTTGAATAAAATCAAGGGTGCGGCTAAATACACCCCCACAATTTCTTTGTGCACCCAGTTTTTTTTTAAATTCCAACCATGCCCTCGCAAAAAAAATAAAATAAAATAAAATTCGTTCGCTCCGAAATGGAGCGAACGCCGATTTGTCGGCGTTCGCTCCATGTGGAGCGAACTCCCACAGTGGGAGTTCGCTCCACATGGAGCAGTGGAGCGAACGCCTATTTTGGCGTTCGCTCTGTGTGGAGCGAACGCTTTTTTTTTTTTTTAAAAATAAAAAATAATGTACCAAAAAATTTTTTGTTTAAAATTTTTATAACTATTTTCATGAGTAATTTCTTTAAGTTTTTTTAAACCATTTAAAGTTTTTTTTAATAATTATATTTAATACGAATTGGATAAAACCAATTACTATGTAATAAAAAAAAATTAAAATTCATCATAGAGTAGTTATAAAAAACACAAAAATTCGTCAAAATAGTTGTAAAAGTGGTAGAAAAAATTTTAAATTTTTTAATATTTGTATTCAATACTAATCAGATAAAAGGCAATTACTTTATTATTAAAAAAATTTTAAAATTTATCGTCAAATGGAATGCCAAAAACTTGTAGATGTAATTTTTATTATAATTTTTTGTTCAAATTAGTCTGAGTAGTTTCGAAATTTTTTTCAAGTTTTTTGCAATCCATTTGACGATAAATTTTAAAATTTTTTTAATAATAAAATAATTGCATTTTATCTTATTAGTATTGAATACAATTATTAAAAAATTTAAAATTTTTGGTACCACTTTTACAATTATTTTGACGAATTTTTGTGTTTTTTGTAACTATTCTATGATGAATTTTAATTTTTTTTATTACATAGTAATTGGTTTTATCCGATTCGTATTGAATATAATTATTAAAAAAAACTTTAAATGGTTTAAAAAAACTTAAAGAAATTACTCATAAAAATAGTTATAAAAATTTTTCGTACATTATTTTTTATTTTTTTTTAAAAAAAAAACGTTCGCTCCGTGTGGAGCGAATGCGTTGTCGTTGCTCCACTGGGAGCGAACTCCCAAATGGGAGTTCGCTCCATGTGGAGCGAACGAAATTTTTTTTTTTTTTTTAACGAGGGCATGATTGGAATTTAAAAAAAAAACTGGGTGCAGAAAGAAATTCATTGGGTGTATTTAGACGCACCCTAAAATCAAATCGGGCAAATTATCTCAAGCGTTATTTACGCAAAAGGACCCCAAAGTATCGGTTTTGTAACAAATTCAACCCCATTCTTTTTTTTCGTCTACACAGGATCCCAAACTTCAAATTTGTTTCACTGCACCCTCCTCCTCTGACGGAAACTGTCATTTCCACCGTTAAAATCAGCCTTTTTTGTCTTTTAGTACAAGGGTAGAAAGGTCTTAAATTTTTACCGAAAGATTGGGGGTCCTGTGAAACTGATAATTTAGGGTCTTGTTGCGAAAATACCAATAATTTACCGATAGTTTAGGGTCCCATCGTGAAAATACCAACAATTGACAGATAGTTTGGGGTCCTATTGCGAAAAAACCAATAATTAACTTTAATTTAATTCTAAACTAGTTAAATTAATTTTAATTCGAAAATACCAAATTAATATAATGTGCAAATTAGTCATAAATCTTTCAAGTGTGTCACTGTGCTTTTAGTCCAAAATAATAATAAAAAAGTAGCTCAAATGGTAAAAAAAATTTTGGTGTGCATAATTTGGTCCCAAATTTTAATTAAATTTTACCTTTTATTTTTTCTATGGATGCTTCGTCCGTAATTAATTTTACTGAATTAATTTCATGCCAGTTAAATAGTTTTTACAAAAAAACTTTCAATAACTAGTTTTGAGTACGTGATTTGCACGTGGTATAAAGGGATGATTTTTTTAGTCACAAATTTTTAAGTTTCGACTTTAAATTTTTTATAAAAAATATAAAATTAAACTAACGTAGTATTAGTAACTTATACGAGCAAGCTAAATAACACTTTGGCTATTGTATACTCTAAGTAAAAATATTAATATCTCAATTGTCTGCCAAGTTAGTCCAAACATCTAATCTACAAAAAAAATCCAATAAAATTAGTCACGTATATCTGAGTTGATTTAATATGAATATATGATGCCAATCCAATTTTAAAACTACAAAATATGATATCTCAATTAGAAAGTTGTGAACTATGCTATAGAAAAAATGATCAATATGCATTTTTAAGTTATACACATTGAGTAAAAATACATATATATTGAAATATTTGTAGTTTAATCAAATGAAAGTAATTTTAAACATTGCTCAAAAATTAGTTATGTAATTATATTTTTTAATTATTGGATTACAAAAATGTTTGTGACATAATTTTAAATCAAAAGATTATCATTCAACTACATGACTTTGTAAAATATTCTTTCTTTTAATTTATTAATAATTATTTTAGGTCGTATACATTGAATAAAATAAAAATATATTAAAATATTTGTAGTTTAATTTTTTCAATGTAATATGAAAAGTCATTAATTAATTATTTATATAAATGTATTTCTTTAATAAGGGCATTTTGGGCTAAATAAAATATAGGTGGGGACATTATTGGAAATCAAAAGATTTCCACACATCCCCACTTTTTAATATAGTAAAGATGTAGCATGTGTTCGCATTAAGCTTATTTTCCAAAAAAATAATATTACCATTTTATTTTTAGTATTTTAATTAAATTAAGTAAAAATATTTACAACCAAATCTATAATTTTTCAATAAGTGCAAATTAGTCACTATCTTCATCACAATTTCCTCATCACCACCACCACCCCAGGGCTACCACCACCACCACGCCGGCAAATACTCAAGCGACCCCAAAAACAGATCAGGTGATCGAAAACCACCAAATCTGGTAGTTTTCGACCACCAGATCAATTTGTAGTTTTCGACCACTAGATCTATTTTGGGGTCACCGGCGAGGTCGTGGCAGTGGCATCGGGGTGGTGGTGGAGGAGGAAATTGTGGTGAAGATGGAGATTAATTTGCACTTATTGAAAAATTATGGATTTGGTTGTAAATATTTTTACTTAATTTAATTAAAATACTAAAAATAAAATGGTAATATTATTTTTTTGGAAAATAAGCCTAATGCGAACACATGCTACATTATTGAAAGTTTTTTTGTAAAAACTATTTAACCAGCATGAAATTAATTCAGTCAGTAAAATTAATTATGGACGAAGCATCCATAGAAAAAATAAAAGCTAAAATTTAATTAAAATTTGGGACCAAATTATGCACACCAATTTTTTTACCATTTGAACTACTTTATTATTGTTATTTTGGACTAGAAGCCCAGTGACACGCTTGAAAGATTCATGACTAATTTGCACATTATATTAATTTGGTATTTTCGAATTAAAATTAATTTAACTAGTTTAGAATTAAATTAAAGTTAATTATTAGTTTTTTCGCAACAGGACCCTAAACTATTGGTCAATTGTTGGTATTTTCACGATAGGACCCTAAACTATCGATTAATTATTGGTATTTTCGCAACAGGACCCCAAACTATAAGTTTCACAGGACCCCCCAATCTTTCGGTGAAAATTTAGGACCTTTCCACCATTGCACTAAAAGACAAAAAATGCTGATTTTAACAGTGGAAATGACGGTTTCCGTCGGGGGGTGTAGTGAAACAAATTTGAAGTTTGGGGTCCTGTGTGGACCTAAAAAAAGAATGGGGTTGGATTTGTTACAAAACCGATAGTTTGGGGTCCTTTTGCGTAAATAACCCATTATCTCAAATAGACTTGTCCCAAAAGACTTCTGTCCCAATAACCTTTGACCAAAATTACTTAATAAAAATTAAATATAAACCATTTAAAAAATTCAAAAACCACAATTACCTTTCTTTACCCTTTCCATACCCGTTGCGTATCAGCCCCGAGACAAAGGAAATCAAAAGGGGCGAGAGTCAAAATTAGGGCAAAACAATTCCACCTCATTTCGTCGTTCTTCCTCCTCGAGTTCTTCCTCGCGCTACTGTCTTCTTCTCGAGTTGTTTCTCGTGCTACTCCTCTTCGAGTTCTTCCTCCCATGTTGGCTTCGACATCTTCATTGCGTTTCACGAGTTGAAGCTTCAATTCAAGGTAAAGTTTATCTTCTTCTATAATACTTTGTAAGATTTTGTTCTCTAGAAATGGTGTATAGGGGATTATTGTACATTTAAAGGTCCAAGAGAATTGTAATTTATGCTAGAAGTGGAGGTGGAAGTGAAGCTTCATTTAAAGGCTACGAGAATTGTAATTACAAGAGAACTGTAATTTATGCTAGAATTGTAATTCTCTAGAAATTGTAATTTAAGGGAACTAACAAACTCGAGTGGAAGTGAAAGTTCTGCAATTTTTTGTTGGAACGCATTTAATGAGTCGGATTTTAAGATATGGCTATTAAACACCAGGTAATATTTGTCTATATATTTTTAGGAGTTGATTATAGTTATTGGTAATATCCTTGTATGGCAATTAAACATGGGTAATACTTGTCTATGTACTTCCATTTGGTCTAAAATCTATAGCAGTCTTAAAATTATCCGTAGGTAAATAGTCATATGTCCATTGAGCAATATTTCAATAATGAAACGAACACAACCCTAACAATGTACCTGTTATGGAAGAGAAACAATCCTTTTAATTCTACACACTTTGAACCATATTCATCGTTCATTATCTTTATTTTTGCCACTTTACTTGGTAGTTGTTATAACTAATTGTTTTGTATGTTGTAATAACATGGAGAGACAATATGGTACCGATGTTGAATATACAGGCGATGCTGTCACGATCAATAACCGATGCAATATGAAAATGGTGCAAACAGTGTACGCGAAATTGGACAAAACTCACAAAGTCAAGAAAAAGTTGTTTCTCGCAACTGCTAAAACTTCAAAAAATTAAATTGACATCACAGATTGTGCATCAATTGATAGTGCGTTCGGCGAAGAACAACCAAAAGGAAGAAGCTTGGTTTATTGTTAGAAATAAACCTATAAGATTTGGCATCCAAGAAGTTGCTCTAGTCACGGGTTTAAATGCAGGTGGGGTTGAAGACGTCGACAAAACTTTAGGAATAGAATCCCGGCTTATGGAGACATATTTTAGTACGAAATGAGAAACTATAATGAAGGCAGATGTATACGATATCTTTAAAAATTGTAACAACAATAGAGATAGGTACAAGTTGGGACTCATTTTTTTTTTTGGCTTATATCGTGCTAGCTGCAGAGAACAAGACCAGATTGAGTTTGTGGTGGTTTGACTTGGTGGAGGATGAGGAAAAATTTAATAAATATCATTGGGGAAAACTATCATTTGAGTGCACGCTTAAGGTACTCAAACGCGATATGACTGACATAGTGGAAGGTCCAAAATCTAAATATTCGCTACATGGTTTTCCTCTTGCTATAATGGTATGTACCCAATAAGTAACTTGTATTTTATACATGAAATTATATGAAATTATATTTCGATAAATTTATAATACTTGCCTTATTGTAGGTCTGGGCATTTGAAGCTATTCCAACACTAGGAAATATATTTGCTACAAGACACATGGATGTAATTCCTAGAATGTTGGCTTGGGAGATTAACAAGAGGGTGGCAGCTACTAAAATTAACTTGGTTCTAGAATCGAAAGAGGTATATTGCATTTCATATTTATGTTTAGTCCGTAGAAAGTCCGTAGTATATTTTTTTGTAGAAGATTAAATTTTTTGTATACACTTAACATCTCTACAGTTAGAGGTCAAATCGACATTGCTCCCCAATGAAACTGAGCTATAGATGGCCTATTGGAAAGAGTTCCCATTTTCTGAGGAAGAAGATAACACTGCCTCCCAACATCACGAGGGAGATGAGCATAAAACAAATGCTAATCCATTGGATTCTCTTAACGGACATGCTCCAACAGCACCTCAGCATCCATCACCACTGCTTGACCAAAACATAAGAGATTTGGTGAGAGATGTGGTGGGAGATGTGGTGAAGAGGGAAATGGAAAAAATTGTGATGAGACTTGATCGTATATAGTACAAGATCGACAGGTTATCTGTAGGGGACAAATTTCATTCATCGGCAATTGCTCGTGATGCTACCACGTATAGTGCTAATGATGTGTCGGAGGCTCCACCGGAGATGAGAAATAGGAAAGAAGATGGGCTTGATAATCTGATGAAAAAGTTTAAAGATAATGGGCTATTAGAAGAGAATGAAGAGACGGACAATGACAAAAAAGTCGAAGGAGAACAAGGAAATGAAAATACAGAGCATGCAAAAAATGATGTGACATCGACTATGGTGTACAAACGGAGAAAACGTACATTCGGTAAGGTCCAAACAGATATAACATGTGTTTTTTATCGATAAATTTGAATTAAACTAACTCTAATTTTTACAATCTCTAGGTGGTGATGTGCAGCATGAGGAAAGAGTCCAAACTGATTGTGTGTCTCCTGTGATAGTTGAGGACAATGGGAACAAATTAGGTAATATAATGACATACCATTATAATGTGTATTGTCTTATATACTTTCATTTGAATACTTAGTGACTCTATTTTTCACAACTTCCAGGTGACATTGTACAACAAAGAGATGAAGTAATGGATGCTGCGTACATGAGTCCAATGAGAGCCGATGATAATGAGAATGAAAAACGTGAAGGTATGCAAACTGAGAACATAATGTGCTTCTTTTGTGGACTTGTATTTGAATTGAACTAACTATAAATTTTGCTTTTCGGTGGGGATGGCATGCAACATGAGGAGATTAGAATGCCTGTTGATGATGTGACTCCTTTTAAGGTTGGGGAGAAAGAGAACAAATCGAACAATGGTATGCAAATAATGTAATGTGTTGTGAATCTGTTAGTGTACCTGTGTTAAGTTTGATAGTTTGTGTAAACTAGTTCAACCTCCAGGTGATAGTGTACAATATGAGGAGAAAAAAATGCCAACTTGTATTGATGCTGAAGACGAATTGGGTGACGGTATGCAAACATATATGCTATGTGCATCTTTGTATGTTCATTTATTAAATTTGAACTGAGTGTAGTCTTTGCTTGGTTCAGGCGATAGGGTACATGAACCAACTATTATTTGTCAATCACCAAAAGGGCGTGGATATCATTTAAAAAGAAAAGCACCCTTATTGGAGTCTCCGTACATAGACCCGACAAAGAGGAGAAAGTTGTGTGATGTTGGAGTATATGACCCATATCGAGAAGTAGATCCTGCGATACTCGAGGCCCTCGATGAGTGGGAGAAAACTGCACAAGCAACGTATATGAACATAATATATATAGATGTGTCTGTATGTGAATATTAATTTTAAAAGATCCGATTTATATTGGTATGGTTTCGTGTACAGGGATATGGTAAAATTTCAGTACTATGATGTCCAAGGCAAGTGGATGAAGCAGTTGTTGGACACTGATGGTTGGCTTGGAGACGATGTGAGTATAACAAACTCAGTTGCTTTATGGTCCATTAGATTGTTTTCATTAACTAAATACTTGATTCCTATAGATTGTGGTCGAGGCATTAAATCAAATTCGTGTTCGGACTTCGAAATACCCAAATCTGTTTCGGCAAGACTGTTGCATCATGGATTCGTGGTTTTACTACTTTGTGAAAAAAGTTTATGATGAAATACAAAAAAATCCAAGGTCCAGGGAGCCCACATTTGACACATCAGCATTGTTGAACTATGTCAATGGAAAAACACCGGAACGGTCAAGACCATGGAAAGAGTGCAAGTACTTATATTTTCCATGTTGCATGGACAACCATTTGGTCACATTTTAAATTGACTTGGAGAAGCATACAATATTTAGGTTTGACAGTTTGCAAGGTCATGTGTACATGGCAGTGACTCAGTATTGGACAAAACCTCTTTAAAAGATTATCCCTTTACTCATGAAAATGCATGTAATGTGTGATGAGCAATACAGTGCAAAGGAGTTCAAATCTGTGGATGTGAAAAAGATTCCTCAGCAAAGCAATGGGTAATGTCTATTAGTAAAGTCACTTAGATATCTATCCAATTGTATTTTCGTTGGAGATCTCACTTACCAAATTATGATCAATTTGTAGGGCCGACTGTGGGATATTGGCTTTGAAATACATAGAATTTCTGTTGGCGAAACTGGATATTCATGTAATTCGAATTGAGTGCGTACCAACTTGGAGGAGAAAACTCGCCGCAGAGTTACTAGCATGGGACTTTGACCCATAGACCATGCCTTGTTTGTTGACGTAGTTGTTAGGGTGTAACATTTAGCCTTTTTCCATTGTTTTGGCATCGTTGATGCACATGTAATGTCACTATATACTATATATTTTTGTGGATGAATACTTGGTGACTGTTGTTATGTGGATGATATATTGTAATTCCCGTGTTTAAAGGTTCTCCCAGTGATATATTGTAATTCCCGTGTTGTTATGTGAATAAAGATATTGAAGTCGTTATTTCAACCCGGAAATGGGAAAGTCGTTCTATATACATGGAACGTTCTTTCGACTTTGATATCGTTATATCACATTTGTACATTCTGTAAATGCTTCAGGTACAAGAATGATTTCCATGTCGTTAAAACGCATTCGATATCGTTATAGTACATTTGTACATTCTGTAAATGCTTCAGGTACTAGAACAATTTCCATATCGTTATAACAACTTCTATATCGTAATATCACACTTGTACATTCTGTAATTGTTTCAGGTACTATAAGGATTTCAATGTCGTTATAACGACTTAGATATCGTTATAACATATTTGTACATTCTGTAAATGCTTGACATGTACACTGTAAATGCTTAAGTACTAGAACGATTTCAATATCGTTATAACGACTTTGATATCTTTATATCACACTTGTACTTTCTGTAATTGTTTTAGGTACTAGAACGATTTCAATGTCGTTATAACGACTTATATATCGTTATAGCACATTTGTACATTCTGTAAATGCTTCACATGTACACTGTAAATGCTTAAGTACTAGAACGATTTAAATGTCGTTATAACGACTTAGATATCGTTATAGCACATTTGTACATTCTGTAAATGCTTCACATGTACACTGTAAATACTTAAGTACTAAAACGATATTCATGTCGATATAACGACTTCGATATCGTTATATCAAACTTGTACTTTCTGTAATTGCTTCATGCACTAGAACGATTTCCATATCGTTATAAAGATTTCGATATTGTTAACACACATATACGTCCGTAGAAGCTATACTTATAGGAAACAGTTTCGTTATCGATGATACGGTATACAAGAACCACTTTATTATTGTTATTATAATTACAACGTTTTGTTGATTTATATCAAACGATAAACATGTGCGGTAATCATTTGAAAATGCAAACTGAGAACATGATATCGGTTTTAAATGATCACATTTAGAAATGATCATTTAATCATTTACAAATTATTGATCATTTAAGCTTGTGATCATTCAAAAAATAATTATTTTGGTAATCATATCAAAACAATCACATTTTTAATCATTTAAAAATTATTGATAGCTAGTCATTAATGCATTATCACTAAATCAACTCTTGTTATTGCTAAAATGTGATCATTTAAAAATTAGATCATTTAAGAATATTTTCATTTTCAAATGATTACTAAAATGATTATTTTTAAATGATTATATGTATTGCTCATAGATATTTCAACTCATTAATGGCGTGATAGGCTTTGTTTTAAAAGTGTTTTAAACACTTTTTTCAACTTTTTTCTATCTCCTAAATCAATCACATCCATATATCTCATCACATCCACAAATCTCAACCACTCAACTCCACTAATTCTCTCTTATCTTTTACATTAAAAACCTTTTAAAACCATTATAATTCATTCCCTATCACCCTTTTAAGTATTACTTCGGGATATGGTCAAGAAAAGTTATATTTTATATTAACTCTATGCGTTCACATAAATTTATATTAATCAATGAGTTGTTAAAGGGGAAAAAATAACCGCACATGTTTATCGTTTGATATAAATCAACAAAGCGTTGTAATTATAATAACAATAATAAAGTGGTTTTTGTATACCGTATCATCGATAACGAAACCGTTTCCTATAAGTATAGCTTCTACGGACGTATGTGTGTGATAACGACGTTGAAATTATTGTGGCTTTCAAAATGCATTGGAAATCGTTGTAAAAATCGTTATAGCCAATGAGCTATAGTTATATCGAAGTCGTTATAACGACATTTAAATCGTTCTAGTTCAGTCCGCATTTACAGAATGTACGTATGATATAACAATATAGAAGTCGATATAGCGACATAAAAATCGTTCTAATACTTAAGTCTTTACAGAATGTATATTTGAAGCATTTACAGAATGTACAAATGTTCCATAATGATATAGAAGTCCTTAGAACGACATTTAAATCGTTCTAGTTGAGTTCTCATTTACAGAATGTACAAGTGTGATATAACAATATGGAAGTCAATATAGTGACATGAAAATCGTTCTAGTACTTTAGCATTTACAGAATATACATTTGAAACATTTACAGAATGTACAAATGTGCTATAACGATATAGAAGTGGTTATAACGACATGGAAATCGTTCTAGTACTTAAGCATTTACAGAATGTATATTTGAAGCATTTACAGAATGTACAAATGTGCTATAACGATATCCAAATCGTTATAACGACATTGAAATCGTTCTAGTACTTAAGCATTTACAGAATGTACATTTGAAACATTTACAGAGTGTACAAATGTGCTATAACGATATAGAAGCCGTTATAACGACATGGAAATTGTTCTAGTGCCCGAAGCAATTACAGAATGTACAACTGTGATATAACAATATCGAAGTCGTTATAACGACATGGAAATCGGTCTAGTGCCTGAAGCAATTACAGAATGCACAAGTGTGATATAACGATATAGAAGTCGTTCCAACTACCTATACGATAATGACGACATATATGAGGTTGCAGCACATATCACTTACGTAGTACATGCATACAAATAGGAAGCCCATTCCAACTAAAAAGATGTCTAAATTATTACACATAAGCATGACATTCCAACACAAGGAATTTAGTAGCATAAGTTCTTACAAAGTGAGAGAATAACATCGAAGAAAGGAACTTAAACATCATTCATATTCTGGAACTACTGGGCTTGTACAAGTGGCACGGTTATGACTTGTTTTCTGGCATTTACTACACTTGCGAGGCTTGCGAGACTCTCCAGCTGATCTTTTTCTATTTTGCGATGGTCGTCCACTTTGTCTTTTCACCAATGGTGGGAGGACCTTCCTAGCCAGCACATGCTCGGGAATTTTTCACTCATCTTCTTTCGGCAGAGGATACACAAATTCGGAATACGATTGCCTCCAACAAGTAGTACTGTAATATAGACTACAGAAATTGTAACCGTTATCTCCATTAAACCTTATCACGGCAATGACATGTGCACATGGGAACTTGTCCAAATCAAATTTCTTACATGTACATCTACGTGCTTCCAAGTCCACAATGTGACGTTCCAAATTATCACTAACATCATAAATGTTGGGGAAAATCGGCTTCACCTCCAATCCCTCTGCCTCATTATATGTCTTGCACATTTTCTTTTCTAAGGATGGAGTGAGAACGCTGGTACATTTTTCAGCTCGGACGTGTCTTTCATAGAACCATCTCTGTTGTGTTCCCCGTATATAATCAATCAATCCAATTATAGGAAATTCTCTCGCACTTTTTAGCAAGTTTTTTAGCGATTCGACATTATTTGTAGTCATAATATTGTATCGTACTCTACTAAAGTGTGCTCTAGCCCAATAACAATAATCTTCTTCCAACAAGTAATCACTAATTCCTTCCGCTTTATTAAACAGTGCCATCAAATTGTTCTCAAATTCTGGTATTGTATAAGCCTCTACTGTTGCCTTGAACAAATGTGCAAGATCACAACGTGGAAAACGAGTCTTCAGATTCCTTTGCAAGTGGTACATACAGTTTCCCTGATGAGCAAACTCAAAAACCTTTTGAAATCCATTTTTAATGCATCGTGCACGATCGGAAATTATTGCAAGCTCCTCCGTACCACCTGTGATTAACTTCAACTTTTCGAAGAACCAACCCCAAGACTTATTATTTTCATAATCAACTATCGCCCAAGCAATGGGATATATCTGGTAATTTGCATCCTGACAAGTTGCTACAAGTAAAGTAACTTTACGACACGAAGTCAAATTAGTCCCATCCACAGAAATTACTCGTCGCATCGAGTTAAGAAATCCACGTATGCTTGGTCCCAAAACCATAAAAAAAATTTGAAACGTTTTTTTTTAGTAGTGTGAATGAATGTCACTGTACCTAGATTTTGTAACTCCAAGACATGAGAATACGATGGCAATTTTGCATAGCTTTCACTTGGTTTCCCACGGATCAATCCCATAGCATAATATTTCGCCATGTAAGCCTTCATATAACTTATCGTGATGCCAAACTCCCGACGAATATCACTAATAATGTCTCTCGGTCTATACAGTCGACTAGCATCTTGAAACTTAGGGGCAATGTGGTTTCCAATAACCGTATATGACGCATGCTTATGGTATTTGCGGCGCACACTCATTGAGCAAATGTGATTACATTTGTATTTTCGAACTTCAAAGATATCAGAATTTTTAAACTTTGTAGCCCGCAAACGCCACGTGCATTTATCCTGTATACACACAACTTCATATATGCTCTTATTTGACTTCTTGACTTTAAATTCGAAGTGACACTCCATAGCCATAGATAACATTTTTTTGTATCAAAGCCTTCTTCGTTGGAAACAATTGTCCAACTTTCACATTTAGACTTTTTGAATTCTCACCGATGAACCACAATGGACCGAAGAAAAGCTTGAAACTACAACCCGACTACCGCTTTCATTTGTACGGACTGCGACATTTCCATCTCCAAGAGTTTGACTTTGGGTTTCATGTGCATTCAAACCATCATTGTTGTCATCTATCATATTTTAATTATGATTTTCAGTTGCAATCAAGTTAGCACCATCCATGGCTTCTAATGGATTGTTCCCTACCACATCTCTCTCGGGATAATCTTGAATAACATCAAAATTGTTCCAATGTAGTAACCTCCCACCACCATTATCATCGATCGCGACATTCTCAATTTGCACAAAGTCTTCATCCCCATTCATATGAAGTTGTTCTTCACCATCAACCCGTGATAAACATGCATCAACATCTACCAATTCCTGATGTTCAACAGTTTTTCCTATGAGTGTAATGCACAAAAAGTTTCTCTAGAGACTAAAATAAACCACTGCACATTATTGTCACAGTCAATGATGGTCGGTGCTGCTGGAGCTTTACACACTATAGGGACAAGGCATGCCATCTGCATTTCGTATAGCCTTGAATCAAAATTCAATACCTCATTCACTTTGTCATATAGTTCAACATATGAAATTGTTCTCGAAACAAAAATAGGCGTTGTCTTTCCTTTTTCATTTCCCACATATTTCCATATCCATACACCTTCGGTATTCTTCTCGAATTCAACTAGATGACAAATAGATATCCATACCATGTCCGCATTGTCCATAACTGCTATTAAACAAAACATTCTTGAGAAATACAGATAACAATATTGATGTCGTTCTGTAAAACAAATAACGACATTTATGTCGTTACGTTTGCATTTGAATTATATCACATGGTACCATCAAAACAGATTATTATGCTTTACTTCAACAAGTATAAATAATAAAAGTAGATTGAAAATAAGCAAGGAGCGACTTTAACACACCATAACGGCTTCTAACTTGTATGATTTGACAACCTCATTTTGTTTATCTTCATTTCATAGTTTTAACTTACCTTCGTATATATATTTTGGTGGTTTAACCATGTGAACAATTCCAGGCACACATCAAGCATATTACAAAACAATATTGAAATTGTTATTTCAACACGAAATGTGAAAATCTAGCTATGGTGAAATAACGATGTTATACTCATTATGGAGATATGTAAAAACGATATTGAAGTTTTTATTACACCACAATGATGAAAAATCCACTTACATGATACATAACGATATTAGACTAGTTATAAGTGTAGGTATAACGATATTGAATTCGTTATTTCAACGCGAAAGGAGAAAATCTAGCTACGGAGGAGTAACCATTTTATACTCATTATAGACATATGGAAAAAGGATATTGAAGTTGTTATTTCACCGCAATGGTAAAAAATCTACTTAATGAATAAATAATACATAACGATATTAGACTCGTTATCAGCTTCCATATAACGATATTAACATCGTTGTTTCAACACGAAAGGAAAAATCTAGCTACGGAGAAGTAACAATGTTATACTCCTTATAGAAATATGTAAAAATAATATTGAAGTTGTTATTTCACCACAATGGGAAAAAATCCACTTAAATGATTCATAACGATATTAGACTCGTTATAATTATAACTGTAATGATATTAAATTCGTTATTTCAACACGAAAGGGGAAAGTCTACCTACGGAGAAGTAACGACATTATACTTCTTATAGGCATATGTAAAAAAGATATTGAGAAAGATAAGTAAATAACGACATTAATGCACCATAATGACTTCTAACTTGCTATACCCAAATGAGCAACATAAAACCCTAATTAAAGTAAGAAATGATTGTGAAGATGTAGAAAGAAAATGATATAGTTGATTATACCATACCTTCTCTTCTTCTTCAAATGCCCAATATCAATCTTCTTCAAGAATTTGGTTATTTGGGAGAATGAGAATATAGATTCATCTACATTGTATAAAAAATGAGAAATTCAATTATGGGAAACAAAGAGAGATGAAAAGAAGACACAAGATGATGTTGGATTGGAATTACTTACCTTGGAGGAGCCAATATGCCGATCAGCAGAAGAGACCAAGAGTAGAAGCCGCATATTCTGGTATGCTAGCTCATTCACGGGAGAAATTTGGACGGGAATTATGTGAATCAAGACAAGGACAAGATGGTCATTATATATATTCTTTTTCTATTTATTTTACCTAATGGCTATCTAGACAAAAATTTATAATGCGGGTCTTTTTAAATGAAATTTTTGTTTGACCAACCCTTTTAAATGAATCCCGACCTCAATAAAATGGGTGAATGGGAGTAACTTTTAATGATTTTTAATGGATTTTAATGTGAAAGAAGAGAGAGAATGAGTGGAGGTGAGTGGTTGAGATTTATGAATGTGATGAGATATGTGGATGTGATTGATTTAGGAGAGAGAAAAAAGTGGAAAAAAGTGGTAAAATGTGATAAAATGTGATAAAAAGAGGATCCAATCAAGGTTAAAATTAGAAATTTGGAGTTTCAAAGTGCAAAAAATGAGATGTATACATTTCACCCGCGGTCACTCAGCTTTATCTTACTTTCAATCAGGTCATTGTCTTTAGTTCAAAGCAATGCAACTACTATTAAATTCAAAGACAATAAAGCCAGTCCCTCAACTTTGAGATCTTGGGCACCTTTCACAAAAGAAACTTGTCCAACATTACCCGTCAATTTATTAATATGACAAATTTTTTATATTTCTTTTAAAACGATTTGATTACTTCTAAATCAAATATAATATTCGAAAATTATTCTTTGCATAGTCTCTTTCACATATATACTTAATATACAGTTTTATCGCAGTAAATTCAACCGTAAAATTCAGTGAGAGTATGAAAATTAAGTTGATATAAAGAATTTTGATAGATTACAAAGAGAATTTGAAGGAATTTAAAAGTTTTGAAGGAATTTGTTGGATCTTGACTTTTGCTAAAGACGGGGGTAAATCTTACATCTTAATCTCATATAAAAACTCTCTATAGCTGTGATTCATGTAAGTAACATTTACAAGAGCATAAAATTTTAAAATCTAATAAGATGATCGTTATTTTTCCAAGTTTGAATTATATAATTGTGTGATAAATTTGGATATGGAGGTCAAGAATCGTGTTCTACACTTAAACGAGTCCAATTGTTCGACTATTAATAAATTCCTATTTTAATCTTTATATATTTCATCAGTGTGCGTAAAAACACATACTTTCCCTCCCAAATCACCTTTTTTTTTGCATGTAGGCAATTTTTAATATTAGGATATTCTATTTTTCTAATATTCCTAAGTAGGGGTGGGCGTTGATCGGTTCGGTTGGTTTTTCCACTCGAACCGAAACCGACCGACAACAGTCGGTTTCTTTTTTCAAATCGAACCGAACCGATCGGCTCGGTTCGGTAAATCGAAACCGACCGATCCAAGTAGGTTTGGTTGGTTTTTCGATTTTTTTTATTTTTTGAAAAACCAACCCAGCCAACCAAAAATCCAGAACCAAACCGACCCAATGCAGTCTATTTTGGTCGGTTGGTTGGTTTTTCGATTAATATGCCCAACCCTATTCCTAAGAAGGAAAACGCGCTTACATAATTATGGTATAAATAAATCTCTACTAAAATGGAAATAAGAATCCTTTCTAATATGAAAAATTCAATTACTATTGATTTCCTATTTCTTTTTCTTTCTCTATCTCTCTTTTTAATCTTACACCGTGTGCTTTGTCTAGATGAATTAATATTACTATATGAAATCTAAATACTAATAAAAGTTGTAGAGCTACGTTGGACAATACCAACGTGGCATGAGTTGCTAGAGAAAAATTTTTAGAAAATGGAATGACATTAATTTTGATTTACTTATTCTTCTAATAAATGCATCTGCGTAATAATTATTGCAAATTAGATATAGGAAATGAATAAATTATAATAATTATTGCCGTCAATTCCTCACGTACATGGAAAAGGAAATTTGAGCTGTTATTATTTAGATATAATAATAATAATAATCACCATTTATGCAAAAATGGAAAGTAAAGTTGAATACGTGCAATTTTTTTACACATTCCTTGAATTGCTAGAAATTCAGTCCATGTGCAAATCACTCAAACAATTATATTAAGTAATATGCATTTACTGAGGGCTTGTTCTATACACATTAAATTTCACTATCTTAAAGATATATTTGGTAGAACAAGCTGATAAGTTAACTTATAGCTAATAAATCAATTAAGAGTTTATGGCTTATAGCTAATAGTTGAAAAGTTAGCTAATTTAAATATTAGTATTTGACAAAATTAGCTAAAAATCTAGGTCATAAATACAAAATGATCAAAAAGGATATATATTTAAAATAAAAACATTTCTTTTTTTATAAAAAGAAAATGAAAAAAATGGAATAAAAAATGAAAAGTTCGTGAGCTTATTTAAAGAACTAGTAAAAAATGCTTTTCAAATATACTCTTCCAACAAAACAGATTTTATTTGAATACGAAGAGTTTATAAACTCTTCAAATAAGCTATAAGCTAGTTTATTGCGTTTACCAAATATAACATTATGATATGTTAGTAAAAGCTTATGGTTAGTTTATAGCGGATAATTTAAAAGTTAGCTGATTTAAATATTAGTATTTGGTAAAATTAGCTAAAAAACTATGTCAAAAATACAAAATAATCGAAAAAGACATATTTAAAATAATAATATTTCTTTTTTTACAAAAAAATAGTAAAAATGGAATTAAAAAATGAAAGACTAGTGAGTTTAATTGAAAAGTTAGTGAAAAAAAACTTTTGAAATAAACTCTAACTTTCCAAATAAGCTCTTCCAACCAAATAGAATTTATTTGAATATGAGGAGTTTATAAACTAGCCAAATAAGCTTATAAGCTAATTTATTGTACTTACCAAACATACCTTAAATCTAATTTTTTCCTTCTCCTCATTTTCAACCACTCAAATATTAATTTGATAATTTATTTACATATTTTAACATATCTTCTCTAATTCTAAATCATATATCCGATACAAAATTCGAGTAAACTCAATTTAATATCAAAAGAACACGGCCATATAATAACATGTAGTTCTAATTATGTGTGGCCCTAAAACAATAGTTTTTTTTTTTTTTTTGTCAAAGTAGCTAATAATGTGTGATCCAAACAAGATAAAAAATAAAAACGATGCTAAGATTTTGGTCAAAGATTTGCAGAAAATTTCGGCGTGTCTGATATACTAATCTGTGCCTATAAATACAATTTAAGCATCCCACCATTGCATATCCTACACAGCTCATGTTACAGTCAATATTATTGAAAAAGTCAATATTCAAAAGTCTATCAAAAATTGTCGTCCTAGATTAGCTATTTAATTGAGTGAGGTTGATAATAGAAATTTTGAGTGGGGAATCAGGGTTTGCATTTCTAGAAAGTGGTTTTTGAAATTCAATGACAATGATGGTCAGAAGGTTACTACTATGGATATTGATAACACGGTAATCAAATACAATGTCTTCATGGCTGGACTTCTTGGACGAAGCTGACGATCGAAACTCTGAGTGGAGAATTAGGGTTTGTATTAGGGTTCTTGTATCATTACAACATTCATAATAGTATTGATCGATTCATTCTAAGTGACGTATAACGTTTGTTTCAATCACATATCTTTCAACTTAATTAGTTTTTTTTAAGCCATAAACATTGTTTTAATATTAATGAAAATAATTTAGATGTAAATCATAGAATAATTTACAAATGCTTATTGAGTTATTGTTACGGGTAGCAATTCTCGTACATCGCACGTGGGAAGTACTAGTTAATGTTAATTTCAACAAATTAAACACGAAATAATGAATTTTTTAAACTATTGACAATAATTGTTGATCGCTTCCTTAAAATAAACTAGTTTGCAAAATGTGCTATGCACGTTGTATGTATGATACGTTAAAATTTTTTGTAGAAAAATTATGTTATTAAACCATTTGTGCTTAAACTTTATAAAATCTAAAATATTTCAATAAAGAACTGTTAATTGCAAATTGTCTAAAGAATTGCATAGTACAATAAATTAAAAATTTGTTTATCTTAGAATAAAGAACATACTTAGTTGAAGCATAATCATAATAAGTTAAATCATTAGACAAATAAACTATTACTTGTTTTAGACAAACCTTTAATTTTCAATTATCTTCTTAATCACATTTTCTTTGTAAGTATATCAATAAAATATAAATTTTGTGAATATCACTCACCAAAAATAATATGCCAGAAATAATTATTGTTAAAATAACAATCACAAAAGATAATAACCTTGCTTGCAAACTATGCAAATAAAAATTTCTTGCCGATTGATTTTTTTTTGTCCAACACACTTGATGATAAAATTAAATTACAAAGTGTATTCTAAAAATGTAAAATAAATGAAATGTTGACAAAACACCATGACAATTTAAGTTTAAAATCTAAGAATTCAAAGAGACAAAACTAAACATAAATAAATTTGGACAATACTAATAATAATAAGGACAATAATAATAATAAAATAAATAAATAAATAAATAAATAAATTGGGACAATAATAATAACAATTAAACGTAAATAAATTAGGACAACATACTTGGTGGCCAGAACCTCTCCTGACTAGCAAAAATGATCAAAAGTTCGAACTCTGCAAATATTATTAATAATATTGTATTTACACTATATGTGGTGTTTGTGGTTTGTGTATTCTTATGTGGTAGTTTGTTTATTTCATTTATTTCTATTATTTCGTTAGTATATGGTGGTTACGGAGCGCTGGAATGCGCTCCCAGATGCGTTCTCCGCGAGCCCCAAGTCAAAATTGAAATAGATTGTACTTTAAATAATTTAATGATATATTTTAATATAATATGTCTAGCTTACAATATACCATTCAAAAAAATTATTTTTAATTCTAAGGATGGTATTGGTAACCAACAAAAGTCAAGGGCAAAACTAAAAATCAAAAGATTTCTATATATTCACATTTTTTAATTTTAATTTAATTTTATATATAGCATTGATAAAAATTAACTAAATAATATGATACATTTATTGGTAAAAAAATTAACACATCGTAACAATTAAACTATAACACTTCATATATATATGGCATCCATAAGATAAAGACGTTGTCCAAAGTTGGACCAACACCAACACTTTTCGCTGTGACATTGAAGCATATATTTACAACTTCAATCTCATATATATAATTAATTCAGAAATAAACATCGTAATTTTTCTTAACTTTGTATTTAACAATTTACATAAAACAAAATTAAACTCATTAAACATTCTAGGATATCTTATCTTATCTTAATATAATAATAAGAGGAGTAAGCTGATGTTAGCGATGAGTTGGCATTCATTTAATTACTTAAAAGTAAAAAAGGAAAATCTTATTTTGGAAATAAATATTAAATACACACTTTATTATTTTATTTTTCTTATTTAATTTAATTTATTTTCTTTATTTAGTATTTTTTCCTTATTTTAATTTTTTATATAAATTTTAATTTTTCAATTATGTATATAATTGAAACTAGACAAAAAAAAAATGCAAGCATTAATGAAAATGTGATATGATATTAAAGTTACAAATTGCAATATCAATTTAAATATTTTTAAAAATGGTAATTAACTTTTTTAATATACATTTTAATTTTTGAATATTATATTTTAATTTTTTATATATTTTTTAGTTTTTGAATTATAGTGTCAACTTGATATAGTGTTAGGTTGGCAGCGATTTGCTATTTAAAAAAATCATTTTCATTTATTTAAAAATGTAAATGAAAAAAATATTTTTTTATTTACTTAATGTACAAAATCTGTTCAATATTCATAATTCAATTTGAGCTAAATATGATATAAAATTAATTCAATATTCACAAAATTTATATACGTATCTGTAGACCAATTATAAGATCATTACTAATCGTATTTGAATAGTTATGTATGACTCATAAAATATAGTATTTAGTTTTTTTTTCTTTGTTCAAAAAATATGTTATCAAAATTTTCCCAAAATCACCAATTACGATAATTGATATAATATTTTTCTTATAAAATAATATTTCGCACCAAATTATTGTCTTATTTTATAATATTATTTTATGTAAATATATCATTTTAATTATCCCGTGCAACGCACGGGAGTAATACTAGTGTATCTAAATATTATCTGCGAAATGCATAAAGATAGTAATTAAAATATTTCAAAAGATTATAGAAGTATTAATTACTAGTACTTAATGACTTAAGAAATGAAAAATGATGCGTGTACACAAAAATATGTCCATAGAAATGTTAAGAAATTCTATACTTTTTTATTATATATATAGTACATAAAAATATTTATATCTACTTATTTTAGATGTATTTATAACGTCTCATTCGGTGGAGGAAAGTCTTACAAAATCTATCAAATATACCAATTCCTACAAGAAAATTCATTTCCCTGTTCTTTTTTAATTATTCTTTTACTTTTTATATTCCTCTTTATCTCATTTATTTATTATTTATTATTGGTCCCCAATTGCACCCCTTTCTTCAATCATGCAGGAAAAGAATCAGTCCTTCTCAAATTGCTACACATTGTGAACACTGCTACTGAGACCAGATTCCATCGAAACCCAATTTTAAAACTACAAGTATATACTCAGCGATCTCTCCACGTAGAAATTTATAGAACTTCGACGAACTCTTCGGTCTGACCCATTAAATTATAAGTTAAAACAACAAAACCACTTTCATTTGCAAATTCAAATATGTGTCATCTCAATTCTCACCCATTTAATTAGTTGTTTTTGAATTATGGAACTAAGAGTAATGATTTCCTCCCCATATGGGAATGAATTATTCTCCACATCTGCACAATGTGTCACATTTATGGGAGAAACAGCATCGATGGGAACCCACTCATTCTTGATGTGGTCTCATCTACCGACACATGCTTGAGATGGAGAATAATAATAACTCCCCACATAGTTTCCCCATCTAATGAACCCAAATCTACTATCTCGGCTGGTTATTGAATTAATTGTCGCGTCTAATTAAAACAACTGATATATACAATTAATAAAAATGTATTATTTCAATATGTACATAGACTATTTTGATTTGATAAGACAAAAAACTTAAAATAGAAATCAGAACAACATATGCATGTAAAGTATATATCCACTTATTCCCTAAAACATATATATTTTCTCCACGTAAGACATATGTCTTCCGAGGCCTATATAAATTAAGGAACCTTCTTAGTCTCTAGGGCACATATCTTCATTAAAATCTTGTAACACATTCACATTCTCCCTCTCTCTCTCAACCCCATCCCACCCCACCCCACCCTTCTACTACTGTATAAAGAGGAAGAATTGAAATAGATGCATGCATAAACCATGGGATCGGATCAACCTCAGAGAAAGATAAGCCAGTTACTATTGCTTTCAGTTTCTGTATTTTCCTTCATATTTTCGTACTCATTATGGTGTTCATCCTTAGTGCATTCCTTCAAACAACTCGTGACCCATGCTTCGAATAAAAACTGCATCTTTCTCCTCTGTAATGGGCTCCTAGTTTTCCTCGCAAGAACATCTGGCCTTGTCCATTCTCGATCAGGGTTTGATCTCAATGACCTCTTGCAGAAGAAGATCGGCGATGGCTTACAAACAGTATCGATTGATCGTGAGGAAGAAGAATCTTCTTCCGTAGAATCACTGCTCGAAAATGCAGCCACCATGATGGAAAATCGAGAGCAGTCACCGGAGAATGCTGAACAAGAAGAAGAAAATTTAAACTTGAATGAAGAACAAGATTATAAGAAAGAAGATGAACATGAAGAAGTTTTGGACTTGATTGCATTTGAAGAACAAGTTTATAATGAAGAAGAGGATGATGATGATAATGATGATGCAGAAGGTGAGAGTACAGAAGAATTGAACAAGAAATTTGAAGATTTCATAAGGAGGATGAAGGAAGAAATTAAAACTACTACTTAAGTTAATTAATTGTTGGATTATTTCAATAGGAAGCTACTTATTAAATTTGTTGTTTCATTTCATGTTTTCTCAGTTATCTCATCTAATAAAAACAGTTAACATTTGTGTATGTGAACTGTTTAGGTTGGATCAAACAGTCTAAGAAACAAGAAACGAAACAACACGTATGAATCCTTGTGGTCTTGTTTTATCAATCGACTTAATTATGTTACCTTCTTCTTGAAAATATATAATTTTCGATAATGTTTCCTTGATGACAGTTTGTAAAGAGGTGTATATATATGTCGCATCCATGTAATATTCTTGAAATAGAATTTACATTTATGCAATATTAATTGAAGCTTAATAGTACACATTGAACGTCGAAGATATGTAATATATCATAAATGAATTAAAATATATCATGTTATCAATTTTTAACATATACACATGTTTTAATTTTCTCTAATTAAAAAGATTTTCAAAATTAAGTCGAGATGTTAAGTTACAAGAAAATGTTCATCGTATATATGTTCTCTTTACCGTCTCTTTTAGTTCAACCATATGTTTCTCTCGTAAAAGTTGTTTCTACAAAGTTACGCGTCTATTTGCGAAGTTATTGGGGCGGTGTAAAGCTACGTGTTCTCAGTCAGTTTTTAGTTGGGAATCAACAAATTAAAGAAAGTTTGCTTTTTGTGTTTTGAAGAATATAACTATGTGGATGTATCTACTAAAAAAATTTAAAAAAATATAAAAAAGAAAGAAAAAGAAAAAGAAAAAACCTGTGGATATATAAGGAATGTTAGCATAAAAGAATCTAAATGAATTTTCTTCATATAAGGTTAATAATTATAACTTTAAGAAATAAAACTTAAATTTTAAATGAATATTATTTCCTAGTTTGTCATTTAAGGATCTGAAATATACTAGCTACTAGGATATGAGAAATTTGTTTTGTTTGTGATGGGTATAAGGAGAACAAAATTAACTATATATACTATTTCTTGACAATCCGTTTCAAGAATCAATCAAAATCTAGCGATGTTGCATCAGATTTGGGTATGCTTGATAGAGACGGTAGATTAAAAGCAGTTTTAAATGCTTAATTAGTTGAAAGTGAAGAAAAGTGGTATAGAACATAAAATAATTAATTATCGAATAAATCAAACGAGTAATTGAAATAAAAATTGAAAAAATGACTTTAAGTATTAAGTTGTAGCTAACATACAATACTCGTAGTAGCTCCCAATTATTTCCAAAGAACAGGAAAGTACGGTAAGACTAGAATGTGATTTTATTTTTAATCTGAAGTGTACATTAAAAAAAAATCTGTCAAATTAAAAACATTAATGCATGGATCTAAAAATTATGTGAAATTTTATAACTCAAGAATATTTTTTTTTCATTATTTTTACTTAGGCATGCATGCACTGCTAAATGTTACATAATCAACACGAATAAGTCATAATCTTTTCTGAGAACTAACTCTTGAATCATATCGTTTATCGATCAACTGATATATATAGAAAAATTTGTCAATTTACTAGCCATGCAAAGTACAGTTTTTATTGAGTCCATTAGAAGGGGAAGAAGGAAAATTTCTACTTGAGGGCCATAGTCGTTGTAGTGTTCGTTCTAATGTTCTCCACTTAAAAATTAACTTTTATTATTTAGTTAAAATTAAATATCAGTATTAATTATATATCTCACATAATTATTCATTGTTATTGATGCATATCGTAATTCAACCTAAAATAATAATAATTTTTAAAAAATATAAAAAGTTATCCACACTGATCGAGTCCAAAAGTAGTTTGATAAAGTGATTTGATATGTTATTCTGAATTGAGGGAGACTTTTATTCGTCCCCTTCTCGCATTTGCATGTGGTCATCGAAATTTTTCTAGCTTTTGTTTTCTTGTTTTGTTACCTCCCTCCATTCTATTGGTCTAAACAAAAAGTATTCTGCGAAGAAAACATAAGTTCTCGTAATTTTTACACAATTACATTTATTTATAATAAAATGTAAATAAAGTATATTAACTTCGGATCAACCATATATTTTTGAAATCTTTGTCAAAAGCAGATTAGTAGAATTAACTCCTAATTTTTACACAATTTATTAATGACAGCGACGACACTTGTTCGATGTGTGTGTAATTTCTCACATTGCCTTAAAAATTGATGCCTTAAGACTGAATTCAAATAGCAACTGATTCTGATTGGTCCACGCCAATTTTCCTGTCTCAAATGACAATCAATTTTAATATATGAGTCACACATCTAAACCATCTAATCGATTGATGTAACTTAGTTACTAAATGACTCGAGGCTTAGCATTCCTTAGGCCTTGTTCTTTTGGGTGCTTAATTTATCCGCACGCAATTCCGTATAACCAATACATATTTTCAACCACACACACATCTCCCAATACAATATTAACCATATATTTTTATACGAAATACCGCGCCGATAAAATTTACACCCAATCAAACAAGGCCTTAATCAGGTTATTGTTTCCCCAAATTTTAAGCATAATTACGAAGAGATTAGGGAGGATCAGATTGGAGAAACAGCAAACACCTTCCAGGCAATTTGGAAGCAAGGTTTTCCATGGAGGAACCATTTCTAGGAGGAGACAATTTCATGGTATGACATGTAATTCAGATGTCATGTTTCAATTCATGCTCCGTACTACTTCCGCCTGCAACTTTATTCAATCAAAATAGCTCACTTCATTGAATTTAATTTCATACAATTGGTTGTGTATATATGTGAACTGTTTTAATTGAATGAAAATAGTTAATGGGCATGAATTCATACAATTTGTGTTCGCGTAACACGATGATTTTGTATTCGTATCATATCTAGTGAATTGTACATGTAACTTACACAACTTCGACACGTTTGGCTTCTAAATTTATAGATGGCACGCCAAAGAGTCAAACCTTCGATGCATCGATCAAAAAGTTCGACGGAAATGGGCTACGTAAATGACGACTTACTTCCAAGATCAGAATTTATTTTCCATACGCACCTTCCAAGTTTCAAAAGAGTAGCCATTTTCTTAATTTTGTACTTGGCAATTGGAACTATATGCTTTTACTTTCTTAGAGATCAGATCGGAGGAGAGAAAATAAATGGAATTCTTGATTCTGTGTATTTTTGCATTGTGACAATCACAACCATTGGATATGGAGACCTTGTGCCTAGCAATATACCCACAAAACTACTCTCCTGTGTGTTCTCTATCTCAGGGGTGGCTCTCGTTGGTCTAATTGTATGCAGAGCAGGAGATCACCTAGTAGAGAAGCAGGAAAGAGCGTTTATCAATGCATTAGATACACGTCGAGAACTTGACTCGATAGAAATTCTCGAAAGTATTAAATCAGATAGTATACGGATTAAGCGCCTATCGAAAGTGTGCATTATAGGTGTTTTCTAACGATGGTTGTGCTAGTGGTGCTCCTAATCGTTGGAATGGTTTTCCTAGTCACGGTCGAGAAAGTGGACCTCGTTGATGTGTTTTATTGTGTATGCACTACACTCACAACCTTGGGGTATGGAGATAGGACCTTCTCGACTAAGCCTAGTCGAATTTTTGCTATATTTTGGATTTTGGCGAATACTATTTGTATGGTGAAGTTGTTGTGATACGTGACTGAAATTAGTATGGAAAGAAGATACAAGGCAATCAAGTGGTATCTCAGCCAGAGACAAACGAATTTTGACGTCGAGTTTTGACTTAGAATTATAAGCTACAATGTTGCACTATCACAATGTTTTTATTTTACTTCTATCTTAGGCTTGTAATTTTAAATCAATTATACTCTACCATCTCAATAGTTTGTTTTTCTTTTGTCTTGTATGGATTTGATTTCCTTTCTTTTTTTTTTTCAATTCATGTATAAAATATCATTGTTTTATCTTCAAAATCCCAAAAAAGAATGATGATACTAACAGAAAATAAAAAGAAAAGAGAAAAACGGAAAAAAGATCAATTTGTGGCTTGAATTTCAATGTCAACTTATATAAAAGTTGGGAGTCATTCATGCCACTTTCCTTCTCAGTCGACTCCAAGAACTCCAGTTGTTCTAGGATGGGCCTCATACGGCCTTTTGGCGCCATAAGGATTGTCCAATCACGAGGGGCCCATCTAGATACTTTCGGCCATTTTGTAAATGGATAACATCATGGGCGGTGCAAACCACGAAAAGAGTCATAAGTAAGGGTACAGTGTGATCAAGAGCAAAGGTACAAACTGCAGTACCATGTTGCTTATACGCCAATGATCTCCTACCAATGTATGATATTTTACGGTGTTAATTTCTTCCATATATCACCCTCTCCGTAAATGGAGGGGGGCCCGCACCAACCTCCACCAATACCCACGCTCCACATGACACGTTGACACTTTGTTGGCATTGAAATGGGAGCGCTTGCTTGTATGGTTGACAATCAAATTTTGAAACTCTAGTTGTTTTGTTTTCTTACAAATTACGGCTAAACTTTCCAATTCTCATTTTTCACCATTCCTTTCGCCTTTAAAAGTTGTATGAAAAATACACATTACCAGGCATATGTTTAAGGACAGAGATTATTAAAGTAAAAAATGATGATCATTTTGATATGAAGTATGACTAATTATTGATTAAAAAGTACAAAGAAGTCGTGATCTCATTAAGTATGTGATTACTAATAAATTCGTAAACATTTTTTAAAAACAAAATGGATACTAAACAACCACTTGTTATCAATTTTTATAGGTTCCTAATATGGGTTACGTAAAGGCATAAGTAAAAGCGAAAAAAGGATAAAATTACCCCCCTCCCCAGAATGTGGGTGGGTATGGGGATAATTTTATTTTTTTTTTATCTTTATCTGTATCTTTACCTAACTCCGTGTTAGGAACATATGAAAGCCAACTTGTTATAAAGCATGATTGGCTTCCAATTATTCAAAAATTTTCAACTTTTTTCTCTCTCCTAAATCAATCACATCCACATATCTCATCACATCCACAAATCTCAACCACTCAACTTCACTCATTCTCTCTCTTCCTTTACATTAAAAATTATTAAAAAACACTCCCAATCACCTTTATACACACAAACTTCACATCTGTACATGTTTACAATATTTTGAGGTGCAATAGCAATGACGTTTTGCTTACAAAACTTTGATATATTACATAAATGTAATAATGTGTGTACATGTTCACTCATTGTCAGATAATGTCATTGCTCGACAATGTACAATTATTGTTAGTCAGAATCGACATCATTTCAATTTTCAGAACTTTTATGATAGATGAGATGGATAATGAGTGGTTGTCCATTGCTTTGAGGAATTTGTCCATCGGTAAAAACAAGAGAAGAACCATCAATTTGATGTGAAATTTATTCCTCTGGTTTTAACTGTGTTTTCTTTGCTTTCCAATTCAACTTCCCAATTTGTATGATTTGATCGATTGGACAACCAATCACAATAGTATCATTCTATCGTTAACGTTAACTTTTTGGATGACACTACACGTATCATTTTTACCATACACATCACATTTAATAATTGATTTGGGGTTTGATTTTATTTTTTCACCCGATTTTTTTTCTTTTTCTTTTTCATTTTACCAGATCGAAAAATTATTTTTGTAACATGTGTCTCACAGGGAATGTCAAGCGACTGCAACGAAATACAAACCATTTTTGTTTACCAATGGATTCTTAAATTTATCGAGATTGCACCAATCACATTATTAAGGCCTTGTTCTATTTGGTGTTAACCAAATCCGCACGCAATTCCGTATACCTCATACTCATTTTCAACCACACACACATTTCCCAAAATAATATTAACCACACATTTTTACACTAATACATCTACAATAACAACTAAACCCCCAATCAAACAAGGCCAATTAGAACAATCAGAATAATTTTTAAATAATTATAGAAACAAACAAAGCCATAAATGGGAATCTCTGCAAAAAGTCTGTAAGTCCAATAATACTTCACGTATCAAAGAATATTTCGCACTTCCATAATAAAAATTAACAAATCAAGGTAATTCCTGTTATAAAAGTATTTGAAACAATAGAGACTTTGTAGAATGAATTGAACGACTTCGCGAATAAATTTCATTAATAATCGCCACTATTTATATGAAAAACTTCGAATTGCATAAACCGTAATTACATAATTTACAATGAGGGTATAATACTATTCAACATATAATAATTACATCTTTACCAAATTATTCCTCCACCAAATTATTCCTCCACCAAATTATTCTCATAATTCATAACCAACCAAATTATTCTCAATTTATTCATAACACTTCTCGAATTATTAATACAAATGCCTTCCTGACTTGCTGGAAAAACCCGCGGGAAAAAAAAACTTCCAAACCGATTGGCAGATAGTTTGGAGTTGGTTATAATCGCTTTCATCAAAACATTGTTCCCCACGCCTTCCAACAGATAGAGTATCTCATGCGCCTCGTTAAAACTCACAAGAAAACCCACGAAAAACTTGATCAAGGAAAAGAAAGACAACGTTGCTCGATTTCGTATCTTGAGAATCGATATCTTTACTTAGAAACGATTTCAATATCATCATCGTTTGATCTAAAGCATTAGTTCCATTATAACTGATCCAATGATACACCGGTATCAATTTCTCCTATCGCTCTCAATATACCACTTAATACGCCATGAAACCTTATTAAGGAAAAACCCTGGAAAAACCCTAACGGCGAAAAGAAAGACATTATTCATGAATACGCTTTAAAGTCCGCTTCATTAAAAACTCACAGAAACCCAATGGGATAAAACCTCAAGGGAAAAGAGTGCAATGCGATTTTATACAAGTATGCTGCATTTCAAAATCTTTCATACATTCTGTAGATGAAAGTATCATATACATTGGTTTTATACTTTGCGTTCATTTAGAGCATCAATTTTCTTACACAACTACAAAACATTCACCATGAACACATGTCTCCAAACACACAATTTAAAGCATATAAATTCATAAGTAAAAACATGTAAACATATAAGTAAATCTTCATAACTAACTAACACTTAAAATATATCATTTAACATTTAATACTCACTTAATAAAGTTATTTCATTCTGCGCTTAAATCACCCTTTGCAAGTATCTATAAACACTTAGCTCATCCGATCCTTTAATTTCCTTTTCTAGCACTACACACCCATCGGTGAATTTAACTTTCATGAGCATGCAACATATATACCACCATGCTTATCTTTAAACCCGAAGACTAGTCATCATCATCTCATCATCTCATAAGTTAAGGATTTCACACATTCACCATTTATCATCTTCAATATATCTCAATATTTTCATTATCATTGATCATATGTAGGCTACATTTTCATATCGCTGTCGACATTTTTCAATTTTCATTTCTTTCCCCATATATCGACATAACTTATCGAGATATCTCATTATCAATCCTCTCATAGATTATACAATATAGTTATGTCTATATACTCTTCAAGAAAGATATCGCTATTAAGACCATCTTTATAATTTGCTTTGATATATATATGATTGGGAAATATCAACGCTTCTAGCGTGCTAACTTATCAAAAGCATCGTGAAATGATATACGTGATTGTTCATAGCCTTTCATGCATCTTTGAACTTCAAGTTCAGATTTCAATTTCACGATATAACATGATGCATTTCACATATTATTTTCAACCTTTAATACTTCTCATGCCGAGAAAATTTAGAACACCAAAACTCATACAGCTTTGTATGATTTTAATCATATATGCTTCTCATCATTCACCCTTTAATATGGGAATTTAGATCGTTTGCAGATTCTATTCTCGAGACTGGCAATTTATTTGGCGACTTTAAATAATTTGCCATATAATATCCCACTTCAGACAAGCAAGATACCAAATCCTTCAGAGGATTTATTCAAGTATTGATATACATTTACTAAACTTTTATCATTAAATCGAAAATCATGCTCATATCATGGAGCAAATATTTCGTAAATTTCAAATTACTTAATCATATACACATGTGACTATTATCTAGTGGATCCATATCATAATATCTAAGTAGTCACATGAGGATGAGTGTATACTTCTCATCCTTATTCCGTATATATTTGGGATTTATTCCTTAATATTAAGAATGATTTCATCATTTATCGAGAAACAATCATCAAGAATTCTTTTAATTCTTCACTTGAAATATTGATTTCAATAATTATTTTAAACCCGGATGGTCATCCAGTTTGCAACGAAGTATTATTAACTTCTAGTTCAAGAAATTTATATCGATTTCACTAAAGATCTCAGATAGTGCTTCAATATGATTTTATCATAGAAACAATTCACCGACATATTCCATCATCTTTTGGTGACATTATTGTCTACTACTTGTTCAAACACTGAAGCATACTCATCGCATCACATCCTGCTATTATTTAATTCCAAATCGTGATTTTACGCTTTCATATTATTTATTTAAAATCTAGTCTTATTTCATACTGTCGATTATTCTATAAATAAATCATCAAAATTATTGCAAAATTCATCCTAACAAGGGTTTATACATTATAATGGATCATATGCTCTCAAATCTTCGAAAATACTATCCATCACTATCGATCAAAATCCTAAAAAGGATTTATCGACGTAGCTTTGGAAGATTAAGGATGCTAATAATGAATAAGATCCCACAAGATATCCACGCTTGATTGAAGCAAAGGTTCGATTATCCGTGAGGTTTCACCTTCAAATACATGCCCGTATGAAAAGTAGTTTTTCAAAGAAACGGAGAGCAAAAAAGATTAGGAGGATGCTACAAGTGTGCTCGATGGACATGTGACACTCGATGTAAATCGTACTGTCCGTAAATCGTAAGATAAAATAGCGCTCATTAAGGATGGATCGAAGTAAGCGAGCCTTTGGATGATATTCAATGCGCCTTGAGACACATCCTGAACGACACGCATAAGGTGAGCTAATGGCCTTATGGGCCAAATTCAAAGATCAACAAACGCCAGCATACTTGAAAACTTACTTTAGAAGATCCTTGTTTGTAAATTTAGTAGAAAATTTAGCATAATGATTTTCCCATATTTATGTAAGAAAGTCGGTGTAATAACAAAAATCAATATATTTTCTTTTTTATTTGTAAATATCAAGCTCAATTTTAAGATATATATTATTTTTTCAATCAACTGATACTATATGTCATATCACTAAAGAAAAATTTCTGCTTTTTTCTCTTTCATATTTGTCAAAAAAGTAAATAGTGCACTCAATTATTTGGCTTTAAAATTTTTCTTTAAATGTAGGGGATTCATATATCTCTATGTTGAAAATAGTGCAAAAAGAGATAGGAGTAGAGAGTAGATTGATGGAGATTTTAGAATCATCTCATACAAGTTAGCTTTTTACCTCGCCATATTAAAACCAGACAGTATTCTTGTTGGATCTATTATGGCCATATCCAATATGTGGATATGGCAAACCGATTTAAAAGAAGCAGTGAGACAAGAAATCAATATACTATACTGAGGAACCAACAACAAACTTTTAGCAGACTTATAATGGCGCAGACAATCATGTGAATAAGAGTTTGAGCGTAATACCTTTCCATCTAGTTGGATCTAATACTCACCGAGCCGCTTCTACCATGGGTCCAGAGGTCAGCTACAAGCCAATCCATCCACAACCGCGCATTTGATGTATATGACGAATAATATGATGCTTTCATTGTCTTCCAGCGCTACAACACACCTGAGGAAATATTCAATATAACCCGCTGCGACAAATTGGATTTTCAGTCAAACCAATAGGTTTGTTGAATATTAATAATTTCTTTGACGGTTTAGCTTACTAGCGCTTTCTAGATCAAAGTAGTGTAAATAATAAGTTTATCTCTCATTCATGGAAAATACTTATTTCGCTAAGATCGTTGATGAATCCATCACCAAATTTCATGCATATGTTCAAGAATCTGCTAGGTCCAGTCGATCACGCATCAATGGCTGCCGGAAAAGAATTCTGGATCCTTAAATATTTCATTTATGAATCCTAATGTTTGATGGTGGCAGAGTTACTGAAAGATTTATCTCTCGAGACGCATCCCTCATTTATGGATTCAAGATGTATATTCTTTTGCATTTCTATATTTTCGAGTGTTTAATGCCATCTTTGATATTCTCAATATGTTCCACTGACGCTTTTGTACTTCTTCCTGGGAATAATAATATCATATCGCTTTATTCAAATACAGAAATCTAGTGATTATGCTTCTTCAAGAGCATTTTCTCATATTAATACAATCTCATATCATCGATAAGATTACTTCATATAAGCCTTTCCATGCGATATATTTTCTTTGATTTATCAACAGGATCTGATTCAAAGACTTTACTTTTCATTTTTATCCAAATGAACTTCAAGACTACACTTCGCTCAATTTTCTCCATTCATATTCTATATATGAAGAAGTAATTTTATTCTCATCGCCTACTTTCTTCGAGAAAGATGACAATATTTGATCAACTACTTCTTCCTGGTAGAGATTCGTTATAACCAATCGCAGAAGATAACCCACCACATTGGAAATACGCAGACACCAATCGTGTGGTATTACTCACCACATCGGAAATATACTCAAACTATAAAGTCATATAAATTTAAATTATAGAAATTAAATTTCTCCACATAAAATGAGTAACCTACCTTATGGGAATTATTGCAATAAATATAAATTTACTAATTTAAATAAGCAAGCATTAAATCGCATAATATTTAACTACTTCTTCCGTGAAAGAGGATCTGCTACAGTAAGGTTTATTACCCATCACTTAAAGCATATAAAGTGCGGTAAATATATAAAACCTTCCGCTTAGTGATCGGTTGAACTCCATCATCAAGTAGGAGGTAAAGAATTAAATTGCAGATAAATAAAGTGCTAGAATTAAATATTGAATCGCTTCTACGGGAGCAAATTTGTTCTTCTGTAACAAATACTCATTACTTCTACAAGAAAGATACTTATCCTTCTGCAGAATAAAGACATTACGTAATCAACTCTTAGTTAAAATAATATTCGATCTTTTAACTCAAATTGGACTTCGCCATTTTATATAATCAATGATTTTAGAATTTCTTCATGAATATTCTATCCATTTTTTCACTGCCGGGTCAAAATTAGGCTCGCTTTACCCTAAGGGTAAAATTGTCCATTCCAATTCATAAAGGTAAAATTGTCAAAAATATTTTATCGATGTTTTATGATTTGAAAATTATCTCCTTTCTACTTCAATTTATCAATATCAAAATATTCAGCGACTATTTCAGAACTTTTTCAAAAGTTAGTGTCTTGATTTGTAAATTTTGAAAGTTTGATAATAACATATTTCAAAAAACGAAGTTATTACCCTATCAATATCGGTGTCATATCGAAGCTCACGCTAAATCGAGATAATGGAGTCGAGAAAATTTGATTTTGATAATGATGCTTTCCTTTATATCTCGATAAAACGAATGTTATAGTTTAATATATTATTATATTATAAAAATAATATATAATTATTATATTATAATGGAATATATATACCTTCGTCCTTTTTCTGATTCTCTCTTCCTTTCTTCACACTCTGCACGACACTTCCATTTGATTACCTGGCACGGGTACGTGACGGCATCAATGGGAGGATTATTATTCCGCACGATAGCCAAAGCGGTTAGTTTCTCCTCACGTGCTTTCCAAATTGCTACCACCGCTTGCCGTAATTAGGTAGATTAATTTGTGGTTGAGGAATTATCAAGAAGTGGTGATTAGCTAGGGAAGTGGAAGGAAGAAGAAAGGGTGTTAGCATAGTCTTAATCAGGTTTATAATCATGGGCTGAACAAAGAAATATTTACATAATTTTCAGAATAATCCAGGTTGATATGTAAGATCATCTATAAGATGCAAATCAGAAAGATACTTCTTTCATATTACTCAAAGGCCAGTTGAAGTACTGATAACGCGTTATAAAAGTATTTAGAAACAATTTAGAGAATTTAGAGAGAATTTAATTGAATGCACTCGTGAATCAATTTCATTAATAACCTGCTCTATTTATGCGAAACTTGAATTGCATAAACTGTAATTTAATTTCATGTGCAATAATACGTTCACATATAATAATTACATCTTTTACCAAATTATTCCTCCACCAAATTATTCCTCCACCAAATTATTCCTCATAATTCATAACCACCAAATTATTCTCAATTATTCATAACAATTCCAATTTTATTTTCTCAATAAATCTTACTCTCAAAATTAGTGCTTAGAAAAAAGTAAATGAAATGACGTAACAACAAAAAGCCATTTTGATCCAGTGTCCAAATTGTGCACCTTAACGTGTCCAGATATGGCGTAGCAGTATGTGTCATCATAATTTGGCATGCTATTTGTGAATTAAATCATGATAACACATGCTACCACGCCATAATTTGGACACGTTAAGGTGCCCAATTTGGGCACTGGATTAAAACTGCAAAAAACAAGTGAAACATGTACTTATTTATCATTTATTTAATAACGACTTGGATTCAAATCTGCGATATGTTGATGTAGTAAGATCTTAATATCTTAGTATAGAGCGTATGGGTATTGATCAAGGTTGGTGCCGCTCCCCTTCATTCAGGAGGAGGGTGATACGTGGAAGAAATTGGCATCGTAAAATACCATATATTGATAGAAAATCATTGGCCTATTTAATAATTTGTCGTCTATTTAGGCCTTGTTTGATTGGGGGTTTAGTTGTTCCGCGCGGTATTTCGTGTAAAAATGTGTGGTTAATATTATTTTGGGAAATGTGTGTGTGGTTGAAAATGAGTATGAGGTATACGGAATTGCGTGCGGATTTGGTTAACACCAAATAGAACAAGGCCTTAATGAAAATATCGTGCTGACAATATCCTCCATCTGACAAAATTAATAATTTTCAAAAAGAACGAAATATTAAAAGTAAAAGTAAATTTAGTAAAATAAAATCAGGATTAGATTAGATATTCCAAAAAGTGCCCAATTACTCTCATCAATGAATTAATAATGCGAACATCAAGAATACTCTTGCTTTACCACGACGATTTGATGATATACGATGTGCCAAATATTGAGCTAATTATAGTACTGTTTCTCCTTGAATTTACCAATCAGGCCTCTCTGAATTCCATAATAATCTAATAAAGCGAAACTTTAATTAATTAAAATTAAAAAATAAATAAAGGTCCGAAAAAATTACGTAGTAAAGCATTATTGGCTGGCTCTGAAACTGTCTTCTTCAAGTTCTTGTACTGCGGCTTGTAATTGCTCCGGCTCACCGGCGACGTAGTCCAACAATCCTTCGCCGGCTTTTTCGTGGGAGTTCGATGCCGGCGGCGGAGAAATCTGGCCAAAAACGAACACGGCAACGAGAAAGAGAGCGGTCGAGAGTAGCAGAGGCCAAAAGTACTTGATAATATCGAGAAATCTAGGTGCGAGGTAGATGATAAGACAGATAGATGAGCATAAAGTAACGGCGGAGAGGATATGGAATTTGTATTTGAGAAGCTTTTCTGAGATTTCCATGGCGGATTTTGGAGACCTTGATGTGGAAATCGTTAATGGTTTTTGTAGCGGTGTGGGGTTATGACTGTTGAGAGATTCTCTGCTTGAAAACCATTTTGAGACTTGTCTTGGAGACAGTAAAGTTTTAGAGTCAATCTCCTTGTCATTATATTTTGGACTTATTTGATTCTGATTCTCAAAATGGAATTTTATATTTTTATAAGTAATAATAGTACACCCCTTTTTTTATTTTAAATATTTTAAATAACAAGTACATACTTAAGCATATATACATTTTTAAAAATGGTATTTTTGAATGAACTGGATACACATATTAAGGTAATCATATCAAAAAAATTACGAAAATCAGGTGTTCGGTTTTGAAGTTTGAGATTTAGGTTTTAAGTGTTCACTTTTGTTCGCTCTGTCATTACATACCTATTATGAATTTTATTACACATTCACCGTAATGGATATTACACAATCAAATGACATTACAAAACATTACTTTTGTATAATTACACAAGTTTAATAAATTCAATGACCGTGATTAAACGACTAACCCATTCAACCACGGTGACCAAATCGTAGACATTTAGGGGGCGTTCTGTTTGTTTTCTATTTTCTGTTTTCATTTTCGAAAATGTTTTGGTGTTTTCTATTTTCAGTTCTTGTTTTGAGAAAATTGAAAATGCGTTTGATTTGTTATTTTGAAAAATTATTTTTGAGAAGAGAAAATGGAAAACGTGTTTGGATTATACTTTTAAAAACATAATTTCATATAATAAAAATTACAAAACGGTCCTTAAACTTTTCAAGATCTGCAAACAAACCCTCATCTTCACCAACCTACCCCCCCACCCTACCCCCGACCCAACCCAACTCTCTCTCTCTCTCTCACGGCGAAGTCGCCATGTCGGCAAATGGTGCGAACCACCTTTGGTGGTTCGCGACCACTGCGAGGTGGTTCGAACCACCTCGGAGGTGGTTCAGCGACCACCTCAGGGTGGTTCGAACCACCTCGGAGGTGGTTCAACCACCTCCGAGGTGGTTCGACCGCCATTAATGGTGGTCGAACCACCTCTGCAGTGGTTTGACCACTGGCGTGGTCGGACCACCTTCATATGGTGGTCCGAGCCACCACTTTCCGATCTTCCGGTGGTCAAACCACCAGATCTGGTGGTTTGACCCCCATATCCGATGGTTTGACTTTTCGGCGGTGGCCGGCGGTGGTCGGTGGTCGGGGATTGAACCGTCTGAAAAATAAAATTTGGGATGAAATATAATAAATGTAAAGTTTAAAATTAAAACGCGTTTCTTATTTTCAACATTTAACATCGAAACGCGTTAAAAATACGTTTTGCTGTTCCTATATAAATGTTGAAAACGTTTTGAAAATGGATTTTAACAATAAATGTAACGCGTTTTGATATTTTCAAAAGCGAAAAACAAAACGGTAATGCAGCGCCAGTGTTTGAATTTTAAAAATTAAAGTTCATATTTTGTGGAATTACCTCGCCCATCCCAACCCCCCAACCCCCAACAAACAAACAAGAAAAAAAAAATGAGTTAGGCTTTGGGGCTTTGCCCAAGGAAGTTAATTGAGCATAGTTACTGGGCCTACATGATCGGACCTATCTCCAACACTCTAGTGACCCCATGGTACACTCTAGTCGGGTTCTAGACCCGTTCATTGGCAATCATCAGTCCGGTTTACAAAGCCGACCCACCCGAGGCCTGTGACTAGAGCCAAAGAGATGGCGCCTGTGAGAGCCGCCGGCGCGGTTGTGGCCGCGCTGTCCATAGGCGCCATCCTGTCCTACTTGCTTCACAGCCGCTCAAAATCTCGTTCTGCAAAGACTCGAAATCGTCGGAGTTCTCGAAATGGACTCGTCGCCGCAATTGGCAATACTCCCCTGATTAGACTCAACAGCCTCTCCGATGCCACTGGCTGTGAAGTAATCCCCAATTTCTCTCACTCTCGCTCTTTATGTGTGTGTTGATTTGATTTTGTTTTGATGTGTTGTCTCTCGTATTTATTTGTTTGGTCAGATTTTTGGAAAGGCAGAATTTTTGAATCCAGGAGGAAGTGTGAAAGATAGGGTTGCCGTGAAAATAATAGAAGAGGTGAATGAACTTTATTTAATCACTTGTTGATCTTCAAAAGCTACGGATTTTGTGCTTGATTCATAAAGTAATTAGATTCCAACACACATAGACACGCACCTGTATTTTGTTATTTTTCTACTTTTCTATTAATTGCTATCACTATTGCGTGAATGATTAGTTATCGAAAAAACCTTCAGAAGTGGAGCTTACTCATCAACGTGGCTTATGAATGGATGAGATTGATGTAGAAACTTGGCAAAAGAGGTGCAAAGAAATATCAATTTGTTACTGTTAATAGAGTTGAAGTTGGTTGTTCCAATCATCAAATTGCCAACTTTTAACTGATGTAGGAATTCAACAAGCTCTGATTTCTTGCTAATCTTAAAAATTGTATTCTGAATATCATTAGGTTTATCATTTAAGTGTACTCTATCAATCATCATCCTAGGGGCTGTTAACATCATTTTCTAACTGTGAATTATCTACAATTTGAAGATGACACAAGGCATTCCTTAATTCTGTCTCATCTTTTTGACCAAGGGCTGCTCCCCTGTGCTACAATTCTTAAACTTGTTGTTTTAACCCACCCCTGATAATCACGACTACCACAGGCCTTTGAATTGGGATCTCTAGCTCCAGGTGGTGTTGTTACCGAAGGAAGTGCTGGAAGCACAGCCATTAGCCTTGCAACTGTAGCTCCAGTTTATGGATGTAAATGCCATGTTGTCATTCCAGATGATGTTGCTATTGAGAAGGTATGAGTAGTTATTCTTCATTAAAAAATTTATCTTATACTTACTGGTATCATTTCCACTGTCCTCTCTTGTTAGGCTTCACCGAGTAATACCATGTCGTATTTTCTTTTGCTCGAATTCCTTAGAGATAGTGTTGTCCACGCTTGTAATTTGGCAAATGTCCACATAAACTTTTGTTTTGCCAAAAACAAACTTTTTTAGTTCGAGCAGTGGTTGGGACCATGAGATTTGTGATAATAATGAGTAGTAATTTGTGCCATTTGAAATTTGACTTTCACTGAGCTGTAGAAGTCAATATTTGGGTGGAAAAAAATTTTAAACCGGGCATTAGGCAGATTAGACAATGATATCTTTTATCTAATACATGGTGTTTGGGTAAATTGGTCTGATTAATCCAGCAAAGTTATTTTCAGCTATACGACTTTATCGATCGGGAGCAAGAGTGAAGAGGATTAAGCATCTCCATTTGCACTTTTTCATCTTTTAATCGAAGTTCACAATTTTTGGCTTTTAACCCTTAATCACTGTTTCAGTCCCAAATACTGGAAGCTCTTGGTGCTACAGTTGAAAGAGTGAGACCGGTTTCAATTACACATAAGGACCACTATGTCAATGTTGCCAGGAGAAGAGCACTGGAAGCAAATGAAGTAGCATCAAAGCACCACCAAATAGTTAACGAAAATAACAATGAAGATGGCAACCAAATTAATGGCTATGCAATGGACAAGGAAACTCAATGTATTCTATACAACTGCAATGGTGGTTTTTTTGCTGATCAATTTGAGAACCTCTCAAATTTTAGGGCTCACTATGAAGGTACTGGACCTGAGATCTGGGATCAGGTGGGAGGCAAGTTAGATGCATTTGTTGCAGCTGCTGGGACTGGTGGTACAGTGGCTGGCATATCTCGGTTTCTGAAGGTCGATATGAATTTCCTTTTTGCCCCTATGGCTGAAATTTTAAGATCATTCCTGATGAAGATATTGATTTAACCTGCTGTCTCTGTATTCAACAGGAAAAGGACTCGAAGATCAAGTGCTTTCTCGTTGACCCTCCTGGTTCTGGTTTGTTCAACAAGGTAACCAGAGGAGTGATGTACACTCGAGAGGAGGCTGAAGGGCAGAGGTTGAAGAACCCATTTGATACTATAACAGAGGGAATTGGGATAAACAGATTGACTGAAAATTTTAAGGTGGCTGAACTTGATGGAGCTTTTCGAGGAAGAGATATAGAAGCTGTTGAAATGTCTAGGTCAGTCTTGTATACCTATCTAGCCAGTATCAATTTTCTTCAAAAAATCAGCTTTTGGTAGCCTTTCCTTTGGTTGAATCCATGGTTGCTTTAGTGTTAAACTCGTTTTTCTTGTTAATCCTGTGAATCCATGTATAAACAACCAAATGAAACTCAGAAATACATTATGCAATGTGCATTAATCATTATCATTATCCATCAAGCTGTGAAACCTGGTGTTGTTACTATTGTCCATCAGGTACTTACTAAAGAAGGATGGCCTTTTTCTTGGGAGTTCGTCTGCCATGAACTGTGTTGGAGCTGTCCGAGTGGCACAAGCCATGGGACCTGGTCACACTATTGTCACAATTCTATGCGACAGCGGGATGAGACACCTGACTAAGTTTTATAATGCTAAGTATTTGTCTCAATATGGCTTGTCCCCTTCAGCAACCGGATTAGAGTTTCTTGGTCTCAACTGAAGTTTGATTTATGGCAAATATTTTCTCTCCAAATTTTGACACGGATTAGTATCGTAGTCTGAGAGGTAACCGTAACTTGATATGTTGTAAGAGTTAGGAAAGGGAGCATTGATTTCTGATTTTGATTATACAGAGAAGTGTTTTAGAGGACAGGAATTTTGGATTATTTACGTGGGTGTTAGTTTATATGTATTTATGCATATTTATGAATTTTGATGTGAAATAGGAGAGAGAATTAGTGGGATTGAGTGGTAGAGGTTTGTGTAGTACAGTGGGTCCCAAAAAATATGTTGATATAATTAGTTTGACTTTAGATAAGAATGAGTTAAAATGTGTACAAACTTGTTAAAAGTTGTAAAAAAACGGGCGCTACATTTTGATAAGAAGATAAATAATAGTTGGTGTGATGAAATTGAACATGTCGATTTCATATTTGCACCATTGAAAGTATGTTTGGTATTTTTGAAGCCCCCATACTTGCTTAGTCGCAGAAATTGATACCGATATAAAAATGAAGAGTAGAATAGAATTCACATTCTTAAGTGACGCGATGAATGCGGTATATTTTTATTCATCAATAAAAAAGTTGAGTTAAAACGTATTTAAAAAAATAGACAAAAAGGTTAGATTTATATAATAAGTTGTTGAAAATGACTAATGAGAAAAATTACTTTTAAGGACGTGACTAAATAAAACCTTCCCCCTCCCCAATTTTATTTCTAAACACGCTCCCCCTTAAACACACACCCCATTTTTTTGCACCCCTTCCAGAAAATGGCAATAATTTTGGCTGCTTATTTGAGAGCAATTGCTGTGGGAAATCGAAATGAGAGCTTCTTTTTTAAAGAAAAAATGGGGGGTGCCTTCTGGCCAAACAAGGCAAATTCTTGACAGTACTCATAATCGATAACTTTATTTTTATTATTTTTTTTCCAAGGTTGTTCAGCCTATCGTGATCGAACACTCATCAACACCCCACAAGAGGTGTTGGACTAGAACTAGCCGAACACTAGTACTTGTCGAATAAGGCATTTTTTTTTTTTTGCTGAGGGTAAAATAGAAATATGGGATCAAAGCGAATGTGTTTAGAGAAAACCGGAGGTGCATTTAGCGCCACCCAACTTTTAATTTAAAATGTATCAAGGATCAAACCTTGTCATTTCATTTTATAAAATAAAATGTCTCTTACAATTATTATTATTAAAAATAAATAAAGTCATATTTATTGGTCCGGAAATCTTGATTTCTTGTTTGAAAAGCGGGTATAACGTCAGCCTGAAGTCCATTTTCCCCCAAAATGGGCCGAATGAATGAATGGAAAAGAAGAAAACCAACAACCAGTAATCAACCGTTTTCAGTCAAGCTGACATCACCAGCTAACCACACAATCTTGCCCGTCCATTTACGATGCCCTGTTTTAACCGTCGATTAACTTCCAGTCCGCCTAGTGTCACTGGCACTGAAGTCCGACGTGGCATTTATAAATGGTTTTAAAATCCGGAGTTGGAGTCCGGTACATATACCTTCCTACGACCGTGCCCCACTATTTCGAAGCGTTAATATGTTACGTTGAAAAAGAATGAACGAAATACAAATCACTCGGCGAGCTTCGGAAAGTGCTATCTGAATTTCGTAATTCAGCTCTCAAATCTCAGTAAGTTGTGCGTCATTGGCATGAATTGCTTTTAGATTTTTGTTTCTGCTGTGTTAACGGTGTTTTTGGTTGTTTTGTTAGCGTGGTTTTGAGGTTAGAATTCGGCTCTAGGGCTCTGGATTATGTTTCGGTTAAAGCAGTTTTGACTGCTCCTTTTTGTTGCTTTTGGGAAATTCTGGTTCCTTCACGTTTTATGTGAGTTAAATGGCGATACAGGAAGACTGTGGATCTTAATTCGGGTTTCTTGATTGAGTTTATGTTTAAGCATTACGTTGTATTTACATTTATGTGGACGAACATTTTCAGGAAGTTAGGGTTTTCTCCAATTCACTCCTGCTTGTTCATTTTTGTGTTCCATTTTATGCTACAGCTAATTTGTCATCCTAATTATTTGTAGTTTTTGTTGCATTGATTCTTTTGACTTGAGCTCTGTTATTTCCGTTGCTTTCAGATTTCTGCGATTTTTTCATCTCCTTTTCATTTTTCTGTTTTCCTGTTTACAATTCATTGTCTCAGATATTGGCGCTTTCTTCTGTTTTCGGTACTCAGTTTTTCTTGTATAGGTAGGCAAACCTTGAAGGAAAAAAGTTCCAATCTTTGAGTTTCAGTGATCATGAGTCAGGAGGATGCCCATACTGAAAAGCCTGAGGAAGCTGCAAAAGGGAATGTGAAACCAGAGGAGAAGAGTGAGTTTGTGACAGAGATGAAAGATGAAGAAAATAATAGAGTAACAGAGATGGACAAAGAAAAAAAATATGATGGGGAAGGTGACGCCCAGCTTATGGATGCGGACAGAGTGCAGATCAAACAAAGCCAGGAAACTGAAGAAAAAGAAGCAGGGAACGGAACAGGAGAGAAAGAAGAAAAAGAAGAGAAGAAAGGAACCCAGGGAGAAAAGGAGGAGAAGGAAGGAACAAAAGAAGTAAAAGAAAATGAAGAAACCAAAGGCCCAAAAGAAAAGGAAGAAAATGAAGAAACAAAAGGAGAAGAAGAGAAGGATACTGAAAGTCAGGGAACGGAAGATAAATCTGGCAAAAAACCTGATGATGATGCTGAAGTTAAGGTTGACGAGGTCGCAGACAAACTGAAGGATGTGCAGGAAGAGCACGAGGAGAAAGGATCAAAGACGCAACGCGCTAGAAGCAAAAGTCATTCAGGACAAATAGACAAGACTAAGAAGAAAAAAGCTGAAGAGGATGCAGAAAACCCCACTGCAAAAAAACCAAAACAGCATAAAACCCCCATTAGAGAAAAGGAGGACGAGCCTAAAACTATTACACCTTTTGCAGTTGACCGCCCTGTACGTGAACGAAAATCTGTAGAAAGGCTGGTTGCTATTATTGAGCAGGACGCTGCTAAGGATTTTCGAATTGAAAAGGTCTGTTCTTTTATGCCTCTCCTTATTGTAACAACCTTTTTCTGAATTTACGTTTTTCTCTTTCGTATGAGTATTATGGTCTTTTACCAGAATATAATTTGTCACTTAATAAAGCTTGTTTGCAGGGGCGTGGAACTGCACTCAAAGACATCCCCAATGGTACATATTTTAAGTATATTTTATCTGACTCGAATTTGCTAATGAATTCATATTGACTTGAGATTGCAATTTCCATGAGACTTGCAATTGTAGATTATTATTATTTTTTTTAAACTCCAGGGAGCATGTGGATAAGGTTGCCTTGTTGCCTGAAATTTACACTTTTATGTACATGCGATGCATATGTTTTCATTTTGAACTGTAAATTACCACAGAAAAAAATGTAAAATGTAAAATGAAAAAGGGAAAAAAAGATGTGCTTGTGGGTCTAAGAGCAACCCTGTCGTGGATAACGAGGAGGTTTATAACCCTGTTTGCAACTTCCTTTTGTTGGTTAATCCGAATTTGATTACTTGTCCAAGCCAAGATTGTTCGAGAATTGGGCTTGCAATCAAGATGAAATGATTTTCTCTTTCACAAAATTTTACCATTTCAATCTAAACCAAGCCCACTTACAACTTTGCCCATCTTCTTAGTACCCCGAAATGATCAAATTGAGCTGTCAGGTATAGTAGTTGATCTACTTATAGCTGTTTGCTCAATGACACTGGTAATGTTGAAGATTTGTGTAATTACCGAGTGTGAGAGGTTATCACTTCTGGGGAAGAAGAAACAGGCGTACATTTGTCTTCACAAATCTTTTCTCAGCCTGCATTCTCTCAAATTCTTCACTTACTCGTCCAATTTCTTATCCCAAGCAACACCATGAAGGAACTTACACTTGGATCTCAAAAAGTAGTATACTACTAACGACATATACAATACTGATAATTTAAGACTAGTGACCTGAATTACAGCTCTGCCTTTTATCAAAATCATTTGTTTAGATCTGATTTATGTTAATAAATTTCTTCTAGCTAAGCTTTTGGCAAAGTTGCAATTTATGATTTTTTTATTTTTATTTTATTTTTATTTTTATTTTTAAAGATATGGCTTTCCCTATGATATCATCTGTATCAAGGTTTTAGTGGCACATTATATGCTATGCTTTCTCATTAGAACCTGCTATTGGAAGGTTCAACAAAGAACAAAATGTTTCATATATTTGTGTGTACATTTACTTCATTGTTGCAGCGCCATGAAGCTATAAACACGATCATTGTTTTCTAAACTGCCTTTTTGTTTCAGTTGCGTACAAATTATTGAGAAGGAAGACTGATGATACCTTCAAATTGATGCATACGATTCTCTTTGGAAGGAGGGCAAAGGTGATGCATTTGAGTTCCTGTATAGAGTATTTTTGCTGTCCTTCTTTATCACTTTCTTTTATATTTCCTGTTTCCTCTCTTCTTTTTCTTTTATTGGGTTGAACACTTCATATCACTTTGTTCAATTTTAGTGTCTCTTGCAGATTAAGAACATGCCAAAAAAAGGTTGCTATCTTAAAAGCTCGGACTAAAAATATTGTGAACCAATATCTGTGGTACTGGGGTCCCATAGCTATAAGGCAATAAATTGAAAATTCTCTACTTATTTGGCTTCTGGATTTTGGTTCACACAATTGATGGTTTCCTAGCCAATAAAATAGCAGCCCTTTTTTGTGGCCAACATACTCAATTAACTTTATTTTATCTTGCGAAGAATCTGGATATTGTATACTCATGGCAGCTTGTATACTCATGGCCCCTTGAGTAATGGGTAGTATCTCCTTTATGTAAATGATACTAGTTGTATTTGAAGTTAGGGAATATATTAAATTATTGTAAAAGCTTCATTGCATTTGAACTCTGCATGTATTTTGGGGTGCACAAAATATATTTCGGCACTCACATGCACAATCCAATATTTTCTTTCCTGCCTTTTACAGTCTTATTGTGATGGTACTATTGTTTAAGCTTTTCAGCCGTCAGGTTTTAAATATTCTCGTCATTTCGATATTGTCTTTGTAGTATCTTTGAGATTCTTATGTATATTGCTTACTTTGTAGTAAGATTGCCTGATCAATATACGATCTTTTCTTCTCTTCTAGTTTGGCAGCTCGTTCAGCTTGTTTGTTTCTTTTTCTTTTTTTTTTTTTTTCTGTTTTCTCCCCCCTCCCTCTGTTATCTGGAAGTATCATTAATGATTTTTCTCGTCTCACAGCTGTCTTGATGGTGTTTTGATGTTTTCTTTCATGAGAAGTCAATCAAGTAATTGCTGGTTACTTTAGAGTCATCACACTCATTACATCTTCGGAGCCACAATCTCATTCAAGTTTTCTTCCATTGTTGTTCTAAACCTTCATAGCTCCCTGCCTTTTCTTGCTTCTATCTGATCGAGCACTATATTGATTCTCATGCCGTTATGTCAATATATATATATATATATATATATATATATATATATATAGATATATATATATATATATATATATAAATGAATAAATAAAAGATAAAATAAGAGTATGTTAAGAACCATGTTTATAATTGCACATTTTCTCAAACTTTTTTTTATTTCTTTTTAAATTTTTTTATGGATGACATTTATATAAATCACTTCTCACGATTCATCCATCCTTGTTAGTATTATAAATATCTATCAACATCTTGCTAGACACACTCTAAATCCACTTTCTTATCCATTCCTTTTATGGGACCATATGTACTACCTATATAGCGACTGCATATATTTAACCACAAATGTGAAAATCATTTTTCAAATACAAATTCGCCATTTTGGCATTAGCTTTTTCTGCTGTATAATTACTGCTGCTATTTGACCGCAAATGCAAAAATCATTTTTCAAATGCAAATTCACCATGTAACATTACTTTTTTCTGCTTTATAAATAGATGTACCAAAGAGTACTTTGTTGGGTCCACACTTTACACATTCATAAAAATAATCATTTGCTTTATTTATTGGGCATTGACCTTGTGATGCCATGGAGATGGCATGTGACCATTGGAGAATAGCTGGCTGAATATCGGTTGGACAAAATTATGGTCCCGGTTGGAGGTTAAATTCTCGCCTGATGATTGTGCCCTATTGGCATTTTTCTGTTGTTTTCCTGCTATCATTTATAGAGTAAATACCTTTTTTGATTAATCATAGGATGGAAATCAGGAAATTATTTTTTGTCCTTAATTATTGAAGATATAAGGGTGTTACACTAAGGGTAATATAGCTTCTGTCACATTGCAAAGCATTTTTTGCCCCTTTAACTCCAAAGACAGAAGGGAAGGGTCCTTGGATTTGGATAATATCGGTTATAATTTATAATGGCACTCCAACTTCCAATTAGGAATCCACTGATGAGCTCTTCAAAGAGTGATCCAGTGAAGTCAAGGAATGTCCATCTGTTGGCATTAATTATCCAAGAAGAGCTATAGTTCTGAAAGTTTCATCTTCACCAGTTTGTAATCCATTTTTCAGATGCCAACTAAAATTTCTACCGTTTGTTCACCAGATATCCTCGTTTTATCCCCCGAGAACATACCATGTCTTAGACGCTAGGAAACAAGGTCAGGATTAGGGCAGATTTAATGCACATTAAGCTAGAAAACAAGGTTGGAGCTAAGTCAGATTTAGTAAACATTTTATTTCTCTAGTGAACCTGCTTATCCTTCAAAGCTTTTTGAATTTGTATTATAGAAACTCACTGTTTATAGAATATTGAAAACTTTGGTGTTTAAAAAAAAAACAGTATTTTTAGGGAAAAACTTTATGACACTGGTGGGAATTATGCAATTCATATAGAGGTGGGTATTGGCACGCGAAGACCATCCAAATAGTGGATTTAATATCCATTGGAAGCAATTCAGTGGCCAAGCTGGAGGATAAATTTGCGGCCTCTGATTGTCAAAAACGCTCAACTAGCATCTTCCTTTATTTTCTTTCTATTTAGTTATTGTAGAGTCGATTTTCTTCCTTCTGGAAATAACAGACCGAATTAATTGGAAGCAATTCTCCACCCGAGGATAATTTTGTGACCTGTTTATTGTCTTTCTGATTTTACTATTAAAGAGTTCATTTATGTCCTTCAAAATTACTATTAAAGAGTCAATTACTTCCTTACATAGTTTTGTTTAATTATGGTTGGAAGATTAATTTTAAAAACACTCCATTTTTTTACTGAGTGCCCTCTCCTGCAGAGTTTCTATTTGAGAAACTTCAGCACATTTTTGGCAACATGCTTCATGAAAGAAAACATGTTTATAGATGCTCAGGAATTTTCTTAAACCACTTTTTATTTTCATGTACTTCCCCAAACCGTTTCTTATATATAAGCATGTTTATAAGCACATTGTCAAACACACCCATCAAAACCACATTGTCAACACACCCATCAAAACCTCCTCCTTTTGGAGGTCAAAAACTAGTATCTGAGGTTGACCTTTCAACTCCAGAAGGATTGATGATAGAGAGCGGTTGGATATTGGCATGTTGAGACCCTTTGAAATAGCCAGCTTACTATGTTCATAGTCGGAAGATAAATGCCTGCTTATTGTGCCTTAACGTTGGCGTGTTCAAACCATCTGAAATAGCCAGCTTACTATGTTCACAGTCGGAGGATAAATGCACAGCTGTGATTGTGTCCAATGACAATGGTCATTGTTGTCTTTCTTGTTGAATTATAGTTGTCAAATAATCAATTTACTTCTTTTCAAGGACAACAGACTAAATATCTGTTGGAAGCAATTCATTGCCTTGGCTGGAGTAAATTCAAAGTTTCTGATTATTCCAATTAGCTTTTTCGTTTTCTTTTTCTTTTTTTTTTTAATTGTCTTTCTGATATTATTATTGAAGAGTATTTAATTCTATATTTTGGCTCGAATTCATTTTCAATGAGTAGGCACCTCAAACAACAAATAATTTTGCACACGAATCCATAACCTTTTCTTACTTTTCAGCTGCTACTGTAAATTCTGGTGGAATAATTCACCTGAAAATATTTTTTCCCAGAACAGATATTATAGGTAATAGTTAGATAGTAACTATACTGGGAGAGACATATGGGGATTTAATAAAACTTACTTGCCTATGAATAGGGGGTTGGTAATTAATTGAAGGGAGGCGTGGATTGGATTAGGTTAAATTGGGTTTCCAATTTGGGGGAGAGAGATGTACCTCTTGAAAGTTCATTAGTTATTGTAATTTCCGTCCGTTGTGTAATTTCTATTGAATCTTTCGCTGCAAAACATCCATCTAATTGCAAAATATAGAAGTTATATTCTGGTTCCTATCAAAAGGGCATCAGTGTATCACCTGGGATTTGGGACAGCCAAGAAAACACAACACCGGTTTGGATGATATTGGAGTCGACTGGAGAAGTTCACGAATTGGACAGTTGAAATTATGGATCAATTGATAGAAGACATGGATTCCAGAAAAGCAGACCCCAAGGAGTTGCTATCCAATTTGACAGAACCCTAATTGGTTAATTTCTCAAGTTGAGCAATGAGCATCACTTTGTGATGAATTTTTTATGAGAACTTAAGGGACGCTATGTTTGGTTGAAGGTGCAGCAGAAGCGTGGCTCCATTTTGTAGATGGGCAGAGACCCATCCGCAATTGGAAAGATTAAAAGTTTTGATGTCGGCGAGTAGAAGAAGACGAATGGAACGAGTAAGAGAGATTGAAAGCGACAATCGACCTGAAGAAGAGGGAAATGGACCAACAAATTAGACCATACTTAATATCTCAGTGGAGTGGCCCAAAAATCTAGAATGCCTGGCTGGCACCACAGACGTCCAAACAGGCCCTAATTGGTGTTGGCCCAACCATTTTTAATTGTCGTAACGCAACTTCTTTAGCCCTAAAATTTGCACTAGAGGTCCTGAAGATTATATCTGCACATTCAGCCCTACCTCCTGTGAAAATTGCACCAAAAATGCCCATGATTTAAGATGTGCAACATTCATCGCCAAAATTTTGCACACGGGTTAATGGAAACTTATTTGCCTATAGATAGGGGATTGTGTAATGAGGCATGAACTATGTTAGATTTGGTTTCTAATTTGGAGGAGGGAGATGAACCTCTCAAAGCTCAAAAGTTCATCAACTATTGTAATTTCCTTTCCTTTTGTGCATTTCTTATTCAATCTTTTACTGCAAAGAATCTGTAAATTACTAAATATAGTTGAATTCAAGTTCCTACCAAAACATTTGTATAATCAATGTGTCTTTTGGTGTGTTCCGCATTCTTGCTTCATTCGGCTGCGTCCCTTGTGCTCGAGGTTTTTTATTATTTACCAATTCTTCACCTCATTTTCAAGGGTTTCCCTCCAATTGATTGTTTCTTGGCCTTGTTCGTGAGGTTTCTTTATCTCGACCAGTTCTTGTCCCCATCGTCCTCATCATAATAGCTACTTCAATGATGTTTTTAAATGGATTGCCTGTACACGACTTTCAACGAGCATTTCTCCACAACAGTGTCGGATATCATTTCCATAGATCTCCTTTTTCTTAGTTTCAAGCTTTGATGATCTGATTCCAGACTCAAATTCATCGTTATTGTACCCTAACTTGTAGATTCTTATGGTGTAATTTCCTTAATTGTATGATTTTGTAATTGATTAGGATCTGCCTTTGGTTTTGTGATAGTGGTTTGCTTTGGATGACATTGGTTGTTTACTTGTATTTATATTTCTGTGACTTCATGCAGGCAGCTCAAGTCAAGAACAACATTTCTAAATTTTCTGGGTTTGTCTGGCCTCATAATGAGGTAAAATTGTGGATTATGTTGTTGATGGATCATGCATTGACTGATTTGGAATTGCTTAGCATTTTTCCAACTCTAAGCACAAAAATACACTTCATGACAGGAAAAGCAGATGATAAAAGTAAAAGAAAAACTCGACAAGTGTGTCAAGGAGAAATTGGTGGAATTCTGTGATGTCCTTGATTTGCAGATTCCCAAGGCTAATGCAAGAAAGGTTTGTTTCATTTTTCTCATTAGTCTGAAAAGTTCTAGATCCACATTCATAGCATTCTTGACCGTTCCTGTTACTTCTTGACTTTTTTCTATTTTTGTGTTTTAACATTCTTATTCTGAGCTATACATATGCAATGCAAGTAAATAGGATGCGATCTGGTTAACCATGAAGTCCAAATTTTGATATGATATATTGGGTCTCTCTTATAGTGCTTTTTATGTGAATTAAAATTCACTCAATTCATCCATTTTGCGTCCAGGAGGATATTGTTGCGAAATTGATAGAGTTTTTGATGGCTCCTCATGCCACAACCACAGAGTTGCTTGTTGAAAGTGACCAGGTTCTCTATTATGCTCAATTTTTCTTTGCCTTATACATTCATTTGTCTGGTAGTGCTTATTAGCGATGGGTCTTAAGAAATATGTGGGTATGTGATTTATCACACTACGCTCCTTTGTTATGGGATCACACTTTGGTGCAAAGCAGGGATGCTAATGACCAAAATAAATGGGTGTGGATAGTAAATGGATAGTAAGTTGTGTGTCATAAGAATTGTGTATATCCAAATTATGTTTATTTCCTGTTTATGTTCAACTGCCTCCTGTTATTTACTTGTTAGTACAGGCATTTTCTTCTTGTTTATGTAATTGAGGGTCCGTTTGATAGTTTTTTTATTTTTGCTTGGAAATTGTCGCATCAAGGAATTCATTTTCCAAGTTTCCTATTTGCCTGTTTGATGAGCAAATTCCATGGAAATGTGTTTTCCATTTACAAGTCAATTATGCACATTTTGATAGATTTTCTGTAGGAAATTAAACGGGGGTTTGGGAATGGTTTTCTATGGAATTCTTTTTACATGAAAATGGTCTTTCCATTTCCAATTCCAATTACAAACAATCACGCCTAAGTTCGAATGCCTCTCGAATGCCTCTTCTTGTTTACCAGTCCAGCAAAGGAAAAAAGCGAAAGAGGGATGGGAAGAGGAGTGAATCAGCAATGGAGAGTAGACCTTCAAAAGGATCAGTTAAGGTATCACCCTTTCTTCTTATCTTAGTATTATAAACGGGAAACATCAGCAATAATAATACTTCATATGTGATAGAATCTTTGTGCATGTGCTCTGAGTAGGTTTGTTCTGGTCTGTTGTCATTTTACTCCATTTTGATTTGGTTGGTGGGTGGTGGGATTTGGGTTTACTCTTGTTATGAAGTCTACAGTCCAAACCTCCAAATCAAAGAAATGGAGCAACACTCAAGTAACCAAAGACGAAAAATTATGCGCATTCTATTGATGATTTCGTGGAAGTTCATAGAAAAATGAGATTGAAATGACAGTGTCTTGAAACATAACTCACGAAAGTGCATATTCACGCGTCAAGTTAATTTATCCTGGTCCTCTGTTTTATGTATTTGGTTATTTCCAGAGACAAAAGAGAGCTGTGAGTACATCCAAAAACAGTGAGGAGAACAAGAGCTTGCCTGAATTTGAAGATGAATCAGAAGAGAAAGAGGAAACTCATGAAGAGAAAAATGTCGATGATGCCAGTGAACAATCGGAAGAGAAGATTCCTGAACATGCTGAAAGTCAGGATAAAGAGATTGAGTCCGAACATGAGTCGGTCAAGGACAAAGGAAAGCGGAAGAGGAGTTCGATGAAGACTCCAGGAAAGAAGGAATCAGCTGATAAAGCTAAAACCAAGAAAGTCGCACTTGCTAAAAAGGCTAGTTCCCCTGCCAAAAGTGAGGAGAAAGAGACTAAGTCTGAAGATGAGTCTGTCAAGGATAGGGGAAAGCAGAAGAAGAGTTCAAAGAAGTCTAATGCAAAGAAAGAATCAGGTGAAAAAGAAAAGACTAAAAAAGTTGCATCTGCTAAAAAGGCTAGTTCCGCACCCAAAAGCGAGGGGAAAGAGAGCGACTCTGAAGGTGAGTCTGTGAAGGACAAAGGAAAGCAGTCGGAAGATGAGTCTGTGAAGGACAAGGGAAAGCAGTCTGAAGATGAATCTGTGAAGGACAAGGGAAAGCAGAAGCGGAGTTCAGTGAAGTCTCCAGCAAACAAGAAATCTGCTGAAAACGAAAAAACCAAGAAAGCTGCAATTGCTAAAAAGGCCAGTCCTCCACCCACAAAAGCTTCTGCTAAATCACCAAGCCACTCGAAAAACAATGATACGAGTGCAAAGAAGGCTTCTTCTAAGAAGAAAGTCGAAGCAGTTGAGGAGAAACCAAAAACTCCAAAGAAGTCTGCATCGAAGGAGGGTGCTGGTGAGAAATTATAATTTTTATTCCCTTATTTTTCTGCTTGTGATAATTCTTTAACTTGGCAGTTTCAAGGGTTCTAACGACCACTGGAAAGCTACGCTCAAAGTCCAAATTTCGTAACCAGTATTAAAGTTGAGATCTTGTGAGAAGCTTTTTGGATGCTTATGTTGTGTTTTCTCTGAATGTAGGAAACAAGGCTGCTAAAGACAAAGGCAAGGCCAAGGAGGACAAGCTGAAGCCAAGTGACGATGAACTCAGGAAGGCAACATGTGAAATTCTCAAAGAGGTGGACTTCAATACGGTGAGATCTGAAATTCTTAAGTTATAAGAATGACGAAATCTAATACTATTAATGGGGTAGGTACTGTCTTGAAATGAATAGGGGTAAATATACTGATTGGAAAAATTTCCCACAGTTGTAAGTTAAGCTCTTTTGTTGAGAAAGTGATTATTTTGAAGAATGTGTGGTTAAAAAAAGGAAATGTTGTAGAAGAATGCGAAAAATAAATTTTTTTAGAATATGTGGTTGAAAATGTGTGAATGAAAAAATGATTGTTTTTTTGAACTTTATCAAACAAGCTCTTGATGTTTTCCAGCTTAATGGATTCCTAAAATATTTCTTTTTGATAGAAGTATAATGTTTTTGAAATATACCGTGGCCTCAACTTTTTAACTGTCTCTTATAAAATGATTAAATTAGAATTGAGTTTGCTAGAGTTTATTCAAGTTTAGAGCCCCCAAACCCCAGTAACAAGACATGTCCGCCTTCCGTTGCTCTATACATCCACCAGTTTGTACACCTCAGACAACCCCCAACACCCCGTTTGGTGAACTTTCGCAAGTACCCACCAACATTTCTCAATTCCGATACATGCCGACATTAACGCTTCACAAAAACGCAGGATAATCGTGTCCAGTAGGGCAAAAGATAATTTGTCCCCACTCCCCACATAATTTCTGTGGTTGTGTTTCTAATTTCGAATTACTCTGCTCTCTCGGCATTCTCTCGCTATATGCATTCCGTCTTCTCAGTTTGCTTAGTTGTTGTCTCTTATCTCCTTGTCATGCGATCCCTTTCGAGTTTCTTCTCCTTAAAATCTCCACTGAAGAAAATTTTCATTTCAAACACAAGGTAGTTTCTTTGTAAGGTCAGCACATTTCTATAGTGATTTCTCATTAATCAACTTTAATTTGATCCTTCTGCTTTTGCATGGTCAAAATGACATAAATGAATGATCTCTTGACGAACTTGAATATTTTCTTGCTTTTGCGTAAGGAGAATAGATTCTTAACAGAAATTTGGGGTTTCTTTCTGTATAATACTTCGTGACATCTTGTAAAATTTAGTTTTCGTGTCGGCAAAAGTGAGATCAACATGTTTGCAAGCCATTTATTTGTCAATCATGCCTTTTATCTCTTCTCCTTTTTCTTTTTTTCTTTTTTTCTTTTTTTTTTTTTTTGGTTATGGCCTGGTTCTGACATATTCATAATGCATCTTTTAACCTTGCAGGCCACTTTCACCGACATTCTGAAGCTACTTGGTATGCTCCATTCAGTTATTATTTACACTAGCTTTGCAGTCTGACAGCCATTAAGGGCCCTTCTTTGCATTTTCCACTCTTCCTAGTTTTCAGTTTTTCAAAACACTAAAAGCTTGTTTACTTTCGTATTTTTGAGAAAGCATTTTCGAAAACACCAAAATGCCGAAAATGCAGAAAATACACTGTTGTCTTCTCTCTCCATCTAAAGCAAAAAAATTGAAAATTGAAAATTGAAATGCAAAGAGAATGGTACCCAAAGAATTCCTTACTCTTTCACCACGCTTAGAATTTTGTTATATGCTATGAATCCTCTACCATTTCAGCCAAGCGATTCAAGACAGATTTGACTGCAAGAAAACCGTCAATAAAGCTCATGGTCCAAGAGGAGCTCGCCAAACTAGCTGGTGATTCAGACAATGAGGATGATGAAGCTGATGCTCAGAAGAACAATGGAGAACAGTCTGCTGGTCAAAACGTGGCAGCCCAATGAGCTAGCGAGTAAGAGTTTCTGTTCATTCTCTTAAGCTACTGTACAATGTACTCTGCCTTCCCCTACCATATTGGTTTTGTTCACCTACCATATTGGTTTTGTTCAATAGGAATTAATTAATCGGGTCAAGCATGCAGATTTTATGTACACAAATTAAATTATGTAGACTGGTAGTAGGTTTGTAATTTTTTTCCGTTTATCTGTTCCCATTTACAGACTTTCTTGTGGTGCGACTACAGACTGGATGGATTAATTTAGGGGTGTGATTTGTATTTAATATCATCAAAACTTTTTTATCTTCCGAGTTGGTGATTTTGGTTTCATTCTTATATCTTCTTCTTGTGGTGGGGCTGATAGAGATTGTCTCCACATTTTCTGATATTCTTTGCTTTTTGAAGTGCGTCGACCGTCGACAGTGCAGTTTCATGTATTCAAGATTTTATGCAGTCATGTCCCTGGACGGGCCTGCCCATGTTCTTTGAAATTTAAATAAAGTATTAAAAATTTTTGAAAAGTTGTGAGAAATGAGTGGTTGAAAATGATATCGGATAGAAATGATTTTCTTGAATAATATGATATCGGATAGAAATGATTTTCTCGAATAATGTGTCAACACAAGTTAGGGCATCTCTGATGTAACATGTTGTCAAAGTATTTTAATGTGTGTGAGAGTGACATTGAAAATTTAATTGGTTCCACTTTTTTTGTTCTTTTTAAATAGAAATCACCAATCAACCTTTATGGAGACTTAACTAGGATCGGGCATTTCAACCGCGAAACCGATAAACTGACCGAAATTGATCGCATCAGTCGGTTCCGGTTGTCGGTTTGGTTTTCACCAAACCGAAAACCTGATCAGTTAAAAAAAAAAAAGGAAGAAAAAACCGAAAAAAAATCGGAAAAAACCAAAAAATTGATCGAACCGACTCGGTTCGGTCGGTTTCGGTTTACCGAACCGAGCCGGTCAGTTCGGTTCGGTTTAAAAAAAAAAACCAACCGAGGTCGGTCTGTTGTGGTTCGGGTGGAAAAACCGATCGGACCGATGCCCACCGTTAGACTTAGCTGACTCCTTTTTTTCCTTTTTTTTCCTGTTTTACTCACTTTTTCTTCTTTATTTTTCGTGTTATGTTTCAAATCATACATCCATTTGCACTTTTTCTGCTATTATTTTATTATTATTGTTTTTGAAATCATTTTTATCTCTTCTTTTTTATTTTTCCCATTATTCTTTCTCAAGTCTCTCTCGTGCCACTTGAAAAAATAATATTTCTATTTTTTTCTCTCTTCCCCTCTCATATCACTACACAAAACCCCAAATGCACATTCTTATCAGTGCAACAATGTGCACGTCATATACGTGGCATGAGATAGGTACACAAGGTCTCATGCATCGATTCTCTCATTTTAACATTCTCCTTGATTGCCTGAACTACAGTCTACATATTCACTTTTCTCTCTCATTTTTCTCCAATTTTCTTTTTTAATCTACTTAACGTGTCTCTCCTTTTCACTCTATCTATCTCATACCACACGTACATCATACACATTAATACATTAGAAATGCTCTAAAACCTTATCTCCACTTTTCTTATATTGCGCTACCTACCTGCTCCTCTCCGTCTACCATTGATGATGAGATGGCTAATTATTATAACCAATTTCTTTTCCACTTCCTTTGCCACTTTTCCACCAAGTGGAACACTAACTTCATGTCCATAATATATCTTGATAGAGATAGGCAAAAACCAAGCAGACACGTGAAGTATAACCCATTCAATCAACACTGCAGTAGACTGCACAACACTGCCACATCATATCTCAACTAATTAACCAAGATTTGTTTAATTACTATTACTATTGTGTTCATTAAGTGGCGTACTCGATTACCTTTATCATAAAAAATGATAAAAAAAATAACTTGGATCACACAGTAAGAATAACTCTGCTAGTTGTGGATGATAATGTCATCCCATGTGAATTGTGAGGAGGTTATTTCTGATATATGTCTTTTGATTGACCATAATTAATCTACCATCTTAATTGTTTGCACTCTCATATAGGCGCTACCTGCAAAAGATGTAGAGCATTTTCATGCTATTTAAGTTAAAGTATTGCTATTATTATACATACCATTATTCTGCAAAAAGTGAAGTCGTTGCAAAATAATTTTCTAAAATTTTGGATTTAGTTTACAGAAGACAAGATTGTAAATAGTAAGTCAATAGGATATTGAATAGACGAATAGATATTATATTTTAAACACGTTTATATTTTCTTAATTAAGAATGTCCGCTTCACTTTCCAACCATGCACAATTTAATTAGCAAGAATCCAAAGCTCCTCAAAAAGCCAAGAAATAATCACATTAAACTCTTAATTCCAGTAGCTTTACACCATAAACATCTAATGTTAATTTCGAAAATGAAACTCATACAATATGTATAAATCTAATATATAACCAATGTACTCATAATCAATCATGGTGTACCTAAATCTAAATTTAATTGAAAAGGTCACAATACCAGTGAAACAGCTATCTGGGCCTTCCGGTAGCACCAGACGGCCCAGAACCCATATGATAACCGGACCCGACCTTCCCGGATCCACCAAGACCACCACCGCCACCTGCCATCTGATTATACACGCCGGATCCGTACACATGTCCTTGGTTCCCCATCATACCATACATCCCTTCATAACCACCCCCACTATTCCCCATATTCACAATACCGCCATTCCCTCCACTACCTCCGCTCTCCTTCTCTCCTCTTCCGGTCATCGCAGTCTTCTCCCCTTCCAAATCACGGAACCTCTGCAAGTAAATCTTCAATGGCTCAACATAATCCTCGAATCCAAGAGTCGTCATAGCCCAAAGCAAATCATCGCCGTTGATTGTCTTTCTCTTCTCCCTTTGGCACTTATCCGACGCCTCACCAGTGATGAAGCTGATGAACTCTGATACGCACTCTTGGACTGTCTCTTTTGCATCCTTCGATATTTTCGCATTAGCAGGAAGTGCTTTTTTCATGATTCTGCTCACGTTCGCGATTGGAAGGAGCCTGTCTTGCTCTCTCGGAGAGCTTTCGTTTTGTGAATTGTGGTGACCTCCCGATTCGTTATCTGAATCCGCCATCGATGAACTACGAACAAGGTATCAAGTTTTCTGATGCGAACAACAATAGCTATCACTTGAATTGAATTTTACAACTTCTGAACTGAGAATTGTGTGAGAGTATATCAAGCTCGAAATTAGGGTTGTTCAGTAAGAATTGCAGAAATAGGGGGGAAACGAATGAAGAGTGTAGACTTTTTCACCGAACTTCGGCGATTGGTGGTTGAATAACAGAAAATCCAACGAGTTTTACAGATGAAAAGGCTGAAAAATCTCAGAGAAAGCGATAAAACATAATCAATCAATCATGCAGAAGATCGAGAATTCAGAGATCGCAATCAGGTCTTTGGGAATCAGCATACAAATTCAGAAGAAGTTTAATTAATTAAACGAAAATCAGCATAAAGTCGAAGTAGAATCTTGACGCCGCCGGAATATGCTTCTCCAGTTCTCTTCCGTCGGAAATCTTTTAGAGAGAGAAACCGGGAGTTTGCAGTGAAGTCTACTGAGGGGGAGAATGTGAGCCAATCGTCGGTTGGATCAAACACTATAATATCGCGAAATAACGGACACGTGGACGATTTTGGACCGTCGTTTGTCGATAACAGAGCTTGAGAAAGGACGTGATTTCCACCATTCGATTGATGGATAGTGGATCGATCTGGACCGTCGACTTCGTTTCAAACACGTGGTCGGTTGTGACATGATTTAATATGTAACCAATGGGATTGTTGTGTGATGCTGACGTGGACCCTCCTCATCGGCCCTTATTTTCTTTAATAATAATAATTATTAACTGTAATTTATTTCCAAGAATGGGACATCTCATAATGGGCCTAATATAAAATAATTTCACTCATTGATTGGGCCTAATATAAAATAATTTCACTCATTGATATTATAATTTTTAATTAGTGGCACTTTGGCCACATTAATTTATTATTATTTTTTTAAAGAAATATCTCAGTTAGAAAATATAAATTCGAAATATAACCTTATTAAAAATAAAAGTAGTTATAAGATTGGGAGAGGGATGTAATAAACCTTACCTCCTGATTTATTACAATGCAAGCAAAGCTTGAGCATAATGCAAGGTGCTACTCCTGTACAAGAACAATATCAATCAATTCCTAACTCTATGAATATGTGGGATGCCATCTATATCTGTGTTAATAATACCTCTAATAAAACCAACTAGATCAGAAACATTATAAACAATCAAACCAGCATGCTCAGTACCTTTCGATGTGAACTAGTCAGCCATAAAATCGGTTTCAAGACAAACCTGTGAGTAACCTTGTTGTTGGCATAAAGAAAGACCAATGCAAATGGCACGAACTTCAGCTTCAAGAATATTCTCACCATTCCCAAGATGTTCACTGAATGCTAACAGAAACCTCCCCGTTCGAGTTCCTAACGATTTTACTAGACGCTAGTTCCCCCCCTATAGCTACCATCAGTGTTTAGCCTAACTACACCATCAAGAGGTTTCTTCCAACTTGCAGCAATAGCAACCCATTTGTTAGATCTCGTGGAAGGACATCGTGCAAGAGTCATCCATTGAAATTGCCCCTTAACAGCCTAAATTACACTATTAGCTTGCCATGAGTGTTTTGGAATTTGGCCTTGTTGCGCTCCACCCACCCATAATGCTCAAAAGACTAAGGCCTTGTCCTCCTCACAATAAATTTTCATTAACTTCTATTAACTTCTACCAACTTTTTTTCTTTCATCATTTTCAACAACTCATACAATTACTTTACATTTTAAAATATATTTTCCTCAATTTTTAACTACACATCTAACACGTAATTCGAGTAAATCATCAATATGTTAAAAAGAACAATGCCTAAGAGAGGAATAGAGAATAGAAGCTTATCTGATTGAGGGCATTTGATAGTCTTGGCACTTTGGCCACTTAATTATAGTGTGTGTTAGAGTATAAATTAAAATGTATTTTTATGAGTAGGAAGATAGAGAATTAATGAAGTTAGATTGTGGAGATTTAAAAGTACAATTGATATGTGGATATGATTTGTTTGATCAAATTTGAATTTTGAAAAGAATGTATTAAAATGAATTAAAATTTGTATGCTAACACTTTGAATTGAGCTACTCAGCTAACGGAAAATTCAACATGGATAAATAGTGTTGCTCACATATCAAACTAACCAACCAATTATATATAAATGAGCAAATAGGCATAATTTTCCTTGGGTCAAACATATCTTTGCTGTTTTGGGGGAAGAATGGGGGTCAAACATGCCTTTTATCTCTTATTATTAAACACTTTTTTCCCAAGAGTGATGATATCTACAAGCGGTCATAATCAATAAGTGGCAACGTAAAATTAATTTATTTATCTATGTAAGACACGTGAGCAACCATTTGTCCATGTAGGATTTTCAATTAAATATTTGATCGATTGCTAAAATGGGTGTTTTGACCTAAATGTTACACAAATTTGGTGGCCACAATGAAATAAAATAAAGTATCGTGGCCAAAGTGATACTAATTGAAAAGTAGAGCGGTCATTGATTATTTTAACCCATTAAATAAAATTACTTTTGAAGGACTAAAAGAAAAAGATCGTACACTAAGGGTGTGTTTGATTCACTCATTTTTTTTTCCAGGAAAAGTCGTTTTTCAACTTTTTTTCCACCCTTAGCCATTTGATTGCAATTTTTTCCTGGAAAATGTTTTCCAGATTTTTTTCGATTTCCGTTCTTTTTCTTATTTTGAAAGAAAACGTTTTCCTTGGAGGGAAGGTGGTTAGCCCATAGGCATGAGCCAAATCATTGGTTTTTATTTTTTATTTTTAAAGAATACACACAACACACGCACCCAAGGTATAGAGGCTTAACACATTAATACTGAAACCCATGATAATTTTGAATACAAAAAACCAAATATATACCCCCACAAACCTAGAGCCAAATCATTGTTAATTGTCCTAGCTCAACTTCTTCATGGTGCAGACAGCATACATCACTTCAGTCCAAAAAATTGCACCAGAGGCCCTGAAGACTAAAATATCTGAACATTCAGCCCCATTGACTCCGAAAATTGCAGCAAAGGTGCCCCTGATTTAAGATGTGCATCATTCAGCCCTAAAATTGCACAGGGACCTTACAGTTACAGATCTTCCAAATTTAGTCTTTAAACTACCACAAAGGATCCTCAAACCCCTAGATATTCAAATTTTAAATTTGCAGAACCACCCCATCTTGAAGAAAATCAATGAATTTCATTTCCAACGTACGATACAAAGTTAGAAACAAGTATTGCAACTAAGAGACGTACAGGGATGTGTAGTTTTCCGTTGATTTTGTGAGTAGGTTGCAGGGGCGTAACCAGAGATAAGGATTAAGGGGGTAAAGTACAATAAATTTTACTGGCATAGTAATAATATACCAATTAAAGTGAGCCCCGATGATTTTTCGCCGCATCATAAAATTTATATCTAACCTTATTGCATATTCTCATTTGATAAATTCGTCTTTCAATTTATCGAGAATAGACATCACCGACAAAAATATAACAAAATTTTCCATTTGCCACCGAAACCAGTATATCGAGAAAGAAAATTCTCGTTCACAAATAATGGTAGCTCAAAGAATCACTTGAAAATGTAAAATTCTCCATAAATTTCCCTATAATAATTTTTTTCGTTTGATGTTACTCTTGTATTTGTCGTCAGATATAGATAGCTTAATTATCATAGTCATCGCAAAAAAACCACAAACTAGTAAATATCAAATTAATAACAATAAAAGAAGTATTTGAACATATATATAGTGCACAGATAGATTGAACCCAAAACCTACAATGAGAATAATTACAACTCATAAACTATCTTACCAATATATTTTCAGAAAATCAAAATTGCGGATTTCAGAAGTTAGAGAAACAAACTTTATGAAAATATAGGCATGGAGTTTTTGACTTAACGAGAGAGAAAAAGCAATTGGTGTGTTTAATTTAATTAGTCAATGAGTGGGAAAGTTAAGTTATAATTTTATATTAACTAAAACTTATGAAATTAGAAAAGGCAAAAAAAAAGAAAAGAGGCATTAGCATATAAATACAAGATTAGAGTTGTAATTGCAAGAAAATAAAAAAAAAATTCATTTTGCAAGATTAACAACAAAAAATAGAATGTGACCAAGACACCCTTGAACTTTTTTCATTTTTCCGCTTCATCCCTTTCTTTCTTATATTTTTCGATCATCTTCTCCGGTGCCTTATTCCATTTTCCGGTCATCTTCTCCGGCTAATTAACTAACCACGATCGTCTTCTCCGGCGAGACGGACCATCTTCTCCTATACATTTTCTCCTCCCCCCTCCATTTCTTTCCATTTCCGATCATCTTCTTCGGGTAAAGTACGGCCATCTTCTCCGGGTGAAGTCCGGTCATCTTCTTCGGTCAAACTTTCAATTTTCCGATCAACCATACCAATTTTTTCTCCCCGTCATCTCTCCGCCATTTCCGACCATGTCATATTCACCCAAAATCTCCCAAATGCAAACAATTTCTCCATCCACAAATCCGGATTAATATGGTTCAGATGCAAAAATAAGCACAAATCCACAACAATAAGAACAAATCCAGATTTTTATTCAAAAAAAAAAAATCAAATTTAAAGGTCCAAATTATAAAATTCGAACCTCAAAATACAACGGTAATCGAACGAATATATACAGATCCAACTGAAATTCCTAAAGTATGCCCTAGAACCAGACGAACCCATTTGCTGACAGATTTCATCGGTGAAATCTCTAATGCCTCAGAACGCGAATCGATCTAGCGTGAACTTTCTCGCCGAAGAACGAGAACAGATCTGGGAACCTCTTTGTTTGCTTCTATTTTCGTGAAGTGGAATTTTTCTTGCGTCTCTTTGGGTGCTTGGTCATCAGAGGAGTTAATCTGCTTCTAGCTCTTTCCTAGTTCATCTCTTTAATTGATCTCTTTCAGTGGTTCTCTTCTTGTTCTCCATTGCCGATGAACCATGGTGAGAGGGGTTTGTGGGGTGAGGTGGCGTGGGGCGTATGGGTTAGAATACGTGTAATGTACGGTTGGGGGTCTTTTTGTCCTGCATTTAAAATTCTGCTAGTCTTGCTAATTGTTATAAAAGTATAGAAATAATAGAGAGAATTTAGAGAGAATGAATTATGCATAATTCACGTCGAGAATCAATTTCATTAATAAGTTCTGCATTTATAGGAAACTTTGAATTCGCACAACTGATCGTATGGCTATAATTTCGCATCGAGGAGTAATAATAGTCATTCACACATAAATAAAATATAATAATTTATTTCCCTCCACTTCCCTCATTAATTGCATATATTAATATTATTATTATATTCATAACACTCCACTGAATGACTATTAATACAAATGTCTTCTAAACTTGTTTGGAGAAAAACCCGGTGGGAAAAAAACTTCCAAACCGATTCTTGAGGATAGGCTTTGGAGTGGTTATATCTTCTTCATCAAAACATTGCTCCCCTCGATATCTATCAACGGTATAAGAGTATTCACGTCGCTCGTTAAAACCTTGTCAAGAAAACCAAAGGGGAAAAACTTGATCGAAAGAAAGAGTGATGCCTACTCCATCTCGATTTCATATCTTGAGTGGACCGATATCCTTACTTACAGGTAAGGATTTCAATATCATCATTGTTTGGATCTAAAGCATTGCCACTATTATAACTTGATCCAATAGATACACTTTGTGTCGATTTCTCTTGTTGTCCTCAATATGCCATGAATATGCGCCGTTAAAAACCTTATTAGGAAAAACCCAGCTCGGAAAAAATCCTAATGAAGGAAAAAAAGATACATTATTCTATGTGAATACGTCTTTAATGTTGCCTCATTAAAAACCTCGATAGAAAAACCCAACGATAAAATCTCAAGTCAAGGGAAAAAAGAGTGCTTGGCAATTATTTTATACAAGTATCGATGGGCAAGATTTCAAAATATTTCATAGATTTGTATGAGTATCATATATACATTGGTTCATACTCTTCATTCATTTCCACGTGAATGAAATTTTAGATGTTATACAATATCATGTTATATTTTAGTGTATATATGCAATCATGACAAATTCTGATACTCATTTTCTCACTATATCGAAAGATATATGCACCTAAATCTCTTCTAGAAGATTTCATAAGTAGTTGAGATTAAGAGCCTCATTAAAAACCTCTGTTTGAGAAAAAACCGTTTTGGGACAAAAACATCAATCAAGGAAAAGAGTACAAGATATGAATTTCTCAACAATATCAATGTAGATATTTTGAGCCGTTGCCAGACGACTGTGATACAATAATATATTTGAAACCTCTTCAAGAGTTTCATTCTCATTTCTCATTAAACCTGCATGAACACTTTAATCATAAGGGCATATATTTCAAAGATCGGCATTTTCGATGGATTTTAATATCCTCACTATTATTGATAGTATGTAGCGCCTATCTTTCATAGTGTGTCGACATCTCTCAATTTTATTTCTTTTCCCATATCGACATAACTTATCGAGATATCTCATTATCAATCCTCTGTAGGATTACACAATATAGTTATGTCTATGTACTTTCTTCAAGAAAGTATATGCTCAAGTTATTAAGCACCATCTTTAATAATTTGCCTTGATATATATGATTGGGGAAATCTCATAATATCAACGCCTTCAAGCGTGCTAACTTATCAAAGCATCTTAAGCGTCATCTTGATTGCTTAAATGCAGATCTTTTATACATCTTCAACTTCAAGTTCATATTTTAATTGTGAGGATATAAGTATGATTTATTTCATATCATTTCAACCTTTAATACTCCCCCTCATGCTAAAGAAAATTTAGAACACTAGAAACTCGTATATGTTTCTCATCATTCAGCCTTAATATGAGAATTTATATAGTTTGCATTCTATTCTCGATATTGGCAATTTATTGGAGTGATTTTAAATAATTTGCTACATAATATCCTTGTACTTGTACAAGGAGATACTCAATCATCTGCGATTTATTCATGATTGGGATATACATTTACTAGCTTTATCATTAAATCTGGAAATCACGCTTCATACGAAGTGAGCAAATATTTCAAATAAATTTCAATTACTGAATCATCATATACACATGTAGACTATCTGAGTGGATCCATATCATAATATCTATGTAGTCTACATGGAGGGGATGAAGTGAGCAGCCCATATTTCTCATCTTTATTTATTCCAGGATATATTTGGGATTTATTCAATATTGGTGATAAGAATGATTTCATCATTTATCGAGTGAAACGAATCATTGAAGAGTTCTTTAATTCTTCACTAAATATCGATTTCAATAATTATTTAGCAGGGATAGATTTCGATTAGGATCCTGTGTCGCAAAGCAGTATTATTGAACTTTTAGTTGATGGGAAATTCTTATATCGATTTCACTAAGTATCTCTGTAGATAGTCTTCAACATGATTTATTACTTTCATCATATGTATAGCTCACCGACATATTCCATCATGTTTCGAATTGGAATTATTGTCTACTACTCGCAGATAAACACCAGATTTGGCTAGTTCATGCATCATATCTGCCACTCTTTGCTCAACTCTTGCTGAGTCTTAGCTCTTACGCTTTAGCGTAGTGCACTCATAATGCGTTTCATGTTACTATTTTAGCTGAATTAAGTGATTCTCATACCCGTCGTATTAATTCTATAAATAGATCATCAAAATTATTGCAAAATTCAATCCTAATAAAAGTCCATATCTTATAATGGATCATATGCTCTCAAATCTTGAAAATACTATCCATCATTACCGATCAAAATTCTAAAGAATTTATCGAGTGTAGACTTCAGGTTGAGGATGCTTAATGAATCAGCGGCATCCCGGAGATGTTCGATGTTTAATTGAAGCAAAGGTTCGATTATACAGTGAGTTGATTCCTTCTAAATACATGCACTGTATGGGTAAAAAGTAGTTTTCAAAAGAGCAAAAAAGAGGTGGAGAGTGCTACAAACGCGTGCTTTCTGGAGTGGGCCGACACTCGATGTAAATCATGCAAGACGTGGTCTAAGTAGCAACTGTAGAAGATGAGATAGCATTCATTAAGGATGGATTTGAGTAAAGGGCCTTTGGATGATATTCAATGCGCTCTTGAGAGCCATCCTAGTGGACACTGTGATATATTGATGGCCTTGATGGGAAGTTTAAAAAGATCAACAAACACTTTAGTACTTGAAATACTTACTTTAAAAGATCCAGGTTTGTAAATTTAGTAGAAAAATTTAGTATAATAATTTTCTCACTTACATTAATGTAAGGTTAGCTCGATTGTAATAACTTGAAGATCAATGTTTTCTTCAGTAATTGTAAATATTGTTTTTCAATTTTTAAGATATATATATGATATATATATTATTTTTCAATCAAACGACAAGGTATATGTCATTTCACTAAAATTTTTACCCACTTTTCTCTTTCATATTTGTCAAAAACAATGAAGTATGATCAATTATTGGTTTAAAAATTTTTCTTTAAATAGAGAGATTCATATATCTCCTCATGTCCATACATTAAAAATATAAAAGGCAAAAAGAGAGATAGGAGTGGAGATGGATATGGAGATTTTAAAATCATCTACCATCTGAGATTGCAAATTTTTTACCTCACAGATTAAACCATATGTGTTTCTTGAGTGGCTCCCAGATTAGTAAGGGTCATATCCAATATGGATATAGACCAGATCAGACTAAGGTAAGGAGTTGAGGAAACAAAATATCAATATACTTTATATGGAGAGGACTAATAACAAAACTATTAAGAGTCTTGTTATGATGGCCGCACAATCAGCTTTTGGGGATAAGAGTGTCGTGTTGTAATACCTTTCATCGAATTGGAGGTAGTGAATCGAATTGGAGTTGAAATGTCATTAGTCCAAATTTGGATTGATGCTACAAACACAATCCATCCACATTTGCCTCGATGTATACATGATGAGCAATAGTGATCTTGTATTATTCTTCCAGCTGCTATGCTATAACACGCTCGGAGGAAATATTCAATATAAACGTCAATATTTGCATGTTACGGAACTTTCATAACAAACCCATAGGTTTGTTGAATATTAATTATTTCTTTGATGGTTTGCTTTAGCATTTCTAGATCGGTGTAGAATATAAATTTATTTTCGCTCATTCGAAATATACTCGTTGTATCTGATTCAGCGTCAATTGATCTACTGCATCAAGATTCAATCATATGCCTGTTAAAAATCATGGAAGCTAAAACCCATCGATCACAGACCGCCGCTGGTTGTCAAGCGAAGAAGAGATCCTTTGGATCTTTCATTATGAACCGAATGTTAGAAAGAGCTTCTGAAAGTATTTATACTCTGACGTGCATCCCTCATTTGTGGAGTTCAGTATGTATTTTCTTTCAGATTTCTATATTTTATTGCCATCTTTGATATTCTCAGTATGTTCCTAATTTCTATTTGCTTATGTAGACGGGCCTGAAATGCGGGTAATAATAATATCGTATCTACTGAGTTCAAAATCTAATCTAGTGATTATGCTTTTCAAGAAAGCATTTTATTCTTATATCAATACAAAATCTCATGCATTAATTAATTTGAGATTACTTCATAATCTCTCAATGCGTGCGATATATTTTCTTTCGATTTATCAACATGGGGATCTATCAAGATTTTACTTTCATCTATTTATCGCATTGATACTTAGTGCATCGAAACTTACTCAATTTTCTCTCCATCAATATTCACGATGAGCGCTGGAAAGTAGAACATTCCTTTATTAAATGCTTAACTTTGGAAGCGTTTACCATCATATCACAATATACTAATCTCAGAATGCGGATTTTTTCACCACTTTGATATATTTTCTTTCTCTTTATTACGATGGGATAAGTTAACAAAGCGATTTCATTTCATCAATACATACAATCGGCAGTAGAATTCCTGCAGATCACTGTTGCTCAAATCGCCTTCTTTAATACTTCGATAGTAGAATATTCAATCAAACATATATAATCGATTTCAATCATGTGGGGTTTAATCCAATCACATTTGTAATAAGTATTCTAAACACAACGCAGTGTGGTATATCACCACATTGAAAATATTCATACCAATCGCGCTGATATAACTCACCACATTGGAAATATATCGCTTGAATTTAAAGTGTCGTAAATTTAAATTGCGTAGAAATTAAATTTCCTCCGATAGTGTCGAGCATACACCTCCCTTATTTAATTATCTTGATAAATATAAATCTACTAATTTAAAATCGCCGAGAATTAAATCGCATAACGTTTAACTACATTTCTTGGCAACGGAGTAGAAGTACCTGCTTAGTAGAGGTATTACTCTTCACTTGCGCATATAAAGTGCATAAATATATAAAATCTTAGTTTAGTGATGGTGAACCCATCATCGTCCGGTAGGAGAATATTGCAGATTTAATTACTAATAAATAAAGTCTTACGAGACTTAAATATCTATGTAATCAAATTTGTTTAACTATTTCTTCAAAATATAATTATTATCAAAATGAACAATGTAAATCGAAATATCTGGCTGCGGTACGCCAATCCGTCATACTGGGCCATTTGGCGGTCTGCAGTGTCGTATACAAGCGAATGGCGCATGGCTACACATATTTCTTTATAAAACATTAATACATACTTCGAGAGCTTAACCTACCGATTCTTGGCGGCGGCCTGTAGCTGCGATGCTTAAATACGCTGCAAGTCGCTCCATATCTCTTTATAAAGATTGACATTATAAGCATTAATACGTAAATATTCACTAATGAGTCCTGGGCGACCCTTTTGTAACTTTTTTGCAAAAGTTGAGTCTTGATTTATAAATTTGAAAGTTTACGCTTGCTCCAATATTGATGTCAGAATCGAAGATCTCGTCAAGTAAATAATGGAGTCGATAAAATTTGATTTTGATAACGTATGCCTCCTTATATCTCGAGTAAAAACTAGATGTTATAGTTTTAATATATTATTATATTATAAAATAATATTATATATATATATACCTCAGTCTCACATCCTCACATCCTCAATATCCACTGCGATTCTCTTAGCTTACACATCCATGTTTGACTCAAATTGGGAGCCACTTTGAATTCATCGATACTGCTAGGTGTTCGGGATTATTTGTAGAAGACGAAGAAAGGGTGATGTATAATTGTATAGGATTGATTATAATATAGGAATTGAGAGAGATATTAGGAAGGAATCTAACTATGCATTTGGTAATAATCCGGGCCGTTTACGTACATCATCTATAAGATGCTTGAACTGTAGAGCATACAGATTACCCCTTCATATTACTCACGGTTAGTTTAAGAGCACAAACTTTCGATAACGTTAGTTATAAAAGTATAGAAATAATAGAGAATTTAGCAGAATGAATTATACAATTACATGTTAGGAATCAATTTATTAATAAGCTGAAACCCTGTTATAAGGGGAAACTTGAATCTGGCATGATTCCGTAATTAAGATAATTTCATCTGCAGTATAATAGTCATTCACATAAATAAAATATAATAATTTATTTCCCTCACTTCCCTCATTAATTATATTATATTAATATTATTATTATATTCATAACACTAATGTAATTTTAGGATGATATTCTAATATTTAACAACCTTTTTGTCATCCATGCTATATTATCAAAAGAAAAAGACCAAAAAAAAAAAAAAGGAAAATTGGGGAAGAAGGGAGGTGTGGATTGTGACAAGTAACTGAAATAATAATTGACAAAAAGGGAGGCTATGAGGAGTTGATCCCCCAACCTATGGGTGGAAAGAAAACTCCCTCACACCAAGTCACCACTTCAGCAACACATTATTTGTTGAAATATGCTGAACTTAGCATTTATATATAGTTACTTGGGGTTAGGACTGGACTGCAGCCAGGTCCAATCCCCCCAGCTACACCCCTGGAGTAGGGGCACTATACTAATATCCACTAAGCATAGCAGCAATTTTATTTCGGCTATCGAAATTCAAAATTTTTTATTCCACAACTACGTCGAACTGTCTATAAGGTATTCATGGGTACTGTATTTGAGGTTGTACCCCTTTCATTTCGGTTAACATATCAGTTTGACACATGGATTATAAAGTGTTCCATCAAAAGATATTATTTGACTTTTCACTTCGAGGACGATGTGAATTTCAAGAGCAGGGGCAGTTATAGGTAGAGTGAGTTAGGATCCATAGTAGCAAGGGGCATTATGGGGATTTAAAGGAAAATGGTCTGCCTTGTGTAATCAGACATGAGTCATTGTTCCAAACCGTACTCAGTTACCTCGTACACAATAAGATATTGAATAGATGAACAGATAATATTTTAAACACGTTTATTATATTTTTCTTGATAATGTCCACTTCACTTTCCGACCATGCATAGTTTAATTAGCAAGAATCCAAAGTCCCCCAGAAGGCCAAGAAATAATCACATTGAAATCTTTATCCATTAGATTTACCCATAAACATCAACTGTTCATTTCGAAAATGAAACTCATTCATACAATATGTATAGTCTAATATATAACCAATGTACTCATCATCATGCTGTGTAGCTAAATCTAAATTAATTGAAAAGGTAAAAATACCAGTGAGGGTGAGGCAGCTATCTGGGCCTTGTAGACGGCCCAGAGCCCATATGATAACCCGACCCGACTTTTCCGGATCCACTGGCTCCTGCCATCTGATTATACACACCGGATCCGTACACGTGTCCTTGATTCCCGATCATACCATACATTCCTTCATAACCACCCCCACTATTCCCAATATTTACAACACTGCCATTCCCCCCACTTCCTCCGCTCTCCTTTTCTCCTCTCCCAGTCATCGCGGTCTTCTCCCCTTCCAGATCGCGAAACCTCTGCAAGTAAATCTTTAGTGGCTCAACATAATCCTCGAATCCAAGAGTCGTCATAGCCCAAAGCAAATCGTCTCCGTTGATTGTCTTTCGCTTTTCCCTTTGGCACTTATCCGACGCCTCACCAGTGATGAAGCTGATGAACTCAGATACGCACTCTTGAACTGTCTCTTTTGCATCCTTGGATATTTTCGCGTTAGCAGGAAGTGCTTTTTTCATGATTCTACTCACGTTCGCGATTGGAAGGAACCTGTCTTGTTCTCTGAGAGAGCTTTCGCTTTGTGAATTGTGGTGACCTCCCGATTCGTTATCTGAATCCGCCATCGGTGAAGAACCACAGCAAACTATATCCTAAACTCAACAAAATGTTCAAATATCAAGTTCTCCGAGTACTTCGGACAAATCGGACACGGACAATAATAGCTACCAACTCAATTGAATTCTACAATTTCTGCGCTGAGGACTGTGTGCGAGGGTATCAAGCTCGAAATTAAGGGTTTTCAGTAAGAATTGCAGAAAAGGGGGAACCCGATCAAGACTGTGATTTCACACCAACCTATAAGGTTCAGTGGCTGAATAACAGAAAATCCAACGAATTTTACAGATGAAAAAGCTGACAAATCTCAGAGAAAATAGATAAAACACAATCAATCATGGTGAAGTTCGAGAATTCAGAGATCGCAATCAGGTTTCTGGGAGTAATCAGCATAAAAGTTCAGCAGAAGCTTTAACAACTGTAAACGAAAGTCAGATCGACGGAGAACGGATCCCGCACCGGAATATGATTCTTCTGTGTCGGAATTTATTTTAGAGGGAGAAAACGGGAGTTTTGTAGTGATGCCTACTGAGGCACTGAATTTGAGTCACCGCTGGGTCAAATACTATAATATCTCGACGTAATGGACACGTGGACGATTTTGGACCGTCCTTTGTCGATAACAGAGCTCGAGGAAGGACGTGTTTTCCACCATTCGATTGGTTGATAGTGGACTGATCTGGACCGTCGATTTTGTTAGATTCTTATCTAACGCGTGGTCGGCTGTGAATTGAGCGCCTATTGTGCTACATTATTTTACACATTTTTTTCAATCTCATTTATTCTCTCTCATATTTTATATTTATATATCTTGTGGGACCTACTTATATTATATAAATTTCTTCCATTTAACTCTACTTATTCTCTCTTTTACATCATGTTGGCACCCTGATGACGTGGCACAAGTCCAGCCTGGATCCACCATGGTGTGGGCCCCCTTGCTGACGTGTCCAGGGACTGAGATCGAATTGACGCTGGGAGTCAGCAAAACAGTGGGAGTTGTTCCCACGTCATAGTTCTTAACGAACGATCTGAGGTCAACTCGGCCAAAGTGTATGGCTAGCCCCGACCGCTACAATGACCGACAATAAAGATAATTCACGTGCCATCTGATATTCTGACACCACCTGCGACTGGCAGATATCCTCGCCATAAATGTAAAGGCAGCTACTGGTACAACAGAGGCAATCATCACACCTATTCTGAAGTTAGTCCAGCCGCCTCAACGATGACCTACTACCACCTACCATATTCTCACACTATAAATAGAATACTTAGTGGCCATTCGAAGCAAGAAGAAATCCTCGGACCAGCTCCGAGCTCGATTATAAATACATTTTTACTGCACCTGTTACTGTTCATCAGCCCCTGACACTCACTAAAGTTGATACTTAAGTAGTTCATACTATTTTCGGCATCAACACGTCACATAAAAATATATAAAATTATATTTTTACACATACCCTAACACCTGTTGATGTTTTCAGTAATTAATGGGATTGCCATGATGCTTACGTGGACCCTCCTCGTGCCTTATTTTCTTTAATTGTTAATTGCAATTTTTTTCCAAGAGTGGGACATTTCATCGTGGGCCTAATATTAATTAATTTCACAACTTTAATGCTCTACTTTCGATAATAATAATAAATTGTATTATATTAGAAATTATTTTTGAAACACTAGAAGCAAAGGACTATCCGCCCGGCCCTAACCTTTATCTACACAATAAATTTCTATTGATTTTCATTAATTTTTTCTCTCTAATCATTTTTAATCATTCATATAATTATTTTATATTTTTAATATATTTTTTCTCATTTTTAACTATATATTTAACATATTATTTGAGTAATTTACAAATATTGTGTATAGGAATATACTAATATTCAATCGTCACATTTAGTGGAAGGAAAAATAATTTAAATTTATCTCTCTGTCTCTATTGTGCTGCTTCTGTGATACATGAGATGTTCATATAATTAATATTATTGGAAGAATAAATTTTAGTGGCATTTTTGCAAAGATTTCCCTATAATAATGATGAATGAATAATGTATTTTTGTTAATAATAATGCTATTAAATAAGGGGACAATAATAAAATAAAAAGATTAGACGCACATAAATATGGAAAGTGTTCTATATTTAGAGACGGACAAAAAAAATATGCATGTCTTTATGGGATTAAGATAGTATTTTTTTATGGGACGAAAGTAGTATAAATTTCGTAAAGTGAATTTCTTCAATATATCTTTTTTCTATTCTATTTGATGATGGGAATATTTTATAAAGAATTGAGGAATGGCACATAAAGTAATATTACTCTTTAAGCAACTATAATGCATTTTGATTGTGATAATGAAACAGTTTGGTTTCTACATTACGAAAAAACTATACAATAAAATGATAGTATATTTCTATATTTGAAATTTAAAGTAGGCTCAATGATGACCGGTGAAGAAGTAGTCGATACATCATACGTGGGCCAACATGGCCATAAATTTAATCTTCGGAAGATTTTAGAGAAGTAGAGCTTAATGAAAAAATATTAAAACTTCTCATTTTATTGTAAAATAGCATTACTTAACTGCATTTTTGTTATACAAATTTAAGGAAAGACACATGATAATTTGGCCCCTAAATACGCACTATCCTCTGAAAAGAGTCACAATCAATTGAGGGCTTGTGTTTTACCACATGTTTGGTGAAAATGTAAATTTACTCGAATGAAGTATTAGATGTGTGGTTGAAATTTGAAGGAAATATATTAAAAAACATAAAGTAATTGTATAAATGGTTGAAAATAATGAGAGAGAAAAATTTATTGAAAATTAGTGAAAAAATAGTGTAAAGAACAAGCCCTGAATTCGTCAGTGTATATGGTCATTGTTGAATGACATAGATTATTAGAAGGTTCCTTTTTTAATTTGTTGCAGTATAAAAGCTCGTTGAAGAATTAGGATAGAAATAAAATTTCTATATTCTTAAAACTAAGGATTTGTTTTTTTGAAGAGTTCATGTCATTCTCGTGTAAAATATATCGTTGATATTTTATTTTATTTTATTATTTTTTTTAAAAAAATATTTGTATGGTTGAAAATGTGTATAAGTTATACAGAATTGTATAAAATCTTGAAAAAAAGAAGACTCAATTTTGAATACTATCACAATCATTCATCATGAATAACATTATTCCTTTTTTAGTATCGAAGCGAACAAAATGAGGCTTATTCCGAAGTCAAAGTCCACAGAAACACCATTTTCATTCAACCAAGTCTTTTGCCCTTTTTGTAGCTTTTTATCTGATATGCATAATGGGGACATGATGATAACTTCGGATGAAAATCAACGCTTCTCATTCAAGTTTCATTCAAGGAACTAAACATATTCCATTAGACCAAGTGAACCTAATGACCCAATTCGTTCAAGAGACTTCACTAGTCTCCTTTTTCCCCCCAAAAAAACTCATTTTCAACCATATATTTTATAAAACTCACAAATTTTAACTAATTTCCCACCACGCAATATGCTTAACAATAGCTAAATTAAATAAGGCAGTGCTAACAATAGCATTTCGTATAACATTAAACCTAAAATTGGAAAGAAGATTCTTTAAGTTATGATTAATAATAATAATAATAATAATAATAATAAAGTCACTTATTGGAATAAGAGTATTATCAAGTCATCTAATCCTCGACCTACATGGTTTAATTTGATCAAATAATTTTGTGTCTTATTATTAGTACATCTCACAATCTTCATGGTTTAATTTACAAAATTATAGCGTTTTCAAAAAAAAAAAAAAAATTTACAAAATTATAGCACTAGGTCTAATAAAATATTTTTCTTATAACTAGGGAGCCTAACGTGTGATGCACGTTTTGTGACTCGTGTGTTTTATAACATAGAATTTTGAATTGATGTTATTTTCCCCGGATTGATTTTTTTCAAAATTTTACCACTTTTTTTATTCATTTTTATCAATTCTTTCTTTTGGTCAAATCAATTACATCCACATATCTCATGAGACCTATATATACTTCACCAATTTCCACCATTCAACTCCATTTATTATTTCTCCTCTTTTACATAAAAATACATTAAAAACCATAAAAAAATTAGATCCTATCACTCCCTAAGTATTCTTTAATGTACCTCATTATATTTTTTTTTACAAATTACATTATTTTTTTTACCAATCTCATAAAATGCTCTATTTTTTGTGAATTAGAAAAAGAAATCGAAGAATATACTAAGTAAAGATCAAAAAAATAAATAAAAAATACTCACAATTGAAAATATTATTCTTTTAATAAAATTCCGCTGAAAATTGAATAAAAAAATCAAAAGTTTGAAAATATTACTATTTTATTTAAGATTCCATCGGCGATAAAATAAAAAGACCTAAGTGCGCAAAAATCTAGTTTTAAATACCAATGTATCGCCGGAGCTTTTTAAATACTAAATCGTCAAAAGTGTATTTTTTAAAATACCAATGTGATAGTTTAGCCAATATTCCAATTATACCCCCATCCTTGTGTAATTTAAAAAATAAAATTTTTCGTGTGCTCGAAAACGAACACCCGAAAAGGTGAGCGAAACACCCATTTTTGGGTGTTTGCTCCAATAACTAAAAAAAAAAGAAATAATTAAAAAATAAAGGAAGAATTATGAATAAAAAATTTTTGCTATCATTTTTTACAACCATTCAATTTTTTTTTTTAATAATTGTATTCAATACTAATCGAATAAAACTAATTACTGCATCGTAAAAAAATTTCGAAGTTCAAGATACTCATTTTTTATTCAAAAATTTTTTATTTTTTTGCTCTTATTTGCTGCATACACAGCGAACAAGAAAAAAAAAAGAATTGGTGCACTTAATATAACTTAGTCTTTTTAATTATATATACATATTTAAAATGGATGCACTCAGCATTTAGCTAGGTACATTTAGCCTTACCCATTCAGAAAAGCAATTGTATTGGAAATTGTATGTTTGTACCTTTCACAATAAACCTTTTTTCACTAAAAAATTAATTAATGTTATGAATAATAATTGAAGAATAATTATTAGGTGCTATTAATAATTGTTTGGTGGAGAATAATTTGGTGAATAATATGGTAGTTATGAATAATTATTTATGTGAATGACTATTATACCCTTGATGAAATTATGTAATTACGATTATGCCATTCGAAGTTTTCCTATAAATAGGGCTTCAGTTATTAATGAAATTCATTCCTGAGAATTCCTTCGAATTCATTCTCTCTAAATTCTCTCTATTGTTTTCATACTTTTATAACACGTTATCAGCACGAGTCTCTAGCCATTTAAGTAATATTAAGGGAATATGCTCTACAGTTGCATCTTATAGATGATCTTCTGTATCAGAAACCTTAATATTAGTTAGATGATAAACTTCATCACATCTTAGACAAGAAAATCAAATTCACCAGATCTTAATCGTTCTCCCTTCTCTCCGTAGCATCACTTGGTTTAGGAGAATTCATCATTCTTATGAGCTAATAAAAATATAAGAATCAAAAGGTGGTTTCTCAATTTCGTAGCAGAGATCTCTGACCTAATTGTTTTTCTCTCTAATTTTCTTCATCATCTCTCGCCCTCTCTCTTTCTTGGTGACTCTCTCTACCCAGTTCTCCATATCGAGAAAGCAATTATTTCTAATTTCATTTCTCAGAACTGAAAGTGCCCATTTCCTGAAATTCCTCATTATATTCTCTCCTAATTACACCCACCCCCATACTTTCTTCTCACCATAGTTAACACGTCATATAAATAGGTTGAATTCTACTTGAGAAAGATTATTCAACAAATTTTGTGAATTGAATCGTCAAAACTAACTTTCATTGCCAAATTAATAATCCGGGGGATGACTAATTGAAAAGTGGATTCGAAACCCTAATGCTAGTTTTCCATATTCGATTTCAAATTATAAAAATTCATTCTTTTAATTTTCTTTCATTTAATTCTTAATTCTTAATTTTAGATTTAGCAAATTCATTTAGCAATTTAATTTTCGCAAAATTAGAATTAATTGATATCAACTTATTTATTTCGGTTAAGGTTAGTTAAAGTGGCGTGGGAATAAATCGATCCTCGTGGAGTGCGATATCCAGGACTTTAAAGGTCCATTTTATTACTTTCACGATCCGTACACTTGCGGTGTGGGATTTAGTCGCAACAAGTTTTTGGCGCCGTTGCCGGGGATCGAACCCGGGTCACCCGCGTGACAGGCGGCAATCCACACCGCAAGTGTACGGATCGTATAAGTAATAAAGTGGACTTTTAAAGTCCGGATGTCGTACCCACGAGGACCGATTTATTCCCACGCTACTCTAACTAGCTCTTAACCGAAATAAATAAATTGAGATCAATTAATTTCCTAATCTTGTAAAAATTAAATTATTAAATTAAATTGCTAAATCTAAAATTAAAATTAAGAATTAAATTGGAACAAATTAAAAGAATGATTTTTTATGGTTTTAAATCAAATATGGGAAAACTAGCATTAAGGTTTCGAATCCACTTTTCATTTAGTTATCCTCCGGATTATCAATTTGACAATGAAAGTTAGTTTTGACGATTCAATTCACAAAATTTGTTGAATAATCTTTCTCAAGTAGAATTCAACCTATTTATATGACGTGTTAACTATATCTCTATGATAACAACGCCATAAAAATGCATTACAACGCAAGAATTGCATAAAAATATCGCACAAAGCATAGGGGTATTCTCATCCCCTATCGGACTTTGTGGTTTTCAATAAAAGTCTAACCTATTCACGATTTCTCAATTCAATGAATAGATCACAGATCAACTTTGGCCACAAGTTGTAAAAGAAAGCATGATATATTGAAAACTCAAAATCCAAAATTCATCCTAGCATAAGAATTAACAAAACACCAAATTAATAATCCGGATTCAAACCAAAATCAAAGTTTCATCTCTACCCTAATGCTATGAAAAGTTTAGCTTATCATGTTATAAAAATCGAGAAAAGCAGAGAGAAAGCCATCACCGAATTAAAGTTGTGTTCTTGAGCTTGGATCTTCAATTATGGCTTTTTTCTCCAACTTTCTCCTAGATGATTGCTCCAATTTTCGTTTCCCTCTGTTCTCTGATGTTCTTCCCCGAAATTAGGTCGAGTTTGTGTTTTAAAATAAGCCAAAAAGCCCAAAAATCAGAGTCCAACTCAGTTTTGGAAAGTTTTCTGCGAATCTGCTCGATATAACCATGCTGTCGCGCGTGCGACCGCATGGTTATAATTTTGCAAAGGCATGCGGTCGCGCGTGCGACCGCATGGTTATGTCTGATTTCAACTTTTGCCCGAGTTCACTTTGGTCCTCATAGTTTAATTGCGGGGCAAGTCCTGAACTTCCAACTTCTATCAATTGAATCCACATACTTTAATTTATCTTCACTTAGGCTTCCATTTGATTTTTCTTCACTTTCCCAACTTTGTTTGCTTCAAATTGAGGCCTTCCAACTTTGATTTGTGTCCCTTTTTGTCCAAAGTTGTAATATTTTCTTCAATTCCCGGTTTTCCCTAAAATAGAACCAAATATCGCTAAATTAGATGCGAAATTAATTAAAAATGAGAAAAACATATAGTTTAAGAGGCCTAAATAAGTGCATAAATTGCACTTATCAAACACCCCCAAACTAGAACAATTGTTCGTCCTCGAACAACAAAACTAAATTAAAGAGAGAAAGACTACAAATAGAGTAGCTAACCACCAACCACGAATATAACTCATGGTCAAACTGTGTACCATATGCCTCAGGCAAACAAAATAATAGTGAAAACTCAAGTTGGACAAACAAAACAATCACTAAAAAGAAATCCACTTACACAATGCTCGACTATCCTCTGTGTGTGTGTGCTAGTCATCGCCTAACTCAAGTGCTTGTTCAAGTATCACCACAGAATGTTCAACACAAAACCATGCCTGTACTCCCAAGTGGTTGAATATCCTCACCTCGCTCATGAATCACTCCTGATGCTTTTCTCTCAATTCCCGAGGTGTTTCTAACTTGTGATTTCTACAAAATATATTATGCATTTTTTTTTCGCACAAGACGTCAAGAAGAGTGACTAAATGTTGAAAAGTATTACAACTATCAGTCCATCCACTTCGACCTCAAGTTTCCAAATTCCCAGCCTTTGAGTCATTTCCTGGCACCTTTATAATTTTATTCAGTGGAGTTTCCTTTTACTTGCTCCTTCGCTGATAATGGCTCTCTTTGCTCACTTTGTTTTTTTCTTTTTCCCTTTTTTTTCTTTTTTTGTGCAATTTTCTTTTCACTTTTACCCCGCAGTAGCTCTCGCTCTATTTCCTAGAGGTAGCCTTCTTCACCGTAGATCGTCCTCTAAACATTGGTTATGAAAAGCACCAGTTACTCGGTGGCGACTCTCACTCTCTAGGGTAGGCGACTTTTCTGCGGTCCCTCTCATCTACTAAACCATCATCTAAATCCAAAATTCGATACTTAACATATGATAGTGCCAGTATAAACTCACAAATTAAAAATCCTTCAACTTAAAGCAGAAGTATCAAAACTTCCAGTAGCAATCCCCTCCAACATAGAGTCACTACATCTTACCACCCCCAAACTAGACCATTTGGGCTAGTTGGATACTAAAATAATGGTTGGGAGGACTACCTGGTCCTAAGTGTAACATTGGGGCTCAAAGGTAGTCCTAAAGGAACACAGCATCTAGGTGATAAGTCAACAAGAACGAGAGTTAAACAATGACTATGTGCTCTTTTTCGATTAATCGAGCCTGAGATAAGTGAATAGAAAATTTGAAAATTTTCAAGTGTTGTTTCAAATCCAACTATGAGTTCATTAGAAAAATTTAGTCACCTTGTCATCATCGGCGGTACACAACTCGACCAAAACAAATAAAAGACAAAACAAAGACAAAACAGATTTTTTTTTTTTTTGGCAACTGTATACGAACAAAAACCGGGTGAAAGAGTGTTAAAATAAAGAGCAAACGGGCATCCAATATATATAAAGATTTGAAGTACAACTTCAATCTTTCCCACATAAGCATACAATACAAAAGTGCCCCCACCCAAGCAAAAGAGAGTACATTGCCCCCAATGTACGCAATTAAGATCAAAGAGAAAAGTACAATAATAAGCAATAAGAAAGACAAAAGAGGCAGAAACTCCCCTACTGGGTCCCGTGAGGTGGAGGGAACAACGGATCATGATGAATCCCGTATGCTGACTCTAAGCGGTCCATCCTCTGGCTAAGACTGGCCTGTCCCTCCTCAATGCGCGCCATAGAAGCCTGAAGTGCATCAAACCGCTGGTTGTGGCCCTCGAGCTGTGCGGTGATCTGCTGGAGGAGGCGGTGTGTCTCTGTGTCGGTCGGTTTGCCCCCTTTCTGCGGTTGGCGACTACGAAGTGTCCTGAGGTTGATCCGCGCAGCCGGCTCGACTGGGTACTCCCGAGAATGCAGTGGTATCTGACTATTGAGGCAGATACTCGAGATAAGGCAGGGGAAGATGAGCTTGCGGCCACTGTCTGATCCAAAGTCAACCACAAGCCGATAAATGAGGCTCCCAAGATCAATCTTCCTCCCTCGGGCTAAGTGACACAACAGGCGAGCTCGATCCTCAGTAAGAGTAGTAAGATGGGTGGTCGGCTCGATGTTAGTGCAGATGAAGATATCTGACACCCTCGAATATCGGGAGATCGGCATAGGTAAAGCAGGTAGAGCGTGGCCATGCGTCATCTGATCCATATAAAAATCGGGCCACCTCAGCAATATCCTCATCAAGTGGCACTGGCTCAACATCAGCCTGTGTGAGGCCGAGTGCTGTATCAATAATCCCCGGGCTGAATGCGACCCACTGGCCTCGTACCCACGTCTCCTGATAGTGGGGCGTCCCAAGAATGTCGATCCGGTCATTGAAATTGGCATAGAACTCGCAGACCAGATCATTATAGCACTGGGACGGTCCGGCTACTCGCTCCCATCCGGCTCTGGTGATGAGTCGCTCAATCACCGTATCCCGAAAGTCACCGAGGGTCACCTCCCGCTCGGCGATGTAGAAACCCTTCTTCTTAGCGCTTTTTTGAGTCTGCTCTTCCTTCCTACCCCGACTACGTGGAAACTCAGCGGGAGTACTATCCTGTGCGGGGCTCTCTCTAGCCACACCCTTGCGCTTGCGGGATGATCCATCTCCGTCATCTCCGTGCCCACTGGGGTTCTTGGTACGAGGCATTGTACCTGCAATGATAAAAGTTGACAATCAGTTTCCAAATATAATGATAGAGCAAGGAACACCTAGAAAAGCACCCCCAAACTAAAGAAAATTGCATAAGATAAAAGAAGTTCACATAATTGACCAAATGAATGTGGGGCCCGCAAAAACAGTGCAAAATGATGCAAAGATGGAACGGACCCGACACTACATAAAGTACATGTCTCAAGTAATCACATGGCAAAAATTGATGCAATTCTATCAAGTTTGGAATAAAAAATGAGGGTGGTGAAGTGGGTGACGTAAGAGTGATGCAGCTCGAGCGGCGTCAGGCCATGACTCGAGTCGCGTCAGGGCAGTGACTCAGGTGGCGTCAGGCCATGACTCGAGTCACGTCAGGGCAGTGACTCAGGTGGCGTCAGGCCATGACTTGAGTCACTGCACCAACTTTGCCTAGGCCAAACTCAATGTTTAGTTTGTGCAATCAATGGGAATTTCACACCAAAGTGATCTTGTAACGATGTAGAATCATGCAATGAAGTTGAAACAGATTAGGAATCTCAAAATGTCATTGCAACATGTTATCGAACACTTGGCGTGCACGATAGTTTTTAAAAGATTTGCAACAAATTATAAGCAATGCAGCTACCAAAACATCACAGCAATACCGAAATTCATCCTCTAAACATCCTACGGCCCATACTCCTCAGCATTGTCACACAAAATCGAAAAAATAACACCACAGTAAACAACCATAATCGTTCACTTTCGACAAAGCATCCTAATCTCGATTCACAGACTGAGTATGCACAGAAACGAGCCTAGATTCGATCATTAATATAGCATACGCATCAATTAAAGCCTAAAATCAATCAAAATTTCGAATTAAACCCTAGGGGAATGCCTACTGTCGAAATCATGATCCATTATGAGTTAAAGCTTGAAATTGTCGTACCTGAGTCTTCAAATGCCACGGAAATCACTAAATTTGAGAATGAAAATGTTAAATTGAGTTCGAGCACAGTGAACCCGAGCCTAGATGTGAGAATATATGTCAAATCCTTGGAGTCTACGCGTGTTAACTAGGGTAGAGCATCAATGGTGACGTGAGATGATTAAAAACTAATTAAAGATGTGTTGATTATAAAGGGAATTCACAGGTGAAGCTTTGGGGAAGAAGAAATTAGGGTTCTTGTTCGAAATTTGGGGAAAATTATGGCCGTTTCTGTGTTTTTAAAATCTGACTTTGGGGTCCCGTTTGTACCATGCGATCGCACATGCGATCGCATGGTAGAATAGTTTGCTGGTAATGCATGCGGTCGCATGCGCGACCGCATGCATCCCTGCTTCAGTTTTTTTTTTTTTAAATGAAATGCTGGGACTACTCTAAAGTGGGAAATCAAGTGAAAATTGGTTTGATAAATTTTTGTGGAGTTTTGACCCGAAAGCGAGGAAAGAAACAACTAGGAATGTGAAAGTACGAACTAGCATGCAAAACTTGATTCTAAACTCAATGCTAAACTTAAAACTGAAAGTAAAACTTAAGGAAACTTCATGAACATGAACATCAACTAGAAATGTGGAAATGCAGCCTATATGCAAAGCTTGACTCTAATACTTAAAACGAAACTTAGAAATATCAAGAAATCTGGAATAAAGGATACGGGGGTGGGTTGCCTCCCACCAAGCGCTCCGTTTAGAGTCTCAAGCTCGACTTTGATTTGTAGCTCAAGGCGGTGTTGAAAGATAGGTAGCCGAGACTTCCTTTGGAAAATCTCTACCCCAATATGGCTTCAACCGCTGCCCATTTACTTTAAAAGTGCCTTTACTCGCGTGATGTACCTCTACAGCTCCATTTGGGAGCACTTTGGTTACGGTGAAGGGTCCCGACCACCTGGAGCGAAGTTTGCCCGGAAAAAGCTTGAGTCGAGAATTGAATAGGAGAACTTGCTGCCCTTCTACAAACTTTTTCATCAGATATCTTTGGTCATGCCATTTTTTGGTCTTTTTCTTTATACAACTTAGCATTCTCATAGGCATCCAACGAAACTCATCTAGTTCATTAGGTTGAAGGAGTCGTCTTTCACCCGCATGACTTTCAAATCAAAGTTAAGCTTCTTCACTGCCCAATATGCTTTGTGCTCCAACTCCACAGGCAAATGACATGCCTTCCCAAATACTAGGCGATATGGTGACATGCCTATAGGGGTCTTAAAAGCTGTTCTATAAGCCCAAAGTGCATCATCCAACTTTTTCGACCAATCTTTTTAGAATGGCTCACTTGTCACCTCAAGGATCCTCTTCAACTCTCGATTGGATATTTCCACCTGCCCACTCGTCTGAGGATGATATGGGGTAGCAATACGGTGTCTAACACCGTACTTAGCCAAAAGAGATTCGAACTGCTTGTTGCAAAAATGCTTACCCCCGTCACTTATAATAGCTCGTGGTGTACCATATCTAGTGAAAATATGCTTTTTGAGGAATTCTACCACCACGCGGCCATCATTGGTGGGCAGAGCAACTGCCTCCACCCATTTGGAGACATAGTCCACTGCAACCAAGATATATTGATTTGAAAATGAAGGGGGGAACGGACCCATAAAGTCGATTCCCCAAACATTGAAAAGCTCAACTTCAAGAATGCTCTTAAGTGGCATTTCATCCGTTCTCGAGATATTTCCTGTCCGCTGGCATCGATCACATGTCTTCACAAACTGGTAAGCATCTCTAAAGAGAGTGGGCCAATAAAAGCCCGATTGTAGGATTTTAGCTGCGGTTTTAGTAGGACCAAAATGCCCTCCATAAGCGGATGAGTGGCAGGAGTCGAGAATATGTGGGATTTCTTCCTCCGTACACACCGTGAATGATCGATCGGACCACGTCGGTATAGAAGCTGGATCCTCCCAAAAATAATGCTTCAAGCTCGGCAAAGAATTTCTTCTTTTGATGACTTGAATACTCGATGGTAGAATCGATCCACCAAATAATTAACATAGTCGGTACCATGGTGTGGAATCAACAAATAAGATTTGTGCATCTGGAAAAAACTCATTGATCCCCACTTCCTCTTCTTCCTTATCTTTGCTCAAAGGCGAGATAAGTGGTCGACCACCACATTTTGATCCCCTTTTTATCTCTAATCTCCAAATCGAACTCTTGAAGTAGAAGCACCCATCTAATCAACCTAGGTTTTGCATCCTTCTTTTCCATTAAATATTTTAATGCAGCGTGGTCAGTGTATACAATTACCTTCGATCCAATGAGATAGGATCGGAATTTATCAAATGCAAACACAACTGCCAAAAGCTCCTTCTCAGTTGTAGCATAATTCAATTGAGCATCTGTCAGAGTTCTACTAGCGTAATATATGACTTGGAAGATTTTATCCTTCCGTTGGCCCAAGACTGCTCCAACTGCATGGTCGCTAGCGTCACACATGAGCTCAAATGGGAAACTCCAATCTGGGGCTACAATCACTGGTGCTGAACTCAATTTCTCTTTTAAAGCATTGAAAGCCAGTAAGCACTCTTCCGTGAAGACAAATGGGACATCTTTGACTAAAAGATTGCACAGGGGTTTGGTGATCTTAGAGAAATCCTTGATAAAGCGCCGGTAGAAACCCGCGTGACCTAGAAAGCTGCGAACCCCTTTGACTGAAGTTGGAGGTGGTAATTTCTCAATCACCTGAATTTTTGCCTTATCCACCTCAATACCATCAGCTGAGATTCGGTGCCCCAAGACAATACCTTCTTGCACCATGAAGTGACACTTTTCCCAATTTAGCACCAAATTTGTTTCTTGGCATCGCTGTAGAACTAGCTCCAAGTGTTTTAAACATTCATCGAACGAGGCAGGTGCATTGCAAAGGCCAAATGGCATCCTACGGTAGGCAAAGGTACCATAGGGACAAGTAAACGTGGTCTTCTCCTGATCCTCAGGGGCAATAGGTATTTGATTATAGCCAGAGTAACCGTCGAGAAAACAATAATGTGAATACCCGGCTAGCCTTTCCAACATTTGGTCGATGAATGGTAAGGGAAAGTGATCCTTTCTAGTAGCTGCGTTGAGTTTGCGGTAGTCAATGCAAACTCTCCACCCTGTAACTGTTCGAATTGGGATGAGCTCATTATTCTCATTTTTCTCCACCGTAATACCCCCTTTCTTTGGCACAACTTGCACTGGGCTCACCCAAGCACTGTCCGAGATCGGGTAGATAATCCCTGCATCCAGGAGTTTCAACACTTCTTTTCTCACCACTTCTTTCATGTTCGGGTTCAAACGGCGTTGACCATCAACTGTAGGCTTATAATTGTCTTCCATTAGGATCTTATGCATACAAATGGTGGGGCTGATTCCTTTAATGTCTGCTATAGTCCACCCGATGGCTGCTTTTTGCTCTCTAAGTACTCGTAGTAATTTTTCTTCCTCAAGCTGACTTAGAGAGGTAGAAATGATAACAGGCAGCGTAGATGAATCCCCAAGATAGGCATACCGCAGGTGGGAAGGTAATGGCTTAAGCTCTAGCGTAGGCGGCTGCTCTATAGATGGTGGCTGTGGTGGAGGTCCAACTCCTAGACTCTCACGACGAGATCGATGTTTATACAGTTCTTGTGCTTCCAAGTACTTCTTGCATTCTTCAATCTCTTCCCGGCTGAGAGAGTTTATGGAATTGGAATGGACAAGAGATGCCTCCAAAGGGTCACTAGGATAGTCCAACTGAAATTTGGCACTAACGGCTTGATCAACCTCATCCACCATAAAACACGAATCTGATTGAGTTGGATACTTAATAGCTCTAAACACATTAAAGGTGATGTGCTCATCATTCACCCGGAGACGAAGTTGTCCTTTTGCCACATCAATAATCGCGCCTCCCGTCGCTAAGAATGGCCGGCCCAAAATAAGTGGCATATTCCCATCTTCTTCCATATCTAGTATAACAAAATCTGCAGGGAAGATGAACTTCTCCACTTTCACAAGAATATCCTCGATAATACCCCTGGGGTGCTTGATGGACCGATCTGCAAGCTGTAAGGAGACCGAAGTTGGTTTTGGCTCTCCCAAACCTAGTTTCCTACAAACAGAGAATGGCATTAAATTAATACTTGCGCCTAAGTCACAAAGTGCTTTATCAAAGCATGAATCTCCAATAGTGCAAGGTATAGTAAAACTCCCTGGATCTTTTAGTTTGGGTGGGAGCTTATTCTGAAGGATAGCACTGCATTCTTCTGTTAGCATCACCGTCTCATTTTCCTCAAGTTTCCTCTTGTTTGTCAAGATTTCCTTCATAAACTTTGCATAGCTAGGCATTTGAGCTAAAGCTTCTGCAAATGGAATGTTGATATGTAGCTTCTTGAAAACTTCAAGAAATCGGGCGAACTGCTTATCCAGCTTATGCTTTTGAAGCCTTTGTGGAAACGGTATAGGAGGTATATAGGGCTTTATGGGCATTGTTGTCTTTTCTGATGAAGTTGCCGCATTTTCTTCAACTTGTGACTCAGGTGGCATTTTATGATCTTCATTTGGCTCAACCTCCTCAATTACCTCATTTTCTTGTTCTCTTGAAGGCCTTTTGACCTGAATCTCGGGAAGTTGCACCCCACTCCTAGTAGTGATAGCTTGTACTTGTTCCCTAGGGTTCACTTCAGTATTGCTGGGTAAAGTACCTTGTGGTCGGCCCGAGATAGTGTTAGCCAATTGCCCCACTTGCGTTTCTAGATTACGAATAGAAGCTTGCTGATTCTGGAGTGCAGTATCGGTTTTCTTCATGAATTGATCGGTGCGATCCATATATTTTTCAGTTCTCTCCATAAATCTGCCCAAAGCTTCTTCAATTGAGCTTTTCTTTTCCGGTTGCTGGTAAGGAGGTCCTTGGAATCCCCCATTATTCTGATTATCTCTCCAGCCAAAATTTGGGTGATTACGCCAACCTTGGTTATAAGTGTTGGTAAATGGGTTGCCAGGTTGCCGTTGACCCCCTTGAACATAATCAACTTGAGCAGTGCGGTGAGCAATAATAGGGCACTCACTGGTACTATGGTTAGCTCCACACTCATCGCAAGTAGGTGTTTTTGAGCTTCCTATCTTCACAATACTCTCTACCCTGTGAGCTAGTGCATCAATTTTCGCGGTCAGAGCAGTAAAATTATCGACTTCATAGACTCCAGATGCTCTGCCATGATTTCTTCTATCAGACGCCCACATCGCCGTACTGCTTGCAATCCTTTCGAAGAGCTCAAGTGCTTCAAAGAATTGTTTTGGCACGGTTTATCCATTTGACGAATCTACCAAACTCTTACATGAAGGAAGTAACCCTGCATAAAAATACTGTACTTGCTGTCCATTGCTGATCCCATGATGCGGGCACTTCCTTAGCAAGCCTTTAAACCTCTGCCATGCTTCGTCAAACGATTCCGAGTCATGTTGCTGGAAAATAGATATCTCGTGCTTCAATTTAGCAATCTTGACTGGCGGAAAGAATTTAGTACAGAACTTTTGAGCGAGGTCGTTCCATGTGGTGATGCTTGCAATAGGTTGAGAATCCAGCCATTCGAGAGCCTTATCGCGCAAGGTACGGGGGAACAACCGTAGTCTAATCGCGTCATCTGATATGCCCTGATATTTGAAGTGTTCGCACATCTCTAAGAACCGAGAGACATGTGTATGAGGATTCTCATCTGCCAATCCATAAAGCGGTGCCCATTCTCGGAAGAGGTGGATCACATCTGTCTTTAACTGAAAATTGTTCTGCCCAAAAGGAGGGTACACTATACTAGATTGGCTTTGGATGATCTGTGGCGTCATAAAATCGCCAACTAGCATGTTATCCTCGTCCACGGCCTCTTCTACTCGTGCTCCACCATTGTTAATTCGGAGAATGTCATCATTGGCCGCCATTTCTTTCTTTTTTTGAATTTTTTGTTTTTCTATTTCTCTAACTTCTCTACGTCTTTGACGAAAAGTATGCTCGATCTCTGGATCTAGTTCGAGAGGTTGACCAGAGCCTCGCGACTTCGCATAAACCTGAGAGAAAACAAGAGAAACCGTGAACAGCGCAATAAAATTAATTAAAAATAAATAATAAAATTCAATTAGCGCTAGCTAAACTAAACGAGAAAATAATTTCAGACCCCGGCAACGGCGCCAAAAACTTGTTGCGATTCAATCCACACCGCAAGTGTACGGATCGTATAAGTAATAAAGTGGACTTTTAAAGTCCTGGATGTCGCACTCTACGAGGATGATTTATTCCCACGCTACTCTAACTAGCCTTAACCAAATAAATAAATTGAGATCAATTAATTTCCTAATCTTGTAAAAATTAAATTATTAAATTAAATTGCTAAATCTAAAATTAAAATTAAGAATTAAATTGGAACAAATTAAAAGAATGATTTTTTTATGGTTTTAAATCAAATATGGGAAAACTAGCATTAAGGTTTCGAATCCACTTTTCATTTAGTTATCCTCCGGATTATCAATTTGACAATGAAAGTTAGTTTTGACGATTCAATTCACAAAATTTGTTGAATAATCTTTCTCAAGTAGAATTCAACCTATTTATATGACGTGTTAACTATATCTCTATGATAACAACGCCATAAAAATGCATTACAACGCAAGAATTGCATAAAAATATCGCACAAAGCATAGGGGTATTCTCATCCCCTATCGGACTTTGTGGTTTTCAATAAAAGTCTAACCTATTCACGATTTCTCAATTCAATGAATAGATCACAGATCAACTTTGGCCACAAGTTGTAAAAGAAAGCATGATATATTGAAAACTCAAAATCCAAAATTCATCCTAGCATAAGAATTAACAAAACACCAAATTAATAATCCGGATTCAAACCAAAATCAAAGTTTCATCTCTACCCTAATGCTATGAAAAGTTTAGCTTATCATGTTATAAAAATCAGAAGAAAAACAGAAAGAGAAAGCCATCACCGAATTAAAGTTGTGTTCTTGAGCTTGGATCTTCAATTATGGCTTTTTTCTCCAACTTTCTCCTAGATGATTGCTCCAATTTTCGTTTCCCTCTGTTCTCTGATGTTCTTCCCCGAAATTAGGTCGAGTTTGTGTTTTAAAATAAGCCAAAGCCCAAAAATCGAGTCCAACTCAGTTTGGAAAGTTTTTCTCTGCTGATATAACATAACCATCTTTGTCAGTGCGACATGGTTATAATTTAAAGGCATGCGATCGTGCGACCGCATGGTTATGTCTCCGATTTCAACTTTTGCCCGAGTTCACTTTGGTCCTCATAGTTTAATTATGGGCAAGTCCTGAACTTCCAACTTCTATCAATTGAATCCACATACTTTAATTTATCTTCACTTAGGCTTCCATTTGATTTTTCTTCACTTTCCCAACTTTGTTTGCTTCAAATTGAGGCCTTCCAACTTTGATTTGTGTCCCTTTTTGTCCAAAGTTGTAATATTTTCTTCAATTCCCGGTTTTCCCTAAAATAGAACCAAATATCGCTAAATTAGATGCGAAATTAATTAAAAATGAGAAAAACATATAGTTTAAGAGGCCTAAATAAGTGCATAAATTGCACTTATCAACCATCATTTCAACTCTATATGCACAGTCACAGGGTTACATTAAATTATGCGTATCACTCCGTGTTGTTGAAGGATTGGGAATCAGTGGAAAAGAAAAAAAAAGGTATTATTATTATATATATATAATATATTACTTTATAATATAATAATATATTAAACTATAACATTCGTTTTCTCGAGATATAAGGAGCATGCGTTATCAAAATCAAATTTTCTCGACTCCATTATGCTTGATTTAATGAGAGCTTCGATTTGACACCAATATTGATAGGGTAATAACTCGTTTTGCAATATGTTATTATCAACCTTTCAAAATTTACAAATCAGTACACTAACTTTTGAAAAAGTTACAAAATAGTCCTTGAATATTTTGATATTGATAAATTGAAGTAGAAAGGAGATAATTTTCAATAGTAAAACATTGATAAAATATTTTTGACAATTTTACCTTTGCGAATTGGAATGGACAATTTTACCCTTAGGGTAAAACCGACCTAATTTTGACGACAGTGAAAAATGGATAGAATATTCATGAAGAAATTCTAAATCCATTGATTATATAAAATGGCAAATCCATTTGAGTTAAAAGATCGAAATATTAATGTAACTCGAAGAGTTCAATGTACTTATTCTAGAAGGATAAGTGTGTTACTCAGAAGTAATGAGTATTTGTTCTGAATAACAAATCTTGCTCCCGTAAGCGATCAATATTTAATTCTCGACTTTATTTACTGCAATTTAATTACTGCAATACCTCCTACTTGATGATGGGTTCAACCGTCACTAAACGGAAGGTTTTATATATTTCTGCACTTTATATGCTAAGTGATAGGTAATACTTTCTACTAAGCAGATCCTACTCCTGAAGAAGTAGTTAAACATTATGCAATTTAATTGTTGCTATTTAAATTCCGTAAATTTATATTTATTGCAATAATTCCCATAAGGTAGGTTCGACCACCTATTGGAGGAAATTTAATTTCTGCAATTTAAATTTATGCACTTTATAGTTTGAGTATATTTCCAATGTGGTGGGTAATACCACACGATTGATGTGCATATTTTCAATGTGGTGAGTTATACTACACGATTGGTTATAACGAATCCTACTCCAGAAGAAGTAGTTGATCAAATATTCTAATCCTACTCTCGAAGTAGTAGACGATGAGAATAAAATTACTTCTCCATATATACCGAATATTAATGGAGAAAATTGAGTAAGTGGTACTTGAAGTCACCATTGGATAAATAGATGAAAATAAAATGCTCCATAGATCCCATGTTGATAAATCAAAGAAAATATATCGCATGGAGAGATTATATGAAGTAATCTCATCGATGATATGAGATTGTATTAATATGAGAATAAAATGCTCTTGAAGAAGCAAAATCATAAGATTTCTGTATTTGAATAAAGCCAATATGATATTATTATTATTATTACTCCAGAAGAAGTACAAAACAGTCGAAGTGGAACATATTGAGAATATCAAAAGATGGCATTAAACACTCCAAAATATAGAAATGCAAAAAAAAAAAAGAAAATACATACTGAATCCATAAATGAGGGATGCGTCTCGAGAGTATAAATACTCCGTAACTCTGCCACCATCAACATTAGGATTCATAATAAAATATTTAAAGGATCCAAATTTCGTTTTCGCTTGACACCAGTGGTCTGTAACCGACGGACCTGGGCTTCCACAGATTCTTGAACATATGCATGAAATTTGATGAGTAGTTCATTAACAGACTTAGCGAAATAAGTATTTTTCTCATTGAATGAGAGATAAACTTATTATTTACACTCGATCTAGAAACGCTAGTAAGCCATCAAAGAAATTATTAATATTCAACAAACCTATTGGTTTGACATGAAAATTCCACTGTACTTAACGAGACTATATTGAATATTTCCTCCAGGTGTGTTGTAGCGCTGGAAGGACAATGAAAGCATCACTATTATTCATCATATACATCATGCAGTTGTGGATGGATTGCGCTTGTAGCACCAACCCTGTTGGACCCATGGTAGAACTGGCTCCAATTCGAGTATTAGATCCAACTAGATGGAAAGGTATTACACTCGAAACTCTTATTCCCCATGATTATGCGGCCATTATAAGTCTAGCTAAAAGTTTGTTGTTGGTTCCTCCATATAGTATATTGATTTCTTGTCTCCCTAACTCTTTTGCGAGTTGGTTTGCCATATCCACATATTGGATATGACCTACCAGTTTAGATCCACCAAGAATACATGCGGTTTTAATCTGGCGAGGTAAAGGCTTATTTGTATGAGATGATTCTAAAATCTCCACATCCATCTCTATTTCTGTCTCTCTTTTTGCATTATACTTTTAATGTATGAACATGAGAGATATATGAATCACTCTATTTAAAGAAAATTTTTCAAACCAATAATTGAGTGCACTATTTACTTTTTGACAAATATGAAAGAGAAAAAGGCGTAAATTTTTAGTGATATGACATATAGTGTCAGTGATTGAAAAATAATATATATCTTAAAATTGAAAAGCGATATTTACAAATAAAAGAAATATATTGATCTTTGTTATTACAATCAACTTTCTTACATAAATATGGGAAAATCATTATACTAAATTTTTCTACTAAATTTACAAGCAGGATCTTCTAAAGTAAGTTTTTAAGTATGTAGCGTTTGTTGATATTTGAATTTGGCCAATAAGGCCATTAGCTCACCTTATGCGTGTCCACTAGGATGTGTCTCAAGAGCTTGAATATCATCCAAAGGCTCCTTACTCAATCCATCCTTAATGAATGCTATTTTATCTTCTCGGTTTACGGACAAGTACCCCATGATTTACATCGAGTGTCACATGTCCACCGAGCACACTTGTAGCATCCTCCTAATCTTTTTACTCTCCGTTTCTTTGAAAAACTACTTTTACCCATACCAGGCATGTATTTAGAAGGAATTGAAACCTCACCGGATAATCGAACCTTTGCTTCAATCAAGTATCGGATATCTTGTGGGATACCCTTATTCATTAGCATCCTTAATCTTTCCAAATACATCGATAAATCCTTTTTAGAATTTTGATCGGTAGTGATGGATAGTATTTTCAAGATTTGAGAGCATATGATCCATTATAATGTATAGACCCTTGTTAGGATGAATTTTGCAATAATTCTGATGATTTACTTATAGAATAATACGACGCGTATGAAATAAGACTCCGATTTTAAATAAATAATATGAAGCGTAAGAGCTACGATTTTGGAATTAAATAATAGCCAGATGTGATGCGTATGAACTGTAACTCCGTGTTTTGTACAGTAGTAGACAATAATGTCACCAAAAGATGATGGAATATGTCGGTGAATTGTTTCTTTGATAAATCATGTTGAGCACTATACAGATACTAGTGAAATAGATATAAGAATTTACTGAACTAGAAGTTCAATAATACTCGTTTGCAAAATCGGACTGACCATCACGGTTTAAATAATTATTAAAATCAATATTTCAAGTGAAGAATTAAAAGAATTCTTCAATGATTGTTCTCGATAAATGATGAAATCATTACTAGCCAATATTAGAAATAAATCCCAAATATATCTGGAATAAAGGATGAGAAATATGGGCCCACTCATCCTCTATGTGGACTACTAGATATTATGATATGGATCCACTAGATAGTCACATGTGTATATGATTAGTAATTTGAAATTTATTTAAATATTTGCTCACAGTATGAGCATGATTTCCAGATTTAATGATAAAGTTAGTAAATGTATATCCCAATGATTGAATAAATCCTCAAGGATTTGAGTATGCATACAAGTGGGATATTATGTGGCAAATTATTTAAAGTCCTCAAATAAATTGCCGATATCGAGAATAGAATGCAAACGGTCTAAATTCCCATATTAAGGCTGAATGATGAGAACATATATGATTAAAATCATACCAACTGTATGAGTTTTGGTGTTCTAAATTTTCTCAGCATGAGGAGGAGTATTAAAGGTTGAAAATAATATGTGAAATGCATCATGTTATATCCTCGCATTGAAATCTGAACTTGAAGTTCAAAGATGCATGAAAGGCTATGAACAATCACATATATCCACGATGCTTTGATAAGTTAGCACGCCGTAAGCGTTGATATTATGAGATTTCCCCAAACATATATATCAAAGCAAATTATAAAAGATGGTCTTAATAACGGAGGCATATGCTCTTGAAGAGTATATAGACATAACTATATTGTGTAATCCTACAAGAGGATTGATAATGAGATATCTCGATAAGTTATGTCGATATGGGGAAAGAAATGAAATTGAAAAGTATCGACACGATATGAAAATGTAGCGCTACATATGATCAATGATAATGAAAAATATTGAGATATATTGAAAATGATAAATGGTGAATATGAAATCCTTAATTTATGAGATGATGAGATGATGATGACTAGTGCTCAAGTTTAAAGATAAGCATGGTGGTCATTATATGTTGCATGCTCATGAAAGTTAAATTACCGATCGTATGTGTAGTACCGAAAAGGAAATTAAAGGATCGGGTGAGCTAAGCTCGTGTTTATGAGTACCCTAAAGGGTGAGCTAAGCCCCTGGGAATGAAATAACCTATTAAGTGAGTATTAAATATTAAATGATATATTTTAAGTGTTAATTAGTTATGAAGGTTTACTTATATATTTACATGTTTTTACGATGAATTTATATGCTTTAAATTGTGTGTTTGGAGACATGTGTTCATGGTGAATGTTTTGTAGTTGTGTACGAAAATTGATGCACTCTAAATGAACGAAGAGTATAAAACCAATGTATATGATACTCATACAAATGTATGAAAGATTTTGAAATGCTTGCAGATACTTGTATAAAATACGCGTTGCACTCTTTTTTCCTCGATCGAGGTTTTATCCCATTGGGTTTTCCTAGCAAGGTTTTAATGAGGCAACTTTAAAGCGATATTCACATGAATAATGTACTTTTTTCCTTCATCGCGTTTTTCCCAATTTGGGTTTTTCCTAATAAGGTTTTAACGAGGCGTATTCATGGTATATTGAGAACGATAGGAGAAATTGATACGATTGTATCTATTGGATCAAGTTATAATGGAGCTAATGCTTTAGATCCAAACGATGATGATATTGAAATCATTTACTGTAAGTAAAGATATCGATTCTCAAGATATGAAATCAAACGGAGCGGTATTTGTCTTCTTTTCCTTCAATCAAGTTTTTCCCACCTGGATTTTCTTGTGAGGTTTTAACGAGCGCAAAGACGCGAATACTCATATCTTTGATAGACATCGGGAGCGATGTTTTGATGAAGCGATATAACCACTCAAGCTATCCTAATGTCGGTTTGGAAGTTTTTCGCTGGGTTTTTTTCCAAAGCAGTCAGGAAGGCATTTGTATTAATAGTCGTTCGAGAAGTGTTATGAATAATAATTGAAGAATAATTATTAGGTGTTATGAATAATTGTTTGGTGGAGAATAATTGTTTGGTGGAGAATAATTTGGTGAATAATATGGTAGTTATGAATAATTATTTATGTGAATGACTATTATACCCTTGATGAAATTATGTAATTACGATTGTGCCATTCGAAGTTTTCCTATAAATAAGGCTTCATTTATTAATGAAATTCATTCCTGAGAATTCCTTCGAATTCATTCTCTCTAAATTCTCTCTATTGTTTTCATACTTTTATAACAATTAATTAATTAATTAAATTAAATTAAATAAAAAATAAAAAATAAAACTAAAAATCAATCTCGTCGTCATTTATTGTGTTGAAATTTTAGGTTTCAACTCTCGCTTATCTTATTTTAACACGTTAAATTCTTTGACCCAAATTCCACCACATAAATATTACACGAATTTAGACCATGAATCTTTTTTCAAGTAATGTTATCAAGGATTTGTAAAGATTATCTCTTATCATTGAATCCAACAACAAAAAAGACAGTATACTAGTTAAAAGTTAAAACTAGACATTTACCATTCGGTCGAAGTATAACTTGACTATCACAGGCAAACCTTCTGCATATGCCATGTCACCGTTACTTAAAACTATTGAAACTCATTTTTTATTGCCCAAGCTAATTAATTTTCTGGTTCCGCTACGGCCTATGCATTCAATCCTTTCAAACTATATGGTAGTTCAAATATGGCATCAGTATTCAAGAAGATCCAAGATGCAATCTAGCATGTCAAACAGGCTAATGACATTGAAACTGAATCTTGAATGGCAAAAAACTGTCAATCTCTGCTTTACTGCTCAGAAATAGGGAACTTCTCAACCGAAAATCTTGCTATATAACCAACATAGTGACATGGCCATCTCTGTTTGTCTACTTTCCCTAATCATCGACGACCAAGATTCTGTAAGTTACAGACTCACCTTAGACCTTCATGACTTAGGAAGAACGCACACAAACAAAACATACACGGACAAAACCCCGCCCCAACTGGGGCTTTCTCAGAACAATCCAACAGTTGAGAGAGTGGAAAGCTTTTACCCATTAGATGATTGGTGATCCTTTTGCAAAGTACCAGTTTGAGAAAGTGATACCTGATTGAAAATCATGTTCTGGCTTCACATTTTGGGAACCATCCTTGTCTTTCCAACAGCCATATACAATATAACCTCATGATGATGATCTCCTCCGCCATGTGCCCACAGATAACATGATAGCGCAAGTAATTATTTTCACGGCTCAAGCATCAGTTGTGGGCATAGATGCCTCTGTAGGGTGAGGAGATCAATTCTCTGGGAACTCAATTCTCAACATGATTTAACGAAGCACAAAAGGACCCAGGATAAACCACGGTGCCTAATTCCAGGTATTTATATTTTTAATGCTCAAATTAACATTTAAATAATGTGAAGTAACTTAACCAACTCAATCACACGATGAGGAGAAACTATCTACACTGCCCTTGTTCATCATGCCATTACACAGATTACAACAACCGAGGCGAAAACCGTTGGCCTAAAATTTTAAGAGTTCAAATGGTAAATGGCTTACTCCACAACACAATCGAGTGTTCTTCTAATTAGGTGAAGTAAGATCATACAAGCATTCATAAGCAGAGCTGCAGATATATGTATTTCTAGACAAGTTTTGGAAGCTCAAAAACAAAATACTAAACTTAGAACTACGTTAGGAAATTGCAAAACATGACTGATCAACGGATATGTACACTATCTATCTTCAACACAATCAAGTGATCAATCCCAGGTACAATCAAGGATTCCAGACAATATCAATTAGCTATGCAAAACTAACTCCATCATCTCCATCTTATTCCCTTATCCAGAATACAGAACTAGTCAACTAGACTTGAATTTCCATGTCATAATGAAGCTGTAACTTAATAAATATCACAAGCTAAAAGCATACTACAGTGGAAAATTACTGACTAAATAAATTTACGGTATGAGTACAACAATCACAATTCAGAAAACTTGCATATCAGCAGCCTCAGCGACAAGAGGCAATCTTGGGAGTTGACCTAACAAACAAGAGGATGAGCCATAAATCAAGCAAACCAAAAGGAACAAGAACACAGTGCTATCAAAGCTCATCATCAAATCCAACCCTACACCATCTTTCGCATCAAAATTCCTCTCGATGAGATCAGGGAAAATCAAGAGCACATCGAGAACAACAGCCTGCATAGTGTTGAACCTCACATACTTACTGAAATTCTGGTTCCTCACAACAACGAAATAAAACATCAAGAAAACCAAAATCGGGTTTAACGGGAAGCTTTTGAAAACCCTAATGGCAGGGATTAGGGGTTGTACTAGTGTCTGTAAAGGAGTGAACTGTGTCATGACATATTTGCCATACTGAACGCCATCGAAAAATGGGAAAAAGTATGTAATCGCTGAGATTAATCGGTCAGGGCATCAACTGAATCGCTGCCCTTGGATTGAGTGGTGAAGATGGACTTCCTGGTAAATTTTGGATACGTAGAGGGCAAAGCAGGAAGGTGAAGAGAAAGTGGTGATGGCGAGGAGCTGAGACTGCTGAGTCTGTGAATTGCTGGCGAAGAAGAGAATGTGCTAACGAATTGCTTATGCGATAATGGTGAAGTAGTGTATAGCAGAACATTATTCATTGCCATCCTCGTTGAATGGAGTGAGGATGGAGAAGATTGCTGTAGATTGTAGAATCACAGAATTTTAAGCTGCCAAATTATCCCAAGGTTGTGGCGAAATGCACCCAATTTTTTAGTCACTTTCCAATTATACCCCTCCCACAGCCGCAGTGAAGAACCAGGCATATGATATGCCAATTGTACATAAAAACTCCCCAAGTTTCATGGTTCCCGGTGCTGTTCAAATGAAACATCTTCTTCAGTCCTAAACCAACTTTTAATTACGTTTAGGTTTTATAGACACACATAGATTATCACTTGAAAAAGTAGATTTATCTGGTTTATTAAGCCAAAAATCGAGCCAAGAAAAGATGGAAATGTACTTAATAAAAGATTGAAATACAAGAAAAGAAGGAAGACAAAGTTACTTCGACATTCAAGGAAAGGAGATCATATCTCATCCAATAAATAAAATTGTGAAATTCCTAACACAGAAATTCGTGTATTGCTCGAAATGCCCAGAAACCCAGCGACACTTCAATTCCCAGGGCCAGGAGAACAAGAATGATGATCGAACTTCTATAATCGATAGCAACTGATATAGAAACCCGCTTGTGTTTGGGTTTCGTATCCATTCGAAGTCTCCTCACAAACAAATCTCCGTAAGCCACTCCGTAGATGAGGCTGGACAAAGCCAATATGACTCTTGCGAGGCATTTGAAGTAGGATCCCATGCTGTGGCAAATCCTGTGACTTGTTGGCCAATCCTTTGAAGCCATGGCTTTCCCAGTCAGAATATACAAAAGGGTAAGCGCAAATCCCACCAAGGAAGCTGTAGTCACTTTGATAGACATCCAAACTTTGCCCATCTGTTCAGCATTTTCAAGGATATCCTCCCTTTCCCTTTCTTCAGCTTTTTGGGCTTCAGCTTTGGCTTGAAGAGCTTTTAAGGCCTGAAGAGTGTTGTTTCCGTCTTCAGTAGCTTTTTGGAGTAACTCTGCCAAGCCAGACGCAATAGTAGCCATTTTTGCAACTTCCTGAGCTCGCAAAAGTCCCACATCAATCTTGATTTTTCCAAGACTCGTATAAATCGAGTCTGCTACTTCTTTCATCGATTTCTTACATTCCTCAGACAGTATCTCTAGCCCATCTTTCAAAGACGCCATCTAAGACGTAATGATTTCCAGCTTCTCACGATCTAATTTCGTCATCTCAGCCATGATTTCTTCCTGCTGATTTGCGAGCTCCTGCTTAGCTTTTTCGGTTATTGTTTTGAACTCATTCACACAAACTTCTTGAACAGACGTTGATGCACCCAGCCTCATGGGGACGTCTTCCTGGCCAGATCTCGCCATGCTTTTCAATAAGAATGAGTGGATTTTTGGCATATTTCTTTTTCAGAGTGAATTTTTTCTCACTATTCGAATACAATGCACAGCTCAATGTGAGCTTACAATATACAGAGAAAAGAATCAAGCCATAATTAACTAATACATGTGGCCCGATAATACATACACACTTGGTAACAGAATGCTAACAAACTCTGTGCTGAGAGTGTGCGGAAGGAATGAGTAAGAGATATTCTTTGCCGCTTGATTTGTTGATCATATCACTCGGTGAGTTCACTGAACTTCTAGATGGGAAAGGAGACATTGACAATGGGCTCTTAATTGGACTAAACTTGATGGTAGACCCGGCCACGGTTCCGGAATCGTCGGTTAGCGGTTCTGGAAAAATGGAACCGAATCGAAACCATGCACAGTACGGTTCGGTTCGGTTTTGGAACCGGCGGTTCCGGTTCGGAACCGCCGGTTCCCCCTCTTTTTTTTTTTAAAGGGCCTTCACCAGTTAACCTCAACAAAAAAAAAGTTAACATAATATAAGGCTTGAATTTAATTTTTTTTATTAAAAATGTGGTTTGATGCATTTTCACTAAAGCCAAACATTTTAGTATAATAAAATAGAAATATAGTATAGAAACTTAGAAAGTGTAATAATAAGAATTGAAAATATAAAAATAGACCCAAATTTCAACATAATAAAAAGCCCAAGTCCAGTAATAACAATGAACAAGCCAATCAAGTAGGCCCGGCCATGGTTCCGGTTCCAAACCGAAACCGTAGGTTTGGAACCGGTCAAAATTGAAACTGGAACCGACCGTCGGCAGTGAGCCGGTTTCCGTTCGGTTCTACTTTTTTTGGAACCGGAACTGGACAGTTCCGGTTTGAACCGTCCGCGGTTCCGGTTCCAAACCGAAACCGGACCATATTTAAAAAAAAAAAATCATTTTTTTCTTTTAATTCTTTTATTCATTAACTATAAATATCCCACATTCTTTTCATTTTTTTCATTCCACAATTCTCAATCTCTCAAATCTTAGTTATCATTCTTTGATTTCTTTCAAGTTTCAAGTTTCAATTTAAATTTCTACTTACAAATTATAAGTTACACTATTACAATCTTGCAAATTTTTACATTTGCTTTTAAATTTCTACAATCTATAATTCTACATGTAATCTTTATATTTTCAATTCTTATTATTACACTTTCTAAGTTTCTACACTATATTTTTATTTTATTATACTAAAATGTTTGGCTTTAGTGAAAATGCATCAAACCACATTTTTAATAAAAAAAAATTAAATTCAAGCCTTATATTATGTTTTTTTTTGTTGAGGTTAACTGGTGAAGGCCCTTTAAAAAAAAAAGAGGGGGAACCGGCGGTTCCGAACCAGAACCGCCGGTTCCAAAACCGAACCGAACCATACTGTGCATGGTTCCGATTCGGTTCCATTTTTTCAGAATCGCTAACCGACGATTCCGGAACCGTGGCCGGGTCTACCATCAAGTTTAATCCAATTAAGAGCCCATTGTCAATGTCTCCTTTCCCATCTAGAAGTTCAGTGAACTCACCGAGTGATATGATCAACAAATCAAGCGGCAAAGAATATCTCTTACTCATTCCTTCCGCACACTCTCAGCACAGAGTTTGTTAGCATTCTGTTACCAAGTGTGTATGTATTATAGGGCCACGTGTATTTGTTAATTATGGCTTGATTCTTTTCTCTGTATATTGTAAGCTCACATTGAGCTGTGCATTGTATTCGAATAGTGAGAAAAAATTCACTCTGAAAAAGAAATATGCCAAAAATCCACTCATTCTTATTGAAAAGCATGGTGAGATCTGGTCAGGAAGACGTCCCCATGAGGCTGGGTGCATCAACGTCTGTTCAAGAAGTTTGTGTGAATGAGTTCAAAACAATAACCGAAAAAGCTAAGCAGGAGCTCGCAAATCAGCAGGAAGAAATCATGGCTGAGATGACGAAATTAGATCGTGAGAAGCTGGAAATCATTACGTCTTAGATGGCGTCTTTGAAAGATGGGCTAGAGATACTGTCTGAGGAATGTAAGAAATCGATGAAAGAAGTAGCAGACTCGATGTATACGAGTCTTGAAAAAATCAAGATTGATGTGGGACTTTTGCGAGCTTAGGAAGTTGCAAAAATGGCTACTATTGCGTCTGGTTTGGTAGAGTTACTCCAAAACGCTACTGAAGACGGAAACAACACTCTTCAGACCTTAAAAGCTCTTCAAGCCAAAGCTGAAGCCCAAAAAGCTGAAGAAAGGGAAAGGGAGGATATCCTTGAAAATGCTGAACAGATGGGCAAAGTTTGGATGTCTATCAAAGTGACTACAGCTTCCTTGGTGGGATTTGCGCTTACCCTTTTGTATATTCTGACTGGGAAAGCCATGGCTTCAAAGGATTGGCCAACGAGTCACAGGATTTGCCACAGCATGGGATCCTACTTCAAATGCCTCGCAGGAGTCATATTGGCTTTGTCCAGCCAAGGCCGGTCCTTTTATTGAGGCAAGTGAGTCATTGGCCTCAGGCGCCTACTCCATGGGAGCACTTTTTGAAATTATTTCTTTCTTTTCCTTTTCTTTCTATCTATTTTCTTTTCTTTTTTTAAAAAAATTCTTTTTTTTTCCTTTTTCTAAATCATGATTCCCAACTTTTTCTTTCTAAGGGGTTGTTTGATTGGGTATAAAGTAAATGTGCGCGGTATTCCGTATAAAAATGTGTGGTTAATATTATTTTGGAAAATATGTGTGTGGTTGAAAATGAGTATGAGGTATACGGAATTGCGTGCGGATAAAGTTAATACCAAGAAGAATAAGGCCTAAATTTCAATCACTTTAACCTTTTTAGTAAACTCCAATCAAATGTACACTTTGTCTTCTATCGTACTTGTCACTACAGCATACGCGGACATTTTGACTTTGTTCTCAGACCTCGATTGTTGCTTTGTTTAATAGGTTTGATATGTAGTTCAATTTTCTTCTTTTTTTTCCCCATTTCAATTCTAGGCTCTTATCTTATATACAATTAACAAAGAAATCATAAAAGGGTTATAAACTATAATGCACATTTTAGTCACTTGATTCCTGTAAATGAGTGGGGGCCGTGAAAGGAGTTGCTGCCTTAGAATTTAAAATTTTGAATATTTGCAATTTGTAGCATCTTGAATATTATGAAAATTAATTCTTGAATGTTACAAAAAATGCAGAAAAGCCAAAGAAATTATGATGTACAATTCTTGAATCTTGTAGAAATCAATACAAATCTTGTTTTGCAGAATGTTAAAAATTTCTATTTTGAAATTAAGAAATTATTATGCTTGTCTAGTACGTACTGATTTTCCCTTTACTCGTTTATTAAATCATAAAAATGAAAGTAACATTGTTAGTTTATATCACTACGCCTTTATTGGCTTTATATGAATGTGGCATTCTTGAAATTGGGCATATTATTGAAGTCGTTTTTAGTGAACTGGTGAGAAGTCATTTTTTTCAGTGAACTGGTGATGAAATTAATGCAAATACTAATAAAACAATCAACTTTAAAAAGAAATTTGCATGTTATTTATAGCTCCATTATAAACTTTCTTACAAAGATAAAAATAGCTCCATTATAAAAAAAAAATTCCTTTATATATAATCATCAATGACCGGGGCGCTTAATTTATATGTCGCCTCAAGCGGTAAAAATAATAGGACCGGCGCTATGTCCAGCCTCAGCTACGGAGTGGCTTACGGAGATTTGTTTGTGAGGAGACTTCGAATGGATACGAAACCCAAAAACAAGCGGGTTTCTATATCAGTTGCTGTCGATTATAGAAGTTCGATCATCATTCTTGTTCTCCTGGCCCTGGGAATTGAAGTGTCGTTGGGTTTCTGGGCATTTCGAGCAATACACGAATTTCTGTGTTAGGAATTTCACAATTTTATTTATTGGACGAGATATGATCTCCTTTCCTTGAATGTAGAAGTAACTTTGTCTTCCTTCGTTTCTTGTATTTCAATCTTTTATTAAGTACATTTCCATCTTTTCTTGGCTCGATTTTTGGCTTAATAAACCAGATAAATCTACTTTTTCAAGTGATAATCTATGTGTGTCTATAAAACCTAAACGTAATTAAAAGTTGGTTTAGGACTGAGGAAGATGTTTCATTTGAACAGCACCGGGAACCATGAAACTTGGGGAGTTTTTATGTACAATTGGCATATCATATGCCTGGTTCTTCACTGCGGCTGTGGGAGGGGTATAATTGGAAAGTGACTAAAAAATTGGGTGCATTTCGCCACAACCTTGGGATAATTTGGCAGCTTAAAATTCTGTGATTCTACAATCTACAGCAATCTTCTCCATCCTCACTCCATTCAACGAGGATGGCAATGAATAATGTTCTGCTATACACTACTTCACCATTATCGCATAAGCAATTCGTTAGCACATTCTCTTCTTCGCCAGCAATTCGCAGACTCAGCAGTCTCAGCTCCTCGCCATCACCACTTTCTCTTCACCTTCCTGCTTTGCCCTCTACGTATCCAAAATTTACCAGGAAGTCCATCTTCACCACTCAATCCAAGGGCAGCGATTCAGTTGATGCCCCCGACCGATTAATCTCAGCGATTACATACTTTTTCCCATTTTTCGATGGCGTTCAGTATGGCAAATATGTCATGACACAGTTCACTCCTTTACAGACACTAGTACAACCCCTAATCCCTGCCATTAGGGTTTTCAAAAGCTTCCCGTTAAACCCGATTTTGGTTTTCTTGATGTTTTATTTCGTTGTTGTGAGGAACCAGAATTTCAGTAAGTATGTGAGGTTCAACACTATGCAGGCTGTTGTTCTCGATGTGCTCTTGATTTTCCCTGATCTCATCGAGAGGAATTTTGATGCGAAAGATGGTGTAGGGTTGGATTTGATGATGAGCTTTGATAGCACTGTGTTCTTGTTCCTTTTGGTTTGCTTGATTTATGGCTCGTCCTCTTGTTTGTTAGGTCAACTCCCCAGATTGCCTCTTGTTGCTGAGGCCGCTGATATGCAAGTTTTCTGAATTGCGATTGTTGTACTCATACGGTAAATTTATTTAGTCAGTAATTTTCCACTGTAGTATGCTTTTAGCTTGTGATATTTATTAAGTTACAGCTTCATTATGACATGGAAATTCAAGTCTAGTTGACTAGTTCTGTATTCTGGATAAGGGAATAAGATGGAGATGATGGAGTTAGTTTTGCATAGCTAATTGATATTGTCTGGAATCCTTGATTATACCTGGGATTGATCACTTGATTGTGTTGAAGATAGATAGTGTACATATCCGTTGATCAGTCATGTTTTGCAATTTCCTAACGTAGTTCTAAGTTTAGTATTTTGTTTTTGAGCTTCCAAAACTTGTCTAGAAATACATATATCTGCAGCTCTGCTTATGAATGCTTGTATGATCTTGCTTCACCTAATTAGAAGAACACTCGATTGTGCTGTGGAGTAAGCCATTTACCATTTGAACTCTTAAAATTTTAGGCCAACGGTTTTCGCCTCGGTTGTTGTAATCTGTGTAATGGCATGATGAACAAGGGCAGTGTAGATAGTTTCTCCTCATCGTGTGATTGAGTTGGTTAAGTTACTTCACATTATTTAAATGTTAATTTGAGCATTAAAAATATAAATACCTGGAATTAGACACCATGGTTTATCCTGAGTCCTTTTGTGCTTCATTAAATCATGTTGAGAATTGAGTTCCCAGAGAATTGATCTCCTCACCCTATAGAGGCATCTATGCCCACAACTGATGCTCGAGCCCTGAAAATGATTACTTGCGCTATCATGTTATCTGTGGGCGCATGGCGGAGGAGATCATCATCATGAGGTTATATTGTATATGGCTGTTGGAAAGACAAGGATGGTTCCCAAAATGTGAAGCCAGAACATGATTTTCACTCAGGTATCACTTTCTCAAACTGGTACTTTGCAAAAGGATCACAAATCAGCTAATGGGTAAAACCTTTCCACTCTCTCAACTGTTGGATTATTCTGAGAAAGCCCCAATTGGGGCGGGGTTTTGTCTGTGTATGTTTTGTTTGTGTGGGTTCTTCCTAAGCCATGAAAGTCTAAGGTGGGTCTATAACTTACAGAATCTTGATCGTCGGTCATTAGGGAAAGTAGACAAACAGAGATGACCATGTCACTATGTTGGTTATGTAGCAAGATTTTCGGTTGAGAAGTTTCCTATTTCTGAGCAGTAAAGCACAAATTGACAGTTTTTTGCCATTCAAGATTCAGTTTCAATGTCATTAGCCTGTTTGACATGCTAGATTGCATCTTGGATCTTCTTGAATACTGATGCCATATTTGAACTACCATATGGTTTGAAAGGATTGAATGCATAGGCCGTAGCGGAACCAGAAAATTAATTAGCTTGGGCAATAAAAAATGAGCTTCAATAGTTTTCAGTAACGGTGACATGGCATATGCAGAAGGTATGCCTGTGATAGTCAAGTTATACTTCGATCGAATGGTAAATGTCTAGTTTTAACTATTATACTGTCTTTTTTGTTGTTGGATTCAATGATAAGAGATAATCTTTACAAATCATCGATAACATTACTTGAAAAAAGATTCATGGTCTAAATTCGTGTAATATTTATAGTGGTAGAATTTGGGACCAAGAATTTAACTTGTGAAAATAAGGTAAGCGAGAGTACACAATAAATGACGAGACTGATTTTTATTTTTATTTATTTTTATTTTTATTTTATTTATTTATTTTATTTTTTATTTTTGAGTGAAAAATGGTTTCTCGTGAAAGGGCACAAACGTACACGTTCCAATACAATCGCTTTTCCGACTCAATCGAATCTATATTTTAATTAATTAATAAGTCCGGAAAATGATTGATATACATAGATTATGGCAAAATTAGTGAGGTAGCTCTAATTATGGGAAAAAATTCTAGTACTCCTGGAGTATCAAACACTCGGTACTTCTGGTCAATGGGAATTGTCTACCTACACATAGAGGTCCACTTTATTTATTAAATTGTGGCCCCCTATGTGTACGTGAGCAGTTCTTATTGGCCTGGAGCACCGAGTTGGGTGCTCCAGGAGTACTAGAATTTTTTCCCTAATTATATGCAAGGTGGACTGCAATTTTTTTAATAAAATTTTGCTTATTTTTATATATTCTTTTTGATCGAAATAATTATATCCTAATATTTTGTGGGATTTATGTATATTATATAAATAAATTTTACTATTTAGTTCCATTCATTCTCTCTTATATATTTTATATAAAAATCTATAAAAGTTTGCACCATAACATGTGTTATTAGGGGTGGACAAAAAACTCATAGCCGGTGGTTCAAACAAGCCCAAACCGACCCAAATTAACTTGAGTTCGTTTTGGGTTGGTTTTACAATTTTTCTAAAGTTAAATTGGTCTAAAATCAATTATTAAATTTTATAGAATGGTTTGGATTAACCCAAAGCTAATAAAACTCAACTCCAATCCAAATATTATTAAGTTTTTATATATTTGCCTCGATCGACTAAAAATATTGAAGAAAAATATTTGGTCGCAATCCAATTATTATCCCAACCATAAAAATGAGAGAAAAATGTGAATATATAATTATATTTTCAATAAGTTATAAATTATAAATATAATAAGTTTAATTAGACTAAACCAACATAAAAATGGATTAGATTGGATTGAAACCAATATCAAAATAATTATATTAATTTTAAACTAATTAATTAAATTAATAATATTGATTTGGATTGAATTTGTACCACTAATGGCTGACCAAAACTAATGCCTACCCCTCCTACGCGCTATACTGCACCACCATGCGTCCATACTCCATACCCAGCAAATCGTGACCGTCACCAAGAACCTAGACGTTGTGCATGTCAACACGCCTTTCGTCGGTGGATAGCTGGCAAACTGGTCTGGGTCCCACGCTCTTCACCTCATTAGCTCAACCCGTTGTGGTTTTACAGAGGGGCTCTTGCACTTTTCACGATTTTACGTGATAACCCACCTCCTATTAATATAATGCCTGTAATGAGGGGCTGTGTTCTCCTACCCGCGCAGGAAAAAAAGGTACCCCCAATACCAATCAGGGGGGGCTGTGTGTGGGGTGGGTGTGCGGGTATGGACCCACGCAGGTAGAGAAAGGTGGCGCTGTAATGAGAAGTGACAAAGACAGACCAAAAAGTTTCTTTCTAATGCAGGAATTTTCTAGAATATTTTCACTATTTTTGTTCAATAAATTTCTTGGATAGTTTACAAAAACCACCAAATTCATGTTGTTCAATTGAAAAATGACCAGCTTCATGAGCGTGAACCGAGATCTTTTTATTCTTTTATTACTGTGATTTATTCTATTTCAAGTGTGTTTGTTTTGGTAAAATAGAAATTTTTTATGGTGAAAATTTTCCTACCCTATATTTGAAGTAATATATTTGGAAATGGGCTTTAAAATTTTTAATACAATCACTTTAAATTTATTTTTTATTAATTGTATAGAAATTGAGTTCTTTAGACTTCCGGAGGGGAGATTTCATTTTTCCAATTTTAATGAAATTCAACTTTTAATCAATCACCAAAATGTTATACATCTTTCATAGAAAATAACGGTAGGAAGGGGGAAGAAATATAAAAATGAAGCAAAGAATAAAGAAAGAATGGGTGGTAGCAAACATCGGCATATAGCCATATACCATACTTGTTTTATGTTATTTGGTATCGTATTCTTTTCTTTGATTAGTTAGATGGAGACGCCTCATTTTATCCTTAAACCACGTTAGCTGTTTCCAGCTTTTTCTTTCTTCATATACACTGGATGCTAACGCGACTATTTTTCCTGCGTTATTCTACTAAAAATGGATTTTCTATCCAACTAATTTCAAACTTTAATTTTTATTTTCCTTTTTTCACACTGCACCGAACCATTAAATAGTTTGCTCAAGTAAACTAAAAGTGTGTTTGATTGCCGTGATTTTCCATAAAAAACTATAGAATTTTGGAAATTATTTTCCAAGTTGATTGTTTGATTATAAAATTTTTCACAAATGATTTTCCATGTACAACTACTTAACAATTCCCACCTCCCCTTAGAGAAAATATTTTCCATGCAAGATGGAAAATATTTTTCATGCAAGATGAAAAATATTTTCTTTTCCATCTTTTGCTATCAAACACACCCTAATTGTGCAATTAACAAGTTACTTATTCAAACACACCCTAATTGTGCAATTAACAAGTTACTTATTCAAAATACCCTTCACTATCCCATCAACAAAAAAAAAAAAAAAAACTCACTATAATATGCTGACCTGGAATTGTTCTAGTCCTAATTGTTGGGACGTCCCAATAGTGTGCCCCCTGAATACTTGGGGGAGGGTGGGCGGGCTTCACTCTTGCTGGAACTTCCAACGGCTGGGAAGAGAAGAAAGCTCCTGGTCATAAGAGTCATCGTTAATTAAATGATGTATAGTATTATGCATAGTTTAAATAGGATATAATACGTTGTGTACTTCTATTTTTCATATGATATTTGATTCGTACAGTTTTACTCTCCTCCGGGAGGGCATTGCCAACCTATTTGCATGTGATTGTAGAATCTAAATCTATTATCGTGATTTCTATTTCATTGATTGTTTCAATTGATCTGACGACTTTATATCATTGATTGAATATATTTAGTTATATAATTAAGTTTTTTATTGAATGAAACAATTTATGAGACATAAATTATGATAGTAGATGTTGGGTCGAGTGTGAGTTCCATTGTGGCTTTTGAATTATAAATGACGTTATTATTATTTGATGATATCATAGAATAGAATATAATAATTGTCTAAACAATAAAGGTGATAGGGGTTAATTTTTAATGGTTTTTAAAGATTTTTAATATAAAGGAGGAGAGAGAATGAGTGGAGTTGAATAACGGAGATTTGTGAATGTGAAGTGATATGTGGATATGATTGATTTAAGGTAAAGAAATAATGGATAAAAAAATGGTAAAAAATAATAAATTCATGAATAATAATATTTAAGATTCAGGATGTTAAATCAATTCACAAATGATCCTCTCCATATGAGGCTCAACGCTACATGTTATCTCTCGATTGGAGAGTGCCTCAGACCTACTTGAGACCCCCTTCCAATCAGGAAGGGACATGTGTCAGGGAGACCTCACCATATGAGAAGAAAATTAATCTTCTAAGACATTGCTCTATCAAGTATAATATTTATCTCACACTCTTCTCTCTCATCTTTTCAATTATATGCAAACTTTTTAATATAATATTAACCACATATTTTACACGGAATACCGTACGGATAACTTTTACCCCCAATCAAATAACCCCTAAATCAATTAATGTCACAATTCCACCTATTAATTATCGCCTCCGGTAAATAACATTATTCGTGCAAATTAGTATTATGTTCGATTCTATAATAATAATTTTTGATGTAAAACACAATTATTGATGTCTTTCTAATCCTTGAGGGCATACTGTCGGTTTCGAAAAAATTGGTTGTTTTTTTTCATACAATTGAAATTGAAAATGACAATTATTAATTATTAATTGGAATCCACTCAGTGGCATTAGCTGTAGTTTACTCAAAATATCAAGTCATTTCTATAAACACCCCCACTCAAATCTTCCTCCTCCACTCCGGAGTACACACACTCGCCAAAACACAAACCTTTCAACTGCTCCCACGAGAAGATACCGATTTTACTGGCGAAAATGCAGCTCCGCCAGGCCGCCGTTGCGGTCGTAGTCCTACTCTTAGCTGCCACCGCAGACGCACACAATATCACCCGCATTCTGGCCAAGTACCCCGACTTGTCAACATTCAATCGCTACTTATCTGAAACACATCTGGCGGAGGATATTAACAATCGTGAAACAATTACCGTCTGCGCCGTGAACAATGCGGGAATGGCGGATCTACTAGCAAAGCACCTCCCCATCAGCGGCATCAAGGATGTGTTGTCTCTTCACGTGCTCCTTGACTACTTTGACTCGAAGAAGCTCCACCAGATCACCAATGGCACAGCACTCGCCGCCACTATGTACCAGGCCACCGGCACGGCCGCCGGATCCTCCGGCTTCGTGAACATCACCGATATGAAGGGAGGAAAAGTCGGCTTCTCACCCAAGGACAGCGACGTCATTCATGCTACCTTCGTCAAGTCACTGGATGAAATTCCTTATAACATCTCTGTTATTCAGATCTCTAATGTATTGCCTTCTACCGAGGCTTTGGCGCCCTCGCCAGCCCCCAGCCAGGAAAATCTAACGGCTATAATGTCGTCTCACGGCTGTAAGGTCTTTGCTGAAACTCTCCTTGCAAATCCTGCTCAAAAGACGTATGACGATGCTGTTGATGGTGGATTAACCATTTTCTGCCCTGGAGATGATGCTATGAAGAACTTTTTACCCAAGTACAAAAATTTAACCGCTGCAGGAAAGCAAGCTTTGCTCGAACTTCACGGAATGCCGATTTACCAGTCACTATCAGGTTTGAAATCTAGCAACGGACTTACAAACAGTTTGGCCACTGATGGTGCCAATAAGTACGATTTCACCGTACAGAATGACGGAACTCAGGTTACATTGAAGACGAAGCTCGTTACCGCGAAAATCGTTGATACTATAATCGACAAGCAGCCGTTGGCAATTTTTTCGTTGAATAAGGTTTTGATGCCGGAGGAATTGTTCAAGTTAGCTCCTACACCGGCTCCGGCACCTGCTCCGGAGGGTGACGCCGACGCCCCGGCACCGTCCAAGAGGAAGCACAGATCTCCACCTGCCCCTGATGCCCCATCTGACTCGCCGGCGGATGCACCCGACGGGGATCCGGCAGATCAGACAGCGGATAATAACGGAGCCGTTGGATATAACGGAGGCAGATTTGTGGCTGTAATTTTGACTCTCTGGTTTGTATGTTTACAGCTGTAAGTTAATTGCATTTTATTTCTTTCCTTTTAGGTGTTTGTTTATTTCTTTTTTTTTGTGGTTATAGTTATCTCTTTTTCGTCCTCTGAGTTATAGGATTTTTTTCTTTTCATTTTAATTTTATTGGTGGTCATGTTTGTGAGAAGAATTATGGGACAGTCTTATTTTGAATAAGTATTTTGTTACTATATTGGATTGGATACCTAATTTAAATAAATTATTAATGGAGAAAAAAAAAAGACTTTCATTTATTTTACTGGATTCTATTCTATAGTGTTAAGTGATTTTCGCACCCAGAATTATTATTGATTGACACTTCAATTCAAGCGTAACGTGGGGTTCATCATGCATGACAACAGTGAAGATCATCTGGGTAATTGAAAACAACAATGTGAGAGTGAGGAAAAGCGTTATCGATGAGCTAAGCAACACATTTAGGCCTTGTTCTATTTGGTGTTAACCAAATCCGCACTCAATTTCGTATACCTCATACTCATTTTCAATCACACACACATTTCCCAAAATAATATTAACCACACATTTTTACACGGAATACCGCACGGAACAACTAAACCCCCAATCAAACAAGACCTTAATTTACTGTCTCACTTAAACCCAAAATAATACCTATTTTAATGGAGAGAACCGTTACTATTTGCTACATTCACGTGGAAACTCTGCAAATCACGTTCTTTCCTTCGCATTTAGATGAACCACGATTTCTCGCCGAGGGGTTACCAGAGAAGGAAACACCATTGCAAAAAATTTTAGGGTGTATTTGATTGGTAAATATTTTTCAGGAAAATGTCAAATCAAAGAAATCATGTTTTAGCTTTGGTGTTTGATGGCAAATGTTTTCCTGGAAATTATTTTCCAGGTTCAAGTGCTTAAAACACAGAAACAATAGTTTTCCTGGAAACTCAATCCAAGAAAGAGGTGGGAATTCGTTTTCTCAGAATTCGTTTTCATGGAATTCCCTTTCTTGGAATCCTATCAAACACACCTTTAGTATTCTTGGAATATCAAACACTTATAGTACTTCAGATAAATGAGAACTATCTACTTACATGTACAGTGCCATATTATTTACTAAATTGTGGCTTTCTATGTAGGGATGGACAACTTTCTTTGGTTTGGAATACTAAATTGAGTACTCCGAATACAATTTTTTCCAACACCATGACACATGAAAGCTTCAGTGGTCAAGTCTTTCACAAGGCACATATATTGTCTCAATTAATATCATTTAAATTATTTCGTTCGATCAAAACAGTCTACATATATAATCAAGTATATAATTTAATAATGTAGATTATTTTAAGTAGACGAAATAATACAAATAGAACAATATATCTCAACTCTTTCGGAACTTCTTGGTTTCAAATTAACTTATACAAAACTATATACTACTCAAATTGTATGTTCCTCATTCAAAAAAAAATTGTATGTGCCACTTCAAGAAAAACACTACAATATTAGCTCGTACTATATCTCGCTCACATGTTTGATGTTTCATTATATATGTCGTCGTATAAATTTGAAGGATGAGTTGAGTAAATCTAGACCAAGCAATGGGGACAATAGTTATGGCAAGCAAGTAGCAATCCTATACAATGGGGAACATTGCCCAAAGTTTCCTTTCATGGATTTTAGAATACTGAAATCAATCGAGTTCAACCATTGCCATGCCACAACACATGATTTGATTCATTCAACAATATAATTTTCTTCTTCCTAATGACAAGGAAGATCTAGATTTGTGCCTTTGTACGCACTAGAACTCGATGATAATCCGTAAAACAAATTAGATATTTGTTGCTTACATATAATTTAATTAAATAAATAAAAGATTAAACAATCTACGGATTAGAATTATGCATGTCTTGTTCGACTCTTTGAGCCAACAACTTGAAAAATAAAAAATAAAATTCTATGGCTTGAGACCCTCCTGGTTCATGTAAAGGTAGCTGATCTGATCATTGAATACAGAAGTTATGGGCAATGGAGTCCATCCACCATATCCCCTCTCTATCTTTGCTAAACAGATATCCTTAACATGCTTGAAAATACAGTTATGTTCGACTATGGGTTGATCTGCATATTCCTCGAACGGCATCCACTAGATAGCAACAACCATATGTTGTTAAATCCCTCTACCACACTCAATTCTATAATTTGTTGAAGAGAAAAGAATTTAAGGTACCTGGGCTTCCTCAATTTCTGAGTCTTGCTTGTGAATGTCGAAGGATAATGGTTGAAGCATGCACAAGAAGCTCAAGTCTGATTTGCCAAAGAAATACTTGTGCATCTGCCTATCAATCAAAACAACATAACTAAAATGAATCTTGATGTTCTTACTCGGGTAAGCTTGTTAGGAAATCCGTTTTCGAAACTATATCTGTTTACGCGCAATTTCCTAAACTAATCACTTTGTTATCCACGCACATTTTTCAAAACTACTTTTTCAGGACTCGTCTTTAACTTTTGAAAAATTGATTGTTAGAACCACTCGAAGAAACGAGTTGTCCGACATAAAGCACTCTCACAAACAAAAACCAATTGTTACAAATGTAGCAACATGAAATCGTCTAACTAATACAAACACAGACCATCTTTAAGTCTATGTAACATGTCACAACATTTCCTCCATTTTCTCCTCAATCAGGGATTCAGGGTCGCCTCCCATATTTCATCCAAATTTAGGGTTTATGAAAAAGAGGGGGCAAAAGTTGTATCCATGCATAATTATCTTGATATGTACTCGCAACATTTTCTCTCTTTGACTCACATTGATGTTTCTCCTAGGCCAATATTATCAAGATGGTAAAGAGTTGGAAGGACCAAAAAAGCAACTAACTAAACACTTGTACCTGAATGCTATCACGTCAACAAATTTGGTATTGATCTGCAAAGAATAGATATCCAGCTCTCTCAAAATACTGGAACATAATGCTTGGAAAGGAGGATGATAATATATATCGTGTATGACTATGCAGTGATTACTTACTCCTGTTTCTTCTTTTACTTCTCTTGTTGCACCTGCGAAAATGTCCTCGCCCTGCGGATTAAAGACCTCAACAGACTGGTTGGTTAAAGAGAAATAAGACCTTATTGGAACTCAAAATTTCTAGCCACACGCATACCTCTTGAAGAATACCGGTAGGGATCTTCCAAATACCTGTTCCCCAGTATTTGCCAAGCTTTTCCTTTACAACTAGCAACTGTCAAAGAGAAGTTGCTTAATTTGAAATACAAATTGTACGAAACATAAGTTTGCAAAAGCCCGAGGAAGAAACTATGACAAGAGATGTATATGCATACCAATATCAATAAAAATAGCACAAGAATTGATTAAGCCCCCAATTACAAAAGCTTGAAACTTAAAAGCACCTCTCTTTTATCATTCATGACAATAGCACCTATGCGGACTTGGTGTGTAGCATTTGCAGGGATGGCACTCGCAGTTTCAGGAATCCAGTGTGCAAGCATCAAGTATTGAGGCTCTGCATGATGATATTGAAATCCTTCCTGCACAAATACAGCACTATTTGACCGAGTTCAGTTGTCAAAATGTAATAAGTAATTCAATAAAAATAAAATAAAAAATAAAATACTGATAAATTGCTCAACTCTTACCTTGATTGCAATTTCAATAAGATTAGCAAGTTCAATTGGTAATTTGATCCATGCACCTTTCTTACCCTGCAATAAGAAATTTCAGCACTGGATCAAATGATTATTACTGCCATTAATCGTGTTTAGTCAAGAGGCTGTCATTAAACAGTTCCAGTACAGCACGATACTAACAATCTTCTTGAAAGAATTGGTTACATTGATTTTCTTTCCATGTAGGCACCTTGGCTTGCATTGATAAAGAATTCCAAATCATTGATAAGATGAAACAGCTAGAATCATTTTTAGAGCTTGTTCTTTCCAACATTATACAACAAAAAATTTTCTCTCTCCTCTTTTCAACCACACACACATTCTCCAATACAATAATAACCACACATTTTCTACGAATATCGTGCCCCAAGAAATTATATACCAACCGAACAAGCCGTTAGTATACAAATGGCCAGGAAAAGGGAAATCCATTAACATTCAGGGTAATAAATTATATATGACAAACCTTCTTATGTGAGCAACAGAAGCCCAAGACTATGGAATTTCATCCTGTCTCCTGTTCAAGCTATATTAAACATGTTCTGAACCAAGAACGACAATATTTAGAGGGTGTTAGCGGATGAGTTTTAATGTATTTTTATGAGTAGGAAGAGAGAGAATAAGTGGAGTTGGATGGTGGAGATTTAATGAGGGAAAAGATATATGGATGTGATTTGTTTGATCAAATTTGAAATTTGAAAAAAATGCATTAAAACTGATTTTGATGAGTATGCTAATAGGGTTTTAAACATTCTTTGTGTAAGTGAAAAACAGATTAATAAAAACTTGTGAGTTGTTGAGTGTTGCATGACAAGCCAGTGAAAATTTTAGTTGCGCTCATAATTCTCTGCCCTTTAAGCTATAATGAGAAAGGGTATGTTTTCCTACAATGTCAGACACTTATAGGTAACAGCCTTTTGCACACGAGGCGTCTCCACCAAAGCTCAATTTATCCAACATTTTCCTTTTCATTAGTTAATATTAAAGGACAATGCATTTTCATGTAAGTGTCTATGATCACAACAGTAGGGAGTTTTCTCCACTATTAGGGTGATAGGGGTTGATGTTTAATGGTTTTTAAAGGTTTTTAATGTAAAATAGGAGAGAGAATGAGTGGAGTTGAATGGTGGAGATTTATGGATGTGATATGATATGTGGATATGATTGATTTAGAGTAAAGAAATAATGAATAAAAAAGTGATAAAAAATGGTAAAAATATTTTTGAAGGGTTCCCTAACACCCTTTATATATATTGCTCACTTCTTTTGTTCCTCTCGTCTCCCCCTTCATTCCCCTCTCACCATCACCTCATTGATCATCATCACTGGAAAGAAAGACTGTCCAGCAATGCAGAAGTCTGAAATAAAATTTCTTCTATTTTGCATATTTCACAGACAGTGAGGTCATTCAAGGAGAGATCACTGAGAGAACCGCAATCCGATCCTCCCACCAGAAAAAAAGGCATACTATTAGGTATAGTCAAATGAGTGACAGCTTTTCTAGCGTGCAATTGTGAAGCAAACTACCTTGGTGGTGGTTGGTGGGGTTAAAAAGAAAATAACTAACAGATTGAAAGTCTTAAGAAACTTGCATGGGCATGTACCTCCAGCTTCCACTGGCACAGGGAAGTTTTAAGCATTGCCTGAAAAACACCAGGCTCCAAAGGTTCCTTCATATCCACTATGACTCCCCCATATTCATCATCATAAGCAGGAAGCGTTTGCAACTTCTGAAATTCATCTTCAACAGCATTCTGCTCCATTAAACTACAAAAAGGAAAATGGATTCTAAACAAAACAAACTTGTGGCAAGTTTGTAATGAACTATAAATACAGCTCTTTTTAGATTAATGAACAAATTTCAACTTTTTGCAAGCAGATACCAATTATTTGACAGCAAATTTGATTTTGCGTCATCTATTCTCCGCCAAACAGATTTCAAAAGTAAAGCAATTTGTTTGGTTTAGTGCCCATTTTCAACATAACTTTTTCCCCTTTTTCAGAGATGCATTCACATTCCCCAAAAAACTCATTTCCACTCCAACGAAACTACACCGAACAAGCAAGCAATTAAATAGCAGAATGAGCCACAAATTATGATAAATAAACAGCACAGACTTAATCCGTAATTGATTAACAAGTACCTCTTCAGAAACAGAATCAGAACTCCAAATTAGAACTGTTTACGTCAGTGCTGTTGCCTGTGAGTCTAAACAATAAATGATGATTGCGATATAAATAGAGGCTAAAATGAAGCGAATGCGTACAGAGATCATTTTATTTGTCCAAACAGGAATGATTACGTCGCTGGTGGTGGCCCGTCTCACGTAGCCGGCGACCGACGAATTAATTACGTGTTGGTGTGCCGCGTGCGAGGCAGACCGACGGCCTACGTGGACAGAGACAGTCCGAAACCCCAAATTTCAACGACTAGTTGCGGCCACCAAATCACCAATCAATGAAACAGAATTTGGCGCAAATGCCCCCCAAAACTTTTTAAGTTGTTGCTTAATTGGTCCAAATTGTTTAAAGGTAGCCAAATTGGTCACAAATCTACCCTTTTGTGTGCAAATGCAAATAGTTCTTCTACACTAGATGTCGAAATGTCAATGAGTCGAGGTGAAGTGTGTGGCTCGGTCTTGACTCGGCACTTTCTCATATGCCATATAGGTGAATTTTAAAATTTAAGATTTTGAAGAGGGAAAAATCATCTTTGGTTGACTATTTAATCTGTATACCTTAATTTTCTAAGTTTTATTGAGATTTTCAAAACTTGGCACGAGCCGTGGGCTAATTAAATTCATTGTTACCAATATCTTAATGATGTTCATAAAAAAAGGGACTATTGGTGAAAATCACACGAGTGTCAAATTTGTAGAAATTCTTCATTGTGTGTTTTTGTCTAGAACATTTGAGAAATTGAATTCAAGTAATTTTTTGAATTTATCTCCATGTTACATGTTAGTTCCGACCGTATAAAGTTTTAGTTGTAAGGGAAAAATATCAAATGTACATCTATCTCAAAGAATCATTCTTATTTCCTGCTTTAGAAAAAATCCATCATTCTTATTGATTTTTACCAAAAATGATCTTCTATGTCGGATTTCACTACAAAGAAATAGCGTACTGATATTTTTTTCTGAAAAAAATGTACTAAATTTTTTTTAAAGAGACATTAGCAAATATATGCAAGTTTAGACTTACATTACCTTTGAAATTATCCATAACTCCTTTCTACTCCATTATCTTCTTTTTGTCTAGTCATCTTTCTGGTGAAGCCCACTTATCTTCTCCAACAAACTCCATTACCGATTATTTCTCCTTTTTTTCTCCATTCTTGGCCAAAACACCTCTCATATTCTTCATAATTTTCAGAGAAAAAGAGAAAAAAAAAATCCGACAAATCAAATACACCATCTACCATCTTCGTTGAAAGATCTGGTTCTCTGACGAAGATGGCATTTGGTTCTTTACCAGTCGATTGGTTCAGCCATGAAAGCTAGACTAGTTGATTGGTTTGACCAATCAAATGTCCTCCATGGATGGGGGCCAGATTTAGCTTGATTGGTCCTACATGGCCGAACCAGTTGACTTGTTCGGCCATGGAGGACCTTCAATGGAGGACAAAGCAATTGGTTCCCTGGCCATGGGGAGTGGTAGAGAATTAGCGATGAAGAGAGGGGAGGTGGTGGTTGAGGGTGGGTGGAGGGTTTTTAGTATTTTTACAAATTTTTTAAAAAAACTGTTAGTATTGCAAATACAAATTTATGTTGATTTTCTAACATTTTATAAATTATTTGATGTGATTCTTGCTATTTTCTCTTTTTTTAAATCACGAGTATCTCTTTTTTTAAATCATGAGTAGGGTTGTGTGGGACCCACAAAAGCCCAAACATGATACTAGAATCTGTCCAACAAACGATGGACCGTAACATCCGACCCGTCTACACTTCCGGGTCAATAATTAATCCAGTACCTTTCCTTCTCTGCAGAAATTTGAAATCCCATCAGCGCTACCATCACTAAACAGTCCCAAAAAATCGCATTCATGTATGCACTCTCTCCGCCAAGTTCGTTTCCGTCGAATTATCTGCTGCAACAGTAAAAATCAGATTTAGGATGTCATTGTATGGATTACTGTATGAAGTGTAGTGCGGTGTGAAGAAGAAGAAGAAAATGACGACGGTGGAGAAGCTGTTGGTGCAGATCTTCGAGCGGAAAACTGGAATTATTGAGAAAGTGAAGCAGCAAACTGAATTGTTCAACCAGCACCTTGCTTCCAAACTTCTCATTGATGGAATTGCACCTCCTTCTTGGCTTTGGAAACCTACCCAAGGCTCAGATCCGAAAGGTGCCCGAAATTAATTCTGTGGTTGTCAGCCCTAGGATTTAGTTTCATTTGCTTGAAGTTCTTATGAACTTGTGGATTTTTTCATTTTAATTTTCACGGAAATATTGGAGTCATTTTCGGTTTAAAATTCGAACGTCTCAAATCAATCCCAAGGGTTGTAGAAGGTTATTATGTTCCTTGTAAGTTCTGATTACACCAATTTTGATTGCGGTAAGGTTTCACCTCGTTGCCTGGGGTGAATAAGTGCCGCCAATGGGAAGAATTATTTCTGGAACACTAATTTCTTAAGCCTTTGAAGTAAATTTAACAGTTTTGCTTAAAAAATGATGGAATTAGAGGAGGCTTTTTTATGTTTTTCTCAAAATATGGAAACTGTGGCTGTGCTTTCTGTTTGTTCTCATTATCAAGGTTGCTGTGAATTGATAGATTTTATCCTAGTACTTTGCATGATCTTTAAGCATCAGAAAAATAGTCTGAAATTATTCTTCTATTGCAGTGCTGAACAAAGAAGAGCTGATTTCTGAACTTCTACTCCCACGTCCACAACCTACACTTAGTTTCTCGACTGATTGTTTCTCCCTGTACAATAACTCAGTCACAGAAAATCATGGAAAGATTTCTGGACTGTTCATGGAAAAAGGTTTCGAGGCACAAGATGTGCCAACTGTTGCAGCTGTTAACAATGATAATCATGCTCACTGTGCCCCAAATGGGCCTCCTGAACAAGGTGTTACCAGTAACTTACCTCAGGATGAGACAGATGAAAGGATATCAAATATTTGCAATGCACCAGATAGTTCGCTAGCAAGATTTCAGCGGTCGAAGTCTAGACAAAAGGCTCTGGAGTATCGAAGCAGTGCAAAGGGCCAAACTAGGAGTCGCTTAAGCCATGAGAATGGCATTGATATTCCTCCTAGTAGCATTAGCTTATCTATTTCTGCTTCCAATAAGAATGACAATTTTGGGGAGCCTCTGAGACTGGCTGAACCCCACCATATAGATTTTCCCATCAGTGGGGACTGGAATTTGGGTCAAGCAAATTGTCAAAGTGAGGAGAAGGGGATGAATGTTGACACTGGTAGAACTACTAGAGCTAGAAGTTTTGATGAGGTCCCCACTTTTGTTGGTAATCCCCCAGCTGATGTTGCAGTTTGTAGTTCCCTTGATGATGCCAAAGCAGGTAAAGCGAGATCAAGGTCTATACCCCTTTCTGTGCAGGATGACCGTACTCATAAGTTCTCAAACAATGCTGACGCACTTGCTAATAGTTGTGAAAATTGTGGAGTAATGGATCTTGATGAAAGAGGCTGTCAAAGCAAGGCAACACACACTAATTCTAACACCGGTGCACGTAATAGATCTAGGAGCTGCATGGAACGTAATAGTTATGCTAATGATGTGTCAAAATCAAATCTATCTTCTAGTGTTACTGGAGTAGATCCTATAGTTAAGTTACATACAGACTACGTTAATGGGTTGGATGTAGCAATTAGTTGTTCAAATGGCCCAACTGAAAGTTTCAGGGCCCGAGAATCTGTGTTAGAAGATGGCAGAAGGCACAAGGGAAGAGGTGCTGATCTTTCCCGCAGTAGGATCACAAGATTCGGCAGATCTGGCCAACAGAATCCTGGTACAAGTGAGCATCTGGATTCACCCCCTCACCTTGCCAAGGTTGATTGTGAAATGCTTCCGCCAGCAGTTGGCTCACTAGTGGAACATGGTACCAAAGTAGATCCCTTGGTCAAGCTACATAGAGACTATGTTAATGGGTCAGATGTAGCAATTAGTTTTTCAGATGGCCCAATGGGAAGTTGCAGGGCCCGAGAATCAGTGTTAGAGGGTGGCAGAAGCCGCAAGGAAAAGGCTACTGATCTTTCGTGCAGTAGGATCACACGATTCAGCGAATCTGGCCAACAGAACCCTAGCATAAGTGCGGATCTGGAGTCACCACCTCACCCTGCCAATCTGTTTGCTCCAGCAGTCTGCTCATTAGTGGAATATCCTAATGTTTGTGATGATATTTTGGGGTCGGTCCGACCTTCTGTTGCGTTAGGTTGTACAGTGACTATGTCTCAACCTTGTTCAGGTGACAAAGGCATAATAGAGCTTGTCAATAGTTCTGGAAAGGGGGAAATGGACTACATACAGCAGAATTCTTCAGGTGGTAAAATAGTCCAGCGTTGTGATGAAACCACTGAGATTGATACCTTGCAGGGAAATGCAGAACCTCTTGTTGCTAATGACCTTGTTTCACGGGATATTTGGGAACAGCACATAAATCTCGGTCCCAGTGACACCAAACGAGGGAGAGAGTTGGATTGTCTAAATGCACCGGCTCCGTCTGACCTTGTTTCACAGGATCTGGTTGGAGAACAGCGTGTAAATGTCAGTTCTAGTGACAGAAAGCAAAGAAGAGAGATGGATTGTCTGACTGCACGGGCACCATCTGATTGTTTTATGGTTGTGAAGCCCAAACAACTCGATTTTGATGACTTGAAAGATCACAACTTCCATGAAAAATCCATTTCTGTTTCCAGAAAGGTAATACTTGACAACTCACCAGGGAATATATGTTGTTCTTTGTCAGAGCGTGAGCTATCACTAGACAAAGAGTATCCTGGTAATATCAATCAACTATGTTCACACAAGAAGTCATTAGAAATGGCAGAGGTCTCAAGCAAAGGAAAAGAAGATTGGAGGGGTTCTCGTCAACCTGATGTTGATGGGCAATTGGAGATTCAGACTCAGAAAGATATATCAGTAATGAATGAGCACCCCATGTCAGTGGATTTTGAAAATAATCTTGGGTCTGCAGTGCAAATTGAAAACTCTCAAATGTTAGAGAAGGCAGATATTATCTTGTCAAATGACCTCCATTCAAATGAAGGGGATGACTTGTCACCGCATGCGCACACTGAAGATGTAAGTTCTAATTTTCTCCATGGTTTAGGTTAATGATCATCCTCTATAGGTCATGCATGTGGTTTTTTCACCCATAGACACTAAAGATGCATCTTGTACACACACATAATGCACATTGGCCCTTACACTGATAAAATTGTCAACTGTTGGGCAACACTTGATCAATGTGGTAACTGTTTGTATACAAACCTTTCCAAAAGACTTTTATATCTTGATAAGTCTGAGATGTACCATGTTTTCTCTTATCATTGGGTCTTTGATTTACTTCCAGTGCTCAGTCCTAGACATTTGTAGAAGTTGTAGAAGCACTTATTTTTTTATTGTACCTTGAACTTTCTCTGAATGATGATTTGGATATTACTGAAATGGTGAGTACACGTTGAAGAAATTTACTGGGGTGTTTTGTAGCAGGCCTATGATCTATATGGAAATAGGATGAATCTATTTTGTATATTGGCACTATTTTTGTTCCTTGTTGCATTTTCAGTGAGAATGATTTGATTTAAATATGAGAATAAATTGGTTGGGATGCTCATAATGTCTTATTTTTTTACTTCTAATCCAGTATAGATTGGTATTCCTGGTATAAGCTGTCTGTACCCATTTAATGCAAGAGAAAAATTTATCTTAAGCCCAAAAGTTGGGGCATGGAAAATTTTCTATACATGCATGCACATGAAGGCTATTAGTAAGTAGGTCACAGATAGTATATTGGTAGCATTCCGTTTTTGTGCTGTAGCATGGCAGCACCATTTTTCTTCTTCATCGCCTTGTCATTGATGTCCAGTTTTTTTGGTAAAATGCCTATTGGTATAAGAGCGACATTAATTCAGCATCAAACTCTCTTTGGCAGGCTGAACATTTTGAAGGTGAGGATAACGATGCATCTGGATGTCACGTGTCCAAGTGCCACCATGTTCGGCTGTCGTATCCATCAGATTCAATACACCAGGCATCTGGAGAGTTCAAAAACTGTTTGATTGAGAAAATGAGAAGGGTAGATTCAACCTGCAGTATCCTTGATGAGAGAAGACAACATCTTCGGGAGAGTCAAAATTTCTCGTGCCTGGATAGTGAAGTTTCTAGTAAACGTGAGCTTGATGTGCCTTGTGACGGGAGAGAGTTGGACAAGAGTCCACTTCAAGGAGAGAATGGCATATTAACATGTGATTCACTTGGCTCTTCGCATCATGACGATGAAATTCTCAATAATTCAAATGCAAGTGATCCTCAAATTGCGAAGAAGCACTCACCAGCTCAAAAAAGATTCAGGCCTGCTGAACAGTACTCATGGCCACAGAGTAAGAGGAGAAAGATTGAAGATTGGCAAACAAATAGTTTGGCCACTTCTCCAAGTTTTAGGGTTCGAAAGCCTTACTGCATTCAACTGGACCCTACATCATGTTTGAAGAACAACGAAATCGAAGGGGACGCTCTCTTGGTGGGTGCATTTAAGGTGGACACGGATATCATTGAGTCAGCACCTGAGTCCGAAAATTTCAAGGTACATACTCTTCAGTCTTATTATGCCAGATTTTTATATATTTAGATAGATATCCTGCTTTAGGGCAAGGTTACATGCATGATCTCCTGTGTCACGTATCCGACTGAAAGGTTGGACTTTCCTCTCATATGTTCCATGACATATACAGAAACAAAACGAGAAGACACGTTTATGTATTTTTATAGGAGCTTTCTTTTTGCAGTTAGTATGCACAAAACTTAGAAGTTTGACTCAGATTTTCTGTAGTTCCTATGTCTCACGGTACATAGCATAGAATTAATTCCCAGTTACGGTTTAGGGAGTATACAATCTTCAAAGATTAAGCTTCATGGTTTTGACAAATAACAGAAATCATTTGGTAATTGTTATTAAATTTAATACGACTATCAACCATCTACCAGAGGAATTCATGTATCTGTTCTCAAACATGATGTTCTCAAACATGATAATGATCTGTCCGTATTTGTTTCTTGAGATACAAACAAATGAAATAACATTGCACATGCCAGAGAATGCAACTTGTAACCTTAATTATACCTGTAACTCACTAAGTTGGGAGCCCTTAATTGACCAGTTTTTATTGTCTTCATCTGTGTAGAACTTTAATGGAAGTAAAATACATATCTTATATATTAACTCTTACTTCACCCCAAGAATGGGAATCTGGAATGTGCCCTAAATATTTAAGCATTGTTTCGACAAAATCCTGTCAGCTGCAAGCCCCTCTATTTGATTAATTACTTCCTTGGCCAACTTGTATTTACAAGGTTCTATATGATTCTAATATGCATGTTTGAAATGTCATCTAGGGGCTCTCCTTTATGCTTCTTCTGTCCAATAACTTGAAGTCAACTTCTGTCAACAGAATATTATGTCTCTAGAAACAAAATTTCCTTGGGTACTGTGTTTTAACAGGTAGCTCTTTTAGCTTTTCTGATGGAGGAGCTCTATTCATGTCAATGTCGATGCAGGGAACTTTTTCTTCCAAAAAGGAAAATAATCTTAGAGAGTCCTCCTTTGCCATCAACCACAAACTGTTAGGGGCATCCCACACCTCAACTTCTCTTGAAGACGATGCTAGAGACACAAGAGAATGCATGGCTAAGGAAATGACAACTCCATGTTCGAGTACCGACATTTTAGATTCAATGAGACCCTGTGGTGAACAAAGTAGCCAGCAATTGTTATCTCTTGGTAACAATTTTGATCTAGCAAATTCAGCCAATTTGGCTTGTCTTGAGAAAATCCTTCCAGAAGGAAAAGCCCATCTGTCTGAGAACAGGGTAAGTTCACAATGTTCAGTTCCTTATCCCGACGAGAAAGACCTGGATTTTGTTGATGTCGACCAAACAATGCCTGTGTTGGAGGGATTCACTGTAGATCCACAAGAAGATATTGGAGAAGTCAACATTACTGGTGATGTAATTGACTTCAACAAATTGAGCATTTCTAGAACTACAATTGAACGTGCTAGCATTCTGGCACAAATTTGCAAATCTGCGAGCTCAGATTCACCTTTATCCCATTTCTCGTCTTCTTTCAAGTTTCAGGGAACCCAAAATTTGTTTCAATCTGTATCAAATGGTCTTCTTGAGCAGTTGGGCACTTTACCTTTGAATGTAAATGGTAACAAACAGCTTGTGTTTGATGACAGTGCTGTGAATACATCTAAAGGGATGCAATATTCTGATTGTCCACCATATACTGGTGCACGATTTGGTTGGCATTCAGGTAATCATTATGCATCTCCTGTTGGGAAGTTGTGGGAAAGACTGTCGTCAAACTCTGGAAATTCAGAGAAGCGTTCGAGTTCAAATCCAGAACTAACATGCTTCCCGATTGAGGAGGATTTCAGTATAAGTGAAGAGAATAAGACTCTGAATGAGGAGGTAGTTGAATCACAAGAAGAGTTTGATTCTTCAGAGACTAGTAATCATGATCACAGAGAACCACTCAAAGATCTTACAAATTCAAGTCTAAATCCACCTGCATTAGTCAGTGCTGATGTGATTTGTGATAAGGTCAAACAAAGCTCTGAGAGTCTCTTAAAAAATAACAGCGAGGCAAAGGAAAACAAGACTTTTTCGTTAGGAGCAAATAAAATTGGGAAGGCAAAGGAATCATTTAAAAACAGTATCAACAAGCCAAATTTACCATGCAAAACCAGCTTGAGACAAGCCCAGAAGCTTTCATTGAAGGAGACTAAGAGGAACAACATCGTTGCAAATGTCTCTTCATTTATTCCGTTGGTACAACAAAGACAAGCAGCTGCAGCTTGTGCAGGTTGTTTTTCTTTCCCCTGTTTGGTGTTTTACATTTAATGCTTCATCATCAAGAATCTTCCCCATTTAGTAATACGTCATTTTAACTGATGCATTTTTGTCTGTTTTTCTTTTATTACCTTACCCTTTTTGTATGTATGGGGACATCTTTGACTCCCTGGTATCTCCTTTTCTTTTTCCATTTACATTTTTTTCTGGATTGTAGAACTTGTAATATCTTACCTAGGGGAAAATTTTATACTTTTTGTGTATCAGATAATAGGGATTAACTGTTAGACAATGGAACCAAATAACATGTTACGGGTTGTTGTATTCTATGTTGCTCGGACTTCGGTTAGGGTGTTGGACAAAGGAACATACCTAGGAGTCGGATCCTTTTCATTCTAGAAATTAAGATATGGAGAAAGGACTCCAAATCTTTTATATAGGTACGAAGATTATACTTTTAACAAGAAGTATTTAGATTGAGTTTTGAAATAACATTAAAATAAAAAATTTTGAAGTAAACAGAAATAATTTTTAGTCCAACTTCTACTAAAATATCTTTTACTTCACTTATATTGTCTTTAAAAATTGCATGAGTTTAATTGCATTTGAAGTTGAAAATTACATGGATGTTTTTGCCATTATTAAGAGTCTTGCAATCTACTGTCCTTTTTGCCTAAAAAGCAAACACGCCCAGTGGTTTTTTAAAATTTACATTTAGTGACTTAACAAAAGTTGCCATTCTTCCATGTTTCAACTTCTAAAGTCAGGCTCCCTTCTTCATTTTGCTGCCATGTCCCTCTGAAACATGAAGGATCTGACATTTGATATATCAAGTGTCAGAACACAGGTACGGCATCATTTTCTAAGAGGCCGAGCAACATGGGTGGTATCACATAAATGGTGGTTGCTCTTTTGCAATTTTCCTTCTTTTGTGGCGTTGGATAAAGTTTCCAGTTCCTGTATAGTTGAGAATTACAGATAGATTAGTGCGTTGCAAAATTGTTGGTAAATGGGATGTGAGATGTTTCTGGCTTTGGCTTACTTATCTATTTCTTAAATAGTTTAGAACTTATTATGTTTCAGGAAAGAGAGACATCAAGGTGAAGGCTCTAGAAGCTGCAGAGGCTGCAAAGCATTTGGAAGAAGAAAGAGAGAATCAAAGGAAGATAAGGAAAGAAGCACTGAAGCTCGAGCGAGCAAAAGCCGAGCAAGAAAATATGAGACAGAAGGAGTTGGACAAGAAAACAAGAGAAGAGGAAAGGAAGAGAAAAGATGCTGATATGCTTGCAAAGAAAAGGCAGAGAGAGGATGAGGAAAGGAAGCAAAGGAGAAAGAAAAGAATGAGAATTGAAGTTAGGCAAAGACAGCATAGAGAACATGAAGAAAAAATGCATGCAGAGAAAGCATGGAAAGAAAAACAGCATTTAAAAGTTGTAAGTGGTTCAAATGGCAAGTAAATTTTGTTACTATTTGCTTCATGTTGTCATGCCCTCACTTATCTTGTTAATATTCTAGCATGAACAAGTGAACAGCAATAAGCAATCCAACGATGAATCCAGACAGCAACAAAACCGGGAAAAAGCTGGAGGTGATGTTGCCTTGAGAGAAGCAGAGGCTAAACCTGTACAAAATGGGCTTGCAATGGACAGTTTCCAGCAAACTACCATTCATGTGGAAGGTCGCACTTCTGAAATTGGAAAGGTGTAGGAAGTTTCCATTTATGTCTTACTCAAATTTATCTTGTCTATCACGTCTTCTTTGATGTTAAGCATTTTCTTTAGAACAGCCCCCTACACAGTAGAACAATTAGAAAGATGAACTTACAAAAATATGTATGCCATCCGCAATACCTTGGCTAAAGGGATCCCAAAGATTGGATGTTGGTGTATCATTTCCTTTATTTCTGTTAAAGCCTTCTAGTTCCGGTCAAGAAATTTAACTAGACACTTCTTTGTCATCCAAGATACCGAAAAAAGTTTTCTTTCGACTTTACTGACATCTTCAGTTTACATTCGTTCCTAGGCAATGGATGTGCTGAATAGCTCGAGAAAAAATGGTGACTTCATCAACAAATCTCTGGAGAAATCATACGAAATTTCTCCATATAAGTGCTCTGATGACGAAGATGAAGATGAAGATGAAGATGACATTCCCTCTAGAAAATTTATACCATCCTGGGCAAGGTGAATAAATAAATAATTTTTCCAATGACTGCTATGCGTGCTCTATACTCAATCAACCATTTCTTCGGAAAATTGAAACTCGCCTTAATTTTATGCATTCATTCTGCAGTAAAAGCTCTATGGATTTAGATATACCCTTGCAGCAAGAAATGGACCCTGATGTTATATTCCCCCAAGGAAACTTTTGCAGCTTGGATGCAGGTATGTTACTACAAGAAAAGGAATTTTTCTGAATTAGCATGCAGCAGTTGGTAACAAGTCTTTATTTTGCATTTTACAGTTCTCCGTCCCCGAAAACATCAACAAATCTAAGTGACAACAACCTCAATAAAGTTGTTATTGTCACTGTTGTCTCTGGACTTCAAGCATTGTTGATTGATTAGGGTTGCTACTTCTTCCACACGCCAAGGTTCTTTCTTACCATGCTCTTTATTTCTGCACATATTTGATATGTTCAAATGGGTGAAAAAATGCAAAGACTCATTGGAAAATTCATTAGCATTCATTCATCAGGTCCCCTTTACTTTTATTGTAATACATTAGGCTTCACATGTTCCGTGACTTCCGGTTACAATACCCCATATCATATTAAAGTTTAGTGACTAATATGGAAGGGGGAGCATCCCTTTTTTTGGGGTGGGGGGTGGGGGTTGGGTTTGGAGTTACGGTCTGATTCATTGGAATTGGGGTAAATAAACTCTTGGTTGTTGTGCACATGATTCAGTGTCACTTTGGCCCTCAACTTTTGTTTGTTCCACTTAGCATCACACTAATCACTGCAGCTTTTACATGACATCACCATGATCACCCAACATTAATTTGAATTTTACAAATATCACTTAAATTAAATGATTAGAAATTTAACTCCCAACCTGTTTAAAGTGAAGATTTGATCCTCTTCCCTACCCCAACTCCCAGTATAGGAGGGATTCGAGTGGGCATGGTGTGATATTGAGCGACGAAGTTTGGTGGTCATATTGGCAACTTGGTGAAAAATTTGGTGATTATTGTTTGTTGGCACTGGAGGTCAACATTGATGGCTATGGTGACAAAGTTGAGCAGCCATGGTGACACTAAATCACAAGCACAGTGGCCATGGTTGCATTTGCCCCTATTCCATTTTATGAACATTAGTTTTCATCCCTGATGAAGTTGTTTCTTCCGCAACCCACTTACAGATGAATTGGGGATGCCAATCTGGAATGGTTACTTAGAAGAGAATAACTGAAACCTCAAGAAATGGAGGATGGTAAAAGCTACACAATTGTTTCCCCGCATTTTAGAATATACCAGAGGTGATTTCAATGCAAGGAATGTATATATTGCATATGTAGCCTTGGAAAAGCTTTTGTGAACTGCTACCAACTGCAGATAAGCAGATAATCTCGAAGAATGCTAACATTATTAAGGCAACCAGTGGACAAGGTGACTGTAGACAATATTGAAAATCTTGTTATAGCGATCGAATCCTTTTGCAGCCTATGTCAAGATTGAAGGTAGGAAGATTGGCTGCTTGCGGTCAGTAAAAATAATGGTTTGTTGTATTATTCAAGCAAATCTTTTTCCCAGATCTTAATTATATAATATAGATAGTAGAATGAGGAAACTATTTGCAAAGCCATCCTTTTTTCCATTTTTCCCCTTAAATTTAGACAAAGCATCCCTGAGAAACCTTTCTAAAATTATAATTTCACATTCTTTTGTTTGACTATTGTAGCTGTAATGTTCTTGTCCTAACAGTTGGTGTGATATCATGTAATTAAAAATAAGGCAGGGTTCCATTGTGGATTGGGAAACCGTTAGCGAAAGAGCAGAGATCACTATAGCTATCCAATCCTTTCAAATTAACGAAGGGTTATTTATGCAAAACCCCCTCAAACTATTCGTTTTGTAACCTTTTTTTTTTTTTGTTCCATTACAAGTCTCCAATCTTTAATTTTATTTCACTACATGCCCCTCTAACGGATTCCATCAATTAAACGGTTAAGTGCGTGAAAGTTTGGGGGGTGTTGTGAAACAAAAATATCAAGTTTTAGAAATTTGCAACTTAGTCCTCAATCCTTTTAAATTTTACAATTGTAAATGTAACTTTTTATATAATTTCATTTAAATCCATAATTCAAAATTTGAAAAAAAAAATTGAATTAATTTGATATTAATTAGATAGTTTTATCGAAAATTTTTGCACCAGTAGTCTTTGTTCACATTAATATCATAAAAAGGAGTTAAATTAAAATTAATTTAACTAATTTAGGATTAAATTAAAGTTAATCTTTCCAGTGTGTCGATTACGCTTTTAGTCAAAAAATAATAATAATAAAGTAGCTCAAATGGTTAAAAAATTTTGATGTGTTTTTGGTCCCAATTTTTAATTAAATTTTACCTTATATTTTTTTTTGGATTTTGGTGCAAATGGTCCAACAAAACTAGCGAAATTGCAAATCAAATAAATTGAGGACTAATTTGCACATTTTTAAAATCTAATATTCTAGTTTCACAACACCCCCAAACTTTGATGCATTTTAAAAGGGTGATAGGGAATAGATTATAATGGTTTTTAAATGTTTTTAATGTAAAAGAGGAGAGAGAATGAGTGGAGTTGAGTGGTTGAGATTTGTGGATGTGATGAGATATGTGGATGTGATTGATTTAGGAGAGAGAAAAAAGTTGAAAAAAAGTATTTAAAACACTTTTAATTTGACGCCTAACGGGGGCTAAAAGACCAAAAAAAAAATGTCAAGTTTCACAACACCCCCAACCTTTCATGCACTAAAAAAAAAAAAAAAGTCAAGTTTCACAACACCTAAAAGACAAAAACAGTCAAGTTTCACCCCAAAAAAAACCTTCCATGCACTTAACGGTTTAATTGACGGAATCCGGTAGAAGGGGTTGTATTGAAACAAAATTAGATATTGAGGACTTGTAGTGGGACAAAAAAAAGAATAGTTTGGGGGTGTTTGTAAATAACCCATTAACAAAATACACATTCTTCTTTACCTCCCATCTCTCCCTCATGAGTTCAGTACCAAATTACCAATATTTCGTGTAGGGAAAGAAGGCAGGGACTAGTTGGCAACATGAAGGCTATTCAAAATTCTAAAATAAAAAAATGTGATCTCAACAATTCCATTGGACGATTAATAATAATGTGACGTTCTACTAAGAGCATCTCCAATGGGGGTATTGATGTGTAGATGACGTGAAGAAAAGATGATTATTTTAATAGAAAATGAATAGAAGGCTGTGTAGAGGAAAAAAAGAGGAAAAAATGAAAAGTAGGAGAAATATAGAAAGAAATTTAAAAATAATAATAAAATAAAGAGTAATGATCTCCTCTGCGATGGGTAAGATATTTTCTGTGATGGGTATGTGTCATCCACTGATTGGTAGGAGAATATTTGGCACGCCTCTGCAATCGGCCACCTACCAGTAGCATGGGTAGGATATCATCTGCATGTGGTGGAGATCATTTTCCATAAAGTAATAATAGTGGAAGATGTGTATATGGATGTGTGGTTTTAGACATGGTACGGGACACGATAAAGAAAAAGTGAGGAAAAAGTAGGATAAATGGGATAAAAATAATTTTTAAAAATTGAAAATGATGTGTAAAAGGAAAAAAAGGTGGGATCCCCCTAAAAATATGTGTCATTCTCTCTCCTTACCTTGACATTATGGCTACACCATGCATTGGAGATGCGCTAAAGAATTGTTATGAAGATGATGATGGTGGGGCTTTTCCACTTTGTAACGGCTATATGAACACGTGATGTGTTTATCACTTTCATTTTTTTTTCCTTTTTTATGGGACCCAATTCTTATTTTAAACTTCACTGGAAATTAGAGCCCAAATCACATGGTTTTCAGTGAAAACTGAGCTCGAGTTGCAACTATCAGCACGCTGTAGTTTGTGTTGGAATAAATAATGATATTCATGGTAGTGTTGATCGATTTTCCCAATAACATGACATATAAATATTGATTTGTGTTGTTATATCTATATGTTTGTGTCATATGAACACTATAATAATATTAGAGTGTTAGCAACGGTTCTTAACTAGAAGCTCAGGTGTTCTGATCATCTGACTCAGTTTTAAATTAAAATGGATCTAGATTATTGTGACGAGGCGAAGTTTGATAATTTTTCAAAATTTTGTGATCCCATTGGATGTCGTGGCGGCGGTCAACTTTTGCTAACTTTTTACCAAAAATTTGGCCAAAAGTTGACCGCCGCTACGCATCAATGGATCGAAAAATTTTGAAAAATTATTGGGCTACCGTCGTGTTGAATCTAGTCAATTTTCGAATTTAAAAATCTGATGAGAAACTACCGGAGTTTCTTAGTTAAGAAACTCTAACCATTGAATAATATTAACTAAGAATGGTTGAATGCAGTGTCATAAAAGGCGTAAAGCAGGCGAAGTGGTAACAAGATAAAGTTTCAAGTTTTTCCGAGCTTAAGTAGGTCTGAGTGAAATTTAAACATATTAAAGTACAAAGCATGATAAAATGGTAAGGTCAAATTTTAATTTTAGACGCCATTTAAACAAGACCAACACTAATTTTTAAGATAGAATGCTAATATCATATAATTATACTGTTATTAACCTTACTCATAGATATCATAATGGTATAGTGAAAGTGTATAATTCGTATATTTTAATTGAGAAGCGAGTAAAATTGAAAGAGGGAGAGTTAAACACTTAAACCAGATATGAATATAATCAATGTGAATCTGACACGTGCTAATCTTTTGACCATACAACGGCATGTTTTGAATTTTATGAACCTCCTTTGTGGTGGGACAAATTTTCTCTGTGCAAGACATTAAGGCCTTGTTTGATTGGGGGTTTAGTTGTTCCGCGCGGTATTCCGTGCAAAAATGTGTGGTTAATATTATTTTGGGAAATGTGTGTGTGGTTGAAAATGAGTATGAGGTATACGGAATTGCGTGCGGATTTGGTTAACACCAAATAGAACAAGGCCTAAATATCAATCAATTGTTCATACAGTTGCAATTAATCAAATACTAATAATTTGAATTTCTATCTATAAATAATCAATATTGATTTGTTCAAATTATTTCTTTGTGGATGGAATTTTATCCAACTCAACAAGGAGTTGTTTTTAAGCATCATAAGCAAATTAATAGGCTGGTTTGAGTAATGTTAAAGAAAGAAAGAAAGAAAAAAAAATATCATATTTCGTTGTTATAGGCATTAAATAGTTGAAATAGTAGTATTATTATTCTTGCCTAAACCTAAATCAGCCCTCTCATTACAAATTAGACACCAAATACTACTCCGTTCAAGAACAAGAAATTGAAGGGGGTAACCCCCAAAAACAAAAAAGATTGAAAAAAAAAGCGGCCCCACCCATTATACCGTTACAAAGCCCCAAATCAAGTTTTCATTTGTCCTCAACTATTTTTCTTGTTCCGAGGACCGACCATTTCCCTTAAAACCGTTTAAACCCCATTTTCCCACCAAGAAAACTGCTCACACCCTTCTTCTTCTTCATGAGCTCAAGAATTTCCTCTAATAGATCTTCAAATTATTTCTCAAAACAATCATCAAATTATTTCTCGTCATCATCCTCATATCACTATGAATCCAAGAATGTTTCTTGTTTTCTCGATTCTCATCAATCTTTCAATCTACCCGTCTAACGTCTTATCAGAAAACGTCAATCTTGATTTCCCATTCTTTACTCTCAGAAACATCACCCTTCTCGGCGATTCCTATCTCAGAAACGGCGTCGTTGGGCTCACCAGAGAACTCCAGGTCCCTTCTTCAAGCTCTGGCTCTGTAATATACAACTACCCTGTTTCGTTCTTCGACCCAGAAACCAACATAACAGCTTCTTTCTCCACAAGATTTTCTTTTTCCATCGATAATGTCAATCCGTCGTCGTTTGGTGATGGATTAACCTTCTTTCTCTCTCCCATTAACCACACATTGGGTAGCCCTGGAGGGTTCTTGGGCCTTGTGAACTCATCTCAGTCAGCGAAAAACACGTTTATTGCAGTTGAATTTGATACTAAACAAGACTTGCATTTCAATGATCCTGATGAAAACCATGTGGGATTGGATGTAGACGACCTCATTTCGATAAAAACCGAAAATACAATGATTCGAGGTATTAATTTGAAGAGTGGGAATTTGATTACTGCTTGGATTGATTACCAGAATGAGAAGAAAAAGTTGGAAATTTTCTTGAGTTATTCTAGTTTCAAGCCTGAGGAGCCTCTGTTGAGAGTTGATATTGATCTTTCTGATCATCTTAAGGAGTTCATGTATGTGGGTTTTTCGGCCTCGACCGAAGGGAGTACCGAGTTACATTGCGTTGAGAATTGGAGCTTTCGTACTATGGGTTTTCAACCTATAAGGCCAAGAATTACACCTCACAATGTTTCTGATAGATCTGTGCCTTTTAGGCCGCCTATTACAGTTTCTGATGACGAGAATAGGCATCATAAGAGGGTTGGACTGGGGCTTGGCATTGGTTTCCCGGCCTTCTTTTGCGTGATTCTTGTGATATTCGGTTGGATTTCGGTTAAGAAATGGAAGGGTATAAGATCAGATAGGATCATCAAATCTGAGTTGATGACATGCCCAAGAAAGTTTAGTTACAAAGAGCTTAAGTTAGCCACAAAGGGGTTCCATTCTAGCCGGATTTTGGGACACGGAGCGTTTGGGACGGTTTATAAGGCTTTTTTTATCGACGTGGCGTCCATTTCAGCCGTGAAAAGATCGAAACATACCCACGAAGGAAAAGCAGAGTTCCTATCGGAGTTATCGATAATTGCATCTTTGAGGCACAAAAACTTGGTGCCACTACAAGGATGGTGTGCCGAAAAGGGCGAATTGCTTCTCGTTTATGAATTTATGCCGAATGGGAGTCTCGATAAAGTCCTATACCAAGAATCAGAAAATGGGAATGATGGCAATAGTGGGAATCCCCTAAAATGGACATATAGATACAATAGTGCATTGGGGTTGGCCAGTGTTGTCACTTATCTTCATCAAGAATGTGAGCAACAAGTGATCCATAGAGACATAAAGACTAGTAACATCATGCTTGATGGGAACTACAATGCAAGACTAGGCGATTTTGGTCTTGCAAGGCTTATGGACCATGGGATGAGCCCTGTCTCAACTCTCACGGCCGGGACGATGGGTTACCTAGCTCCCGAGTATCTTCAATATGGGACTGCAACTGAGAAGACAGATGTTTTTAGCTATGGTGTGGTTATACTTGAGTTGGCTTGTGGACGAAGGCCGATTGAGAGAGAGGACGAGGGGCAAAAGTCGATGAATTTGGTGGATTGGGTGTGGAGAAAGTACTCGGAAGGGCGATTGGTCGAGGCTGCTGATGTGAGAATGAAGGGGGAGTTTGATGAGGGGGAAATGAGGCGGTTATTGCTGATTGGCCTGAGTTGTGCTAATCCTGATAGTAGTGAGAGGCCTTCGATGAGGAGGGTGTTTCAGATACTTAATAATGAGGCTGATCCTATGGTCGTGCCGAAGGTGAAACCATGTCTTGTTTTTTCTAATAGTTTGCCATTGAGTATTGATGAGATTGTTGAGTCCTCGGATAGTGAAGATTGTAGCTCTGCCGGTTCGCAGTTGGAAATCACAGTTAGAATGTTGTGATCTGAGCTTGGTGTTTTTACTTTGGTTGTTGTTTAGGTGGCTTTGTGTGAATGTAGTTAAGAAGGTAGAGTTCAATGCCATTTCATTGAACATTTGGAGTTTGAATTAGATTGCATTTATGCTTTGCTAATATGGTTGTTTCCTGTGGGAAATAACGTTGGAGAGACTACTATGAAGCGGCTTTTGTACTACAAAATGCCTCTTATACATTTTCTACTCAAGTTTATTCGTAATGTACCCATACTTCGAGTCAATCTTTTAACGTGGAGAGATATATCAGAAGACATACAATTAAGTATAAATTCGGTTACGATCTCTTAAAATCAATGTGAAGTCGATCACTTTCAAGGGGACCAAGAAAATTGGCCTTGGAATGCTTTTTAGAGACGAGGAAATCAGACAGGTAAAATTTTGAAGTTATAATTAAATTTCGAGTTCCACATGAAAACAGAAAATATAAATAAACATTATCTTTATAGGATGGAGGAGTTCTTTTGCACCCATTACATAATCCAATCAATGTCACTATTTAAATTAAAAAAGTAAATATTCTGACAGAATCAAAAATTTTCCCAACACAAAGAACTATCACAAGAAAATGAAGAACAAAAAGATCATAACATTAGATCATATCATCCTCAAGCAGAAAAGGGGACGAAAAACAAAATTTGTCCTAAAACTAAGAAAAATGAATACCAGCCTTGTTAAATAAAGACAGCATGTGCATGAAATCTGTTTGTGTAAGCTTGGAAGATCTTTTCTCTGCATAACCTCCTTGCTTCAACACAGATAAAACTCTCTCTTTAAACTCATTGGCTTTTGTATCTGCTTCATCCATCTCCATCTCCATATCCTCATCATCTTTCCCTTCGTCAGTCTCCATATTAAGGTCCCCTAAAGTGTCTCCCAAAGCCGTGAGACAACTCGCCATTACTTTATCATCTTCTAACCCATCTTGCGCAAGCTGTAAAGCTTGCAAGGTTTGAAAGTTCTTCTCTAGCAGTGAGAGGACATTCTTTCGCCTAAATATTGCACCGAGAGTTTTGTTTTTCCGGATAAAGCAAATACGTACTAAACCATCCCATTCCTTGAAGTTCACCGGAGGAAGAGGTTTTCGCGGTTCAATTCTGACAACTGAAGAGTCGACCTTTGGAGGAGGCCGAAAGTTGTTTCTTCCCACTTTGAGCAAGTGGTTGACCCGAGCTAGGAGTTGGGTGTTGACTGATAGACGACAGTAGAGGTTGTCACCAGGCTGTGCGACGAGTCTCATGGCGAATTCCCTTTGGAACATTATTACTGCACATCGGAATAAGGGCCGATGAGACAATAACTTGAAAGTGAGGGGGGAAGAAATTTGATATGGGATATTTGCTACGCAAATGTCGAAGTATGGAAGATCACATTTCAGCACATCTCCTTGTATAACCTGCAGTAGAAACATATTCCTTATCAGCAGCAAACATATATATTGACTGAAATATGCCTTACGGCCATCATTGGTGTTATTTTTAAAGCAACAGCATATATTTAGATATGAGCCATATGACAAGAATACTCTTTTTTTTTTTGGGAAAACCGGAAAGAAACACACTTTGTGTTAATGATTAACGAGGAACCAAAAAGCTAAAATGTCCAATTATAATCTGAGCTAACCTCATTATAGAAAATATCTCTACACATGACAAGAACGCTAAATAAATCAAAGTTCAGTTAGTTTTATTTTTTTTATTTTTCTCCCACCCCATTCTTGGGATGAACAATCGCCAGATCGATCGATTGCTTAGCCAAAGGGGGGAACAAGAAGCATGAAGCGAGGATTGTTGCTGCAAGAAAGATGCAACCAGACTTGTTCATATCACAGCAAGCTAAAAACTTATTTCCGATATTGGGATCAATTACATGAATCTTCTTATATCATCTCGTTAAGCACATAACTTCATCTAATACAAAGCAACTATGAAATCAATCCACATTAATCAAAATAGGTCGTGTTTAGTTAAGGTCTGTCTATTCCTTCCAAGTTTTTCAATAGAGAACACATTACATTTGAGCAAGAAAGCACCCCTTTCTTTAGATAATTGGATCTTGAAACAACCATGTGTCAACAATACGTACAGTATACCATCAGGTCTATACTTGCTATGAATATATGATTACAAAATCCTCTTATGAAAGAACATTGGAAACTTAAAGATCTAAAGCAGTTTTTGGTTACCACCTAGTTCATTTTAAGTCAATAGCTAAAGAAAGTTAACTAAGTTTTTCTTCATATTCAAAGTTAATTGGGCTTAATAAATTCAACCATTGCATCAGTGATCGACCAATATGCAAAAATGTTACATTTTCTTTTGCACCTAGCCTTGAAGAAATAGAATCACCACCAATACTGCTAACCCATAGTTTATATTTGAATTCGCACAGCAACTAAACACACACACACACAAAAATTTCCAACACATACATAAACAAATTGATTGATAATCTCAGCCTATAAAAAATTAATTACCAGAAAGAGAACAATTTGCAAAATAAACAAAGAAAGCCATATATTTAGTTATGACAAGAATACTAAAGCCAAAGATCGCGTATTTCAAATAGCTCAAATTTCTATTAATTTTCTATTTTCCTCGCCATGCTAGGGATCAACTATCAACAGATTGAGTGCTTAATGCAAATAGCGGAAAATGAAAAGAATGAAGAGTGAATTGTTTGCTTCAAGAAACATGCAGTCAGACGTTCATATAACAACAAACTAAACCCTTTCCAATATTGAGATCAGCTACATGAAGGTTTTCCTTTTAACATAAATATTTGGAAACTTAAAGATCTAAAGCAGCATTTAGTTTCATCTACTTCATTTTGCACCAATAGCTAAAGGAATTGTGCACAAAGTTCTTCTGATTTAAACTCGATTGAGCTTATTAAATTCAAGTATGACATCAACCCATATGTTCAAATGTTAAATTTTCTTTTGATAGTAACCTTGAAGGAATAGAATAATCACCACCAATTTTGCTAACCCATCATTTATTTTTGACTTCACACAGCAACTAAAACACACACACAAACAACATTTCCCAACTAAAACACACACACAAACAACATTTCCCAAACATAAATACACAACTTACACAACTGATTAATCATCTCAGCATATGAACAATTCAATACGGAAAAAGAAGAAATTTGCAAAATAAACAAAGAAAGGCATTCACCTTCAATCGCGTAGAAAATGGAGTTCCTTGAAATCTACGTTGCAACTCGAGGACCATACGCGGATCAAGTTCCACAGCTATGACAGATTTTCCAACTTCAAGAAGCTTCTTAGTCAGATTACCAGTACCAGGACCAATTTCGAGGATGACGTCGGTGGATTTGATGCCGGATTTCTCAATTATGCTGTCGATTAACAGCGGATTTTTCAATATGTGCTGGCCTTTGGACTTGTGGAACGGTATGCCACCCTGGAAGTGAGGGTTTGAGGCACCTTTTTGCGGCTTTTCTCTCCTTATTTTGCCTCCCGCCATTGTTAATTACGAAAAGAAACACTGCTTCTAAATAAAAAAAAAAAAACACAACTTCAGTAAAGTAATTACACGATTTCAGACAATTAACCTCGAATTAGATAAGGAGCCATAGCCTATAAAAATCCGAACTCAAGAAGGAGGAGCGCCGGTACCGGTGGGCGGTGGCCGACTGGTGGCAGGTGAGGTCCTTGCCGTTAGCGCCGCAACTGGAGGGGAGATATGCTTGATATGAATTTTAGGGTCGAAACTCTCTGACCGACTGAACTGCGAAGAACAAGAAGAAGGACGAAAGGAATGGATTGATTATTGGACTGATGGGCTAGGAATGTGAGGGCCTGGTGGAGTCATTGGACTGATGGGCTAAGACTAGGCTTAGTGGATCTTTAACAATGGTCATTTATTTATTTTTACCCGCTTCGATTTTTACTTTTTTAGTGTTTGAGATTGGTAGTTTGGAGGATGTGAATTTTTTTAATCTACTTATTATTACGGGGAAAAAAGGCATGCTTGAATTAATAAATTGATCAAACCGTGAAATAGAACCTTGACTTGTAAAATGATATTGCTTAATACCTTAACCGGTTGCTTTGATTTCATTTTCAATCGAAAAAATACTGTTGCCATGATTAACGCATGCAGTGCTTGTTTGTGAAAAATCTTTTGAAAAAATAATTTTTTTTGAAAATAGTATCCAAAATTTGTTAAATTACTGAAATGACTTGTCGTAACAAGATGCTAGAGAAAAATAAATTTGTGGAACGTGGCAGTAAAAATTGGAAGCAGAGTATGGTAATCGTTGGGCAACATAGGTAGGCGAGGTTGAGTGTAGCATATTATGAAATTTCATATTGCCTTAATTTGTCATTTTGTTGCTGACTTTTTTTTTTTTTTTGTTGTTTCATTGCCTGTACTTGATCCTAATGGTTAATTGGGTAGCACAAAGTTATCATCACTTATTTGTTCGTATGTATGCATGCTAACATCGTATCGATGGCTTTAGTGCATGTTCCGTTTTGTATTTTGATGTTATTGGAATTTTCCAATTCATTCAACAATTCACTATTGAGATTCTCATTAACTCTAGTGGAATTAGAACGTTTAGTACTTTATCTAGGCATTATAACAAAACAATGAATAATTAACAATAACAAAAGTCACTATAAAATAAAATGCTATAAAAGAAATTCGAAAGATGAATCTTATTATGAATGTTCTCACAATTATCAATTTGGCAAAGAGGTCTATTACAGTCTGTAGAATTGTAATTGAGCTAATTATACAAAAAATAGAAATGTTTCAACCAATTATTTAAACATGAATTATGGTTTCTCAATGTCCAAGAAGTTTGGCCTAGTGGTAATGTCCTCTTATTGGTTTGTCCCGGGTTCGAGACACCACACTCCCCGCTTTTGATCCTCAATTTGTATTAAAAAAAAAAATTGGTTTCTCAATTGCAAATGTATATGATTTGAACTAATATGTAGGATCAAAGCTACAACGGGGTCAATTATTTTTTTTTTTTGGCATTTCCAACTTGGAATATTTCTCCAAATACGCTAAATCTGCAAATTGGACGCCTAAGATCAATTCATCGTCAATTTTAGTTTACAATAAACTCGTCAACTTTAGTTTACAATAAACTTCAAAGAATGACGTTTTGAAGGAGAGAAAGAGATACAATATCTGAAAGGATGAGAGCTAGAAATTTGGAGAGAGAAACAAATCTAATAGAAATCAATTCCGGTATTTTAGCCAAATCAATATTAATGTCATATAAGAGTATATAACGAAGGAATAGATATATTTTGTTAATTATTCAAGTATCTTTTGTTAATTTATAAATAACATAATAAATCCAGTATATATGAACCATTAATGAAAAGGTAATTGTGTTTAAAATGTTAATTGCTACTATATTTGGACGATGAAAAATACGTTGGTGGGGTTAATTAATTTGATCAAATTAGATAGAGAGATTGAAGATCTCATGCACGTAGCCCACTTCCCAACCATTTCTCTACTTGCACACAAAATATATAACCGACTTAATTGTCATTCTCTCTCTCTCTCACGTCTCCCATGGCCGATTTAGGATTTTTAGCCGGGGGGCTGTAATATAAAAAAATTTAATTTGACTAAAATTATGTATAATTTTTTTTTCTACATAAACTTTCGGAATTTTTTTGGGTCGGGGAGCTACCACCCGTGTGCGCCCCCACTAGATCCGCCCTTACATGTCTCCATCTTCCTCAATTATAAAACCACTCCACAAATCCCACCAAAGTAAAATACCTCATTTTCTCTAAATATATCAACAAACTATACACAGAACTTGTATTTAAAAAAAAAACAAGCGAACTCTCTCTTCAGTCTTCCTAATGGCTTCAACAACCACCTTAAGACATGTCTTACTTTTCACTCTCACCGTTTCTGCAATTGCTCACCAGTTTGAAATTGGAGACGAAATGGGTTGGGCCCCACCAACCGGCAATGAGCCGGAGACATACAACGAATGGGCCGCCAAAAACAGATTTCACATCGGCGATACTCTACATAAGTCCCTATCTTTTGCATTAGTATTCTATCAGAGCCGACCCTAAGATGTGAAGCCTTAGATATTTACTGTTTAGTATATGCTATCTAATATCGGTGTCCATTTTCAGATTTCAAGTATCGTAAGGACTCGGTGGTGGAGGTGAACTCTAGAGATTACATAAATTGCACGACATCGAACCCTAATGCCAAATTCAACGATGGAAACATGACTTTCCGGTTTGATCGGTCGGGATTCTTCTATTTCATAAGCGGGGAAGTTGGGCATTGCAAATCCGGGCAGAGGCTTATTGTTCGTGTAATGCACCCTTCTGAAGTTGAGTTTCCGGAATCTGCTCCGACAATGGCACCTTTGGCAGCACTAGCTGAACATGGTGGCGGTCCTGGCGGAGGAGATGGTGGTTGGGATTCAGACGACTTTGGACCTTCGGGAATTAGTTCTACTACTAAGCTTAGTGTTGCATATGATTTTTCGATTGCCCTTGTCGGCATGCTAGTTATGTTATATTTGTTTATGTAGGAGTAGGAGAGAAATGGCTTGCGTAGGTTTCATTTGTTCGTAGGCATAAGTTCTTTATGTATTAAGGAGCAGATGCTGTAATTATCGCTCGTTTCATTAAAATCCTACAATTTAATTTGAGTAATTCCATAAGGATATTCTAATTTGATATTTTTAACATGGTTACTTGTCATATATTTATTAGCTATGGATGAGTTAAGTAAAATAATAAATCACATGAGGACATACTTATCATTCAATTAAAAATTGACGTATCATTATATTGTACTATATATATATGACCAATTATACTATATATATGTTATTGAAGGGGGAAAAGGAGAAACAAAGAAAATGGTACATTTATGTGCATAAATTAATGGTTTGTATAAAAAAATTGACAAATATATGATATAGTTTCCCCCATCAGACACCATGTTCAACATGAAAGACTACAAAATATTGGGATAATACCTTACACACGCCAAGCACACATTCCTCATGATTTTCATACCATGTATAGTCCTTGTGTATTTTGTATAGTGTATATTTTCATACCATGTATAGTTATTTAGTTGCTTGTATAGTTGTTTTTTTTTTGTTTGAATGTAATGTATAGTTGTTGATTTACTTTTCTTAGAATTGGGAAATGATCATAACTCTCTGTATATTTATACATGTTCAATCAATGAAAGAATTAAGCTTCTCATAATCTTTGATTCTTCTTTTCTCGTGCATTACCAATTGTCTGCCGTGGTGCCTCATTCTTACATCTGTTTCTTTCACCCTTTCAAATCGAAGGCAGGTAACACCAGCAATGAACTAATTTGAAGGTCAAATTGGAGCAGAAAACACAGGTGTAGACCGAACAAACTCGAATGGTCCGCAACAAAGTAAAACCTGAATGAAGATCCAAGCCCGAAACTATAGCACAAAAAAAATAAAATGAAACGAGGAACTACAATCGGACCTTAGAACAGTAGCTTAAGCACAGATGCAACGCATGAAAGCAAAAATTCGAACACTTTGAGGCGAGCAAGCAAGAACGACAGGTCGAACGGCTATTTGAGGAGAGATTCAGGTCAAGCAAACCACATTTGGAACAATTACAACCGACAAAGAGTTGAACGGAACTCTAAGACGATAAGATGAAGGTAGACATGGCCGAAACAAGTAGAAAATTGAAGGTCTGTCGGCAGATTTAGAAGGGTTAAAAGATAATTTTGGGGATTAAAGAGATGAAACAAGGAACTACAATCGGACCTTAGAACAGCAGCTTCAGCACAGATGCAGCGCATGAAAGCAACAATTCGAACACTTTGAGGCGAGCAAGCAAGAAAGGCAGGTCGAATGGCTATTTTAGGGCAGATTCAGGTCAAGCAAACCACATTTGGAAAAATTACAACTGACAAAGAGCTGAACGGAATTCTAAGACGATAAGATGAAGGTAGACTTGGCTGAAACAAGCAGAAAATTGAAGGTCTGTTGGGAGATTTAGAAGGGTTAAAAGATAATTTTGGGGATTAAAGAGATGAAACAAGGAACCACAATCGCACCTTAGAATAGTAGCTTCAGCACAGATGTAGTGCATGAAAGCAAAAATTCGAACACTTTGAGGCGAGCAAGCAAGAAGAGCAGGTCGACCGGCTATTTGAGGGCAGATTCAAGTCAAGCAAACCACATTTGGAACAATTACAACTGAGAAAGAGCTGAACGAAACTTTAAGACGATAAGATGAAGGTAGACTTGCCTGAAACAAGCAGAAAATTGAAGGTCTGTCGGCAGATTTAGAAGGGTTAAAAGATAATTTTGGGAAGTAAAGAGGTGAAACAAGGAACTACAATCCAACCTTAGAACAACAGCTTCATCACAGATGCAGCGTACGAAAGGAAAAATTCGAACACTTTGAGGCGAGCAAGCAAGAACGGCAGGTCGAATGACTATTTGAGGGCAGATTCAGGTCAAGCAAACCACATTTGGAACAATTACAACTTACAAAAAGCTTAACGGAACTCTAAGACGATAAGATGAAGGTAGACCTGGTTTAAACAAGCAGAAAATTGAAGGCCTATCGGAGGATTTAGAAGGGCGAAAAGATAATTTTGGGGATTAAAGAGATGAAACAAGGAACTACAATTGGACCTTAGAACAGCAGCTTGAGCATAGATGCAGCGCACGAAAGCAAAAATTCGAACACTTTGAGGCAAGCAAGCAAGAACGGCAGGTCGACCGGCTATTTGAGGGCAGATTCAGGTCAAGCAAACCCCATCTGGAATAATTACAACTGATAAAGAGCTGAACGGAACTCTAAGACGATAAGATGAAGGTAGACCTGGCTGAAACAAGCAGAAAATTGAAGGTCTGTCGGCAGATTTACAAGGGTTAAAAGATAATTTTTGGGATTAAAGAGATGAAACAAGGAACTACAATGAGACCTTAGAACAGCAGCTTCAGCATAGATGCAACGCACGAAAGCAAAAATTCGAACACTTTGAGGCGAGCAAGCAAGAACGGCAGGTCGAAATAAATCAAAAAATATTGAAACTATGAAAAGATTCTAAAATTTGCTAATGAAATAAGAATATTATAGTAAGTAAATACAAAAGGGTTATATAAAAAAAATAAAAGGTTGAATATCTTTGTTTGTCAAAAAAAAAAATGGAACATTAAAAAAATAAAAGGTTGAATATTTTGGGCAGGATAGAGTTTGATTTCTTGCACAGGATGTACGTACGGCCGGACTCGGGGAGCGTGTCACACGCACTATGGGAAGGGAAAGGGCACGGTGCCAAAAAAATTTGCATGCATCAGAAAATCATTATCATTATTTGTCATTTGTAATGGAAAAAATACGCAGACACTAACCCTTGACGCGAAAAGCAAATTTTGGCATATTGTGAGAATAAACAATAGGCAGTAGAGAGAGAAGACCCCTTATTCCGATGTGCAGTAATAATGGTCATTTATTTATTTTTTACCCGCTTTGATTTTTACTTTTTTAGTGTTTGAGATTGGTAGTCTGGAGGAGGTGAATTTTTTTAATCTACTTATTATTACGGGGAAAAAAGGCATGCTTGAATTAATAAATTGATCAGACCGTGAAATAGAACCTTGACTTGTAAAATGATATTGCTTAATACCTTAACAGGTTTCTTTGATTTCATTTTCAATCGAAAAAATGCCGTTGCCATGATTAACGCATGCAGTGCTTGTTTGTGAAAAATTTTTTGAAAAAATAATTTTTTTGAAAATAGTAAAATTTTTATAAAGTATCCGAAATTTGTTAAATTACTGAAATGATTTGTCGTAACAAGATGCTTGAGAAAAATAAATTTGAGGAACATGGCAGTAAAAATTGGAAGCAGAGTATGGTAATCGTTGGGTAACATAGGTAGGCAAGGTTGAGCGTAGCATATTATGAATGTTGCTGATTTTTTTTTTGCCTGTACAGCTGTACTTGATCCTAGTGGTTAATTGGGTAGCACAAAGTTATCATTACTTGGTACCGTATCGATGGCTTTAGTGCATGTTCCGTTTTGCATTTTGATGTTATTGGAATTTTGCAATTCATTCAACAATTCACTATTGAGATTCTCATTAACTCTAGTGGAATTAGAACATTTAGTACTTTATCTAGGCATTATAACAAAACAATGAATAATTAACAATAACAAAAGTCACTATAAAATTCTATAAAAGAAATTCGAAAGATTAACCTTTATTATGAATGTTCCCACGATTATCAATTTGGCAAAGAGGTCTATTACGGTCCGTAGAATTGTAATTGAGGTAAATGTACAAAAAATAGAACTGTTTCTATCAATTATTTAAACATCAATTCTTGTTTCTCAATTGGCTGGATTTTACTTAGTGCAGAAAGTAATAATACCTGGTTTCTTGCTCGAAATACCACACCCCACCCCTATGATTCCCAATTTGTACCCCATATTGGTTTGTCCCGGGTTCGAAATACCACACCCCAGCCCTATGATTCCCAATTTGTATTAACCAAAAAAAAAAAAAAAATTGGTTTCTCAATTGCATATGTATATGATTTAAACTAATATGTTGGATCAAAGCTACAACGGGGTCAATTATTTATTATTTATTATTTTTTTGGCATTTCCAACTCGGAATATTTTTTCAAATACGCTAAATCTGCAAATTGGACTCCTAAGATCAATTCATCGTCAATTTTAGTTTACAATAAACTTCGAAGAATGACGTTTTGAAGAAGAGAAAGAGAGACAATATCTGAAAGGATGAGAGTTAGAAATTTGGAGAGAAACAAATCTAATAGAAATCAATTCCGGTATGTTAGCCAAATCAGTGTTAATGTGATGTAAGAGAATATGTTGAAGGAATAGATATATTTTGTTAATTATTCAAGTATCTTTTGTTAATTTATAAATAAGATAATAAATCCAGTATATATGAACAATTAATGAAAAGGTAATTGTGTTTAAAATGTTAATTGCTAATGATGAAAAATACGTTGGTGGGGTTAATTAATTTGATCAAATTAGATAGAGAGATTGAAGATCTCATGCATGTAGCCCACTTCCCAAACTTTTCTCTACTCGCACACAAAATATATAACTGACTTAATTGTCACTCTCTCTCTCTCTCGTGTCTCACATGGCGGATCCAAGATTTTTAACCGGGGGCTATAATATAGAAAAAAATTTAATTCGACTAAAATTATGTATAAAATTTTTTTTATTTAAACGTTCGGAATTTTTTTTAGGTCGGGGAGCTACCATCCGTGTGAGCCCCCACTAAATCCGCCCTTGCATGTCTCCATCTTCCTCATCTATAAAACCGCTTCACAAATCCCACCAAATTAAGATACCTCATTTTCTCCGAACTTGTATTTAAAAAAAAAAAACAAACGAACTCTCTCTTCAGTCTTCCTAATGGCTTCAACAACCACCTTAAGACATGTCTTACTTTTCACTCTCGCCGTTTCTGCAATTGCTCACCAGTTTGAAGTTGGAGACGAAATGGGTTGGGCCCCACCAACCGGCAATGAACTGGAGACATACAACGAATGGGCCACCAAAAACAGATTTCACGTCGGCGATACTCTACGTAAGTCCCTATCCTTTGCATTAGTATTCTATCAGAGCCGACCCTAAGATGTGAAGCCTTAAATAATTACTGTTTAGTATATGCTATCTAATATCCGTGTCCATTTCAGATTTCAAGTATCGTAAGGACTCGGTGCTGGAGGTGAACTCTAGAGATTACATAAACTGCACGACGTCGAACCCTATCGCCAAATTCAACGATGGAAACACGACTTTCCGGTTTGATCGGTCTTATTTCATAAGCGATCAAGTTCGGCATGGCAAATCCGGGCAGAGGCTTACTGTTCGTATAATGCACCCTTCCAAAGTCGAGTCGCCCGAATGTGCTCCGACAATGGCGCCTTTTGGAGCACCGACTGAACATGGCAGTCCTGGAGGAGGAGATGGTGGTTGGAATTCAGAAGATTTTGGACTTCGGGAATTAGTTCTACTACTAAGCTCGGTGTTGCATATGATTTTATGATTGGCCTTGGAAGCATGCTAGTTATGTTATATTTGTTTATGTAGGAGTAGGAGAGAAATGGATTGCGTAGGAGTAATTATATTCACATTTTAAAAGGATCGCGCAAAAGAAACAGTCACCTAATTATATGTATATGTATAAAATAAAATTGAGGATCACACCAAAGACACTGCACCCTATTATAATCCTAGTAGCAATAGGAATCCAAATCCAAATCAAAGTTAAAACGTGTTCTTCAGTAGCAAATTCCAACCGAATCCCTCTAGTAATTGGATTTTCCTTTCTATCTTCAGTCTTCTCCTCTTAGATAAATAAATACTGGCATGCTCAAACTAGATTTTTCAATCTTGTCTTGTTGGTTTTCCATTTTAGATATAGATAGATTTATTGGATTTTTATTCTATTCTTCCTTTTTATTCTTTGGTTCAAGAACGGCTAGACATAGAAGCGTACAAGGTGAAGATGTCTTTGCCACATGATATCGTCTTCGACATATTGAGTCGGTTACCCGTTAAATCATTATTAAAATTCAAATGCATGTGTAAAACCTGGCGCTGCATAATTGAGGACCCCGTGTTCATCCACAAGCATCTGGAACAATCTCCCGTTGCAATGGTACATGAAAATGACCTTGATACAACATTTACTATCGTAAATCAGACTTATGGACTAATATTGGAGAGACACAAAACATACGGCACATACCGGCTGAGAAATCTAGCGACCAGGCAAATACTCGATCTCCCGAAACACACACAAGGTAATCCTAACCTCAAGTGTTACATTCCGTCAACTAATGAATTGAAGGTGATTTATGTGCATAGGGCCAGACAAGGAAATAAAGAGGTTTTCACTTATAATATTCTTAGAGTTGGCCCAAAGTTTACATGGAAAAGCTTGGTTTCTCCGCTGTTGGGTGATCTTCGTCCTTATTGGCCTAAATATTGTGAAGTTAGCGGTACAACATTTTATAGCTTTCAGAAAGCGGGTGATATTTATGTAGATTGTCTTGATTTGGAAAATGACAGTATTATAAATATTAAGACACCATTATCTGATCTGGATCTTAGTTGGATCGTAGCATGGGAAGATAAGATATCTTTTGCCCGTCTAAAACAAGGCCAACTCAATTTTCGTATCCTTGAGAGCTACAAGAATCATAAATGGGTTGAGAAGAACATTAGTATATCCTTAACATTCCTGAGAAATTATTCCGACCCCAATTTCGTGGGAATCTTAAACACCAAACCTGTTTCAGTCAAAGGCAATCTAGTGCATTTTCAAACCTATGATCGTTATTGGTTCTTCACGTTCGATACTCAATCTAAAGAAGTTAAGTGGTATTGGAAACCAGAGTCAAAGGACATTTACGCATATCAACCGTGCCTGATACCTTTACATTTCAAGAAGAAAGGTCGGCTGTCCAAATTCTTTAGGCGATGTTTGGGACATTACTTATGTATGGCGTAGGTAGTGGGAGGTGGCATGGAATATATTGTATTATTGTTCTGTAGGTTTTGTCAATTGTGAAAGCAATTATAGCTAATTGAAATTGAATAAATTGATTTTCTATATTGAATAAATTGAAGATTTCATAATGCCCATTTTCCAAAATTACTGCCATCGTTTATATGATTTCTCTCCATGTCTTGTTTTTGCCATTGAGCATTGATGAGACTGTTGAGTCATGGGATAGTGATGATTGTATTTGTAGCTCAGCTGGTTCGGAGTTGGAGATCATGAGACAGCATGATAAGACAGCATATAGAGGTATGAATCATAAGACAAGAATACTTTTTTTTTTTTTTTAGGGATTTTGGCGCAAATAGTCCCAAAAAATTAGCCAGTATTCTTGATTTAGTAAAATAATAAAGGTAGCCATAAATGGTCCCAAAAAACTTTGGTGTATAAATGGTCATTTGGAATGATTTCTTGTACTTTAAATCGATTTTCTTTATTTTGTCTTTTTGTCTTGAGGATATTTTGGTCAAAAACATTAGAAAAATTACACAAATGGTCCTCACCTTTGCGGGTTATTAAAATCAGTCCTAAAGTTTTAATTTTGTTGCATTAGTCCAAATTTTAATTAAATTATATAATTTTATATTTTACCTTTTTTTAAGTAGATCTGAATTTGGTCGCTTAAATAATTTTATCGAATTAATTTGGCTAATTAGATAATTTCTGAAAATCTTGGCGTAATAACATTTATTTATGTTTTCGTTTGCATTAGATATGCGTATATTTTGATTTTAATCAATCGTTATGATAAATATAATTATTGTATCTTAAAATTTTAGTATCGTGTCTCTTGTAAAAATAAAAATATAACTTGAATATAAAAAATAAAATAAAATACATACGTGCATTTTGATTTGAAAACAGATATAAATGAATTGTTGTCTAAATAAAATTTTATTAGAAATATATACATGTAAGAAAAATATCTTGATACAAACAATTAATTAAATCAAATAAAAATAAAAAAATAAAACCCAAATCCCACTCCACCCAACCCCCAACCCCCACCCCCATCCCAAAACCACCACCACCATCGGTGGTGGTGGTGGCGATAATGCCACCACCGGTTGGTGGTGGCCATACCACCAACTGGATCCGTGGTGACCACCAGATCTGTTGGTGGTGGCTTTCCGCCACCACCAATCGGTGGTTGAGCCACCACCACCAAGCTGGTGGTGGCTTCCCTACACCGCATTTGGTGGTGGCAAAGCCACCACCAACCGGTGGTGGCACCATCGCCACCACCACCGATGGTGGTGGTGGTTTTGGGATGGGGTTGGGGGTTGGGGGTGAGGTGGGTGGGATTTGGTTTTTTTATTTTTTATTTTTATTTGATTTAATTAATTGTTTATCCAAAGATATTTTTCTTACATAGTATATATTTCTAATAAAATTTTATTTAGACAACAATTCATTTATATCTGCTTTTCAAATCAAATGCACGATGTATTTTATTTTATTTTTATATTCATTATATTTTTATTTTTACAAGAATACACGATACTAAAATTTTAAGAAGATACAATAATTATATTTATCATAACGATCGATTAAAATCAAAATATACGCATATCTAATGCAAAAGAAAACATAAATAAATGTTATTACGTTGAAGATTTTCAGTAAAATTATCTAATTAAGGTCAAATTAATTCGATAAAATTATTTCGCGACCAAATTGCATCTACTTAAAAAGGTAAAATATAAAATTATATAATTTAATTAAAATTTGGACTAATGCAACAAAATTAAAAACTTTAGGACTCGATTTTAATAACTCCGCAGCGTGATGACCATTTGTGTAATTTTTTTCTAATGTTTTGACTCAAAATATCCTCGCACAAAAGGACAAAATAAAGAAAGCTGATTTAGAGCTACATAAGAATCTTAAACGACCATTTATGCGCACTCAAAGTTTTTTTTTTTTTGACCATTATCATAGCTACTTTTTATTATTTTTAATTAAATCACAATACGACTAATTTTAATTATTTCATGCCAAAAATTCTTTTTTTTAAAAAAAGAAACACACTTTGCATTAATGATTAAAAAATTACATGGGGTCAAGGTCAGGAACCAAAAAGCAAAAATGTCCTATTACAAACTGAGCTAATCTAATTACAGAAAATATCTCCACATAAGACAAGAATACTAAAATAACTCAAATTTCAGTTAGTTTTATTTTTCTATTTCCCAACCCCCCCCACCCCATGCTTGGGATGAACAATTGACAGATTGAAAGGAAAATTCCAATTAAAAAGAGGCCGCGGGGGCAGAGCGTGGCGGGGCAACGAAAAGCACGAAAAGTGGATTGTTGCTGCAATAAAGATGCAACCAGACTTGTTCATATCACAACAAACTAAAAGCTTATTCCTGATAATGGGATCAATTACACGAGTCTTCTTACAACACGTCAACACCTTGTTAAGCTCACAACTACATCTAATACAAAGCAACTACGAACCCAATCCACATTAATCAAAATAGGTCAAGGTTCGTTAAGGTCTATCCATTCCTACCAAGTTTTTCAGTAGATATCACACTTAAGTCTTAACAAAGAACGTGGGAAACTTAAAGACTAAAGTAGTTCTTGGTTGCCACCTAGTTCTTTTTAGGCAAATAGCTAAAGATTCTGTTAACGAAGGTATGTTTGATTGGTGATAAAGTTAATTTTTTTGATATACGTGTCGAATGTGTGGTTGAAATTGGGGGAAAATATATTAAATAATTGAATGAGTGGTTGTGAATGATGAGAGAAAAAAATTGATAAAATTTGTGTTGAATTGTATTGAGAAGAACAAGCCCAGTTTTTCTTTATATTCAAAGTCAAATGAGCTTAATAAATTCAACCATGGCATCAGTGATTGACCAATATGCAAAAATGTTACACTTTCTTTTGCTCCTAGCCTTGAAGAAATAGAATAGAATCAATACTGCTAACCCATAGATTATATTTGAAACTAAACACACACACAACAACGTTTCCGACACATACTCACAAAAATTGATTGATAATCTCAGCCTATAAAAAATTCATTACCAAAAAGAGAAGAAATTTGCAAAGTAAACAAAGACAGCCATATATTTAGATATGACGAGAATACTAAAGCCAAAGATTGAGTATTTCCAATAACTCAAATTTCTATTAATTTTCTATTTTCCACCCCATGGTAAGGATCAACTATCAACAGAGTGAGTGCCTAATGGCTAACGCAAAGGGAAAATGAAAAGAATGAAGAGTGAGTTGTTGCTTCAAGAAACATGCAATCAGATGTACATGTAACAAAAAAACTAAACCCCTTTTTTCCCAATATTGAGATCAACTGCATGAACCTTTTCCTTTTTAACATAAAGATTTGGAAACTTAAAGATCTAAGGCAGCATCTGGTTTCATCTACTTCATTTTGCAGCAATAGCTAAAGAACTTGTGATGAACTTAATAAATGCAAGCATGACATCAACCCATATGTTCAAATGTTAAATTTTCTTTTGATAGCAACATTGACGGAATAGAATAATAACCACCAATTCTGCTAACCCATCATTTATATTTGAAGTCAAACAGACACTCAGACACTCTCACACAACATTTCCCAAACCTAAATACGCAACTGATTAATCATCTCAGCATATTAACAATACAATAGGGGAAAAAGAAGGAATTTGCAAAATAAACAAAAGAAGCCATTCACCTTCAATCGAGTGGAAAACGGAGTTCCTTGAAATCTCCGTTGCAACTTGAGGACCATAACGGGATCAAGTTCCACAGCTATGACAGATTTGCCGACTTCGAGAAGCTTCTCAGTCAGATTACCAGTACCAGGACCAATTCGAGGATGACGTCAATGGATTTGATGCCCGATTTCTCAAATATAGTGTCGATTGACAGTGGATTTTTCAATATATGCTGGCCTTTGGACTCGTGGAAAGGGATGCCGCCCTGGAAGTGAGGGTTTGAGGCACCTTTTTGAGGCTTTTCTCTCCTTATTTTTCCTCTCGCCATTGTTAATTACGCGAAGAAAACACACCTTCAAAAAGAAAAAAAACTTTTTCAGTAAAGCAATTACACAATTTCAGACAATTAACCTCGAACTACAAAAGGAACCGTAACCTATGAAAATCCGAACTCGAGAAGGGTAGTGCAGCTACCGGTGGGCGGTGAGGTCCTCGCCGTTAGCGCCGCAACTGGAGGTGAGATAGGCTTGATAGGAAAGAACGAAAGGAATGGATTGATTCTTGGACTGATTGGCTAGCAGTGTCTGGGCCTGGTGGAGTTATTGGACTGACGGGCTAGGATCTGGGCTTGGTGGATCTGTAACAATGGTCCAATTATTTATTTATTTATGCATTTTTTACACAAGTACAAAAACTAAGAGAAATGATCTCCTACCCATGATGGTGTGTGCCACCCATGATTAGTGAGGTATGAGCTAGCCACCACTGTCAATCGCGAAGAACGTGTATCCATCGTTGTAGGATATCCTACCCACAAATGTATAGAGAGATCATTTTCCCAAAAACTAATGAATTTTTATTGATTTTTGATAGATTTCTATAGATTTCCACATAATTCATAAAAATCTTGAATGGATTTGAAAAGACTTTTGTTTCAAAACTTTTACTTGATTTCTTTAGAATTCATTTGACAATACATATTTTCGTTTTATAAAATAAATATTATTAAACTTACTGATATTAGACTTTTATTATCTTTTCTCATTAAATTATTATCGTTTCAAAAGCGGAAATTAATAATAATTAATTATTTTTTAACAAAGCAATAATTAATTATTGTGTATACAATATTTTTTCAAAAAGATAATAATTTTTTAATTATAAAAATACATAACTATTACAAACAAAGATTTTCACAACATTTTGATATAATTTAATGAGAAAAACTATTGCAAGGAATGGAGATAAAATATTTAATTATAAATTTAAAAACTTTTTACAAATTTTTCTAATGAAAAGTTGAAGAAAAAGAAGATAAAAATGTTATAAGAAATATTTTTATATCATTCTTATTGTGAAATTAAAAAAATAAAGAAGAAAAAGTAATGATAGGTGGCGGTGGTGGCGGGAGGAGGGTGGTGGTGGCGGCAGTGATGGCGGTGCCGTTTGCAAGAAGGTGGCAGTTGCAGTGCGGTGGTGGTGGAGGCGGCGGCGATGGCGGCGGCGATAAGCGGTGGCAGGTGGTAATGATGAATAAAACTTCATCAAAATTTTAGGGGTATGATAGAATTCATATGACAAAATTATGTTTGTACTTTGTGCTAAAATATGAGTACCTGAAGGATTCTATTAAAATCTTTAGAAATCCAAAACAATTTTAAATGTTTCATAATTTCATAGGATTTTTAAAAGTCATTATTTAATACCTCATAATTTTGATGGACTTTTAAAAAGTACATAAAAATCTATATTAAATATCCTAATATTTTAATTGACTTTTAAAAATCTCAATTGAATACAATTAAACTTTTCCAAATCCATCAAACTCTTTAAAAGTTTTTAAAACTCTTTTAAAATCTCAATTGAATACGCCCAAAAGATAAAATATTCAAATTAAGGTAAAACGGAAGTTTTTACATGGGTACACAAATCCTAAGGGTTTGTTTGATTCAACAAATTTTTTCCAGGAAAATTTATTTTCCGGCTTTTTTTCCACTATGGACTGTTTGATTGCACTTTTTTCCTAAAAAACGTTTTCTAACTTTTTCTCGATTTCCTTTCTTTTCCTTGTTTTGGAGGAAAACGTTTTCCTTTGGGGGTGGTTTTTATTTTCCGAGAAAAGTTTGGCACTTTTTTCTTTTTCTTAATGGACAATTTACTTTAACTATAAAGATAAGGAAAATGATCAAATTTCATTAAAAAACTCAAAAATAAGGAAAATAACATTATTTTTCAACTTTCAAATTAACCCAATCAAACATTTACATCTACCATTTTTCTGGAAAACCTTTTTCCGCAATTTATTTACTCGGAAAACGTTTTCCTTTGATCATTTTCCGACTTTACAATCAAACACACCATAAGATATAATTACAAAAATCTGGTCCCAGTACTAAATATATACAACGGCATATGGTACTAAAACTACTTTGTCCTTTTGCTTTAGCAAAAACAGCTGCTGATCGCATGGCTTCTTTAGTCTAGTAATTTGGTACTTTTGATTTGTCAAATTAATTGTAATTCTCAAAGTGTGGAGGGTTGCCAATCTGCTTGTTGTTTTGGTTGTGTATTTGTATTTTGAGTGTGTTTCTATTATGTAAGCATGTTTATGTGTGATATTTTGTGAAATTTGTAGTCAGTTTTTCTTATATCAATTGGTCAATTTTGAGCACCTTCCTTGAGGCTGTCTTTTCACTATTCGCTGATCATAATTAAAAGGCAGGTTTTTTTTTTTAAAATAAAATTTTGCACCTTTGTAAACCTCTAAATGCTAAACAAAAAGTATCATATTGTCTCGTATCTTGAAAGCATTTAGTTTTGGCAATCCTGTGTTAGGGTCTCATGGTCCAAATTTTTGGCGAACTTTTCTTTTGCTGAGAAAGAGTTGAAATTCTAGAATTAGGACTAGCATTGACCTTTATTGAATAATTATTTGTGATCATTACACACTATCCATAAATTGTGAGCTTTTGGGCCTTATAAGAGCATGTCCACTTCGTTAAACCTCTTTGTGAACTCTAGTTTATACGTCATTGGATCCAACAATACGAGATTGATTTTTTGTTAATTTTATGTTGTTAAATTCATAAATTTATCTTTTTGATTAATTGATAAATTATAAATTGGTTTGTTTTGGATTTGAGAAATGAAAATATAAATTAGAATAAACAACATAAGATACTAATTTGGACAAGATTTAAAGTTAAGCTTGTGGTTACTACGATCTTTGGGTGAAGTTTCGTCATAACCTATTTAAATTTATTGTTTGAACGCGTTCTAAACAGCTGATAATGAATTTATTTAGAGATAAATAAATTAGTTTAATAAAATAGATGTATTTATCATTGAGAAAGGTAAATATTTATTTTTGTAAATTGACCGTTAAACAAAAATAAAATCACTATTGAATCCAATTACGTATATTACAGGAATCAAAGTTGGTGAGATTGTGAGTCCCCAGTCTTTCAATTTCTCCAGCCATCAATTTAAATATCGCAAAACATTTATTTCTTATAATTTATATTTTATCTAGTTTATGAAAAACTAAAACAACCGTCGATTCGCCCTTTCAAATAAAGTACATTATTGATAATTTTGATAGTTAAATAAAGTCTCTGTTGGATCGATATTTAAACTTAAAAATTTATTTTACTACTTGTGTGATCCGTACACTTCGAAAATTATTTAAAGAATGTACACGAAATGTTAACTATTCAATGAAATTAAATTAACCTTTTTATTTTGGAGATTTTGGATCAATTATATTCCTCAGTCTATTTCCGTATTCTTAATTGTTTTATTTTCTTTTATATGGTTCTAACAAATTAATTATAAAGCGATTCTTTTTATGCATGCATGTATCTTTAAATTTTTTTTTTCTTCTTTTTTCTGGAATTCAGCTTTCAAAATGTGCAACCAACAGATTCGTTTACAAGTACAACTGAAAGGTTGATTGATGATACAGCGAGATTAAAATTCCAATATCAATGTGAATGAGCGTATCCAAACATGCAATGAAATTGCACTAACCCTTTCATCTCTAGGTAAGTGATTTTTGTTGAAATTATATTGTTTAATAATTATTTATAAAGGAAAGCAAGGGAGAAAGCTTGGAAAATGATTAGGTTGGAAGGTTATGATCAACTCCTCATTGGCGAGAAAAAAGACATGAAACAGCACAAAAGCATCAAGGAGCAGGTTATGGCCGTAACTTACAATAGTTACGATAATAACTATGTACATGCGCTAATTTCAGTGAAGAAATATGGCATTTCAAAGAGTTTCTTGTAGGGGCGTAGTGGGAGGGGGGACTGGACCCGGCCGTAGCCCAGTCCCACCCCCCACTCGGGGTAATGTCAATCTCAAGTACACTAAATATAAATCATAAGTTCAACTTGTTAAAATAAGCAGCTTGTGTCCCTAGTGGTGGTTTGGTGGTGAAAATTTCCTTTTCATCCCTAGGGGAGAGGATCGATCCCCACGGTCCTCTTTTCTATTAACTTGTTAGCTATTATCAATTTATCACAAATCCCACGTTGCCTCTTCTTCCCCACAATTTTTTTTGGTCTTCTTTTTTATCCCTTTTTGGCCTTTTCTTTTATTGTGTGTGTACACACACAAACACACACACACACATATATATATATATATATATATATATTAGTCCCGTTCCAACACCCCCTTTTTGGCCTTTTCGTAAGATGTCAATGTGTTGGTATCATAAGATGCCAACACCCCCTTTTTCGGGAGGAAAAAAAAGATAGAGGTCGGGTGCACTTCACCATCAAGCGATTATGTATTATTCATCTCACCTATGTAGATTCCAAAAGAAAAAAAGTTAAAAAAATTTGTGGCGTGGCGTACTGTGAGGCATACGCTTGTTAACAACATAAGTTGCCAATAAGTTGGTAGGTGATCATTCACCATATATATATATATATATAATTACATGAGTTTTAATTAATATGAAATTACAACTTAATTTTCTCATTTAATTACTAGTGAAATTAAATAGGATGATTATTTTTTTCTTTATCTCTAAGTCAAGAACCAAAGCCCATATTTCCATAAATTTGTTTGTCTAACATTTGAAATCAACAACTTGAATTTTATGAAAATATATTAGTAACTTAGTTTATGACACGTAATTATTCCCATTGTACCATTTGTGTTCAATTAATTTGTGTTTCATATATATTTCGGGTATGTTTGGTAGAATTAGCTGATAAGCTAGCTTATAACTGATAAGCCGGCTTATAACTGATAAGTTAATTGACAGATGATAGCTTATAACTTATAACTGATAACTGATAAGTTAGCTGATATAAATGAAAATATTTGACAAAATAACTAATAAGTTGGCTCACAAAAATAGAAAATTATATAAAAAGATATGTCTAAAATATATTTCTAAAAAATTGTCGGGGTAAAAATGGAATAAAAAGCAAAAAGTTTATGAGCTTATTTGAAAAGCTTTTTTAGCTTTTCAAATAAGCTTTTCCAACCAATCCGAGCTTATTGTATGAGCTTATAAACTCATGAATAAGCTATAAATTAACTTATTTTGCTTACCAAACATACCTTTGGAATACTTCTTTTATCATTATTGATTTGAATTTTTTATTAGTTTGTTGTTTATTTGTAATAACTTCATTCATTAAACCATCCACATTCAATGAAAAAGACAATAGTAATATCAAATGAAAAATAAAATAAAATAAAATTTATTATACGAGCAACTTATGGAGAATTTTTCATTTTCAAGTGGTTCTTTGTGCTATTATTTATGAAGGAGAATATTGATTCTCGATATAGTAGTTTCGGTGACAAATGAGAAAATGTGTTATATTTTTGTTATTTTCCTATACAGTATCAATATTATTTCTTTTTACACCAATCATTACTAGTGATGTCTACCATCGACAAATCTAAAGACGAATTTATCAAATGAGAATATGCAATAAAGTTATATATAAATTCTATTACAATTTAATTTTATGCGATAAAAAATCATCGAGGCACACTCTAATAAGTACATTTATTACTATACGAGTAAAATTTATCGCACTTTACCCTCCTCGCCTTTATTTCTGGCTACACCTCTAGTTTCTTGCCAAGAAATGTGTTCCTTCTTCATGGCTAGTGGATGCCTATATATGGCGGACGAATTCATGATCCAGAAGGGTGAAAAAAAAACATATGGAAACATATCTATACATGATCCAAAAGAGATTCAAATGTTGAATCGCAACTTTGAAGTTTCTATCCTTCTCTTTGTTCATTTAAAGTTGTTTAAGTTCTTTTGTAGAAGATTAAGTGTTTATTTTCTTTCAAACACGAGGCTTGATTATATCCTACATACCATTTACTGGTATGCAATAAAACACTCCAAACAATCATAGTGGCGGCAAATTCTGTTTGAGAACAGTGATTACGCGGTCAAGTTTGGGCATTCTTTATCTCCTTTATTTGTATTATTGGTTATTGGATACCCATATATAGGGGACGAGTTCATGATCCAAAAGGGTGAAAAACCATATAGAAACATATCTATACATGATCCAAAAGAGATTCAAATGTCGAAGAGCAACTTTGAAGTTTCTATCCTTTTCTTTTGTTCATTTAAAGGTGTTTGAGTTCTTTGGTAGAAGACTAAGTGTTTATTTTCTTCCAAAAACGAGACTTGATTATATCCTACAAACTATTCCTAGTGGCGGTAAATTCCATTTGAGGACAATGATTAAGCGGTCAACTTTTGGTATTTCTTATCTCTTTTATTTTGGAAAAACTACCAGATGGGTATTTTTTTTGTCCAAAATGCCACCTAGGTATTAGGAATGTTTCCGGCCCCACTTAGGTCATTTTTCTATTTTATTTGAGCACTTAGGTATTTTTCGGTGGTCGAAGTATATTAAATAAATAAAATATTAATTTACTGTTTGACTGCTATTAAAATATTAATTTCCCTTTTTTATTCATTTCCTTGTTTTTTCATTTTCTAATCAGATTAATAATAATAATAATAATAATAATAATATTATTATTATTATTATTATTATTATTATTATTATTATTATTATTATTTTCTAATAATATCACTTTGTTTTGGATTATTGTTTTCTTCTTCTTTGCATAAACATTAGAAAATCCCAACAATTTTATGGGCATATTGTAATGCCCTTTATTTCATTTATTGATATTTTTTCTAGTTTAATCTGTCATGATTTCTTGAACACAAGCACTAGGCAGTTGGCACCAATGTTTTTGTTCCCATGAAGACATGGTTTTGATTTGTCATTGACGAAAAGGGTGATGGATTTGCCTTTTTTTTTAATTATTATTTTTTTATGGTTGTGTTATTGTTTTTTAGATTTGAGTATGAAAATTTTAATAGGCATTTTCCCCTTTCAAAATTTCATTTAATATATTCTATAGTAATTTTCTAAAATGTCCATTCTCTACGAAAAATGTGACTTTTGCTAACTAACAATTTTGTCTAAAAACTTTTCCTAACGACCAAGTTTTCGACAAACAATCCAATCCAAAAATAGCCTTTTTACGACAAAATGTCTATTGTTAAAAGAAAATTTTCTTGCAATGAATTTTTTTTTTCCTTTTTTGACCGATCTAAAATTTTCAATTAGATTTTAGTGTTTTATAATTTATTACAAAAATTGATTATAAACAATTTAGCTTCTCGATCTATATAAGCATCTCATCCACAACATCTTTTCTTGGCGCGCGCTGCGTGCTTTCAAGAGGAGATTGTGTGACAAGGACAAAGATTTTGTCAAATTGATTACATTACAATGTTTCTCAATAATAAAAATTTTATTCCGGTAAATATTAATTTTATATGTAAAAATGAGATCTCCTTTTTTTTTTTTTTCTCTCTCCTTAAATAACTATATTTAGAACACGTATAAATATGTTACGTATAGAAGATAGCTGAATAATTAAAGTTACCACATCGACCCCCACATCATGCCCATAAAGGCATAATAAACAATGCAAATTAATGCATGTGATTAAAAGTTGTACGTATTACGTAGCCAACAAAAAATGATAGTGAATGGACAAAACTAACCGGGACTCTACCATCTGCAAGAAAGAATTCAATTATAGATCGACAGCGTCTTTTACACAAGTATTGAACAAAATTGGACAAGAGAGAGGAATTCCGCAAGCAACAGAGTAATCAAAGCCCGAATAAACTCTTCTTGGAGTGCGTCTACGTAAAACAACCTTTGCATATGGAGAAGATCTTAGCATTCTCAAAAGTTCCTACCATTTCTTGGAGTAAAACATCTATTGATCTTTATTCATTTGGTTTAGTTATTATTATTACTACAGTGATCACTCTCTTTATTTCAAGGGTGGGTGGGCACTTTGCAACAGGAACTTAGCAGCTAGTTTTAAGTAAAATAAACTCAAATCATTGGAATTGAATTAATACATTTGATATTATGATTTCATATTGACTATTAATTGGATTGAACACATTGAGATATTTTGACTCTTTATATATACCTGTGTATTTGTTGTTCTGTAATTCTGTTATTGAAGTGCTAAATAAACGGTGAAATTAATTAAATAATTAATGGAAGTATAAAATTCTAGAAGAGAAATCGGGAGAAGAAAGCAATTGTAGACACATAAATATATATTTAATTATTTAGTTGACCTGAGTAAAAACTTTCTCCTATAAGTCAATAAATAAATAAAATTAAATTAGATATAAATTACGATTTAAAAATATTGTGTCCATGATAAGCTATATTTCACAAAATTGCAAAGATATATTAAGCTACAATTTTCATAAAAATTACATACACCGAAGCGATTAATTAAAATAAAGATTATCTGAGTGACGTTTCATCAGTAATGCAATTCTTTACTATGAGTCTATTGTTATGCTTTCTACTATATATATACCATGTACAATGCTTAAGGCGTTCTATATTACATGTTACGATCATGTTCTATGTTTATCGGGAAAATTAACTGGTCTTCCTCAACGCAATTACACTACTTTTAAGTACTTTGTCAAATTGTAAATTCAGTACACTATTTAGGGGGGCCCAAAAATAATAATAATTGATGAAAAGTAGCATGAGCAAGTGGATAAAAGTCTCATATCGATTATATTAAAAGAAAAAATCCAATATAAATACAAGTGTAAGGGTTACTACCCTTAAACTTTAACCTTTTAATGTAATCCCTTGCACATGTACAAAAAATTTAACAACAATAATAATAATAATAATAGTTGCAAATTACCTACACAATCTTGACCTCCTTGTCGACTGTCGTTCTATTGCATCATAATAATGCAGTTCTTTACTATTTATAATCGTTGTTTATCGTACTTAGTTAGTCTATGTGGAAATATATGGTAGAATTAAAATATATATATATATATATTCTCATTTTTCGTATAACATATAAAAGAACATCACAAGATTTTCGAATATAACTACATTGATCTTCAAATGCACCGTTTGCTGTTTTTCCTTCTTTGTTCTTTCATTTTTTGAATGAAAAATTTCATTGAGGAAAACCGGCGCAATACATATTGTCAAATTCAAAGGTTCACCAATACAAAAGAACATTAAAACAAGAAATTGGAGTAGTTTGAAAACGCGTCTCTCGTGCAAGAATATGAGCGATATCGTTTGCTCGTCTCTTGACAACGTGGACCCAAGAACCCCACTCCAATTGAAGAATACTCCTACATTCCTTCAACAATGAACCGAACTCTGCCGCGCTGTGATTGAGAATCCAAGCTAACAGCCAAGAACTTAAAATTATCACATTTGCAGACATAAGTTTGTTGCCGATAGTCAGTGACTAAGAACTTAAAATTATCATTATTATTTAATATAATAGTCTTCAAAAAAACAGTTTGAAAAAATGTACAAATTGTTTATAATCGAGTGTGTGTAACATAAGTAAACTACTTGTCAGATATTTTCTTAATTCACAAAATTATTACTGAAAGTTACACGACAACATCATCATTAGCCAATAAGGTTGGTACACGTTAATAAATTTGAACCCCTGCGGTGTTTTATGAAGGCCGTACAAAAATTAATAAATTATTTACATTTAGCATTAATGCAAATTGAAGTTGTCATTATAGTGAAACAAAAGGCAATGAAAGCGGCCAAGAGCCAAGACTTCACGAAGTTGAATTTACTACAAAAGAATATATATATATATAAACTATATAAAGAGATACGTCTCATATAAAAAGACAAGTTTAATTTATATAAAACGAGTGAACAAATTTTGCTAGTTTTATTCAATTTTTTTGATTAATTCCTACCATCTATATTTTTGTAATCGATTCAGAAAATTTTCTTATTTACATTTTTGTTCTTCGCCAACTCTATCATATTACTAAGAGCAGGAGTGATATGTTGCACCCGGGTGCACCGTTGTTATGGTGCTCCCGGGTGCTTTTACGGGTTCGTCCGGTGTTCGTTTTGAAATCCAGGATCGGATCCAGATTTAGTACGACGAGGCGGAGCTCCAACAAATTTGAAAAAAAAATTTCGACACCGTGGCGGCCAGTGGTGGCCGGTCAAAGTTTTAGCCATAATTTTGGGCATTGCTGGAGCTCCGTCTCGTCGTGCTGAATCTGAATCCGATCCCAAATTTCAAAACGGACACCGGATGATCCCGTAAAAGCACTCGGGAGCACCATAACTATGGTGCACCCGGGTGCACTTGATTAATGGCCTTACTAAGAGATAGTGAAAGTGACTATCTTACTCTCTCTTCACTATGACTATACATGATAATACAAGTTGCAGTTAATAGATGAGCTTATGCACATCATTGTCTTTTGAAATACTAAGAGATGAAGTACATGTTGTACCAAATCAGTCCCTAAAAACATTTTTAATTTCCAAAAACATTTTTGGAAGCAGAGTATGTTAATTGTTGTTTAACATACGGTAGGAAACGTTGAGGGTAGCAAAATATGAAATTTCATATTGCCTTTGAGATTTTGTTGCTGATTTTTAATTAGTTTGACTGCATGTAATTGATCATAATATGTAGTTGGGTACGTACCACAGCGTGGTAAACAGTGCAAGAAATATTATTTACATGTAATAATTATTTTCTCTAATTATTCAATATTTGAGTGATTAAAAATTATAAAAAAAAAATTGATTTGATAAAATTCAATGCATATAGAGCAAGAAGCGATTTATGTCTCAAACGAGAGAGTGTGTATTTAATAAACTTTCGTACGTGTCAAACATCAATTGACAATTTACAAAATAATTGCACAAATCCTTGGGGTGTATAATATCATATGCGTATGCATAGGTAGGATGAAGGACAGAATACAGAACCTCTTGCATGGATGTCTGTACGGTAGGAGTAGGAGAGCGCGTCACACACACACTGCGTGGGAAGGGAAAGGTGATGGGGCCAAAAGTGTCTGCATGCTGCAGAAAGTCATTTATTATTTTGAGCCGGATTGTCTTTCTCGTACCGAAAAGCAACTTTGAGCCTTGAACCGAAAAGAAGCATTATTCTACGAATGTTTGTCTTTCTTGTATGTAACGAATGTGCAAAAAGTCTATGGGCAGGGAGAGGTTCAGGGAGAGGGTCAGGGAAAGGAAACTATTTTACTAATTTACCCTTGACTTTCCAATGGAGTGATCTGAGCAAAAGGAAAGTCCAAAATATAGCTTACGCGGATCTCAAGGCGGGTCAAATGTTTTTCACCCTCCTAATGTGGGATGAAAAATAGAAATAACGAGTCAATGAAAGTGAAATTTTTTTACTCCGTATTATTCTACTTGATAAGAGCCTCAATTTGAGTATAATATTGATATATAAATTTTGAGTTTAAGTACAATATTGATATATAAATTTTGAATATCTAAAAAATTACTTATTTTACCGACGATTAGCTTATTTATCAGTCAAAATTTATATAACTTGTTAAGTCAAAATTTAATACAGTCAAAATTTATATAACTTGTTAAGTATTAAAAAAATAGTATGAAAAGATTTAAAAATCTTGGGAGATAGAATTAGTGTTGGCAATGAATCGGGTTCGGATCGGATCTGTCTAATCCAAATCCAAATCTAAATCAATCACTCCGATCCAAATCCAAATTCCTCAGATCGGATTCGGATCGGATCGGACCAAGAAAAAATCCAAATAAGATCCATATTGGTATAGATTTTTATAAAAAAAATTAAAAATAAATAAAAATAAAAATAAAAAATAAAAAATAAAATCAATACGGATCGGATCAGGCTTGATCCGCTCCAAATCCAAATCCGTTTCGGATCGGTCGATCCACGGATCAATGATCCACGGATCGTCGGATCGGAAAAAAATCGCTCCATTCGGATCGGGTATCCATCGGATTCGGATCGGATCGGATTTTTCTGCCATCACTAGATAGAATACCTATTTTGATGTTTACTTGTTATGCTAGACTATTTCATATGTATGAAACAAGATTTCATACATATAAATTCTAAATTTTTTCAAGAAGTAAAAGTTTCATGTTTCATATGTATGAAACACCTTCTGCTTTGGCAGTCATGTTTCATATATTGTTAGATTAATTTTAAAAATAAGTATTTGAGAATGATTTTTTTCCCCTTTTTTTTTAGTGTACACCGGGTTAAAGCGTTAGGTCTTGAATATGCTAATAAGCTTAATGCGAACACATGCTATGATATTGAAAGTTTTTTGTAAAAATTATTTAATCAGTATAAAATTAATTACTGATCAAATAAACATCCGTAGAAAAAATAAAAGGTAAAATTTAATTAAAATTGGAGGCCAAACGCACACCAAATTTTTTTGATCATTTGAGTTACTTTTTATTATTATTATTTTGGACTAGAAACACAATCAACACAGTTTTTTGAACTATCTGAACCGATTATAAATTTTTTTAATATAAATAATTTTAATTATGGATTTAAATGAAAATATAAAAAAAATTAAAGTTAAATTAAAAGACAAAAAAGGATGAAAAAACTCATCCGACATCCATAATGCAATTAATGATTACACGGTCTATGAGCAAAAAAGGATGAAAAACTCATTAAGGGCAAAAAAGTAAATCTGACCCATTTCTCGAAATGTTTCCCTGAACGATTTCCTACATATGGACTTTTTGAACGAATGTGTGCTTTTATTAATGTTCATCTTTTCTTGTAATAAATAAATGGTTTTATCAATGTTGACTTTTCTTCTCTGGCTTTGCTTGCCAGCAGTTTTCATGATAGAGAAGATAGTACTATCAAGCCCCCAGGAACGATAAGGCACCATCGATGGTGCCATAGTTATGGAACCATCGATGGCATTTTTGGGGTCGAAACGACATCCGTTTTGAAATTCGGAATCAGATCTGGAATCAGCACGGCGATGGGGAGTTCCCAGGAATTTTTCGAATTTTTTCCGGCGACCCCGCGGCCGCCGTGACCATCGGTCAAAGTTTTGGCACTATTTTTGGGCCAAAAATAGTGTCAAAACTTTGATCGATGGTCACGGCGGCCGCGGGGTCGCCGGAAAAAATTCGAAAAATTCCTGAAACTCCCCATCGCCGTGCTGATTCCAGATCTGGTCCCGGATTTCAAAACGGAGGTCGTTTCGACCCCGAAAATGCCATCGATGGTGCCATAACTATGACACCATCGATGGTGTGAGATCATTTCCCCAAGCCCCTGATAGGCTTTTTTTTTTCAATTTTTTACCATTTTTTATTCATTCTTATTTTATCTAAAATTAATCACATCCACATATTTCATTACATTCACAAATATCGACCATTCAACTCCACTCATTTTTCTCATTTTTTAACTTTAAACCACATTAAAAACTATTCCCTATCACCCTACAAATGTAGCATCTCACATCTCATCTGAATAATAATAATTAATATGAGTGGAAAACTGGGGTGGGTGATTACTTGTATGACCACATCCAACGGCTATTACCCTGATAGGCTTTCTTTTTTTCAATTTTTTTTAATTTTTTACTATTTTTTTATCCATTCTTACTTTATCTTAAATCAATGACATCCACATATCTCATCACATCTACAAATATCCACCATTTAACTCCACTAACTCTCTCTCCTCTTTTACTTTAAACCACATTAAAAAGCATTAAAAACTATTCCCTATCATGCTTTATATTGTAGAAATAAAAATTTTCGAGCACGGATGTATATATGGATTAATGATGGTGAATTTATAAAGATGTAATAATTTGTTCTCCGTTTCGCTCAAATAAACGCATCTCTTATTAAAAAAAATACTACTAAAATGACGATTGAAATTATTAAAATTGAATGTCGTTATTCTTACGTCTGTTGTTAAAAAATAAAGTTATTAAAACGATGATTAATGTATTGAAATTAATATCATTATCATTTTTCTGATCGATAAAGATGTTGCAAAATTTATTAATCGTTAACTATTTGTCGTGATAAAATATTAGAATGATAATAAGTTTATAAAAAAATTTTTATTTTAATTTTTGGAAGTGAGAAAGATAAGTCTAAAATTTATGTTATTACTTTATTTGTTGTAAAAAAAAAAGTGAATAAGATGACCACATGGATTTATTAAAATGGATATTATTATTTTTTATCTTCTATTAAAAATAAAAAAAATATTACCAAAATTTATTGTAAATATTTATTGTCATTATTAATTTGTTGTTAATATGTTAATTATTCGTAATCTATACTATATTAAAAAGTGGGGATGTGTGAAAATCTTTTGATTTCCAATAATGTCCCCACTTATATTTTAATTAGTCCAAAATGCCCATATTAAAGAAAGTTATTTATATAAATAATTAATGAATGACTTTTCATATTACATTGAAGAAATTAAACTATAAATATTCTAATACATTTTTATTTTATTCAATGTATATGGCCTAAAACAATTATTAATAAATTTCTTTTTTTTTTTAAAAAAAAAGATTGTAGTTATGTGGGAATCTTTTGATTTAATATGTCACACATATTTTTGTAGTTCAATAATTAAAAAGATAATTACATAGCTAATTTTTGAGTGATGTTTAAAATTACTTTAATTTGATTAAACTACAAATATTTGAATATATAATGTATTTTTATTCATTGCGTATAACTTAAAAGTCTCTATTGATCTTTTTTTTCTATAACATCTTTAATAACTTTCTAATTGAGATATCATATTTTTATAATTTTAAAATTGGATTGATATCATATATTCACATTTAATCAACTAAGATATATGTGACTAATCTTATTGTATTGGATTTTTTTGGTCGATTAGATGTTTGGACTAAGTGGGTAGAAAATCAAGATATTAATATTTTTATTGATAGTATAAAATGATTAAAGTGTTATTTAGCTTATACGTATAACTTACTTATACTATGTTAGTTTAATTTTATACCTTTTGAAAAATTTAAAGTCGAGACTTAAAAATTTATTACTTAAAAAACCATCATTTTATAACACGCACGTACTCAAAACTAGTTTATTTAAGTATTAGAGTTAAATCAACCTTGGGAAATGAAATGACCACGTCCGTGGTTGCGTGTTAGGGTCAAAGCTTGTAGAGAAATTTTATTTATTTTACAATTTTATTATTATTATTATTTTTATTTGAAAAGATTAAATTTATTCATTCATATGATCTGAACGCAAATAAAGATTGGGGGAAGTTCCAAACTAATCGACACTTTCTAACATAGAACCAATTGCTCGGGCAAGCCTATGTGGGAAACTTGGTTTGTCGAACCACAACTTTGTTTGACAGTCTTCAATGACTAATACAATTTAACAATTAGGAAAAATCATACAATCATGACTTATCATCAACGGAAACTTCTCAATTAACAGCTCCAATGACTTCAGAAGACCGAAGTTATTCTGACTTAAAATGTTATTTTGCTTGAATACTTGGCTACATTGTAACAAGTTAGTTAAAATATAATTTTTGACAATTAGATTGTTGATATACTTTTATCCACAATTTACCAATTTTCTCTTATTATGTGAAATTATTAGTAACTCATAAAAGATGTTTGAAATCACAATTGTTTTTTTCTTTGATATTTTCTTTTCTCTAGCTTTTCACTTTCTACGGCCTTTTGATCTCTTGACACCAATGTAAATTGAAGTTGTCATTATAGTGAAACAAAGGGAAATGAAAGCGGCCAAGAGCCAAGACTTCACGAAGTTGAATTAATTCCAAATATATATATATATATATATATATATATATAAACACTATATAAAGCGGTAATCATATAAAAAGACAAGTTTAATTTATATAAAACGAGTGAACAAATTTTGCTAGTTTTATTCAATTTTTTTTATTAATTCTTACGAGCTATATTTTTGTAATTGATTCAGAAAATTTTCTTATTTACATTTTTGTTCTTCGCCAACTCTATCACATTACTAAGAAATGAAAATGACTATTGTTGGCACCCTCGCTGACGTGTCACGGGTACAGGGCGGCTGGTGACGTGTCCAGTGTCCCATGTCGGATCAACAATGGAATGTATCTCACCGGAGAATTGGTGGGAGGTCTCAGTTCAGCTCGGCCATAACCAGGTCCTGAGGCCAGGGGCCCAGGTCGGCCGACGCGTGGAGAACTCTTCCCATCGTTAGTTTCTGACACATAGTCCGAGTTCAGCTCGTCCATGACGGGTCACCAGTCCCTCTCGCTACAGTAGCCGATAACAATGACAATCCACGTGTCACCTGACACCCTGATATCATCTGCAACCAACAGAGCATCTTCTCCCGTCATTAATGCAACGACGGCAGTCCACAAGTTCCAAGGTCAACGCATTAAATGGGTGACGGCTTGTAGGCGCTACAGGTGCAATGATCACACCTACTCTGGCGCTCGTACAGTGGTCCCATGATGACCTACCTCGGCCTACTCCTTCCTTGCACTATAAATAGAACACTTAGTGGCCATTTGTACACACGAAAATCCTCTGTAATCCGGGACTAGCTCGAGCTCGGATATAAACACTTATTTGCATTCTATATTTCTTCTGTTACTGCTAATCAGGCCCTAATACTCACTCCAGTTGATAATTAATCGGTCCTAACTGATTTCGACATCAACAACTATCTTACTCTCTCTTCATTATGACTATACATGGTAATACAATACAAGTTGCAGTTAATAGATGAGCTTATGCACATCATTATCTTTTGAATCTTAAAATTGCTTGATGAAGTACATGTTGTACCAAATCTGCCCCTAAAAACATTTTTAATTTCCAAAATCATTTTTGGAAGCAGAATATGTTAATTGTTGTTTGACATACGGTAGGCAAGGATGAGGGTGGCAAAATATGAAATTTCATATTGCCTTTGAGATTTTGCTGCTGATTTTTAATTAGTTTGACTGCATGTAATTGCACCTAATAGTTGGGTATGTACCACAGATTAGCAAACAGTACAAGAAATATTGTTTACATGTAATAGTTATTTGCTTTAATTATTTAATATTTAAATAATTGAAAATAATGAGAACAAAAAAATTTGATTTGATAAAATTTAATACATATAGAACAAGAAGCGACTTATGCCTCAAATTTGTGTGTATTTAAACTTTAGTATGTGTCAACATCAATTTACAATTTACAAAATAATTGCACAAATCCTTGGCATGCATATATCCTTGGCATGCATATATAAGATCATATGTGTATATATGCGGTAAAGGACAGAACGCAGAAACTTTTGCGCAAATGTCTGTATGGGAGGAGTGGGAGAGCGCGTCACACGCACTGTGTGGGAAGGGAAAGGGAATAGGGCCAAAAAATCTGCATGCATTAGAAAGTCATTTACTACATTCGCCCCAAAATTATAATTTTTTTTTATTTTCACACAAATTAAAAAAAAATTTAATTAATAATATTAAAAAAGTATCATTCAAAATTATTTTCCTAATATATCTTCTTATTTATTAGATATTTTATTTTAACTATTCTATTTTGATGATAATAATATATATTAAATGAGAGTATAAAAGATAAGTAATATTTTAACTATATCTTTAAAAGGAATGTGGCTTATATTTTAGGACAGACGAAAAAACTAATAGACTATATTTTTGGAACGAAAAGAGTATTATTTTTTGTACTCTGTATGGCAAAATACGTAAATTCCCCATGTAATCCGCCATAAGTCGTTTTCACCGTTCTATTTTTATGGTAACACTCGCCTCGAACTGAAAAGCAACTTTTAGCCACATTGTGACAATATGCAATGGGCCATAGTAAGGCCATCTCCAATGGTGTAGTGAATTACACCTCTATGAATAGTAATTGGTACGAGAGAGAGTGACACAAACTACTTGGTGGGTCCCTCTTATGAGTACACGTAGCTTTTCTTTTTCTTTTTTTTAATCACTTTTCTATCAATTATCTTACTTTTCATCCATTTTTTCTTCATAGATACCCGTGCCCCGTCTATATTTGGACCACCATCTAGAATTCTTCCAATATTATTTTATTATTTTTTTGAATTTGTTTCTATATCTCTCATCTTTTTTACTTTTCATTCTCTTTTTCCCTACACTTCTTTCTATTCACTTTCAACTAAAATAATCACATTTTCTCTATCTCTCTTACACTCTCTCCTCCACATCATCTCCAATCCACAACCCCATTGGAGATGACTGTCATACTCCATATGCATTGATTAGAGAGATGGCATCTAACCGTACCTATCATCAACCCCAAAGCCGCATGCCATTAATTGCTTTGCGAAAAGCAAAAACAAAAAAATGATGTCACCATCACACATGGATAACAGCATACAAGTAAATGGGCACCCGATTTACAAACAAAGAAAAAGGGGCATAAAGTTCAAGTAGCCTCTTAAAATATTATATTAAATTTAGAGAGCCAAATAAATTAAAAAAAATATTAAATACCATATCACTATATTAATTTTAGTATGTATTTAAAATTTATAATGGATATATTAAACTTAGCCATCAAGTACCATATGTCCACATTTCATAAAATTAAAAAAGTGACTAATGAAAAGAATATTGAAAAAACAAATTTTGTAGAGACAATAATGATACATCACATGTTAAAATATTTGTCAAATTTATCTAGCAAGTTAACATGTGAGCTAAAAAGATTTTTTAGCATATATATTAACATATTCACTGTAAACAAAAATCTAACATTTACCTAGAGTTATGTTCCCTTTCCCACGTGGGCACGTACCCACGTCAGGAAAAAAATTACGAGCCCCTACCATCAGGAGGTATGCGTTATTCATTCGACCTAATGTAGATACCATAAAAAAAATTTTAATTTTTTGCGTACGCTGATGTGGTGCCGCGACAGAGTTCCATGTCAGCGTGGGTATGGTTTTGATCTGTTCTCACGTGAGAAAAAGATCAAAACCACATTTACCTAACTTATATAACTAACACGTCACTTAACTTACCATTGTGGATGCTGTTATTCATTTGTCATTTTGATTTACATTTCATCTTTTCACATAAAACAAATCAAATTAAGTTCAATTAAATATTAAAATTTATGAGTTGTAACAAAATTTACTATTAATTATCATCAAATTCATTCTATAATTAAATTTTATTTTTGAAGCCATAACTTTTAACATTGTTTAAGCATTGTCAACATACATATTACGACTATTTTTGTCGAATAAGATACAATAACAAAATACTAAACATGCATTTAATAGATTAATAATAACTTCATCACATGCATTTAATAGATTAATAATAACTTCATAGATATGAGTTTTTAACTTTTAACTCTACCTTTTTGTCACTCTTTTCTTTAATCGATAGGCGGTGCCAACATTGCCTTAGGCAACTATGAATGAAAATAATTTTTCCACATTGCTTATTACAATTATAAAAAGTAGTAATTTAATTTTGGCAAGGCATGCACCCCGTAATTTGTATTGTAGTACCCAACAGACATTTGTCCTCAGGACTTGATTGACACAAATTAAATCAAATAAAAAAACCTATACATACATGTAATTAATCAGATTGCATCAGATAAATATTGATAATCGAGTAGTACTCTATATTTGTATTTAGTGGTGTAATATCGTATGGGCTACTTGCATTCTGCAATATGCCAATACAAGGAGGGAGAGAGAAATATCAGGACCAGGAAAAGAGACAATTTGGAGGATTGGAAAAATCTCTCACTTTTTTGATTGGTTCTTTTTTCCACCAATCAAAAGATAAGCTGCCTAAATAAAAAAATAATAATGATAATAATCTGCTCCAATGTTTTTTATTTCTTCAATAACACCTAGAATTAAATCCAACTCTAGCCCCCAAATACACCTGAAAATAAAAAAAAAATTATATTTCAAAACTTTTTGGACTTTGAACATTGTGATAGAATTTACTTTTAGGAATTGTTTGTATGAACGACGATGTAGATCACAATAATATAGTAACTTTCTTTGGAAACGGGCAACTTTACCTAGACGTGTATTTATTTTATGTTTTAAGTTTTATTTCCCCGTAACGGGCAGTGTCGTATTTGAAGTGTGATTGATGTTAAGTGGGTTAGTATAGTTAATGTTTCTCAATGCCGTTATGTAACTAATTTTTCAATCTTCCAAACCTCATTGACGGATTGCAATATTTATGAAAATAGAATACAAAATTTTCATAATACTACTTTTTAGATTTCACGTGTTATTCATTTTATTACTGTATTATTTTTTATTTCAGAATAAGCGGCCAAGACAACGGAAGTATCATGTCAATAGGTTTAAGAATTATTAAGTGATAAGTTGGGCATTTAAAAAAAAGGGTTTGCTCCAAGAGATTGAAGAAAATAGGTGGGAAGTCACGTACCCTTCAAAGTGTTTGTGCAAGCACCGTCTCATATGTCTTATAACAGAGAGGAGCCTACACAATGTATATGTTATTTAGAAGAGAGAGAAAGGGTTTTATTTTTTTAAGAGTTTTTCATTGGGAGCCAATGAAAAATGTTACGACTGTTTGCACCAAAGGAAAATTTATGGCAAAAGATTGCAATAAAAAAATTGGGATTAGCTGGAAATTTTCAATAAAAACATTTACGCTTATTATTTTCCTAATATCTCTATTCTAAAAAGTTTGGTTGTTTAAGCCCCAATCTTAACTTTGCTGCTTTACTTTTTTGCTAATGCTTTTTAGTTTGCTACACCCACTAAATCTGTAAAATATGAGAAACAGACATTACCGTTTATCTAGTTTTATGCTTTTTTAAACATTGGAAAATATATAGCCCTAATATGTAATACACGCTTAAAATCAAAGTATCATTATTATCATCGTCGTCACCATTATGATCATTATTATTATAATCATGCGATTATTTGTTGTTTTATTATTATAAAAATGAGCACACTAATTTTTTTTTTCTTTTTTTGTGAATAGATGAGCACCCTACTTATATAAAAGACAAAGTAAAAAATAGCATCAACTGCAAGTAACATTATTAAGTTTATCTATATCACCACATTATAATGAAACGCTCTCTAATTAAGATATATACATTTTATAAGTGCATCATATCAACCAATTACTCAAAAAAAAAAAAACTGAAATAATATACATAGACCAAATAATAATAATAATAATAATAATAATAATAATAATAATAATAATTGTTATTATTATGAGCACGCTATTTTATATAAAAAAAGTAGAAAATAACAAAAAGTGCAAGTCGCATTATGCAAATTATCTCACTATATTATAAATACACTCTAATTAAAAAATATATTTTTTTATTAATAACATGTAACCAAGCTGTTAAGCACGGAATAAGAAAAGTGCAAACATGTAAGATCAGTTATGTTCAATTCCCCAATATCAGGGAATAATTAGATATTATTCATCTAATTTAACATAAATACAAAAAAAATTTTGGTCCGGTAATGTGGCATCACAAGACTTTTTCATATGGGCGTAGGTACATGCCTGCATGGGGAATATAACAAAAGTGTGGATAGTCATGGGGGAATAGCTAAGCCTAATACCTATGTGTGCGTACTATTGGATTTCATGGGATATTGCAATACGTGAGAGAGAGAGAAATTAATGCGCAGGACGTGACAATTTCATTACCGTCCAATCACATTTCAGGCTTCAATTTCATTAGTGAATTTTTTATTTAGTTATATAATATTAATTCTTTTTATATATTTTTCACTTTCATTAGCGAATTCTTCTTTTAATATAAAAGTGAATATGAAAATTACCAACTATGGTTTGAATAGTTTAGTTGGAATATCGTCAGCATTTATACCATCTTTATTATTGTGGTATTATTCTTAGCCGAAAGAAATTTTTATATATCAATATAATTTGTCATCAAAGTTTATGCCATAATAACTTGTTTTATACTATATTTAAACCACTATACCAGCATAGAGAGAAAAGCTAAATCAATATAATAAAGTAAAAAATATGTTACATTTTGAATAGGCTGAATTTATTAATCATTTGCTGTTATAAAATATTAATAAGTTTATATAAAAAAATTTATTATATAATTTTTGAAGGTGACAAAGTTGAGTCTAATTCTTTATTGATTACGAATTTGCCCTACAACTTGCTCTTATCTGTGTATATATATATATATATATATATATATGTATTATTGCCTCTAGCATTTCTGCGTTTGTTAAAATTTGTGAAAATGGGTCGGTCGGTTTGGGTCTTGACTTGCCATAATCAAAAGATTTGGATCAAAATTTAATTTAAAACTTTTACACTAAGAATGGAAATAACCTTTTTCCGTGCTCATAAAGCAATGCAACCTGCAGTAACCGTATATACATTGCAACACATTGACATGTATATATATATATATATATATGGCCCGAGACATTAGAATCAGGTGGCCTGACACTCGCATTGATTGCACACAGTCTGAAAAGAAACGAGGTCAACAATCTGGCAACCAAAGTTATGAGTCCATTTCCTATTTTACCCTTCAGAACATGGCGATTTAACATATTACCCGCTTCATTCTCTACATAAAACTCCACCACCTCCACACTATTACCATACGTTAAAATATACGGGCTTTAAATTTTTATACTGTTTCTTGAATCCCGATTTGGAGCTTCAATTAGGAGGATTGGAATAAAAAATGGCTATGTTTTAGGGTTCAAACGGGTGAAATGATACAAGACTTGCGCATTTACTTATTAGTAAAAATTAGTCTATATCATTATTTAAATATAACCATATAAGTAGCATGAAAGGTTTTATCATTTTAAAAATTAATATATATTGTTAAAACTTTTAATTAATAAAAATATTTCATTCACAAGAAGAGAATTTGGGTTGATTTTTAATTTTTTTTACTCATTCGAATTTTTTCTAATCTAATAATTAATTAATTTATATACTCTCCAAAATATTTGTGTTATCAAGTTCGTTATTTAATTTTTTACTGGCACCCCTTTTTCTTATCTATTATAAGTTTATTTATACACTAAAATATTAAAATTATAAATTACCCACAATAATTAATCTCGCTTATTCTTCACACAACATTAAAATATAAAAAATGCACGTACTAGTCAAATTTCAATTAAAGAAGAAAAAGCACTCACCAAGATATATCATTTTCAATTTCTATGCTAAGTAATAAAACTTGGTCTGCACTCAAGCAAAGTTAGGCTATTGAATAATTTCCTGCCTGAGTGTTTGATTGAGAAATTTACCATGGAAATATTTGGAATATACAAATATCATATTTAAAAACTTGTTTTGCTTATTTTTCATGCCCCAAAGAAATATTTTTCTTTTCCACACCCTCCAATCAAACACATATAGTTCCATTGTATTAATTCGTGCTTTACAATTTCTAGAAGATATCAGTTCTTTGGACAAGACGAGCTTGTGCTTTGGCTATCAGACTTTAATTTATTTTTATTTTTACTCTTTTTAGTATTATTTAATTATTTTTTGTGTATAGCTGTTGCCTGCTTCATACAAGGAGACCAATAGTAGCTCAACCGCACAAATCACACGGCCTAATTATTTCTAGGGATTCCTACTATTCGGCTTTATTTCAATTTGAAGTGTTGTAGTGATAGTATTACAGTGACGGATCTAGATACTAGCGGTTAGTAGATCATTAATAATTGCTCTTCGTAGGGGGAAAAACTTTTAGGTGGGGCTAATTATCATATCAAACATTTATCTACAAAACGTATTAAATTTCAAATTAAAAGCACATATATTTACATAAAACTAAAAATAGAACGAAACAAATATGTGTGGGGGGTGGGGGGTCACGTATCCCCCGGACAGCCTCTGGATCCGCCAGTGTAGCATTATACTAAGTTGTCATCATTTATTTGTATGTATGTATGCTAATATCGTATCGATGGCTTTAGTGCATGTTCCGTTTTGCATCTTGATGTTATTGGAATTTTGCATGCAATTCATTCAACAATTCACTATTGAGATTCTCATTAACTCTAGTGGAATTAGAAGGCCTTGTTCTCTTAACATAAATCAACACAAATTTTATTAATTTCTTCCCTCTCATCATTTACAACCACTCATTTAATTATTTAATATACTTTCCTCAAATTTCAACCACATATTCAACACGTATATATAAAAAAATAACTTTATCACAAATCAAACATATCCTTAGCACTTCATATGGGGCATTGTAACAAAGCAATGAATAATTAATTATTAACAATAACGATTGCGTCAATTTTTTTGGCATTTTCAACTTGAAATATTTCTTCAAATATGCTAAATTTGCAAATTGAACGCCTGAGATCTATTCATCGTCAATTTTAGTTACAATAATCTTCGAACGACCAAACTTTGAAAAATAATGTTTAGGAGGAAACGGGGGGAAGAGAGAGAAATTAGAGAAATAGAGAGATAACATCCGAAAGGATGAGAGAAATGTGGAGAGAAAAACAAATTTAATAGATTTTTCATTATCTAAAATATTGAACTGTCCAAATCAGCCCCAGTTTTTTTTATTTTTCATTGTCTAAGAGCTTGTTCTTTTTGGTAGAAATTTTATACGTGCGATATTCCGTATAAAATATGTGGTCAATATTATATTGACAGGTGTGTGTGTGAGATTGAAATTGTATATGTGATTATACAAAATTGCATACGGATAAAAATTATACCCAATAGGACAAGCTCTAAAATATTGATCTATCTAGTGGGTATTAATGTACACGTGTTATTCAAGAAATTCTGCTATGTAATTTATAATATTATAAAAAATAAAATAATACTCGTACTATATTAGTAACAAATCAACTCAGATACTTTATTTAAAAACAAGGGCAATTACTACGGTGTGAGAGAGAGAGAGAGAGAAATGAGAATTTGGTGATTCTTTGAGGGTTGTACACACCACACACTAAAATATATTCGAAGCTCTTAGAATCTCTTTCACCGGAAAACATGGTAGAACCTGGTGAGAAAGAAGTCGCAGCTGCTAGGCTGGCTGTCTTGGAGGAGAAGAATGAACTTAAGGAAGTAGGTGAGAAGGGGAAGGATGAGCTCAAAAGTCTAGCTCAAATAGTGAAAGGGGAACTGGAAAATTTTAAGGCAGAAATAATGGCAGAGATTAGGAAGGAGACCTCTGAAAAGCTGGAAGCGATAAGGGTCGACATGGTTAATGCAAGGTCGTCTTTCAAAGATGACCTTGAGAAAATGTCAAAGGAAGCAGCACATTTGGGTCGTACCAGTCTTCAACAATCAATAAGTCAAATGAAGGAACATCTTGAAGTTTTTACAGCTGAACAACAAGCAAAGTTGGCTGCTATTGTGCCTCCTTTGGGAGAGACACTCAACAACGCCGTTCTAGAGGGAAATAAAACCATTCAGGAGTTGACGGATCTCAAGTCTGAAGCTGAAGAGCAAAAGGTTGTAGATGAAAAAAAGGAAAAGGCAAAAGAAATCGCTGAACAGATGGGTAAATCCTGGATGTCCGTCAAGGTCATTGCCGCTTCGCTACTAGGATTTATGATCACCTTGTTGTCTGTCCTGTATGGGAAAGAGATGACTTCCCCAACTAGTCATCGTGTATGCCATGAGATGCGGTATTACTTTAAAGGCTTGGCAGGAGTGATACTGGTTTATTCCACTATCAGTTATGGGGTGGCTCTGGTAGATCTGTTCATGAGAAGGGTTCAAATGGATGCTTATCCTAAAGAAATGAGGGTGCCTGTGTCCATTGCTGTCGATTATCTAACTTCAATCATCATCCTTGTTATCTTGGCGGTGGTAAGTCAAGTATTGTTGGCTCTCTGGACGTTTGCGGCAATTCATAAATTTATGTGTTAAGGACTTTGGGAATTTTATGTGCTGGATTCATGGATTAGATGTCTGTTGTTGAAACACCTTTGGTCGGGAGGAGCTTTTATGAGTGAAAAATCAATGTTTGTCATTTCTTTCTTATAATAAAATTTATGTTTTTATCAAAATAATTATCTTCTTTTCTTTAGAGTCTGTATTTCTTGAAATACAATGTGTGCTTTGAATAAATTCTTGTCTTGCTATTACGTACACATGGCTACATTTTAACAAGTTAGTTAAAATATAATTTTTGACAAATTACATTGCATGTTCAGATAACTTTTCTCCATAATTTCTCAATTTTCTCTTATTATATTATTTGAAATTATAAGCAACTCATAAGCGAAAATTCCACTCCCTCCACACCCTGTTAAAATATGCTTGCGCTGCATGCCTACAAGTGGACATGTGTTTACAATCGGTCCACTGTGTGCATGATATAATGCCCATATAATGGGCATTGGAGCACCATTATTTTAAATTAAATATAATAAAAAAAATGTATTGTATCATTTATTTATACTATTCGCAGCCATTAGTGAAAAATGGTGAGAGAAAATATATATCATCTATCAAGGAGAAAGAGTATTCATTTATTTCACATTTATTTCACCAGCTCAAAAACAAAACAAAACAAGTAGGTAATTAGGGCTTTAAATTTGGATACTGTTTCTTGAATCCTGATTTGGAGCTTCAATTAAGAGGATTTGAATAAAAAAGACTATCTTTTAGCATTGAAACGGGGTGAAGTAATAATATAAGACTTGCATTTACTTAGGGTATGTTTGGTAAAATAAGTTGATAAGTTAGCTGATAGTTAATAATTTAATTTATAGCTGATAAGTCAATTCAAAGTTTATAGCTTATAATTGAGATACTAGCTGACTTAACTATTAGCGTTTAACAAAATTAGCGAAAAAATTATGTCAGAAATATAAAATGACCGAAAAGGACATGTATAAAATAATAACAAATTTTTAACATAAAAAAGAAGGTAAATTTTGAATAAAAAATAAAAAACTCCTGAGTTTATTTGAAAAGTTAGTTTCACTAGCTTTTTGTGTGTTATGTGTATTCTTTCAAATAAACTCTAAATTTTTAAATCAAATATAGCTTATTTGAGTAAGATGAGTTTATAAGCTTTCCAAATAAATTATAAATTGGGTTATTGTGCTTTCCAGACATAAACTTAGTGGAAAACAATCTATATCATTATTTAACTATATAACCATATAATTAGTAGCATGAAAGGGTTTTATCATTTTAAAAATTAATATATATTGTTGAACTTTTAATAAGAATACTTCATTGACATAATTCACAATAAGAGAATTTGGGTTGATTTTTAAGTTTTTTACTCATGCCAATTTTTGCTAATAATCTACCAGATAATTAATTTATACACTCCAAAATATTTGTCTCATCAAGCTCGCTATTTAAGTTTTTACTTGTACCCGTATTTCTTATCTATTAAGTTTATTTATACACTAAAATATTAAAATTATAAACTAACCACAATAATTAATCTCCCTTACTCTCCACATAACATTAAAATGTGAAAAATGCATGTACTAGGCAAATTCAATAAAAAAAAAAAAAAAACTCACCAAGATATATCATTCACACTCTCGTTCACTTCCCACATGGGCACGTACCCACGCCTACGTGGGGAACTCTGGTGATGCCACGTCACCAAAGAAATTTAAAAAAAAATTCAATATTTACGTTAAGTGAGATGAATAATATATAATTGTTCGCTAATGGTGGGGATTCCACGATCCCCACGAATTTTTTTTGGCCAATGCCAATATAAAATCATATATGATTAAAATATTTCTAAAATCATCAATGGTGTCGTAATTTATGCTGAGTAAAAACTAGGCCTGCACTCAAGAAAAATTAGGCTATTGAGAATTAGTTCCATTGTATTCGTGCCTTACAATTTCTAGACGATGTCAGTTCGGACAAGACGACCTTGCGTTTTGGCGGATGGCTTTAATTTCTTTTTATATTTTTACTCTTTTTTGCATTTATTTAATTATTTTCTGTACATAGTTGCTGGCCGATGCGTACAAGCAATGGCGGATCTTAGGATTTTTAGCCGGGGGGGCTGCAATACAAAAAAAAATTTAATTCGACTAAAATTATGTATAAATTTTTTTTTTTCTATATAAACTTTCGGAATTTTTTTTGGATCGGGGGGGCTACCACCCGTGCCGGGCCCCCCTTAGATCCACCCTTGCATACAAGGAGACCAATCGAAGCTCAACAGCACAAATGAGACGGCCTAATTATTTCTGGGGATTCTTACTACTGCAGCAGTGCAGCTTTGCGTAACCTCAGGTCTGACCTGATTTGTTTTCTTTGGAAGTGTAAAAGTTGAAGAGGGAGAGGCACAAAGAAAAGTCGTTTTTTTTTTTTTTCATAATTTTAATTAAGAGCTTGTTCTTTTGGATAGAAATTTTATACGTACGGTATTACGTGTAAAATATGTGATCAATATTATATTGAGAGATATGTGTGATGTTGAAATTGTGTATGTGATTATACGAAATTGCATGCGAATAAAAATTATACCCAATAAAATAAGATCTAAACAGAGAGAAAGTTAAATGGGCAAAAGGTATATATTTGCCTTTCCTCTTGCTCAACCTTTGCACACTTTGTAATTAATTAGCCATTTTTAATTCATAAAAGTACTATATATTTCAATTGACACACCATTCCTTACAATTACAACAATTAACATTTTGGCGTAAATGACATTATCAATTCATAAAAACATGTCCAGAGATCGCTTGGGTTGTTGCTGTGATAACTCTCGATTGGATCACGCAAACGCCCGAATTCGATTCTCACCCACCCCTCCCCTAAATAAGAAAAAAAAAGAACAAAACATGTACCACACAACCTTATAATGTGAATACGTATAAATTAATAGTACTTTGATAAATATATTCTTGCCAAATCTTTAAGCTCTATCATGTCAAAAGTTAAAATATTAAATAAAAAAATAATTATATATGGATTGAACTAATAGTCATACTAGGAACTCCAAAAACACAACTACAATTTCATTGTGACAAGTAGAAATTTGAACTTCTATAGTCACGCAAAAAATGGTGTTTTATGATTATTTTGTTTAAAGAATTCAATTTTTTTTTTAATTATGTTAATTTAAAAGGGTCCGTACCACATTTTTTTAAGAAAGAGATTAAAAATTTTCGTATTACATTAATTTCCACCTAATAATTAATATCATTCTTTAATTTAACATACTATATGCCTATACGGAGAAAGGACGTGTTCTATGCTGATAGCTAATAATATTACTAACTAGAACCTAAAGTTGCTTGCAAAAGACAAAAGGACCAAAAGTTGTTAGACTGGAGTTTTTGGAGTCATGGAACATTTCAGATTTGGGAGTCCAGGATCTCCTAGTTTTTAAGGATATTTGTTCCTCATTTTTGTTCTGTCCATGCACCTTTAGTTTGCATAAGATTTGATCGAGACTTTTGTCTTTTGAGTTTGCATAAAATATTAAAAAAAATGCACGTACTAGTCAATTTCATTTACAAAAAAAAAATTAAAATATAATAATAATAATAATAATAATAATAATAATAATAATAATAATAATAATCACCAAAATGCATCATTTATCCATAAAAGTGAACACAAAACTCATGCAAAAACTTATCTAATATACGCTCCCATTCAAGTGCCCACAAGTGGACTCTTGAACAGCAATCCAAATATCCAATATATAGTAAGAGTACTGAACATTTTTTTTTAATTGATGTAGTGACAGTTTTAATTTAATACATTTTTAAATATTCATAGCACAAATTCAAAGATATCTTTCAAAAATCTCTCCAAACTAAACACTCGGAGCTTAGAAAAATGTACATCAGGGTTTACATAGGGTAAACTTTAAATTAAGGTTGAAATCTTCCGCGTAACCACATATTAGGATGAAACTCTAAAACTATGCATTTGTAACCACATTAGGGCTTTAATGTGTTTTTCACAAATTTAATTAGATTGATTATCCTCGTCTTATGCATCAACAATGAGGGCCTCATTGATACCTAAGACGAGGGATGTAAATACAAAAATTTAATAGAAATTCAAACAAGAGAATTTTTGAGGATTCCACCGGTGAGAGAGGATTTCTTAGGAAGTAAAAAGGTAAAAAACGAGATCCTTGAATAAATAGTATTGATCATTTTCTAATTTTTATTACCCTTCGCTGGAATTGGGTTATGTATTCTCTAGTCTTTAAACTTCTTGGGTTTAGATCTTAGTATAAGTATCTTATAAACTCTTAGTTAGGTAGTCAGTGTAACCTAAATTATGAATCTTCTTAATTTCTCGACCTTTATGCATGAGTTTCAATTTAATGATTCATGTTAATTTTATGCCAAATTATAATAAGACTTTCATCTTTCTGCAATGATATGTATTGATTTTTGTTAAATTTAGTAGACGAAAACTTGATGCGATCCGGGCCGAACCTCGGATCCAATTGACGCCAACACAACCTCGGTGAGATTAGATTGGCTCCCGAAAAGCTAAGAATCCGGCAAAGTGATCGGTAACGCCCGTCAATCTCGACCCCGAAATGGGAATATCGTCGACCAAGTTGAAGCCTTCGATCTCTTGGGTTTTGAAAGCTACGGGGGTTGATCAATCCCTCGAGATGTTCGAGTTTGTTCAAGAACAACGATTATTGGAAGAGGATTTCTTGACTCAACAACAATCAAAACTCTAGAAATGGGACGAGGAGCAAAGCTCGACTCAACAAAACAAAGCTTCATAAAATTCTTCAAAGGTTAAAATAAATCATACAAATGAGCTTACAAGCCTATTTATGCAAAGCAAGAAAATATAGAAACTTCTTGGCTAAGCTAGAATTGGAAAATAAGATAAAATAATGAAAATATCTAAAAATGGGCCAAAAAACGGTGCAGATCATGAGTTATGGCCATAACTCATGAAGTTACACCCGTAACCTCTTTCTGTCGAAAAATCAGCACGCACAGCCTTTAGTATTTTTTGCATAACTTTTGATCCCGATGTCCAACTGAGCAAATTCAAATTGCATTGAAAATTAGACTCAATGAACTACAAATCTTCAAAAACAATGATCTCAAATTCGACTTGTATCTCTATCTAAATTGTACCCATTTGAATCAAACGGATCTTCGACCATCGTTTTGCTTGCAGAATCGATTCTAATTTGAACCAAAAATGATTGTTTTCGATTCTTTTGCTCCAAACAATACTCCAAAACTTGTAATAAATTTATGACCCTCCCAGGATCATATCAGAACTTAAACTTGATCAACCAATATAGAATACCAATTTGGGTAAGGGATGGCGATATGCTATTGTAATATGCATGGTCGCGGAGGTATGTTGAGGACATCTCTACAAGCTTTCTTGAACTAGAATGCATTAATTATTTTAAATGGGGTTTAAACTAAAAATTCACATACACTAATTCTAGTAATTAGGTAGAGTTAATTCAATTTCAAGATTGTAGTTAATGAAATACATTACTAGTGAAAACCGACACTTGACACGCCTAACTATATTACTCTGATTTCATTGTTTCGTTGAATAATTTTAAATAATAAAGATGGAGAGATTGTTGGGGAACTAGGCGCTGCTAATTCCGCCCAAGATCAGTGTGACAAATAAATAATATGCGACTGAGAAAATAATTGACACTAAAATAAACACAAAATATGGAACACCGAGATTTAACGTGGTTCGGCCAAACTGCCTACGTCCACGGACCCACACCAATATATTTCACTATCTCAAAAGGAGGAGTACAAAAATACTACACTGTATTTTCTCTGCCTACGCAAAGGCTTTAACACTCCACTCACTTTTATCTCTCGTGTATAGCTTCTACACTGAAGCTCTCACACTCTCTCTACACAATGGCTATTGTGTTGGTATATTCTGGTGTTGTGGTTTCAATGGAGAAATGTGAGCTATTTATAGGTGATCTTCACGCATCAAATGTCAAATATTGCAACACACGCCGCATGCCAAGGTTGAAAAAACTACCAAGCCACATGCTTTGACTTTCTTTTCTTTTCTTTCCACCAACCCATTGAGCCCCTCTTTTTTGACCATTTTGTTTTGCTTTGTCTGCCACTAACAGAGATCAGTTAAAGTAAATTGGAATCCATGTCGACACTTGTATCAGAGTGTGAAATAACATACTTTTCTTTATAAATGTTTTTCAATAATTTTGTGAGGTTCAATTGAATGTAGAGATTATTTAAGAGAGAAAAAAAATTGAATGTAGATGTTTATAAATAATAATAAATTATCAAATTAACAAAATGAGATGTTGAAAATAATTTTAGATAAAATAATTTTTAAACCTATGTCATCATCGAGATTCTCCTGATGTCATCATCGAGATTCTCCTGGTTAATTATATATGTACACAACAACGTATACACAGAGTTTTTCTCTAGGCTTTCCTTGTATTCAGAGAAAATTACTCTGCATGGTACTTGGAACTCCCACAATGGGAGAAATATCTTCAGCCCCGCAACTAGGTATAGGCGAATTAAGCAACCGTTTTGGACCCAAATTTAGGAGGGATCCAAAATGATTGGTACACGCGCACGCACACACACATATATATAATTATATATATATATATATATATATATATATGCATATATGTATTTCTGGCTTTGAGTCTACTTCATGTGATCTTTACACATTGGACAGGTAACTGACTTGTTGGCTTATTAGTTTTTTCTTGTTATTGATTTATAGGTATATTGACTTTTAATTGTTGAGTCATTGTTGTCTTGCAGCATATTATTACTTTTTAATTTTTGAATTGTTAAATTATTGTTATATATTAAAATTTTAATTTGGATTGTATATTAGGGTGAATGGGAGTAACTTTTACCAACTTTTACCACTTTTTTCCACTTATTTCAACTTTTTTTCTCTCCTAAATCAATCACATCCACATATCTCATCACATCCATAAATCTCAACCACTCACATTCACTCATTCTCTCTCCTCTTTTACTTTAAAACACTTTAAAACACTTTTAATTTACTCCAATTCACCCCTTATATTAAGAACCATAACTAGAGAGGCCCAAAATATGAAGTTTTCTTTAGACCTCAGAGACTCTAACTAAGGCTCTGCGCATACTGATTTGGCTAGTCGAGAGCAATTGCAGGTAGAATTTATGTGCGTGTTGTGTAGTATTCTATCATATTTGTTGGGTTGTGATAGAGAACGAAAAGGCGACGTCAGGTTCAAAAGCGAAAGAACTTTCAAATAGGAAAGCAAATTTGAAAGGAGAGAGTGTTGATTTCCATGTTATGTTATTTGAGCGGGTAATATGCAAATTTAGTCCCCAACCTTTATATATATTTGCACTATAGTTTCCAATCTTTGTTTTTGAGCTGTTAAAACCCAAACCTTTGAAATATTAGCGACATTCATCCAAAGTTGAGTTTTCCATTCATTTGATCATTAGTAAAACATTTTAAACCTTTTTCATTTAATAAAGGAAGGGTATTTTGGTAATTTGATAATTATATTTAGGGTTAATTGCAAATCTAGTTTCCAACCTTTACGATCATTTGCAATTTTGTTGGCAATCTTTCTTTTCTTTTAACTAACATGCCCCCAATCTTTGCAACATTGATGACATTTATCTAAAACTCACTATTTTATCTATCTGATTGTTCATCAATTTTTAATTTTTTATATTTAATAAGTAAATGATATTTTGATAATTTAATATAAATTTTACTGATCGTTTTACAAAGAAATACAGATGAAGCCCTTCTTCTTACAATTTAAAAGCTAGTGTAAAAATTACACTCGAACCTCCTTGATTTATCAAATTTTCACACAGAACACCATATCCATACAAGTCATTTATTGTTAGTCCTAATTCTACATTTTATTGTACAATTTTAATCTTAAATTTCTATCTATTTCGATTTTTATGAATAATTTTATCAACTCAATTTCGTCATAATTAACTAATATAGTTTAAATCTAAAAAATTACAATATGTGCACAAATATTGTAATTATGAATAATTATTTGATATGAATATTGTTATTATATATGTATCTTTGTTAATTTTTAGTTTAATACTACTGTTAACATAAAAATGAATTTTGAGCACAAAATACATGCACCAATGAATAAAAACATATAATAATAATAATAATAATAATAATAATAATATTATTATTATTATTATTATTATTATTTTGGAAAAAATACCCACCAAACATTCTCCCACCCATCCTGCGTCGCGAACAATTGCAAATTCGCCAACACATGCTAGCGCAAAGTCTGAGAGGGCTTTCCCCAAATCATTGGTTTTCTAGGAGGAAAAGCTCGATCTTTCACATTGGAATACTGTTGCGATTAATCCACACCGCAAGTGTACGGATCGTATAAGTAATAAAATGGACTTTTAAAGTCCGGATGTCGTACCCACGAGGACTGATTTATTCCCACGCTCACTTTAACTAGTCTTAACCGAAATGAATAAGTTGATATCAATTAATTTCTAATTTTGTGAAAATTAAATTATTAAATTAAATTGCTAAATCTAAAATTAAAATTAAGAATTAAATTGGAACAAATTAAAATAATAATTTTTTATAGTTTTAAATCAAATATGGGAAAACTAGCATTAAGGTTTCGAATCCACTTTTCGTTTAGTTATCCTCCGAATTAATAATTTGACAACGCAAGTTAGTTTTGACGATTCAATTCACAAAATTTGTTGAATAATATTTCTCAACTAAAATTCAACCAATTTGTATGACGTCTTAACTATATCTCTGTGATAACAATGGCATAAAAATGCATTACAATACAAGAATTGCATAAAAATATCGCACAAAGCATAGGGGTATTCTCATCCCCTATCGGACTTTGTGGTTTTCAATAAGGGTGTGTTTGATTCAACCAATTTTTTCCAGGAAAACTCATTTTCCGGCTTTTTTTTCCATCCTTGGCCGTTTGATTGCATTTTTTTTCCTGGAAAACGTTTTCCAACTTTTTCTCGATTTCCGTTCTTTTCCTTGTTTTGGAGGAAAACGTTTTCCTTGGGGTGGAGGTGGTTTTTGTTTTCCGGGAAAAGTTTGGCACTTTTTTTTCTTTTTTTTTTAATAGACAATTTATTTTAACCATAAAGATAAGGAAAATGATCAAATTTTATTAAAAAAAACCTCAAAAATAAGGAAAATAACATCATTTTCCAACTTTCAAATTAACCCAATCAAACACCTACAATTACCATTTCCCTGGAAAACCTTTTCCCGGAATTCATTTACCCGGAAAACGTTTTCCTTCTAACCATTTTCCGGCTTTACAATCAAACACACCCTAAGAGTCTAATTTATTCAAGATTTCTCAATTCAATGAATAAATCACAGATCAACTTTGGCCACAAGTTGCAAAAAAAAACCACCTTTATATTGAAAACTCAAAACTAAACATTCGTATAAGTATAAGAATTAATAAAACATCAAATTCTCAATCCGGATTCAAACTAAAATTCAAGTTTCATCTCTACCCTAATGCTATGAAAAGTTTAGCCTAACATGCTGTAACAATTAGAAGAAAAACGAGAAGAGAAAGCCATCACCGAATCAAGTTGTGTTCTTGAGCTTGAATCTTCAATTGTGGCTTATTCTCCAAGTTTCTCCAAGTTTTGTGCTCTAATTTTCATTCTCTCCTCTTCTCTGATGTTTTTCCCCCGAATTAGGTCGAGTTCGCTTTAAAATAAGCCAAAAAGTCCAAGAATTCGTGTCCAATTCGTTTTGAAAAGTTTTTCCGAAAATCTGCCGATTTAACCATACGATCGCGCACGCGATAGCATGGTGTTAATTTTTCAAATACATGCGGTCGCACATGCGACCGCATGGTTATGCTGATCCAACTTTTGCTCGATTTCGTTTTGGTCCTCACAGTTTAATTGCGGGGCAAGTCCTGAACTTCCAACCTCGATCAATTGAGTCCACATACTTTAGTTTATCTTCACTTAGGCTTCCATTTGATTTTTCTTCACCTTCCCAACTTTATTTGCTTCAAATTGAGTCCTTCAAAAGCCCACAATTGCAATCTTTCTTCAATTCCCGGTTTTCACTGAAATAGAAACAAATAATACTAAATTAAAGACGAACTTGATAAAAAATAAGAAAAACACATAATTTAGAAGACCTAAATAAGTGTATAAATTGCACTTATCAAACACCCCCAAACTAGAATAATTGTTCGTTCTCGAACAACAAAACTAAACTAAAGAAAGAAAGACTACAAATAGAGTAGCTAATCATCAACCACGAATATGACTTATGGTCAAACCGTGTTCCATATGCCTCAGACAAATGAAATGATAGTGAAACTCAAGTTGGACAAAGAAAACAATCTCCGAAAAGAAATTCCCTTACCGAAGTGCTCGACTATCCTCTGTGTGTGTGCTAGTCATCACTTAACTCAAGTGCTTGTTAAAGTATCACCAAAGAATGTTCAACACAAAACCATGCCCGTATTCCCAAGTGGTTGAATATCCTCACCTCGCTCATGAATCACTCATGATGCTTTTCTCTCAATTCCCGAGGTGTTTCTACCTTGTGGTTTCTAAAAATTTTCTATGCATTTTTCCACACAAGATGTCAAGAAGAGTGACTAACTGTTGAAAAGTATTACAGTTATCATTCCATCCACTTCGGCCTTAAGTCTCCAAATTTCTAGCCTCAAAGTTGCTTCACGGCACTTCAAACCTCTATTAATCTAGATTTTCCCGAAATTTTTTGTTTTTGTTTTGTTTTGTTTTTTTTTTTCAACTAACTCTATGAGATGCAATGTAGTGCCCCAACAATAATGCTTTCTCAATGACCCATGTAGCGAGCTTTAAGTCGGTGACTCCCGAGCTCGTCACTAAAGGTATCAGGTTTGAAAGACCCCTCAGACTTAATCACTCGGGCCAATGAGGCAAGAGAATGGGGCAAAAAAAAAAAAAATGAATGCATGTGTGACTTCTTTCTTCTCTCTTTTCTCTCTCTTTTTTTGGGAGAATAATAGTATTGGTCAGTGCCGTTACAAACTCGTTAGCCAAAATCCTTAACCTAAAGCAGAAATATCAAGACTTCCAGCAGCAATCCCCTCCAACATAGAGTCACTCGTCTTACCACCCCCAAATTAGACCATTTAGACCAATTGGATACTAAAATAGTGGTTGAGGAGAACTACCTGATTCTAAGTGTAAAATCGAGTCTCATAGGTAATCCTAAAGGAACACAGCATTTAGGTGATAAGTCAACAAGAACGACAGTTAAACAATGACTATGTGCTCTTTCAGTGAATCAGGCACAGATAAGTGATAAGAAAATTTTGAAAATTTCAAGTGATGTTTAAAATCCAACTATAAGTTCATTAGAAAAAATTTAGGCACATTGACATCATCGGCGGTACACAACTTGACCACAATAGATAAAAGACCAAACAATTTTTTTTTTTTTTTTTTGCAAAATATCTAACCTCTAGCAACTGCATACTAACAAAAACCGGGTGAAAGAGTGCTAAAATAAAGAGTGCTAAACAAACGAGCATCGAATACATATAAAGATTTGAAGTACAACTTCAATCTTTCACCACTTAAGTACAGCATCAAAAACATCAAAAAGTACATCAACATACCCCACCCCCAACAAAATAGAGTACATTGCCCCCAATGTACGCAATTAAGATCAAAGAGAAAAGTACAATAAGAAGCAATAAGAAAAGACAAAAGTGGAAGAAACTCCCCTACTAAGTCCCGTGAGGTGGAGGGAACGCGGAGCATAATGGAGCCCCTGCGATGACTCCAGACGGTCCAAACGCTGACTGAAACTGGCCTGCCCCTCCTCAATGCGAAGCATAGACGCCTGAAGCTCATCAAACCGCTGATTGTGGCCCTCAAGCTGTGTGGCGATCTGATTGTGGCCCTCAAACTGTGCGGTGTGTTTGATAGGATTCCAGGAAAGGAAATTCCATGAAAGCTATTGTTTTTGTACTTTAAGCATTTGTGCTTGAGAAATATTTTCCTGGAAAACAATTGCTATCAAACACCAAAGTTGGAAAATGATTTCCTTGATTTGACATTTTTCTAAAAAATATTTACCAATCAAATACACCCAAAGTTATTAGAATGATGATTAATGTATTGAAATTAATATCATTATCATTTTTCTGATCGAGAAAGATGTTGCAAAATTTATTAATCATTAACTATTTGTTGTGATAAAATATTAGAATGATAATAAGTTTATAAAAAAAATTTTATTTTAATTTTTGGAAGTGACAAAGATGAGTCTAAAATTTATGTTATTACTTTATTTGTTGTTTTAAAAAAAAGAACAAACTGACCACTCGGATTTATTAAAATGGATATTATTATTTCTTATCTTTTATTAAAAATAAAAAAATATTACCAAAATTTATTGTAATTATTAATTTTTTGTTAATATGTTAATTATTCATAATTTATTTAAGTATTAGAGTTAAATCAACCTTGGGAAATGAAATGACCACATCCATGGTTGCGTGCTAGGGTCAAAGCTTGTAGAGAAATTTTATTTATTTTACAATTTTATTAATTTTTTGTTTTGAAAAGATTAAATTTATTCATTCATGTGATCTGAATCAAGTACACCGCAAATAAAGATTGGGGGAAGTTCCAAACTAATCGACACTTTCTAACATAGAACCAATTGCTCGGCAAGCCTATGCGGGCAACTTGATTTGTAGAACCACAACTTGGTTTGACAGTCTTCAATGACTAATACAATTTAACAATTAGGAAAAATCGTACAATGATGACTTATCATCAGTGGAAACTTGTCAATTAACAGCTCCAATGAATTCAGAAGACCGAAATTATTTTGACTTAAAATATTATTTTGCTGTAATACTTGGCTACATTTTAACAAGTTAGTTAAAATATAATTTTTGACAATTAGATTGTTGATATACTTTTATCCATAATTTACCAATTTTCTCTTATTATGTGAAATTATTAGTAACTCATAAAAGATGTTTGAAATCACAATTGTTTTTTTCTTTGATATTTTCTTTTATCTGGCTTTCACTTTCTACGGCCTTTTGATTTCTTGACGCCAATGTTTAATGTGTTTTCCATGGAAAATTCATGGCATATAAAAGGGTGTACTATGTTATCAATATTTATCTTTTTTTGTCTGTTGAGTCTACAAAGATAACGTTTTTGTGAAAGAGAAGTACGCAAATTCTTCTCCTATGGCCGGCCGAAGATTTGTAACCTTCGGCCCAAGACACAAGCCCAGCCCCACCCCCTCCCCCAGTGAATGCAAGGGGGGCCAGCACCCCATGTGAGAAAGGTCGCAAATTTATAATCTTCGGCCGGCCGCACCAGAAGAAGATTGAGAGAAGTACTATCAAACGCCTCCTCTCACATCGCAATAAACGAAAGCGGAAACTGTAAAATCATGGAAATTGTAAAATCACATCTCAAATGTCCCCTCTCACGTCTCAATAAAGTCATGGGAAACTGATAGTGGATTGATGATGATAAATTTATGAATAATTTTAAATAGACATTTCAAATTGATATTATTAAGTGATATTCTAATGTGTCACTTTTTCATTGGATGATGAATATGAGTCGATGTGATTATCATTTAATACAGATTTACACGATCCAATGAAAATATACTACATCAATAATGTCAATAAAAAATGTCAAATTCAAATGTTTGTGTAGAATCACTCTAAATTTAAAGATGTTATTTTGGTTTGTTTCACTAAAATAGACGTCTCTCTTGCTAGAAGACATCAAAATGATACAAACTTATTACTAAAATTTATGTTATTCCCATTTTTTGAATCCAGAAAGACGTGTGGTAAATTTTATTGATCTTTAATTGATTTGTTGTTATAAAACGATAAAATAATAATAAGCTTATAAATTTTGGGTATGAGAAAGATGTGTTATTATGTTTATTAGTTTATTTGTCGTCAAAAAAAGGAATAAAATGACCACCTGGATTTAGGGCTTGTTCTATACACAATTTTATTAATACTAATAGAAATTACTCAAATTTCGTATAGAATTGGTGGTTGAAATTTGAAGAAGATATATTAATAAATATAAATAAATTATCAAATCAATATTTGAGTGGTAAAAAATAATGAAAGAGAAAAATTGAATTTGAGCTTTTGAATTTTATGATATATAGAATAAGGCCTTATTCAATTTGATATTATTATTTTTATTATGTGCTATTAGTAAAAAATAAAAATATTACAAAATTACAAAAAAAAAAAAGTTGTAGCAGTAACTTTTATGAATGTTTGCCTTTCTAGTAATGAATGTGTGCCTTTATCTACTCCTATTACTTTTATGAATGTTTGTCTTTCTTGTAATGAATGTGTGCTTTTATCACTAGGAGTAATGATCTCCTACCCACTGTGGGTAGGATATCCTACCCACAATAGGTATGTATTACCCATTGATTAGTAGGAGGAGTGGTCCCACCATCCCCCCACCAATCAGGGGAGAATATGTATCCATTGTGGGTAGAATATCCTACCCACAGTGGGTAGGAGATCATTTTCCTTATCACTAGTAGTACTATTTGTGTTTCTTGTAATAAATGTTGATCTTTCCATCTTTTGCTTGCCAGCCGTTTTCATGAAAGACAAAGTTGGTGGTACTATCAAATGTACCCTCTCAGATGTCATCTATATATATATATATATATATATATATATATATATATATATATATATAGCAGCATTTTTTCCCTCCAAAATACATTCCTAATTTTTCCCGCCTATTAAATTTGCCTAATATAAACTTCTATCTATATATGAATAATTTATATTTATATATATAGAAAATGAGGCTTTTTTCTTATTATATTTTTTATTGTCGTAAATCTGTTTTCCCGCTTAAAATAAACTCTCTTTTTATTTTTTCTTTCCTAATCCATATCCAACTCTCTTTTATTTTTCTCCCTTATATTAATGTATAGAGATTTTATTTAATTATTTCTACCCTATTTTACCCCATCTCATAATATATAAATATTCTCTCTATCATTTCCTCTTTTTTTTTCTACGTATAAAACATAATAATTTGTGATTCTATTTTACTCGACTTGATGAGAGCTTTAAAATAAGTATACTATCAAGGGTGTTCCGAGAATTAGAATGAATTTTTAACTGATTTTTTTTCATAATTTTGGTATTTAAAAAATAAAATTATCTAAAATTAACAGTTTTTACTAAGATTTAATTTTTATGCGACAAAAAAATTACCATTGATTAAATTTTTGCATAAAAATTCAAATAAAGGTTTAACATCAAAATTAAAAAATAAGATAAAAAATAATTAATTATTTTTGTAAATAATTAACTAAGAAACAAACAATAATTAAAATTAACAATCCTACTAAGATTCAATTTTTTTTACACTACAAAATTATGATTCATTGAAGTTTTCCACAAAATTTAAAAAAAAAACTTACGAACAGCTGGCTCAAGTTTGAGACAAAATTCACCCCTATGATCTCTAATGGGTACTAAAAAATTTAAAAATTAAGTTGGACCCAATAATTAATTTTAGGAACAATCAATTATTTTTATAAATAATAAGCTAAAGAATAAAAGTTAATTCAAATTAGCGATTTCTATAAAATTTAATTTTTTGTGTGATGAAAAATTACAATTTATTAAATTTTTACATAAAAATTAAAATAAATATGTAACATGAAAATTAAAAACTTAGCTTGGACCTTTTATTAATTTTAGAAAGAATTTATTATTTTTAAAAATAATAATTAGCTAATGAATGAAAATTAATTAAAATTAGTGATTTCATTAAAATTTAATTTTGATGGGATAAAAAATTTCAATTTATTTAATTTTTAAATAAAATATTAAAATAAATGTATAAGATCAATCTATTGAATATATATTTATATCTTTTAAATTCCAAGATATCTTTTCAATTGTAAGATATTTTTTAAATTGGATTCATGTAATTCTTAAAATTATCTCTATTAAGCCAATTATTTTGGAACTAATTCTTTGTTAGAAATAATTAAAATAAATACAAAAATTAACTATGATTATTTAAACTATTATTAATTAAAACAATAAATTCTATTGCTAATATTTAGCTAGACATGGGTTTAGTGGGCAAAGATTGATAAAAATTAATTCCATTGTTAAAAGGAAAAATATAATTAATTTAAAAAATGCAAGAAATCATTAAATTGCTGGGGGTTTTCCCTAAAAAATGAAAAAAAAAACCTTTAAATTGTAATATATCTTTTAAATTACAAGATTTCTTCAAAATTAAATTCATACAATTCTTAAAGTGAAGATATTAAAATAGTTATTTTATAAATAATTAATTCCTTTCATAAATAATTAGCTAAAAATAATAATTAGTTAAAATGAATTCTATTACAATTAATTAAAATTAATACTATTACAATTACAATTAAATAAAATTGATACTACTGTTAAGATTTAATTGGAGTTGGTTTTAGTAGGCGAAAATTGACATGGTTTCGTTGGACGAAAATAAATAAAAATTTATTATATTTCCAAAACAGAAAAATGGCATTAATTAAAAAATAAATAGCGATTAAAATTAATTAGACTGCTATTGTAGACTAGATTTTTCCTAATTTTTCTAAAATAGAAACATAACTTTATTTAAAAAAATGAAACATAATTAAAATTATTACATTGCTACATGAGAGAAAAATATGCTTGCGAAATTAATTTATCTTTTTATGTATTTTAACATACAGTTAAGTTAACACCTATAAGATTATTTATTCTTAGAATTGGACTATTACATCTTATTGTAAAGTAAAGCTCGATATTAAAATGATTATCATGAAATAATGAATTCTTTTCATAAATAATTAGCTAAAAATAAAAATTAATTAAAAATAACTATATTACGATTAATTAAAATTAATAATATTGTTACAATTTAATTGGATTTGGTTTCAATTGGCAAAAATTGACACAATTTCATTGGAAAAAATAATCAAAATTAATTATATTGCTAAAACTGAAATATAACATTAATGAAAAGATAAATAATAATTATAATTAGTTACATTTCCATGGTTGGCTAGATTTTCCCTAAAAAATGAAAGACATCTTTTTCCATGCAAGATATCTTTTTAATTGTAAAATATCTTTAAAATTATATTCATACAATTCTTAAAATTACGGTTAAAATATTAATTATTTAGAAATAATAAATTATTTCTATAAAGAATTAGCCAAAAACAAGATTTTATTAGAATTAATTAAACTACAATTAATTACAATTAATTATATTTCTCAGATTTTATTGGATATATTTTGATTGGATAAAAATTGAGATAGTTTTATTAGACAAAAATTAATCAAAATTAATTAAATTGCTAAAAATGGGGAAACATAATTATTTCAAAAAATGAAAAATAATTAAAATTAATTAGATTGTTACCGGAAAGAAAATGTGCTTACGAAATTAATTTACCTTTTTATGTATTTTAAAATAAAGTTAAGTTAACGCCTATAAGATCTTGGATTTTTTCAATTGGGGTATTATATCTTATTGTAAAGTAATTCGAGTGATCATCAATCCCTAATTAACTTTATTTACTTTCTCAGTATCATTTTTTTTGAAAATATACTTTTTTTATTCTCATATGTTTTTGTATTTTCTATAATATTTCTTTTGAGTTACAGTTGACGACAAAATACTAATATTTTTTTGTATAATTACGGGTGTTTCAAAGGATCTGCTCCATTTTTTTTCTTTTTTTAAGTAACAAGCTCCAAAAATAGGTATTCAAATAGTAATGATTTTTTATTTTGATACTACTCGAGCCAACAATTATATAATAATTTTTGGTTCAATATATTGCTTTCATTGGGGAATAAATCTAATAATTCTTATTAAACAATTGGCTATCACCTCAATCAATTATTGAAATTATAAGACCCAATTAGAATATTTTAATTGGCTTTCAACTATATCAAATATTTATCTAAATTTCTGTCTCCTAAATAAATATTAAGAATCCTACTTACTTTAATTATTTATTTTATACTGAACTTTCCCTGTTGATGTTTTATTTTATTTTTTAAGTATAATCAGTTAGATTGTATATTTTAAGTATTAATCACATATATTTCAATTTATTTGTCTTATCCAAATTAATTTAAATATTATATCAAATCATTCAATATTTAATATGTCGAATATGTTAAATTAGTAAGTTTATACCTAATATGTTAATATATGTGTTTAATATATTTTGAATGTATTTATTAAAGAAATAAAATGTCGAAACAAAAGTTTTGGATTAAATTATCACGATGGCGTATTGACACGGATGAGAATTTTCTAGCAGGGCGGGGACGGGGAATGGAAGTTTGTAATTCTTATATCATCTGCGTTCAGCCCAGGGTAAATGAGGATGGGTCGGAACGAGGATAAGTGTTTCCCAGCGTGGCAAGAACAATTTAGGGTATGTCGGACTGTACTGACTACATTGTTGTTTATATAATATATCGTTATACTGATTATATTTCATAATTAAAATTTAAAAATCATTATTTACATATTAATTATTAATAACATACATCATACTGATGTATAATAATTAATATCTCTCAAAATTTATAATTGCATATAATAAAATGTAAAATAATTTTAAAGAAAAAATTATGAGCTCTACGAATGTTAGTAGAGTTATTTTAGTATGACAATTTTAATAACTATAACATTTAATGTCATTTTATTTTGGGTTTACATAAGTAGATTAATCTTACAATGAACAAAATGTAATCTATTATGACAATTGCTGCCACGAATTATCATTCCATGCAAAGTACGGGTGTAAATGCTAATTAAGTTACTATTCTATGGAGAATAATAAATTAAGTTGCGTGGATTTTTGTGAGTTGCTCCTTGCATATTTGTACAATGGATTAGTATGAAATATAGGGAAAATTCTATCGAAATTTTTATAGAATTGTTTCAAGTTAAATTCTTTAAGTTTATTGTTGTAACTCATTCTTTATTTTAATTATTTTTTTAGATTTTATGGTAATATTATTAACATCTATCAATAACGTTATTAGTTGAAAATTTTATCTCCCGTGCAACGCACGGGTGAAACAGCTAGTTTGAATAAATATAAGTGGAAAACCGTGCAGCCACGGGGTGATGGTCGGGGTTGCGCGGGGGATTACTCGTTATATGATGTAGACTATCGCCACCCCAGTGTGACCTTCAAAAGGGCCAAAAAATAAATAAATAAATAAATAAATAAATAAAAATAAAAATGAAAAAATAAATAAATAAATAAATAAAAAATAAAAAATAAAAATCTTGAAATAGTTTGCTCTCAAACTCGATATCAATTAATGTCTAACTCCTGCTTCGACCAATACTTTTTCATGCATTTTTTCTTTAACATTCCTTCATTCCGATAAGTCGTAATCATGTCATATTCATGCACATGAAAGTGTACATTTTGTTCGAATATACTTTGTGCTTTTTAACTCATTTTCCTTAACAATTTTAAGATGGTAACAGGTGCTTTTTCTATTCAAATTGGTTGCATAATATATTCTTGAACTCGTCATAATCTGGAGTAATTGTGCTATTCGAAATTCTGTCTACTTTTATTGAGATTCGATTTCTTATTGGGTCAAATTTGGGCTGTAATATCCCGTCCGTTTATGCATGTGATTTATGATGTTATGTATGATCGTGAGGTGGTGAATATGTGTTTGGACCCTTGGTGACTTCGTGGTGATGCTATGTATGGCATTAAGTGTCGAAACGGCCTCCCGAGCGGCTAACGGGGCCGCTACAAAATTCTGCAGGATCGAGTTTTACGGCCGTAAGTTGATGGGTTACGGCCGTAATTATAGGATTACGGCTGTAAGTAAGATAGTTACGGCCGTAATTTGTGGAATGAGGAAATGTGCCAAAATTTACAGAGAGCTAATTACGGCCGTAAGGGTTATGTATTACGGCCGTAATTATTGAAGGGTGAGATGCATGGATTTACAGAGACTTTATTACGGTCGTATGTTCTTTGAGTACGGCCGTATCGTAAGGTTACGGCCGTAAGTTTCATGGGTTACGGCCGTAGATTTGGGAGTTACGGCCGTAAAAGATAGAGTTACGGCCGTAATTTTAAGTCGGCAGAAACTGTTGGATTGGGTTTTAACACGTTGGCTTGGGGTTTTTCCATCATTTTCGACCCCCAACTCCCCAACACATGATTCGCAATGGGCCCGAAAGTGATATGTGATGTTCATGTGCATTGTGTCTCTTCCTACTGAGTCTTTATGACTCACGTGTGTTCTTTCTTATGTTTTAGATGATGCTGCGAGTAGGAGGCAGGCTGGAGGTGGCGCTGGATCCTCTCACGCGTGAGCTCGTCGACGTGTAGAAACGGGAAGGAAAAAGATTTTGGGGTCATGTGTATACAAAAGCACTCTTTTGCAATCTCTTTTGTAATATAACTTTTGGAGCTATCACGTTAGATATATATATGCAAATTATCGTTTTGGGGTTTTCGTAAAACGTTTGTAAATGTGTTAGCTGGGTGACGTCACGCAGGTAACGCCCTTCCTAGTACGATGCCGCTGGACGTACTGGGGCGGGTGTTACATGGGCCCACCGGCCCTCCATCATCAGGGGGCTATTATGTATTATTCGTCTCATATAACGTAGATGCCAAAATAATTTTAAAAATAAAATTTTGATGATGTGGCACCCTGTGAGGGCGCGACGCCATGGCATGGGCATGGCCTCCTGCTCACGGCGTGGGCAAGAGAGCAGTGACGCTTATCGGGTGTATCCCCATACATAAGTAAATAAGGATCTAGATTTATTCAAACCTGCAATCATCATTCTATGCATATTATCATATGGTATCTAATGATACAGTTGATGCCTAATTGCAAGTTGTATGAAACGTTCAATGACTCTTGCAACAAGCCACTAATTATATAATCATTTCTTCGTGTACTTGGGCGAATCCTATATGGATAAATTCTGAAATTTAATTTATTTATCGTACCACTTTTATGATCAATTCATCTATCAATTAATATGCGTATAATTATTTGTCCGATTCCATTTATGGAAATGTTGAAGTTCCCCCACGAGGGACTTGAACCTGGCTGGTGAGGACCACCCCACCACTCACACCCCCTGAATACAGTGAGGCTTGTTTGGGGGAGGGGCGCAGTTATAAAATCCGTCTCCGCTCCTACCCCGCACGGGGACCTGGATCGGACTGTTCTATTTAATGGTGATGTATGAAATAATAATGAGACATGTTTGAGTGAAAAGTCAAACACACCTTAGACTTTGGTTCATTTTAATCTATATAATTAAAATAGATAATTCCTTTGTGTGTATACATTTATGTTGCAAGTCAGTTTTTGAATTAAAAAGGGGAAAAAATGATGAAAAATTATTTTCCGAATGTGGATTATATTCAACTATGTGGATAAATTACACCTCTTGACAGAAATTCATTAAAATTTTACATCGGTAAGTAGTGTATGTGAACTGGTATATTTACATATTTCTTTGCCATAGTTAGAAGCATTCGATGTTTGAATTCTACATGCTTGTTAATGATTATTGAATTCAGATTAATGATTATTGAATTCAGAAACTATCATTTTTGAAATAATAGTAACCATCATTTTTTAAATAATAACTAAAATTGTTACTGAAGAAAATTTTGTTGTTTATTATACGTCTCGTTGTTTGATCTTGTATTGCTATAAAAATGGATAATTCAAATGGGAATGAAGTAGTTCATCCTACAAATATCACGCCTATTGTGGTGGCGATGTCTATGGTGGCAATGACGCCTAATGTGATAATGACGCTGATAAGACAAGTTATCCACTTTAACTGCAATCCCAAATGCGGGGGTAAGTTTTGAAAGTGATTTCTTAATTAGTAAAAGTGGTATCTATTGAACATTAATTACTCCTAGGGGGTGGCGATATTAAACCCTACTTGTAAATATTTAGGTTAACATGGGCATAATCACTTCGTTTTCAATTTGAAATGGTGGTGGCATTTGATGACCCCTTTTTCGTTGGGGCCGCCGGACCGCCGATGCAAGGGTGAAATGAGGACTGTTCAAACCCGGAATTCCACTTACAAATCGAATGCAGACTCTCATGTTCATCAGAGTAACATTTAACAACAGAACTCCAATCTTTTGTAATGTGAGTTGGAGTTCACTTGCTAGATTTAGTTCTTTACAATTGATTAAATGAAGATACAGTTATAATCAATCTGTTACGCTCTATAAACCATAAATAACCAAAATATATATTGTTAACATTTATAACGTGGAAACAAAGTTGTCACAATTATGAAATAAAATATTGTTACCTCATCATGATTCTGTTTGAGGGCCATTTTTTCTGCAATTCAACGTATTATTATTGATAGCATTAAAACACATTAGAATTATAATGTTTGGGTAATCAAGAAATTTGTTTTTGCAACAACATTTGGAGCATTGGATAATTTAATCCCACAAGTGATTATTTTACGACAAGAAGAAGAAGAAGAAGATGATGACATCTCATTTGTAACAGATTGTTTTTTTTATTAGGAATTTCTAAAAATTTCAAATTAAATATATAAAAAAAAATTGGCAGAATGGAGAAATAAACGGAAAATGCTAAAGTTAAATTGCATCCACAATAACTTTTGAAAACCTTCTCTAAAAATTACATTTGTAGTTGAGTTTTCCTTTCTGTCCTAATAAATCATTCATAGCTAATTAGCTATATTTTTGAATTGAGATCACCTTATTAAAAAACAAAGCCATTAATAAATGTAACCAAAAATATATTAATGCATATTAATCAATATAGACTACAACACATTTTACCCACGTACATGCCAATCACTTGAAGTGAATGAAAGATTCAATGTAAAGGTATCAGGCACGGCTGATATGCGACAATGTCCTTCGACTGTGGTTTCCAATACCACTCTACTTGTTTAGATTCAGTATCGAATGTGAAGAACCAATTACGATGACGGTTTCGGCAATGCACTAGATTGCCTTTTACTGAAACAGGTTGACTGAATATGGGCCACAAACTGGGGTGGCGATAATCTCTCAATACTTTTACAGATATAACAATCTTTTTCTCAATCCATTTATGATTCTTATAGCTCTCCAAGACACGAATATTGAGCTGGTTTTGTTCTATATCGGCAAAAGATATCTTATCTTCCCATGTTAGAATCCAAAATAAATCCTTCTCGGAAACCAAATCAGGTGGCGCCTTAATAGTTGCAATGCTGTCATTTTCCAAATCAAGACAATCTATATAGATATCACCTGCTTTTCTGAAGGCATAAAATGTTGTACCACAAACTTGATATGTAGGATTAGGATACATCGGCCAAAACAAAGAACGATCACCCAGCAATGGAGAAACAAAGCTTTTCCACCTAAACGTTGTGCCAACTCTTAGAACATTATAAGTTAGAACCTCTTTATAATTTTTTTGTCTCGATGAATGCACATAAATCACTTTCAATTCATTAGTTGATGGAATGTAACACTTGAGTTCAGGTATACCTTTTGTCTCTTCTGGGAGATCGAGTATTTGCCTGGTGGCCAGATTCCTGAGCCGGTATGTGCCATATGATTTGTGTCTCTCCAATATTAGTCCATAGGTCTGATTTATGATAGTAAAATTTGTGTCAAGTTCTTCTTCATGTACCGCTACAAAGGGAGATTGTTCGAGATGCTTGTGGATGAACATGGGGTCCTCAATTATGGAGCACCAGGTTTTACACACGCATTTGAACATTAATAATGATTTAACTGGTAACCAACTCAATATATCGAAGACGATATCATGTGGCAAAGACATCTTCATCTTGTACGTTTCTATGTAGAATAAAAGGGAAGAATAAAATTTTTAAAAAAATCTAGTAAATCTATCAATCTATTATGACAAGTTTGAGCACGCCACTATTTATTTAGGAGGAGAGGACTGGAGATTGAGAGGAAAAATCCAATTACAAGAGGGATTTGATAACCTCTTTCTCTTAGGATTTGGATTCCTTCTGCTACTGGGATTATAATTACAATAGGGTGATATGTTTTTGGCGTGATCCTCAATTTTATTATATCATATACATACATATGTATAATTAGGTGGTCACCTCTTTTACGCGATCCTTTTAAAATATGAATATAATAACTGTTAATTATATCCACACCACACATTTTATTTAATACACCATAATTATTTTATTCTCTATTATGGCCTAAAATAAAATGACATAAGGGTCCTAAAAGATACTTCATATTATATTCAAGAAAATAATAATAATAATAATAATAATAATAATAATAATAAAATTAAAAATTAAAAATGAGCTGTTTTGCAAGCAAAAAAATAACCCGAGGCGTCTATGTAAAAGAACCTTTGAACAGGAACTTAGCTAGTTTTTAGGTAAAATAACTCAAATCATTGGAGTTACGTTGAACTAATACATTTGATATTAGTATGATTTTCATATTCACTACTAATTGGATAGAATAACTAAGTGGACACATAGTAAGACATTTTGACTTTTTAAATGTACGGGTGTATTTTATGTAAATTTTGTTATTAAAGTGTTAACTGAACTGTGAAATTAAATAATGGATATATAAAATTCTAGAAGAGAAATTGGGAGAATGAAGTCAGAGAAGCAATTTGTCAAAAAATATTTTTTTAGTTGACAAGAGTGAGAACTGCTCTTGTAGTCACTGATAGAAGAAATAATTACATAATTATATAACTTTTAACATTTGATTTACTTAAAAACCAAAATTAATTATTAAATTTTTTTAGTTGACAAGAGTAAGAACTGCTCTTGTAGTCACTAATAAAAGAAATAATTACATGATTATATAACTTTTAACATTTGATTTACTAAAATACCATTTTGTTTAAATGGAAAATGGAAAAAAAAAGTCAAACAATCCCTCCCTCAAACCACCCACCCCCTCCCCACCCCGGAAAAAAAGCCCCAACCCAAGCCTAGTTCAAACTTGCCGGTAGCAAATCAGAGCTGGTTGACAGATCAACAACGTCCATTGCTAGTTGCCAACTAGCAACCTTTATTCCTGGTGGTGGGGTTGAACCAACAACCAGATCTGGTTGTTGATTGCTGACCATCAACCTTCATTGCTGTGGTTTGGAGGTTGGTTCGCCGACATCTTCTCAAATTTGGTACATTTGGTTTCAAAAATCGTGATATGGTCGGAGAAGATGAAGAGTGGCGAGAATTTTCATCGGTGAAGATGAAGTGGTGCCAAGGGAATGAGAAGATACTTTAGATCCTACCCTCTTGGTGATAGAATTTATTTTTCTGAAAGTATAATATATAGTCCACAAAAAATGTTACACCTAATTTTTGTAAACCTATTTGAACAAATCATCTGTCAATAGGGCCTAAGTTAGATTTTGTCTATTGAAAAACAAAAACAAATAAAAATATATATACATTGTGTTACTTTAATCCAAACCCTTCATCCCTCATTGGACCAACTATTTGAACCCTTTCATTTTGGCACAATTTGGGCATACACTTCAGAAAACAAGTCTATAAACACCCCCACACTACATATCAAGAAACATCTCCCCCATATTCACTAAAACAAGATCAAAATGACTCCCACTAGCATTTGTTCAATGTTTTTCATTTATCCCTTAATAGTCTCAACTCTTTGTGCTCATTTCTCCATATCCCAAAACTCTCCTCAAGGTTCTCGTGATGCCCACAACAAGGCACGAGCACAAGTAGGGGTCAAGCCCCTCGTATGGAATATGCACACCAAAGATATGGAGATCGCAATTTGGAGCACTCACGTGGGCCCTACAACGAAAACCTAGCTGAGGGGTGGGGGAAGTTGTCCTCGGTGGACGCGGTGAATATGTGGGTTGGGTAGAAATCTTGCTATGATATATTATGGATCAAATTCTTGTGGGGGACGAGAATGCTTGGATTATACACAAGTGGTTTGGCGTGAGTTGACTCATCTTGGTTGTGCTAGAGCTCAATGTCACAACGGTTGGTTGTTTGTCATATGTAGCTACGTACGATCCTCCTGGAAATTACATTGGTCAACGTCCATATTGAAACTTTTTTAAAGTGATGTGTGGCTCGAGCACACCATTGGCATTATCAATCTCGTGTGACATCTATATATGGCGATGTCTCACTATGATATAAAATTTATACTGCCTTTAATTTGAATGATGAAATATTTGATATATGAATCATGACGAAATTTTGTGATTGATATAACAATCTATAGTCATATTGAATCAGTCTGAAATGGCAATATCATGAAGAGTAAAAATTATTACAAATGGATAAAAGAGGACAATAAAAAAAGTAATAAATCCACTAAATTATTAATTATAACCTAAATTCTGTACTTTATTATTAAAAGAAAGGAGTTGTAAGTGGTATACGATTGATATATGTAGCCGCAAGTATATCTCCATAAGCAGTTAATCTTATGCTTTCTACTATATACTAGGTGTTCGTCAATTTTAAGTTCTTCGTCAAATTGTAAATCCAACCCACTACGTCCGCGCCCCGGGGGAGGGGAGAGGTGGGGGGAGGGATTTAAAAATATATAATAATAATAATAATAATAATAATAATAATAATAATAATAATAATAAGAGTTGCATATATATTCTCAATTTTCGTATAAAATAGAAAAGAACATCACAAGATTTTCGAATATATATAACTACATTGATCTTCACATGCACCGTTTGCTATTTTTCCTTCTTCGTTCTTTCTTTTTTTTTTTTTTTTTTTTGAATGAAAATTTTCATTAAGGAAAACCAGCGCAACACAAATTGTAAAATTCAAAGGTTCACCAACACAAAAGAGGAACATTAAAACAAGAAATTGAACTAGCTTGAAAACGAGTCTCTCGTGCAAGAGGATGAGCGACATCGTTTGCCAATAAAGTGTGTAACATATATAAACTACTTGTCAAATATTTTCTTAATCACAAAATTATTAGTCACAGTTACACCACAACATCAACATTAGCCAATAAAGTTGGTACACGTTAATAAATTTGAACCACGAGGTGGTTTTGTGAAGGGTGTACAAAAATTAATAAATTATTTACATTTACCATTAATGCAAATTGAAGTTGTCATTATAGCGAAACAAAAGGAAATGGAAGCGGCCAAGAGCCAAGACTTCACGAAGTTGAATTAATTCCAAATATACATATATATATATATATATATATATATATATATATAAACACTATATAAAGCAGTAATCATATAAAAAGACAAGTTTAATTTATATAAAACGAGCGAACAAATTTTGCTAGTTTTATTCAATTTTTCGGATTAATTCTTGCAAGCTATATTTTTGTAATTGATGCAGAAAATTTTCTTATTTACATTTTTATTCAGAAAATGTTGCCAAACTTTGATCGGCCACCACTACTACAAAAATCACTTTAGGAATCACACTTTATGAGGCGGTTACAACTCAAGCGCTGCATAAAGTCCAATTTGTGGCATTTTGGAAATTAAGAGGATGTTTGAAAGATACATTAGGCAGCGTTTTTTTCAAACCGCTGCATAAACATACCTTATGCGGCAGTTATTACAGCCGCCGCTTATAATACTTTATGAGGCGGTTATAATAACCGCCGCATAAAATCCATTATATGTTTGAATTTTGAAAGACGGGATAAACATACTTTAAGCGGCGGTTTTTTTAACCACCGCTTATAATACTTTATGTGGCGGTTATGATAACCGCCTCATAAAACCGTTTGAAATTTGAATCTTGAAAGATTTAAGCGGGATAAACATACTTTAAGCAGCGGTTATTTTGACCGCGGCTTATAATACTTTATGCGGCGGTTATAATAACCGCCACATAAGACCCATTATATCAACCCCCAATCACCAGCAGACTCCATTTTTCGCGATTGAAGAAGCAGTTGGAGTTTCATCCGGCGATTTTGGGCGAATTTCATCTCCTCCATCGACAAGTTAGCTCCAATTCAAGGCGGAAACGTGGTTTGGGTATCATTGTCGACCTTCAAACAAGATGCAATTTCATTATCTTCACACCTTCATAATTTTTTTTCATCTTAGGGTTGTAGTTTGTGGATCTTGCAAATTCACGTGTGGATTGTTGATTTATGTATGTAAATATATACCCATAAGCATGGGCAGTGTAATGTATGCGATTTCAGTACTTGATTTTAGTGCAATGTGCATTCATGCTTTCCTTTTTTGCGATCTTTTGGTCTCGAATTTGTTCTTCGTTTCTTTTTTTTTTTTTTTTCAAATATTCATCTTCCACTCACATGAAAATATTTATGAATAAAAAGTTATATTTATGATTACTATAAATATATAGCAAAAAAATAATAATGGAAGTAGTAAACCTAAATTTTTTGTAGTATATAATGATTATATTTTTTAATTAGTATATGAATATATGATAGAGCGTATAAATTCACATTAATTGTCATATTTTCTCGTGCTTTTATTAATTTAAAATTGCTTGAGTCCTTGATTTTAATTGTATTTTGTATTTTATGGACCATGTGAAAGGTTGGATAAAAATGGAGTCAATTTACGAATTTTTAGAAGAGAATGAAGTTAAGTGATAAATTGACATAAGAGCCTCAAGTCTAAGGCGCAACCGCGTCTTATCAATCCAAGTGATCCAAGGAAACGTAGGACCAAGACTTATTTGAAGTGAAGAGTTGGTGTATTGATAAAAGACCTCATTTAATTATTCCTACTCACAAAAAGGATAGGAATATTTTATGGCCTCTGCTGCAATTAGTTTTTATTTCTCTAGGAAAAATCTTAGACTTTTATTAGAATTAGGAAACTAAACTATTTTCCTTTTATTTTCTATTTTATTTTCCTAGACTATTTAGTTTCCTAAATTAATTAGAATTGGATTTGGTCCAAGACATCAAGAAACACACGCTATTGATTTTCCTAAGCTAGATCATACTAGAGTTTTCTTCTCTAGGATTTTTCTCCATCTTCCATGGAGTTCTAAACTTCTTTTCCAGTTCAAGGATAATTGAAGATTGATTCAACATATTGTGAGATCTAATTCATTCTTTTTAGTTCTTCTATAATTCTCTATTTATATATTTTCTATGTTTGCATGAAATTATTGTTTTGATTGATTATACAAAGTGCACGTTGTGTAATTATCAAATCGATAGATCGCCAATTAGAAATCTAAATCCGTAATTGTTTAGTTTTCTAGTATTTGTGGCAAACAACACAATTGATTAGCTTAAACAAATCACCGTGTGAATTTGTTGGTTAGAATTGACCTCTCTAGAAATTAATGCTGTTGATAAATTAAATCCTAACGGCCGTACCTAGGGTTGTTTATTGATTAGAAAAATAATCAATGGTCGTACCTTGGTTATCGAACAAGTAAGGAGATATAGGTTATTAGGTCGTACCAATAACTATAACTAATTTAGAGAAATTGTAGAGGATTTTATCTTTGCATCAATGATCGATTTGTGTGAATCAATTCTGAGATTATTCCTTGAACTGGATATTTGCGTTAAAATACTACTCTAATTTTACTTTCTTTGCCATTGTTTTAATTTTAATTATTTTAATCTCAACATTCAAAATCCCCATTTTTTATTTTATTTAGTTTTATTTTAAAAGAATAAATCTTACCAATCCCTGTGGATACGACATTGCTCACTGCTACTACAAATTATATTTTAGAGCAAGTATTTTATTATTTGTTGGATTCGACACCCACCAATATAAAATTATTAGATTGGAAAAAAATTTTACTGATTTACGCAAATTTACCGGAAAAAAAGAAAAAAAAACTTTAGGCGGCGTTCAAGGATACCGTCGCCCAAAGAAACAAAGGATACCGTCGCCCAAAGAAACAAAATTAAAAAAAAAAACTAAAAATGACTTTATGCAGCGATTTTTGACCGCTGCATATACTAGCTTTATGTGGTGGTTATTATAACTGCCGCATAAACTACCTTTATGAGGCGGTTAAAAACTGTCTCCTAAAGTCATCCGACTTTTTGCAACTCTCTCATATGAGGCGGCTGAAAAGCGCTGCTTAAAGCCATTTTCAAGCGCTGCAAAAGCCATATTCTGTACTAGTGCACCATCGGCCTGTACGGTATCGTCAGAAAATTTTCAAAATTATTGGAGCTCTCCCTCATCGTATAGATTCTAGATCTGGTCCTGAATTTCAAAACGGAGGTTGAACGAACCCTCAAAATGGCCTGAGCGTTCCTTAATTAAAAAACACTCGATGGTTCTTGAATAAGCCTGATTATTATGTATCCACTTAGTAAATTAAATAATAGGTCACATATTTTCCATTCCTAAAGACTAAAAAGGGAGTTGACTATTTCAAATTAGATGGAGACTGGAGAGATTGAAGAGCTCGTGCACGTAGCCCACTTCCGAACCTTTTCTCCACACTCGCACACAAAATAACAGACTCGACTGTCACTCTCTCATGTCTCCATCTTCCTCAACCATAAAACCACTCCTCAAATCCCACCAAATTCAGATACCTCATTTTCTCCGAATATATCAACAAACTATATACAAAACTTGTATTTCAAAGAAACAAACTCTCTCTTCAGTCTTCCCATTGGCTTCAACAACAACCTTAAGACATGTCTTACTTTTCACTCTTGCCGTTTCTGCAATTGCTTTCCAGACGACTTTGGACTGCCTGGAATTTGTTCTACTACTAGCTCAGCGTTGCATATGATTTTATGATTACCCTTGCAAGCATATGCTAGTTATGTTATATTTCTTTATGTAGGAGTAGGAGAGAAATGGATTGCCTAGGTTTCATTTGTTCCTAGATTATATGTTCTTTATGTATTTAGGACCACATGCCGTAATTATAGCTCGTTTGATTGTTTCCTTAAAATCCTACAATTTACTTTTGAAAGGAAAAAGTCAATTTCACATACTTTTGAATTTTTGTCCTTCGCCGATTACACATATATGCGGGTTCACATGACTATATTGTAATATTGATAGTGTGATAATATGACGATGTGAATAATCCTACCCATAAAGAAATTATCATTTACTTGATTGTAAATTTTGACATTATATATTTTTTAAGTACAAACTATTGGTTACCAATAACACTCATAAATCTGTAGCTATATATATCATCTTGACACTGCATTTTGTTATAGTATCTATACAAGTACAACTACGACTAGAACCGATCATGAGAATTTCGGCGTTTGAGCCAAACTTTAAAAATAAAACATTCAGCATATCTATTCAATTTTGGTCCATTAGTCTCTCTAAGCCGGCCTATCCAATTATGTGATTAATTAGATGGTTAATTCAAAAAAATGATGATTCACACGTGGTTAAATTAAAATTATATAACTATCATTCATGAGATTGTTGTTGACCAATTATACTATATATATGTTATTGAAGGAAAAAAAAACAAAGCAAAAGGTACATTTATGTGCATATATGGTTTGTACAAAAAAATTGATAAATATATGACATAGCTTCCCCCATCAGACGTCATGTGTTCAACATCAAAGACTACAAAAAATGTTACACCTACTTTTTGTAAACCTATTTGAACAAATCATCTGTCAATAGGGCCTAAGTTAGATTTTGTCTATTGAAAAACAAAACAAATCAAAATACATATACATTGTGTTACTTTAATCCAAACCCTTTATCCCTCATTGGACCAACTATTTGAACCCTTTCATTTTGGCACAATTTGGGCATACACTTCTGAAAACAAGTCTATAAACACCCCCACACTACATATCAAGAAACATATCCCCCATATTCACTAAAACAAGATCAAAATGATTCCCACTAGCATTTGTTCAATGTTTTTCATTTACACATATCAAGAAACATATCCCCCATATTCTCTAAAACAAGATCAAAATGACCCCCACTAGCATTTGTTCAATGTTGTTCATTTATCCCTTAATAGTACTCTTAACTCTTTTTGCTCATTTCTCCATATCCCAAAACTCTTCTCAAGGTTTTCGTGATGCCCACAACAAGGCACGAGCACAAGTAGGGGTCAAGCCCCTCATATGGAATATGCACACCAAAGATATGGAGATCGCAATTTAAAAGCCGAATGGGAGTAACTTTTATCAAATTTTATCACTTTTTATCACTTTTTACCACTTTTTTCTCTCTCCTAAATCAATCACATCCACATATCTCATCACATCCATAAATCTCAACCACTCACCTCTACTCATTCTCTCCCTTTTTTCACATTAAAATCCATTAAAAATCATTAAAAGTTACTCCCATTCACCCTTTTAATTTGGAGCACTCACGTGGGCCCTACAGAGAAAACCTAGCCGAGGGGTGGGGGAAGTTGTCCTCGGTGGGCGTGGTGAGTATGTGGGTTTGGGTAGAAATCTTGCTATGATATATTATGGATCAAATTCTTGTGGGGGACGAGAATGCTTGGATTATACACAAGTGGTTTGGCGTGAGTTGACTCATCTTGGCTGTGCTAGAGTTCAATGTCACAACGGTTGGTTGTTTGTCATATGTAGCTACGATCCTCCTGGAAATTACATTGGTCAACGTCCATATTGAAACTTTTTTAAAGTGATGTGTGGCTCAAACACACAATGATCAATCTCGTGTGACATCTATGGCGATGTCTCACTATGATATAAAATTTGTACTGCCTTTAATTTGAATTATGAAATATTTGATATATGAATCATGATGAAATTTTGTGATTGATATAACAATCTATAGTTATAATGAATTAGTATGAAACTCTAGTACAGAACTACCCATTCCGCAACGGTTATTTTGATATTTTGCAACGGTTGTATACATGTTGCAGATCGAGGGGTTGCAGAAAGTGAGAACATTCTGCAACGGTCAACCGTTGCGGAATGTCAACATTCTGCAACGCTTCCAGTTGATAACTGTTGTTGAAAACATGCTTTTGGCAACGGTTTTATTGGAACCGTTGCGCATAACTTTTTTTTTAATATTAATTTCACATTTGCAAGGCTACCCACATTTTTAAAGTATATTACAAGATCAATATCTACATCAACACTGCTACTATAATTCATTAACTACATCCATACCCATATTAAAATCAAATCCACAATTCATTATACCATATTACACAGAGCATCAAAATATTACAAAATATCCAACGATCTAAGGCCAACCTAAATCGTATTTCCCAAAAAAAATAATAATAATAAGACCAAACTAAATCGGCAAACTACTACATATTGTACATAAAGTATTCAGCCCATAAATTTCGAACCTCATCGATCTGGTCTTGTGTATATGATTCTTCTCCAAAACTCACCAACAAAAGATTAAATGAAATAGTGCCACAGTTAGTTCATTAGTTTAAAACAAGTTGATGAAGTATATACTAAAGAATTCTTTACTATAGTTTGATGATTTATGGATATATAACTTGTCCAATGAATGGTTCGCATGATGATGTCTCACAAACTCCAACATGTACCGCATCACGTAATATCCGCATTCACTACCACCAAGTTATTTTGGACACTAGCATTACATATATACTTAATGTCATTAGTAATGAGATTAAAAATAAATGTGAAGTAATTAACACACATTTTTTTGTATTTATATACCATAGGATATTTCCACTACATACTGGACTCTCGCCTCTGACCTCCTCGCATATAATAGAGTCTGAAAGCCCTACAATATCAAGAAACATATAACGCACGGACAACACATTATTTCTTCACCACTCTCTACCATATGTTCCTCAGCCAATTTCATAAACTCGGCAACACCAATCAAATATTATTTTGTTGTACGTTTGATCCCATTCATCCAACTATTACGATCCATATCCAACGACCTAAAAAATATTCATTGTTTATTATCAAAAGTACTTATAAAATTCCATAGTTTAAGGTGTGAGTTTGCTAAATTAGTTCAATGTATTACACAAAATTAGTTCAATGTATTGAACAACTTTAAACTTTAGATCTCAATTTTACTTAAACCATGTTCAAAATTAATGGAGATGAAATTGGTAACTATTTACTAAAGAAATAGTCACACAATACGAAATTAATTGTGAATGTCAAATATTTCTTGAATATTAATAAGTTAAAGTTACGTGAAAACTTGGATCACTAAATGTAACAGAAGTAATTTCTCCCAAACAAATCAACAATGTGCTTGGTCAAATTATTAATGTAGGAATGTAAGAATTTGAAAGAATCTATATATTAATAAAACCAGCACATTTTCCCACCACTTTCACCTATTTTTCTGAATTAAAAAATTAATTTTTAATTATGACAACGAGTTTTACCGCATCTATATGTCTTTTCCAACTCGACTTCTTCTTCAGCGTGTATACATATATACACGCATCAGGTCTACCTATTTTTCTGAATTAAAAAAATCACACTGTTAAAATAAGTCAATCTATGTGCAAGTTGGATCAACTCTAATCTAATACATGCACCTGGTATTTATATTAGAAAAAATGACCAGTAACAACCTAAGATATAAACGTGAGATGAAAAGGCACAATGTTTTCACGTAGCATGACTTTGATAATTGTTACAAAATTTGATGTCATTTATATATTCTGTAATTGGGTTGTGTGGCGGAGAATAGTGGGTTTTATCGGTCTTAGAATGTTATAGAATATAAGATATTTCAACACAATATAAAATTATGTGAAATTTTTTGGTTTTTAGTCATGTTATTTACTATAACAGGATGTATTTGTGTAAAATATAGGCGAAAGTCTACTAAAAATTTTAGAAATTCTTTTGCACTTATCCCCTTATGTGGATTCTAATTTATTATATGTGTATACGTTTCCCCGTGCAACGCACGGGTAGAAACACTAGTATGTAGTTAAAAAGTAATTGCAAAATGTAACAAATAATGAATTCTATAAAAATATAGAATTAAAAATGTGTGCGAGAAAAAATAGAAAGAAAGGTAGCTCATCAGACGAGCACAAATAAAGTACATGAACAATTTATGAGCCTTTTTTTTAATACACAAGAATACTACTAAATGACACCACATAAAGAAAAAGAGCGACTAGATCTATTTATATATTCTAAAACTACAATTTCAACTACTATTTCAATTGATTTGCAAAGTTTTTTTTCCCTTTTTATTTTTATATATTACTCTCTTTCTGTATGTTACTTTCCTTTTCGTTTCTTTTTTTTTTTTGTCAAAGTGTATTTTAAATGATATTTTCCAACAAACACTAATTTCTATTACTAAAATTTCATGAATATGCACTCTAGCTTTAACTTGGCGTGAAAAATAGGATTTTAGTGTATCATAATCATGAAAGAGACATAATCAATATTCTTATGTAAATAGGATGCCCTATATTAAACAATATATGATTAAGCATGCACATAATTTAAAATGATATGAAAAAAAACGCTATAAATTGGAAGGATACAAAAATATAAAGATTATATATATTAGATAAAAGAAAAATTTTCATAAATAATTTTTAAAATTAATAGAGAAGCATGGTCGTTAATATTTAATTTAATATTTTAAAAATATTTAATAAACTCTCATTATAACGTGCAACGCACGCTGTAAAAAACTAGTCTTATGAAGACTCAAATATCTATGTGTCGAGGCTCACATGCACAAAAAAGTATCTATATGTAGATCTTAAAGTGAGATTAGGAAAAAAATTGAACATTGTGTAGTTAATTGTATTGAGGCATTTTATCAAACACATAGTAGGCGAAGATGGGGCGGGTTGGTTAGGGAAAAATTGGTAGAATAAATTGAAAACCCATGCTATAAATCCTAAGCACCCAAGCCAAACGTGCATATTAACACACAAAACAGCAAAAACAAAACAAAAAAATAGATTACAATGCCCAATTTTCGCCCATGTAAGAGAGAAATGGTCGAGTTTTACCTTAAATGTTTTTGAGATAACAACACAATGCAGCCCACAAACATGCTTAATCTCACTTCCTTGATACTAGATGAGGTGAGATTTGAGTTAATATGTCTAGCAAATTCACGAAATAGGAAAAAAAATAATGCGCTCGCTGGGTTCTTCATTAAGGAAATCAATGCATATTTACCTTTAATCTTTGAGACAATAACACAATAATGCTACAATAATCCTCCCACGTAATTAGATTTAGATAATCTTAGAGTTTTTTAGGAGAAAACGGGTGGAAAAATGGTGAAATATAGAAGCAAGTAAGAGCAGTGGCTGTAGATACGAGAATATACAGAGCCTGGTGTATTTTAAGGGTTGAGAATCTACCACGGTTGAGGAGGAACCGTTGCTAATGTTAGGATTCTGCAACGGTTTTTAATGTGGACCGTTGCTAAAAGGTAATATTTTGCAACGGTTATAGATGAAACCGTTGCAGATTAGTGGGACAGACGTGTTTTGCAACGGTTATGTTGACAACCGTTGCGTATAAGTTAAATTTATTTACAAAAATGCCACCACATTTTTTTTTGTAATGTTTTTCCTTGTAACCGTTGCAGAATGTGTTGTTTTAAAAGAATTTTTTGTACTAGTAAAGGGCAATATCATGAAGAGTAAAAGTTATTACGAATGGATAAAAAGAGGACAATAAAAAAAGTAATAAATCCACTAAATTATTAATTATAACCTAAATTCTATATTTTATTAAAAGAAAGGAATTGTAAGTGGTATGCTATAGATATATGTAGCTGCAAGTATATCTCCATAAGCAGTCCTTACTTGAGTTAATTTTATACTTTCTACAATGCTTAAGGCGTTCGTCAAATTGTAAATTCAACCCACTACTTCCGGGCCCTGGGAGGAGGGGGATTTAAATAATAATAATAATAATAATAATAATAATAATAATAATAAGAGTTGCATATATATTCTCAATTTTCGTATAAAATATAAAAGACCATCACAAGATTTTCGAATATATATAACTACATTGATCTTCACATGCACCGTTTGCTGTTTTTCCTTCTTCGTTCTTTCTTTTTTTTTTGAAGGAAAATTTTCATTAAGGAAAACTAGCGCAACACAAATTGTCAAATTCAAAGGTTCACCAATACAAAAGAGGAACATTAAAACAAGAAATTAGACTAGCTTGAAAACGAGTTTCTCGTGCAAGAGCATGAGCGACATCGTCTGCTCGTCTCTTGACAACCTGGACCCAAAAACCCCACTCCAACTGAAGAATACTCCTACATTCCTTCACCAATGAATCGAATTCCAAGGCATTGTGAGAATCCAAGCTAACAGCCAAGAACTTAAAATTATGACATTTGCAGACATGAGTTTGTTGCCGATAGTCAGTGACTAAGAACTTAAAATTTTTATTATTATTATTATTATTATTATTATTATTATTTAATATAATAATTCTCAAAAAAAAAAGTTTGAAAAAATGTACAAATTGTTTATAATGGAATGTGTGTAACGTATATAAACTACTTGTCAAATATTTTCTTAAATCACAAAATTATTAGTCACAGTTACACCACAACATCAACATTAGCCAATAAAGTTGGTACACGTTAATAAATTTGAACCACGAGGTGGTTTTTGTGAAGGGCGTACAAAAATTAATAAATTATTTACATTTACCATTAATGCAAATTGAAGTTGTCATTCTAGCGAAACAAAAGGAAAGCAAAGCGGCCAAGAGCCAAGACTTCACGAAGTTGAATTAATTCCAAATATATATATATATATATATATATATAAAGCGGTAATCATATAAAAAAACAAGTTTAATTTATATAAAACGAGTGAACAAATTTTCCTAGTTTTATTCAATTTTGTTGATTAATTCTTAGGAGCTATATTTTTGTAATTGATTCAGAAAATTTTCTTATTTATATTTTTTTTCTTCGCCAACTCTATCATATTACTAATAAGAGATGACAATAACTATCTTACTCTTTCCTAACTATGACCATACATGGTAATACAAGTTGCAGATGAGCTTATGCACATCATTGTCTTTTGAAATACTAAAGAGATGAAGTACATGTTGTACCAAATCTGTCCCTAAAAACATTTTTAGGGTATGATTGATTGGTGATAAAATTAATTTTTTTGATATACGTATTGAATGTGTGATTGAAATTTGAGAAAAATACTCCATCCATCCCACTAAGATAGACACCCACTATTTTTCACACATATTAAGAAAACATCTTAAATGTTCTTGGAATTATAAGATATTTATATATTCTTCTAATTTTACCCCTATATTGAATGGTCAAAAAGTAGTGTGAACATGTTTAAATATCTTGGGAGATGAAATATCTATGTTGATATTTAGTATTCCAATTATCTTAAATAGGGGTATTTCAGTACATGGAAAATAAATTATACATTCAATAAAGAAATTGGACTATAATTTGGGACGGATAAAATAAGAATACTTGCCTATCTTAGTGGGACGGAGGGAGTATATTAAATAATTAAATGAGTGATTGTAAATGATGAAAGAAAAAAAGTGATAAAATTTGTGTAAGTTAATGTTGAATAGAACAAGGCCTAATTTCCAAAAACATTTTTGGAAGCATAGTATTTTAGGCCTTGTTCTATCGAATATAAATTTTATCCCATATTTTTCTCTCTCCTCTTTTTAATTATATATACACTTTTTAATCTAATATTAATCATATATTTTATACGAAATATCATACAAATAACTTTTATCCCCAATCAAACAACCCCTTAATTGTTGTTTAACAAACGGTAGGAAACGTTGAGGGTAGCAAAATATGAAATTTCATATTGCCCTTGAGATTTTGTTGCTTATTTTTAATTAGTTTGACTGCATGTAATAAATGACTTTTGCACGGATGTCTGTTCGGGAAGAGTGGGAGAGCGCGTCACACACACACCGTGTGGGAAGGGAAAGGGAACGGGGCCAAAAATGTCTGCATGCAGCAGAAAGTCATTTATTATTTTGAGCCGGATTGTCTTTCTTGTACCGAAAAGCAACTTTGAGCCTTGAACCGAAAAGAAGCATTGTTGTACGAATGTTTGTCTTTCTTGTATGTAACGAATGTGCTTTTATTTAATGTCAATCTTTTCTTGTAATAAATGAATGGTTTTATCAATGTTGACTTTTCTTCTCTGGCTTTGCTTTGCCAGCAGATTCATGATAGAGAGAGAAGATTGTACTATCAAATGTACCATCTCACATCTCATCTGAATAATAATTAATATGAGTGGAAAACTGGGGTGGGCGATTACTTGTTGTATGACCACATCCAACGGCTATATTGTAGTAATAAAAATTTTCGAGCACGGATATATATACAGCACTGATCCGGTGCCACCGATGGCAGGTGCCATCGGGGCATTTTCGGGCTTCATTCAACCTCCGTTTTAAAATTTGAGACCGGATCTGGAATTAGCACGGCGAGGGGAAGCTCTAGCAATTTTGAAAATTTTACGGCGACACCGTATGGGGCCGTGGTGGCCGATCAAAGTTTGGCCCAAAAACATGGCCAAAGCATGGCCAAAATATGGCCAAACTTTGACCGGCCACCACGGCCCCACACGATGTCGCCGAAAAATTTTCAAAATTCTTGAAACTCCTCACTGATTCCAAATCTGCCGGATTTTAAAAGCGGAGGTCGAATGAGGCTGAAAAATCGATCTCTCTGTATCGTAAATCTGATGCCATCGGTGGCACTTGAACAACACCGGATATATATATGCAACCGGATTGTATATATATAATATATGGATTAATGATGGTGAATTTATAAAGATGTACGAGTAATAATTTGTTGTCCGTCTCGCTCAAATAAACGCATCTCTTGTTAAAAAAAAAAAATCTTTATATTATAAAAAGAGGAGTGCCACGTTGGCAGTAGTGCCAACATGGCACTCATTAATATTTTAAAAAATACATAAAAATCAATTTTGTAGTTAAAAAAAAGGAAATTCTATTTTTGGAAATGAACCAATATTAATTGGTAGTTTTAAATAGGAAAAATTCTTTCAATATAATTATTTTTTAATGAAACATAAATTTATTATTAAATGTGATAAATAAAATTTAATAAGAAAAAAATAGTTTTGGAAAAACTTTAAATGTCATTTCATTTTTCAAATTTCTAATTAAAAATATTAAATAATAAGTATTTTATTTTCACCGTGTTAAAAAATATTATAATTTTAGATAGTTTTGAGTTGTAATGTGCATTGAATTATTCAAGTAGTGGATTATTCTTAAATAAAATATTGAGTGCTAAAATTATAATTGAATTTGCACTGAATAATTTATTTATTTTTAAGTAAAAAGTAATTTATTACTCTTTATCTTTATATTTTGAGTTGTTATATAATCATACCATTAATCTTTATATTATAATTTGTGAAGTGCCACATAAACAAAGATGCAAATGTAACACACATTAAATATTTTAAGAAAGTTATAAAATTATTTTTGAAAATAAACCAACATTAATTAGTAGTAATTAAAAATATAATTGAAAATAAACTAATATCTAAAACAAACATCTAACGCGAAGAAAATTATTTTGGAAAGACTTTATATATAACTTCATTTTTTAAAGTTCTAATTCAAAATATTAAATAATAAGTATTTTTTATTTTTTATTTAATTTTATTGTGATAAAATTGTAGGTTTCAATAGTTTTCTTGGTTACGTGAATTGGTCTATTCAAAAATAGTGAGAATTTTTTACTTTTTTATTTTTTAAAATCAAATAGTGAGTGGTTAAAATTATAATTGGATTTATATTGAATAATTTATTTATTTTTAAGTAAAATAGTAATTTATTAATCTTTATATTATTATAATTGAAATGTCACATTTGGCGAACGCCTTATTGGCAGTGCCAACATGACACACTATTTCTAATTAAAAAAATTGAATGATGTTTTTTGTTTTTAATACGGCTGATGTGATATACTCATTAACTGAATTTTGCATTTCATATTTTTTCCTTTTCTAAGTATATAAAATTACAAATAAAAAGTTTTTCATTTTACAATTAACATATAGCTTATGTAAATGAAAAGAAATTAAATGAATTATGTAGATGTGGAAAATTATTGGTGTTACTACTATTTAAATTACATAAAATTAAGCATAATACTTCATATACAATAGAGCTAAAATTAAGTAGCAATTACAGCTAATCACTAAAAGAACGCATAAAATCATAAAATTTAGAGTGCGTAATGTCCATTTCAGAAAGAAAGAAGGTGTTTAATATAAATTTGATATGTACAAACGAGAAAGACACGTTTTGATAATCAAAGAATTTTTATATATTCATTCCCAATTAGTCATTTACAATTAATTAATCTCGACGAGCATTGTTGTACAATGTTAGGCACGGTAATTATAATTAAAGTTACATGTTTTGATAAACTTTTTAATTATGTGATGCATATGAATTTTTATAATTTATAATTATGAATTTACTCTGTAATTTTTGCATTGACTATAATATACAATATTATAGATTTTAATAATTTTTTATAATTATGCAATATCATATACATAAATTACATCAGTTATGTAATTCAACATATATATTTATAATTTTATATTAATTATTTATCGTACATAAATTTAATTATTTCCGTGCATCGCACGAGCGTGATACTAGTACTACTAAAATGACGATTGAAATTATTAAAATTGAATGTTATTATTTTTACGTCTGTTGTTAAAAAATAAAGTTATTAGAATGATGATAAATGCATTGAAATTAATATCATTATCATTTTTATGATCGAGAAAGATGTTGCAAAATTTATTAATCATTAACTATTTGTTGTGATAAAATATTAGAATGATAATAAGTTTATAAAAAAAATTTTATTTTAATTTTTGGAAGTGAGAAAGATGAGTCTAAAATTTATGTTATTACTTTATTTGTTGTAAAAAAAATGTGAATAAGATGACCACGTGGATCTATTAAAATGGATATTATTATTTTTTATCTTCTATTAAAAATAAAAAAAATATTACGAAAATTTATTGTCATTATTAATTTGTTGTTAATATGTTAATTATTTCGTAATTTATTAAAGTATTAGAGTTAAATCAACCTTGGGAAATGAAATGACCACGTCCATGGTTGCGTGTTAGGGTCAAAGCTTGTAGAGAAATTTTATTTATTTTACAATTTTATTAATTTTTTTTTTGAAAAGATTAAATTTATTCATTCATATGATCTGAATCAAGTCCACCGCAAATAAAGATTGGGGGATGGAAAAGATAAAGCACCATCGATGGTGCTTTAGTTACGGCACTATCGATGGTGTTTTCGGGATTCATTCGACCTCCATTTTGAAATTCGGGACAAGATCTTGAATCAGCACGGCGATAGAGAGTTCCAGGAATTTTTCGAATTTTTTTCGACGACCCCGTGGCTGCCGTGACCATCGGTCAAAATCCAAAAATAGTGCCAAAACTTTGACCGATGGTCATGGCGGCCACGGGGTCGTCGGAAAAAATTCGGAAAATTCCTAGAACTCTCCATCGCCGTGCTGATTCCAGATCTGGTCCCGAATTTTAAAACGGGGATCGTTTCGACCCCGAAAATGCCATCGATGGTGCCATAGTTATGGCACCATCGATGGTGTGTGATCACCCCTGGATTGGGGGAAGTTCCAAACTTATCGACACTTTCTAACATAGAACCAATTGCTAGGGCAAGCCTATGTGGCCAACTTGGTTTGTAGAACCACAACAAAACGAGAAGGTAACACAAGGCAATGCACTCACCAACTTTTGACAATTTTCAATGACTAATACAATTTAACAATTAGAAAAAACCGTACAATCATGACTTATCATCAGCGAGAACTTCTCAATTAACAGCTCCAATGACTTCAAAAGACCAAAGTTATTTTGATTTAAAATGTTATCTTGCTGTAATACCGAAAAAGATGTGTTCCCAAAGCTGGGAGCTTTCCTAGGCTCCCAGCGGGGAGCACATCACACAGACCCCCCTCCCCCCGAATGCGAGGGGGGGTAGGCGACCCATTTCCCTGCGCTGGGAGCCTACTATAGGCTCCCAGCGCTGGGAATACATCAGGCCTGACTGTAATACATGGCTACATTTTAACAAGTTAGTTAAAATATAATTTTTGACAATTAGATTGTTGATATACTTTTATCCATAATTTACCAATTTTCTCTTATTATTATGTGAAATTATTAGTAACGCAGAAAAGATGTTTGAAATCACAATCCTTTTTTTCTTTGATATTTTCATTTCTCTAGCTTTTCACTTTCTACGGCCTTTTGATTTCTTGACGCCAATGTTTAATGTGTTTTCCATGGAAAATTCATGGCGTATAAAAGGGTGTACTGTGTTATCAATATTTATCTTTTTTGTCTTTAGAATCTACAATGATAATGTTTCCGTGAAAGAGAAGTACGCAAATTCTTCTCCTACAGCCGGCCGAAGATGTATAACCTTCGGCCCAAGACACAAGCCCCACCCCTCCCTCCCGCGCAAGGGCGGAGGGGTGACACCCCATGTGAGAAAGGTCGCAGATTTGTAATCTTCGGCCGGCCGCACCAGAAGAAGCTTGAGAGAAGTACTATGAAACGCCTCCTCTCACATCGCAATAAAAGAAAGTGGAAACTGTAAAATCATGGGAAATTGTAAAATCACATCTCAAATGTCCCCTCCAACGTCTCAATAAAGTCATGGGAAACCAACAGTGGATTGATGTGATAAATTTATACTTCCTCCCTCCCACTAAAATAGGCACCCACCATTTTTCACACATATTAAGAAAACATCTTAAATGTTCTTGGAATTATAAGATATTCATATATTCTTCCAATTTTACCCCTATATTGAATGGTCAAAAAGTAGTGTGAATATGTTTAAATATCTTGGGAGATGAAATATCTATCTTGATATTTAGTATTCCAATTATCTTAAATAGAGGTATTTTAGTACATGGAAAATAAATTATACATTCAATAAGGAAACTAGACTATAATTTGGGACGGATAAAATAATAATACTTGCCTATCTTAGTGGGACGGAGGGAGTAGATGTTATTTTGGTTTGTCTCACTAAAATAGACATCTCTCTTGTTAGAAGACATCAAAATGATACAAATTTATTACTAAAATTTATGTTATTACCATTTTTTGAATCCAGAAAGATGTGTGGTAAATTTTATTGATCTTTAATTGATTTGTTGTTATAAAACGATGAAATAATAGTAAGCTTATAAATTTTGGATATGAGAAAGATGTGTTATTATGTTTATTAGTTTATTTGTCTAAAAAAAAAAGAAATAAAATGACCACCTGAAATTAGGCTTGTTCTATACACAATTTATAATACTAATCGAAATTACTCAATTTCGTATAGAAATTTGTGGTTGAAATTTGGTGAAGATATATTAATAAGTATAAATAAATTATCGAATTAATATTTGAGTGGTAAAAACCGATGAAAAAGAAAAAGTAAATTCGAACTTTTGAATTTTATGATATATAGAATGGGGCCTTATTAAATTTGATATTATTATTTTTTATGTGCTATTAGTAAAAAATAAAAATATTACAAAATTACAAAAAAAAAAAAAAAAAAGGTTGTAGCAGTAACATTTATGAATGTTTGTCTTTCTAGCAATGAACGTGTGCTTTTATCTACTCCTATTACTTTTATGAATATTTGTCTTTCTTGTAATGAATGTGTGCTTTTATTACTAGTAGTACTATGTATCTTTCTTGTAATAAATGTTGATCTTTCCATCTTTTGCTTGCCAGCCGGCAGCCGTTTTCATGAAAGACAGAGTTGGTAGTACTATCAAATGTACTCTCTCACATGTCATTTGAATAAATGTAAGTGGAAAACCGTGCAGCCACAGGGTGAGGGTCGGGGTTGCGTGGGGGATGACTCGTTATATGACCACATCGGCGTTCAAAAACAATTAATAAGCTGTGCAGAAAGCCATCAAATATTTTCACTACCATCAAACCATTTGATAAGATAAAACCATTCTTCTCTCTGCAAGCTTTTCACTGCAACATTTGATAAGGTCTTGTTTGATTGGGGGTTTAGTTGTTCCGCGCGGTATTCCGTGTAAAAATGTGTGGTTAATATTATTTTGGGAAATGTGTGTGGTTGAAAATGAGTATGAGGTATACGGAATTGCGTGCGGATTTGGTTAACACCAAATAGAACAAGGCCTAAGTATGGCTGCATTGGCATCTGTCCAAGATCAGAAGAATGAGCTACAACAAGTTCTAGAGCAAGGCAGGAATGAGCTGATGGCTGCATTGGCATCTGTCCAAGATCAGAAGAATGAGCTACAACAAGTTCTAGAGCAAGGCAAGAATGAGCTGAGGGGACTAATGGCTGACTTGGAGGGGTCTGCTCAGGGTACATTGCGAGACGTAAAAACAGAGACGGCGAAGTCAGAGGAAATGGCGAAGTCAGCTTGTGCGGACGTTCAAGAGAAAATCACTCAAACGAAGAAAGAGTTTGCAGATTTCATAAATGAACTGAAAGGAGAAATTGATGTTTTGAAAGGACAACTCAGAGACGCCATTAAAGAGGGAAATGATACGATTGAGAGCTTAAATGCGCTTAAGTCCTACTTTGCAATGGAAAAGGCTAGAGAGAGTGCAAAAAAGGAAGCTGAAGAAATAGCCGAACTAATGGCTAAGTCATGGATGTCTGTAAAGGTAATTGCAGCTTCGCAGTTAGGATACATGATGGCCCTACTCTCTGCTCTGTTTGGCAAAGTCATGACTCCGCAGAGTCACTGAGCCTGCCATGAGTTCGGGCATTTTTTCAAATGCTTGGCTGGAGCTGTGTTGGCTTTATCTGCAATAAGCTATGGAGTGGTTTTTGCTGATCTGCTCACGAAAAGGATTCGGATGGATAAGATACAGGAGGCAAGGCGGGTTTCTGTATCCATTGCTGTGGATTATAAAGCTTCGATCATAGTCCTCATTCTGTTGGCCATGGTTAGTCAAGTTTTGTTGGGGCTCTGGTCCTTTGGTGCAATTTGGAAGTTTTTGTGTTAGGAGTTTTTATCTTATGGTCAAGTCTGCAAAGTGAGAAGTGAGTAGTTTTTTGAGCAATTTCTGATCTGTATTGATCGTCTCCTTCATCTCCTACTTCTTCTCCCCTTCTCCTCTACCTTCAATTTCTGTTAATCAAACTGTATCCAAGCCTTAATTGGGTAATTAAATATTAAGATCATTTATCATTTCATCATTTGCTGCAATGTTGTGCGATTATTACTGTGATTGCTGTGGAAAATTGCTGAGTAGAATTACATAGGAGTACTAAAAGGGTTTTTGTCAAAATAACAAAAAAAGAAGTTAGAATTGGTTAAGCATGCTTTTAATCGCGATTGAGCACTCGCTTCAGTTATGCATGAGGTAGGACCAATACATGTAAGTACTCCCAAACAACGGCGCCACCGTGGTTCTCGAACTCTCAATAATGAGCCGGGTTAACAGATCAATTGCTGAGCAGGCCTGAATCTTAAGGTGGGCTTATATCTTGGTGAACTGATCCCAATCATGGACCCAATAGATAGTAATAGAATCCTTACGTATTTATTTATTTATTTATTTTATCGAAAACAGAAACAAATAACAAATAATACTTTTGATGGGTACTGTTTTGTCTAATTGTATTATTTCTTTTTTATTTTCTTTTTTTTCTTAACTTTGAATATTTTATGCGTACACACAGTTTTTACACGGATTTTACAGAGAATAAGCTTTCAAAATTTACTTTAATGTTAATTCAAAAAAATAAAATTAAAAATAACTTTGATCATAAGAGAACATATGATATGATGTGTAGTTTAAAAGAACAATGAAAATATAATTGGAATTTTCAGTCTCGTGAAAATTTGTGTGGGCATTTGCGAATAAACATATTGAAATTCAATCTACATTATGGGTATGGGCCACAAACAAAAAGTTGATTAAAATGTCAACCGGTAGCTAACGTTTAACAAGAACATGCGAGTAACCCTTTAACACATTTCTAGATTCTCCAAATGCATTAGCACAAAACAATAGATTAAGAACAAGGAGGTCCGAATTAATGAAAAAGTAGTGGAATTTAAACAAACTAGATACTCTTCTATATATGCCATAAAAATAGACACGTTTTCTTTTTCATGGGTCACAAAATATAAGCCAATTTTTATTTGTATATGCATTTCGTTTCTTCAATTTCTCATTATACTTTTTTTAAAATTTTTAACATGCAATTTTATTTAAAATATATTATCATCATTTAATGTAGGAGTATATTTAAAAACAGACAATTAAAATCTTCTTTTCTAATATTAGTAATTCTCATTATACTTTTTTTTAATTTTTAATATGCAATTTTATTTAAAATATATTATCATCATTTAATGTAGGAGTATATTTAAAAACAGACAATTAAAATCTTCTTTTCTAATATTAGTAATTATAAATTTTTAAATCACGTGAAAGTCAAAACTAAATCTATTTTGTATGAAGTTTTAGAAATGTTTTAGATATTATTTCTTGAACAATGCCCAAGACATAGGGATTCTTTATATTTTCTTAAATTAGGTAATGGCATCGTGTGCTCTAGAGGAGTCACATCCACTATGAATGTGTAGAAATTTTAGCCGAATATTATAGTTAGATTATTTTTCCGAAGTGATATCGAGAATGCATCAACAAAAAGATCGCATGAATTTTTATAAATGACCGCTATTTAATGATCAAAATTTGTCCTCTCAATATAATACTAATGAGAACAAGATATCTGGGGTACATTATGAACCTCACTCATCCCTGCATTCGATGAACAATTTATTCTATAGCATTTTATAGATACATATTATTACCTCATCGTTCGATTTGATCACCTTGATATCGTCTAATATTAAAGTGTCTTGTGTCTCGTAAACATAATAAGTTCATGTTAACGTAGACATTACATCAATTCTGTAAAACTATGCAATCAAAGACCAGATGAGATGAGAAAGTGTAAAATAACAAGGTTGCTGCATTTATTTCTCAAGACTATTATGAGCTCTCTTTTAACTCCCCTTTCATGCCAGAAGGATCATGGATGAGCGAGCCAGAGTGTTTATTGATTTGTTGCTAACGTAACAAATCAAATTATTATTTCTTTCTAGAGAGAATTTATCCAACTCAACAAAGATTTGTTTTTAAGCAAGGGCGTAGGTAGAGATCGATGTTAGGGGTAAAGTTCGAAAATTTTGAAGTTCATAATGCCGAAATAGTTAAAATATAACTGCACATACATTGTCACATACTAAAATGGGCCCTGTCGGAGGTCCGATTTAAACTTATTACGTATTCTTGTTCGACGTACAATGTCGTATAATTGTCAACAAAACCATCCATTTTGTTAAAGATTAATGTCTTCACTTTCGTCATTGTTGTAGATGTTTGTTGAAAATTAAATCAATAACCATATGGTTAAAAAAAATCAATAATCATAAAAAGAGCAGTCGAAATACAAATGGGTTGAACCCGAAACAATTGGAACAATTACAATTCATAAAATAAATTACCAATGTACTCTTCCAAACTCTAAGTTGTAAATTTAAAAAATTAGGGCAACAATTTCATGGAAATATAGAACTGGAGTTTATGACTAAAAACAGAAAATGTATGATGTATCTAGGATGTTTAATTTAATTAGTAATTGAGGAAGAAAGATAAATCATAATTTCATATTAACTAAACTACCGCAATTACAATATATATATATATATATATATATATATATATATATAAGAAAAATGATCTGGGCATATATGAGAAAAGAAATCACCGAAAGGAATACATATATGTATGAAAGAAAAGGAAAACAAAAACAAAATTGAATTAAGCAATACACTACTATGCAAAAAGAAAGAAAAGGTGAAGGTACGGGTGTGGAAATAAAACAAAGGGAAATATGCCAAAAAAAGAAAAAAGGGAAAGGACGGAATATAAATATACAGAAACGAGAAGGTCAAGCTTTGAACCACTGATCATCATTATGAATAAAAGCACCACCCTCATACCAACTATGCTAGCATATAGTTCATGCATATATATTAGTGAAACCACATATAAATATAGTATCTCCTCAATGCAACGATGTATGGAGATTTTTCATCACTTATTTCACATTCTCACATCTCATACCTCATAACAAGATGCTAAAACCCTATAATCAAAGCCTCACTACGCAAATTAAGTTACCTACTGTGATTGATCTTCTTGTTAGATTGAAAAGAAGCTTGAAATTGAAGTGGAACTTGAACGAAAATTCTTCATCCCCTTGGCCTTCTTGAACCCGTAGGGCACAGAGAGAGGAGAGAGTTTTGAGGGCTTTGTTTTTCCTATGAAAAATGTGTTAGGGATTGAGATTCCGTCCCAAAAGGTTAACCCATATTTAGCCGATGTGGGATTTCATTCGCTTATCCCTAACAATCTCCATCTCGAACGAAGTACCATATTAACTTGCTCCACTTTAATCAATAGCCCACATATCCAACTTTCTCCTCAAGGTCCAACTCTTCCACTGCGGTTGGGTCATCGCCTTATGTGGCATAACCGCCTTTAGAATCAATCCACATGCTCTATCAAGGCCCAACACTTCCACTGCGTCTCCACCACCACCGCCTTACATGGATACAACGACCTTAGGAACCAATCATGGATTTTGTTTTCTTGGCCTCATGATCCACCTCGGAGTAGGGATGGCAAAACAACCCGAAAAACCCGAAATCCGCAATTACCCGAACCGAACGGGTCGAAAAAATCCGAACCGATGGATCGGCGGGTCGGATATGGTTTTTAATAGTAAAACCCGATACGGATATGGTTCGGATATGGATTGTGACGTCGTGCCCGAACCCGAACCGATTACCCTATTTTTTTCCTACAAAAATTTAAAATTAATTTTCAATCCAAAAATTAAAAGTTGAAAATAAAAAATTTCAATTTTTCACCCGTGGCTTAAAAATTCTCCACATTAACAAGTTAATTGGGTCAATGGTCATTGGACATCTTACTTTAATAAGTTAATTAGGCCCAAAATTAGAAAGAGCCCATTACCACTTACATGTAGCCCTAAATGACTAATTTACAAAATCCCAATTGCACAAGCACAAATCCAGATTATACGTCTATACCTCACTCTTCAGTCTTTGGCTCTCTCGGTATACACTCACAGCCCACACAACACACAACTCTCCGGTCTCCACTCTCCTCTCTCACTCTCTCGTCTCAAACACACACTGCCGGCGTGAATCACCTCCGGCGACTGAGCCGCCTCTCTCTCACTCTTGCCTCTCTTCCTTTCTTGTCAACAGCCAGTCGACGAAGAAGCAAAGAAAACCCCACAACCGAAGGTCCAGCCGAACCCGAGATCCTTGGTACTCAAACTTCAAACTTTAGGCTGAAAAATCTTAATTTTATCTTCGATTTCTTATTTCTACTGTGTGGATGTATTTGAGTATTCAATACTAACAAGTAGTGTTTATTGCTTAGTGCTTAGATAGATTAGTGAATGTATCCATCATTTTATTGTGATTTTGGTTTTAGATATTTTGCTTTTAGTTTGGTATCTATTGTGATTTTGTGGATATATTGACAAGTAAGTGAGCAACCAACAAAAGAAACTGCTATTAGAGAAGAAGGGAGGAAAGAGAAAAAAAAAACGGGTACTCGTTCGGGTACCCAAGCCGACCCGAACGGGTACCCGACCGAACCGAACCGAACCGAATAGCCCCACGGTTCGGTTCGAGTATGGGTTTGGGTTTGGTATCACGGTTCGGGTTCGGGTACGACCGACCCGAACCGAACCCGACCCGTTGCCAACCCCTACCTCGGAGCCCACCAACTTCATAATGGAATTGTCTCACGCGTACACGTGGCTAAATATGAACCCTGACTCTGATACCACTGTTAGGAATTGAGGTTCCATCCCAAAAGATTAACCCATATTTAGCCGATGTGGGATTTCGTTCGCTTATCCCTAACAAAATGAAGTGTAGGAGTGGTATAAGTCTATTCATATAGTGGCTTATGGCATGGGTCAATGGTTTTGAATGTGTTAAGAGTCGCTTTCTTAATAATTTGTATTCCTAATGCTAAGCGGAAGAGAGAGGGACGAGTGAGATAGAGAGAAGGAAAATTCTAGTCCCTTGGTCCCACATGTCCCTTCCATGCGCTAGTTGATAATAAGAGCATCTCCAATGCAATAATGTTAAGGGGAAAATTTTACCAAATGGCCAAAAAGTGATTATGTGGCACATTAATTACTAGACATTGTCAAGAGTAATGTCTAACTCTAGACATTGTACTTGACAATGTCTATTATTAATTTAAATTTAATATTCAATCACTTTATTTCTCTCTCTTTATTTATTTTAAAGCTCAAATAATAATTTGCCACATATTGAACATTAGCATGTATGCATTGGAGAGATTTTTTGTTATAATGTTAATGTCCTTTGCCACATAAGTATGTTAAATATTATTGTGTTGGAGATGCTCTAAGTTGTTCAATTTGCTAGCTAGTGTAATACACTCCGGTCACTTGGGGAAATGATGATCATTTAATCTCTAAATTATTTCCTACAATTACTTGTACTTGTTGTAGGATAAAATTGTACCATACATCAACTTATTTGTAGAATAAAATTAAGGGATTTTGGCACGAATGGTCGTAAAAAATTAACTATATTATAAATTTAGTCCCAAATAATAAAAGATAGCGCAAATGGTTCAAAAAAATTTTGGTATGCAAATGGTCCATTTGGATGGAATCAGTCCGTTTAACCATTAGTCAAAGTCAACTGTTAAAAACTTGGGTGTGCATTTAGTTCATTTCATTTGAAATAAATTGCACAAAAGGTCCTAACTTTAAATATTATTACAATTAAGTCCCAAAGTTTGAAAATATATGCCTTAGTCCCAAATTTAGTTAAATTGTATAATTTTATATTTTATTTTTTCTATGGATGCTTATTTGGTCCGTAATCAATTTTATTGAATTAATTTTATACCGATTAAATAGTTTTTATCAAAAATTTTCTACAGAGTGACATTTGTTCGTATTAATATAATATCACAACGTTTAAAAAAATTTTTTAGCATTAGAGACACGCACATTTTAATTTTAATTTAACCAACAGCTAATAATAAATATAATTATTGTACATATATAAGATTTTATTAGGAATATAAAATCAAAAGAAATGTACTAACCACACTATTGAACGATATTTCAATAAATATACAGAAACGAGAAGGTCAAGCTTTGAACCACTGATCATCATCATGAATAAACCAACTACGCTGGCATATAGTTCATGCATATTAGTGAAACCACATATAAATATAATATCTCCTCAATGCAACGACAGATGGAGATTTTTCATCACTTATTTCACATTCTCACATCTCATACCTCATAATAAGATGCTAAAATCCTATGATCAAAGCCTCACTACGCAAATTAAGTTACCTCACTGTGGTTGATCTTCTTGTTAGATTGAAAAGAAGCTTTAAATTGAAGTTGAACTGGAATCATATTAGATCTGGCTATATACGTAAATTAGTATTGCGCTCGTGCGATGGGAGAGTTTTATCCATAAAAATAATTTAATTAAGAATTCGTGAAAATTTTTTAATTATACGATTAAGCCAAAAGCGAAATAATAATATGCATAATATCTAATTAATAGGCATAGATGTTGAAATTAAAACTTTAAAAACATGCTTAAACAATTTAAAATTTGAAAAACTTATCTAAAGACCACATATATTTGAATTGGTTAATAATAGATATTATTTCAAATAGGATATTTGAAAACATTATAAAGTAATATATTTAAAAAACCTAAGGTCCAAAATACAAGTACCAATTAAAGTTAAAACTCATTTTCTGATCATTGAACCCCCAATGCTCATTACCAATAAAAATTATTTAAAACTATCATTTTAATGTGCTAAAAATAAATAAAAATAATTTTTTAAACGAAAAATCGCTGCCAAAGTGATACTGTATCAAGTACTATTGTAATTTATAACTTTCATATTATAATATCACATTTTTATTAATGCTTGCATATAATTCATTTTAAACTATATTTATAATTCACAAATTAAAATTTAGATAAAAAATTAAAATATACATAAAAAATAAAATAAGAAAAAAATACTAAATAAAGAAAGTAAAATAAATTAAATAAGGAAAATAAAATAATAAATGTATATTTAATGTTTTTTTCAAAATAATATTTTCTTTTTTTAACTTTAAATAAATAAGTGCGAACTCGACACTGTCAACATTGCACAGTGCCTACGTGGCACTTCAGTTTTTTCTAATATAAAGATTTGTAGTGGTGTTTTTATCATAATTTTGTTCTAATAGTGGTGGATTTATAATGTGGTGCCATTAAAAAATTGTGTGGTGCCAATATAATTTCCCTATAATTACTCGTAATATCGCTAAATTTAATTATGTTGACTAATATCATTACAAGGGTACGTGCACATAAAATACTTAATTTTGTGAGAGCAAAAATTAACATTTTCTTAATCAAATCTCTTTTATCATCTTACAAATACAAACAATGTCAATACTAGCAAAGACCATCTGGTCTCGATCGTCGCATGTAGAATCGTCTCCAATCCTCTAGGTTTAGGATTCAATTTTCCTCTGTACCCTTCCCTTGGGCTTGTAATTTAATTAGAAAAATAATAAAACAATGTCAATAGTGCTAAAGTAAAAACTAATGGCGTAAACCTCCTTTGATTTAACTAATCTTCCTTCTATCGATTACCTCATCTTCGTTTGATGATGATGATGATAATAATAATAATAATATCATCATCATCATCATCTTCCCTCAATTTAAATCTTCTATTGAATTAAATAAATTAGTGTTACACTCGTGCGATACATGGCATCTCATTAGTAATGGATATTAAAATGCTAAAATTAAGCATTAATTATTAAAATTACAATGCATCCACTATAACTTTTGAAAAACTTCTCTAAAAATTACATTTGCAATTGAGTTTTCCATTTGTATCCTAATAAGTGATTCATAACTAAATTTTTGAATGGGATCACCTTACTAAATATATATATGTCATAAATGTAATGAAAAATATTGTTAAAATCCATCAACAAAGTTTGATTGTGATAGTGAGGAAATTGAAGAGAACGAACTCAAGAATTTTCCTTCGATTAGAAAATGGAACAGTTACAAGTAGCATTACAATACCTATCTTGCAACTCTCTCCAATCTATATAGAGATGCATAGAGAATCTAGATCTAATAAACAAAATTAAATTATCAGAACTTGGAACCTCAACAATTACATAGAGATGAGTGAGACCTTAACTTTGTCACAATTACATTTCAGTATAAAATATTTCCACAATTATATTAATGGATATTAATCAATAAAAATTATTGCAAAAAATAAATGGAAATTGAATAAGTGGAGAAAGGTATCCGTAAAAATTATAGACAACAAAAGTCAACATCTTAAAATACTCACTATTAGTCTATGAGAAGTGTGTTGCACGTCATATGTAAATAATGAAGGATACTCATAATATTTTTCAAATAGTGAGGGTGTATTCCCATTGTGCTTCAATTTTGAGTTTTTAGTTTTGAAAATGTTTTCAAATTTCTTTTTTGAGTGGCTATTTACAAAAAAAAAAAAATGAAAATAAGGTTATTTGTTGTGTTGAAACATTACTTTTGAAAAGATGTATTTTTTCAAATAGTAAATTGGCATAATTAAAATTACATGTAGGCCCCAAACTTCTGAAAATGTTTAACTTCACTATTATCTTCACCACACACATCCCATCTGGTTGCGAAACCATTGGAAGACTCTTTTCTAAGAAGTGCGTTTCAATATTTGCTTAAGTGTGCTTAAGCTTAAAACTTATATTCCACACTTCGTCATGACTTGTGCTTTACTGCGCATTAATCGCACTTTTACCACACATCGTCCTGCTTAAACCCGAAGCTTGTGCTCCATGTTTCACCACGCCTTGCACTTTTTAGAACACTGCCTGATGATCCATGTGACTGGCATGCCTAACATTTCTTTTTGTGGAAAAATTAGACAAACTAACACTTCAAAAGCACGTTAACTACAATTTATCATCGTTGAATCACACAACGTGATTATATTGTTTGTTAGATCTATAATCTGAAGAAATATATAAATGAGAAAAATAATTCAAAAATGATAATCAAAATGAAATAACGATAACCAAAGTTTGACATTGTTAAATTACACAATATGATCATTAGATTTATAACTTGAAACAATATATAATTGAGAAAAAGAACTAACAAATGATAATAAAAATTAAAATGTCACTTTTATAGATAGAATTTATCGAGAATAGAATGTAAAAATGATTAGGACCTAATTTATTTTTAATGTTTTTATCAAGTTGGGATATTAATTTGAAATACATATTAAAATAAATTTGAGGGATTAAATTGATAAGTAACAAATATATTTTGGAATTAATTGAAAGAAGTGTAATATATTGAGTTTTTAATAGAAAATATAAAATGTAAAAAAAAAAGACTTTTACACATAAACGTTAACGTCTACAACATACTGTATATTTATGATTAGTTATTAAAACGAAGTCCGTATTAGACTTCAAATTGAGACCTTTGATTTAGCATCCATATTGCATTTTTTTTTTACTTAACTATGGTATTATTTTTTAAAAAATAAAAATGCGAAAGTGACAATTGAAAAGAAAAAGAAAAAGAAAAGATAAAGGAAAATGAAGAGTTTATTTTCTCAATTAATGAATTAAGGATAAATTAGGAATTAAAAAACACGTGAATGGCAAAATAGGAATATCAAAAGTTTCCAACTCATTCACCCTTTTATTCATTCAAATCCAATAGAAAAGACGCTTATTTGCCGTTGATACAAAAAATTAATCCGATTTACATTGAAATTAACTTTAAGTTATTGTTAGTAAATAAGAACAGGTGCTCACAAATCTATATAATATATGATTTTTAAAAAAATATATATATAGTATAAATATTAATTTATTTTAAGTTAAAAATATTTGAAATAAGAAAGTTGGTAATCATCCAAACAAATATATATTAATAATAAAAGTTTGATAATATAATTTGACAACGAATGCAAAATAATAATAATAATAATAATAATAATAATAATAATAATAATAATAATTCTCAGAAACTAGAATTCCAATGTTGTACTAAAATTATTATAATTTCCAATTCCTAAATAAAATACTCATTCAACTTCATTTTAAGAACCATAATTAAAATCAAAATATTATACGATCAAATTAAACAAAGATAAAATTTAGGTTTGACATTTTTTAGTAAAATATTTTTATAATATTTAATTCTTTCAAATAGAATAAAAGCTTATCAACCAATAATAAATAAATTAATCTGATTTAATCTCAACAATGAAAATAGATTTAAGTCATTGCAGTAAGTAAGAACACGTGCTCACAAATGTGCATAATATATGATTTTTATAAGAAATATGTAATATAAGCTTCAATTTAAGTTTATGTGTCAAAAATTATTTTAAAAGCAAGGAAGTCGGTAATTTTCGAACAAAATGTATCAATAATTAAATTTTGATATTATAATTTAATTTTCGATGCAGAATTTTTTTTAAGTAATTTTCACAAACTGTAATCCCAATGTCATAAGAAAATTACCATAATTTTTTATTCATGAAATAAAATACTCATTCAAGTTCATTTGAGAACCGCAATTAAGAATATGCAGCCATTTAATTAAACAAAAATCACAATTAAGATCAAAATATTGTGCAATCAAATGAAAGGAAAACAAATTTACATTTGACATTTTTAGGTAAAATATTTTAATAATATTTTATTCCTTCAAATAGAAAACAAGCTTATATGCCACTAATATCTATCTATATGTATATCTATATATTAATAAAATGAGATCATTTTCCCGCCAAAAGTTTTATTTTTATGAATTAAAAAAATGAAATCTAATTGTAAAATCACGCTTCGGATAATCACAAATTTGCAACTCAATCTTTCCTTCCTCTTCTAGAATTCGAACTCTTATATATCTCTCATATAATATGAGGTCATTTTTCCGCCAAAAGTTTCATTTTCTGAATTAAAAAAATAAAATTTAATTGTAAAATCACGCTTTAGATAATCACAAATCTGCAACTCAATCTTCCCTTCCTCTTCTAGAATTCGAACTTTTATATATCTCCCCGTGCAACGCACGGGAGAAAATTCTAGTATTAATAAAATGAGATCATTTTCCCGCCAAAAGTTTCATTTTTATGAATTAAAAAATAAAATTTAATTGTAAAATCACGCTTCGAATAATCACAAATTTGCAACTTAATCTTTCCTTCATCTTCTAGAATTCAAACTCTTATATATCTCCCATATAATATGAGGTCATTTATCCGCCATAATCACAAATCTGCAACTCAATCTTCCCTTCCTCTTCTAGAATTCGAACTCTTATATATCTCCATTTGCAACGCACGAGAGAAAATACTAGTATAAATTAATTCCATTCAATGTTTACAATGCTCACAAATATATATAATATATGAATTTTTCTAAAAAAGAATATGCAGTATAAATATGAATTTAATTTTAGTGAAGGAAAAAAAAATTTGAAAAGAAAGAAATCTATAATTGTGGAATAAAATGTATCAATTATTAAATTTTTATATTATAATCGAACTGTGAAGTTTTAAATCTTTTTTAAATGAATTTTCACAAAACTTAATTTAACTGTTGTAATAAAATTATTATAATTGTCAATTCCCGAATAAAATACTCATGAATATAAATTCCATAAGTTCCCTTTACATCTTTTGTAATTGTTTTGACTTTTTAATTGTGTTTCTTTTTAAACTTTTTTAGAGAGCAACACTCACAAAAATTTTTGAGTGAGCGCACAATTTTTCAATTTTCAATTTTTCTTAATCAATTTTCTCCTACTTTTACTCACTTTTCTCCACTTTTTCTTCCACATTTCCTGTGTAATATCTAAATTCACATATTCAACTTCACATCTTTCACTACTACTTTATTATTATTTTTGAATTTTTTCTAACTCTCTCATTTTTTACACTCTTTCATTTCTTTTTTTTATCTATACATCTTTCCATTTTTCTTAAAATAATTATTTCCACTATATCTCTCTCTTAAATACACACCCATGCTAGACATCCTCTGTTGGAGATGCCCTTAAAAGGCATGAACTTCCGACACTCTTCGAAGTTTGAAAACCAACAGCGAGCTTTCAACATTAGATTTCGAATCTGAATGACATTTAAGTTCGTGACAATTAGGTTTCTTATTAAAAAAATATGAAAAAATCATTTTGTACCAACATCCAAGAAAACATGAGCTAAATTGAACCATTGAAACCAAATTAGAAACACAAGACAAGGAAAAAAAGTACACAAGCTGAATATAGAGAGTGTAAACTGTGGGTATTAGCGTATGTGTAAAAATATATTTTTATGTGTTTTTATGTGATATAGGAGAGAGAATGAGTAGAGTTAAATGGTGGAGATTTGTGTAGTATAGGTAGGTCCCACGAGATATGTGGATGTGAAACAGGAGAGAGAATTAGTGAGGTTGAAATAAAAAGTAAAATAAATAAGAACACCAAATTTTAATATGAAAAATCCCGCAGGATGAAAAATCATGTGCTAAGCAGCTTACGAGCAAAACCAATCCACTAAATCCAAAGCTTTTAAATCTTTTCAAGAAATCCAAAAGCTAATATACGCATATATTAAGCAACATCTAACAAAGTAAATGAAAAAACTCCATGTTCTTTCTTCCTTAGCGTGTAATGATAAAATGATATCTTTAATTATCGATTAAATGATTTATGACCTGATTTATTAAAATTTGGTTCAACTTTTGTCGTTTTCCAACTAGGAACTATTTCTACTAACCAAACTTTCCCAAATTAAAATTAAAAAAGGGATAATTAGTTTTTTCAGATCTTTTATGACACACATTTGATAAATTAGAATTATATACTTTTTCTTCACATTTCAGGTGCAATTCAAAATTTAAATATCATATTATAATCACCCAAAATAGAATAAAAAATAAATCAGTCATTCTCCCATTTTACAAACTTGGCTGCTATTTTTTTGAACTTTTATGTGCTTTGTGTTCCCATTATATTCTTTTTTTCATTTTCTTTTTTTTTTTTTGAATGAATGTTCCGATCCTTAGAGATTATACATTTCTGGTCTTGGTGCTTATTATATTTGATAATTTGATCCCTTTGCTGTTGGAGAATTAGGCGCTGCTAATTCCGCCCAAGATCAGTGGGACGAATAAATGCGACTGAGAAAAATAATGGACGCTAAAATAAGCACAAAATAAAACACCGAGATTTAACGTGGTTCGGCCAAACTGCCTACGTCCACGGACCCACACCAATATTTTACTATCTCAAAAGGAGGAGTACAAAAATACTACACTGTATTTTCTCTACCTACGCAAAGGTTTTAACACTCCACTCACTTTTATCTCTCGTGTATAGCTTCTACACTGAAGCTCTCACACTCTCTCTACACAATTACTATTGTGTTGATGTATTCTGGTGTGTTTACAATGCGGAATGGAGCCTCTATTTATAGGCGATCTATGCACCTACTCCTACGCAAATTGTCAACAATTACGACTGCCACCTAATCTTACACAAATTGTCAACAATTACGGCTGTCTTTTGTCAAGAATGACGGCTATAATTTTGCATCCAATTTCTTCCTCTGCAAATGTGAACTCGTGCAGCCCACAAACATTGAGCCATAATTTTTGACTTTTGAGCACATACAGCCTCTTTCTTTGACTTTGTGGACATTTGGCTTCACAGACTAACATTTGCAAGTATTTGTTTTTGGTGTTTGGTTGTAGTACTTTGCGGGTATCTATGTAGTTACATCATCCCCATAGAATGTTGATAGTGAGATTCAAGATTGCTAGTAATCTATGTAGTTTTATCAGGCGTGTTCTATTAAAATAATATAGTGACATAAAATATCTGATTGGTTCAACAATTGCCTCTTTCGACTCTATCTTTCTTTCTTTTTATTCTCTTCTACTTTTCTCCCAGTTCCTTCCTTCCCGGTGGATGATATTTTCCCAAGACCTAAAATTGTCTCTTGCAATCTCAATCTTCCATATATATAGTTCAACTGGAACCTCATTTTGTTTATTTTTCCTGGAGGTCTATATATTTTTGTCAAATTCAGGTAATTAAGTATTATTATTATTATTATTTCTATAGAAGTTTAATAATCACTTTGCCACGTATCTTCTATTTCTTCGAGCGGTAAATATTTTGCCCATTTAATATACATTACTTTCCGCATGTGCGCAAATTGGCTTCCTATCTTCATGATGCCTTGAATGACTATTTCAGAGTGGCCATTTCTTTTGTAGACCATACTAACAACCATGTAAACCATAACAATAATTCTGGGCAATGTGCATGATGAAATTGAGCTTGAACAGGAAAAGCCAAAAAAAAAAAAAATCAATTTATTCAATTTCAGTTAGCTATGATTTTTTTCCCCAAAGAACAATCGGGTACTTCCCACAGGCATAACATAATTTAGGCGGGGGGTAAATATATTATTTGTAGTCCCAAGTTTTTATACAATGTAGCTACCTTACGAGATTAAAAAAAAAAAAAAGGATAAAACGACAACAATATAAGGGTGTGTGTGATTTGCCAAAGGTAGAAAAGAAAATATTTTCCATCTTACAAGGAAAATATTTTCCCGGGAGAGGGGGGGGGGCTAGAAATAATTTGCCATGGAAAATGTATCTTTCATGCATAAAATGGTTGTACATTAATTGTACATGAAAAATAGTGCAATCAAATAACTAAGTGGGAAAATATTTTATTTGATTAGACATTTTCCATGGCAAATTTGGCCAATCAAACACACCCTAATATATTCCATACCACATCCCACTACCTATGCCCTACATAAGCAATGTCCCAAACGACGCCTCAAGAATTTAGACAGGTGATTTTTCACCTCGAAATGTAAAGGTATCAGGCACCGGGTGATATGCTCAAATGTTCTTCAATTGTGGTTTCCAATACCACTCAGCTTCTTTAGATTGAGTATCGAATGTGAAGAGCCAATCACGATCATGCGTTTGCAAATGCACTAGATTGTCTTTTGACTCAATAGGTTTGATGTATAAAATCCTTATATTGGGGTCGGAATAATCTCTCAAGAATGTTAATGATATAACAATCTTTCTCTTAACCCATGTATGATTCTTGTAGCTCTCCAAGACACGAATATTGAACTGATTTTGTTTTATATGGGCAAAAGATATTTTATCTTCCCATGTTATGATCCAAGCAAAATGCAGCTTGGATAACAAATCCGGTGGTGTCTTAACATTTGTAATACTGTCATTTCCCAAATCAAGACAATCTATATAAATATCACCCGCTTTCCTGAAGCTATAAAATGTTGTACCCAACTTCATATTTAGGCAAATCAGGATCACCCAGCAGTGAAGAAACCAAGCTTTTCCATGTAAAATTTTGGCCAACTCTAAGAACAGTGTAAGTTATAACCTCTTTATTTCCTTGTCTGGCGGAATGTAGCACTTGAGTTCAAGATTACCGTTGCGTCTTTCGGGAGATCGAGTATTTTCCTAGCCAGGTTCCGCAGCCGGTATGTGCTGTATGTATTTTGTCTCTCCAATATTAGTCCATAGTTCTGATTTACGATAGTAAATTTTTTATCAAGTTCTTTTTCATGCACCATGCATTGCAAGGGGAGATTGTTCCGGATGCTTGTGGATGAACATGGGGTCCTTATGGAGCATCGTGTTTAACACATGCATTTGAATCTTAATAATGATTTAATTGGTAGCCAACTCACTATATCCAAGACGATATCATCTGGCGCGCACAAACGTCTTCTTCTTGTTTCTGTGTTGACATATTGAGATTTTTCAGAAAGACGAATGAAAGGGAAGAATAGAATAAAATCCAGTGAATCTATGTATCCAAAATGGAAAACCAACATGAAAAGCTTGAGGGCAAATTAAAATCTAGTTTCTGCGTGCAGGATACTATTTATTTAGGAGAAGAGGAGTGAAGATTGAAAGGAAAATTCCAATTACAAGAGGGATTCGGTTGGAATTCCCCCAACTGGGATTTGGATTCCTACTACTATTAGGATTATTGTAGGGTGCAATGTCTTTAGCGTGATCCTCAATTTTATTATATACATACATATAATTTCGTGATCGTTTTAAAATTTGAATATAATTTTATTATTATACACACATAATTTCTACACATGAAATGAACATCAAAAAATTAATTATGTTGAATAATCTATATATTAATAAAACCAGCACATTTTCCCGCCACTTTTACCTATTTTTCTGAATTAAAAAATCATTTTTTAATTATGGCAATGAGTTTTACCGCTCCTACATGTATTTTCCAACTTGACTTCTTCTTTAGCGTGTATACATATAAACACGCATCGGGTCCACCTATTTTTCTGAATTAAAAAATCAATTTTTAATTATGGCAACGAGTTTTACCGCTTCTACATGTCCCATGTGCAACGCACGGGTAGAAACACTAGTATCATTACAAGGGTGCACATAAAAACTTAATTTTCTTATTTTCTTGCCGGTGAGAGCCAAAATTAGCATTTTCTTAATCAAATCTCTTTTATCATTTTACAAATACTAACAATACTGTCAATGCTGGCCAAGACCCATGTCATTACACCATAACATGCGAATTATCACGGTTTAAAACCGTAATAAATTTAAACCGTAACAAAATTGAATTTGTCACGGTTTTAAACTATGACAGAAAAACACCGCACAACCGATTTGTCAATGTTGAAAACCGTGACAAATTTGGAAAAAAAATAAAAATAAAAATTTGCAATATAATTTTTGATATTAACAAGCATATTTGGTTGATGGTATAAGTTAGTAACAACAATTCATTCAAAAAAAAAGGCTTAGATCATTCCAAATGACATTCTCAAATTAGATTTGATCCTCATAAGAAATTGTTTTTGTAAACGGAATTTCTAAAAATGACATTCTCAAATGACATTCCAAAAACTGTCGTCACAACAGATAGGCTTTTTTTTTTGTAAGGAATTTCTAAAAATTTCAAATTAAATATATAAAAAAAATTGGCAGAATGGAGAAATAAACGGAAAATGCTAAAGTTTAACTTGCACCCACTATAACTTTTGAAAACCTTCTCTAAAAATTACATTTGTAGTTGAGTTTTCCTTTCTGTCCTAATAAATCATTCATAGCTATATATATTTTTGAATTGAGGTCACCTTATTAAAAACAACGCCATTAATAAATGTAACCAAAAATATATTAAGGAATATTAATCAATATAGAGTACAACACATTTTACCCACGTACATGCCAATCACGTGAAGTGAATGAAAGATTCAATGTAAAGGTATCAGGCACGGCTGATATGCGACGATGTCCTTCGACTGTGGTTTCCAATACCACTCTACTTGTTTAGATTCAGTATCGAATGTGAAGAACCAATTACGATGACGGTTTCGGCAATGCACTAGATTGCCTTTTACTGAAATAGGTTGACTGAATATGGGCCACAAACTGGGGTGGCGATAATCTCTCAATACTTTTACAGATATAACAACCTTCTTCTCAATCCATTTATGATTCTTATAGCTCTCCAAGACACGAATATTGAGCTGGTTTTGTTCTATATTGGCAAAAGATATCTTATCTTCCCATGTTAGAATCCAAAATAAATCCTTCTCGGAAACCAAATCTGGTGGCGTCTTAATAGTTGCAATGCTGTCATTTTCCAAATCAAGACAATCTATATAGATATCACCTGCTTTTCTGAAGCCATAAAATGTTGTACCACAAACTTGATATGTAGGATTAGGATACATCGGCCAGAACAAAGAACGATCACCCAGCAATGGAGAAACAAAGCTTTTCCACCTAAACGTTGTGCCAACTCTTAGAACATTATAAGTTAAAACCTCTTTATAATTTTTTTGTCTCGATGAATGCACATAAATCACTTTCAATTCATTAGTTGATGGAATGTAACACTTGAGTTCAGGTATACCTTTTGTCTCTTCTGGGAGATCGAGTATTTGCCTGGTGGCCAGATTCCTGAGCCGGTATGTGCCATATGATTTGTGTCTCTCCAATATTAGTCCATAGGTCTGATTTATGATAGTAAAATTTGTGTCAAGTTCTTCTTCATGTACCGCTGCAAAGGGAGATTGTTCGAGATGCTTGTGGATGAACATGGGGTCCTCAATTATGGAGCACCAGGTTTTACACACACATTTGAACCTTAATAATGATTTAACTGGTAACCAACTCAATATATCGAAGACGATATAATGTGGCAAAGACATCTTCATCTTGTACGTTTCTATGTAGAATGAAAGGGAAGAATAAAATTTTTAAAAAAATCTAGTAAATCTATCAATCTATTATGACAAGTTTGAGCACGCCACTATTTATTTAGGAGGAGAGGACTGGAGATTGAGAGGAAAAATCCAATTACAAGAGGGATTTGATAACCTCTTTCTCTTAGGATTTGGATTCCTACTGCTACTAGGATTATAATTACAATAGGGTGCAATGTCTTTGGCGTGATCCTCAATTTTATTATATCATATACATACATACGTATAATTAGGTGGTCACCTCTTTTACGTTATCCTTTTAAAATATGAATATAATAACTGTTAATTATATCCACACCACACATTTTATTTAATACACCATAATTATTTTATTCTCTATTATGGCCTAAAATAAAATGACATAAGGGTGCTAAAAATATCTTCATATTATATTGAAGAAAATAATAATAATAATAATAATAATAATAATAATAATAATAATAATAATAAATTAAAAATTAAAAATGCGCTGTTTTGCAAGCAAAAAAGTAACCCGAGGCGTCTATGTAAAAGAACCTTTGAACAGGAACTTAGCTAGTTTTTAGGTAAAATAACTCAAATCATTGGAGTTACGTTGAACTAATACATTTGATATTAGTATGATTTTCATATTCACTACTAATTGGATAGAATAACTAAGTGGACACATAGTAAGACATTTTGACTTTTTAAATGTACGGGTGTATTTTATGTAAATTTTGTTATTAAAGTGTTAACTGAACTGTGAAATTAAATAATGGAAATATAAAATTCTAGAAGAGAAATTGGGAGAATGAAGTCAGAGAAGCAATTTGTCAAAAAATATTTTTTTAGTTGACAAGAGTGAGAACTGCTCTTGTAGTCACTGATAGAAGAAATAATTACATAATTATATAACTTTTAACATTTGATTTACTTAAAAACCAAAATTAATTATTAAATTTTTTTAGTTGACAAGAGTAAGAACTGCTCTTGTAGTCACTAATAAAGAAATAATTACATGATTATATAACTTTTAACATTTGATTTACTAAAAAACCAAAATTAATTATTAAATTACAAACATCTCAACTTTTAGAAATTGTGGGTCTAAAATACCATTTTGTTCAAATGGAAAATGGAAAAAAAGTCAAACAATCCCTCCCTCAAACCACACCTAGGAAAAAAAAAAAAAAGCCCCAACCCAAGCCTCCAGTTCAAACTTCTTGCCAAGTAGCTAATCGTAGAGTGGTTGACAGATCAACAACCTCCATTGCTAGTTGCCAACTAGCAACCTTTATTCCTGGTGGTGGGGTTGAACCAACAACCAGATCTGGTTGTTGATTGCTGACCATCAACCTTCATTGATGTGGTTTGGAGGTTGGTTCGCCGACATCTTCTCAAATTTGGTACATTTGGTTTCAAAAATCGTGATATGGTCGGAGAAGATGAAGAGTGGCGAGAATTTTCATCGGTGAAGATGAAGTGGTGCCAGGGGAATGAGAAGATATTTTAGATCCTACCCTCTTGGTGATAGAATTTATTTTTCTGAAAGTATAATATATAGTCCACAAAAAATGTTACACCTAATTTTTGTAAACCTATTTTAACAAATCATCTGTCAATAGGGCCTAAGTTAGATTTTGTCTATTGAAAAACAAAAACAAATAAAAATATATATACATTGTGTTACTTTAATCCAAACCCTTCATCCCTCATTGGACCAACTATTTGAACCCTTTCATTTTGTCACAATTTGGGCATACACTTCAGAAAACAAGTCTATAAACACCCCCACACTACATATCAAGAAACATCTCCCCCATATTCACTAAAACAAGATCAAAATGACTCCCACTAGCATTTGTTCAATGTTTTTCATTTATACATACCCCCATGTTCTCTAAAACAAGATCAAAATGACTCCCACTAGCATTTGTTCAATGTTGTTCATTTATCCCTTAATAGTACTCTTAACTCTTTTTGCCAAAACTCCTCAAGGTTTTCGTGATGCCCACAACAAGGCACGAGCACAAGTAGGGGTCAAGCCCCTCGTATGGAATATGCACGCCAAAGATATGGAGATCGCAATTTGGAGCACTCACGTGGGCCATACAGCGAAAACCTAGCCGAGGGGTGGGGGAAGTTGTCCTCGGTGGACGCGGTGAATATGTGGGTTGGGTAGAAAACTTGCTATGATATATTTTGGATCAAATTCTTGTGTGGGACGAGAATGCTTGCATTATACACAAGTGGTTTGGCGTGGGTTGACTCATCTTGGTTGTGCTAGAGTTCAATGTCACAACGGTTGGTTGTTTGTCATATGTAGCTACGTACGATCCTCCTGGAAATTACATTGGTCAACGTCCATAGTGAAACTTTTTTAAAGTGATGTGTGGCTCGAACACACGATGGGCATTATCAATCTCGTGTGACATCTATGGCGATGTCTCACTATGATATAAAATTTGTACTCCCTTTAATTTGAACTATGAAATATTTGATATATGAATCGTGATGAAATTTTGCATTGATATAATAATCTATAGTTATAATGAATTAGTCTGAAAAGGCAATATCATGAAGAGTAAAAGTTATTACGAATGGATAAAAGAGGACATTAAAAAAAAGTAATCAATCCACTAAATTATTAATTATAACCTAAATTCTATATTTTATTAAAAGAAAGGAGTTGTAAGTGGTATGCTATTGATATATATATGTAGCTGGAAGTATATCTCCATAAGCAGTCCTTACTTGAGTTAATTTTATACTTTCTACTATATATATACTAGGTACAATGCTTAAGGCGTTCGTCAAATTGTAAATTCAACCCACTACTTCTGGGCCCCGGGGGGAGGGGGGCAGGGGGATTTTAAAAAAAAAAAAATAATAATAATAATAATAATAATAAGAGTTGTATATATATTCTCAATTTTCGTATAAAATATAAAAGACCATCACAAGATTTTCGAATATAACTACATTGATCTTCACATGCACCGTTTGCTGTTTTTCCTTCTTCGTTCTTCCTTTTTTTTTTTTTTTTTTTTTGAATGAAAATTTTCATTAAGGAAAACCAGCGCAACACAAATTGTCAAATTCAAAGGTTCACCAATACAAAAGAGGAACATTAAAACAAGAAATTGGACTAGTTTGAAAATGAACCTCTCGTGCAAGAGCATGAGCGACATCGTTTGCTCGTCTCTTGACAACCTGGACCCAAAAACCACACTCCAACTGTAGAATACTCCTACATTCCTTCACCAATGAATCGAACTCCGGCACTTTGTGAGAATCCAAGCTAACAGCCAAGACCTTAAAATTATCACATTTGCAGACAAAAGGTTGTTGCCGATAGTCAGTGACTAAGAACTTAAAATTATTATTATTATTATTTAATATAATAATCTTTAAAAAAAAACAGTTTGAAAAAATGTACAAATTGTTTATAATCGAATGTGTGTAACATATATGAACTACTTGTCAAATATTTTCTTAAATCACAAAATTATTAGTCACAGTTACACCACAACATCATCATTAGCCAATAAAGTTGGTACACGTTAATAAATTTGAACCACGAGGTGGTTTTGTGAACGGCGTACAAAAATTAATAAACTATTTTACATTTACCATTAATGCAAATTGAAGTTGTCATTATAGTGATTCACGAAGTTGAATTAATTCCAAATATATATATATATATATATATATATAAACACTATATAAAGCGATAATCATATAAAAAGACAAGTTTAATTTATATAAAACGAGTGAACAAATTTTGCTAGTTTTATTCAATTTTTTTTTTATTAATTCTTACGAGCTATATTTTTGTAATTGATTCAAAAAATTTTCTTATTTACATTTTTGTTCTTCGCTAACTCTATCATATTACTAAGAGATGAAAATGACTATCTTACTCTCTCTTCACCATGACTATACATGGTAATACAAGTTGCAGTTAATAGATGAGCTTATGGCAGTGACTTATGCACATCATTGTCATTTGAATCTTGAAATTTTCTCTGAAGTACATGTTGTATTGTACCAAATCTGTCCCTAAAAACATTTTTAATTTCCAAAAACATTTTTGGAAGCAGAGTATGTTAATTGTTGTTTAACATAGAGGGTAGCTGATTTTTGTTGCTGATTTTTAATTAGTTTGACTGCATGTAATTGATCCTAATATGTAGTTGGGTACGTACTACAGCGTAGTAAACAGTGCAAGAAATATTATTTACATGTAATGTAATAATTATTTTCTCTAATCATTCAATATTTGAGTGATTAAAAATTATAAAAAGAAACAAATAAATTTGATTTGATAAAATTCAATGCATATAGGGCAAGAAGCGATTTATGTCTCAAACGAGAGAGTGTGTATTTAATAAACTTTAGTACGTGTCAACATCAATTTACAATTTACAAAAGGGATTTTGGCGCAAATAGTCCCAAAAATTAGTTCATATTGCAGATTTAGTCCCAAATAATAAAAGGTAGCAGAAATGGTCCAAAAAAACTTTGGTGCGAAAATGGTCCATTTGGATGGAATCCGTCCGTTTAACCGTTAGTCAAAGTCAACTGCTGAAAACTTAGGTGCGCATTTGGTCCATTTCACTTGAAATAAATTGCACAAAAGATCCTAACTTTAGATATTATTACAATCAAGTCCAAAAGTTTGAAAAATGTATACTTTAGTCCCAAATTTAGTTAAATTGTATAATTTTATATTTTATTTTTTCTATGGGTGCTTATTTGGTCCGAAATTAATTTTATTGAATTAATTTGATACCGATTAAATGGTTTTTATCAAAAAATTTCAACACAGTAACATTTGTTCGTATTAATATAGTATCACAATTTTCGAAAATTTTCTTTAGCATTAGAGATGCGCGCATTTTGATTTTAACCAATAGCTAATAATAAATATAATAATTTTATATTCATATAATAATAATTTTATATAGGTACAATAATTATATTTATTATAAATCATTATACAATTTAATTAAATTTGGGATTAAATTTGGGACTAATTTTAATTCAATAAAATTAATTACAGACCAAATAAGCACCCATAGAAAAAATAAAATATGACCAAATAAGCACCCATGGGGCCAAAAATGTCTGCATGCTGCAGAAAGTCATTTACTCCCTCCGTCCCAATTATATAGGGCTCATTGACTTTTCACACATATTAAGAATTGTATGGGAAAAGTAAATAATATAAATGATTTTTCCATTTTACCCTTATTAATAAGTTAAAAAATTATTGGAACTAACAAAAGACTTTAAAGTTTTCAAATTAAATAGGGGTATCGAAGTAAAAAAATATGAAAGTTCCTATATAATTGGGACATCCCAAAAAGGAATAAAGCCCTATATAATTGGGACGGAGGGAGTATTATTTTGAGCCGGATTGTCTTTCTCGTACCGAAAAGCAACTTTGAGCCTTGAACCGAAAAGAAGCATTATTCTACGAATGTTTGTCTTTCTTGTATGTAACGAATGTGTGCTTTTATTAATGTTTATCTTTTCTTGTAACTAATAAATGGTTTTACCAATGTTGACTTTTCTTCTCTATCTTTGCTTGCCAGCAGTTTTCATGATAGAGAGAGAAGATAGTACTATCAAATGTACCATCTCACATCTCATCTGAATAATAATACTCCCGCAGTCCTGTTAGGATCGGTTGTAAAATTGGGCACATAATTATAATTGAAGTAGAAATGAGAAAAATAAGAAACACCAAATTTTATGTGGAAAACTCCCAAATTAATTCTGGGTAAAAACCACAGACAAACGGTAGAAGAATTTCACTATCGACAAAAGGATTACAACAACTTCTCTCTAATATAAGGAGAGTACAATTGACGATAACCTCTCTCTTATAATAGGAGAAATCATACATCCACTAGATAAAGGAGATACAACAAGTATTAGGAGAAACTCACAATTTTCTCTCTAACCTCTCACTACTCTCTTTATTTCTCACTCTTTGAGAATGCACTCAATTGTGTTGTGTTGTGGTGTGTTTGTATACTGAAGAAGGGCCTCAATTTATAGGAGAAGATGGTGCCAATTGTCAACATTTCCAAGTGCATGCATTGACTTCCATCTCCCTATCCGCGTGCCAACAACCAAGAAATCTTTCCAAATCTTCCTAACCACCAACCATCTTGTCTCCCACTTGTCTCCACATTTCACCACCAACCATCTTGTCTCCCACTTGTCTCCACATTTCACTAACTTATAGCTACAATAATTGATCAAAAAACAAGGCCACGTTTGGCTCCACTTTCAACAATCTCCCACTTGGAGAAAATGTGGGTATTCCAAGTAACCCTTCAATCCTTTATACGTTTTCCATGCCCATACTACTTACGTTTTTGCTAGGCCAATAGAAGATTGACACAAAACAAATTTGTCATTGTTGACCAGCTTTGTAAACATATCCGCTAGGTCGTTTTTCGTATAGATTTTCTGAATATCCACACTTCCTTCTTCCACCTTCTCACGAATAAAGTGATATTGAACCCGAATGTGTTTCGTCCTTGAATGAAATGCTGGATTCTTTGCCAAATGCAAAGCGCTCTGACTGTCACAAAATAGAGTAATCTTCTCATGTTTGTGCCCAAACTCTTCCAATAACATTTGCAACCATATTGCCTCTTTACTGGCTTGTGTAGCTGCCACGTATTCTGCCTCCGTCGTTGACGTAGCCACGATAGACTGCAGTTTCGAAACCCAACTCACTACTCTCCCAACAAAAGTAAACACATAACCTGTGGTGGATTTACTTTTATCAAGATCACCTGTATAATCCGAATCAACATAGCCTCTGACAATAAAGTCTGATCCTCCATAACATAATGCAGCATCTGAGGTACCCTTGATATATCTCAGGATCCTCTTCACAGTATTCCAATGCTCTCTACCAGGATTCGCCATTTACCAACTAACCGCTCCCACTGCTTGTGCAATGTCTGGCCTTGTACAAACCATAGCGAACATTAAACTACCAACTGTTGATGCATACGGCACTCGAGACATCTCCATCCTCTCCGCTTTACTACTAGGACTCATACTTGAGGATAATTTGAAATTAATAGGAAGATGGGTAGAAATTGGCTTACAATCTTGCATATTGAAGCGTCGCAAAATTTTCTTCAAGTAATTCTTCTAAGAAAGTCAAATCTTCCTATTATTTCTGTCTCGGTAAATTTGCATCCCTAGAATCTTGTTTGCTGATCCCAAGTCCTTCATTTCAAACTCCCTAGCCAATTGACCCTTCAATTCTGTAATACGATCTTTGTTGGGGCCTGCTACCAACATGTCGTCAACATACAACAGCAGAATAATGAAATCACCATCACCAAATCTCTTGTTATAGACACAAGGATCTGCATTCAATCTATTGTATCCAAGGCTCGTGATGAAGGAATCAAATCTCTTATACCAACATCTCGGCGCCTGTTTGAGACCGTATAGAGATTTGTTCAACCTACAAACCAAGTTCTCTTTTCCTTTTTCTTCGAAACCATCTGGTTGGAGTATAAAAATTTCTTCTTCAAGTTCTCCATGAAAAAATGCAGTTTTCACATCCAACTGCTCCAAGTACAAGTCAAATGTAGCACACATCGCCAGAACCATTCGAATTGTTGTCAGTCGAACAACAGGAGAAAATATTTCGTTGAAATCAATACCTTCTTTCTGAGCAAATCCTTTCACCACCAATCTAGCACGATACCGCTCCACTTGGTCATTGCCATCTCGTTTGATCTTGTAGACCCATTTATTTCCGATGGCTTTCCTTCCATGTGGCAGTAGAATAAGATCCCAAATTTTATTTTTATGAAGAGCTTCCATTTCTTCTTGCATTGCTGTCATCCACAGAGAAACATCTTGACTCTTTATAGCCTCCATTAAAGTCGATGGCTCCCCATCCTCTGTTAGTAGACAGTACGCAATATTACCATCCATAATATAATCTGAGTGCCAAGATGGTCCTCTTCTCTCCCGAGTTGACCGTCTAACTTGTGGAGTCACAAACTCAGCTTGCTCTTGTTCTTCGTGCTCTGGTACTGCTTCAGAAGAATCTAGAACTTCTTGTTCTAGTTGATCTTCAACTTGAACTACAGTAGTCTCTGGTTTCTCCTTTAAAATGCTATCATCACTTTGCACCTTATCTTCTGCAAATACAACGTCCCTGCTGATTATAACCTTGTGGGCAGTGGGATCCCACAGGCGATATCCCTTTACACCATCAGCATACCCTAAGACAATACATTTCCTGGATTTTAGATCCAACTTCTATAATTCTTGGGCGTTGTACATAGCATACGCAGAACTTCCAAACGTATGTAAGCGAGAATAATCAGCTGGCTTGCCCGTCCACATCTCCATAGGAGTCTTCAGATCAATTGCTGTTGATGGTGACCGATTGATCACATAACAGGCGGTCTTGACTACTTTAGCCCAAAACGATTTGGCCAACCCTGTAGTTTTCAACATCGCTCTTGTCCTTTCTAACAAGGTTCTGTTCATCCGCTCTACTACTCCATTTTGTTGTGGAGTGTGTGCCACCGTAAATTGCCTTTTGATACCTTCTTATTTACAGAAGCTATCAAATTCATTGCCAGTATATTCTCCTCCATTGTCTGTCCTCAAACACTTGATCTTTTTCTCAGATTCAAGTTCAACCTGCGCTTTGAAGATTTTGAAAACTTCAAACACATCTAACTTCTTTCTAATTGGATACACCCAACATCTCCTGGAGTAATCGTCAATAAATGATACAAAGTATCTGGCACCTCCTAGAGACACAACCGGTGCTTGCCAAATGTCAGAGTGAACCAACTCAAGTATAGCTTTACTTCTAGCAATCGAACTGCTGAACTTCAATCTGTGCTTACTAGTAACACAATGCTCACAAAATGGTAAAGATACATTTTTGAGCCCCGGAAAAAGTTTTCTTTCTGAGAGAATCTTCAAACCTCGATCAGACATGTGGCCAAGTTTACGGTGCCACCACATCATCGTCACATCTTCTCCCGAATTCACCGTCGCAGTTGACATTTCTCCTTCTTGTTGTGTTTCACCTTTAAGCATGCACAGATATGCTGCTATCTTTTCTGCTTTCATCACCACAAGCGCGCCTTTAACAATCTTCATGATCTCATCTCGAACATGGGTACTATACCCAATACTATCTAATTATCCCAGTGACAATAGATTTTTCTTCAAGCCTTTCACATGTCGTACCTCCTGGATGGTGCGAACAGTACCATCATACATCACCAATTTGATGGTATCAATACCAGCAATCTCCAGGGCATGATCGTTACCCATAAACACAGATCCTCCTGAGATAGGTTCATATTGGTGGAACCATTCTCTCCTAGGGGTCATATGCCATATAGCTCCTGAATTCAAAAGTCACACGTCGGTGAACCTTCTTCTGCCATCAACAACTGTCGTTGCTTCGCTGTATAATATCTCGCCCTCATCCGATGTATTCGCTACACAACCCTGAGCATTTAATGTCTCAGCCGGTTTTCCTTTTGCTTCCTCAATCTTCTTGAGCCGCCAACACTCCCTTTTGTAGTGCCCCTTCTTGCCACAGTGATAACACTTGATATTTTTCTTACTTCTCGACTTTGATCTACTCTGATTTTGACTCCCACTAGAGCCACGTTCTGTTGATCTACCTCTCGTCACCATTAAAGTTTCGGCTTGCTGTGAGCTCCCAATTCTGTCTTCTTTATTTTTGCGCCGACTTTCTTCTTCAAGAACCGCAGCTGCAATATCGTCAAAGACTAGTATCTCCAAATTGTTGGGCAAATTGATGATGAATTGATCATGCGAATCAGGTAGACTCTGAAGTAGAATTTCGGCACGTTCACCCGTCTCTATATTATGCCCCATTATTATGAGCTGTGAAAATAGAGTGTTCAGGGTGTTGATGTGGTCTGTCACCGAAATTGACTCCATCATCTGAAGGGTGTATAACTTCCTCTTCAAGAAGATCTTGTTGTGTAGCGATTTGGCCTCGTACAATTTTGTGAGAGTATCCCAAATCTCTTTTGCTGTCGTTTTTTCTCCGATACACTTGACAATACTCCGTCGGCTAGCGCTAGATGTAGATTAGCAATAGCATTGCCATCCATCTCGCTCCATTTATCATCAGTGATATTGTCGGGCCTTTCTCCAATTGCCGCCAAGCAGTTATCTTTTCTCAATACTGCTTTTATTCTCATTTTCCACAATGAGAAATTATTCCCATTGAATTTCTCTATTTCATATTTCGTCGCCATTTTAATAAATGCCTCTTTTCCACTAACTAGATCTGATGTTAGCACGAACTCGGCTATAGATCTAGTGATTTTCTCAAAAAATCATTTCTTATGTGGAAGATCCGTCTATGCTGCAACCACAGAGCATACTAAGAATTTAATGAAAAATCACAACCAAAGCTCTGATACCACTTGTTAGGATCGGTTGTAAAACTGGGCACACAATTACAACTGAAGTAGAAATGAGAAAAACAAGAAACACCAGATTTTACGTGGAAAACCCCCAAATTAATTTTGGGTAAAAACCACAGGCAAACGGTAAAAGGATTTCACTATCAACAAAAGGATTACAACAACTTCTCTCTAATATAAGGAGAGTATAATTGACGATAACCTCTCTCTTATAATAGGAGAAATCACACATCCACTAGATAAAGGAGATACAACAAGTATTAGGAGAAACTCACAATTTTCTCTCTAACCTCTCACTACTCTCTTTATTTCTCACTCTTTGAGAATGCACTCAATTGTGTTGTGTTGTGGTGTGTTTGTATACTGAAGAAGGGCCTCAATTTATAGGAGAAGATGGTGCCAATTGTCAACATTTCCAAGTGCATGCATTGACTTCCATCTCCCTATCCGTGTGCCAACAACCAAGAAATCTTTCCAAATCTTCCTAGCCACCAACCATCTTGTCTCCCACTTGTCTCCACATTTCACCACCAACCATCTTGTCTCCCATTTGTCTCCACATTTCACCAACTTATAGCCACAATAATTGACCAAAAAACAATGCCACGTTTGGCTCCACTTTCAACAAGTCCCACTAAGATAAGCAAATATTCATATTTTGTCCGTCACAAATTATAATCCAATTTCCTTATTGAATGTATAATTTATTTTCCATATACTAAAATACCCCTATTTAAGATAATTGGAATACTAAACATCAAGATAGATATTTCATCTCCCAAGACATTTAAATATGTGCACACTACTTTTTGACAATTCAATATAGGGGTAAAATTAGAAGAATATATGAATATCTTATAATTCCAAGAACATTTAAGATGTTTTCTTAATATGTGTGAAAAATGGTGGGCGCCTATCTTAGTGGGATGGAGGGAGTAATAATTAATATGAGTGGAAAACTGGGGTGGGCGATTACTTGTTGTATCATCACATCCAACGGCTATATTGTAGTAATAAAAATTTTCGAGCACGAACATATATATGGATTAATGATGATGAATTTATAAAGATGTAAGAGTATATTTGATTGGCAAATATTTTTTAGGAAAATATCAAATTAAGAAAATTATTTTTCAATTTTGGTGTTTGATGGAAAATATTTTCCTGAAAATCATTTTTCAAGTACAAGTGCTTAAAGCACAAAAATAATGGTTTTCCTAGAAAACTCAATTCAAGAAAGAGGTGAGAATCCATTTTCCCGGAATTCGTTTTCATGAAATTCCTTTTCCTGGAATCCTATCAAACACACCCTAATAATTTATTGTCCGTTTTGCTCAAATAAACGCATCTCTTGTTTTAAAAAAATACTACTAAAATGACGATTGAAATTATTAAAATTGAATGTTATTATTTTTACGTCTATTGTTAAAAAATAAAGGGTGTGTTTGATAGGATTCCAAAAAAGAAATTCCATGAAAACGAATTCCGGGAAAACGGATTCCCACCTCTTTCTTGGATTGAGTTTTCCAAGAAAACTATTGTTTTGTATTTTAAGCATTTGTACTTGAAAAATATTTTCCTGAAAAATAATTGCTATCAAACACCAAAGTTGGAAAATGATTTCCTTGATTTGACACTTTCCTAAAAAATATTTACCAATCAAATACACCCAAAGTTATTAGAATGATGATTAATGTATTGAAATTAATATCATTATCATTTTTATGATCGAGAAAGATGTTGCAAAATTTATTAATCATTAACTATTTGTTGTGATAAAATATTAGAATGATAATAAGTTTATAAAAAAATTATTTTAATTTTTGGAAGTGACAAAGATGAGTCTAAAATTTATGTTATTACTTTATTTATTGTAAAAAAAAAAGAATAAACTGACCACACGGATTTATTAAAATGGATATTATTATTTTTTATCTTCTATTAAAAATAAAAAAATATTACTAAAATTTATTGTAATTATTAATTTGTTGTTAATATGTTAATTATTCATAATTTATTTAAGTATTAGAGGTAAATCAACCTTGGGAAATGAAATGACCACATCCATGGTTGCGTGCTAGGGTCAAAGCTTGTAGAGAAATTTTATTTATTTTACAATTTTATTAATTTTTTGTTTTGAAAAGATTAAATTTATTCATTCATATGATCTGAATCAAGTACACCGCAAATAAAGATTGGGGGAAGTTCCAAACTAATCGACACTTTCTAACATAGAACCAATTGCTCGGCAAGCCTATGCGGGCAACTTGATTTGTAGAACCACAACTTGGTTTGACAGTCTTCAATGACTAATACAATTTAACAATTAGGAAAAGATCGTACAATCATGACTTATCATCAGTGGAAACTTGTCAATTAACAGCTCCAATGACTTCAGAAGACCGAAATTATTTTGACTTAAAATATTATTTTGCTGTAATACTTGGCTACATTTTAACAAGTTAGTTAAAATATAATTTTTGACAATTAGATTGTTGATATACTTTTATCCATAATTTACCAATTTTCTCTTATTATGTGAAATTATTAGTAACTCATAAAAGATGTTTGAAATCACAATTGTTTTTTTCTTTGATATTTTCTTTTATCTGGCTTTTCACTTTGTACAGCCTTTTGATTTCTTGACGCCAATGTTTTATGTGTTTTCCATGGAAAATTCATGGCGTATAAAAGGGTGTACTATGTTATCAATATTTATCTTTTTTTGTCTGTTGAGTCTACAAAGATAACGTTTCTGTGAAAGAGAAGTACGCAAATTCTTCTCCTACGCCGAAGATTTGTAACCTTCGGCCCAAGACACAAGCCCCACCCCTTCCCTATGAATGCAAAGGGGCCAAGACTTCATGTGAGAAAGGTCGCAGATTTATAATCTTCGGCCGGCTGCACCAGAAGAAGCTTGAGAGAAGTACCATCAAACGCCTCCTCTCACATCGCAATAAACGAAAGCGGAAATTGTAAAATCACGGAAATTGTAAAATCACATCTCAAATGTCCCCTCTCACGTCTCAATAAAGTCATGGGAAACCGATAGTGGATTGATGATGATAAATTTATGAATAATTTTAAATAGACATTTCAAATTGACATTATTAAGTGATATTCTAATGTGTCACTTTTTTCATTGGATGATGAATATGAGTCGATGTGATTATCATTTAATACAAATTTACACCATCCAATGAAAATATGCTACATCAATAATGTCAATAAAAAATATCAAATTCAAATGTTTGTGTAGAATCACTCTAAATTTATAGATGTTATTTTGGTTTGTTTCACTAAAATAGACGTCTCTCTTGCTAGAAGACGTCAAAATGATACAAACTTATTACTAAAAATTATGTTATTACCATTTTTTGAATCCAGAAAGACGTGTGGTAAATTTTATTGATCTTTAATTGATTTGTTGTTATAAAACGATAAAATAATAATAAGCTTATAAATTTTGGATATGAGAAAGATGTGTTATTATGTTTATTAGTTTATTTGTCGTAAAAAAAAAAAAAGAATAAAATGACCACCTGGATTTAGGGCTTGTTCTATACACAATTTTATTAATACTAATAGAAATTACTCGAATTTCGTATAGAATTGGTGGTTGAAATTTGAAGAAAATATATTAATAAATATAAATAAATTATCAAATCAATATTTGAGTGGTAAAAAATACTGAAAGAGAAAATTTGAATTTGAGGTTTTGAATTTTATGATATATAGAATAAGGCCTTATTAAATTTGATATTATTATTTTTTATGTGCTATTAGTAAAAAATAAAAATATTACAAAATTACAAAAAAAAAAAAGTTGTAGCAGTAACTTTTATGAATGTTTGCCTTTCTAGTAATGAATGTGTGCTTTTATCTACTCCTATTACTTTTATGAATGTTTGTCTTTCTTGTAATGAATGTGTGCTTTTATCACTAGTAGTACCATTTATGTTTCTTGTAATAAATGTTGATCTTTCCATCTTTTGCTTGCCAGCCGTTTTCATGAAAGACAAAGTTGGTGGTACCATCAAATGTACCCTCTCAGATGTCATTTGAATAAATATAAGTGGAAAACCGTGCAGCCACGGGGTGATGGTCGGGGTTGCGCGGGGGATTACTCGTTATATGATGTAGACTATCGCCACCCCAGTGTGACCTTCAAAAGGGCCAAAAAATAATAATAATAATAATAATAATAATAATAAATAAAAATCTTGAAATAGTTTGCTCTCAAACTCGATATCAATTAATGTCTAACTCCTGCTTCGACCAATACTTTTTCATGCATTTTTTCTTTAACATTCCTTCATTCCGATAAGTCGTAATCATGTCATATTCATGCACATGAGCATATACTTTGTGCTTTTTAACTCATTTTCCTCAACAATTTTAAGATGGTAACATGTGCTTTTTCTATTCAAATTGGTTGCATAATATATTCTTGAACTCGTCATAATCTGGAGTAATTGTGCTATTCGAAATTCTGTCTACTTTTGTTGAGATTCGGTTTCTTATTGGGTCAAATTTGGGCCCACCGGCCCTCCATCATCAGGGGGCCGTTATGTATTATCCGTCTCATATAACGTAGATGCCAAAAAAATTTTAAAAATAAAATTTTGATGACGTGGCACCCTGTGAGGGCGCGACATCATGATATGGGCATGGCCTCCTGCTCACGGCGTGGGCAAGAGAGCAGTGGCGCTTATCGGGTGTATCCCCATACAAAAGTAAATAAGGATCTAGATTTATTCAAACCTGCAATCATCATTCTATGCATATTGTCATATGGTATCTAACGATACAGTCGATGCCTAATTGCAAGTTATATGAAACGTTCAATGACTCTTGCAACAAGCCACTAATTATATAATCATTTCTTCGTGTACTTGGGCGAATCCTATATAGATAAATTCTGAAATTTAATTTATTTATCGTACCACTTTTATGATCAATTCATCTATCAATTAATATGCCTATAATTATTTGTTCGATTCTATTTACGGAAATGTTCAAGTTCCCGCACGAGAGACTTGAACCTGGCTGGTGGGGACCACCCCACCCCACCACTCACACCCCCTGAATACAGTGGGGCTTTTGGGGGGGGGGGGGGGGGGTAGTTATAAAATCCATCCCCTCTCTTACCCCGCGCGGGGACCTGGATCGGACTGTTCTATTTAATGGTGATGTGTGAAATAATAATGAGACATGTTTGAGTGAAAAGTCAAACAGATGTGGGGTGAAAAGTCACACTCGTGGGGTGAAATGAGACATGTTTGAGTCGTGTCTTTTAAATTTAAATAGATACACTCCTTAGACTTTGGTTCATTTTAATCTATAATTAAAATAGATAATTCCCTTGTGTGTATACATTTATGTTGCAAGTCAGTTTTTGAATTAAAAAGGAGAAAAAAATGATGAAAATTTATTTTCCACATGTGGATTCAACTATGTGGATAAATTACACCTCTTGACAGAAATTCATTAAAATTTTACATCGGTAAGTAGTGTATGTGAACTGGTATATTTACATATTTCTTTGCCATAGTTAGAAGCATTCGATGTTTGAATTCTACATGCTTGTTAATGATTATTGAATTCAGTAACTATCATTTTTGAACTAATAGTAACTATCATTTTTAAAATAATAACTAAAATTGTTACTGAAGAAAATTTTGTTGTTTATTATACGTCTCGTTGTTTGATCTTGTATTGCTATAAAAATGGATAATTCAAATGGGAATGATGTTGGGGAACTAGGCGCTGCTAATTCCGCCCAAGATCAGTGGGACACAAAAATAATATGCGACTGAGAAAATAATGGACACTAAAATAAGCACAAATATAGAACACCGAGATTTAACGTGGTTCGGCCAAACTGCCTACGTCCACGGACCCACACCAAAATATTTCACTATCACAAAAGGAGGAGTACAAAAAATACCACACTGTATTTTTCTCTACCTACACAAAGGTTTTATCACTCTACTCACTTTTATCTCTCGTGTATAGCTTCTACACTGAAACTCTCTCTCTCTACACAAGATCTCTCTCTTTTCTTTCTACACAAGATGTTTTGTGTTTTTTGTGGTAATTTCCAATGCAGAATGTGAGCTATTTATAGGCGTTCTTGCATGCAAATGGCTTTAAATGCCATATCCTTTCTTTGACCATTTGAGGTAACCAGGCTAAATTTCTACACGAATATTAGGCGCCTTTGTTGAAACTTGTGTGCATATTTTGTCTCAATTCATTTTCCTTCAAAAATGGTCTTGGCACCAACTTCCTTGCACACCCTTTTTGACAATTGAAGCGACCAATTGTTTCCATTATCTAACAATCTCCACTTGGAAACAAATGGATCTTTACCCCGAGACGTCTCATGTCCTTGTGGCTCTGTGAAATGTGGTGTGGGTCATCACAAATTGTCTTCATTGTAGAAGACCAATCAAGCCGAGCACAGCTCGGCTTTTTCTTTAGTTCTTGTCTTCGTCATCATGTCTTTGGGTTCTTGGTACCTTGAATCTTTTCAAGCTTTAATACTCCATCTTCCAAAAGTGATCCGATGAAGTGATAACTTGAGTCCAATATGTTTGGTTACGGAATGAAATGCCGAATTCTTTGCCGGATGTATCGCACTCGACTATCACTGCAAGACATTCTTCTCTGTTCAAAACCCAGTCTGCCAACAAACCTTGTAACCATATCATCTCTTTGCTAGCCTATTCTGCCACGACTGCTGTACGTGATCGATAACGCAACAATCTTACGTATCTGCGAAATCCAACTAAGCTGCGTGCACCAAGCGTGAAGACATAACCCGTAGTACTTCTCCTGCGATCTACCTCGCCGGCAAAATCGCATCTCTGAAACCTCGTGGTTTCACTTCGCCACGTCTAAAGCATAAGCATCTATCGCAGTTCCCGTAGATATCTCAATATCCACTTTCGCATCCCAATCTTTGCTTTCAGGATTTGCCATATATCCGCTCACAACTCCCCTTGCATGAGCAATATACGGTGCAGTACAAACCATGGCATACATCAAACTTCCAATGGTGAGGCATATGGAATTTTAGCCATGAAGTTTCTCTCCTCTTCTCTTAGGAAGTGGTCGTTGGATAGACGAAATGATTAAGCTAATGGCGTCTTGACCGCTTTGCCTTGCTCATGTTGAATCTTTGCGATTTGATCAACATACTTGGCTGTGACAACCGCAAAAACACCCTTTTGCTTGTCTCTACAAATTCTCATCCCTAAATTTGCTTTGCTTCACCCAAGTCCTTCATTTGAATTTAGCCGATAGTTGCTTCTTCAACTTCGATTTCGTCCATGTCAACCGGCTACTAACATGTCATCAACATAAAGTAGCAAAATGATATAGCTGGACTCGAACCGCCTGAAGTAGCAACAATGGTCAGCATTACACTTCATGTAGCCATTTTTCTGCATAAATCCGTCAAACTTCTTGTACCACTGTCTAGGCGCTTGCTTTAAGCCGTATAGGCTCTTCTTCAATTTGCATACCAGTTTCTCTTTTCCTTTCACTGAGAAGCCTTCCGGTTGCTGCATATAGATTTCCTCCTCTAAATCACCATGGAGGAAAGCAGTTTTCACGTCTAACTGCTCCAAGTGCAAGCACTCCGCTGCAACAATGCTCAACACTGATCGAATTGTTGTCAGCTTCACAACTGGCGAAAATATCTCTGTATAGTCAATTCCTTCTTTCTGTTGGAAACCTTTGACTACCAATCTCGCCTTATACCTTTTCGAACCATCATGTTCTTCTTTGATTCTGTACACCCATTTATTGTTGAGAGCTTTCTTCCCTCTGGGCAACTCAGCTAGTTCCCACGTCTGGTTGGAGATAAGAGACTTTATCTCATCTTTCATTGCAAGCTCCCACTTATGAATCTCCCACGACATGCCTCGTCATAGCATTGAGTTCACCGGCTTCGATGAGCAACATGTAGTTCATGTACTTCCGATTGAACATGAGGTCGACTTGACCTCCTCACAATGGGGGTCTGAGGCGTGGTGAATCGACCTCGAGATGGGCTCCTCGTCTGCCGGACCCTCATCTGTGCCTTTGGCGTACTTCATGCAGGAGTGTCGTCTGGAAAAACATATGTTGGATCGTCATTTGTTGTGTCATTGGATTGAACTGCATTTCTTTCCTTGTACATCACCTTTTCATTGAATATGACATCCCGGCTCGATGAGCTTTTTTGTTACGGTCATCCCAAAAGCGTGCGAACTCGTCTCCACCATATCCAATCTAAAGTACACTTTAGTGATTTGGAGTCTAACTTACTCCTGGCATTATCACTAATGTGCACATAAGCGACACAACCGAATACTTTCAAATGAGAAAGTTTCACTTCTTTTCCGCTCCAAACTTCTTCCGGTATCCTGTACTCCAATGGTACCGACGGTCCACGATTAATTAGATATCGCCGTGTTGGCGATACGCCTAAAACCGGCTTTGGCGATCCTGCATGTATCCTCATGCTTCTACCTCTTTCTGTCAGCGTTCGATTCATGCGTTCGCAACTCCATTACATTGCGGTGTTCCTGCAACGCGTTCTCTCCAACTTGATACCATTTTGGTAACAAAATTTCTTGAACGCCAAATTTTCGTACTCTCCACCATTGTCGATCTCAACTTCTTTACTCTCAAACCCGTTTCATTCTCCACCATGGCTTTCCACTTCTTGAGCATACCGAACACATCGGATTTGTGTCTCAAGAAGTAAACCCACACCTTTCTCAGTGGTCATCAATGAAAGTCACAGTATGACTTTCCGCCAATCGATGAAAGCTGGCTGTTGGACCCCACACATCTGTGTGGACAAGTTCAAGCTTCTCTTTCTTTAGAGTTACGCCACTTGTATTGAAACTCACCCGTTCGCTTCCTCGAAAATACAACTTTCGCAAAGTCTAAATCAATAGATCAAGCCCTGGTAGTTTTCCTTTTGCATGCATGTACTTGAGCCCTTTCTCGACTCATATGCCCAAGTCTTTGGTGCCACAGTTCGCATCCTTGCTATCAAAGAATCGCAATTGTCATACATGCATTCGCCGTCGTGTATAGGGTGCCACTATCCTTGCCGCGTCACGATTATCATGGCCCCCTTGGTGATTTTCCAATTATCACCAGAGAAGCTTGTGTCACATCCTTCTCGACAACCGTTTGACGGAGATCAAATTTTTCCTCAATTACGAATATGTCTCACGTCCTTCAATTTCCATACTGAGATCCATTGACATTGATCTGTACTTCTCCTATGCCCACCACGCAAGGATGATCGTCTCCGAGATATACTTCTCCGAAGTTTCCCGACACATAATTTGCGAAAAAGTGTCGATTTGCGGTGGCATGGAAAGATGCTCCAGAGTCTATTACCCAATAGTCGGCCTTCTTCTCCATGGAACATATCAACGCATCACGCGTTTCTTCGGTCCGCGACATTGACCTCGGTCTTGTTCTCCGTTTCCTTTGGAGCCCTACCGATTTTTGTAGTGCCCAATCGACCGCAATTCCAACATTCAATGATTTTGACTTGTTGGAATTTATGTGATTTTGGATCTCGATCTGCCATTCCTCGACTTGCTCGCCCACGCCCATGCCCTCTGTTTGAACGCCTCTGCTATCTACATTGAAAGCGGCCCGGAAGTTGAAGCCATCGATCTCCTCGGTCAAGATCATGCTCACAACGTCATCGAACTTCAATTTCGACTTACGGATGGTGTGGATCGTGCCATTCGGCTCTCAGGCAACTGCCCAAGAATTAATAGAGCTCGAACCTCATCACTAAAAGTGATTTCCACCGTGGTCAATTGGTCTACTACCTCATTGAATTCGTTGAGGTGTTCTCCAAATCTCCCGCTTCATCTTCATATTGAACAATTTCTTGATCAAATGAACTTTATTTCTTCTATGACTGTTCATACATTGGATAGAGCTGCCATGAGAGACGCCGTTGTCTTCTCATTTTTAATGTTGAAAGCGACCGACTTTGATAGGGTCAATCTAATTGCGCCGAGTGCTTTTCGATCAAGCACCTCCCACTCGTCGTCTTTCTCGCCTTCCGCTTTTCTTTCAACGGCTTATATAGGTCCTTCGATACAAATAGTCCTCCATTTGTATTTTCCAATATCCAAAATTTTTGCCATCAAATTTATCAATTTTGGAAATTCTCTCGTCATCGCCATTACTCCCACTCGAACAAGATGTGATTTTTCGAGAAATCGCTTCGATGTGGAAGATCGATCTACGCAACCACAGAGCATACTAAGAATTTCAAGAGATATCACTTAACGGCTCGATACCGCTTGTTGAACCAGCGCCGCTAATTCCGCCCAAGATCAGTGGGACACAAAAATAATATGCGATCGAGAAAATAATGGACACTAAAATAAGCACAAATATAGAACACCGAGATTTAACGTGGTTGAAATCGCCCACGTCCCACACACCAAAATATTTCACTATCACAAAAGGAGGAGTACAAAAAAATACCACACTGTATTTTTCTCTACCTACACAAAGGTTTTATCACTCTACTCACTTTTATCTCTCTAGTGTATTTCTACAGAAACTCTCTCTCTACACAAGATCTCTCTTTTCTTTCTACACAAGATGTTTTGTGTTTTTGTGGTAATTTCCAATGCAGAATGTGAGCTATTTATAGGCGTTCTTGCATGCAAATGGCTTTAAATGCCATATCCTTTCTTTGACCATTTGAGGTAACCAGGCTAAATTTCTACACGAATATTAGGCGCCTTTGTTGAAACTTGTGTGCATATTTTGTCTCAATTCATTTTCCTTCAAAAATGGCTGCTGGCACCAACTTCCTTGCACACCCTTTTTGACAATTGAAGCAGCCAATTGTTTCCATTATCTAACAAATGAAGTAGTTCATCCTACAAATATCACGCCTATTGTGGTGGCGATGTCTATGGTGGCAATGACGCCTAATGTGATAATGACGCTGATAAGACAAGTTATCCACTTTAACTGCAATCCCAAATGCGGGGGTAAGTTTTGAAAGTGATTTCTTAATTAGTAAAAGTGGTATCTATTGAACATTACTCCTAGGGGGGTGGCGATATTAAACCCTACTTCTAAAAATTTAGGTTGACATGGGCATAATCACTTCGTTTTCAATTTGAAATGGTGGTGGCATTTGATGGCCCTTTTTTCGTTGGCGCCGCCGGACCGCCGATGCAACAGCAAAATGAGGACTGTTCAAACCCGGAATTCCACTTACAAATCGAATGCAGACTCTCGTGTTCATCAGAGTAACATTTAACGACGGAACTCCAATCTCTTGTAATATTAGTTGAAGTTCACTTGCTAGATTTAGTTCTTTCCAATTGATTAAATGAGGATACAGTTATAATCAATCAGTTACGCTCTATAAACTATAAATAACCAAAATATATATTGTTAACATTTATAATGTAGAAACAAAGTTGTCACGATTATGAAATAAAATATTGTTACCTCATCATGATTCTGTTTGAGGGCCATTTTTTCTGCAATTCAACGCATTATTATTGATAGTATTAAAACACATTAGAATTATAATGTTTGGGTAATCAAGAAATTTGTTTTTGCAACAACATTTGGAGCACTGGATAATTTAATCCCACAAGTGATTATTTGACGACGACGACAACAACAACGACGACAACAACAACAATCATCATCATCATCATCATCATTTGGAGCATGACATCTCATTTCTAACAGATAGTTTTTTTTATTAGGAATTTCTAAAAATTTCAAATTAAATATATAAAAAAATTGGCAGAATGGAGAAATAAACGGAAAATGCTAAAGTTAAATTGCATCCACTATAACTTTTGAAAAGCTTCTCTAAAAATTACATTTGTAGTTGAGTTTTCCTTTCTGTCCTAATAAATCATTCATAGCTATATTTTTGAATTGAGATCACCTTATTAAAAAAACAGATCCATTTATAAATGTAACCAAAAATATATTAATGCATATTAATCAATATAGAGTACAACACATTTTACCCACGTACATGCCAATCACTTGAAGTGAATGAAAGATTCAACGTAAAGGTATCAGGCACGGCTGATATGCGACAATGTCCTTCGACTGTGGTTTCCAATTCCACTCAATTTGTTTAGATTGAGTATCGAATGTGAAGAACCAATTACGATGACGGATTCGAAACGCACTAGATTGCCTTTTACTAAAATAGGTTGAATGAATATGGACGACACACTAGGGTGGGGATAATCTCTCAAGAATTTTACGGATATAACAATTTTCTTCTCAACCCATTTATGATTCTTATAGCTCTCCAAGACACGAATATTGAGCTGGTTTCGTTTTATATCGGCAAAAGATATCTTATCTTCCCATGCTAGAATCCAGAATAAAAACTTATAGGAAACCAAATCTGGTGGCGCCTTAATAGTTGCAATACTGTCATTTTCCAAATCAAGGCAATCTATATAGATATCACCCGCTTTTCTGAAGCCATAAAATGTTGTACCGTAAACTTCATATGTAGGATTAGGATACATCGGCCCCAAGAAAGAACGATCACCCAGCAATGGAGAAACGAAGCTTTTCCATGTAAACGTTGTGCCAACTCTTAGAACATTATAAGTTAGAACCTTATTTTTATAATTTTTTTGTCTCGATGAATGCACATAAATCACCTTCAATTCATTAGTTGATGGAATGTAACACTTGAGAGTTTAGGTATACCTTTTGTCTCTTCCGGGAGATCGAGTATTTGCCCGGTGGCCAGATTCCTAAGCCGGTATGTGCCATATGATTTGTGTCTCTCCAATATTAGTCCATAGGTCTGATTTATGATAGTAAATTTTGTGTCAAGTTCTTCTTCATGTACCGCTGCAAAGGGAGATTGTTCGAGATGCTTGTGGATGAACATGGGGTCCTCAATTATGGAGCACCAGGTTTTACACACGCATTTGAACATTAATAATGATTTAACTGGTAACCAACTCAATATATCGAAGACGATATCATGTGGCAAAGATATCTTCACCTTGTACGTTTCTATGTATACCCGCTCTTGAACCAGAGAATAAAATTAAAGGGAAGAATAAAATTTTTAAAAAAATCCAGTAAATCTATCAATCTATTATGACAAGTTTGAGCATGCCACTATTTATTTAGGAGGAGAAGACTGGACATTGAGAGGAAAAATCCAATTACAAGAGGGATTTGATAACCTTTTTCTCTTAGGATTTGGATTTTCCTACTACTACTAGGATTATAATTACAATAGGGTGCAATGTTGATCCTCAATTTTATTATATCATACACATACATACGTATAATTAGGTGGCCACCTCTTTTACGCGATCCTTTTAAAATGTGAATATAATTACTGTTAATTATATCCACACCACACATTTTATTTAATACACCATAATTATCTTATTCTCTATTATGGCCTAAAATAAAATGACATGAGTGTCCTAAAAATATCTTCATATTATATTCAAGAAAATAATAATAATAAATAAATAAATAAATAGTTAGAAAAATCTTCATATTAATTAATTTTTTATTCATTCACCACATCTCTTCCTCTACTGCGAGTCTTCAACCTTAATTCCACAACCGCAGTGCGTATAGTTGAATTATTTTCTGGTTTTTAAGTCGAAGCACAGTTGAACGGCAACGCAAAAATAGAGCTCTGCAAAAGGCCATAGCATTAGAATGAAATTAATTGAAAATTTTTGCAAAAGTACAGGGAAAATGGAAGGATACAATAATTGAAGGATACATATAATTAAATCTGTTACATATAAAAGATTGCATGGGGAATAAATTGCCATATCGACCCCCACATCATGCCCATAAACAACGCAAATACATTTGATTAAAAGTTGTATTCAAATTAATAGCGAGTGGACAAAGCTAAACGGGAGTCTCTAGTACGTACCATCTGCAATAAAGAATTCAATTATTCATAGCGGTCTTTTACGTACCCAAGTACTGTATTAATTGGACAAAATTGGACAGGAGAGTAACTTCATTTCTTACTAAATTAATAAAAATGCGCTGTTTCGCAAGCAAAAGAGTAACCCGAGGCGTCTATGTAAAAGAACCTTTGCATTGGGAGAAGATCTTGGCATTTTGAAAAGTTCCTACGTTTCTCCAAGTAAAACATCTTGGTCATTATTCATTTGGTTTTAGTTATTACTACAGGTGATCACTGTCTTTTCAAGTGCATTGGCTCTTTGGAACAGAAACTTAGCTAGTTTTTAGGTAAAATAACTCAAATCATTGGAGTTACGTCGAACTAATACATTTGATATTATGATTTTCATATTGACTACTAATTGGATAGAATAACTAAATGGACACATAGTAAGACATTTTGACTTTTTAAATGTGAATTCTGTTATTGAAATGTTAAATGAATTGTGAAATTAAATAATGGAAATATAAAATTCTAGAAGAGAAATTGGGAGAATGAAGTTAGAGAAGCAATTTGTGAAAATATATATTTTTTAGTTGACAAGAGTAAGAATAGAATTGCTCTTGTAGTCACTAATAAAAGAAATAATTACATGATTATACATCTTTTAACATTTGATTTACTAAAAAAGCAAAATTAATTATTAAATTACAAACATCTCAACTTTTAAAAATTGTGGGTCAAAAATACTGTTTGGTTTAAATGAAAAATGGAAAAAAAATGATAATAAAACAATCCCTCCCTCAAACCATAGCACGCCCCCCTCCCCCAACCAAAATGCCCCAACCCAAACCTGGTTCAAACTTGCCGACAGCGAATCAGAGCTAGTTGACAAATCAACAATCTCCATTGCTAGTTGCCGACCAGCAACCTTTATTCCTGGTGGCGGGGTCGAACCAGCGACCAGAGCTGGTTGTTAATTGGTGACCATCAACCTTCATTGCTGTGGTTTGGAGGTTGGTTCGCCAGCGTCTTCTCAAGTTTGGTACATTTGGTTTCAAAAATCGTGATCTGGTGGGAGAAGATGAAGAGTGACCGGAATTTTCACTGCCGCAGATGAAGTGGCACTGGAGGAATGAGAATATATTTTAGATCCTATACTTTAAGTGATAGAATTTATTTTTCTGAAAGTATAATAGTCTACTAAACTTGAAAATGTTGACATTCTTATATTTCTAATTAATAGTTGATTTAATGGTATTAACATGTTTAAATTTGACAATTAAGTAAATCACTCTTATATTAGATACAAATTATGATTTTATAATATTGTGTGCAAGATAAGCTGTAATTCACAAACTTGCATGGATATATAAGGATATCTCCAATAGGGGATGTCTATTGTAAATGGTTATTTAAGAGAGGGATAGAGAGAAAATTATTATTTTAATTAAAGATAAGTTGAAAGATGTGTAGGTAAAAAAGAGGGAGAAATGTAAAAAAGATGAGAGAAATAGAAAGAAATTCAAAAATAATAATAAAATAATAGTGAAAGATGTGAAGTTTGATATGTAAATATCGACCCGACATGAGAAACGATGAAGAAAAAATGGAGAAAAGTGAGATAATTGTGTGACAAGTAATTTAAACAGCAAAAAATTGAAAAATAGTGGATCCCATTTAATAAAAATGTGTCTTCCCGTGGCCTAAATGAACATCCAACATGAAAAAAACCCTGCATTAGAGGTGCTCTAAGCCACAATTTTCATAAAATTACACATACACGGAAGCGATTATTTAAGATCAAGATTATCTATCGCTGAAGTAAGTCAGTCGCATATTATTATTTAAAAATTAAAATACAGTATTTTTTTACCCACCTAAATATTAGGCGAAATATATTCAAAAATAAAAAATAATAATAATAATAATAGGTCACGTATTTTCCATGCGCAAAGAGAGAGTTGACTATTTCAAATTACAGTGAGAAAAGGAAGAGCTCACGAAGCCCACTTCCCACCCTTTTCTCCACTCTCACACAAAATAACTGACTTAAACTGTCACTCCCGCCTGCCTCCGTCTTTCTTAACTATAAAACCGTTCCTCAAATCCCACCAAAGATACCTCAATTTCTCTGAATCTATCTGCAAACTATATATAAAACTTTGACTTCAAACTCTGTCTTCAGTCTTCCCAATGCCTACAGCAACCTTCTTAAGAAATGTCTTACTTTTCAATCTTGCGGTTTCTGCAATTGCTTACCAGTTTGAAGTTGGAGACGAAATGGGTTGGACCCCACCAACCGGCAATGAACCAGAGACCTACAATGAATGGGCTGCCAAAAACAGATTCCACATAGGGGACACTCTTCGTAAGACCCTATCTTCTGCAATAGTATTCCATCAGAGCCGATCCTGAGATGTGGGGCCTCAGATGATTATTTTTTAATACCATATGCTGTCTAATGTCTGATTTTTCTCATATAAACTTGGAATTTTTGTTTTTTATTTTTTTTTATAGATTTTAAGTACCAAAAGGACTCGGTGCTGGCGGTGAATTCTAGCAATTATTCAAACTGCACGACGTCGAATCCTATCGCCAAATTCAACGATGGAAACACGAGTTTCCGGTTTGATCGGTCAGGGTTCTTCTATTTCATAAGTGGGCAAGTTGGGCATTGCAAATCCGGGCAGAGGCTTATTGTTCGTGTAATGCACCCTTCTGAAGTCGAGTCACCGGAATCTTCTCCAACAATGGCACCTTGGGCAGCACCGGCTGAACATAGTGATGGTCCTGGCGTAGGAGACGGTGGTTGGGATTCAGACGACTTTGGACCACCGGGAATTAGTTCTACTACTAAGCTCAGTGTTCGATATGATTTTATGGCTGCCGTTGGAGGCATGCTAGTTATGTTATATTTCTCTACGTAGGAGTAGGAGCCAAATGGTTTGCCTAGGTTTCATTTGTTCGTAGATTATATATACGTTGTTTTGGTGCTAGTTTTATTCGATGTTTTTTTATTAATTCTTACAAGCTATATTTTTGTAATTGATTTAGAAAATTTTCTTATTTACATTTTGTTCTTTGCCAACTCTATCATATTACTGAATCAAAATGAAAATGACTATGACTGCACATCATTGTCCATCGATTTGTTAATTGCCTTTTGAAACTTGAAATTTGCTCGGTTAAGTACACGTTGTACCAAATCTGCCCCCTAAAACACATTTTTAATTTCGAAAAACATTTTTGGAACCTGAGTACGTTAATTAACATAAGCTAGGCAAGGTTGAGGGTATCAAAATATGAAATTTCATGTTCCCTTTGACATTTTGTTGCTTATTTTTGGTTTGATTGTCTCGAAGAACAAAACGAATGAGAGGGAGAAAAAACCTATATTTGGGTTTATTCCCTTTATCTCTTATACCTAAATATATAATCTTAAGTTCTAAAAGACTTATATTTTAGCTCTTTTGAGGGGGAATTATGTAGATGGGGGACTAAATTTGGCCAATCATTTACCCATTTCCGCCCTCCTTTTCCCCTTTGCCTCTTCCCCTTCTATTTTCCTCTTGCCATTAGTTTTGCTCTGATGGGTCTTAATAGTTAGGAACCGCAGAGTAGTAAACAGTACAAGTACTAGACTGTAATTTAATAGTTCTTGAGAATTGGAAGTGGAAATTGATTATTTAGCATGTGTTCGTATTAACTTATTTTTACCCAAAAATCACTCATTACTAAAAATCAAAGTCAAACATTAATATTAGATACACATTTCAAATTATCACTTATTAGTATCCGTACATTTTGTGGTTCCCAACACTATTTATCTAAAAAATTAGTTAAATTTTAACTAATTTTTAGGTGAAAGTCAATTCACGGGAAGACAGCTTTAGTTAGTTTATGTTGAGTAGCATTGTAGAGATTGTAAGGTTTTTCTTAAATTATTATAAAGTTTAGAATGAGAATTGTGTTACTTCTATAATTGGAATTCCGTCACCTCCCCCCCCCCCCAAAAAAAACCTTTTAACCATTCTTGCATCTGACTATAGATTCAGAATCTTCCTTTTGTAGTGGAAATTTTGTTACTTTTTTTTTTAGTTCATTGTCTTGGTTTCATTCAACTATCTTGTTGATCACTAATCATAAGGGGAGCAGTTGGCTTTTATTTCAGTCTGTAGCATTGTAGTGGTAGTATTATGGTAAGTTATTATCACCAATTTGTATGTGCGCAGTATGTATGCTAATACCGTATCGATGGCTTTAGTGCATGTTCCGTTTTGCATTTTGATGTTACTGGAATTTTGCAAGGCTGGGGTTATTTGCACGCCAAAATATACTACGTCCTCACACCCAAGAGTATATTTTGGGGTGCTAATTGCCCCACCCAATTCACTATTGGGACTCTCATCAACTCTAGTGGAATTAGAACATTTACTACTTGGCATTTGCAACTTGGAATATTTCGTGAAATACGCTAAATCTGCAAATTGAATGGCTAAGATCAATTCATCATCAATTTTGTTTACAATAAACTTTGAAAAATAATGTTTTGAAGGAGGGGGGGCAGGGGGGACAACATGTGAAAGGATGGGAGAAATGTGGAGAGAGAAACAAATCTAATAGATTTTTCATTATCCAAAATATTGATCCATCCAAATGAATCCTGTATTTTAGCCAAATCAATGTTAATATGATATAAGTTATCAAATCAAAAAAAGAAAATGTTAATATATATATATATATATATATAATATGTGTGTGTTCATATTATTTGAGATCTTAACTAAATATATTAATATTAATGAATGCACAAAGTAAGGATGATAGAGAGAAATGTAGAGAGAGAAACAAATTTATCCAAAATGATCTTTCTAAGGCCTTGTTCTATTGAGCAATGTTTGAAGTACACACACTTTTTGTGTGGTAAAATACCACATACTAATAGGGGTATGGGCCCCCCACATTCAGGGGGGCATTTTAGTCATTTTGTATTTTGTGTATTAGGGTGTGGTAGTGTGTGGTAGTGAATTTGTGTGTACTTTTAGCATTTTTCTGTTCTATTTGGTATTAACCAAATCCGCACGCAATTCCGTATACCTCATACTCATTTTCAACTACACACACATTTCCCAAAATAATATTAACCATACATTTTTACACGGAATACAGCACGGAACAACTAAACCCCCAATCAAACAAGGCCTAAATCAATTCCCCGTATTTTAGCCAAAAAGTTTTTATTTTATTTTATTTTAACGGGGCCAAATCAATGTTAATATGATTAAATAGTATAGAGTTAAATATTTCAATTGCCACTCTACTTGACATTTGTCAAGTGGATTCGAAATGCCATTAACCTTTAAAATATTTTTATAATACCATTATAGTTTAATAACTAGTTCTCACACTTGTGCGTTGTACGGGAATTACAGTATACCAAAATTCTTTTTAGATGAATCAATAAATTTTTAATTTATACAAATTGACCCAAAAGTATTAAAAAAATATCTTCACATTTCAATATTATTTATTAAAACTTATGTAGTTATAGTATAGTCGTATAGGATATATTTGCCTTTAATAATGTAAAAAGATTTAGATTTTATTGAAAAATTTCTTTTGTTCTTAAAATGGAAAATAATAATAATAATTATTCAACTTATAATAAGTTATTTTCTATAGTGATAAATTTTAAAAATTATTTTTCACAACAAATTATTAAAAATGAATTATATATTAACATCAAATCAAAGTAAAATTACTAAACGTTAGTTTTATAATAATATAATTAAATTTTTAAAAAATAAGTAAATGATGATGTCGCCTTTTTAGGCGATAGATCTATCAATATCTATATCTTACTATCTTGTTTTAATCTATTATATTATATTCTTAAAGTTTACTTTTACAACAATATTAACTATTATTTTTTTAATCCTTGTGAAAATGAAAATAGATCTATATTTACAAAGGAATGGAGTACTAAGTTTTTTTATGATATAATTGAATAAAATTTATTTTTTAGAAAATTCTTTTCATATAAAAATAATTAAAGAATAATTATAATAAGATTGACTAATGGATATTACCGTAAAGAAAACAACTGACACGAATAACAACACATTTATTTGTAAATGTTAATAAGATTTGTAAACGTGGGAAAATATGTGAAGTATATAATATAATTACACTAAGATTGATAAAGAGTTCATAATTTCCTATCTAGGATTGTAAAACATTTATTTTAATTAGTTAACAGTATTTGAGATATAAAATAACTTTGCGAATTTTATAGATATTACACATTTAGGGTATTAATTATAGTAATCAAAAGTAGATGCACCTGGGTACTAATTATAATAATCAAAAATAGATGTACTTGACCAAATAATATGAACATTACGAATCCCTTTTTAATCTCCCAAATAATATAATTGCATGTTGTCATTCGTTTTAAAATTCTATTTTTTCCAATGTTGTAGCAGTTATCTATGATATCTCTGAAGTTGAATGAAAATTTTAGCTCACACTTCGTTATTACAGAAAGCTATTTAAAAAATATTATTCATGTCTTCAAGGTCTCATTGATAAGAATATACTAATTGTGATAATTTTAGCTAAATTTTTAAGCTTTCGTACCATAAGTCGATCACACAATAATAATTTTCGGTTCACGTGGTTTGGTACAAGTCTGCATTATGAGACCAAAGCACACATTACTACAAATCACCAGCCGTGATTGTAATTTCATTATTCACAATCGGACGATTGTGTAGTTCTGAACACACATGCACCCCCGAGCTTCCGTTTCACGCTAAAAATGAAAAATCTCTATAAATATATCACTCGCATAGTCGCATTGCATTAATAATATGCTCGATTCAGGTCAATATAGAACCCAGTAGAAGATCGAAAATCCAAGAGTCTAATTAAGAAAAAATGAGCATACTAAAAGTAAATCAAAGCTAAAATCTCATATCAGGCTTGAGTTTTGGTAGCAAGTATCAAGATTGTTTAAAATCACACTAAGAGTTTGTTCTTTCCATAATTATACAACAAAAAAATTTTCTCTCTCCTCTTTTCAACCACACACATTCTCCAATACAATATTAACCACACATTTCATACGGAATATCGTGCACGAATTTACTTTCCAACCGAACAAACTCTAAACAAATTAATCGATACAAATTAAAAACTAATGTTCAAAGGAACCTTTTTTTTTAAACCCACGAATTATGGAACCCACAAATTTTTTATTTTTATTTTTTTTAAATATTATTAAGGAATAGGAATGCTCAAAGTATCGTACATGAGAATACGGTCTAACATCATCTGCTTTACATGCCAAATTGATGGATTAGAATAAAATAAAGAGCTTCTAGCTAAAGTATGAGCCGCTTGATTGGCATGTCTATGAGTGGAGCACACCCGTTGGTTCCCACGCTTATGGAGCAGCTTGCAACCCCGAATGAGAAGACCAAGAATATAACATAAAACTTTTCTAAACAAGAATTGTATTTGATTTTCCATCGAAAATAAAACTCATTTAGTAGTTTCAAGAATTCATATAACTAATATTCAAAAAGAAGGTTATATTTCCTTTAAAAAAACAAAAAAAAAAAAAAGAAGAAGAAGAAAAAGAAGGTGATATTTGGTTGTGCAAAGTTTTTAATGATTCCCCTCAAAGTTCAACTCACTTAATATTTTTTAAAAATAATTCAATTAATATTGATTTAATGATTTATATCACTAAAATTCAAATTTAATTTTCTTAACTGTTTATAAACATTAAATTTCAGTTATTTTATGAACTATATAAGATGATTTTTTTGTGACTTATATTATATCATCGTGCAGTTTAGACTATTTTCTCTCTTATCTAAGGTCATACTTGCAATCTATAAATCTTACCTGATTTATTTATTAATTGTCAATATTTATTGTGTTTCACTTTTTATTTAAATTTTTGTATGTTGTGAATTTTATTTATAATTTTATTTTTACAGAATTTTTTTCATTAAATTCTTTTAGAAAAGTCTATTTTTATAAATAAATGAAATAAAAGGGAATACATAGTAAGTATTATTGCTTATCTTAGAACATCTCCAATGTTAGAATGTCAATGTCTAATAAAGTGTGTCATATCATCAAATTGAACAGTGTCTAATTATTTTATTCTCTAATGCACCTTGTCTTGAATCATGTTATGTTGACATGGCAAAGACACTTTCAAGGCCATAGTCCAAGTCTAGAAATCCTATTAGACAGGCTGAGTCAACAAAGTAAATAGAAAAGGCGGGCACCCAAATGAGCAAACGAGGGAAATTTGATAATGAAAGAAATGAAAAGAGGCGCGCAGTAAAAAAAGGTCCGACTAAATCCCCCTCATTCACAGAAATTGCTCCACCCAAAAGCAAATTCATCTTCATCACTACCACTGGAGGTTGAAATTTCACACCACCACCTTCAATTTTGGTAAGATTTTTTTTCCTGCATCATGTTCCCTTGTCTTTTTCTCCTTTTTCCTATGAGAATAGATATTGATTTACCCATCACACAAAAACTATAATTAAATAATTGTGGGCATCAGATTTGGATTTTGCTTCTTTTGATTCGGATTCAAGATTCAGATTTATTCAAGATTCAAGATTTGGATTTTGCTTCTTTTTCTTTAATCGAAAAATGAGTTATTTGGTTATTTAAGATTTCTCCACCTCCACTATCTTTATACGTAATCGACTAATCGATGCCGGAAACAACATTTGTCTGGATCTTGTGCGTGATGAATTAGATTTTCAATGTAAATAAGTTGGTATATTGAATGATAGTTATTCTCCTCACCTAAGTGGGTATATTGTGCATAATGAAGTTTAGATAACAAAGACTTATTTGTTGTGTGAAAAAATAATGAAATTATGCATAATGAATGATAGTTCCAATCAATTATCTCTGAGTACATTTTTCTATGAAAATATCATTAGTGTAGTAGATTTAGACATAAAGAGAAAAAATGCTATAAAAATGATGAGACTTGTGAAAGAACCCAATTATATTAAGTGTCTGATTGTCAAACTTTCTATGTAAATCATGTTTACATATTACATTTACATCCATTTTGTATTTTGTATTTTTTTTTTTTCAAATTGGGGAATGAAGGAGAAGGGATCATGTCAAGTTTGTTTGTTAATGATGGTAAAATCTATCATATTAATGACTAATGTAATTGAAATATACACCAATTTGTTCTAATGTTTATGATTTTGTCAAGATTGGATAGCACTAGCATAATTTGTCATGTTAATTGACTAGTTTAGTTGAAGCAGATGCATAACAATGGAAGTATATTACAACCAAGTGGGCTTTGTGTGTGAAAAATAATGAAATTTCCATGAGATTTACTGTATTTAGAGTGACAAAAAGTATTGATAATCCATTTCATTGTTTTAGCTCACACTTAATGGACTTCTAAGTTTTTTGTCCATCTTTGAGGAAGATATAGCTCCTAGGATATATAGAGTAATAACATAAATTTAATGTTAGTTTCCTCATTATTTACACTTCAATTTTGTTTTCTTATATTTTTCCTTTTTCTTTATGGAACCATTGCTTATTTACTGTAATGGCAATTTAGAGAGCTTGTTTGCTACAATTTTAACAAAAAATCATTTTTTCAATCCTACTTTTCCACCACTTATTTGAGTGATTTCATAAATTTTTTATTTTTGTGTACCACATTTCTTTACTTTTCAATCACACATCTAATAATAATTTTCTCAAAAACCTCTATCAAGCATACCCTTAATGCCATGACATGAGTTGTATTGTTGTAATGTTTTCACTTTAAATTTTTTCAGGCGCTTTTGCATGCTTTTGTTGCTTGCCATAAGAAATTGTTGGTCGATTCGGTTCCAACTAGTGACCTTGAAAATTCAACCACAAAGCAGGTAACTTCATACGACTTTTTTTCTCAAATCTCATGCATATAATATCTCACAAGTTGGCTTTGCAAGAATCCTGCGCCTATAAGAACGCTTGGAAGTTGTTGAAGGTCTATCTAGCTTGACAATTTGTGTTAGCCATTGATTTGCATTTTTTTATCAGTTTTTTAGAATGTGTGAATGACATGGAATCAGGATTCCCTCAACTCACCACAATCTTCTATGACAAATTCAAGAAAGGATGTGTATTTTTCTTCTCTAAATAATTTTTTGTTTTTGACTATAAACAGAGTTCATTTAAAGTCACGTAGCAATGGAAGAAAATTCATCCTTGATTATGGTAATATACAAATGGTAGTCATGCTTTATTTTCTCCAAAATCTAGATGAGGAAATCAATATGCCCAATTTGTTCAAATATCTTTATATCAGTAAAATTATTTGTCTATTCAAATGCTAATTAGTTGGGACAAAAGGATTGATTTTGAATGGAGATTTTGCCATCACACAACAAGCTAATTCATTCATATGTCTTTGTTTTCTTCTGGATTGGATTCAAACATTGAATTCTTTTTCAACAATTGGAGATTACCAGATAAATTTCAAAGATTTCAACAAAGAAATAGGAAAATTGGATTACCTTGTAAAATAGAATCTAAATAGGAATGGAATGGCCTCTCTCTTGCAGAGTTCAAGAATGATTAGTCTTCGATTTTAGTCTGAACTTGAATATACGATGAAAGAAGAGAGCATATGCGTTGATAAAGGAGAGTGCTAGTTCTGAAACTCAATTTGGTATTGGACCGTTTAAATGGACACATCTTTTGGGTTTTATTAATAAAATAAATTCCACATAGACAATTTTAATGGGTTGTGCACATTATGCATTGGAAGGGAATTTTAACCTCAAATGTCTATTTATTAGACATTATTCCATGTGGATATGAAAGCCTATTATTATTTTGCCAAATGGCACATTTTATATTCATTAAATAATGTTGCATTGGAGATGCTCTTACTCTATATTGTAATAGGTGCTAATATTTTTATTATTTCGAGCACGTTATTCCTTAGAATAGAAGACAGGAATACATGTTTAAATATTTTTGTGCAGTTGGTATTTAAAAAAAAAAAAAAAAAGCGTTTTGGGTACTTATGCTATCTCTATTTATTTCATTTCGGAAATTGATGCCATTTTGAGATGTTTCATTTTTATTTTAAAAGATTATCGATAGGTTGGGAAAAAAAATTGTAATATTTGTAGCTGCATACTTGCTAAGAAAGTTTTCATCTTCTTATATATATGCCCATAGTAGAGTTATACAAACGTCCGATGGTGCTATTATTATTTATTTATTTTATTATTATTATTATTATTATTATTTTGGCTTGTTCATTTCATATTTTCGAGTTAGAATTTATATATTGCTCTATATTTGTTGGAGGAAGATGCGACAATTAACTGAATTAAAGATCAATGCATCCTCCGAATACAATTAATAGTTTATTTTTGATCTTATGAAATCCACTATTCTTTTCACTTTATGTCTAGGATTTCGCAAAATATTTATACTTATATTCTTTAATTCTTAGAATATTTTCTCTCGACTTCTATTTAGTTTTTTTTTTAATATTAATCTTTTTTTATTATACTTAAAAAAGATTACACCTATCATTTATCATTTATTATCATTTATATAACACGTGTAAAGCACTCGCCTAAAGATTAGTTACAAGAAATCTCGAAATAATACCATTGATGCGGTGACAATATATAGAGTTGATCGAACATCACTCAAGATGGGAGACGTCCTTTGTCCTTCCGAAAGAATAGAGCTTCATAAACGGTAACTGATCCACAAATAATCACTTGCAATGCTCCAAATGTTGTTCCAAAAGCAAGTTTCTTGATTCCCCAACCGAAGCTGAAAAGATCGAAATAATGGTGAACATTAATTATTGAGGAGCTCCCAAATTCTATGATTTCTTTACAACATCATCATCCACCACCTTGGAAGTGACCACAAATCATGTTTCAGAGGACCCTAATTGCGTGATAATTTTGTGTCGATTGAGGCGAAAAAGTTCCACCACCCTTTCAATGTGTTGCCACAAATCACTTCTTCTATTAATTAAGGTGTAATAAGCAGTACTTGCTATAAATGCATAAATTAAGTTTTTATGTGCACCCATGCAATACTCAACATAATTAATTTTATGATATTCAATATTTTATTTATTTAATTATTATTATTATTATTGTTGCGGTTGTTGTTGTTGTTCTGCTGCTGTTGTTATTGTTGTTGTTGTTATTATTATTATTATTTTTAACAAGAAAATATGGAGGCAGGGTATGATCCGAAGATAAAGACTTGTTCTTCAGTGCAAAAGTTACATAGATTTTATTCTATTCTTCCTTTGCATTCGTCTTTGTGCAAAGGCTCCGATTTTTTTTTATTGATTTTAGTTTATTATTCTGTCGCTCAAGAATGGGTAAACAAATTAAGAACAAGTTGAAGTTGTGTGTGCCAGATGATATCGTTTTCAATATATTGAGCCTCAATAAGTTAGAACCTCAATTGGGTAAACAAATCCAAGCTGGATTTTTGGATCCTAAATTGGGAAGAGAAAGTATGCCCCCGTTCTTCTACAACTTTTAATAAATTTTTACACTGTTTTAACTCATTCTTATCTAAAGTCAAATCAATTATATCCACATATTTTCTGGGACCCATTGTACTACACAAATCTCTACCACTTAATCACACTCATTCTTTCTCATATTTCACATCAAAACTCATAAATACTCATAAATACACATACACTAACACTATGTGTTGCTCATATAGAACAAGAGCAGCTCAATATTCGTGTCTTGGAAACCTACAAGAATCATAAATGGGTTGAGAGGAAGATTGTTATATCTTTGACATTCTGAAAAGATTGTATTGATTCCAATATGTCGGTCGGTAAAATACACCCTTGTTTTGTGAAAGGCAATCTAGTGTATTTGAAAATCCATCACCATTTTTATTGGCTCTTCATATTCGATACTCAATCCAAAGAGATCAAATTCGTGACACCATTGTCTACAAAGGTCTCTTATGCATATTATTTGTGCCTGATGCCTTTACATTTCAAGATGAAAGGTGGAACTTAAGAAAGTTAGCCATCCAAATTCTTGAGGCGTTGTTTGGGACGTTGCTTATGGAGGGCGTAGTGGGAAGGCTTTTCAAGTGACATGGAATTTATTAAACTATTTTCGTTTTATCTTTTCTTTCACTTTGTTTATGCTTTTTAAAATCTTTTGAGGTAGCTGTATTGTATGAAAACGTGGGACTACAAATAACATGGTAACAAATATTTACCCCCACCTAGTTAAATTATGCATGTGACACTGCCCTATTGATATGTAGCCTGTCGAGGAAAAAATGGTAAATTGTAATTGAAATTGAATAAATTGAAAATTTCATCATTCCCATTTCCCAAAATTACTGTTATGGTCTTAGTCTCTTAGATGGTTCCAAATCTTCTGAGTTTTACCTTTGATTCTACTCGCTTGTGTTCAGAATTTGACTTCTCTCTTCACTTGCTTGAATTAAATGGATTAATTTCCATCAGATGTTGTGGATCTCAATCATACTGCGCTTTTTATGTTAATTCATTTCTATGGTCAATGACAGAGAACTTTACTCTCATTTTCAACAAAGCATATATAACCTTCATATAATTTCACAAAATCTTGGCCTAGAGAACTGGCAAGAGAGATGCCATTGATGCAATGACAATAGACTTGAACATAACTGAAGATGGTAGACATCCTTTGTCCTTCCGAATGAATAGAGCTTCATAAACTGGTAAATTTACCATGGCAATTAATCCACAAATAATCACTTGTGGGATTAAATCATCCAATGCTCCAAATGTCGTCCCAAAAACAAGTTTCTTGATTCCCCAACTGAAGCTGAAAAGATTGAGCAACGCAAGTGTCGAAATAATGGTAAACATTATCGACGAACTCCCAAATTCTATTATTTCTTGCTCATATCTCTTCACAACATCATCATCCACAACCTTGGAAGTGACCACAAATCCGGTTTCGGAGAAGCCTAATTGGGTGATAATTGTGTCGATTAAGGCGAAAAAATATGATGTCGTTCGTCTAATCACCCAATTCCTCTGCAAGTTCCACCACCCCTTCAATGTGCTGCCACACATCACTTCTTCTATTAAGGTGTAAGCGGTTTGCGCTACAAATGCATATGCAAATGGTAGGAACCATATCCCAAATACCTGACATGCAGACATGAGATATGTTATTTCGTCTTCGCGGAGGATTTTATTGTTATTGAAGTTAAAGGACAAGGCCGGCTCTGCCATGAGGCGGTCACCTCAGGCCCAGAACCAAAAAGAGCCCATTTTGTATTGTTATACTCAGAAGGCCAATATATGAAAGCATACTGGATATCAAAGTGCGTACCTTAGGGAACAACGGGACGCCATGTAGCAGGCAAAGAGCGGGAATCATGACATAATATACTGCAGGCAGTGCAAAAGGAGCCCATAAAAGATAAAGACAATATCCTATTTGGGCACCAAGTTTGATCTTCCCATGTCCATACACTAAGGGACAATACTTGGAAAGAAATATCTGAAACAAACCTTCACACCATCTCTTGTACTGTACAAGAGAGTGATCCAAGGTTGTTGGAACAACACCTAGGAATGCCTTCTTTGTTGGATTGTAGTAAATAGGTTTCCATCCTCTGCATTGAATTGCTAAGCCTGTTACCATATCCTCTGCGGAACATCCATAGATTAATCCCATCTGCAAGATTGTTTAAAAGTAAGTTGTTTAATGTAGCATTTAAATACAACCAAACATACTCCACACACTACAAGAAACAGGACTTACAGGGGCGACCTATTGCCGCAGTATCTACAGAGCAATTCCAGCGACAACAGGTTGCTCCTGTATGTCCTGTTTTCTGCAGTGACATAATGAAATAGAAGGGAGAAAAATAAACCTCTTTTCCCCATTGAGAACCCTTTTCGTGGTTAATGTTTGCAACAAGTTTACCGGCTTCTTCCAATTCTTCAACGGTTCTTCCCTTTATCTTATCTTCCTTATCGTTCCATTCAAAAGTATGATTTTCAGAGTACAGTTTTCCACATAGAGTATCTCTTCTGTGGAAACATCCAGTGCCAATATACAGCATAGCACCATAACCATCAAAACCAGCAAGCTCAATCTTCATAAGAAAGATTGAATTGTTTATAGATTCCAAAACAAAATCACCTTCAAAATTTTGGTATCAATGAAAGGTAGGAAAACACAAACCTTAAAAATCGCATATGCTGCGTTTGAGAAAATATCATTTTTTGTTAGATTCGCATAACTCTGTGGATATTGGACATAGGATATCTGTTGCCCTTGCTTCTCATCGAAAAAGAAGCACAACGCATCTCGTATTGCATTTGGATCATTTGAGTACATATCACAGTCCATGTTGAGGATGATCGGTGCATTACTTATTTCTGATGACACGCGTATCTGCACATTAATTATAAGTAAGTATGCGACTGCAATGAGTAAATATGTTATATATTTGTTTGTAAAAGAGATAAGGGCATTTGATTACCAATGCATTCATAGCTCCAGCTTTGAAATTATGTGCACATTGTGGTTTCTTTTCGCGGGACACGTATACCAGCGTTGGCAATCGATTTCCATCGTTATCAACTGCCTTGGGATTCCATCCATCTATTAAAATCTGAAGATCATAACTATGAGTTATATACATTATATTTCTTTGAAAGTGCTAGTATGTGAAATGAAGAAGTGGATTTGAATGTAGAATTAACCTGAACAATTGATTGATGATCCTTCTTTGTGACCTTAGAGTGGAACTCTGTGAACCCTTTATGGAGACCCTTTATTTCATCCGAAACACGACCCTTTTCAACTGCTGAGACGATACGCATCTTCATATCTTCATATAGTTTCTGAAAATAGAATTTAATAGCAAATGTGAATTAGAAAGCCATTTTCAAAACAGTATCACCATTATTACCGAGACTGTAAGAAGGCTTTCACTATTATCTTTCGTATCAACATTGTTACCTTGGTAGTTCTCCATTCTTGTGCAAAATTGGAATCATGTAGGTCGACATTGAGATCAAAATAGGCTTCGGGGGACCTTGGTTCGACTGAGAATTTCTTGCAGAAAGGTATCCAATGCTTGGAGAAGTTAGAGGCTTCGAAGAGAGCGTAGAATGTTAACTCCGAACCCCCATCGTCCGAGAGATAAATGCTTAGCTTTTCGGGTGGATAATTGTATCCCATCAGTGATAACACTGTGTTTATAACCATTAATGGAGGTTCTAATGTAGGATCTGCTGTGCAAACAAAAATATCAATCCTTGGCAAATTGTCTCCATATCTGCAAGATCCGAAACATTCTTTACGTTAAGAGATAAATCCCACATGGAAAAATTACAAAATAATAAACTCGCATATAAAGGATTTGGTTACGCAGAATCCCAATCTTCACACTTAAAAAGGCACAGAGAGGCACAAAACATTAACCTTAAACAAACTATGTAGCAAACTAATGATTGATAGAGAGTAACATAATTACCTGCGAGTGAGCCTGTCTCTGAAGGGATATCGAAAAACAACGTTAAAACGGACAACCTGAGTGATGATCCAATGCAAACCAAAGAGAACCTCTGAAATGAACATCCCAATCCAAGCATATCTTCCAGCTTCTCCTTTCTTTGGTATATACAATAATCTGTATAACCATATTAGAAGTATATTTATCAGTATTGTTGAAGAAAATAGTTTAAAAGCAAGTCTCCCTTTTGCTGGTTTTGTATGAAACAATGGTTGATATGCATTTGCTCCTCCATTTGCAGCACTATTCCTCATTCTCTCTCTCTCTCTGTTTTTTTTTTTCCCCCTCTTTACAATCTCTTTCTTTCTTTCTATTTCTATCTTTATATAATATAATAGTATGGCTTTGTGATAATAGGGGGGAGAGAGAGAGAGAGAGAGTTATTGTATGGCTGCGTTTTTCGACGGTCAGAGGGACTGCTGTTGGATTAAAGATTGGTCAATGCGGTGTGCTGCTGATTGGAATGAGAGAAGATTCGATACGCCTTATTTCTTTGAAGTTGGAAATATCTGTAATACCACCAAAGTGGATGACGTGAGTGCTTGTCATTGGAAGAATTTAGCATTGAAGATTATGACATAGGTTGCGTCAGTTAAGATTGTCATTTCGAAAACAAGAATAATACTACTGTCTCCGTCCCGTAAATATAATCCTCTATTTTTTTTTTGTCCGTCCCAAAATATAGACCACATTCTTTTTAAAGATATAATTAACATATTAGTTATCTTATATACCCTCATTTAATGTATATTATTATTATTATCAAAATATATTAATTAAAATAAAATATCCAATAAATGAAACGATGTAATAGAAAAATAAATTTAAATTTTATTTTTTCAACACTATTAATTATATTTTTCTTAATTTTTATAAAATTAGAAGTCTACTATATTTATAGGACGGCTGTAGTATCTATCATGAGTAAAAATGCATATGATTTGATAAAGATTATTATTATTATTCACAAGTTGTTGAGAATGATGATAAAAAAATTAATTGTATCATGCTTCAAAAAATAATAATAAATAAATGAATTGTATCTAACAAAATCTGACTTATGGAGTGCTCAAAATTTTTTTCTTACTAGAATCAAAGGTCAATTTTAGTAATCAATATTGTGTCCTACGGTACTGGTATTATTTGGGAAACTTGTTTGCATTATTAAAGATGAGCTCCATTTTGTGGACCTAATAGACAAAGATGGGTCAGAGTCACGAGATACAGATACAGCTCCTGCATTGCCACCACCAAAAAAGGAGTATAGTCACATTCTAGGGCACTATGACAATCACCAATCAACGACAAATAAAGAACAGCCGTCTTTGATTGACCTTCTTATTATTTATCATTATCATCATTCTTATTCAAAAATAAGCCACGAGCAGCATATGAAATCTATTCTACTTGCAAACGAAAGATCAAAACAGAAGACTAATCATACGGCACCTACACATTATGTAGGTAAGAAGTAAGAAACAAGACAAATCTATAATTAACAATATTATGTAAATCAAAAAGCCCAAAAGCTTCCAGATTGTAATGTCCAAAAAAACACTCCAAATGCATAAACTAGAAACCAGAAAGCTAGAACATAGAATTACAGAAAAAAATATACTGTGGGCAGGCTCGGTTAGCCCGAAAAATTTGGTGCAGACTTTGCCAACTATCCATCCGGAGAACCTCAAGAAAGTTCGGTTATCACTCTCTCGCACTTATCTTCTAGAATCTTCACAGCTTCGGTGAATAGCACCTCGGGAGGCAATGCTCCAGTAGACTCGATGGTAACTACAACAGTACACACAACGCAAATAAATTATTCCTTGTTTATCTCAAAGATTCACATTTGTAAAAACTAAGGAATTGAAATGGTGATCAAATGCAGACAAGATTCATTGAACACTTACAGATGAAATGATCTTTCACGCGTCGTAGTGCCACTAACTTATCCCAACCAGGTTTTCGAATGCATTCCCTACAAAGGGTACAAGACCTCGGCCGTGCCACTGTTGCTCTCTTCTTGCCTACTTTAGGGTCGAGAAAATGTCAGCAACAATAAAATGTAAAACAGTTACAAAGATGAAAGAAGTAGCATTATTGTACCGTTACCGATATCTTCAATGTCAAATACTTTAACGGGACATTTCTCTACAAGCTCTTCTGCTTTTTCATCTTCTACCTCTTTCAACAACACAACCTGTACAGATCGATAGTTCAGATCTTTATGCCAAAGTGAAATAATCAGATACAACACATCATTTTTATCTATCTTCCCCATTTTGGTCCCAACTGTTAATAATTTTTACCTCGGGAAGCATCCTATACCATGCAGTGGCAACAGGGGACCACTTTGCGTGCGTCTTCCCCATTCCTTTTACCGCATGTGCTTCTAACTCAATTTCCTGTAAACAAGTAGCAGTAAATTCTCGAGGTAGAGAATCAAATCAAATCTTTTAGAAAAAATAAAGAAAAAGAAAGAAAAGGAAGGGACAGCTCTTACCTGTCCAGGTCCTAGTTTAGCTAAGATGATATCATCATGCTTTGGGGTAATAGGATTGTTAGAGAATTCTGGTAGAGAGTCTTGGCTACAAGTGAATGAAGTAAAAGTTTTGGGCTTTGAAGTTGGATCTGCATTCGAGTTTTCCGTGCCCTGTTTTAACTCACTGCCTCCGGGTAGCCACTGTAGTTCTTTGGATAGAACTGCATACAAGGACAGAGGAAAACGGTTTCACTGGTTACTAACAATACAGAAATTAGGTGATCGTTAAAGTGATTTTTTTGCGAGATTGTGTGGTAAAAAAGTAAAGATGGATATGGAGAACCGTGAAAAATAAATTTTTAAATGTAGCATGTATGCTAATATCCCATGAGCTTTGCTTGGGCAAAAAGTAAATAATACCTTTTATCCGTGGACTGCCCCTTTTACAACGACTATGAAGTTTGAACACAATGGTGTTCTTTTCATTATTTACATCGTTTTCTGAAATAAGGGAACAGCATACAAATCAAATTTGCGCCAGGAAAAGATCGAACCCGTAAGAGGTGGAATAAACTATAAATGACGAAAAATTCAAATATCACAACTCTGAAGAGGTAAAACCTGACATATATTCAAACAGCCTCGGGTCAACTTTAAGTGGAATGAGACCCAGTCTATGGGCAAGAACCTCGTCTTGGACAACTGAAGTGTTGTTTGCAATCAAAACCTTTTCAATAGCCATTGTGGGAAGCTATATAGAAACACATCAGAAGGAAAAAAAACAGTTAGCTTCATGCTAGAGAAACATCAAAATCTTGCAAATCAAGCCACCGTGTAAAATTGAGAAAATAAGTCGTATAAGAATGTGTTTGCTTAAACTTCTCTCTACCTAAAAAATAATTTTGACTACACAGCCAAAGTCAAACGTCTATCTTAATCACGCCTCACGTAATGCTCATTACCATCCACACATTTCATGGTAAAAAAAAGTTGATCCAAACACAAACCAGATGAGTTCAATTCATATACATCACGTACCTTGTTTCTATTTATAAGAGTAAGAAGATATCGTTCAACATCGTCATCATCAATTAAAAAGCAAAGATATTGGCCCAATTAACATCATAGGGACGTGCATACTGATCGTATACTAATGCAGTCTTGCAAATCAAGACATCATATAAAAGTTGTTACAAGAACCTGTTCATTTCAAGATAAATATTACATTGGCACTTCCCAATGTACTGTACATTCATGTTTAAAGATAAGGCCTTGGCCCTTGGGCATTTTGCCTTCATGAGGTGGGCATAAATCTCCACATAAACTAATAAAATGGTTTAGAATTTCAAACACAAAATTATATTGATCAAAAACCATAAACCAGCTGAAAAAAATCCATGATAACAAATTCCAAAAGAAAAAATAAAAGTTAAATTCACAACTTGAGACATAAATTCGATCCACAAAGTAGCAAAATATAAATTAAGAGTGCACATAACAGGATAATTAATTCACAACCAAAACTAGAGCCTAATACTAATGACCAGACCAACTGCTGAAGAAATTTGTGCTCTGACTTATAAGGAAATATAGGAAAAAGGAAAACAAAAACAGAGTGAGAACAAGAGCTAAAATGAGCACAAAACTTAATTCCAAAAGATTTAAGATTAGCTTAGAAAATAGTGAGAACAGAGTAAAAACATAACAGCTCAGTACATCATCTCGACCACCAGAATGAAAATCGAGTTCCTAATTCTTCCATCTAACAACATAAAACTTGTCCTAAGTACATATCTAAACCACCAGAACCTGCTAGTTTAAGTATATCATGTTTCAGTACACAATTTGCATTCCACACAATACCAAATAATATTTCCCACACCGTGACACAAAGACATCACTTCAAAACAAAACATTGCTATAAACTTCCTCCGGCGTGCACTAATATTAATTCAACATGGCTTAAATGTGACAGCAGTAATCACCATATAGCCCCCAGATTCAGTGTAAACAAAAATGCCTAAAAAGCTCAAACGAGCAATCCAGTCTATATAAAACTCTTATGAGCCCCATGTCTAAAGATTGATATTTTCAAATGAATGAACCATGCTGTGCAGCTCGGCGAAAAAGTAATGTCCAATGTGAGAATCATGTGTGAAAACGATAATGTTTAGGGATAATTGGGAGCTATCTAGTACTCAACTGTAAGACAAGAAAAGGAAACTTGCTCATTCCAACTTACATACATCTTCAGCCATTACTCTCAAACAGGTAGAAAAGATCAATTATAAATAGCTTGAATAAAGCACAGCACTAACATCGGCTATGAGGATTCTTCGAAAAGCATTGGCGATAGAAGCATCAATTCCAATCATATCGAATTCCATATCATCCTCAGTGAGTTTAACAACTTCCACTCTAAAATTATCGCGAAAGTGTCCCAATCGCAAACTATTATCCACTCCCATAGACGCATAAGCACCAGAGTATAGTATATTATCTGTCTTCAATTCCAAAACGAAAACCAAAAATCATCAGATATTTTAGTTACACGAATTGTTGAAAGAAGAATTGAAAAATCGGGTCTTGCGTGAGTACATGAGTGGGGGCATCTGAAGTGCATAAAACCCGAGTTCTCTGAAGCTCGAGGTTCGGCGGTAGCTTTCCCTTGGGGACGTCCGGCAAGTCCCAAACTGAAACTTTTGGTGTTCTCTTCTCCATGTTCGAGATGATGAGTAGAGAGAGAAGAGAGTGTAGCCTGAGGTGCACCTGCCGGTTGTCGGCGGTAGAAGTGGAGGTGGTGTCTTCAAAGGAGTGGAAATTACAGAGCGAGACAATGGTGGGGGATTTAGGGTTTGGAATTTGCGGGATATGGGTTTAATCATACGCTATACATCAAATACTTTAAGTGGGTAATTCTAAACGCACCCACGCCTTTTGGGCCCTTTACCCAAATATCCCTATTTTACATTCATTCCAAAAAAAATAAAATAAAATAAAATAAAATATGGAAGAAGAAGAAGTGATGAAGAAGAAGCTGTTTTGCTGCAACTTCCTTCAATAAATTTTATGAATTGTGGAATTTTAAAATTCATTTGATAATAATATATTAATGGCAAGATGAGATATGGTTCGTTGTGAACACACTTTTTTTTTATTCTGTTTGGCCTGCATAGGCCGAACAACTTATTTGGATTGTTGTGCCTGTTCGGGCCGAATACAAACAAAATAAGGAAAAAAAAGGAAAAAATGAAAGAAAGAAAGAAAGTGAGTGCATTTAGAATAGGTAAAATTGTCATTTTATTTTAAAATATGTGTACTCAATATATATAGGATGGTGCATTTAGAATTATCCTATTTTAATTTTTCACTTTGCAAGTATATATCTACTCCTTTTTTTAAGTAACATGCCCCAAAACTAGGTCTTCAAATGGTAATGGTTTTTTATTTTGACACTACTTGAACCAATAATTATATAATAATTATTTGGTTCAAGCTATTGCCTTCGCTAGGGAATAAGTCTAAGAATTCTCACTAAATAATTGATTATCGACTCAATCAATTATTGGAATTATACGATTCAATTAGAATATTTAAACTAGCTTTCGATTGTGTTAAATATTTATCTAGCTTTCTATCTCCTAAATAAATATTAAAAATCCTAACTACTTTGAATTATTTATTTTATATTGAATTTTTCCAGTTGAGATTTTATTTAAGTTTTAAGCATAATCAATTGGGTTGTATATTTTAAGTATTAATCATATATATTTCAATTTATTTATCTTATCCAAATTAATTTAAATTTTATATCGAATCATTCAATATTTTAATACATCGAATATGTTAAATTAGTGAGTTTATACCTAATATGTTAATATATATGTTTAGTATATAGGTATTTATTGAAGAAATAAAATGTCAATAACACATATATTAAAATGTAGAAATAAAAGTCTTTGATTAAACCATCACAATGGGGCGTGGATGGAATGAGAATTTTCTGGTGAGGTGAGGACGGGGAATGGAAATTCCCATCCTATTGTAATTTTTATATCATCCGTGCTCAGTTTAGATTAAATGAAGATGGGCTGGAATGAGAATAAATATTTCCTGGCGTGGTAGGAACGGTGTTAAGTCTATCGTTTGTCTTTCATTTCACATTGTTATTTTTATAATATGTCTTTATACTGATTATATTTCATAATTAAAATTTAAAAATCATTATATACATATTAATTGCTAACAACGTATATCATACTGATGTATAATTAATATCTACCAAAAGTTATAATTACATATAATAGAACATAAAACAATTTTAAAGAAAAAACGATAAGCTCTACAAATGTTAATAGAGTTATTTTAATATGGTTATTTTGACAATTATAACATTTAATGTTATTTTATTTTGGGTTTATATTAGTAGATTAATCCTACAATGAGTAAAATGTGATATATTATCACAATTTTTGTCACAAATTGTCATCCCGTGCAAAGCACGGGTGTAAATACTAACTAAGTTACTATTCTACGGAGAATAGTAAATTAAGTTGTGTGGATTTTCGTGAGTTATTCCTTACATATTTGCAGGATAAATTAGTACAAAATATAGGTGAAAATCTATCGAAATTTTTACAGAATTGTTTCGAATTAAATTAATTAAGTTTATTGTCGTAACTCATTCTTTATTTTAATTATATTTTTTAGGTTTCATGTTAATATTATTAATATCTATCAATACGATTATTAGTTGAAAAATTTGTCCCCCGTGCAACGCATGGGTAAAACAACTTGTTTTGTTTAATATCATTTTTTATTTTACTTCATTTTCTAACTACACTATATAAATTATTTTACAAAAATCTTCTAAACATGTTGATCAACATTTGGAAATCAGTAATTCACCAAAAATTAAACTTATTTTTCAAATATTTATTAAATCTTACTTTTTTTTTTTTTTTTTGGTTTGGAAAGACTTAATATTATTGAACTTAATAATTAGGGGTTGTTTGATTGGGGATAAAAGTTATCCGCACGGTATTCGGTGTAAAATATGTGGTTAATATTGTATTGAAAAGTGTGTATGTAGTTGAAAAGATGAGAGACAAGAGTGTGGGATAAAAATTATTCTGAATAGAACAAGACCTTAGTGTTTATTAAAAATAAACATAAAAAAATTAATTTTTGAATGACGTTTATCAATTATTGTCTAAAGAAAACAGTTCAGGAAAAAAAAATGGAAATGAAACGGTCACAAAACCAAGAAAATTACAAATCTCCAGTGCCAATGGACTCAGATCTTGACCACCCACACACAAAGACACACAGACGGGAAGCAATTAGGCATGGCAGGATGGGCCATCATCTCCCCTATAAACAAAATGCAAAGAATCTCTCCGCATATATTTTACTATTCAAAAAAACATTTGTATATGGGGGAGGGACATGCCATGAACTAATTCCCCTGTTCTTCGTCATCAATCACCAAAAAATCCAAGCATTCAAATACAATAAAAGTGCCCACCCATCTCCATCTACTTTTTTTTTTGTGCAATTGCTGACGTGACACTCTTCATCTCTCCCTCTTTTACATGCGCATGTGATGCGGCTTTTGTCTTTAAACTGAAAAAATCCGTTGAAAGAGAGCACTCATTTTTGAAACCTTTCGAAATCGATTGTTCGCGAAAACCCTTCTCTGTTTTTCCTTCGATTCAATCTAACGGCGATTTCCGAAGTTGCAGAGTCTTGATCGTTCTCGGCGACAGTTTGATTCAACCGGACGGTAATTTTCGAATTTTTACTGTTCATCGGGATTCACTACCGAAGAAAAACCCTCATTGGGGTTTGAAATTTTTGATGATTTATGGGGTTTATCGCATTATTAGGGGTTTCGAGGGAGTTATTATTGCGTTAGTACTTACTCCATTTCTTGGTTTCTTCATTACTATTTTATTATGTTATTATTTTACTTTTTTCGTTTTTCTTAATAATGATTATATTCAGTCTCATCTGAACACAGGGTTCTTTGTTGGATTATTCTTTGCAGATTTCAGGAATAAGAATTCAAAACAAGCAAAAATATTCAGGTAATTATGATACCCTGTATTTTTTCTCTATCTGAAATAATCACGTGCTTGCTGAATTTTTATTGGTGATTATTGGTGGTTGAAGATTTGTAACGTTATGTTATTATTATTTTGTATTTTTGATTTTTGGTGAATCTCATGAATTTGGATGCACCTCAAAATTGTTCTTGATGCTTCGTCGAGAAGATTATATCTTAATCTTACCATGAGTGTTTTGAGGGAGTTTTATGGGGACAGTTCTTCATAAATTGTAATGAAATATATGGAATGGATATTGGTGAAGAACTGTTGTGGAGTATAATCACAATGTCTCCATAGGAAACAAAAAAAATGGTGTAGTAGGATTGTAATGAATGTTCTGTGTAGGGTTGCCTTGTTCTAGTCTATTGTAATTAACGGCCTTATTTATCGACTATTCCAATCCATTATTTACTGCATTTCTCAAAAAGTTGAAGTCGTAGAAACGCGACCATGTATGCAAATTGTTGATGATTGCTAATTGCATTGGATCTCTGTCTCGAATCTATGTTTTGACCCTTCAATGCTCAACGATTCTTGAAGACAATCCATGAGGATTGATACCTAAAAATTAACTTCTAATGACAGTCTACTTCAATTTTCAATATACTCCACACGTAAGATCTTGTGGTCCCTACCGCTGTTCAGCCTAAGGATTTATGCTTCAGCAAAAAAAATGTTTATGACTTTGTACATGTCTATGCTGCAATCATAAATTTATTGTCTATTGTTGCTTGCAAAACGCATTTCTCGTTAAACATCTAGTATGATCCTTTCCCCCTGGGGGTAGGAAAATCATGATCGGGATGAGTTCTTTGTTCACTTTGAACAATCATCTTCTTACCGACATTTATTTCTTTGGCTGTTCTTCAGAGGTAACTGTTCTTCAGAGGTAACTATCTTACAACATAAGAAAGAAGTATGGTAGCAAAAGACTACCATAAAACTAAAGGATCTGCTAAAGCAGAGGTGGGGGAGATAGACACCAGTGCACCATTTCAATCTGTCAAAGATGCTGTCAGTTTATTTGGCGAAGGTGCTTCCTCCGGCGAAAAACCTGCTATTAAGAAGCCAAAACCACATTCTGCAGAAGTCCGTATTTTTCTTCTCTTCATTTCTCTTTCCTTGTATAAATTTTCATTTTAAGCCAAAACCATTGCATTGACATGGCAAATTTCATATTTTTAAAACTTTTCTTTACTTTTCAACACAATCTTGTCTTTTCAGAGAGTGTTGGCAAAGGAGACTCAACTCCACCTCGCCGAAAAAGAGTTGAATAAGTTGAGGGACCAACTCACAAATGCCGAATCTACAAAAGCACAGGCTCTAGTCGAGCTCGAGAAAGCTAAACGGACAGTGGAAGATCTAACTCAGAAGCTCAAATGTCACAACGAATCCAAAGAACTCTCAATTATGGCAACAGAACCTGCTAAGCAACAAGCAAAGCATTTCAAAGATATTAATGGATCCACTAAGGTCGATCTGGAAACTGCTAGAGTTGAGTATATAACTGCAGTCACTGAGCTTGATACTGCTAAGCAAGAACTAAGGAAAATTCGTGAAGGGTATAATGCATCCGCGGAAGCAAAAAAACTTGCGGTCAAGCAAGCAAATGAAGCTGAGGTTTGTGTTGAAGCAAACGTGGTGAAATCTGGGGAGTTAGCTAAAGAAATTTTGAGTTTAAATGCGTCGACTCAGCAAGTGAAACTTGTTACCACCCAAGCAAGAGAAGAGGAAGCCAAGATTTATGCTGACAAGGATGAGCAAAAGCAGTCGTATAAGTCTAGAATTGAGGATGTAAAGAAAGAGAGAGAAAAGTGGAGGGCTTTAGATCTCGATTCTTTGAGGACCACTATGACAGAGTTGCAGGAGTCTAAGGACTCACTGCCTAAAGTGGTGGATGAAGAAAATGCTATGAGAAGCGTAGTCGATACCCTGAAGGTTGAAATTGAAACTGTGAAAAAGGAGCACTTAGAATTGAAGGAGAGAGAAAAAGAAACTGACTCCATTGCCGGTAATCTGCATGTTAAGCTCAGAAAAGCCAAGTCTGAGCTAGAAGTAGCCCTTGTGGAAGAAGCAAAACTGAGTGGTGTTTCTGAGGAAATGATAGCTGCCATTTACCAGCTGTCGTTAGAGAGTGAAAACGCGAAGCGTGAAGTGGAAGAGACAAAGCGTGAAGCTGAAGAACTTAAGAAAGAGGCAGAAGTTTCTAGAACCGAGCTAGAAGAAGCTGAGACGAGGCTGATAGCTGCTTTAAAGCAAGCTGACGAAGGGAAGGCAGCCGAGGCTAGAGCAGTCGGGCAAATCAAGAATTTGTCGGATGGTCCTCACGGCCCACAGGTCTCAACTTCAGGGCCTAATTCTCAGATCACAATTTCGAGAGTTGAATTTGAGTCATTGAGTCGGAAGGTTGAAGAATGTGAAAAATTGGCAGCAATGAAAGTCGAGGCTGCTACATCTCAGGTGGAAGCTGTGAAAGCAAGTGAAGATGAGGCCCTCAAGAAGTTGGAGGCTAGCCGGAAGGAGGTGGAGGACATGAAAGCTGCCACTCGGGAGGCTTTGAAGAAAGCCGAAATGGCGGAGGCCGCCAAGAAGGCGGTGGAGGGAGAACTGAGAAGGTGGCGGGAAAGGGAGCAAAAGAAGGCGGCCGAAGCAGCTTCCCGGATTCTTCTAGAAACAGATAAGTCATTTGAGTCGTCTTCTCCACAGAATTACCAGTTCCAGAAGCAGAAGTCAACCATGGAAACGCGAAAATTGGAGAAGGCAAGAACTTCAGTGACAAAGAAAGTTCTTATGCCCAATCTGAGTGGTGTGTTTCATAAGAAGAAGAACAAGATTGGGGGTGGTGTTTCTTCTTGCCCTTCTTATTTGCCTGGTGAGAAGCCTGTGTGGTGAGTGTGGTGGAGAATATTTTTTGCCAAAACTTGCCTATGCCTTGATTTCTGTATATCTGAGACTTGGTGGATATTTACAAGCTATAGTTATGGTACTAAAACCATTTTTTCTTTTTTTTTTTTGGTTGGAACCGGAAATTGTTTCTTTCTTTTATTATTATTATTTTTTTACCAAATAATGTAATTTTGCTATAGGGAAATATGAAGGCGCTCTGAAATGTAACATGTTAGATTGAACTGTAATGTGTTTGGTACGAAATAGTGTGTGCAAAATTATTAAGAACTATGTTTGTTGTACTGAATCGAACAAGACTCGTAACGTGTTGAATTGAACTAACGTGTTGAACCAATGGGAAATATTGATTGAGACGACAATGGTAAAGCAGTAATTTCCTTCGAATTGGCAACCCAACTGCTCATTCATGCTTTCATACTTTTCAATTTTCATACAACTGCTTTTGCATCTGTTCTAAAAAGCACGCTTCGGTGCTCGTTTAGGTAAGCTTAAGCTTGTAGTTCACGCTTCGCCACATCTCGCGCTTTATTGGGCTTTTATCATGCATCATCTGCTTAAATGCCCTTAAGCTTGACGCTTGTGCTTCACGCTGCGCCACCCCTCGTGCTTTTTAGAACACTAGTTTTGCCCGAGAGCTGTTGTGGATTCTCTTCTTTCAGCGAAGTACAATGGTTACTCTCCTACTGGCTACTGCTGGATTCCCTCAAGCCATAAAGTGATGATGATTTCTTTTTATTAAATGACAATATATGGCGCTAGCTATTGTGACGAATTCAAGAAACAATGTGGCATTCAAGGTTACAAAGGACAAGGTATGCTCAAAGATAATGTGAGCCTGATATTTACTACTCTTGAATAAATAGCCTCGAAGATATTCATCAGTAAGATTTTGCACATGTCGTTGAAGATATTTATCACTAGGCCAATAGTAGAACAAGATTCTGTAACAGCTTCAATCGCCATTAATCTTGAGCTCCCGGAACGAGTGTAATGGGTGGTTTTGACTCCCGAGTTTGTGAAACTCGGATTCTATAGTTTTAGCAACTTTGACATCTTCAGGGTCAGGCTTGGGCAAATCGACGTGGAATGAACCTTGTTTGACGGGTGTAATAGACTTGGGCAATGCAGCTTGCTGCTTGACGTAGTTGTATAGCTGCTGATGAAAGGCGTGGTATAATGAAAAACAATCACCTACCGTCCCATTTCTTGAATGACAGGCCAAACCTGAGCCTTCTCTTCGACAAAAATGTGGAATGGATTCATAATCCATAATCTGCAAGGAAAATAAGTAAATTCTTAGCCGTGTTGTGTTTTTAACTTTTCTCTACTAAAAAATTAGTATAGAGTCAAAGTATGAATTCAATATTAGTTCAGTATCAACTACACATCTCAAACGACTAGTTATTTATTCTCTCCACATCTGAAGGAAAAATATGTAAATTCTGAGCTTGTGTTGCGTTTTAGCTTTTTACTAAGTTGAAATCAAAGTTCAATATTAACTATACATCTAAGACCAGTGATCATTATTCTCTCCACACTACCATTTCAATTACTATTTCAACGCAAAAAGTTGTTTTTAGGTTGACATTTTCAACTTTGACTAATTTTAGAACTTATTTGATTATGAGTAAACAGAGAAATCCAAAGAAACTTGTACTTTGACAATGGCCTTTATATACATAAAGGTATGGATCAAACTAAACTTACCTTCAACAATTCATCTTTTCCAGAGCCTGAAAGGACTTGTATTTTCCTCCTAGTTCTCTCTTGCAGAAGAGGCTTCACAACCTACAAAGTGGCATGGAATTTGAAAATTTATGCCTATATGTTTAATAGTTTGATGATAAGCAGTATGTTTACACGCCTCACCTTCCAACAAGCTGAAAAAACGTATGGTGCATTAACTATGTAGTACGTGTGAGTCTTCTCGGGATAGTTGAGGTCATCAATGGTCGATATTGCTGACAGTAACTGCAATGAAAAGAAGCACAATTTGATGTTAATTGCAAACAACGAAAGTTTACAAATATGTAGCACATATAGAACTCGCGTAAAATGGTCAAAAGTCGAAATTTTGCTTCCTCAAAAGCTAGGATTAAATGGTTATGCAATGTGAAGAAAGGAGAATCATCTCCTACCAGCATGCGTGAGTGAGACATACACTGTTGCCTCTCGAGCAGCATAAGTATGTGGGACCTACACCACTGTTTGTTTCGGGCAGCTTGAGAAAAGTTCTATAGGAAGAAATACCTTGAGTTGATTTAATGCAGAAAACTTGAGACCAGTCATGTCCAAGATCTTTACACAGGTGCCTATATATCGTCCAAACTTCTTTGTTGCCGAAGGCTATAGAAAAAATGATTAAGGCAATAAACAAAGAAATCATCAAATACGATTTCCAAAAATATGATGCAAACACTCACCAGTAGCACACGATCTCGGTATTCATTCATTTGGATGTGTGACTGGATGTAACAATTAACCTAAAATGTCAAGCATCGATATGAGAAGTCGAGACTAAAATAAATAATGCACATCAGAGAATCAAATCCATCATCTTTCATCATTGTCATGCTTCACGTATAAGTAAACATTGTAACAATACATCAGTCGAAAGCATAATATCTTACAGATGCTTTGTCGTATGTGCTGAGCCCTACACCAATGGCAACAACAGGAAGACCCTGGATTATTAAAAAATAAAGCAGAAATCAGTTATTGGACAAATAAGAAAATCACAATGATTTCCATATTTCATTAGTTAAATATACGAGTGATGCACATAATGTGTTTAAAAAAAAACTAAGGGCCAAGATTTGTGTTCGTTTTAGAGAAAGAAAGTCCACTAAAGTTTGTCAGCTTGTGTTCATTTCAACTTCTCTTGTACATAAAAACTAATGAAAACTAATGTGTACAACTCAGTTAAAATCAAACTTCAATGCTAATTATAAGTCTAAAATCAAAACTCATTATTATCCACACATCTCAGTAATCTCTACTCCCTACTCTACCGCCATTGGACCTAAGAAGTTAGTTTTTAGCAAATTAAAAGTGTGACATGTCATCAAAGTTGGTAGAATTTGACTTGTAAAGCAAAACTTCATGTTACCATTTCATATAATACATACAAGCATTACCTCTTTTGAGTATCCAGACATTCCTACAAGCTGAGAATCTCTTACTGCTCTATACAAGTCAACAGGAAGAATTGGCTTCTGCAAAAGTAAGAAATTACATTAGGAGTGACAAATTAGCTTAAATTAGGACACTTCATCAACTAAATTTTTTAGTACAAATGCAATAGTCAAGATCGGAAATATGAGGAATCGAACAAAGATCATGAAAACTCACCGCTAATATATTGTCAATATCATTTTGCAACCTCCAGTTCAAGCAGTCAATGAGCTGAAGAATGAGGAACAACTCATAAGAAACCGTGCAAATTTACCAACTTATTCTGAAGAAAAAGAGTTCTAAGGATATTTTTGGAAACAGATTCATCCTACCATTTTATAGGCATCGAAGACATTCCCATCTCTTGCTTTGAGAAACCTCACCAAGTTCGCAGATGGGTAACCTTGATGTATATTCTGTGTAAGGAGATAAGAAAATCACATACTATTCTTCATCGATGCTGAACTTTTTTTGATATGAAAATTAATTGCTTACCATGATTATGTTTTCACATGAAAATGAAAAAACATGTCCATCTTTTCATCTTCTTAAATTCTCTCTTGTTTTTTTAAACAAAATTCAACATTATTCTATCTTATTTTCCATCCAACGTCAATTACAATATGTTAACAATTAGATTCACCGTGAAAAAACAGTATACTATTCTACTTGAGGTTGCAAAAAACTAACAAAAACTTGATCGAATTAAATTTTTTATGGTTTTTTATGGATTTTTATATTAAAGAGGATAGATAGAGAATGAGTGGAGTTGAATGGTAGAGATTTATATAGTATATATAGGTCCCACGAGATATGTGGATGTGATTGCTTTGACCAAAATAAAGAATGGATAAAAAAGTGGAAAAAAAATTGTAAAAAGGCAATCCTATCACCTGCTTAGTCTTTACTTTCAAAACCTAAACTTGCAATGATAGAACAAATATGGTCATCTTCATTTGCAAGAATATACCAGAATCTAATAAAACCTTCATAAATCATAACTTAGAGACAAATATCTGTTGGGTTGGGGGAAAAAATCACAGCACATAACATAGTAAATTCACATGAAAAATTAATTATCAGATATAATTCTAGATCATATACTAGTTCACTCTGAATTTCTCCATAAACTAAGGCAAACTCCCAATTTCCCAAGTCGATTCAAACATTATCCAGGAACAAAAAATCAAGCAATTTTAATCATTATCATAACATGAATTCAAAATATAAGATCTAAATCATATAAGATCTAAATCAGCTCTTCAACAATCCTTTTGACACAACCAACAACTAGTATAACCAATTAAAATTTTATAAAAGTAAACACAAGTCAACAATCACTTGAAATACTTCAGTCAAATTAAACTTCAAAATGATGATGATCATCATCATCATCATCAATTCATCATCTTCTAAAATGAAAGTACAGAACAGATTCAGACGAGTTAAAATGGCAAACCTGGAAAGTCTGCTTCAGCGGTTCATCAACTGCAATCAAAATGAAAACTAAAAATCAGTTCCTGAGAGATGGAAAACATCAAAATGACTCAAATGCGATTAAGAAAACTGACCTTTTTCAAGCAGATTCTTCAACTGCAAGATCATATCTTCTGTTATGAACACCATCTTTCTTTCTACTGAATGACAAAAAATTGCGTGGATTCGACTTCAATCGTAGATTTTTAAATTTCAGCTCCGCTTTAAATTTATAATTAGGAGGTCTGTTTGCGTGGTGGGGTGTGGTGGGGTCGGACTAGGGCACCTGTTCAAACATGAGCCTCTTTTTAAAAAGTGAATACATTTCTTCGTCTCCTATTTTGAAAGTTTCAAAAAGTTTACTCACGAAATTTAAAATATCCTATAATACTCTTCCTCTGTGGTGAAAATCGACAATCGACAACCGACAACATAGTTGAAAAGAAGTCATTGAAAAGGACGATAATAAAGAGACTAATCCACGAGAAGAAAGACAATAATATATTTTTTTGTGACGTAGAAAAAAAAAATTAAAAGTAAGTTTTTTTTTTTTTTACTCATTTTCTACTACACATTATCGAGTATGAGTTTATTTTATGGATAAACCTAAACATCCATAATGATTACTATAATATATGCGACATGTTCGAGGTGAAAGTCTTATTTGACCATTAATGATTATTTAATATCGCATAAGAAAACATAAAGGTAACACAATTATTTTACCTGATTATGTTACTCTCTATGTCCATATAGCATTATCGCTACTTTATTGAGTTCTATATATTTTGTACTTCGGTTTAAACATTAAACTTGAATTTTAGAGCTTGTTTGATTGGGTATAAAACCAATCCAACACTTTTCTCTCTCCTATTTTCAACCACACACACATTTTCCAATACAACATTAACCATACATTTTACACGGAATACCGCGCATATCAATTTTACACCCAATCAAACAAGCTCTTAATTACATATCAAGAAAATTTAGAAAACCATGTGATGATTTGAACCGTTAGAAGCATAGAAGTTTGGTTGTTTATTGTTAACAACCAATTTGTTCAGGTCAAGTGACACTAGTTATTGTATCTAGCATGACGTTGGGTATGCGATCTATCTTTTTTTTCAAGAACACGGTGAGTGGGGATCTATTTTGAACCAAGGGCGACTCTAGGAATTTTTTTCAAAATTTTTCCCGGAAGGGCTGAAGCCTAGGCCTAAATCCACCCTCGTTTTGAACTCCACGCCACTCTTTGGGCTAACAAAATATTTTGTCGATCGTTGATGGGATAACGAGACTAATTGAGAAGAAATAGTATAATTTGTATAAATTTGAACCTATGATTAGCATTGAGTATTAAGATAAAAATATTATTAAAAAAAAAAAGAAAAAGCATGTTGATATTGATATTGACATTGTAATAGAATGTAATATTTAAAATTGGCATATTTTGGTTGTCCTTTTTCATTTTTAAGGTTTGATAACCTGCAACTGGGTGCTTGGGGTGTGAAAATGATGTATATATAAACTAAGCAAAATATGGATTAGCGGTGTTAATTATTTCTTAATAATCAATGAAATAATTCCTTTTTTTTTTTTGGTGTACGTCTGTCATGTGTATCCTTTCAGAAAAAACAGAATAGCATTGTAATGTGAATAAGTTATGTGCTGCGTTCATAGTGTCCCGTTTTTTACTTATATCTCACATCGATCACTCAATGGGGTGTGTGTGGTATATATCTGATTTCGCAGTATTCAAAATTGTCATAGTTTTAAATATTGAAGCGCTGAATCTCTATAGTTTATGTGCGTGTGTTGTGTATATTCTTTAAAAAAAAAATAATCAATGAATTAATGGATAACACGTCAACCATACAAGGCTTTGATCTGTAGCCGATTATTTTTGTAGAAAGCAGACAATACGTCACACTGCACTACAACAACCGGTTAAAATATTGCTTGACAAAACTTTTTGCATAACAATTATTACTCATTTAAAAAAGCACGTAGCTATAAAATCAAGAAAATTTGTTAAAATTTGTTAAAAATAATAAATTTTAGAGCTTGTGTGTGGTTGATAAAGCATAACCACTTGGCCTGTCTTCTTTTTTCAATCTATGATATATATTCCTTTCGTTCTTCTTTTTCCTTCTATTTTTAAATTTTAAATACTTTGGCTTTGGTTTTTTTCTTTTGATAAAATTTTTGGGGTTGGTTTTTAATGTATATATATTAATATAAGTAATTTACAAATTTATTCCCTATCAAGTGTGAGACAATACAAATATTCTATTTACCCTATTATCAAGAATATAACAAAGTTGACAATGGAAAGATGGTTGAGGTTTAGATGTTGTCTTTAATCATTTTATAGTTAAAGCTTTTAAATTAATTTAATTATTATTATAATTAAGGTACTTAAAAAAAATTAAAGCAAACCTTATCTAATATATCTCTAGTTAGTGCATTTATACACTCAATAAACTATTGTCAATAATAAGAACATCATAAACCCTGTACGTAGTTTAATTAATTCCCTAATAACATTAGTTAATTTATGCACTAAGTTTTAATTATATCTGAAAGATTAAATTTGTTTTGGTTAATTACAATACATTAAGTAGGAGAATATTAACAACCGAAAAAATTTACACGTATGACTTATACAGGCAATTTGACACAGCAACCAAATATTATATCGTTGACATTGCGAATCGTTAACATACGCTTGTTGTCTATTTTATTCTCCAAAGAATTTTTTCTTACAAACATTCAGAGACAATCCTGAAATTAAGTGACGTATGTCACTGTCTAATGCTTATGATCCTAAATTTAAATTATTTTTCCATTAATACAAACAAAAAAACACTCAAACATCGAATTTGTAGAAAGAAAGAAATTATGAATATCTAATTTCACCCAGACCCCGTCGACATCTCTCAAGGTTGACATGAAATCCGTCGCTATATATGATAGTGAATCCCATGCATAGGATCCACATCCTTGCACTCCCTTTAACTCTTTTTTATCAAATTATTAAAAGTGATAAGTGAATAGGCATTCATTTTAATTGATTATTTATCAGTTTTGAATTTGAGCCATACATCTCTTAATGCTAGATTGGTGGACACCATCAATTCTAGGATTAGTAAATACTATACTAATGACGGTGGGGATAATTATATTTCGGATTAAGGGTTATTTGATTTGAAGATTGATATGTTACTAGCACTGATTTTGTGCTCTATATGACGCACTAGATGGCACGACACATCAGTGCTGGTGACATATCATTTTCATATTTTATTTAGTTCGTTTAGATATTTTCGTAAGTCAAATCTTTTAAATAATTTGAAAAAAGTTCAAACCTAAAACAAATCATTTAAGATGATTTGGGGTTTTCCCCCCAAGATCTAAAACTCAACATTTTAATTTGATCTGATCTTAAACTATGTACCAAATTGATAGTATACTTTAATTATCTTTAATTCTTTAGGTTGTTCTTTAATTCTTTGATTATATAGTTTTACAAAATTGAAATTGATGTAATGTGTACGTGAATATGAACTTAATATATTTATGAGACACATGACACCTTAATATTAGATGATATCGATGTGATCAAATCGAACGGCGAAGTAATAATACGTATCTATAAAATGTTATAGAATAAATTGTTCATCCCATGCAAGGATGAGTGACGTTCATAATGGACCTCAGATATCTTATTCTCGTTAGTACTGTATTGGGAGGACAAAATTTGATCATTAAGTAGTGGCCATTTATAAAAATTCATGTTATCTTTTTGTTGATGCATTCTCGATATCACTTTGGAGAAATTCATGGAAGCCTCTAATTATAATATTCGGCTAAAATTTCTACACATTCATAGTGGATGTGACTCATCTAGAGCACACGATGCCATTACCTAATTTAAGGAAATATAAAGAATCTCTATGTCTTGGGCATTTTTTCAACTAAATAATATCTAAAACATTTCTAAAACTTCCACCAAAATAGATTTAGTTTTGACTTTCACAGTAATTTAAAAATTTATAATTACTAATGTTAGAAAAAGAAGATTTTAATTATCTGTTTTCAAATATACTCCTACATTAAATAATGATAATATATTTTAAATAAAATTGCATATTAAAAAAAGTATAGTAGAGAAATTGAGGAAATGAAATGCATACAAGTACAAAAATTGGCGTATATTTTTGTCACTGATGAAAAAGAAAATGTGTCTATTATTTTTATGGCATAGAAGAGAATCTAGTTTGTTGAAATTCCACTACTTTTTATTAATTCCCCCCCCGGGGCCCCCCCTCCTCTCTGGTTCTTAATCTACTGTTATGCACTAAAGCATTTGGAGAATCTTGAAATGTGTTAAAGGGTTACTCACATGTTCTTGTTAAATGTTAGTTAGCAGTTGACATTTTAATCAACTTTTTGTTTGTGGCCCATAATGTAGATCGAATTTCGATATGTTTATTCGCAAATATCCACACAAATTTTCGTAAGAATGAAAATTCCAGTTATATTTTTATCGTTCTTTTAAATTACACATTATATGTTCTCTCATAATCCAAGTAAATTTATTTTTTGGTACCAAAAAAAAAAAAAATCCGTGTAAATACTGTGTATACACATAGAAAATTCAAAGTTAAGAAAAAAGGAAAATAAAAAAGAAACAACACTATTAGACTAAACAGTACCTATCAAAAGTTTTATTTGTTATTTGTTTTCTATAAAATAAATAAATAAATAAATGAGGATTCTATTTGTGGGTTGAATGCCATTAACTATCTAATGGGTCCATGATTGGCCTTGAGGTCCAAACCCACAGATCACCAAAATATAAGCCCAAGTTAAGATTCAGGCCTGCTCAGCAACTGATCTGTTAACCCGTCTCATTATTGCGAGTTTGAGACCCACGATGGCGCCGTTGTTTGGGAGTACTTATATGACAACTTGAACTCTTAAACAACGTGGTCCTACATTATGCACAAATGAAACGAGTGCTTAATCGCCAATAAAAGCATGCTTGACCAATTCTAACACAACCTAAGCTTTGCCAAACATGCCTATGATTAAACGCTTAGTACTTCTTATGAAATCGATACCAAATGCTTCGGTCGAATAAACATGGATCGTCTATACTATGGTCAACCACTATTACATAAGTAATATAATCATTTATGTGTAGATAATCGGTATTACTACGTAATTAACAAAGTAGATGAGTAGGCAATTATATTACCTCGATAATAACTTTTATGATTAATTATATTCACACTATATCTTTTTAGAGATGCAGAAGTTTTCAATTGCATCAATACTCCCCAATCTTTGCATATTATTTTAATTATACTTTTATCTATTATCTTTACAATTTTAAACTTAATATTTTATGAATTGACACATTAAATCTTGAGTATAATTTGTTTCCAAATGTTTCGTTAACTTGCTGTGAATTTAGAGAACAAATGTTCATTTTAAAATTTTGTGTCCACTATTTTCCTTAATTTATTCTACAATGATGAAGACCAAGAAATTATTTTTATGATATTTTTATGATTTTTAGGGTTAATATATACTCCATTAATTAGTAGAAGGTCAATGAAAATATCAGACCAAAAAAAATTGGTTGCGTGACAAGCATCCTGTAGACACAAATTCCCATACACGTGAACATTATCAAGCCAACTGGTATAATTGTAATTTCTGACATTAATCTACGTATCTAAAGCACACAAATTCACATTTATGGATTGATGACACCAACAATACTTCAAAGTTTGCAAATACAACAAATGTGGAACTGTCCATTACAACAACAAATACTAAATACTAGTGCACATTACACCTTATCCTTTTTCCTTCATTTTCCTTCCGTAACATCACTGTAATCTCAGAAACTCCACGTTCTTCCACTACATCATAAACAACAGTTTCAATTACAAATCCCTTAAAAGAAATCGAATTCAAGATAATTATCAGAACCTTGTTGGGCCGGAATAGCTGCAGGAGCAACTTTCAGAGTAGACGACCCCGGCGGGCCGGGCATTCTTTCAATCTCAACAGGCCTTGGCACGTCGGGTGGGCTTGCACAACGGATCAAGGCCCAATTCACACCTTCAAAGAATGGATGTTGTTTAATCTCGGTTGCCCCTCGTTTATAAGCCAACCTATGCTGTGGCTCTTTCACTAGCAAGCCTCTTATAAGATCTCTAGCAGCAAAACTAACAACCGGCGACTCGGGAAACCGCAAAGGCTGGCCAACAACATTGAAAAGGGTGGCCCGATTACCAGACCCCTTAAAGGGAGTCTTACCAAACAATAACTCATAAAGAAAAATCCCAAAAGTCCACCAGTCAACCGCACTGCCATGACCTTCGCCTTTTATGATCTCGGGTGCTAAGTATTCGTGGGTCCCGACGAACGACATGGACCGGGCCTCGGTGGGCTCGGCGATAAGCTCGGGTAGTGGGCTGACCTGGTTGGGGGTGTCAGTTTTGGTTTTCCGGTCTTTCTTGGATTTGGACGAGAAGAGACGAGGAGTGAAACACGAAGTGGGGACCATGCATGAGGGTTGAATGCATGATGGCTCAATGCAAGCCGGTTGGACGCAATAACCCGAGTTTTTTGAAAGTGGCTCAGCTTGGGACGAGGATTTGATGAGCGTTGGGCTAACGGCACAACGGAGGGAAAGGTCAAAGTCGGATAACATAATGTGGCCATCTTCTCGGACAAGGACGTTTTCGGGCTTTAGATCACGGTAGACTATGCCTAGCATGTGGAGGTATTCCAATGCAAGGAGGACCTCAGCTACATAGAACCTGTGTAGAAATAAATTGCAGAATAAACTTTTTCAGAAAACTTACATTATCTTTTAAGCTTAGTTAAACAAACTTAGTTAAACACAGTCACTAGCCTATGTTTGGCAAATTTATAAATGGTTTATAAATAGAAAATGTAGAATTTTATCATTTCTGAAATTTGTTCAATATTAAGCCCCTATTCCGGACGATAAAAAGAACGGCTCGTATTACTATTACCTCATAACTAGCTACAACATGAATTACTAGAAATGTAGAAGGATAGTATTCTATGCGCTATTCAATTGAAAGCAAGCTTCCATTTCAACTAAAAGTTAACTTTTACTAGATCAATTGAAAGCAAGCTTCCATTTCAACCACAGATCCAAAACTACTACTAATTATCATCCATGCATGTCATAGTTCTCATCGCTATTCAATCTAAAAACTAGGCCTCTATTCGTGTAAATTTTTTTCTACCTAAAAATCATTTTTTATTACTAATCAAAGTCAAAAATCAATATCAACCACACGTCTCACATAATCACTCCTTATTACCCACAAAGTTCACTGTTTCCATCACTATTCATCTAAAGTCACTTTTTAGTTGGAAAAAAGTTCACCTGAACACAACGTTATCTCTTTAGCAAACTAAAAATATATCTAAACACATGCTATAAAAATAACTATCAACTTGTGCTACTTCATCAACAATATCACCATTTCATATGAAGCCTAGAACAAGTTTGTCACCTATACTTCTAAAGAGAAAATCAGAAGATCATTTCTAGTATGCCCCCGAGTTGAGTCAGCATCAAAGCCAGCTAATGGTTAATAGATAATCACATTATCTCTTTTATTTTCCATGTGCATAAAAGCACGCAGAAAATAGTATGCAAGATAATAAAATTCACATTCATACATAGAAAATCGAGACGAATATTATTCAGGATAAGAGTCATACTTGACTGCCTGTTCGGTAAAATGCTTTCCCGGTTGCCGCTGGCGAAGTGTATGCAGATCCCCTCCCGGGCAAAACTCCATAACCAAACAAGAGAACTTTTCCGTCTCAAAATGAGTATACAAAGTCGGTAGAAAAGGATGATCCAACGACTGCAATATTTCTCTTTCTGTCTGAGCACGCAAAAGCTTCTTCCTACTTGCCAGTGACGCTTTATCCATCACCTTCATGGCAAAATAGCACTTGGTCCCACACAACTCCGAGAGATAAACACTCCCAATATCACCACAACCCAACTTCTTCAACAATCTGAAATGCCTCAAATCCAATGCCCCATCTTTTGATCGGACGACTTGTATGGCTTCCCATCTCATGTCATTTGCTTTGTGGGGCTTGTTAACACTGCTACTAAAGCTGCTACAAGTGCTCTCATCGCTTATGTCAGTACTTGTGCTACCCCTACACAAACTGCTCTTTCCACTCTCAACATAACCTGAAGTTTTCTTTTCTTGATCGCAAGTATTCTCGGGTGTTTGAACATGTTTAGAGTTTCCCAATTGTAAGGTTGAATCTAGTTTTTCAGCTAAAGAACTGGTTGACTGGGATTTACCAGTTTTAGAAATTGGGGAAGGTGAAGGTTTACGAGGATTGGAGTGGGTCCCATGTATTTTGCTCGGCTTATCGGAGGAGCTCTTGATGTTAGGTTCTGAGGCCATTCGAATAAACAGAGACTCTTAGATTTTTCGTATCAAATAAATCCATTACTCATAGCCCAGTTTTCATAATTCACAGTGTAAAAACCGAACATTATCTTCTCCACTTCCATCTACAGGTAGAAATTACCTAACAGCATACAGGTAGAAAGTACCTAACAGCATAAAGCAGATGAGCTGCAATAACTGGAAGAAGTATAAAGAGTTGAATTACTTAACAGGATTTCTATCAAATGATTCAAATCCAAAATCCAAATCATAAATCCAGCAAAAAAAAAGGAAATCATCTTCCACAATGACCATAAAGATGAAGACTATAGCGACTAAAGAAAGAAATTCCTCTTTCGTTTACCTCGAAGATCGAATCTTCCAATCTAATTTTTCACAGAAGTAATCCCCAAATCGAATGCTTCAAATCGCCATTAAATCATGGAAAAACAGAGACTCAATTAGGTCATAGTACATAATGCAGTTCCTCAGATACTCTATAAAGTAAAAAATTTCACCACATAGCAAAAGATAAGCCCTAATTTTAGCAGATAAACGAGTGGAGGAAAATTGGGCCCATAAAAGGCACGCAGATCTTGAGCAAAGACCCACGACTTTTCCGTAAAAACCCTACCAACAGAGATCCAGAAAACCCCACACGAAGAGATGAAATGCTAAAGAAACGAAGGAGATGGTGGATATGGAGATGCAAATCACACCTAGTAAATCACTGGACCAGTTCAAAAGCAAGGCAAAAAATAAACAAAATTAAAAAAAAAAAAAAATTGAAAAAGCAGGAATAAGAGAGTACCTGAGGTCACAGAGGGGAACTTTAGGGTTTTCAATTTTCTGCTTTAGCAAATGAAGGGAGAAAAATGAGAAAAGAGAGCACTCAAAACTGTAGAGAGAGAAAAAGGAGAGCGACACTACCACTCCCTCCGAAGATGTGTGGATTGAATGAGAGAGAAGAGGAAAAAGGAAAGGTTTTGAGATTGTTGAAAGAGAGAGTTGGGTGGGTGACTGTAGCCTGTGGGCTATGCCAATACCAATGCAGTCTCTCTCTCCCACACACTCTCTCTCTCCCTCTCAAGTGTGTGAGAGAGAAAGAATAATGTTTTGTTGGAGGTCCTGAAGTTTACAAGGTTGGTCACAATGATCACTGATTTTGGATTTGTTTGTGTTAATGAGTAATTTCACTGTATTATTTTGTCTCATTGTGTTTATGTCTCGTTCAGTTTATTCTTAGTAAAAGATCATAAAAGCTGGAAACTCGGTGCTGCAATATTTTTTAAAATATATATTGCTTAATTATGAATATTACTTCCATTTTATAACTATTTAAAATTAAAATGCCAAACTTATAAAAGTAAATTTTGTCACAAAAAAATTACAACCGAAGAATTATTTATTTCGGAAGTTATTTACCAAGAATACAACACCATAGAACTCTTATTCTAGCTATTTTTTAGAAAGTAACTATTATCTTATAATAAGCAACATCAATTATAGCACAACAGAGAAAGTGACATGATGTTTTCCCCCCAAATCAAACCATGAACCTTGAAACATTCCCAAACAAACCATAAATTAATAATTCCGTCTTTATGTAAATTTTCTTTAGATTTATTTGTTGGCAAAATAATTATAATGGTACTATCAAGTCATGCATTAAGATATTAGAATTCGTAAATTTCTACAATTGCACAACTTTTTAATTATATATTCTTTTAAATAATCAATGTGAGTGTTCAAATAGCCAAAACAAACAATCACTCACTGTTAGTATTTGTGATGGTAATCTAATTGAAGTAAAGTGTAATTTAGGTGATCGATAGAAAATTATCGAAGCTAAGTGACCATTATGGAATGATATCCTTAGTTGAGTTACTTCAAATGAACTTTTTCGGTGTATGAGAGAGAGAGAGAGAGAGAGACTTGTGTGGGGTTGTGTATGTATATATATGTGTGTGTACATAGAGAGAGGAGAGAGGTCAAAGAAGAGGTAAAGTAAAGCTTTCCACGTTCAATAATTTGATTGTATTTTGTCCCAAACACAAGGGTCTGAATCAACACATGGGCCCTTCAAATGCTCCAACCTGTCCCTCATGCTTGGGCCCCACATTACCCTTAATTTCCCATTTAAAGCCATTTAACTAACTTGCTAATGACCTGTTTTTCTGGTCCATCTCCATTCTCCCAAAGTCCCAATCCCGTTTTGGATCAAATTTCAGTTGCAACAATTAAGTCACAATTTTTTGCATAGACATTTTCTTATGTATAATAATTAATTTATTAACCAGTCAAAATCAATCATTAATTCTAAAAAATTATTCCTATCTATTACTCGTTAGAGTTCAAAAACATGTATTATAGTATCATACTCCCTCCATCTCACAAAGATAAATTCATTTTTTTTCGAATGTCTCAAATTATAACCCAACTACTCTAATAACTAGTCTATCACCCGTGCGATTCACGGGAATTTTCTACTGCTTAAAGACATATTTTTCTTAATTATAAAAAATGAATTGAGATATAGAGTATGGAAGTCATGAAATAAAAGTAATTTAATCTCATTATCTTATTACAAATGATCAAAAATTTTAAAATTTTCTTATGTCCAACATTGGTGGTTGTGCTTGTGGGAGATTGAAAATATTAATATATGATAAACCTTCAATCCTTATTACATATCAATATTTTTGCTCCCGCTACTCAAGAACTCTAAATATTGAGGCAATTAATGAAATTGATTTAAGGGTGAATAACTTTGAAGAAATTCTTGCATCTAAACTAATAAAATTTGTAAGATAATTAATAGATATATAAATAAATTTATTCAAAATTAATAAATTTATTAAACACTAATTAGTTGATTCCCAATTAGATAAGTGTTGTCTCCAGAAAGCACAAGACTGAACAATGTGAGAAAGTGAACTACATGTTATAGTAATCTTGAATACAAAATATATAGATAAGCATGAACTTAAAATCATAATATTTTTAGACCAAACTTCCTTATTAATGATAAAAAAATTAGCAAAAATTGCAACAAAAATTACTTTAGGAACCATAGTTAAAATCAAAATATTGTTCTCACAAATAAAAAAATTATATATGACATTTTTAAGTAAAACACTTTTTCTAATATTTTTTTATTTTAAATAGATAAGAAGTTTATTTACCACTAATAAAAATCCAATTTAATCTCTACAATTAAAAATTAAGTTATTTTTAGTAAATAAGAATATGTGCTCATAAATGTATATAATATATGATATTTATTTTAAAAATATGTAGTATAAATATTAATTAATTTTAGTGAAGCAAAACATATTTTAAAAGAAGGAAGCTAGAAATTCTCTAACAAAATGCATCAATAATTAAATTTTAATAATTATAATTTAACTTATAAAATATTTTAAAAAGAATTTTCAAAACCTTTCCAATGTTGTAATAAAAATATTATAATTTTCAATTACTTTAATAAAATATCTCATTCAACTTTTTCAAAAATCTTTTATATTTGTATATATATGTCTCAATCAGCACAAACGATCGCTTGGGTCATGCTTATTGAAGAAATCAACTTCCACCTTTATAGACCAAAAATTCCATCTTCTCTATCAAGTTTCGATGTGGGATTCATATCTACCTTTTATAAATAAAAAATTCAATCTTCTTTATCAAGTTTTCGATATGGAATTCATAACTCACTTACTCCCACTTAAAAATGAATTAATAAAAAATTAAGAAATGCATAAAAACTAACTAAAAAGGGAAAAATTGAAAATAAAGCATTTAGATCAAAACCAAACAAAAATCAATCAAAATGAACAAAAGTCATAAAAAAACCAGATAGAAAAGCAGACTTAAACCGATCAAATAAAATAATAATGAAAATTTTTGAATTTTTTTTTTAATATTTGGATATATGAGTCCAATTGCTAAGAAACCAACCTTCACATTTTATAAACAAAAAGTTCCATCTTCTTTATTACGCTTCGATGTGCGATTCATATCTACCTTTTATAAACCAAAAATTCCACCCTCTCTATCAAGTTTGAACATGAAATTCATATCCCATTTAGGAATTAAGAAAAAAATAAAAAAAAGACATAAAAATCAACTGGGTGGGGGGAGGAATTGAAAAACAAAGCATTTAGATCTAAACCGATCAAAAAATAATCAAAACTGGCCAAAATCGTAGAAACCCCTATTTAAATTTGTACAATAAAATAATAATAAAAGTTTTTCAATTTTTTTTTAATATTTGTATATATAAAGTTCTCAATTCTACGCCCAACGATTGCTCCATATGGTTAAAACCAACACCCATCTTTTATAGACCAAAGAATTCAATTTTCTTTATCAAGTTTCGATGTGGATTTATATCCCACTTAATGGACCAAGTAAAAAATAATTAATAAAAAATTCATATCCCACTTACTTTAATTAAGAAAATTTAAAAAGGACATAAAAATCAACTAAAAAAATAAAGAAAAAACTGAAAACAAAGCATATTGATCTAACCCGACAAAAAAATCAATCAAAACCTGAAAATCATAAAACCACGATTTAAACAGGTAAAATAAAATAATAATGAAACTTTTTCAAAAAACTTTTTAATATTTTTATACATAAGCCTAATTGTTAAATCCCGATGATTGTTCTACATGAAGAAACCAACCTCCACTTTTTATAGACAAAAGAATTCAATTTTCTTTTATTAAGTTTCGACGTGGGATTCATATCCCATTTACATTTAATGGACCAAGTAAAAAAATAATTCAAAAAAAGGTTTAAAATTGTCCCAAAAAAAAAGAAAAAAAGCATTAATTGCGCATAAAATTATTTTGAACCCTGTTGAAGACTTGTGCAAAGATCACATTTAAGGCAAGATCAGAACTACAAGGCAACCGCCTAATTGCTTAGAATCCTCACACCCGCCATATTTATTACAAATTGTGCTTCATAAAAGAAAAAAAGCCACCCTAAACGCAAGTAAGATATGAACTTTGTTTTAAAATAACCTCTGGATTTATATAGTAATAGATAGTATATTTACTTCTCTTTTTCTATTATACCCTTAATCATAAATGTGTTTTACCAAATAAAATTTCGTATTTCTCACTAAAATTATTTTGAAAATATTAAATTCTTTGAATGTAGTCATTAATTGAATAAGAATACATTAAGAACGATAAATGTATTTTTTTCACTTTTTTAATTACATTTAATATAATTTTTTAATTTGTGTAAAATAATAAGTGGATCTATCTTTATGGAATGGGGTATATAAATTATGGTAGCATTTATTATCACCATGTGAATTCGATAGCCTTGCAATTAATAGAGGTTTTTTTTTTTTTTTTTTTTTTGGGTTGAAGGAGCCATAAACCATTGATGATTTACATGTCAAGCTTGTGGATTCTATTGTTTCGTGCTTGTATCGAAAAACAACTTGATTTACACAATTGTTTCGTGCCCAGATAAACACACAATTATTGCATCCACATAATGTAAACCTCCATATTCAATATGATTATCTCAAATCACCAAGATATCATGTAATATCGGTATAACATGCGTCAAACTTCATATACGATTATCTTAACATAATATAATCATCAAGATCACTGCTGATTGGAACTTGTCATGTCAAACTTATTTTCATCAACTTCCCATCGATGACTTACGATTAACTTTTTCAAATTTTCAATCTCTTCAAAATCGACTTTCACCTGCTCAATCTTTAATATGGTGTCACTTCAGGCACAAACTTATCAGTGGATTCTCATGTAAATGGACACCAGAGAGAGACAGAGAGAGAGTTCCGAATAACATATTGTACCACACAAGTTTAACTGGTGTTGGACAATTTCAAAATTGAGAGAGTGTTCAAAAAAGGAAATGTCATTTTACCAAGAAAAGGATGAGTATATCAATATTTTACATCAATAAACTTCCCTGCAGACAGAATTTGATGTTCATGTTGAGTTCTATGGGCTATTAGTCTTCAAAATTCTCGGTTGATAATAACCGAGCAAAGAGCAAGAGCCTAGTACCAGCTTGAGTGAAACAAATACATCTTCCCCAGTCGAATTTTACTGGAATAATTCTGAATTCAACCAGTCCCTACCAAGAAAAGTAGCAAAAAATAGAAGACATTAAATTTCTACTGGTATACCACGTACATCAGAGAGTCAGAGACAAGTATGCTGTTCTTACTTGCTAATGTCATCAAGGTGGTCATCAAAATCTATGATGTCCTTCCATTTCTCGGATGCAAGGTAATCGAAAAGAACTATATTTGCTGATGGCTCCTTGATAGCTAGCTGGTTGCTTCCCTCTGATTCAACCGGCTTCCAATTTCTAGATGCATCCTTAATGTAAAGCTGTGCAGAATAAGAGGGCCATTTATATGAGCACCAAGATTGAGTAATCAAAAACTAAAGCCACGAAGGATGGTTATAGTATTAAATGAAGAGCAAACAGAGAACACACGAGTTTAAAAATTTGGGAAAGACAAATTTGAGTGAAACTCAAGTTATGTAACATACTTTGTTATGGTAGTTTGACAGAACAAATCAGATATGAAAATCTAAATAGGCAATGAAAGAGTCTCTTTCCCTGGTCACCAGGCGCCCAAAAATAACCCAAACTTGAGCAAGTGTTACGTGTCCACATGTCAAGAAACCACATCTCCCAATCTTGTTTGGAAAGCGTTTAAAAACATTTTTTTGTTTGAATGATATAGAAATGAGTGATAGAAAAGTGGGTAGTTGATAAGGATCGCATGAAGCAAGTGTTGGGAAAGTGGGTAGTATAAGGTCATAATGTTTTTGCTCAAAGCAACTTGCGAAACAAGCCTAAGTATTATTTGCTGTGTTAGTCCGCAAGAACTAACCAATTGGGCATAAAAATCGATTCAGGGAAGTAAATAACAAGAAAGGGTTATCTTTTCCAGGACATCAGTTTGTATAATCTCAATAGATTGATCTACTACAGCAATTACAGAGTTGCACACTTTGCCCCAAATCACTACTCCATAATAGATGTCTATACATTGATAGAGAGAGCATATATGCATGCTTATTGATGAAAGTGTGTAGTGTTTAGTGTCACTGTTAACCCTGCAATTATAATTAGCCAGAAAATTAATAATTACAGAGTTGACTTTAAGAATTTGACAATTACAATTAACCAGAAAATTAATAATTACAGAGTTGACTTTAAGACTTTGACAAACTTTTCTTAACTCCGTCTGCCATCAGTTAGCAATACATGCAACAGTGCATATAATTTGCCTCCAATCAAAGCTAGAAACCATCTATAATCCTACTGTGAAGTGTCAATTCACAAGGAGAAGTTATTCCAGACCCATTCAGATTGACTTATAAATTAAAACATTGCCTTGAATAATAGGACCTGAATGCTTTTAGCAACAATGCAAGATTACATTATGTAAATCAGACTGGCTATTAATTTAGAAAAATGTTCTCAAACATGAATAACTTTCAGTCACTCGATGAGAACAATAACTATATTAAACTCACAGAAGATTGCATCCATAGTTTACCACTCCACTAACAACAGTACAAGACATATGAAACTAGTTATGACACTATTCATGAGCGGTGTTTATTACACCACTAGTGATGTGGCAACTCACTCATTGGTGCCCAGGTGCCCATGTGACTGCACCACAGCACAAACAACACCACCGTGCCATATGAACACTAATGCATCAGCACTACTGCGTAGAAATATCAGCTGTTAATATATTGTTAAAATGTGATAAATTCAAGCAAGCCCAAGCAGAGAGAAACCCAATTCTGCACCCAAACAAAAGAAGAAAAGGAACAGGCCCAGCCACAAACGACTCAAGTCATTTAGAAGCAGCCCATTCTTCACTTTGACTTGGACGTGTCTTGGCATCATCCGACTGGAACCGTCAGAGAGATGCGTATCTCTCAAACTTCATCCAAGGGGAGATTAAAAATCTTTTGGGAGCCAGATTCCTTGTAACAAATTGAGTTCTTGCTTGTATAAATAGGGTTTAAATAGATTGATTAAGTTATGGGGATTAATTACAGTTTCTTCTTCTACACCAGTGCAAATTCTTATCCTCTTAGAAGTCTATTTTCTTTAGGTTCCTCCAATTGTGTGTTAAACATCAATTAGAGGTGTTGATTGTGGCTTGTGTTGGCTACGAGTTGTCCTAGTTAGGATTGTTGTTTCAAAGGAAGTTTTGAGAATGTTGTATTCAATTGTAATGGTGGCCATGGTGGCTTGAAGTCTCTGTATCAATTCTTCAATTAGTGCAAGGACCGATTTTGGAGCCTCAAAGGCAGAGTAGTGCAAACAAACTGCCTGGTGAAAACCAAAACAATCCCGGTGTTCATGTTCTTTTCGTTTCGTTTTTTATTTTTTAGTTACCGCTGCAATTTATTTTTCCTTTGAATTAATAACTGAATATAGTTTATTTTATTAATTGAGGAATAAAATCAACATATATGAACCTCTTCTCTCATAGAATCAACAAAAGAAATTGGTCACAAATTGTAAATAATAAGTTAATAGCACTGTTAAATGCACATCAGATTTTAACCATGAACTAACCCTTTGGTTCAGTGATTCATAAACAAATAATCAACCGGCAATAAACATTTGCATAAGCAAATTCAAATACTTTTGTTCTCCAACCTGCAATATTAGCTAATATTTAATGCGAACCACAGAGAGCTGAAATTTGTATTACCTGCATCACTGGTCTTCTATCTTTTCCCTTTGGTAAAGCCTCGAGCTTTTTGTTATCTAACTGAAAAATCAAGCAATTTATAGCATCAAGCCTTTATACGCTCACTAAATCTCGCATATCTAAACACTTAAGTAAATTTGGTCAAGAAAAAGTACCAGAAGCAAAGCAGCCTGAGGAAAATATCGAGTAATGTGATCGCCAGTATTCTTAGCAACAGTAGCAAGCTCTAAATCATCGTACTTCTCATTAGCTTGGAAATATCCAACTATAGTCAGCCCTTTTTCTGCATAATACTCCTCTATCTATCATATTCCAATTCAAAATAAATAAACATCAAATCAGAATTCAGTAAAAGGAAAAAATTGAAAACCGCCAAATATCGAGTGTTAATTGCTGAAATACCATAATAAGAGCGATTTCGAGTGCAGGGAGTAGGCCGATCTGGGAATGGAACAGGGGAACGGACTCGACTATTTCGACGGAATCGCCACCGGCGGACGAGCGACCAAGTAGTAAACCATTGACGGCGGAGGCCCTGTGCTTCACGGCGTGGAGGACCAGCTTCATGTAGGCGTTTTGGTGGATCTCGTACCGTGACTCGCCGCCCATGACTCGCTGAGTGGATATTGAATTTGCCTGTCAGTTAAATCTTTAGACTGCCGGCTAGTATGACGGTGTATTCGCGTTAAACTCTGGAGGGGAGTCAAACAATAATTGCACACTAGTCCACAAACTATTATTTGCATAGATAATACCTCTAATCTCTAAATTACAGGGGAGGACTTTAAGTTACAAAATGTGTGATTAGGTGGTTTAAACATTTTTTGGAAATTGCACTTTAACCCGCAATAAATGTTTTATATTTTAGCATATATGACTCACGTGTCATCATTAACTGTGGAGAATTTTCTCCTAACCGCGCGGATAGGAAACCCGCATCCCACCCTATCTCACAGCCCCCTGAATGTAGTGGGGCTCGCGGGAACTGTGTTAATTCCCGTGAGGGTACCAACTCGCTCAGGTAGGAAAAACAAGCTCCATTAACTGTACACCGAGTTACAACTCATAAGTAGAAGGGCGAGACAATTTTTATGTAAAATATAAATTCCATACCATTTTTTGAGTATCAAAATCTTGAAAAGATCTTCAAAGTACTTAAAAAGGGATAGTAAAGATATTTTTATTTGTAATGCAAAATTTTGTTGACAATAAGCATAGACATAACAAAATTCGCAATTTTTTGTTAGTAAGTTTTATTAAATGTACACAAATTTGTTTTAAATTATACAAAATGACAAATGACATGAATTTATTTACTCACATGTAATATCGATTAAAAATCAACCATCTTTAAATAGTCACATTACTTTCGACACAAAATCTTTTAACGTATTTTGTATGAAATATTATGGTATATGAACAATGTGGATGCTACAATAGCTGATATAGTACATACTTGACAAATTGGGATGGACGAAAAAAGAAAACAATCTTATTTTAGTGGGACGAGGAATTATGTTAACTATTATGCTATCAATTATTTATTTAATGTTCTAAAAAGCAAAAAAACGCGAGATAACACTAAGGGCGCACTAACGTTACTTTTCTTCTTTGTTCTTTGAGACAATAGCATGAATAGCAAAAATGGAGGCATGAAAATCAAAAAAATATTCATTTAGCAAGAATAGCAAGTTTTAAAGATTGTGATGACAAAAATATCCTTTCACCTTTACATTTTCTCTCTCCCCTCTAATTCCGGTTGTCTTCTCCGGTGAGATTGGAAAATTCCGACCTCTTTGCCGGCAAACTCCCATCATTTTCTCAGCGAAATAGGAAGTTTGGTCATCTTCTCCGATGAACTCCGGCCACCTTCTCCGGCCAAACTTTATATTTTTCGATCATCCATACCAATTGCTTCTCTCGGTCATTTCTCTTCCATATCCGGCCAAATCTTATTCACCCAAAATCTCCCAACTGCAAACCAATGTATTATCCACCAAATTTGAACATCTTTCTATTTCATTCAAATTTTCTTGAAATCATATTCCATCACCAGAGATCTTCGGCGATCTAGATCTGGAGAACCAGATCCGCAATTGTTGGAGGTGGAGCTAGTCTTGGTGCAACTTGGTCACTCTTGTTGGAAGCAGATGAAGCAGATCTGCAATTTTAGAGATATCATTATGTCATTTTCTAAGCAGACGAAGCAAGGGATGAAGTATCATGATTTTGCTTCAAATACCCATGTGAATTTCACGTGTTGCTGCCGCTGGGAGTGGATGAAGTACTACTACCATGGTTTTTTCTTGGCTCGAGAGTTTTGAAAGCGAAGTGCCCAAGAACTCACAGTGATTCAAGACTGAATTATTACTGCTAGAGGGATGCTTGTTGCCAGTTGGGGCCACCACTCCATTGATGGAAGATCCCACGGTGCCACTATGTCAAGGTGCTTCCATCCATGGAGAATCCCCATATGGTTCTCCATTGTTGGCCATGGACAGAGACCATCGTTTGGCGGGTTGGCGGGTGGGGGTGGGTGGTGGCGGCAGTAAGTGGGTTAGCTGGTCAATAAATTTAGTCAAAGGCGGAGGGGTATTTTGGCCGGTGTGAATTAATTGTTGTTAATCTTGCAAATATAATTTTTATATGTCAATTTAGTATTTATATAATTAAATTTTGACATTCTTACTAATATCTCTTGTTCTTTTCCCCTCTCTAAACCGCATTTATTTAAACTTTTTGTTGCCTTTTTTTTTCTAAATAGAAAACAAAAGAAAAAAAACACTATTTTTTCAAAACACTAGTGAACCATTAATTGCTGGACTAATCTCTTGAGCCAAAAATAAATGATCCAAAATTATTGTTACTATTTGGGGATTTAATATTTTTCCAATAAATAAATACTCCCATCGTCTAATATATAATTTTAAGATATTCCAAATATATAGTTTTATTTATATATTAAAGAATATTTTTTGTGTATTTACGAAAATAATCTTATTTAATTTATTTATTATTTTAAATAATACTCATTAAATTATGGTAGATTAAAAAAATTAGTTATAAAATTTATTTTTTAAAATAATTTTTTTAAATTTTTATAAAAATGCTATTACATTTATAAAGAGTCATGCTCCCATGCCCACTCTGGGCATGGCCATTCCGCGAAAAAAAAAATCGTGTGATCCCCATCGGTCCTCACCACTAGGGGGTAATTCTGTATTATTTATTTCATTTAATGTAAATATAAGAAAATAAAAAAATAAAAAAATTTAGCCGAATGACGTGAGGACGCGACATCACGGGGTGGCATGCCCACTTTGGGCAGGGGCGCAAACCCGCATTTATAAAATCGGGACCGAGAGATGATTATTTTTCGGTTTTCTGGCACACAATGATATGTGGACCGAAGTGACGGCGTACAGCAATGCCCACGTCGACCTCATCATATTGCCAACTAATTTCAGAATAAAAACTTTCATCATATTTATATATTTATTATATAAAAAAATAAAATATACGTCTAGGGTCCAGTGTATCATGTTCAGCCACTTTCTGAATAATTCCTTATATAGCAGATATCATCTCCATTCTCCAGTTGCTGTAATTTCCAGATTTTGATTACGAACAGGTTAGACCATTTAATTTTGCGCGATTCGTTGTTGTTTAAGCTTGAATAATGAGTAACCGTATCGTAATTTCCTGAGCTTCTAAGGTTTGTTTTCGTTTTCCTTTTTTTTTTTTTGCCCTTTCCCAATATTTGCGAGACGCGATCATATTCAATTGATGGTTGCTGGATGATGGTTGCTGGATCTATTTATCACCGTCGTTATCAAAATTTTCGGATTTGAAACAGTGTTGTAATTTGCCAAGTTGTTTATTGTTAGAATTTGGGGATTTGCTTCGGTTTGCAAGTTGATGATATTGTTTAATCTGTATGTAGATTAGGAGTGAGCTTGCGGAGCTGAACCTAAAATTATACGATACATTGAAATTTTATGTGCTGCAAGTTTTAAGATTGAATGGTTTTTAGATCTGGCAATCAAGAAATAACTGCACATTCGGCTGCTATTGAGTGGTGAACACTATGTTAACTCTGCTAATTTTCCTTCTTTAATTCAGTAAACAATCGAAAGGAAAGAATTCAGGGCGGTCAATCTACAAATATTTATAATCCCAAGTTTCCTATGATGGTTTCATATAATTTACGTATCGATTGATTCACTTATGTACAGGTCTTTTGGAGTTACAGCTTCTACCAGTTCTCTTTACTACAAGAAGTGGAGAATGGTCAAAAGGTTGCTTCTATTTCTCATTATCAGTGTTTACTCTTTTCCAATATAAGATAAGACTGGCTCAAGGGATATCTTACTTGAACAGATATGGAGAGTTTTGAGGTATACGAGATACCATGTTGCAGTGCGTAGAAGGGATCAGGCATTTGTGTGCTTCTCTGATCCATTGTTGTGAACCTGGTAGTCAACAGAGGGGCCTTGAGGATCCTGAAATTCTTGCAAGAGAGACTGTGTGTATGATATTGCCTCCATTGTCTTTCTAATCTTTTTGAAGTTTTATTTTAGATTTACTTGTTCGTGAAAGACCGGTCACAGTGCTTTTGGGTATGGTTTTACTGAATTATAGTTTTTTATGAGAATAGACTGCCATCCTATTTCCAGTAGTCTCTCTCTTATAAACACAAGCTTGCTTTTCTTATTCATTTGTCTCAGTATTATATGTCACTTACCTTGTTGGGTGTGTTTTTGACTTCTTCATATTTAATGAGCACCTATTTAATGTAAATTGTTCCCAGTGCAAATAAATTTTACTTTCCAACTGGATAAAATGAATGAATAGAGTATTACATAATGAACTGGCTATGATCTTCGATCAGGAACCATAATACATTTATTTGTGATACCCAAGTTAAGATCAGATCTTACCCAACCTTTTCTATTTCTTAATGATTTTATTACCATGCATCTTCCGTGGTGTCAAGAAGAATGTTTTTCCACCTAATATTTTCTCCTTGGATGCAGTTAGCGTAAGTGAAATCGAAGCACTTTATGAACTATTTAAGAAGATCAGCAGTGCTGTGATTGATGACGGACTGATCAATAAGGTTCATAGAGATACTGCATAAGTTCCCTCTGCGATTCCTCCCTTCTTTTTTTTCCTCTTCGCTTTTATGTTTCTTTTTTGCTGCCTTTCTGAAGAACAGCCATGATGTTAAATCATGATTGTCTACCATATTGCAGGAAGAGTTTCAACTAGCATTATTCAAGACAAACAAAAAAGAGAGTTTGTTTGCTGATCGGGTATTCTCATTTACTCTTATATTTTATTAGCCATTCCAAACTTCAGATTGTTGTAGTAAAATTTCCAAGTAAACAATGCCCTTGAAGTTTTCGACAGTACATTACAAAGTAATTATTGCCATACAATCTGATTGTTATGGATTTATGGTTACAAAATGAATTCATTGTTCCCCTTATACACAAATTATTATTTACACTTGGCCACACCATTATTTCATGTTGTATTTGAGAGTGCAGCATAGCATGCCCCAGGATTAACTTTTGCTTCTTTTTTTCCCCTCTCTGTTCTTTGCTACATACTTATGTTAGATGTTTTACAAAGGCTTCAAGAACCTTATTTCCTGCTTTCCTAACTCAGGTGTTTGATTTGTTCGATACAAAACACAATGGAATTCTTGGTTTCGAGGAATTTGCTCGTGCACTTTCTGTATTCCATCCAAATGCTCCTATTGATGATAAGATCGAGTGTACGTTGAATGCATTACATGATATTTTAGCAATTCAGAATCTGATTCACATTTGAAGCCTCAAATCAGTGCCTTCCGTCTATATTATAATTTAACTCTACTATTGCAGTTTCTTTTCAATTGTATGATCTCAAGCAACAAGGCTTCATAGAGAGGCAAGAGGTAATAACTGTTGTTCCTCAGTAAGTTCTTTGGTATCGAGCTTTATTGAACCTTTAAATCAAAATCTAAAAACGAACTCTTTAATATGTATCATCAAGTTTGAACAAGTCTTGTTCAATCTGGTTTAATTTTCAGTAGAATATACGTCATCTTGTTTTGATTGAAGCATATCAAGAAGTTGAACAACCTCTTCTTTTCGTGTTCAACATATATTTTGCCTCCTTTGTAGCTTTTTTCGGTTTTATTTTGTTTTTTGTCGTTCTCCTTGTCACGGCTGCATCACAAAATCTTTTGTCGGGTCTAGACAGTTAATTCTGTTACTTATCAGAATCCTTTTGAGGTAAAACACTCTTGCTCTTTTACATTCGAGCATGAGTTTACTCTTTAGTGGTTTCTGTACTACTAGTTGACATCACTGTTTCTACCAAACTACATTTTGAATTTTGTCTAATGTATAATATTTAAGCCCCCGAGTATGTGATCTACTCATCTACATAATTAATTTATGTGTCACTAAGAGAGACTACTAGTGCCTTTATTTCATTGTTGTCTTAAATATTTGACATAATATTCTTGGCAAGTCTTTTGGTTTGTTGAGATGTTTAATTTCTTCTTCTAACCATGCAGGTGAAGCAAATGGTAGTTGCCACTCTTGCTGAATCTGGTATGAACCTATCTGACGATGTTATCGAGAGCATCATTGACAAGGTGGTTATTAACCTATTTTGTGATCTGTGTTTCATAGTTAGTTTCTAGGTTCCCCGTCACATTTTTTCTTGGGTTGGGAGAATGGACTGTAGAGTTTTCAAGTCCTTCCCTTTGTCTTTATGGAGACAAGAATATTGAATAAATATTGTATATGATGTTTACCTCTGTATGTCAGACTTTTGAAGAAGCCGATACGAAGCATGACGGGAAAATCGATAAAGAAGAATGGAGAAGTTTAGTTTTGCGACACCCATCGCTATTGAAGAACATGACCCTTCAATATCTCAGGTACATTTAAGAATTGACATTCACATATTTCTCCTGGATACTTGTGGAAACATGGTGTTTTCCATTTTTCCTTTCTTATCTTAAAATAAGTTATATGAAATTTTGAAGTGTCGGAATAGATTAAAGCTAACTGCGTTCATCAGTTTGTAACTTCACCAACAAAAGCTAAGAAAATTAGCTGCTGCTTAGAGCAGTTTTTTACGAAAATAGTTAGTTGAGAAAGAATTGAAAAATGTGAAAAGTTATAGATGTGGTGGGAAAAAATAAGTTGTGGAAATCTATGGACCAAAAAAGCTCTTCACTTTGACTGCGGGAATGAAGCACTTACCGTTTCTACCTTAAGCACATGAATAAGCAGTATTCTTTTGTTATATATGGACCAATACATGTAACCCCTAAAAAATTGCAGTTGTGTGCATTTAATGGCATCATTAAATCTAAGACAGTTGAGTAATTAATGTGCATTGATATGTGGGACATAAAATTTGCACACCACTCATTCTCTGCACCTGAAAAACGACAGGTATTGGGAAGATTTTTTGTTAACAATTTTAGCTGATTAGCTCTAACCGTCAATAATCACTGTTGTCTCAATAGTTGCATTCTAAGTACCTGTTTGGTCATGCGGTAAAAAAGATGTTGCGGGCTTGAAAAGTCATAAAAAAAAATTTGAAAGTAGCAATACCAAGCATGAACTAAATATGCCATACTTTGACTGATAGATTCATCATTTCCTCGTTTTTTTGAAACAGGGATATAACCACCACATTTCCGAGCTTTGTTTTTCACTCAAGAGTTGAGGATACCTGATTCCTGGCTGTGATTTTGTTGTTGGTGTTGGTTTAAGGTTAGTTTGGTATTCCAATTACTTTCTTTTCGGAGAACGTGTTGTCATTTTGATAGAATTACATTGCTGAAAACTTGACGATTTTGGGGATGTTGAAAGTAGTTATTGTGTATGAATTTTATATAAAGTACCCTTTTCTCATTAATTAGATGATATGAATGCTGCTATGAGCTTAGCGGGGCTTGCTTTTATTCTTTTATTCTGCTGATGAAAATGAAAGTTGGAGATAAGCTGTTAATTTGATTTAACCAAAGATGGTGAGGGCATGGCCGCTTATGATTGGTTGGGGAATTGGCAAATATTTTCTTGTTTGCTTGCACTTATTTGGCGCCAACTATTCTATACAGCTAAGCCCATAAGAACAGACTTATCTTAACACATATTTATAACCATATCTATTAACGAACGCATCATCTGACTCAAATATGGTTTTATTCAAATGCCTCCAAGGGCAAAATGATGTGCATCTTGAATTCAAGAATGTGACTTTCCATGCGAGGATATACGTCTCAGGACTCCGATATGCATTCCTTAACGTGATGATTATTGAGTGGAGAACCTAATAATTAGTGAAAAAGATTGTTTTAAATGCATATTACAACTGCAACAGATTCGTAATTATCACTCGTTCTCTCTATATGGGAGGGGCCTGGTCCTCCCCAGACCAGTGTTAAAGTGCCCACATCAGCAAAGGAGGAAGCTTAATAGTCATCAGCAATTATTCTTCCGAAACCAGAATTGAAGTGCCCGCATCAACAATGAAGAAACCTTAATAGTCATCAGAGAATGCACGTATTCATAAATTAGTTTTTCGTAGGAAGACCTAATCAAACATAAAGCAGACATAAGCCAAAACGAGGTTGTATAATTCCTCTACCGCAAACAAAAGCCAGTTACTAAATACCAAATAAAAGCAACAGGTACACAGTGCCTCAACCCATTAAAAGTCAAAACAGATACTAATATTATATTGTTTAACAATTTAAAATTACGAACTTGAAAAATTATAACTTGAAATTACTAAAGCCAAAAACAAAGCCCTCAAACACGAGCTTAATCAACTTCCTCCATCTTTGACCCCTCAGCATCAGCATCCACATCCTCCAGTGGTGGCATATCTGCATCACCCTCACCAGCATCCTCATCAATGCTCAAACCAAGCTTTAGCATCCTATGAATCCTGTTACCAAAAGTGTTTGGCTCCTCGAGGCTGAAACCCGAAGTCAACAGAGCAGTCTCAAACAGCAGGAGAACCAAGTCCTTCACAGACTTGTCATTCTTATCAGCATCAGCTCTCTTCCTAAGCTCTTCCATGATGGAGTTATCGGGATTGATTTCCATGGTCTTCTTGCTAGACATGTAACCCGCCATGCTAGAGTCCCTCAGAGCTTGTGCCTTCATAATTCTCTCCATATTGGCTGTCCAGCCGTATTCACCAGTGACCAAACAGCAAGGTGAGTCAACAACACGGTCAGAGACAACAACTTTTTCAACCTTATCACCAAGGACATCCTTAATCACCTTGCAAAGGCCCTCAAACTTTTGCTTCTGTTCTTCTTTCTTTTTCTTCTCATCTTCAGACTCCTCAAGTTTCAGACCCTCCTTGGTTGCAGATACAAGCTTCTTGCCTTCAAACTCCTTCAATTGACCAACAGCATACTCATCAATGGCATCAACCATGTAGAGAACTTCATAGCCTTTCTTCTTCAGCTTCTCAAGGAAGGGAGAGTTCTCCACTGACTTCTTGCTCTCACCAGTGATGTAGTAGATGTCGGTCTGTCCTTCCTTCATCCTGGTCACGTAATCCTTCAAGCTGGTCATCTCATCACCACTCTTGGTCGAGTGATATCTGAGCAACTCAGCAATCTTAGACTTGTTTTGTGAGTCCTCGTGGATTCCCAACTTCAAGTTCTTTGAGAAAGCCTCGTAGAACTTGTTGTAATCTTCTTTGTTCTCTGCAATCTCAAAGAACAGTTCAATGCATTTCTTGACCAGGTTCTTGCGAATAACCTTCAAGATCTTGTTCTGTTGTAACATTTCACGGGAGATGTTAAGAGGGAGGTCCTCAGAGTCAACAATACCCTTCACAAAGCTCAAGTACTCGGGGATCAACTCCTCACAATTATCCATGATAAAGACTCGTCGAACATAGAGCTTGATGTTATTGGGTTTCTTCTTGGTATCAAAGAGATCAAATGGTGCTCTTTTGGGGACAAAAAGAACAGCCTTGAACTCCAGCTGACCCTCAACTGAGAAGTGTTTCACCGCCAAGTGCTCCTCCCAGTCGTTGGTGAGACTCTTGTAGAAAGCAGCATACTCCTCCTTAGTGATCTCCTCAGGCTTCCTCATCCAAATGGGTTTCTGCTTGTTAACCAAATTCCACTCATGAGACACTTCTTTGATTGTCTTCTTTTTCTTCTCAGCCTTCTCCTTCTCCTCATCAACCTCCTCAACCTTTCCTTCCTCGTCTTTCTTATCTTCCTCATCCTCATCATCAGAGATCTCCTTCTCCGTGGTCTTTTCAACCCAAAGGGAAATTGGGTAACTAATGAACTCAGAGTGCTTCTTGACCAAATCCTTCAATCTACGCTCCTCAAGATATTCGAGCTGGTCTTCTTTGAGGAAGAGAGTAATCTTGGTGCCACGACCAAGGTTTTCGCCAGAAGTGTCTCTGGTGATAGTGAATGAACCACCAGCTTGGGACTCCCACACATACTGCTCATCGTCATTGTGCTTCGTGGTGACAACCACCTTCTCAGCAACCAAGTAAGCAGAGTAGAAACCAACACCAAATTGCCCGATCATGCTGACATCAGCACCAGCAGCAAGTGCCTCCATGAATTCCTTGGTGCCAGATCTTGCAATGGTACCAAGATTGTTCACCAAATCTACAAATTTAAAAACACAACAACAATTAGAAAGCCCTTTTATGTGAATGATATGATAAATAATTCCATTAAAGCTCTACTAACCAGCCTTGGTCATTCCAATACCACTGTCAATGATGGACAGTGTGTTATTGCTCTTGTCTGGGATGATGTGGATAAAGAGCTCTGGTTGGGCATCAAGCTTGCTCTTGTCAGTCAGACTTTCGAAACGGATTTTGTCAAGAGCCTAAAAGATGCAACAAAAAAGTCAGAAACAAAATCAGAATTTTAAACTCAGCAACCAGCTCTGTAGTTCTGAAAATATTTGGCGAATACAAGACAAGCAGAGCTATTGTAATCAAAAGTGTTATTGATCAAAGATTTCAGTTAATAATAGATATTAATCAACCTTTTCCACAGAAATTTATACTATATCATAATCTTCTAGTCTATGAGATAGTTACTTGTTACTGAATATAGCTCGAATTGATTTTTATCCGCGTAGTTCCTTAGTGAGTCTGGTAGAGGCTGATAAAAAAGGGACACTCATAGGCAAAAGTTACTGTTACTTTACTAGTTTCTAATTCTGTTCCTTGTTTTCCGTAAGTATCCCGAAATAGAAATTCAAGTGTAATAAATTAAACTCTTACATACTCCACGAGCACCATCTATGCAAAAATCAATACACAATTTAGAAACATTTAATAGTCAAAACAGAGCAGGCGAGGGTGTTCTATGTAAACCAAGTAGGATACAGGTTTCCAATCTGAAACCATAAAATAGAGAATACAACAAAAAGATGTCCAATGAAAACCAACAGAACTCCAAAATCCGCTTAACATCAACAAAAACGTATCAGTCAAACAAAAACACAAAACCCTACCGACAAGACAAAAGAGAAAACAGCAGAATAAACCCGATCTACAAAATAAAACGAGATTAAAGTACAAAGAAATAGATTTCTTACATCAGATGAGTTGCTGATGAGCTCTCGGAGAAAGATCTCCTTGTTGCTGTAAAAGGTGTTGATGATGAGACTCAACAGTTGGTTGATCTCAGCCTGGAAAGCAAACGTCTCTGTGTCCGCCATTGCAGATCTTTCACAAAAGCAAAAGTAACACAGAGAGGAACTCTGATTGGATTGGTAGAGATCCGGTGAAGGGAGGAAGGAGTATGCGCAGACGCCCAAAGAGACTGGATGGTTTATATATGTGATTTTCCTAGGGTTTCTAGATCCTTCTATGGGAACTGCGTTTTTCCTTATTTTTCAGTTTAAAAAAAATACTACCGATATATTTTGAGTCCGGGTCGGGTCGATCACGCGGTTTTGATTTTTGATTTTGAATTTTCTCATTTGAGTGTGTTTGGGTAGTTTCACTAGTTTGTCTGTTCGTCACAATAATAATGCTTCAGATAAAAAATAATTTAAATGGTTAATTGTTTAAATTTTTGTAAATTGATTATTACTAAAGGAAAAAATAAATTATTATTTTACATAAACTTATAACAATAGAAAAATACTAGTATACTGCGTTGCTTCTCGCTGCAGTATCCAAACAGAGTCCGACGGAGGAGGTGATGGCATGGAGGAGGTTGAAGAAGGAGAGGAAGTTGTTGGATTTGCAGAGAAAGAAGTGGCAGAAGGAAGAAGACAGGGTGAAGACGGAAGGACAAATGAAGATGGAACACGGACAAGTGCTTGTTTTGGTTGTTAAGTAGCGGAGAAAACCTCACTCCATTCATAATAATTTGAATGGAAAACTATACATCATTAAAATCGGCTAAACTACGAAATTAATATTTAAAAAATACACTTTTGGCGATTTGGTATTTTAAAAAATTCCGACGATAAATTAATATTTAAAAATTGAGATTTCGACAATTAGATACTTTTTGTTTATTGGTGATGGAATCTCGATTAAAATAATAATATTTTCAAAATTTTGTATTTTTAAATTATTTTCTTATTTATTTTTTGTATTTTAAAAATCTGATTAATAATGATATAAATAAATAATCAAATCAAATCAAAAAATTAAAAAAAAAACCCTAAACCCACCCCACCCCCATCCCACCAAAAACCCTATTGGGCTACCTAGGGGTTTCCTCCCAGATTTCACCGGCCAAATAAAATTCGGGGAGGGAGGTTGGGCATCTTAATCACGACTCCTTCAATTGGGGTATTTGGGGTTTCCTTTCCGATTTTTGACCGCTGGCGCTGAAAATTGGGAACTCCCCACGCAACCTAATCGTGTTTTTAGCGGGGTAGGGTGGGTGTGTTTAGGGTTTTTTTTTTTTTTTTGATTTTATTATTTATTTATATTTTGTAAGTTGTTACAGTGATATTCATGCTAAATTTTTATGTATTACAATAATTACATTTATTATGAAATGTTGGTAAATAAAAAATTATGCACATTTTTAATGTATCGTGAAAATTACGATATTAATGTAAACAAATGCTACGCCGTTTGAAAATTTTCACATTTTTTTGAATTTTTTTATTTGATTTTATTATTTATTTATATTTGGTAAGTTTTTACAGTGATGTATTCATACTGAAATTTTATGTAGTTATAATAATTATATTTGTTATTAAATATTGATTAATATCAAAATGTGTGTTTCTTTAATGTATCTTGAAATGTTACATTAATGCGAACAAATGCTTCAATGTTGAAAATTTTCGGTGAAAACTATTTAATTAGCATTAAATTAATCTGACGAGGAAAAAGATAAAATAGCCAAAACTAATGGAGAAAAAAAAATTTCGGACTACACTAGTTTTTTTTAAATTTATTTATTTTTTTATTATTTATTTATATTATTATTATTATTAAACATTTTTTTAATACGATAATGAACTAAAAATACAGAAAATAAATAAAATAATTAGAAAATACAAAAATGTGAAAATATTATTGTTTTATTCAAGATTCCACCGCTAGAGAGAGAAAAGTACCTAATTGTCGGAATCTCTATTTTTAAATATCAATTTGTCACCATAATTTTTTAATATATCAAATCTTCAATAGTGTTTTTTTTTAAATACTAATTTGGGAGTTTAGCCCATTAAAATCCTACACAGATGAAAGATAACACTAATTCGTCAAAATTTTATTAATAGTTTGTTTGCCCGTGAACATCTACCATAGGAATCAAAATTTTTAACTACAATTGATATGTTGGTAAATGCATAAAAAGGTATATCAAACGTTAACGTCAAACTTAATAAGAAAGTTTAATAGCGGAGTTAAAACACCTTTTTATGGTTAATAATAATTAATTTTGTTGCTTATTCTTTTAGCATATATAACGAAAAAACACATGGCCACACATTACTTGTGACGATTAATATTTATTGTTGCAATGATCAAACACTAACTAAATTTAACATGCTAATATTTTATTAGTATCTCTTTTTTTCCTTTTTGGATATATGTCTGATATTGTGGATGCTCTGCTCTTACAAAACACTCATCCCATTTCATTAAGAAGATTGCCCTAATTGGACATTCAAACGGGCTAAAAATTATATATTTGTACTATTAAATTTTCACCAACTCCACTTATTATATTTCTTCTTACTCATAAAAATGCAAATTTACAAGTATGCAAACACTTTCAACTAGATTGATTACCTCCCTCGTTGATGTCAATTGACATTCAACTTCTCACTTTTCTCATATCTGACTTTCTTTTTCTACGCACTTTCTCACTTTAGATTACCACACTTAGTAATCTTGATCGTCATTCAACTTTCAGCTTCCCTCATCTCCAAATTTCTCTCTATGCACTTTCTCTCTCTATATTACCAGCTCTAGTAATCTCAATTTCGATGCTGAATGCAAAGATCAAATGGAATATGACCCAAATTGACCCAGATTTCATGGGCGGAAGCAATTCTTTAGAGCAAGGGTGGCGGCAAAGTCAGTTCTGTTATAAGGCAAGTGAGGCGACCAACTCAAGCTTAGTGGAAAATGCGTCGTTTTTTATTAATATTTTTCATCTTTTGTAATTGACCTTCATATTTTAATATATCAATTAAACATTAAAGACTTTTTATCAGAAATAAATATCCATTGGAATATGAAACTTCAAAAAGGTTACGAAGGTTTTAAATGAAATGTTGGAAAATCAATGGAAGATGGGAGTTGTAGTACATAAGAAATTTTTTTGTTATTTTTTGATAGCTTGACACCTATTTATACTAGTGACAGCTCCTTAACCAATGGCTACAATTCTGTCATCGTAGATTTTATCCAATGGTTACAATTTATCTTTTAGAATTCTCGAATAAAATATCTTAAGTACTTATCTATCTTCTAAAATGTCTAAAAACATGGATTAAAAATATCTCTAGAATGGATTAAAAATATCTTCAGAATATTATGTTATTTTCTATGGCCTTATCTATAATAAGTTTTTAAAAATATAGCTGTAACGACCGTAATAGAAAAAATTTTTGAATGTTCAACGCTTTACGACGCCGTTGCGACCTCTCGCTTAAAATAAGAATTTCAATTAATCAATAGCTTAGCAGAACAAAAATGAGATGAAATTTAATAATTTAATCGGGTCGAAATTTTTATTACAGGCCAAAGTAATTAATCGGGCTTCAAGCCCACCATATTTTCTTTTGGGCCAACCCAATTCAAACCCAATCTCTAAGAAATTGTGGAAACGTGGGTTTATGTGTTAAGAATCCTAACTGACCTTCACAACTACTACCCCACATCTCTATCCCTTCCACCTTAAAACTTCTCAGATTTAGCTCCCATAAGACTCCCTAAACTTACTTCTACTCACATTGAAACCTCCACAGCAAAAGCACGATCCATAATCTCTCAAACTCTCTGTACATTCCTGGCGGCAAAAGCTCCAACAGCAAATCTGCACCTCAAGCGTTTTCCGCCATCACCAACTCACAAGAAGGTAATTGGTTATCCCCGCTTAACTGCTACTAGTTTTTCCTCAACCCCAATATTTCAACATATGGAATATATGCACGTACACACATCGTTATCACACAAACACGACACATTCAATTAATTGCTCAATCGACAGATTGTCTATATCCCATCACCATCCTTAGAGTACAAAAAAAATGAGATGAAGAGAATTCATCCATTCGAATTCCCATTCGAAATTCAGCTTAATCGCATACAGTACAAAACTTATCAAGCCCATACTTTATCCATCATCCTCAACCTTTGCTCATGATGGAGTAAAAAAAATAATATTAATGAAAAGGCCGAACTGGGCAGAGAATCGGCCATGGTTGCCTTTCACCCAACCTCAAGATTCTTGTGATTTTCCTCCACCAAATTGATCATACAGTGTACGTGACCCTAAACCCGAACTCAATTGATGTTACTTTGGTCGAAAACCTTCGATTCCACCGGATTTCTTTGGCACCTAATACCCGATTGAAGCTTGCTTTTCCTATCTCTTTCCGCCGATTACCCACGCGCGGCCACGGGGCGAGACCGCTGGCGCCCGTGACGACCCCTCCGACGGCTGACGATGGTGGTGGCGACGCGACTCTCTCACCCTCTCTATCTCTGCTATATCGTTTATGTATACATGTACGAGAAAGAAGAGAGCTTTGAACCAATTTTGACTCTTGTGTTAGGAATTTGCACCATTAGTCCCCCAAATTTCAATCCCTATTTAATTCAGTCCCTTAGTTTATTATCCAACTCCAAATAGTTTAAAATGGTCCCCAAGATTATGATTTTACTTCAATTGACTCCAATTGAATTTATATAATTTGCAATTGAAGTCCCCAAGTGCCTTATTTAGCTTCAAAGCAGTCCCTAAACCACTGATTTCTTTCAATCAGGTCCAAATCAAGTTTTAAAAGTTCAATTCCAATCCTTTTACTTTCGATTGAGTTTTGAATTAACCCTAGTTGACCAATTACCTCAATTTCCACCCTCAATCAATGCTTCTCTTTCAATTTAACTCAAAGTAACTTTTAAAGTTATCAATTAGGCCCTATAACTTTTAAATAAATATTTAAGGACCCGAATAAATTATTAAAGTGCAAATTTTAAGGATAAAATATTAAATTATGTTAATTGTTCTGCTAGGTGCGATTTACGAGGCACGTTAAGCGCCAGCTATCACATCAGCTCTAGCTCAAGGATTTCTATAAGTACTGCTATTTGAGGTGGGGATTACTTTGCAACGTGTTTTATTTGTTAGTCGACCATGTTATATACCGTGCGTGTTTTTATTAATTGCGAAATGTATGCTGGTTGTAATGTACGGATTGTCGTGAAGGGCAATCACCTACGGGATATCGTTGGAGGTATCCAAACTATGTAATGGACCCAAGTTTCCATATTCTACGGGATATCGTTAGGGGTATCCAAACTATGTGATGGACCCAAGTTTCCATCTTCTACGGGGTGTCGTTGGGGGCATCCACCTTTACTTCTCGCTATGTATACGATTGTAACTGCGTGTATGGCATGCGATATGATTGGCTGATTTTTGGCTGTTTTCCCTACTGAGTATGACTTCGTTGTACTCACCCCTTTATCTTAAAACATTTTTCAGATTGAGGAGCTCGACGTGGCGGCAGGGGCAAGTGTGGCATTATTAGGACTTTTAATTCATTTCATTCGAACTATTTAGTTTTGAACATTTTAAACTGCAAGTAATCGTTGGATCTTTATTTTCCGCATTGTAGGGATTTCGAATATCGAATTGTTTATTTCCAGGAAACGTATTTATCTATTTAGGAGTATTTAATCTTTTTATAAAAAGGAAAAAAAAACTTATCGAAATCTCGTGTTTAAGTCAAAGTTTTAGGACGTTTTGTAGCGCTCCGGTTTCTCGAAGTTGGAGTGTTACAACAGCTATTAAACTTTTAACTATTAAGCTACTAAGTATCTAAGTCCAATTATTTATTTTTGGGCCAAATCAAGTTCATTCCAACAATATGATGATATACAACTTATTTTTAATTTAATATGTTGATAAGTTTTTTCTATGCGTCTTTACAATATATTGCAAAAATTAAATTCATGTGTCATGAATCAATTTTTTTTTTCAAAAGTATAATTCATGGTTATTGCTCAATCGTGAAGAATGAACATATTAAAGGGCTTGGTAGTTTTTGGATAGTACAAAAGAGTTATAGTTATTATTTCTATGGATAAAGTAAAAGAAATTAAAAGTAAATAAAATGATAATTGAAGTTAAAGAAAGAAAGAGAAATAATTGAAAAACATAAATTGTCAAAATTTTGATTAGTATTTTTGCATTTTTATTTGATTCCATAGCAGTAACCTCTTGGAACAATTTTTTTTTGCATATTTTGTGTGGTTACACTTTAAATATTTCACACATATATTACAGTTAGTTCTATGCTAATTATTTTAATGTAGCTTATAACATTATTTAAAATGGTCTTTTTTTAAAAAACCTTATCCCAGGCCTTGTAAATTACAAAATTGGCATTGGGTAGCGGATGATATTTTGATAAAAGTGCGGTCATGCCTTCCCCGAGGGCTGACAAAGAGGGATGGAGTCATGAGCGGATTTACAGTGGGGGTACTGGGGGCAGTTGCCCCCACTGTAATTTTGAAAATTTTCATTGATAATTATAGATTTTATGAGATGTACTCTCATGAGATAGTATATATATATATATATATATATATATATATATTAATGTTTTCCATAAAAAGTGAATAAGTTTCAAGTGGTCCAACGGTACAATTACTTTTTACCCCACAATAGGGCATGGGTTCAACTCTCCAAGGCTCCAACATTACATATTTTTTTGTTTTCATCACAAAATTGTTCAATTAATTCTTAACATTTACTATCTATACCAAATTAGTTTTAATACAATGTTTTCAATCTCCCACTTTTATCGAAGATGACTAAAATTACATATTTCGGTCACTCAATAATAATAAAAAAATTAAAAAAGAAACGAAATAACTTCAAAATGTGATGGAAAAAAATCTTGTGTCAGTGTGTTTGTCTTTGAGCCCTCAAGAAACTAGCCTACCAACCGCGTACATTAATATCTACCGTTTTCAAAAAAAAATTGCCCCCACTTAATACAAATCCTGGCTCCGCCCTTGGATGGAGTCGAAGGAAAATGTGATAGCCAGCCAGTTGTACATTTCCCCCAGGTAGCAGACCTTACCGGCAAGGATGGAGCCGAACCAGATTTTTAGGCGACGCGGAGGCGGTTGTGTATTTGGGCGAAAAGGGTGAGGAGGGAAGGGGTGATAACTATAGGTGCTAATTTTGGCTGTAGATAAAAATAAGCATGGGAGGAAGCAGTCCTTCGGAGTGAAAGGTGGCGGAGGATATTTTGATAACAATACGGTTGTGCTATTCCCCAAGGCTTGCGAAGTGGCATAATTTATAGTGGCAGGGGTATGATGAGATTAGATTTTTTCCATCGAGGCCGTTACCGGGTTCTCCGAATTTTTATACGTTCCTGTATAGCCTCAGGTAAAGCCTCAGGTAAAGTAATTTTTAGGTCAAAAATACCCTCCATTCCCCACTTCTTCTCTCCCGTTTTACCTTAGATCTGAGAACAATTATAGAAGAGTCGGTTTAGCTCTCTCCTTCAGGCCAGAACATTGCTTACTTCATATCCCCAAAACCGAAACTTCTCCCCCGTCGATCCACACTCTCACTCTCTCGTCCAGATCCCCAAATTCCCAATGTTGAATGAAGAAGAAGGCCTGTAATTAACAATTCGAGAAAGAGAAGCGGGTAGCGGGTCGACAAAATCCAAAATCGAGTCTTCAATCGAACAAAAAAATGGCGAAAGGTATGTTCTTCGATCTCACGCTACCAACCCTTTTCGGATATGCTTAATTTTTCGGATTTTGGTGAATCTAGTGGAAAGTTGAATGGTAGTGGATTAATTTAGGGAATTTTTAGGGATTTTGAGATCTTTTCTGGGATTTAAAAATTCGAAAATATTGACTAAAAACTAGAGTCTAAGAAGATTAACAATGGGAACACATATTCAGCCTCTTGCATTAGAATCAAAGATTTGTAAATCATATTTGTTAAGCATATTCAACTGAACCGAGGCTTCTATGCATTAATTTAGGGTGAATCAGCCCTACTCTCTTCCTTCGGTGCTCGTCCATAGGCAACATCTGAATGGAGAGAGCTGTGATTTTCGTTACCAAGCAATGCAATTGAAACCGAGAACCGAATGTCGGGTCGTCAAGCAGAAAAATCCCCGATGAACGTTCCACGCCTTGCTGACATGACCGTTGAAGAGCCGGAAAAAGAGATCGACGGGCAGACTGAGCAGCTTACATTCACGGTCGACGAAGGTATTTTGAGCTCGATTCAACTTCTAATCTTGTATTTTTATAGCGCCATTACTCTTAGCTTGTATAGGGATTGCAAGCTTGTTATTAGATTTACTAGAATCTGAAATTCACCCACTGACATGAAAATAGGAAGAAAAACAATCTAAGAATGTAATATAGACTCTAATTTCTTTGGTGTTTAATCGAATTTTACACGAAGAAGAAAATCAGGTTGTCGAACTCACTGTGACTGACGAACCAGGTTTTAATCTGATGGAGTAGCCTTTTATTAGTTCTACAAATGTAATATTACTTTCGCATGGATCCGTTGCTTTCTCTCTATGAAATAAAGCCCAATGCTCTTTAAGTGAACTTGGCAACTTGAAGTGGACATGGGAAAATTGCATTTGAGTTACATTAGATGAACCGCTCCACCTATGAATTAGAATATATAGATTAGCTTGTATTTTTACAGCGCCATTGCTCCACGATTGTATAGGGAAATTGCTTGTTATTGGGGAGAGTTTGATTATTTTGGAATTGCAAGCTATATGAATTTATTGTAATTCGAAAAATTTCTTCTAAGATCACATTATAGTATGTGTTTTCTTGCTTTGTGTGAAATATTTGTTAGTTTTGATTGAGATTTATTTGCTTGCTATTAGCTTGTTGTAGGGAGAATTTGATTATTGTGGAATTGTAAGTTGGGGTCAATTGAAGTAGATGAAAAGATAGTAATTCGAAAAATTTCTTCTAATAAATTTGTTAGCTTTGCTTAGTAGGTGTCAATTGAAGTAGGCGAGTGAGGATGTATATAGGGATTTTGCTAGTTGACAGAAGATAAACTTTGATGCGAAGAAAATTTAATTGTTGTGATGACTTGTTATAACCCTCTCATTCTGTCAATGAATCAGGTATCACGATGGTGGATGATACGGTTGCCCCTACAGAAGGTGGGCCCGACGTTACTATTGTTCCCACAAGTAGGAATGAAGTTTCCTAGTACAGAAGCGGTATATGAGTTTTATAACTGCTACGCAAATCGTGAAGGTTTTCCAATTAGGGTTGAAAACACGAGGAAAGGTCCTGATGGGAAACCTCGATATTACTATCTTCGCGGTAGATCAGGCAAAAAGGAAAGTAAGTCGAACGATCCTTCTAATCTTCGTCCGACCGGGCAAACAGGTTGTAAAGCAAAAGTGTATGCGGTGTCGGATGTATTGGGGTTTGGCGTATAAACACCGTAGTGCTAGAGCACAATCACATGTGCAATCCTACAAAATCTAGGCTATATGCATGCAACCGTCGATTAGACCCACTTGCGAAGAAGCAGCTTGATATGAACGATAGGGCTGGGATACGAGTATGCAAGACATTCGAGGCAATTGCTATTGATGCAGGAGGTTATGAGAATGTGACGTATAACGAAAGAGATTGCTATAACTATGTTGCAAGAGCTCGACAGCTCAGATTGGGTGAAGGTGACGCCGCTGCTCTTCAAGCTTATTTCAGGCGAATGCAATAACAGTGTCCTGGGTTCTACTTTGACATTGATCTGGATGAGGATGGAAGGTTGAGGAATGTCTTTTGGGCTGATAGTAGGTCTCGAGAAGCTTATAAGGAATTTGGGGATGTTGTATCATTTGATACGACATATTTAGTGAACAAATACCAGATGTGAAACGACCCGTCTTTTTCTTACCCGAACGAAACACATTTCATTTATACTTTCAAAAGCGGAAGCATTTATATACATATATATATACATATCAAAACATATTTTGTTCGTTCACTTAAACTAGTACAATATAAACAACAAAACGTGGCCGCAGGATGTTTAGGTTTCCCCCTTCTTCCTCTCATCCCACATCACGCTCGGGAGGATTCTCCACCACCGCCTGCACATAAAACATCAACATACAACATAATGAGTCACGGGGACTCAGTAGGTAATAGATGCAAATGCTAATGCATGCCATGTTCATGCTTTGGGGCCCTGCTATAGATCATGTGCTCACAAGGCGCCGTAACATCATCATATCATTGGCCATCCCGCAAAGGTTCTTTTACGCTTTGCGGCGCCCGTCAGTAATGGCGATCCCCAAAGGTTCTTTTTACGCTTTAGCGCTGGGTCGTCAGCTAAAGGTTCTTTACGCTTTAAACCGCCTGTAACATCATACATATTGTAAGCACACAATCTACAACTCACATATGCATTGATCATGCTTTCCTGTCATTCATACTTCATTTTCTTACCATTTAACCTCATGTGCCCTTCCCCATGTCATAGTTCATCTTGCATCTACCATTATAAGGTAACATAACATACATAACATCATCTAACATGTTCTAACATAACCTAGCATAGCAAACCCTACCATAACACAACATATCTCCTCACATAACATAGCATAACATAACTTCTTCTACCAATCCATATCATCACATATTTCATCATATATTCATAAACACATATTACACTCATGAAATATAGCTATTACCTACCTCAAAAGACAAGAAAACAAGCAAATGAATTGGTTGGCTACTTCCTTTCCTCCCTTTCCTTTCCTCTTCCCTTCTTCTTGTTGATCCCAAGATGTCAACTAGAAATACTCAAATGATCTACAAGCCAAAACTCATGTAAAACCCTTGGAATCACCTTTGGAAGTGCTCTCTAGAGTTTTGGGAAGTTGGGGGTCAAAAATGAGGGAAAATGGTCGAGCAAACGTGTATAAATCCTATCCAACAGTTTATGCCGACTTACATTTACTGGCCAGAATTTCCATGTTACCAGAACTCCCAAATTTACTGGCCAGAATCCATAACCTTACGTGCCAGAATCGATTCATACGCCCGTATCATCACATAATACGGCGTAATAAACTCTCAGAATCCCACTTCTTGCTCGCTTTGACCTTACGGTAGTATATTTTATTCCTTACGGTAGTAACCTCAACATACTGGCCAGTATCTCCAAACCATACGACCGTAATTTGCTCTCTGAAACTTTTGGACATTTTCCACTGTTCACAATTTACAGCCGTAACCATTATACCTTACGGCCGTAACCATCCTTTTACGGCCGTAACACCTGACCCTTACGGCCGTAATCTGACTTTTACTGCCGTAATACTGACATTTACGGCCGTAATTCCGGTTCTGCAGAATTTTCCCATTTTCCTCATTTCGAAGGCCGTTTCGCATTCCGGGGCATATCCTACACTTCAAATCAGATTGTGAACATAACATATACACGTATATCTTGCCGAAACATCATTACGTCATTTCATATCATATACGGTACATATACGGAATCATATACGTATTCATATACGTTTCCGGGACGAATTCGGGCGGGTCATTACAAGATGCCTTTTGCTCCATTTGTCGGTGTAAATCATCACGGGCAGTCACTGTTATTGGGGTGTGAACTGTTATCAGCTGAAGATAAAAAGTCATTTATCTGGATATTTTCTTCTTGGTTAGAATGTATGGGAGGGAGAGCTCCAATTGGTATAATTACCGACCAAGATTTGGCAATGAAACCTGCAATTTCCGAAGTGTTCCCAAATACCAAGCACAGATGGTGCTTGTGGCACATAATGAAGAAGTTGCCTGAGAAATTTGGAGGCCGTTCAGATAAAGATGTTTTGTTTGCTGCTATTAAAGCAGCGGTGTATGATACGCAATTTGCAGATGAGTTCGAGGACGCATGGGAAGAGTTGCTTGATAAGTACCAACTTCGGGATAATAGGTGGTGTGTGGATATGTACTCAGAAAGAGCTCGGTGGGTCCCATGTTATTTGAAGACCGGTTTAAAATTTGGAATGTCTAACTTACGAGAGAAGTGAAAGTATGAATGCATTTTTTGATGGTTTTGTAAATTCAAAAACATCGCTGAAGCAGTTTGTTGAGCAATATGATCGAGCAGTGAGGAATAAAATAGAGAAAGAGGTTCAAACCGATCATAAGTCATTTAGTACAGAAATCCGATGTGCTACTCATTTTGGGATAGAAAAACAATTCCAACAAGCATATACGAATAAGAAGTTTCAAAAAGAATTTCAGAAGGAGATAGTTGCTGTTGCTTACTGTAGGATTGACAGGACAGAGTACGATGATCCCGGTACGATATACCACGTATCTGAGCAAGTTGCGTTGGGCAATGACCACTGGAAGCGCAGAGAATTTGTGGTATTATTTGTTAAGGAAGATCTCCTTGTGTCGTGTAGTTTTAACTTGTTTGAGTTCAGGGGAATTCTTTGTAGGCACTGTTTGAAGGTTATGGTTGACATGGATGTGCATGCAGTCCATGAACGGTATCTCTTGAGGCATTGGAGAAAGGACGTGCGAAGGGCCTATACAAAGATTATAGTTGGGGATAGTGGTTGGATGCGTACCCCAGAAAAAGAAATGCAAGACACGTTGTTGAGCACCGCATCGAGGATGTGTGAAATGATTTGCATAGATAAAGACTATAGCGTTACTGTATTGGAGTTAATGGAAGAAAAGATGCGAGAGTTTTCAATATCTCACCCATCACTCGGTATGGTAGGACATTCTCCAATGGTGCTTGCTCTTACAGAAGGGAGTTCTAGCATTCGTGATCCACCATTAGTAACCCGTAAAGGGGCCCCTCGGAAGAATCGGTTGAAAGGAGCACTTGAGAAGAATCCAAAACGGAAAAAGGTACGAATACATGCATGAATGCTAGAACATTTTATTGTAAATAATCCATACTTACTAAATGTTCGTTCGTGTAGATGTCATTGAAGAAAAATGCCACAAGTACTCCTATGATCATATTGGACCAAGAAGCTTGCAATGGAGATCCACGTGTGTTGTCCCCAATGTAATGGTATGTTTCCGAAGTGTTTCATTAGAAAAATTAATGTTTGTTTTCTCTTTTTTGGTTTGAGAAGTTATAGTGAGATTTGAGACTCTTTAAGGGAAAAACAATATATAGTGACATTTTTTTAACCTAGTAGTTGTTGTGAGCATCCAGAAACCAGGTTTAAAATTGCTTCTTGAATGCATTATGTAATTTGCTGAAATAATATATCTGAAAGTACATAACTTTACCATGTGGAAATGGTTTTCTAGTTATTTTACCATTCCCATCTCTACATGGTGACTGCAGAACCTAATGGAGGCCAAGCCGCAAAACAAGATGCAAAATGTGTAACACAAGCAGGTATAATAATGTAATAGATAATAATGTAACACAAGATGCAAAATGTAGGCGGCATATTGGAATATTGTCAAGATAAGATTGGAATATTGTTAAGTTTTGATACTATCATATTTCAGGGTATCTTTCAAGCAAGGAAACCTGTAGGCGGCATCCACAGCTAGTGCATGAAGTGAAGGAAGTTTCGTGTTAAATGTAATAGATATGATTTTTCAACTTCTATGATGCTCTACTGCTGCTAATTGTTGTAGCCTTTATAGTTTTGTGTTGAGTCTGTGCCGAGATTTTTGATGCAACACTTATGTACAAGTGTCTCATTTTTAATTGGTAGGTTTTTAGATTTTAGTTTCTGCTTGCGTGCGTCTTGATTTCATTGGATAGATTACTAATTGTTCGAAACATGACAAGAGATAATTTTCTCTGTTGTAATTGACGTGGTTGGGGAATTGCTTAATGATTTTCAGTTCCGCACAACCATTTGCGATGTGTTGTTGGTTTGTTGCAATTGGTGTCATTGTTTTATCAGAGAGTCTCACAACCCTTCTTAACAATTGATTGAGTCAAATTCTCTACGGTCCTGAAGTCCAAAAGTCCAATTCCATGTTAATATACAGTTAGACTTACTAATTACATAACAATGAGGTCAGAGGTGATTAGCTAATGACTTTTTTTAGTGGAATGGATTCGAAGAATATATCAGGAAAAGCTGGTCTATAACTTTTGCTTGTTTTAATGAGATCTCATCATTTTTCTAATTTCTACTAATGAGATGAAATAAGTTTCAAAATTCAACATTATCGATCTGTTGTAGCTAGAAAATGGTGGTTTAGTTTAACGTGCAAATATTCTTTTTGAAATAGTTAATTTCCCCTAACAATCTCATTCTTGTATCTCAATTCAGATTCAAGCGCAGCATTTTTAAGCTTCTCTGATGTTAACCCTGGTTTCTGGATGCTCACAAATATTAGCCGCAAAAACCTAATTTCCCCATTCTAGTCCACAAAAACTTGATTTCCCAATTAGCCTACTCAAATTATAACATAGAAGAATACATTTGAGATTTTTGGAATTGCAAACTGCATACCCGTTTCATTATACAAACCAAAATATGTTTCCACTAAACATAAAGCATAATTGAGAACATACAATACAAAAATCCACATTAAAAACACTTCCAAAGTAAATGCGCATCAAATGTCCATTACATGATGATTCCATGATATTCCAAGGGTCCAGTACATGAAAATATTACAAATTACATTAAGCAAAGTCGTCCACATCAAAGTTCATACAGATAGGTGGTTCACAAAGCTCTACTGTATAAAAGTACATATCTAATTTCCTTTTCCTTTAGAGATAGTCACCTCCAACTGAACCTTGACATTTATTTCATCCGTTATGTCTTCGACATCAACCTTCTTCTCATCGATTCTACTCGACTGCCCCACATCGACAAGTCGGCTTGATAGCACGTTCCCACTCAAACCATTTGCAATGAAATGAACTACAGTTATAAAAGTATTTCCTGTAGTTTTCTTTTTTTTTTTTATCCGTGACTCGCAAGTGTTGTATGATACCCTTGCCACATATAGGGCACTCACGCTTATTTGGGCAGTCATCTATTGAATGCCAACGCGACCTACAACTACGACACATGCCTCCATTTGTCGGTGCTATTTTGAAATCCGGCACTATCAACGAGAAATCAATAAATAATTTATCATTTTCATTTTTATTACAAACTTAAAATCGCACCGAATGCATCTTTTACAATATCTCATTCACTATTTAACTCAAATATAGTAAACTATAGTGAAAGTCAGATATTGCAATGCATCCATAAGACTATAACCAATATATTTTTGTGAGATCCATTGCCTAACAAAGTAAGATATGACCAATTTGAAGCATAATCACTACACCATTTTGAAGCAATTCCACCAACCTCCTAAATAATTAACAATGTGGATTAATTTTTGGAATTTTTTTTTTGTTTCCATATTTTGAAGAATGAAGAACTAAGATAAATCCCACTGTAATTAACCATTTGTTTTCTTCTAAGCATTATCGTTTTGATTCCTTTTTTCCCTCTTCATTTGTTTTCTTCGGATTACTACCATAGAAGCCTCGGTTCAGTTGAATATGCTTAACAAATATGATTTACAAATCTTTGATTCTAATGCAAGAGGCTGAATATGTGTTCCCATTGTTAATCTTCTTAGACTCTAGTTTTTAGTCAAGATTTTCGGATTTTTAAATCCCAGAAAAGATCTCAAAATCCCTAAAAATTCCCTAAATTAATCCACTACCATTCAACTTTCCACTAGATTCACCAAAATCCGAAAAATTAAGCATATCCGAAAAGGGTTGGCAGCGTGAGATCGAAGAACATACCTTTCGCCATTTTTTTGTTCGATTGAAGACTCGATTTTGGATTTTGTCGACCCGCTACCCGCTGCTCTTTCTCGAATTGTTAATTACGGGCCTTCTTCTTCGTTCAACATTGGGAATTTGGGGATCTGGATGAGAGAGTGAGAGTGTGGATCGACGGGGGAGAAGTTTCGGTTTTGGGGATCTGAAGTAAGCAATGTTCTGGCCTGAAGGAGAGAGCTAAACCGACTCTTCTATAATTGTTCTCAGATCTAAGGTAAAGCGGGAGAGAAGAAGTGGGGAATGGAGGGTATTTTTGACCTAAAAATTACTTTACCTGAGGCTATACAGGAACGTATAAAAATTCGGGTTCTCCAAAGGAAATTCTTCTAAGTTCACTGTCGAGTTTCAAGTGAGAAAATAGACTATAAATCCATTGAATCTTTTCTTTCTTTATTTATTCTCTCATCTTCATGTTCAATCTATTGCCCCTTCTAAGGCCTTGTTCCATTCACATTAAATTTGGTGCATGTTAGCCTATAATTTTTGACAAATTTTTATACATTATTTTTCAAATTTGAATTTGGTCAAATTAATCACATTCCATATATTCCATGGGACCTATATGTACTATACAAATCTCTACCATCCAACTTTACTCATTTTCGCTTCTATTTCACATCAAAATCCATAAAAATTTACATTCTAACATGGATTTGGTTTACTCGAATTGTGTGTTTGATGTGTGGTTGAGAATTGAAAAAATATATTAAAAATGTGAATAAAGTGTCAAATCAACGTTTGAGTAGTTGAAAACGATGAGAGAAAAAGATAAAATTAAATTGATAAACTTTAATGTGTATAGAACAAGAAATCTAATAATAATAATAATAATAATAATAATAATAATAATAAAAGTTCCAAAAGGGTTATCTCTGGAAGAACTTTTTATTCTTAAAATACCCTCTGAGTAAGGTAGAATTACTTGCAATCCTGTTGTGTCTGATTGAGTTTTAATTACATGCAAATGCAAATGTGACTTCAAGGAAAATTAATTGCACATTTGATTGTTTGATTGCATAAATTTATCATGTAAATCATTTATGGGTATAATACATTAAAGCATGTTTTTCGCCATTTTACATGCAAATGAAAACTTAGCTTAGAGTTGGAAAAATATTTTACAAGTAAAATATAATTGGTTTCCATGTAAACCATTTCCACGGATTGGAATCGAACATGCAGGAACAATCACACATCTCTCCAGCCTTGCGTTTCATCATTGTCCCCAACTCCACAATCGCACATCTCTCCACGTCGTCTGCTACTCTCGCTTCGTCTTTTCTCCGATGGTTTGATTAAGGTTCGACTTTAGGCACAACCACTCCATTGTCTCTCCTTTGGCCGCTTTCTCTACATCTTTGGGTTAGTCAATTTAGGCGTGGTTGTTGCGTTAGCAGTTGTGCGATTTGTATGTGGGACCCCTCTCTTTCAGTCGACAGTCTTCCGTCGTCATTGTCATCCATTTCCTTGCACTGGTGCCTGTTTTTGTTTATTACTTTCACTGCTTCCGCTTCACGATGTGTTTTCATTTTTTTTTTCTTTCTAAATGAACTATTTTTAGTTCCATTAATTTTTCCATGGTTCACCATTTTCTATGGCTGTTTTCAGGAATGATGATTATCGGTTACTGCTTGGGAGTAACCGCTTTACTGCTCTTTTTAACTTTCACTAGTTTTTACACCCGTGCGTTGCACGGTAGTAAAACTATGTTAAATAAATAATAAATTATTTCAGACGTGATTTAAAATTGTATTTAATTGCTAGTAGCATAACGTCTGTTACAATTTAGTAGTATATATTATTATAATATTTCTATATTAGGTTTACAATGTGTTGAAAATTAAAATGATTAAAAATAAATGGTGAGAGATTAATTTAATAAATTGTGTGATGTCTGAAAGATAAATAATATAAACTGCAATAATTAAAGTTACAATCCAATAAGTATTTAAATGACATTAGTTTTAAATGAATTACAATGTAATACAATAAATTATAGTTTTTAACTTCTAATAATGCTTTAACAATGTCAAATATATACATATCAACAAATTAGCGCAATATACAGCTAAAAATTAAATAATTTAAAAATAATGTCAAGACAATCTTTGAATTAAAACTCAAACGTAATTCAAAATAAACACATAAATCACGTTAACTACACAATGGTGATCATGTAACATAGAAGAAATCTAGGTCAAAGTAGAAACATATGTAAAATTAAAAATTATTTAAAATCAATGTCAATTTACAATTTTATTGCATCGTCATCCACTAATAATTATGGCGAATCTGCAAAAGAGATAATATGTAATGTATTACAACACACACCATTTTCGTGCACTATATGCACCAACCCAAGGCATTACATCTCATACCCAATTTAAATTTCGTGATTTTATTTTTTATTTTTCAATTAATTGGACTTATAACTCATTGTTTTATTGTCTCTTTTACAATTAACTTAAATTATGCATTATTTTTCCCTATATGAGATCATGTGCCAAAAGCCAGAAAATTAATTTCATAAACCTTTTGTTTAATTTTGACCAAAAAAGTCACTACAAAAAAAAGAGAATTTTCACCATTAACTTTTTTTCCAAAAAATTCAAAAAAACAAAACAAAAAGAGAACTAAAGAAAAAACAGAGGGTAAATGTTTAAAAGTCTAGGCCTTCCAGTCTCCAAAAAACAAAGAGGATGATCAAACTATCATTTTCGATAAAATATTGAGTATAACATATGGCAATTTTGCAGAGGGCCGAAATCGACAAAAGTAAAAATTTTTATGACGCATTAATTCTGAAGCAACAATGTAAAGAATCTACATGAACTAAATAATAAGGAAACTCAGTAGTAGCTAATAAGTGCAAACAATCTCATATATTTTTACTCCCAACATTCTAAAATTATTTTAGCATCAACTTAGTTTGAACTTTTTATTTCCTTCTCCACACCCCGATACACTGGCGTGTCACTAACAAAAAATAATCAGATATGAAAAATATAGCTTGATTCCAGGTGAATCAAGAAAGTTTGTGATTTAAATGTGAAAAATCAGTAGATATTTAAAATTTTTAAAAGATCTATAATGTATATAATTGTTAGAGATGGTAAAAACAAAGTAAAACATTATAAAACACGTAAAAATAAAAAGACTTGTTGATAAATTTTTGCCACCAAAAGAGCAACTAATATAATAGATCATTAAAAAAAAATTAAATTACAATGATCAATTATTAATGCATAATGCTAACATTGTTTGTGTACACCATTAATTCAACTTATTTAAGAGCTATAATAATGTCCTAAATTAATTAATAGACATTTCATTATTGGTCACTATTTAGAGTACTATAATAATTTAAATTTATAATAATCAATTAAAAAACATTTAAGTAACAAAATAATTTTATCTTGTAATAATTGATTTATATAACGCATACCATAATTAGTTTCTATTCATCAGATCATGTATAAGTACTTTAATTAAATCGTATCAAGGAAATTTAAAAATTAGTAGCGACATTGTTAAAACATTTTCTCCACAATAAATTTATTTTATTTTTCAATATTTATTGTGTAGAATTTATGAATTAATCCAGCCGAAAATGAAAAATATTGTTTCCATCTTCGGATATTTGTTAAAGATATTTATTGTATCATTTTATTCATTTGTGTAATTATTATTGATTAAGATTATACTAAAATAAAATGCTATTTGACTTGTTCAAATGAAGAAGTTAGAGCAAAAAATTAGGATATATTTGTTAAAGTAAATTAGAAAACCGTTTGAAAAATCAACCCTTCCCATTATCTACTAACACTTAAACTACCTGGACACGTGGCATTCAATTATAGGGACATCAATATAAAAACAACTTTTTTGTCCTAAAACAGAAGTTAAGCATGTCCTAAAATCATTATTAGAAAACCACAATACCATGCACCTCTACTTTATATATATTATAGATTATAGATTCTAAAACAGCTTTTCCCTTTCTATTTACTCGATTTTACCTTTTAATTTACCTTACAATTTCTTATTCTTACTTTGGGGTTCTTGCAAAACACTCCTTCCAGTCTTCCACTTCATTTTCCATTTAAGATTGATCTTCCTTGACATTCAAACTGACCAAAAAATGGACTATTTATTGTTAAAGATGAGTCTTGCTCCGGCGAGTTTGCTCCCCTTCAAACAGTGGGCATGCCCGCCACGTCATCCGGCCGAATTTTTTTTAATTTTTTTAATTTTTTTGATATCTCCGTTAGATGAAATAAATAATACATAACTGCTCCCTAATGATGGAGGGTCGGTGGGGGCCACACGATTTTTTTTTCACAGAGTGGGCAGGCCCACAGTGGGCATGGGAGCATTTCCCCTTGCTCCAGTAACCACGCCCGAAAAAAAATAAATAATAAATTAAAAATTGTGAGCCTCTCATGGGCCCTCCTGCCATTAGGAGGTATGTATGATTCATCTGTCCTAACGTGATTTTAAAAAAAAATTAAAATCACGTGGTGCCACAAAAAACCGCCACGTCGGCATAAGTATATACCCATATGGGTACCTAAGCAAAAGCGTGTTATAGATATCGGTAAAAAGGCAAATTTTATTTGTAAATTTTTATAGTATTTACATATTAAAATACGACAATTTATTAATAACATGAATTAAATAAACTACATCAAGAAATGAATAAAATTAGTACATGCCACGCCAACGACGGACCTTTGAACCGATGAATGAGGAAAATAAGCGCTTGGTTGCTACACCTTATTCTGAAAATCATTTTCCTCGACATTATTTCGGTCAAAAAGCCATCGTTTTCCCCCATGCATTAAGCATGGTCATTTTGCAAAACAATGATGGTTTCATAAACAGTTAAATTTGCTGGTATGTTACTGTTTTAGCAAAGGAATAAAGACATAAACTGCAAAAAGTCATCACAGCATGTCCAACAGAATGGAAAATGGAAAGATAAGCATCCGAGTCTGTAGTATCTTATCACTAAACTAGAATTGAAGGTAAAAAGTGAGGAAAACTTCTGTCAAACAGATAAAAGTTTAACCAAATTGAGATCATAGCTAATGGCATAATGACTCGTCATAATGTTCCCAACAAGAAATATCTACTGGAGTCCTCCAGTAGATTAGCAAAAAAACAGCAACCAAATAGCCAAATATCCCACAGCTTGTGCCACCATTCATCGCCCTGGAAACAGATGCGCAGAGAATTATACAGAGCGAAACGCAATTAAACAATAGCCATAATTACGAAGCAACCAGCATGCCCAGAGAGTAGTGATGTGTGATTACTTTTAACAATAGTTGCAACAGCGTCGTCCATAATTTTTTATGTAGTGATGGATTATAATAGAGCCTACTAAGATGTGAAGAAAAAGCAAAGACAAAATAAGAAAGATTATTGCTTGGTTCTGTTCCATAAGGTCTCATTCTCATGCTCAGAACTCAATTATTAAAGCAAACAAACCACAAAGTATTCACGCCTTATAAAAACAATTTCAAACATTGAAACGAGATTGATCAGCATTAACCAGATTGATACAGATAAGTAGAGGTTTCATAGACGAATATGCACCCTTCACAAGATCCAATAACACCTCTCAGCCTGTGTGATATTAGATGCGTGGTCGATATCGAAGTTCGACTTTGAGCAGTAAGTTAAAATGGGCAGAGCGATATTGTTGTTAGACTAGGTGTACCATAAATCAAGTATGGTGCTTTCTTAGTTGATGGTCGCTATATCTACCATAAATCAATATCCTACTTTCAATATTAGGATGAATGGATCGAGGAGACCCAGTGGACTCCACATCAGTAGCAAATAACCAATAAGCATTGTTTAAAAAGGCGCTTGTGATGCGCGCTCTCACCCTTGAGGCGTGCCTCCAATGCCTCAAGGCGCATGAGGTGAGGCTATTCTGTACGAGGCTTCCGCTTTTCCACTTGAGGCGTGCGCCTCACATCCTTCGCCTCGAGGCATTGAGGCTTAAGCCTCAAAGTAGGTCACTGATTTTCAAAATTGTTAGTGGAATTAAATTTATTTGAAAGGCCCAATTAACAACTAATTAAGAAAAACAAATTAAAAAGCCCAACCCTAGACTCCTAGAGAAAGTCATCGGCCAAGAAAGAAACAACAAAAGGCGTGGTTGAGAAGTCTTGAACCGTAGACATCATCATCTTCATCGGCCAGGAAAGAAAAGAAACAAGAAGAAGTCGAAGTCAAGAACCGAGAGACATCATCAAATTCAAGCGCACAAGAACATCATCGCATAAGCCAAAAGGTATTTTCCCTCTCTCTCTCGCGATCAAGGGAAGATGAAAGAAGAACATAAGAAGGGAAAGATAAAACAAAAGGGTAAGGGAAAGGTGCAAGATAAAGGAAAGGGGAAAGGGATTTTTGCGCTTGATGGATGGTGATGATGAAGCTGAGTGGATGGACAACATAGATAGTGAAGATGAAGAAGATGATTTTGGAATTAGATATGACGACAGTTCCACGGATGATGGTCATGACTGATGCTCCGATCCCAAATTTGAGGACTACGTTGATTTATTTGTTTTTCTTTATTTCAATTTCTATGAACTATCTTCTTTTAAGTAGACTTTTATTGACTATTTGAGTAAAATGTGTTAAATTGCATTTTTTTGTAATATTTTGAATTTTTTTCGAGGCTTACGCCTCAAGGCTACGCCTCGCCTCATAAGGGAAAACCGCCTCAATACCTAATTTCGCCTTTTCGAACTTTGCCAATAAGTACATCGAGAAATATGAGAATAAATCAATTTCTATCCAATAACTTTCATCTGAAACAAGGAATACACATAAATCAAATGAATTGCCAAAAGGTAACAAAGAAGGAGAGCCACTACAGTCAGCCAAGAAGAGTAACTTCGAACTTCAAGTTCACTGAGTATTTCTAACCTTATATGAGTGCTGATGTAATGCATACATAAGCACGGTTATTGTGCCCACATGACAATTGGAAGTCATCCCCTCGACATCATGGAATAATGTAATAATGTATACTGAGACGACATGTATCCAGGGGCATTAGATCACTTCTATTTATAACATTATTAATAGTATTCAAAATTCATCCAACCAGGAACAACAGTTTAGCACAATAAATCCCAAACTTTGGCATCAGAATGTATAAGTCTACAAGGAAATGAAATGATAAGTTTCCACCTAACGTTGCAACTAAAGAACTCCAATATCAACACACAAAAGCAATTATACAAAATTTTCAACCAAAAGCTAACAAACAAGTTAGAATCTCAAATCTCACTTGAAACCCCATAGTGATTAACTTCAAATACCAAATGAAGAAACCAACTAGATTGGGAAATCACTACCTGATATTCAACGGCCAGGATTGAGACCAAGAAGCATGTTGTTTCCATTAGGCAGGTACATCACATTAGGACTCTTGGACATAGTAGCAGTATTCTCCCTTGACGCCTCAATCCTCCTCAGCTCAATCAATCCCATTCCAGCAGCAGCAGTAGCGTCAGAAATCAGCTTAGCAGACTCACTTTCTCCCTCTGCCCTAATAATCGCAGCTCTCCTCTCTTGTTCAGCCTTAGCCACCACGAATTTGGACCTTTCTGCCTCCTGTTGAGCCACCTGTTTCTGCTCCACAGCCCTGGAGAACTCAGCTCCATACGACAAGTGAGTAATAGCCACATCATCCAATACTATGTTAAAATCCTTTGCTCTGCGAATCAAACTCTCACGAACCAGAGAAGAAACATGGGGACGCTCGGTGAGCAGCTGATCGGCGTTAAACTGTGCGACAACAGCTTTAAGCACTTCGTTTCCAATGGAAGGGAGAACCTTCTCATCGTACTCTAGACCTAGGGTTCTGAAAATATCGGGGAGGCGATTGACCTCTGGGCGAGACAGAACTCGGAGGGTGAGATTGACCATCTGGAGATCCTTTGTACCGGAGATGGAGGAGAAGGTGTGGGGACGAGTACGAATATCGAAGATGAACGGTTTCTGGAGCCATGGAACCAGGAAATGAGTACCTTCGCCAACCGTTTCCTCGATTACGCCGCGAAATCGATCGAATAGTACCGCGCGTTGGCCGCCGTCGACGGTGTAGAGAGATGAATTGAGGACGGTAGCGCCGACGCCGATACCAAAGGCGGCGCGTGCTATGTTGGTGAGGAATGAAACCGCCGCTTGATTGCTGCCCATTTCTCGATCCTGGTCGATTATTTGCAGAGATTAGGAAAACTTTGGCTTGGGAATGTAAGATCTTAAACCCCAACCTAACCCCTCACGGAGTCAAGGGATCGAACTTTTTCCGCAATAATTATTTTTTTAAAAAAATAATTTTCTTCTATAAGCCCACATTCTTCTACAACTTTTAACAAAGTTTTACATATTTTAACACATTCAGATCAAAAGTCAAACTATTACATCCACATATTTGTTGTTGGGATCCACTGTACTATATAAATCTCTACCACTCAATCCCATCCATTCTCTCTCCTATTTCACATAAAAAATCATAAATACTCATAAATACACATAACTAGCAAGGTGTAATAATCATTTGGTTGAATTTCACTAGCGACAACTCAAGTTTCACAGAAATTATAAACCGGTAATTAATGTTCAAACATCTCAACTTTGGTCACTAAAAGTTATTAGATTTGGCTAATGATCGCTTTTTTGTATTTCAAAAAAATGTTGATGATTTTGATTTGTCAAAATCATCAAAACGCTAGTTGATGATTTTGATAATTTCCCATTCCCAACCCTTTATCCCTCGATTAAAAAAAAAAAAGGGAAGAAAAGCTAATTGCATAGATGGATCTGTGTCAAAAGTTATTTTAAATCAAATCGAGCCTTAATTTTACAACAACATGTTCCTATAATCATATTTTCATATGAAAATTATAGTCCATTTTGATTTAATACCATTTTCAAGTCTAAGTAATAAAATTTCATCATAATATATACACGAATGATATCTGCGTGTACAATTAACAATAAAAGAAGAAAAAGTAATATAGAATAATGATTTCACTCCTTCAGTAATGACTTTTGCATTCTCTTTCCTATTGAAAAGTTGAAGAAAATGTAAGGTGAAAATGCTCACAGCAAAGAATAAAGGCTAAAAGACTTCCATATAACTTAGAGTGAATATGAGAGTTGACCTGAAAGTATAATTGATCGAAATTGTTACAACTTACAAGAGACTTTAGGACAAACATACTCCTTAGTTTCATGAAAAAGGCTTACATTCATGATTTTCCCTTTCATCTCTCGATGGCAGGTTCCGCATTCCCCTATTTGAACCCTCACCCGTAAAATCTTGAAACTATTGAATGACTCTCAAGCATCATATCTGCATGAATCACTAGGAGGGCAAATAATGCGGCACATAGACTTGCAAAAATTTGAAACTGACATTCCAATGTATGGAGGATTCACGTTCCCGACTTTCTCTTGTCTTCTATTTCACACAATATTGAATGAAATTCGATTCCTATTTGGTAAAAAAAATCTCAACTCACATTGTTGTTTAATTGAATAAATATTACAATAGCAAAAGAGGGAAGAGAGAAGACATTTGAGATCTAGTGGCCTTCTATTTTTCTTGAACTTCAATATGGCAGAGAAGATAGGAAAAAAAAAAAGGTTGAGGTTTCTACAACGAGTTTCATACCCGAATCATTTTTGGGGACAACAACCGACATTACCGAGCAAGTTGGGTTGCGTGGGAGCTAATCAGAGCACATATATATAGTTTGAATATTATTAAATGGACTATTGATGATTAGATTGTATATATTTTTAAAATTATAATTGGTAGAAAATACAATTTCATAAGTTGATATATCAAGTTTTATCCGTAAAATTAAATAATGATGATGCAAGGGATTTCTTTTTATTTTATTTTATTTATTATTTATTATTATTTTTTATTTTGAATTTTTGGATTTAAAGTATCGAACAAGTCATAAGTTTTCTAAATTTCTCAAAGTTGAAGATATAGAAACTGACCCCTATCTATGAATACTGGGAACTCACTCATCTAAGTTCTAGAGTGTTATATTTCCGTCCCCGCTCTCCCAACAAACGGAACGACAAGCCTAACAAAGGCTAAAATCGCATTAGTCGGCCAGCGCTTTCCAGTCAAACTGTACGGTATCGGAGATTTCGAATTGCAGGCTGGAATTCGCGAATACCATCATCATTATTTATTTATTTTTTGAATGGGCCATCATCATTATCACTTAATTGCTACGATTTCTCTGTAACAATAATTCCCGTCCGGGGTAGTGATTTGTTCCACATAATTTCAATTTTGCCCAAAATTCATCGTTCTTTGGAAGAAAAGCAAAATCGAAAATCTTAACCCTCAGAAGATCAATTAGCATGCAGAAGTGGTTTTCAGTGGGCGGCGGCGATGACGAAAATCAGCAACTGCAGACGACGTCGCAGCAGCCTTCTTCTCTGCTGGCCGATTGGAATTCATACGCAGCCAACAAATCATCAGAAGTAAGTAGCAGCGGCTCCTTTGGCGGAGTTTTCGACATCGAATCTGCCGTTAGGTCTGCCAACGACACCGTATCCGGCACATTCAACGTGTATGATATATCTCTTCAATCTTAATTATTTGGATTTACAGAGAACTGAATACATTTGATTTCCCCTTTTTGATTTAAATAAACGATCCGAATTCGCCGAATGGTAGGAAATAACGGAATCGTGGAAGGATTGATTCTCTTAGTGCATTAGAGAATTCGCCTAGTTTATGGTCCGTCCAATTGAGGATTCACTAGGCTGGATTTAAATTAAAAATGAAGAAGAGTTACTAGAAAAGACTGCTAGAGACAGTCTTGTATATCTTATAAGTAATTAATTGTGAATTAGAAGATTCACCTAGTTTATGATCAAACTAGAGAACGATAGGCTGAATTTTAATTAAAAATGAAGAAGAGTTTATGGAAAAGACTGCTAGAGTATACTTTTTAAGGAATTAATTGACAATTCACCCTTGAATAACACAACTATCCTATTCTCATGAAATAGGATGGTTTTACAAATGTATTTCTCTTCAGAAAACAAGATTAGCATCAAACCAGGAGGCCAGAAATAGGGTGGGTGTCGATTGGTCGGTTCGGTTTTTCCACCCGAGCCGAAATCTACCAAATCGAGTCGGTTTGGTCGTTTTTTTTTGGCTTTTTAATAGATCGGTTTTCGGCTTGGTAACCGAACCGATTGACCAAAAAAAGGGAACCGAACCGACCTCGGGTCGGTTTGTTTGGTTCAATTTTTCAATTTTTTGCCCAGCCCTAGCCAGAATTACAATTGCAAGAAATCAACTCAAGAACAATGAGTCGATGACTTCTTCCTTCAATTCGATCAACAATGAAAAATGATTAAGGCTCGGATATGTTGCCAAGTCTTCACAAAAGTAATACCACAAATTGCACCTAGGAACTGATATAGAACAACCTGCAAGAACGCAATCATTCACCAAGAATAAGGTTCCAGACTCTCAGAAAGAAAGCTGCCAAGTACCTGTGGAGTTTGGAGACAGGGAAGTGAACTCTACAAAGGCTTAGCTCAAACTTTTTCTTATCCACTTGCCTAGGGGCACAAAGCCAACACTAGATAGCAAAAACCATCATTAGGATAACAGAAACCCAAAACCCAATGGTTGATCTTGATCTCTTAAACTTGCAATTGAGCAACTAGCTCTATACCGAGTGGCCTAGAAGGTCTTCTAGCCCATGGTAGGATTGAAAAGTTTATGGATTTTTATGTGAAATGGGGGGGAGAATGAGTGGAGTTGAATTGTGGAGATTTGTGAGTACGTGTAGGTCCCACTAGATATATGAATGTTATTGGTTTGACCAAATTCAAATTTAAAAGAGAACGAATTAAAATGCATAAAAACATGTAAAAATTTCAATCCTAACATGGGCTTAGTCTGCTTTTCTGGAGCTGGCACATTGGTGGAGTGGGCTTCTAATTATTCGTCAATCCCAGGCGCACAGGAAAGTATCGAGATTGTATTGGTATAAATTTGTTTCTTGTCTCATTTATCTATGTCATAGTTGGATTGGATGACAGCATCTTTGGGTTAGCTCAGTCTGGCTGAGAAGCTAAAATTTTGGTGGAATTTTACAAAATATCTACTTTCCTGCATCAATTGTTCTAATTGTATGTGCTTCACTATCATATATTTTCTTGTTAATCACAAGAATGGCATGCGGACATTACTCGTTCAGTTGGTTTTCCATTGCAGCATTTTGGACCCTAATCGAGACAGTACTTGGGAGATGCTCTTTCTACTTTAGATGCATATCCGGGTGTTTCAAACGAACCATTCGATGATTAGCGTCTTTAGGTCATTAAAAAATCATTTGGTGTATAAATAAAATGGGGATATATGGGATGGAAGACATCTGGTGTTACTCTAAAACTCGTTGAGGATTTCTTGTACATGGCTAATTTGGGTAATCGGCATCAAAGGTAGCGTATTGTGTAATTTTGTTTGTTGCCTTTGAATACTACTCTTCCAGTATAGCTTAGAGGCAATCCATATGGTAGCATAGTAATTAATTTGAAGAGTGTACGGTTTGTAGACTTTGTTCTGAGATTCAGCAACATTATGTTTGACAGCTTGGAGTTAAGACCTTCGAAATTTAGAGTAAAATAAACCCAATTAGAACTGTGCCATTGCCAATTTTGAGATCTCCATTCTGTGGAGGCTAAAATGCAACCTGCCATCTTTTCAGGGTCCATGGTCCTTATTCAGCAATGTGATTTTGGTGTTTGATGGGATTTTGGATATGCAAGCTTATTGAAACTCATTCATTCCTTAAATCGCAAATCTTTGTATATTGACAATCTTGGCCTCAAACTCCTCTTTCATCAATTCTTTCCTTAACTGTGAACTAGCACGCTACTTGGTCTGTACTCTTCATTATAATTTTTTGTTAAAAGTATTTTCTATCTTTTATCTCAGGGTTTCGAAAGGAGTGAGAGATTTACCGGCAAATTTTCAGTCTGCCACTAGTAATATCCCATCCGGGAAATCACTCATGTACTTTGGCTTACTCCTGGCAAGTGGAGTCTTCTTTCTGTTCATTGCATTTACTTTGTTTCTTCCAGTCATTGTATTGGTGCCGCAGAAATTTGCCATCTGCTTTACTGTTGGATGCTCCTTCGTTATTGGGTCATTCTTTGCCCTTAGAGGTCCAACAAATCAGTTTGCTCATATGTCATCCAAGGAGGTATTCAAAATACATTCTTATTTGTATTAGAACTCAGTCATCCCATTCTCTTCTCTTAGCTTATGCCTATTGTCCTTCCAGAGACTCCCCTTTACATTGGGCTACATTGGAACCATGATGGGAACCATTTACGTCTCTATGGTTCTCCATAGCTATATTCTCACTGTTGTCTTCTCTGTGCTTCAGGTATTGTATTTTTCTTTTATCGTTTAATATAAAGTTCTTCAATTTTATGAATATATATAAACCCTTGATTTCTCTTATACATGTTTTAAGTAAATCAAATTCCCTTAAACTTCAGGTCCTGGCGCTGGCATACTACGCTATTTCCTACTTTCCTGGAGGATCTGCTGGAATGAAGTTTCTCTTGTCCTCTTTGACTTCTGCATTCTTGAGATGCTTTGGCAGGTGACGTTAAAATTGTGATCTCCATAATTGTTCTGCAATTTGCCCATTCATGATAACACCTCTCTACGGTTGTTCACACATCGTAGAATCGTTTCCTATGTCATATGGACAGCTAAATTCGCCAGGATTGTAATTGAGCCATTGGTTTTACAACTCCTTCAATCATGATTATAGTTTTGCTACGTGACTGAAATGTTTTGATCAGTTTATCTCAATATTTTCGCATATATTGGACTCCTTGATTATGATGGTGCCCAATGAGTCGGTGTCACTTCAATTTTCAATTTTTGAGGTGGTGTCAGAGGGTGAGAGGCCGCTGATGTGTTGGCTTCCTTCAATTGGCCAGCACACTACTAGAGTGGTGTGCTCGACATATTGAATCTCCTCTCCTCGTCTAGCACTACGGAAAATATTTGACGATGTGAAGATTAGAAATGCAATGCCCGGAGGAACAACCAACTCGCCTGCATTAAACATGGCATTCCAATCCATGTTTCTGTATTGGCCCAACTTGGCATGTGTTGGTCCAAGAATTGGTAGCTTGTACCGACTTGTACCTTTTCTTATGCACAAACATGATGACTGAAAGTTGTGGTGTCCCCCGATTGCAAATCTGCTGTTTGATTTTATGTCATTTTGATTGTTGTATCTAATTAAAAATTAAAACAAGCTACATCATTGAATTAATATAATTGATTGTTCATGTGAATGATTTTGATTGGTTGAGATAGTTAAGAAGTAAGAAATGAGTCGGTAGGCCTACCTCCCAAGACTCAAAGTGGCTCTCACACAGAGAGGCCAAAATTATAATCAATTTAAATTAATAATAATCTATTAAAAACTAGTAGTAAACAAGCATAAAATATTTGTACCTTGTGGGCTTTAGAGACTTTATAGATAATAACAATCTCTATAAATCGTACAAGGGGTTTGGTTTAGCGGTAAGGTATTCCTTTATCGATTTGTTCAATTTGAGACACCACATTCCACACCTATGATCCCAAGTTTGTACTAAATTTTTTTTTTTAAAAATGTCTGTAAACCATGTTTAATGTTACTTTTAGACACTTACTCAAGAAATTATTGTGAGATGTTAAATATTGTGAAGTGACATGCTTTTGCATTGTTGTCTACTTTACATTGTATTCGTGTACTTTTCAAGAAAATATTGAGGAATTAAATGATTTAGGACCCGTTTGAGATCACCAGCCAACCAGGCATGATCCAGTACGATTGAGGGTTCCGTAACTTACGGAATACTCGATGATTTTTCGATCACATACGAATTTCGTTTTGAAATTCGAGGCCAAATCTAGATTCAGCATGGCGAAGGAGAGTTCCAGTAATTCGAAAAATTTTTCGACGACACCATGGCCCATCGATCAAAGTTTTTGGCCATATTTTGGCTAACATATGGCGAAAAGCTTTGACCAGTGGCCATTAGCGACTTGATATCGTTAGAAAATTTTTCAATTCTTTGAGGCTTCCACTGTCGTCTTTGAGCACAGATTTTCTCAATTTCAAAACAAGTTTATGTGGTGAAAAACTATCGAGCGTTCCATAAATACGAAAACCTCGATGGTGCTTGAAAATTTTTATTGATATAACATAACTTTTAATAAGAGATCAATCTATATTCTCATCATTATCAATTATTCATTATATTAATTTAATATTTTTTCATATTTTTAATATATTTTATTGACTTCTCAATTGTATATTTAAAATTTATTTTTAAAATAATCACTGTCAAACGCACACTAAAAATGCATGAGCTGCGGCTTTCAAATGATGAGATGTTGTGAGTTCAAAGTTCAAACCGGGAAATTAAAGGGGGTGTATTCAATTGAGATTTTAAAGGAGTTTTAAAGACTTTTAAGGAATTTGATGGATTTGGAAAAGTTTGGGTGTATTCAATTGAGATTTATAAAAGTCAATTAAAATATTGGGGTATTCAATATAGATTTTTATGGACTTTTTAAAAGTCCATCAAAGTCATGAGGTATTAAATGATAACTTTTAAGAATCCAATGAAATTATGAGGTATTCAATATTGTCTTAATGGAATCAGTTAGTCTTCATCTTTTAACATAAAGATAAACACACAATTTGTCTTTATGAAATCTATCACTCACCCCAAGATTTTGATGACTTTATTTATCACCATCGCCACTATCATTGCCGCATCCACCACTACCATCTCACCGCCACCACCGCATCACCCACGCCAACATCCCGCCAATGGCGCTACTGTTCTTGTGCCACCACCACCTTCCCGTCACATACCGCTACATCATCGACGCCGCCACCACCACCACCATCCTTCATTACTTTTTATTCTTTATTTTTTTCGTTTTTTCTGAATTTCACAATAAGAATGATATAAAAATATTATTATAATATTTTTGTCTTCTTTTTGTGTAACTTTTCATGAAAAAAAAATTATTTACAAAAGTTTGTAAAAAGTTTTAAAATTTATAATTAAATATTTTATATCTACTCATTACTTTAATAATTTGATATATACTTTGACATATTGATTAAACATGTGATAGTTTTTAATTTTTTTTGTTAAATTATATCAAAATATGGAGAAATCTCTATTTGCAATAGTCATGTATTTTTGTAGTTAAAAAATTATTAATTTTTTATCAAAATATTTTATAGACAATAATTAATTATTACTAATTTCAACTTTTGAAACGATAATAATTTAATGAGAACAGATAATAAAAGTCTAATCTCATTATGTTTAATAATATTTATTTTATGAAATGAAAATGTATATTGTCAAATGAATTCCAAAGAAATCCAGTAAAAGATTTGAAATAAAAGTCCTTCCAAATCCATGGAAGATTTTTATGGATTCTGTGGAAATCCATGGAAATCTATTAAAAGTCAATAAAATTCCATTAAATTCCATAAAAATCATTCAATTTAAAAGTCTATTAAAATCCTTACAAATCCAAATTAAATACAGCCCCCTAAGGCTGTGATTTGACCACCAATCGTGATTTTGGGCCAGATGAAATCTGAACCTTGTTAAGTTGTTTTTAATTTTTTTTATGGATCATGATTTGAAAGGGATAGTATAGATTCAGTGTTCTAATTCTAACAAGACTACAACGCAACTACAAATTGTCGAGGAAAAAGTGACTTTTTTCAAAATGATATTATCTTCTTGAAAAAAGAAATATATGATGAAAAATTGAATAATATTGTATACCAACAAAGTTGATAGGATCAACGTCGAAGATGGGCACTATAATTTTAAGCTTATGTTGCTTATACATATGATTTTGACAGATAATAGATATACATACGACAAGATTTTGTTATATGAAATATCACATTATCTACTCAATTACAATTTTAAACTCAATTAAAGTCTCTATAGGTAATTCATTGGTATATCATATTTATATAAATGATTATATTTATTGTCTTAACCAATATTTAAGTATCATATCGAGTAGTTTATATTAGTAACAATAATAATATATTAATAGTTAACGGAAATTTTTCGTAGTTCCATCCCTCTCTTTTGATTGCCCAAGAAGGGGTCCATCTCCATTAAAGTCATGCCATTATTTTTTTTGGAACGACTTGTTGGGCTTGCACGAGTGGGTGAAGTTTGAGAAAGATGGGACATGTATAAATTGTTTTTATTATCTTAATCACCAAATATTGGATGAAAGATTAAGAGCATGTTTTTATACTTTATCTTACGTTTTAAAATTTAAATTTGGTTAAATAAATTACATTTATATATCTCATAAAATTTATTTATACTATCAAACCTCCACTATTTAACTCAACCTACCCTCTCATTCTACTCATAAAAATACATTAAAATTTATTTACAAATGCCCTCTAAAATAACAAATTAGTCAAGTTCACAATGCTCTTTATGAGTAACCATAGTCCCAACATATACTGTTTTTAAGTTTAGCCAAACCAGAAAGAGACATATCTATTTATAATTTTATACCGTATCATCCGCCATTTGATCCCGATCCCGTGAGCAAACTAAACAAATAGTTAGAAATTAAAAGAGTCAAAAAATGTTGGATTTGATTCAGTCCCAGCGCTTTATTAAAACAGTTTATATCAATAAATTTATACATTTAATTGTATATTTAAACTATAATAAATTTTTTTGAATGGGTAATAATTTAAAAAAAATAGAAAATGAGACTGCACATTTAAATTTAATCAGAAGATGTAATGGGTCGATGCTCATAACATGGCACATTATCCATTGCAGTGCATTACACAGTATGATTTCAAACATCAAAGCCACCAAATCCACTATCTCCTAACATGGCAGTATATGTGGTGAATGGTGATCAATCAAAAATGTATATATATATATATATATATATATATATATATTGATCCCCTCCCCATGCCAAATGTCTCCCCCTAATTAGAGGGGGGCTCAAGATGGGATTTTTTTTTTTAAAGTTGACATGTAGCATGGGGAGGGATCATCCTTCATATATATATATACACACATATACCAATTCTAATTTGCCACAAATCAGATCTATTATTATCCTTCATAGGTGACAAGCAATTAGTAAAATTGACATGCATGTTCGCTCATGTGAGAATCAAGTTTTTGTTTTTCGTGTTGGTGAATAAATTTTATTTTGTTCTAAAATGATCATTGAAGTTTATTCTAGTTCCAGCTTCATCACTCTATTCGACCGTGTTAGTAATGTATTTGACACTAATTTTAGTGGGCGATAGAAAAATTTATTTAGTGAGAGTGAGAAAAATATTATGATGGCAAGAAAAGTAAAAAAGGGGAGAGAGATATAAAGAAAATTGAAAATAATAATAAAATAGTAGTGAAAGATGGATAGATAGATGTTTGAAAATAGACATGACATAGGAAGCGAGGAAGAAAAAATGGTGAAAAGTGAGTAAAATTAGAGAAAAATAATTAAAGAAAATAAAAAAATAAAAAAATACGAGACCTACTCAATTTTTTTTGTGTCTATAATTCTCCTATTTAGACATTCAAATGACACATCGCGCATTGAAGATGCTTTTATTGTGTGGCTGTTGCCACTTGCCACGATCCCCTCTTTAGCTCCATATTTGAATAATTTGACATGACATCACTGTGATACAATTAGGGAAATTAGTACAAAGTGATCAGATGAGGTTTAGCGCTCGTTCTTTTACAAATTTTAACAAGTTTTTACATATTTTAATTCATTCTCATTTAAAGTCAAACTAATTATATTCACATATTATTTGGAAGCCACTGTACTACACAAATCTTTACCATTCAACCCCACTTATTCTCTCTCCTATTTCATATTAAAATTCATAAATACACATAAACTAACATCCACTTACAGTCTAGCACGGATTTTGTTGTAAGCTCAACAAGATAAACTCGTTCACCTTGGAATAGATGTTGCTTTTTCATTGAAAATTATTCAAAAGGGCAAAAAAAGTAAAGAAAAAATATATATTACATTTACAAGGGCCAAACTACTACATTGGCATTTTAAAAAATAGATTTTTGATGATTTGGTATTTTAAAAAGCATATGCAATATATTGATATTTAAAACTCGACTTTTACGTACTTAGGTCCTTTTTTTCACCGAATTTTGAATAAAATAATAATATTTTCAATTTTACGTATTTTTTATTCATTTTATGATTTTTGCTTCGTATATTCTATAATTTCCTTTCATTTCTTGGAAAATTGACATAAATGGTCCAAAAAATAGAGTATTTTACAAAATTGGTAAAAAAAATATGGTACAATTGGGGAAAAAAAAACCTTTTGTTCGTGTTTGGTCTATTTGGAGGGAATTTGGCGCATGTTTTGTCTATTTGGTAAAAAAAAACCTTTGGTGCTACTTGACTTGAAATAAATGTAATTATTGTACTTCAATAAAATTTTATACGAATATGTCAATGTAAAAAATATACTGAACATAAAGAATTAATAAAATCAAATCAAATTTTTTTAAAGAAAAAGAAAACAAAAACCCACCCCACCACTACCCCAACCCCCACCCAAAAATCACCACCACCACCAGTGGTGGTGGTTTTTGGGTGGGATGGGAGGGTTGGGGTGGGGTGGGTTTTTTATTTTCTTTTATTGTAATTTTTTAATTTTGATTTGATTTTATTAATTTTATATGTTCGGTATATTTTTTACAGTGATATATTTATACAAAATTTTATTTAGTAAAATAATTACATTTATCTCAAGTTAAATTACAAAAACAACGACAAATAACAAAATTTGACTTGACAAACGGTAAAATTGGATGAATTCAGTCCAAATATACCAAACACACACCAAAAATTTTTGACCAATCGCACCACTTTTTTTTACAAATCTAGTAAAATGCTCTTTTTTGGGGACTATTTGCATCAATTTTCCAAGAAATGAAAGAAAATCGTAGAATATACTAAGAAAAAAATCATAAAATGAATAAAAATACGCAAAATTAAAAATATTATGATTTTAATCGGATTCCACTGAATAAATAAATAAAATAATCAAAAATTTGAAAATATTATTATTTTATTCAAAATTCCGTCGGCGGTGAAAAAAAGACTTACGTGAGCAAAAATCGAGTTTCAAATACCAATATGTCGCCGAAACTTTATAAAATATCAAATCATCAAAAGTGTATTCTTTGAAATTCTAATGTGGTAGTTTGGTCCATTTACAAAGGGAAAAACTAAAAATGTAAAAATTATGGGTGGAAAAAGGACCCCCATTTTTTTTCCTGTTTTTGACATATGAAAGGACCATTTAGAGACCATATAGTTTTCTTTTTCCTTTCTTTTCTTGTTTTGTACTTTGTGTCTTTGTCTCGTTTTAATGTTGTGATTGTCTCATTATTTCTTTTGAGTTAGACAGACAACTTCATATATTTTCACCTCCTCTTTATTCCTATAATGCCATAGGATGGATATTGGGTAATTTGTAAACTCACCATTTTATACATAAGACGAAATGTACAATTAAAAAGAAAAAGAATTCATAGCTATCTAGACATTTTTCCTCTCCCTTTTCATAAATGTAATGAAGCCCAAAATAGATGAGTTGGTTGAATTTTAGAAATTCGGATAATTTTGGGTTTATTTGATTGGAAAATGTGGAGTTGAAAGAAATTGAATTCTATGTAAGTTAGAAAATAAAAATAATTGGAACAAAAATCTGAAATGATTAAGCTATAAAATTTGAATTTCATTTCTATTTTCGCATCAAACCCTCAGTGCGAGAATTTCATAAATTACATTTTTTCCCACGAAATTAATCAAACACATCATTAAAACAATGGATGATATACTAAGTGATGATACACCATTAAAAATAGGAGTTATGACTTATGACAACTCCAAGTTAATATATAGTTATGTTATGTTGACCTATTAAATGTTATTTAGAAAATTAATTATATGTTGTGATTATATTTGATTGACGCTTCATATATTTAATAAAAAAAATCTTCTAGTGTTGTTAACGTGAATTTGAAGCAAATGATTTGTAGATGGTAACTCTAATTATGAGTTATGATTTTGAGAACGTTATGTCATATCAATAATAACAAAAATCTATTAATTGATGTTTTCGAAAACGTTTATTATGATGATTTCTGTGATGATGCCTTGTTTGATGAGAAAAAGAACATTTTCAAAAGTAACACATCTTGACATTACTTTGAAAGAGAACAACTCTTAATTTTGCAATTTATTTAGTCCCTAGCTAGGCAAATTTTCAGTATTCTCCTGCTAATAAATTTACATACAAGAGAAATGCATTCATCTAATCTTATACAAAGGGTTTTGTAAATTTAGAAAATGTTCCCTATCAGTTCAAATTTACTCCACCTTTCTAAAGGTAACCTAGAGATCAATGAAATTGGCATGTTTAATTTCTTCTCGAAACAATGATGGTAAAACTCTTGTTTATATCCTTATGACTTAGTTAAGTTTATATCTTTATGACTTAATTAATTAATTTAAGCTCATGTCCTTATTGTACCAAGTGCAATCGCACGAGGGTTGGATCTATCTTGATTCTTATAATTTTAATTTTGTTTCTCATTGAATAATTCTATCATTCATCACCAGTGCTAATTTTCTCAAAAATCTTGTGTCATTATGATATTGATTGATATTGCAATGTCTATGTACGTATTATTGTTGTATTGACACCACAAAATCAATTAATCTTGGCATGTCACATAACCATCAATTTAATTATTACTGCCTCTGGATAGTTATTTTTATTTTTTATTATTTCATATAATTAATCATTGCATTAAATATAATTTAAAACTCTTAGAACTTAAATCAATCTTAACACAGTCTCCTCCACTAAGCAACGCCACTATCAATCGTCAATGGCAGGGCTGCCCGACAGCTTGACCAGATTTTGCAGATTAATTAACATTAATTTAATTAATCTTGAATAATCACCTCATGTGCAAAATTAATCATCATTCCATTAAATATGTTTAGATTCCTTAATCACTATAAATATGTAAATTAGATCTCCATTGAGCCTAACTAAGTATCAAAATATATTAAATACATAATAATAATTTTCTTTCTAAGAATAATAAATAGATCATTCTTAACCATCAGGATTAGCCTGATGGCCAGAACCTCTCCTGGCTAGCAGGAGGTATAAGGTTCAAAACTCTGTAAAGTCATTAATAATGTTATATTTGTGTTTGTGGTTTGTCCACCCTTATGTGGTGGTTTGTTTGGTTCTTTCATTTCATTGTCATATGGTGGTTATGGAGCACTGGGATGCGCCCCTTGCAGATTAGTTCTCCGCGAGCCCCAAATCGAGTTTGGAATGGATTGTGCTTCAAATGATTTAATGATGTATTCTGATGTAATATATCTAGCTTGCAATGTACCATTCAAAAAAAAAAGATCATTCTTGATTTTGTTTTGTTTCTATACCAGATTAGCTTTAAATTCCGTCAAATAAAAAAATAAATAAAACACAAACACAAACGTTAAAGATTAAGAGTTATTATTTAAATCATTGATGGTCGATTGCAACATCTGCAACAAATCAATATCGTAGAAATTTTCGATTCTCGAAGTATCAAATCGGTATCATACAACATGATTCACAAACATATTATTAATTAATCGGGATTTTAAGGATTTTAAGGATTCCCACGACTCTTATAAAGGCTGAATTTCACATAGAACTTCCAGTATCAAACACAAACCATCCAATCATTTTGGCACTTCGTTATTAACAAATATTCTAGTATTAAAGTCTATTAAACTAAAGGAGTTCAAAAAAAAAAAAAAGCATTTGATTTTCATAATTGATAGCACATTCGAGTGCCTCGAGAGGTCTCTAAATTCTTAATTAAAATGAGCTCTACAAGTACATTCTAATTTCCTTTGAATTTCCATGATAATAAAGTGATAACTATTTCATTAATGCATATTATATTAAGAATATATGTCACTAGGTTTTATTAACACGAGGATCAAATGAAGACAACAATGCTCGCACGTGCACACTCAGGCCACAAAACTTCAAAAGAAAGTGTAATCTGAAAAATATTAAATTAAAAGGAAAATTATAATACAAATTGTGTTGGATCCAGATCTTGTACTATAAACCAAAACATCGTTTAATTTTCCACACTCAACAATCCTCAGATACTACTCACTGCACCAATGCCTACACCCTTGACAAATCACTTATTTTCACCTCAAAATCACTTATTTTCCTTCTGCTTCTTCTTCAACTTATTTCTACCAACAACCTTTCTTTTCTTCTCCAGTACTTGCCACTCCACTGATGAACAAGGCCAAGCTCTTCTAACATGGAAGAACGGCTTAAACATTTCCACAAATGCCCTTAAATCTTGGAGCTCTGCTGACAAAAGTCCATGTAATTGGTATGGGGTATATTGTAACAAAAATTTGCAAGTGATTGAGTTAAACTTGAAGGCAATACCCTTGCAAGGTTCATTGCCTTCAAACTTCCACCAACTCAAATCCTTGCGAATTCTCGTCCTCTCGTCGACTAATCTCACCGGGACGATCCCAAATGAGTTCGGGGACTATCTCGACTTGGTCATCATCGACATCAGTGCTAATTCAATCAGTAGTGAGATCCCGGTTGAGCTTTGTAAGCTAACAAAGCTCGAAAAATTATCTCTCAATTCAAATTTCCTTAAAGGAAACATCCCTTCTAATATTGGCAATCTCTACAATCTCAAGTCTCTTTTGCTCTACGACAATCAACTTGAGGGCGAAATCCCGAGGAGCATAGGAAACCTTACTAAACTCGAGGTTTTTCGGGCCGGTGGGAACCAGAATCTTCGCGGGGAATTGCCTTATGAGATTGGAAATTGCACTAACATGGCCACTCTTGGCCTAGCGGAAACCGGTATTTCCGGGAGATTGCCGTCTTCAATCGGGACGATGAAAAGACTACAAACTTTAGCAATCTACACAGCGATGCTATCGGGTCCCATCCCAGACGAGATATCGAATTGCTCTGCATTGCATCACATCTATTTATATCAGAACTCACTCGTGGGCCCAATCCCAGCCAGGGTGGGTCGACTGAGGAGACTCGAGAGCTTGCTATTATGGCAGAATAGCATAGTCGGGATGATCCCAGATGAGCTCGGAAATTGCCGGGAGTTAAAAGTCGTTGACTTATCGGAGAATCTGTTGACAGGTGGCATGCCCCCAAGCTTCGGAGGTCTTTTAGAACTTGAGGCGTTACAGCTCAGTGTTAATCAATTATCAGGTGGGATCCCACCTGAGATAACAAAGTGCACATCTCTAACTCATCTCGAAGTCGACAACAATGAACTTTCCGGAGAGATTCCGGCGGGGATCGGCCAATTAAAGAGCTTGACTCTCTTCTTTGCATGGCAGAACAACCTAACAGGCAAGATCCCAGAATCTTTGTCCGAATGTAAGAATCTCCAGGCTCTTGATCTCTCCTATAATAAACTCTCAGGTCCAATCCCACAACAGATATTTGAACTGAAGAATCTGAGTAAATTGCTACTCATTTCTAACGAGTTCTCGGGTTTTATACCACCAAACATCGGAAATTGTACGAACTTGTATCGATTAAGGTTGAGCAAGAACAATCTAGAAGGTACTATTCCATCGGAAATCGGAAATTTGGAATACTTAAACTTCTTCGACTTGAGCAACAATCGCTTCATCGGAGACATACCTAGCTTCGTTTACAAAAATCTCGAGTTCCTTGATCTGCATTCGAACGTTCTTACCGGTCGAGTACCCGATTCTCTCCCAACCAGCCTACGATACATCGATTTTTCAGACAATCAATTAACAGGTCCTTTAGGACAAGGCATAGGTACCTTAACTGAATTAACCAAACTTAACCTCGGAAAAAACAGAATCTTTGGGACTATACCGGCAGAGATCCTCTCTTGCAGCAGGCTACAATTGCTTGATCTTGGAGATAATGAATTTTCGGGAAGTATAACGAAACAATTGGGTCGACTTTCATCCCTCGAAATCTTACTCAACCTCAGCTGTAACCAACTTACGGGTGAGATCCCGTTAGAGTTTTCGGGCCTCGATAAACTAGGAATCCTCGACCTTTCACATAACAACTTGTCTGGGAACCTAGACATCCTTAAAAGGTTAGAAAGTCTAGTCACCCTTAATGTGTCATTCAACGCGTTTGCCGGTGGATTGCCCAACACGCCCTTCTTTCGGAAACTTCCTGCAAACGACCTGGCTGGAAATCGAGGTCTAATCCTCGATGTTGGTGGACAAACTCCGGCCAATGGCGTCGGGCCCAAGGAGCACGCGAAGTACAAGATGAAGTTGGCAATGTCAGTCCTTGTTAGCATAAGTGTACTACTTGTGCTACTTTTAGTGTACATAGTAATTAGAACCTATCTGTCCAATGTTAGATCTTTAATTCAAGGAGACAATTGGGACATGATGTTTTATCAGAAGATTGACAAATTCCGCATAGACGAGGTTGTCCAAAACCTTACGACCGCCAACGCCATAGGCACGGGAAGCTCGGGGGTGGTCTATAGGGTGATGGTTCCGAGTGGAGAAACATTAGCAGTCAAGAAATTGTGGTCGGCTGAAGAAGAAGGCGCGTTTCGTTCTGAAATCATGACACTTGGATCAATCCGACACAAGAACATCATTCGCCTACTCGGTTGGGGTTCGACTAAGAATATGAAACTGCTTTTCTATGATTATCTTCCTAATGGGAGCCTGAGCTCACTTCTTCATGCTTCTGGTGGGAAAGGAGCAGTAGAATGGGAGATAAGGTACTCTTAAACTGCTTGATCTAAAAACTTAAACTAACATATTGGTTTGAATGCATTTTATTTAATTATTATCTTCAATAGGTACAAGGTTGTCCTAGGTGTTGCACATGCACTGGCATATCTGCATCACGGTTGTGTGCCCCCAATCGTGCATGGAGATGTAAAAGCGATGAACGTGCTTTTAGGCGCTCAACTGGAGGCTTACTTGGCCGATTTTGGGCTCGCCTGGCGTGTCAATAACGAGGTTTGTGGTACTGATATTTCAAAGTTGAATCAAAGGTTTCATCTTGCTGGTTCTTATGGATACATGGCTCCTGGTAAATACGTACTCAATATCCATATTTATTTTCATTCAGCTTTAATTTCTCCTTATTTATCACACTTTGTATCTTTATCTACAGAACAAGCGTCCATGCAATGCATTACAGAGAAGAGTGACGTCTATAGTTTTGGAGTCGTCCTGCTAGAGGTGTTGACGGGAAGGCATCCGTTGGACCCCACATTGCCCAGGGGTGTGAATTTGGTTCAATGGGTTCGAGACTTATTACATAGTAAGGGCGACCCGATCGATGTTCTAGATGCAAGGCTGAGGGGACGAACGGACCCTGAGACATACGAAATGTTACAAACACTGACAGTTTCATTTCTCTGCCTAAGCACACGTCCTGATGATCGCCCTATTATGAAGGATGTCGTGGCGATGCTCGAAGAAATTAGGCATGCGGAGGCCATAAGATTGGATAACGACTTCTTAAAGGGCAGTTTAACGACCCCTCGTAAATCATCTCCAGTGAAGAATGTGATTTCACAAGGATCCACTAGTTGCTCTTTTGCATTTTCTGATGATTCGATTCAATTATGTAATTCGGTAGAATGATATCAAAGTTTGATATTATATTCTTGGTAAAAATGGCTATAACTATAAGGAGTTCAAATCTTACTGTTGAAAAATACAATGTTTGATACTTTGATATATACAGTTTGCGTAGCTCGAAAAGAGTAACATAATTAGGTAAAATAATTATATCACCCTAGCTTGCTCTTCTGTATAGAATATATATTACATAATCATTAAGGGTATTATAAGACTTTCACCTATTATGGCAAGCACTATATATGATGAGCATCATCGCTCGAAAAGTGATGGTTGAGACGAGAGGTTTCTATCAAATAATTAGTTTGGTATAAACATAAAAGTGAAAACTTTCGGCCGAACGGGCCAAAATTGATTATTGTTCCTATATGTAAAAAGTCCACGTCCATATTGGCACGTGAATTGGCTCCTTTCCTTCCTAAATGAATAAATGATTCCAGTGTTACGCTTTTGGGCCGGGTGACCCGTTTTTGAGACCAGTTTGAGGAAAAATCCTCTCATTTTTTCCATTTTCAAATGTAGACTCTGTTTGGTAAATAATGAAGATTGGTAAAATTGTAGGGGCTAAAGTATTTGTAAAATTTCCATCGGTGATAATATAGGGACATAGAGATTACATAAACAGTTATATAATTAGGTAAAATGATTTTGTTATCTTTATTTTTTATACAATATATTAAATAATCATTACGGGTAAAATAAGACATTCACTTCGAATATATCACCTATTATGATAATTATTATGAATGCCTAGCTTTATCCATTTTTTTTGAATTGCTAATTTAAGAGCCAATTACAATAAAATAAAATAAAAAAGACTATCATTGAAATTCCTCCAAAGCATCCTATATCATCTCATATCTCTCTAGATAAGAAAGCGATAAAGTGCATATAGACTTGGTATTTTTATTTTTATTTTTTAAGTTACTATCCTTTTTTTTTTTTTTTGTGTTTATCTTTTCTCGTCTTGTTTGATATGACCTAACTTGCAAGTTAGACGAAAGGAACACTCCAATTATAACATTTGATAATTGATTGATTTTGCATTGGAGAAATAAAATCTCATATATAAAAAAATAAAAAATAAAAACTTTTCGGCCCAAAGATAAATAGCGTAATTGGGCCAAGAAGCCTACTCAGCTCCACGTCAGCCTCCGGGATGTTGTTGGCACACGCACGGCTTTCTACACCGAATCCCGTCCCATGCAGGGGTCCCACATTTGATGCCACTTCACTTCAGTGTATCATCACTGTCGGGGATGCGCATAAATTTCAGATTTCGATCTGCACGAATACAACCCAATGCTGATGTGGGCCAACCGTAATTTCACTAAATCTGAAGCCCCAATTTGGGCAAAAAAATCTTCGTCTTTCCGCTATAAATCCATCCCGTTCCCATCACTGTTGCGCCTCTGAAGCTGATTATATCATTATATCTCTCCTATTTGCCGGCTTAAATTCGAGAAATCAGCAGAATAGATCACGCCTTAGCTGGAAATTTATATTTTGCGAAATTTTAGATTGTTAAAATCGAGTCCCGAGGTATATTGGATTGCACATTGACTGATTTTGTGCCTGTAAATACCTACATTTGGTTGATGATTGTGTTGCAGTTTTCATTTGATTTTTCCTTTGACAAATATGTTGATAGAATCCATAAATTCCCGATGATAATAGGTCGGTGTAGATTGTGGCAATTGTGTGCTGAAAGTTGGCGATTTCTAGGAATTTGTGAAATTTATTGTTTTAATTTCGGGTTTGGGCTGGTAGGTGAGTAATGTGTGAAGGTGAAAACAGCTGATTAGCTGCTGGATTGAAATCATATGGTGGATGTCGTCTAGAACCTAGTAATGTTGTTCAGATTTTTATCCCCACAGTGAATTGCCAATTAGTAATCAATGTTGATTATGAGAGACTAAGTTTATTTTACAGACCATGGAACAGAGAATCATTTGTGGATCTTGAAATCTATAACATCTTGATCACAAGGAAAAAGAGAGGAAAAAAAAAACAGAAAAACTTCGTTATTTAATAGTCATCAAATTTTCGCGGATGAAAATGCTACTATAGCTATGAATTTCATGAACTGTCAGGCAGAGTCTATGGCTTTTGATGCATAGCCCTTGAGCTTATTCATAGGATCATATTTTGTTCTTATTGTTTGATTGTGCAGTAAAGCTCTACATATGGGTTCACAAGCTGTTGAAGATTTAATAGAGGCTTCATCAGGGGTGCATTATTCTGGGTTTCATTTGGATAAAATAAAGTCCAGCGTTTCTGCAGTTGAACAACCAACCACCTCAACGGCTGATAATATCAAGCAACCGTTTGTCATTGGTATGTGCAGATTGACAGTGGGCTCAAGCTGATCTTATGCTAAAGGGAAATCAATTCTAGAATTACTCTTTCATGCTGCTGCATATTAGTAAATTCGCCATCCTAAACATACACGGACAGCTAGTCGATCCTTTTGATATCTAAGACATGTTGACAGTTCATTTCGTGTGACTCAACTTCACATCCAAGAGTGTAGGTGGCAGTGTGGAACAGAATCTATCAAGGATGAATCATGTGACCAGATGAATCAAGTATAGATAATGTTAAATCATTTTCATCTGATTTAAGTGCACATAAATTCATATCGATAGGGACCTTAACGAGTGATTGCATGTGAAACGGGATAATAAGAAAGGCTGGTCCATAACTCTAAAACGCCATAGAAAACTAATGCATCCTAATTAATATGTTTGTTAAGGACGAAACCTCAAAATAGGTGGCTTAAAATCGTGAGTTTTGGGGAATTTCCTGCCTGGTTGCTAGTAGACGTTCTGCAACTAACACATTATCAGTCATTGCAGTGCCAAATGAACCATAATTTGGTAAGCAGTAAACCTAAGGAATGACACCCAGCATTTAGTGGCTGTGCACATAGCTTCTTATTTGTTATTTAGTTTTCACTTTCTTATCTTTTGGTTTTTGAGGAGACCTGGTGTATTATGATATTCTGTACAAGGAACCCAGGATTTCACCAAGAATTGGAGCTGATGCAGATGGATACATTAGATAACTTGGACATCCAATAGCATTGTATTTCGCAATAACAGATTTGACTGTTTGTAGTGTGACTGTTGCACGGGGTCAGAAATAAGTTTGCTCCACTCTTCTCAAATTTCAGAAAATGTCATTCTCTGATTATGACTGTAGAAATCATTTCTAAATGGTTTTTAGTTCTTATTTTTCCAACTTACTCCTGACCCGTACTTTGTTCTCTGAACTGTGACATATTTTGTAGAAATGACAACTTGAAATGCATTGTAATTGCAATAACCATGCTGGTTCCTAGAGTTTGAGGGCTTTCATTATTTATATTGAACTTCCAATATATAATTTAATATCATATCACAACCAAGTCAACTTTTCATTCCATCGATCTTTACATTCTTTCTGGATACTTGTTACTGGAACACTAGTTTTCCCCATTGACACGAGGAGCTTCATGGATCAGCTGACACAATCTGCATTGCAGGAGTTGCTGGAGGTGCAGCATCCGGGAAGACTACAGTTTGTGATTTGATTATTGAACAGCTTCGTGATCAGCGAGTTGTACTTGTTAACCAGGTACCACCATGTTTGGTGCCTTAAGTTAGAAACCAAAGCTTTTGACTTTGCTCTTTCTTCATTTTTTATTATAATTATCATTTGAATCTCTTGTAGCGTTAAATGTGATTAGTTGTCTTTTTAAACTGTCGCTATTATGGTCATCTTCTGCTTCTACGCTTTGAATATGTTGCAATTTATTATTATTTTGAAACTCGTGATCGTAAGTACTTGGATCGAAGTTGAAGAATATAATGCTACTCCAGAAACCTTACTTCCAACATCTGATGTTCTTTTCTTTTGATGTTTATTGTAGTAAATGCACTTTACCTCAGAATTTTTTAGTTTCGAAAGCCATGCTAGTATTTGGGCAAAATTATTCGAAACTCAATGAGGATGAGAAGTGGGTCCTATGAAATGTGTGGATAATGTTTGATTGGCCAGAAACCATGACTTGCTTACTAGTTCACCCAACATGGCCATGTTAATCTTCTTTTCTTTGTCCATTTTATGATTTTTCATGTGCATTGTCTTTGATTCTGGTCCAGTTGAACATTTACCGGGGAGTTTCTCTTGAAGTCACCGTCTCGTTTGATTTTGAGGTTTTATGTCTCTTTCACCATATGCCTCCAGTTTAGCATGCTTGAAAGTCGGAAGTCTTTTATCCTATTTCGGAGTTACTTCTTTTTTGGAAAGAAGTTTATCAATGAAAGAAAGATGGCAAATCACATGTGTTGCGTTCATGTTAGTGGAACAAATTCTAGATGGACATTTCTAACATTTACTACTCCATGTTGCTATGTGGTGCCTTTAGAGCATCCAATTATCTGTTTAGCTAATGTACTTCACATATGGATGTTGTGCCAGGATTCATTTTATCATAATTTAACACCAGAAGAACTTACAAGAGTTCATGAATACAACTTTGATCATCCTGGTAGGTCTGTCCTAACGTTTTTTCTCTCTTACATCCTTTTTGTCTGTTATAGACAGGTAGTATAAACCTTTTTGACCTTGATTTGCAATTTCATACCTATATGGCATCATTCAATTATGCACTGATCCATTTAATATCTGAGTGATGAGGTGGTTTTAACTGTGTGAAACACACAAACATATTGTTCTTCCATCAGACATCTATGACCCATTATTAGAGCCATTTTTCTGTGACTGTAAGAAAATAAGGTAGTAGTCAATACAGTGTTGTATATCCAGGAGCGGTTAATTTCTACTACTGACAGATTCATCAGGCTTATGCTTTGAATTTGCATCTAAACTTTTACATGTTTCTTTCAATGTTTTATTTTTGTTCAGATGCATTTGACACCGAGCAATTACTGTGCATTATGGATAGATTGAAGCATGGTCAAGCTGTAGATATTCCAAAATATGATTTCAAGAGCTATAAAAACGATGTCTTCCCTGCTCGAAGAGTAACTTCTTTTCTTCCTTTTTTCCATTTTGTACTTTTATTTATTTTTTCTTTTTTAGAAAGGAATTCCGTGTTTCAGTGGTAATCTAAAAGGATATGTGCTTGAGAAAAATCCTGGTAAAGTATTCTTGACATGACAGGAACCAAAGAGTGAAACTATGAAGGGGAAGCTTCTTTTTTATGATTTTCTTTCTTTTCTCCTCAAACAATGTCATTTGTTATTTCGTTCTCCTCAAGTTGTTGATAGAAACAGAAAAGCTGTTGATTAGAAAAATAATGAGGAAAATATTAGATAAGCAGAATTTTTAAGCTTCTGAATTCTTCCTTTTCTTAATCAAAGTTGTACTTCAGTGGCCAATAGATCCATCTATATGGGTGGCTAGTGTCCCTACATTTAGCAAAAGAATACAGTTGCCTTTAGCTGAATTAATGGCTGATGTTTGCATTCCTCTTTTCTGATTATCTACTTTGTAAAAATGTACATATGTCAGGTAAATCCCTCCGATGTTATAATTTTGGAAGGTATACTCATTTTTCATGATCCACGTGTCCGAGATTTGATGAATATGAAGATATTTGTAGATACAGGTTCTTCTTTTCCTTTCCACAATTATATGTTTCCTTATGTTTTGCATTTAATATGCCTTTTCGCTTGTGATTGTTAATCAATAATATTGATAACCCTGATGATGATGAGAGTGAGGAAATCATTCTGTTTCCAAAGTCACTTTAGATTTCACCTTACCTTTGTGGAATGGTCTCGTTCGTATGTTTCTGACCCGTGAAAGAAAAATTTCTTTTTAAGACGGCCTAAGGAACTTGCTAAAAATTTCAGCAGATCAAGTATATAGCGGAAAATAATATGTCAAACCCCTGAAAATAAATATCCCAGTGAAATATAGGTAGAATTTAGAGATTTGTCTCACTGGAAGGCAATGAAATCCTTCACAATTTTTTTTTTTTTTCTTTTGCCTCCTTGCACTCCTTATTTTTCGTTATTTCTTCTTGTTGTTTCTTGGACAGAAATCAATATTTGGTTTAATCGTCTTCTCTTTATCAAGACTTCATGACACAAAATATTCAGTGCAGATGCCGATGTACGTCTGGCCAGGAGAATAAGGCGGGACACAGTTGAAAAGGGTAGAGATATTGGAATGGTACTTGATCAGGTTAGCAAGATTGATAAAAATGGTATATTTACTATATGAAAGACGCACAATTTAAGTTCCTCAAACTTGTTGAACTTGGAAATTACTACTTCTGTATTGCCTTCATTATTTGCAGGCTGCTGTTTAGTTGAATTTTTTTTTAATTTATTTTTTTTATGTCCCAGGGTCTTTCATAATTCATCCGTATTACTCATAAATTTGTTAGGATTCTACAAAGAAGTTCTATTTGCTTATGTAGCATAATGATGCCATTGGTCTTCTTTTGCTTGCAGTACTCGAAGTTTGTGAAACCTGCTTTTGATGATTTTATACTTCCAACTAAAAAGTATGCTGATATTATCATTCCCCGGGGAGGAGACAATCACGTGGCTATAGATTTGATCGTTCAACATATTCGCACTAAACTTGGTCAACATGATCTTTGTAAAGTGTATCCTAATCTGTATGTAATTCAGTCAACTTTTCAGGTAACTTTTTATGTTTTGCTACCTATATACGTTACGTAGAGTGTCCGCATCTATTCCATGTTTTTCATTTAATGTGGCATAAGTTCATGTGTGCGTGTTCTACTTTTTTTGTTTTCCATTTTTATTGATCCTGATTATTTTTGTTTGAATTTTCCAGATACGTGGTATGCATACGCTCATACGTGATGCTCAAACAACAAAACATGACTTTGTCTTTTATTCTGATCGGTTGATCCGCTTGGTAGGTTTATGGCTGTGAGATGTGTTTATTTGACAGTCACAGCTGCCAACTAATTTAGTATAGCGATCAACATGTCTGTTTGAATTGGCTAAAACTCCTGTATTTAGGTTGTCGAACATGGTCTAGGACATTTGCCGTTTACTGAAAAGCAGGTGATAACTCCAACTGGTAAGCCACTCCTGTGATACTTCCTCAACTTTCTACTATTGCCTGCATTAACATGTTACATTAATTCCTGTTCTGTTCGGAGTTTGTGGCATTTCTACTTATTTTACTAGGTTCTGTCTTGATTCAAAGGTGACTGCAATGTGGAAGTACAGTTCCAGTACCCCACCAAAAAAAGGAATAATAATAATTACAAAAAATAAAAATAAATAAATAAAATCAGTCGGTATTCCAAGAGTGCGGTAGATTTTTCTCAATAGAAGGCACTGGTTAAATTTGTCCAAAGAGATGGAAACCATAAGTTTCTGCAGCTTGCAACTCCTCTACATTGAGAGTGGAGGGGAGGCCTTTTTAGTTAATCTTACCTGCTACATACCCTATTTATCCCAGCTCTAAAGTAACAGTTACTGATTATCCCCAGGGCTTTGTAAAAGAGTTGGATAGTTCTTTTTCTCATTCCCTTTAGAAGAGTATTAAATAGTGCTTCTACTTTACTTCAACACCTTTGCCCTTCTCATCTGGATTTCTCCCGAACTATTTTGACCTAATTCTGATAACAATTTTTTACATGCATTAACTTCCCAATTAACATGCAACAAAAGCCATTTAGTTTTTCATTATTTTAAAGTTATAAGTAAGGAACTTCCCTAATTATCAGCACTGGACAATCTGAAATGAGATTACATTTTTTGTAAACAATGCATATATTTGCCTATTTGGTAACACTTCAATGAGTTGTAAAACAACATTTGAATTGAGGAGTAACACTGTCATCCGGATAATTGCAATATTGAAGAATGAACCTCCTTGAAATTTTGGTGTTAGAATGCGGTGTCCAGTAGATATTATCCACCTTAATTTGGTTTCTTTGTCATTTCAGAGGAAATATCACATTCATCCAATATTTTTCTCTTTGAAATGCAGGGTGCGTTTACACTGGCGTTGATTTTTGTAAGAGGTTATGTGGTGTCTCTGTAATTAGAAGGTACGAGATGATGGCCCTGAGTTGCATCCCCCCCGCTCCCATCTATCCTTTTCTTTCTTTCCTTCTTTCTGGGTGCATTTTTGGCCTCCTTGCATGTGTGTGTTGCATGAACATCCTTGCTGTTGATTTGTGGGCCAGTAATAAATGGTTCTTCTCGAAGTGAAAAAATATTCAATGTTTCACAGTGGCGAGAGCATGGAGAATGCCTTGAGAGCATGTTGTAAAGGTATCAAGATTGGCAAAATTCTCATTCACAGGGAAGGTGACAATGGCCAGCAGGTCAGCATGCACCACATGTCCTCAGCATTATCTCATATTCTGTTCTTTACCACTTGTTTATTTCCTTTCTTTTCTTTTGTACTGCTTCGAATTTCTTGCAGCTCATTTACGAAAAGCTGCCAAACGACATCTCAGATAGACATGTATTGCTATTGGATCCTATTTTGGGCACAGGTTAGTCAATTGACTTGGTGGGATGTTTTCAGTATGGACATTGATATGTTAACCTACAACACGCCAACTTATCAGATTGGTAATGAATAAATTAAACTACATTGCACCGTTTCTTTTTGCTAGTGCATTCTTCAATTACTCCTAGTTTCTATGGGACCATGAGATGTGGGGATAAGCGTGAGTAGTGACTTACAAGTTACAATCTATGGTTAATATTGAAGTTTGACTTCGACCGGGTAGAAGTTAATTTTTAGCTATAAAAAGTTAAAATGAGTACAGGTTTAACTTCAACCCCCACCCCTATTTTAACAACCATTTGTCTTTTAGCCCTCATTGCTAATCCATCTTCAGGGAATTCGGCTGTGCAAGCTATTTCTTTACTCATAAAGAAGGGCGTACCCGAGGCCAATATCATATTCCTCAATCTCATATCCGTAAGTTTAAACACTTCACCGTGGCCTTTTCTTTTCTTTTCTCATCTCCTCGTATACAATTTTTCATAAATAACCAAATTTTATGGTCCTTCATTAATTTAGGCACCTCAAGGGGTACATGTGGTCTGCAAACGTTTTCCAAGAATAAAGATTGTGACATCCGAGATTGAGATCGGTTTGAACGAAGATTACCGTGTTATCCCTGGCATGGGTGAATTTGGTGACCGATATTTTGGCACAGACGATGAATGAACAACAAATACAATTTTACCACCCTCAGGCCCCACCTGCAGTTATAAACTTATACGAGAGACGAACATATGACCAATGCACTTGTACTCAGTTTTGGAACAATTTTTATTCTATATAAGCATGCGGGCAACATCATTTTTGTTTGTTTGAGAGTAAACTTGAGAACTATGCATAATGATGTATAAGTTTGGGACCTCTCGTGGGTGGCAAGCTTTTAATGAGCTTCTATAGAACCAAATTTTCATGATGCAGCTGATTATTTCTCGTTGTGATTGCAATCGAACTTTTCTAACATTACAGCACTCAAAGGAACATTGTGATGTCATTTTCCCCTAGTTGAGGCACTGCTACATCAGTCGAAGTGATAATGTAGCACTGTTATGTTATTGTATGTTTGCTGAGTGTTATGTCATCACTTTTACTAATATAACAGTGTTACGTCAGTTGGGGGTGTCTTATTCTCTACCCATGAGTATCATTTCCCAATGAGGGGTGAACATTACTTGTCAATATAGATACTTGAGGACAAAATGCAACAAATGATAGGTGAGATCGTTGGCGTTCAACTTATGAGAAATTGAGATGTCAAGGACCTTTAGTGTAATTTGCAGTAATTTACAGTTGTTTTAAATTCGAGACAAGAAGTATATCAACTTCGAGACAATAGACACGGTAAATGTAGGTCTTCTTTAAGTGTTTCTGGTACCCTTCCATTAGCACGATCGGGTACTCCTGACCAATTTTCATCAACCCTCTATGCATTGAGTGAGTCAAGATGTGATGGCACTGTGAATTCAATCAAAATAATCCATTTAATTGAATTAGTACATTTAGGGTGTGTTTGATTCACAATAAATTTTGTATAAGTTTTGTTTACTCTAATTACGTGTAAATTATGTGATTAAAAATGAGAGATAGTGTATTAAAAAATATAAAGTAATTGTATGTGTGATTGAAAAGAATGAGAGAAATTTTTTTTTTTGAAATTTATTTTTAATGAATTTTAATGTAAAAGAAGAGAGAGAATGAGTAGAGTTGAATTGTGAAAATTTGTATAATACATATAGGTTCCACGAGATATGTGGATACTATTGATTTGATCAAAAGAAAGAGTAGATAAAAATGAATAAAAAGGTGGTAAAATTTGATAAAATTTGAATCCTATCACATGCTTAGTTTTTTCTTGGACCAAAACTCGTTTAAAGAGTGAAAAAATACAAAACCACAAAATATAAATTTTCTTGCCTCTAGATGTTAAAATATCGATTGTCTTATATAAATAATTAACTTAATTATTAAGTGAAAATAAACCCAATTTGAAAAGGAAACTTCGCTAAAGCTATATATAAAGAAATTTCGTCGTTTCCCCGCTAGGAAGTGTGAGAAGAACCAATTAGTTTGGATTAGATATTAGAGGATAAAATAAAATGGACATATAATTGCCATTTGGGCTTGGAGAGTGATCACTCGTTCCTTTATCCGAGGATGATAACCTTTGTCAGGCTAGTCTTCTGACACGTGTCACATGAAAAATATTGCGAATATTCCATCAACCTCATAGCATCATCTCTATATAGATAATTGGTCTCTTTGTTTTTGCATATTCGTCTCCATATCTTTCCTATCCAATCCACAAGCATGTCAGCCTTCGTAGGAAAATATGCTGGTACGTACCCTTAAACCTACTCTCTCCTATCTCCATGCATGTGCATGCAAATAAAGAACAAGTACATGTCTACTCTGCTCATTCGTGTTTACTAGACTCTCTTTCCGATCAAAATAGTCTATATGCATGTGCTGACCCAAATTAATTGTCTTAATTTTTATAATTTTGACTGTCTCACGATCAAATCAAAGTCGCAAATAGTACTAAATGAATATCTTGATTACATATATAAACTATTTTGATTAAATAGAATAATAAATAAGATATTATGTATTCAATAATGTGATATGCTTTTATTACACGAGACAGTTAGAAAGTCAAAGATCTGGGAAAGCAAATCTAATCACAAATAATAAGTTGAAACACTTCGTCTAAAATTATAATATCAAACATAAAAAACCAATCTCACGTTTTATGGCACAATTCATTATTATCGATGTATATATAGATGAACTGATCAAGAATGCCAAGTCCATTGCGACCCCCGGCAAGGGCATTCTCGCCGCCGACGAGAGCACCGGCACGATCGGAAAACGCCTAGCGAGCATCAGCGTCGAGAACATCGAATCCAATCGCCAAGCTCTCCGCGAACTCCTCTTCACTTCTCCGAACGCCCTTCCTTACCTCTCCGGCGTCATCCTCTTCGAGGAAACCCTTTACCAGAAAACCTCGGACGGCAAGCCATTCGTGGAGGTCCTGCAAGAAAACAACGTCGTTCCAGGTATCAAAGTCGACAAGGGCACAGTCGAGTTAGCCAGCACCAACGGCGAGACCACCACCCAGGGGTTCGACTCGCTCGGCGCAAGGTGTCAACAGTACTACAAGGCCGGCGCAAGATTTGCTAAGTGGCGCGCCGTGCTGAAGATCGGAGCGACTGAGCCATCGGAGCTGTCGATTCAGCAGAACGCTCAGGGGTTGGCTCGGTATGCGATTATATGTCAGGAGAATGGGCTTGTGCCGATTGTCGAGCCGGAGATTTTAACTGATGGAAACCATGGTATTGAGAAGTGTGCTGCTGTGACTGAGACTGTGCTTGCGGCTGTTTATAAGGCGTTGAATGATCATCATGTTCTTTTGGAAGGTACCCTCTTGAAGCCTAATATGGTGACACCAGGCTCCGATAGCCCCAAGGTGTGTAGCTGATCACTAGCTTATGCATTTTTATCTACTATTTCAATTCATGCCCTCTTAATTGTTTCATCCTTATCATGACACACCACCTCAATGAATTAATACACGTCAACGGAGATAGTTGTCACATTCAATGATGTTGTGTACTCGATCTTAGTTGTTTTATTCATTGATTTGGATTACTATTCCGATTGAATGAAATAGCTAAGAGATTATAACTCATACAGTAAATGTGGATTCAAATAAATAGCATTATTTTTAAACACATTTTAAGCAATAATCCATATTTTCACGACGCTAATTCAGTACACCTCAAGGTGTACAATATGATGCACTCTGGGATGATATGCCAACTAGCTTGAATTACCACATCAACCAGGGTGTGTCATACTATGCAGTCCATATACTGGATCAGCCTCACATATTTTCGAAGTGGATTTTTTTTTTTAAACAGTCGTCATTGTTTTGATATGAACAGTAACAAGCAACATGATGTATGTTAAATAACATGATTCTGAATATCTTGGAGAACTCAAAGTTCAAACATCGATAACATTGTTATCGCTTGTTCTTTATACTTTATAGCAAACGTTAACATTCTACATCAGGGTATGATCGGAATTTTCATAAGAATGGATATTTCTGAAAAGTCTGAAGAAAAGGAGGTAATGTATACATGCATACAGGTGACACCAGAAGTGATTGCTAAATACACAGTCACGACCCTTCGCCGGACAGTACCACCAGCGGTGCCGGGGATCGTTTTTCTCTCCGGTGGACAAAGCGAGGAAGAGGCGACACTAAACTTAAATGCAATGAACAAACTAAACGTGGTCAAGCCGTGGACTCTGTCGTTCTCGTTCGGTCGAGCCTTGCAGCAAAGCACTCTCAAAACATGGGCTGGGAAGAAAGAAAATGTTAGCAAAGCTCAAGAGGTGTTCTTGGGAAGATGCAAGGCCAATTCTGAAGCCACACTTGGGAAGTACACTGGAGGAACTGGTGGAGGATTGGCTTCTCAAAGTTTGTTTGTTAAAGATTATAACTATTGACTGATTTAAAGTTGGTTGAAACAAGGCTTCTGGAATTTCTTGTAATTTGCATTCTTGACTGTACTTTGTTTTCAGTAAATATGTGTTAAAAAGTGGAAAACATTGCTGATAATCTTACTTTGATCTATTTCTTTCAATTACAACTAGTGGTCAGTCCCCCTTATAAAATACCTATATGGCACTTTAGCCCCCTTATAAGTGAGTAACAATATTTACTGACTTGAAGTATTGCGTTTTTATGTGATGACCTAGCCTCCTCATGGCATCGACCTCGACTGCTAGCTTACGTACTGTCCCTTAGACATTGTGCTCCAAAAGAGATTTATGGTCGGTCCCTTATAAGTGAGTAATGATATTTACTGACTTGAAGTACTGCGTTTTTATGTGATGACCTAGCCTCCTCATGGCGTCGACCTCGGCTGCTAGCTTACGTACTGTCCCCTTGACGTTGTTCTCCAAAAGAGGTTTATGATGCGTCCCAGAATTCTTTTGACCTACCCCATAATTTACTGTTTTGTCCCGTCCATACAATGTTACAAACTTGTATAAACAAGAGGAGGAGGATAATTCAAGGTCAAACCGATCAAACGCGAAGACCAAAATGCTAATGTACAAAACCAGACAAAATGGCCATATTTTCTTGGTTCTTGCTATTCATCTCTTAGTTCTGCAACTGCGGGCAATTAGAACGCCTGCGGGGGGACTTGTCATCTCCAACCGGCATCTCGCATGCAACCCGTAAGAATACCGGATTAAACTAAGCTTAAAGGTCACTTTAAAATGTCCCTCTAATATCATACAAACGCAGTTTCTCTGCAACTGCTTTTGAAGCTCCATAGCTATGGCGGCAAATAAACCAAACTGGATATCATATGAACTGATAACAATCTCGTTTCTCCTCTTCTTTGAGTGACTGGTTGAACAACTTGTGTTGCTATAAGACTGAGAGGTAGAGCTCCAAATCCGTACGCCCAATTCTGACATCAGGTTTCTTGTTTGGATTGGAAAAGTTGGCAACAAATGAGACAGTTGTCGACCAAATTAGTGACCATATCACTTGTATTAACTCATTAATCACAGTAGTGCAGGCTGTGCAGCTTTATTACTACCTCCCGTAATTGACGATTTGAATTTGATGCTTACCCACTAAGATGACTTTTTTTAAACCTAATTAAACTATTTCTAGCATTTTTCTGATGATTCTTACACTGGCTCAAGTAAGCCCACCTTAATCTCATCATTCTTGAAATTTCCAAAACTAGAACCCAATAATCTTCAAGAAAACAACGATTAAATCTCGAAGAGAGAGATAAACCATCTAAAATAAACACTTACATCTGAAAATAGTCTGCAAATAGTTTTACGGTGCTGCTAACTGTGCCTTAAACACCATCACAAAAGGTTAGATACCAGTTAGAAATTATTAGCACACTTCAGTGTCAAACTTAAGAGATATCCCCATGCTAAACAGCTCCTGACAGAGTAACTTTGCCCCATAAGGCACGTTCACCTTCACAACACGTTCAGCCGAATCACAGATCCGACAGTAGGGCCCACGGATTTTCCGTCCACCAAGTACTGACCTTTGGATCACATTAGCCATGTTTTTACATTTCCCACAAATGTGCATCTGAGATGAGTCACTCAGTGTGAAGAGGCGTTCATGCAGGTTGGCTGCTGCACCATGGGCTATCAGACAGTCGCGCTCCATTTCACCAAACTTGATTCCACCAAAACGCTTTCGGTCAGCCACTGGCTGACGAGTGAGAGGGTGGACAGGGCCTGTGTTTCTGAATTTAACCTTGTCTTCAGCCATGTGTGTGAGACGCTGGTAGAACGTGGGGCCCATAAAGATAAGCTGACGAACCATTTCACCAGTATGACCATCATACACCCTCTCGTTCCCCCATCGTGAAAATCCGAGCCTGGGAATCAAGATACATTTAGATTACGAGTCATGCTAGGAGAACAATCAATTTATAAAACTCTCTGGAGGCACTGGATCCCACCCAGGGGACGGGCTAAAAGCAGTATTTCTCATGGCCCTCTATCACAGGCAAGACATCAAACGGGGTGATGATGGGGACAGTGCCACATCATCAATTGGGCAAGACTTATCCTCCCCATGGAGGAGATCATTAGTCTATATATGAAAATACATATTATTTGTACTACATGGAAAGTTTTAGTGCTTTACTAGTTCATAGTTCATACCTATGAAGCTGGTCAGTTACAGCCTCCATTGATGGGGTGGAAAATGGGGTGGCATATTTGACTGCACCTCCAAGAGCAATCCCTTTGCCCAAAGCAGCTTCTAGAAGTTGACCGGGCGTTTGTCGGGAAGGAAATGCATGAGGGTTTATTACAATGTCTGGAACTATCCCTTGCTTGGTAAAAGGAAAGTTTTCTTGAGACTCAAGAAACCCAAGGACTCCCTTCTGCCCATGCATGCTTGAAAATTTGTCCCCAAGACATGGAGCACGAACCTGCAAAAATACACGTAAACACAGACACCACAAGCATTTGTCTAGACTTTAAAGGCATGTTAACCAACTCATTCTATTTCAAAATAGAATTTGGTTAAACTAATCATATCCACATATCTCATAGAACCCACGTATTCTACACAAATTTCCATAATTTCAAAAATTCTATTCCATTTCAAATTTGAATTTGTATGCAAACAGGGGTTCTTTAAAACTTTTCCTACCCAAACGTTAACTTCAAGTACTCGTTCAAAATCAAACTTCAATGTCAACCACACATCTCAAGTAACTACTCATTGTCATCCACACACCTCATAGTTCCCATAATAAGATAAAAGTTCATCCACACATATGCTAGACTTACCTGTCTCAGAGATACAGCAGCAAAGTTCTTCCCATCATCATTAGCAGAAAGCACAACTTTCTGAACCATGCCTCGTTCAGTGTGCTTCAGCTTGATACTGTGATCAACCCCTGATTCTGCATGCTTTCCAATGACAATATCACCTGTTTGGAGATTAGCCCCAATATATGGAAACCCATCATCATCAAGACTGTCAACTCGTCCAAGCTTGCTGGGCATCTTTCCAAAGTTAATGCAATCTTCAGGCTTGGTCTTAGCTCCCAGTGCCTCCTTGTTGAGAACCTCAGCTTTATAACTCCTAATATGCTCAGAACGAAACATCCCACGTTCAAGTGAAGCACGATTCATCACTATTGAATCCTCTTGGTTGTACCCAAGATGAACATTAACAGCAACTATAGCACATTGTCCATTGTAATATTCAGGGTGAGGCAAAATGCCCTTATGGATACGAGAACCCTTGGGCTTTCCAAGACAGTCAGTAAGCATTGTTCGAATGAGAGGCTTCTGTGGGTAATACAATTGATGAATGTTGGTATCAACTCTTATGTTTGGATTTGTAGTGGAGTATCCAATTGCTTGTTGAGAGTGCTTCTCAGCCTGATAAAGAATCCTCCTTGCATGGTCATGGTTTACAAAAGGGATGAGGCCACAGCTTATCCCTACCAAGAAAGAACTATCAAGTTCACAGTGTGTGTAATTCATTGGTGGCTCCTCTTCCTTTGCTCTGAAAAGGTAGGAAATTCCCCATGCAGTTCGACAATCTTCTTCCTCCTCAGGTCCGATAAGCTCAATAATTCCATTATCTAAGAGTGTTTGAAATAAAAATTCTCCTCCTTTCAAATCTCTAATTTTCTTTAAATTCCGGACAACTAAAAGAGGACGGAGTATCCTTCCAGCATCAGTAAATATACGGACTTCTCCATGATGCTCGTCTCTTTTAATCTCAATCTACACGGAAATCAAAAATTAAAGAGGTGTAAAAAGGTGTGATCAGGACATTTCCAGCATTCTTTTTTCTTCCTCTTCACGAGATGCATAGCCCTCACAGAGGTAACCCCACCTACCCCCAAAAAAGAAAGTCAAAAATATTTTAATAAATATTTGAATAAGCTTATATGCATCATAAGCAAATTAATAATCATAATACAACAATTTTGAACTGTACAAACAAATATAAGAGAAAGTATTGTTGTAGTTGGTGGAGCACTGGTGAAGAATTCTCAAAGTGGGTCTCAAAGAAACATAGTTTTTAATGTTACAATCAGCGGCTTGAGGCATTTTGGGGACGGTAGAGGTGAGCCATGGGTTTCAATTGGGTTTTAAGAAACCATGAAGATAAAAGACCCTCATGTATTAAGATAAGAATCTTCAGAGTGGCACGGCATTTCTAAATCAGTACTGAGATTGGAGTGGCTACCCCACCAATTTCCAGTCGTAAAATAGCTGATGGTACAGCCCATGTATTTTAACTTCAGATGACATGAAACTTCTAGAGATATAAATATTCCATAACATATGATGCAGACGTGCATGATACAAATTTCTTCCACATATCCAATATATATGCTGGGTTAAGTGAAGGAATTCATTCAAAAGAATAAATTCCTTCCCTTCGGGGACATCCGATAAAAAAGAATAAATTACATTGATAAAAATGTAATTTTCTGGCATTTAAGCATATCCGTTTAATGTAAGAACTACTAGAAATATTAAATGGGAAAAAGATAACCTGATGTGGCACTTTCATTTTGCGACGTTTCTGTCTGAGTTTTGCAACAAATGATGCTGAATCTTTACATGTACCAACCCAATCTCCATCCACAAAAATTTTGTGCTTTCCATCAAGAGGTGTTGTGGTATCATCCACCAATTTTTCCAAGCCACATGCGTATAATTTATCAAGAATCTGGTCCTGATTAACCATGTACGTACTGACAAGACCTAAACTTGCAAGATTCTTGACCAGTCCACAATTTTCTCCATCTGGTGTGGTGAGAAAGCAAACCTTACCCCAGTGAGAAGGATGCCTGAAGTCATCAAAGCCAAAAATTCTTAGATACTTACAGTACTAAAATGCCAAACATGATATGCGTTAGTGAGTCATGTAGGTAGCCCATATAGAGCAAGAGGTTTTGGCCATGTAACGGATACTTGAAGGCAGTGGCGGATCTAGAGATTAACAGCTAGGGAGGCACTTTTGATGGCTCCCCACAAGGGCAAAATTTTTTAGGTGGAGCTAATTGTCGTATAAAACATTTACCTGCAAGAAGTATTAAATTTCACACTAAAATCACATATATTTACATAAATACAAAAGTAGAATGAAGAAAATATGCTTAACTAACAAGATACAAATCATAAAATCACACAATCTGCAATTTATCAAATATAGACAATTCCAATTCATCAAATTAAAACACAATTTAGATTGAGACAATGAGATAATTTAACAAATTAAAACACAATCTCTCTAATCTTGTAAAAACTTACTAAAGATCTTACGTTTTTCTATATTTTTTGAATTTTTTTAAATAAATAAACATACTCAAGTGTGGGTGGGGGGTCACGTACCCACCCACCCCTGGACCCCCATATGGATCCACCAGTGCTTGAAGGACAAAATGTGTGGATATTTCAGCATTTCACGTTCTTCGTGAAATGTATCCGCTGCACTTTCAACTGCACCATTGCATTGTAGATCATGCATACATGCATAAATGCAGCATAATCTTAGTCAATTAGTATATCAGATAACAAAAATATAGTTAAAAGATATGCATTTGGAAAATTCTACACCACACCCTCCAAAACTTCTGTTCCCCAAAATGCATGCACATACCTGAATAAAATGTTATATGAACTTCAATCGACATTCCAATATTATTATAGCTAGGAGTTAAAAAGATTCGTCTTTTAGAAGAAGTGCAACAAGAGTATAAGATATATCAAGCAAAGAGGTTGGATGCAAAGAATCAGATCTTCAAAAGTTACATAATGAAACTGGGTAAGCATTTAACTTCAAACCACTTACGGGTATCTAGCATCTCCAACCCTTCCGGTATATGAAACCTGCTGGCGCAATTTCCTCATATCTTGCGTCATTTGCAATGGATTTGTTCGTCTTAGTGTTGCCACCACGCCTGAGACTCTCTCCATCCTCTTGAAAGGATGTGACCATGCTCCAGTTGAAAATGCTCTAGATAGACCATTAGTTATGATCGACGCATCCATGTAGTGGTCAATTGACTGCACCTCCCTATCTCCATAAAGATCCCTTTGCATGGCCTTGGTCATGCGCCTCTCAGCATGTTTAATGTGAACTCTCAGCTCTCTCTCGAGCAATTCACCAGCCAACTCCAACCTCTTGTTCCTGAAATCATCTCTATTATCAGCTTTTCTGCGGCCTATATAGCCTTCCAACAGACATTTTACCATATAGGCTAGAAAACGAGCCTTCTGTTTAAAGCTTCTCAGAGTGTGGAACAAGTAGATGCTGATGCATTCTTCAATAGATTCATCAGGTGGGTATTGGCATTTCCTTATGAGCTCATCAACATAACGGATAGCCTTGTTTCCCTTACGAAATCCTTCGCATTGTTTGTCAGCATCATGAATTGATGCAAGAAGTACATTCACGACAGCACAATCTTCAATGCCCAAACCAATCAAATTGACTATCTCTCTGTCATTTTGAACACCGAGGGCGAAGAACATAATCCAGATCGGAATTTCAGTCACCATGAAGTACACTGTCATGAACCTTTCTCCTCCATTGAACTGCTCCACTTTTGGAGTTAATTTCACATAAACTCTTTACGGTTTCGCAACGGGTCGATATGCAACAGTCCACAGAGGATCATTGGACAACCACAACCTTTTCAAGCATGTTTGCTCCTGAGCAATGAAGGTCTGCATCAAAGATTTGAAATCATTAATAATCATATTTTCAACAATCGCGCTCTATAGAAAAACTATATAATCGAAAAGGAAGGACCCCTCTAAATCATTGTAAACTTGAGACAGCTGTTATCCTGTACTCAATAGTTTGACTTGGTGAAACAAAAATGGGCCTATAGGAATACTCGTGAATGCTCCACCAAGTCTTAGGATAGAGCTTAGCACAAAGAATGAACCATCCAATATCCTTAAGTTGAAAAATTAAATAAATAAAGAGATACCCAGAAAACTGACTGATGGTTAGGTCACTAAATCATGTTATTCAAAATGGCAGAAAATATGTTGTATCCAGAAGTGGACAATCATACGTTGTATCCAGAAGAGGACAATCATACATTGTATCGAGAAGAGGACAATCTATAGAAGACATGAGATAAAAATTTTGGCAATCAAAGTATAGCGTATCCCGTGATTGTTAACATTATCGTTCTGATCCCTTTTAAAATATTTCACTTGACTTATCTTTAGCAATGAAACTGATCCATTGAATCTATCAGAACAATCAGCTGCACGTATGTCATTTCATTAGCTAACATCAGAACCAAAGTCAAAGTAATAGGTTAATGTAAGTTCAGATGACGATAAGATATAGCTTCTTTTTCAGAAAACATCTTTTGACTAAAAAGCCATCTTTTAGTTTGAATAGTACTGGATACTACGAAAAATCTAAAGTGATAATAATTTTGATGCCTGGATGAAATTAAATTAACTTTGGCCCAGTAGTAAAAGTAAATCCTTAGTCAAGATAAAGTTGTAACTCACAGAACACACACAAGAGTTCTGTGAATCTGAGTCACAACTGCTCAATCGCTTAGATAATGACACCTTTACAATCAGAATCATAACCAATGATGCTCAACAAACAGTACAACGGCATTCTCACCTTCTCAGCGCCCTTGATTATAAAATAACCTCCATGATCAAATTCACAATCCCCTTTCTCATCATCTTTCAGCCAACACAAGTCTGACTTCACCATGACAGGGAGTCTCCCAAATATGATATCATTGTGATAATCATTTAACACTTTATTCTCAACAAGTTGTTCAACTCCAGTTTTGAATTTGTCACTTCTTGCAACGTTTTTGCTAAACACCTGAAATGTAAAAAGATTGGAGCAAACAGATCATAAGTAAAAGGTTAAACGAAAATGGGGAAGGTAAACACACTCTGGGAGAATCCTTTTGTGTACTCGGTGACTAATGAACCATCTGAAGTTTGTAGAAAAAAATCAACTGTATAGAATTGATAACAGCTCTTTAGAGAATCCCCATTCAAGCATAATTGGGATAAACTAATAGAGAAATGAATACATCAAAATTGTAAACCATTCAATTAGAAAACGCTAAATCCACTTTGTTCGCTGAGTTTCCTCTACTTCATTTTCAGCTAAAATTTACAAGTCATGCCTTCATACAATGACCAGAAAAATGAAACGAGGAAAGTAAAGCACAACTATGAAGCTTATATTGTGGAACATTGATTGGCAAAGGATCAGGAGCTGCTCTGACATTTAAATCATATATGATAATCTTGCACTTCAAGCATTGTAAATTTAATTGTGTTGTCAATTCGTGACTTCAAAGAAACAAGCTACTCAACATGTCAAGGAATCGCTTGCAGCTAGCTGACAAAGATTGTTTCAAACAGATATATTTGGATAATGCAAGTTGAAAACAGTTAACTATACAAACCTGGAGATGAGTTTCAACTTTTATCCTAGAAGAATACGTCATATTCTGCAGTCGGGCATGTCGAGGATACAATTCCAGGAACTCTTTACCGCCTTCAGCTGAAAACTTCTCACCCGTCCAAAATGTAGGTTTTTCAAGCGTCACCTTCCCAAACTTAAGAGATGCATACCTCCAATCACCATCTCCCCTTTTTGATGGATCAAAACCGGGCTGAACCACAATCTCCCCAATAGAGTCGAACATTTGTTGAAGGCCATGTTTAATGAAATCATTGTATGAGTTGATTTGGTGACTAATTAGCCCATAGTGCTCAAAAAATTGGGTAGCCATCTGTTTACAGAAACCTTTCAATTTTTCTTTACCTAACTCTTGCAAAGAGCCTTCAACGTCTACTTCATCTTCAAAATCAGAATCGTCAGAAGACATATCGTCGTCATCAATATCCATTTTGGATGTACCATTTGGAACCTTCTCCTTTAAGCTACTAGGACCGATCTCATCCATGGCATCCCAAGCACCCATCTTGTCTGGAGTCTGCCAAATAAAGTAGAATAAAGAACAATTAATCAGTGAAACATTAAACTCTCACTTCTCAAAAGCCTCTAAAACAATTGGATATCAACTCCACTGTAACCCTTTCACATTCATATTCTTTTAAATCACTCCACAATCAATTCTGTGAAGAAGGTCCTCTTTCTCACATAATCAATTCCAAAGGGATGCTTATAAATACAGCCAGATGATAATAACTAAAAGCAAAAGCATTAAACATTTTCCCCTGTAAATCAAATTTTTATGGGGTTTAATGTTTTATCTCTTACAGTACTTCAACTGAAGCACTAGTAGTTAAAACCAAAAGCATTAAACTTCACCAGCATCTTCGACAAGCAAAAGAGCTTAAGCAATGTCAATGTCAATGTGAGGGTTTTGAGTTTTCCGGCAAAAAAACCCCCAAATTTTACATAAAACAATTCTAGTCGAAAATCGTTTAAGAAGTCTACCGTAACTTCAAACTCCTTTTTGGTGCTTCGATATTCAAAACGTTATCTTCAATCATTATTCTTTTAATTTTTCTTTCCGTAAACAGAGACGAAAAAATAATTAAAAATTTTTGAAACCCTACAGTGAGAAGTGTTGAAAAACGGCATGCATTTCAATTTTTCCAATGAATGCTTCTCACTACCACCGATCCATGGATATTAAGCCATACACGCTAGCACCGAGGGTAGAAAAACAAAAATGAAAAAGTAAAAAATTAAAATGAAGCCGATTAACGAAAAGTAAAACACAGGGAAAGAGACTTAACATAAACAGCCTTTGAATCTGTAATTCAAGTTCCTCTTTTCTTTTTTTTTCCTGGGATTTAGCTTAATTTTCTGCTCTCCACTCTCCAATACGCTCACACTTGGGGAGTGATACACTGGGAGGCCACAAAGTCCTACAAAAGCCCAAACAAAACAATGAAAACAGAATCGTGCTATCTGCACAGATAATTTTTTCGAAAACGAAGCTCGTGTTTTGTGTTGGCGTTTTTGTTTTTCTGTTTTCTGATTGGGAAAGCTCGTGTTTGTTTGGAAAACCATTTGGCAATTTTAAATTCTTTTATGATAGACATTTGGAAAATGAAATAACAATACTTTCTTCTTCTTCTTCTTTTTTCCATAGAGTTGAAAAGTAATAGTAACTGTAAGTGCAAATTAAAATTTATATTCTTTTATCTAAATATTTTATTTTTATTTTTTAATAATCAAATCGATTCTGAAGTGGCTTGTGTTTGTTGTTGGGCTTTGAATATCCTCACTTTTTATTTAAATATTTTATTAAAAATAAATTAAAATATATTACATTTTGTATCATAATAAAAAAATTAAAAGCACTCATTCAAAAAAAATTTTTAAAGCGTTTAACAACATATATGTAAACGGAGGTTGGTCTATTTCATTATTTTTTATTATTCTTATAATTATCTTACTAATTTTCTTCAATCGTCGTTTTTCTTTAACCTTTCATTAATTCGTACAACAAGTCCTAAAAATTTACTTAAAATATTAATTTACAAAATTATATAACCTTCACATTTAAATTAAAAAAAGAATAAGAAGAAAAATATTTGAAAAATATTATAGATACAAGAATTCAAATGAACATTTGTTCTCCAATCTTGAGTAAGTTAAAATATATTTTGTCAAAAACTATAAGTAGAAAATGATTTTCTAGATTATCCTCTCAAACAAGCTCTCGGATGATGATGATGGTGATTATTATTATTATTATTATTATTATGAATAAATAACATCGTGAAATAGACCAACTTTCTTTTACATATGTGATGTTAGATGCTTTAATTATTTAATTATTTATTTATTATTATTATTATTATTATTATTATTTTGAATGAGCCCTTTAATTTTTTTATTAGGGCACAAAGTATAATGTATTTTTAATTTATTATCAATAAAATATTTAAATAAAAAATAGGGACATTCAAATCTATCAATCAACACAAACCACTTTGAGGTCTATTTGAATTTTCAAAAAAATAGTTGAATAAAATATTTAGATAAAAGAACATATATTTTAATTAAATTAATGACTGGGAATAATAATAATAATAATAATAATAATAATAATAATAATAATAATAATATTCACATTTCATCCCCATTCTTTAAGTGTACCAAAGGACAAAATGATGATTTAACGGTGAAATTGATGGAATTTGGAACTATGGACAAATGGTGCATATTTTTGAAAAAATGGGGGCCTAGCAAAGTAAAAAAAAAAAAGGAATAGAGACAAAATTGTGACAAAATGCAAAAAATGTGAACGAAAAGTGAAAATAACCCAAAAATAAATTAAAAATTGTCGAATCAATGTGATGAGCAGTTGAAGGTAATTATAAACAAAAAAATGTTTTTGGAATAAATTGTATTAAGCCAACTATTCTATTCACATTAAATTTTCTCAATTTAAATTTACTTTTTCCCGTTCATCATTTTCAATCACTTATACATCGATTTGGATTCTCTCAAGAATGTGTAATTAAAAGAGAAAAGTAAAATACATAATTGAAAAAAATGTAAAAAGAAAAAAAGAAAAAAAGATGCACTAGAAGAGTAGCAATGAATCTATGCGAAAAAAACAATCAATCTCCTATAATTGGGACCGAAGAGTATTAATGAATCTTCAGCAATCAAAAAGATCATACCACATTTTTTGCATTTAACATAAAATACCAAATACAAGATAGCTGTTAGATAAGCAAAATAATTTCAAATGTACACTTTTGGATAATTTCCACATTATAAGTCCTCTTCAATTGATGGATCCAGTCATCCAGCCATCCGGGATCCTTAAAACCGAATCTCCCATAATTTTAATTAAATCCAATTCTACGCAATAATAGAAATATAGTTGGCAGAGCATCTATAATGGAAATATTAAATTTAGTTAGTCACATAAACTAAAAAAAAAATGTTAATTGACACATCAATATGTTAAATATAACATGCATTTGACATCTATAATAGACATGTTAAATTTAGCTATCAAAAGCCATATATTAATATTGTATTAAACTAAAAAAGTGAGTAATAAAAGTAATAATAATACAATTTTTTCAATTCCTAGCTCAACAAACTTTGCAACTTTTTCTTTCAAAATCAGGTCCCTAGAATCAAATCATTCTTAGTAAAAATCCCAAAAGGGGAAGGGGGCAGAGAGATGCAAATGCTCACAACTGATCCCCTCCCCATGTGGGGACTCCCACTTGAGGCCCCCTTCCAATCACGGGGGACATGTGGCGTGGGGAGCCTCCTCTGCAAATGTTTACTTGTACTCTTAAGCTAGACATTTCCTTTCTGTCTCTTTTCTCGTTGAACAAACTAGATAGAACATTCTTTGAAATTTCATACAAGATCGAATTAGTGCTCTATCAAAACCCAAACTTAGAGCTTGCTCAAGAGAGGATTATTCCAAAAATCATTTTTTCACAATCATTTTCGGCAAAATTTCATCGATGTGACAATTTTTTTTTGGACCCACTTTTCCAATTCCCATAACATTTTAATCACGCAATCAAGCATCATTTTCTCCGTAATCTCTCCCAAATATATAGTAAAAACCAGTCTCGTGAGCAAAAGATGAACAAGAAATAACAAGTCCTGCAAGAAAAGGCACAGAAACCTCTCCTACACTAACTCTCAAGACATTCTGCTTCAGATCAATCACACACTGTAAATGGCATTATTGTAAGCAGATAATAACCAAATCCAAGAAGAAATTCTATGTTCCAACGATAAACCCGAGCGCGTTGGTTTCTCAGATAAGAAGGGTCAAATAAACAACACCAACATAGGCAATCAAGAAACCAACAGTTTCACTCACAACAATTCATAATATTCATGTGGGGACTGTTTTTGTGATCACCACAGAAGTATACTGGCCATTTCCTCTTCATGTTCGCCCCGCAATTCGCTTCTCTGGCGATTACGCGTGCGTAAAACATCTTGCAGCATATTGAGACTGACCATTTCCAAGGATAACTTGTGCCAACTCAGGATCACTCTTGAAAGTTCAAACAGAAAGTACAATTTCAAAAGTTTAACTTCATTGTATTTAGTCTCTATTTCAAAAATTAACACCCAAGTTTGATCAGGAATGTTATATTCCCACCGGTGGTTCCTAATTTTTAGGAACCATGTTAAATTCGATTCACGTTTGAAATCAGAATGGATCTGGAATCACGGCAGTCTGTGAATTTTCCGAATTTTTAAGCGACGTAGTGCAGGTCGAAGTTTTAGTGATGTTTTTGGCCAAAAACATCACCCAAAAACATCAAAACTTTGGCCTGGTAATTCTGGTGTCGTAGGAAAAATTCTGAAATTCCCAGACTTCCCTCGTATTCAGATCTGTCAGATTTAAAACGTCAATCGACCCCAATCTTTCGATGGTTCCTAAAAATTAGGAACCACCGGTGGGAATATAACATTCCTGCAAGTTTGATGTGTAAATTATCTTGTATATTTGATTTTGGAGTGTCAAACGGAATAATTTTCGAGCAGTAATTGATATGTCATTTTAAATGTTATATTAATGCAAGATTTAAAATAATAAATAAATTAATGTCACATCACTTATTGCCCATGATTACCTCATTATCCAAATTACTGCCTAATTATATAACTTAGGATTAACAAATTTACGTTAAGTAAATTATTGAATAATGCTACTTGCCCTCACTGAAATTCACTCAACAGAAAATCGTTGACTTGTGCATTTGTAAATTGACATGGACACCAAGTCGACTTTGTGTGTTTATTCTAAATTTTTTGCAGAAACACAAACCTAGCTAGAACAGGTAGATGAGACATTTGAGACCACTACAACCAAATCTCCATCACTAACACCAAGAGCTCCAAGTTTCTCATTGCCCCTCATTTCCCTCCCATTATATACCAGCTGCTCATGCTTTTGTAATGGCATTCTTGCCTGCTTGTTCAACATCATAAACATTAAACCATGTAATAAAATCACAATGTTAATAAGGAAAAGAGCAAAAGATTTGACCTCCAGTCCTCCACTTCCAGACGAGCTTTCAAGTTCTCAATCTGTAATCACGGATAAAATCCATTATTATCATCAACAAAAAAGGAAGAAATTTTTCACACGCAAATGATATGGCTTGACGTCTAGAGTGAACAGTCGTTCGTCAAAAGTCACGACGGTGATCTTCATCTTCTCCAGTGATATGATCAAATTTTATGAGATGGTACTCGTAATGTGGATTTGAATATGGCTGACAACTGACAAAGGGAACGTAATGCATTACTTAATGACTAAAGTGGAATAAGAGAGTAGTGATCTCGTAATGTTGACCTTTTTATGTTTTGTAAATATTCATCCTCCTTTCTTTCAAGAGTAGTGATCTCGTTATTGAACCTTTCACAGGTAACATCATTGGTGGCTGTTTACCTTGGCTCCAGGCTTGCTTTTATTTGTTTAGAAAGATCATTAATGCTACAAATGCACCCTGATTTACATCTTTGATTGACGAGTGAGTGATACATCAACACAATGATAGTAACATATGACTCCACAGTATTGTGACACACCCTCTAATTTTGTACATGTAGCATTATCGCTGTCTACACAGTTTGCAGCAGAACCCACAAACAACTTATAATCCAAGAGGGAAAAAAAAAAAAAATGGCTTAACCAAACATGATCCAACAATTAGTTCTGTCATAATACCAAATGTCAAAACCAATGAAGTATACAATTTTGCCACACCATAAGTAGTTCCACACGAAGCGTCCAGTTCAATGATAATTCAAGGGTTCTGCTAAGTCGAACTGCAAGAAAAGTTTTTTCCTTTTGCAGTTCTGATCAAACTAATGAGTATTTTTCATGTAGACAAGTTACAAAATCAATAATGACCTCCAACGCCATGTGAAAATAAATAATCTTCAGCCCCCAAAAAGAAAACCGGCAGCTTGTTCTTCGTTACCGTCGAAAAACTTCAAAGCTTCAATCACTTGTTCTCTTCTGAATCCTAGCTCAACAAGCTTTGCCACTTTTGCCTCAAATTCCGGGCCCTACAAACAAATCGTGAGATGAAATTCTAGTTCCACATTATCTTAATTGAGTTTAGTGAAAACAAAACTAACACATTCTACCAACTCTACAGTGTGAACACCAAGAGACGATTTTCATAAACATTGAACTTCTTATCAACAAATGGAAGAATTTGCCGTGGAAGAATTAGCATAAAGTGAAAACATTTCTAAGCACACGTTAGGATAAACTTTTATTTTGCTAAAAGTTAACCAATTTAGGTTAATTAGTAATCATTTTAAGACGGTGCTTAAATATTGAAGTTTGACTTTACCTCATCAATAAAAAGTGATTTTTTTTTTTTGGGAATACAAATTGAGGATAGTAGGGGTGGAGTGGTGTCTCGAACCCGGATCTTTTTTTTTTTTTGGAATACAAATTGGGGATAGTAGGGGTGGGGTGGTGTCCCGAACCCGGATCAATCACCTGGTAAGGGGGTGCCATTCCACTAGGCCAACCCCCTTGGACCACCCAGCACTAAATAGTTAATGTTTATGTTTGTGTAAAAAAGAAAGTGAAAATAATCAAAGGCTAACTCAAGACTACCTGCGCTGCATTCCCACCGGTGCTTCCAGTGGCTGAAGTTAAAAGGAAAACAATTAGTCAGATTCCATTTAAGCAAGAAAATATGAAGATTGAATGTAAATAAACGCGGTAGCTAAGATTGACAATAATTCAGTGACAATACTTGTTGAACTCCACAGGTTAGTTCCACTGACTTCCATCAAAACAAAAATGAATTATAGGCTTCAAAAATTGTGTTAAAACAAACATACAACCAAAAATAATAACACAAAAGATCTCTGAAATTTCAAGCTAACCAGGTCGTGCTGTTGGGCTATTGATGTTCCCTCTAGGTACAGATGTTGCCTGAAAATAAAAAATAAAAAAAATCAAAATAAAAAAACAGATTAATAAGCTCCAGATTATGTATAAATGGCCCAGATTTATAGCTAGTTTCACTCAAATGAATAAGAAGCCCAGATTGCATCCATGTCAAATAAAACTAGGCTGAAAGCAGATTTTAAGGGTATGTTTGATGGAGATTATTGGAAAAATGAATTTGAGATGTGTGGTTGAGAGGCAAATGAAATGTATTTTAAAATTTCTTAAGGAATTGTCAAATCATTGTAATGAATGGTCCAAAATTAGAGAAAAATGAACTTTTTTTTTGTCTGAAGTTTATCACCCAAGCCATAAATTTTTGGTAAGATCTCATTATCCACTTTCTCCCGCTAGAGAAGAGTTTATCATTTTTTAAAAACATTATCATGCTCTAATGTTTAAACATGGTCCGGAAATTATAATAGCAACCGCCTCAAGTTAATTATACACTGATTCTGCATGGCGTTTGGAACACAATATTAACACAGTAAAGAGATAATTGAGAATGGACAGAGGAAAGAGAACATGATGACGAAATCCTTACTTGTGATCCCGAACTAGATGCTTCCTTGTGTAATCTCTCTTCATCAAAGAAGCTAGATGGGATGTCCTTTTCTGGCATTTCCGAAAATTAATGAATGAATAATTCTCATATCATATTTAAAAAATTGATTCTCGTCAGTAAATCTTATCAATGGTGTAAAACGTCAGTATCATAATTAAAAAGATAAAGCAGAGAACAGAATGAACCTGCCAGAAAAGGCACAGAAACCTCTCCTCCACCAACTCTCAAAACATTATCCTTTAGATCGATTATGCACTGTGCATTTGCATAAATATAAGCAAAACTATAAAATTGAATTCAAACCAATTGAAGAGAAATTTTAAATATGAAGAGCCTACCTGGTGCTTGCGAAGCATATCCAGACCAAAAAGAAACTCCATGTTTGGAGCGTCTAGGACCGTGAAGGAACATGGGTAAAATATATTCCCAATCTACAATATATGAAAATAGACACATCAAAATAACAGCAAGGAGATGTGTAACCAGGCCATAAGGTTGGGGTGTGAATGTGTGCGTGTGTTTGTGGGGGGAAGGAAGGGAGTTGTATGAGGGGCAGGAGTATACAACAATAATGTAATATTTTCCTAACAAGGTTTAAATGGGGCACATTCTTAATATTGACAATCACCGGAGAGCATAGCAGATGTTAGTGTATATGTAAAAATGAATTTTTACGAATTTTAATATGATATAAGAGAGAGAATGAGTGGAGTTGAATGGTAGAGATTTGTACAGTACAGGTAAATCTCACGAGATATGTGGATATGAAATAGGAAAGTGAATGAGTGGAGTTGAAAAGAATGTATAAAAATGTGTAAAAATGAGTAGACTAACACACGCTAATGCTTTGTGGTTGCCCATAACCCCCAATCCACAACGCTATTAATCCAAGCATTTTGCACTTTAAAGTTTTGTAGCTAATGAGGATTTATTGTAGTTTTTGTATTAAGAACAAAAACAAATTTATTCAAAACAAATATGCTGCATAATCAATGTCAAAATGCTAGTCAAAGTTAACAAAAAGTTTTTGTTATATTACAAAAAGAATCTTTTAACTAACATAAATAACACACAAAGTAACATGTGAATTAAGTATTAACACACAAAATCCATTATTGATCAGAGAACCAAAATGAATTTGAAAAAGAAATTCTCAAAATGAAAAAGGTTTCAAATAAAAAAACATAATCCCCCCAGTCAATCAAGGATAGAAACATATCACATGCAGACCTTGATGGGAGCAACATGTATCCGACCAATTATTTCAGATTGACCAACTCCTTGAGCAATACCCCTATACCGTGTGTCTAAAAGCCTCAACAATCTGAAGGAAGAGAAATTGTGAATAATTAATTATGAATATTCATTCTAAAGTACCCCTTGCCTAGTCTACTAAGAACTGATTAATTCCAGAAAAAGGAATGAGATAAGAAATAGAATCTGATACCCGCAACGCTCAGCACAGCTTTTAGAGATAATTGTTGATTGAGCACCACTATCAACAAAGGCCTGAACAAAGACGAGAGAAGTATTTGAATCAATCAATGCAAGAAAATATTGGATACAAGGAGCTCAAACAAGACACAGGCGCTAATTAATCAGCAACCCCAAACAAAGTGACTTGCATGTAAATGGAAGGCCTCTGTGAAAACTGAGACCCCGTGGCAATGAACCAACCTTTGAGTTATCAAGTAAATTAAGATGCAATACATGTAATATAAGATATTACAGTATGCAGCAATTTGAAGTGCAACGAAACTTGGTGTGAATTTTTAGCAGCTGAGCGCCCATTAACATTCACATTTTTATACATTTTTCAGGTGAAATAAGATAGAGAATGAGTGGGATTGAATGGTAGAGATTTGTGTAGTAAGTGTACGTCCAATGAGATACGTGAATGTGATGGGTTGGACCAAATTTAAATTTGACAGAGAATGAATTAAAATGAAAAGAATAACAATCTCTATTTATGAAGTACTTCTGTCTTTCTATTTGGGGCGGCATGGGGGCACAAAAAGAACAGTAAGTGCAAGCCACATTGTTTACCAATTTATTACCTTCAGAGGGATACCATTAACTTCCATGTCAACATACAACATTACCTGAAAAACAAGAAACAAATACAACCTCAATAGTTAAGAAAAGAGACATGGAAGATAAATGGTCAAGCAACATTTATACGTACCACCCTTGCAAAACCCTCAGGATTGTATTCTAGGGCAGCAGCCCAGTTCTCATCAATTCCTTTCTGAAAAGCAATTCACAGTCCCATTAAATATTTCAAAGTAGGCATAAAATAGGTAAAAAAGGATAGTTTAATCAAGAATAGGAAGTGAAAATAGGAGTAATAAGCAGGACAGTACTAATAACATCAGCCTAATTTGAGAAAAATTCACCAGTCCAGAAAATAAAAATTCAAGTAACATATAGGGACTAAGATATTGTGCTAGCAGGAAACAAACACTAAAAAATCATCATATTCAGTAATTATCTGTTTGCAAAAATCATAGATAGGTAAATAAACTCTCATGGCAACCATAAACAAGCTCCCACTTAGTCATAACAGCAAATCATTTAGGAATCAAACTTTCGTGAGGAGGCATAAATATTTGGAGAAATGCTGCATGCAAGTGTATAGTAACCAATAAATTCTTGGGTCCACTCGTGAAAAATGACAGAGATTTGACCAAACCTGGCGAATAGCAGCTTCAATCTTCTTTTGTGCCTCCACGTCAAAAGGATCAGCATACAGTAAAGCCTGCATTGCGAAGGCATAAACCCATTTGTATGGGCCTCTTAGATCTACCATTCAAACAAACTACATAAATAAGCAAGCAAAAAGAAATAGCATTTCGGCAAGAGATTTAGTGTCCTTCATAATCACCGCCAACTGTAAAAGCAGAAAGGCCCTAAAGCCACTGCAATGAAGTTCTTGCCAAATAAAAAGAATGAACATAAAAAAATATAAATAAATAATCAAAAAGCTCCTGCTAGGACTATACAGACACATGTCCCCTCCCTTCCATGCAAAACAAGGGAATTCTTGCCTACCTTCTTACCCCATGAATTGATAAAACAGGGCTAAGTTGTACGAAGCAAAACTGAGTGATATGTTTGGAAACCATTTATACATCAACAGTAAATGCTTTTAAAATCAAGTCAAACATCAATTTCAACCACATTTTGTAACTGCTACTCATATATTATCCGCATATTTCGTGAAACCCACAACCGTTCCTATAATATCATTCGTAACTGATTTATTAATGCCATCTGAGCAAAAATTCCTGTTTTCTAAGATCAACCTAAATATTAAATTTTGGCTTTCTGGCAAGTTAAGTAGCAGAAAAAAAAGATAGCATAAACTTTCTGAAGGCTCAACAGAGCTACAAAATGCAGGAACATTAATTTGGCACCACAGATGGTATGAAGTTCAAAATTCATCTAATGAAGTTGTATTGATTACATATCATGACATGAGCCCCAACTTATCCTCAATATTTTTGTCACAACTGACAACAGAGTTCTGGCATTCTAAAAGTAAATCCAATTGAAACCCCACCAAGAAATCAATAAAGATCTGTCACTGGTGAATGACACTTACCATTTCTTCTTCCTGCTGACGCCGTAGATCACCTCTCTGGCGATGACGAGCCCGCAAAATGTCTTGTAGCCTATTGAGGTCATTTCCAAGGATAGCTTGAGCCAACTCGGGATCACTCTGAAAGTACAAATAGCATTTGTAGTGAGAATACTAGTAAATATGAACTGCCTTCGTATGTGGATGCTGGCTTTGACACGGGCATATAAAGTTCAATGAAAAGCTTTTTTTTTATAGGAAACAAAGCTTTTTATTTATAATAACACCATCCATAAATTACATCACCAAAAAATGGACGAGTCGTCCACTCAAGGAGGAAAAAAAAGGGCGAGCATAGAATACAATCCGAAAACAAAGTTCAATGAAAAGCATTTGAAATAGCGCCTACAGAAGAATTTCATTTAAGCCAATCACTAGGATAATTTTCTGTTACTAAGTGCGAAAATTCCAAAAAAGGAAAATATTATCCGTTTTTCCCTCAGGAAGAAAAGTCATCATGCTGACTCTCTGTAACAAAAAGCATGAATGAATCTTACTTTTCCCACTTTTTACCACTTTTTACCACTTTTTTCCACTTTTTTCAACTTTTTTCTCTCTCCTAAATCAATCACATCCACATATCTCATCACATCCATAAATCTCAACCACTCACCTCCACTCATTCTCTCTCCTCTTTTACTTTAAAACACTTTAAAACACTTTTAATTTACTCTCATTCACCCTTAAAGATTAAAGCAGTTAATTTTCGAAATTTTCCTTCAGATGAAGCTTTCTTTTCCAATCAAAGTGAAGTCTAAATAATTTTGCGGGTCTTCTTGCTCAAAGAATGAAAAAACAGCATGCAAAACCCATTTATTATTGAGAAAGAAATAACATAATTATAACAGTTCAACCGATCATTTTCAAAAAATAAAAATAAAAATCATTGACGGGATCACAGGAACAAGTTCCCACCAAATCTTAATGAAGAAACAAATGTTCTGACCCAAGAAATAAGCGCAATTGAAAGGGCAGATTGCTCTACCTGGAACAGCTGGGCCATCACATTGGAATCATTACGGAGCTGCAGCTGCAAAGCTGAAGGGTTCACTGCAGAACCATCTGAATTGAACCCTCCCATATTTGGGGATTCTCTACAGTAATTTAAAAGTCGCTATTTAGAATGAGAAGGCATTGCAGCAATTTTCAGAATATTCTTCCATTCCTAAAGAAAGGTAAAGAAAGAGACACATAGGCATTGCTCAGCACAACAAAGCACAGCTGGATGGTACATATTCCTTAATTATGCCTTGTCAAAAGGGATCCTATCTAGGATTGTGAAAGGAGTTCCTTTTTCTTTCAAATCCAAGTTCTTTGTTAATGTAAGTACCAATTTTGAATATGTGTCAGGAAATTTATAAGAATACTCGAACCTAGCACCCGATGACTGGGCATTTGAGACCATCATCACCAAATCTCCATCAGCAACACCTAGAGCACTCAATTTCTCAGCATTCCTCATCTCCTTCCCGTTATGCAGAAGCTGCTGCTGCTGAAGTGGCACTCGCGTCTGCTCGTTCAATATTATTATCACAAATACAAATTAACCCCAACATATTTATCCAGATAAAATAAGAAGGCATGAAGAAAAATATCTAACCTCTACTTCCAGAAGAGCTTTCAAGTTCTCAACCTGTAACGAGTGTTTAAATCAAGCATTCTCATCAGGAAAAACATTCTGTTATTCACAAAAAAGAATTAAACAAAGATTCGGGATTTAAGGCAATAATATGTTACAGATTCATCGCGATCGACGTCTAGATTGAGGATTTGTTCGTCGGCTGTCATTACAGTGATCTTCATGTTCTCCGATTAGCTTTGGACCTGTTCGAATTCTCGTCGAAAAATGAGATTTGTGCGATGTTTGTGAGTTTTTCTTTCGTTTCTTTGTTGTTCTCTTACGACTGATTTCTTACTGCCAAAGTTACCTTTTGGTTGACTGACCGAAAGAGTCACCAAAGGCAAAGAGTTACAGCAGAAGACGGAGAGAACTCCGTGTGGAAATACCGTTATATTTTCTCGCAATTATTCAAATTTTATTTTGTCTTCAACAATTTAAAATAGTACACCACTTTATGGGCAGCGGGAATGTTATGTTAAGAGCGTTGGGAAATGTTAGGAAAAAAAATGTGAGAGAGATGTGGGCGCAGGTCCCCCGATCCCACCGCATTCAGGGGGGGCCTGCAAGTGGGTTGTGAGTAGTTGGGAGAAATGCTGGGAGAATAACGCTGGGAATATAACATTTTCGTTATGGGCAGAGGAGGAGAAGAGCGCTGGATCGATGTTTGCTTGAAGACGGAATGACGAACCTCTCAGACCGATAGCTTCCTTTTTGATCAACGGGGAAGAAAACCTCATTTCGGTCGAAATAGTCACTAATTATGATAATAAAACATTTCTACATTTTTTTGTACCAAAAATATTTCTACATCTTTTTTATTTTTTTAATAAATATTTCTACATCTTTTAAGTATTAACTACAAGTATAAAATATTATATTCTTCATAATCTCATCTCATTTCTATATCAAATAAAGATAATACTAAGGGTGTATTTGATTACTATGATTTTTCATAGAAAATATGAAATTTTGGAAATTATTTTTCATATTGGTTGTTTGATTATAAAATTTTTCATGAAAATTATTTTTCATGTACAACTACTTAAAGTATGTTTTAGACTATTTTCCATAAAAAATAATTCACACTCTCTCATAGATAAAATATTTTCCATATAAAATGAAAAATATTTTTTTTTCATCTTTTCCTATCAAACACGCCCTAAATGTCATTTTTTATTTGACACCGAAAGTAACATTCTCCTTCCATGAGAGTGGATGGGGTTATCCTTGTTACATAAAAGATTAAATAACAATATATTTTAGTAATTTAAATTGTTAATATATTGGCCGACGATTGACACGTGATACCACCTCTTGATATTGAAGGCGGGAAACACGTGTCAATTATTAACCAATATGTAATAACATTTTTTCATAAAGAATCATTTTTCTTCGAGACAAGAAAAAAGAAAAGCACAAAATAGTCCTCCTCAAACACAAGCTCTTAAGAAAGTTTACGGTTCATCAATAGTTCATCCAAAAAAACAAAAAGCACAGAATTAGACATGTGATTTTTAACACATCATCCAAGCGATGTATCTCATGCCATGTATTCCAATATCATTTGCTTCATAAAGGAACTAAAGATACTAATATCGCTATTGTTATCTGGAGTGTTCATCCATGGTCAATAATGTATCTTATAGTTGGCAACAATTAAATTATCATCATAAATGTTATATTGATTGTAGACAAAATTTCACAAAAAAAAAAAATAAAAAAATTTTTCTCTCATCTTTTCAATCACACACATTTTTCAATACAATATTAACCACAAATTTTATATGGAATACCTTACATATTAAATTTATTCCCAACAGAACGAGACCAAAATATCATTCAATTCATACCACACTTACATCACTGCTTGTAAATGATATTACTCTCCAAATCGATAAGGGGCTCTTGGAAAGGATTTGCGAGCTTGTTTAAAATGTTCTTTTCCTATTATTGCTGTTTATTTTTATTTTTTATGGAATATTCTTTGACAATAAAATTATATTTTTGAGAAGGATCGAATTCTCATAGTGAAACGACTTAATTATCCATAGAATGATAATCAGTTTTAGCAAATGGTTTGTTTATCATTCAATAACACTTTAAAAATCATTCAATAACACTTTAAAACTCTAGGTTTTTTTTTTTTTGCCCAAATTGGCCCTATTGAATGAGCACTTGAAGGTCCAAAAAGGTTTTTCATTTTTTTTTTCTCCGGTGTAGTTGCTATAACTTTGTTAGAAATTCATTTTTTCTTTAACATCATTTGCAATCGCTCATTTCACGCGTTCGCTCGTTTGCCGACTTTCTAGTTCTGTCAGTTTACGTTGGAAATATAGGTTATTTCAAGAGTTGTGTGTACTTTTGTTTCGTTTAGATCCAATGTTCTGGTGAGCATTGAGCAGTAAGTAGGAGTGGGCAAATGAACCGCAACCCGACGACCCGACCCGACCCAAACCGACCCGAGTCGGTTGTCGGTTTGGCTGATGAATCGGGTTGGTTTGGGTTGACAAACCCAACCCAGCCGACAGGTTGCCAAAAAAATAAAAATAAAAATAAATTTTTCGCGATGCAGGCGACCGACCAGTCGGGTCGGTTCGGGCCCCCGAACCGAACCTCTGTTCGATTTTCGGTTTTCAAAAATGTAAACCGATTCAAATCGGGTCGGTTTCGGGTCGGGCCCGAACCCGACCCGACCGACCCGATGCCCACCCCTAGCAGTAAGTCTTCCATACTTCTTCTTGTTTTTTGAAAAGAAGTCTTCCATACCTTAAGACATAATTTCTTCCAAATTATCCAAAACATGTTTCTAACTTCTCTAACTTGTACTCTCTTTTTATAGTTACAAATTGGAGATTATAAGAGTGGAATTGTATTTCAAACTCTAGTCAAATACCAATAAGAGGTATCTTTTCTATTAGAACAAGTCCTCTCGAACTTCTTAAACTTGTACTTGGTTCACTATCAACGGGGATGGGAAAAAATTTGCTTGATAGTTTCTCAGGGATATATGTAAGGTTCTATAGGATTGGGTGAAGGAAAGTCGCAGCTAAAGGGATTAGAATAACTTTGTTCATGATTGCCCCCAAAGAGTTTCTTGCCGTCCACCGTCTCTTGTATCAAGTTGAGTTATAGTAAAGATGTAAATTACTTGCTTAATGATGACCATGTGCTTGAATAGGCCTTTCGTAATGAACATGATATGGGTTGATAAAAAGACTAGTAATGCGATTGAATAGGCTTTCATAACAAACATATGATATGGGTTGATAAAAGACTAACAAAAAGTTAACGAAAACTAGACAACATTGAAATGGACATATGAAGGAAAAATTTCTACATCGAAGGCAATTCCAAAGCATACAATAGTTTTGAAAGAATCAAGGATATACAATCGCTTCACAGAGCATGCAAACACATCCCTATAGAACTTTTAAAATTTTAACTACATATTTTGGACCTAATTCATAAAAAAACTATACCAAGTATACACCCGTCGGAAATTTTTGATTTTTCAAGAATAATAAAGGATGAAAAAATAAAAATGTCAGTGGATGAGTGTAAACAAGCTAATATTTTGTAAGGAGCATGATTGAAACTTGAGACCGGTGCATGAACAAAGCATGTGATAGCCAATATATCTTTTTACACTTTTTCTACTTTTCTATCCATTTGTTTCAATTTTTTATTTTGGTCAAATCAATCATATTCACATATCTCATTGGATATATATATAAGACACAAATCTCCATCATTTAACTCCACTAATTCTCTCTCATATTTTACATAAAAATTTATTTAAAAAACTAATAAAAAAATAAAATCCTATCATCCCCAAAGTGATTGCCCAAAAAAGTTTGATTAAACTCCGGGCGCATGCCAGTCGAAACTTTGTTAGATTATTTCAAAAATATATACTTAAAGAGTTTAAAATTTTGACTTAAAACAAAAAGTGAAAAAATGTATGAAAAATGAAGAGTTGTTGAAAATGAACATAAACAAAAGGATGAAAAATGTTTTTTCAAATAACAAAAAGTGAATCAAATTTTGTACTTTTTGATAATAAAATATGGAGACGGCTATTTTTGAGAGAGAGATATGTTATAGAACATAAATTTGGAATAGAAATATGTAAATAATTTAAGAGCGTGTTTGATTGACAAAGATGGAAAAGAAAATATTTTCCATATAAATTGGAAAATAAAAATTATATACCCCCCAAAGAAAATATTTTCTATGGAATTGGATAAAGTTGTGCTTAAAGTGGTTGTACCATGTAAAATTATTTTTTTCCCACTTGCAATCGAACAAATCAAATTGGAAAATATTTTTCATGGAAAATTATGGCGATCAAACACACCATTTGATTTAAAAAAATTTGTGTACGGAAAGAATAATATTGGAAACAAAATTTCTGCCAAATATCTAACTATATATAAATTTGAAAGAGGCAACTAGGCAAAGCGCTTAAATGGCAGTACCATATTTGGCTCCATTTTTAAAGCATTAATTTTTAAAGAATTAATTGTTTTTATTATTTAATTTATTGTACTTTCCTTATTTGATGTTATTTTTCTTATTTTTATATATATATATATATTATAATTATAATTATACTTTTATAAATTAATTTATAATTTTTTTCATTCTTTTATATTTAGTGTTGAATACAGTAAAAATGTGATAAAAGATCAAAGTTACATCTTACAATATATCTATTAAATTAATTCTAAAAATGAAAATTAATATTTTCTATATACAATTTAATTTCTGGATATTGCATTTTAATTATTTATTTTTGAATTATATATGTGTATATACGTGTGTGTGTATTTTTTGTACATATTTAAAAAATTAAGCAAAAATTTTTTTGCCACATTAAAAGGATAGTTTTAGATAGTTTTCATAAGTAATGCTCATTAAGTGATTCAAATAGTAACTACTTTTTTAAAGATCAAATAGTAAGTAATTAAATATTTAAATTTATAATGAATAAGTAATTAATTAGAAAAGAAATAGAAAACAATAACTTTCAGATCGCATTTCATTATTTCGCATGTCACTTAAAAAATAATTGTCAAAATTATCATTTAATTATCTCTTCATTTTCAAATTAATTTTTTGATTTTTTTATATTTAGTATTACACGCATTAGTTTTTTTTATTTTTTCTCAATTATTCTAAATAAATTTTTGTTACCCAAAAATAAATGTACAGAATTTCATATATAAATATTTTATATAGAGATATTATCATTTCATACAATCCACATCACATAAATTTTCTAACACTTAATATTCTAAAATTCGTATTAAAAAAAGTCATCGTATTTAGCTACTGGAATGATATTGATGATAAAAATTTCCGCAAAATCTTTAATAAGACTATTTCTTTTTGTCCAAATAAGTATTGTCTAAAATTTGATCCTAAATATTTTTATAATTGTTTAAAATCATCAATTATAATGACTGATATGATTTTTTTACAAGATAATAATTCGAATCCAAATTTATAAACCATTATTGAAATATATAGTATTATATATATATATATATATTTTATTTTCTATAATAACAAATAAAATATTAATTTGATAGTAGTACTTTTTATTAGATACTAAAGGCATTTTTGATGTAGATCATTAAAAAATAAAAATTAAATATATAGTAAAAAAATTACAAATATTGAAAAATTGTCAAATTCATGAATGAATAATTAAAAATAATGAAAGATAAAATATTAATTTAATTTAATTTGTATCAACAAGCTCAAAATAATTTTATTATTTTTTACAATCCAAAAAAACTCAAAACTAACAAGTAAATAACAAATCTTTAACTCTTTCAAAAAAATAATAATAATTAATAATGGTAATAAAATAAAAAAATCTTTAACCAAAAAGGAAAAGAAAGTACATAACTAATCAGCGCAATTAACCCAAAAAATTTCGTCATCAAGCCCCAAATTAAGAGAGAAAATCTCCAGCCATCTTCTCCTCCTTCTGGTTCCTCAATTGTTTCTCCCTCACCTGTTCACTGAAACACCCAGTCCCCACCCACTACTATATATACATACAACCTATACATACACACACCAACGCATATATATTCAATCGCAAGCCCTTTCTCAATCCGTCGGATTCAGATCTTGCAGTACCGTATACGGATTATAGTTTGATTTGATATTCTTTTCGCTGTATAGATTGATTTGATATCTATAGAAATGGCTTCACCTGGAAACCTAAATCCGAATCCGAATCCGAATCAACCAGGTGGAGGTCCATTTGATATGAACAAATTGTTCAGAACTTCCACTCCTCCGCCAATTTCCGCTGGAAACCCCAATTTGCAAAACCCTAATAGTAATAATCTCAGTAGCAGTAACCCTAATTTTATTACATCCCCTTTTCCACCGCCTTCGTCTTCTTATCCTCCGCCGGCGAGTGGTGGCGTGCCCTATAATTATCCGCCCCAAACGGCTGACTTTCGACACCCTATGTACAATAATCCCGCAAATCATCCTCCGGGGAATCCAGATTTTGCTAATATGCACCCTCAGAGGTCATTGTCTTATCCTACACCCAGTCTCCAACCCCAGACCTCCACTGGCTCCCCTCATCAGAATTTTCAAAATCCACCAAGTTCTCAGAACAGTAGCAATCCCAACCCCGGGGCTCGGTTGATGGCCTTGTTGAGTGCCCCACCGCCTTCGACTCTGGAAATTCCGCAGCAACCCACCGGGCCAAATCCTCAGCTCCATTCAACATCTTCGGCTGGTTCTGATTTTTCAGTCCCCCAGAATGTAGCTGTGTTGGGCTCCAGGCCAAACCTTGGGATTTGGCATCCGGGTCCTGTGATACGAATGTCCAGTAGTAAGCTCCCGAAGGGAAGGCATTTGATGGGGAATAATTTGGTTTATGACATAGATATTAGGCTACCGGGGGAGGTGCAACCTCAGCTTGAGGTTACTCCCATCACCAAATACGGGTCTGATCCCACACCCATCCTTGGTAGGCAAATTGCAGTGAATAAAACTTATATATGCTACGGGCTCAAGTTGGGCACCATTCGGGTTCTTAATATTAACAATGCGTTGAGGGCATTGCTTAAAGGTCTAACTCAGGTTGGTTTTATTTGCAAGTGTGGATCTTATTTAGCTGAACTCTTCTATGTGTATTGCGATCTCTATTGATTTTTACATTTTTCCCTTGAGATCTGACTGTGGATCATAATGTGCCGTATCTAGGTCAAATAGTGTTTTTTATTTTAATTGTTGTCTGATATTCAACCTTTTCATGTTTTTTTTTTTTTGATTTGGTGGGGCCAAAAAAGTAAAATTTTGATTCATGGAATACATGAGAACTAGTTGCAATAACAAAAGAAATAGTTTTACTATATTTTAGTGAGAGTTTCACATTAAACATCGTTTTTCTACTTCCTTTTTCCTATTTCTTTTTAACTTTTGAAAATTTACCGATATTTATTCAACAAATTGAATTGGTTAATACGAGTTGATTTTCTGTTACGATAAATTGATGAAACAATAGCTGCTTCTGCGGGCCACTGCCTATGAGTCACCGGCTCATTCTTCAACAGGCACAGGGTCAGAGCCTGGCTCCTCCCACCAAAATTTCGGTTTTTCTCCCACCAAAATTTCGGTTTTTCTTATGTTATGCTACTCTACTATGGTACGTGACATAGAAATCACACGTCACGTTGACAATGTTAATTGTAAATGTATGTCTTGCTAATTCATTAGGATTACTGCATGTAGTCTCCTGAGTTTTGTATGCTTCCTTTTGGGTGATATGATATGTGCTTTAAATTTGATTACGTTATGAGTGGTAATTCCTTTACTAATATGTTCTCTTTCAGAGGGTCACTGACATGGCTTTCTTCGCTGAGGATGTTCATCTTTTAGCTAGGTAGTTTTCTCTTCAGTTATTTTCTAAAATTCGATCTTTTGGTTTGTCTCTAATGATGCTAGTTTGCTTACGTGTAGTGCAAGTATGGATGGTCGGGTCTATGTGTGGAAGATTATTGAAGGTGATGACGAAGACAATCCTGAAATAAGTGGAAGGATTGTTACCGCTCTTCAAATTATTGGCGCAGGGGAACCTGTTTATCCTAGAGTTTGTTGGCACTGCCATAAGCAGGTATGTATATGCTGACACTTGCCTGTTCAGAGTGCATCTGTCATGCCATTCTCCCTCAGGCAAATTATCTTGTTAACTGTACTGAATAATATTGTTCATTTCCTACAGGAAGTTCTTGTAGTGGCAATCGGAAAGCATGTTTTGAAGATTGACACTATAAAAGTTGGCAAAGGGCAAGCGTTTTCAGCAGAAGAACCTCTCAGGTGTCCGGTTGAGAAGTTAATTAATGGAGTCCAACTTGTTGGTAGTCATGATGGAGAAGTGACTGACCTGTCAATGTGCCAGTGGATGACCACTCGTTTGGTATCCGCATCACTGGATGGCACGGTTTGTTACATAACTTTCTTCCTGTATGGTTCTTAATGCTGGTTTTGCATGAAGTTTTTTCCTGGATGGGCAGGAAATCTGTTTCACATTTGTTTACCTATGTTTGGTTCATGCTTATTAACTGTATATAAAAACCCGAGCTACTCTTTATCATAAATTTTAGAGGACATACAAGTAAAAATAGTCCGCACCTATGTACCACTAAATTAAATGTATAATTATGTAAACTGTTTATAAACACTTCCCAAGATTGCTCATAGTAACAATGTGTCTAGACATCTTTCCTGGCATGAATGCGGTACAGTGATGTTATCGTGAATTTGTTAGATAAGTAGAGTTTATGAAAGGTGGTTTGCGCTTCCCTCCCTGGTTTGTTGGGAGCTTTGAGTACTGCAGGGTTCTAATTTTCCTGAAATTTTGTTGATTGAGTTCACAAATATGTAAGGTTAATAAATTTTGTAATTTTCAATATGATAAAGAATACCAGACAAATCTGGCAGATCTCGAGGTCCTTATTGGAGGTTTCTCATGGATAACGGGTCTATCCTTTGGGTATTACATTTTGCTTCTATGATTGCATATAATATATTCTTCATGTGCAGTTCTAGTTGTATTGGTCATATCTGAGTATTCTGTCATCTCAACATCTGGATTTTGATGTTCCAAGACCATCTTCATTTGGACGTAGTATTTTTTTTCCCGCCTTCTTCTTTTTCATTTCCGGTCATAAGTACTTCATTGCTCGTTCTTATTTTATTGTCTAGTTAGTCCTGATCCTGCGAGTAAAATGTGAATATCCTGATATAGTGGAGGAGCAACTACTTGAGATGTAGGCTATTGTTTAGATGTTTTGACTTACGTTTATCAGTTTCCATGAGGTGTTCTTCGAAAAGTTGTTTTAAACATTTTCTGACGTCCACTTCTACACCACTCATTTCATCTGTCCCCATGTACCACCTGCTTTCTGTCCTCTCATCTTTATATGTTTTAAAGACTGTCAAACAAGCAGTGTCTCTTATTTGACTCTGTTCATTTGTAGAACAAAGTTCCATTCTTGTGTTACGATGACAGTGCTCCCCTTGCATTTGATCAAGAAAATTTAAGGCTCTGAATTAATATCAGTGATCGATGACTTCCTTTTTACAAATGGAAGAGACATTGATTTATAACCAATGGATGAATTGGTGAAATATCAAATACTCACCTCTGAATTCTGATGGCGATGTTTGTGAAATATTCCTGCTGTTTGAGATGCTTTGACATTGATCTTGAACCATACTTTGCTCATCTGCTTATCTGGTTTTTAAGCCTATTTTCTGTAATTCTTTTGGTTATTGCAGATAAGGATTTGGGAAGATCGTAAGTCACACCCAATTGCAGTAATGCGGCCATATGATGGACAACCAGTTAATTCTGTTACATTTTTGGCTGCTCCTCACCGCCCAGATCATATCATTCTCGTCACTGGGGTACTTACTATCGAATTCTTTTTGTTGCTTTCCTCAGATTCTTGGCGCTTAATAAGTTGAATCGTCATTTGATCATTTGAGTTTTGAGTCAGAATACTTTTATTTTTATTTTAGTTACTATGTTTTGCTACTGAATTATCATCACTGTATTTATTTAACATTTAAAGGTTGGGTTCAGGGTCCCTTTAATCGGGAAGTAAAATTATGGGCCTCCGCAAGCGAAGAAGGTTGGTTACTTCCTAGTGATGCTGAATCATGGCACTGTACCCAGTCATTGGAATTGAAGAGTTCGACAGCAGGTCGAGCAGAAGAGGCTTTCTTCAATCAAGTCCTAGCCTTGTCACAAGCTGGACTACTGTTATTGGCAAATGCACGAAAAAATGCTATATATGTTGTGCACTTAGAATACGGTCCTAACCCAGCAGCATCCCGCATGGATTATATTTCAGAATTTACTGTCACCATGCCAATATTGAGTTTTACAGGGACAACTGAGATACTGCCTCACGGTGAGCAGATTGTTCAGGTGTATAGTGTACAGACACAGGCTATTCAGCAGTATGCGTTGGATTCTTCACAGTGCTTTCCACCCCCAACAGAGAATGCTACTTTTGATAAGTCAGGCTCCGGCATCTCATATGACACTGCAGGTGTTGAAGGACTTGGACATATGGAGCCTTCCGGTGGTAAACCCACCGAGATTCCTTTGTCTAGTTCAGCACCGAAACAATTGACCAATGAAAGCGGCCTAGAAGGTATACCCACAGCAAGATATCATGTAAGTCCTCCGCAGACATCGAATTTGCAGGAATTCACTACCTCAAGCATGGAAGTCAAACCAGTTCCTTCAGCCGCAACAACTGGTGATAATGCTAATACTTCTATGGTGCCACCTCCAATTCCTTTAAGCCCCCGGTTGTCCAGAGAACTCTCTGGTTTTAGGAGTCCGGCTAGCTTTGAACATGGAACCGATCCTAATGTTGTCGATTACTCGGTTGACAGACAAATGGATGCCATTCATGCAAACTTGTCTGATAATCCTCCATTGGATGATGATTCAAGGAAGGAAAAGACCAAACATTCGCAAGATGATATTTCCACGACAATTAATCATCCTATTAAGTTTAAGCACCCGACTCATTTGGTAACTCCATCTGAAATATTGATGGCCAACTCATCATCTGAAGTAAACCACCCCAATGAACCTAAAAATGAGAGTGAACCAAACGTTCAGGATGTTTTGATAAGTAATGATACAAGAAATGTTGAGTTGGAGGTCAAGGTTGTGGGTGAAACAAGATTTAGTCGTGATAATGAAGTTGTTTGTCAAGAGGAACTTCACAATTTTGTGTCAGAAAACAAGGACAAATACTTCTGTTCTCAAGCCTCTGACTTGGGAATGGAGATGGCTCGTGATTCTCGTGCCTTGTTACCTGAAACATATAACTCAGAGCAAGCTAGGCAGTTTGATGGGTCTAATGGAAATGAGGCTTTGGCCCAACCATCAACAACAGAAGTACCAGACTCGACAAAGGCTATTGATTCATCAGCACCAACTCCAGTTCAACACCCTCCAGCACCAAATTCAAAAGGGAAAAAGCAAAAGGGTAAAAGTGCTCAAGGAGGTCCATCTTCACCATCACCGAGTGCTTTCAATTCTACAGATTCAACTAATGAATTGACCAACTCGAGCAATTCTTCCCTGGATACTTTACTTTCACAAATTTTGTCTATGCAAGATACGCTTAGTCAGGTAATTGCTTAATGCAAATTTGTGAAAATATCTTTAATCCTTGGATTAGTTTGGTATTGTCAATTATGCATTGGAATCATTAAATGCGTTTGAGAAGTTCTTTATAAACAATAGTTTGCTAAACAAAAAGAAACGATTAATGGAGAAGTTGGAAATCTGTGTGGGTTGTAAGAAAGATGTTGATAACATGTGATTTGACTTTGAATGGTTTATAATCATGCTGCAAAGACCTACTTATTAAGGCTTCTAGGCATCGAAATCACGTCAGTTATTTCAAGTAGATTGAAATTAGTGTATGCTTACCAATTTTTTTACAAACTAGAAACTTGTTTATAAACTAAACCCACATTTCCCCAATTATCGACCATTTTACTAAATTATTTCTCCACGCTTCATACCTAAGAAAACCCATTTATAAACTACTTGTTAGTGATGCAGAGATGCTGTTACTTTTGATTGATGCTTTACTGGGAAATTTCTAACACTCTCACCAGTACTTCTTGATATGATACTGTTAATACAAGATAGGTTGATAACCACTGCCATTTAAGGGTATATGACACCAGGTGTGGGCTTATTGATTTACACATTTCTCACCAGACAGCGTTCCCTGTAGGTTGTAGCTTTTCAGAGAGACATGCAGAAGCAGGTAACGACAATGGTTGCTGGCCCAGTTACCAAAGAAGGCAGAAGACTTGAAGCAGCCTTGGGGAGAAATATGGAGAAGGCTATCAAGGCTAATGCTGATGCTATGTGGGCTCATTTTCAGGAGGAGACTGCAAAACAGGAAAAGGCATCTCGGGACCGTTCCCAGCAACTAACGAATATGATCAGCAATTGCTTAAATAAGGACTTGCCTGCAATTTTGGAGAAAGCTGTTAAGAAAGAATTAGCTGCAGTTGGACAAGCTGTGGGACGCACGATTAGTCCTTCTATTGAGAAAACAGTATCCACCTCAATTTCAGAGGCCTTCCAGGTAATATTTGGCTGTTCTTGTTTATCTAAGACGTAACCAATATCTGTATCCTCATCCATTTTTTTGTGACCAGAAAGGAGTTGGTGATAAAGCCGTGAATCAGCTGGAGAAATCGGTCAATTCTAAACTTGAAGCTACTGTTGCTAGGCATATCCAAGCACAATTTCAAACTTCTGGAAAGCAAACTCTCCAGGTAAGAATGAGAGAATCAAATTGGCTCTTAGCGTAGCTGTAGAAAGATTCAAAATCACCATTTCCAGCATGGAACTTGTCTTTTTCACTTGGAATTGCTTCCAATGTTTTCAATTAGCTGTGTTGGTCTTCATTTTTTTCCCCTAATTGCACCTAATATGCAATCTATGGGGCCAGGATGCTTTTAATTTAAACTCTGTATTTTGAGTTGGATAATTTTACCAGTGGCTGTAATAGTCCCTCAGGGGAAGTGGTTTGTTGAATCTTCTCATTGATTTTAACTTCTTGGATTTTAATTTCTGGATTCTCTCGGGTACCCTTAACTATTGGTAAAACCCTTCGAGTGTGGTCCTCTGTGAATTTTTGACCATTTCAGTCATGGTTAGACAACAGTCTCTCACTCTTTGGTCCTGTCGGCGCATCCACCAGCTTTTTCCCATTGGCTTCCCAGTTCTCTACTCTCTTCCCATCACTTCATCACCACATCTATAAACTCGAACAATGATTGGACGTGAATATTAGTTTATCTTTCCAAATGAATTTGAAGCATCTTGGTTCAAGCTGTCTTAGTTTGCTATGCAGGAAACTCTGAAGTCCAGTTTGGAGTCTTCTGTGATCCCTGCATTTGAGGTTTCATGCAGAGCCATGTTCGAGCAATTGGATGCTGCATTTCAGAAAGGAATGGCTGAACATACAACTGCAGCTCAGCAACAATTTGAGTCGTCATATTCACCATTAGCGCTTGCTCTAAGGGTATAGACTTGATAGCATATGATATTGATTCTTGTTGTCTGTACGAGTAATGTAGATGCATCGCCCGCTAACAATTGATTATGATTGAACATGTATTTATGCTTTTGCCCCATCTATATTTCCAATTTCTGCCGCCAGCTTTACTTTGCTATATTTACTTCTCACTAACATGGGGCAAAACTTTTAGGATACTATCAACTCAGCTTCGTCAGTGACTCAGACCCTAAACACTGAGTTGCTGGATGGTCAACGAAAGTTGCTAGCTCTTGCTGTTGCAGGAGCAAATTCAAAAGCAACAAATCCATTGATTAACCAACTGAGCAATGGCCCGTTGGGTGGTCTGCACGAGAAGGTTTGTTCAGTACTTGAGTTCATGTTTACTCTAGGCTTTTTTGGTAAAAGCAAATAGGCTGGAAGAATGATATCCCTTGCAGCTTTCAGAACTGTCTTTTCTAAGTATTCTGAACCACAATTTATTGTTGTAATAGCTTGAGGTACCTCCTGATCCAACAAAAGAGCTGTCTAGACTGATAGCTGAGCACAAGTATGAGGAGGCTTTCACTGCAGCCCTGCACAGAAGTGATGTTTCTATTGTATCATGGTTGTGTTCTCAGGTATGCTATATATGTGTTGAGTTACATACCTCGGACTTGCTTTCATGCATTGCAGTTGACATTCCCGTGATAAACTGGCTTTTGGGGTCACACAAAGTGAACTTTTCTGTTCCATGTCTCAATTACATATTAAAAATAATGGAAATGCCTCCTGTAAGTTCACTAATACCTGGTGGCATGTGCCTGGAGCATGATATCAAATTATCATGTAGGATTTTGGTTAAATAAGCTTCATCTAAATTTTGGGCCCTCTTTGCCTTTTTGGAGAGAGCTGATAAGGTTGAATCCAGTGTCTCCGTGGACATTTTTCTACCTAAAAATTAATTTTTACAACTAGTTAAGGTCGAATAATAATATTAACCGCACATTCAGAACTCCTACTCGTTATTTTCCGTGGCCTCACTACTATTCAACCTAAAAGTTATCTTTTTATCTGAATCGAAGTTACCATAGCGCACAAAAATCAATTCCTTTCATAGAACACTATTCTTTTAGGCGAACATTACATAATGTGTTTTTACTTGCTGATTTCCATTGCTAAATTGCTCTCCCTTATGTTTGGAAAAATTGACCACAAATTTTGGTGTGTGATTCAATAGCTGACGTATTTCCGCCCTGGTTTTGCCTTGTACCAGGTTGATTTACAAGGAATTTTGTCAATGAACCCTCTTCCTCTTAGCCAAGGTGTACTCATCTCCCTTCTGCAGCAGTTGGCTTATGATATTATCAAAGAAACCCCCAAGAAACTACCTTGGATGCGCGAGGTACTCTCTGCCATTAATCCAGCCGACCCAATGATCGCAGTGCACGTCCAACCTATCTTCGAGCAAGTTTATCAGATACTGAATCATCATAGGAACCTCCCAACTACAACGGGTCCTGAGCTTTCACACATCCGTCTTATCATGCATGTCATCAACTCCATGCTTATGACTCCTAAATGATTCAAACTCTGATGCTTCATTTTTGTTACCTTTGAACTGGTGAGGTTTGTACAAAGGGTTTTAGGGATATTCATGGGAGGGTTACTAGACATTTCATGCTGTGCAGTTTGCTCCTTCCTTTCTTTCCCAAAGGGTTTAAATTTGTGTAGAATTTGCGGTTGAGATTTTAGGTCTTTCTTTTGGAGATTTGTTTGGACATTTATTGTTGATAGCAATTTTGTTTGTATATTTGCTTTCTACAGTTCCATTTCATAAGATTCTGTTTTGTTGTCGCTTATGTTGTTTCCTTTACTACATATTTAGTATTATATTATTATTATCATTCAACTAGTAAACGACTTCACAGGCAGTTGAAACATTTTGTGACAAAGAATCAATGAAAGGCGATAACGGTAGTGACTACCGAACTGTGAAATTAGAATTTGTGGTAGCAAGAGAGAGACGTATGTTTGTCGTCGTGTCGTCTTGACAGAGATCATCGCGACTCTCTTGACGTGATCAAAATTTCAATGTGGAGCTAGTAGCGATTCATATTTTTTAATTGAGTTATGCAATTTGTACAATTTTTGTTGATAATTTTTTGACAACTAAGGCCTTGTTTGATTGGGGGTTTAGTTGTTCCGCGCGGTATTCCGTGTAAAAATGTGTGGTTAATATTATTTTGGGAAATGTGTGTGTGGTTGAAAATGAGTATGAGGTATACGGAATTGTGTGCGGATTTGGGTAACACCAAATAGAACAAGGACTAAAATTACATGATAAAATGCTGTTTTATATTGCTATTGTTGTATCATTACTTGATACGACAATTAAAATTGTACCGGTACTATTATTCTTTTCTTGTTAAGATAAATGCTGACCTCCGCATTCATGTTGACTAGACTAGAGTTTCATGCACAATCTCTCGGTCTTTAGAGGGTAAAGACTGTAATTTGCAGTCTCCGTTGCGTAAATTGACCGGAATTGTAACAGTGACATTCATACACGCATTATTCTGGAAATATTTTATCCTTTCTTCTTTCCCCGGCCAAACGGGAAACGTCTCTTTCAAACAAAACAATATTCCACAACACTCTTTTGGCTAAAACGTTCCCGGGTTCATGCCACAATGGCACTGTTTGACTGTTTCACCAAATCCTTAACTCTTTTGGCCCCATTTGGCATGCTTGATCATTGTCACCAATAATAACAAACTAACTGGAAGAAGATTATGAATTGAATCAAAATTTTGAATTGTCAATATTCGTTTTAAATTATTGTTTTTGTCACTGAAGATGATATCGAATTAAATACACATTTCTTCTTGGACCATCTAAACCTTTAGACAAAATATCCTATTCAAATCAAATTTTCATTTTGCTAAAATTTTATTTTTATGGTTTACGGTAAGAGAATAGAGAATAATCTACGAAAATGTGTGGATAATAATGAATAATAATCCCAATACACATTCCAATCTGGCAAATTGTATGCGCCATTGATATCTTCTCTTTAGCAGAAATCCCCGGTTACTCATGGTACCTACATCAATGGTTTCCGCCGACGAGGAGGTCCAATCTCCGGTCTAAATTTTCAATATAGAATATAGATCGAGATTTTGACAGACTATTGCCACGTCACTGGCGTCACCCGCATGCAAACGTGGCAAAATCACCAGCACTGATCAGTTTCCCATCTCCGAGTCTGGTAAAACCGTACATGTTCGTGACTCCGTACACCGGAGCCGCCGCTCGAAGTAAATCTGCGCCGTTGTGAGCCGACGCTCAGCCTCGAGTCATACACCACCCGAGCGTCGGGATCCGACAGCGTAGCATACGCTTTGTGAATCTCGATGAAATCAGAGCCGTCGCCGTCCGACGATGAGGATTTGATCGAATGTGACGCAGCATCGGGGTGGTACAACTTCGCAAGCCTACGGTACGCCGCTTTGATCTCCATTGGGGAAGCGTTCTGGTTCACTCTCAGAACTTCGTACAGACTCTTCCGATTGACAACCGCCGCTGACGGAGCCTCCGTCAGGGCTGAGCGGATGAACATGCTGCGGTGGCTGATAGTTGATGTTCCTAGCATTGAAGAGAAATTTTGTTGCTTAAGGTTGAAGACGATTGATTTTCAGAGACCAAGGGGTATATATGAAGCCTAGAGGTTTTGAATCTTGAGTGTGTGAGAGAGAGTGTGAGGAATGTGGGGTCCACAAGCGATGTTGAATTACTGTGTGCTGACATGGCACCTGGTTTTGCTTCTAGAAGGTTTTAGTCGTTTAGTGGATCAGCGTGCTCGATTTTTCGATCCGATTACTTGTCTAGTTGCCTTTTGCTACACAATTTATTGCCAATGGGGTCGGGCCTATAATTTTGTCCAAATAAAATATTATTTTTAATACTTATTCAGTTAGGATGTATTTTCATACATCGGAATAGGGACAAAATTGAAGATTATAGAGTACTGAATACGAATTCTTAATTCTTAATTATTAAATATTATTTATTTTTCACAAAGGATCAAAATTAATTAAATCATATGATTTCGCATAGCGGAAATACTTAGCACGAATGGTGTACTAAGAATACTAGAAAAAAAAATTTCTTAGATTAAATGTCATAGTTCATGTATCAGCTTGTAATATTTTATAATATACGATGAGATTCGAATGATGAATTTGATGGTTCTTTGAATGTGTTTGGAAAGCATTTATAAATGGTTCAAATTGATTATAAATAAATAGATGCGAACGATAAATAAGTGCACAACACTTGGTGAAAAGAACAATATAGTATATTAGTAGTATTGATTAGATGACATCTCGTTATTGGTCAGTATTATGCCGTCTATGTAGTGTCACATAGACATTATAACATAACATCAACTGATGCTAAAATGTTACACAATTGTTGGTCTATGTCATTATATATAGACTAAAAATGCTCTCGTTAAAACATGTGGATAAAAAATGATTACAGTGTTCAAATCATTTATAAATATGAGACAAACACCAAAACACGTAGCAAGGTGATTATCAACCATTCAAAAAACAACGTGTATATTGACCTGTTGTGGAATGTATACACAAGAAAAGAAATAGTTTCTTACATTCTTACTCGATACTCGATAATTTAAGTCAATCAACAAAAATCACTCCATACACAATAAACTATATTATTAAGTCAATTGTAGTCTTTTATTTATTAAGATTGAGAATAAATGTTAGTAGTGCATTAAATATCTTGAGAACCAACACTATAAGTTTTTTTTTTTTAATTTTTAATCAAAACAAACTTATATTGTTGAATCATTATCAAAATTATATCATACAAAAAGTTGAGTACCTTCTTGAGGTAGGAGCTTCATTCCAAACAAAAGAATTGCTTATGTCGTGGAAAGTCCACCCCTAAAGGGGTATAATAAATAAATAAATAGAAGTATAATGAAATTGAACAAAGTATGGCATTACAGAAAATTTGTGTGTTAAAACTGTTAGAATATATTTTAGTAATTTGGTTTATTAGTTAAGGGTAGTTTTGTCTATTCTATTGTTAGGGCTACGATTAAGGTTTCGGGCCGTCTTTACTATTGTTAGGGTTTCGAATCTCTATTTATAGTCGTCTTGTATTGTGTTTTATTATCAATTGAATATACGATTCCCTTTGTTTTCTACATGGTATCAGAGCAAAATTAGGTCTTGGGCTAAGTCGATTGTTTTCTTCCGTTCTCCATGGCGTTGTGCCTTCAGCAAAGCATATTGATTTGTGTTCTTTTTTTTTTGTGTGGATCTCTCTCGTTCGGTTAGAAGATTGTTCATCTGTTGGAAAATCTTTTCTCGTTGATTGCTTTAGTTACATGCCTCGTTTTGCTTTGTTTTCTTTTTTGGCCAACTATCAAATCTGTTTGAATAAGAGCCCATGGATGTCTTATTCTTGTCAAATCTGAAATCCTTCAACCGCCATATTCATCTGCTTATAAAAGCACCACTATAGGAGGCGATATAATATTTGGGCTTGTGGAGATCATTACGAGTCCATCTTTAGTTGCTAGGTTGATTAAGGATTCACTTAGGGAATCTTCTTTTGCGCTTGACCCTGTGAATCGTGTGCAGCTATGGTTGTTGTTGTGGCGGTTTCGGCTTCGACATCTCGGGCCTTGGTGGCTCTAATGTTTGTGCTTATTTAGGATTTGGTGTCTCCGGGGTCAATTGTTGCCGACGTTGGCAGCGATCAGCGTTGAAGAAGTCGGCCTTGGTCGAAGTGGTCGCCGGTGGTGGCGACGGGTGAATCACGTGACGGCGTCCATGAAGTAGCTTGTGCAGTGGAAGTAGATTTTAGCTTAGGCCTTCGAAGCTTGGATCTCCGGCAGCCTTGGTCTTAATCGCCGGCGAGATATGTTGGTTGTGCTATGTTGGCGGTGTAATCGTGGTGGCGATGGACGAGGTTTCAATAAGCAGATGGCGACGCAGAAGCTGATTGGGAAGTTTCAACTTGAAAATTATTTAATGGTATTTGCAAAGTTGGTCCCTGTTAATTTTCCGTTTGTTTAAGTTGGTTGTTAGGATTTTATTTTGGTGCATAATGGTCTAGGAAATCCAACTATGGCATGAAGTAGTCCCCAAAAGTTTTGTATTTGTAGATTTAGTCTACTAAATCTGAATTGGTCCAATCCATCCTGAATTGGCATTTGGTTCTCTTCCCCCCTTCTCATTTTGTCCAGTGAAATCTGGAATTTGTAATTGGATGTGCAGTGACATCTGCAATTGGAATTTGACTCTCTTCTCAATTGGTCCGGCGGACATTTGGTTCTTCTCTTCTGTCTTCTAACTTGGTCAGGTGGATTTGGAATTGGCATTTGGTAGTTGGTACATGAATTGGCATTGTTGGGGACTTTAGCAATGCTTGGATTATTGTTTTGGCTTCCGCGGTGATAAAGTATTGTTAGTCGAGCTCATGGACTTGTCAGCGTGTCCGAGCCCTAGGTGGAGGAGTGCTTGAGTGACTCTAACCTGACTGGAAGGAGTGTAATTGTGCAAGCATAAGCCAAACTTATAATATTAGTCAAGCTTGGAAGATCACAAGAAGATCAAATTTGCATTGTTTTTGTATTATCGTTTTCCGTATTTTGTAAACCTTTTGGCAAACTCTCGATAGTATCGTGAGTTTGACGGGGGGTGTTAGAATATATTTTAGTAATTTGGTTTATTAGTTAAGGGTAGTTTTGTCTATTCTATGTTGAAATTCGATTAAGGTTTGGTCTTTCTTATTGTTAGGGTTTGAATCTACATTTATAGTAAATGCTTGTATTGTGTTTTATTATCAATTGAATATACGATTCCCTTTGTTTTCTACAACTAAAGTGGTTCCCCAATCATAATTAATGTAAAGCTGGATACGATAATATGCTTTCAAAAATTGGCTTTCGTGTTTGTCTGCTCGATTTGCACAAGAAAATATCTGGTTGCTTGGCGTGTGCTAATCTGGCTACTGTAATGTAGCCACAAACAAAGCATCTTATTATCAATGTTTTCATACTAAATTTTGGCCGTAATTGGGTCAAGATCAAAGAGCCGACCGATTAAGTAATTAAAAAGATACTCAAATAGAAAATATCATAAAACCTTAAACAACAAAAAAAAAAAAAAAAAAAAAACCAAGAAGAAGAAGAAGAAAATGGAAAAGTTTGGATCAAAGAATGGACTCAAGATTGATACACTTACTTATTGGTCTGTGAAAACAATGAGTTATAATGTGATTAAAATTAGTTGATATAAACTGAATGCAAATTGAAAATAGTAATTTGTACAATTAAAACTCGATATTATTCAAAGAAAATGTTGAATTGTCAATTGTATCAAGCGATACACTCAATATATGATAATTCAGCATTTTCTTTGAATCTTCGTTAACTTGGCACGTGCCAAGTCTCCTAGAAGGCACTTCACTTTCACCTCTCCAAGGGCCACAAATTTGGAGGGATGTCATGAGTCTTATTGCTTGTCCCTTTATAGTTTGTTTGTTTTTCCTTTCTCTGTTTTTTGGTTTTTTTAATTTCTTTTAGTTGTTTGGACCCGAATGGCCTACGGAGATAAAGTAGTTCTCAATTGGTTTGTATACGGAGATAGAGATGGGCTTCTAGAAACCTTTCCACATAAAGTTTAGTTTTAGCATCAATGATAAGGCTAGTTATAATTTAATTATATTGATTGGGTGAAGCTTCATTAAGTTGAAAGATTTTGGATCGTTAACCGATTCTTTGGGCACTAAACGACGGCCTTATTATCCATCTTCAACTTAAATAATTTTCAAACATTGGAACGATAGATATAATTTAATCGATGATAATACTGCTTCTTAACATATGTGCTATGTTTGGTATATGAAAGTGATTAGGGTAGATAAAAGTCCTCCAATCAACTAATAACTACAACTGTCAGTATCTATTAACATGGATTAAACTGCATGCAAAGAGTTCAGATTTTTTGTCCCGATTTTTGTTTAATTGATTGTTTCATCCAGTTAAAATAGTCCACTGACACAATCGAATGTAATTTGATAGCGTAAATTCTTTTAATCGAATGAGATAGCTAATAATAATAATAATAATAAAAATAAATAAAATATTGCAATAACTTTGCACTCAACAATTTGTCGTCTTCTTGGATCAAATATTTTAAAGAACTAGTATATCAAACAACCGTGTAGTCTTTCAAGTTTATTTTAATAATATATATTTGTACTTAGGCATGTTGGGAGGTCAGGTTTTGCCCCCCTCCGTCTAGGTGTAACCTACCATTTGTTTTAATAAAATTCTACCCCGAACTTGGATTTTCGAGTCGGAATAGTTAAAAAAAGAAAAAAGAAAGTGTAGTTATTATATGACCCTTCTTTTCCTTAAACATCAAATTGGGGCTGCAAAGAATAACATGTTCTATATATTGCATTTTCCTTTTCTTAAGATTTCACCTATCTTTTGCCTCTCAAATTTGAGGAAATTTGAGGAAATAACACCGGACATGTACCGGACATGAATGCCTTTAGTTGTTATACAAGAGAAATTAGGCTTTAGCGAGTCACACTCTTGTATGAATTAATAACAATTTCTTAAACTATAGTCTATGATGACGTGAATTTATTTCTTATATTAATTTATTGATTAGCGTGACAAATAAAATCCTTCATATTTTTATGTAATTATGTCTCCACATATATAGGTTTACCCATATTATTAACTTGTTTTCACTAGTTTTGATTTGACTTCACAATTTTTTCTCACATTTTGAAAAATACAAGAATAAAACCATACTCTAAAACACTGAGATTGAAAAGAGGACACACACGAGATTAAATGCCCATTGCAATTTCATTCCTAAGATTTCTGGGTACAATAAAATGCTGAATATTTCATGAGAATGTATTATGGGTTCCATTGATGGGAGATCATGGAAAAAATGATTTTTAAACTTGTGATTGAGAAGTGAAACAAATTGTTTTAAAATTATTAAAAAATTAATATAGTACTAAAAAAGACTGTGAAATATATACTGCTATTAGCTCCAGGGTTGGGCTAAATGCACCCCCATATTTTCTAAACACACCCCCAAACAAATTCTTTTCCTATTTCACCCTTTCAGGAAAAAAAAAAAAAATGACGAAGAAGAAAAAAATGGTAGCATTTTTGCAGTAGAAAATTTCAACAATTGAGGGGGAAGATCCCCCCCTCTTTTTTAGCGACCATTTCCTATAGCAATTGGCAGCAAATATGCGGGAAAAATTTATGTTTTATTTTTTTTTTCCAAGGGTGTTTGGCCAGCACTGGCCAAGGATGTTCGATCATCAGTGGCCCAACACAAAAAAAAAAGGTAAAATGGGAAATTTGGGGTGGGGGGGGGGGGGGGGTGTGTTGTTTAGAAAAATTGGGGGTGCATTTAGCCTACGGTTGTCATGGATTGAATTTTGATATGAATTCGATTCGAATCCGGTGAAATTAATTAATCGGAGATGGATTTAAGATTTCAGTCCGATAACCGGATAAAACAGATCTGAATTTAATAATCCGTTAAGTAAATGGCGCAAATATGAATATAAGACAATCCGATCCGATAATAATCCGATCTGATTTTTTTAATAATAATATGATGCAATTATATTATATTATATTACTATCTTTTTTCAAAATTTTATTTAATTTTTAACTAGATTTTATATTTTCTTTTTTTTTTTCTCATTTTTAACTCAATTTTATATTTTCTAAATCTTAATGAGGAACTTTTAGACCTATACATGTTATAATATATTTTTAATTAGATTGAAAAATAACTTATCAAATTACAATTTTTTTTAACAGAACATAATATTATATTTCAAACAAGTAAAAAATTCATACATAATTATTTTTTTAATAGGACTTAAATATAAGTATTAAAACCTCTTGCAATGGTTTGTAACTTTCGAATTTGTGCCAAAAAAATTCATCAAGATTTTTAAGACCATAAGTGGATTGGATTTTAAAAATCTGAATCCGATGGATTAATGAATTTTCTTAATGAATTTAGACAAATTCGATTCGAATCCTATTCCTATACAAGCCTAACCCTTAGCTCTGATCAAAAGAGTTGGTCTAGCTTCGATCTTACTTTACTGCATGAGCCCAAATGTTATTAAGATGAAAAGGCCTGCGTATATACTAATATGAGCCCCTTTATTTATATTATTTGGGCCATTGATGATTTGTGTCTATGTGGTCGAGAATTGAGGGGAGAAAAAAAATCGTGTATATCAGAGGTAATTTGTGCTAATTAAAAATATACACCGACTTGCTTAGAGTCATTTGTCACGAAGTTTATTAAAAAAAAAAAAATGACGGTCCTATAATTCGTTGGGCCTGAGTCGAACGTAACAAAATGAGCCCCTTTTATTTGTTATTTTTTTCTTAAAATTAATATAGAGCGATGCACAAGAATTAATTAGGGCCACAGTAATAATTAGTTAAACGCACAATAATAAGCCAACACAGATCACCAATGGACCTAAACAAAATGATTGACAACAAATTGGCCCAAATAAAAAAAAAAAAATCTATAAGTTTGGGTTCAATACTTGAATTTGTCCATTAATATATTTTACTTAACAATGGGTCTACAAATTTATAATGAATTTAAGTTTGGGTCCTTTAATTTAAAAAAAAAAACAATGGAGGCCCAGGTATAATGGACTAAAATGAGCTCCCGAAGGATCAGGCTTGAGTTGGTTAACTCACTCGACTCAGAGTATGACCCCTTCCATTCAAAAATCATTTTTCAAGCATTATCATTAACTATTTATTTATTTAATATAAAAAAAATTTCATATTTTTTAAAAAGGTGACCGACAAGAAAAACATAATTTTTTGGACATATCGAGAATCAATCCTTTTATTTTTGCATTTCAGTCCTATTTTCGACTTCTAACCACGAAAAAAAAAAGAAAAGAAAAAAATGGACAAATGCGCAGGACAATATACGGACAAGACAAATGCACAAGACAATACGCGCGCTCTCAAAACTTTTTTCACAGTTCTAACATTTCAATTTGCAAAAGGAGGACCTCAGCATTGTATTCCATGATTACCAACTTCAAAAGTGTTTCTTTACATAGAAGTTTCGGTTAAATTTTCCAAACATGGATTTCCCTCGTTGTTGGTATTGATGATTCTATGTAGTAAAAAACTAGAGCTCTCATAACCATAAATTAGGCTTTTAAGTGTACTTGCAAGAGTTCAGATTTATTATTATTTTTTTTGGCCTTTTAGTTGTCTCATTCAACAAAAATAATCTACATATACAACTAAATATATTGATGAGATATTAGCAAGATTGGCAATGTTTTATTATAAAAATACTATATTAACATGTAAAATTTATATTTGCAATACTAACAGCAATTAATTAACAAGAACTAAAGTACCCCTCAACCAAAATTAGACCAACTATGCATATGAGTCCTACCAAGGTTTTCACATCATTATCATACCTTCTTCTCCAAACACATTCCCGTACGCCTCTCTTCCAAATTTGAAGCAAAAACACCTAAATCAAGCGGTTTCTGGTTGTTTTTCCGCGAGAGAAATTTAGATTACATGAAGATCGAATCGTTCGCTTCTACCCAGTACATTTACTCTGTAGATTTGCACCCAAAAATATTCGTTCGTGATGACAAGCCAGTAAGTTCGAGCAAAAACTTATTTTTCCTCTTTTTTACTATTAAATCATCAATAGAAGATACGAAATTGAGGTTTTTGTAATTATCTAGATTGATTTGTTCGAATTTTTGGCGTGATTAGGGCTTAGTATACGCTAGAATGGTTCAGTTCGTATTTTCCTTTTTTTTATTGATTTTTTTGTGGGTATTACTCTGGAAATGAAGGGTTTTTGCTGCTGCAAATGAATGTTCTTTATTTTTTTCCAAAAAGAAAAATGAATGTTTTGGCTGGTTCTTCATTGTAGCCATTATCTTTTTGCTGATATTATTTGGCTGCTTCTATTATGTAACCTGACTTTGTTGCCTATTGTTTTGCTGCCTGTTATACGTTGGTTGTTTGTTTTGGATATGTTTTCTTTAGTGGCGTTAGTGTAGGGGTTTGTTTTCTTTCTTTAATAGCTGTAGTGGTAGGGGTTCCTCCTTCTATGTTATAGAGTATAGAATTGGTCAAGTAGTTAAATTGCAATGGGCTGCCTTTGGAATGCATGAGCGTGGTTATGATTGAATATTCTCTATTTTTATATCTAAAAAATATGCTTTGGATGAGCTTGAATCACTGCCTAAAGAAGAGATTATTTTCATGTTTGCCTGAATTTTATGCTCACATTCAACAAAGCAAAATTTCAGAGTCAAACAGTTAAATATGTTGTTGAGATTGAGCAGAGATTACAGAGTCTATGCCTTAGTGGTGATTTGGAAAAGTACAATTTTAGTTTCATACCCAAAAGAAATTAAAAGGGAAACCATATTGAATTTTATATTTACTGTAATCTAGAGAAAATAGGCATACCAATGTAAAAAGATTCAACAATTTAATGTTGAAAAAAATCAAAAATTTGAACAGGTGGGTCGGGTCTTGAACTAGCACGGCCAATGAAGAAATAATAAAACAGAAACCAAAGACTCTTTCTCTATAATATTTCTTTATCCTTTCCATCTCCTCTTTTCTCTCCTTGGATATACATATAGTATACATGTACCTCTTGTTTATTTGTATTGTACTAGGAGAAGAATTTCATACATGAAAGCAAAATAGGAAAATATAGGAAGTTCAAAATGGACCAAAAACAAAAACATGCACGTTTACTTACAAGAGAAGAGCTTGTTAGACCAAATCAAAAGGATCAAGATCTTTTGAGTTGTTATTATGCATTAAAATGTAGGATCATCAAAAGGGTATTTGGTAAAAATTTTAGATTTTTGTTAAGAATTTTACTATGGAAACATTTAAGATTTTAGGATTTAAGCTTCATTTTTCTTTTGCTATGTTAGGGTGTTCCTAATTTGTTTTTTATTTATTTTTTAAATGACTGCATCATAACCTATCTTTCACTATTAATGAATGCTACCATTGGGCAGTTTGTTGGGTACTGTCGGTCATCATTCGGTTTTGCTTAATATAGTAAAAGATATCGAAACTAGGAAGAAGGAATGGACTGTATTGGTATACGACCTATTATTTTTAGACACATTAACACCCAATTGTCTCATGATTATGTTGTGTTGTCCATCGTCGATAAGTATTCGAGTGCTTTTATGTCTTGATAACATATTTTTGTTTCTTAGGACATGAATGTTTCAATGTGGATATTGTACAATGGGGATGAAAAAACTCGTGAGCTTTGTGTGGTCTACGCATAACGTCGGTGTGTTTTCCTTCCACCCGTTGAACTATAAACGTGATCGTGCATGAAATGTTGTAGTCTCGACAGTGGTCTTGGTTGACGGGTTGGTAGACATTTTCTGGCCATTTGAGATGTAAAGTATGCTAGTATTTAGCTCCAATATAGTGTATACGTTAGTCATTAGACGAATGAAGTGTGTATTGAATATTATCTAACTATTGCTTTCGAAATCTGTTTTCATTCTATACCATATCATCTAAGCTAACGAGAATGTGTTGCAGACACTTCAAAAAATTTTCAAAAAAAAATTTCATTTTTGAATTTTTAAAATGATTTTATGTAAAATATACAAAGCAAAAGTGAGAGTAGTATAGCAAAAAGTAGTTTATGCCATGGTGAAAGCTATATTAGCTCACAATTAAATGAATGTATAAGTTTAGTTCCATTGCTTTCAATATTTTTTTTATCTTGACCTTTAATTATTATGATGATAATATAATAAATTCATTCAGAAAGAAAAAAAGAATAAATAATCATTAACAAAGTATAGTCTAGCAATATTTTGTTTATTTTCTCATCGATAACTAAATGATTAGTCATTAAATAGAATTTCATATTAAATGAATATGATCGACGTTGATATTCCATTCAAATTTTAGAAATAACTACATAACAATTTGACAGGTTAACTGTTAAATATATGTAAGGAATTAGCTTAAAAAATCATATTTCTAAGTTTTGTGTTTTATGCTACGACTTTACCAAAAGAGACTATCAAATTAGACTTAAATCTTTGGTTGGGTTCTACGTTGACCCACCAATGTTTCAAAGAAAATTGCTTCGAAATTGATTGATTTGGGTTTCAATATTTGAAAATTATATTGTTTAAGTCGAATCGCATTTTGGGGTTTGGGGTTTGGAAATCTATTTTCTTTCTATACTCTATCTTCTATTATATAGAGTCTAATTATAGGCACCAAAACATAAATAAATAAATAAATAAAATAAAAATAAAAATTGACACCAAACTACATGTTTTTCATGATAAAGCATCATTAAACAAGAGAGATGTACGAACGTTTCAAAAAAAAAAAAAAGAAGAGAGAGAGAAAGACGTGTATAAGGTACGTTTGGCGCCACCTACATGGAGGAAAAAAATGGGTTGCTTGATGCATAAGTACTCCATTCAATGCATAGACGGTAGGATAAGACATGCATTAAAAACGTGTACAATTGATGCCAACCTAGGAGCTTCCATTTGCACATGGGTAAGTGTAATTTAGGCATGCTAAATTTTGATTTGTTAGTCTTGCAAATTGAAAAATTTCTTGATTTTCATGCTATTGCAAATTTAAATTTACACAAATTTACTAATGCCTCTATATTAATTTAATGGCGTAACTTATTTTTATTAAAGAAAAAACTTATAAAACAGAAAATGAGCCAACAAATTTAAACCCTATTTTCCCATGACGTTGATGTCCACTTTCATAGAAAACAGGCATGCTATTACAACAATCCTGTTCTGGTACGCTATTACAATTACAATAGCATATGTGCTACTGTAAAATCGACACATGCCCATATCTGAAATGCTGTTTGGATTGTGGAGACCTGAGTAGGCAGTATGTAGAGATATACTCTCTTTCTTGTTTTTGGGGTTGGGGGGGTGACACGAGGACCAAATGCTTAAAAAATATTATGATGCTATCCAATGACATGTATGCATGTGTTGTTGACACTATTCCCAGCATCCGCAATGGCTAATTAATAATTATGGGGAAGTCGCAGTATCTATAAATATCAGCCTTTGCACACGCCATGTTCAAAATAATCCACAAATTTAAATATGCATATTGTTTTGATTGTAGGGCATGAATAAGAGGAGAGAAATGAGTTAACAAATATGGGCTAATGTTCACTACCATTCAAATTTGGATCGAAATCAATAGAGTTGAAAATCGTAAAAAATATGCAACTTTTAACAGTTTTATTGAGAAGTATATGGCATGACAAGATTTTGTGAAATTACATATCGCAATTATTATAACTTTCACGTTACGGGATTTCACCACACCGTTGATTGTGACAAACAAAGGTTGCTCATAAGGTCAAAAAAAAAAAAAAATACAAAGAGATTGATAACTAATACAACCAAATTATGAATGAACTTAGCGATTGAGTAATTAACAAAAAATTTGTTTTTAAATACAAAAATATTGTAGTGATATTCTTATTTTTCAAGAATATTCAAACATTTTTATAGTATGATATGATGTGGCTAACACCCACGTCACCTTAATTTAAATTCCCCTTTTTATACTATATGCTTTTATTCCATTCCTCTTTAATCATGTCCATTCGGGTAGTGATCGAATGAGCTCACCGTGTTATTTTATGTAGACAATGGCCTTGTTCTATTCAACACAAATTAATATAATTTTTATCAATTTTTTTCTCTCATTATTTACAACCATTTATTCAATTATTTAATATATTTTCTTCAAATGTCAACCACACATTCAATACGTATATAAAAAAAATTAACTTTATTACCAAAAGAACATACCTTATATTTATAGAAAAATAAAGTAAAAAAGATGCTTTACTCTCGTAAATAAAAGTATTTTGCTATCTTATCTACTGTTATATGTGAAAAATTTACGTAAGCAGGGATGGTCATGTAATTCGCTGGGCCTAAGTCGAATTTCCAAAAATGGGCGTCTTTTTTTTTTGTAAAACTAATATAAGGAGCTACACACGAGATTCAACTATAGTTGCAGTAAAAATTAGTCAAATGCACAATAATAAGCCAACAAAGAATATAATAAAAAGTTTAATAAGAGCTCCAACACAAAGTAAAAAGGAAAAAACTCAGTGAGAGCTAACATAAATACTTAAATTTATCAATTATTTTACTTAAAAATAAATAAATATTGACAAAAAAATGGGCCTAAATTCATTTTTTTTAAAAAGCCTACAAATTTGGATTCAATATTTGAATTTATCTATTGTTTTACTTAAAAACTAGTATTTTTACCTGCGCGTTGCACTGGAAGATTGTATCCAAGATATAATTTAGAATCCGATGGTGGATTTTGCAACCCGCAAATTTTTTGGTGTGGGTCCAGATTGGCATGTACTCGCCCTAAATCAATTCCTATTAACTGCGAATAATTATATTTTTAAAATTATAAAAAGTTTAATATAAGCAAAAATATTTGGACATTTGGAAACGAAAAATATTTGAATCCATAAATTATAAGTCCACGATGAAGTGTCTCACCATTATCCCATTCACCATTTGCTAAAAAAAAAAAATTTGAGGTGAGAAAAAAATTACTTTGTGGCTCAACTCGCAGGGCTAAAGTCTTACTTGACCATTCTCTTGACACGCCCCTAGTATTCGTGGGTTGGCACAACTCAATAGCTCATTGGTCTAGGGACGAGTTTTGGCCAACCTGTACCGAACCCGATCCGTTGTCATTTCTAAAAATGAATATTAATATATCGAGGAGAAACTCACCAATTTAATATGACTTGAAGTCATCTTCAATCTTCGTAGTAGGCTTGTGTCAAAATCTAGCTAATCCGTAAATTCACTCCCCGTTAACAGTCTAAGTAATAATAAAATATAATTATAGAAAATACAATTAATACACATATTTACAACATAATTAAGGAAAAAGGAAAAATCTAAAACCTAAAATTTTATTTAAAAAGGAGAAAAGAGAGATTTTTTTTCTTTTCTTTCCCTTTTTTTTTTAATTTTACAAACACATTTACACTCAACCATATTTAAATTCAGACATTTTCAATTTATTTTCCATGACAAATATGCTTCAAAATTGATGAGATAATAGTAAGTCGCAAATTAATGTGAATAGAAATGAGCGATTGTTTTGAATAAGGGCACAAAATTAAGCCCAAAGATCCGATGACCTCATAAAACGACTCTATGAATCTTTGCCATCATCGAAACCTTACTAAGCAATCACCATTCACTATACATAGACTGATTTGGATTAAGCCTTATTTTTTACCTGGTCAAGCATTCGATTTGCTTGCTATTGTTCTGCTTCAATTATTTTTCTTTTGTCATTGAATAATATGTATATGAACAGTAAGTTAGTCATTTTATCACAGTTGATTTTATAACCAATATTATGTGTTAAAAGACATATTTCTATTACTTATGTTATTCGTAAACATGTTTCTTACTTTTTCAAAATAATTACCCAACACAATTAAGTATGTAGTAAGGCTAAGAAGTGAAAAGGCATATAATAAATTGTTGTAAATGATTTTATATTTAATTATAAATGGAGTAAACAAACGAAAAGGAAAATATCCATGATCAAAACACCACAAAGTTTCATAGTCTATAATGATTGGACAAATAAACTAATTACAAAAGGTCACAACTTTCAATTCTAAAGTTAAGTGTCAAATGGATAAGAACGACTTATCTTGATTTATCTATGTTTCTATACATTCAATGAACTGGAAATTCAAAAATGACAACAATGGGAAGGACAAGATACACAATATGAAACGTTTTAACCCTCAATTCTTGAACTTCAACAAATAAAAAGTAATAATAATAATACCAATAATTATAATAATAATAATGAATAAATAAATAAAAATAAAAAACTAAAGATAAACCCAAATGCACACAACAGGTATTATGAATTTTCAAAATAAATTAATAAAAGAAGTTAAGGACTATAAACATCAATAACGCACATATATAGCTATCTAGAGCAATGTTCATCAACTTTAAATCCACTGATAATGAAACAAATTTAAAATATTCGTAAACATGGATAAATATCTCAACTGTTTTACATCCACACCAAGACTAATTCCAATTAATCTCTTAACATAATCAACTACTTTTTTCGCCTCTGTTTAGAAACCATAGTTATCTAGACCTTGCGAATTGTCTGATTTGTTTCAATTTCCACCCTGACCCAATGCTCTGGTCCAAAGTCAAATTGGTTGGAGTTCTACAACAACGCACGTAGCTGATGGAACCTTCACTTCCTCCACTATTCTCCACCTGCTAGATGATCAGAAATCAATTAAAGTACGACTTAAGAACTCTATTTAACTAAAGACACCCAAAATAGTGTATACAAAAAAATACGATAAGCCAGTGCTTTCTCCATATATTTTGCAATTCATAAGTCTTACTCAAACCCAAAGTCTAAACTACAACAGATCATGCCAATACTTCAGCATTCAATAAAAAACAAAGCATGTTGTATATTTAAATAGTCCTATATGAAAAAAATGAAGAATTGGGGAAAAGAAAAAGTCGAATAACGGCTACGAACCTTCGATCAGTTAAATAAAGAAAACTGGTTCTATGCCAATCCTTAAACTTCCCTTTGATATCCCATATGCTAACTAAAGAATCGACAATTCCAACAGCAAAATATATGTGCAAGATTAACATTATCGAGTTTATATAATAGACCCGACTATCATCAATTACCTCGCTCAACACAGCGTAAATATTTTGATAGGAGGATCATTACCTAACAGTGATTCTATCAGGCCCTCATTATTTTACATTTTGAATAAGAAAACATATAAAATAGGTTTGACACACACCTTCCTAGCATGATAGACATGCTAAACCACATTCATGCAAGTTCTCCGTAACACAGGATTCAAATGTGTTGATGTATCAAATGAATACAATATTCAATTAATTAACAAAGGAAAACACGACGCATCTTATATAATAATTGAAGAGTTTAATATTTAATTCGAAGTTCAAAATGAAATACATGCATAAAAGAAGGAAAAAATGGGTTTTGCTCTCCAGATCAGACAAGAACAATATAATTATTCAATTACAAAATAAATTCGAGAAAGGTTCTTAGAAAAATGCACTTTAATGCCGAATTCTTTTGAATATATGAGCAACTCTGGCATGACATAACAATTTTCCACGACCTTGTTGAATCAACACCAGAAGCAATAAGTCAGTAACTCTGACTTGCAGAGACATATAATAGTTGCACCAAACACTTAGGAAATAAATAAACACATGATAATATAAGAACACATGTATGGGCTAGAGAGACTTGTCCCAAGTAAATTTAAACCAATAATTAATTCAAATCATTGCTCCAACCAACTTTCAGATAATTTATTTATAGAAAATAGAACAAAAGATGATTGAACCAAATAAATAATACTCATTTGCAAAAATGGTTAAAAGCAAGAAAAATGAAGTCTGGAATAGATTTATTGCGATTAACGGAAAAGGACACAGAAAACAAAACTCTTGAGCCACTCATATACAACCGAGCACCTCAAAAAGAAAACACATCAGACATAACCAAATAATTACCCTCCACAATACCTATGGTGGAAGAGATCAAGGGACAAATAAGTCATATTGTGAAAAGAATGAAAATAGCATGATAGAGACACAACCAACAAAATTGGAACCTCCTTTGCAGGATTGTGCTAATATGATTGTTGTTTTGTAATTTGTTCTAACCATTCCCAGTGGTCAGAAAAAACAGGTCTCCTGTCAAGTTCAACAAATCATTCTGCATAAAGAATTTAGATTAAAAAGTCAAAAATAAGTAAATTAATGAGGATCAATAGTTTAATTGGAGATAATAAAAGTGGAGTTACATCATTACCTTAAATGATTATTACTCCCTAAAAGATGGGTAAATTAAATAGAGTAGCAGCTTGATTACCTTAACCCTTGGATATCTAATTACGCTCAGCACCAACTTGTTCTAAAGAACGAATTCACAAAACAAACATCGTCAGCTGACTCAATTTTAAGTAGAAAGCATGTTTGGTGAAGCGTTCTGGACTACAAAGCGCCCAAGAGATGAATTTTCAGATGCTAATATATGATGTCTACAATCAAAATTTTTACGGCATATATTTCAAGACAAAGAAAATAGGCAACCCACAAATCTTCAAAGATAGATAAATTCAACTTACAAATCACAAAAGATAAATTCAATTTACAGATCACAAACCAACATATTCCAGTAAGGAAATTAGTAATGAAATCTATGTTATAGCATTCACAATAGGCATGCAATCGAATGATAAGAAATTAGGAAAAAAGTAAGAATCAATTTCCAATTTTTCATTAGAACCTAATTTGTGAACGATAAATAGCTTGACATACATGTGCATTGAATGACACAATAGGCGGCAACATTTTTATTGCAATGGATGGAGGCCAGGAACAGAGTTCAAAATCGAGGGCGTTGCCACCGATCGGCCATGGAATCCGGCAAAAAAAAGGTTGAAATTAGAAGAATAAGACAATGAATTTGGGTGCGATTTGCGTGAAAAAAAAATGAATTAGAAGAACTATTATTACCGTTTTGAAGCGCAAGATGTCAGCAGTCGAAGCTTTTTCCCATGAGAAGACACCGTGACGGTAATATCCATCACTCAATCGTTCCCAATATAGAGAGAAGGAAGACGATTTTTTCTTTGTTGGCGAGAAATTGGCCCAATAATTGAGAAAATCGATTCTGTGATTAAATAGAATTTGGGAGATTTGCGGGTATTACGGATCCCAAACGGATTTGCGTTAGATGATGATAAAGGTCGAGAGTTACGGGCAAGATTTGAATGCAAAATGGGATACGGAAGAGATTTGATCCATGGTTATTATTAATTAATTAATATTTAAAGATTATTACATAGAGTTAAAAAACCATCGCAATTAGGGAAGCAATGAACCAAATTCTATATATTAACAATTAACAATAAAATAATATTTTTTTATTTTGAAAAATGCAAGTTTGAGCGAGAAATAAACATAGATTATGCCATCAATAGGCTTCTTGGGAAAATATTGATTGACAAATTATTGGGATTGCAATTTACGAAAAAAAGAATTAAATAAAATAAAAAAATGTCTCAAGGGGGCAAATTTTATCGATTAATTATTAATATTTAATTTAATTTAATTTAATAAAAAAATCAGAATAAATAAAAAATGTGACAATAAATAATTTTTTAATCAGTCTTAAGGATTGAGGCAAATCGAGCAAAATCTATTTTTTGATTAATCAATATTTATTAACCCCTAAAAATGAGTTATGAGAATTAAGAATAAATAAAAAACAATATAAATAATTTTTTATTGATATGGATATAGAATATAGATATAGAATTATAGAATATAGATAATTATTATGGTAGGATAATTATGGCCATTTAAGGATAATGATGAAATAAGGTAATTAAATAATTAAATAATGAATTAAAAACTTAATTAAGTGCATTGGAGGGAAAACTTGATGAGTTGGAATAAAAAAATGGATTAAAAAATTAAGAAAAATGTGTGCAAATGCGGGAAAAAACCTTGCTTTTATATATATATGGATATGGATACAAGTTTGCAATGAATTTAAATTTGGACCCTTTAATTGAAAAAAATCATAATAGACAGTTGGACTTCAGATATAACGGACTAAAATGGGCCCTCTAAAGGGTTGGGCCTGAGTCGGCCGACTCACATAACTCATGACAGGACCGCCCCTGTATGTAAGACGTGGGTTATTAAAAAAAAGAAACTATTTCTGATCACCAAATCCACGTTACATGACTAGCTAATAGTCATGTAAGATAGTGAGCAAGAAAATTATTCCTACTCATTGTGAAATATGACTTAGTACATTTATGGTAACATGTAAAAAAGAAATTTCAATAACATTTTGTATAGGATGTTGCGATTGTCATATAAAGCATTTCTACGTCAATAAGAAAATTGCGACCCACCAATGTGGTCTCACTCCTGTTGAAGTGACAAAGCTACCACATGTCCACATATATTTTAACCCTATTGACAATGCACGAGTTATTTGCTGAAGTGATAATACTTAAATAACCTTTTCATCTTCTTAAAATGCATAGATGGGTACATAAAATAAGATACAAATAATATTATTCAGAACAATATTCTCTCCTTCGATAGTGTTGTAATTCTTTTTCATTCGCCTCAAATTATGATTTAATTTTTATTGTTTTCATTTTTTAATGTACTTCTATTTGATGTATAATGTTATCAATCAAAATGAACTATCATATATTTTTTTATGTAAAGATATATTCGAAAAAACATAAGTGACTATTCCCTCCGTCCCACTAAGATAGGCACCCACCATTTTTCACACATATTAAGAAAACATTTTAAATATTCTTGGAATTATAAGATATTCATATATTCTTCCAATTTTACCCCTATATTGAATGATCAAAAAGTAGTGTGAACATGTTTAAATATCTTGGGAGATGAAATATCTATTTTGATGTTTAGTATTCCAATTATCTTAAATAGGGGTATTTTAGTACATGGAAAATAAATTATACATTCAATAAGGAAATTAGATTATAATTTGGGACGGACAAAATAGGAATACTTGCCTATCTTAGTGGGACGGAGGGAGTATTATTTTTCTGATAAATAAATTAATTAAATTTTTCAATTTGTGTGGAAATAAGATGAGAATCTATTTTTGTGGGATGTAGAGTATATGACATGCAAGGGAGAGAATCTTCTCATATGTTTTCTGTTGTTGCTTCAATTCTTGATCAGACAAAAACTAGTAAAATATATTTTTTCGGATCCTCTGCTAAATTTCAGTGTACTTTTACGGTAAAGCCAAATTTTACATCCTTGGTTTTTTCTTTGAAAGTTTACATCCTTGGTTAAAGTCAATGATTAATAAGATATGTTCTTACATTAACTTTTAAATTTCCTTAATTGTGGATAATCTATTCGTAATGATTGTGTGTGATCCAAATATTACGGCGGTTATAAGTTAAATTATTCGGTAGTGTGTTACTATTAATTGTATCAACATTATTATCGAAATGTATATATAGAATAGATGAATAATCATTTTAGATTGACTTTTAGTAATAAACTCCTATGCTTTTGTGTTAAAGTGCCGCAACAAAATATCGTCACATTATCTGCATGTTAATTGTGACAATCACTTTTATTTTACGAGTTAATTTACCACGATAATTTACGCCAAACATGCTCTTGTTAGATACTACTGCTACATTGCTAGTGGTAGGTTTGTGTTAGATCAAATCTTACCCCAGAAGCTAACTCGTTACTACTATTGATCACATTCAATTTGAAAAAACCTAGCCGAGAAGCTAACTCAACGATTTGAAAAAACTTGGCTCAGAAGCTAACTCGATGCCAAGAGCATGTTGATTTCTTAGTTGAGTTTTCTCATTCCAAAAATTGGCTAGTATCGAATCGACCCATCTATTAATAGACTATAACTAATCCTTTGTGGATTTGCAGGTTCGCTAGTAATTTGCGAGTCCCCCATATAAAATGAAAACAATTTAGTATGTTAATTAATGTTGATCTAGTATTAGACACACATAATATTAGACATGATCATTTTAATATTGTTGAATTCAGTATCAAAACAATATGTATCTCGCAACTGGAATTCAGCTACGTTGCTAGAATATTAAAGAGCACTTATAGGGATAAGTATTAAAGAAATATTTAGATAAAGTGATATTTTAGACAAAATTACCGTCATACCCACCCTACATTTATGGAGGAGAGGATAAATTTGTCCAAAATATCACTTTACCTAATTCTATACTTACATTTAGGGTGTGTTTGATAGGGCTTAATTTCCATGCAAATGTCACATCCAGGAAATCGAATTACATCTTTGATTGTTTGATTACATCCAGGAAATCGAATTAAGCACATTGTTAATGAAGTCAAAGAACAACATCATGTTAAATACGACTACGTATGGCATGCGTTAATGGGGGTACTGGGGTGGGGTCCACCCGGTGGCGATGGGTTGGAGCATTACGACTTGAAGCTATCTTACCCGATCTCGTCTCGTGGTGTGCAGTCTAACGAACCTTGTGATGCATTGAATAGCATCACCAAGAATGGGCTTGGCCTTGTGAATCCCGAAAAAGTCTATAGCTTTTATAATGAGTTACACTCTTACCTCGCCACGACTGGTATTGATGGGGTCAAGGTTGATGTCCAAAACATACTCGAAACTCTAGGGGCGGGACACGGTGGACGAGTTAAGCTCGCCCGAAAGTACCACCAAGCATTAGAGTCATCGATTTTGCGGAACTTTCCGGATAATGGGATCATTTCTTGCATGAGTCATAACACAGATGATTTGTATAGGTAAACAAGAAATTGATTTTTTTCTACCATTTTTAAGTCTATCTTTCTCCAACTTGTCGATGAATTTTGGGTTGATTTTGTAGTGCAAAACGAACAGTCGTGATTCGAGCCTCAGATGATTTCTGGCCAAAAGATCAAGCGTCACACACGATCCACATTGCATCAGTTGCTTACAACACCGTTTCCTTAGGGAGTTTATGCAGCCTGATTGGGATATGTTTCACGTACGTTCGACTCTGATTGAATACTAAAGTTAATTTACAAGTAGAAAAAAGTTTAAATGAACATAAACTAAGTTGTTATGCTGTGTAGAGTGTACACCAGATAGCTGAGTACCATGGAGCCGCACGTGCAGTGGGAAGGTGTGCTATTTATGTTAGGTACAGTTGAACCATCTCATCTAAAAGTTTAAATCCATTTGTTATAATATGTAAAAGTTTGCATTACTTTAGAGGAGATTTTATATTCTTTGCTTATGTTGGACACTAATTACGCGCAGCGATAAGCCCGGACAACACGACTTCGATCTTCTCCAGAAGCTTGTACTCCCCGATGGGTAGATATTGAGGGCGAAATTTCCTGGAAGACCTACGAAGGATTGCTTATTTTCTGATCCTGCTAGAGATGGAAAAAAGGTACTTCAATCAATTTTAACAAATATCATGTTGTAACAATTCTGAGACGATGATTTATTTGAATAACATTTCTAAATTACTGATTGTATTGAAAAGTGTGTATGTGGTTGAAAAGAGGAGAGAGAAGAGTGTTAGATAAAAATTATTCTGGATAGAATAAGGTATTCGTTGCTCGTTTCTATGACAAAGTAAGAACTGTCTAACGCATGTCACAGATAGGAGACATTCCTGATGCTGAGATGAAACCTCCTGAAAACGTTCTTTTTGTATGTAAACTAAATCCTGTAATAGCAGTAAGTCTGTCGATACATTCTTGATCTTTTTTTCCCCTTCTTTACACAATTTCTTTAGAGATTGCTATAAATTGGTCTTTTTCTTCAGACGAATTCACTGTTTACTGGTTGCTTGTACGTGTAGGATGAGGACTTGCATACAATATTTTCACGCTTTGGAACTGTAACTTCGTGAGTCATTTCAATTACCAAGGCCTTTTAAGTCATTAATTTCCCTTCGATTTATAATTTAAATTTATTTTGATGATGGTTAACTAAAACTGGCATTGCAGAAGTTATCCAAGATTACAAAACTGGAGACAGTTTGTGCTATGCTTTCATTGGTGCATTTCTTTTCACAGTTATATTTCGCTATTATTATCTGGGGCCACTAGGGCGTCTCCCGGTCGAAGTGCCAGGATCTCGTGGGATTAGTGGGGGTGGGGGTAAGGCCCTCGATACTCTAGGTTATTAAAAAAAAAAAAAAAATTGGAATACTTTCTCTTTTCCCTGTTCTGCTACTATTGTTTTGTAATGTAGAACTTAACAAGGACGGAATATGGAGAGAGAGAAAGAAGGAAAAATATTGTTCAAGATAAAATATCCGTGTCCCCTTGTACTGAACACATTCTTTAGCTCAAAGGAATTTCTAACAGAAACAATTAGTAAATTAAAACATTTATCTGAATAACGTAAGATAAATACTTCTTTTTTTGGGAATTATTTTTATCTATAATTGCTCATGAACATTCATCATTCTAATTTTTTGAATATTTATCCGTTTGGCTCTTTAACATCCAATTTATGCATCGGGATAAGTAGTTAGCGCACCATTTACACGCAATCGAAATTTGATAGATTTGTCCTGTTGCTCTTTAAAATTTAACTTTTATTATTCAATCAAAGTTAAATATCTGTATCATTATACCTCTCATCATTACTCCTTATAATTATATATTTCGTAGCTCTCGCTGCCATTTAACTTAAAATTTTACTTGAACATCTCATTAACAATACTGTCAAGGGTGCAGCTAAACGCACCCCCTAAAACTAGTTCTACACCCCCTTTTTCAAAAGAAAATTCAATAATTACCAATTTAACCTCCCCTACTTCTGTTTTTTGTTTTTTTTCCTTCTCTCGTTCTTCTTCACACCTCAAACGGCCCAATTGAAAGGAGAAAAAAAAAAAGGAAAAGGAAGAAGCTTCTTCATCTGCTGCCATGGAAGATGAAGAAGCTTTGGGCTACCAATAATAGCAGCCGAGCAATAGGAAGAAGAGGGACGAACGAGGAAAAAAGAAAAAGAAAAAGTGTGTTGGAAGCTTCAATTTCGACCCAAATGGGTCGAAATTCAAGGCTGAATTTCGACCCGTTTAGGTCAAAATTTGGCAAAATACACAGAATTGCAGTTTTTTTTCCCCTCCACCTTGGTTGGTTGCCATTAATGGTAGCCAAGCTTTTTGGCTACCATTAATGGCAGCGAATTTTTTTCTTTTTTTTTTCTTTGTGTTCTAACTCAAGATGAAGGAGGAGGAAAAAAACATGTGGATCTTTAATTTTTTTGTTTTTTGATTTGTAATGAATCTGCCATTGGTGCCGCTCAAATTTTTTTTTTTTGAGTTTTTTGCTCAGCCATTGATAATCAGTTGGGGGTGTTTATTGCTTAAAAGAGGGGAGAAGAAGAGTGAAAGGGGTGTGAAATGGAAGAAGGGGGTAAAATGAGAAGAAGAGAGTTTGGGGGTGTGTAAAGTAGGTTAGGGGCTTAATTTAGCCGCACCCTACTGTCAAAGTGGTCACTTATGGAAGTATCAATCCGGACTAAGCGGGCCTAGGTTGGGCTATCTAGGGCTGAGCTTGGGCCTGGGTCATGGCGGGGACAATGCAGACCATCTATCTTGACGCCTCTAAGCACTTAATAGTTAATTTTGTGTGTAATTTCACTTAATTGCATATAATCTGATTGTGTTGGGTAAAGTTGAAAATTTGAGGGAAATTGATTTAAATTGGGGGCGAATAAGGACAAAATTGAAAAGAAAATCCGTAAAGTTAGATATCGAAGTGTCGAGACAAGAAAGATTAACGACTTTAATGAAATTTTTGAAGGGTCTAATAGATATGGAAGTGGAAGTACGAGGAAAGAATTGAATATGTCGAAAAATCAGAACACCAGGTGGACAAATAATAAAGGCTTAAGTTGCTAAATACGGGAGATGATTTTTCGTCCCGGTCCAGTGATCACATGGGCTATGGGCCACATAGAGTGTGCACTTGTAGCAGGTGTATTGACGACCTGTACTTCAGCAAAGCCCATAATGCAATTGCAAGACCTGTACTTAACCAAATTTTATTAAAAATAAAATTATTTGTAACTTTATTCCATATCCCTCATTCTTTTTACCAATACATTTTTTCCCCAAAAAATCCCACTTTCTTTTAACACAAGCTTAAAAAGAAGAAACAATCCAAGGGAATACCTACTTGATTAAAAGGACTATTTTAATCATCACTTTTTGTATTTCCTTCTGATTAGAAACTCTCTAGTGCACATAGAATTATTCAAACAATTATTATTATTATTTTTTTGAAACAATTATTTTTTCTTCACTTATTTTAAACCACATTTTATTAAAAATAAAATTATTTGTAACTTTATTCCATATCCCTCATTCTTTTTACCAATACATTTTTCCCCAAAAAATCCCACTTTCTTTTAACACAAGCTTAAAAAGAAGAAACAATTCAAGGGAATACCTACTTGATTAAAAGGACTATTTTAATCATCACTTTTCTTTCTTTCTTTTTTTTTTTTTTTTTTCAGCCACGCACAATATACATAACTATTATACTATTTTATAGCAATGAAATTCGATCGTAGGAAAATATTTTTCCTACAAAAACATGCAAAATCAAATTGTATTTATCAAATTTCAAAAAAGAGGATATTAACCCAGCACCACCAACATTCAACGGTCTGGGGCCGATTGCCCCATTCCAAGGTTCATCAATCTATGTGAATTTGAATCTTTGAAGAAGAAACAAGTGCTAAATTCTAATGCATATCAGCGAACATATGCCACAACCTAATGTATAGCTTTCAACTCAGGAATGCAAGTAAAATTCTAACAATGTAACACATATGCCTCTCAAGGCCACACGACAACTATGCAGTAGATGAGGGCAATCACGAATTTTATCCAGGCCAGAAAAATTAAAAACCTTATTCTAGTAGGACCTCTGGCCTAGAATGGGGCAAATCTGGCTGGAAACTTCCGCATCCATTTTTCGCAGCCACGAATCAATTCCCTACCTGTCTGAACCAGTCGAGCGCCGGCGGCAACTCCTAAAACCAGTATCAGAATTTCTCCAAGAACGGCGTTCAGCATCCTTGGTGCCCTTTGGTCGCAAAAAATCTGTGAACATCCTACGCAGTATCCAAAGATCCACGTCAACAACTGGAATATTTCAAGGGCTTTCTTGTTGAGCGTCTTCCGAAGTTTCTTCTTTACTTTTCGGCGATCATCCGGTTGCGTGCCAGGTGATCAGGCACCGGCAGAGGAGCTGGCCCCAGAAGCTTCAAGATTCGATGGCTCTTTTCCGCGGCGCCTCTCCTGAGCCCGCGTGCTGGCCCCACTATCATCAAGATTTAGGAATGATGGGAGAATGTGACTGGCCCCACTGGATGATGGAACATTTATGGCTTCGAGAATGTGGGATGGGAGGTTCGTTATGAACGGTGCCTTAAAGCTGGGCAGTACGCTGTGTGCGGTTGTTGATGGTCGACGGACGGTGGCTGGACGTATCTGTCTTGGTGGGCTTTGGGGATGATAGTGGAGGTGATATGTGGAAGTGGAGGTGGGAGCAGGTGGTGGCGGTGGAGGTGATCTGTGCGTCCTGATTGCGGCGGGGGGCCAGAAGCAGCTTGTCACGCACTTGTTGTTTCAACACAAGTTACGCGCGGCCTTAGTACTTTAATCGTCCGCCCCATGCAAGACTTCACACTAAGTCAGCATTCCCCAAACAACGGTTGCTAAGTTAAGAGAACTTAGAGGAAAAAGACAATTAGAACACTTTGAAGTTAAGAGAAAACTTTGTATTGCAAGAAAGCTTTACAACATCTTGGATGCTACAAATGAACCACATAACCCCTATTTATACTTGCCACCTCCTCAATGGACGGTGGAGATTAGTTCGATCTAATGCCCTACATTAAGCTTCCAAAATTCACTACAATTATCTACCAAAATATCTAAGGCATTTACATGCTAGAATATTCTAGATAAAGAACCTAGAATGCTCCATGAGTTGTCATGGATAAAGAACCTAGAATATCAAAACAAACTTATATTGCCGAATCATTATCAAAATTATATCATACAAAAAGTTGAGTACGAACCTTTTTGAGGTAGGAGCTTCATTCCAAACAAAAGAATTGCTAGGAGATTTTATGTAGTGGAAAGTCTACCCCTAAAGGGGTATAATAAATAAATAAATAGAAGTATAATGAAATTGAACAAAGTATGGCATTACAGAAAATTTGTGTGTTAAAACTAAAGTGGTTCCCCAATCATAATTAATGTAAAGCTGGATACGATAATATGCTTTCAAAAATTGGCTTTCGTGTTTGTCTGCTCGATTTGCACAAGAAAATATCTGGTTGCTTGGCGTGTGCTAATCTGCCTACTGTAATGTAGCCACAAATAAAGCTTCTTATTATCAATGTTTTCATACTAAATTTTGGCCGTAATTGGGTCAAGATCAAAGAGCCGACCGATTAGGTAATTAAAAAGATACTCAAATAGAAAATATCATAAAACCTTAAACAAAAAAAAAAAAAAAAACTGATAAGTGCGTTTTGCGCACTTATTTAAGACCTTTGAACTCGTAATATTTATGTTTTTTATATTTAATTCCTACTTAATTTGATTTTTTATTGTGTTTTAGGAGAAAATTTGGAATAAGAAGGAGTTTGACCAAAAAGAAAGGAAAAATGATCAAAAGAAAGAAAGATATATCAAAAGAAGGAAAGTTTCCAAATTCGGGGACGAGAATGTAAAGATGATAAAGATTGAGGATGAATTTTGACCCAGATAAAAGTGGAATTTCGATGTGACTATTTCTGAAGAAATTGTAGATCTTTTCGTATATTTTCCATAGGAATTTGAATCACCTTAATCGGATATCGAGCAAAGTTATCACTAAAAGCGGTAAATTGACAATGTCAGATATTTAACCATGCGATCGCACGCGAGATAGCATGGTTCAATCTCCAGCGAATCGCAGATTTTTCCTTTTCGACATGGACTCCAATTCTTGGGCTTTCTTGCACCTATAAAAAGCTAAAGTCGACCTAAAGCGAGAGAGGACGATCTGGAGTAGCTTTGAATGAAAAGTGAAGGCAAATACGAAGTTTCAAGCGTGAGGATTTCACAACAAACAAATTCATCGTTCGGTTATGGAATTCTTCTCCTTTTTCGTATTTTCTTTTTTAATATGTTAGGCTAAGTTTATTGCCGCGTTGAGGTGTAGATGAACCGCTTTATTTGATTGTTATTCATGAATTGTTGAATTGAACCAACAACTTATGTTGGATTTAAGTTTTTAATATTGATCTGCTTTCTTCATATATTGAGTGCGCAATTATATGATATTTGTGGTTTAATTTTTGAATCGAGATATCTAAATTAAACTAGACATATATTAAAAAGCCGTGGAGTTCGATAAGCGGATAGAGATATACCGCTATGCTACATGTGATCTTTTAATGTTTTCATAAATCATTAATGTTTCTTGTGTATTTATATTTACCATAGAGATATAGGTAAATTGTGCATAAGAATAGTTCGAATATTACTCGAGAGAGAATATTTGATAAATTTGGAATTCGATCTTTAAATTTAACCAAGTTGTCAATTCGATAATCTGAAATAATAATCGGGTAAAATGGGGATTCAAACCTCTACGCCACTTTGCTCATCGATTTTTTCTCCAAACAATTTCACAAATTGCTTTCTAGTTTTAGCTTAAATTTTAGCCTTAGTTTTCACATTTAATTTTAGTTGTTATTTGTTAATTTGTTTTTAGTATAAAAATCCCACATTTTTATTAGTTCTGTTAAGGCTAGTAGGAATTAAACGATATACTAACATCCTCGTGGAGTACGATATCCAGGACTCCAACAAATTCACTTTATTACTTTTTGCGATCCGTACACTTGCGGTTGGGTTTTAGCGCAACAAGTTTTTGGCGCCATGCCGGGATTGTTTTTGTTTTAAACGTTTAATTCTCTAGCCCAAATTGAATTTATTTGCTTTATTTTATTTTACTCTTTAGTTTAATTTTAGTTTTACTACATTATTTTTCTTGTTCATTCTCGTGTGCTTATGTGATGCATGAGAAGATCATCACAACTAGTTGAGTGTGATCTAAAGATTGGAAGCGGCACTTTTCAGCGATATCGAGGAAAGCAAAGGAAAAGAAAGATCTCAAGAGAAGAAAATGGCGAGAGAGAGGGTCTTTGTAGTGGTGAGCGAAAGAGATATGCTAGTGGGAGATTTCATGACCCCACGAGTCATCCAGAGTCAAAGCGAGATCGCTACCCCGCTTTGGGCGTAACAACTTCCACTAAAAATGACGTGATCCATCTTTTTCCGAATGGGCACCAATTCTATGGATTGCCAGATGAGAACCCTCATACGCATGTCTCTCGCTTCCTAGAGATGTGTGAACATTTCAAGTACCAGGTATTTCGGACGACGCCATCGGACTAAGGTTGTTTCCTCGCACTCTACGTGATAGGGCTCTTGAGTGGCTTGATTCTCACCATTGCCAAAGATCAATACCGAACGACCTAGCTCAAAAGTTTTGCACCAAGTTCTTCCCTCCAAATAAGATTGCCAAGTTGAAGCATGACATTTCCATATTTCAACAACATGAGTCAGAATCATTTGATGAAGCTTGGCAAAGGTTTAAGAGTTTGTTGAGGAAGTGCCCACATCACGGGATCACGGATGGACTTCAAGTCCAATATTTCTATGCGGGCCTCTCGCCAAATAATAAGAACATGGTCGACTCTTCGTCTAACGGTTCTCTCTCTACCAAAACCGTTGGAGAAGCGTTGGAACTTTTCGAAAGGATGGCCGACTCAAGTGGTATGTGGGCAAATGAGAGGAGAAGTCATACTAGAGCTGCTGGAGTGTACGAAATAGATCACTTCACCGCTCTAATAGCGAAGATTGATGCTCTAGCCCACAAGGTGGAAAACATTGTGCAGTTCGGTAATCGGAGGGTCATTCGGCCATTTACTTGCGAAGAGTGTGGAGCTAATCATAGCACTATTGAGTGCCCTATTATCGCCATCGCACCGCCAAGTTGATTTCATTCAAGGAGGTCACGCCAACCCAACAATCCATTCTCCAACACTTATAATCGTGGTTGGCGTGATCATCCACGCTTTGGTTGGAGGGAAAATCAAAACATTGGAGGATTCCAAGGGCCACAAGCATTCAACCTAAAAGAAGCCGTGTCTTGAAGAAATGATTGGAAAATTTATGGAAAGGACCGAGGCTTATATGGAACGCACTAATCAATTCATGAAGAAGACTGATATCGCCTTCAAAATCAACAAGCCTCCATCGTAAATCTGAAACACAAGTTGGGCGGTGGCCAACATCATCTCGAGCAGACCACACAAGGCACGCTGCCTAGCAATACGAGGTGAACCCAAAGGAACAAGTAATGGCTATCACTACTAGAAGTGGGGTGCAACTTCACGAAATCCATATCAAGAGGCCCTCTAAAGAGCACGAAAATGAGATGATCGAGAGATAGAGCCGAAGAGGGGCAAAAGGTACCGATTGAGGTAAAAGTCGAAGATAATGGGAAATTCATCAAAAAGACATCGCCAAAGGAAACCTTATATGCCACCTATACCGCTTCTCAGAGACTTGAAGCGCGATTGGATCAACAATTCTCCAAATTTCTTGAAGTTTTCAAGAAACTACACATCAATATTCCCTTCGCAAAGCCCTGCTCAAAATGCCTCTATACCTCAAATTCATGAAGGAGATGCTAACAAAGAAGAGAAAGTCGGATGATAGTGATGTTATAACACTCTCGAGGAATGTAGTGCAATCCTGAGAAAAATTACCACCAAACTCAAAGATCCAGGGAGTTTTTCTATCCCATGTACTATTGGTAATTTATTTTTAATAAAACTCTATGTGATACTGCGCCAAGTGAATTTAACGCCTCTATCTATCTACAAAGAAGCTTGGTTTAGGAGACCGAACCCACCTATGTCACTCTCCCACTATGGCATCGCTCGCTGAGGCACCCGTACGGCTTGGTTGAGGACGTGCTTGTAAAAGTGGGGAAATTCATCTTCCCGGTTGATTTCTTGATAGTGGATATGGACGAGGACAGTCGGATGCCACTTATATTGGGGAGACTGTTCCTTGCTACAAGTCGAGCTCTGATAGACATGGAGCTTGGAACGGTGAGCTTGCGCGTACAGGACGAAAAAGTGACATTCAGCATCATCCCACCACCGGGAACTCCACAACCACCTCATCTCTGCTGTGAAATAGAGCAAATAGCAAGAAAAAGTGTGGGGGTTTTAAAAGACCCTTTGGACCCACCTTAGTCAAGAGGAAGTGCTCCCAAAAGTCGGGCTTTAGACTATAAACGGAGCCCTTGTTGGGAGGCAACCCATCCCTATATCCTTTTTACTTTTGTGTTCTTTCGTAGTTTATTTATTTATTTATTTCAGTTGTTTTTCCTTTCTAAGCTTTAGAATAAACCTAGCAGATCATCTACAGCCAGCATAGTGGAACACGCCAGATCAGTCAGTCATCATTCCGCCTCACGAGATCAATAGGGGAGTATTTGCTTCCTTTATCTTTTACTGTGTTTATTGTGATTTTTTTATGAGCTTTATTGTGCATGTCGGGGGCATTGTACTTGATATTTTGAGGGGGTGTAGTGATTTTTCTATGTTAGTGTTGTCCAATGTCTCTTTTGTTTGATCAGCAGCATTCTTCTTCTTCTTCTTAAAAAAAAATTCATGTTATGTTTTAATATCTTGATCAAGTTGTGCATCGCCAATGAGGATAATATGCTTATTTGTGTTGATAGTTGGACATAGAACATCACGGTCAAATTTTTCGATCACTTATTTGTGCATGCCTTGTTTTATTGAGCACATAATTATCACTTAATTCTCGTTCTTGTCAATTTATCACCTGGATGCTATTTTCCCATAGGATGACCTGTAATTAACCATTCTATACTTACAATCGTAATCCTCCCCAACCGTGACGTTATAATCCAAATTGGCCAAAAGGTTTAGTTTGGGGGTGGTAGGATTAGTAACTCTATGTTGGGAATTGTTGTTTGATATCTTTACTTGAGTTTAAAGAACTTTAGCTAGAGAATCTATACCCAAGACCGACCAATGCTATCATTCTCTGCTCAAAAAAAAAAAAAAAAAAGAAAGAAGAAAAAACATGCATTTCATTTTATCTGTCCCATTCTCTTGCCTCATTGGCCCGAGTAATTAAGTTTGAGGGGTCTTTCAAACCTGGTGCCTTGAGTGACGAGCTCGGGAGTCGCCGACCTAAAGCTCGCTACATGGGTCCTTGAGAAAGTATTATTGTTGGGCATTGCACCAGCATATAGTTAGGAAAAAGAATCCAAAAAAAAAAGAAAAAATGAGAAAAAATTAGGAATTATTGAGATTGATAGAGGTTTGAAGTGCTGGGAAAAGACTTGAAGGCGAGAGATCTGAAGACTTAGGGGATGGATTACTGCACTTCTCTTAACATCTAGTCACTTCTCTTAACATCTTGTGTGTGAGAAATGCATGATATATTTGAAACCCACAAGTTTGAAACACTTAGGGAATTGAGAGAAAAGCACAAGGAGTGATTCATGAGCGAGGCAAGATTCATCTACCACTTGGGACAAAGGCATGGGTTTTAGATTGAACGATCCGTGGTGATGAGTTGACAAGCACTTGTGTTACGTGATAACTAGCACACACACACTGACAGTCATGCACTTTGATAAGTAAACTTTTAGTGATTGTTTTATTGTCCAAAATCAAGCCTTTTTGTTTTGCCTCGAGGCGTATGGTGCACAATTTGGCTATTGAGTCTAGTTTGTGGTTGGCGTTTAGTTCGCTGTTGTTGTTTTCGCCAAGGAGTTTAATTTAGTTGTTCGAGGACGAACAATGATTCTAGTTTGGGGGTGTTTGATAAGTGCGTTTTGCGCACTTATTTAAGACCTTTGAACTCGTAATATTTATGTTTTTTATATTTAATTCCTACTTAATTTGATTTTTTATTGTGTTTTAGGAGAAAATTTGGAATAAGAAGGAGTTTGACCAAAAAGAAAGGAAAAATGATCAAAGAAAGAAAGATATATCAAAAGAAGGAAAGTTTCCAAATTCGGGGGCGAGAATGTAAAGATGATAAAGATTGAGGATGAATTTTGACCCAGATAAAAGTGGAATTTCGATGTGACTATTTCTGAAGAAATTGTAGATCTTTTTCGTATATTTTCCATAGGAATTTGAATCACCTTAATCGGATATCGGAGCAAAAGTTATCACTAAACGGTAAATTGCGACACAGTCAGATATTTAACCATGCGATCGCACGCGAGATAGCATGGTTCAATCGGGCAGAATGCGTCCGATTTTTCCTTTTTCGACATGGACTCCAATTCTTGGGCTTTCTTGCACCTATAAAAAGCTAAAGTCGACCTAAAACAGAGAGGACGATCTGGAGTAGCTTTGGACAGAAAAGTGAAGGCAAATACGAGTTTCAAGCGTGAGGATTTCACAACAAACACCGAATTCATCGTTCGGTTATGGAATTATTCTCCTTTTCGTATTTTCTTTTTAATATGTTAGGCTAAGTTTATTCTTTGCGTTGAGGTGTAGATGAACCGCTTTATTTGATTGTTATTCATGAATTGTTGAATTGAACCAACAACTTATGTTGGATTTAAGTTTTTAATATTGATCTGCTTTCTTCATATGTTGAGTGCACGCAATTATATGATATTTGTGGTTTAATTTTTGAATCGAGAGATCTAAATTAAACTAGACATATATTAAAACTGTGGAGTTCGATAATGGATAGAGATATACCGCTATGCTACATGTGATCTTTTAATGTTTTCATAAATCATTAATGCTGTTTTGTGTATTTATATTTACCATAGAGATATAGGTAAATTGTGCATAAGAATAGTTCAATATTACTCGAGAGAGAATATTTGATAAATTTGGAATTGATCTTTAAATTTAATCAAGTTGTCAATTCGATAATCCAAATAATAATCGGGTAAAATGGGGATTCAAACCTCTACGCCACTTTGCTCATCGATTTTTTCTCCAAACAATTTCACAAATTGCTTTCTAGTTTTAGCTTAAATTTTAGCCTTAGTTTTCACATTTAATTTTAGTTGTTATTTGTTAATTTGTTTTTAGTATAAAAATCCCACATTTTTATTAGTTCGGTTAAGGCTAGTAGGAATTAAACGATATATAATAGCGATTCGTGGCAAGTGACGATATCACGAACTTTCCACGACAACACCCACTTTATTACTTTTGCGATCCGTACACTTGCGGTCGGGTTTTAGCGCAACAAAAACCAAGAAGAAGAAGAAGAAAATGGAAAAGTTTGGATCAAAGAATTGACTCAAGATTGATACACTTACTTATTGGTCTGTGAAAACAATGAGTTATAATGTGATTAAAATTAGTTGATATAAACTGAATGCAAATTGAAAATAGTAATTTGTACAATTAAAACTCTATATTATTCAAAGAAAATGTTGAATTGTCAACTGTATCAAGCGATACACTCAATATATGATAATTCAGCATTTTCTTTGAATCTTCGTTAACTTGGCACGTGCCAAGTCTTCTAGAAGGCACTTCACTTTCACCTCTCCAAGGGCCACAAATTTGGAGGGATGTCATGAGTCTTATTGCTTGTCCCTTTATAGTTTGTTTGTTTTTCCTTTCTCTGTTTTTTGTTTTTTTAATTTCTTTTAGTTGTTTGGACCCGAATGGCCTACGGAGATAAAGTAGTTCTCAATTGGTTTGTATACGGAGATAGAGATGGGCTTCTAGAAACCTTTCCGTATAAAGTTTAGTTTTAGCATCAATGATAAGGCTTGTTATTATAATTTAATTATATTGATTGGGTGAAGCTTCATTAAGTTGAAAGATTTTGGATCGTTAACCGATTCTTTGGGCACTAAACGACGGCCTTATTATCCATCTTCAACTTAAATAATTTTCAAACATTGGAACGATAGATATAATTTAATCGATAATAATACTGCTTCTTAACATATGTGCTACGTTTGGTATATGAAAGTGATTAAGGTAGATAAAAGTCCTCCAATCAACTTATAACTACAACTGTCAGTATCTATTAACATGGATTAAACTGCATGCAAAGAGTTCAGATTTTTTGTCCCGATTTTTGTTTAATTGATTGTTTCATCCAGTTAAAATAGTCCACTGACACAACCAAATGTAATTTGATAGCGTAAATTATTTTAATTGAATGAGATAGCTAATAATAATAAAAAATATATATATATATTGCAATAACTTTGCACTCAACAATTTGTCGTCTTCTTGGATCAAATATTTTAAAGAACTAGTATATCAAACAACCGTGTAGTCTTTCAAGTTTATTTTAATAATATATATTTGTACTTAGGCATGTTGGGAGGTCAGGTTTTGCCCCCCTCCGTCTAGGTGTAACCTACCATTTGTTTTAATAAAATTCTACCCCGAACTTGGATTTTCGAGTCGGAATAGTTAAAAAAAGAAAAAAGAAAGTGTAGTCATTATATGACCCTTCTTTTCCTTAAACATCAAATTGGGGCTGCAAAGAATAACATGTTCTATATATTGCATTTTCCTTTTCTTAAGATTTCACCTATCTTTTGCCTCTGAAATTTGAGGAAATAATACCGGACATGTACCGGACATGAATGCCTTTAGTTGTTATACAAGAGAAATTAGGCTTTAACGAGTCACACTCTTGTATGAATTAATAATAATTTCTTAAACTATAGTCTATGATGACGTGAATTTATTTCTTATATTAATTTATTGATTAGCGTGACAAATAAAATCCTTCATATTTTTTTTATGTAATTATGTCTCCACATATATAGGTTTACCCATATTATTAACTTGTTTTCACTGGTTTTGATTTGACTTCACAATTTTTTCTCACATTTTGAAAAATACAAGAATAAAACCATACTCTAAAACACTGAGATTGAAAACAGGACAGACACGAGATTAAATGTCCATTGCAATTTCATTCCTAAGATTTCTGGGTACAATAAAATGCTGAATATTTCATGAGAATGTATTATGGGGTCCATTGATGGGAGTTCATGGAAAAAATGATTTTTAAACTTGTGATTGAGAAGTGAAACAAATTGTTTTAAAAATATTAAAAAATTAATATAGTACTAAAAAAGATTGTGAAATATATACTGCTATTAGCTCCGGGGTTGGACTAAATGCACCCCCATATTTTCTAAACACACCCCCAAACAAATTCTTTTCCTATTTCACCCTTTCAGGCAAAAAAAAAAAAAAATGACGAAGAAGAAAAAAATGGTAGCATTTTTGCTGTAGAAAATTTCAGCAATTGAGGGGGAAGATCCCCCCCTCTTTTTTAGCGACCATTTCCTATAGCAATTGGCAGCAAATATGCGGGAAAAATTTATGTTTTATTTTTTTTCCAAGGGTGTTTGGCCAGCACTAGCAAAGGCTGTTCGATCATCAATTGCCCAACACAAAAAAAGAGGTAAAATGGGAAATGATTTTTTTTGGGGGGCGAGGGGGGTGTTGTTTAGAAAAATTGGGGGTGCATTTAGCCTACGGTTGTCATGGATTGAATTTTGATATGAATTCGATTTGAATCCGGTGAAATTAATTAACCGGCGATGGATTTAAGATTTCAGTCCGATAACCGGATAAAAAAGATCTGAATTCAATAATCCATTAAATAAATGGCGCAAATATGAATATAAGACAATCCGATCCGATAATAATCCGATCTGATTTTTTTATAATAATATGATACAATTATATTATATTATATTACTATCTTTTTTCAAATTTTTATTTAATTTTTAACTGGATTTTATATTTTCTTTTTTTCCCCCATTTTTAACTCAATTTTATATTTTCTAAATCTTAATGAGGAACTTTTAGACCTATACATGTTATAATATATTTTTAATTAGATTGAAAAATAACTTATCAAGTTACAATTTTTTTAACAGAACACAATATTATATTTCAAACAAGTAAAAAATTCATACATAATTATTTTTTTAATAGGACTTAAATATAAGTATTAAAACCTCTTGCAATGGTTTGTAACTTTCGAATTTGTGCCAAAAAAATTTCATCAAGATTTTTAAGACCATAAGTGGATTGGATTTTAAAAATCTGAATCCGATGGATTAATGAATTTTCTTAATGGATTTAGACTAATTCGATACGAATCCTATTCCTATACAAGCCTAATTTGTCCGCACCCTTAGCTCTGATCAAAAGAGTTGGTCTAGCTTCGATCTTACTTTACTACATGAGCCCAGATGTTATTAAGACGAAAAGGACTGCGTATCTACTAATATGAGCCCCTTTATTTATATTATTTGGGCCAGTGATGATTTGTGTCCATGTGGTCGAGAATTGAGGGGAGAAAAAAATCCTGTATATCAGAGGTAATTTGTGCCAATTAAAAATATACACCGACTTGCTTAGAGTCATTTGTCACGAAGTTTATTAAAAAAATAAAATAAAATAACGGTCCTAAAGTTCGTTGGGTTTGAGTCGAACTTTAAAAAATGAGCCCCTTTTATTTGTTATTTTTTTTCTTAAAGTTAATATAGAGCGATGCACAAGAATTAATTAGGGCCACAGTAATAATTAGTTAAGCGCACAATAATAAGCCAACACAGATCACCAATGGACCTAAACAAAATGATTGACAACAAATTGGCCCAAATTTTAAAAAAAAAAATCTACAAGTTTGGATTCAATACTTGAATTTGTCCATTAATATATTTTACTTAACAATGGGTCTACAAATTTATAACGAATTTAAGTTTGCGTCCTTTAATTTAAAAAAAAACACAATGGAGGCTCAGATATAATGGATTAAAATGAGCTTCCGAAAGATCAGGCTTGAGTCGGTTAACTCACTCGACTCAGAGCATGACCGACAAGAAAAACATAATTTTCAAGCATTATTTTCAACTATTTATTTATTTAATATAAAAAAATTTTCATATTTTTTAAAAAGGTGACCGACAAGAAAAACATAATTTTTTGGACATATCGAGAATCAATCCTTTTATTTTTGCATTTCAGTCCTATTTTCGACTTCTAAAAGGAAAAAATGGACAAATGCACAAGACAATATGCGGACAAGACAAATACACAAGACAATACGCGCGCTCTCAAAACTGTTTTCGCAGTTCTAACATTTCAATTTGCAAAAGGAGGACCTCAGCATTGTATTCCATGATTACCAACTTCAAAAGTGTTTCTTTACATAGAAGTTTCGGTTAAATTTTCCAAACATGGATTTCCCTCGTTGTTGGTATTGATGATTCTATGTAGTAAAAAACTAGATCTCTGATAACCATAAATTAGGCTTTTAAGTGTACTTGCAAGAGTTCAGATTTATTATTATTATTTTTTTTTTTTGGCCTTTTAGTTGTCTCATTCAACAAAAATAATCTACATATACAACTAAATATATTGATGAGATATTAGCAAGATTGGCAATGTTTAATTATATAAATACTATATTAACATGTAAAATTTGTATTTGCAATACTAACAGCAATTAATTAACAAGGACCAAAATACCCCTCAACCAAAATTAGACCAACTATGTATATAAGTCCTACCAAGGTTTTCACATCATTATCATACCTTCTTCTCCAAACACATTCCTGTACGCCTCTCTTCCAAATTTGAAGCAAAAACACCTAAATCAAGCGGTTTCTGTTGGTTTTCCGGTGAGAGAAATTTAGATTACATGAAGATCAAATCGTTCGCTTCTACCCAGTACATTTACTCTGTAGATTTGCACCCAAAAATATTCGTTCGTGATGACAAGCCAGTAAGTTCGAGCAAAAACTTATTTTTTCCTATTTTTTACTATCAAATCATCAATAGAAGATACGAAATTGAGGCTTTTGTAATTATCTAGATTGATTTGTTTGAATTTTTGGCGTGATTAGGGCTTAGTGTAAGCTAGAATGGTTTTGTTCGTATTTTCCTTTTTTTTATTGATTTTTCTGTGGGTATTACTCTGGAAATGAATGGTTTTTGCTGCTGCAAATGAATGTTCTTTTTTTTTTCCAAAAAGAAAAATGAATGTTTTGGCTGGTTCTTCATTGTAGCCTTTATCTTTTTGCTGATATTATTTGGCTGCTTCTATTATGTAACCTGACTTTGTTGCCTATTGTTTTGCTGCCTGTTATATGTTGGTTGTTTGTTTTGGATATGTTTGCTTTTGTGGCGTTAGTGTAGGGGGTTTGTTTTCTTTCTTTAATAGTTGTAGTGGTAGGGGTTCCTCCTTCTATGTTATAGAGTATAGAATTGGTCAAGTAGTTAAATTGCAATGGGCTGCCTTTGGAATGCATGAGCGTGGTTATGATTGAATATTCTCTATTTTTATATCTGAAAAATATGCTTTGGAAGACTTGAATTACTGCCTAAAGAAGAGATTATTTTCATGTTTGCCTGAATTTTATGCTCACATTCAACAAAGCAAAATTTCAGAGTTAAATAGTTAAATATGTTGTTGAGATTGAGCAGAGATTACAGAGTCTATGCCTTAGTGGTGATTTGGAAAAGTACAATTTCAGTTTCATACCCAAAAGAAATTAAAAGGGAAACCATATTGAATTTTATATTTACTGTAATCTAGAGAAAATAGGCATGCCAATGTAAAAACATTCAAGAATTTAATGTTGAAAAAAATCAAAAATTTGAACAGGTGGGTCGGGTCTTGAACTAGCACGGCCAATGAAGAAATAATAAAACAGAAACCGAAGACGTACTCTTTCTCCCTAATATTTCTTTATCCTTTCCATCTCCTCTTTTCTCTCCTTGGACATGTTAGAAATTACCCAATAGACATGCACAGCGGAATACAAAATAGGCAATTCTAAACCGGATCTACTCGTTTCTTCGATGAGATCTGTGATAAGAGATTACCGATATAGAAGCGGATTTCGTGGCGAATCTCTCGTTCAGACTGTCGTCTCCACAGCCGTCCAATCGTCCGGCCTCCAATGGTGATCCACACATCAAGACTCCTCTCGAATTACGAACAACTTCGTAGTGGGATGATCTCTCTCAATTTAGTGCTAGCTAATTGTAGAGAGAGCTTAGAGACAATGTATATGTCTTAACAACTGTATTATGGGGCTACAATGAGTTATTTATAGGTTTACAATAATCCTATTGGGCTTATGGTTTCTTTGGCCTCAAGATAACTCAACCGGGTCCAACTATTGGGCCTTGTACATACCATAACTAACATACTCCCACTTGGACAAGGTCCAATTCAAGATATGAGTACTTGACTTTGTGTGTGACCCATCAAAGCTCCCACTATTTAAGGCAAAGCGCTGCCATGGCGTCACTATCTGATCTTATCAGGATAGGATAAAGTGAAATCCCTATTTCAGTTTATCATCGATTCACCCAGATCGATCGACCCATGTCGTCGTCCATGATTGACATCTAGCAATGTGTCATGGCAATCCATGTGACGGGATAAGTCATGTGGTAATGACGAAACCTTTATATGTGCGGTTATCGTGGAATTATAATCCCTTCATCAATATAACCCAGTTGGTTCAGAGATATGGATTCGCGTCAATCTCGTTCAACCAGCCATCTTATTCGTTCTCAACTCAACGTTGATTAAAACAGCGATTGTGATTGAAAACCCCTTTCAATCCCACAATCCCACCTTGGCCAAGGATTTTATATCAACTTGATTGCACGAAATATAGGTTATAATCTCCCGTTATCCAGGAGTGATGAATCCTTTATTGAATACTCACAATCTTCATGCATTTCTCACCATACCCGTACGGCATTTCCAGTCAACCCCAATTAGAGTATCCTTCAATGTCCGCCAAAGTAAAGCGATTCGTGCATAAGATTCTATGATATTCTCAAGTCAAAGGACCAATTCCACACTGCGCATTAGAGATCAACTAATCGACGCAAAGGATAACTATCCACGTAGTATCTCTAGGCGGGTCATCCTGATGCTTGTTCCACTAACGAAGCATCCACGTGTTCATCCGAGTGTCTCCACACTCTAACTTGTGAGATCAGTTACTTTCTTCTTAAGAAAGAGATGCTACACATGCTAGTCTATCCGTAATAACAATATCCGTGTTTTTGTTATTGCTACGACCAGGACAATTTAAGAATAAGTGCCAAAAACTTTTATCTCACTATCACAACACCTTGTGATTAACAAGTTTTCCACATTTATTCTACTGGACTCCATTATTTTAGTTGTTATGATAAAACAACGTAGGTATGTAAAATAATAGATCGCCATTCAATTGCATCTATCAATTAGGTGTTTACGCGATATCAATATCCAATATAGATTGCAACACAACGGTTTTACACAACTAGATCCAAATACTATTGTATCTAATACATATAGCTTCAATCATGAATATCTTTGTGACATCCACTATGTCAAGAGATCTTTTGTATTTATCCTTTTATCATTTCGTTGTATTGTCTCTTCTAAAGAGACATGACACCTCAATACACACTTAGATCGTTGGCGAGACTTAGGTTTCCTTCGCAGGCGATGGCTCCATTGTTATCTCAATCTCTATTGGATCAACAATGTTAGGAAAAGCTTTCAAGTTCAATTAAGAACTTAATGATCTAAGCCGCTTCTCTTGCTACTTCCAAAGTAACTGTGTATTGAGTTGCATTCATCTAGAACCTTTCCAGGTGATCATGCTATTCTTATGAGTAACTATCTTTCCGAATTGGGTCAGTGTATGGTCTTTCAAGACCAAGAACCGACACTTGCAAAATTTTTTTTTTTTTTTTGAATTTTTTGTTCGGATTCTCCATTAGAACATTTATTCAATGCTTCTCAAGCATCTAATAATGTTTGTTGACCAATATTTAATGTTTCCTACATTGTTTTCTCGGAATTTTCCCCTCCAAAACATGTGAAACATTTGATCTAGTACATAGTATCGCATGAATCTTATCTATGCGACCTCTCTCAACCGTGTTCTCCAACGCCTTTTGAGAGTACAGTCCTATCCTTATAGGATAGAGTTCTATCTCGAACTCTTTCAGGAAAAATCTTCTAAAGATTGCGTCTATGTACTGGGATTTAGATAGGCTAAACGTTTTCGTAGGTCTATCTGTATAGATCCTTGTCCCAACATTACATGCAACCTTTTTCTAAATCTGTAATGGAGAAAACCTTGGACCTTCTCTGGAGATATCGTTTTTCTAACAACTCGTATCCACATACTGTATTAGAAATACGATTATACTCCCACTAACTTCTTGTACACACTATTTATACTCATTTATAACAAGATTAAACTATTTGATTGTCTCATCAAAATGAAGTTTTCAGCTCCTCTTGGGCATGCCAACGTGCTTGATTTGATCTTATGGATCCAAAACTTTTAGGTTGCATCAGATACAACGTGATCAGGATCAAATTTTGAAAACCATTTCTCAAACACGAGCATCTATGGTAACGAGAATTCAAATTAACGGAAACACGATTATAGACGTGAATTTTGCTCTCAAGTGCAACATTTGTCTTTGATTGCAACATTCACTGTCAATCTTGTCTTGTGAGCATTACGGTCCATGTCGACGGGTTGTTTGTAAGCTAATTTACAAATTATAGGTCTAACCCATCCTGTAACCAAAATCCGAATTTTGATTTTTAGTACATGGAGCTCACTTCGAATTCTAGTGTATCTATATATACATTTTAGGTCAACAGCTTGACTTTTACCATTTATAAACCACAAGCATCTCATCATTGACTAGCAATACCATATCAATAGCCACAAGATCACATCTTGCTATAGACGAGCCTTTCCACGGTCTATACGGAGCCAAATGTGTTATTAAGAACTTTTCTTCTTTTACTAGTTTGCACCTCATCAAATGAAGTTCAGCAACTAGTTCATCTAGTCGGTTGATCTCTATTGTGATTTCTTGAACTCTTTCAAGGTCTATCATACTCCCACTTGTCTTTTAGGAAAACAATTTCTCAAAGATTAGATCATACTTCAATAAGATGATTCTAATCTTAAAAGTGAGAATAATGATACTCAATAACATTTTATCGTGAATATCTATCAAGAGATTTCGTCTACACTTCATGTAAGCGTTATTGCTCAAAACTACTTTGAGTTTTATCTTCCGACATAGATGGAACGTTATTTAGTGTGTTGCTTGCAATCTCCATTGCCCATCTTCAAAACAATTTTGCGGCGAACTGTTAGGTATAATGACAACATCGTATCATATTAATATGAACAATTTCTCTCATTATACACCATTGAATTAGTCATGTATACTCCCAAATTCACTGAACGAGAATCTCATTCTTCTAATTATATCCTTAAATAATTTTCACTTCGATCACATCGAACCGTGAGAATATTCCCCATGTAGCTCTCCTCTTTTACTTGAACTCTTTTGAACATTTCAAAACTTTCCATGTTTGTGGTCCGTCAAGTATAAGATACTATATCTGGTACTCTTTGAGCTTTGACGACGTTGGAGATGCTATTTTCCGATCTTCTGTACACATCAACCCAATTCATCAATATGAATTACGGTTTAACACGTTTTGACGTCGGAATAGGATATAATTATCGTTATACCCTTTTTATTTTCTATTCCAATAATAGACCTTTTAGAAATCCAATATTACTGATCTTATTTCTATAGTTGAATCCATTAAATGATTATAAACAACTATTGTTCTTGATCTTAATGGATCAACTATTCATGTCCTAACATGAATAGAAATAATGTTCTTCACAAGAACATAACCATAATATTCATTCTAAAACAAAACAAAAGGGGTAATTAAAATAATAGGTCATGAATGAAGTAACATTTACTTTATTTCCTACTATAGGTCCTATTACCTTACTTTGCAGCGAACTTTCTATTTAAATCTTAATCGTATTTAAATATGGGATCTCCATCCGATATCTAATACCTAAAAAGATTTAAATACGGGTTTCAAAATCTTCTCCAAGATTGTTCTCTTCAATTGGTTATGCTTACCTCACAGTTTCATGCCAATCTTCTTTGTCTCTACAAAGTGTTATTAGCTTTGGATATGTCTTTATATGCTTCAACTGTCGGTTTGATCTCCAAAATTCTTTCTCAAAGTTCCTTTGAGACTTCTTCTAAGCCTCGTTAGGAGTTTCAAGATCGAACTTATCACATCGGTGATAGGTATAACAGTTTGGGCATATCAAACAGATTAGTGGGTATTGGGAATCTTATTCACATCTGAATTCACAACAAATTGTGATAAACTATTTGGCAATGAGAGTTGAACTAAGTCAACATTTGACTTGTTGTCCATCAAGCTTCCAAATAGTATTTGATTTTATATTGCTCAAGACATGAATCAACTCTTTAAGTTGACCAATAACAATATAATGTCCATACCCACATGTGACATTTACAACTCATAACTACAAGTATCATACATATTGCATTATGATCATCACATGATCTTTATAAATTCACATTGTCCCAGCAAGACCATCTTGGCAGGATTTGTCAGATAATCTGTTTATGACATATTGTTACTTATATGTGAGAACAAATCTCACATTTATGGCGTTAGTGTAAGAGAATCCGATGAGTGTGGTGACACCCAATTCACTTTCCATATTTGAGTCTGATACTCAAGTAGTTTCGATGAGTTAATCGGCATCAAATATGCTTTTCAAACTCAAATCATTACTCATAATATAATAAACAGAAATGATAATGGAATAATAATAATAAATGCAATAAAGTTAATCAAGTATGGACTTTTATTTAATTAACAATACTCCCACTGAATCAATGATCCCCAACATTGATAGAAAACAATTTTTCAACTTTTATCAAAGGTGGCTAGGACCACGGTTTGTTCAATTAGAACCTTGAGTCACTCAACAAGCCCTAATTGTCATTCGTAGATACACCTATCAATCACATCTCCATGTGACTCTAGATCATCAAACAGATAACGATTTATCTTGTACATCTCATGTACGTGCCTCTAAAGTTTATTTCCTTGAGTTACTCAACAAGAAATAAATTTTAGTTAAACTCGACCCAATGTTCAGAGGCATCACATGTCTCACAGTGAAGAATATTTCCTACGATCGGGCAGCCTTGAGTTACTCAACAAGCTGACTACGATTGTGGAAATCTAATTTTTCACCGTAGCATTGGAAGGCATGGATTAACATTTAATCGTGAATTTAATATCATTTTAAAGGGGATCAGTCTCATCAATAATATAATGCACAATAATAAACATCAACCATGCAATTATCAATCATAATAGAACTAGTGGATGATTACGACGTATATCTATCTAGTTTTCCAGAGCCAAGAGAGAAAACTAGTTGGTCAACTCCTAAGGGACAATGTCTTCGTCCTTCGTTGGTTAACTCCGGTGATCTCCATCTTACGCTCCAACTCGTATCCGATACTAGTTGGCACATACGCCATATCACATAGACTCGCAGTCAGAAATTAAATTAAAAATTAATTGGCACGTGAGGCCCAAATTAATAATAGGCACATGCAGCCCCAACATGAAATAAAGAATAAAACCACACATTCATCCAATCACATTGGTGCGGTCCATAATCATCCACGATATCTAATATTAACAAATTATATCAATTTCTAGATTTGGGTAATAATATAATTTGGCTAAACATTTTAAACCAATAAAGAAATGAACCAAACGAATATTAATTAGTTAATCGTATTAAGTAATTAATAACTCATCAATTAAATTATATAATTAATCTAATTAATTATTTAATTTTATCATGAGGAGGGAATGTGGAAAATAACTCTTTATTTTCCCAATCATATCAAAATTTAATTAGTTAATCACATTAACTAATTAATTACATATTAATAAGATTCTATGATTAATCAAATTAATCAATTATTTTTATTAATAAGAGGGGACTCACAAAATAACTCTTTATTTTGTGAATTACTTTAGTCTGGTCCAAAATCATCCACAATATCCAATATTGATAAGCAGTTCAATTTCTAAATTTATTGTGACAACAAATATTATTTAAACAATTTAAACAATAAAGAAACAAAATTCTACTGAATTAATCTAATTAATTTCATGTAGAAAAAGTAATTAATCTCATTAATTACATGTAATAATAAATAATTAATCTAATTAATTAAATATTATTGGAGACGGGTTAGACAAAATAACACTTTATTTGTCTTCTATATCAAGTCACACTTCAATAAAATTTCTACGAAAACACTAGGGAAGAATAAACTAAAATTGCAATTTTCAAAAATCCAACTTTTGCCCAAATAGGAATTTACAAATTGAAAATAAATATTTAAAGTTGAATATTTGCAAGAAAATTGAAAAATCTAATTTATTATGAATTTTAGAAATTTATTTCACCCCTAGGACTCGTTTTTAGCAATAAAGCGAAAGTGGGGACTAATTTGTAAGTTTAAAACTTATGGACTCAATCAATCACATTGGCCAGAGGCGGGGCTTAGTGTGAAATTTTAAAATTGCACACCAACCCCCACCTTCACCTGCTCCTCGCGTGTGGAAACCCTAGCTTTCGCTAGGGTTTCTCCCTAGCCATAAGCCGGCGACCATCGCCAGCGCCACCGAGCGTGGCGATGTCGCCGCCATCTTCCACGTTGGCGGCGAAGTCGCCGTCTTTGGAAATGCGGCGACCGCGTGCAACACGGCGGCGATGCGTTCTTCTTTGCGGCCGCGGCAGCGGCGAGTCGTCGCCGCCTTTGCAGCAACGATTGTCGCGACAAGTCACCGTGGCGGCGGCGACCTTCGCCATTTGCCGCCCGTTCGGCGGTGCTCGATTCGCAACCTCTTTTTTTTTGTTTTTTTCGTTGCGTGAATAATTTCTGGATCTGATCCAAAATTAATTTTAACGCAATTCCATCGTCACTAATAAATCAAACTAAATTGTTTAATAGAACATTAATTACCCAAATCAAATTGATATAAAACACATATATACACTAACACTTATTGTAGCACAAATAAACAAATCTCAACAAGAGAACGAGTTGGCTCTGATACCACTGTTAGAAATTACCCAATAGACATGCACAGCGGAATACAAAATAGGCAATTCTAAACCGGATCTACTCGTTTCTTCGATGAGATCTGTGATAAGAGATTACCGATATAGAAGCGGATTTCGTGGCGAATCTCTCGTTCAGACTGTCGTCTCCACAGCCGTCCAATCGTCCGGCCTCCAATGGTGATCCACACATCAAGACTCCTCTCGAATTACGAACAACTTCGTAGTGGGATGATCTCTCTCAATTTAGTGCTAGCTAATTGTAGAGAGAGCTTAGAGACAATGTATATGTCTTAACAACTGTATTATGGGGCTACAATGAGTTATTTATAGGTTTACAATAATCCTATTGGGCTTATGGTTTCTTTGGCCTCAAGATAACTCAACCGGGTCCAACTATTGGGCCTTGTACATACCATAACTAACAGGACATACATATAGTATACATGTATTTCTTGTTTATTTGCATTGTGCTAGGAGGAGAATTTCATACATGAAAGCAAAATAGGAAAATATAGGAAGTTCAAAATGGACCAGAAACAAAAACATGCACGTTTACTTACAAGAGAAGAGCTTGTTAGACCAAATCAAAAGGATCAAGATCTTTTGAGTTGTTATTATGCATTAAAATGTAGGATCATCAAAAGGGTATTCGGTAAAAATTTTAGATTTTTGTTAAGAATTTTACTATGCAAACATTTAAGATTTTAGGATTTAAGCTTCATTTTTTTTTTTTTGCTATGTTAGGGTGTTCCTAATTTGTTTTTTATTTATTTTTTAAATGATCGCATCGTAACCTATCTTTCACTATTAATGGATGCTACCATTGGGCAGTTTGTTGGGTACTGTCGGTCATCATTCTGTTTTGCTTAAAATAGTAAAAGATATTGAAGCTAGGAAGAAGGAATGGACTGTATTGGTATACAACCTATTATTTTTAGACACATATTAACACCCAATTGTCTTATGATTATGTTGTGTTGTCCATCGTCGATAAGTATTCGAGTGCTTTTATGTCTTGATAACATATTTTTGTTTCTTAGGACATGAATGTTTCAATGTGGATATTGCACAATGGGGATGAAAAAGCTCGTGAGCTTTGTGTGGTCTACGCATAACGTCGGTGTGTTTTCCTTCCACCCGTTGAACTATAAACGTAATCGTGCATGAAATGTTGTAGTCTCGACAGTGGTCTTGGATGGCGAGTTGGTAGACATTTTCTGGCCATTTGAGATGTAAAGTATGCTAGTATTTAGCTCCAATATAGTGTATACGTTATTCATTAGACGAATGAAGTGTGTATTGAATATTATCTAACTATTGCTTTCGAAATCTGTTTTCATTCTATACCCTATCATCTAAGCTAACGAGAATGTGTTGCAAACACTTCAAAAATTTTTCAAAAAAAAATTCATTTTTGAATTTTTAAAATGATTTTCTGTAAAATATACAAAACAAAAGTGGGAGTAGTATAGCAAAAAGTAGCTTATGCCATGGTGAAAGCTATATTAGCTCACAGTTAAATGAATGTATAAGTTTAGTTCCGTTGCTTTCAATATTTTTTTATCTTAACCTTTAATTAATATGATAATAATATAATAAATTCATTCAGAAAGAAAAAAAGAATAAATAATCATTAACAAAGTATAGTCTAGCAATATTTTGTTTATTTTCTCCTCGATAACTAAATGATTAGTCATTAAATAGAATTTCATATTAAATGAATATGATCGACGTTGATAATCCATTCAAATTTTAGAAATAACTACACAACAATTTGACAGGTTAACTGTTAAATATATGTAAGGAATTAGCTTTAAAAATCATATTTCTAAGTTTTGTGTTTTATGCTACGACTTTACCAAAAGAGACTGTCAAATTAGACTTAAATCTTTGGTTAGGTTCTACGTGGACCCACCAATGTTTCAAATAAAACTGCTTCGAAATTGATTGATTTGGATTTCAATGTTCGAAAATTATATTGTTTAAGTCGAATCGCATTTTGGGGTTTGGGGTTTGGAAATCTATTTTCCTTCTCTACTCTATCTTTTATTATATAGAGTCTAATTATAGGCACCAAAACATAAATAAATAAATAAATAAAATAAAAATAAAAATTGACACCAAACTACATGTTTTTCATCATAAAGCATCATTAAACAAGAGAGATGTATGAACGTTTAAAAAAACAAAAAAGAAGAGAGAGAGAGAGAGAGACGTGTATAAGGTACGTTTGGCGCCACCTACATGGAGGAAAAAATGGGTTGCTTGATGCATAAGTTCTCCATTCAATGCATAGACGGTAGGATAAGACATGCATTAAAAATGTGTACAATTGATGCCAACCTAGGAGCCGCCATTTGCACATGAGTAAGGGTAATTTGGACATGCTAAATTTGACTTGTTAGTCTTGCAAATTAGAAAATTTCTTGATTTTCATGCTATTGCAAATTTAAATTTGCGCAAATTTACTAATACCTCTATATTAATTTAATAACATAACTTATTTTTATTAAAGAAAAAACTTATAAAACAGAAGATGAGCCAACAAATTTAAACCCTATTTTCCCATGACGTTGATGTCCACTTTCATAGAAAGCGGGCATACTATTATAATTACAATAGCATATGTGCTACTGTAAAATCGACACATGCCCATATCTGAAATGCTGTTTGGATTGTAATCAAATCCTGAGACCTGAGTGGGCAGCATGTACAGATATACTCTCTTTTTTGTTTTTGGGGTTGGGGGGTTGACACGATGACCAAAATGCTTAAAAAATATTGTGATGCTATCCAATGACGTGTATGCATGTGTTGTTGACACTATTCCCAGCATCCGCAATGACTAATTAATAATTATGGGGAAGTCGCAGTATCTATAAATATCAGCCTTTGCACACGCCATGTTCAAAATAATCCACAAATTGCATATTGTTTTGATTGTAGGGAATGAATAAGAGGAGAGAAATGAGTTAACAAATATGGGTTAATGATCACTACCATTCAAATTTGGATCGAAATCAATAGAGTTGAAAATCGTTAAAAATATGCAACTTTTAACAGCTTTATTGAGAAGTATGTGGCATGACAAGATTTTGTGGAATTACATGTCACAATTATTATAACTTTCACTTTATGGGATTTCACCACACCGTTGATTGTGACAAACAAAGGTTACTCATAAGGTCAAAAAAAAAAAAAAAAACAAAGAGATTGATAACTAATACAACCAAATTATGAATGAACTTAGCGATTGAGTAATTAATAAAAAATTTGTTTTTAAATACAAAAATATTGTAGTGATATTCTTATTTTTCAAGAATATTCAAACATTTTTATAATATGATGTGGCTAACACCCACGTCACCTTAATTTAAATTCCCCTTTTTATACTATATGCTTTTATTCCATTCCTCTTTAATCATGTCCATTCGGGTACTGATCGAATGAGCTCACCGTGTTATTTTATGTAGGCAATGGCCTTGTTCTATTCAATACAAATTAATAAAAATTTTATCAATTTTTTTCTCATTATTTACAACCATTTATTCAATTATTTAATATATTTTCTTCAAATTTCAACCACACATTCAATACGTATATAAAAAAAAATTGACTTTATTACCAAAAGAATATACTCTATATTTATAGAAAAATAAAGTAAAAAAGATGCTTTACTCTCGTAAATAAAAGTATTTCGCTATCTTATCTACTGTTATATGTGAAAAATTTATGTAAGCAGGGATGGTCATGTAGTTCGCTGGGCCTAAGTCGAATTTTCAAAAATGGGCGTCTTTTTTTTTTTATAAAACTAATATAAGAAGCTACACACGAGATTCAACTATGGTTGCAGTAAAAATTAGCTAGTCAAATGCACAATAATAAGCCAACAAAGAATATAATAAAAAAGTTTAATAAGAGCTCCAACACAAAGTAAAAAGGAAAAAACTCAGCCAGGGCCAACATAAATAGTTAAATTTATCCATTATTTTACTTAAAAATAAATAAATATTGACAAAAAATAGGCCTAAATTTATTTTTTTTAAAGCCTACAAATTTGGATTCAATATTTGAATTTATCTATTGTTTTACTTAAAAATATGCATACAAGTTTGCAATGAATATAAATTTGGACCCTTTAATTGAAAAAAAATCATAATAGACAGTTGGACTTCAGATATAACGGACTAAAATGGGCCCTCTAAAGGGTTGGGCCTGAGTCACGACTCACAGAACTCATGACAGGACTGTCCCTGTATGTAAGATGTGGGTTATTGAAAATAAGAAACTATTTCTGATCACCAAATCCATGTTACATGACTAGCTAATAGTCATGTAAGATAGTGGGTAAGAAAATTACTCCTACTCATTGTGAAATATGACTTATTACATTTATGGTGACATGTAAAATAGAAATTTCAATAACATTTTGTACAATAGGATGTTGTGATTGTCATATTAAGCATTTCTACGTCAATAAGAAAATTGCGACCCACCAATGTGGTCTCACTCCTTCCTGTTGAAGTGACAAAGCTACCACATGTCCACATGGTCACTTCAAGATATTTTAACCCTATTGACAATGCACGAGTTATTTGCTGAAGTGATAATACTTAAATAACCTTTACATCTTCTTTAAATGCACAGATGTGGGGACATAAAATAAGATACAAATAATATTATTCAGAACAATATTCCCTCCTTCGATAGTGTTTTAATTCTTTTTCATTCGCCTCAAATTATGATTTAATTTTTATTGTTTTCATTTTTTAATGTACTTCTATTTAATGTATAATGTTATCAATCAAAATGAACTATCATTATTTTATATAAAGATATATCCGAAAAAATATAAGTGAATATTATTTTTTTTGATAAATAAATTACTTACAATTTTTAAATTTGTGTGAAAATAAGATGAGAATCTATTTTTGTGGGATGTAGAGTATATGACATGCAAGGGCGAGAATCATCTCATATGTTCTCTGTTGTTGATTCAATTCTTGATCAGACAAAAACTAGTGAAATATATTTTTTCGGATCCTCTGCTAAATTTCAGTGTACTTTTACGATAAAGCCAAATTGTACATCCTTGGTTTTTTCTTTGAAAGTGTACATCCTTGGTTAAAGTCAATGAATAATAAGATATGTTCTTACACTAACTTTTAAATTTCCTTAATTGTGGATAATCTATTCTTAATGATTGTGTGTGATCTGTTATGAACGAGAGAAATTTTCACTTCAATTCTCGTTATTCAATTCATTACAAATGACCCATATTTATAGAAAAATATTGGGACACATCGTATTACAAATATTGATCTAGTATACAATAGTCATTCACACAATAAAAACATAATCATTACATTACTATTTCTTTTCCCTAACTTTCGGTGGCTTTAACTCATTACTTTACAACACTCCCCCTTGAATGACTATTTATATAATTGTCTTTAAACTTGTTTGGAGAAAAACCCAGTGGGAGAAAAACTTCCAAACTGTTTGTGGGAGACTTTGAGTGATCATGTACTGCTGCAAGAAAATCTCGTGGGACAAAATCTAAGTGAAAAGTAAGTTGCTCCCCCTGATGAGAATCATCCTTATAGGAGTCGATGTGCTGCCTCGTTAAAACCTTGTCAAGAAAACCCAATGGGAAAAACTTGATCTAAGGAAAAAGAGTACAGCTACTCCATTTGGTTCCGTATCTTGGGAGATGATGCATTCACATTTGACAAAAGATTTATAAGCCATCATCTAATTCAAGTAATGTCTTTATTATAAACTGATCCAATGAATTCATTGATTCAATTTCTCATTATTCATATGAATACGCCATGAACGCTGCCTCGTTAAAAACCTTACTAAGACAAAAACCCAATGGGATAAAATCTTAGTTAAGGGAAAAAGAGTCAAGAACGTGATATTTTGTATAAGCATATCAAAAATCCTTCGAGTAAGTATCATATTCATCCCTCGTGTCGTGATTTAGTGTTTATTTACAATCAACAATCTCGATCTTACATTCTCACTGTATCGAGATATATATATCCGAATCTCTTTTCGAGATTTTACGATTAGGCTGCCTCATTAAAAACCTTATTTAGGAAAAACCCTTTGGGATAAAAACCTCAAATAAGGAAAAGAATACAGCGTATAACAATATCAATGTTTTACGCTATTACAAGCAATGTCATTCATTTAATGGTTCTATATTTATTTTCCCAATCAAGCCAGATATATTTGAAGAGTATATATTTCCAATATTCTTCGATATATCTCAATATCCTCATTATCGTTAATCGTATGTAGCGCTACATTTTCATACCGTGTCGACACTTTCCAATTTCATTTCTTTCCCCATAATGATATAGCTTATTGAGATATCTCATTAGCAATCTTCTTTTAGGATTGCACAATATACTTGAGTCTATATTTTCTTCAAAATGTATGCCTCCTTTATCACAATCATCTTCTATCATTTGTTTTGATATACATATTTGGGGAACTTTTATTTAAATAATATCAATACTTCGGGCTTGCTAATTTGTCAAAACATATATAATTGGTATATGAGATCGTTATTCATATTTGAATTTCAAATTCATGATGCATTTCATATATTATTTTCAACTATTAATACTCCTCATGCTAGCAATCAAACTCAAGATAATTTGTATATATTCTCAATATTTAGCTTTATTGGAGGGTTTATTCTATACTTCGTTCTCTATATTGGCAAATCGATTGGAGGACTTCAATTATATCCCACTTATATGCGCATATCAATCATTTACGGCCTTATTCAAATTATTGGGATATATTTACTAACTTTATCGTTAGATCTGGAACTCATGCTCATATCGTGAGCAAATAATCTTGTCAATTTCCATTTATAATATATGACTACGTAATAAATCCACATCATATTATATAGTAGTCAACATAAAAGGGTGAGTGGGCCCATATATCTCATCCCTTATATATGTTCCAGATATATTTGGGATTTATTCCCAATCATTAGCTAGTAATCATTTATCGAGAACAATCATTGGAAAATTCTTCCGATTCTTGATTTCAATAAATTATTTACATCAATCGAACCGGGATCTATATAGTGCTCAACATGATTTATTACCGTCATCACATGCATAGCCAACCGACATATCACGTCATTCTTTCGGTGGCATTATTATGATTACTATTGAAACGTGGAATCTTATCTCATACGTTTCCTGTTACGCCACTGTTAAAACGCGGAGTCTTACCTTATACGCGTTTATAAATCATCCGAGCACTTACAATATTCACCCTAACAAGGGTCCAGATATTATAATGGATCATGTGCTCTCGAATCTTCGTAAATACTATCCCTCACTGCCGATCAAAATTCTAAAGAGAATTTATCTATGTAGACTTGAAAGATTAAGGATACTAATGAACAAGGGCATTCCACAAGATCTTCGATGGTTAATTGAAGCAAAGGTCCGGTTATCTGGTGAGGTTTCGATTCCTTCTAAATACATGCCTGGAATGGGTAAAAGTAGTTTTTCGAAGAAACGCAGAGCAAAAAGGTTAGGAGGATGCTATAAATGTGCTCGGTGGACTTGTGACACTCGATGTAAATCTGTGGGGTACTTGTCCAAAAATCGAGAGGATAAAATAGCATTCATTAAGGATGGATTGAGTAAGGAGTCTTTGGATGATATTCAACGGGCTCTTGAGACACATCCTAGTGGACACGTACAAGGTGAGCTTATAGCTTTATGGGCCAAATTTAAAGATGAACAAGAGCGTTCTGATCTAAAATCTTACTTTAAAAGATCCTGTTTGTAAATTTAGTAGAAAAATTTAGTATTATGATTTTCTCAAAACAAATTGACGTAGATCGATGTATTTCCCTTAGTTGTAAATATCGTTTTTTTTTTTGAAATATATATATGTATGTAAATAAATAAGTATATATGTATGTATATATAGATTTCAATCACCGAAAGTGTATGTCATTTCATTGATATTTTTCTCTTTGCTTTCTTTTTTCATATTGTCAAAAGGTAAATAGTAAAATCACTTATTGGTTTGAAAATTTATCTTTAAATAGAGGGGTTCATGTATCTCTCATTTATACGTTGAAATTTTAGTGTAAAGAGAGAGATGGAAATGGAGATGGCGATGGGAATTTTAGAATCATCTCATGCAAATCAATCTTCAATTTCACCTCACACGATTAAGACTGTATGTGTTCTTGGTGGATCTAGACTTATAGGTGATATCCAATATATAGATATGGCAAACCAACTTGTAAAGGAGTTAGGGAAACAAAACATCAATATACTATATGGAGGGACCAATACCAAGCTTTTAAAGAGTCTTACAATGGCGCACAATTACGGGGATAAGAGTGTCAAGCGTATTACCTTTTCATCAAGTTGGAGCTAGCAATCGTATTGGATCCAAAGATAATCATGGGTTCAGTGGGTGATGCTAAAAACGCATTCTATTCATGATCTGTATGATGTACATGATGAACAATAGTGATGCTTTATTGTCCTTCCAGTGCTATAACACACCTGGGAGGAAATATTCAATATAGCGTCATGGGCACAAAGTGGAATTTTCATACCAAACCCATAGGTTTGTTGAATATTAATTATTTCTTTGATGGTTTGCTAGCATTTCTAGATCGTGTGTAGATTATAAATTTATTTCTCGCTCAATGAGAAATATACTTGTTTCTCGCTAATACAGCTTGTCGATCTACTCATCAAAATTCAATCATATGTTCAAGAATCTGCGGAAGCTGAAACCCGCCGATCACGGACCATTGGTGTCAAGCGGAAAAGAGATCCTTTGGATCTTTCATTATGAACCTGATGCTAGGGGTGGCGAGTTACTGAGTATTTATACTCTCGAGGCGCATCCCTCATTTACGGGTTCAATATGTATTTTCTTTTGTATTTCTATATCTTCAAGTGTTTATTGTCACCCTTTGATATTCTCAATATGTTCATCTTTAACTTGTTTTGTGTATCTTCTAGAGCAATAATAATGATATCATGTTGGCTTTATTCAATATAGAAATCTATTGTACCATCAAGATAACATTTGTGACATGTATTTCTTCAATATCATTTTCTTCTCATATCAATACGATCTCATATTATCAATAGGATTATTTCAAATGATCCCACCATATGATTCATTTCATTTGATTTATCAATTGGGATCTATTGAGCATTTCACTTTCATTTATTTATTCAATCGTAACTTCTAGTGCCTCTTGCTCAATTTCTCCATCAATATTCAATAAACGTGGAGAATGAATATTTCTTCATTAAATGCTTCTTTGAGAGCATTTCTCGTCATTGTATCAATGTATCACAATATATTAATCTCATAACGAGATTTTTCACCATGGTATATCTTCTTTCTCTTTTATCACCATGGAATTCTTTGAGCAATTTATCAACACATATGTCATCATTTGCTCAAATCTCTTTATTAATCTCAATATAACATCTTTGTCGAATATATAAATCGGTTATTATTATTTAGTACCAATCGTGGGGTTTAATCCCACCACATTGGTGATATACATTCTAATTGTGTGGTATAACCCACCACATCAAAAATACTTACTCCAATCGTGTGGTATAACCCACCACATTTGAAGTATAAAAATATAAATTATAGAAATTAAATTCTCCCCAATAGGTGGTAGAACCTACCGTATGGGAATTATCGCAATAAATATAAATTTCAATAGGTGGTATAACCGACCATATGGAAATTATAGTAATAAATGTAAATTTCGATTCCAAGAGGTGGTAGAACCTACCATATGAAAATTGTCCATTCTAATCCGCATAGGTAAAATTATTCACTCCAATCCGTAAAGGTAAAATTGTCCATTTCAGTCCGCAAAGAAAAAAAATTGTCCATTCTAGTCCGCAAAGGTAAAATTATCTATTCCAGTCCGCAGAGGTAAAATTATCGAATATATTATAGCAATGTTATACTATAGGGATATCGTCTCTTTTCCACTTTAATTTGTAAATATCAAGATGTTCCAAGATTATTTTGTAATTTTTTCAAAGTTAAAGTACTGTTTTACAAATTATAAAAGTTTGATATTAACATATTTCAAAACGAGTTATTACCTTATCAATATTGGTATCAAATCGAAGATCTCGTTAAATCGAGTATAATGGAGTCGAGAAAATTTGATTTTGATAATGTATGCTCCTTATATCTCGAGAAAACGAATGTTATAGTTTAATATATTATTATATTATAAAGTAATAATATAATATATATATATATATATATATATCCTTAAACTTAGCTTCTGCAGTCAAAACCAGGAAACTTAATCTTCACAAAGAACTACAAATTTCTAAACCAAGATTTCTTTCTTTTAGCAAACGCTTAATGCTAACTAATTTATTATGAGTCCAAATTTTATGAGTTTATAGCTGTAGATACCTTAGGATGTCATGGTTCCAACGGTACTGATTTTACCTTAATCCGACGCCGGATGCTCCCACAATCGTCGGTCGAACATCAGTCATCGGTTGTTGCATGGAGGTCGGAATATGCCCCATCCGCCGTCATCGTAAAGTGAAAATGTTGCACCACTACCACCATTAGAAGCCTTTCTATGGGAAACTTAGATATGGTCTCCGATTTTGGTAACTCCTCCCGCTTTTCTTGCAATCGTTGGTCAAAGATCAAAGTTGCGCTTTGACTTAAATCTTCTTCCTTGCACATATAATTTCCGGGTCCAATATTTTCTTACGTTTGACCACCTTTTCACCTCAAATCTGGTACCAAAATGCTCCTCTCGAAAAACACTTCAAGACGGTTGTCTTATTTCATGTCGACGACAACTGGTTTAGTTGCAAATCAAAGCTAAAGTCTCGGATTTTGTATTGATTTCGTCATTTCATGAAGGCCGGACTTTCAGCTCATTTTTCTCCACCTTATGGTGAGACTTTCAGGTCAAATTTGATACTGATAGACTCGCCTCGTCGAGAGCTTCGGCGATGTGGTCTCGCTTATGTTTACGCTATCTCGTTTGGCCGGAAAATGAAGTCGAAGCGGCAAGTTAGGTAAGGGATAGATATATAGATTGGAGAGAGAGAGAGAGTCAGACATGGTTGTTATTGATGGGTTTGGCAGGCAGATTGTAAAAGATTACAGTGTTGGATAAGAAACCTTCGACAGATAGAGAGAGAATGTGTGAATGAATTGTGAATTGGCAATTGAGATTCATGGATCTAGATCTAAATGTAAAGAGTGTAGATTAGATAGAAATGTGTGTAGATTAGATCTGTTAAGAAGATAAGTAGAGTAATCGTGCTGATAACGTGTTATGAACGAGAGAAATTTTCACTTCAATTCTCGTTATTCAATTCATTACAAATGACCCCTATTTATAGAAAAATATTGGGACACATCGTATTACAAATATTGATCTAGTATACAATAGTCATTCACACAATAAAAACATAATCATTACATTACTATTTCTTTTCCCTAACTTTCGGTGGCTTTAACTCATTACTTTACAACATGATCCAAATATTACGGCGGCTTTAAGTTAAATTATTTAGTAGTGTGTTACCGTTAATTGTATCAATATTATTATCGAAATGTATATATAGAATAGATGAATAATCATTTTATATTTACTTTTAGCAATAAACTCCTATGCTTTTGTGTTAAAGTGCCGCAATAAAATATCGTCACATTATCTGCATGTTAATTGTGACAATTTCTTTTATTTTACAAGTTAATTTACCACAATAATTTATGCCAAACATGCTCTTGTTAGATACTACTCCTACATTGCTAGTGGTAGGTCTGTGCTAGATCAAATCTTACCTTAGGAGCTAACTCGTTACTACTACTGATCACATTCAATCTGAAAAAACCTAGCCAAGAACCTAACTCAACGATTTGAAAAAACTTAGCTCAAAAGCTTACTCGATGCCAAGAGCATGTTGATTTCTTAGTTGAGTTTTCTCATTCCAAAAATTGGCTAGTATCGAATCGACCCATCTATTAATAGACTATAACTAATCATTTGTGAATTTGGAGGTTCACTAGTAATTTGCGAGTCCCCACCCCACCCCCCCCCCCAACCCCGCCCATATAAAATGAAAACAATTTAGTATGTTAATTAATGTTGATCTAGTATTAGACACACATAATATTAGACATGATCATTTTAATATTATTGCATTCAGTATTAAAACAATATGTATCTCGTAACTGGAATTCAGTTACGTTGCTAGAATATTAAAGAGCACTTATAGGGATAAGTATAGGGTTAGACAAATATTTAGATAAAGTGATATTTTAGACAAAATTATCGTCATACCCACCCTACATTTATGGAGGAGGGGATAAATTTATCCAAAATATCACTTTACCTAACTCTATACTTACATTTATAATTATTGAATATTAAACAACTTTAGTTCGAACAACATACAGTACCAAATAAGTCGGCAAGCCCTCTAGGCATAAAACACCATCCAACACGTGGTGACGATGTCGTTAAACCTGCCCACCCGTGACCCTTTTATTCACTTTTTCTTACGCAAAATCTGATTCCACTTTATAATCTGTGCTTTAAAAGGCCTCATCAGTCCAATTCTCTATCACACAAATGTCAGAAGACAATTTTACCATCCACCTGAATCCAATGCCCTTCCATGAAAAAGTTATTCATTTACGAGCGAATATCAATAGTTGCCGCATGTGTAATCGTCCATTTAATATTCTTTAATATGAAAATTAATTAAACTTTTTTTTAAAAAATAAATTGCCTTGTATTCATATCGACTTGCTATGATAATTAACGATTGTGAATGATATATATTATAATAAAGGTTGTGAGTATAGAACTTGTTTGACAAATCTTTTCTTTTGAGTAGAAAGTGAATTCTGGAAAGATGCATAGTTAAATTGTGAGAATTGTCATGAAAAAAGGTAAAAATTAATATCTACTAGGAAGTAAATAATTAAAATGTTTTTTTCTACTTAAAGAAAAGAGCAATTTTAACGTAATGGAGACCATTAAAGTGATTGTATTGTTATGAGGACCATTCATCCACCAAATCATATGCTACAATGTTTGATAGAAATTATCGGAAAAATTAATTTTTAAATGTGTGGTTAAAAAGTAAATAAGATATATTAAAAATGTAAAAAAAAATTATATTGAACAATTAAAGTACAAAAGACTTAAAATAATGAGAGTTGAATGATGAATTTTTGTTTAAAATTGCAATCAAGTAAAGCCCTTAATTCTAAACTAATACTATTTGTACACAATTGCTAAAGCAACGATATATTTAATGTGTCAAAATCATGTAAATGAGATAATAATAACAGTGATATATTACTTCATCAGTAATGTTTCTCTACCCACAATGGCTTATTTGAATAAGATTAAATTTGATTCTATATAATCAAAATTTGATCTTGTTCAAATAGATTCTTGTGGATATACATATACCCTAGTCCCTACCCATGTATGGATAGACGAACATTATCTGCAGTTACATAGGATTTTATAAAAAAGGCACTCCCAAACACGGTCCAACGTGGCTGCTTATTAGAAAATGGTTAGGTGACGTTTGGGTTGATAACTTTGAAATGGTAGCGTCCAATGAGCTGCCTCCAAAGGAAATATATTTTATTTGATATTATTTTAAACTAGCCCTTATAAAATATTTTTATTTACATTTTAATTGTATAGATACACTCCTTTTTCTTACTTATCACCTCTAAAGTGTACTCCACTTTCTATGTGATATTCTTAAATTTTCCGATGTATCCTTTCTTTAATGTGCTTACTCCTTCCTTCTCACATTAAGATATATAAATAACGTTTTACTATCACATAGATTAAGAACTTGGAATAAATATTATTTAAAAAATAAATTTATTTATATATAATAAATATACCGAGACCTCGTCCCATAAAAATAATCATCTACCTATTTTCACATAGATTATGAGAATTTAATTAATATTCTTAGAAAAGTAAAATTTAAGGACACTTTTCTTGATATATCTTTTCATTTAGTTTTCATTTCACTTTAATCGGTGGTAGCAATGTATAATAAATAGGGACCTATTAAAAAAAAAAAAAGGACATATAAAAAAATTTTAAATTTTTTATTAAAAGAAGTGAATATAATTTGGAACGGATAAAAATAATGGATTATCATTATAGGAGGGAGTACAAAAAATGATCTTTTACATTTATTAATTAAATTAAATAGTAATACATTATGAAATGAAGAAATTAAATAGTACTACATATTAATAAGGAAAATAGTACTACAAATTAAATAGTACTACATTTTTTACCCAAAAAATGTTGTTAACTGACCGGCCATTACTGGCCGTACTGGAAAATTCCTGAACTCACTCAGATCTTGATTCTAAATCCTGGTCCCGAATTTCAAAACTGATATCAAACCCATTATCAAACGTGAAAGATTCCGTGAAGATACTTTAACGATGACATCGAAACAACCTGACTACTTCATAGGATTTTATAAAAAAGGCACTCCCAAACAGAGTCCAACGTGGCTGTTTAGTAGAAAACGGTTAGGTGAGCGTTTGGGGTTGATAACTTTGAAATGGTAGCTTCCAATGAGCTCCCTCCAAAGGAAATGTATTGTATTTGATATTATTTTAGAATAGCCCTTATAAAATACTTTTATTTACATTTTAATTGAATAGATACACTCGTTTTTCTTACTTATTACCTCTAAAGTGTAATCCACTTTCTAGGTGATATTCTTAAATTTTCCGATGTACCCGTTCTTTAATGTGCTTACTCCTCCCTTCTCATTAAAATAAATAAAGTTTTACTATCACATACATTAACAACTTGTAATAAATATTATTAAATAAAAATAAATTTACTTGTATATAATAAATATACTCAGACCTCCTCCCTTAAAAATAGTCATCTACCTATTTTCACATAGATTATGAGAATTCAATTAATATTATTAGAAAAGTAGAATTTAAGGACACTTTTCTTATTATATCTTTTCATTTAGTTTTCATTTCACTTTACTCGGTGGTAGCAATGTATAATAAATAGGGACCTATTAAAAAAATGGACATATAAAAAAATTTAAAAATTTTTATTAAAAGAAGTGAATATAATTTGGAACCGGATAAAAAATAGTTTATACTTTGTAACAAAAGATGAAAATATCATCATTTAATGATGGGTGGGCCTATTAACACCCCAAAATATACGATTTGGACAAAATTACCTCCAATTGAAAAGATAGAAACACCACTCTTGCAATTATTAAAAAAAAAAAACCAACCACCCCCACCCTAGATTCTTATACTATTTCTTATCTAATTTTCTAATCACGCGTCAAATTATAGCTCTACAATCACAATAGATCATGAAGATGTGTTCCTCAATCGAAATGTAAGTGGTTTCTATCATTTATTTTCCCATAAAATTGCATTTTAGACGACGTGAGTCAATTTTTATTTTTATTTTTATTTTTTGTAATTGTAATAATTTCTTTATGTGATGTATAGTCAAAATGAGTTTATTTCTATAATGAGGGTATGTTTGATTCACAAGAAGTTAAAAAAAAAAAATTCTTCTCAATTTCAACCATACACATAATTACTATATATTTTTTAATGCACCATCTCCTATTTTCAACAATACAATCTACACACAATTCAAATAAACAAAATTTATTGTAAATCAGACAAACCTAAATCGTTTCAAAATATCAAGGCGGCAAATCCAAAAATGCAAGAACTTCACGGAGTCCAGTGAAATGTCAATATCGCCCTGCTGACGACCACACGCACATTCAATTCGCCTTTGTTAACTATAAATACCCAACTCATCACCAGCATTTCTGCATCACCGATCCTACGAATTCACCTTCATTGTTCTCTGTTCTCTGTTGTTGTTGTCACTTTACCCTTTTATTGTAATTTTATTACATTTCCTGTCGGAAAAATGACTGTCGGATCTGGAATATCCGTCGCCGATGGGAGATTGAATGCATTAGGAACCACGATTTTGACAAATGTGCCCGAGAATATCTTGGTAACTCCGGCGACCGGCGACATTTTAACCAATGGAGCTTTCATCGGCGTTCACTCCGATCAGACTGGTAGCCGGAGAGTCTTCCCCGTCGGAAAACTCGAGTAAATAATAATTAGCTTAATTTTAGGTCAAATATTATTAAGAGACAACATTATTGATATTGATGCTTCGATTTTGATTTTGACTCTATAGAGGTTTGCGTTTTATGTGTGTTTTCCGATTCAAATTGTGGTGGATGACACAGAGGATGGGTACTAGTGGACAAGACATACCTTTCGAAACTCAATTTTTGATTGTTGAAGGTAAGGACGGTTCAAATTTTGGGGAAGACGAGGAAGACAAATCGACCGTTTATGTTGTCTTTTTGCCCATTTTGGAGGGAGATTTTCGGGCGGTTCTTCAGGGGAATGTCAATAATGAATTGGAGATTTGCTTGGAAAGTGGTACGAATTACTTTAGATTTAGAACATTAGTCTGTCTGGTAAAAATTATTCAAAAAATCTTTTTTTTTTTTTTTGTCTGCGATTTTCAACCGTTCATTTTATTAATTCGACAATTTTTTTTAATCTTTTAAACTCTGTTTTTTACTTCTCAACCGATCAACTCCATGTTAAAAAATTATTTTTGGTGTAATCGGTGTCAAACATGCCCTTGTTTGTTTAGGAAGTTTTAATGATGTTGTTTGGCTGCAGGAGATCCTGCTGTTCGAGAATTTGAAGGGAGTCATCTAGTTTTTGTTGCAGCTGGATCTGACCCATTTGATGTCATCTCAAATGCAGTCAAGTAAGTTGTTTGTAGTATTTGTTCTTGTGGTCGCCAAATTAGTACGAGTATTCAATCGAGGTTGTCCGCAAAATTGTTTTTAAAGATCAATATAGTAACCGTCACCTCAAGGTTTAGATTTGTTTCTAGTCTAGTCCTACATGTTTATTACTACTTCCAGATATAAGATTTGAGAACATGTCCCATGTTTACACAGGTCGGTCGAGCGACATATGCAGACATTTTGTCACCGTGATAGGAAAAATGTACGAGGGTTACTCCTAAACTTTTCCCTACTCACCCCACTTTGTTTTCCACTTGTAAACCCCTTTTTATAATCGTATAGATGCCCGACTTGTTGAACTGGTTCGGCTGGTGCACTTGGGATGCTTTCTACACCGACGTCACTTCCGAAGGTGTGAAGCAGGGTTTGCAGAGGTACCACATAGACAAAAACATTTCTGCTTTTTTGTTGTACCAATTAAAACTGCTCACTTATAAATTGAAGATCACATTATTTATTTCATTGTGACTCTTTATGTCTAAGTGATTGATATTTATGAGTTTAAGTGTTGATATTTCATTGTAGCTTCGAGAAAGGAGGGATTCCCCCAAAGTTTGTCATCATCGACGATGGATGGCAATCGGTCAGTATGGATCCCGTTAGCACCGAGTCGAAAGGTTATAACACGGCTAAGTAAGTCCAACAACTTATAAACTTTTATCTAGTTTTATTGCCCTTCTCTAGCTAGCTAAAATGATTAACACTTTTTCCACTACCTTTTGTCTTTTTTCCTTTTCTTTTTCAGCTTTGCAAATAGATTGACTAATATCAAAGAGAACCACAAATTCCAAAAGGACGGCCAAGAGGGTCAAAGAGTGGAGGATCCATCAAAGGGAATTAAGCACATTGTTAATGAAGTCAAAGAACATCATCATGTTAAATACGTCTACGTATGGCACGCGTTAACGGGGTACTGGGGTGGGGTCCGCCCTGGTGGCAATGGGTTGGAGCATTACGACTCGAAGATATCTTACCCAGTCTCGTCTCCCGGTGTGCAATCGAACGAACCTTGTGATGCATTAAATAGCATCACCAAGAATGGCCTTGGCCTTGTGAATCCCGAAAAAGTCTATAGCTTTTATAATGAGTTACACTCTTACCTCGCCTCGGCTGGTATTGATGGGGTTAAGGTTGATGTCCAAAACATACTCGAAACTCTAGGGGCGGGCCACGGTGGACGAGTTAAGCTTGCCCGAAAGTACCACCAAGCATTAGAGGCATCGATTTTGAAGAATTTTCCAGATAACGGGATCATTTCTTGCATGAGTCATAGCACAGATGGTTTGTATAGGTGAACAAGAAATTGATTTTTCTTCTACTATTTTTAAGTCTATCATTCTTGAACTTGTCGATGAATTTCAGGTTGATTTTGTAGTGCAAAACGAACTGCTGTGATTCGAGCCTCGGATGATTTCTGGCCGAAAGATCAAGCGTCACACACGATCCACATTGCATCGGTTGCTTACAACACCGTTTTCCTCGGGGAGTTTATGCAACCGGATTGGGATATGTTTCACGTAAGTTCAACTCTGATTGAATACTAAAAGTTAAATTACAAGTAGAAAAAAGTTTAAACGAACATAAACTAAGTTGTTATGCTCTACAGAGTGTACACCCGATGGCTGAGTACCATGGAGCCGCGCGTGCGGTGGGAGGGTGTGCTATTTATGTTAGGTACAGTTGAATCATCTCATCTAAAAGTTTAAATCCATTTGTTATAATATGTAAAAGTTTGCATTACTTTAGAGGAGATAAGAGAATATATGTTCTTTGCTCACGTTGGACACAAATTACGTGCAGCGATAAGCCCGGAGAACACGACTTTGATCTTCTCCGGAAGCTTGTACTTCCCGACGGGTCGATATTGAGGGCTAAATTTCCTGGAAGACCTACGAAGGATTGCTTATTTTCAGATCCTGCTAGAGATGGAAAAAGGCACCTCAATCAATTTTAACGAATATCATGTTGTAACAATAATTAGACGATGATTTATTTGAATAACATTTCTAAATTACAGTTTGCTAAAAATTTGGAATCTAAATGATTTCAATGGAGTTGTGGGGGTATTCAACTGCCAAGGAGCAGGCTGGTGCAGAGTCGAGAAGACGAATCTCATCCACGACGAGCAACCTGGCACTGTCACCGGAATTCTCCAAGCTAAAGACGTCAATTACTTGCCAAGAATCGCCGGTGATGGATGGAATGGAGACGTCATCATTTACTCTCATCTCAAAGGTAATTTCAAGAATCTCTTTATTCCAAATTTTCAGTAATTCACTTATACGAAAAATTCATACAGTCAATTCTAAATCGTTCTGTGTCATTTCAGGGGAATTGGTTTATCTTCCGAAGCACGCGTCTCTACCCATGACAATGAAAGCACGGGAGTACGATGTTTTCACGATCATCCCAGTTAAGGAAATGTCCAATAAGGCTAAGTTTGCCCCCATAGGACTCATCAAAATGTTCAACGCTGGCGGAGCAATTAAGGAACAAAACTATGAAATGGAGAAAAGTGGAGTTGTCTCTCTGAAAGTACGAGGATACGGGTTGTTCGGGGCTTATTCATCGGCTCAACCCAAGAGGATCACAGTCGACGGAGAGGAAGTGAATTTCGAATACGAGGAAGTTTCTGGATTCGTCAGTCTCTCGTTGGGCATTACAGAGGAGGAGTTATACCTTTGGAAAATCGGCATTGAGCTGTGAAATCTTGACTTTCTATCCTACGAAGTTTGTGTTGTAGAATAAAATGGAGTCTTATGTTGTAATGGTCATTACTGATTAGTGATTGACCATGTAATAATTTAGTGAACCTAGAAGAGAAACGATTTAACAGCGGTTCGTAGTAGAATTGAACCGCGATTTCTCATGAAAGAGATGAAATATTTACATCAATTAATTACATGACATTCTCAACCCTCACATTTAGGTTGAATAGCCCTTATTATTATATTTACTTTAATTTTTATACAGAATAATCCTATCATGTTCAAATGTGAAAAATGATGTTTCGGGTAAAATTAATAAACTTAGGTTGACCGATGCCATCGATGGCACGATACTTACAGTGTCATCGATGATCGTGTTCTGGCCCCGTCCAATCACCGTTTGAAATCCGACACCAGATCTAAAATCAACACAGGGAGAGGAAAAATTTTCGACTATAACATAATGACCAGTCAAAGTTCTGACATAATTTCGGCTAAATTATGGCTAAAAAGTTTGATCGATCGCCACGGTGTCGCCGAAAAATTTTTCAAATTGCTAAAACTCCTCCCCCATATTGATTTTAGAAGCAATCTCGGATTTCAAAACGGAGATCGTATGGAACCACAAAACGCAATTGAACATTTTCGGTATTAACAATGCTTTTCTACACTAGAAACTTGAACATTTTCTTTTCTTGTAGGCGCTTGTTTGACAAAGTTAATTGAGAGAATTTTTTATTTTCACTTTTTTTTTAAAGAAACTTTTAATAAATGTGATTGAATTTAAATAAAAAAGAAAATAAAATCTGCTAATAACATGGAAAATAGTTTTTATCATCAAATGTGCGGTTCTAAATGAGTGTGAGCTCATAATTCATATTTACATCACACGAGAGATATTAAGGTCGATTTGACCATGTTAATTTTGAGCCAAATAAATAATCGCCTTCACAGTCAGCATTTGTTAATTAAAATGTTCCATAGCAAAACAATAACTACTAAGCGCAACCAAACATGCCATATTCCTTCGCCCTTGTTCAGCAAAAATAATCGCCGCATTTGTTAAGTAAAATGTTCCATAGCAAAAAGGTAACTACTAAGCACAACCAAACACGCCATATTCCTTCGCCTTGCTAAGTATCAACACAACCAGCCATTCTTGGAGTTGTGAGAATCCCTTTGTAATGCAGACAAAAATCATTTATTTAAACCTCACAAAATTTCAAAACAACAAATCAAAGATTGAAACTTTCCATGACTGACAAATTCACCCGTGTGTAATCCTTAATTTTTGCTAAAACCTCAAACATGTTGCACTGTTTTGTATGATCAAATCAATAACCCACCAACTTGCAGCAGTCAAACAACAAGAGAAATACAAGAGAAATGTGTGTGCGCGCGTGAGAGAGAGAGAGAGTTGACCAGGCGTCTTGTGGGTGAGCTACCTGCCCATGGCTTCACACGGCGAACAGCGTTGAATTCTTTAATGAAATCATGCACCTTTGATGCCAATGCCACACCTCCCATCTGCTATATAACAATTCTTGTATTTCTTTACACCTTTTCATCCTACAATAAACACCAATCATCAAACAATTAGCATAACTTTCATATAAAATTTCTTTTTCTGGTTTTCTCTTTCTCGATTGATAGATTTTCTTACATTTTTTAGCCATAAATAAACTATCTGTCAACTGTAACTCAACCTTCCATTGGAACCATCTTTCCCTCCCTCGTTCACAAGAGTTATATAATTTCGTAAAATGGGACGAATTCCATGCTGTGAGAAGGACAATGTGAAGAGAGGTCAATGGACGCCCGAAGAAGATCAAAAGCTCTCATCCTACATCGCTCAACATGGGACCCGCAACTGGCGTCTCATTCCCAAACATGCTGGTCTTTTTCAGAACCCTATATTCTTTTTCCATTATTAGATGGAAAAGTGACACTGTTGACATGTTTGGTACGTTAATTAGTGACATTTATTCATGTCAGGTCTTCAAAGGTGTGGAAAAAGCTGTCGACTAAGGTGGACAAACTACCTTCGTCCAGACCTTAAACATGGTCAGTTCACAGAGGCAGAAGAACAGACTATCGTGACACTTCATTCAGTTCTTGGAAACCGGTATCCAACATGCATATATAGCAGTTTTACAAACAGAAACTTATTCTTCTACCTAAAATTAACTTCTACTGCTTATTCAAAATCAAACTTCAATGTTAATCACACATTTAAAATGCGACTACTCATTATCATTCACATTTGTGACCATTCCACCATTACTCAAACTTGAAAGTTAGTTTTTAGCAAGACAAGAAATTACCCGAAAACAGGATAAGAACATTGTTCCTAAGTGCTGATTACTTATCTCACTGTGTGCAACAGATGGTCTGTAATTGCTGCTCAGCTGCCAGGGCGAACTGACAATGATGTGAAAAACCACTGGAACACCAAGCTGAAGAAGAAGCTTTCAGGAATGGGAATTGACCCAGTTACCCACAAGCCTTTCTCTCACCTCATAACTGAAATAGCAACCACCCTATCGCCGCCCCAAGTCCCGCATTTGGCTGAGGCGGCCCTAGGGTGCTTCAAGGACGAAATGCTCCACCTCCTCACCAAGAGACGTATCGACCTCCAGCTGCAGACGAATACTTGTGTTAAACATGAAGACAAAGATGAAACAATTGAGAAGAACAAGGCTGTAAAAGAAACTGAGATGACAACTATAAACAAGCCTTGGGAGTTTACTGGAACAACGTCGACAAATTTTTCAGGAGGGTTTAATCCTTTTCCAGTGATGGATCCTGGATTTCACTATGGCCTCACATCGCTTGTTAATGAAGGGAATGGGTCTCCATGGAACCAGAGTGTGTGTACAGGAAGCACATGCACAGCAGGAGACCAGCAAGGAAGGCTGCACGAGAAACTCGAGGGTGAAAATGGTGAAGACTTGAGAGGTAGAAAAGAAACACGGGATGGATCAATAATTTTTAATCCAGATTCTGTTTTATGGGACATACCATCAGATGATCTGATCAATCCTGTCGTCTAAGAAATGAGAAGAATTACATACTTGGTACTGGACAGTAATGGGGAGTAAATAAACAAGATTTGAACTTCTTTCTGTTAATACAATCAAATACTGTGCCACCGTAGCAGATAATTACACAGCTAGAGCATTGTTAAAGAATATAATGGACCTTGAAGATGAGAAAGAAGTGTATGTATATCTCGCGGATGAATTATCTTGATAGAAGAATAAGTATATCTGTACTCGAATTTGACATATTTCGGACTGTTGCTGTCAGTGTTACTATGTATTTCAGACAGTCCTTCAAATGTTAACTTATTAAGACCTATAGCAGCAAATGGCCGTCACCGAAATAACAAAAAAAAGGGGTTCCAACTTCCAAAACCATTGAACATCATAACGACATCATTTGAAGGTTCATTTGCATCTTTTTGTTCACTAAACTAATTTCAAAAATTCCAGGCATTTTAATTTGCAAAAGGCAGATTGGGAACAGTGCTCCCACCCCCACCCCAAGAAAAACCCACCTGCTGACAAGTCACTTTATAGTTGGTGGAAACTGCTACTAAATGTGTCCAAGTGACCCCCCCACCCCCTCTCTTTAAAAGGTTGAAACAAACACATTAGATTCAATGAAACATCCATGTTCCCTAAATGATAACACCCCAAAGGATCATACTCTAAACACCAAATCATCGCATAATATTTTATATGCATGAAGAAATATAGATCGAAGGAGTTGAAGGGTGAAACAAGATTAAACAGAAATACTTACAAACAACTAACAAAGGCCCAGTTGACAGTAGCGCAAGGCAATTCATCATCAGCACATCTGTACAACTCCTTCACAAAGTTCACCACTCACGAAGAAATCTCCTTCATTGGCTTCTTCTTTTCAGCTGTTGGCAGTATAAAGCACAGTATATGCAATTTCCGGTGAAGTCATCCTCTGTTTCTTAGCAGTTAAATAAATTTATCTCAGGACAATCAATTTCTTGAAATCTACATGAATACAACTTCTACCTCGCAAGCCCTTGAGCTTCTGAGGAATTTAGGCTTCATTGATATGCATATTTTTGGCACATGTTGCAAGAATGAAATATATTATAATCATCGTGCAAAATATATTTGAAGGCAAAAAACAGGAAGTCACATTCTATAAATTCAGTTTATCCAGAATAAAAAAATTGGGCGGGGGTTGTGGTGTTAACGAAGAAAACTCAACATGATACCCTGACCTATGTGGCCGACATCCTAATACCAAAACCTTAATTATCCTTCTAAAAAGTTGTAAATAACATCATTACAAGATAATAGTTCAGTTTGCTCAACCAATATACACTATCAGAAGACAGTATCCATATCCCCCAGCTGTAAAGTGAAGAGAAAGACCAATGTCTTTCAAACCAACTTAGCCAGATGTGAAATTTTGAAGTCACACCCCCCCCTAAACCATAGGAAAATGCAGACTGTATCGTTGCTGCCTTCAGAAGAAAACACCAGCCAACTTGTGAATTTGGCCCATGCACATTTATCCTAAGCACTTTCGAACCCAAATATTCGGAAAACACCTGCAATCGAAAGAGGAATGAAGTGGTTGTAAGCATAAGCAAAACCAGCGCTAATGACATCTACTTTTCCACCACCTCTGGTCCAAAAGTATAGCAAGAAGTAGCATTCCTGGGGGATTCAGCACCTAGGCTGTGGGGGCTCTTTTCTATTCTATATTTTATTCCAGAAATATAACTTAAAAAAAAAAAAAACCTTATAAATCAAAACGTACAAGACCCAGGCAGTATACAGCCATGTTTACAGGAAGTTCAACTAACAAATCGCCCTATCCTCCTGGTTTTACATCTCTTCACATACCTTCGTCAGCTTGATATTTGTTTTTATCATCACCAGCATATGCAAGTAAGTTATACTTTGGGTTCCATTCCACACTATTCATGGCAGCTCGACAAGGAATTTGGTGGACTGATCGGCCCGTTTGAACATTAGACTGTTGCAAAGAGAACCATTATCAATATGAATAAGCCCAGTTCCTGATATGCTCATAAGGGTTTGAGATGCTGGTACTTTTTCCAAGTAAAAGCAGCGGCATGAATATTCTAAAGCAGGAAGAAGACATATCAGGGCAAGGAATACTCACAATATCTATGAACAAATCCTCACTGGCAGAAGCAATATATTCTCCGGTATGATTAAAACTTACTGTCCGAACAGGCCATCTGATAATGAAAAAATGAAGAGAGATTATTCTCCACTCAAATAACACCAAAGCATGCCTGTGTTTATCCTTTCTTAAATAATTGTTGTCCTTCTTTTGTTGTTTCTAATTACATGGTGTTAGGGGTCTCTAGCTGGAAGGGGAACTTACTCGAGCTTCGTGAATGTACGAACACAGAGCATCTCTTTTATATCCCACAGGCTGACTAAAGAATCAGCACTTCCAACAGCAAAATATCTGCGAGTTTATACAATAGATTCAACTATCATCAATTACCTAGTTCAATATAATGCAGATTGGATTTTGGTAGGAGGATAATTACCTAACTGTGAGTCTACCAGGAGCTCATTATTTAACATTTTGAATAAGGAAATATACAAAATAGGTTTGATACACACCTTCCTAGTGGGTCGATTGCAATGCAATAGCAACCAGCTGTATGAGCCATGAGGGTATCAACTGCTTGAAGAGATGGATATGCAAGTACCTCCACAGTACCTAGGGCGGAAAAGATCAAGGGACAAAAAAGTCATATTGTCAAAAGTATGAAAATAGCATGATAGACACAAACCAACAAAATTGGAACCTCCTTTGAGGGATTTTATAATATCATAGTTGTTTAGTAATTTGTTCTAACCATTCCCAGTGGTCAGAAAAAACAGGTCTCCTGTCACGTTCCATGCTATCTCATTTACCTGAATATGTAGTAAAGAAAAAAGTTGAACTATAGGTATATAAATGTGCAAACACTAAAAAAACTGTAAAAAGAAGATAGCTCAGCCATGCATAACTAGGATGTACAGTAATAATTATATAAAGGAGGCCTTATTCAGGAAAAGACAAAAAACTGTCTAGCAAATATCATGTATTCATATTTTATATGATATTGCTGCAGTTTTCCAGCATTAAATAATTGAAAGGGCAAAAACATTAGTCTGAAGTCTGAACAACATATTACCTCATAATTGAACTTGCATTTATTCAAGGCCGTTGTTCAGAAAAAGAAATCTAATATCAAGCAAATATCTTATATTCGTATTTGCTATGATATTACAAAACTCCGAGTCACTAAACAATTGAGACGGCAAAAACATTAGTCTAAAGAACATATTACCTCATAATTGAACTTGCGTTTATGCAAGGCCTTAAATTTGCGAACATCCATTATTGTTAATTCATCGTCCTACCGTATGCAGAAGAAAAAAGAAAGAGATGTCACATATTTTCTGGAAGTAGATAACAAGAGACACAAAATTGAGAGCGCCAACGCTTAAATAATGAAAAGAGTCATTTAAACAGTCATCCATACATAACGATTTGATGTGGTATGAATGGACAAGGATTGAGTGATAGGGATTGTCATATCTACCCTGTTGCCAACTGCGATGTGAGTCCCGTCAGGCTTGAATGTGATGTTGATGTTCTCCCCACTGAGCTCAGTTTGATGAGAGCATTTTCCACCTGCACGTTGCGAAGCACACAACATACAGGAATCTTCAACACCAGTGTCTATTGAAGCTTATTTCTTCCACCATAAACAACAGGAAACAGATATGTATGACCAGTCATTTTTGCAAGCTTTTTTTTTTTCCTTTATCAAATGAGACTTCCTATTTCATATTAATCTACGGATATTAACACCAATATTACTATCTTTCATACTCAAAACCATCATGTTATCCAAGTGCAGATAAAGTTCAAGAACTTTGGGCTAAATGCACGGTACATTCATCCAAAGGCCACTTTTTTTGGGAGAAATACCAAGAGAATACTCCTCATACAAAAGTGAGAATGGAGGCTGGCCTTTTGATAATATCTAATCCCAACTGGAGTTTTACCCGTCTTAATTAAAATGTTACTTACTTCGAGCATCCCATAAACGAACTGTCTTGTCACCAGATGCAGTTGCAATCAAATCAGCATGCTTTGGATCCCAACACAACTGATCGACACTATCTGTGTGCCCCTTTAGCTCAATGTCTTTAACCTTACCCTGCAAGCAAATTAAACAACATACTAGCAAAAATCCAGAATCTTAGAAGCTCTGAAGAAGATAATGAAACTAAATAGTACTCGTTTTCCTTGGATATTGAATACCATAGGCTTTCATTTCGAATCAAGGCACCAAAAAGAAAATCACATTAACGCAATAAGTTTGTATTAGATTGTTGATATTGATAACATAGTGGAGGTTTAAAGTCTAACACTACAAATGTGCAACATCTGTCACATGCTTTCCTCATATTACACATCCAAAATTACATTTGTGAAATCCTATTTCTTATCTTCGAAACTCGATGGTTTAAATATATTCAAACGGGCAAAAAAATATATTGAGGGGAGAAAACAATTTAAAACAGAGGATTTCAAACAAATCAAATATGAAGCTTACGCTCCCCGTTGTAAGAATTATTAAAAATAAAATAAAATAAAAAACCCTTACGTGGCCATGGGGTTCAATATGCCAAATGCGAGCAGTTTGATCGACTGAACCAGACGCCAGTTTCGTGCCCGTGCAATTCCATGCCACCGAATGCACCTTTTGATCATTGCTTAATTATTGTCAAACAGTGTTTTCGCAGTGAATGTGGATTTACTGGGGTGAAACGAGATGAGGAGAGAAAAGAGGCAAGTTAAATCTAGGTTTTAGGAGCTGTACCTTCTTCTTGTGACCTTGGAACTCTCTGCTGTAGAGGTTTTTGAACGGTATCGTCTCCTCCATTGCCACTGGCTACTGCGAGCTCGCTATTCTCGTGCCGATTGTACTCCTCCTTGATTGCACTTTCGTCGCTTTCAGTTTTAACTAGTGTCGCATTTTGAACTGGTCACTAGATGCGCTTTTCACTTCCGGTTTAGGGTTCTAAAAATTCTAATAATGACTCTAAGGTCAACTCAAATTAGGGCATTCTTAATCAAATTCAAATTTTTTATCACGTTATTTTTAACTATCTATTCATTGATTTGATAATTTTATAATATTTTCTTTAATCTTAATCTTAATCTAATAATAAGAGGAGTGCCAACTAGGTACTGCGCCATGTTGGCAGTGCCAAGTTGGCACTTATTTAATTACTTAAATTAAAAAAGGAAAATCTTATTTAGGAAATAAATATTAAATACACACTTTATTATTTTATTTTTATTATTTAATTTAATTTATTTTCTTTATTTAGTATTTTTTTTCCTTATTTTAATTTCTTATATAAATTTTAATTTTCTAATTATGTATATAATTGAAAATAAATCAAATGCAAGCATTAATGAAAGTGTAATATGATATCAAAGTTACAAACTACAATATTAATTGAATTATTTTTAAAAATGATAATTAACTTTTTTAATATACATTTTAATTTTTGAATATTATAGTTTAATTTTTTTATATATTTTTTAGTTTTCGAATTATTTTGTCAACTTGGTATAGTACTAGGTTGGTAGGGATTTGCTATTTAAAAAATCATTTTTATTTATTTAAAAAAGTAAATGAGAAAAACCTTTTTTTTTTTATTTACTTAATGTACAAAATCAGTTCAATATTCAGAATTCAATTTGAGTTAAATATGATATAAAATCAATTCAATATTTACAAAATTTACATACGTATTTGTAAGCCAACTATAAGATCATTGCTAATCGTATTTGAAAAGTTATGTATGACTTATAAAACATATTATTTAGTTTTTTTTCTTTGTTCAAAAAATATATTATCTAAATTTTCCAAAATATTATATTTTTCCCTAAAATCACCAATTACGATAATTGATATAACATTTTTTTCTTATAAGATAATATTTCACACCAAAATTTATTGTCTTATTTTATAATATTGTTTTATATAAATATATCATTTTAGTCGTTCCGTGCAACGCACGGGGGTAATACTAGTTCTCAATTATACAAAAATTATTTTTTTCAATAATCTCTATCAACCATATCATTATTCAAATTTTTTTGGCGTAACTCGGGCCATGTTGGCCATTCAAAAAAAAAAGGAAAAAACTTGGGCTATGTTTGATAGAGATTATCGATAAAATAATTTTTAGACATGTCATACAAATTTTAACAAATATATTAAAATAAAAATAAAATAAAATTTACTATTGTCAATTTCAAATACAAGCATTTTGTCATTCAAACTTTTGAAATTTCAAGCAGTGTCTGAATTGTTTTTGATACAAACATAGAATTGGAAAAGGAACATGCTTTCCAATTCCATGTGCAATAGAAAATATTTTCCCATCAACCCTCATGGGAAAAAATTTACTTGAAACTTGGGGAAAATGTGCATCATAAGGATAAAAGTTTTTATGGAAAATTTTTGTGTCAGACACAGTAGTATAAATTTTTGCATGAAAAATACACATTTTCCATTGGAAATTTGTGCAGTCAAACACTATGACATTTTCTATTGCCATTTTCTATATCCTTGTTCTACTCTAATATTTCCATCAATAAATATTTACTTTTACTAGTCAATCATTTTGGTTTCTCAAAGAAAATCAATATAAGGTGTTCTATAAAAGAAAAACATGGTTTTCTTCAAAAGTGACTACAATCAACCCGATCTTTCACAACTTTTTTTCCTACATAAATTTCTTAATAGATCATTTCCCCCTCCCACCACATCCACCGAAATTATTTTGAAAGAACGAAAAGAGAGAGAGAAGCTTTATACATCCCATGACTTCAATGTTCATGAATTGAGTTAGTAGGAAAATAGATGAAAATGGAAGATCTTCGGTCCTTGGGAGGTCGCGATGTTTGAAAATAGAATGATAAGAACGACGGAGAGAGGAATAAATGCAAGCTAAAGGAAGGATAGAATAAATACGGAAAAAAAAAAGAACGGTGAAAGAATATTAATAATTTGTCAAATAATTTTTTAAAAAGTCTATTGAAGATCTCAAAATTTTACTAGTCAATCAAAATTATTGAATCTAGTAAATTTGTCCGCTGAGATTTTATGTAGTAGATTGGTGATATAGTTTGTTTAAAAAGAAAAGTAATTTTTATAGAATGCAGAGTTAAAGAATGAGAGAAACAAAAATGGAAAAAGAGTCACTTTCAAAAAAAAGAAAAAGGGTAAGAAAAAATGTTGAAAATGCATAAAACAATAATTTTATTATAGATTATATATGGTTAAAAATAAGTATAAAAAATAATAAAAATATTATTTATGTGTAGCCGCCATCAACTTGCAACATGGGAAAAGTCTATACTCTATTTTCACACACAAGTGATCCCCTCCCCATATGGAGGGGGATCAATCCTGTTATTTCACATTATTCAAATATATTTATAGCCATCTTTGATTTTTAAAATCATATTGATGGCGACTGCATTTGCAAAATATAGTTCATTGTAACCATTACAATCAACTCCGAGATACGTGGAAGGAAATGTAATTTCCCTTCTACTAGTATTAATTAATAATTGTAAAATTGTAATACTCCACAAATGCAATGAAGTGCCTCTCTTTCTTTTTTATTTTATTTTATAATTCAAACTGACTGCCCATTGTTTATTCCATTTGATGCATTCACATGTTTGTGAGATTGATTTGTAGGAAAAAGAAAAATAAATAAATAAATAAAATTAGGGTTTTAATTAAATAATAATTTATTAACAACTAATCCATGTTACAAAATTTACTAATTTCAATTATATATTTTTCTAAAAACTTGCAACTTTCTTTGAACTCATTACTATTGATGTTGCAGATGTAATCTATATATTAATAAAATCAGGACATTTTCCCGCTATTTTCACCTATTTTTTTGAATTAAAAATTTGATTTTTTTTCTGTAATCATAAACTTCCACACGCTTCCTCACGCTCCAACCCAAAATTAATTTTTTATTATGAAATTATGCACTTATTACTCACTCTCCAACCCACCTACCGCTTTCACCTAATTTCTTCTGAATACACCCTTCAGCAGTGCGCTTCAATTCTTATCCGGCCCACTGATATTGACAAATCAAAGGATATTCACAAATTAAAGATTGATATTCACTCCAACCCTTCCCTAATCTCGGATCCTTTTTCCTTATCGCTGTCTGCACACGGATATTTAATTATGGCAAATAGTTTCACCGCTTCTACATGTATTTTTCCAACTTGACTTCTTCTTCAACGTGTATATATATATACACGCATCGTGTGTTGAGCATAAGTCTCCCCGTACAACGCGCGGGTGGAGACACTAGTTATTATTAATGAATGGAACTAAATATACATAAAGATTAATGTAATGAGATTATACAATTTAACACCGACTATCAAATCGATAGAATTATTTGTGAGACCAACTCTAAGTTGTTCAAAATACCAAAATTTTATTTAAATCGTATTAAAAAGAAAAAAAGGAAAATACTTGTAATGTACTTTAAGCAATTGATTTGATTCCGGTAAAAATACACCCGAAACTTAAAAATAGAGCACGAAATATATACCAAACATGAATCTAAATTTCAGAGCCTTTTTTTTTTTTTAACAAATTCAGAACTGAAAATTAAATGAGATAAAAGGATGCTTATGACATTACTATTTAGAAATTGTAAATTCATCTCAACTAACGCTTGATTAAGTAGGTGAAATCTTGCACCTAATAAATATGAGTCGTATGCCAGTTGGATTGATCCAATCAAAATATAAAGTCAACAAATTTGATGAGTATATGGAACTCAGAAAAGACCCACTCGCGCTTTCTTTCAAACACATTTATCAAAAGGAAAAGAAAAATAGAAATGTTATACCCCATGATTGAGGCCCCAATCAACGAAGTCTCTTTTGATATGTGGACACAAATCAGATCCACAATGCTCATACAGTGAAAAGTATAATTACTAGTATCACGCCCGTGCGATGCACGAGAATAATTAAATTTATGTACAATAAATAATTGATATAAAATTATAAATATGAAAGTTGAATTATATAATTTATGTAATTTGTGCATAGGAGATTGCATAATTGTAAAAAATTATTAAAATCTATGATATCAGTATATTATAGTCGATGCAAAAATTACGGAGTAAATTCACAATCAGTAAATTATTAAAATTCACGTGTATCGCATAATTGTATCGCATAATTAAGAAGTTTATCAAAACGTGTAACTTTATTTCTAATTATCATGCATTCTTGTAATGCAATCTTTCGTGAAGATTAATTAATTGTAAATGAGCAATTTGGGAATGAATATATAAAAATTATTTGATTATCAAAGCGTGTCTTTCTCATTGATATATATCAAATTCATATTGAATACATTTTTTTTTTCCGAAATGGACATTTACACACTCTAAATTTTATGATTTTATCGTTCTTTTAGTGATTAAGCGTAATTCTTTATTTAATTTTATTCTATTGCATAAAGTATTATCTTAATTTTATGTAACTTAAATTTGTAGTAACCAGAAAATTTTCCTCATCTATATAATTCATTTGATTTCTTTTCATTTACATAAATTGTATGTTAATTATAGAATGAAAACCTTTTTATTTGTAATTTTATATACTTAGAAAAGATAAAAAAAATATGCAATCTGAAAATTGATTAGTGAGATATCACATCGTAAGCATTAAAAACAAAAAATATCATTTAATTTTTAATTAGAAATAATATGTTATTTTGCGGCTGCCAAATTGTTCACCAAACGTGACACTTCAATTATAATAATATAAAGATTAATAAATTACTATTTTACTTGAAAATAAATAAATTATTCTACATAAATCTAGTTATAATTTTAACTACTCACTATTTGATTTTCAAAAAGAAAAAGTAAAAATTCTCACTATTTTTTTGATAGACCAATTCACGTAATCAAGCAAAACTATCAAAGCCTACAATTTTATCACGATAAAATTAAATAAAAAATTATTATTTAATATTTTGAATTATAACTTTAAAAATGAAATTATATATAAAGTCTTTCCAAAATAAATTTTTCTCATTAGATGTTTGTTTTAGATATTGGTTATTTTTAGTTATATTTTTAATTATTACTAATTAATGTTTGTTTATTCCCAAAACTAATTTTATAATTTTCTTAAAATATTTAATGTATGCCACATTTGCATCTTTGCTTATGGGGCACTTCACAAATTATAATATAAAGATTAATGGTATGATTATATAACAATTCAAAATATAAAGATAAAGATTAATAAATTACTCTTTATTTAAAAATAATAAATTATTCAATGCAAATTCAATTATAATTTTAACACGCCCTATTTTATTTAAGAATAATCCACTGCACATTATAAATCAAAACTATCTAAAACTATAATATTTTTTAATGCGGTGAAAATAAAATACTTATTATTTAATATTTTTAATTAGAAATTTGAAAAATGAAATTACATTTAAAGTTTTTCGAAAACTATTTTTTTCTTATTAAATTTTATGTATCACATTTAATGATAAATTTATGTTTCATTAAAAAATAATTATATTTAAAGAATTTTCCCTATTTAAATCTACCAATTAATATTGATTTATTTCCAAAAATAGAATTTTCTTTTTTTTTAACTACAATATTGATTTTTATGTTTTTTTAATATTAATGAGTGCCACGTTGGCACTCCTGCCAATGTGGCACTCCAGTTTTTATAATATAAAGATTATTATTTATTTTTTTATTTTTTTCTATGACAAAAGAGTGCTTTGAAAATTTTGAAGTATGATTAGGTTTCAAATTTAAGAAAACCAAAGCTTAGATGTTGACGCCGCCTACACCAAGTTGAATTGAATTTGTCTGAGCCAAAAATGATATGGTGCCCATTAGAACGCATATTATAGGGCACTTTAAGGTGATGTGATACATCAATTGTGGTATCATATTATATGTTACATCAGTGGGATTGCATTATAGTGTATACCATAATGGGTACTGAATAATCAATATTAATTAAAATTTGACTTTTAAGTTTTAGGCCTTGTTATACTCAACATAATTCAACACAAATTTTATCAGTTTTTTCTATTTTTTTATTTACAACCACTTATTCAATTATTTAATATATTTTTCCTAAATTTCAACCACATATTTAACACATATATCAAGAAAATTAAATTTATCACCAATCAAACAAACCCTTAATGGTTGAAAATTAATTTTTAGTTAACAAAGGAAAATTAAGCGTGTGTTAGGATAGAGAATTTTATATAGTTTAATGTGTAATAGAAGAGAGAATGAGTGAGATTGAGTAGTAGAGATTTATATAGTACAGTAGATTTCACGAGATATGTGAATGTGATTGGTTTGACTTTATATGAAAATAAATTAAAATGTAAAAAAATTTGTTATAATTTGTAGACTAACAAGCGTTGAGACAAACTCAAACTGAAAGTGATGTCAAAAGGAAACTTCAATCTCATTTACAAAAGAATTATGAAATTGACTACTATATATAATGCGTAATTTGATTACTCGTGACTAATTGGGACTCTCCGAATTTAGATGATTAGCATTTATTCTTTAGTTTACCCTCGCCAAGTTGAGAGTGTGGAGATATTGTGGTCGAAATGTGTAGAAATCGACAAACTCTAAAAAGCGTGTGATTACAAAATGAATAAATAAAATTACGAAAAGTATAAAAAAAATTAACACGAATGGACCAATATTAAACTTAATTCGGAATTTAGTTAGAACTGTCTAACTTTACTTGTCTGTTGCTGAAATTTGTGCATTTTATTTATAACACTCGTCAAATTATTGCACTTGAGGTTTTACCAAATTTTGCATTATGTACGAGTTTGATTTAAGCCGTCGTGGTAACCATTTGATAAAATAGACTTGTTTGTTAAGTAATGAAGTACATAATGCGGAAAAACTTTTAAGATGAATAATAAAAAAGTAATTCACGCACATTCTATATAATACGTAATCCAAAAATAAATTGCTAGAAAAGTTCAAAAGAACTTCTAAACAAGACTTTGCCAAACAAGTATTTATGTCTCCATGTTTAATTCTCATGTTAAAAACATTGAGTTTAAAAACTTTTAAAAGATCTAAAATTATTTTGGTACCCACCAGGAATACAAGCTATGGCACATCCTGAGTTGATGTAGCAAATGATATGATACCACAATTAATGTGCTACATTACCTTAGGGTACGCTATAATATATATTACGGTAGACACCATATTATTTTTGATATTTTGTAATGCCACCATTTCGTTAAAAATATTAAGTGAATATATGGTGTGATAGAATTAAAATTTTATGGTTTTTTATAGATTTTTATGTAAAAGAGGAGGGTGTGATAGAATTAAAATTTTTTTGGTTTTTTATAGATGTTTTATGTAAACAAAAAGAGAGAGAATGAGTGAAGTTAAATGATGGAGATTTGTGTAGTATATATAGGTCCCACGAAATATATGTATGTGATTGATTTGGCAAAAGAAAAAATAAATTAAAATAAATTAAAAGAGAAAGAAAAATGATAAAATTGGGGGCTACCACGCCTATAATCGCGTTCATAAAGACCCTTCTATATAATGAAATGAGATGACGAAGAGAAAATGTCAAATATACATTTTTGTTAAAAAATAAAAATAAAAAGATTAATCAATTTTCTTTGAATTCGAGATTCAAGAAGAGATATTTTATTGCTAAATGTGCACAATATTTACAGCTCGCGGTAAATATGCGAAATAGGGGTCCCTCTCAGGCGCCACAAAATGACAGTGAATGAGTTACAGTGCCCGTGGAAAATATGGACCTCCCCTTCATCATTTCAATAAATACACGCCTAGCCCTCACTAACATTCCCCATTTTTCTTCCCCACTTTTCCCTTTGGGTTTTGTGGTTTCTCCACCGACGCATCACCTGTAAACAGTGAACAATTTTCGTCCAGTTACGTCTACTTCTAGCTCAGTGAAGCAGAAAGTGACGGCGGTCGGTGGATCTGACGGTGGCGCCGGAGAATATGTCGTCCGGCAGGTACATGGCGTACTCGCCATCTCGATCTGCGCCTCACTCTCCTCACATCTCCGCCGCTGGTCTTCGCTCTGCCTCATCAGCTGCCGCCGCCATCGTCGAGCAGGAAAAGTATAGCCTTTTATAAGTTTTATTCTTGTTATACAGCACCGTGTTTGTACTACTGTACGTATACAGAATCAGGATTAGATCTTATGAATTTCAGCATCTTTTTCTGTACTAGTCTGTTCAGAATAAGATTTGTGAATTTTCAGTTGAAGTCAGCTTGGGATCTTGACTTTTCTGATTTTATTTATATGCTTTTTTAGTATGTTTTCAGATATTATCAAGTGATTTTGTTGCTCTGAATAACTGTACTGGTAGTTTGATGATCGGATATGGATATGGGGAATTTCTTGTCTAAGCTCTGTGAGACTGCTTGCCTTCAAGGAATCCCTGAATTCGGCTCTGAAAAAAAAAAATTAAAAAGAATTGAGGGTAGAAATGAGAATGACAAACGAATTACAATCTAGTATGTAGTATGTGAAATTGCTTCTCCAGATGTATGATTACTCTTGAGTCCTCGCTAGCCTTTGTAAATTTATCCAGTGGTTCTCTTCTTTTTATTTATTTTTATTTTTTACTGATCCTACATGGATTGGAAAATGAAAATGGGCTCCTCCACGAACTGAATCGTGGACTTCAATCCGTGCTTAAGTTGAATTTGAGGGGGGGGGAAGAAGAAAAGCTTACTTTCATTTGTTAAGATGGCCAAATGTACCTTGGAACTATTCTTATTGCTAAATTTTATTTGAGATGATTACTAATCATCTGGAGATGGTATGCTTTGAAACTTGGCAGGTATCTCACTGAATTGCTGGAAGAGTTCAACAAACTCAGTCCATTTATTTCTGTGCTCTCACATTGCTATCGGTTGCTAAATCAGGGTGAGTCAAACATCTGAACAACTTTTGTTTCTCTTGATTAAACAATATACAACAATAATTTGAACAATTCTTTTTCATGCGGTGGATGGTATGGTAATGCAAACATGTACTAATGCAAAAACCCAACAATCACATTGCGTCTTGGAGATGCTAGGATTGAGGATGGGTGTTTGCATGTGGGAATTGAATCATTTAATGGAAATTGAATCATTTAATGGAAATTAATGAAAAATGATGAAAGGTAGGCCAGAATTTTTTCTGTCTGAGAAAATTAGAAGAACTTTGGCAATAGTTAAATGTATTATTCTTGTTTTGCTGCTCAGTTGATGATTTTCATGGTTGGCTTACCAAGCATTGTGCACTGTCCAGGTTGAAGGATAGATTGTCACGGTTTGACTTGTTGTTTAACCAGGCAAGGGTCCGGATATCCCTTCCTGCTGTCATACTCAATGAAAATTATGTTCTAGTTTGTCGTCAATATATGTCGACTATCCACATTCCTCTATGTCCGTTAGTCAAAGTCCGCGTGGAAGTTTTCATGTGATGTCTTGACTGACCTGCAGAAAGAACACTTTAGAATTTTTAATGTACATGTGTGACATGTTGCTTTCTATGATGTTGGTTGCTAACATGGAGAGTGCCAATCAATGTTTGGAAAGACTGAATCCTGTATTGAGGAGTTTTGCTTTTGCAAGGCAAGGTGTTAGCATCAAGGTGTAAGGCTCTGAATAGATGGGTAATGTAATTCTAAAATTCATAATACACTATTCTGTATACACCATTCTGTATACACCAATTATCTAAGAAATTCCATAATAGAACATTTTAACATAGTTAACAGGATAATGCAAATATGCAATTTAGAAACATTAAATCAGTTTTGATAGAGACGGGCACTAGGATGCTTGCTTCTTCACTTCTCTCTCGATCTTTTCAAGAATTATATAGTCTTCAAAATGCCCTAGAATGGATAATTAACCTGATGGGCCATGAAAAATCATCCGAAGAAGTTGAATAGTGACCTTATGTTTGATGGACAACCATTTTTCTAATGTTCTTAGTGCCATGATAATACACCCCAGCAACTAGTGTTTGGTTAAAGTTGAAGGTGAGGGTGGCAAGTTGCTTCAGTATATGTAAGGGACTTAAATGCATTCATTAGTAAGCAGAATTACTAATTCTCTTGGGGTGTCATTAGAGAGTTGGATACTATAAGACGTGATGATACTTTTGAGAACTTAAAATTATAGTTGGAGCTAACTTGTGTTGTAGGACTGTACTTCAGGAATGATGAGCTTTGCCTCATCAATGTGCTCCACAGGTGTTTGAAATAAAACTTTTTGTGATTGACGACTCGAGATAATGGCATGTGTATTAGATTGTTTGGATGCATTTAGATTTTTCACGTTGTCTTATATCCCTGTCATCACTGTTTCTATATTCTTAGGGCTTGTTCTCTTCACATTAAATTTCATCAAATTAAGTTTACTTTTTCTATCCCATCTTTTTCAACCACTCATACATTGATTTGACTTTCTTTTTTTTTTTTTTTTTTTCCAATACCCCTTCTTCAATTATCAACCACGCATCTGAAAGCAATTTTAATGTGCTCAAATTTAATGTGAATAAAACAAGCATTAGTTAAAGGCATTGCTATCTCTGGAAAAAAAGGGGAGAAATCTCCATCTAGATCCAACATAAGTTTGCCTCAATTTTGTCTTGGAAATTTTGGTTAACATTGATGTTTAAGGTACCCGGCCATTCAGGTACAAGGAAAATGCATAAGATGGTTTTTACTTTCAATAAAGAAATTAGAAGGCCAAGATCTTACTACTCGAGTGTTTTTGGTACTTATTTGCAATATGGGTAGCCATCTTGAGATGTCAATAACTGAATTTGGACTTTGAATGGGTAACTTGAAGGACAACCTGCATAACTTTCTGCCGCCAATATCTTAAACCATAATTTCTCTCGTATTCCATTTTTCCTCTTCCCACTTTCAATGTATGAAATCAACCAGACTGGAAATTTCATGGAGAACGAACCGGTTAATCTAATTCTGACCCAGATGGCTCTTGGAATTTAGCGTGCTTGGAGAATCAGAGAACTGTTTAAATGCATTGCTTGAGAATCCAAAGCCTCTATAAACTAGTCAGGGGATGACATTACTAGTCAAGTAGCAAGGTGGTGAGGAGACTCCAGGGAAATGGTTCTAGTCCTCGAATGACAAATGCTAGAGGAAATAGGGTCCTGTTGAGGGCATCTGAATCAGATTTTTGTGTCTTCCTTTGTTTGATGGGTGAAGGAATCACAGAGCCATTTCATTGCTAGTTATAAGATATCCGAGATCAGTACAGTGATTTTCTTTTTTAACGTTGCCCCTACATCAGGGGCATACGGGCACTAGGAGTGTGTCTATCTAATATAGGGGCTCGATTATTGTTTCCCAATATTTACACTTCGCACTGATTAAGTACTTCATCAATCTTTTTGGACATACACATCTTATTTATTGAAATTAACTTTTAACATCGCCGGGACTTTTTCTTTTCTCCAAGGAGACAATCTTGTGAATGAGGGCAACGGTTTTTTAACTAACCAGTTAACAACCCGTGTTGTCTATCCATATTGTGGTGACTGATGACTAATTTATTAACAAATGCTAACTGGTGCATCTTATTCTTGGAAATTGACCTTTTTGAAGCAGAAATATCGCGTGTAACCACACTGTTGGGGAATGCATCAGTATTAGAACAAAGTGGGCTTGTTGAACATGCAAGCCCCCTGGCGTCAGGAGGAATGTATTCGAACGGAGGAGCTAACATGAACAGATGGCCATCACCTTTTCAATCAGAAGTATGGATACTAACTATTAACATAACTTTTGTTTGATCTAATTTTTTTACTGTTTTAAAAAGCTCTCCAGCAGAATCTTTTTTTACGTACATCCTAACTTGATTACTTAACAGTACTTTTTAACTATTAAGTTCCACTTCTCTCGTGACAGGTAGTTGAAGCTAACAACTTCAAGAATGATACTTAGTATTAGGCGAGCACCTGACATTTGGAATCTTACTGTTATAGTTACATATGCACCTTTTATTATGATAAGCCAACATGGCTGCATTTCTTGGATATCTGAGATATATCAACCAGTTTCCAGATTTATATTACGTTTTACATTTAGGGGACTTAGACAACTGGATGCCTCTTCTACCATAGTTTGGTTCTGGTCCTATTGGATGGATGTTAGCTCAAGTCCTGTATTTCTAGCATAATGTTTTGTTTCAGAGATTAATTCTAACTTTTGTATTCTAACAAACTCTAAAGCTTCTGCTGACCACCTGTTGTGAATACGCTTCTTATGTGTGAAATATTATGCCATCATTTTAAGTGCGGCAAACTGAAATCTTGTTTTCAGATAACTCCATTTTTCATCTGTTGTATTGCACCGTGAACTACTTGCTGAGTTATATTCTGCAGGCCTTTTGAAATGCTTACTGGTCCTCTTGCCCCTTTCAATCTAGAAACAGTACAACAGTTTCGCTATAAATTGATCGAGAAAATAAAAATGTGATATGTTTATGTTCCCTGTTCTGACAATACAAGGAAATATAATGTGCAGATGTCAGGTTTGGTGCATCCCTCCCCTGCACAAAAGTGGCTTAGCCCTCAAGGTAGCTCATCGGGTCTTATAGTCAAGCAAACAATAAGGGTCGATATTCCAGTAGATCAATATCCACATGTACTACTTATTCTCTTTCTCCTGTTTATTTTATGAGTTGGTATTCCATATAATTGTAAGTATAACAATGCTTGATTTTGCAGTACAATTTTGTTGGACGCCTCCTTGGTCCTAGAGGCAACTCTCTTAAGAGAGTGGAAGCAACTACAGAGTGTCGTGTTTTGATCAGAGGCCGTGGCAGCATCAAGGATCCAGCCAAAGTAATATTAATAATGTCTTTTTAAGCATTGCTTGCCATATGACTAGATAAGATGTCTATAGTGCATTTGTGCTGACATTTAACTGCATCAAATTCTATCTGAATAGAACTTGGAAATTTTAGCACAAAAATTACTAATCTTCCCTTTTTTTATACATTTTTCATTTTCCTTCTTGAGAGAACCAGGTGGAGAGGTGAACTTACTGATCAATACTGAACAACACAGTCTTTCTTAGTGCAGTGCTAATTTCTTTTGATTACCATGTTCTGCTTGCGTGCCAACACTTGATCTAAAGTTTGGTGGTCTTATATAGGATGTTCTTGTGGTTATTCTTGATGTTATGCAATATGTTCTTCAGTTGGGTTAGTTATGACATTAAAGGTCGCTACTTTGATCTTGAGATTGAAATTCCTCAGAATGTTTCTTGCAAGAATTCGGAGAATCTTTTGGTTGCTCAAATATCTGTTGCTATTCAGCAATGTAATATGTTCTTTTCTTTTTCCTATTTTCATTTAAATCTGCAGGAAGAGATGATGAGAGGGAAACCAGGCTATGAGCACCTGAATGAACCTCTTCACATACTTGTTGAAGCAGAATTGCCAGTTGAGATAATTGATGCTCGACTAATGCAAGCTCGTGAGATACTAGAGGATTTGCTAAAGCCAATGGTAAATCTCGACTCTGTTAGGCCCCATAACCTTTATTATGTCCATTGGATATTTGAATCTTGTATTACTTATATGAGTAAACTATTTAAGCTCACCAAATAATGCCCTAAGCCCGTGTTCATTTTGACTTTACGTTCTAATATTTAACTTTTGCTACTCAGTCAAACTTCAATGTCAACCACACATCTCAAATTACGAGTCGCTATTATCCTTTCCATCCTAAAAAATTTGTTGTTCTTATAAATGTTTTATGCATAAATGCAGGATGAATCTCAAGATTTCTACAAGAAACAGCAGCTTCGTGAACTTGCAATGATCAACGGTACACTTCGTGAAGATGGCTCTCAAATGTCTGGTTCTGTATCCCCTTTCCACAACAGCCTCAGTATGAAGAGGGCAAAAACTCGGGGGTAGCGAGTCTAGCGATTGGAGCTTATATCTCTTTCTGTGCAACTAAACAGCACTTCTCATGCCAACATCCAGTGCCATTAAACGCCTCTGACTGCACTCGGGGCACCAGCACAGTTAAGTGTCAGTTCTAAGTCGTCTCTATATATATCATATATATTGGGTGTGTTTTTGTTATGCTTGGGGAAGATTTAGTAATGGTATGTAGTTGTGGGCCCCTGGGGTCCGGCATATGCGTGTGTATGTTGGTAAAGGCAGTTTGGTCAGAACATTGTCTCGCCAACACTGCCAGTGTTATTTTATTTATTTATTGTGAGTTTGCAGAGTGAGTATGGTATGGTTATGTCTTAGGATGCAGTGTGTATGGAATATGTGCCACAGTGAGTGGCAACGTCATCCACCCTAGTGCTCTGCAGATGGATTGGCATTGTTTTGTACGTGTAGTGACATTTTATGAGTATTCCTTTTTTGAGTGATCTTGTATTATAGTGTTGCTGTGATTTTTAATTTGATTTCTACGTGTCTGATCTTGCGATCGAAATGTTATTTTCCTGTTACACAAGTTTACATACAAGGCCGTGCACAGAAAACTTGTCGGAATCCGTGAAATGAGATAACAATATGGAATACATTTATTTTATAGGATCAAAACAACTCTGTTCTCCTCTTTGTATGTAGAGATTTTATTTTCTATACTACTGATGTAAATCAATAAGTTTTGTGATCGGGATAAATGAAATCTCTCTTTGTGGAGATTTTATTTTGTTAAGATTAATATTTAAATCTCATGTTAGTGATGGAGAGAATAAGGCTTTTCGCACATATCGAGGGGGACGGGAGTGATATTAACACTTTGCACGGGTATGTCTCTGCAAATATATGTCTGGGTAAAGCATTATCGAACCCGTAAGTAATAACCTCAAACTTTTAGAGGATTATTGCATTATAACGACCAATTTTATTATTCCCTGACATGATAAACACCACTAATTAAAATGCATTTTTATAGTCACACAACAAATTACTTTCATAATAAACCTACTCTATTCCAGATTAAACATTTGAGGGGAAAACGTCAAAAATTGAAGGCCATATCTCTGTTTTATTCATCTCTCCACCACGTCAGCCGTGACCTCCGATGGGAGGCCCTAGACAACTGAGCAAATTGGTGAAATGAAGCTCCTCAGGCACATTAGTGCCAAAAAAAAAAAAAAAAAAAAAGAATGAATTCATTGTGCGAAATACCAATTTACAAAGAAAGTGAAAATCAGAATAGAAATGAATCTCGCATGTTATATGGGGGAAGAGAGTCGTGGACACAGCTGATTGACTAGCATGAGAACCAGAACAAGCAAAGGTGACACACTCGCCTATGTCGTTCTTTTATGGTTATTTCCGCAAGAAGAAAAAAAAACAGGGGGGACAAATTTCTGGTCGCAATATAACCACTCGGTTTCCAGACAATACGATTATCCATCAAAAACATGATAAAAATTGCACCCTTTGCTACAGGAGACACTGAACTAAATGCATTAAATATACTATCTTATGACTCTAAATGCAGTTGGATTTTCATCTGTAGTCCATTTACAGAACAAAATCATAACAACCATTAGTTCACAGTTGACACCATGTTCACATCAAGCTACCGTGTATTATTGGCAAGGCAACAAAGAATTGTTCACCTGCAATCGCCATCTTTGTGAACAATTGGTACTGAAGACTCGACCATTGGGATATCTTAGATCAGGCCTTTTCTTCTGCAGCATCATCCTTGTTTTCTTCTGCATCATCATCCTCAGCGTCTTCAATTCCAACCCAACGAGTAAAAGCAAAAAGAAACTCCTTGAAGTTCACCATTCCATTTCTATCCCAGTCCATTTCTTCTGAAATAAGCAGTAACGCAACTTCTTTTTAGTAACATTTAAGCTATGCCAAACAAGCACAAACATATAGGGAGAGATGGGGATGAAAGGTGAGAGTGGGAGGGCGGGGGGAGGGGAAGAAAACTGACCAAATCTTTTCATGGCTATTCTCCCAGAAGACCGTTCTCCAGTAGTAGTTTCATTTATCGCTACAACCATCTCATTCTTGCTAACATAACCATCCTTGTTCTTGTCCAAAAACACAAATGCATCAACTAACGTCTCGAAGGTAGCTTCAAGATTTGGCATTCCAATTCGAGATTTCTACAAATTGTCAAGGATTAAACAACCAAGAAGCTACATTTGGGGAGAATACTTTAAACTATTAGAAAACAGACAATAAGAATCTCAAGACAGGATGAACTTAATGGATTCTTTAATGGCACTCTGAAAGAAAGATATGTTCCACCAGTTTTTCATCCCAGACAAAACTAAGAACATGGGTGAGACAAATAGAGCATCGATATATCATATATGTATTGAGATTTGAGAGATAACTGATGCAACACAAACAAGTCAATAGCAACACATCCAAAACTATCTACAAGACAAAGGAATATAACTTGTTCAATAGGATACAGTTTGCGAGACAGAAGGATCATCTTTCAAAAGGTAGACAAGGCAAAGAAGGACAATAAATTCGTTGAAATTTATTCCCCTGTCATCATTAATATCACATGCTTCAAAGAGATCAGTGATTTCTTCATCCGTGAAATTAAATTCCAATTCCCGTAAACAATGCTTCAGCTCTTCCGGGTCAATTGCACCACTTCCATCCTCATCTATGCACAGATAAAGAAGGAGAAAAGAAAAAAACCATCGTTGAGATAATCTTTCAAATTATGAACTACCAAAGTATTATGCAGTGAAGTAACTGCATCAGTCTAATGTAGCAATTTCTGATTAGCTTCTAATTATCTAACAATCAAAAGGGTACTTACCAAATTTTTCAAATGCAGATTTGCATTTTCTAAAGCTCTCGTCAATTTTTGGAAACTTTAAGATAATGCTGTTAAATGATATCAAGGAACTCCCTTCAGCTTCTCTCCTCTTCATTGCCTGAAGCACTCTGGCCTCGAGCTTTGTCTCTGTTATTGAAGTAGTAGGAGATTCAACCTTAGTTTGTATAGCTCCCATTGTCAGTTACACGACACAGCGGAATTGTGCGAGTGCCGCTGAGCAAACATGTACATAAAGTTAGAAAAGCACTTCTACTTACTGATTTAAAAAAGGACACATGCATGAGGAACACACGTTTGGTTGTGCTTAAGAGTTAGATTTCAAAAAATCAAGTTTTGTTACTAAAGTAGTAGTTGAGGAATTATGGTTGTGTTAGCATGGAAACAAAAATGCATTTTAATGTATTTTTTTCAAATTTTAAATTAGGTCAAACAAATCACATCCATATATCTCTCAACTCATTAAATCTCCACCATCCAACTCCACTAATTCCCTCTCTTCCTACTTATAAAAATACATTAAAACTCATCCGCTAACACCCTCTGTGTTTGGTAAATAAGTAGCATAAAAGTAAATCTTGAGTTTGCTTAGTCTAAGATGAACTCGACATGCATATAATAACTTCATTCAACATTATCTGTTTCAATAATTGTCATCTAACAGTACAATAACTAACACCAAACCCCTCGAAAACTGATATCTAAATGCAGAAACTATCTACTTCTATTTTTCCCTTCCAATCACCAAACGTGCAAGCGGAGTAACAATTTGCCAAAACAGGATCTTATCAAAATCAAAACTGAAACACATATTGCTAATAAATTAACATCTTTTTAGTTCATTCTATGAAGCTTAATGTTCTCTAAACTCGGATCAGTGTATAACCAATCTCTACTTTGAATCAAAGTTTCTATACTTTTCCACTCGTGTATACCTATTCCGTAATTGGAAAATGGATGTTAACTCATCTCTACTTTGAGACAAGGTTTATATACTTTTCTACTCATGCATACCTATTCCCAATACAGAACCAGAAAACCAGAAAAAGTTATCTACAAAAGAACAGCGCTGATTTACCTTTGAATAATCCGAAACACACAAAAGCTGGTTCCTCTGTCGCTGAATCTAAAACAGATTAGAATCGACAATCAAACAGATATTACTACAAATCGCTAGCCTTCTTCGTTTACACTGTCTACCATAAACAAAATCGAGGGGAAATACAGATAACAGAGAAATGATACTGAAAAATCGTGGAAACAGAAGGGAAGTGGAAGATGAGTGAGTAATTATATTAATTTATAATAAGGCGTTGAAATACGAAGGTGGCCACTGGCCGGCGAAGGTATAAATTTTTTAATTGTTTGTAGATTTGATCTCCGATTTTTGCGCTGCGCCAACTGTATGTACTTCAGCTTTCACGATCAAGGCGTAGGCGTTTGTTCAACTTATAATTCTTTTCCCTGTTGTGCTTCTTAGACGATGTTACCTCTTTTGATACAATTTTAAACCATACAAAACAATCTTATCATTTTTTATCGATTTACTCCCCTGTACCATAAAAATAGATTTATTAATTTTTTTTATATAAATTAAGAAAACATTAATTAATATTATTAAAAAAAATAAAATATAAGAATATTTTCCTAAAAGATTCATTTAATTTCTTAATTATTACACTTTAACAATTCTATTTTATTGATAATAATACACATTAAATAGGAATATATAAGGAAGTTAGTATTTTAACTGTTCTATTTAAGGAAAGTGATCTATTTTTATGGGAGGGATCAAAATGAAATACAAGCTTATTTTTATGGGACGGAGGGAGTATTAAATTTGATTTAGTATGGCCATGATGGGCAACTCCTTTCTCCATATATTTTTTTTTATCAACTCTTTATTTTGGTCAAACTAATCACATCCACGTATGTCTTGAAGCCTACATGCACTACATAAATATCTACTATTCAACTTCACTCATTCTCTATCTTCTTTGATATAAAAATCCATTAAAAAAAATTCAATCATATGACCCCCACAATTTTTTCAATGCATTTCCTAGTTTACTTTAATTTGAATGAATTGGAAACATATCTTTCCATTTCTATTTATATAGTTTGCATATTCTCGAGACATATTCAATATCTTCATTCCTCGAGTATCAACTAAATAATTACTGACAGATAGTCAACTAGGTTGGGAAGAATTAAGAAACCCGTTGGATTGGACGACATGCATCTTGGCTGGTCCCAACATCAGTGGGTTCGTACATAAGCTAACGATTCGGATCGAACATTGCACAGTGCTCGTCAAGGCATGAAACATGACAAATCCGGATGTAGGGCGAAGACCGGGTGGTTTCACATTGTGCCATTGAAAATCCTCTAAAAAGTTTTCCTTTTATGAGAAAGAGAAGAAATTGGATTTCCGATGTAAACACTTACCTATACTAACTACGTCCCGTAGGCCAATTCAACAGGTTTGGGTCGATTCTACCAATGTCATCAATGGCCTTAGCGAAGCTAAATTTATGTGATCCTAATGAGGCTATTTTATATGATATTCATAGGCTTTTTGAATCTTTAAATCGTGGGCTTTGTTGTCATGTTGCTAGAGATTGTAATAATTATTGTCCATAGTTTAGTAGGTGTGGCTATAGGTTTATTTTCGAGTTGTCTTTGCTTGATTGTTTAGCAAAACTATTTTCATCATATTTGGTAGATGCGATATCTTTTTATTATAAATGAATGAAGGTGTTTTTATTTTTAAAAAAAGAACTTCGTCCCATAGAGATAACTTTATTTTGATTTTAAAGTTGATTAAGAATTATAATTAATATTGTTAAAAAAGTAAATTATACTAGTATTTTTTCTGATATATATCTTTACATTAAATAATTATTATATTTTTAATTAATAATAATGTCTAAAAAATTACTTATACTAACCTGGCCCTTAAAAAAAATAAGTTTATTTTGACTTTCACGTGATTAAGAAGTTATTTCATATTTTAAAATATGCATTAACGTGCAATGAATTTTTTTTAAAAGATATGTCCATCTGTTAAATGATTATATTATATTATATTTTTATTAATTAATAATAATACACATTAATCAATGACACATAAGAAAATAAAAGAAATTAAATTTTAATCAAATGAAGAGCGGTCTATACTTTGATATATGGATAAATAAGAAAAACGAACATATTTTTGCGAGGTGAAAGGAATAATTTAATTTAATTTTTATTTATATATTTTGTAGAATTCCCAAACTTTAAACAAAAAAGTGAAGATTCTTTCTCACTTTATTTTCAATCATTCATTACTTTATTTTATTTTATTTGATAAATATTTTTATTTTCTAATTCACTATTTTTACTTCTCAATTACAAAATTTATTATTATTATTATTATTATTATTATTATTATTATTATTATTATTAACCTCTATCAAACATACTAGGAAAAATGCCCAAGACATAAAAATTAAAATTGATCTTTGCCTACTAAATCAAAATATTTTATTTCTTAATCACTAATTACAACTTATAAAAAGTGATTTACCAATGATTCTTTTTAGGTGTTTATGGACATTTCCATCTTTCTTTTTTCACACTTTCATTTTTCCTCTATCTTTTAAATTACACTGGGAGGTCATCCAACTATTAAATTTTTCATTCTAGTCCTCAATTTTTTAACTTTCTTTTAAAAATATCCCAAAATATTTACACTCAAGGCTCTCTATCTTTCGAATTGTTTCATTTGGTCCTCAAATTTTTAGATTTTTGATACTTTTAGCCATTTTTGCTTATATTTTCCCTTGTTTTCTTCTACATTTAGGAAATTCACCTACAAACATAATATTCAAGATAACATGAATAAATAAAATTTTTATTATGGCAAAAATATTATAAGCATAAAAATAACTTTATACTTCATTTAATATTCTTGATAGCAATTCCTAAACATCAATGGACGTAAAAATATTACTTTCCCAAGTAACATGGATTACTATATCAAGTAATACACATTACCTCCATAGGTAATCTCGACAAATATCCAACTTCTCGCTTTACTTGTCTCTTAATTTTATTTCCAGATTACCACCACCCCAAGTAATCTTTAAAAATATCAAACTTCTCGTTTCCCTCATCCCTCACTTTCTCTCTATGCACTTTCTCTTAGGTAATCTCGATAAATATTCAATTTCTCACTTCCTTCGCCCTGACTTTCTCTCTAAACATTTTCTTTCTCTAAATTACCACAAACGATAATAACATTATCGAGATAGGTAACATTATTATTGAGGTAGGTAGGTAATATTATTATTGGAATAGGTGATAATATTATCGGAGTGGGTAACATTAGTATTGGAGTAAGTAATATTATTGTTGGGATAAATAATAAAATTACTCTGGTAGGTAATATTTTTCTTAAGACGCTGAGAGAGAAAGTGAGAGATGAGTGAAGCGAAAAGTTGAATATGTGTCGAGATTACCTGAGGTGGTAATTTGGAGAGAGAAATTGTGTAAAGAGAGAAAGTCGGGGTGAGGGAAGCGAAAAGTTGAATATTAGTCAAAATTACCGAGGATGATAATCTAGAGAGAAAGTGTGTAGAGAAAAATCGGGGTGGGGAAGCGAGAAGTTGAATGTTGATTGAGATTATCGATATGGTAATCTGAAAAGAGAAAGTGTGTAGACATAGAAAATGAGAGATAAAAAAAGTGAGAAACTAAATGTTGGTCGAGATTATTAGGGGTGTTAATTTAGAGAGAGAAAGTCAAGGGCGGGAAAAGCAAGAGTTGAATGTTATTGGGGGGTACGTCATATTCTTATTGGTGTAGGTAATATAATTATCGAGGTAGATAATATTATTACTTGAGTATGTGATAATATTATTGTGGTAGATAATATTAGTATTTGGATAGGTAATAAAATTATCCGGTGGGTAATATTTTTCTTACGATCCATAGATAGAGAAAGTAGGAGACAAGGGAAGCAAAAGTTGAATGTGCATACTGTGGAAGATATGACAATTTATTTATTTATATTATCTTACATATAGTGTTTGTATGTAAATTTCCTAAATGCATAAGAAAATGAGGACAAAGTGAGTAAAAATGACTAAAAGTGTTAAAAATCTAAAAATTTGAGAACCAAAATAAAATAATTTGAAAGATAGAGGACTATGGGTGTAAATATTTTAGGATATTTTTGAAAGAAAATTCAAAAATTGAGGGCTAAAGTGCAAAATTTGAAAGTTGAAAGATCTACTTTACAATTTGAAAGATATAAGATCTTTTTATAAGGATGATAATTTACATTGTTTGGATTTTGGATTTAACCAGTGACATAGTAGTAAATTAAATGGGGTGGATGGGGTATTTGTATCTTATATTAGGAAAAAATAAAGCTAGTATATATAAAAAAAGAATTTTATGATTAATTTGATAATTTTTTATAAAATAAGTAATTATTGGACGTTTTCCCAATATACTATAGTACAAATTACTTTAGTAGTATAAATACTTTTGAAAATTTTATATTACAAACGATGAGTGCGTGCACGCGACTCGCCGTCCTGCATAGCATGATTCAACCCCACTCCTTAATTGCAGGGGCGGTAATCAGCGTTACGCGTGTCACGCTACAACATAAAAAACTTATTCATGACAAGCATTGACCCAATGTTACTTGAAATATCTTCATCATCAATTACCCGTGGGTGATTAAGGAACAAAATTAACTAATTATTAATTAATTACTGCAATTTAAGAATTAATACTGATTTTTTAATCGGCGTATCAAGTATTGATGCACACGTGGATGGCATGGAGTAATTGGCTTTTTCCACCGCCAATACGAAATGAATAGACACGCGGAGTTGTGCATATAAAATGGTGCCCTTAGCAGCGTGGTCTTGAAGCGAGTAATTTATTTCGCGATATATTCAATCATACAGCCGGTTTTCGCTAAATATCTCGCTGATCGAAGGTTCGTAATCGGTCTTCGATTTTTGCTTTCCCAAATCTTCCTAAGATCAATTTTTTGGGGGCGATTATGATTTTCTACATCGCATGTGCGTTTATGAGTATCAGATTCTGAATTTTCATCTGATGGTTGATTTCTTAAAATTTTTAATGATTTTTGGTATGCGTTTTTCTTCATTTGGAGGTTTTTTTAGGGTTTGATTTGTATACATGCTTTGATTTGTTTACTTCTGCTACTTCTGCTCCTTTTTTATTTGTTTACTAATTTTGGTATTGGTATCTGTAAATTTTATGCTTATTATGTTTTGCGTGGCCGCGGTATTTTTAGATCGTATAAAATATTTCTGAACGTAGGTAAGTGAGTCGATTCTTGTCCTATCATGTGCTATGATATCTGTTCTCTTCGTGCTGAGATGATATTATTATCTTATCACGTATTTGTGTGGGGTATATACCTATTTTTTTTGAAACACTGTATGTTTCATTTTAGAGTAGGGTTTAAGAGTTCTCCACATGTTGTCAACTTCGTTCCTGATGTTTGGTGCTGATACTTGAGTTGGAGCGAATGATTTTGGATTCAGTGAGTTCATATAACATACCATTGATTTTGTATAAGTTGGAATTTATGCTTGCACGCAGTAGTGGGTAGTATATATTGGTTGGAACTTATGTTTGTCTGGAAGTTATGTTCTTGGAAGTGGGTAATTAAATTCCTAAACCCGTAGATTCTTTTACTCACCTTGACATTGGAAGTATTGACATCGTATGAGCCACATTGGCTGATCATACTAAAAAGCTATCATTTACTGCATTTTGTGACCTGGAATCATCATTGATTTGATAATGCAAATATATTATTTATTGACATACCTATGGGAGACGAGCACTAATGGCTGTATTGGCAAAAGACATGCATGACTGTGAATTGGCTCTGAAGTATAGGATTCCAATATTCGTATCTTTTTCACCAAACAATGGAAATTTAGCTCCTTCAAAAATTTTATGCAGGTTATGTTGATCCAGTATGTTAGTTCGATAGTTTATTGTTTGTGGAACTAACCACACACACGAAGTGCTTTTATAAATTTAGTAAATTATTTATTTAATAATTTAGCACTCATCGGGTATGTGAACATGTGATTTAATAAATTATTTATGTTCCTCATAAGCAAAGGAATAACCACATTTCTTACATTGTTCTTCTTATAGTTGCGCCTAATAATGTGTTCTTTTTTGTTTGGCAGTTTTCTCTTTTTTGTTTCGGTTTATTAAGTCCGTGATTTAAGCTTAATTTATGGATAGGCAGAGACTCATAACCATGTGCATGAACGATAACGGGATTAATTTGCTTAAAAGCTACATCAACACCAACTAGGCCCATATGATCCGCAAGTTTTCTCCATATAAAAAAAATTTGCTTCTATTTCGTAAGCCTTTAACCTGCCACATGTTGGACATGTCAATCCATAGATTTTTGTACGTATATGTGCTATACAATTTAGTTAAGAGAATTAGGATTATCAATATTTTGTCTAGGTGTGGGCAAGAGTTTGTCTGTCCTTGCTGTTTATTGTTGGCAATATTTTTTATCTATCCATCCTAGTTACACATGTGAAGATCACACATTGGTTGAGTTAAAGTTTTCTCCACTGGTTTTCTCTGCACAGGTGACTGGAATCTAGGAGATTGAAGATGGCTTCAAAGAGGATTCAGAAAGAGCTTAAGGACTTGCAGAAAGACCCTCCTGTCTCCTGTAGTGCTGGTTTGTTATCTTTCTGCCTATGTTTCTGGCTTCATCTTTCTATCTTAATTGGCAATGTTTTCTGTTGAACACTGAAAGTTTATTTGTTAATTTACTGAGATTGATGTTATATCAGGTTCGAACAACATGTTCAAATCTGGGGTCTTCTTTTGCTTGCCTAGTAGCGAGTCTAGCGACTTGAGTGTTATTCTAACCGTGTATAGACAGAATGATATTAGGGAAGAAGATGGGACCACCATCAACTTGTTGACTTCTCATATCCAATTCTCTCTCCTCTTTTTTTTTTTTTTTGGTGTGTGTTCACCATCACATTTACTCTTGTGCATTTGAAGTTATGGTTTTGCTTGCTAGTAATGATAGATCCTTGTCCTGCAATATAAGTGGAGCCCATTGGTGTTTGGTGAATTCATGGTAACATGCTTCACTTGCTGATGTCAATGCCCTATATATGCTGGTTTAGCATTTTGGAGCAGTTGCTATCCAAGAATCATGATATGCACACCAACAACTGAGTGTGCCCCATCTAGCCAATGGTGTTCCACCAATGCTTAAGTGTGTCATACACACCTGGACACTTGTGGTCGCAGCATTGAGGAAAAACATGAATGATGCCAATCAAGTATTATGGGGGGAAATGCCTTCCTTTTTTTCCCCCCCTTGCTGCTTATATTGGTCATTGAAAAATGGATAAACTAAATTTGGTATGATACAATTAATAAAATGATCAAACGAAAAGGAAGTGAGATTTAATCCTTTGATGGGCACCATTTTGTATTTTTGATAGTATGATAATAGACCTTAGGTTTTCTGGACTTAGAGCTTGTTTGACAAAGCTGAAAATAAAATTACTTTTTCTTCCTCCCATTCAACCATTCAAATTTTTTTAAAAAAACTCTTTCATTGTCTTCCGTAACCTCCTTTTCTTTTCTTTTCTTTTTTTTCCCCTCTGCAACATTTTATCAACTCTCTTTCTTGACAAAATTGCTTTTCTGCTGAAAAAAAAAATGCATTGTCAAAAAGGCAATCAGTGTAGTAAGAGTATTGTGGAGAAAAATGTGATAGAGAACAGCTACTATAAAACATTGCATGAATTTTGAACTAGTTCTGTCCGAATTTCAGCTGCAATCATTTATGATGATTTGGTAGAATAGTTGTCAATTGTACTTGGAAAATATTAATGATTTATAAATTTTGTAGCAGTATTACAATGGTATAAAAATGTCAACCATGTCAAATTCTTCATTGGTCAACCATGTCAAATTCTTCGCTGGTTTATGTTGATTTGTAAATTCTTTGTCAATTGTGATGGGGAAAAAATGATCTTATTTGATAATTTTTTAAAAGAGATTTAGTTGTGGTTTTTAACTAAAATGATATTAAAGAAGTGTGAGAAAAAATGATCTTATTTGATAATTTTTTAAAAGAGATTTAGTTGTGGTTTTTAACTAAAATGATATTAAAGAAGTGTGAAAATGTCATGTCTTAATAAATAAGAAGCAACTAAGGGTAAGTTTAAAGTGGTTCTGAGGTGGTTTAAATGTGTGGTTGAAAGTAGGGGAATGTGCTAATCAAAATAATTGTCAGATCAATCAAATGAGAGGTTGGACATGGAAGTTGAAAAATGTGTTTAAATCTTAAACCTTAAAAGAGATTAAAAGTGTATAAACCATGCCCTAAACTAATATTGTTTCATTTTAGCAAAAAATTAAATAGAACAGAGATGTGATGTGGGAAGTTATATTTAGTGTGTGTTTGATGGAGATGATTGAGAAAATGAGTTTTGGACGTGGTTGCAATTAAAGAAATGGTGCTAAGATCTTTTGGATGTGTGGTTGAAGATGGTGGAGAAAATGTTCTTTTGTAAAAGTTCTATCAAAGAAGCTCTATATTAAAGATGGTGCCTGCCGGGGAGCAGTTGTAATGAACCGCATGGGCGTTTAATGCAATTTTCTCCTTGGATTTGCATCCGTGTGGTTGTGTTAGCTGATCTTATCATTTGGAAGTTGGCCTAATAAGTCACGTCTTGTGAAGTTCCCGTATTTTTATAAAAATCTCTATAACATGCCCCAAGAAGTGGACGCTTAGAGACCAGAAGAATGAATAGAATTATTTTTGCTGTTTTAACCAATATGTCGTGGACTCATTGTGGGAATCACTTCTTGGTGTTACTTTGTCCCTGCTTCATTATACATGTGCATACAACATTAGCAATGTTGTGGGGTCAGCTTGGAGCTGATATCAGAGATTGTTTCCGCTACTCCCCTCTATTCTGCCTCTTCTACGACGCACTTCATTTTTTTAATCTACTCATGTCTCGCTTGTGTGGTGGGTTGATTGTTAATACTTGGCATGTCTTATGCAATTTCTATCTCAACCTGTTAAACACCTGGACATTTTTTTGACTTGAAAAACTACTGAAACTTTTTCTAGGTCCTGTTGGAGAGGACATGTTCCATTGGCAAGCCACCATTATGGGGCCTTCAGATAGCCCATTTGCTGGGGGAGTGTTTCTTGTGACCATTCATTTTCCACCAGATTATCCTTTCAAGCCACCCAAGGTATTTTGTTCTTTTTGTCTAGTTACAAGTTTTTATTATCCGTTGACGAGCTTCAAAACTGCACGACAATGAGTGTAAACTCTAATTGTGCAACCAGTAGTTCATACGAGCTTCTAATCTGGATTTTAAGATGCTCACTGCAACTTATGATCATTCCTGGTTGATTCTGTTCCATTCCCGTTATGGTTGTGGGCTTATGTGACCAGAGAGATGTGGATGGAATAATCGAATGAGCCGCGTAATGCTTTCCATCTACTTCGCCCCGTAGACATGGGTAAAAATAAAATAAGCTCGCTTTATTGAACTTCCTCTTTAGATAAATCAAATATTACAGTCTCTTTGACACATCCAATTCATGCAGCCTGTCGCTGAAGGTCAGGATTCTTTAGTTTCTGTTACCTTGGAGGCAATTTTTTACACACAATTTTTTAGACGCACATATAGGATCTCAGTGTTTGTTTATAGATTCTGTAAAAATTGTTTTCTGAATGTGGTTAAAAAGTGATAGGTAATGGTGGAAATACTAGTGAAATAATGTCACCTCATCGAAAATGTTGTTGAAAACCTCCCCAAACAATGGCTTGGGGTATGTTTGATAGGGATGATTGAAAAATGATTTTTAGATGTGTGGTTGAGAATTACAAAGTACAAAAATGTATTAGGAAATGAAAAAAAAAAGTTACAAATGAATATAATGAACGGTTGAGAATGATGAGAGAGAACTATTTTGTTTAAAGCTGCATCAAGCCCACCCTTAATTCGTTGCTAATTATGAATGGAGCAGGTTTCTTTCAAAACCAAAGTTTTCCATCCGAACATCAATAGCAATGGCAGTATTTGCCTTGACATCCTCAAAGAGCAGTGGAGTCCAGCCCTTACGGTATCCAAGGTAACATAGTTCCATTTATTATTTCATTCCAATTTTATTTAGAACCATTGCCCTAATCTCGAGCTTCATTTCATCTCTTGTTCTGGACGTGGTTGTCAGATATTGAATCTTTTTGATGTGTGAATCTCAGGGATAATATAATAAGATAATTTGTGCTATCAATGTGTTTTGCTTTGCTTTGTAGGTGCTGCTCTCCATTTGCTCTCTTTTAACTGATCCAAATCCCGATGACCCTCTCGTGCCTGAGATTGCTCACATGTACAAGACTGACAGAGCCAAGTACGAGACTACTGCTCGATCATGGACTCAGAAATATGCGATGGGGTAGGGAGTGTGATGTCATGTTATGTTTGGGAGTCTGTCGGATTTTATACTGGGCAGTAAATAAATAGGGAATACCAACTATTATGCCCATATTAAGGATTTTGGTCACATTTTTAGTTTGTCTCCTTCGCTTGGTTGATGCTAAAAAATTATCAACTGTTTGAACTAGCGTGGTAAGCTGTTCATTTACAGCGTGTGTGCCTTTATCTTAACCCTATGCATTATTACATCAATATTTTCTTCTTTTCAAGTCTTTAACCCTAGGGAGGAGAAAACCGGTTTTTTTGCTTCCTGCCCAATGAAATTTTGAAGGTGTCTGTTTATACAAACTGAACATGCTTTAGAAACTCCGTACATCTTAGGGTGGGTTTATGCAAACTGAACACGCTTTACAAATTCCGTACATCGCAGGGGGTGCTTGATTGGCTTCTTTTTCGGTGGAAACTTATGGAAACCATTTGTAGGGTACCCTAAAGCCTACCCTTGACTATTTTCTATGGAAAAATTAAAAATAGGTGGAGAGCTCGTTCTCCGAGCAGGAGGTCATGTGCACGCATGATGTGGCGCTCTCATAAGATGATGTGTCATCTAATTTTTTTTTTATATTTTTTTATAATATTTATGGTAAATGAGGTGAATAATATATAATGATTTTTTGATGGTGGTGGGTTCGTGTGGGTCCCATTTTCCTTTTTCATGTATTGTAATCAAATACACCCCTAACGGAAGTTACGAGTGCTTCTTATGAGGATTGTTTGTTGTTAAGATACTAGGGTACTGGGTTGAGTTTAGATTTGTTGTTTTTAATTTCTATTTCCATGGTTGTTTCATTCAATCCCTGTGTGGTGTTGAGTCAATAAATTTGACTGTGCATGTTAATTGGTCTGATTGAATAAAATTTTCCATCTTTGAATGCAATATGAAATTTAATTCCCTGATTTCTCCGGGATGTTGATATATAATGTTATTGGTTGCTATCTAACTTATTCGTGGGGAAGGAGATCGCTCATTTTCTATCCAGTCTTGATATTTGGAGGATTGGTGAGAAATTCACTTTAATGGTCACTTTTCTCTTCTATCTTTTTCAGATTAATTAAAGCCCGTGCTATCAAATTTATTCATGTTTAATATTAAATTTGATCAAATAAATTATATTTACATATTTTATGGGATTTATGTGTAATATTCAAATGTCTACCATTTATTTTCAAGAAATTTCTTTGTACTTGAAGTTTGAATTGCATTTTGAATTCAAATGCTTTGTATCAGCAATGCTCTCCTGCACATTTTTTCATACATACTTCGGTAAAAAAAATTTGTGGGGGCCACATGAGTTTCTCCATTATCAAGGGGTAGTTATGTATTATGTACTATTATTTATCTCACCTAACATAAATATTAAAAAAAAATTAATGATAAGGTGCGATGTCATCGAGTGTGCAATTTCACCTGCACACTAGTGTGTAGGAGGGCAGCCTCATGCTTTGTATTGGGGAGAAAAAAAAAATGGTATTGATACCTCCTCCAAAAATGTCGGGTTAAAGCAGAAGTATCCGTGAGTTTCACGGATGGACCTGGTTAATTAATTGGGCCGTCACTGCAGTGCGTGAAACCCAAAGCTACCGTGACAGACAATTGATGCGATTATGCGTAACTTTGGTAACTATGGAATAGTATTTATTAGTTAATTATTTGATGTCTTTGTAACTTTGTTAATCTTCATTTAATTTAATATAACGAGAAACCAGTGGAAGCCTACATGAATTTCCCATTTACGTCCAGACAGATCATCATTTATTAAACAACCCCACCCTCTTTGTAACCCACTTACTTTCTTACTACATCCGTACCAATAATTTGATCTATTTTTTATTTTTTTAATCCCAATTATATGATCTTATTTTCATATAATCCTGCTCTATCGCTCATATGTAATATTCCCACACGTAGATGGATATCTAGTACCTTCCACCTGAAAATACCCCATCATCAAGGGGGGAGATGTATGGCATTTTACCATGCTGGAAAGTGAAACCATATTTCCATATTACTCCTTGTTTTCTTTTGTATATATTTTGTGTTACTTTATAAAAATATTTTTATTCAATATTATAATTTTAATTATTAATTTAAAAATTAGTTATTTAACAAAGGTAAATTAAGAATATAATTCACAAGATCCAAGGGTGTCTTTGATGCACCTTTTTTTTCAAAAAATTGATTTTCCAACTCTTCTCGAAATTAATTCTTTTTCTTGCTTTGAAGGAAAACTTTTTTTGGGGGGGTGGGGGAATGGTTTGCCTCTTTTTTTTTAATGGAAAAATTGCTTTAATCATAGAGATAAGGAAAATGATCAAATTTCATGGAAAAAAAGAAAAACAACACTATTTTTCAACTTACAAATTAATGCAATCAAACACCTATAATTATCATTTTCTTCCGGAAAACCTTTTCCTGCAATTCATTTACCTGGAAATCGTTTTCTTTCCAACCAAATTTTGGCATTGCAATCAAATACACCCTAACCCTAATTTTCAAACTACATGCTTAATTTTTGTGAAAAAATAAAATAGATCATATAATTGAGATGGAGGGAGGATGTTGTATCATCTCATCCATAGAGTATATTGACAAGAAAAGATTTTGCAAATATCATTACTTGTTTTATGCTAAAGTATGAGGTGAAGCAGGTGACACTTTCATATTTCGTGCGTACACTTCATCACGTTTGTGGGTAACATGGCAGAAGATACGTTTACTCTCTAAAGAGACTGCACAAGTTTAATGACGTTTACAAAATGAAGAAAAAGTTCCAGTTCGAGGAATTTTGTAGGTTTTAATAAATAACATTAATTAATCTGAACAATGTTACATGTTGATATTCACATTATAAAGAAGATGTTTACTATTGATACTTCAAATCGATTCAATTTTTTACATGAAATTTCCATTAAGAATCTTTTCAAAATTTGCTCGGTACACGTATTCATTCATAAGGAAAAAAGACTGGTGGTAAAAAACCAATGCAAGAACCAGTAGACTCATAGCAGGGTCAACTCTTTTCTTTATTTCTTTCGTCCCATTAACATAAATTTGTCATTTTTTCTGGCGTCCCAAAATATTGGACAATTCCTTATTAACATGTATTTATTTCCTTCATTGTCTAATGTATCTTTACTCCACTATCTTTAATATATAATAGAATAACTCCTCTCACATGAGAAGGAAAATATTACTCTACTATCTTTAATATAGAATCAGTGTGAAAATTCAAATATATCTATCTTAGTGGGCGGTGTGGGAAGGCTTTCCACATCACATGTCCCCCCCAATTGGAGGGGGCCTTAAATCAGGGTCTCACTTGGGCCCCCCTCCAATCAGGGGGAACACGTGGCGTGGAGAGTCTTTTCATATGGGGAGATGATCAATTCTCCTTAGCGGGATGAGGGGAGTATTTTTTTTTTCTTTGGGGTCTATGTCCAAATCAATTATTATTACTTAACTACAACAAAACATTCTAACTGCTCGGTAGCTATGTTTCTAGATTTGTTGTTTTGTTTCCTATGAGCCTATCTCTTCGGTCGTCTAATTCAATAAAAAACAATCTATTTATACAATTAAGTATATTAATTTAAATAATATGAATCGTTTAAATTTTTTGAAAGATCAGACACAACACATGCACATAAGATAGAGAGACCAATATGTTAGTACTCAAAGCCATGATAATTTTGAATATTACAGAATCAGATATATTGAGTCTTTTTAATTAAATACTAATACAACAAAAGCACACGAATTAAAACCGCAAATATTAATTCCATAGTTACAAACTAGTTGATTCACTAATACAATAAAGTGAACGAATAATGCAAATCTAGCCTACAGATTTGAACATTCTAACCTCATTACAACGACAAGAAAGCGGTACGAACATAGACCCTTAACAATAGCCCTGCGTCTCCGTCTCAGTCCCTACCCTGTCCGAAAACGACATCTCTGCCGACGGCGCGAAGTCTCGAACCGTCGCCTTCCAAAATCCAACACCTGCTTTTCACTTCCTTAAACCTTTAGTCACGTACACCGGTTCGATCGGACCGGACCGGAACGGAATTCGATGTCATGCTATGACTTTGTGGACTGATGACTCCGTCTTTTTTTCCAAGGCCAAAATCCAAATTTTGTACTACCTGACAATGTACAATATTTTATTAAATATTTAGTGAAAAGATTTTGTTGTTCTATTGCACATGGCGTGTCATTGTTTTGGCGCTTCTTGTCTTTACGGTTAACCTGTGTTACGTCTCTTTCTTTGGGGTGAAAATTGGTCGGCACATACTGAGTAAGGGCTTGTTTGGTTTGGTTATAGGGTGGTGAAAGTTTATTTCCATGAAATAATGTATAGTTGAAAAGGCAGAATTATATGGAGGATATCTTCTGTGTATGTATCCTACGGTGTACCACTCATTTGAAGCTGGAGAATGGACAAAATTGTCATTTCACCTTATTTTGTCAGGCTTGTGAATACAAACGAACTAAACGAATGCAGAGGGTATCTCTAAACGATTCTTTGTTTATAAAAAGTATTTATAAATTTAGAGACCAGCAATTTTTAGACAACCCTCGAGGCTCTAGCGATCGTCGTTATTCGTTAATTTAACTAACCAAGCGAAAAAGTTACCATGAAGTGTGAAAAAAATGTTTAACACTAATTGAAAGACGTGACAATTTATGTATGAATGTTTAGAAGTCGAACACAAAAAATACCAGAAAAGCAGAGGTGGTCTGATATCATAAGTTAACATGATTTAAAGTATATTTGATTGGTGATAAAGTTAATTTTTTTAATTTATGTGTTAAATGTGTGGTTGAAATTTACGAAAAATATATTAAATAATTAAATGAATGATTGTAAATGATGAGAGAGAAAAAATTAATAAAATTTATAATAAAAAGAACAAGGCCTTACTATACTCACAAAACACATATGGATCATGGTGTAATCTCCTAGTTATCATTCTCTTTCGTTTTCTTTCCCAATAATTTATGATGTTTTTCATTCTTCATTTTCCGACATAATATTTTGACCTTTGGATTCTGTACAGTACTTTCACAGTTACCAGGGACCCTTGTGCCTTTTTCCTCGATAGTATCTATCACGAGGTCTGTCAAAGCCTGTTACACAATTTCAGACTCTTTATTTATTTATTTTTTTTAATTTTTTGGTTTGGTTTCGATGGACACATTTTACTTCAACTACATAACTTCCCGTACGAAAATATATTCAACTACCTAACTTTCAACATGAAAATATTTTCACTAAGTATCATAACTCAATATTCTTGATTAAACATATCGACCACTTTACATATAGCTAATTCATATGATTGATTAATATTATTGTTCCTTTTCAATATTTTTATTAGCGTCACTGAGTCATATAATTCATAAAGTAGTAGAAATTCATTTTAAAGATTAATATTAGTATTTAATTTGAGAACGACAAAGAGGCAAATTAAACTTTTTTTGGGGACAAATATCTTTGCAATCTATATATAAATTATATTATCCTGCAGTGAATTATGTGGTTTTGAAAATGACATTTACATTTGTAAATCCTTTTTTTTTTTACCGTGGATGTTACATTGTTTTTCACAAGTTAAAGGCATTGAAAAGTTAAAAATTAAAAATTAAAAATTAAAAAAAGATAAGCAAATTTTACAGCAATCACTGACAAGTGACAACTTTACAAAGTCAATGACAATATAATAATACACATTATTATTTTAATCATCAGTCGAAATTTTAGCAGGTGCTAAGATACTATTTGACCCAAGTCAAAGCACATGTGACTTACCGTTAATTAGGAAATTATTGAGTTCATTATTACATCATAAGTGGGTTGATGAGCCCATTAGAAATATAATTTCCAATACATACAACATCATATCAACTTGAAATGAGTAACAATGTTTTGTTCACTGTCTCATGCTATAAATTTATATAGTGTTGAACTACTCGCGACTCTTGGTCCATGACTTACGAATACGTGTCATGCCATTTTTTTATGTGTGACCCACGTATTCAAATTTCTTTCTTAAAAACTTTTACGTCTCTTATACTGTTAATTTCTGTAAATTCTAAGTTATATTGTCGAAATAAGTAATTATAAGGTGACATTTAAAATTGATATTAGTCAATAAAGAGGTGCCTTGGGTACTAAAAAAATATGAGCACATTTTCATCACTAGATAAAGAGTCCAAATCCGCCGTCTCATTTTTTATATCTCAATACTATCTTATTATCTAATTAAAACAATTTATGTACACAACCAAAAGGATAAAATAGAAAAATAAGAAAACAGATCTTGACTCATATATAAATAAGTAACACATTAATATGACCCTTAATCACGTTAATATTAAATTATTAATTAAAAAAAAGTTGGGATAATTAGGTACAAGCCCTGGAGTGGAGAGGTCAACGGAACAACCACATTATGCAGGTCAAAAGTAGTAAATACAAGCACGCCGCATCTTACTCGAGAATATCAAGTCACACTCTTCTCGTTATTCTCTGCACCTTCACGTTCGGTTTTACCGGTACAATAAAATACTTTTACTTTTTCCTTTTATTCTAATTTTTTAAATCAAAAATAAAAAGAAATGACACGTGGACAAGCTGCTTCGCAAGAGAAACGCTATACATATACACACATACACACACCTTTTGGATCTACTTTACGCAAATTTTCTCTGAGAAAACAGATTATATTTTCCAGGATTTTATCCGAATATTTGGATTCTCCATAATCCGGTGAAGAACAGAGAATCAATTCAGGTTAGCGATCCAGTTCTTACTGTTTCTATTATATTCCTGTTTTATTCATATACACAGTAAACACGTACGAGGTAAAATGTAAATATGATTTGGTGATTGAATGTTTGCGTATTTTTATGAATCTTCTGATGCTGTTAGAATTAATCGGAAGGAATTTACTGGCATTGTAAGATTTTCAGTCCATGAGCGATGCTGCTGAATGAACGTGACGTGTGACCTGTTTTTATTCTAATGATCTATCGTTTTCACTATTTTGTAATTTACTTCTTTAATTTTCAATGGCGCTATTTATTGCTTTGTCGGTTGAATATGTTGAAAGTGATTGAGCTTTGAGTTCGATTTGATATTGGTGGTTGAATTTCATCATTTCGTCATTTAACTGGATTCAGATTGCAGCTAGTTGGAGAAATGATGGTATAGTAAGTGATTTCTGGATAACTGTAAGGTACTGAACTGCCACTTTTACTACCGGTGCAGTGCAACTTATTGATGGTTTTGCTTGGAAATTGCTTTGCTTTCATTGCACTTTGAGGATCGAATTTATTCACATTCAGCCTCGGCTCAATGTCAGGTATGCTATGTGTTAGCTTACCATTGCATACTATATTCCTGCCAATAGTGTTTATGGTTAACTTTAGTTGTCAAGAACTGTACATCCTATCAGAAAGGAAAATTTGTTTGCGATATTGAATTTATATTTAAGGACACCTTGTGTTGTAGGTCCAGAAGGATTTGAGCCATATGATGGAACAAAAGACAGGACATCAGATTTTGAGAACCCTGAAGATGAAAAGCACAGGTCAAAAATTGGGAGTTTAAAGAAAAAAGCAATAAATGCTTCCAACAAGTTCACTCATTCTCTCAGGAAAAGAGGGAAAAGGAAAATTGATTTCAGGATTTCTTCAGTCTCTATCGAGGAAGTGCATGATTCCAAAGAGGAGAGTGCAGTCTATGACTTGCGCCAGAAGCTTCTTGACAGAGATTTGCTGCCAGTTAATCAGGATGACTATCATACTTTGTTGAGGTGGTTTTTTACTTTTTATGTTTTGGCTTCTTTACACGCTCCAATGTCGCCCGCAGAATCCCCCCAATTCCATTGAAATTCTTGAAAATGATATATAGCTTGTGGATCATTGAGGGGTAGGTATTGGAAAGTGGAGAAGTTCATTACTAGAAGGCTTGTCATTTTGTATTCACATCTCCATTTTTCCAAGAGAATAGACTGATTGGTAGCTTCAAGTGTTGCTCTCTTGATTTGCAAGTAATAGGAGCATTTGAGTAAGAAAAATGCAAGTAGATTATTTAGTACTACTCACGAAAAACACTGATCTGATAAGTTTATTTATGCACGATGTTATGCATGGATTTCTTGAGTTGGACTGTCAGTTCGTATGGTCATTTATTACTTTTATCTAATTTGATTGTAGTCTGAATTGTTGATGTGTTTCATGTAGATTTCTTAAAGCAAGAGACTTTGACATTGACAAGACCATACAGATGTGGGAAGAAATGCTTAACTGGAGGAGAGAGTTTGGAGTGGATTCCATTCTGGAGGTAATTTCATTATATGTTCACCTGCTCAATAATGCTAGAGTTACGGAATGCTATGTCAAAATCAGTCGGAATTTATTCCAGAAGTGTCTCAAGCATCTTCTATCTGTTCATACTTACTTTCAATCTTCAGGACTTTGAGTTTGAAGAACTGGAAGATGTCCTGCATTATTACCCCCAAGGATATCATGGAGTTGATAGGGAAGGTAGACCTGTTTACATCGAAAGACTTGGAAAAGCTCACCCAAGCAAACTACTGCATATCACCACAATTGATCGCTACTTAAAATACCACGTTCAAGAATTTGAAAGGGCCCTGCATGAGAAGTTCCCAGCCTGCTCTTTTGCTGCTAGGAGGTGGATCTGTTCAACAACCACAATCTTGGATGTGCAAGGCCTGGTAAGTTGATTTAACTGCTGCCAGTTCCCAGTTAAATGCTACTTGTTTCTGTAAGTCATGCATTTTGAAAAATTTTATCACCTTTCTAATGAATTCCAAAGTGCATAGTTAGTGTTTCTTTTGTTAAGCAAAACCAAACTCTTCTTGCGAATTTTTCTATTCAATTTACGTTAATTTTCAGTATAACGAGATCTCTATTAGAATCGTATTTCAAACTTCTGTGTAAATGCAGGGAGCTAAAAATTTCACAAAGGCTGCTGCTAGTCTATTGGCAGCCATCACAAAAATTGATAATAGTTTCTATCCCGAGGTATTGTTAACTTATTTATCAACATATTATTCTCTCTTCAGGAAGGAAGAACCCTTCATCGATGATCTATTTGCCTGTAACTATTTCCAATAAATATCTGCAGACACTCAACCATATGTTCATTGTTAATGCTGGACCTGGTTTCAAGAATGTGATTTGGCCTGCTGCACAGAAGTTTTTGGATGCAAAGACCACTTCCAAGATACAGGTATAGGATTTTTATTGGTTTTCCTATCTCTCAATTAACTGCACTTTGATTGATTGCTTATCTGTGTTCTGCATTTGCAGGTTTTGGACCCTAAGTCTATGGTGAAACTACTTGAAGTTATCGAACCAAGGTTGTTCCTTTTGTCCTTTCTGCTCCTTTGTTTTTGACATGTGATTTGGAGCGCCTATGATCTAAATTCTAATGATAGGTTGTTCTATCCGCAGTCAACTGCCTGACTTCTTAGGTGGGTCGTGCACTTGTTCTGTTGATGGAGGTTGCCTAATGTCCAATAAGGGTCCATGGAATGACCATAAAATTGTGAAGGTACAGGTTACAGAAAGTGGGTTATCTATATTTTCATTATGTATATCTTAAATTATCCACCGTAATTGAATTATAAAATTTTCTCCCGATTTGTAGCTTGTATGTAATTCAGAAACAAGTCAAACAGCATTCGTGAAACAAATAACTACAATAGCCAACGACCAGCAGAAAATTGGATCATGCCTTCGGATATATTCACTGAAGGTAAGAAATTTAGGCTTTGAAATTCATTTTAAATTTGTTATCAGTAATATAACTTTTTTTTTTCCCGTGTATCATATTGTCAGGGAAAAACAAGTGATATGTTGACAGTTGAGTCAGGATCAGATGATGATCTTGACTCTCCAACTAGAAGAAATAGTTCTACACTACTGGCTCCTGTTCTTGAAGGCGTAAGTTCAATTTATTCAAATTTTAAGAATAATATGTCAGATCCTACTATGCTGGATATATTACATTGGCAAGCCCTGCATCTACCTAGCGTAAACAAGCATGCGTATTGTTTGGATTAACTAATAATCCATATCACCTAGAGAAGTTAATAACACACACACACACACAAAAAGGAAATAAAAATAAACATAAAAATAATAATTAATAAATAAAAGAAAAAGAGGAAGCACCATGTAACATGCTTCACCCTTATTGTAAGAGATACTGCACCGCGGGTCCCTGCGAATTGGACTGTATATCAACAGATATTACAATGCATTACAGAAGGAAAATATTCGGTCAAACTGCAGCATATGAGAAAAGTCCTAAGAGCGTATTAATCATCACATGCCCAACATCTTATTTTCTGTGCATGAAAAGGCATATTCTGCTGTCACTTGCATTCATATTTCTTGCGCATGATATTTGAAAATTCAGCTGATGCAGGAGAGAACACCAGATAATGGTATCTACTACAGTGATCACTTTACTCCCTGGATGATGATGGAGACAGCGAGCAAGGAATGAGAAGTCTTTGCCATCAGTCCTTTGTTATAGACGATTCAAGAAATCTGAATGGTGTTTCAAGCATAGAAGGTATTTACTTTTTCTTGAGTTCGCAATATGATCATGCTTTTGACCAACGAACAAACAAAGCAGACATTGTTAATGCTATCATAACAGGAATCCAATATCTGATGCATTTAAATCGAATTGAATGATGATGAGAGAAATGTCTAACAGATTAAAACTGAAACTTGAGGAATGCTCCTTCTTGGATATGTTCTTTACAAAACACATAGCTCATGACTCACGTTTCAGTTGTTCTCAGTACAATAATCTACATGTAATTCTGTTATGCATACTTTGCCAGCTTTAGTGTGTTCACACTCTTGATTTCCTCTTCTTTGAGAGAAGTGCAGTAAATTTGCTTCGGAAATAAACTCTTTCTGGGTTATCCATATTGTTGAATCCGATGTTACAAATTTTTGAGTTTTAATTATCTTACATGCCCTTTAGGTACTCCAGTCACCAATTGGTTTCACGCTATCCAGGAGAAAATTTTGAAAAGAAGTTTCTTGTTTACAGCAAGAACATTATTATCTTTCACGATCAAACTTCTTTCCTTTGTCCTTAATGCGCCTTTCGAGCACTGGAGAGGATGGATGAATGGTTATCCATTGAGTGCACTGGAACTGGAATCAAAGCTACACAGTCGTCTACCAGCAAATACAGAAGCTGTTTCTGAAGAGCAGCTCATTCAATGTGCACGGCGAATTAAAACATTGGAAACTCTGTTGGAAGAAGTAAATAACAAGCCTGCTGAAATTCCAGTAGAAAAGGATCAAATGCTCAGGCAATCTATGGAAAGGATCAAGTCCATAGAACTTGACCTTGAGAAAACAAAGAGGGTAATTGATTATCCCTTTTTATGTGTACTTCAGTTTGGTAAAACTTTGAGCATCTATAACTGACCACTTTGTGTTTTGTTGCAGGAAATACATGCTACAGTGATGAAGCAGTTAGAGATTGGAGAGTTTCTGGAGAATATGGAATCGTCCAAACTTAAAGTGAAAGTTACTGTCATGATAATGAATGTCGAGATTTTCAATTGTAATGCATTTGTATCGATGAATAACTTTGAGGTTATTTTCTTGGCAGCAAAGGAAAAAGTTTCTCCGTTAAGTTCGGACTGTGGAGATTGGGAGACATATACTGCAACTACAACAGCTCAACGTTGGAGATAATTGCTGGAGGTACACAACAGGTGAAAGCTTTATTTTGGCCGACTCTTTTTAACTTTCCGCCTTCCATGAATCACAATCTTCTGGATGGAAGTCGGAAATTAGGCCCCACAAGATGCTTTCTCACAGCTTAATTTCGCAAGATTTAGTCATATGCCTCGATGAAGAGGCTATAGCATTTTCTGCTTGCGTTCCTACAATAACATGCATAGTGTAGTAGTGCAGGAAGGCACGTCAATTTTTAAACTTTGCCATAGAAGAACTTCGTGAGATGTATATGACCCGTCTAACTGAATTTAGGAACTCTGCCAAGTATTTTGCAGTAAAAGAAGAGACAAAAGAGGGGACCTTTGTCTCTCATTTTCTATAAGCTTGATGTGGGTATGCCAGTATTTGTTGAAATTATCTTTTGAAATGATCTATGTGCTCTGAATCAGTTATCAATTTCAGAACATCTAATAAATTAAGGACCATGTTTAAATTTAGAGAGGGGAAAAAAATCGTAAGCACTATCAATTTCAGACCTTTCTTTTATTCCTTTCAAGAAATATTCATTGACTTTTATTTTTATTTTTTACTAATTTTTACCTGTTGATTATCAATTAAAATATGATTTGACGATTTAACATATATTTATTATATAAAGTCCAGGAAATAGAGTGAGAAATATGAGTGTCAAAACTCCACTTTCTAGTTCAAAAAGTTCAAAGAAAGAGCTTTTGGAATTTGGGCCTTATTATTTGACGTCGGCTCTATTTCTGTAGTATCTTATATCAGGAGATCCTTTTGAATATGCTCTCATATTGTCAAAGATGATGCATTAAAGTGTATTTGCACGGAATATGTAGAAATCAAAATGTGCCAAACCATTTGTGGACATATCGATTGTTGGGTGTAAAGACTTGTACGATGAAACAAAGAACAGTTTATTAAATTTTAAACAACTATAAATGGAAACAGGGTCATAAACTAGAGTAGGCAGTGGAAGTGACATATGGTGAATAACATAAATATTAATCTGAAAATTATTAGTCCTACAGACTTCAAGTAATCAAGCCAATGATGTCTACATCATACAGCAAGAGCTCGTTTGGTCTTGCTAGTTCACTTCATATTTCTCACTCAACTTATTTTCAACCACGTCTCCAGACTATCACTTATTTCACTTTTCAATTCAACCACACATTCTAGAGGTTTACTATGCTACATTTTATTTTTCTATTAGTTACAACAATGGTAGCCACAATTATGCATCCGCAGATAGCTTAAGATCTACAATAAACAAGCCACTTATGGAACCATAAATCTATGGAGAACTATATGACTCCTGTTTGTATATATTCAAGACTAAAAACGAGATTCATGTCCTATGGGTGAAAATATTACTTAACCCTGACACACAATTCTGAAGTCTAACTTTGAAGACCTCGTTTTCTGCTAAAAGAAAATTCTCACCAGAGAAGCTTGCATCTAGTCCAGTGACTATATTGCTTTTTCGTCATGCACCAAGATCCAGGAAAGGAGCTCAACTGCAACCGAAAAAGAAGAGCTTGTTTACATCATCACGTGGATAAAGCACACAACGTTTAAGTTGATTTTAGGTGTCTCAAAAATACTGACGTTGCTAATAAGCTTTGCTCCAAACCAAGCCGAATCTACGCCATATGGAGGTGGAATAACTTTGATCCCACGAGAGATAAATGGTGGGAGAAGTCCATATAGCTCCTTCTCTAATCTTGCTGGAAAAATAGTAAATGAACATTAGCAACTTCCAGTGCATCTCATCAAGATTATAGTTTGTTATCATTCTCTCAAGATTCATATATAGCATTTTTCTCATGAAATTTAATTTATATTCAGAGGTTTTCACACACAACACTTGCGAAAACAAAAGGAGTCGAAGGAATGACTTTGACCTGCTAACCCCGGCAAACATGCACTGCCCCCAGCCAGTACTATGGTTTTGTACCAACCATCACTTGTTGTCCATTCAGCATCATGGCAGCGATCCATGCAAAGTGCCACAGCCTGATGTATACCCATTCCCTGCCTGTAGGGAAAGGACCATGATATACAAATTAAAAGTAAATTGTAATCCAATAAACAAAGGACAACTGGGAAAGAAAGAAAAAAAAATAAAAGAAAAAGAAAAACAAAGTAGCTAAAGTTTATGAAGATTGTCCAATGGAGTTCATCCATTTGTGACGTTTCCTTACTTTTTAATCACACAGTATTGAGAAAATATTCACTCTTTTTCCCCCCACCAAAAAAAAAAAAAAACTCTGTGAAACAAGCTCTAACCAACATTCATTGTCGTTAAACTTATTGGAGCTTGCATGGAGAACAATCCCCACCTCACACAGTAACAGTAGGCCCAAATTATTAGTCTCTAGGGCAATTGAACCACAAAATAAAAGTATACTTCAATAAAAGATGAACGATATTTTTTCTGTTACTACGGCTCATGGATCCAGCCTTAAAAGAAAAACCAATCTTAGTTAAATATGAATAAATAAACCAACCAGCTGGTTTTTAAGACATCAAAAGAATTCGTAAGTGGTGCAATGATGTGTCATTTACGTGGCATTAATTAATATGACATCCTATTGACTTTAAATGTTAAATTTAAAATGACAAATCAATTATCATCACATCGTCGCTCATGGGTATGCACAGTTTATGAATAATATCACTGATATAGTAAGGACCCAACACTATGGAGTACTCTTCACTAATTTAAAAGTAGCCAGAAGTAAGAGGAGTGTGAAGTACATACACTCCTGCCATGTGAGGCTGGAATAAAACCTCTCCAGTCTGAAAGCGCTCCTTTGAGAGTGTAAACCAGCCATCTGATGCAACCCGAAAAGATGCTTCTGTATCTTTGGAGAGTTCGGCTTCATAATTAAGAGCAACGTAACACAAGTTCTGCAAGTCCATTGAACAACAGAATGCAATTAAATTCTCTGAGCAATCTCAAGATCAAGGTGATCATGACATTGGAGAAAGTAAATTCTTCTCTAACATCTTTGAGAACCAGTCCACCAACAACATATTGATCTTAAACACAAATACTTAGTCACGCAATTAGCCAACTAAAAACTTGAAACAACACTGTGCTCTAATCTCTATGATTGGAGAAAGAGAAGAGGCATGGTTGGCTTACACCAAGTCAGTGTGGGAAACCCATAAGAAGAGGAGATGATAAGACATATTGGCATAAGAAATGGTTAAATATAAGAAAATGTTGAATGCATGCAGTTAATAGGCAAAAAGCTTACTGAGTTTGAAAATTAGACCAACACATACATGGCAAACATTTTTGAAGAAAATATCGAAGTGACACACATTAAGCTCCCCACAACTTAAGTTTAGACAAGTGGTCCAACACACTATGTAATCAAAGGTCCTAGTTAGATCTTGATGCCACCTATTTATTTATTTAAGAAACTGAACGTTTTATTGACAAAAATAGAAGCTTCAAAAGATTATCCACCCAAAAGAACAGGAAGAACATGTATAAAAGCCAAAAAACCAAAATCAGGAAACAAGGGGCTGCTTGAGACAATAGTACACAAAGAACTAATAGTGTCTAGATAAAACATGAAATTCTCCGGGTTGCTGGGATCCCAGCTGCTCTAGCCCATAGGTCTGTGAAGAAATGATGCTATCCCAGATGTCATCTAAAGACCACCTATTTAATGAAATTGTCTAAATGTTAGGTTTTGATGGGAGAAACCCACCCTCCACAGACATACGAAGATGTATTAAGAAACAAGCGCTCAAATTTTTAGAATAAGTAGTTCGACACAAAGAAACCCCAAAAGCGAGGAACGTGGGACATTCTATCTGGAGAACAACGAGAAGCATTTTTCATTTTACCTCTTTTAATGTGCGGACAGTATAAAGTGATTCAACATGTATATTGTTCTGTTGCATCTTCTCCCTGAGATATCCTGTAAGTTTGAATGCTCCGACTCCTACAACTTTTACACCCACCTCGTGCATCACTTTACCATGTAGAACTGTAACGCATAAAATAATAATCAAACAGTTAAAGCATCAGAAACTTTGATGCATTATTAGGACAAACAAAACAAAGTGGACTAGCACATAGAATCACTCCATTCATGCACCTGCAGAAGACATCGCATTATGTAGTAGGAAGATACCAGTTTAGTTTCAACTATTTTATCAAGAAATTAATCTAACCAGGTTAGAAGATTATAATTATCTCAATGCACTGCAACAAAATGGAAAATATTCATAGAAGATTCGAGAATAAAAAGATAGATCTTACTTGGAACAACCGAGGTTTGATGAAAGCCAACATTCACAACAATCCCTGAAATTCTTCTTGCCGCGAACAGAGCCAAAGTTGCCTGTTTATAAAAAAATTGTGTTCCGGGATTATACATTGTTACAGGAAATAACAATAATTAAAAACAAAAAAAAACAAAAAAAGCCAGAAAGAAAGAACGAAAGACAGAAAGAACCATGCTGAAAAAAACTATAATTATTCAGCATGCTTAGTGTACCGAGAATCCTCAAAAAGAAATCTTCAACATCTTTAGAATCTGACAGTTTGAATTGCATTATAAAACTTAATACTTGTTAGGTAATTCTGGTAATGAAAAAAATTTCTGAAATTCATCAGTCTGATCTCCATAAGAACATTGGTTTCTATAGTTCACACGAGATCAAGCCAATTAGCCAGCATATTTAAAGATCAGATCATCTCCAAGCTAAATACATCACAACATCATCCCATGTGTCGTTAGATTAGGGGAAAAAAGGTGACTGGTCTTATCATGAGTTATTAGTACAATAACAAACTTGACCGCATACAGTTTCCCTTCCAGGAAAATCTTGAATATGATAACTGTAGCTAAGATTGCTGTCCTAGATAGGATTAATGTTCACAGCACACATTTTATAGAACCGCAAGAGAACTATGGAGGGCTCTCCTTGAAAAGTATACATTCTTGTAATCACCTACAAGGAGCCAGGGGCAAAAATCACACAAATATTTTTCTAACGTTATCGAGCAAATGCGATCAAGAAAATCTTAAAAACCAACTCAATATATTAACTAAAAGAGCGTGCCAACAGTGCATGGCTTCATATTGGCTAGAAAATTAATCGGCTATAAAGATATCAAATATCATAATTGTGAATAAGACAACCATATTATTATTATTTTCCCATGAGGAGGAGGAAGAAATTAAAGAGTTCTGATCTAACCCAGTCAACTACTAGCATGGCAACTTCTGGAAGTATTTCGAGCTGACAAATAGATGTTAATAGAAGTCATCAGAAACCCCTAAAGACAATTCATAAATCCTAACCACATAAATGGGGGATAGGTGTCATGTATGTACTTAGGTAATTGACAAGCAGGAAAGCACGAAGAAGTAATTGAAGACACATCATTATTTCTCATATATAAGTATGCTTTAGTTTACAAGTTCTTCCACTGCTAACTGAAAACAATTCTGCAGAGCTAACTTAAGAGATGTCGAACTGACAGTACCTGGTTAACAACACAAACGGCAGGAACATTCATATTAAATAACGTAGAATAGATAGCTTCCTCCAGCTTTCTTGCAGAAGCTTTTGCAGACTCAGCATCTGAACAATAATGATGATAAGAAGAGAATGACATATGTTATTATACATAAGATGGGCATGTACCTCAGCAACCAATATAAAATTCATTATCATTTGTGAGAAGTAAAGGCCAAAAAAGTTTGGATGAGATTTAAGATATTCTCTTTTAAGTTTTCAGAATAAAATATCTTATCCCCAATTTCAGAGTGCAGTTCCTTTTCTAGTGTGCAAATCATTGGATCTATGAATGATCCAAAACAGTTATGCAAATCGGAAAACGTGTATGAGATCTGAACATAAGAGCCACGGACTGGCAACACCATAGAAACATTTGATAAGATTTTGATGGAAAGTATAAAATTCAGAATAAATGGGTTTAAACCTGACCATCATGATCGGGAATTTGAATCGATACAACAATTGGTTGGGTGTATGTTTTCACCTGCATCCTGAATATCACTTGATTTCGTAAATACTTTGTAAAGGAGGAGAATGAAAGGAAGATGAAACAATTATCAACTCCAATGCAATCTAATAAAGAAAATTTTATGCAGTTTTAGCCCTGAATATCCTAATTCAGTTTTCTGATGAAGAATTTTTTAGAACATGGTAGTGAACTACCATCATATCAGAAAATCAGTCTGCAATCCAAACCGATGTATAGCAATGTAAATATGAAATCAGGGGCTAGACTTGGGCTTTAAGCGTTCTCCTCGGAAAAATTGTTTATGTTCATCTTTCCATGTGAAGCACTAAAAGCAAAGATAGATTCCGAAAATAATACAAATAATATGCAGAGATCATTGGAATCGGCAGTGATAGTAAAAGATAAACCTGCTGCAAATTGTGGAGAAAAAAAGTCCAAGTCTAGAAGGCATCGGAGACATAATGTTACCAAATTCCTGATCAAAGAAAATAATAAAAACAAATGTGAGGAAGTAGACTCCAATTTGGTCAACAAACAAGTGAACGAAGACCATATGCTCAAAAGAGCATGAAGTTCCTCAGAATAGGAACAGTTTCTCCAGCAAACTTCTGATTTCTAACAAGAAACAGGCTCACCAGAAATGTTGCTGATCGTCCAGACGGAGAGGCGTACTTGCTCCAACCATATTTGCAATAGCCAGAACCAGCTGTAAGTAAAAATAAAAGGAGGAAACAAATTATGGTTAAAATATAGAAAATTAAGAAAATTCTCGGGCAACAAAAGGTTTACCTTCTACTTTGACTACACGAAAAATGAAAGATGACAAGAAAAGAGAAAGTTGGTTTCCCGTGTGCAGTATGCATCAAAACGGGAGGACATGGAAGAAAGCTGAAGTGGGCAAAATGATAAATTTTAATAGTATCTGACTATCTGTCCTAAAATTTTGCAGTATTACCTCTTTCATGTTTTCAAGGGTTGAGAAGAGATATAGCAAAATAAAAGAAGTGTTATTAGAGAAAAATAAAAGGCAACATATTCATCGTTTGTTTTTGGCAGGGAAAATACTAAGACTTAATAAAATAAAATACTTTTGAAACCAAACACACTAACTTTTTATGACAAAAAGGCTGATGTTAGAGGAGACTTCACAAGTTCATATTTCGAAGGAAAATTCTAAAAAAGAAATGCTGCATAGCAAACAATATGCACACACCATCAATTATAACAGCCCCCGGAACCTGTGAACGTTGACCATAAATATGCATAAATGACACTTCAGCTGCTGGACCAGCGGACCTTCTGCATTTATATGATGCTTTATTAGGAAAAAGAAGCATGTTTCCAATAATGAACCCCCACCCTTTCTCCTGTTTTTCCTTTGTGTCCCGCTGGCGCATGAAAAATTACATTCACAACCAAGTAGGTGTTAGGAAAATGTAAATACTTCTACAAGACCATCAAGTAGATAGGGCATGAGAAAATGTTAATTTGATGACCAAATGGCACAAAGTGTTTCTAATGCTATAGGGACAAAGCTATCACAAATGGGATATATCATACACCCTAACATGGGTGCTGCATGTGAACAGCATAAGCTTGCACAAGCGTCTCAAGAGTGGACCATGCAATTCTTTTCCAAGCTCCAGCTTGATTATCATGAGGCAGAATGGAAACAATCGGTGAGTAGAGCCCGTCCAATTGAACAGGTTTTTAGCTGAATCAAATTGACCATCGTAATACGTAGTTACTTATTTAGTTAAGCATAATCATAACTTTTACAAACCAAACCTGACCTGCTGAAGGCCTGACGCTTCATATTGAGATGGAGATAGGTATAGACGTGTAGTTGATGTGGTGCGTTGGGGTACATTCAACATCTGATTTTTCTTTTTGATGAGGCTATGGCAGCATGGGGTGGCTGGATTTATGGCTGTAATCAGTCTGTTGAGGGGATGAGGAATGCTCAGGATTTCCTATTGTTTACTGTCATTCAGTATCAAAGGTGAATTTTCTCACACACACTTAAAGATTAGCATGCAAAATAATAAAACTAAGCCTATGTTCGTGTTTACTTTATTCTACATAGTTATCAGTCAAAGTAAAACCTCAATATCAAACACACATTAACTCATTATTATAATAACACATTTTTTGGTCCCACCACCATTCATTTAGTTTTTGGCAAAGTTTATCCCCACACACGCTGGAAAGCAGATACCTGTTTGAACACTCAAGATCGAGAACTACATCATAAGCACTTAAAATTACAAAGAAATAACGAACTCTCGAATCCAACACTGCTGGCATGTTACCGAGAATCCAAGACTGTGTTAGGTACTTATCTTTAGAAAACGCAAAGTCACTTAGTGTACTCAAACTTGTGAAGGTTAAAAATTCCGAAAATTTCATTACTCAGAAGTTAATGTTGTTGAGGGTTCAATTTCGGACCCAAACAAATATTCAATCATTTCATTTTGCTATCCTATGTCCACGAGAGAGAGATGTGATATGCTAATTCAAATAAGCACAGCAACCGGTTGTCTTGTCAGACTCTTTAATTTTCACAGAGAGTTTACAATTATAATAAAATCATCGTGAAAAATCTGTAAAACCTTACTAAAATAAAAGAATATGATAACTCCAGGTCGAGTAAGTACGAGAAACCTTATTCCCCTGGGTTATAATTAAATTTTCACTAGCTATAGCCTATAACAAAGTAAATTTTTGAGAGAAAAATGTCATACTGAAGTGCATAACCGGATCGCAAGTGAATTTCAGCGAAGAAGATAGAGTCCCAAGGTTCCTGCAGATTTTGTAGAAAATAAATCCAAAGCTTATTATCGGATATAATAAATTTCCATGATTTACACACTGCTCTGAGCTTCGCTGATTCCTTGGGGCCAAGTATTTTCAGAATTTGAAAGAAGATATCCAACGGCATCCGATCAAATTCACCAGTGGATGAAGTTTGTAGATACATGATCTGATTGAACCGATCCAGGTCCGTAATGATGTTCGGGTCGGAGCTCGAGCTCGCACTCAAACCGGATAGCTGAGAAACTGATTCCAGCACCTTGCGAAGAAGCGTCGCCATGGCGGATAGATTCAGATTGAGCGCTTTGATTTTGCTTTTACTTTTCGAGATTTGGAAAAATTATGCAAAACAGTTGGGGTTTGGTGGGAAGAGGTTTTGAGAGGATGTGAAATCGCGAATAGAAGCCATTTTGTGTACTGACACGTGGCACGAATCAAAATGTCACCTCGTTGGTCTCTCGTGGAAACCGTGCGGACCTGCTGCTGTTAATTCCGTTAGACAAAATAATAATGTGTAAAAATTATTTTTTAAAAAAATGGAAAAGAAAAAAATTCAAAAAATTGGATCCGGATGGACCGGGGTTTGAACCCGACGTCAATCGAACACGCAACCTTCTGATCTGGAGTCAGACGCGCTACCATTGCGCCACGGATCCGTTGGTGTTAATTCTTCTCAAACATCATTTATAATAGAATACTTTTCCCTCCCCAATTGAATGTTTATTACTCTACTTATTACTTGTCTTTTTAATCATCTCTTCACTGTTTTAATTACATGAAATAGAAAATTCCACAAAAGATCTCAACTCCTTCGTTTAGCCAACATTTACAAGTCTCTACATCAATTTAAGTATCTTTCAAAACCCAATATCCTTTTCCTTTATAACTCAGATATTTCTTATTTAAAAAAGTTATTTTTTTCTTATTTCCTTTTTTTTTTATTTCACTATGACGTTTATCCTATTTTAGGTTTTGCTGGTTCTAGTTTTATCGTGAAAAGCTCTGACCTTTCTTGACTAGTTGACTTCAATGTAAATGCTCATGTGATGCTCTTGTTGAAGTGAATGCTTTGTTACGATAGATATACATCTTCTAATTAATTGTATATCTCATGTGAATTAAGAGAAAATAAAAGGAGAAAATGGTATCAGAGGATGGTAGAAAGAAAGTGAGAAGTGAAATTTTCAAAGAAGATAATTGCTGCAAGAGTGCAAGTTATCTCTAAACCTCCATAAATCAAGAACATGAAAGGTTGAATTACTAACAGGGAAGAAAATAAATTAAACCCATTACAAGACTACAATCAGAGCTGCAACCATCCTCCTTATCTAGACATGCATATTGCAATTGGTTGCTTCTTTTTCAATTTTCGTACAAGTTTCATATGCTGAAATAAGTAACTTATCTTGGTTTTGCCTAACAAAAGAATTATTTACGTATAAGTGACTTCTAAGACACAACTTGGGGGAATGCAATACCTCCACTTGTCTGTATTAGTATCATGTGAATACTACATTACCAATCAATACCAATATACCACAATACTGATGATTCATGAGTAGTGCTTATAAATGATAATTTTCAAGTAGAAAAGACAATAGACTAAAGCGTAGCTTCGAGATCATAAATATTACCTCCATTACATAAATATATAAGCTAAAGATGTTTCATTAAACTGAATATACAAACTTACTAGACCCCAAGTTCTTTTTATTGAAATCCGAACCTTGCCAAAGTTGCCATGATAATAATGATCAATGCCACAAATTGCATCAATAAACATGAATTCTCAGCTTTTTTTGTTGCGTCAATATTGGTCACTTTCTATTTATATCTATTTAATTTCTTTAATTTTTCCATTATGCCCTTATTTAATGTGTATTAATATTAATAAAAATACATTATCATCATTTAATATAAAAATATATGTTAAAAAATACAACTAAATTTTATTTTTCCAATAATATTAATTACAATTTTCTTAATTTTTGTGAAAGTCAAACCAACATCTCTTTATGGGACCGGGGGAGTACCCCTTTTTTTTGGTTCCCTGAAATCTTTCTTCCTCAGCAGCTCCTAATGGAGATTGGTCAACAATCCTACTAGCATCCCATGTATAAGATCTTCAAAGATTAAACAACTCAAATGCCCCTTGTTCACAAATGTGATTTTTTCTGTCTTCACCATTTGTATAAATTGTAGATTTTTTGTGTGATTCAAGAGACAAATGAAAGGACGGGAAAGGGTATCACAGAGTGGTCGAAAGAAATGAGAGGTGAAATGGCTCTAAATTATCTCTGAGCCTCCTCAATCAAGAAAATGAAAGGTTACTAACAGAGATGAAATTTATCCTAGTACAACACTACAATCAGAACTGCAAATATCCTCCTTGCCTAGGCATGCATAATGTAACAGGTTGCCTATTTCCTCATACAAGTTACTTATTCTGAAATAAGTAACTTAGTCTTTACTTTAACCAACAAAAGAACTATTTACTCATACAACAAACTGGGGGAAATGCTATACCTCCAACTGTAACTAGATATTCAGAGACTCACAGTGATGTATATTATTGAAAACACAGTAGCACTAAATTATCCAAACTATTTGCTACACTACACAATTAGCAGATGCATAAAATTGCAGCTCCAAAAGTAGATTTCAGACATTCCTGCAAGAATTAGAAGATATATAAATACATAAAAACCAGTTACAGAGCAATCTCTGGGCGCAATGAAGTAGAAAGTACTTGTTTTCACCTAGGGGTAAAAGATAAAGTAATGCAGTGACTCATCCATAATACACGTACAAATCTTGACCCTGGTTCGTCCAAATAAGAGTTGGAAAAAGTAATAGTGTCATTAGCAATACCAATTGAATCAGTGGTAATGTGATACTTAGGTATTAGTTGGTGTTGTAATGTTTATGTATTAGTATCACTTGGATACTACAATACCAATATTAATGTGCCTCGTAAGTCTTTACCTAATGATTCATGAGCACTACTTAGGAATAGCAGTATTCAAGTAGAAAAGAGAGGGAACTAACACCTGGTTCATGTATATAAAGTATGACAAAGGGAAGAGTTTTAAGCACCACAAAAATTTTACCTCCATTACATAAAAAGATCATTTATTAAACTGAACATACAGCACCTCTAAATTACTTGCTAGACCCCAAGTTCTCTTTATTCAAATCTGAACCTTGCAAAAACCTAGGCACATGATGTGTGTCAAAAAATGCTTTCAACTTCCTAAACGACATATTTTGAGCTCCAACGAGCCAATATCATCCCTAGTGACAGATATTTTTGCAACCGTAGAATCAAACTCGTCCAGACAGTTTGTTAAGTCTGTTCAAAAGATGCAAAAATTAACTTCACCTTCCGCATAATAATGTTGAAATGCTTGACACCAACAGCCACATCCTGGACTACCCTTGCTGAAGTCATACATGTTGAGTTCAGATTAGCCCAAGGCCTACCTACCCCTTCTGTGAGAGTCAACCAATGACAATTGCAAAGTGGATTTGGATTCAGGCCAAAGTCCAGATTGCAGTTAAAAAAAAAAGAGGAGACATGTGGTTCTTCATAAAACTAAGTAGGAACATCCCTGATATAATTTGGTGATATCTGTGAAATAAAAGTTCCCATGATAATGATCAGTATCACAAATTGCACCAAGAAACATGCCGTGTACTTCCTCACATGCTTCTTCAGTTTAGTTGTCTCATTGGCACTTATGATATCTTCGCAAGAATTCTCTAAATTCTCAGCTTTTTTGTTGTGTGTGATAGGTGTTTCTTCTGCATCTTGGGGCCTGTATAGCTTCTGGGCTTGCTCTACAAACCTCGACTTTTGGATCGCCTCTGAAAGTATTAAAAATTCGATTTCAGTCTCGATCTTTCGCTTAAAGAGGTCATTGAGTGCTGCCTCTGCTTCTCCTTTTCTTTCCATTGCTGCTTCTATTAACTTGGAAATGGTTTCAGATGAAATGGTTTCAGATTTACTTCCCCTGGCTTCCTTCCCGTTGTGTCCAAATTGTAAATGGTCAGCAGAATTATCTTGATTGAGTTGAGGCCCCACAAAAGTACACTCCGAAGGTAAGTCTTGAATTGACTCGCCAAAATGAAAATCTTCATTTCCAATTTCCTTAAACTTTTCAACCTCTGCAGATGCATATATAGAATCGTTTAGTTGAGGAAAAATCCAGCCAAGAAAATTGAGTGTAACAAAAAATTCTATGAAATTGTCAAAGAACTCTAGGAATATACATTTCGTTGCCCATGGAGAAGTTACACGTGTAGTGATGAACAATTAGGTAAAGTGGACAAGCTATATATTTTGTTCAAAGAGTGACAGCAATAGCAAACAAGTAGAATACTATGGTTGAAACTCATCCTTCCACTTGAAAAATATAGACACCACTTACCAATAGAATGTTGATTAAACAACACCCCCCCCCCCCCCCCCCAAAAAAAAATCCCAGAAGGAACTTACACCAGAATCTGCGCTCAATGAACACTTAAGCCTCCTCAAAATGCCGTTTTGAAATGTTTTATCCATGATAATATCAAAATCACACGGATAATTTTGATCTAAAAAATGTACCATGAACACAGATTTGTCCCCAAAATATTCAAAATTTTGAATTTATAACCTTCTGATTATGAGACAATATGAAGGACATAAAGCTTCATGTATTTAGTATCCAAAACCGGAGAATGCTCACAACTTTACATCATCTACCCCACAATTTCCCTCAATAGTTTCCCCTAGAGAAAATTGACAATATTATTACCACTCTCACGGTCTTTATTTATTTTCAAAATCTAGGATATCCAAATCTAACATCAAGTTTACTACAATTCAAAATTTCGAGAATAGAATGTACAGAAAGTTATTTCACCAATGATCTTAGTCATCACACACCGACAGTTTAGTACTGTGTAAGAAACGGAGATTAAGAGAACAAGTTTTAACACAAGATTATTGTCAAATAGGGAGAGACCAGATGGACCCACCTTTTTCTAATGCTTCTTGTGCAGACTGCAGCGCAGAGATAGACTCAACCAGAGGATCATGATTACCTGCAGTGCCAGCATTCTCAGTTCTTTCTTCTTCAACCTCCGGAGATGGATGATCTCCATTTTCACCATAATAGTCAACTGAACTTCCATTCACAACCCCATTGCTCATACCAGGATAAGTCCCCTGCATGAAGGCAAAGTTGGAGCTTCGCGAGTCAGATTCCACGCTGGAATGAGAGTTTTCTTTCTCCGCTTTGACCCGACCACCTTTAGCTTTCTTGGTATTAATACGACCCTTCCTTTGCTGATCATGCAGCAAAGAGTTACCCAAATTCTTCCCAATCAGATTCATTTCCTTGATTTTATCTTGCTTAGGTCCCTCAACCTTGGGCATCTCAAACCTTGAGTTTAGACCAATGACTTCTGTGGATGACTTGCTACTCAGATCTTCTGTGTTATCATAACCCATTCCAGAAAATAGAGTAGGCCCAATCACTAACCCAGAATCACCAACCACAACAAAATTATTCAAATCCCTATCCACTACAAAGGCAGATGAAACAGACCCTCACTTCTTTTGCTTTGTGTCTTCAGAGAATTGCATTCTTTTGCTTGAGTTTGCGCCAGGAGAAGGCAGACTCTCTGGCAATATGTTGCCAGTGTTAACTATATTATGTCTTTCCTTGATGGCGTCCCTCTTGATCCTTCTCCATTTCCTCAAACCATTCCCTTTTATCTTCCCAGAGGATTGAGGCGTTTGTGATTTCACCTTAATGGATGGCGAATTAAGTTCAGTTCTCCTTTCCTCCGTCCTATTCAAAAGCTCATTGTTATCATTGTTTTCTACTACACAAGACCCATTGTTATCTACCTTGGTCTCATCAACATCACCCAACTTATCCGCAGCCGATCTGGTCTCACTTCCCTCATTATCTTCCACAGATTCAAGCACCTTATTTCCCATATCCATTTATGCAAGAATCCTATTGATTTTAGTATACTTCAGATTTATAACGATCCACAAAACATAAATTCAGATCAAGATCAAGAATAGGCAACTAATTAGCTATCTTTCGGGGTCATAGGACTACACAATCGATCGAAGAATCTCCAGAAACATTGAATTCCAATTATTTCTCCGCCAACTCAATCAATCGAATTCGAGCCGTAAGCAGAAGCAATAGAGTTGAAATCAAAAGAAACGATATGAAAATTAGGAATTCGATCCACCAAGTAGAAACTAATCCACAGTACCTTAAGCTCCACAAATTCGCCTTGAAAATTTTGGGGCAAAATTTCGTGAAACTGAGACCCTGGTGTTGGATAGATCTAAAGATCATGTATAGCCGTAAATTACTATTTGAATATGAATGAAATGGCTATTTGGACAGGAGGTCCTTCGTGACTGACCCTAATATGGGATCACGACATAATGTTTTGGATATTGCAGTTAGGTCCGCATGGGAACGTCGAAGTGCAACATCCATCCCATCACTTTTTTTTTTTATAAAAATGAGTGCCTACTTCCGACTTGGCATTCTTAAAAGGTAACAACTAACAATCATTTACCTAACCATTATGGATTAGGTTCAAAATCATTGATGGGATTTTCTATGTTTCAAAATTTTTTTATTCATGTTGCATAGCTCATAGAAGTGGTCAAGTCAAAGTGGTAATTAATAAGAGTAATTGAAAATATGATAATCTTTGATGGTTAATATTTGGTCAAGAGTATTTTCTATCACTACGAGTTCTATTCTTTATTTTTCTTTAAGGCGATGTACTTATTATAAACAAAAAATGAGAGTCACAATCTTTTAAATAGAGAAGACGGTCAAAGTATAATCCTGTTTCATCAGTCAGCTGTGAAACATTAATTGTAATCATGTTAGATTTCGACTTAACTCAGTAAGTATCTAAATTTCAATTTGATAATTTAAACTATAACTAACTTTAAAAACAATTGGAAATAAACCCAATCTTTTGTTCATTCTTTTTACTCATAAAGCGCTTTTTTTTTTTTAATGGAATCAAGTTAGATTCAGGTTGGATTTTTCCAACTGCACACCATCTAAATTGAATTGATTCGTCAATTCTTGTTTATGCCTTGGTAGAGTCCAATACCAAGGCTTAGTTGGATGGGTTTTAGGTAAGGGTTAAATAGGATCTATAAAGCTTCAGGAAAAATGATATATTTTAATTTGCATGTAATGTCTTGAAAAACGTGAAATATGACCAAATGATGTAATAAAACTTACGAGATTTTACGAATTTAAATATGTATAAGTGTAGATTGGATGAAGTAAATATATAAAAAAATATAGATAAGTTAAAAAATCAAACTTCATGTCCCTAGACATTGATTAAGAGCATGTTAGCACATAAATTTTAATTCATTCTTTTCAAATTTCAAATTTGATCGAACAAATCACATCCACATATCAACTATACTTTTAAATCTCCACCATTCAACTCCGTTAATTCTCTATCTTCCTACTCATAAAAATACATTTTAATTTATACGCTAACACACTTGAATTAATGAGGTTAAAAAGAACTTTTTAGAAAGAGTTTGCATATACGCTGAGAACAACGTGGATGGAAAGTGATGATTACCAATTTTGTTCTCACATAAGGAATGCAACACCAAAACTTGGAACCGTATGCATTGACTCAAAATGAGGATCATAAGTCGGGACCATTCGTGCAAATAATTTGAATTACAGTACAAAAATAAACAAATAAAGACAGAAATTTCAATATTTACATTATTTAATTATTATATGAACCATGGATTAATAGAAAGTGGGGCGATGGTATGGGCCCACATGGGCAACATGGGGCGATGCTGTCTGTGTGGCTGCTGATCTGGGCAGCACATGACTCCACCGGCTACTGCCGGGCAACATCCACAGCCAACTTTTTTTTTTTCCTATTACTATTACTAGTAATGGTTAACTTGTGAGATTTTATAAGGGAGTTAGATATATCGTTTTATTTGTAATTTTCTTCAATGAAAAATTGATTTTTGCATCTCTCACTACGTCATGAAGTTGTAATGAATCTTCCCGAACATTGCCAAATACAATGCAGATGGAGCAAATGAATAGAAAAGTTATATTAGATGTTCATAAGAGAAGCATTTATTGTCAACATTAAAATTACTTTTTCTTTATCTTTTCCCCTTTTTTTGTTCTTTTAGCGTGCACAGAGGACCCATTATATTCCGAGGAATATATTTCAAAACTATAATTTGTTCAATTAATTATTATTGATTGATAATTAATTATGAAATTGTTATCTTTATACAAAACTTCGATAATAATATGAAAATTTTCTAATATTTATTTGTTCATCTTTTCAATTCAACAAAATTTTTAATATTTATCTTCGTAGGTATGTAATTGTTGCTCATTCTAGTGCACCGTATAGTAATTCCCTCAAAAATAAACCAAGAAAGTAATAGGATATATATATTCCCTGAACCTACCTTCAAAGAAAAGTAAATAAAACTTTTTTACAAAAGCAGTAACATTTTTGACATAATTTTTCTCATTCTACATATGAAATAATCTAATAAATACCAATAAACTCTATATGATTACTCAAAAAAAAAAGAAAAGAAAAGAAAAAAGAGTGGATGATGTTCCTTGGCACATTGACGATACTCAATGAATTGGGAAATTGAAATGCAATGGGTTTGGCAGATATGTAAATAGAGTAACAAATAACGTAATTGTACAAAGAGTATAATATGTTAATATTTGTTTTTCGATTGACAGAGGTGTATAATTTATATAATAGAGCATATCATATTATGATCTTGAATGCATGTACAAAGTACTATATAACAAGTGAAAGACTCATTAGCTTCTGTTAGTTCCACTGTCCCGCCCACTCTATGGGCATTTTACCATGACTACAGTGGACGCGGATTTGACACTTGGCCCCACCATCGAGGGAGGACACGTGTTGAAAATTCATCTACTGTGCCCATGGTAGAATGCCCAGGGAGTGGGCGAGAGAGCGGTGACCTAGCTTCCGTAGTACAATGAATTATTGTTTATATCAATATAAATTCTATTCTACTTTGTCGCGTAAATAAGAAATGCAATATGTCTCCTAAACTTCCCTGATCCTTCAACGTTTTGTTTTTTAATGAATATCTTGGGATGCTCTTCTTTTTCTTTATTATTATTTTTTCCATTTTCAAAGAAATATATGGAGGAGAATTTAGGAATTTGAAAATAATAACAGGGGCAGTTGTATCCGAAAATGATTTCCTAGTCAGGCCTCTTGAGTAGGAGTGGGCGTCGGTCAGTTCGGTCGGTTTTTCCATCCGAACCACAACCGACCGACCTCGGTCGGTTTTTTTTAAAAAACCGAACCGAACCGATCGGCTCGGTTCGGTAAATCGAACCGAGCCGATTTTTTTTCGATTTTTTCTTCTTCTTCTTTAAAAAAAAAAAAACGATCGGTTTTTCGATTTGGTGAAAACCAAACCGAAAACCGAACCGACCGCCCCAAAAAACCGAACTGAACCGACCCGATACGGTCGATTTCAATCGGTTTGGTGATTTGACGGTTGAAATGGCCAGCCCTACTCTTGAGTAATTGTTTAAGACAAATGAGGGTATTTTCGATAGAAGTGTTCTATAAAAAATAGCCCATTTTCCCACCCAACAATCTCAAATAATGAACAATATTATGGTGGAAAAAACGAAACTCAATGGGAATTTTATAAAAAGTTGGCTAAATTTAGCTCCCTTTTTATAGAATTCCCCCCATTGTTGAACAATAGATGAAAGCAATGTGGAATATTTCTTGTTAAATTTAATTAGTTACCTTTATTTCTTTATTAAATAGTAGAAAATGTATTTTTATGAATAAAAAATGCAACAATGTGAAAAAATAAAATAATATAGTGTCTTCAATGTTGAAACTAAGTATATATAAAAAATTAAATAAAAATAGCAAAATCAAAATTATAATTATTTTCTCTCTAGCTAATGTCTGTTACTTGTCAATTGAAGTAATAAATGCATCCACATTTCAAAAAATTTGAAGCAAATGTAACCAAAATATTTAGCCCAAAATTTCCCCCCAGATTTTTACTTATATATTATTTCAAAATAACTTTTTCCTCCAATTTTCCTCATTGGGTTTTTCCCTCCAACATTAATCTTGCTATTAAAAGGGGGAACGATTATTATTAACATTTAATAATTTTTCTACTGCCCTCCTATCGAAAACTTTACCTTAATTGATGAATTAGTTATATTTATTCATTTATTTATTTTCCTTGCATTTCCCATATGAGATATTTACTTGATTAACAACTTTTCCAATTCTAATAACTTATTTATAATTTATTAAATAAAATTTATAAGAATGTCAACTTTTATAGATACGAGACCAATTTATCCTTAGTAAAATAACAATTTCGTTGTCATTATGCTCTTATCTACTGCGATTTCATTTTGGAATATAACTGAAGTCGTTGTAAGGGTATTTTTATCATATCATTATGAAAAACTTGACATTTCTGCAAATTATAATTAGAATTGATTATCCCATAATTTAAATTTAAAACTTGATTATCTAGTAAATTTTTCTAAGAATAGAATATTACATACCTTTCAGAAAAGGAAAAAAACCACATATATTACATAAACGATTAAAGTCATAGAATTCCTTCTTTTAAATATTTTATGGAATTTCTTAATTTTTATTACAAATGCAAAAATTAAGTCGGTAAGTGATTTGGTTTGCCAAAAAAAAAAAAGGAAAGGAAAAAAAGGGGTAATTGATTTCACATTACAAATGAAAGCAATCATTACAATTATCATATTTGAATTAGTATGTCATTACAACTATCATATTTGAATTAGTATGTTATTGTAATGTACTTTTTTTTTTAAAGAACACACAACACGCGACATAAGGTACAAAGACCTCGTGTCTATGAGTTTGACGAAAAGAATCATTCAAAAAAAAAGTTTGACAAAAAGAATAAACATTCAATATGCATAATTTTATTAGGATATCTTCAGTATTTATGATGGATAATCACTTTAAGAAGTTTATATTTTTGCCTTTGGTAAATTTAGAAGTAATTAAAGATTGCTTTCTCGTTTTAAGCTGTAATAATAAAAATAATATTCAACAAATATTTATTTTATTTTATTTTATTTATATTTTGAAACTTAAAAAAAAAAGGAAAAATGTGATTATGTCAACCAATCGATTCCAAATTTATTACAACCACCTTTTTTTTTTTTTTTTTTGCCCCTAAACAAAAACCAAATTGATTTATGCAGAGTTGACCTGTACTCAGAGTTGACCTCCACTCGCAAGGGCTATCCTCTTCATCATTGTCAATAGACTTTCCATCCAAGTGAAAACCAACTCCAAAATATACCTTGATAGTCGAAAGTCGGCCCTAAGGGACAACTTCAGTTCATTTTTAACCAAGTAACGAATTTTTTAAAATTGGGCCTAACTAACCCGATTCGGAACGGACTTACATGAATCAGACTATAGATAATTGCGGTTTTGTTTACCTACCCACGTGGGTAGGTACCCACGCCGACGTGGCGCCCTACGTCATCAGGGAAATTTTTTTTTTTACTTTTTAAAATTTTTTTAATTTTTTTTAGCATCTACATTAGATTAGATGAATAATCATCGCTTCTTTTTGATGGTGGGCGGTGGGAGCTTACACAAATTTTTCAAGCGATTGTGGGTAGCATAAAAATTTATCACATGGGTAGCGGATCGGAATTCTAGATAATTGAATCATTTATTCATTTTTCAAATTGAGTCATTAATGCGACTTATAGTAATTAATAATTATTGATGCGATTTATCAATAATTTATTCCATCACAGCAGCCAGCATTTGCTGTGACACTATTACTGTTATATTCTTTTCCTCGCGATATTTATTTATTTGTCTGTTAATAATGGTTCGTATTGTTAAATATTTTCTAATTATATAATAAAACTGGGCAAATCGAGCTTTATTAGTTCGATAAAATTCTGCTTAAAAATCTAATTAAAAAAGGATGCACCAGTCGTCGGGCCACATGCAGTCCTTGTTGCCAGGGAGGAAGTGAGCATAAGTATTAATATAATAACAATTCCACAAGTAGAGATTAAAAGTATCTAAACCAAATAAAACTACAATTTGGATTAAATTATAATTCAATCAAGCTTTACTCAAATGAACCAACCAAAATAATAAATAAAAAAAAAATTGAAAGAAAAAAAAAATACCAAAAAAATCTTTAATCATGAAATGGAAAGAAAACTTCCTTTCAATCACATAAAGCAGTAAGTCTTGTTTGGCCGATATTATTTCTTGGCCAATTCTATTGCTAAATTATTAGATAAGATATGTTGCTTGACAATCATGTATTTCTAATTTTCTGTCCACATATATTACCTGACAACTAATGTGTTTTTGTTGTCGACTATCAAACAATATATGCTACTTGACAACCAATGTGTTTCTGCAACCACAAACTATCTAACACATATTATCTCACTACCATTGTACTATTAAACAACATATGTTGTTTGACAACAAATGTATTCTTATTGCAACAAAATTGGGCAACGCGGTAGCAATAAATATGACAATAACAGAAACACATTGATTACAGAGCAATGTATGTCTGTTTAATTTTATATGATACTTCGTTCGTATCATACAAGCTAATAATTTGGCAAACAATCTCTAGATTTAAGCAATGGTAGGGGTCCAAACTAGGACCTAGCTTTAAGGATTCATGGAAACAATTAGACGTCCTTAAGAGGCATTAAATTGTCACACAGAGAGCTTAAAATAGGAAAAACAACAGTGACTTGTAGAACTGTCTATGACTATTTAGGCCCCAAAGAATTGAATGAATGTGAGACTGAGTGTAGCTAGCTGTATGTGTGTGGGTGAGAAAAGTAGTATTTCAACTACTCTTAGTTATCGACCATAAATAATCTGTTGAACATCCATAACAACACAAAAAGGTATAACAATTCATAAACAACTTAAAAAGAATTTTCGAGGCAGCAAATATTGGAATCTGAATTTCTTTTCTGATCATTCATGGTGATTTCCAGCTGGAATAGTCTCCAATATGCCCAGCATAGAGGATTGAGGGGCAGAAGAATTAAAGCACATTGACCAGACTCCAGAGGTATATATAACTTATAAGCTTCTAAAGAAAAAGTTAAAAGTAGCTTTGAAACTGTTTTTTCAAGAAGTACTTCTATAAAAAGTAGAAGATACTCCAAACAGGACCTAAGCACCATCACAACACAATCTATACAATGCATGTCTGTTTGGAAACAGGTGAATGGCCATTCACATCTTTTCTAGGCATTTTGGGATGAAGAGAAATTATTTCAATTATTAATGGTTCAGTCTTAAGTTGGACTGGTCTTGGTCCAATTTCCAGAGCAAAATTAGGCAGAGATATGTCAGTACAGAGAGAAACCTGCCTAAATTATAATATACTACTATTAACATAGTATTTACTTTGGTTTTCATGTTACCTCTCCCAATGCCTATTTCCCTGTGTTTTTTCTGACCTGCTTTGGCTTCACTGATTATGGACAAAAATGTCATAATCCTAAAATTATTTTACTCTGTTTAGAAATTTCAAATATACCAACTTACAGCACAAAAAACAAAAAGGAATAGCCAGCTTGCCTAAGCCCAAGACAAAACCATTAATTAGTATTACACCATTTACTCAGCAGCAACTTTTACAATATTTTTATTCAATATTTTATGTTCAAACCTCATGGATCCAACCGAGAAATGAGATTGGGTGAGTCTAAATACACCCGGCCATTTTCTGAGTACACCCAAAATTTTGCAGCTATTCCTATTATGCCCTCACCAACAAATTAAAAAAAAAAAAAAAAAGTATGTTCGCTCCATACATGGAGCGAACACACACTTGAGTGTTCGCTCCATCCGGAGCGAACATGAAAATGCGTGTTCGCTCTCCATGTGGAGCGAACACAGTAAAAAAAAAATAACGGATGAAAAATTTTTATTATTATTTTTTATTAAAAAATAATTACATTTAATATCTTGGATAAGCTAATTCTTTGTATTATCAAAAAATTTTGATTTTGTTTTTAAATAATTATCTGCAACTACTTTGTGAGTAATTTACAGTTTTTGCAATCACTTTGTGACGATAAATTTTGAAATTTTTTTTTATGATAAAGTAATTGGTTTTATCCTAATTAGAGTTTAAGAATAATTACATTCAACACTAGTCGAATTTTGTTAATGATAAAATAATTGATTTTATCAGGTTAGTGTTAAATACAATTATTAAAAATTTTAATTTTCTTACCACTTTGGCAATTAATTTTGAATTTGAAATATCTCTAAGTTTTTTTTTGCAATTGAAACACTAAATTTTAAAATTTTTATGATGATAAAATAATTCGCTCCATCTGATTAGTATTAAATACAATTATTAAAAAAATTTTTGAGTGATTATCAAAATTTTAACTAAAAATAATATTAAAAATTTTTTATCCTTAATTTTTTATTTATTTATTTTTAATTTTATGATGTTATTCGAGTGAGAGAACACCCACAGGAGTGTTCGCCCCTGCTGGGGCAACAGTGTGGCTGTTCGCCCCAGCAGGGGCGAACACCCCTGTGGGGTGTTCTCCCCCATTGGGGCGAACACCCGTGAACGGGTGTTCGCCCCCGCCAACGCGAACAAATTTTTTTTTTTTTTTTTCTCTAAGAATTAAATAATGGAGCGGGTAAATTTGGAATAATGGATAAAATGGGTGTACTGAGTAATTTTAATGGGTGTATTTAGCCGCTCCCAATGAGATTCCTCTATCTGTCAACATTCAACAAGCTTGTTCAAGAGAGAGATGGTTTCTCTGAAACAGCAGAAGAGGGTCAAACTCGAACTTTTCTCCTTTTCTTCCAGGTAAAGTGAATTGTTTTGGGTAAATATCTTTTACCTCTTTAGTCTTAAGTTTGTTCAATAATGGCCTTTTTCATAATTACGGATCAAAGAAAGAAGCTTTCCAGTTCGAATGTATATGTTTTAATTTTTTTAATTCTTTTTTCTGCACTCATTGGTCTGAACAGTAGAATCTGAGGTCTAAATCTGTCCCTGGGAGGCCCACAATGGAAGAAGATGAGGCATGAATTCACATGTCTGTAAGATCTCCTGCTGCTATTCAAAAGGTCTTAACTCTTAACTGTTGCATTCATCTTCTCGATAGTACTATTCATCAGAGCAAGAATTCAACAGTAACCCCAGTTCTTCCGATGCCTATGGTGTGTTGTTTTACACATTATAAGTAAGCATTTATTTACCTGTGTGTTAGTTGTCATTCTTGATGCTTTACAACCACCATTAGTGCAATATGGATGAAGCCATTGATGCCAAGTCCCTCACAATCAAGATAGCAAATTCCTGCACGAAAAATGGCAAAGTAATTCGAGCCAACATTGTTCCATCAAATCAAGATTCACTCGGAAAAAACTCGGGGGAAGATTCACTATCATCATCTCCTCACCACTCACCACTAATTTCCCCTCCATCCTCAGCCTTTGTCTCAGCATTACAATCACCTTACATTTCTCCTAGAGCCAATGTAGTTACAAATACAGATCCAACTCCCCAAGAAAGTCCCACTCCCACCCCAGCCACTACACTGACTCATCCATCTCCCCCAGTCTCATACTGTGGATCACAGTCGGACGACATCCCGAGCACCTCCTACACTCCGCCGCTCGAAAAATACGACTATTCAGATGACCCCGCCAATACGAAGTACAAAATTGTGACCTGTGTTCCAGTTTCAGGTCCAGAGGTGGGCCCCACGGCTCCTCGTATTTCATTCTCATTTCCTGTTCCTCGAATTTCCTTCGCAAGAGGCTCCGTTTCCCCTGCTTCAAATGCCAAACTCAGGAGCTGTGATGTGTACGTAGGCTTCCATGGCCAAAACCCAAATTTGATAAGGTTCTGTAAGTGGCTGAAATCCGAGCTGGAGGATCAGGGTATTGCTTGTTTCATAGCAGATAGAGCAAAATACGCGGATAATCAGAGCCACGAGATTGCTGACAGGGTTATCTGCTCTGTGACATATGGGGTGGTGGTGCTCACCAGTTATAGTCTTCTTAATCATCAAAGTTTGGAAGAGATAAGATTCTTTGCACAAAAAAAGAACTTGATTCCTCTATTCTTCGACACTGATGCCAATGAAATTGCGAGCCTTTTGAATCCACATTCTGATAATAAAGAATGTAGAGAAGCACTGGATGGACTAATGAGGTCTCATGAATTCAAACTGGAAGCAAATGAGGGTAACTGGAGAAACTGTGTGTCGAAAGCTTCTGGGATATTAAGGGGCAAGCTTGGAAGGAAAAGCATGGCAGAAAAGGAAGTAGAAGGTTTTGAAGAGTGTCCATTTCCAAGAAACAAGTACTTCGTTGGGAGGGAGAAAGATATTATGGAAATTGAAACTACATTCTTTGGCCATGGCGATTACTTGGAGCACGAAAGTACAATGCCTACGATTAAAGGAGGAACACCAGGACAATCTGAAGGTCTAGCAGACGAGGAATGCGAGGTTGACTCAATTAAAGGCAGCAAATACATAAGTTTGGAGGTTGGCAATGGAAGGTGTAAGGAGCCAACTCTGGAGGCTTGGGCTGAGCCAGTTATAGGACGAAACTCACAGAAAAGACCTAAATACAAAAAGACTAAAAGTGGGAAAAACAAGAACTTCATCAGCAGTGTTGTGTGCATAAACGGACCTCCAGGAGTTGGAAAAACAGAGCTAGCCTTGGAATTTGCATACCGGTATTCACATAGATACAAGATGGTATTGTGGGTTGGTGGCGAAACCCGGTATTTTAGGCAAAACATACTAAACATATCATTGACTATGGGATTAGACGTGAGTGCGGATGCTGAGAAGGAAAGAGGGAGAATTAGAACCTTTGATGAACAAGAATCTGAAGCATTCAAGAGAGTTAAAAGAGAGCTTTTCAGAGAGATGCCTTATTTACTTATCATCGATAATCTAGAGTCTGAAAAGGAATGGTGGGAAGGGAAGGATCTACATGACTTGATACCGAGGAACACCGGTGGCACACATGTAATTATCACCACAAGGCTCCCCAGAGTGATGAGCTTTGAGCCACTTCAACTTCAGCCATTGCCATTTCCTGATGCAATGACATTGATCAGAGGAAGAAGGAAAAAGGATTATCCATCTGCAGAGCGAGAAATCCTCGGGAAGTTTGATGAGAGATTGAACAGGTCTAGTTTCGGTTTATGGGTGATTGGTTCACTTCTTTCTGAACTTCAGATTACTCCATCTGCTCTGTTTGAAGCCATCAACAACATCCAGTACGAAGAACCTGCTAGCTACTCCATTGCAGATGAACAATTTTGCAGAGCAAATACTTTTCTTATGAAAGTCTTGTCCTTCTGTGCTGCTATTCTCCGGCAAACCAATGGCGGCGGAATCTCCTTGTGTGGAGGATGCTCCAGGTGGGAGCATGGTTAGCCCCTGCTCCAATTCCGGCAAATTTATTAGCTACATCAGCAAATTACATACCTTCAACAAGAAACAAATTCAGAAAGTGGACTAAGTGTTTGAAACTCACCATCAGTTGTTGCTCAGCCAGACAAACATGGAAGAGCGAAGAGGACTCTGTTCTTCTCCTAGTCAAACTCGGTTTAGCACGAGTAGCCAATAAACAACCCGGCTGCTGGATTCAATTCCACAACATCACTCAAACATTCACAAAAACGAAAGACAACTCAGGTTTGGCTTTTGCCAAAGCAACAGTTCAAGGCTTAAGGAAATCCGGAAATTCACTGGCAAACAGTAACCACTTATGGGCTTCAGCTTTCCTCGTTTTCGGCTTTAAAACCGAGCCCCCAATTGTGCAACTCAAGGCAATTGACATGGTGGTTTTTATCAAGAAAACCACTCTCCCTCTAGCCATAACAGCCTTCACAACATTTTCAAGATGCAACTCAGCGTTAGAACTTCTCAAGGTGTGCACAAACGTGCTTGAAGAGGTTGAGAAGTCATTTGTGTCTCAAATACAAGACTGGTGCCATGGTTCTCTTTGCTGGAAAAAGGCACTCCAACCGAACCAGAGAGTGGACGAGTACATCTGGCAAGAAGTGACATTGCTTAAAGCTACATTGCTAGAGACGAGGGCCAAATTGCTGCTGAGAGGTGGGCATTTTGATAGTGGGGAAGAGCTGTGTAGAACTTGTATTAGTATCAGGACAGTGATGCTAGGGCACAATCATGCTCAAACATTAGCTGCTCAAGAGACATTGGCTAAGTTAGTTAGAATGAGGAGTAAGATCTGATGTTTAGATCGGGTCGATTTTGTTCACATTGTAGTGATGAAGCCATTGATTCACTGGTTATTAGGTTTTATGAAAATTGAAAACCATCGATGCACTTTACTCTTATCGGAATCAACAATCATGTTGATATACAAACATGCTAAAATTTTGCTCAGATTCTCGTTCACGTATTGACGAACGCTGCTGAGAATCAACAAACTACTCCATGACGCCCAAACGAAACCAATCGAGAGATTCAATTAAACAATACGTAGTGATAATTAAAAAGGAAAATCAAATCAAAATCAAAATCAAACTCGAATCCTTATTCTGTTTGATTAATTACCATGGCGTAGTAATTACCAAATGAAACTCCAAAATCAAAATCAAAATCAAAATCGAATCCTTATTCTGTTTGATTAATTACCATGGCGTAGTAATTACCAAATGAAACTCCATCGCTATATGAGAGCAGAGAACTCGAAGTAGTCAATTCGGAGGCTATCAACCGCTAGAAACGGCTTCGTAATGATCAAAAAGCTCTTTCAGACGTCAAACTCCATAAATAGTCTTCGCACTTTCTCCGTAGCCGTAGAAATTGAGAATTTAAAAGGATCAAAACCCTTGATTGAGAGATATTATTATAGGTATAAAAAAATAGTTATTGAGATTGATTCCAAACGATACTTTTTTTCAGTTTATGCTGTAGTGTTTGTTACGAAATCTGTGAATAGTAACAATAATTAGTGTATGGTCGGAATAAAAGTTTGGCGTTGATTGAATAGCATATGTTGATGTTTTTATGTAAAATTTAAAATCTAGTGTTAGATTTGTCATTTTGATTTGGGAACTAGAACCTTACTTTCCATTCTTTCCTTTGCAAACTTAACACTCTTTCAAAAATAAAAAGCAATCTTAGAATATTTAAATAATTATGATTGTATGGAGGTTTTCTCATCTATAATGATATCAAAAAGACTGTTCATCCATCATTTCATCTTCATCTTTTTCTCCTTCTCATTCTCTCCAATCTATTGCATCTCTCTTCAAAATTTGCATCAACTATACGGTCGGAATCACCACTACCGAAGCAGCATACTAGTTTATATTTACCAAATTAAAAGATATTTTCCCTCAAAAAAATTAATAGATATTTTCTCTACACTCTATTTTGAATCAACTGACCTACTCCCCCAGTCCCATAAAGATAGACTCGTTTTTCTTTTTCATTCGTTCCAAAATATATATAGACCGCCTTCTATTAATATTTATTTAATTTTTTTATTTTTCCTATTATACATTTATTTAATATACATTGCGATTAGTAAAAATACATTATCATTATTTAATGTAAGGATATAATTGCAAAAATACAATTAAAATTTATATTTTCAACAAATATTAATTACACGTTTTTAAATCTGTGTGAAAATCAATCTGAGCCTATTTTTGTGTGACTGGAGCAGTATATAAATTGACACTCTCGAGTTCCTCCGAGACTCCAATGCTCTAAACTTTAGTGGCATCAAATTGAGAGAGAAAAAAAGGGTCATAACAAAGCACGAACATAAACTCCAGGCTTAAATGCATCAAAACATATGCTAAATGTGCCTTTTAGAATGAAACTTACAAGCAAAATAAGTACTAATTATTATTTGAATAACGCCACATCAGCTCGGGCGGCTAAATATAATTACTCCAATTATTTAAAGCAAAATTATCACATAGGTATTCTTTGTTTGACCGAAATACCATATGAGTATTAAGAATGTTTCTGACGACACTTAGATCATTTTTAAAATTTATTTATGCATATTGGCTCATAAAGCCCTTCGGCGGTGAGTGATGAAATAAATTATTAATTTAATTTCCTAAATTTTTAATATCGTAACTTTTCAAATTTTTAATATTAAAGACATGCATATTTTAATTTTAACCAATACTTAATAATAAATATGATGGAAATTGACGCAAACACTCCAAAGAAAAGTGTCTAGTACACTTTTAGTCCAAAATTTATATAAAAAAAAAAACCGAATTCAAAGAACTAATCTAATCAAATAAAAAAATAAAATCAAAAATAAAAAAAAAACCCCGACGCACCCCACAGCCTCCCCCACCCACGCACTTTGGTGGTGGTTTGTTTGTTGGCCGGGGCATCCACCCCACTCCAAAATACCACCACCAAACTGGTGGTTTTTCAGGGATAGGGGTGGGGTTGGCTAGGTGGATGGGATGCGGGGGACGGGGGTTGGTTTTTTTATTTTTTATTTGATTTGATTAATTATTTGTATTCGATATATTTTTTAATTTTGGAATAAAAATGCACTGGACATGCTTTTTTGGAGTATTTGCATCAATTTCCCTTTTATTCATTATTAACTGTCGATTAAAATTAAAATATGTATCTTTAATACTTAAGAATTTTTTTAAAAGCTAGTATATTAATGCGAACATGTACTATGATGTTGGATGGATTCTGTCCAAATAGACCAAACGCGCACCAAAATTTTTTTGGACCATTTGAGCAAATTTTTTTTTTAAAGACTAAAGCACAGTCGACACCAATCGACACACTTTTTTTTATTATTTGCACCAATAATAATAATAATAATAATAATAATAATAATAATAATAATAATAATAATAATAAAAAATGGGCAGGCTTGTTAGAACCATCGAAGCGCCTTTAACTAAGAACGCCGGTCATTTTGAGTATTCGATTGCTTTGAAATCCGAGATCGATCTAGAATTTATACGATGAGGAGCTCGATAATTTTGAAAATTTTCGAAGCGATCTCAGCGTGGTGGCCAAAGTTTGCAACATTTTGGGCAAAAATATTGCCAAAAGTTTGACCGGCCGCCACGGGCCCATATAATATCACCAGAAAATTTTCAAAATTGCTGGAGCTCCCCCTCGTCGTGTAGATTCTATATCTAATTTCGAATTTCAAAATGAAGATCCAACGGACCCTCAAAATGGCCCGAGCGTTCTTTAATTAAGAAATGCTCGAGCGGACTTGAACATTATTGAAAAAATGGGTAAAAAAGATTAAAAATTCAGAAATTAATATTTTATTTCATCCTTCACCGCCGGCGAGTTTTATGAGCCAATATGCACAAATAAATTTTAAAAAAACCTAAATATCGCCGGAAATATTCTTAATGCTCTACTGGCATTCTGGCCAAATAAAAAATACATATCTAGTTGTTTTTCCAATTATTTAAACATTTTGTAATATTCAGGGCCATTCAAACTCAAACATACCCTTATAGTTTACCCCGACCTCAAGACAAAATAATTTAATAATTTAATGTCTATCCAGACATTACTTATTATACCCATAGAACACATCACCTCGACATAATGCCATCACCTCAATGGAGGTGAAATGTGTTTGGTAAGCACACTAAACAAGTTTCGTGCCCAAGTGAACACATCCGTTCGATCGATGTCCTACATAAGACTAATTTCCAATTTAAAGTATTAAAACCACCCCTTGGTATCATTCCAGTATCCTACTAATTAAAGTAAGTGTGCTGAAATCCATAACAAGCAAGATACAATGCAATACATAAAAACCGGTACAACACAATTATTTCAACTAAGCATCTGTGTTATAATGACTAAGACTTCATATAACAACCGGATAAGAGAAATGAAAGAGCTTAATAAATAAATAACCTCTCAAAACGGTTTCCCATATTCTTGGGTTGGCTGTTCCCAGGACCTGAGAACGCCTGCAAGAAATTCAAACATGCAGCGTTAGTTCGACTGCCTGCCAGCAAGAAGCTGTGAATTGCTATTTGAAGCATTTTAAAGCTCATCTACTACAAATATGCATATTGATCTTGTTTGGTAAAGCTTAAATGAGATGAAAAGTGATTTGTTTTTGAAAGAATGAGCGTAAAAAGTAAGAGATGTTGCAAAATAAGATCTCAAGTGTAGCTGAAAACGAAACATAGGATAAGTGACTAAATTTTAAGTTTTACAGAACAGGTTCACACAATACTCGAAAGAAATTACAGCGACAATTTTTAAATGGCAGTTTTGACATACCTATCGGTATTTCTCCCAAGGACATATATATTGAATCATCATCACCAAGAATCCCCTGCGATGACAAGTGTTCACTAAAGGCTTAGAGGGTAGGGCTGGGCAATCGTGAAGACAAATATCCTACACTAGTAGCTATGAACGATGCAGACGATATCCATGTTGTCAGAATTAGAGCATGAACTAGGCGGATATTCTGACAAGCATAGCAAATGTCAAACATAGTGCAAAAAAGGGAAGGGGGGATCTTGTTTATTTAGTTTCAAAATCAAGAATCTGTAAGCATTCAGTTCCATTACCTGTCCATTATGAAGGCCCATATCATTGTGCAGAGCATTCAGATCTGCGGGCACAGAATCATTTCCCAGCAATTCTGATATCATAAGTCCATAACCGTCCTGGTGGTCGGGAATCTCAGTAGCATTATGTACATTATCAGGAAAGCTATCCAGCCCATTAAATAGAGAATCTGCCCTGTTTTGGTGAAATTTGATAAATTCAGAAACCACTTTATGTTATGAAATGTTAACAGAAAATATGTGACACTGCAAGCAACGATAGAATAAGTTATAAAGAGACTCGCCTTCTGTCAGCATTAGTAAAAGTCTTGTCTTCTTGCATGGAATCATCTTCCAGATCAATCACTTCGATGTCTTTATCAATAATTCCCCGTTTACCATATTTATTCAGTGCATTGGAGTTGTTACTATTTATGGACAAATCAATATCTACAGGCGTGGCTTGTCTTCCACTTTCAGTAATCGACCGAAACAAAAGAATAGGATCAGCAACGTGATTCTCATTCACTTCAGAAGTTTCCATTAGATTAAGGTCGCAAGTCTTGAATGAACCGGGAAATAACTGCTTTTCTTCTGTGTACTCACTTGACTCTACCTGAGTTTGGGCCAAAGGCGAAATATCTAAACTTTTCTTATCTGAGAACAAAGTTGCATGCTCGGTATGCGAAGACGTTGGCTCTTCTTTAATATCAGACTGAGGTTCCATTAAAGGAACAAATTCCCTAGGCCTTTTAGTTTGACTCCTCCCATCAATGTCAGAATCTACTGGTCGTTTTTCAGCTCTCCTTAAAAACATGTCATTGCTGTTTTCCAGACTGTATGCAACACCTAGTCCATCTTCCACAGCTTTCGGAGTATCGGAGAGGCCATTTGGGTCATGGGTTTGCTGAGATGAACCATTAAGAACAGAACCATCAACAGGCACATCTAAGACTTCGACATCAGAATCTTCTAGCAGTTTAGAATCTTCTGGACGCTTACTCTCGTTAATAGTGTCATCATCAGTGACGTGATCCAAAACAACCTTTGGACCCCTAGAGGCCAATGAAGAACGAGTTTTAGTGGGAACATTTGCAAATTTGCAGTAACTTGTCAAGTCGACACTGGCATTGCTCACTAAACTGCCCTCCTCCTGTGGTGGAGCTGTGACCTCCATATTCTCGGTATCCTTTTTCTCCAAGTCATTATCATTTCTCCCCTCTTTGCCCTTCTCAATTTCATTATCATTTCTCCCCTCTTTACTCTTCTCAATTTCTTCATTGGAGATAGTACTACCATCTGACTCTTTAATCGGTGTTCCAACATCATCATTTGATGGAACATCATATTCATTTGCAGAAGATCCTTGTTTTGCACCTCCATCATCAGCTTTATTGCATTTCACTAAGCCCGACTGACAATCAGCCACAGTGTCACTCTCTTGTGTTAACGACCCAGCAGATGATTCCTGCATAGCAGCATCACTATCTTTCTTAACAGGCTGCTCATCCTTTCGTCCAGCAGAAATATCGCTCACAGCCTCCTTCCCAGGGGAAGCCCTACCCTTATCTGACCATGACCCACTCCTTTCTCTGTTCCAATCTGAACGATTATTATCATAGGACCCACTTCCTCTCCTCCCTCTCAAAGAACTTTTTGAACCCATTGAGTCATCAGAGTACCTTCTCCGACCAGGGCCCACATCAACAGCAGCAGTCCCCAACCGAGAATGAACTGATACGCGACTCTCCATAGGAGACTGCACAAGATCCCCCACCTGTTTCTTCCATTCACCATACTGCCACTTTCCTGACAACGCGTTTGGAGGAAGAACCCCTTTAGAAACTAAATACTCAGCAGCTAGTCTACCAGCTTCCATGAAAATGTCAGTCTCACGGGGAGGTGGCATGGGTGGCTGGAATGGCTTTGAGTGGCCACCACCACCACGTCCATAGCCACTGCGATTATAGTTTCTATATTCAGTATTATACATCTGATGACCTCTAATTGAGCCTTCCGGTGAAATTCGGGAGGTAGACGCCATGCTGCTCATCCCCAATATATTTGGCCGATACCCATTTCCTGGGCCACCACCTCGACGCCTTCCGTACATGGTTTCTAAGTTCACTAAATGTATATATCACTCACTTTGTACACATAAACAGACAACGCAGCTACTGAGAAATATCCATCAAGATGTACCTCTGTTTAGCAATCCCCTGTAATTGTAAATCAGTCGCTGGTGTAATCTACGAACCACCTTCACAGGATATTTCAGAGTCAACCCCAATGTACTTCTACACCCCCAATGCTTCAGGGTAAAAATAGAAGAAAAGATTCAAGTTGTGCCGGATCAACTCCCAGTCAAAACATCATCTGGTTTATCACATCCTCAGACAAACAAGTTACACGGTACAAATTAAGACTTTTTCCGAATGAAATAGCTACGCTTTTATTTATTTACTCAACACGTTAACTCAAAAACCCTAAAGGTTGTCTCTGGAGGTGAAATCCACGGATCTATGTAAACAGAGTAAAAATCAAAGTTCAACGATGCAGATCTGATGATTTGATTACCGAAGTTTTCAATTCAACAGCAGTAAATTACCTTAATTAAAGTGAAGCAAAGCAATTCTGAGGTTTTTAGGGTTTCAGTCTTTGAGATCCAGTTCTCATCAGTTCAATTGCAATCAACTTCTCCTCCTCCAACAAATATCATCAACCGTGTACGCATATATACATACACGTAGTGTATATACAATAGGTCAATTTTCGCAGTCCTTGCAATTGCATGGTCTAAGAATCAATCCATGGATATTTGGTACAGTATTCCCATTTCCGAGAGAAAATTTATTAATTTTTCTTTTTCTTTTTTCTCTCCTCGTTTGATTTTGGATTCTTTTGAGGGAGAAAAATGGAATGACAAAATAAGTGCGCGATCCACTGATATTCTCCTTTTTGTGTTCTTTCGCCTGGGGCTTCCACTTGCGTGTGTTAGCGTATGAATTAAAATATATTTTTATGAGTAGAAAGAAAGAGAATTAGTGAGTGTTATATTTTTAAAAATATTTTAATATATTTTTTTAAATTTGATCAAACAAATCACATCCATCTATTTTCCTACTCATTAAATCTCTACCATCCAACTCCACTCATTCTCTCTCTTCCTACTCATAAAAATACATTAAAACTCATCCGCTAACACACTCTTAGTAACGATGAATGGTGAAGATTTAAAAATACAATTGATATGTGAATGTGATTTGTGTGATCAAATTTAAATTTTGAACAGAAGAAATTAAAATGAGAACAAGCATGTTTGGCTTCTCACAATGAAAAATAATATCGATTATTATTATTATTATTGGTTTGCTTATCTCTAATTAACAAGTCCGAAAAATTATCATATTAATGTGAATGTTGAAAATAATATTTGAGAAAAATAATTTGCCGAGATCATTGAGAAATTTTTTGTTTCACAATTCACATCTCTTCAATTTAGCTATCGCTAGTCTCGTTCAATTAAAACATTATATGTCATTAAATTAATACACTTTTTATACACAAATTATTTTTTATTAGATAGAATATCTAAGGAAATAAGAATTGTAAGATCAAATATAGAATATTTTTCCAATTAAAATATTTCACACCTACACCTTATTATGTGTGTATAATATTTTGAATTGACAGTACAATCAATAGAACAACAAATTTCAACTTGTATGTTTAAAACCTTCTTCGTCTGTCTAGTGAAAATAGATTTATACGTCATTATTAATACGCTTTACTACTAATTGGAATAAACTCGTATCCTTTCAAATGTCATATAGAATTACTATATATATATATATGAAAAAGAGAGCGTAAACTTTACTTTTCTAGTTGACATGCCTTAATCTATCCAAAACTAGGAAAAATTATATTTTCAGGGGATAGAAGGCACAAATTTTTTAATGAAAATCATAAAAAATTAATATATTTTTATAGTGTGTAATTTAAAAATAAGTATAAGGAAGAGTAACTCTATAGAAAAAGAAAATTGTCGAACAAGCATTAAAATACTAAAATAAAAGAATAATTCTAGACAGGCATTGTTATTTGATATTTTTAAGTGACCAGATTAATGAGCCAATTTTTTATTGAGAGATGAAGATATAATATATAATTGTATCACTTAAAAATATCAAAAATTTAAATATGTGTGTATAATCACTATAAATAAAAATGAAAATGGCAGCATGAAATTGAAGCCCAAACCACTCGTTGGTGCTTGCAGCATGCAGTCTATGGATTAGGCCCCAATCCAATCGGACCATATACATTGGCCCGCCCTGTCTCGTTTAGTACAAGACGGTTTACCACGGAAAATGATATAACATTGTTAGGTTTGAGACATATATGGATTCAAATTATACAATTTGTATCAAACGGTAATTTTTTAATAAAATTTTATTCTTTCTTATGTAAAAACGAACTACACACGTGGTTAAAGTGAAGTTTGAATTTTTGGTAAAAACTAATAAAGTATTTCAATTCACAGTTTTCATTGACACCAAATAAGTGACGGTTCTAGCAAAAATTTAACAGAAAACAAAAGCAAGCAAAAGTGAAGAAGACAAGAAGAATGAAAATTCAAGTCTGTGTCAACACAGTACTCAACTCAACTGCACGATAATATAATATACAAGATTTTAATCATAATAACTGCTCTATCCAATCCTTCCTATCAAACATGTCGTGTGTTATTTACATTGGAAAAACATGAATTCATGAACAACTAAGGGTCCTTCTCTTGCGACTCATCGATCACCGAAATCCCGTCAAGAATGTCACTTTCTGAATCTGTTTGCAACTCTCTAAACATAGCCATCACTTGAATCATAGTTGGCCTCTTGTTAGGCTTATCATCAAGACATTGAAAAGCAATCTTAAGATAATGGTATAACTCAGCATCACCAGAAACACTTGTTATCAACTCATGATCAAGAATCTCATGACTTCTCTTCTCTCTATGCAACTGTTTTGCCCACCCAACGAGGTTGTTGTCATCGCCGAATTCTGACGGGTCAATCGGCCTCTTGCCTGAAAGAAGCTCAAGCAACACAACTCCATAACTGTAGACATCGCCTTTCGTGGTGCACCTAAAGCTTTGGTAGTACTCTGGAGGGACATAGCCCGGGGTCCCGGCTAGGGTACTCACGCTTAGATGAGTGTCGAGCGCGTTGACTAAACGGGCCATCCCGAAATCCGAAACACGGGCCTCGAAATTCTCGTCTAGAAGTACATTGCTCGATTTCATATCCCGGTGGATTATGTGTGGGATGCAACTATGGTGAAGAAAAGCTAGCCCGCGGGCCGACCCGATGACGATTTTCTTTCGGGCTTCCCAGTCGAGCCCCTTTTGACGGTCGTGTAAAACATCTTCTAAGCTTCCCCATTTCATGTACTCGTAGACAAGAAGCCTTTCCTCACCAATTTTACAATAACCGAGCAAAGGGACGAGATTTCTATGTTTGATTTTTCCGATGGTCTCCATCTCCGCCATGAATTCCCGATCGCCCTGGCCGGTGACATGGATGAGCTTCTTGATTGCAACGACACTCCCGTCTTTCAATCGGGCCTTGTACACCTCGCCAAACCCGCCCGACCCAATGAGGCTATCGGCACTAAAACCGTTGGTAGCTTCTAGCAAATGTGCAAAAGTTAGTTTTCTTAGCGGCTTCTCAAAAGTCGCCACGTTGATGCTTAGAGGCTCGGGGACAGTTGACAGCTTCCAACTACTACTACCGGAAGTCGGGAGACTCTCAATATACTTCTCTCTTTTTTCCTCCTCGATTTGAGCTTTCTTAACCCGATAGAGGGCATACATCAGTAATAGTATAAAGACGAGAGAGGACATTATCCCAACAACCATACCTAACGTAATACTTTGCTTCTTCCCTCGACCGGTATAGCCTGAAGAATGATGTCCATTTCCTGTGCCACATGGAGGAAGGGGTACCCCACAAAGGCCCGAGTTGTTCTCAAATCTCGATGCTGAAAATGTCGTCAATTGTCCACCGGAAGGTATAGTCCCCGTTAGGTTGTTATTCGAGACGTCAAGATCGCTCAAGAATGAGAGACCCCCTAATGACGATGGGACAGGGCCAACAAGATGATTATGTGAAAGATCAAGAACTCCTGCCGCCTTTAGACCCCCCAAGCTAAACGGTATAGACCCCGTTAACTCATTGTGTCCCAAATTCAAAACTTGCAAAAAAGTCATCGAACCCAAGTTCTCGGGAATCATCCCCGATAAATGATTATACGAAAGATCAAAGTAGATCATACTTCCATTGCTTGTAAAAGTGTACACCGTCACACCCGAATATATCCTCGTTGAAGGGCAAGAATGTACCATCGGAAATTTCGCTAGTCTCTCCGAACGGATTCCCTCGAACTCAACAAGCCCTCCGGCGCCTCTACATTCCGTCCCACCTTCATTTCTCACGAATGCAAACTGTTTTCCCGAAACTGCCCCCGGGATGAGATAACCAGACTGTTGGGCGAGCTCGACTGGGATTGACCCGGTTAACTCATTGCTATTCAAATCCAACCAAATCAAATTCTTACAATTCCCAATCCCGTTGGGGATTATTCCACTAAGAGAATTATTCCCCAATTGAAGGATAGCTAGGTTAACGAGGTTCCCGATATCCGCAGGCATTTCTCCACTTATCCGATTACTCGATAGAGAAATCCAAATCAAGTTAGTGCAATTGACGATCGACTTTGGCAAACTTCCGGTGATGAAATTATTGTTTAGAATGAGTGTCTGAAGATTTCCGCCATTGACGCAAATTCCCTCGGGGATTTCGCCCGTTAGGTTATTAGCCCACATCACCACATCACTGATCTTCGGCAATGTCCAAATCTCGTCCGGGATGGGCCCACTAAGCTCGTTGAAGCTTAGATCGATCGCCTTAAGATTCTTACACAACCCAATCTCTGACGGGACTCGACCAGAGAGATAATTATTCGGCAATAATAGTTTCTCCAAAGGAGAATCTGATGTTTTTGAGCAAAACCGAGAAGGTACATTCCCTGTCAGAGAATTTGAACTAAGGTCTAAAACCTCAAGTTTAGTACAATTTGTCAAAGATTCTGGTATCGAGCCGCTAATGTTGTTAAATCCAACATATAGAAACCTAAGACTTGCAAGAAAACCGACAACAGTGGTAAGAAAATCTCCAGAGAGCTGATTATTACCAATGCTGAGAGTCGAGAGAGACAAACATGATCGGAAGTTCACCGGAAACCCGCCGACTAACCCGTTGAATGAGAGGTCGAGCTCCTCGAGGGTCCCACAAATTTGGGCCAATTCGGCCGGAATCTCGCCGGAAAACTTGTTGTGAGCTAATGCCAGTTTCTTTACATTTTTGAGCTTCCCTAACAAGTCCCCTGGAATTTTTTGCTGGATTTTGTTATAGCTTATGTCGAAAATTTCGAGTTTTTCGCAATTTGTGAGGCCAGTTGGGAATCCAGTGGCAGAGAGACTGTTATAGGATAGGTTGAGGATTGTGAGATTATGACAGGTGGCAAAATCAACGACCATGAAATCTCCGGTGAAGTTGTTGTGTGAGAGATCAAGAACGGTTAAAGATTCCGGCGAGTTGGATAACAGAGTAGCCGGGATTTCGCCGGAAATTTGATTATTCGACATATTGAGAGAAACAAGTCTGTTACAAGAGAGTAACAAAGACTCTACAGCTAAGGGATGTGAAATATTGTTGAAAGATAAATCAACAAACTCAAAGCTGCAAAATTTGGCATCGGAAGACAGATTTCCGGTGAAGAAATTGCCGGCAAATTGAAGAGTTCCAAGATTAGGCAAAGCCATTAGATCTGAAATCTGGAGACGGCCGATTAATCCGGCATTGGTGAAGTCGAGCTTAATCACTGTACCATCGTCACTGCACGAGATACCACTCCATGAGCATGGGGTTGAAGAAGATGGAGACCAGTTTTTCAAGAACCCTTTTGGGTCAACTTCGATTGAGGATTTCTTGAACGCCATTAAACTGATTGACTGTTTTTCAGACAAATTTCTTGCATTTGATCCGATTAAGAAACAACCCATGAGAAATATTATCGGAAAAACAAATCCTTTGTTCCTCATCACTTTGTTCTCTGCATAAAATCTCTGTTCTTCGAAATTTTTGCCCTCTTTCTTTCACTTTGAGGCCACTCCCTCCATGTTGAAGAAGAAATTTCCTGGTTTTTTAAGAAAAGAAAAAATGAAAACTACTGAATGAATAAACCAAGAAATATGAAAATAATCATCTTCCAGTCAAACCAAATCGTCCGAATAGTGACCAGGATCAAGAGCCATACCTTTTTTTGCTCGAAAATATTATTCACTGATAGTGGTGATCTAGTAGAAGAGGAATTTGGGAGGGAAGTCTGTGTTTTTCAGAGAGAGAGAGAGAGTCCCAGTGTTTGTCTGAGTTTTCAGGTTTTTGTTTCATCCTCCTAAAATTAAAAAACAACCTTAAAAATGCGTACCTTGTTGTCCGAAATTAGATTAGATATGACAAATTGTTTATATTAACACGGTTTATCGTGTTGACTGTTAAGTCACTAAATTACTTTTGGACAATTGATCAAGTACTGGTATAGGCTATTTTAGTCGGATGATCGATATATGCTCTTGATAATACGACATATGTTCCAATTACATATGAGTATCGGATCGGAAGTGATTATTTTTTATATTCTAAGACTTTATATTTCTGTTTAATTATATTAATTAAAATTTTAATCTACACATAAAATTGAATTATTTATTCAATTGTGACATCACATGAGTGCCGTCCCAAAAATTCGAACCTCACTTAAGTGATATTTAAATAATTGATCTTGCTGTTTTTGCATGTTTTAAGTTATTTTATATTTTTACATAATTTAAAATTTAGTCTTAATATTTAATCACCTTTTTTATATTTTCGGATATTATGGGTACGTGATTAATATTTATTGATTAGAAATATTTAATATTAGATTTTCACATGTCACATATTTTATTGTATTAGATATAATTATTATAATATGATATAATTATATTAACATCATTCGATATTGAAATAACTCTATTTTGTAGATAAGTCCATACTCACGTAAACACCATATCAATACTACATTGTCTATGCTGGAAATGGGATATAGCTTGGGCATAGAGATAGAGGCAAAAGAAAGAAGTGGAAGAAGGGGACAAAACTTTTTGGAAAAAGAAAAGATGGGGTGAGATTTTTATTTTTAATTTTTGAATATTCTAAAGTAGTGTCCAATGTTGTTGTGGAGGTGGGTCAAATGTTGTCTTTTTCTTCATAATATTTTGGTTCAGTCAAACATAGGATTTGATTCTTTTTATTTTTCTCCCTCTAACCTCTCACTTTCTTTCCATCTACGCCTCTCCGTGAACGAGCCTATTTTTCTAATACTCCTTTTTTATTATATACATTATTAATTAATTAATTAATTTAATCCACTATTAATGTGGTTAGATGCTTAGATTGTGTATTCTGTCGCCCCATAATAAATTAACTCTGCCAAAAACAATTAATTTCAGCTACCGAAGTAGATTTCATTAGCACTATGGTGAGAAACGAAATATCTTGAATTTATTGATAAATATTACTAGTACTTCCTTAGTCCCGTAAAGATACGAGCATTTTTCTTTTTTATTCGTTCTAAAATATAGCCCACTTTCTTTTTATATTTATTTAGTTTCTTTATTTTCCTATTATGATACTCCCTCCGTCCTAAATTGATAGGCTTATTTGTTTTTTCAAACAAATTACGAAAACACAATTATTATTGTTAGGAATCCAAACTTTTTCTAAAATCTTCATAAAATATGCTCCTATAAAGTATTTTTTTAAAAATAAATACACTATCCACTTACTTAATAAATAGGGATATTTAAATCAAATGAAATATAAAGTAGATTCTCAATATGGAAACTTACCTATAATTTGGGACAAACTAAAAATGAAAACAAGCTTATCAAATTGAGACGGAGGGAGTATTATTTAGTGTGTATTAATATTAATGAAAATACATTATCATCATTTAATATAAGGGCATATTTGAAAAATTACAACTAAACATTACTTTCTAATAATATTAATTATACTTTTCTTGATTCTGGTAAAAATTAAATTGAAACTATCTTTGTGCGATAGAGAGAGTAACACAACATTAGTGTTAGATTTAGATGTCGTCTAATAAATTAGACATAACTTATATAAAAATCACATTTGTTATAGGATATTTTTTGGGATGATAATATTGCTGACTTCAGTTGAATTGGTGATTCAATTTCAAAAATCAAAGAGGCATTTAAGTTTTAACGACGTCATCACAATTGTTTAGCTCGCATCACCGATAAATTCCCATAAAATTTGATTATGAGAAAGAATAACTTTAGCAACCGACTAAGTTTTTCGACTCTATCAAAATCTTTGACTTGCTTTCATCAAGTTTTAATGTCATTTTATCTCTCAGGATTGATAATTTCATCGTGAAATCGGCCGGTTTGGATCGAGTTCTATAACACTGCAAATTACTTTTGTAAATTTTCGAAGTGGGTAGAAAAAAAATAAACAAATTAAATTAATTAATTTAAGTAGCTTTTTTTCATTTTTCATTTTTTTCTTTTCTTTTCTTTTTTATTTATTTATTTATTTGTTTTTGAATATGATAGTAGCATATTTATTGGGAAGAGGTTGAAATATAATAAGTCTTGAAACATGACATAAGGCACGGGGCGCGGGATTTAGTGTTTGATGTTTATGGGCATAGAATAATGAGGCTATCCTCTCTCCGAATGGAGTATAAATATACTTTCTCTCTCTAAAATCTAAATGTACATTAGTAATATTTATTTTCTAGCAAATTTTATTTTTTGTAATGCGTAGGACATTTTAAAAATGTCTACTTGTTGGGGCGCATTTTGTCAGTAAGCACGGCGCACGAGTCACGATTGAATCCTATTCCGTTGGCTAGACTTGGACACCTCACCTTTCCTTAGATTCGCATTATGCCATCATCAAAATCAACATGTTGTTATATATTCCAATCCTGAATTTTGGTGTTCGTTTTCTTTTAAATTATTTTTGCAATTGTATAAATTTCAGTATCGATTTAAATCATATCCATCCATTTGACTTGTGATGTGTTTGATTGCATGCCTAAAAAATATTTTCCTTTATTTGAATTTCTAGAATATTTTTCTACCTCCCTCTTGGTTTACATTGTCTATGAAAATTGACTCATTGTATGCGTGAAAGGATTGTACATGGAAAATATTTTTGTGAAAAATTTTTCTATCAAACAACAACATAGAAATTTTTTTTCCTTAATTTGACATTTTCCTATAAAATGTTTGACATTCAAACACACCCTTATTAGCATCAAAGTATAATCTGCATTTTTACATGAGCATATTTAAGTCTAAATGCTATTTGGACATTATAGTCGACATGTATGCAACGCATAAGAATCTATGATGTAAGATAATAATAATCAAGGTATTTCGCTCACGAGATTTCAATTATCAACACATTAGAGTGTGTCAAGTACTGTAATAATCATTTTTACACATGTAGCACTGATCAAATGTTTGTTCTATTTTTCCCACTCGATTTAAGTGGGAACCCGATACTTACAGGGAGAGAACCCACCATACACACAGGATATGCCGATGTGAGATTTCAGTTCTAAATTGAGAAACGTGATAACTAGCTCTAATGGTAATGTTCAAGCACTCTTGGGATTGCTGTAGTTATGACATTTCGGGGGTATTTTCCAATCACATACAGCTTTCATTTTGAAAACCAAGACTAGAAAATTATGGCAAAAAACTTTTATCACTGGGCATCGCGAGGCCAATGGTGTCGCTAGAAAATTTTTCGATTTGCCAGAGCTCCGCCTCACCTCACCGTATTGGATCTGCATCTGATCTCGATTTTTAAAACGGAAGTCGTATATGATTGGAAAATACTCTAAGAGTGTCATAACTGCGGCACAACCGAGAGCACTTGAACATGGTTGCTAACTCTAAATAGAATAAAACTACAACATAATTTTATTGTGCTCATGCTGATATCACAAGGAATACGAGATTGATGTATATACGAATTAAACCCCATTGTGCCTATGAGTAAGAATGTGGATTCAATATGAACTCAATTCCAAGATCGATTTGTAGAAAATATGAGACAATATAAAAATCCATTCCCCTTAGAAAAATGGAAAAAAGAAAGAAATTCACTTATTTACATTGTATCCCTCATTATTCAGTACATAATAATTTCTCATCCCGTTTCATAAAGATAGACTCGTATTTCACTTTGATCCGTCTCATAAAAATAGACCACTTTTCTTAGGTGGAATAATTAAAATATTAAATTTCTTATATATTCCTATTTAATTTATATAGTTATTAATAAAATAGAATTATTAAAGTGTAATAATTAATAAATTAAAAAGTATATTAGAAAAATATTCTTACATATTAGAAAAAAAGTATAGTAGGAAAATATTTTTACATATTATTTTTTTAATAATATTAATTAATATTTTTTTAATTCATATAAAAAAATTAATAAGTTCATCTTTGTGGGATGGGACGAAGTAGTATATTTTGAGATGAGAAAATTTGTATCAAAAGTCAACTATGGCAATATGGCTTCACTATTGTAGTTACTTAATTAAATTCAGGTATAAAATATATTATTTTTCCGGAATTCTCGCAATAAAACCTTGCTGATTTATGGACCGTCCTTTGAAATTATTTTGGTGGGTGGGTCCCACTTTGGTGCATTGGCAATTTAGCATTAGCATCCACATAATGCAGCATTGTTGATAGTCTTGTCATAGTCATAAGGTTATACCCTATAGTGAAACTTAGATTGAAATTTCACCCGTGTAGTTGTTACATTTTATCATAAAGGACTGTGTTTAACACATTCTGTTATTTAATTGTGACATTTTAGAAGTAGATAATCAATAATAAGTGATTATCAACTATCGAGTATTAAATATTTTAGATTTTTTTGCATTTATGATAACCTGTTTCTTAAAAAGTGGAAAAGTGAAACATATATATAGTATTCATAAGAAGATTACAAAATGATAAAAAATGATGCCTTTGACAATTTATTTTGAGGCAAGACATCGTTCTCGGTTATCAAACATATTCACATTTTTCTCAATTTACTTTATGTTAACATATATTTTCTTGAATCGCTTGTTCACCACTAAATTACTTAATTTATAAATAATCACGAAATAAACTTTTTTTTTTAATGAATTGAATGAACTGCGTCCAAGAGTTGTTTATACCATTTTACGATTAAGTAACTCTCAATTAGCAGTAAATCAATCGACAATATATCACAAAATGTACGGATATAAAACAATTCGATAGATGGCTAATAATTTAAATACGTACTAAATTGAGAAAATCAGCATATAGAATTTTTGGACGAGATGAATTACAATATTACATGTAGGTAATAATAGATATGTTGTTCCGATGAAGCAAATATAAGTCTCGTCCTTCCTTTAAATTATTTTTTAGGTTCATAACAACAATTGAAAGTTGACATGAGAGATGCATGAAATCAAAAATCTTGTTTATATCCTAATTCCTATAAAGAACAAATTCGATATTTTGACAAGTTTCACACGTTTAATCAAAGATGCTCACCCATTCTTTCAGTCAACAGTTAAAAGAATTTAAGAAAGAGGGGAGGGAAAGATGAAATTATTGCTCAACCAATAAGTAATCACAAGTTGAACGTTTGAAAAAAAAAAAATAAATAATAATTAATAGAAATCTCGCATCTGTTAAATAAATGGGCCCCAATTTCAAATGCGCGCACGGGTGTCGTGGGCCCAATAATAACTGGACCATCTTGACTTATGGATTACCTGTCTTACACGTGGGAGCTATTCGCTGTGTGTTTGTTCTGACTTGCCCAATCGGGTTGTTCGAATTTGTCGTCAGACGTAGCCATATGAATTTATAACACACCACGTTTCACAGTTGAAAATGATGTGTGGACATTGCTGTTTATCAGGGGAAATAAGGAGAAATAGTAACGATCGGTACCCACAGTGGATATCGCAAGGTACCTATAATCGGGAGAAAAAAAATTATGGGGATCGGATGAGGTTCTCTACTATTATGGGGCAATTATATATTATTTATCTAATTTAATGTAAATATTAAAAAATTTTAATTTTTTTTGTTCGATGATGTAGCGCCACCAGATAGCGCCACGTGGCGTGGATTTTATACTCACGTGGGTATCCGATCAAAGGCATGAGGATAAAATAGTCATTTTATTTTTTTCGGTGCTGTAGGGTGCACCGTCAATGGCGATATTTGATTTTTCATCTTTCGTTCTTTTTTTTCCCTAAACGATGAAATTCCTATTTTTTAAAAAATAGGCCTTATCCATTCAAATTGCAAAATCTCTAATAATATTTTTCAAAATAACAACATTGCCACTCTAATTTTCGTAATTTATATATGAATCAAAGTAAAAGGAAAAAAAATCACGACAATTGGTATGTATATTGGCACAGACTCAACTTGGAAGAAACATAATAAAAATTAAAATGATTAAAAATAAAACTACATATATATTTACACGTGTCATCATGCCACGCATGGAACATACATATAAGGACAAATTTGTACTCCAATTTTAGGACATACGTGCATTTCTAGTTAATCACGGTTCAACATACAATAATAGGTTTAGTCAAATTTTGAGTGTTAAAAAGCATGACATTGATGCAATTGTAATAAATGCGTTTGGTTCAATAATAATTTGAGATAATTGTAATTTCATTGGACTCAAATTAAGTCAACATTTGAAACATTTACTTTATCAAGAAATTCTAATTAACAAAGGTAAATATCAGTTGTTATATCACTTCACATGATTTTAACTTATTATATATTGTGTCAATTATATTATTTTTGAATAATATTACTTTTTGTTAACACATTATACTGATGTAAGTATTATCGAGGCTATTAATTTCATTTACGAACAATATTAAATGAAAATAAAATGATTATTTGGTCAATTAGAGGAGTATAATAATTAGAGTTGCGTTGCTCGTGAAAATGAATACTAATGATATTTAATTATTTGTAAACAAATATAATTATCATCCGTAAAAGTCGATTAAGACTGTGTTCGGTGGGAATTAATGTTTCAAACTAAGTGTACTCTTTTCTCTTATAAATGAGGCAAAAAGTCGTTGAAGAAATAGTTAATTAAATTATATTTTTCGAAAGTGTTTCATAAGTTGAAAAGTGATTATATAATGTCACTTTCTAGTATAGATAGCAGGAGAGACCATGATTTGATCCACGCTTAATCTAATCCATTCTTGAAATGCAAAACCCATTTATTTATTTATTTGGCAAAAAAAATATTTTTTTTTTGTTAGTTATCGTCTAATTTCGCATGCAAGTTTTTTAGGCGATCACCCGATCAGAATGGGAAATGGCCATGAAATTTTGGGGGCTTAAATAAAATTTGATACTGGCGAACTTTTTTATTTTATTTTATTTTATGTCTAGAGATCCATTTTTTATTAGGGCAAAAATTAAATTGGTGGTCTCGGTTATCACTTAAGTCGTTTAATTTCATGACTACCACTAAAAATCCTAACTCCGCCAGCTCTCCGGGGGCAATGAGATATACGAATATAACATTAAGTAGTCATGAAAATTTTATTGTGCTCATATGGATACATATTCAAGTGGACTCTACACATCATAGGACATGTGCTCAATGTGAATGCCATAAAATAATTCAAAGTAAATACTAAACCGTAATTTTTAGATTATGTTTGATAAAATTATTTGTTTCTTATGCTCATGGGTCAGGGATAATTAAAGACAAACAAATTGTAATGGGTTAGGCAAAGGATTGGCATTGCTATAGTAGCAAATTAGAAAAGACTTGTAACGTGGGTACCCCGTTTAGGTGGGTACCCCGTTTAGTCTTTCAATATCATAAGGCTCGATCTTTTTTCGCCTTTGAATCCAACTAATTCATGACTTTGGGACCCTTTTTTTCATTGCTTTTGACAATTGGTACCGACCCAATTATTACCAAATTGAGAAAGCAATTACTATAAATCGACGTGATTTGAGGTGCAAATTATCTCTATGTTACTTGATTGGTATTAGAATTTGAAAAAAGGAAGCAACAATTAAAGATTTAAGGTTGATTGTCATTACTAACTTTACTTTACTTCTTGTTTTTCTTTTTTTTTTTTCACGATAAGAAAAAATGAATATAGCGTTATTGTATGATTAGAGATGTCAAAAGGAAATGCAAAGGACAAATATTTGAGATGTGTGAGTGTGTATCACTTTTGAATGACGAAAAATTCATTTGAACTGAAAGTAATGGGACGTATGAACTATGGTACATTTCATCAACAGTAATATTTAGGTGTGGTAGCGAGTGTTAGGATGTGTGTAAAAATAAATTTTTATGTGTTTTTATATGATATATGAGAGAGAATGAGTGGAGTTAAATGGTGAAGATCTGTGTAGTACAGGTAGGCCCCACGAGATATATGAATATGAAGTAGGAAAGAGAATGAGTGGAGTTAAAAAAAAAAGTATTTAAAAATGTGTAAAAAATGTAAAAGAACATGAGCTAAAAGTTGGATATTTAGGTTCAATTTAGAAAATACTACAGCAAAAGTGAATAATTGTAATAGGAAAAAAAAATCTAATACTCATAACAGTCTTTTACTATTTTAGTTTAATAAATGTGACTATCGATATACAATAGATCTCTATTAAGTAAATAATAATATAGTGCTTTATGTATAAATGACAGGTACTAATCAGCACAAAATAGACCAGAGTCTTCTTAAAGAAAAATGCTTTCACAATGTAATATGGGGTTGGGTGTGAAAACGTGACTTTCTAAAAATTTTGTACTAAATTGGAACATTAAAAATAGTAAGAAAAACTTCCATAAATGATAATCACTGCATGGGCCGTGCTAATTGACCGATATTACACGATGCAAGATTGCAAATCTATATGTTACTTTAACTCGGTCTTCAATAAAAGTATACTTATCTTAATATATTATTTTCAATTAATAAAGGACTTAATCACTAATCCCAAATCGTCCTTTTTGACCCTTATAGAGAAGGGTTATTATCATGAAATTGATGATCAAAAGTCCTATATTGCCTTTATAATTAAAGTTAAAAAATAGACAAAGTAGATCTTCAAAAGAGAGAAAATAATGTATTGCTTGGTCCCATATAATCTTGCAAGTAATTATTTAAATTGATTCGTGTAATATATTTTTAAAATTTAAAGATATGATTAAACGTGAAAAGTTTTATCGTATTTATCAATAGCTAATTGTCATCCGCTTATTTGTATTTGCGCATTTGTTTCATTCTGCAATATATAATTTTCCTTTCAGCAAAAAAATATATATAAATATATAATTTTCCTATCCCTCCAAGAAGGGAAAAATACTATAGAACGGTTCATGCTCATAGACCATAGTATAGCATTCTCACTTCTATCATGACTAAAAACATACATTTGAATTTTAAAAAGTCTGAGACTGTCGGTGTATTCAATTAAGACTTTTCGAAATCCATGAAAGCTTTCTTTCTTTCATTAGATCCTTTATAGAAGTTCATTAATCCTTACAACTTCCGGGTGAATACACATAAATGTCACGAAAGTATCTTTCTCCTTTGTTTGATAATTTGCAACCACTCCTACGCAAAGCGTTCGCTCAAAATACTACATGAATCCCACTGCAATTCTTCCTCGCATGTCTCCTGTAACATCAACTCCTCCCGACGTTTTTTATGCTGCAGTTGGACCGCAAAGCGGATCTTCATCTTTGTTTCTTCACTGTGAATGATGCAAAATTTGTAGTTCAAGATTATAATATGCAAATTCATCAGCAAAACTAAAAGAGTCACCAATAAGAAGTAACCAATCTGCTTGAATTAGTACTCATTATTATCTACAAATTTGAGGACCATCAAATTTGTAGATAATAATGAGTAATAATTTTGAATGTGTAACCTAGGAGAAGAAGTGAATATTTAGTTGGAAATTTTTTCAAGAATCACGTCGTCTGTCGGGGAGAAATGTTTAGACAAATGACTCGTGAAATTGAGAGGCTTTAAAAAGTACGAAAAACAAGTCAAATCAATGAAATGAGTCATTAAAACCAGTTACAGAGAAGACAGGTGCACAAACAAGCTATATAAACTATAAACGACAAGATTCAGTAACTTGGTCGGTAAAGCATTGACAGAGCGACAATAAAATTTTAGCGAAGTCAAGAGTTAGCACAGTTGAGCAGATGGCAACTAAGAACACGCTGACAGGAAAGTCCCAGTAAGTCTACCTAAACAAGGCTCTACTATAATAATAATAGATCAATGATTGGAACGTCTTGATTGATTGTAACGTCTTGATTCATGCATAAACAAAACAGTTGAGACAAGCAGTACTATAAATGATCTTGATTGAAAAGATATATGACATAGCAGAACTTACCTTTGAGGACGTCCATGCATAGCTAACTTTGTCTACCGAACTGGTCAATGCAATTTACAATCTCAAAACACCAATTAAGTGCTTGCTTGTAAAGTTTTCTTAAAGCAAGAACGTCTTTAAACACACCGTAATATCCACCTTCCCACCGCTCATTACCAGTACTACGCATCAAAAATATTTTAAACACACTTACCTAACTCCATCCCTTGATATCTCCAGCACCTGGATATATGCAATTGTTATTATTATGGATCAATGTAAAACTATTCTTAGTTTCTTACATGACTTCACCTTAGGATCCTGCATTGCAAGTTTGGTTCTCTCTCTAATGCGTTGTCGGGTTTCTGCACATATTCGATGTTCTTGGAATTAATAAAGCTCAACTATAACATAATTTGTTTTTGCTCAAAAAAACTATAACATAATTTAAAAATTTTAATAGCTTTGCTATTATCTTTCCAGGACTGTGCTTCTTCCATTTGTTCCAAGCCGCATTCTCTTTATTTGCTTCCAAGATCCTCATCCGCCTCAATTTTCCTCTTTCTTCCACTTCTTTTGTGTCCTCGATTAGATTCTTAGATGACTTCACCTTAGGATCCTTCGTTACAAGTTTGGATCTCTCTTTAAGCCCTGGTCTAATCCGCTGTATGATTTCTGCACTTTTTCAATGTTCTAGCAACTATCAAGAACTCGTTTGATAAACCTAAAAATTTATAGACTTTTCCTTACTTTCACTTTCGACCAGACGCTCTTCAAAAGAAATATCATTTAGTATGAATGTCTGAATCTAATTTACCTTTTAACCACACATTCTTCCGAACAATCACCTTTGTTCTCAAGAAAAGCTTTAGTGTGCAAGCTCTAAAGGTCAACCATAACGTACTTTAAATCTTTCAAAATCTCTGGTTTTTTGCACATGTTCAAGTTCAAGCATGATTAAGAGCTTGTTTGGTAAAGCTTCAAATTTAACCACTTTTTCTCTCTTTCGTTTTTACTACACACTCTTCAAAAATAATTATTGTTTTAAACAATTGTTCATAACCTCTCGTAATATTTTTCTTATGTCAGAAAAAATGTAACATACAAGTTCTAAAGTTCAACCATGATGTACTTTAAAATTTTCAATACCTCTGATCTATCTGACCCGGACTGAGCTTCTTGCCTTTGTTACAAGGTGTATAAGTGTATTCCCTTTATTTGCTTCTGAGATCCTCATCCGCCTTAACTTCTCTGTTTCATAAAATTTTTGTTGGGTCCTCACTTGAAGATTGTAATTCATTCATAGAGGAAATAGAGCTTCTTGAATCATTATCCATCCCCCAAGTGTTTTGATACACTTTTAGCTCTTGGGTTTGCCATACTCGACTACTCCCTGAGTTAAAATTTTTAACTTTTTCACCAGTAAAGAAGGGTTTACGGAAAAATGGAAGTGCAAATCTCCTCTCATTGCCAATTACAAATTTATGACGAAAGTGGACATGAGACTTAACAGCTAATATACCGTAATAGGAAGAAGAACAAGGCCGTGCAGTAGAAACATCTGCAATTAAGTTAACATTAAAATTTCAGATTCATAAATCACAGTTACTCCAATTCATACTTTCTAGAGTTCAAATCAGATACCCAAAAACCCAAACCAAAAAGAAAGGCAGTGGAAGAGGATAAGATATAATGCTAACATAAGCATGGGGCGGTAATCCAATCACACAACACCGCCTTGTTCTGGCAAAAATACTGAGTTCTGCATTCAATAAAGCTTCCAATTTCCATGCACCCAATCAAACTATACTAAAACTGCGATCTGGTTATAGAGAAGATTGAGTAGTAAAGAAATTAAGCGGGTTGGAAAAGGAGATTCAGAAGAACACTTGTTTTGGGGGGGGGGCAAAAATGGTCTCTGGGTTTGTTTAGTACTAATCCAGAGAAGTTTAGGATTGGATGAAAACTCAGGAAAATAGACCAAAATCGTTGTGAAATATATAAATGTTTATGAGATATCAAGGCCAAGATGTTCCACTCAATCACTTCAATACAATTAGCTTGATCAAATTTGAATAACCTTAAAAGTTAACAAAAAAAAGAGTCGGGAAAAATATTGAGAGCTTGTTCAGTAAACCTTAAAAGTTAACTACTTTTTCTTACTTATATTTCCGACCTTAAAAGTCTTTCAAGAAAACATTATTTTCCATGCTTCTCAGCTATTGATCTTAATTTTTTACTGCACGTTCTCTACAAATTCAGTTATCTTCTGGCCTAACCTTAGCCGAACAAGCTCAGTACAAACAAGAAAGAAATTCAGAAAATGGAAATATTCAATCTCTACATTGCAACAGCATCATTCATAGTTCAAACAAGCTCTCATAAATCATAATAGCTGTTAAACTGCAGACAATAGAAAGAAAGAAAATACACAAATTTACATCAGCGGAGCGACCACTCATTGCATATTTTGCAAAATCTAATATTGCCAGAAAAATGAGAAATTGAGGGAGTAATAACATACCCATCTACTTTGGAATTTCTGTTGGCTCTTCAATCTTTGTTTTGGACTCGCCGGCGGCACGTTTCATCGGCCAATTTGCCGTTCAAAATTTCTTCTGTTTTCGTCGCCTCTCGGCCTTCTTTGCTTCTCAAATGATGGGTTTTGGGCTCATAAACGGGCGCGGCCCTTTTACTTGGACCGTTCGTTATAAATTGTTGCCCTTGTCTTTATTTTGCTAGGATATTAAGGGTGATAGTCGTTTATAAAGGTTTTTAATATAAAAGAGGAGAAAGTGTTTAAATATGTGGATGTGATTGATTTATGGTAAAGAAATAATTGATAAAAAGTGTTTAAAACATTTTAAATGGGTTCGCTAACAGGCTATAGCATAGATTCGAGTTTTACAACTATGAGGTGTTAAAAGTTACAATTCAACCTTTCTTAAACATTGTGAAAATAAGGATTGGACTATTTTTGTGAGACGAGGATATAAAAATGTTATAATGATCAGGTCGAGTTTGTGCCCGACATTATGAGTGCCGAGAGGTGTCCATCAAGCACAGTTTACTCTTCTCTAATTATGCATTATACAACATCAATAGAGATATAGATTATTCAATGATAAGCCAAAAGAAATATGAGAATCAGTTTCAAAGTATATTTGATAGAGATTATTGAAAAATAATAATTTTAAAATATGTAATTAAAAAAATAAAGATAATATATTAAAAATAAAATAGGAATTGCCAAATTAATATAGGACATTTCCATTGCAAGTGGATGTGAAGAAGGATGTGGACCAGTGAGATAGAGAGGAGATGATTATTTTAATTGAAAAGAAAAAATAAGAAGTGTAAGGAAAAAGAGAAGAAAAAATGGGAAAAGACGAGAGATGTAAAAATAAATTAAAAATAGTAATAAAATAACAATGAAGAATATGAAGTTGGATATGAGAATGTAGAAGTCAATACCGGAATTTATATAAAAAGGTAGAGAAAAAGTGGGATAAAATGAGAAAAGTAATTTTAAAAAATAGAAAAATGAAAAAAAAATATGGAACCTACATACATTTTTGTATGTATATCTTTCCTCAATGAACATTTCAAATAGAAGTTGGTATTGGAGATGCTAATAATTATATTGAGAATTATGAGAGAGAAAATAATTATTTTTGTTTAAAATTGTATTTCCATTCTTTATTCTTTATTTCCCGTAATGCACCTTCAATTTATTTACAATTTATTATTTTTTAAGGTGAAATCAATAGAAAGCAGAGACAGTAACCACATCTGAGAGTCCATCTCTATTTCGAGGATTTTTAGATATTATATACAACATTAATTCTTTAGAAATGATATATTCCCAATATTGGAACTTTGTTAAAGTTTCAACGCTAATATAACGTGTCTTGACGCTGCTATACACCAACATGGAGGTTAGTAAGTAGACTCTGCTGCCATGTGGCAGCAAGAAACTCCCAACACATCAAGTATTGAAAATTTAACAAAATTCTAATTCTGAAAATGTATCATTTTCGTTGTTCAAAGTTTGTATTCTCTGAAAGGTTCCGGCCCGTTCATTTAACCTTTTCATCACCTAAAAATAATATCTCAATAGTAAGTTAAATTCAAATATTAATTAATAATTAATATCCAGTACATATCTTACTTCTTTTTTTGCGGGGACAGGTAGTATATATCCATGTTATTAATTACTATCCACAAATCAAACCTAAAATTCAAATGTTGGTGAAAACAAAAAATTTATCCAAACACATTATCAGTCTCATACTAGTGCGATATTCTTTAACTTCACAGTTAAGATAAATATTTTCTTACAAAAGTTAAGAAGTTAAAGTTATGAGTGGAACTATTTACCCCCAATTTTTGCTTAACACACCTCATCACTAAACATATCCCTGTTATAAAAGTATGAAAACAATAGAGAGAATTTAGAGAGAATGAATTCGAATGAATTCTCAGGAATGAATTTCATTAATAACTGAAACCCTATTTATAGGAAAACTTCGAATGGTACAACCGTAATTACATAATTTCATCAAGGGTATAATAGTCATTCACATATAATAATTACATCTTTTACCAAATTATTCCTCCACCAAATTATTCCTCTACCAAATTATTCCTCATAATTCATAACCACCAAATTATTCTCAATTATTCATAACACTCCCCCTTGAATGACTATTAATACAAATGTCTTCTGGACTTGTTTGGAGAAAAACCCAGTGGGAAAAAAAACTTCCAAACCGATTGCAAGATAGCTTGGAGTGGTTATATCTTTGCTTCATCAAAACATTGCTCCCCGATGTCTTCCATGCAGATAGGAGTATTCATGTCTTTGCCTCGTTAAAACCTTGTCAAGAAAACCCAGTGGGAAAAAACTTGATCGAAGGAAAAAGAAATGCAATTTGCTCCGCTTGATTTCATATCTTGAGAACTAATATCTTTACTTCTGGTAAATGATTTCAATATCATCATCATTTGGATCTAAAGCATTAGCTCCATTATAACTTGATCCAATAGATACACTGTATCAATTTCTCCTATCGTTCTCAATATACCATGAATATGCCTCGTTAAAACCTTATTAGGAAAAACCCGATTGGGAAAAACCCTAATGAAGGAAAAAGAGTACATTATTCATGTGAATACGCCTTTAAAGTTACCTCATTAAAAACCTTGTTAGGAAAACCCAATGGGATAAAACCTCACTAAGGGAAAAAGAGTGCAACGCGTATTTTATACAAGTATCTTTGCAAGCATTTCAAAATCTTTTCATACATTTGTATGAGTATCATATACATTGATTTTATACTCTTCGTTCATTTAGAGTGCATCAATTTTCTTACACAACTACAAAACATTCACCATGAACACATGTCTCCAAACACACAATTTAAAGCATATAAATTCATAGTAAAAACATGTAAACATATAAGTAAACCTTCATAACTAACTAACACTTAAAATATATCATTTAACATTTAATACTCACTTAATAGGTTATTTCATTCCAGGGCTTAGCTCACCCTTTAGGGTACTCATAAACACGGTTTAGCTCATCCGATCCTTTAATTTCCTTTTCTGCATTACTACACACACGATCGGTAATTTAACTTTCATGAGCATGCAACATATAATGACCACCATGCTTATCTTTAAACTTGAGCACTAGTCATCATCATCTCATCATCTCATAAGTTAAGGATTTCACATTCACCATTTATCATCTTCAATATATCTAGATATTTTCATTATCATTGATCATATGTAGCGCTACATTTTCATATCGTGTCGACACTTTTCAATTTCATTTCTTTCCCCATATCGACATAACTTATCGAGATATCTCATTATCAATCCTCTTGTAGGATTATACAATATAGTTATGTCTATATACTCTTCAAGAGTATATGCCTCCGTTATTAAGACCATCTTTTATAATTTGCTTTGATATATATGATTGGGGAAATATCAACGCTTCTAGCGTGCTAACTTATCAAAGCATCGTAGCTGATATATGTGATTGTTCATAGCCTTTCATGCATCTTTGAACTTCAAGTTCAGATTTCAATTCCCCCTCGATATAACATGATGCATTTCACATATTATTTTCAACCTTTAATACTCCCCTCATCTTTGAGAAAATTTAGAACACCAAAACTCATACAGTTGGTATGATTTTAATCATATATGTTCTCATCATTCAAATTTAATATGGGAATTTAGACCGCTTGCATTCTATTCTCGATATCGCAATTTATTTGAGGACTTTAAATAATTTGCCATATAATATCCCACTTGTATGCATACTCAAATCCTTCAGTGATTTATTCAAGTATTGGGATATACATTTACTAGCTTTATTATTAAATCTGAAAATCATGCTCATACTGTGAGCAAATATTTCGTAAATTTCAAATTACTTAATCATATACACATGTGACTATCTAGTGGATCCATATCATAATATCTAAGTAGTCCACATGGAGGATGAGGGCCCATACTTCTCATCCTTTATTCCGGATATATTTGGGATTTATTCCCAATATTAGCTAGTAATGATTTCATCATTTATCGAGAACAATCATTGAAGAATTCTTTTAATTCTTCACTTGAAATATTGATTTCAATAATTATTTAAACCGGGATGGTCATCAGGTTTTGCAAGCAGTATTATTGAACTTCTAGTTCAGTAAATTCTTATATCGATTTCACTAGTATCTGTATAGTGCTCAATATGATTTATCATAGAAACAATTCACCGACATATTCCATCATCTTTTGGTGACATTATTGTCTACTACTGTTCAAACACGGAGTTACAGCTCATACGCATCACATCCGGCTATTATTTAATTCGAAATCGTAGCTCTTACGCTTCATATTATTTATTTAAAATTGGAGTCTTATTTCATACGCGTCGTATTATTCTATAAATAAATCATCAAAATTATTGCAAAATTCATCCTAACAAGGGTTTATACATTATAATGGATCATATGCTCTCAAATCTTCGAAAATACTATCCATCACTACCGATCAAAATCCTAAAAAGGATTTATCGATGTAGGCTGGAAAGATTAAGGATGCTAATGAATAAGGGTATCCCACAAGATATCCGATGCTTGATTGAAGCAAAGGTTCGATTATCTGGTGAGGTTTCAATTCCTTCTAAATACATGCCTGGTATGGGTAAAAGTAGTTTTTCAAAGAAACGGAGAGCAAAAAGATTAGGAGGATGCTACAAGTGTGCTCGATGGACATGTGACACTCGATGTAAATCGTGGGGTACTTGTCCGTAAATCGAGAAGATAAAATAGCGTTCATTAAGGATGGATTGAGTAAGGAGCCTTTGGATGATATTCAACAGGCTCTTGAGACACATCCTAGTGGACACGTACAAGGTGAGCTAATGGCCTTATGGGCCAAATTCAAAGATCAACAAACGCGTTACAGTCTTGAAAAACTTACTTTAGAAGATCCTGTTTGTAAATTTAGTAGAAAAATTTAGCATAATGATTTTCCCATATTTATGTAAGAAAGCTCGGTGTAATAACAAAAATCAATATATTTCTTTTATTTGTAAATATCGTTTTTCAATTTTAAGATATATATTATTTTTCAATCACTGACAGCTATATGTCATATCACTAAAGAAAAATTTCTGCCTTTTTCTCTTTCATATTTGTCAAAAAGTAAATAGTGCACTCAATTATTGGTTTGAAAATTTTTCTTTAAATAGAGGGATTCATATATCTCTCATGTTCATACATTAAAAGTATAGTGCAAAAAGAGAGATAGGAGTAGAGATGGATATGGAGATTTTAGAATCATCTCATACAAGTCACCTTTACCTCATGATTAAAAGCAGTATGTATTCTTGGTGGATCTAAACTGGTAGGCCATATCCAATATGTGGATATGGCAAACCGACTTGTAAAAGAGTTAGGGAGACAAGAAATCAATATACTATACGGAGGAACCAACAACAAACTTTTAGCTAGACTTATAATGGCCGCACAATCATGGGGAATAAGAGTTTCGGGCGTAATACCTTTCCATCTAGTTGGATCTAATACTCGGGTGGAGCAGCTTCTACCATGGGTCCAGCAGGGTTGGGGCTACAAGCGCAATCCATCCACAACTGCATGATGTATATGATGAATAATAGTGATGCTTTCATTGTCCTTCCAGGCGGCTACAACACACTGGAGGAAATATTCAATATAGCCTCGTTGGCACAGTGGAATTTTCATGTCAAACCAATAGGTTTGTTGAATATTAATAATTTCTTTGATGGCTTACTAGCGTTTCTAGATCGAGTGTAAATAATAAGTTTATCTCTCATTCAAGAAGAAAAATACTTTATTTACGCTAGAAATCTTGTTGATGAACTACTCATCAAATTTCATGCATATGTTCAAGAATCTGTGGAAGCCAGTCCGTCGGTCACAGACCATCGGTGTCAGCGAAAAAGAAATTGATCCTTTAAATATTTCATTATGAATCCTAATGTTGATGGTGGCGAGTTACGAGTATTTATACTCTCGAGACGCATCCCTCATTTATGGATTCAGTATGTATATTCTTTTGCATTTCTATATTTTCGAGTGTTTAATGCCGTCTTTTGATATTCTCAATATGTTCCAATTAATTTGTTTTGTACTTCTTCCGGAGTAATAATAATATCATATTGGCTTTATTCAAATACAATCTAGTGATTATGCTTCTTCAAGAGCATTTTATTCTCATATTAATACAATTTCATATCATCGATAAGATTACTTCATGTAAGCTTTTCATGCGATATATTTTCTTTGATTTATCAACATGGGATCTATTCAAAGACTTTACTTTCGTCTATTTATCCAATGGTAACTTCAAGTACCACTTGCTCAATTTTCTCCATTCATATTAGGTATATATAAAGAAGTAATTTTATTCTCATCATCTACTTCTTCGAGAGTATGATTAGAATATTTGATCAACTACTTCTTCCTGAGTAGGATTAGATTATAACCAATCGTGTAGTATAATCCACCACATTGGAAATATGCACACCAATCGTGTGGTATTACCCACCACATTGGAAATATACTCAAACTATAAAGTGCATAAATTTAAATTACGTAAATTAAATTTCCTCCAATAGGTCGTCGAACCTACCTTATGGGAATTATTGCAATAAATATAAATTTACTAATTTAAATAGCAAGAATTAAATTGCATAATATTTAACTACTTCTTCAGAGTAGGATCTCGCTTAGTAGAAGGTATTACCCATCACTTAGCATATAAAGTGCGTAAATATATAAAACCTTCCGTTTAGTGACGGTTGAACCCATCATTAAGTAGGAGGTATTGCAAAGAATTAAATTGCGGAAATAAAGTGCGAAATTAAATATTGAACTGCTTCTCATTTGAGGCATTTGTTCTTCTAGAACAAATACTCATTACTTCTACAAGAGCACACTTATCCTTCTAGAATAAGTACATTATGTAATTGAACTCTTCTGAGTTACATTAATATTTCGATCTTTTAACTCAAATGGACTTCAAGCCATTTTATATAATCAATGGATTTAGAATTTCTTCATGAATATTCTATCCATTTTTCAATTGTCGTCAAAATTAGGTCGGTTTTACCCTAAGGGTAAAATTGTCCATTCCAATCGAAAGGTAAAATAGTCAAAAAATATTTTATCAATGTTTTACGATTGGAAAATTATCTCCTTTCTACTTCAATTTATCAATATCAAAATATTCAAGGACTCTTTTGTAACTTTTTCAAAAGTTGGTGTACTAATTTGTAAATTTTGAAAGTTTGATAATAACATATTTCAAACAACGAGTTATTACCCTATCAATGTTGGTGTCAAATCGAAGCTCTCGTTAAATCGAGTATAATGGAGTCGAAAATTTGATTTTGATAATGTATGCTCCTTATATCTCGAGAAAACGAATATTATAGTTTAATATATTATTATAGTATAAAGTAATATAATATATATACCTTTTCATTTTTCTTAGGGAGAAGCAATTGAACATGCACGTATTTCCTCCATTTGCCAATTCTTGAATTGCCCACAACTCTTTGTCTCTGCATAAATGTTTTTCGTGAGTGATTGAGAAGATAGAGAGAGTGAGGCGTGAGAAAGTGGGGAAAAGATAAGAGAGAAAAGAAAGATAAGTATTGATTGGAGATGGATTAGGTTATTTATAATAATTCGGTTTACGTCTGAGAAGATCATCTATAAGATGCAAATCAGAGAGCATACTCTTCATATTACTCAAATGGCTAGAGACTCGTACTTGATAACGTGTTATAAAAGTATGAAAACAATAGAGAGAATTTAGAGAGAATGAATTGAATGAATTCTCGTGAATGAATTTCATTAATAACTGAAGCCCTATTTATAGGAAAACTTCGAATGGTACAACCGTAATTACATAATTTCATCAAGGGTATAATAGTCATTCACATATAATAATTACATCTTTTACCAAATTATTCCTCCACCAAATTATTCCTCTACCAAATTATTCCTCATAATTCATAACCACCAAATTATTCTCAATTATTCATAACAATCCCAACCAATTTTTTTTTAAAAAAAACCCCCAATTGCTAGACACACCCCAACCACTTCCCCATTTTACCATTTCCCTTAAAAAATATATACAATCCTACACACCCCGACCCCGCCCCAGCCCCAAACCGGTATATTCCCATTTTTGTGCTTTTTTTGAGCAAATTTTCGAAGTTAAGAGTTGGTTGTTGTTATAACATATGAATGATGGTGTCTTTTTAGATTTGCGTGACAATTGGTCGATTTGCACCAAATTGAAGACCGCCCATGCGTTGTTCGACCAACCAGGGCCGAACAGCCTTAGGTTTGTTCAACCCTAAGGCCGTTCGACCTTGGTTGGATGAACAGTATCAAGGCTATTTAGCCAACGTTAAGGCTGTTCAACCGGAGTTGGCCGAACAGCCTTATTCAACCAACGTTGGCCGAACAAGGCCAATGGGTTCGGCCAACTAAGGCCGAAGGCCGAACCCATTGGCCTTGTTCGGCCAACGTTGGCTGGACGGAGGTTGTGAAAAAATTTGAAAAGTATTGTTTGAAATGCGATTTTCTAGGAAAATAAATAGTAGAAAACACTTACATTACTCTGCAAGACCCACATTTTCATACTCCATTGTGATTATAGAGCTACAATTTGAAGAGAAACACTTGAGAGAGATGAGGTGAAGAGTTATGAGTTTTGGGGTGTGTTTGGAGCTGTAGTAAAAGGAATAGCATAAGAAGATGTGGTAGGGGTATGGGGTGTGACGGGGTAGGGTGGGTTTTTTTTTTAATTAAAAAAGGGGTTTTATGTCATTTGATTTGGGGGTTATTTTTGAGAAAATTTTGGGGTGTGAATAGCCCTTCCCTAAGGCGATTTCCAATGCTACAATCAATTGGGTAAAACGTTGCCACATAGGAAGCAATCCACATTTTCACAAATTCATGTCTCCAATGCAAGCTTCCATTGCAAGTGTGAAATTGAAGTAGCAAGAAAAACGCTCGACGACCGTCCACATTTAGACCCCTTTCCCATTAGTTGATTCAGCAACTCCCTACATGTTCTCTTTCTTTCTCTCTCTTTACTTCTGCTTTTCTACCTACTTTTTTTGTTTCTCTCTCCACTTTGTCTTTGGATGAGAGTCAATTGACGGTAGCATTGGAGGTGTTTTATCAATGGTTTACACTAATGCCAATGTTTAAGTTTAAATTTTCAAAAATCAAGTAAATCAAGATTAATTACATAAAAGACACAAATATTGAAGAAAGATTAGTAAAATCTGGTATTTTCGAACCCGGTTCAGTTCGTTTAATAACTTACGAGACACAAACTCAGTAAATCCAGTAGTTGTGCGCAACCCGAGGGAGAGTGTTATTAAAACTTGATGAAGTGACATTCCAGGGTTCGAAACATTCTAGGTTCATGTTCTTTATGATTTCCCCTTCCCCCCTCTCTTTTCCTATAATTCATATTCTTGTTACATATTTTGTTGTTTTTATTTTAATTTTTTCTCATTTCTTCTTACAATTTCGTATCTTAACTTTTTAATTTAACTAATTAATGTATTTTACATATTACAATTTTTAATTTATTTACTTTTATATAAATCCTATGGATTTTGTCATTTTAATTTTAAACAATTTATTCCATTTTTGATATAGAATTTTCAACATAGCATTTTTATTTAATTATGTACATTGCACACTTTGTGTAATGCATTGAATTTCATTTAATTTTTAATATATTTTTTCATACATTTTGTTATTTTCATTTTAAAATATTTCTTTTTGGTTTTTTCCCCTATAAGTTCTTCTCCTTTTTTCACAAAAAATATATAGTGCATTACACATATCATACATATAAAGTGTAATGCACCAATTGTACCTTTAAAAAAAATTGCTGCAATTGTTCATTTATTATTTAGTCCTTTTCATTTTAAACAATTCTTCATTCTTTATATATTTTATGTTAAATTTTTTTTACCATTTATTCTTATAATTTCGGACCTTAACATTTTTACATAATTAATTGGTGTATTCCTAGGCATGATGAAAAGTAAACTCATACATTTTTTGTTGTGATGTGTTCAATATAATGAATCAACTAGAAGCTAGCTGGTAATGAACAGTAAAATACATGTTGGTTTTACCATCATTTCACAACTCAAAACTTTAGTTTAACATTTGGTTGTTTATTATTTATTTCTTGTAAAATTCTTATCAGTCTTTCACACTAAATGTGTAGTGCATTACAAATGCCTTACACATAAAGTGTAATACACTAATGAACTAAACATTAAGTACACAAAATATGTAATTCATTTGTCTGTAAATGAATTACACATCATATGTAATTATTCATATCAAATTATTTTTTCTTACCTAAAACACAATGCAAAAGTTTAGCATTTAGTTTCTTTAGCATTTACATTTTTTAAATCCTTATCGGTGTTTCACACAAAATGTATATTGTGTTACATATGTGTTACACATAAAATATAATGCATCAATGAATAAAATATTAGTTATAAAGAATGTTTAATTAATTACATATTAATTACACAAAATGTGTAATTCATTAGTCTGTATTCTATTACATATTACAAATATATATTACAGAATGTGTAATTCATTTGTCTGTATTCTATTACACATTGCAAATAAATTATACAGAATGTGTAATTACATATTACACCATTCTTTGGACATAGTGCAGAATTTTAACATTTATATTTTTAAAATTATTATACCTCTTTTACCAAAATGTCTTGTGCACATGCCTTATACATAAACTATAATACACTAACATGATGCAGAAATTTGATATTTACTTTTTTTTGGTCCTCAATTGATCACGATAAAGGCGGATGGAATATTAATCAAGACAAGATTGATGATTATCGTAATTATGGAAACTAGGATTTAAGTCAATATTGGGTTTTGTTGTGTATGGGACACCTCCGATTGTTTTTGTATATATCTGCCTACGAAGAAGAAATTTTCTGCACTACCGCTTTCTGTTCTTGAGACATATTGCATAATTCGAAAAAGGTTTTTTTTTTCCTTTTCAATATTCTCTATTGATTAACCAACACTTGATTGAGTTTATACTGGTCGAAAGTTTCTATGGTTTATATTTTTGCAGTGTTTGTTTCCATAGAGAGAGAAGAGTTCAAGAACAAAAGAGTTGATTGCGCAGAGGAAAGGAGCAAAGGAAGGAACCTCAAAATAAATCCGACAAGCATCGCTTTTAATGCGCCGGGCAAAGTCGGAGACTCGGACTATGAATACCGAATTCTACCAATTAATTTGAAATTACCTGGTTATTAAAAACCCAATCATAAATACAACAGAGTACCTAATTTCCCCTTTATCAATTGGGGTGCCTATTTGCTACAAATGGGCCCATAATTTGGGATTGCCTCCAATTTCACAAACACATCAACTGCAATTGAGGCTACGCATTAAAGATGGCCTAAAGTTATTTGTATCCCTATAAAAATTCCAACAAACTACCGTCGGCAACTAACGTTTTAATGGACACATCACGTTTTTTTAATGGACAATGATTCTTCACCCAGCGACCCAATGGATCAAAGATATCTATATATATAGAGGCTAAAAGCTTATCAAGAACATACTTAATTCCCTTTTGTCGATTGCTGGTAGCTTTTTGACCGGTGAATTATTTTATTCTGCAAAGTTCAGTTAATTCTACTTTTTAAAGTTTTTCTCTTTATACTCTTCATTCATTGTTAATTGTGTTTTGATTGTGGTAGTTTGGTTGTAATTTTTGACTTATGGGTGCATACATGATAGAGTGAAATGCTATCTTATGAATTCACCGTAAGGCATGAGTAGCAGAGTCATCACGCGTCTTAGGTAGAGCATAGCAATGGTTAGCGAGAAAGCATTTCTCACAAGATAGAAGTAGTAATTTTGGATTGATTGGATGTGGTTGTAGTGACATTCAAGGGAAAAATTCCTAATCTTTCTTGGAAGATTTCGATCTTTCAGATGATGGGAGCTATACATCATAGGAGTCACAATTTAATAAATAAAGTGGTCATGTGTGGGTGGCGATTCGATGTCTGGAAATCTCAGCTGCTTTGACTCTATCAGAGTCTTAATTTTTCGACATTCAAGAACCTAGATTTTCAATCAAATTGCTAAGTAGTTTAAAAATGAAAAGATAATGAAGGGTGATGATAAGGGTCATTTGAGAAATATGTTTAGATAGAAAATTCCTTACGTGACAACCATCTTATCATCTGGAGACTAGAGTTATACACTTTACCAGGTTATTCAGTACTCATAAAACCACCATATGCAGGTGAATACATGGCTTCATTAGCAACCGCTGAAGTTTGTGATACAAATGCAGCACTTTTACTGAGTGGTGATCTGAGGGTACTTCAACCTATATTCCAAATTTACGGGAAACGTCGAGCATTCTCAGGCCGCATTGTCACTCTTAAGGTATTTGAAGACAATGTTTTAGTCCGGGAGCTTCTAGAAACCCGAGGGGAAGGTCGCGTCCTAGTCATAGACGGGGGAAGCAGCAAGAGATGTGCATTGTTAGGGGGAATTCTCGGGCAATTAGCCCGAGATAATGGGTGGGCAGGTATTGTAGTTAATGGGTGTATTAGAGATGTGGATGATATCAACGTCTGTGACATTGGGGTGAGGGCCTTGGCATCACATCCCCGAAAACCGAGCAAGAAGCCCATTGGGGAGAAACACATCCCCATCCACATTGCTGGGACGTTGATCTGTGATGGGGAGTGGTTGTATGCAGATAGCGATGGTATACTCATATCCAAAACCGAGCTCTCTGTGTAGAGCTATTGAGTCATTCGTGCAATGTATTCATTCCTCAAGTACAATAAAGGGGTCAATGTATTGTGGTGATAGCTGAGCTAAATATTCTCGCCAGGCATAGACTATGAGGCAAATGCTCTAATTTTTAATAACTAGTGTTTCTACCTGTGCGTTGCACGGGGAGACATATATAGGTTGTTACTGGTCATTTTTTCTAATATAAATACCAGGTGCATGTATTAGATTAGAGTTGATCCAACTTGCATATGGATTTATTTATTTTAATGGTGTGATTTTTTTAATTCAGAAAAATAGGTGGACGCGATGCGTGTATATATGTATACATGCTGAAAAAGAAATCGAGTTGGAAAAGACATGTAGAAGCGGTAAAACTCGTTGCCATAATTAAAAATTGATTTTTTAATTTAGAAAAATAGGTGAAAGTGACGGGAAAATGTGCTCGTTTTATTAATACTAGCAGTAACACCCGTGCGTTGCACGGGGAGCCCGGATATATTGATACGTAATTCTTATTAATATATATAAATTATTAGTATTGAAAACGATTACAAAAAATAACACTATAATCTAAAACATCACACGATTTAAATAAAATATATTCACTTTTAACAAACAAATTCGTTTGTATTTTGATCAATTCCAACCTATGAATATTGGTACCACTTTTAACGATCAATATTTCGAAAATCTCCATGAATAACATAATTTTACATTTGTATCCAACAATAATAATATTCATTAATTATCCACAAAATTATATTGGATAATAATACTAAGTATACTATAAAATCCATAAATACATCAATCTTGAATGCGCAATAGACAACATGTTGTAGCTTTTCCTTCATGGCTTTCTTGTCACGCAATGCGTAACGAATCGATGTATGATCGATACACATGGTAACCTATAATAGCACAAGTAAAAACAAATCTTATTAATATTGAAAAATACAAAAGCAATCCATAAGACCTCGATGATAATAAAGTAAATAATGGGCCACAACAATAAACTTAATTAATATAGCCAATAAAATAATTTTATAAAAATTTTGATAGGATTTCGCCTGCATTTCATACTAATCCATCCTGCAAACACCAAAGGCGAAACTTACCAAAAAGAACAAAACATAATTTACAACAAATAAAGGTTTTAATAAATATTAATAGTATAAAAATAAAATAACAAAATATAAACTAAATATTGGTCAGAGCACTAAACTTAATTAATATAATAGTGAAAGAATTCTATAAAAATTTTGCTAAAATTACCCATGTATTTAATGGGATAATAATTTGAGATAGAGATTGTGATAATATAAATGTAAAATAAAATACTATGAAATTAAATGCTACAATTATTAAAATAACCAAAATAAAAAACTCTATTAACTTTTTCCGAGCTTATAGGTTTTTTTTTAATGATTTTGCATTCTATTATATTCAAATACAAATTCATGGGATATTAACTATACACCTGTGTGATACATGGTATTGACAATCAATATATGAATAATAATTTCTAAAATTTTATTGTGAAATATAATTGTGAAATATAATCAACACATAAATATATTATAGAAATGACAATGTACTAGATATAGTTTGGCAGAACCAGTATCTCGGTTTGGTCCTTATCTTTGTTTGGACCATATCTTCATTTAGTCGAAGTCGAGTGAAAATGAAATAAGAGGGTACTTCCCATTCTTCGTCCATCACCTCGCTAGAAAATTCTCTTTCCCATCCATGTAGTATCAGGGTCGTGTTATCGGAATGAATTAATTAACTGTAGTATAATTTATTTTAACTAATTTTCATTCTTAAGCTAACTATTGCTAAAATGAATTAATTATACCTAAAGTAATTAGTTTAATGGCGGCAGCTTTGAGGATTATATGAATTTAATTTTAAAAATATTAAAAGATATCTTTCATATTTTAGGAAAAATCTTGCCAACAGATTGCAATATAATTAATTTGCAATTATGTTTAAATTAATACTATTTTTCCAATTTTAGAAATATAATTGATTTTGATTAATTTTCATCCAAAAAAACTTCATAAATTTCCATCTAATGAAACCTGAAACAAATTAACTCATCACAGAATTAATTTTAATTTTTATCCAATTATCCCGAAAAAGATTTAATTATTTCTAAAATGATTAGCTTTAAATCTATAGTTCTAAGAATTATATAAATCTAATTTCAAAGATATTTTGTAATTTAAAAGGTATTTTATAATGTAAAAAATCTATTTCAATTTTAGGAAAAATCTTGCTAACTGTAGCAATCTCCCAAACTTTAATTAATTTTTATTTTTTAAATTAATTATATTTCTCCCCTTTGAAAAATATAATTAATTTTGATTAATCTTTGTCCATTGAAACGATGTCCAATTAAATGTTAGTAATATAATTAATAATAATTAATTTCAATATAAATAATTGTAAATAATTTTCATTTTTAAACTAATTATTTCTATAAAGAATTAATTATTTCCAAAATAATTGGCCTAGTAGCCGAAATTTTAAGAATTGTACAAATCTAACTTTAAAAATATCTTATAATGTAAAAGAAATCTTGCAATATAAAAGATACAGATACAAATATAGATATAGATATATGTTCAAGTAATTAGAAAAATTGATATTACATATTTCATTTATCATATTAAAATTAAATCACTCATTTTAATTAATGTTAATTTTTTAACTATTTCTATTTTTAAAAATAATTAATTATTTATGAAACTAATAAAAAGGTTCTATCTAATTTTTTAATTTCATGTTGTACATTTATTTTAATTTTCATGTAAAAATTTAATCTATATATATATAAAAACAGCCTTTTTTTCCCTCCAAAACACATTCCTAATTTTTCCCGCCTATTGAATTTGCCTAATATAAACTTCTATCTATATATAGAATAATTTATATTTATATATATAGAAAATGAGGTTTTTTTCTTATTATATTTTTTATTATCGTAAATCCATTTTCCCGCTTAAAATAAACTCTCTTTTTATTTTTTCTTTCCTAATCCATATCCAACTCTCTTTTATTTTTTTTCCTAATATATTAATATTAATGTATAGAGATTTTATTTAATTATTTCTACCCTACTTTACCCCATCTCATAATATCTAAATATTCTCTCTATATAATTTCCTCTCTATTTTTTTATTTTCTACGATAAAATATAATAATTTGTGATTCTATTTTGCCTTTGACTCGACGAGAAGTTTTAAAACAAAGTATAATTATCAATATATAAATTTTTATTTTTAAAAAATTAAAATTTACCCCAAATATATAAATTAGTACCCAATTTAAAACATAAATTGATATTAATATAGATTAATGACTACGATGTAATAAGATTAAAATATTTTGATAATTTGTTACTTACACTTAATTGATGTTTGTGCAGTAAAATTCAAATATAATAAGATATGTCATTGGTCTCCGTGACTTTTAACATCCAAATCTTCACATAACAAATTACAAATTTAATTTGTTACCTCATTAGCTTTTGTAATTATTAGTTATAATTTAGTTTATTGGGAAAAGTATGATATATTTTTCTTTCAAATATTACAAATTTCAATTTTTTTTCTATTTTTTCTATCAAATCTTCAATTAATATATATTTATGTACCGAACAATATAAGAGTGTTCCGAGAATTGGAATAAATTTTTAACTGATTGTTTTTTCATAATTTTGGTATTTGAAAAATAAAATTATTTAAAATTAACAGTTTTTACAAATATTTAATTTTTATGCCATAAAAAATTACCATTGATTAAATTTTTGCATAAAAATTCAAATAAAGGTTTAACATTAAAATTTAAAAATAAGATCAGAAATAATTAGTTATTTTTGTAAATAATTAAGTAAGAAACAAAAAATAATTAAAATTAACAATCCTACTAATATTCAATTTTTTTACACTACAAAATTACGATTCATTAAAGTTTTACACAAAAATTAAAAAAAAAATTACTAGCACCTGGCTCAAGTTTGAGACAAAATTCACTACTATGATCCCCAATGGGTACTAAAAAATTTAAAAATTATGTTAGACCCAATAATTAATTTTAGAAACAATCAATTATTTTTATAAATAATAAGCTAAAGAATAAAAGTTAATAAAAATTAGCAATTTCTATAAAATTTAATTTTTTGTGTGATGAAAAATTACAATTTATTAAATTTTTACACAAAAATTAAAATAAATATGTAACATGAAAATTTAAAACTTAGTTTGGACCTTTTATTAATTTTAGAAAGAATTTATTATTTTTAAAAATAATAATTAGATAATGAATGAAAATTAATTAAAATTAGTGATTTCACTAAAATTTAATTGTGATGGGATAAAAAATTATAATTTATTTAATTTTTAAATAAAATATTAAAATAAATGTATAAGATAAATTTATTGAATATATATTTATTTCTTTTAAATTCCAAAATATCTTTTCAATTGTAAGATATTTTTTAAATTGGATTCATATAATTCTTAAAATTATAGCTATCAGACCAATTATTTTGGAACTAATTATTTCTTAGAAATAATTAAATTAAATACAAAATTAACTATGATTATTTAAACTATTATTAATTTAAACAATAAATTTTATTGCCAATATTTAGCTAGACATGGGTTTAGTGGGCAAAGATTGATAAAAATTAATTACATTGTTAAAAGGAAAAATATAATTAATTTAAAAAATGTAAGAAGTCATTAAATTGCTGGGGGTTTTCCCTAAAAAATGAAAAAAAAAAACCTTTAAATTAATATATATTTTAAATTACAAGATTTCTTCAAAATTAAATTCATACAATTCTTAAAAGTGATGATCTTAAAATAGTTATTTTACAAATAATTAATTCCTTTCATAAATAATTAGCTAAAAATAATAATTAGTTAAAACGAATTCTATTACAATTAATTAAAATTAATACTACTGTTAAGATTTAATTGGACTTGGTTTTCCTAGGTGAAAATTGACATGGTTTCGTTGGACGAAAACTAATAAAAATTAATTATATTTCCAAAATAGAAAAATGACATTAATTAAAAAATAAATAACCATTAAAATTAATTCGACTGCTATTGTAGACTGAATTTTTCCTAATTTTCCTAAAATAGAAACATAACTTTATTTCAAAAAATGAAAAATAATTAAAATTAATTACATTGCTATATGAAAGAAAAATATGCTTATGAAATTAATTTATCTTTTTATGTATTTTAACATAAAGTTAAGTTAACACCTATAAGATTTTTTATTCTTAGAATTGGGGTATTATATCTTATTGTAAAGTAAGTTGGCCGATATTAAAATGATTATCACAGAAATAATGAATTCTTTTCATAAATAATTAGCTAAAAATAAAAATTAATTAAAAATAATTATATTACATTTAATTAAAATTAATAATATTGTTACAATTTAATTGGATTTGGTTTCAATGGGCAAAAATTGACACAATTTCCGTTTAAAAAAATAAATCAAAATTAATTATATTGTTAAAACATAAATATAACATTAATGAAAAGATAAATAATAATTATAATTAGCTACATTTCCATGGTTGGCTAGATTTTCCCTAAAAAATGAAATACATCTTTTTACATACAAGATATCTTTTTAATTGTAAAATATCTTTAAAATTATATTCATACAATTCTTAAAATTATGGTTAAAATACTAATTATTTAGAAATAGTAAATTATTTCTATAAAGAATTAGCTAAAAACAAGATTTTGTTAGAGTTAATTATACTACAATTAATTACAATTAATTATATTTCTCGATTTTATTTTGCTATATTTTCATTGGATAAAATTGAGATAGTTTTATTAGACTAAAATTAATCAAAATTAATTAAATTACTAAAATAGGAAACATAATTATTTCAAAAATGAAAAAATAATTAAAATTAATTAGATTGTTACCGGAAAGAAAAATGTGCTTACGAAATTAATTTACCTTTTTGTGCATTTTAAAATAAAGTTAAGTTAACGCCTATAAGATTTTGGACTCTTACAATTTGGGTATTATATTTTGTTGTAAAGTAATTCAAGTTATCATTAGTCCCTAATTAACTTTATTTACTTTTTCAGTATCATTTTTTTTTTGAAAATATCTGTTTTTATTCTCATATGTTTTTGTATTTTCTATGATATTTATTTTAGGTTACTGATTGTACAAAATACTAATATTTTTGTATAATTACAGGTGTTTCAAATGATCACTCCATTTTTTTCTTTTTTAAGTAACAAGCTCCAAAAATATGTATTCAAATAGTAATGATTTTTTATTTTGATGCTACTCGAACCAACAATTATATAATAATTTTTGGTTCAATATATCGCTTTCGCTGGGGAATAAATCTAAGAATTCTTATTAAACAATTGGCTATCATCTCAATCAATTATTAAAATTATAAGACTCAATTAGAATATTTTAATTGGCTTTCAACTATATTAAATATTTATCTAAATTTCTGTCTCCTAAATAAATATTAAAAATCCTACTTACTTTAATTATTTATTTTATACTGAATTTTGCCTGTTGATGTTTTATTTTATTTTTAAGTATAATCAGTTAGATTGTATATTTTGGTATTAATCACATATATTTCAATTTATTTGTCTTATCCAAATTAATTTAAATGTTATATCAAATCATTCAATATTTAATATGTCGAATATGTTAAATTAGTAAGTTTATACCTAATATGTTAATATATGTGTTTAATATATTTAGAATGTATTTATTAAAGAAATAAAATGTCAAACAAAGTTTTGATTAAACTATCACGATGGCAAGACATTGACACTGAGAGAATTTTCTAATGCGGGGGCGAGCGTGATCCAGGCATGAAGTTTGTAATTCTTATATCATCTGGCGTTATTTCAACCCAGAAAGTAAATGAGGATAGGTCGAAACGAGAATAAGTGCTTTCTCAACATATAAAGTTAACAAGCTATTGGTATGTTTAACTGATCGACTACATCATATTTTTATAATATATCTTTATACTCGATTATATTTCATAATTAAAATTTAAAACTCATTATTTACATATTAATTATTAATATATACATCATATTGATGTATAATAACTAATATCTCTCAAAATTTATAATTGCATATAATAAAATGTAAAATAATTTTAAAGAAAAAATTATGAGCTCTACGAATGTTGGTAGAGTTATTTTAGTATGATTATTTTAATAACTATAACATTTAATGTCATTTTATTTTGGGTTTACATAAGTAGATTAATCTTACAATGAGTAAATGTAATTTATTACGACAATCAGTATTTAATTATCATCCCACTGCAAAGACGGTGTAAATGCTAATTAAGTTACTATTCTATGGAGAATAGTAAATTAAGTTGTGTGGATTTTCGTAAGTTGCTCCTTGCATATTTGTACGATGGATTAGTATGAAATATAGGGAAAATTCTATCAAAATTTTTATAGAATTGTTTCAAGTTAAATTCTTTAAGTTTATTGTTGTAACTCATTCTTTATTTTAATTATTTTTTTAGATTTTATGTTAATATTATTAACATTTATCAATAACGTTATTAGTTGAAAATTTTATCCTCCGTGCAACGCACGGGTGAAACAGCTAGTGAATTATAATTTTGTATCCCCACAAAATTAAATTTTATCGAAATTGCTAATAATAATTAAATTTCATTTTGTAGCTTATTATTCATAAAAATAATTATTTATTTCTAAAATAAATTAATGAGCCTAGCATAATTTTTAAATTTTAATGTTACGGTTTAAAAAAAAATTGTACCAAAATTTAATGAATGCTAATTTTGTATCATGAAAAAATTAAGTCTTAACAAAATTATTAATTTTAATTAATTTTATTTGTAAGAATTATTTTTCGATTCTTAGTAATTTTCTAAGAAATGAGGAGTGAATTTAGCGGAATATCTAATAAATTACATTATGTCTAACTTTTGTTAAAAATTTATGTCTACGTCTGTTTATAATTTTTACTTACTTTATTTATAAATAAAATATTTTAGTACTCACATGATGATAAAGTTTCAAAGATAATAAGACGGATATCGGATTCCTAATATATAGTCAATGTTAATATCGGATAAAAATGGAAGCAATGAAAGAATCAGACTCCTAATATATATTATTAATCATTATTAATCTATATGTAAATATATATTCTATATATCTATTGTAAAATATAATTAATGTGTTGTGAGCGGGAAAACCAAATTCAAAAAATGCTAAAATATGAGCGGAAAATATTCCTCCAAAATTGGTCTCTGTTTATTAATATATATATATATATATATATAAACAAAAAAAGTGAATGTAAATAATTTTTTTATAGATATAGATATACAACATAAAATTATAGAATGTAGATAATTATTATGGTAGGATAATCATGGTTATTTGAGGATAATGATGATGAAATAATGATATGTGTTATTTTATAAATGGGAAAATAGTTTCAAAAAAATTCAAAATAGCTAACATAAGTGAAATTTTATAAGCGGGAAAAACTGGCTCCAACTAAATTCAAAAAATGTGTCTCTCTTTATTAATATATAGATATAGATAATAGATAATAACAATAATAATAATATAATATATATATTAAATGAAAATATTTTATACAGAGTGTAAACAAAAGTGGTTGCACAATTATTAATTCAATGAATAATTCAGTTCACACACACGGATAATACTATGCCAATGATCTGTTGCCATGTTGCCAACAAGGTGATGAGGGCGCCGTATCAACGGCCAATTTTTGTTAAAATTTTTTTTTTCGAAATTTACGTTAATGAGATAAATAATACATAACTGTCACTGGTGAGAGCTCGTGTGAGTCTCATATTTGTTCCTCCAAAAATATGGGTATTGGCATGATATCATTTCTAGATTATACTATACGGCAATCATTTCAAATCTTGGATTCCGAATATATCAACAGTAATAAAAGAATCAAAGAAAGGGCTTGTAGACATGAGATTTTTCTGTATTTATTAAGCTGACGAAGACTAAATGCTCTAATAAATTCCACACCAAACATCAACGAATAGGCTCGGTCATAAATTACGTGGGCCAAGCGTTTATGTAATGGTCCTTTCTTCCCTTCTCCAGGGGAGCAACATGTCTCGATCCATTATGCATGTGTTACAATTTAAGTTTTAACCAGTTACATAGCGGGGGAGGAAAAAACCAAAAAGTTAATTTACACATTCACAGGTTAAATTTAGTTATTATTTTACATTTAGAGTAAGATGTCTTAAATTTATCCATTACTAGCATTTGTCACCCGTGCGTTGCACGGGGAGGCTAATTTATCAACAATCACAGGTTTCAATATATGTAAATACTATGTCAATAGCACCACCAAAATAATAAACTGAGTACTCACGAGTGCATTAAACTTAATAATTAATATAAATAATAAAAGAATTCCATAAAAATTTTAATAGAGTTTTCTTTGTATTTAATATAAATCCTGCTTGTAAAATGTCCAAGGAACAAATATACAAAAACCACATCACTTGATTTAAAATTTTCCTCAAAACCTCAATAGTAAACACAATTCAAAAACAGCACCAATATAAAACAAAACAATACAAACAGGTCCAAGCTTTCAAAGAAAGAATGAATGCACTTATGTAAATCTCAACGCCAACTTTTACACCCTTGCAACAATACTATTTTTTCAACAAATAACAACTTTAATAAATGATAATACAATAATAGAATAATTAATTGATGATTAGTTGTCAATTTGTACCGTGCTCTAGCTTATTATTTATACACGTTCGTTTGCACGGGATGATACGTGATAGAGATTGTGATATTATATCACATTTTAGTCATTGTTAGATTTTCTTTTTTTTTTAATTTGCTCATTGTAAAATTAAATCTACTAAATATAAACATAAATTAAAATAAAATTAAATGCTATAGTTATAAAAATAACCACACTAAAAAATTCTACTGGCTTTTATACATCCTATGATTTTTTCTTTAAAAATTCTATATTTTATTATATGCAATTACAAATTTCGAGAAATATAAAATTATACAGTCACGCGATGTATAGCACTACAATGAATATGTGAATACTAAATTTTTAAAATTTGATTATGAAATATAATCAATATAAAAATATATTATAGAAATAACAATATAGAAGGAAAAAACACCAACACCCCATCCCTGCCCCATTAGGAAACATTTATCCTTATCCCCACACCATCCTCATTTAATTGAGGGCGGGCAATGATGATAGAAGAATTGCAACAGGACGGGGACTTCCATTCCCCCGTCCCCGCCCCACTAAAAAATTATCATCCGCGTCCTTGCCCTATCATGATGGTTTAATAAGAAACTTTTATTTATCCTTGTCAATATATATTAAAATTACCATGGTTTTGAATATTGGCGTGCTGTGTATCTCTATCTTTTGTGTGTATTGTGGGCGCTCTTTTAAAAAAATATAAACTCGCAAATTTAACATATTCGGTATACTGACATTTTTATTGAAATCATTAATCTCGATGTTTATCTTAAATAATTTAAATTGTATAGGATTATTAATGTGGTTGATAAAAAAAATCTCATAGATTTTATGTTATTTATATCAAATATTGAACAAGATAAATAAATTGAAATATATATAATTAATAATTAAAATAGACGACTTAATTGATGATTTGTAAAAATTAAATAAAATATAAACTGACAAAAATCGGTATAAAAAATAATTTTAAATAGTTAGAATTCTTAATATTTATTTGGGAGATAGAATTCTAAATAAATATTTAACATAATCCTGAGCCAATTAATTTTTTTTTATTGAGTTGCATGATTCGAATCATTGATTGACTCGCCAATTGTTTTCTAAATGAGCAATTGATGAAATGCTTAAATTATGTATTTATTTCATCTGAGTTAATCTTTATTGATTAAATCTGTAATTTAGATACTTATTTACTTATCACTGAGATTAAAACTTTAAGTTAATGTGAAAAAATAATATAGGAGATGGAATCCTACTATATTAAATTGAAGCTATTATTTCAAAGTCGAATTGTATTTTAAACATAATTTTAAAAATACACTGGTATTAAAATTAAATATCGATTGATTAAAGTTCAAGCCGATCATTATCAGTATATTGTTGACTAATTCAACAAATCGATAAACTTATGTTTGGTTAAAATAAATTAATTATTGGGAAAAAATATTATAGGAGATAAGAAAATTAAAATTGATATGAAGTTAATGCACTACGAAAATCAAAATCATAAATATAATCTTGATGACATAATCGAAACGTAACACCCTTTGAATAAAACACAAAATGCAGCCATAACAACTTATTCATATATCATTGGTTCTATTCATATAGTGTATTTTAGTTGAATTTATATAGCTCTATAAGTTGAACATGTATTGATGCATCGAGTTGAAAGGGGAGTTGGAATATTATTTCAATGATATTATGCCTTCTTATAAATACATGCATTTTTCTTAAATCATAGTTAACTTGGCTGGTATGATATTCTTATATGGTTTTAGAATTTTCAATTACTTTGGTAATTCTTCACAAAAAAGTTGACCAACTCGTATTATTAATAATTTCGTTTGCTTTATCTCAGTGTTTATAGCATTCTACAGTTCTATAAATTTAGAACAAAATAGACAAAGTCAACCATCACATTGATACTATAAGAACATGCCAAGACATACAACTTCAATTTCCACGTACTAATTGTCAAGATACAGTTCTTAAAAAAAAATGGAAGCCCACAAAATGCATACAAACTATAGAAATATGGTATATGAAGCATTTTCGAGGTTTTTTTGTAAGTTGAAGTTACAATACTTACTATTTCAACACTAATTACAACCACATGCTACACCGAAAAATTACATATAACAACTAAACCCACTCATTTCACTTTGCAAGAGACTCTTAGGGTGTGTTTGATAGGATTCCGGGAAAGGGAATTCCGGGAAAATGTTTTCCTGGAAAACGGATTCCTACATTTTCCTTGGATTGAGTTTTCCAAAAAAATTATGATTTTTGTGCTTTAAACGCTTGTACCTGGAAAATGTTTTCCTGGAAAAGAAAACCAATCAAACACCCAAAGCTGAAAAAAATGGTTGGAAAACTCGTTTTCCAGGAAAACTTTTGTGCAATCAAACACACCCTTAGATGTACACATTTAATCACTAATGATAAGGATAAATATGAAAATCAGATGATTTCCCAAGATAGTATAATAGAGTTGGGGTAATTGATAAAAAAAATACAAACCAAGTAATGATACGAACATGGTGGCGAGTGAGTGCTACCATAGCGTAAATTGATAAATTAAACATTAGGTGAGTCATATCAAGTTAGATTTTGCGTTTCTAGAGTAACTATAATAAACAATTCATTAGTTAGATTGAGATAATTTTTAATAAAATGTTAAGTTTCTAAACTATTTGAAAGTTAAAAAAAAAAGAATAGAAAAGGAAAGAATTTGGTACATAAATAATGAAACTGTAATGAATTGATTAAGTAATATTAATAATACTATACAAAAATAAAATTAATTAAATGTTAAGTACTTACGATATTAGTGTAATATTAAGAAGTCAAAGTAAATTAGTAATATTAGTTAAGAAAATGGGCAACATAGACTTCAAGAAAAATCACTATGAATAAATACGGCGGCGAGCGACATCTATATCATAAAAGAAACTGATAAATCAAATCAAATGTCAGATTTGTTATGAATAATAATTGAAGAATAATTATTATGTGTTATGAATAATTGAGAATAATGTGGTGGTTATGAATTATGAGGAATAATTTGGTGGAGGAATAATTTGGTAAAAGATGTAATTATTATATGTGAATGACTATTATACCCTTGATGAAATTATGTAATTACGATTGTGCCATTCGAAGTTTTCCTATAAATAGGGTTTCAGTTATTAATGAAATTCATTCCTGAGAATTCTTTAGAATTCATTCTCTCTAAATTCTCTCTATTGTTTCTATACTTTTATAACACGTTATCAGCACGAGTCTCTAACCATTTGAGTAATATGAAGGAGTATGCTTTCTACATTGCATCTTATAGATGATCTTCTCAGATCGTAAACCGAATTATTATAAATAACCTAATCCATCTCCAATCAATACTTTATCTTTCTTTTCTCTCTTATCTTTTTCCCACTTTCTCACGCCTCACTCTCTCTATCTTCCCAATCACTCACGTAAAAACATTTACGCAGACAAAGAGTTGTGGGCAATTCAAGAATTGGCAAATGGAGAAAATGCGTGCATGTTCAATTGCTTCTCCCTAAGAAAAAGGAAAAGGTATATATATTATATTAATTTATAATATAATAATATATTAAACTATAATATTCGCTTTCTCGAGATATAAGGAGCATACATTATCAAAATCAAATTTTCTCGACTCCATTATACTTGATTTAACGAGAGCTTCGATTTGACACCAACATTGATAGGGTAATAACTCGTTTTGAAATATGTTATTATCAAACTTTCAAAATTTACAAATCAAGACACCAACTTTTGAAAAGTTACAAAATAGTCCTTGAACATTTTGATATTGATAAATTGAAATAGAAAGGAGATAATTTTCCAATCGTAAAACATTGATAAAATATTTTTGACAATTTTACCTTTACGAATTGAATGGACAATTTTACCCTTAGGTAAACCGACCTAATTTTGACGACAAGGAAAATGGGATAGAATATTCATGAAGAAATTCTAAATCCATTGATTATATAAAATGGCTTGAAGTCCATTTGAGTTAAAAGATCGAATATTATTATTTTTAACTCCAAGAGTTTAATTACATAATATACTTATTCTAAAAGGATAAATGTGCTCTTGTAGAAGTAATGAGTATTTGTTCTAGAAGAACAAATTTGCTCCCCGTAAGTAGTTCAATATTTAATTCTTGCACTTTATTTAGTGTAATTTAATTATCGCAATACCTCCTACTTGATGATGGGTTCAACTGTCACTAAAGCGGAAGGTTTTATATATTTCTGCACTTTATATGCTAAGTGATGGGTAATACCTTCTACTAAGCGGATCCTACTCTGAAGAAGTAGTTAAACATTATGCAATTTAATTCTAATTTAAATTCGTAAATTTATATTTATTGCAATAATTCCCATAAGGTAGGTTCGACCACCTATTGGAGGAAATTTAATTTCTACAATTTAAATTTATGCACTTTATAGTTTGAGTATATTTCAATGTGGTGGGTAATACCACACGATTGGTGTGCATATTTCAATGTGGTGGGTTATACTACACGATTGGTTATAACTAATCCTACTCCGTAAGAAGTAGTTGATCAAATATTCTAATCATACTCTCGAAGAAGTAGGCGATGAGAATAAAATTACTTCTTCATATATCACCAGAATATGAATGGAGAAAATTGAGCAAGTGGTACTTGAAGTTACCATTGATAAATAGACTAAAGTAAAATGCTGAATAGATCCCATGTTGATAAATCAAAGAAAATATATCGCATGGAAAGCTTATATGAAGTAATCTTATCGATGATATGAGATTGTATTAATATGAGAATAAAATGCTCTTGAAGAAGCAAAATCACTAGATATCTGTATTTGAATAAAGCCAATATGATATTATTATTATTACTCCAGAAGAAGTACAAAACAGTCGAAGTGGAACACATTGAGAATATCAAAAGATGACAATAAACACTCGAAAATATAGAAATACTAAAAGAAAATATATATTGAATCCATAAATGAGGGATGCGTTTCGAGAGTATAAATACTCCGTAACTCTGCCACCATCAACATTAGGATTCATAATGAAATATTTAAAGGATCCGAATTTCTTTTTCGCTTGACACCAGTGGTCTGTGACCGACGGACCTGGGCTTCCACAGATTCTTGAACATATGCATGAAATTTGATGAGTAGTTCATCAACAGTACTAGCAGAAATAAGTATTTTTCTCGCTGTATGAGAGATAAACTTATTATTTACACCCTGATCTAGAAACGCTAGTAAGCCATCAAAGAAATTATTAATATTCAACAAACCTATTGGTTTGACATGAAAATTCCATCGTACAACGCAGGCTATATTGAATATTTCCTCCAAAGTGTGTTTGTAGCGCCTGGAAGGACAATGAAAGCATCACTATTATTCATCATATACATCATGCGATTGTGGATGGATTAAGCTTGTAGCCCCAACCTTGCAGACCCATGGTAGAACTGGCTCCAATTCGAGTATTAGATCCAACTAGATGGAAAGGTATTACGCTCGAAACTCTTATTCCCCATGATTGTGCGGCCATTATAAGTCTAGCTAAAAGTTTGTTGTTGGTTCCTCCATATAGTATATTGATTTCTTGTCTCCCTAACTCTTTTACAAGTCGGTTTGCCATATCCACATATTGGATATGGCCTACCAGTTTAGATCCACCAAGAATACATACGGTTTTAATATGGCGAGGTAAAAGCTGACTTGTATGAGATGATTCTAAAATCTCCATATCCATCTCTACTCCTATCTCTCTTTTTGCACTATACTTTTAATGTATGAATATGAGAGATATATGAATCCCTCTATTTAAAGAAAAATTTTCAAACCAATAATTGAGTGCACTATTTACTTTTTGACAAATATGAAAGAGAAAAAAAAATGCAGAAAATTTTTTTTAAGTGAAAATGACATATATCTGTCGGTGATTGAAAAATAATATATATATACATATATATATATGTAACGACCACGTTCAATTTTTATAATTACACGACGTCGTTACGACCCAACCTATTAAATTTTAATGCTCGTCTAGCCGTGAATAAAATAATTAATTAATAATTTAATCGAATTCGACAATTATTTAGGGCCAAAGAAATTGTCCTATGGGCTTTAGGCCCAACTATCAAAAGCCTATTTCAATTACCTATTGGGCCACCCACTGGATGAATGGGGATCCTAATCCTATTCAAACTCAAGTTCTACTCTCCTACTCCGCCTCAACACCTCTACTTGTAATACTCCCCAAACTCCATAAATTTTTCACGCACACAATTTCCTCTCGTCCAAACCCTCTCTCTCTCTCGCAAACTCGCTCAACTCTCTCTCTGCAAACTCTCAACTCACGTTTCCATCCAGCAAGGGAGTCTCCAATCGAATTTGCAAGGCAATCACCATCGCAGCAGACACAAATCAACACCAACACCAGGTAACTCCATTCTCTTCCACTACAAATTTACCTCAAATGCCAAATCATCTCTTGCTAGCTCCTTTACGTATTGTAGTTGCCGTGAATTAACCAACATACAACACGCATCGCACACGGCCTTACACGCATGTATATACACAAACAACCAATTCCATATCAACTCAAATCCAATCAAAGAAAAATTTCAGAGTCGAAACCATCATGATGTTCAGTTCATCACGTTCATCCTCTATTAAAAAAAAAAGGTTCTGCGTGAATAGTGACCGTGAACAAGATCACGAGCGTGAATAGTACTCGGCCATGGTTCTTGTGCTTAACCTTCAATTTCTTCCATATCTCCTCTCAAATCCATAGTCGAACGTAGTAGAATCCTATTGTCGAGTTTTGATGACGAATTTTGGCCGAAAACCTTCAATTTCAGCCGAATTTGGCGCTCGGAACTCGGTCGAAGTTGTTTTCTTCTCCTTTCCTCTCTTGTTCGGCCGGATGCCCACTCACGGTGACTACCATCGTCGGCGACGGCGCCTCTGGCGAACTCGACGACCAACGCGTCGGACTCCCTCTTCCCTTCCCGGTGGACACGCTCGGTCTCTCTCTCTGTGAACTTCGTGTATGCCAAATGAAGGAAGAAGGAGACCCAAGCCCAATTTTGACCCTAAATTTGCAAACCCAAGTCCCTCAAACTCGAGATTTAATATAAGTTGGCCCCAACTTTCTGTGGTCATCTAAATTGGTTCCCTAAAGTCACTTATCCTCTCAATTAAGCCCCAATCAAGTTATAAAAAGCTCAACTAAGCCCTCAACATCTTGGAACTACCACAATTGACTCATCTGACCCACAGTAATTGCGGTCGAGCCCCAGTGTTCTAATTTAGCTTCCAAACACTCTAAATCACGTTTATCTTTCAATCAAGTCCAAATTAAGTTTTAAAACTTCAATTTCCACCCCCAAATCAATACTTCTCTTTCAATTCCACTCAAAGCAATTTTTAAAGTTTTCAATTAGGCCCTATAACTTTTAAATTAAATACTTTAAGACCCGAATAAATTATTAAACTTCAATTTTAAGAATTAGTTACTAAGATATGTTTACATCCTTTTATTAGACGACGTGGAAAGGCCGTAGAGGCGCTATCATCACACCAGCTCTACTTTCAAGGGATTTACGAGAACTACGAATTTGAGGTGGGGTTTGTTTGTTTTTATTTCTTCAAAAATCATTTTATTTTAAAGGCGATTGTTTATTTAAAAATCCATATCATGTCTTTACGTGTAATTATGATTTATGGTATATTTACTATGTGACATGCATGTGATGGTGTTAAGTACCATCTTCTACGGAATGGTTAAGGGCCATTCGGATCGTCATAGCGACTTTCCCCCACGTTGGACGGGAGTTTCCAACACTCGACTTTTCTATAGTTTAATTGCCTCTAGTTGTAATTTCATGTGTGGATATGTGATATGGTGAAATATTTTCTAGTGTGCCCCACTGAGTATAACAACGTTATACTCACCCCAACGTTTTAAACTCTTTTTTCAGATTAAGGAGCCCGGCGAAGTGGCGTGGGACGAGGCGGCATCATCCACCAAAATTGCTATATTAAACTAGTTTTCTTTATTAGATGATCATTCAAAACTTAGTATTTTATTATTTTTTTTAAGCTTCCGCATATGGTTTAGAGTTTAATTTATTTATTTAGAAAATGAATATTGAATATCAAGTTGTTCGATATTATTTCATTTAAGTATGTGAGTTTTGAACTGTATTATTATTATTATTCCTATTATTATTGTCATTATCATCGTTATTATTATTACTGAAAATGTTATAAAAGAAAAAAAAAATTTCGTCAATTTTCCCCCATTTCAATTAAGCAAAGGCCATTTTGGTAACTCTTCGATATTTAAAAATCGGGGCGTTACAATATATATCTTAAAATCGAAAAACAATATTTACAATTACAAGAAAAACATTGATCTTCGTTATTACACCGAGCTTCCTTATATTAATATGAGAAAATTATTATACTAAAATTTTCTACTAAATTTACAAACAGGATCTTCTAAAGTAAGTTTTTCAAGACTGTAACGCGTTTGTTGATCTTTGAATTTGGCCCATAAGGCCATTAGCTCACCTGTATGCGTGTCCACTAGGATGTGTCTCAAGAGCATTGAATATCATCCAAAGGCTCCTTACTCAATCCATCCTTAATGAATGCTATTTTATCTTCTCGATTTACGGACAAGTACCCACAGATTTACATCGAGTGTCACATGTCCACCGAGCACACTTGTAGCATCCTCCTAATCTTTTTGCTCTCGTTTCTTTGAAAAACTACTTACCCATACCTGCATGTATTTAGAAGGAATTGAAACCTCACCAGATAATCGAACCTTTGCTTCAATCAAGCATCGGATATCTTGTGGGATACCCTTATTCATTAGCATCCTTAATCTTTCCAATTTACATCGATAAATCCTTTTAGGATTTTTGACTCGAGTAGTGATGGATAGTATTTTCAAGATTTGAGAGCATATGATCCATTATAATGTATAGACCCTTGTTAGGATGAATTTTGCAATAATTTTGATGATTTATTTATAGAATAATACGACGCGTATGAAATAAGACTCGATTTTAAATAAATAATATGAAGCGTAAGAGCTACGATTTGAATTAAATAATAGCCAGGATGTGATGCGTATAGTCAGAATCTCAGTGTTTGAACGATAGTAGACAATAATGTCACCAAAAAATGATGGAATATGTCGGTGAATTATTTCTATGATAAATCATATTGAGCACTATACGTATACTAGTGAAATCGATATAAGAATTTATTGAACTAGAAGTTCAATAATACTCGCTTGCACAACCTGATCGACCATCCCGATTTAAATAATTATTGAAATCAATATTTCAAGTGAAGAATTAAAAGAATTCTTTAATGATTGTTCTCGATAAATGATAAAATTATTACTAGCCAATATTGGGAATAAATCCCAAATATATCCGGAATAAAGGATGAGAAGTATGGCCCACTCATCCTCCATGTGAACTACTAGATATTATGATATGGATCCACTAGATAGTCACATGTGTATATGATTCAGAATTTGAAATTTACGAAATATTTGCTCACCAGTGATGAGCATGATTTTGATTTAATGATAAAGGTAGTAAATGTATATCCCAATACTTGAATAAATCCTCAAGGATTTGAGTATCTTGTACAAAGTGGGATATTATATGGCAAATTATTTAAAGTCCTCAAATAAATTGCCGATATCGAGAATAGAATGCAAGCGGTCTAAATTCCCATATTAAGGCTGAATGATGAGAACATATATGATTAAAATCATACCAACTGTATGAGTTTTGGTGTTCTAAATTTTTCTCAAAGATGAGGGGAGTATTAAAGGTTGAAAATAATATGTGAAATGCATCATGTTATATCCTCTAAATTGAAATACGAACTTGAAGTTCAAAGATGCATGAAAGGCTATGAACAATCACATATATCACCTACGATGCTTTGATAAGTTAGACGCTAGAAGCGTTGATATTTCCCAATCATATATATCAAAGCAAATTATAAAAGATGGTCTTAATAACGGAGGCATATGCTCTTGAAGAGTATATAGACATAACTATATTGTGTAATCCTACAAGAGGATTGATAATGAGATATCTCAATAAGTTATGTCGATATGGGGAAAGAAATGAAATTGAAATGTGTCGACACGATATGAAAATGTAGCGCTACATATGATCAATGATAATGAAAATATTGAGATATATTGAAGATGATAAATGGTGAATGTGAAATCCTTAACTTATGAGATGATGAGATGATGATGATTATTGCTCAAGTTTAAAGATAAGCATGGTGGTCATTATATGTTGCATGCTCATGAAAGTTAAATTACCGATCGTGTGTGTAGTCTGAAAAGGAAATTAAAGGATCGGATGAGCTAAACCCGTGTTTATGAGTACCCTAAAGGGTGAGCTAAGCCCCTGGGAATGAAATAACCTATTAAGTGAGTATTAAATGTTAAATGATATATTTTAAGTATTAGTTAGTTATAAAGGTTTACTTATATGTTTACATGTTTTTACTATGAATTTTTATGCTTTAAATTGTGTGTTTGGAGACATGTGTTCATGGTGAATGTTTTGTAGTTGTGTAAGAAAATTGATGCACTCTAAATGAACGTAAGAGTATAAAACCAATGTATATGATACTCATACAAATGTATGAAAGATTTTGAAATGCTTATAAGATACTTGTATAAAATACGCCGTTGCACTCTTTTTCCTCGACTGAGGTTTTATCCCATTGGGTTTTCCTAGCAAGGTTTTTAATGAGGCAACTTTAAAGGCGTATTCACATGAATAATGTACTTTTTCCTTCATTGCGTTTTTCCCACCGGTTTTTCCTAATAAGGTTTTAACGAGGCGATATTCATGGTATATTGAGAACGATATGAGAAATTGATACAGTGTATCTATTGGATCAAGTTATAATGGAGCTAATGCTTTAAATCCAAACGATGATGATATTGAAATCATTTACCGTAAGTAAAGATATTAGTTCTCAAGATATGAAATCAAACGGAGCGGTATCTTTTTCCTTCGATCAAGTTTTTTTCCCATTTGGGTTTTTCTTGGCGAGAAGGTTTTAATGGCGACGTGAATACTATACTGGTGATAGGACATCGTGGGGAGATATTTTGATGAAGCGATATAACCACTCCAAGCCTATCCTGCATGATCGATTTGGAAGTTTTTTCCCAATCGAAGTTTTCTCCAAACACGTATGGAAGACATTTGTATTAATAGTCGTTCAAGGAGTGTTATGAATAATAATTGAAGAATAATTATTAGGTGTTATGAATAATTGAGAATAATGTGGTGGTTATGAATTATGAGGAATAATTTGGTAAAAGATGTAATTATTATATGTGAATGACTATTATACCCTTGATGAAATTATGTAATTACGATTGTGCCATTCGAAGTTTTCCTATAAATAGGGTTTCAGTTATTAATGAAATTCATTCCTGAGAATTCCTTAGAATTCATTCTCTCTAAATTCTCTCTATTGTTTCTATACTTTTATAACAAGATTATATATATAAGCTCCTTTTGTACAGAGAGTACAATATATTTTTGGATGATGTGATCCTTTAATATCGCATGGGTACTTGTTTAGTATAGAATAAATTAATTAAACATTGTGATAATAAACTAATTGAACATGGTGGTATAAATAATTATAAAGTGGAGGAAGAAATTTAATTTACTAACAAACAAAAGTGATAAGAATAAGTTTGGAAAAAAAGTGATAAGAACCAAAGTAAATTAATTAATTAAACATTGTATAGGTGGTGAATTCCTAAAGGGATCGCATTAACCTATAAATTCATATGACGATTCTGCGGTTTCGTTGATCTATTTGTATTGGATCATGTGATCCATTAGGTATTTCCCATCAATGGCAACAAAATTCTACGAAGAAGTTAACCAACTGGTAGATGTGCAAAGGCAAAGGAACACTGCTACTGGTACTTTGGAATGCATAAGCTTAAACGGTGTCCTTATAGGGGTTGAAACATCATCGTCTGGCGCATGAGATTTCTTCTAAGTCACCAGATTTGTATATTGAAATCACATTATCATCAGTCACAGCGCTCAAGACAGAGTACACAGCATCATTTGCTTCAACATTTCGATCAGTTACGTGAACTATAAACATCCATTTTGTTTAATCCAAAAGTATCATCATGCTTTACAAACCAATATAAAAAAGTGCTTCAATTTTGCTTAATCTAAGAGTACCAAGCTGCTTTCAAGTTTTTACCATTCAACATTTGAAGCACGCCACAGCAAGATTATTTCAAGAAAAAATTAGGTGGAAAGGCAATAAGAAGAACAAAGGGGAAACAAATTGAACGAAGCTCTTGTGATTTTTAGAGAGATTATTTCACAATATGGGAGAACTATCAACATATCACATCTTAGGAGAAAGCAATTAATAATTACCATATCACCAGGCAAGTTCCCAAACCCTGCTAAACATATAAATGCACACCACATTATTAAGGACATATAACACTGACTATGAGAAGAAAAAGTAAACAACAAACTGATTCACTTCCTATATTCACTTCCTATTTCCCAAAATGAATGAGCTAATTTCAAAGTAGAGATAAACTCAATGAAGGGAAACACTTGATTATCATGTTCCAAGGGTATACTTCCCTTTTGGATTCCATTTGATCGTATTATAAGGGGTTGTGCCAAGCTCAAGAAGTGGATTGTATTCTTGTCAAATATTGTCGCCATAAAAGGGTCACCTTCTGCGGCGTTTGCCTATCCATCTGGATAAGTGGATGTAATAACACTTTTCATCAGCCTCTAATGGGAAAATGTTGCTGTTATGATACCTGTTGTGAAAAATACCAGAAACCTGTAACGACTTGAAGGCCTATTCTAAAAAATGCGTACATGATTTCATAAAAGGACTTTCATTTTTTATTTGTATAAAAAATTGTTACCATTATTGGTTTAAAACACCAAAGAAAGCAATCAAACAAATTTGACTATAGTTCTCCATTAAAGGATTGTACCTAAAATAAGAGATCAAACACATATGATTCGGTCTCAGGAATCACAAATTATGACTAATACATAGCACGGGAGAAAGTAGATGTAGTTCAAAAATTTTCACCAATCTCAAAGCACAGTTTTCATACACAGCAAACCAACTATAGTGATAGGAACCAAGAAGTGTGGCTAATACATAACACTGGAAGAAAGCAGATGTTGCCTAATATTTTTCCACAGCCAATAAGCATGCTTTTCATACACAACAATGCAACTATAATGGTAGGCTGAAAAAGGCAAAACAGAAAGCGATGTAGTTCAAAGGAAAAAGGAGAGTTGTCACCTTCGAGCAACTGTGGTAGATCTCTGTTCAATTTCACTACCCAAAAAAAAAACACACACACACACACAAAAGCAGCAACTGAATATGATCAATAATTAGTAAGATTAAAAAAAAAAGATAGGAGAAGATTATTAATACCACTGCTAGCGTCCACAATCCAGAAAGAATCCGCAAAATGAACATAAAAGAAGGAACAAAAATCAATGCCATAAAAATTTGAACACATAAGTCAAGAATTGATACAATTATTAATTAATTAAAGAGAAATAAACACAATCACAGAAAACCAATTGCCTCGAGAATTCAGAAAATAATGGGATATCTTGGAGCAGCATTGAATGATTTTTATATACACCAATAATTTCCCCCGGTGCAAGAATTGTGAGCAGTGAAAAAGTCTTTACCATGTTTGACATCGAATACCGAATTAAAAAAGGAAAAAAAAAAGCAGCTTTGATCGGGGAAGAATTTTTAGCCAAGATGGATTGTTGACATGCGCAGTGGTTAAGCTTGATTACAACGGAATTGGTGAATAGGGCAAGGATTAGAAATTTTTTGGTTCATTAAGAAAGGAAAGCAATTAGGGCACACAATAGGATCGAACTTGGGGTAAGGATTTGAATAGGGCGATATTACTCGGTTCATTAAGAAAGGAAAGATTTTGATTAAGGAATGGAGACAAATCAGAGATAAAAAGAGCGAATTAAGCTATCGATTCGTGTGGATTTTTCTGAATTAAGCTTCAATCGAATCACGCGGAATTGGAATGGGCAATTAGGACAGAGGACGAAGATGCAAGCGTGGGGTTGAAGTAGCTGGGCCGGGCTTCATTCATTCATCTTGACCGCATTGAGAAATTATGGGCCGCGTGCATTTTATGTTGAATGGCCGCGTGTGAAATCTATTTCGGGTTTAATTAAGAAAATGTGTTAGGCGGGAAAAAATGTTAACGTGGAATAAAAAAATAAATTAAAAAATTCATAAAATATGAGATTTTGGAGGGAAAAAAGATTGTTTTTATATAAATAATAATATAGATATAGATATCGCCAAATATTGTTATTTCTGTTTATTTTGGAATATACTACTTGTACTCACGGGTTTACCAGAGTTACACTCATATAATATGATTAGAGTCAAATTACAACAATGAAGCTCATAAGATTTTCATTTCTCCCTATGCATACACAATGCTACTCTCTGTTTTTCTTAGTTTTGTAAATCCCAGTGTGAGGAAAATGTGCATTCAGAAAACGAAAAACTAAAAAATTGATAAGTGCGGTTGTGACTCGCTTACAATTCATATGAAATCTGGTTTCTTGATTTTGTGAAGTCATAGCCTGCTGATGTAGATTGGGTGCTGGAGAACTCCAATACAAGGACAGTTTGTTCTATTCGTGTAAATTCTAAATAATCTGATTGTTCAAATGAATAGATCTACCTTTCTTCATTTCAAGAAGATACTTATGGAAGTACTCTTATTTTGCTATTAAGCATTTTGATATTGCTATGCGTACCAGTAACACGAGCAGCCAGTAGAAAGGAAAGTTCATTTTTAAGTCCCTATACATCCACAACAGTTTATATGACTCAAAAGATTAAATGAAAAGAGAGGCTCCCATGGAGTTGCAGTTGAACCACCATCAGACGGTTACGACGAGCAACGTGATTAGATTCATGTAGCTTCAACTATCTGATATGCATGCAAAAAGATGCGAACACTTGATCTCAACAAACTTCCATGGAATATGATCCAAGAAGATATAAAGTTGAACAGACCTCTATTGTGTAGGTTGAACAAACAGAGATTTGTTGTGGGATGTCATCAATAACGCGCAACTCTTGAATGATGATAATTGGTACCAATCAAAGGGAAAAAGAAAATATCAACAAATTAGAATTGATCTAATGCTCCCACTAATGCCATAATGACACGTGGCTAGACGTGGAGCTGCCACATCCAGCCAATCCCCCCGAATGTGGGGTGGCTGGACGTGGACACTAGCGGGAGCACTAGATCAAAGCTAGTCAACAAATTCTAAAAGTAAATTATCATTATGAGGGTGTTAGCATAAAAATTTTAATGTATTTTCATATACTTTTTTTTCAAATTTTAAATTTGGTCAAGCAAATCACATCCATATATTTCTCCACTTATTAAATCTCCACCATCCAACTCCACTCATCCTCTTTCTTCCTATTCATAAAAATATATTAAAATTCATAAGCTAAAACACTCATAGTCTCAATTCTGAAACCTTGGAAATAGGAACTTTTTCCTAACTCAGATGAGGAGAGCACAAAATAAAAAGGTGGAATGTATAAGCATTAAAGTCACTTTTTAGTACATCAAGACATATCCTTGTCATTGTTTTAAATTTCAAAATGATGGTAGCTGAAAAATAGGCAGCTTTCACATCTAAAACATTGAGAGTGTTAGCATTCATTAAAAAATGCATTTTAATATATTTTTTTTTAAATTTCAAATTTGGTCAAACAAATCACATCCATATATTTTCCCACTCATTAAATCTCCACCATTCAACTCCACTCATTCTCTCTCTTCTTACTTATAAAAATACATTAAAACTCATTCGCTAACACCCTCATTAATTGGAGACATTAGTACAAAACTACAACATTTTGAAAAGAGTACCACCTAATGGCAGAAAGCTAGATATGATCAAATTACAAACTATGCAGCCTTAAGCCTCAACCTTCATCTATCAGAACATAACAAACTTTTGATAAGAGATACTGACAATTTGTGATTATGTGTGTAATTCTCACAAATTAATTATAAAATCCTCTGTCAATTTGAATTTGATTTCTCGAGTAATGCATTTGTACAGTTGATTTTACCAATCATGATTGTGATTTTACGTTAGCCTACCCTTGCCTCGAAATATCATCAACTATTGCAAGTTTTCGAATACTTCCAATCCTATTCCATAATAAGAGCTATGCGATTTGTGAGCACGCATCTCGATATCCATATCACAATCATGTTCCCACATGTTGGGAACGGATCAAAACCATTGGTATTTAATGAGTATACTCGCTTATGATGCCAATTAAAAGTCCACTTAAACCCATACTATTCATAACTGTGATTCTGTATATTTATTGAGGAGTATTGAGTTTTCAGTACTTTCTAATATCATGAGCTTTTTGGTATTCAAAGTACACGGTTGTTTGTGGAGGAGTGGATATTGTAAGACAATTTTATAGAGAAATGATAACATCATTATTTGGAAAAGAAAAATTATAAGCATCTCCAATACTACTTTTTACATTATAATGCCTATTAAGAGAAAGAAAGACACATTTTTTATGGGTTCCATATTTTTTTAAATTACTTCTCTCTAAGCATCTCCAATACTACTTTTTACATTATAATGCCTATTAAGAGAAAGAAAGACACATTTTTTATGGGTTCCATATTTTTTTAAATTACTTCTCTCTTAATTAGTGTATCCCACTTTTTCCTCACTTTTTCTTCATCGCTTCTCATATCATTTTCAAAGTCACATATTGATCTACACATCGGCTACTATTATTTTATTATTATTATTAAATATATTTTCAAAGTACATGGTTGTTTGTGGAGGAGTGGATATTGTGAGACAATTTTATAGAGAAATGATAACATCATTATTTGGAAAAGAAAAATTATAAGCATCTGCAATACTACTTTTTACATTGTAATGTCTATTAAAAGAGAGAGAGAGATACATTTTTTCTTATGGGTTCCATATTTTTTTAAATTACTTTTCTCTTAATTACAGTATCTCACTTTTTTCTCACTTTTTCTCCATCGCTTCCCGTATCATTTTCAAAGTCACATATTCATCTACACATCCGTTACTATTATTCTATTATTATTTTTAAATATATTTTTATCTCTCGCTCCATTTTCACTTTTCACACTCTTTTTTCTCTAATTTACTATTTATCTTACTTTAATTAAAATAATCATCTTCTATCTATCTATCTCTCTACTCTTGATCTTGGACATCCATTTTAGCATTGGAAACACTCTAATCGGAATTGTGTGACTACTGCAACGGCAAAATCTATGGCAATAAGAATGTAATAGAGAGATATAGGAGAAGTCAGAGTTGAAATTGAAATTTTTGCAACACGGAATAGAAAATATTTTAAAATTAAATTGGGAGGAATAGTGATTTCTCGTAAGAACGTTCTTCTTGTATGCTAAAAATATAATTAAACACTCACTAATTGTATTTAGTTTTAATAACCAAAAACTTCTTAATTCAATTTAAATCGGTGCAATTCACTAAGAATTGCACCTTTGCAGTTCACGACCTCCTAAAACGAAATAATTGAGACTTTAAATGTCAAATTCATTACACTTCCATAACCAATCAATCAATTTTCAAGCTTCAAAATAACATTATTCTTAAGCACGACTCTACGTAGGTTTTGCTCTTAAGTGGTCAACGAAAAACAAGGCTAATAATCCGATGCCTAAGGTGTTTACATGTAAGTCAATGATTGACATGTGCTTCTTGCCCCCACCATCAGGGATTGTGGCCATGTATCAATTAGCAACCCACATATGAGAATCGAATCTCTCGTGTGAAAAACAAACACCTCTTTATCTTTCACATAAAATCATTTCATCCGCCCCCCATTTTGCCCAAAAAATGTCTTATTGATAATCTCTTTATTTTTTCAGGGATTTCAGACTCTTTAATTTAACTTCATAGTTAATGCTCACTTTTCCTATTTCTACAAGTTGAATTTTTGGTATCACAAAATCTACCAATACAATAGTTGCACTACGTTGATTGTTAGTCTAGTCTCAGATAACATTGCTATCAAATCTTTGTAAATTTGTGTCTTACTACTCGTATTTCAATTTCATGCAACTGTGCTGTTTGAGACAACTTTTACAAAACTATTCTTCAAAATTATTTTTAACAACAATTTTAATGATATAACAGAATTTCTCTGTCTAAATGTATTTTTATTGTTTTGACGACTTTTTAACTATATATTTAAAAATATCATTTCTTAAATGAATCTCTGACGAACACTCACCAAACTAACATGTAGCCCAAGGACAAACTATGCAATTCTTTCTCATGAAATTTGGAGTTGGTTCACAACAAAATGGAGAGTTCAAATGTGCTATTTTATTTTCTCAGTTCGTAGATGTTATTCATATTTCTTTCTTTTAAATTGTTCTATGCAAATTAAAACAAGACATGCTAAATTACTATATTTAATTATGTATGTATAGAATTTTTTTATTGATTTTTTTACCTAGAAATATGTTTTTATTAAATTTGATGGTCACACAAAACGAAATAGTCGATCGAAACTCTGGGATGGATAATAATACACAAACAAACAACGCCCAGTTCCGCCTATCTACTGTGACTTCCCCATAAAAACCATGACAGGCTGACAGCCCCTACATCCTCCCCACCCCATTGCACAACTCCTCGATTTCACACACGCGCACAGGCTCGTATATACCCATCACCTCAAATTTTCTGTAATTGATTAATATTTCATCCGATAATATTTATTAGTATTAGTATATTAACAAAAAACGGACGGTGTCGGAAGGAAAAAATTGGGCGGTGGTGAATTTTGATAGAGATGGCGATGCGGGAGTTGGTGACTGGTGGCGCCGCCTGTGCTGTGCCTGGTTCCTCAGGTTCTTCCAATCCTCTCGGGGCTCTCACCAATGCCCTCATCGGCTCTTCATCTAAAACTCAGGTTATTTCTTCAATTATAAGTTAATTTTGGTTTTGCCTAGTTGAATTCTTACTGACCTAAGGTTTTGTTGGAGTCTGAGTGGATTGAAACTATGATTTTGTTTTTGGAACTACTTGAAAAGACTGGTTTGTAGTTTATGGTCTTTTGCATGGTAGAAGTAGAAACTACTTTTATGTTACTTGAGAGATGGTAGGAGCAGAGACTACCCTTTTTGTTACTCGAATAGTTTATGCTCTGAGGTTGTTTCTAGAATAGTGGAGCTTTGGGGGGATCGCAAGGATTCTATATCCAATTATTAGTGATGGCTCTGGTTTCATAACAATCAATCTGTTCTTCCATTTCAGCTTCAAGTTTATTCTTGAATTCGATTGCAAGTATTGCCCCTTGATATGATAAATTGGACAAAGTATACGAATTAGGATCTTAATACCCATTTCTAAACGATTTGCTTCCATCATTTTTTATGCGTGTAACTGTGTAATTATATATTGATACAGTGAGCAGCAGCCTCCTGACAGTATGCTTAAGTAAAGGAGCTTTGACTAAGATTTCTTGAGTCGGTTTGAACTTTATTGTTAACATTCCAAAGAACATAGTGAACCACATATGCTATCAATTTGTCTGTTCTTTTCTATTAGGTAGTATTTACCAAGCAATCTCAGAGTATGCAAAGTTGTAAATATACCTTATTCCCATGTTTTAAGCGTTAGAAGATGTGGATCCAAAGGACAGGAGGATAAATCAACGTTACTTGGATAGCCTTATGATGCACCATAAACATAATTCTCTTAGCTTAAATGCATATTTTACGACAGCCATTTTAGAGACAGAAAAGTTGCCATTTTAAGAATTTCTTTTGCATGTTCTCCTCTGGTGCTGAGTGCATTTGCTTTGAGCAGGAGCATTTAGGAAAAGCCATCACCTTCCAAGACAAATTATTATCATGATTTGTTTGTTTAGGTCGTCAAGTGTAAAGCACATGCTATTGTCTTTGATATTATTGTTGACGTTATTTATTTTTGTCTTCAAGCAGGAAAGGCTGCGAGAGATTCCTACAGGCACAGCTACAACCACTGATGGGAATTTTTTTGCGGGGACTGAAGAACCATTTGCTGCCCTTCCAGGGGCAGAGCTCGAACACCCGCTGCAGCCTAATGCCCAGGTAGATCTGTGTCTCCCTAACTCCAGATTTCCAATTATGTGCACATCACGCATTTTTTTCATACTTTTATTTCTCTCAGGGCTCACAATTCCTTCAAGGTTTTCGCTATTCGGATCAAAACAGGTTTACGGATGCTTGGGACGAGATACAAAGGCCTCAAATTCCTCATCCTCTGGCAAGGGATAGCGTGATCAATGTTCCGTTAGATCCTGGTCGATTTCAACAAAATTTGAATGGTAATTCTGAAATGTCTTTTAGTGAAAGTTTATAGATCCAGCATTTTAAAACTGTAACCTTCACTAATGCATTTCGTCAATAATTGCATATTTTTGTGTTCCTTTTATTTTTTATTTTTGTGGGTTGTTGATGGGTGTTGGTGGGGGAGTCACTTTTGTGTTGCAATGAAAACAAGTTTCCAGTTACTAAAAGCGTAGCTTTGTTAAAGGGATGGTTTCGGAAATATAGTACAAAGCTATTTCCTTCACCCAAGTCCTATGTGACCTGGACAGAATGTGCTTACCTTTGGTAAATGATATTATATCCCATTCTTGGGTAGAAAAACTCATGCAGAATGGTTTATGTGTTGAAATAGCATGATCCGGGTAAAGGGTATGAATGCTTTCGAGCAAATGGTAACTTTCCTAAACTTAAATGAACTTGATGTGGTTGATACTTGATACTAATCCTCCAGAAGAAAATGGTGTCATTCAATAGTGTGGTATCACAAGTTATTCTTTTCTAACGAATATTTTTTAATATTATTTTCTTACTATTTTTTCATGTGATCTTTTTCACTGCAGGCCCTCCTCAAAGAGTGTTGTCTAGTTTCTTGCACTCTTTTGTTCATAGCAGCCAGGGTGGCATTCCTTTCCGCCCTACTTCACTTCCAGTGTTAGGATTGTCTGAAGGTGATAAACAATGCATACGAGATCGCAGCAGTATTATGGCTCGTCACTTTTCTGCGGATAGGGGTGAAGAGTTCATCAATGCACAGGTTTTGTTCATATCATCAGTAGCTGGAAGTTATTCACTAAATTATCAAGTCTATGCTCACTACTTTTATTGTTGTTGTCCATTTGCCTTATGGGATTACATGTTTTTCACTCACAAGGCTTTTGCAGTTCTCTTTGTTGAAGCAGTTAATTGTGAGTCTGTCAATTGGGCTACATAGGTATTAGGATATTAGGATAGAGCTTTATGCATAATTTATTTGGTTAGGTGCCAATGACAGACACTTAAATTCATTATTGGATTGGATGGTTATGGAGAGCTCACTGGATAAAGAAATTCTAATCTCTAGTCAAGATTGATTGTATTATTTATGTGTTTTTTTTAACTGTTTGGCCACTAAAATTTAGCTTCTTGGTCAAATTCAAATTTCAGCCATTCAAAATTAACGCTGATTATTATCTACTTTTGTGGTCTTCACGACGGTTCAAACTAATAAAAAGGAAAAATTTCTGCACCGAACCAACCCCCCAACCCCACACACACACACCAAAAAAAAAACCTACTGAAACATGAACTTTGTTCATACGAAGTAAATCTTCTAGGAAATGTCATACGTGACTATAAGAAGGGTATTTCAACGGTTAGCGTAGAAGAAGGGTATTTCAACAGTTAGCTTATAAGAAGGGTATTTCAACGGTTAGCATCGCAACAGGAAGCTGAGCTCTCTGTTTATGTCACATGTTCCGCATCTCTATTAACTGACCCGGCGTCAATCTCCAATATTAAACTACCTTCCAAATGAACTTTTTCTCCGCGTCGGCTCTGTGTCTTTCTCCTTGGTCTCTATGACCCTTGCCCGGCTTGTTCCTTATTTTGCATTATTGAATAATTGAGCTTCGATGATCTAATAGACCAATTCAATGCCGCAGTCACTGCAGTTTGGTTTTGGCACGAGCGTGACATAAGTTGACTTGAATTATCTCTTGTACCTTGGTACCCATAGAGAGAAGAACTCGGGGCTTGTTTGTCTGGAATGTATACAAAAGGATTAGTTTAAAGGTATATTGAAATGAATTGTGGAAAATTTGGTATTACTTGCAGGTCCTAGGAAATGATTGGTGTGAAATTAAGAAGGACAAGAGTTTAAAAAGCCTTTCGTTTAGGAACGACTTCCCAATTGAGCCCTTAGTTTTTAGCTGGTACTCTGGTAGGTAGATGCTCTGAACATCATTACCACTAACAAACCCTTAGCCTCTCCTTTTCTATCACCCTCCGATTCTGATACTTTCATGATATCACACCTCTAATAGACTCGATCACTGATCACCTTTTAAGTTTAATTTGTACTGAACGATTATCAAATTTGACTGTAGAAAATTTGAGTTCCGGAGACATATAATTGTGCAATGTACCCATTAATTATTCTGAATACCCACCTCATGGATTGTTCTTTCTTCTGCCACTCCAAAATATTTCTCCTTCTTCTCATTGGTTTCCAAATTAACTGCTTCCCTCTAGTTTCCTTGGAGCATGCTTTTGAATCACCGTTCACCTCAAGGCATTATTTTAGCCCTCATACAGATGCAATTCTCTTTCCAAAATTCTTGTCGAAATTATTTTTATTTCGAAGAATTAGTTCCTGGATATTCATCGAAACTCTGTGGAATTAGTGTACATGAAGATCCCAACTAAGGCAATATCCTAACTATGTTTTGTGTGAATATCCACCTTAAGCACTATTTTAACCTTTCCTTAAGATGCAGACCAGTTTCCAAAGCGTGCAAGATATCCTTGAATTCCTTGAGTTTTATGTTCTTGTATATCCTAACCCTGAACTTTGATATCATCAGAGAAGAAGATCCAAAAAACTTGAGTTAAGTTGCGGTGCAATCCAAACTTCTTTAGTAAAAATTTAATAACTATATCAATATGTGAATCAACACGAAACAATATGCCCAGAGGAGATGTGCTAGATCATCTCTCTCCTGCATATTTTATTCACTAGTCATTTTGAATTTATTTTGCTTGCAGGTTAATGCACTGCTTTCTTCTTTGGATATTGATAATGATGTCAGATCCAGAGGTCCCATGCCAGGTAGATTTCCAGAGCTAGAGGAGTATTGGAATGAATCCCAAGGTATGAAACCTGGGCCTCATGCTGCAGATGGATGGGTTACTGAATTTTCGCAGCGCCAAATAGAACACAATGATCCTAATTCATGGGTTCAGTCATTTGAACGACAGCATGGTGCCAACGGTTGGGCTTCTGAATTTGAAGGGGTGAGTAGTGTCTCGGCTTACGTTTACATTCCAGAGCTAAAATTCTTTGTTTCGGCTGATGCTGATAGGTTTTGATCATAATTTAGTTTGTAAATTTATAAGGTCAATTCTCTAAATGACTAATGGTAATTGAAGATGAAAGAATAATGACTTACTAAGGTTGTCCACAGTTCAGTTTACGAACTATAAATATATCTTCTTTTTTTTTTTTGGTTATATATTAAGTGTATCTTTGATTGAAATTTTGAAAAAAAGGATTCGAGCAAGTTATGGGAAGGATGGATATGTGTTCTAAAAGTAGAAAAAGAAGTAACATCGATGATTGTGGTTAGAAAATGATTCTCTTTTCTCTCTCCGGCCCCCTGTCCAACGCCAACTGACACCCCCCACCAAAAAAAAAAAAAAAAGGTGCACACACCCTAAAGCAAAATAAAATTAGAAAAAAGAAGCGTCCATATAAAAAGGCAGATGTTGAAGTAAAGGGATACTAGTATGTCTGGTGGGGTTTATAAACATTAGCTATTTGTGGCAGGGAAGTGGTTTTGCAACATGTCGGTAAGTTACTTGGGAAAATCATCACTGTTCAATAAACTAAAAGGGAGACAATGCTAAAAATGAAAAGGAACATGTACAAGTATATGCAAATATGGGCTCCTTTAGCTGCTGTAGTCCCTTGCCCTGGTCCTCTTGAAACCAACTTTTGTATTACATTGTATTATCAGATGTCCGACCATCTATTTTCCTTATTTGGTACTTTGACATTGCAATGTCGGTCCAACTACCACAGGAGCAATCCCAACTTGCATCAATAGATCAAATGAGAGGTGCAAATATCTCTAGCTTAGCCGCCATGGAGCACACACGGAAGCTAGCACACACGCTTGCTCAAAACAATGACCCAAAATTTCAGGTAATAGTCCATCTTGACATTTTTTTCATAACATGATTCTAAATATATAATGATGAGACGATCTTGAGTGGGGGATATATCAGAATGCATTAAGTACACTGGCATAATGGAATTTTTATGCGCCATCTGTGTTGTCAATTTAATAATTTTTCTGTCGCAATTGTCTATCATGTAGAATTCAAAGTTCCTCCAGTTTGTGTCCAAGATGAGTCGTGGTGAAATTACTATTGAGGATAATCAAATAAAGCAAGCCCCAATCTCTGCACCTGGAGATTGGGCAGCAGAATATCAGCAACAGTATAATGGAGGTCAAACATGGGCTGACCAGTTTGTGAATGAGCAGGCAAGTACAAACCTGATTAAGGCTCAAGACCTAATGCTTCTGTGTTATAATATACTCTCCTATCTTAAAGTCTTTTGTAGCTTAGCTTTGTTAGGCCATCACTACGCCTTTTAAGCCAACTTGTTATGCACTGTCGGACTCTTGAACTCTTGATTGAGTTGGTGAAACTGACTTCGTTTGATTTTACTGAATCATGCCTGGTATAGGAAGTTACCTGAAATAGAACACAACTTTTTTGCAAATTTCTTGTCACTGATTCACCTAATACTGGTTTTCATTCAGCATTCACATGGAGCTCATGGCTGGGCTAATGAGTTTGCCGCTGAACGCGAGTTACATGGGTCAGGAGATAGTGAGTGGGTCAATGAATTTTCAAAGTTACATGTCAATGACTGGGCAGAAGAATTTGAGCATCAGGTTTCAGAAGGAATATTGGGTGACGGTGCTGGTGATAGCTGGGCAAATGCATATGATGAGTAAGTGCAAATTTTGAAAATAAAGAAATTGAACTGTTACTGATCTACTGTAGTTTGCCGGTTGTGCTAGGTCATCCATCCAACACCCACGAAGTGAGCAGGGTTTTGTTTGGACCTACATAACCTGTTTGCATAATTTCATAACCTGCTGACTTATTTTGAGTTCATTCAACTGTGGTATGTTCAGAAGAAATTACTTTCTCAAGTAGGCGGATATGGAAATTGTACTAAGCATTTGAGACAATCATAGAATAAAATGGTCAAATGAAACTACCATAGGATCAACGAACTTACATAGTTGCATAGTGCACCATAGCACCCGAGTCTACTTGCAGCCAGAAGTAGACCTACCCGAGTAAATGCAAGGACACAAAGCAGAAATGAGAGAAATCGGCAGGCTGTTTGACTGAATGGGTGTAACTGACCAAGTTTCACTCACCCTAACCTATGATTATGAAGTATATAGTAAAAGTCGACCCTATTCATGCACACCTGTTAATATCCATAGGACCATATCCCTTCAACCACCCATTTGCCAGTAAGAGTCAGAATTTGAAGTTTGTTTATGCTTTTGTCTTTTTTTCTAAAATCCTCTGAATTAGTGCTTGTGTTTGTAAGTTGATTCTAGTTAAGAGGTTCTCATTTCTTTTTCTTTCTATTTCTAAATATGTATTACTTTATATGAACACATTAGACATGAACGCGCTCAAATTTGTTCTTCTGTAGTACTCATAAAAAAGCTTTGAGATTTAACTGAATGCATTTCTCACTATTTATTTATTGTCCTCTTTTGCATGGTGGGTGGCATGTGGTTAATATCTGATCCAAAATATGTCATGCAGGCTCATACCTTTTAGGCTTTTAGGCTTGTGTTGTAATTATGGTTTTCATTTGTAGGTACCTGAATGAGCAAGTAGCGCTGAAGCAGAAATCTGAGTCCTCGAGGGGTGTATATGTGTTCTCCGATATGAATCCTTATGTTGGCCATTCTAATCCTCTGAAAGAAGGACAAGAATTGTTTCGCAAGGGACTTTTAAGTGAAGCGGTACTGGCACTGGAAGCAGAGGTTCTGAAGAACCCTGACAATGCTGAGGGTTGGAGGTTACTTGGCATAGCACATGCTGAGAATGACGATGATCAACAGGTTAAAATTGTCCTTGCTTGTATGTTTCTTGAATTTCTTCCCAACCCGATTCTCTCAAAAATTTGAGTTTTGCATCTTTGTTCTCGTTGGATTACAGCGATTCTTCTTTCCTAGATGACTTTTCATTGCTTGCATGTTCAAAGTATTGTAGTTTTAGGTATCGTCCTTTATGTTTTCCTATGTGGATTTCGTTTAGAATTATGACTATAGAGATTCTTAAAAATAAAAATAAAATAAACGAGAGAAAATTCTTGTCGATACTATGGTTCCATTGGAACTCTTCAGTTTTTATTTACATTGCATGGTCTCATTCTATTTAGGTTTTTGGGTATTTGTAATAGGATCTAAATTTCTTATGGATGTTTGCTATTCACAGGCTATTGCAGCTATGATGCGTGCACAGGAGGCTGATCCAACAAACTTGGAAGTACTTCTAGCTCTTGGCGTGAGTCATACAAATGGTTAGTAACTACTCCATCTGTTCATGGAAGAAAGTCCGCATGGTTTTACCTAGATTTTCGAACTAGCTGTATGCCTATGACTGCATCATCTTGAGTTTGAAGTGTGAGTGCTCATTTGTGCAACAGTTTTTAAAAATGCACGTCCGTGTATATACTATGCATGTGTGTGTTTAACACACACACACACGCATGCATGCGAGCTCACACACCTACATACATGCATGCATGCATGTACGTGTATATTCGTTGAAGACTGAATAGTTCATTTGCATCTGTAAAATTCTCAGAGTTGGAACAAGCAGCTGCATTGAAGTACTTGTACAGTTGGCTACGCCATCACCAGAAGTATGGGACCATTACATCTGTGGATCAGCCCGAGAATCTCTATTATGCTGATGTATGTGTCCTTTCAACTACTGTAATGTGCACACTGCACACACAGCCATTTATCTATGTGAATTTGTCACGTCGTTGACTTTATGGTCTATCTAATTGGTTTCCATTATCGCGATGAAAGTTTACGGCTTGCCATGAACTGTCAAGACATGGGACCTGTTTATGATTAATTATTGATTACTGGCTTTATTGTTGCTTTTGTTACTGTTTCCGTTGTTGAATTGCTTGCAACAAGGATCCGTCATTCATGGTTTGGTTTGAAGAGTGCAGGTTGCTGGATTATTTAATGATGCTGCCAAATTAGCACCTGATGATGCTGATGTACACATAGTACTTGGAGTCCTTTACAACTTATCCAGAGAATATGATAAAGCTATTGAGGCTTTCCAGACGGCTTTAAAACTCAAACCCCGGGATTATTCACTCTGGAATAAGCTTGGTGCAACCCAAGCAAACAGTGTTCAGAGTGCTGATGCAATTTTTGCCTATCAACAAGTAATATTTTCTTACTACCTTTTCCGTCAAGTTTCTCTGCAATGATATGCATGAGACAGATGTAAATGCATCAGAAATGCTGATGAAACACATCATACTTTTAGATGAATTGTATGCCTGCTGGTGAAAATCTAAATAATACAGCTAAGCGTGTATTTGTGTAACCTTCTATTTTGCAAAATACAAGCTTTGTACGTTAACTAGTGGTGAGGACAGCAAGATGTGTGGATAATGATGAGGTGTGTCGTTGATATTGATTTTGAACTTTAAGTGAGTAGTGGAAGTTAATTTTTCTGACATGTAGCAATACAGAATAATGTATGCATTATGCCAATCCTTCGAAAATGGAATGTTGGTTTCCTACGCAAGTCTGAGAACCTGAACTCCTTTGCCATGTCTTCTGAAACAACTCATAATGTCTGGACATTATATTACAAGGATTAGTTTTCCAGGGAAAAAAGTGAAATTGAATGAAAGCTTTTCCAGTAATTTATTTTTATCGACTTTGGTATGATTTGATCATATGAGTTGAATTATATGAGATAGTATTTGATTTTCTTTTATGAAATATTGTGTTTCCAGTTCACGATGTTAATAGTTTATTCCTTGCTTTCCAGGCTCTCGATTTAAAGCCGAATTATGTACGTGCATGGGCGAACATGGGGATCAGCTATGCTAATCAGGTAAAAACAACGAGCATGTTTACAAATCTTAAAAAACTAAGAGTCTTCAATAGTCAAATCACTTCTTATCCTCATTTCCCAGGATAGATGCACAAGTACTATACACTTCTTCACACCACATCTGTTTTGCCTATAGAAGAGTTGTTTATTTCACAAGCTCTTTGAATGTTTTCCATTTATCAATTTAAAGAACTGCTAATAAATCTCAGCAATTTGTGCTTATAATGACTCTATTTGCGGTGGCATGGGATTAAATTAAGAGATAATTTTTACACATTCTTCTCCATGCATACAGGGTATGTACGAGGACTCCATACGTTACTACGTCCGGGCACTTGCCATGAATCCAAAAGCAGATAATGCATGGCAGTATCTGAGAATTTCTTTGAGGTATTTTCTTTCAATGACAGTGCCAGTTTTCATTTCCATGCTAATTAATTGCAACTAATATAATTTTTTATATTTATTTATTTATTATTTTTTTCCAGCTGTGCTTCTCGAAACGACATGCTGGAAGCTTGTGACTCTAGGAATCTGGATCTTCTTCAGAAAGAGTTTCCGCTCTGATAATCTTTGGATCCTCCGAACAGAAGACCTAAGCCAGGTAGCTCGACCTAACCTGGTATGGGAACGCCATGTGCAAGTTGGAAATTCCCCGTTTCTGCATACTGATTAGTTTCGTATTCTAGAAAACAAAGATCAACCAATACAAATCACCTATATGTAAGTTTCGCTGTAAAAATTACTGTACTATTAAGATGGTGTATGGTCTTTGGAGTGATGTGACCATTCTCCTATTTTGTACATTGATCGAAGAGGAAAAATAAAAAGGCAATCCGCTAATTTACGTTGATAGTGAAAATAATGGACTTTGCATTTGACAATCTCGTTTAGTATGGAATGAATGAGTTATTGTTTGAAGTCATTCGCCAGTGCACCGCTATTGTAACTAGTTGTATTTATTTCGTTGTTCATAGAACAATTAATTCCTTGAGAGTTTGTTTGGCTGATAGAAATATAATTCTTTGAACTCCGGTTTTAATTACTGACTTGATTAGTTTGACAACGATATATGCTCCTTGTCATACAAAGATATGCTCGTTTTTCTTTGTTATCTATCCTAAAAAATAAATGATTTTTTATGTTTCTATGTATTTAATTTCTTCGCATTTTGTATTACGTCTTTATTTGATGTATATTGTTATCGAAAAAAAAAAAAAAAAATTCATCATGTAGTGTGATCATCTAATTTAAAAAATGCAACTAGAAAATTACCCTTCTAATATTATTAATTACAATTTCTTAATTCACACGAAAATTATTAATTATAATTTCTTAGTTCACATGAAAGTCGAACTGGACCTCTTCTTTTTGGTGGAATGGGAGAGTACATAGGAATGTTATCCCAAACTGTTTGCCAATGCAAATCTGCTAAAATACACTAAAATACATCTTTAGCACTGTAATCAAGTTGGACCAATAATGTCACTAAATTAATCCTAATTTGATACATTAGATGACAATCAAACTGCTCTGCAAGATACATTTCAGGATATCAAACACGAGGATCAAGCCAAGATTTTCACGCGATTGACAGAAGAGAATGTATACTTCAAGCCAAGATTTTCAAGCGATTAACAGAAGAGAATGTATACTTTTATAATAATAGAAGTAAAACAAGACAACAGATTCCAATATTACATACAAAACTTTTCCTACCAAAATCATACCAACAACATCCAATTCATTTAGCAGGCGGGCGAAATTGGAAAAACGACGCAATGCACTTCAATTGACATCATCATAGCCATTTCCTCCAACTAGCCGATCTTTTCTCAAAAGACAAGAACCTCGGAAGACTAAGTAGACTATTAACGCGGGTAACACCTTCTAAAGCCGACCATTCCTCATCCTCTGTTGATGAAAGGCACTCAGCTAGGCTCCTCCTCGACTGGCCAAGGGTTGTCCCCAGTAACTTCTCCTCGTCCACTGGCTCGACCACTGCCTCAATCTCGTTCGACTCTATAACATTATCTGAGTATACAAGTACATCAGAATGAGAAGCTACAACGTCAATGTACCCTTCTTTAGGGACCTCCATTTCCAATTCTGAGCCTCCAATGCTGTTTTTTTCTACTATAGCCATATCAGCTCTCAACTCTTCATCTTTATCCCCTACAATGTCAATATTTGAGCCCTCCGTGCTCCCTTCATGAGGAGCCTTCGTCATATCTACTTCCGAGTTTGTTGTGATATTATCAGCAGGAGAAGCTACAGTGTCAATATTTGAGCTATTGGGGTGCCCTTCTTCTTTAGGAACCTTATTCATCTCTTCTTCTGGTAGTGTAGTAATGTTTTTGATTTAGCCATGATGGCCCCGGGTACCTGTTGCAGGAAGAGACATACAACGGCACAGTCGTCATTTTTTGATGTAGGGTACTTGAGCCTCCATGCTCTAGTTGCACAATCAACTAGAGCTCTAGCTGCTGTTGCACGACTAGGAGCCGATGCCACAATGTCCACAGCTTCCTTATTGGACAAAACATCCCATACCTGTGTCAAAACAATTCAGGTTGAAGACACTGTGCCCCAAAAGCATGAGTGACTAGGAGATCAAGTTGAATTCTGGTTTTGATAGAAGAGCGGGGCTTGAGAAATGTCCTAATACCCACTTGGGAACAACTTATGGTGTCTAGGGTCCAGGTGGCGACATATTATTGGGCAATGATATGTTGTCACGTGGACGATGAGCACCATAAATTATGCCAACTGTGAACATTAGAGTACACCTCAGAATGGAACAAATATATGAAAATAATACCCCATCAGTGGCGAGAATGACAAATTCGTCTCCCTTAGTGACTTGGTGGTAATATATATCTGGGACAGAAATTAAACCAAAATCTTTCAAACAGAAGTCACCAAATGCTCGGGCCATAGCCAAACCAGGCGAGTCACTATTGGGCAACCATACACGTGCAACTTCTGGCTCGTCTTGCAATGCGAAGACCCTTCCCTTACATTTCTGGATCCTTGCAGCCTCTCCTGCAGAAGGAAAAGACAAGTAACTTTCATGTTGTGACTACTGAAGTGAAATCAAGTATTCAGTATTCTGATGCTTCAATCCTTTTTATCAGAGGTGACTCTTTATGGATGGAAGTGAGAGGAGAGAAGTTAAATGTACTTGGAAGATTGGGTTTCAAATCTACAGTCAACTGTACAGCCTTCAAAGAATTGCCCTCATCTCTTGTTGCTAATACTCCTCTTGAGTCACCGATATTTCCAATTATGAGATCCTGATCCTGAAAATCATGTTCCTAAATTCATAAGAGCCTGCTAAGATGGCCTAAATCTTCTGTAGCATAAAAAATAAAAAAAAAATCAACTAGCAAACATTAAAACATGTCAAAATGATAATTCAGAAGTAGATCTCACTATTGTGGGTAGATCAATATTCGGGTTTAACTCCTATAGAGAAGTATTTTCAGGAAAAAAAATAACAAGAAAAATAAAAAGCACTCCTATAGAGAAGTATGCAATTGTAGAACCTGGATATTATAAGTCACAGAAACTCATCATGCTCAGATTACACCAAAACCATTTCAACCTCACACACACGTACGAAGAAAAACTAGAACAGCGATGCTGATACAATATCTTATTGAAAAGAGAGAAAAAAAAAATCACCACCTAAAAAACATATGTTTGATGATTTTGACACTTTTTCCTGAGCCCGCTACACTATGTGCTTTATGTCACTACAAATCATGACCAAAAGCCTAGGTACACGCACACTGCCTGGACACCCTTCTCTGAATAAATACCTATCAGGCATCAGCATTTCCTATGTAGATAATTTCTTTCAATCTGCTATGCCATGCAAACCATACGGCAAACTAACAAGAAATTGTACGAAGAAATCAAGGAGAATCAGTAACATAACAATTCTACACAAAATATACCTGCATTATCATGGTAACTGCAGTTGTACCACTACAGAAACAATCAATGCTGGGATGCAACTTCAGTTGCTTATCCATCAACTTGAAAGCCCTTAATATCGACCTCTTTAACGGCACATGCACCTCAGGGAGTTTCTCATTGTCTTCAATTTCAATTGAATCAAATCCATCATCATCCATGAACTTATCAAAACGAATCATTCCTTGATTATTCCCATTCTCAGTCGCAGGGATTTGTTCACTATCGGATTTGGCTTCCCACTCCTCACGAAGCAAGAATGGAAGAGAATCCCTAACTTTCCTTGCAACCATATGACCAAAAGGCCCATGGCCATCAAACACACCGCAAAATATTGTATTTGTATTGTTTCTCGTGCAGAAGTTCTGTAACACAGAGATTCAAAGCAAGTCATACGCTGACCCAAACAGGTATAAACTCATCAATTCCTCTTTCAATTCTTAACAAATATAACCAATCATACCAAAATTGACTTAATTTGAACTTCATTAGACATTAATTACAAAATAATATAACGACCTATCCTATATTCCTATTACATTCAAGTAGAATATAAATATATAATTATATAGAAGTTGTTTCTGCAAGCATAATTGATTTCTCATAAAAGCTGACCTCCCAAACGATCATGGCATCCTGATTAGTTCCTTTCTTCCCTTGCTGAGTGTATAAGCACGCGATGCTGTTAGCTCCATTGGAGAAAAGCCGGCCCGGAATCTGGTGTAGCGCCCGCTCCTCCGCAGCGGCGACTGCGGCACCGCCACCAGTTAACTTGCTAAGAAATGTCGCAAAATCACCGGAGCTACTCTTCTTCAAGTTCAACTTTAAATTTGTCTTTCCATCGTGCTCGTTTTCGCCTGAACTAGCCTCTCTCTTATTACCAGTCTTCGAATAACAAATACCCATCAAATCAGAACTTTTTTTTTTTACAATTTCTTTTTCAGCATTTAATTTATCAAATCAAACTCCTCGAGCAGAAACCAGTCAACAAAAATCCAAACAATGATACAAGAAAAATTAGGGAAAAATGAAGATGGATAACGGTAGAGAGAGAAAGGAGCAGGAGAAGAGTAGAGAGAGAAAATGGCAAGATCCTGGTGAACGAGGTGTGAGTAGGTATGTATTTCATGACTTTTCTTTACGCATTAATTTTCATTTTCTACTATTTTTTTGTTTTTGTACCGTTTGAATTGAATGTGTCCTACTACAAATAATAATAATAATAATAATAATAATAATAATAATAATTACAACAACAATAATAACAACAATAACTAGTATATTGCTTTTGTTAGTGAAATTCTATTACAAAATTTGAGAAAAATTAATTGGAGAAGATAAAAGGTTTGGAAAAATCAGTCGAAGAAGATGAAGACGGAATGATCGAAACACAGACAATAATATATTATTTTTTGTAATTGTACATAAAAAGACTTCTTACCGTTGGTAATAATTAATTAATAATATAATATGTTAATGAGTTAATTATAATAAATTATTATATTCAAATATCGAAATATTTATATAAATGATATTACAAATCATCGCAAATTAAAAATACAATAAATGAGTGGTAGGGAGGTGGATCGTATAGTACTTATGTAGATTTAAAAAATAAAATAAAATCTATGTCTTTGAAATCATTTGTAAAGCCCTAAAAATAATTGTGTGAGAGTTGAAATAATTGTCTTTGAAATCATTTCAACTACAATACTTCAAAAATTTAAATATCCTATTCAAAAAACCAAAAAAATAAAAAAGGTGTTCATGCCAAAAGCACTCATGCTTTCCTATTTTATTATTGAAAATTCATCAATCTTTCTCCTTTGTAAAATTCAGAAAAGATTGTCTCTTCCAAACAAATTCCACTACCAAAAAAATAAAAATAGTGCTTATTTTACAAATAAATTTCATAATCCATCTTTTAATTTATCTTTATTTTTAATTAGAACGAAAATTTATTATCTTTTACATTTATCTTCGATAAACTCCTAACTTTACTACAGTGTGTTGTTAATTATAAAAGTCCACGGAACAAAAAATAATTGCATGCATACGCTATATTGTCCTGTCCTTTTGTTTTTGTCTTGGTCATAAAGATTATGATGATAATGTTGACAAATAATGTGTGAATTATATTGTGTATAAATGTATCTATATAAGTATTCATATACAAATAAAAAAATAAAATAAAATTACCATTATATTCACCATTGTAATAAGGAACTCACACTCCTATTAAATTATAAATATTTGTGCGTACGTGTTTTGTATATTTGTATTGTAGTATGTATGTAGCATCTCTCGACTCTCAATAATATTTTTTGCCAAGACCCATGTGATCTAGTGGCATCCGAATTGGCCTTATATATATTAGGCCAAGGGCTCGAATTCTCACCATTACACTCCCCCTTGCACTTGTACTCATAGTTGTATTAAAAAAAATAATAATAATAACAATGTTTTGGTGTGGGCCATGCTTGCAATAAGTGAGGTTTGTTTAGATAAATTATAAGTTACTAAATTATAATGTGATGTCAATCAATAAGTGATAATTAAGCAAAAGTAGTGTGTTTTACAATTTATATAATTAAAATTGCTATATGATTTACTTTTTAAAAAATGATTAATATTTGATTTTGACCAAACTTAATGGTATTTTTGAAGGCGGATTTTGAATATACTGTAAAAAGTCCAACCAAAAGTATTTACAAAGAATACAGTTAAAAAAGTAATTTATGTGGAGTAGAAATACACTAAATATTCTTTACAAAAAAAACTAATAAATAAATTGAAAAAATGTCAAAGAAATAAATACACAATGTTTATTAAAATCAATTTCATAATCTATATATTAATAAAATGAGGACAGTTTCCCGCTCAATCTTATAATTTTCAGAATTAAAAAATAATATTTTATTTATATCTTTCAGTTAAACACAAATACCTAATTTTCAACCCATGCATAATCTCCCGTTATTATCACCCATCATCTTTTGACAGAATCACTCCTTATCCCTCCAATCAGTGTTATTATCATGTCTGATCTTTTTAAATCTCGCATCCATATCTCTCCCATTAAATCACGCAAAATCAAAAAAAAATTTATAATCAAAGGGGGACAAAATAATGTGCTTTTATACTTTTTTGACCGAATGTGCTTTTATATAATTTCGTCATCTCCCTTAAAGATATTATATCACATATTGTTTTTGATCCAGTTCTTGATTTTATTATTTTGTTTCTTATGCTATTTACCATAAAAAAAAGAAAATATGTTATTTTAATTCTTATTTTACACATATTTTAAATTATAACTTGGTCATAAATCTCTCCGTGCAACGCCGGGGAGAAAATATTAGTACATGTAAAACATTATGTGTAATGATGTGATAGTTAACACGAACAAACAAATGTCGATTCCTAATCTAGAAGTTTAATGTTAATCATAAGCGTTATTATCAAACCATCTATTGTCCCTATAACATCTTCAATGTTATTTTCAAAATTAATAATTATGTGGATTATGCCATATAAAGACGGTAAGGACACTAAGAATATATCTTAAAAAAAAAAAAAAACTTAAGCATATTATTTTTTAAAAACCGTTATTTAGCGTTCGTTAGCCTAAAAGTTTTTACAAATTTTTATACATTCTTTTCAACTCTACTTATTCTCTCTCCTATCTCACATCCACATATCTCGTGGGACCTATCTGTACTGTACCAATCTTCACCATTCAACTTCACTTATTTTCTCTCCTATATCATATCAAAACTTATAAAAATCCATTTTTATACATACATTAACATGCGCTTAAATCCAATACAAATCCACCGTGCCCCATTGGAGCCCTTATCTTGTCAATTTTTGTACCAAACGTGTCACGTCTATTTTCTTTGACAATCAACATGTCACGTCTATTAGTTAGTCACGTTTAAACACAATCAGTTATCGAGATATTTTCAACCTTTACTCTCTTAAGAGGACCTAATTGCTCTCAAGTGAAAGATAAAGCACTCAAATGTCTCACTTTTGAAGTTTGAGGACTAATAAAATGCGGAACACTTAACCAAGGCCCGACCCGTTTCCGACCAAATCTAAGCAAAGATCCATCTGATCATCACTAACAAAATCGTGTTCGTGCGGGGAAAAGCGATGAAGCTGATTTCCCCACGTGGGAGTCTCTCTTCCATTTTGCAACCCGTTTTGCTTCACCCAGGTTCGGGTCCGGGTCCGGGTCGACCCATTTCCTGCTCCACCGTCATCACCACTCCGCACAAACCCCGCATTCCCCTCCATCTCCGGCCACTCACCTTCAGCGCCACCGTAGCAGACCTGAAGAAATGGCACAATTGGGCCAAAACCCTAGCCTCATCAGTAGGCTCCACTTTCGCGGACCTGGATAATGGGCCGGATTCAACCCTTCTACACAGAGAACTCAAATGGCTCATCGAAGACGCGCTCGAAAGCCCTAGCACGGTTTCATCTCAATCTCCAGACAACGATAACTCTGTGACATCACTAAGGGCGTGTTTGGATGATCTGTACAAGCTGTGGAAGCAGAGGATTGAAGAAAGAAGGCCGTTTCAGTATGTGGTGGGGTGTGAGCACTGGAGGGACCTGGTGCTGAGTGTGGAAGAAGGGGTTTTGATACCAAGGCCAGAGACTGAGATGATTGTGGATTTGGTTGATGAAGCTTTGAAGGAAAGCGATGAGTTGAGAGATGGTTTGTGGGCTGATTTGGGGACGGGGAGTGGAGCAATTGCCATTGGGATTGGTAGGATTTTGAGTGATTTTGGGAGAGTTATTGCAACCGATTTAAGCCCCATTGCTGTTTCTGTTGCTTCATGTAATGTGCAGAGGTATAATTTGCAGGTTAGTTGAATGCTTAAGTATTGTTTGATTGTGACGATGAGAAATGATCTCCTAGTCCATAGGGGCAAGATACACGTTATTAGAGTCTTGTCAGCTTGGGTGCCATAAATAAATATTTGATTGCTTCATATACCCTCATGAACTCGCACGTTAGAGTCTTGTTAGCTTTGGGTGCTAAAATGATGATGTGATATTGTCATGTCAGCTTGAGAGTCGACGTTGATGGGAAGGTGCCAAGTTAGCAGAGCTCAGACCAACTGTCTCAATTCCCGTTCTTCAATGACGTGATTTGTCTTGATTGATTGTAGAATAAGAATTGAGACAGCATTGGGTTTTGGGAGGAGAAGATCATCGAATAATGGGGTTGTTCAAATTTTGTATGCATAAATATAATAGGATAAGATTGTGGTAATACAAAAGTCCTCGTTTCAAACCATCAATTGACATTGAAAGGGAACTTGAACAACTTGTTAGTAATCCATCCCCACAGCTAATATGACAGTGTCATGTCAGCACTTGAGCTGACATGATGTTAGCCGTCAGGATGACTTATCTTTTCTCTCCATAACGGGAGAAGTTCATACATCTTAGAACAATAAGGTTATCTAAATTTGACATGTATAACAGGATAAAATTGAGGTGAAGCGAGGATCTTGGTTTGAGCCATTAAAGAACGTGGAAGGAGAACTTACGGGACTTGTAAGCAACCCACCGTATATTCCTAGTACACATATTGGTGGCCTACAAGCCGAAGTTGGTAAACACGAACCGAGGCTTGCATTGGATGGTGGTGAAAATGGCATGAACGATCTTCTCCATCTGTGTGACGGAGCCATGTCCATGTTAAAACCTGGCGGCTTTGTTGCATTTGAGGTATCTCCTCATTCTTCTTGGCTTTTCGTATTGGGACCCACTAGTTTTCACCCTTTTCCATCACTTTTTAACCACACGTTCTCTGGAGTCTGGAAAATCAATCTGTTTTGATGTATATTCTCGACCTTCTTACTGCAGACAAATGGTGAAACGCAGAGCAAATTTCTAGTTGACCACATGGAGACGAGAACAAGAGGCAGCTTCGTTAATGTCAAGATTATATCTGATTTTGCTGGGGTGCAGAGATTTGTGACTGGTTATAGAGCAAGATGAGCTGGTTCATGTTGTTGCTATCAAAGCGCGTTTGGCAGAACAAGACGAGAAATGATTTGATATGGACAGGAACGAATAGTACAAGGTTAAATGTTGTTCAATCTAGGTTGCCAAACATATGACACACGATTGAAAAGTTAGTTTTTAGACTTGGTGTCATTCTCTCCCATACAAATTGCAAATTGTTGTGCTTGTATTTCATTTATGTACAATTTAAACTCCAGCTATGTTGTTTGTTAGCTTCTTTAAGTCAAAAAAGGAAAAAGTAAAAACTTGCAGGCTGACCTAGCTCGGCTCGAGATGAGCCCGAATGGAAGCTTGGACCAACCCCAATTTTTATGAGATGAGTTAAGCAGGCCCAAATCGCTAGCCGAGGCATAGCCCAAGCCCAATTTTCACGAGACGAGTCGAGGTAGAGCTCAACTCGCGAGCCGACTCGGCTAGGCATTATCCCTAACTGCAATAGGTTATTTCATACATGACAATTCCATTTTAATTTCCTGTTTGTGTAGAACTCTACACAAAGATGATTTAATGCACTTCAAGGTATACACTGGCATAACTAGAGCTGATGTAACACGTGAGTCAGATGCCACATCAATCAGGTGCCGCATGAACTGAAATATGTCGCAAAGCACACCCTCAATTGCACCAGATCAGCTTCACAACTCTACATGGCACAATATATTAGACCTTCACAACATAACATGAATATAAGGCAATGATTTAGACAAAATGTAATAAGTTACATGCTTTTCTAACTTTATTACCCTTTTGAGTTATACAACAAGTTTAAACATACTAATGTACACTGAATCAGTTTTGTTCTTCAACAAACTGATATGAAGACGGGAGAAAATCCATCTAAACATTATTTACACACAGAAAATGATTTTTCGTTTTTGCCTTTGGTTTTCTTTTTTCCCTTTTTTTTTTTAAACAAAAAAAAAGTTGCTTTCTCTCTTCGAATCGACCCGTCGTCCTCCAGACAGTATTCTCGACCACCCTCATCAACCTGGAAGTTAATGTATCTCATCTGTGTCCCCTCATTACCGACGAGTGTCCATTTGCGCGAGGTTAAAACAGGAAATCCACTTGTTGGGATATCTTCTAAGTCGACCATCGCCAGTGTTTTTTACCTTTCTTCTGAGGCAACTTGAAGGGACTCCATGTTTTTCTGCGCTTCGGGGTTTCACAGAAAAGTCCAGATGCCAGTGCTTGCTGGAGCCACAGCTCGAATTCTTCTTCTTCATCCATCATTTCAGCATCCAGATCCCATGGATATCGAGCTGAGTTTGACCTCTGAGTAGACTTATCTAATCCCACCATGTTTACATGGAAGCTCGGTCGATGAGTGTTCGGCCGACAAGCCATTCCCTGTAATGACAGAGTGTAGCATCAACCAATAAGGGTGTGTTTGATTGCCCATAATTTGCCATGAAAAATAGAATCAAGGAAATTAATTTCCTTTTTCTGATTGGAAAAATTTTGTTTTTCATGTACAACTCCTTGAGCAAGTTTTAGCCCAAATATAGAATCAGGGAAATTAATTTCCTTTTTCTGATTGGAAAAATTTTGTTTTTCATGTACAACTCCTTGTGCAAGTTTTAGCCCATTTACCATAGAAAGACAATTCCCACCTCACCCTAGGTAAAATGTTTTCCATGAAAGGTGAAAGGTATTTTCTTTTCTATCTTTTCGTATCAAACACACCCTAAGTTACCGCTGAAACTTCGCCTATATTCATTTCAACTTTTTGCTGTCAAGAATTTGACTTTTACTATTCAATCAAAGTCAAACTTCAGTAGTGACTTCAATATTAACAAGACATTTCGTGGTCCCCACCATTATTCACAACACGCATAAAAATTGCACTGACCTGACATATGGCCCATTCTGAGACATCAAAAATCTTACTCTCTGCGCAAACAAAAGCACGAGGTATTTCTATCTGCATGGGAAAGAAAATTATATAATGTTTAGCCAACGCAAGACAGGGAGAAAATGGTAATTACACTAACTGGATTACACAAATCATTACAAAACGGTAATTTGTGTCACTTTCAAAAGACTCCATATAGTGGCCTACTGGGGAAAAATACGCCATTTTTGCAAGTGGTGCCTACCTGTTGAGGGCGATCGAACATGAGCGACCCTTTATATTCCACCCATCCATCGCCATCTTTTGCTTGATGATATTGACAGCAATCCTGTAGTCAAGAAAATGCTCATCCCTATTCATTAATGTACCTTCAAATCGCGCACAAATTAAAGAACTTTTAGATTTAACAAGCCTAACCTGGCACCATCTTGCCTTGGCCTTCATCCGATTAGTACAAACCCATATGTGTGAATTCCCACACTTTGTGCACTGTATACGTCTCGACTCCTCAGAAACAAAACCGGCAGTATCCTGCACCATAAGAGTTAGGCCTTGGTTGATTCACAATCTAATTCAAAAAAAATTTCTCTCCCCTCCTTTTCAACCACACACACAATTACTTCATATTTTTTAATACATCATCTATTATTTTCAACCATACAATCTACATGCAATTCGAGTAAATAATATTTGTGCTACAATGAACAGGGCCTTAGAAATAAAAATAACTTCTTCCTTCTTTTTCTTTTTTTAATTTCTTTTAAAAAAATTTTTTATAACATTCTTGTGAAAACGGGATTATATATTTGTACCTGATAAGAGGTGCTTGGAGATTTCTGCAGAACTACCATGGATTCTTCCTTTCTTAGCTGTTCATCATAGTCCTTCTTCTTTACAACATCAGAAAGAACCTGAATAAAAAATGACGTTTTGAGCAGCAAAGCAATGTCATTTTGACCTCAAACATTTCAGAATTGGAAAAAGGAGCTAGAAAAATGGAAAATCGACTCTTACTTCGTATGCACATTGAAGTTTCTTAAACGATTCACATGCCAGTGGACTTCCCATATTTTTATCAGGGTGGACGAGCATGGCCTGAGGAAAATAAGTGAAGAATTTTGTCGTTAAGGTACAAATAAATATGTCATCACATGAAACCCATCAACAGTTGAAAAAACAAAAACAAAAACGTTTTTAAACACTGTCCAAACGAGACCTTAATTTGAACTACCACTAGAATTTTCATATTACACTAGATGATGCCTTCTGCATACATGCCATGCACAAAGAATTTAAATCTCCGTTAATAGGTTGTTCGCACCTCATTTCTAACAGAAATTTTCATCCAATTTCTACCTAAAATCAGCTTCCACTAAATCAAAATGAAACTTCACATCTAAGACCAATACTCATTATATTATCCATGAATCTCGTGGACACCACCACTATCCAACCCAAAAAGTTAGATTTTAGAAAAATCAAAATTTTCCCAATGAGTAACGACCCCCTTATTCTATATAATTTTTACTATATGAACCATGAACTTGCTTTTGATATGCATTTGATATCGGGGATAGAAGAAGCCATGAGATGACAGGTTCTTGCAAATTACTATGACATATCCAGTCGAACGTTCTCTATATTCACCAAAAATGGAAAAAGTAAAAAATAAAGAAAGCTCAACAGACGTGCATCTTAACCCGGATAAACGAACTTTCGAGTAACCAAGACAGATTATCAGCAAAGCTGAGAGTAATAGTAGCAAACCTTTTTATGGTACTCTTTCTTCAACAACACAACATCAATTTTCTTATGACGCGGAAATCCTAGTGCTTCATAATGATTAGAACTACTTAAAATTCTCTCCATTTCAATCGTCGAACTAGCATCTTCTCTGGCAACTGGCTTTGCCACACATTCCTTTGGTTTTTCAACAAACGAAACACTCGGGCGTTTGTCGGATGACTTACACGAGTGCACTTTCTCTTCTTCTTCGATGGGGCTTGAAAATTCACATTCTGAGGAGAAATTATCTTCTGGAAATGACTTCGACGCTTCATGCTCCTCAAAATGGGTGCTTTCACTCCAATTATCACACCATTGGGGCAAGTAGTTTAAGAGATCATTTGATAGGAATGAGAGGTTAAATGAAAGAAAAACTCCAAGCCAGCCTACTCGAACTTTGACGCAATACATAGCATATATAGTCGCCATGAGTACCACTAGTCGGGCGTGATTTAAGGAAAATAGATAACCTGTATTTTGAGAAAGGTGTTGGTGTCAAGAAGGTCGAGATAAAAATGACTGAAGCATAACATGCACGTGCTTTTCCAAAGTGAATGGATATAAGAAGAAAGTAATAGCTATAGTAAGCCTATAGTTCAAAGAAGTGAAAAACAAGAGCTTGTTTGACAAAGCCTTTCTGAGAAGAGTGATTCTTCTGAAGAATCCATGGTTAAGAAGTATAGAAATGTATAGGGAAATGTAAATAACTTTTTAAAGGGAATGTGTGGTTGAAAATGAGTATTGAAAAAAAAAAAAAGTGATTGTTTTTTAAGTTTTGCCAACCAAGCTCTATATTTATTTGCCAGAGAATTAAACATTTATCAAGCAATGTTTGCTCCATCAGTAGCAAAAGCCAAAAAATGTAAAGCATGTGAAATGTATTACGCATTAGTAGCAGATATCGGTAAGAGGAGAGAAGCCACAAAATACCTCCAACGATGAACAATGTACCCGTTATCCAAAAGTTAGCATACATCCATAAAATTAGAATGGCAAACAGTCCCACGATAAAAATTCCAGGAACATAGCCCAAGTGCCGAACAGCGACCACAGCAGCGACCTGGAAGGAAACATACAGCTACCATTAATGATTCTCAATTACTTTAGCAAAGTCATAATTAATTCATAATTAGATCAGGGTAAAAAGTTCATTTTGCCCTCATAATTATTATCTCATTCGCAGTTGACGTTTTCTTTGACAACCCGAAAGGAGACATGCAGCTATCAAGAATAATTACTGTAAACAAATTGAATAGCTAGATCAGGGAAATCTTTTGTGCAAGGATGAGTAGCAGTAGGAAAAAATTCTCCCGCAAACGGGATAGCTACTTGTAACAAGTCAACTTACGAGAAGGCTACATCAACGAACAAAAGTATGGGGAGTTATTAGCAATTTATTAGTGGCCTTCTTAGCACAACTCTTGCCAAAGCTTATACTGATCTTCTATCTTCACTATATCCTCCAAATTTATAGTCCATGAGAGACTAAGAGAAACTGATCATTAAAGTTTGTAAGTATATAGTGCACCAATTAACTATAGGGAATCTCTACATATTGGCACTAAGCACTGAATAAAGATCAAATTTTACCATTTCCATATGACACGAAACATTACATAACCAAATCTTGGCTATCTATTGCATCAATTAACTCTAGGGAATCTCTCTCTATACATATATTGGCACTAAATACTGAATAATATTACAACAATGACATATTGAAGCATAAAGATCAAGTTTTTCCATATCCATACAACAACAAAAATCATGAAACCAAATCTTGGCAATTCAAAATTGAAATCCACAAGGGCATAAAAGTTATACCATACTAGTAAGCACGTAGAGAAGACACGACATAGACGTCAAGCTCAGAAAGCAACTCCACATAATAACGAAAAGAGCGGCCGAGCCCAGCTCAGAAAATGAACGAAAGCCAGTAACACAACAACTCTTCCAATGAGCCAATAAGAACAATAGACCTCTCCAACACCTTGCACACCCACAACAAACCATCGGCCAATGCCGATCGAAGAAAATACCCATTTTATCCCTCAAAAAACTTGCCGTTGTTCTTGAGACAGAGTAACAATCTTTTGGTGTCAACCATTTCCAAGCTTGATCAAATAATCCAATATCCTCCATTGTATAACTAAGCCTCAGGGAATCTAAGTATAAATCAGCTAAATAGTTTTATATAAACAAAACCCCATTGAGCAATGAGCACAATAGATCTATATCTCCAACCCTAGATATGAAGCAATTCTTCGATCTAACAAAATTTATGCAGTTTTCAACCATATGAGTCATTGCAAATTTACAATCCCAGAAGTTAAATTGAAGGATTATCAGAAAACACAGAAGCTAAATTGCTTCTCATATACGTTTCATATAAAGCAAATCCATAAATAAACTCACAACATTTCTCACTTTTTTGACCTGAACAATCACCCCACCCCAACCCACCCCCACCGCGAAAAAGAAACCCTTACTAAAGTAAGAAACCTCTTTCAAAGCCCCAACTATAAACACGAGAAAAACCCAGAAATAGAAGCACGAAGATGAACAAAAATTATAGAAAGAAAAACAACATATGCCCTAATTGGTTGGTAAATTGATAGGATTCGACTATTCTGGGCCAAGTCTTGCGATTTTTTTTTTCTTTTTAAATTTTTATCACGGGGAGAAAAGCTGACACTTCAGCTTTTGGTACTCGAGGGAATGCTCTTATGCTCGTGAAAAAGAAAGTAGTAGTAGCATGGTGTTAAAAAGTTTCAAAAAGGGTCATGAGAGAGTGAGACAACCACTGATGAGGAGAGAGAAAGGATCACTTTAGAGAGAGAACGAAAGAAAATTTTGGTTTTGGGTTGTAATAAAATGGGTTAGGGTTTAATAAGGGGATATAATGATGATTAAGTCATTAAGTGGGACCCACTCTTTTGATGAAAGACAGGTTGGTTAGTGCAGCTCCAGCTAAAGGCCATCCACAATAGATAGATTAATGTACATGTTAGTGTAATAAATTAGTAGTAAAATATAGTATTTATTATTTATAATAGATATGTTACATTACATATAATAATATATTAGAAAATATTTCTAGCCACAATTTTTTTTTTTTTAGAAATTTAACTAGCATTTTAATAGATAATGTGACATCTTTGTTTGCGGGAAAATTATTTTTTTATTACTTTAATTACTCACTTTATTAATTCAATGAAATATCAACACATAGTTTTTGATGACTAAATTTTTAATATATCTATTATTATAAATAGCAAATATATATTATATTTAATATATTAATGAATCAATTAGTATTTATTTATTTATTTATTTATTTTTCAGTCTATGTGATTGACTATCACTTCAATAGTGGGTGGCCTTAGGTTGGTGTTTCCATTGATATATTCTCTCCGATTATTTCCTGCAGTTCTCTTCAATTTTACTTTTTATTTTTATATATTTTTGACTTTTTCCCGTCATCTCCTCATCATTTTCATGGCACGACTATTTTGGCAAGTGTTCACAAACAATGGCATTTATAATTAGCAGTCATGAATCATCTGATAGAGAAAATGAGAAATGACTGGTACTCATGAATCTTATAAAATGCCCATAAACTGTTTATAAATAATCTAAACAAATATATTAACTGCATTTTCATAAGATTTACATTTTCAGAATCGAGAACACATGACTAATTTTTAAGTTTGACTTTAAAAATGACATATTTTAAAAATGTTTTAAAACGTAGTACCAAAAATTAATCAATTGTTTATCAATCAGTTGGAAGTTAATTAATCCATTTTATACTTTTATATCAAACTTCATTTAATGAATATCTAATAAATAGTCAGTGGATGACTTTACTGGAGGCAGGCTGCGAGTCACATTCTTTAGCCTACCCGAGTTCAAACTCATTGCATGCATATAGTCAAAAAGCCTGTATTGACGAAATATTTCTGATATTATCATCTCCCAAACCTTCACGGCAAACATTTTTCCCCACAAAGAAAATCATTTTTCTTTATAAATTTTAATCAGGCAAACTCTTAGGGTGTGTTTGATATCAAAGCCGAAAAATGATTGAAAGGAAAATATTTTATGGGAAAATAAATTCCGAGAAAAAGGTTTTTCAGAGAAAATGGTAATTGTAGGTGTTTGATTTGATTAATTTGAAAGTTGAAAAATAGTATTGTTTTCCTTATTTTCGTGCTTTTTTCATAAAATTTGATTATTTTCCTTATCCTTATGGTTAAAGTAAATTGTCCATAAAAAAATAAAAAAGAGGCAAACGTTTTTCCGAACACAAAAACCAATCAGAATGCCCCGCCAAATCTCGACATAATGTAATGTACGTGTATGATGTGTTTATGAAATATTTGGGAATGTATGAGACATGTCGGAATCGAACGTAGTCGAAATGATGAAAACGGGAAATTTCAAATAGACCGAGTTACTACCAGAAATGTAAGGATTACGGTCAGAATGTAAGGATTACGATCAGTAAATGTCGACATTACGTAACGTGTTACTACTGTAAGGTATAATAGTTACGCCGTAGAATTGTGAACAATAGAAAATGTCCAAAAGTTTCAGAGAAGAAATTACGGTCAGATGTTCAAGATACGGCCAGATGATTTGGGTTACGCCGTAAGGATATTGTGTTACTACTAGTAAGTGGGTTACGTAGAATGTGGAGGTTACTGGCCGTAATTTTATGTCGGCGAAGTGTTATTTTAGAAGATTCTAGCCATTCCTTGGTCATTTCTCCACCAAGCTCGACTCTAACTCTCCCAAAACCCTTCCAAGTCCCTCATGAAGCTATGTGATCATCCCAAAACTCTCTATGATCTATGTAATACTTGTGTAAGCTATGATTACAAGGAAGAAAGCAAAGAAAGTAAAGAAGAGGAAGAAAATGAAAAGGAAGAGGAGGAAGGGGAAGAGCTTGGGTTCTCTTGTGCTTGGTTTGGTTGGTCTAAAAGGTAGGTAATGTATGTTTTATATGCTCTATGACACGATTACATGCTTAATTACGAAAGAAACAAGTTGTGAATCCGTTTTTGTTACGTATGAACTTGATGAGCATGATATATGAACTTGACTTGGATCTATGATTATGTGATGTTGTGATAAGGATATGAACATGTCTATGTGACCTATGTGCTTCTGTGTATATGTTGTTCGGCTATTATGAGCTAGGGACAATGTTATGTTGATGAAACGAGCCAAATGTTATACGTGCCTAATTGCCTTGTGTGATGAGTATGCTTTCGGGTTTGTATGCGTGTATGGTGTGATTGCACAACGTGGGCATTACGTGAAGTTATATGCTTTGTACGTCCATGTTGGCATTCCGATTTCGTATAGGATATGAATGTGAATTGCCGTATATGTATGAAAGAAACACGAACGGCATGAGACGAGGAAATGGCCAAATGAGGTAATGTGTACGCACAATTATGTCATAAGCATGCATATTTGACGTTATGCGTATCAAGTGTTTACATATATGATATGTTTGGCCTAAATGGGAGCTAAGTGTCAGAGTGGGGCAAAGTGCTACACAATTATATGGGAGACACCTCTTGAGCCCGTGAGGAGCCACCTCTAGAGTCCCGCCTATACGAGCCTCGGCCAAATGGGAGCAAAGTGCTACACAAAGATGTGGAGCCACCTCTTGAGTCCCGGCCTATGTGAAATGAGGCTATGTGTGATACGTTCGATATGGCGCCATGTAAACACATTGATTCGCAACGGGGCCCATATGAAATGACACGTGCATCATTCGCATTGCATTGCACCTATTGCCTCACGAGTCTTTAAGACTCATTCCGTGTATGTGAATGTTTTGTAGGCATGATTCGTGTTCGACATGTGGAGTTGGGCGAAAGGTCCTCGAGACGTGTTTGATGACGTGTTTGGGAAAAGGGAAACGGAAGATCCGACAACCACGATTCGCTTCTCAAACCCCTTTAATTCCGTATTTGTGTGATAAGTTTGAAAGATTTTACAACTTAGGGTTTCACGGTGTGTACACGTGTAATGTTCCATTCCTATCCGCTGCTTTATGTTTAAGATGGTGCACGAGGCCGTATTTGTGGCCATACGCTTATGAGGTCGTGCACATTTCGTTTGTTCCGTGTGTATATGTATGTGTATTTGGGGAGGGATATTACAACCACCCCCCAAGAAAACGTTTTCCTCCAAAACAAGAAAAACTGCGGATTTTAAAAAAAAAATTAGAAAACGTTATCCTAGAAAAATAAATGCAATCAAACACCCCTAAACTGAATTTTTTCGGGAAAAACTCTCTTTTCCAGGAAAAGAGAGTTCAATCAAACACATCCTTAAATTTAGAGTCAACTAGAGTTGATTTGATCGTGTACAACGTCTACCAATGACCTCATGAATTAATGTCATGAAATTTCGATCCATTAATTCAATGCATCAAAATGTAACTTAACAGTTCCAATTATATATATATTGAATGTATTCAATTTTATATATTAATAAGTACTATTGTGTTGCATTATTATTTAATTGCAGGACACATGTCATACAATTTGTATTTTAATTAAATAGAATAATGTTGCAAATAAAAATATTAGTTCACCTCAATAAATATCAATATCCTGTTTGTTCTCTTCCCAGCGGCCGGATCATAGTTATGGTCGTAGATTATTCAGACACGTCGATCTCCGCTTTGAAATTGAGACGATCTGAAGGTTTGAGCTCGTGATTTGGAAAATTTTCACGATCTGGCTGGTGGTGGTCGGTCAAAGTTTTTGGCCACTTTTTAGCCCAAATAGTGCTCAAAAACTTTGACCGGCCACCACCGCATCCACTGATCGCGGAAAATTTTTCAAATCACTGAGCTCCTCACCGTCTACGAATCTAGATCCGATTTCGGATTTCAAAATGGAGATCATATGTGTCCGAAAAATCAAACGGCCATATGGTCGCTGAGACCATAACATTCCTGCAATAAATATTCTTCAATTCATTTTGCCAACATTCAACCGTAATGATTAATTCGGACCATCTGGGACCATAACATTCCTGCAATAAATATTCTTCAATTCATTTTGCCAACATTCAACCGTAATGATTAATTCCTTCAACCTCAAATTGCAGGGTAATATTGACATTTACTGTTGGTTGACCTTCACAGTGAAGAGACACGAAAACCCACACACACACACACACTGCGGAGAGTGGAGACGACAGGAGGATTTCTTGTCTTGAATTGTCTGATGAAGTATATACATTTTACACACAGAAATAGATACATAGACACATACATTTATTCCTTCCAAAAAGCTCAAAAACCTCACAAATAAATAAAATAAAATCAACAAAATTTTGTCTATCTATGCAAACCCCTGTTCAAACGCTTCTATCATATACTGCTGTAAAAGTGAAGGTGGCCTGAGAAGTACCCGATGACAAAGTTGAAGACTCCAAGTTATCAGACCCAGAGGATAAGAAATTGGAAGAGGTTTTATTCATATTCATTTCAGGCTTGGTTTTGGGGGTGTTTCTAACATTTAGGTCCATCAAATCAGTGATTATACCCGGCCTTGTTATCTTGTTTTCATCAAAATCCTTTTCCCCTGCAAGCATTCGGACGACACTTGTCATAGACGGTCGAAGTTTTGGGAACTCTTGAGCGCAGAGAAGACCAATCTTTAAGAATCTACAAGCCTGTTCAGGGTCGAAATCTCCATTAAGCGTTGGGTCGACTAGCTGTACAAGCTCTCGTTGTTCATGAAGTAACCATGCCTGCAAGACAGTTTCACCAGTCATAATGCATTTCTAAACTATGAACATGTTTGGCAAAGTGCTTATAAACGTGCCACAACATCTACTTGCACCAAATCTTGTGCACGGAACTAATGTGGTATCATCTAGACCTGTCACGTCATCTGCTTCACGACTTCTAGTGATTAAATAACACCACATGAGCTGCTTGCACAAAATCTGGTGCAAGTTGCTTGCACTAGATCGAGAATATATAAACGTGTTTATCTACATGTATGTATAATCAGGATAAAATGAGAGGTAAAGATGTGCAGAATGTTTATTAACGCTTTTTAAAACAAAAACTACTTGCCAAATATGTGCTAATAAGTAATACGTCTAGCCAAATATGTACTAATAATACGGCCAAGACAGAACGGTTTTAAGAGATCTTCTTGAAAATGAGAGTATACAGTATCTATTTGGATATGAAATATTTGTGCTAAGGCAAACAAGAATGTGGTATCTGAAAAGTTTTATACCCTTTCTAGAATATATTTTTCTTCAGCAGGTAACAGCGAGTTTGTGTTGCATCGACCAGTGATGATTTCAATGAGAAGAACACCAAAACTATAAATATCTGCCTTTCGAGTCAACTGGCCTTTCATTGCGTATTCTGGTGCCAAGTAACCTCTACATAAAAGATATAAACTTGTGTTAGTAAAATACATTGTAAATCACAACATGAGCCCAGGGGTTAGGTTAAATTACTTCTTTCTTACACATTTATGATCACACATTCCATAATAAAGTCATTTTCCTCATTTCTCCATAACCTGCCCTATTTTTAAAACATAGATTCTTTAAAAAAATCAACTTTTTTTTTCTTCAAACTAACTTTGTCAAATAAGCACCAAGTTACTCAGACAAAACTTTCACCCACTTTAGAGCACAATCAGACAGAGTTACTGAAATCCTTAGTTAACTTCATGGCAATTGTTAAATCATAGAAAAACATGATTTCGATTCGTTAAGTAGGATTTTACTACTTACAAAGTTCCAGCGACACGTGTACTAACATGAGTCATGTTTTCAGGGATCAGCTTTGCAAGCCCAAAATCTGAAATTTTTGCGCTCAAATCTTTGTCGAGCAGAATATTGCTAGCTTTGATATCGCGATGCACAATAGGCGGTCTCAATTCATCGTGAAGATACGCAAGTCCCTTTGCAACTCCAACACAAACTCTAACACGTGTTTGCCAGCTAAACTGTATGCCACTACGATGTCCACCTAACACATGATATTTAACATAATCAGATTCTCTTTCAGAAATTTTAACACAATTGTGTCAAAAGTTATCAACATAAGACAAGTGATTATACCAATAAGCGTTTGGGCAAGGCTGTTATTCTCTAGGTAGTTGTAAACAAGAATTCTGTGGTTTCCTTCAACACAACATCCATAAAGCTTAACCAGATTTTCGTGCTGTGTGTCAGAGATCACTTGAATCTCTGTCAGAAACTCCCTTACCCCTTGTTTTGATCCAGCTGAAAGAACTTTTATAGCTGCCATTTTGTCGTTCTTAAGTTTCCCCTATTTTTTCATTACAAACGAAATCATTCTCCAAACTGCAAAAATAAATCATAAATAGACAGTTGACTAATACCATATAAGAGGAAGAAATGAGAAGGAAACTCTGTTTACCTTGTAAACAGAACCAAATCCTCCTTCCCCGATTTTATTGATTGGACTAAAATCATTGGTAGCCATACACAGTTCTTTGTACGAGTAAAGTGTAACATTTATTCCAGCTGTTTATTATTTAGCATTAGTACACAAGGTTAAAAGAAAACGCGATGGGTAAGAGTTGCTTTGAAAATGTCTAAAGAAATTACTGGAAAAGGCATTTGCATAGAGAAGTCCTGGAGTTTACCATCGTCGAGCTCGGAGGAACGTTGAGGTGATGCTTTCGAACTTCTACCACGGAAGAAAGAAAAGCAAGTCATCACTAAAAGGGTTCACCAATGATTCCCCTCTTGTTAGCACACTGAAAGTGATTCTGCTAAACAAGACACTGTTGATGGAATAAAGTATTAATTACTTGCAAGCATTTTGTATGGAATGAAATAGAAGTTGAAAGGATAAAACTTACTAGTTTGCAGTAACAATGAAAGATATTTTTGAGTTATATGCCATTAATTTAGAAGTAGTAAAAACAATAGAAATATAACGTTTTGTAAATGAAACCACCAGAAGCAGCAGTGCTGGAATCATCGTTGATGATTGTTGACAACACTAAAATCTTGAACAAAGGTGCATTGATGATCATCAATTGGCACTCTTGACGAAATTTATTTAGCAATCCTTTTTCTTATACTCACTTTCAAATATTAATTTTTATGTTTCTCCATAAGTTTCTTTTTATCCACAAGTCCCTCAAATTTCACTTTTCTTCACGGGGAAAGAAGGGAAGAAGAAGAAGCCTTATCAAACAACTCTGAAATTTGAAAGCTCTACGAATTTCACCACTTGAGTACTCTGAGTTCCCACTTAACTCACCAAAATGCTATTTCATCTGCCACTCGTCACTCAGACTTTTAAAAGTTAAATGAACTAGACATGATGGATAATCGACTGAGGTACCATTTTGGCAAAATTCATCAATCATGTAATTGGAGAAAAACAATTTCCAATACTTCCGAATTCCAATATTTTATCACAGTTTATCAGCTGATCAGACAGGCAAATGCAAGACAAGAAGATCACACTTGACACAACAGGATGCACGGTAACCACCTAAAAATGCAAAAGGGAGGAAAAATGATTTACGAGTGAAAATTTCTTCTATTAATAAACTATTACCAAGGGATGATTTAGGTCCGGTCTTCAGCCCAGGCCAATTTTTTTGTTGTTGTTGTTGTTGTTATTGAAAATTTACTGTCGAAAATTCCTAAAAAATTGTACAAACCTTTGGTCAATTTGATATTTTGTATACACCAGCCCGTGCTACTTACCAGTTACCATCCTTATCCTCACCATTCCTAATCAGTGATCATCAATAAACCTTTCCTCGTTTTGATTGTTCCAATCAACCATAAAACACAAACAAACAATACATAGTTCCAAGTTAAAGTCGGCAATTGGAGAGAAATAACCGTGCAAGTTAAAGTCGGCAATTGGAGTGAAATAACCGCGCAAATGAAAATTAATCACAAATTTCAACGAAAATCAACGAGATAAACAGTAGGACAGAACTAAGATCACATATTGATTGAAATCCATATGAAAATCCCTCAGAAAAGCAGCACTGCAGAAGCCGAGAGATCGAGAGCCCTCGAGGGTGTTGATACTGAAAAAATTGTGGTTGATCCGTGCAACGGCTATTAATAATATTGGTGAATATGAACGCTAAAGTCAAGTCTCCGAAAAGTCGACGAAGAAAAACGACATGCTAAAATATCTGAGGTATTGCCGTACAGAGTTATTAGGGTTAGGAAGTCTGCCAAATGAGAATTTCGTGGAACAAGATGGTTTGGGAAGCCGTCAATCGCCATATACGGGGGAGGTAACAGGTCTTACTGGCGCTGTAAAAGTCGACGGCGCTCGTGTCCACACTAGGATGTTGGTATTTGTTACCTTTTTTTCTTTTTTTTTTTTAAATAAATAAAAACATCATTTTGGAAGCTGATTTTATTTACCGATTTACGTAATAAGTTTTTATTTTTCAAGGCTTCGTTTTGACTTTTTAACTACATTTTGAAAATTATTTTTCTACTAGTATAATTTTTCTCAATCACGCACTACTTTAACACCATTTATTTCTTAATTTGATTAAATTTAGCTATACTGTTTGATTGTCATGAAATTGAGGCTTTGTTCTTTTGGGTGCTTAACTTATCCGCACGTAATTCCGTATAACCAATACACATTTTCAACCACACACACATCTCCCAATACAATATTAATCACACATTTTTATACGAAATACTGCGCGGATAAAATTTACACCCAATCAAACAAGGCCGACTATTTAGATAATTTTCCTCATAAGATGAAAAAAATTAAAGAGGTTTTAAATAATCAGAGAAGGATAACGAGTTTTTTAAAACTATGATAAATTAATAGTTTTTTGCATGTGTTCTATAATATTTGTGATATTTGAATAAAGCATGTTAGGATTAGATTTTTTTATATATTTTTATTAATTTATTTTAATTTAAAATTTAAATTTTAATCAAATTAATTATAATCACATATTTCGTCGGATCTACATATCCTACGCAAAATCCTATATAAAAGATTAGACAAGACAAGTCATGGGAATCTAATTTTTCATATCTCATATGAAAAGCCCAACGTCATATTCAATATAATGATATAATAACATGGCCTGTCAACTTATGTTTGAGTTGGTCAAAATTTCGTAATTTATAATTAATCCAGAAAGTCAGAGGAAAATATTTGTTTTTTGTTCAATGGACAATGATAGCTTTCAGATAAGGTATCTTCTTTTGGGATTATATTTGGTGAGATAAAATTTGATGTAAGAAATACAATTGGAGATAAAATGTTGAAAAAATATAAAATAAGTCTCAAATTAATAAATGAATAGTTGAAAAGAATAAGAGAGGAAAAATATATATTTAATTTTTTGAAATTTAATCTATATAGAGCAAGCTAATCAAGCATTATCGAGGCTAAAGGCATTAATAAAATAAAGGGTTATTTTCACATTACCCCCCAAATTATCGGTTTTGTTATAATTCCCACCCCATTCTTTTTTTTTCACTCTTACATAACTATGAGAAATTATCGTCAGACAGATTAACGTTTTATCCATTTCTACAGTTAGAATGTTTATTTTTGTCTTTTGTGGCCCTATTTTGTCTTTTATTGAAAAGGTAAAATTGTCCTAAATTATCACTGAAAGATTGAAAGGCTGTAGTGACATACTTTGGGGTCTGTTGTAAAAATCTTAATAATTAACTTTAATTTAATTCTAAATTAGTTAAATTAATTTTAATTTGATTTTTTCCAGTGTGTCAATTGTGCTTCTAGTCCAAAATAATAATAATAAAGTAGTTCAAATGATGAAAAAAATTTAGTGTGCGTTTAGTCCCAAATTTTAATTAAATTTTACATTCTATTTTTTATATGGATGGTTATTTAGTCGTAATTAATTTTATTGAATTAGTTTCATACTAGTTAAATAGTTTTTACAAGTATATCAGTAAGTAATAAATATATAAAAATTAATAAATAATTATTGTACCTAAATAAAATTTTATTAGGAATATATCACAGTAAAAAATATACCGAATATAAAGAATTAATCATAAGAGAATAAAATAAATAATTAAAAAATCTCCTCTAAAACACATCGATTCTTGTGGTATTTGAAAATTTTCTTTAACATTAGAGCAACATTTGATTTTAAGAACCAATTAATAATAAATGTAATTATTGTACCTAAATAAAATTTTATCAAATAAAAAAATTAAAAAATAAAAACACCCCACACCGCCCACCCTCTATCTTGGTGGTTGAAACCACCAGATCTGGTGATCTGGTAGTTTTCAACCACCAAACAACCACCACCACCACCAGTGGTGGTGGTGGTTTTGGAGTGGGGTGAGTGTGTGGGTGGGATATTTTTATTTTTTAATTTTTTTATTCGGTAAAATTTTATTTAGGTACAATAATTACATTTATTATTAACTGATTCTTAAAATCAAATGTGTTTGTCTCTAATGTTAAAGAAAATTTTCGAAAGACTACAAGAATGGTAGTGTTTTGAAATTTTTAATCATTTATTTTATTCTCTTATGATTAATTCTTTATATTCGGTATATTTTTTACTGTGATATATTCCTAATAAAATTTTATTTAGGTACAATAATTTTATTTATTAATTTATATATATTTATGACTTATTGTAAAAATTATTTAGCCAGTATGAAACTAATTCAATAAAATTAATTACGGACGAAATAAGCATCTATATAAAAACTAGAATATATAATTTAATTAAAATTTGGGACCAAACGCACACTAAATTTTTTTCATCATTTGAATTACTTTATTATTATTATTTTGGACTAGAAGCGCAGTCGACACACTGGAAAAAATCAAATTAAAATTAATTTAACTAATTTAGAATTAGAATTAAATTAAAATTAATTATTAGTATTTTCACAACAGGACCCCAAAGTATTAGTGTCACGACAGGCCCCCAATCTTTCAGTGATAATTTAGGACAATTTTACCCTTTCAATAAAAGACAAAATAGGGCTACAAAAAGACAAAATAGAACATTTTAACGGTAGAAATGGATGAAAAACGTTAACGGGTCCTGTGGCGATAATTTCTCATAGTTTGGGGGGAAGGAGGTGGAAAAAAAAGAATGGGGTGGGAATTATAACAAAACCGATAGTTTGGGAGGTAATGTGAAAATAACCCTAAAATAAACTATCATGTTCCACGTCCAAAAATTCTTTGTTTTATTAAGTTTTTAAATTCTTTTAGACATGCTGCAATTTTTTTATTTCTTTAATTATAAACAAAGAGAAAAAAGAAAATTCAAAATTGAATGGAGTCACGCCATATAAACATACGCAAAGTCAAGCTCAAATCTAACGTTCATATTCGATGTTTCACTTGAATGACATGGTTCACATCAGCCTATCAAGACTTGGCTTACACGTTCAAAATGAAATGTGCAGACTCATTTGACAAACTCTTTTAATATTGAAAAAAAAAAAGGGAAAAACAAAACACTTTTCTCCAAACTTAAGACTTATTCTGTAGAAAATATTGTTGATATATATTAATTTTCTCAAATAACGTGTTAAATATATAATCGAAAATTAAAAAAATATATATTAAAAAATATAAAATATTTCTATGAGTGATTGAAAATGATAAAAGGAAAAAAATTTAATGGAAATTAGTGAAAAAATATGGCATATAGAATAAGCCCTAAATATTACATTGGATCGATTATAAATAAATAAATAAATAAAATATTACATTGATTGTTCCATAAAATGAAAAACAAAAATATTAGTACATTAGTTGATCACAAAACGTATACATAGCTCTCTCTCTTTACACCCCTCGAGATCCCTCTCTTATATTTCTCTCTAGCATTAGGATTGGGGTGCATCAATCATCATGCATAAAAATACAAACTAAAATACATGCTGAATTGAAATCTAACCTAAAATTGGGCATTGGATCAACTCCGTGCTCTCCGGTCGACAATCACACAGCCTTTCTCCTCAGGCATCTATCACGAGTAATCTCCCAACCGGGTAAAATTAATTTCATTGAATTTCCTCAAAAACGTCGTCTTCTTGAGGTTGTGGTGCTGAAAACTTCATGTAAGCGGTCCCCACTTGTCCGGTCCCATCTATTGCCATAGAACGAACTTTCTGCACAAACCATTAGATGATATATTCCTCATCTCCTCGCATATAACAAGGTGAATACACGCTATTACTAATCAAAATCAAACATCAATATCAAACACACATTTAATATTATGCACACATTTTGTGATTCCCACCACTATTCACTTAAAAATTTAGTTTTTAGCTAGAAAAAAGTTTACCCGAACACTGTGAGTGTTTGTTTGGGAAAGATTTTTTATTGTCGTTAAAAAGTACAAAAAAATATGCAAAACGCTATGAAAAGAAGTCACAAAGTATCTGGTTCTTGATTTGGAAAGAATCTTAACCAAACAAGCTCTATGAGTCTCTTTGGACACAAATTGATGAGTTCGACCGACGTCTCGCATTAATTTCAACCACACATCCATAAATGCTATTTGGCGTTAACAACACGTGTTGTGGGGTACAATACTAAATACTGTGTATTTTCAAAACTGAGGGTGAAGCGGCATATACCAGAAAATATGCAACGAGGAGAAGCAGATGGTCATATACAGACTACTATTCACTTTATAGGATGACTTGTGTAGGTTGAATACCTTCTCGATTTCTTCCGCGACCAGAGGATTTTCTTTCAGGTACTGTAATGCTCTGTCCCTTCCTTGTCCCAGTCTTCATTCAAACATGAAATATAAGTAAGAAGAACAAACAAATAGCCAAAACAAAATTGTCGTACATACTTCGAATTAAGAGAGCTTGTACTACTCCACATACATTATCAATGCCCGTCTCTTAAACGCTTTTCTACTTAAAAATTAACTGCTGCTACTCAGTCATTTCCATTACTCATTGACAGTCAAATTTCAATATTAACAATACATCTCAAGATCCTACTCATTATTATCCACCCATCATGTCCCCTCCTCCATTCGACGTAAAAAGTTAGTTCTTAGTAAAAATAACATTTAGCCGAACACATGCCTAATGCTTGATCATTTAAGGGTTACAGCTCAATGTATGCGGGGATTCATCTAATCATTCCAGTTGTAAATGTTAAAAGAACAACCTGTGATCTCCATAGCTGTACCATGAGCCTTTCTTCAAGACAACGTCCATTATTTCAGCACAGTCCAAAACGCAACCCTGAATATGGACTCAAGATCAATTCAAAATATTTTCTTAAAGAGAACTAAGAGCCACTGCAACATAAAGAAAACTCTGCATGCAAACATACCAGCTTGCTGACTCCCTCCCCAAATATAATTTCAAACTCTGCTTGCTTATAAGGCCTTGACACCTATAACAAAAACTTAATTAGAAGAATAAACGGTACCTGGTATTAACATCATAATTCAAAGAAGTGAATGGAAGCTGCAAATATTTCTATCTTATGCATCAAAAGTTTTCAATATGTCCATATGAAATGACGAATAGCTGAAGTTTAGATAAAACAATCCATGCAGAGTTTTCAAAATGTGGGTACAAGTGTGACAACAACGCCACTACTTTTCAAGATGAATGGTTAGATAATAAAGAGAGAGGTGTTGGGTGGGTGGGGGGTTGTGAAGAAAAGGGGAAAAAAAAGACATTCCATGAAGCAGAAAAAATTCTAAGGGAGCATACAGATTGATCAGAGATAATGAAAAACACAAGGGCATATATTTGTGTCGCTGGAGCTATTCACCTTACTCTTTTGAACTCTGACACGAACTTTAAGTCCAATTTCTTCATCTCCTTTAGCCTAAAACAAAAGCGGACTTTTTCATTACCATGGTCTTCAAACACCATGAATTTAAGTAACAGAATAAAATATATTTAAAGGCCGAGCAGATCCTAGGCTTACCGACTTTATCTTCCCAGTAGGACGTATCTCAAGCCGGACAGAAGCAAAGAACTTCAAAGCAATTCCACCACTGGTGACTTCAGGATTTCCATAATATACACCAATCTGGTTAAACCCATAATAATATCCTAATAAGCTTTTAAATAACAGGTAGCCAAAATGTAGATGGAGAAAATCAGTATACAGGCATCCAAATGCTTAGCAAAAGATAATAGCAATTCTCTTCTAGAACTGGAAAGAACCTTGTGTCTAATTTGATTTAGGAATATAAGTGTACATCCAGCTTTAGAGGCATTGCCTGACATTTTACGCAATGCTTGACTCATGAGGCGGGCTTGTAAACCCATTTGTTGCATTCCAATTTCACCCTATGGAAAAATAATAGCACGAAAAGGTTGAGGCGTTCAGAAAAAATCACAACTTTTAAGAATTAAAAATTTGAGTTCATAGCATACTTCAATTTCAGCTCGTGGAGTGAGTGCTGAGACTGAATCAATGCAAATAAGATCAATGGCGCCAGATCGACACATACGATCCGCAACTGTAAAATATATAAGAGGAGAAACCGGTAATCATTGAAGGAAACTTAGCTCAGCAGGAAGCTAATAGCTGTTTAGTGTGACAGTGTTGTTTATTTATTTCAATATTAACAAGGAAAACAAGTTACTCTCGAGTGCCATTTCTCCATTATCCGGCTGGCATACAATCAGATTTTCTACGTCTACTCCTAAAGATTTTGAGTATGCTGGATCAAATGCATGCTCAGCATCAACAAGCATGGCATTACCCCCGAGCCTCTGCAGGTTGAACATCAAAACTTCTTGAGTTGTTCTCTAGGTGAAGTGTGGTTCAATAACTCTTAAATATGCACATAAATGCACTTCCACTAATGTATATTCATCTTCATAGTTGTTGCATGCACAAAGATAGATACATTTTAAACTGATATCACATACTAAACCTGCACTTCTGCAATGGCATGGAGTGCTAGAGTGGTCTTTCCACTACTTTCTGGCCCATATATCTGAAAAGAAAAGGAACGAGATCATCAGGCTCTAAAAGTAGCAGCTAAGTACTAAGGTAATGGAACAACAATTTAATCATTGTTTTCCAACACAAAATCTCACTAAGTTTGATATAGCCCATGATAGGATTGAAATTTTTATGATTTTTTGTGAATTTTTATGTGAAGTAGCAAGGACAATGAGTGGATGAGTGGAGTTGAATAGTGGAGATTTGTATAGTACATGTGAATCCCACAAGATATGTGGATGTAATTAGTTTGACTAAATTTAAATTTAGAAAGAATGGATAAAAATGTATAAACAATTGTAAAAATTGCAATGCTAACATGCCTATAATTGTTTGAAGTTGAAGGACAACATGTTTAATTAAATCTATGATAGAAGTGTCGAGACCTTTAGATCAATTAGGCATTCTACCAACGGTAAAAGGAATGGATGGTTGAGGACCCAGGAATTTGTATTTCTTTAGTACACTTGAGTTTGAGGTAAAATTTCGGCGGTTCAATCTTTCTAACAGCATTAGATAAACGTACATCAGTAGAATGATAATGCCGACTAATCCACAAAAAGATACATAAGTTGAAACAAAAGAAAATTAGATAAACAAAAGCATAAAATGACTAAGTGCAACACCTCTACTATCCTTCCTTTGGGGAGGCCACCACCTAAAGCAAAGTCTAATGTTAAGCAGCCACTTGGAAAAGTTTCACTGCACAAGGAAAAAAGGCATAAGAAGCAATGACATTGACAAAAACAAGCAACGAATACACCAAAATTATGATTAAAGGAGAGCACCTACACCAGTGCACCGCCAGCACTTCCCAATCTTGTAACACTCCCCTTCCCAAATGAGCTATTTATGTCATTCATAGCAGCTTCAAGTGCTTTTTGCTGAAACAAGATTTCTTGCAGTGAGATAGTAATAGCTGATAAGTCGTTGCGTAGAAACACATTCTGTAAACAACATGCTTTATAGCCTTAAAAATATAGAAAAGAGAAGGAAGGCGTTTGTCGCGAAAGGGAGAAAATGGATGTTCCAACAAAGATGACGAAACTATTCTAAATAACTCTCAACTCTTATCCTATGAAGCTGGAATCTTTTGTAATATAATGGAAGCTGCTTGTTCAGACGGCTTGATAATATATGGAATGTTTCTCATGTTTTTGTAATTAAGCCCTTTTTGGTATTACTATCTCTGCAATTTTCCATCCCAGCCTCAATCTTCTCATAAGATGGATCAAAACCTGGGACTAAAGGAACAATTGACTTTAAAACAATGAATATTCTAAAACAGATGATTTAGTAATTTCTCGAATTCGCACTCAAACCATATATTCTTTAAAGAGGCATTCAGTATTCCGGTTCATAGTTCATACTGAATCATAATAATCCAAATTCATCCATAGCTGAGCTAACTACACAAACGAATGCAACAAAAGCAAAAAATGGAAGCACAAAAATATAAGAAATTAAATAAAATAATCAAAATATACAATCCCTACGAACTTAGACATGCAATAAGGATCCACTAGAAGTAAATAACTTGTGGGAAGAACAGAAAACAAACCCTATCAAGGAACCGCTGGTCAAAATCAGAGGAAAGAGCTCCATTCACTCTGGCATCAAATTCTGACCTAACCCTAATTTTTTTCATGGCAGAATTTGGTCTCAAACGGGGACGAGATAGCTGAACTACAGCTTGAAGCGAAGCAGAATTTGAGAAAATTGGAGAAGTAAAATTACATGTTTTCGAAGCTAAACACTGGGGTCTTGGAGGGAAAATTAAATGCATTTTTAAATATTTATTAACAATATTGTGATTTTCAGAGAGAGGAAGGCAAGTGCTGTAGAACTGGAGTTCAGGATTGTGGAAGCAAAGCAAATGAACAGAAATAGAAAGGAAGACGAAGGTGTAGCGTGTTTCTTTCCCGGTCTTGTTTTGGACTGAGGCCCAATTAAAACGGAAACTGGTGAGGCCCAGTTTTAGGCATCAAAGCCGGTTTATAACCCAATTCGAAACTTTTGGTACAAATCCACGGAAGCAATCGGGTTTCCGACCTCGTAAATGGACAATTCCTGATGCCAATAGAACTACAAACTCTTGCCAAAAGTGTCTTAGCATCTCCAATTCATGTAGTGGATTGGAGATAATCCATAGGAGAAAGATAGAAAGAAGTTGATTTTTGTAATTATAAAGGAGTAGAAAAAAAGTGTAAAGAGAAAGATAGAGAAAAAAAATGAGAGATGTAGAAATAAAATTTAAAAAAAAAAATAGTAGTGAAAAAGTGAAGTTGGATATATATTTTTAGAAGTGGTACGAAAAGCAATGAAGAAAAGTGAGGAAATAAGGATAATGAAGAGGGAAAAGTAAGACTCACAATTTTTTATGTATCTATCTATCTCTTAAAACTGATTGCCATGTAAGATGCAATTGATGCCGAGCATACATGTTAAAGTTCACTCATAATAATAATAATAATAATAATAATATTATTATTATTATTATTATTATTATTATTATTATTCCTCTTCTTCTTCTAATGATCCGATACCCACATGTGGGGCATCTTAATGTGCCTGCATGTGGGTTGATGATTAACACGTGCCCCCCGCCCCTAACCATTAAGGGGGTGGTGAGTGTCAATCATCGACTAACATGTGGGCACCTTAAAAGCATCTCCAATGGAGATGTCTAGCTTGGATTTCCATTTTAGAGAGATGTAGACACAAAACATTGGAATCAGTCCCACATTTTAAAAATTTTTTATTTTCTTTAAATAGGTTTCTCTCATTTTATTTATATTTTATCATATTTTCCTCTTAAATTCTCGTGTTAATTCTACCTTCTCTATCTCTTCTCTCCGCATCATCCTCCGCATCCACATTACACTGGAGATGCTTTAAAATGCTCATATATGGACATTGAATCTTTATTATTATTATTAATTTGAGTGAACTTACATGTATTTATGCATATACATGTGATTGTGATCTTTATTTTAATTTTTTTTCCCGAAAGGTAATCATCTTTACGTTACATATTTTGTTTAGTGCACCACGGTTTTAGTTGCAATGAGGCATTTCCACATTTGTCCTATCTTTTAATTGTGTCCTGAAATTTTTTTTTGCAACTTTATCATAATTATTTTAATAGTAAACGTACTTAGTCTATACGACTATATCTAATATTTTATGTTAGTGGGGTTTGAAGTTAGAGAGCAAAATTTTCACTTTTATATTTTTCATTATTTACTTATTTAAAATTATAGAGTGTTCTTTTGACACCTACGTAAAGTCGTTTTTGACAAAAATTATTGATGTAAAATTTGCTATTGACAAAAGTTCAAAATAATAATAAAAAAACAGTTAAAGATATAATTACGAGAGATAAATGTTAAGAACCATTGGTATAATTATTATATGGTGCATCCAAATAAAAACTGTTGTTGCTAATATTACTACCCTACAAGTTTAATGAATTGAGAATCATATTATGAGGATGATTTTATCTACCATATATTTTCATCATTTAAATTATATATGTACATTAGAATAACTACATTTGACTATGCGTCACACTTTAAATAGCAGTTATTCATTTGATGTATATGCATTTTTTGGAGGTTCGGAATAAACCACAAAAGAAGTGGTTTGTAATTTCTAATCATAAAAATAACAATATTAATATTTGTATTTTTTTATTTTTATTCTGTTAACTTGTGTGTTAATTTTTTTAATTGAGAAAAAGCTTATGTATTAATTTTTAATTTAAAAAATAACAATCTACAACACCTTTTAAAAAGTTTAAAACCATGGCTACGCCTATAATAATAATAATAATAATAATAATAATAATAATAATAATAATAATAATAGTTTTTAATTATTTGAAATTTGCACATTTACTCTCAATCTTTGACATCTTCCTTGACTTTCGTCTCCATCTTTAATTTATAATAATCGTACTTTTCGTTCCAAAGCTCATTCATATTGGCATATTTTATCGTTGTGCCTAAATATAATCACAGGTACATAAATCATAATGACCTGTTTTTTAACCATTCATTATCCAACTATAAGAGCTTATATGTACAATTTATCAAAAAAAAACTTCTTCACCATTTTTTAACTACTAATCATTCTATTAAGTTGATAAATTTTTTGATATTTTTTTCAAATATTTTCTTTACTTCTCAACCATTTATTAGAAAATTATTACTTTTTCATTTCACACACACAAATATATATATTCATGAACTTTTTTTTACTTTTCAACGACAGATTCTCTCAAAACATATAGGGTATGTTTGCTTGCAAAATGTTTCATGGAAATGATTTTCCATGTACAACTATTTAAAGCACATTTTAACCTTTTTTTTTTATGGAAAACAACTTTCACCTCCCCTTAAGGAAAATATTTTCCATGTAAGATGAAAAATATTTTGTTTTCCATATTTTTCTGTTATTGTTTGCATGGAAAAATTTCCACCTAAATTTCCCACCACCACCATGAGAAAATATTTTCCATGGAATTAGGTAAAAATGTGTATAAAGTGGTTGTACCATGAAAAAATCAATTCATTTTCCATCTTACAATCAAACAATAAAAATAGAAAAATATTTTTTATGATTTGATATTTTTCAGGGAAAATGTGTGAATCAAACACACCCATACTTGTCTTTAAAAAGAACATTTGTGAAACAAGCTCCTACATCACTTTTTCCATGGTGAGTTCGACTCTTGCAAATGTTGATTGGGATGCAAATTTAGAATTTTGGAAGAAAAAGAGAACTCCATAGATCTATATAAGATAGTTAAAAAAAATCTGTGAAGATAAACATAAACATATTTTCTTTTATCTGAATAATATATGAAAATCTCTTTACACAGTACTCCAAGCTGAGAAGACTAATTGACCCATCTCAAAAAATTACGCGATATTCTCGCTTCGGATAAGGAGAAAAAGAATTTATTTAAGATGACAAATTCAACATTACTATAGGAGTTTGGTAATATGTTCCTTTCAAGAATCCCTCACACTTGGGATAGTATAATCATGAGAACCTAATATTCTAGTTAATTGGACTTTTGGCTCTTAATCCAACTACCTCTAATACTTTTACTATCTTCAAATGTGTCTTATCTGCATTTGATGTATTTATAATTTTATACAATATAAAAAGATAGAATAATGCACTGTCCCGATTGTTAATTTGATGGAAATTGGAATAATTTATTGACGCTCGTGTGAAAGTGAAAAGGACATTGAAATTTGTTTTATTTGACCATAAGATGGCTGATTTTTTTTTTGGGGGGCCCCGGGGGGGGCGTGTTTGTAATTTTAGTCTTACACCGATGCGAAAAAAGAAAATTAAAAGAGCGTATGGTACATTAATGAAGATTAACGTGGCCAATAAATAAATAAGAGTAGAAACGTCAGCAATGCGTGGCAACATGGTTAATAAGATAAAAATTGACAGTGGCGACGTATAATATATGGAGCGACAATCGTAATACAATTTTTTAAGGGAGGCTCGATTCGTTGTCCTAATTAATTTGAGTATGTTTTAATTGGCATGTGTCATCGAATCAAATACAATATGTGTCATTGAATTAATACCATGTGTGTTGTCTCAATTAAATGAAACATACGCGTTGACCAAAAAGAAAAAAAAACATATTTGAACTACGTACCTTCAAAACCAGGTGAAGATAGTGCGAGTAAAAATACTCTAAATTATGACATGTCTAAAAACTTCTTGCTCAATTTTAATGCCGAGTGAAAATAAAAAATAACAAATATATATTTATTTATAAAATAATCTATATTTCAATGTAGTTATCTTCTAATTAACTAATTTCCTATTTTGTTAGATAGATGAAAGCGATGGTCCGTACATAAGAAAATTAATAATGAAGATGCAAATTTGTATTTGCCATTGTTGTGTAGTGTTTGCCTCTAGATACGTTAGTTTTTGCCATGACACAGATGGATTTATTTAATTTCATATCTTTGACATTTGTGAGGAAAATATATAGGCAAGTTGAAAATTGTATTGTTAAATTTATGTTTGGAAATTAAATTAATTGATGCCACCTAGTTCGAACTATCACTTTTACCAATTGTCTTTTCTTGATCCAAAAATAATCCCTTGCTTAAATCTCACACACACACACACGTACATATATTATATATGGTAGGTACGATTAATTTTACTATAAGATTTATTTAGTTATCTTATGTTGAATGTCCAAACAAGTTGGTACGGATTTTAAACTGGGTTGGATATATTTAGTCTAGTCACAATTTTTATATATATGGAATTATATGATATTTTTTTATATTTATTTTTAAATTTTTTAAGAAAATGAAAAGGAAGACCTATGTGGCAATTTGATTATTCGTTCTTGGGGATAATTAAAGGTGTGTTTGATTGTAAAGTCGGAAAATAATTGGAAGGAAAAATTTTTGGGTAAATGAATTCTTGGAAAAAGGTTTTTCAGGAAATGGTAATTATAGGTGTTTGATTGGATTAATTTGAAAGTTGGAAAATAGTATTATTTTCATTGTTTTCGTGTATTTTTCTATGAAATTTGATCATTTTCCTCATCTTTATGATTAAAATAAATAGTCCATAAAAAAAAGATGAAAACTTTTCCCGGAAAATAAAAATTACCTCCCCCTAACGAAAATGTTTTCCTCCAAAATAAGGAAAAGTACGGATTTCGAGAAAAGTTGGAAAAGGTTTTCCGTGAAAAAAAAAATCAAACTGCCAACCAAGAAAAAAAAAGTTAGAAAATGACTTTTCCAAAAAAAAAATGCATGAATCAAACACACCCTAATAGCTTTTCTCTTCTCAAAGAAAAGCAATTTTTTAGAGCATGTAGTTAAAAAAGCAAAGGATTTTATGAAAAACTTAGAACTTAAAATTATATTATTGTTATTATCCAAGGGATTTGGCTTAACAGAAATATATCCCCGTATTGGTTTGTAGGAGTGACCTAGTGTCAACTACCATCAATGGCATTTTCGAGCCCGATTCATTATCTGCTTTGAAATTCGAGATCAGATCTAGAATCAGCATGGCGACGAGGAGCTCTATTAATTTGAAAAATTTTCCGGCGACACCGTGACGGCCAGTCAAAGTTTTTGCCATAATTTTGGCCCAAATTATAGCCAAAACTATGACCGGTCGCCACCGCAGCTACGGTATCGCCGAAAAATTTTCCAAATTGCATGAGCCGCCTCTCGTCATGCTGATTCTAGATCTGGTATCGAATTTAGAAACAGATATCAAATCTTGGCTGAAAATGCCATCGATGGCACCGTAACTATTGTGCCATCGATGGCACTAGAAAATCCTTGGTCTGCAGGAGTCTGACCCAGGTTCAAAATTCCACTCCAATTCTATAACCCTCAATTTATATTTATATATATATATATATATATATATGTATATATTATTGTTATTTATAGAATTCCAAGTGAGTTGTGTTTCAGAAGACAAAATTCAAAGCAAATTTATGTCTTCAAAAGATATATATATATATATCTTAGAATTGAAGATATTTTGTATATAAAGCCATAAAAATGGCAAATTGTGATTTTCACGACACAATATCTTATCCATATTTATTATAGATTTTTTTTTTTTTTAATCATGGGTGGAGGGTAGAAACCCAGTACAAATGAAAGTTCAGCTATCGAACAAGAACGAAAAACCGTACCACTACCACCTCTATTGAAGAAATGCTGGGTACTATCCATATTTCTTATACATTATCTATTAATGTATTTTACATTTTTACCGCGATTTGCGGACAATAAAAACTAGCTATTGCTAGGTTGTAATTGAAATCAATGGTAATTAATTCCATCGGCTCCTTTATGTTGCAAACGCTGGCACGTGCCAACGCTTGCAATATAAAATTTTCCTTAATTCGATATGAAATAAAGCTGGTTGAAGCTGCCATCGTTTGTAATATAAAAATTTTCCTTAATTCCATATAGAATAAGGCTGGTTGAAGCTAACTTCATGAGACAAGTAACTCTCAGCAGTACTCCCCTCTCCGAAGGTCGCCGAGCCCGACGTGCAAACATGCTTCAAAACTTGAGTCACCACCTTTTTATCATAATAATCAGAAGGGTCGTATAACTTTGAATTAATTTGCCCTCCAAGTGGGTTTGGAAAAATATTTGACAAATCATGATCGTCCACGTGGCTGATGAGACTTGAGATATAAGGGTTTGGTGTGAAATTAATGGAGAAGGATGACACTCGCTCATTTTGATCATGATCAATTTGGTCCAATCTGGTGTTGATATTATTGTACGGCTCCATTAATGGTGGAAGAGACCATGAATTTGTTGTAATAGTCTCATGATAAATGTTGCTCCCTAGTCCCTGTTTGGCACAAACTTCTGTTTTGTTTTTGTTGAACACTTTGCATATCACCCAATCTGCCTGCATAACCAGACATTGATGTATTAGGAAAAAAAAAAAAGACATCGATTATCATCAAATATTCATCATAGTTTGAAAACTTTACTAAGTAATTAATAAGTCAATCATGGATCTATTGTCTCCAATTTATGTGCTCTTGGCATAGTTCTCTCAATTAAAATAATTTGTATTAACATCTACCATTATTTTTAAGGTATGTTTGATATAGACTAATATTGAAAAATAGATTTTAGATATGTGTGATTATAAATAAGTAAAATAAATGTATTGAAAAATATAAAAAATTGCCAAATAAATATTATAGGGCATGCATGGTAAAAAATGACGACAGAGAAAAATAATATAAATTTGGGGCTTGTTTGACACACATCTAACAGGTTATTCCAATAAATCAAATTCATTGTGTATCGAACAAGCCCTGAATTGAAGAGCGATTTATTGGATGTGAGATGAGACATCAGATTTGGACTGTATAATATACGTACCACGATCGAATTAGAAGTTGATTTTGGAGGGGCGAGAGGTCCTTCGAGGCGAAATTCGTGCATAACCCAACTTGTTTTTCTTCCTTTAGGTGCTCGACCTTCGTAAAATACTAAGGTCTTTCTCATGCCAACTAGGGTACCCTTACGTAGAACTCTTCTATCCTTTCCAGTAGCCTTCCAGTATCCAGAAACTGTGGCTCGATTTGTTCGTAATCCTGTTGCATATTTCTTGTCACGTTGACTGTAAAAATACCAATCTTTGCCACCCACACATGCTTTTGCTGTTTTAGAATAAGAAATTTAATTAGATTTCAGACGCTAAACAATTTCTAATTTTTCAAAATGCAATCTTTTATGAACGTATACCACTTTTCATAAAAAAATGACAACTAGCGAAAAAAGATAAATGATTAAAATATCAAAGCATAACACATTATTCATAAATGAATAATTGATGGTATAGCAAAAAATTAAAGAAACACCTTAGAAACCTGGGGAATATGTTTTCCACAATTTAAAATAGAAATTATTTTTTCAAATTTTATTTTAAACTAACTAATTAATTATTTGATTAATTTGACAATTACTTTATTTTTTATATTCATTTGTCTTCAATCATTCATTAAAATTGCTATAATCTTTATCAAAATTTTCTACTTTTGAACAGCACTATTCAATTTTGTTTTTGAAATATACATAGAGCTTTGACAAAGAAGCATTAAATATTTATTAACTATATATACACGTGTGTAGATGAGATTAGGTGAAGGTGTATGCATGATGCGACTTTTGATTAATCGAATTGTTAATATCAAGTGCGTCATGCATGTGCAAGTCAGGACAACGAATGTCAATTTCTTCAAAAATGTGGTTAATTGACTGAGAATTTTGCAAGAATTTCTAATAATATATAAAATATGTAATAATTAACAGTGAAGAAGGCCTTAATTTCTTTTTGTATAAATTGTAATTCTTTACAGAATCTATCTCCTAAGTAGGCTAGCATTCTGTCCCATTATAATCTCATGATAGATCGAATCAATGACACGTGCCTTCTTCATAGTGAGCGACCCATAATTTCTCCACACGTGTTATTGATATAATTTATTGTGAGTATCATAACGATACCTACTGAGAGCAACGGAATGCACGAATGCTCCTATGTACAACTAATTGACTATTAAGGGTTTTAATTTTAATTTGTACATAACGCAAAAAGTCTAACGTAAACCGTTGACTACAAAAAAAGGGGGAAAAAATCTCTAACTACAATCATGTTGCCAAATAGACTTTCCATGCATGTACCACGATGAACAATTAGTTATTTCTATTTTTCATATATTATTATATAGCTTTTGATTAAAAAATTTCAAAACAAAAAGTGTTTTTATTACGTAAAAAATATTTTAAAAAACGTAAAGTCTATGACCCTAAGTCTATATGGAATTCACAATAAGCAAGTCGTAGAAAAAGTAATTCCAAAAAAATAAAGGGGGGGAATTACAAAAAAGCACAGAAAAAAGCCTTCTTAAAAATCTCCCATTTGTTTAGTTGTCCATGCAACACATGCAGAGGATACAATCTATTCACGGATATCAAATGAAATATTAATCCGTCTATATTTATTCCTTTTTAAAGATCACTAATTAACTAGTTTTCAGGTTATATAGATTATTATAGACATTAAATTGATAAATATTAAATAAATTTTGAAAAAGAATATTTATAGCAGTAGAATTAATCGATTATTAATTATGTGTGATCAAAATTAGGATCAGGAATGATACATTCTTAATTTTGCTACGCAGTATCAGAGGCTGATAAGTAGGCCCTGATAGCAAGGGATAGTCGCCATGTTAAGGACTGCCAGCATTGAGAATGTATCATTTTCGATGAGTTACAAGCAGACTTTTTTATTATATCAGAAAACTGCATGTTTAATTTGGGAGTTACTACCTAAAGTCAATTTAAATTATGAGTGGATGAAAATAAGTAGCAAAAAGTAGATTTATTACTTATCCACTTCAACTTAGTCTATAGATATATACACCAAAAAGTTACATCACATACAAGAATGAGTGGAGAACTGACCAGGAATGTCCCAAGGATCACATTTGTTGAGGTCAACTTCAATCAGTGAAGGAGGCTGGCCATGTCCGGCGGGGGCACCACCGCTGCCGCCAACTATGGACACCCATTTCATCAAGTAATCACATATGAGTTCATCATCTCTTGGGTGGAACCTAAATCCCGCCGGCAGCTTTGCCTCCACCAAGCTCAAACTGCTCATTTCTTTTTCTACAGAGAGAAAGACATATGGAGAGAGAATGTTGAGGTGGTTGGATTTGGATACAAGAATAAATGAAAAATCATAGGAGAAAACCACAATATATAAGAAAGCCTAATAGTGGAGTTATTAATCCAATCCAAATATTGCAATATTCTTTTATTTTTTGTAGGTTACAAAATATATACTTTTGTTGTTAATTTTTTGGATTTATATACATATATATACACACACACACATATATATATATATATATATATATATAGAGTACAAATTTGTAAAGTCAGCAACAAACTATATATATTTAGTCAACAAATATCGATCACCTGCACATAAAAATTATATTATTTAATTAATTGTAACATTCAATAGATGTTGCAACACGTTATTTAATCCAGAGTCTAAAAATTTTTTTCTCCAAACAATCAATAATTAAATTAGGGACCACGCTAGAGATTCCTAAATAGGATGGACATTACACTACAACATAGACGATACATGATGATGAACCCCCTCTCCCCTTTTTCCATTGTAATCGCACAGGATGTATATGAAACTCGTTATATTACATATGTGAGACTTGACATATTCGTTGATTTGCATTATTTTTAACATTGCAATTATTATTATTATTATTATTATTATTATTATTATTATTATTATTTGAATTGATTTAACGTTGCATTTTTAGCAAGTAAACCAACAGGGATGGTCTTGAGTCTAAGCAGGTTAAGCAGCTATTTAGGGCCCTTAAAATATAAGGGCCCCAAATTTTAAATTTGTAATAGTAAAAATACTAAAAGAAGTAATTTCTTGATATTTTATATTATCATTATTGTAACTTTAAAAATTTTATTAGTAACTTTTTCCAATAATTGAAATTATTATATATAGTTTTTACAAAAAAAATATTTATCAAGAGCCTCCCATAAAATTTCACTTAAGGGCCTCTAAATTTGAGGATCGATTCTGTAAACCAATGACAAATAAAAAAACAGGAAATGTCTTTATCATATACAATTAGAATTCATTACGTTATTGTAGAAATTATTGGAGAGTGTCTCCTTATCATCCTACTCAATTAATGTTGATAAGACCTAATTCACAGATCTAAAACTTTCCATGAAGGATTATCTCACATAATATATAAACAATGATTAATTTTCATAACCTTAAATTACTTCATGATAACAAAATTGAAAGGAAAAATCAAATTATAATATTTTCGATGTATATATTCAACACCCAAGCCAAAAGCGACCAGACCAATTAAGAAAAAATTTAATCAGAAATAATAGGAATAGAAACTAGAAAGTGGTTTTCAGCAGACCTCACAAAGTAGTTGTTTATATGCTTTTAAATAATAGTAGTTTTTGAAAAGCAGTAAAAATTGGCATCGAAAAATCAATTCTAATACTAAGAACCATTTACCCGTATGTGTATTTGTGAACATAAACAATCATAGTTATAACATCAAGTCGTAATTGTTATGTCAGCCTTCCGAGTCATCGTTTGCGATGTCAAATTGTGATTTTGTCAACTAATATAACTTTCAATTAAATTATTGTGATTAACAAGTACCAAATTGAATATTATATTATATTACATTTTACACACTATAGTTATGTTTGGTCTTTAATGCACGAAGAAATTATGATCTACTTAGAATTATTAGGTAACCAATAAAAACGAAAATGATGATGGTGGCCGGATGTTAGGCTTGTTCCAAAATCAGAGCTGATTTTGGGATATACAAAACCAACAATTTTATTTTTTACTTTTTATTTGATAAAGAAATCAACGGTAGTTGCTAGTCTAATACTGACATAAAACCAGAGTTAGTGTTTGATATTTTTGGGCTAGATGGGGCGGAAGATTGTATCGATTAGCGAGTCACGAGTTTAGCAAACAGCAATAGTTTAAAATTCTACAAGTCTATATGAATATGGTGATTTTTGTTTTAACAAAAGTTAAGTTGTTACTCGTTTAGTTAGAGAGAGTTCAATTTTAATCTCTTGATAAATTATATTATCATTATTGCAATTATATAAGTTTTCATTTAATAAAATTTTTTATTTGAAAGTAGTATATATAGGTTTTTTTGGAGGATAAAATTTTATTTATTAAGGGCTTTCTGCGAAATTTCTCTTAAGGGTCTCCAAATCTCAGGACCGGCTTTGTCGATCAAATTGTTTTTCTCTATCTATTAAGCTATTGTATTTGTATACTTGTAGTGAATTTATTTGTTTTGTTCTTAGGGACAATTTCTATGTGGGGTGGGAGGGGGGGGTAAGGAACGCTTACATTTGTTATTTATATATATCCCCGTGCTTCAACTAAATAATTTCCATCTAATTTCACAACAAAATCATTAATCTTCTCTTGCTTGTCTACAATGGCATCATTGTTAATCTTCTCACACTTGCATCAAAGTCTTGTTCGTTACTCTTGCCTCGACTTTATATTTTCTTAATTTTGCAGAAATTTTAGATTTTGACTATTGATCATTATATTACAATTCCAATCATTGATCTATTTTTAAATACAATTCTTCTCGATTTATTGCAAAAATTTTCGCCCTAAGGTCCAATTTCACCTCAAGCATTATACTAGTTAAAATTTTATATTTGACCTTTTTTTTTTTGAGAATATCTTATATTTGACTTTATGATTTTCTTAAATTTGACTTTTATTGGGTAAAAAAAGGAAATTTGGACAACTACAAAGTTTTACATTACACTTTTGACAATTGACAAAACACCATCTATATATTCAGCCAAAAATTAGCTCTTATTAAACTTAAATGTGTTATGAATAATTGAGAATAATTTGGTGGTTATGAATTATGAGGAATAATTTGGTGGAGGAATAATTTGGTGGAGGAATAATTTGGTAAAAGATGTAATTATTATATGTGAATGACTATTATACCCTTGATGAAATTATGTAATTCTGATTGTCTTGAATTCAGTTTTTCACTATAAATAGGGTTTGATTATTAATGAAATTCATTCACGAGAATTCCTTAGAATTCATTCTCTCTAAATTCTATCTATTGTTTACATACTTTTATAACACGTTATCGTGCAGTCTCTAACCTTTGAGTAATATGAAAGAAGTATGCTTTCTACAGTTGCATCTTATAGATGATCTTACATGTCGAAAGCTGGATTATTACCAATGAATTAATTCATCCTCATCAATCCTAAATAACTCTCTCTTTGTAAATACATCATTGAAAATTCCTTTGTTCATATTCCTCTCCCACAATTCCTCATTCTACACAACCTCTTGGAGATGTGCAAATCCCAAAATTGGAAGAATGGAGTCCAAAGAATTTTCCGATCACGTAAATGGATTGCAAGTAAATCTCATCCATGGAATAATTAGAGAAAGGGAAAAAGGTAAATCATATGATTTTATAATATAATAATATATTAAACTATAACATCCGTTTTCTCGAGATATAAGGAGTATACATTATCAAAATCAAATTTTCTCGACTCCATTATACTCGATTTAACGAGAGCTTCGATTTGACACCAATATTGATAGGGTAATAACTCGTTTTGAAATATGTTATTATCAAACTTTCAAAATTTACAAATCAGTACACCAACTTTTGAAATGTTACAAAATAGTCTTTAAATATTTTGATATTTATAAATTGAAGTAGAAATGAGATAATTTTCAATCGTAAAACATTGATAAAATATTTTTGACAATTTTACCTTTGCGAATTGGAATGGACAATTTTACCCTTAGGGTAAAACCGACCTAATTTTGACGACAGTGAAAAATGGATAGAATATTCATGAAGAAATTCTAAATCCATTGATTATATAAAATGGCTTGAAGTCCATTTGAGTTAAAAGATCGGAATATTATTTTAACTCCCGAAGAATTCAATTACATAATGTACTTATTCTAGAAGGATAAGTGTGCTCTTGTAGAAGTAATGGGTATTTGTTCTAGAAGAACAAATGCCTTAAAGTAAGCGATTCAATATTTAATTCTCGCACTTTATTTCTGCAATTTAATTCTTTGCAATACCTCCTACTTGATGATGGGTTCAACCGTCACTAAGCAGAAGGTTTTATATATTTACTGCACTTTATATGCTAAGTGATGGGTAATACCTTCTACTAAGCGAGATCCTACTCTGAAGAAGTAGTTAATCATTATGCATTTTAATTCTGCAATTTAAATTCGTAATTTATATTTATTGCAATAATTCCCATAAGGTAGGTTCGACCACCTATTGGAGGAAATTTAATTTCTGCAATTTAAATTTACGCACTTTAGATTTCGCATATATTTCCAATGTGGTGGGTAATACTACACGATTGGTTATAACGAATCCTACTCCAGAAGAAGTAGTTGATCAAACATTCTAATCCTACTCTTGAAGAAGTAGATAATAAGAATAAAATTTATTCTCCATATTTACCGAATATTAATGGAGAAAATTGAGTAAGTGGTACTTGAAGTTACCATTGGATAAATAGATGAAAGTAAAATGCTCAATAGATCCCATGTTGATAAATCAAAGAAAATATATCGCATGGAGAGATTATATGAAGTAATCTCATCGATGATATGAGATTGTATTAATATGAGAATAAAATGCTCTTGAAGAAGCATAATCACTAGATATCTGTATTTGAATAAAGCCAATATGATATTATTATTATTACTCCAGAAGAAGTACAAAACAGCCGAAGTGGAACATATATCAAAGATGGCAGTAAACACTCGAAAATATATAAAAATACTAAAAGAAAATATATATTGAACCCATAAATGAGGGATGCGTCTCGAGAGTATAAATACTCCGTAACTCTGCCACTCCGAATATTCGGGTTCATAATGAGATATTTAAAGAATCCGAATTTCTTTTTCGCTTGACACGAGTGATGCAGTGGCCAGAGCGGACTGGGCTTCCAGATTCTTGAACATATGCATGAAATTTGATGAGTAGTTCATCAACGATACTAAGCGAAATAAGTATTTTCTCGCTGAATGAGAGATTAATTTATTATCTACACCCTGATCTAGGAAGCAGCTAATAAGCCATCAAAGAAATTGTTAATATTCAACAAACCTATTGGTTTGACATGAAAGTTCCACTGTGCCAACGATGCTATATTGAATATTTCCTCCAGCGTGTTATAGCCGCCTGGAAGAACAATAAAAGCATCACTATTGCTCATCATGTACATCAGGTAGTCATGGATGGATTGTGTTTGTAGCATCAATCCAGTTGGACTAATGACATTTCTAACTCCAATTCGATTACTGCCTCCAATTCGATGAAAAGGTATTATACTTGACACTCTTATCCCCCATAATTGTGCGACCATCGTAAGACTCCTTAATAGTTGGTTATTAGTCCCTCCATATAGTATATTGATATTTTGTTTCCCTAACTCCCTTACAAGTTGGTCTGCCATATCCACATATTGGATATGACCTACTAGTTTGGAGCCACCAAGCACACATATAGTTTTTACCTGGCGAGGTAAAGATTGACTTACATGAGATGATTCTGATATCTCCATCTCCATCTCCATCTCCACCTCTATCTTTCTCTTTCAACGAATGAATGATAGATATATGAATCCCTCTATTTAAAGAAAAAATTTTCAAACCAATAATTGAGTGCACTATTTATTTTTTGACAAATATGAAAGAGAAAAAGACAGAAAAAATTTTTAAGTGAAAATGACATATATCTGTCGGTGATAGAAAATAAAAAAAAATCGAAAATCGAAAAACAATATTTACAAATAAAAGAAAAATATTGATCTTCTATATTACATAAATTTGCCTTACATAAATATGGGAAAATCATTATACTAAGTTATTCTACTAAATTTACAAATTGGATCTTTTAAGGTAAGTATTTCAAGACTATAAAGTACTTGTTGATCTTTGAATTTGGCACATAAGGCCATTAGCTCACCTTGCACGTGTCCACTAGGATGTGTCTCAAGAGCCTGTTGAATATCATCCAAAGGCTCCTTCCTCAATCCATCCTTAATGAATGCTATTTATCTTCTCGGTTTCTGGACAAGTACCCCACAGATTTACATCGAGTGTCACATGTCAATCGAGCACACTTGTAGCATCCTCCTAATCTTTTTGCTCTCCGTTTCTTTGAAAAACTACTTTTACCCATACCAGGCATGTATTTAGAAGGAATTGAAACCTCACCAGATAATCGAACCTTTACTTCAATCAAGCATCGGATATCTTGTGGGATACCCTTATTCATTAGCATCCTTAATCTTTCCAGCCTACATCGATAAATCCTTTTTAGGATTTTGATCGGTAGTGATGGATAGTATTTTCGAAGATTTGAGAGCATATGATCCATTATAATGTATAGACCCTTGTTAGGATGAATTTTGCAATAATTTTGATGATTTATTTATAGAATAATACGACGCGTATGAAATAAGACTCAATTTTAAATAAATAATATGAAGCGTAAGAGCTACGATTTCGGAATTAAATAATAGCCGGATGTGATGCGTATGAACTGTAACTCCGTGTTTGTACAGTAGTAGACAATAATATCACCAAAAGATGATGGAATATGTCGGTGAATTGTTTCTATGATAAATCATGTTGAGCACTATACTGAATCTTAGTGAAATCGATATAAGAATTTACTGAACTAGAAGTTCAATAATACTCGTTTGCAAAACCGGACTGACCATCCAGGTTTAAATAATTATTGAAATCAATATTTCAAGTGAAGAATTAAAAGAATTCTTCAATGATTGTTCTCGATAAATGATGAAATCATTACTAGCCAATATTGGGAATAAATCTCAAATATATCTGGAATAAAGGATGAGAAGTATGGGCCCACTCATCCTCCATGTGGACTACTAGATATTATGATATGGATCCACCTGGATAGTCACATGTGTATATGATTAAGTAATTTGAAATTTCTGAAATATTTGCTCACTGATATGAGCATGATTTCCAGATTTAATGATAAAGCTAGTAAATATATATATATCCCAATGATTTGAATAAATCCCTGAAGGATTTGAGTATGCGCATACAAGTGGGATATTATATGGCAAATTATTTAAAGTCCTCAAATAAATTGCCGATATCGAGAATAGAATACAAGCAGTCTAAATTCCCATATTAAAATTTGAATGATGAGAACATATATGATTAAAATCATACCAACTGTATGAGTTTTGGTGTTCTAAATTTTCTCAATATGAGGGGGAGTATTAAAGATTGAAAATGATATGTGAAATGCATCATGATATATCCTCAAAATTAAAATATGAACTTGAAGTTCAAAGATGCATAAAAGGTGCTATGAACAATCACATATATCGTTAAGATGCTTTGATAAGTTAGCTTGCTGAAGCGTTGATATTATGAGATTTCCCCAAACATATATATCAAAGCAAATTATAAAAGATGGTCTTAATAACGGAGGCATATACTCTTGAAAAGTATATAGACATAACTATATTGTGTAATCCTAAAAGAGGATTGATAAAGAGATATCTCGATAAGTTATGTCGATATGGGGAAAGAAATGAAATTGAAAAGTGTCGACACGGTATGAAAATGTAGCGCTACATATGATCAATGATAATGAAAATATTGAGATATATTGAAGATGATAAATGGTGAATGTGAAATCCTTAACTTATGAGATGATGAGATGATGATGACTAGTGCTCAAGTTTAAAGATAAGCATGGTGGTCATTATATGTTGCATGCTCATGAAAGTTAAATTTACCGATCGTGTGTGTAGTCTTGAAAAGGAAATTAAAGGATCGGGAGAGCTAAGCCCGTGTTTATGAGTACCCTAAAGGGTGAACTAAGCCCAGGAATGAAATAACCTATTAAGTGAGTATTAAATGTTAAATGATATATTTTAAGTGTTAATTAGTTATGAAGGTTTACTTATATGTTTACATGTTTTTACGATGAATTTATATGCTTTAAATTGTGTGTTTGGAGACATGTGTTCATGGTGAATGTTTTGTAATTGTGTAAGAAAATTGATGCACTCTAAATGAGCAGAAGAGTATAAAACCAATGTATATGATACTCATACAAATGTATGAAAGATTTTGAAATGCTTTGACATACTTGTATAAAATACGCGTTGCACTCTTTTTCCCTTGACTGAGGTTTTATCCCATTGGGTTTTCCTAGCAAGGTTTTTAATGAGGCAACTTTAATGGCGTATTCACATGAATAATGTACTCTTTTTCCTTCATTAGAGTTTTTCCCACTGGGTTTTTCCTAATAAGGTTTTAACGAGGCATATTCATGGTATATTGAGAACGATAGGAGAAATTGATACAGTGTATCTATTGGATCAAGTTATAATGGAGCTAATGCTTTAGATCCAAACGATTATGATATTGAAATCATTTACCAGAAGTAAAGATATTAGTTCTCAAGATATGAAATCAAACGGAGCAGCTGTACTCTTTTCCTTTCGATCAAGTTTTTTCCCACTGGATTTTCTTGACAAAGTTTTAACGAGGCAGCACGTGAATACTCATATACCGCTGATAGACATCAGGGGGAGCAATGTTTTGATGAAGCAGTATATAACCACTCCAAACTATCCTACAATCGGTTTGGAAGTTTTTTCCCACTGGGTTTTTCTCCAAACAGGTCTAGAAGACATTTATATTAATAGTCATTCAAGGGGGAGTGTTATGAATAATTGAGAATAATTTGGTGGTTATGAATTATGAGGAATAATTTGGTGGAGGAATAATTTGGTAGAGGAATAATTTGATAAAAAATGTAATTATTATATGTGAATGACTATTATACCCTTGATGAAATTATGTAATTACGATTGTGCCATTCGAAGTTTTCCTATAAATAGGGTTTCAGTTATTAATGAAATTCATTCCTGAGAATTCCTTAGAATTCATTTTCTCTAAATTCTCTCTATTGTTTCTATACTTTTATAACAAAATGAAATATATTTATAATTCATTATTGGAATTCAATTTTTTCAGTATTTGGTCACAATTAAATTTATTCAGATCACAATATTGTCATATTATAATATTAGTCACAATCACCACTAGAAGTCAGACGATCACCACCAACAATTTCACAACCATAACCGACGACCACAGGTTCTGACCGGCATCACAAACACAATCACATAATCATCGTGTAAGGGTGGCAAATGAGCTGCATAGTTCATAAGTTCGTATATTCGACTCGTCAAAAGTTTGGGTTCGGCTCGTCAAAACATGGACTTGGACTTGGACCAAGCCAAAAAATTGGGAAATTGACAGTTCGGGTTCGGCTTGAAAAGTTTGTGGACCGGCTCGTGAGCTTGTTAAATTTTAATGCGTTGCAATTTTAAAATTTTAAATTGAAAACTATTTTCATTTCGACTATTTTCTACTTTTGTCGTCTTCACTTTTAATTAGCCAATGTTTACTTTTAACCAACGTGAACAAATCATGCTAATTAACTTAAGTTACTAAGTTATTTAAGTAACTATTCAAAAAAGAAAGTTACTTAAGTAATTGAATAGTTAAAATTGTATTTAAAAAAAAACCGACATGTTCGTGGACTACTCGATTTCGGCTCATGAGTCGGACGAGCAGAGCCGAACCCGAGTAGGGTATTTGGATCACGAGCCGAACCCGAGCTTGTTGTTAACCCGAACCTGAGCTCAGCTCAGCTCGACTCGTTTATCATCCCTATCATCGTGATCACACAACCATTATTGCAAACACTACCAGCACTAGTCACACAACCACCCACCACCATCACCGAACAATCACCATTGAAATCAAGCACTCCCACCCACCATACCAGTGGTCACAATCAAGTTCAGATAAGAAATCACAGTTGTCGGTCACAAACCGCCACCATTTCCACCACAGTCCGTCAAGTCACAACTCATCGTTAAAATATCATCTCCACGAGTCACAATTCTGGTGCCACAACAGCGTCACCAAAGACCAAAGTCACATAGAACCACACAACTCTAATTAATAAGGATCCTGTGGTGGCAGCATTTTGATTTAATAAAGGGGTGTGGTAGTGGTGGTTAGGATCCTAGTCGATGAGGGAGGACGATGGCAACCATGAGCCAAATTCTGAGAACCGATAAAAGTGGGAGAAGTATAAATGGAGTTGGTATGGTACTAGGGTAGGATGTTGGGTTTCCACGTATAATAATTGATGGAATATTATTAATTAAATGATATAATATAATAATTAAATTATTACTTGAAATATGAAAAAATGGGTCAAATGTGATTCTTAGATAATGTGGCACAACTAACCTGATTCACCTAATTATCCCATAAGAAAAGTTAACTTATAAGGGAATTTTTGGTAATAGCACGACTACTCAAATCACATTACTAAAATATTATGTTAATTATGATTTTTCAATAATGCCCAATATATGATCAAAAGTAGACAGAAATATTGGTTGGGCAATTTTGAAAACATAATCAATTTATAATTAAAAAAATGCAATAAACTGATTAATAGTATTAATAAATAAAATTAGCAAATTATTTAAATAGTTAGATTATGAAACTTCATAATCGGTTAACAATGTCTTTACCTAACTAATGGTTATCCGTTAAAATCTTAGTACTATCAGTTAAGGCACAACACTATTAACAAGAATTTTACGAATTAACATGGAGTTTACATTCTTCAAACTGTCATCCTAATACTTAAGGTAACCTGACAAATACCATAAAAATAGGAAAGACTAACACCATATAAGCTTGCAGGCACAACATTAATTATGATTTTGTTGAATTTTAATTATCTAATAAATAGTTCATTCCGTACTAGATGTGCTAGATTCATACAACATTTTACACTAAATTATGATTTGATGAGACAATTAGAATGAATTTTCATTGGTTTTTATAGTTTGAGTGTTGAATTGTTCCACGAAAGCATTGTGAAATGGATGCATGGTGTTTTACAATAGGTATTATTTCCAATTCATGATCCTTAAGTATAAAACTTTACTACAACTTGTTGCATTGTCTATCCTACACAATCTCTTCTTGGAGTCTGCTAGATGCACTAGATGTAATTCGAAACTAGTTGAGAATTTGCGTAACATGGGAAACTATAGCTGAAAATGAAATCAATCTATGTGTGCGCCACTGATTATTATTACTGCCACTGAATAATGTTTCTGGCTAAGACAATAGAATATTTACAGCCCTATTATGCACGTGTTACTGGTTATTGTTACTGCCACTGAGTTGTGTAACTGGTTTAGATGGCAGAATATTTGCAGCCTTGTTATACGTGTGTTACTGGTTAATTTTTTTTCACTGAGAAATGTAAATGGTTAAGATGGCTGGATGCTTGCAGCTCTATTATGCATGTGTTCCTGGTTAATCTTATTGCTACCCAAAAATGTTATTGGCCATGATGGCAGAATGCTTATATATGTCGTTGTTAACCACTGTGACTATACCATGTTATTCTATATGGAAATAGAAATTTGTAATTGTATACAAAATCAACAAACAACCACATTCAAACCCCAACTTATAATTAGTCACAACACTGTCAGAAATGGAAAACCTACAAGTTGACAACCAATGAATAATTATACATATAAAATTAACCAAATTCATTAGCCATGCTAAATGGAAATAGAAACCGAAATTTCAAATCAAATTAATAAAGTACCATCCACAACCAATATCTAGTAATCAAAATGTCAAACATCTATACTATATTAAAAAGTGCGGACGTGTGGAAATCTTTTGATTTCCAATAATGTCCCTACTTATATTTTATTTAGCCCAAAATAACCTTATTAAAAACATATATTTATATAAATATAATTAATGAGTGACTCTTCATATTACATTGAAAAAATTAAATTACAAATATTCTAATATATTTTGATTGTATTCAACGCATATAATTTAAAATTATTACTAATAGCTTTCTTCTTTTTATTTTTTGAAAAAAAAGAATATTTTACAAAGTCATATAGTTGTATGACAATCTTTTGATTTAAAATTATGTCACAAATATTTTTTATAGTCTAATAATTAAAAAAAATAATTACATAACCAATTTTGGGCGATTTTTAAAAGTATTTTAATTTGATTAAACTACAAATATTTCGATATATAATGTACTTTCATTCAATGCGTATAACTCCAAAATGTATATTGATAAGTTTTTTTCTATAATATCTTTCACAACTTTCTAATCGAGATATCATGTTTTTATAGTTTTACAATTGTATTGTTATCATATTTAATCAACTCAAATATATGCGACTAATCTTATTGGGAAAAAGTTTTTGTAGATTAGATGTTTGGATTAACTTGGTAGAAAATAATTGAGGTACTAATATTTTTAAGTATAAAATGATCAAAAGTGTTATTTAGCTTACATGTATGAATTACTAAAGCTAGATGTTGGTTTAATTTTATATTTTTTGGAAAAAAAAATTAAGGCTAAAACTTAAAATTTTGTGATTCAAAAAATCATCGTTTTACATCACGTGCAAAGCACGTACTTAAAACTAGTATAACAAAATAAGACTAGGAACTAGAGTCCACACTAGATAACCAACACAGACCAACTAGATAATGAAGACAACTAATTTATTTAAATAGTTGGAGTTCATTAAAATAAAAACTAGACCACATCCAACATCCACACAACACTATATATCATCAAATAATTCATTGTATAGAGAACTTCAAAAGTTGCACTACTATATTCCACCGGGCAACCATTGTGTCAAACAGGTTGGGCATACGATCAATCATCCCTTTAGCAATGAACTCCCCATAATTCACAGTAAAAATTCTACAATCACCACTGGAATTTGAAATCATGAGAGGTTGATCGATGAAGGTAAAAATGAAATCGAACAAAAAAAAGAGGAAATACAAAATAGGCAACAAAGAAGGAACAAAAGCCAAGAACAATTGAGGAAAATCAAAAGCATGAGGTTCAAAATCAAATGTTGTTCCAGTAATTTATGATTAGAATTAAAAAGAAGGACGTAGTGTGATGGTGTTTGAATTGAGGATGAATGGTGTGTCCAATGGACATAATTAGAATAGAGATTGTAGATAGTAGGACTCTAAATAGATTAAGATTGATTAAGTTGAAATCGGTGCCAGAAGTTGATCACGAAAATTTTAAAACTTCAATATTCAAATTTTTGATTTTAGATAATCTCTATCTAAAGAAGGATTTTAATGAATATTTTCTAAATATTAAATTATTTTAAAATAAAAAAAGGAAATTTTAGAACCAATAGTCTTGAAAATTAAAAATACTAGAATTGGAAAAAATCACACCATTTTTGAGAATGATAAAAAACTACATTATTAATGATAATTAAGGATAAAACTTGGCGTACGGTGTAATTCCCTCAACTTTTAAACTGCACTTGTTGGGCCGTCCAATTACCTGAAGCCCCAAATTCAAACCCTTTAATGAGCTGAGCCAAACTACACTCACTGGGCCGTAGCCCAAGCCTCAAATTCAAACCCGTTTATCTTCACAGTCCGTCATTTACTTCCCATCCTGCTAGCCAATTCCGTAACCCGCTTCCATTCGGGCTGCCCCCAATTCGTATGGTTGCTGCTAAATCCCTAAATTGCAACTCAATTTTCCTTATTTGAATTCAGAAGCTTCAGGTATCGAGCGTTATTTTGTTTCGCTGAGGCTCCGATCAAGGACGAACAGCGGCTACGCTTTAATATTGGTGGTAAGCTATGCATCTTGATGTTAACCTGAGTAATGATTGGTGATTATGTCATGCTAGTTTCACTTTTGAAGAATTTGTCGTTTGAGACCTCTGCGTGTCTCTATGTGTACGAGTTTAGTGTTTGAGTGTTGACCTTCGATTGCAAAAACAAATTGCTTATTGTCTGTGGAAATAATGAGGTCGGTGGTTTTTATCTCTGACTAATTATGTATTCTAGAATTTCATTAATTGAATTTGCTGTAACTTGTTATTTATGCAAGTGATTATTACCAATGATGAATCTACCGTGGAATGTGAATAATGATGTATGAAAATGTTTTAACTTTAATCAACTTGCAGAAATGATCAGGTTCAGTTCAACTATTAAACTTTTGTACCTTTAGAACTAAGCTTGTAATTTCAATAATTGTTTAATGATCTATATTGAATTAACGTTATACAGTTTTGTGCTTTAAAACCTCACCGGTCAATATTTTAATGAATCATATGATTTAGTTATACAAGAAATTTTCTTACAGTGCAGTTTTTAGCATCTAGCTAGGTCCAGCATAAAATTTAGGTCCACTACTGAGTTTATTATAGGTAGCTTTTGAATGTTGAATCTATGTGTAATCCTTGTTTAATTCCGTATGCGAATGAGGAAAGCTGAGATTGGTTTTTTGTGTAGGAAAGCTGAAATTCTGCAGTTGGTGTCAAATTGGAAATTTTAGGTATAGAAATGGGTCTTCTTGCTATTTACTTGAATAGAATTTTGATCACCATTGCCGCGGCCTTCGTAAATCAGAATGTTCACTTAATCTGATCAAATTGTCCACTCCATTTGGTTCCAACTCTACATAGAAGGCTAGAACTAGCTTGATAGTGCCACATCTCGTAGACATGATGGCTCCTGTTGTTTATGTTAGAAAATAGCAATGAAATTATCCGTTTTGCTGCAGATCTGAGATGGCACCGTCGAAGTCCAGCAGGAGTCACAAACGACGACGACATTCCTCTGATGATTCTGATTCGGATCCTGCATCCAACTCGAGTTCCGAGTCCTATGACGGCCATCGCAGGAGCCGGAATCGAAATCGTAGCCGTAGCCAAAGACTAGACTCCGATGATTCTGATACTGACACCAATGAACGGTCGAGGAAGAAGAGCAAGAGGAAGATTACAGAGGAAGAAATTGCTGAATACCTGGCTAAGAAGGCCCAGAAGAAGGTATTGCAATTATTCTCATATTCTTCCCTACTTTTCTCTACGCCTTTTAACTCCATTTTATCTTGTGTTTTGCTGCATTTTGATTAATTTGGTCACCTTTTTAGGCTACGAAAGTCGCAAAGAAGTTGAAGTCACAAACAGTGTCTGGATATTCCAATGATTCTAATCCCTTCGGCGATTCTAACCTTAATGAAAAGTGAGTTTGTCTTGTCCCTCTAGATGCAATTTCTCCTTGTCCTCATATGCAAGGATTTTCTCATGATTTGGCTCTGTGTAACTGTTTAGAAACCTTATTGGAAGATGTGTAGAGTAAAATTTCAATTTCATCAGGCTTCAGTTTGTTGGTTAGAAACCTTATCGAAAGACGTGTAGAGGAAAACCTTATCGAAAGTCGTGTAGAGCTCTATGTTACATGGAGGGTGTCCAGTGGTAGTGTAGAGTTCAGCTGCAGGTGATGCAGTATTCTTATGGAGTTCATTTATGGTCTTCGGTTAGGTTAGTTGGTGTCTGTGCAATTTGCTGAGGGGGATAGAGTCATCCTCATTTCATCTGTGCTGAGTCCTCATACAGGAGTCATCCAGAAGTCAGGGGCTTGTCTGTTGCTTTTGTGAGGTTGTCAGCCTACTCTTTGGCAGATCAGTTTCTTCTTTAGTTTGTTGCCTTGTGGATGGCTGGGCCTAATATGGTCTGGCCACTTCATCCGGTTAATGTTAATATCCAGGCCTGGTCTGATGGGGACCTTTAATACTGAACAATGTAATGGAAATATTCTGCCACGTGCCAATATCATTCCCTCTCCTTGTCTACCTGTTGGGTCTCGTCTAATCTAAAATTTGATGCTTAAGAAAAAGATGCATTCTTCCTAGCCTTGTGTCTTTTTCCTTTTTTTTTTGCCCCTTAACGAATTTGATCTGGAATATATGAATGGCAGATTTGTCTGGCGGAAGAAGATAGAGCGTGATGTATCTCAAGGCTTGCCCCTTGATGAGTTCTCTGTAAAAGCTGAGAAGAAGAGACAGAGGGAAAGGATGGTAATTGATCTGGGCCATTTTGTACCCTTTTAAAAATTTTTAAAATTTTTAAATCATAACTTGGACTATAGTAACTTGAAACATGCTGCATAGGCATGTTTCTTGGTCTAAATATGTACCATTGATAACTTTAAGGTAGAAGGATCACTTTATGTAGTAATTTACTGCTCTTGATTATTGCCAGCCTCACTGCCTCCTACAATTTTTGTATTTTTGTTTTTTTAAAATTCCATTGCAATCTGTAATTCCAATTTATACTGTATTCATATAACATTGCGTTGTGGGTCATTTTCATTCTCCTGTTAGAATATATTTATTTATATTTTTCTAAATGTAGGCCGAGATTGAAAAAGTAAAAAAGAGAAGGGAGGAAAGAGCTCTTGAGAAAGCACGGCATGAGGAAGAGATGGTAAGATTTGGTTGCATCTTTCTATTTTGTGGCATATCTTTTAATTGTTCCCCTCTATCATAGTTTAAAAATGACCTTCAATTTTAGGCATTGTTGGCAAGAGAGCGTGCTCGCGCTGAGTTCCAAGACTGGGAGAAGAAAGAAGAGGAGGTAGATTCTTTGCTGTTTTCAGTGTTCTGTTACTGTCTTTTGATATACTTGGTAGATCTTCCTCCATTCATTGTTCTAACATTGATTTTGTAGCTAACGTGCTGCATGTTATTTACAGTTCCATTTTGATCAAAGCAAAATCAGGTCCGAGATCCGGTTACGTGAAGGTCGTACTAAGCCGATTGATGTACTCATTAAGCATCTTGATCCTTCACACGACGTTGATATAGAAATAAATGAACCATACATGGTCTTCAAGGTAAACCTTCATTGTATTGCGTAATTTTTGTTGTTCCTGTCTTTAATCCTTCGTCATGCTATATAATAGAATGACACAAAGTGCTTGTTTGGTCTAGTTACTTTGAAGCAAAAAGTCATTATGGGAGAATGTATGCTGGAAAAGTATGAAAAGTTACGAGTCCCATACAGTGTGGTTGAAAATGAGATTGACATGAAATTTGATTGTGAGAGTAGCTAGACCAAGTAAGGACTAAGGACTGACTGCTTGCAACATTAACAACCCAGTAAAATTTTAAGTACTGGCGTACTGCTCCTTCCTCTGGTGAGTCTCCAATGATTCTATATCTGCAGTAAAAGGAATGTTATTAACAGGAAAAACCACCTTAACTTTTTTTAGTATCTCCCTTATTTACTATAGAAGTGAAGCTTCATGCAATCACCAAGTCTGTCAAGATCTTTTCGTGTTTTCTCTTGAAATTGTGTTGATATGTGATCATGATGTGCTATGTCAGGGTTTGAATGTAAGTGAAATGGAGGAGCTTCATGAGGACATAAAGTTGCACCTTGACTTGGACAGTGAAACTCCGACTCGTGTACAATACTGGGAGGTATAATCTCGCTTTTTCTTGTACAATATGATAATACGATCTTGGAACTTGGAATATCTTATATATTCCTTGTATGCTACGTTTGTTGCATATGAAGCATAATGGCATTTGTTGCCATGCTTCATTTTTGCTTATTACTTTACTTCGTCATCTTCTCTACCTTACTGTATTCAATATTGTAACACTGCTTCTTCTAAAGCTTAAAACTTTATTAGTTATGGACAACTCTCAAATGCTTTGAGTCAATTTAGATGAAGTTATGGACCACTGTTAAAAATTTAGATATAGCTTCTGACCCTCACACCCCCTCATCCCATGCTTGGTTGTTACCAAGCACCTCTGCTCTGCTTGGTCATGTCACTGTTATTTGGTGGAGAAATCAGTTTGATGTAGTGTGCTGTCCTTCTCGAGTCAGAAAATTTCTTTTGGCCGTACTTCACCTATTGTTTTGTGCTATATAGCTCTGCTATAGTTCTTTTTTTTTTTTTGTCTGGTAAACTACTATTGAAGTATTTAAACATTTCATCCATTGCTTTTTATGCTCTTCAAATTTTTATTTGTGCATATAAACATGATTGCAGTGCTGGGAATGTTATTCCTCTGTTTATGTTTTGTAAAGAATTGTTTTTCAATATCTGCACAAATTCTCTTGTACCTTTTTGGCTTATTGATTCTCCCACAGAATTTTTAGCATCTGCCTTTGTAAACGTATGATGGGCATCTTAAGATTTCAATATTTTCTCTTGAATATTGGGGTCTAATGCCTATGGAATTCAACAGGCGCTATTGGTAGTTTGTGATTGGGAGCTAGCTGAAGCTAGAAAACGGGATGCATTAGAACGTGCAAGAGTGCGTGGAGAGCATTTACCTCAGGAGTTGATTGCCGAAGAGAGGGGTTTGCATGCTAGTGTGGAAGCCGATGTGAAGAAGCTTTTACACGGAAAAACCTACAATGAGCTACAAGCACTGCAGTCTGAGATTGAGTCACAAATGAGATCCGGGACTGCCAAGGTGGTTGAGTATTGGGAAGCCATTCTTAAACGTCTGCGCATATACAAAGCAAAGGTACTTCAACTTTACCTCTCTCATCTCTGGCATTTTGAGGACTCCAAAATGGCATTATCGATTCATCTATGTCATGTAGGCTTGTCTGAAGGAAATCCACTCCAACATGCTGCGGAAGCATTTGGAGCTCCTACAGCAGCCATCAGACGAGGGCAAAGAAACAAAGGTGGAGGAGAATCCAAGACCTGATGAGGAGGATACTAATCAGGATGCAATAGGTAAGGAATGTGAATTTTGCAATTTGCCCGAATCTTCAGTGTAGAAATATTCTTCTGCCCTCGGGGCACAACTCGTGGTGCCCCATGTTGTTGCTCAGATATCCACTTCGAGGACCCCATATGGACAATAATATGTTTCCGCGTAAGCAGTGGGCCGCACAAGTTGTGCCCGCCATGGACATTAGACCTCTTCTCTGACTAGTGAACTGACAGTTTTTTCATGTATAGGTGCCGAAGCTGTGTCTCCAGAACCCATGCTAGAGGAAGAGACAAAGGAGGAAGCAGAAGCAGGATCATATTCTCCACAGCTGCTACATGGTGAAGAAGATGAAGATGCAATTGACCCTGACGAGGACAGGCTCATACTGGTAATCTATCTTAAAAGCCCTTTCACTTGTGCATTATACTCAAAATACATGTCAGCATGTGGGGTAAAATTTTTTTCACTTGTTCTGTTGCTAGATATCAAAGTAAAGTAAATATGATATTTAACTAATGCAATCAGTGACGGAAATCTGTTTAATTTTAATTGAAACACATTTACCACCCTCGCTAAAAAGTGGGAGATCTGGGAAATACTGAGAGCACAATTCTATTGGATTAACAAACCAACACCACCCCCCCCCCCACCCTACCCCACGCGCATACTAAGTTGGGTTCGCCATTCTTCACTGAGATATTCAAACTGTTCCATTACCAAACACACTTGTTGTTCTTCACGGCCTTGTAAACTGTTTTACTTGTTGAGTTGCTGGCTACACATGCTGGTAAAATTTTTGCTGGCTACACATACTGGTAAAATTTACCTGGAACTTTGCATGGGGACATGTTGCTTCCTTCCCCCTACCCCCAAAGAAGGGGTGGAAGTGGATGCATGTATCTTTTTACCAAACAAGACATGCATTATAACTTGCAGTTATTTCACTTTCGGGTTTCCTCATTTTTCACTCTTTTTTTAGTTCCTACTAGTTCTAAGATGAAATCAGAATGTTATTTGACTCAATCAAATCAATATCTTTATATGAAATGCATATAACACGGGCATGCCTTCACAAGTAATTGTAGGAAATATTTATTTCCTTCCTAGCTTTTTCTTTTTGAGATTTTTTCCTTGCTTGTTATTTTCTTTGTTATTTTTTTTTTACCATTTTTACTCCTTAATTCTTTTATATTTGAACAGATGTAATTCACATTATTCAGTAAGAATCAAGGGAGTTTTTCTTTTCTCTATTAGTTTCTTCAGTAATGAACTAAACAACATACACTTCTGTTACACAGGAGAGGAGACGGAAGGCTGTAATGGAAGAGCGCCGAGTTCAAGAGCTGGCTTCAAGGCCAACCCCTGAAGAAAAGAACTTCGAGAAGACAGCTATGAAAGCCATGGGAACCATGGAAGAAGGAGATGCTGTATTTGGCTCAAACGACGAAATTAACCTTGATTCTCAGGTAACTGCGTTACCCTGTCATTTTACATCCTGTAAATCCTGTTGAGACAAAAAATTTCTTCAATTATTCTTGATATACTTATGAGTAGAGACTAATATGCTTGTGAATGCAGGTTTATTGGTGGCATGACAAATACCGGCCAAGAAAGCCCAAATATTTCAACCGGGTTCATACTGGTTACGAGTGGAACAAATACAATCAAACTCATTACGATCATGACAACCCGCCGCCCAAAATTGTACAGGGATACAAGTTCAACATCTTTTACCCAGACTTGGTTGATAAGTCCAAAGCTCCTAATTACACGATCGAGAATGATGGAGATAGTGGAGAGACTTGCATTATAAGGTTCCATGCTGGTCCCCCTTACGAAGACATAGTAAGACATCTTCCTTTATTCCCATGACATTTAACCAATAATTTCATTCCCCATTAAAATGATGAGTCATGTTAGGTGTGCAATCAATTTGTACAATTAGGTGTATAACTCCAATAAAGGGATGGATCCCACCAATACAAGGGGGTAAAGATGATATTTTTGTACCCTTTATTAGAGGGTTGTACACTTAGCATTATTCTTAAATGACTTTGTTTTTAACTTATGAGTTGCCTAGACTATGCCTGATTGTCTGATCTTGTGTGCTAGGCGTTTCGCATTGTCAACAAAGAATGGGAGTACTCGCACAAGAAGGGCTTCAAAAGTACATTTGAACGTGGGATTTTGCACTTGTATTTCAACTTTAAACGTTACCGATACCGTCGGTGATCTACCAAGGCATGGAAATTAGTCGAAGCTTGCGATATATCACTTACTATAAATGCTGCAAGACTAAGCATTTTTGTCCCAAGATTTTATATGTATAACGGGAAAAATGGACCTTTGATCTTGTGTACGTTGATACCTTGTTTGTAGGGGCATACATTTATACGCATGTATTCGTGATTTTTAATTGCAAAATAGATATAATAAAGATCTCCATGTATCAAAATTTTCTATGCGTAATATCGGAATAACTGGGTCGGGTTATATTGATAACTTGGATCAGTCTCGAGTTGTTTCCAGCCATTGATCATTGGACGAATGGGAAAGAAATGGATGGCTGAGGTGGATCAGGAAGCCAGTCTTTTGCATCACATGGTGCAGAGTTGTATCCGTCAGGATTTAATAGAAAGGGACAAAAGATGGCTGCTCAATAGATGCTTGAATATTCCGGGCAGATGCAATGTAATGGAGAGGTCCGCTTAACTAAGAATTATTTTTCTTTGAATTATTTTTGACCGTGCTTTTGTATTTGTGTGATACTTTTTTAAAAAGTTATTTACAGAATTTTTCAATTTATCAATCTCGGAGTTAAAATTTTCAAAAATGCAGGATAGGTGTTCTTATGAGAATTATGTTTTGATTGTATTAGAGCTCTTCCTAACATCTCTGTGTTTACAGCCAATACTTTGTGATCTTAACATTACTGGCCTTATTCTATATGCATTAAATTTTACTAATTTTTCCTCTTTCATCATTTTTAATCACTTATATAATTATTTTATATTTTTTAATGATTTTTTTAAAAAAATTTTCAATCACACGTCTAATACGTATTTCAAGTAAATAAAATTTAATGTGCGGAGAACAATGCCTCATGAAATTAGTTTTTAATAAATCCGCGTTTATGTTTGATCAGACCAGTGATCTGATACCCATATATAGATATATTAATGTGCTATATATGGATCCATATTATCACACATTAATTATCGGTTCGCAAATGGGGGTTGAATGCATGGTGTGTTTCATCAATATGGCTGTCTTTGAAGTCCGAAAATGTCGAGTCATTGATTAGTCCAAATTACATGTCGAATGCCTTTGTAAAAACGATTGGCCTTTTGTTGGATCTTAGGTCAGTTCAATGAATGGTTGGTGCATGCTTCAGTACTTTTTCGTCCTTTCCAAAGGTAAAAGAAAGAACGAAGTATGATTCATTTTTTTTTTATCTCCTTTTAAAATTAGTTTAATATGAAGTACATGCTCTTTCATATTTGATCTTTATTTTTTCAAATTTTGTGTTACTTTTTGTTAGTTGAACTGCGACAGTAAGATAGTGATTGTCATTTTACACGTTTTTAGTTGTCTGAATCTACCGACATGGACAAAAACAAATAAATGAAAAGATGGGATGATAGTGAAAAAGGATTGGACAAATCGCTATATTATATAGGCACAATTGTTCAAACACACCAAGAGTTTTTTAATTATGGAACACCCGAGATGTTTTACGGGTTCATACGACCTCCGTTTTGAAATTCGAGACCAAATTCAGTAGTGCAAAGGGGAGTTCCAACAATTGAAAAATTTTTCAACAATACCGTGGCGACCGGTGACGGCCGGTCAGAATTTTTGGCCATTTATTGAGCCAAAATATGGCTAAAAACTTTGATCAACTGCCACGGTGTCGCAGAAATTTTTCTAAAATTATTGGAGTTCCCCCTCGCTGTACTGATTCCAGATCTGGTCTCAAATTTCAAAATGGATATCGTATGGACTCGTAAAATACCCTGAGAGTTCCGTAGTTAAAAAACTCCCGGGTGTGTGTGATCATTCCTCATTATATAGGGAAAAAAATGGTGGGGGCCTATTATAAGATTACTCAAAATATTTTCCAACACTAGCTACTTTTTTAGGAAAATTTGAGATTTAGGGTATGTTTGATTCACCACAAAATTTGAATAAATTTTATTTATTCGATTTACGTGTAGATTGTGTGGTTGAAAATTGGAGATAGTGTATTAAAAAATTTAAAATAATTATATGTATGGTTGAAAAAGAAGAAAGAGCCGGTCAAAACAAAAAAAAAAAAAAAAAAAAGAAGAAAGAGAAATTGTGTTGGAAATTTATTGTGAATCAAACATATCCTTAACATGATTATTAGTTTGAAAAGGAAAATTGATTATAATTGTTGTTGCTTAAATTCATATTTTTTTCCCTTTTTCTTTCGTTCTATATATTTTGTAAGAGGCTTTTTGAACACAATTAGTACAACAGTTGAAACAATGTAACATATGAAAATCTTATAAAAATAATATGATGTCGTTGTTTTATTTTACAAAATTTTAATATATCATAACTTTGCGTAATTTCGATAGAAAATGTATAAATGTGTTTGTTTTTTTGAAGATAATATAAATAGATGTTTAACTTCACAAGGTTTTAATAATATATTATAATTTTGATGCAGAACATACGCGTGTATTTGTTAGCATCATAAAATGTTGAATTGCGATTTTTCCAAAATTAAATGACTATTTATTCACACATTTTAAGACCGATGGGTACCTCTCATTTCTTTCCAACTCATTTTCATTTACAAAACTAATATTAATTAAAAGCAATATTTTAAAAAGCATGAAATGGAGGAAAGCATCGAAACCATGTCGAGTCTAAAAATGCTTAAGCGTGCGTGATAAAAATACAATCGAGTTCCGATAAAATGCAAAATGTAACGTAATGTAGAGCATTAATATATATCAAATTTAGGTACATCTATATTTATGTTTAAGCACGCTTATATAACTGAGATTAAAAATAATAATAATAAATAAATAAATCCCAAACATTATTGTCGCGAGTGGTTAAATTCGGACGGGGGATGGATTTGCTAAATATAGTATAGAGTAATAAAGGTAGTGATGTGGGTAGAGGAGACCAAGATAAGACATAAAGACATGAAAATGTACTTACAAAACAAACTTTCAAATCACTTTTTGTTTTTAGGATAAGGCCAAAGATATGTACAGCGACCTTTAACCACATTTAATAGTGCATTTCACAATAGAAAATTATCTTTTTTTTTATGATGTATTCTATTAGTTTTCACCTTTTCTTTTACTTTGGTAATCTACTTTTTGCATTGTTGGAAATATGCGAATAAAATCTCATATTGACTAAATATAAGTTAAGTAATTAATTAATAAATGATTGAATTACTCAGCTCAATAGATTAATTTTTTTGGATGGAACCTCAATCCCTAACAATTGTATTAGAGTCCGTAGCTATGGATTTAAAGTTTTCACTATCTCCGTGGGGCTTCACCCCTTGGATCACACTTATGATTACTAGTGAAGCAGCCTTTCGTCCCACAATGCACTGCTAAAGTGCTAACTCTAAGGGAAAACAGGAAGAACACAACTAATAGATTAATACAACCTCTTTGTATTAACTCTGAAGGTGATTACAATAACTTGAAACTACTCGACCTCTCAAGCCTTTGTACAAGTATTATTCACAATCTCTACCTCCGGAGACTCCTCACCACAATACTCTCTCAAGAATGCTTTCAAGTTCTTGGATGGTTACAAATGAAACCTATCACCTATTTATACGCCACCTCCATTCCAATGGAGGTGGAGATCAATTCTAATCAATGGTTATGATCGAGCATCAAGAACTCTCTACATCTTCTACACTCTTCCACTATATTCTATATATTTCCATGTACAAGATATTTATATAGAGAGTATTCTAGACTTGTCTACAAGACTAGCTCTTGGAGAGCTCTAGAATCCCAACTCGTCTCGTCATTTCCCCAAACTTTCTAGAAGCTTCATTGAGTGCTCGACCGCAGATCCGTCTAGAACGTATCCTCTCGACCAAGTCCCGCAACCTTCTGGAATCTTCCGTTAGCCTCAACACCTCATCGGATGATCTCGCTCGTGCCTATGATCGACCTTTCATGCACGATCCCTTGCCTTCGTCCCTCCGTGACTTAGGCATCATGCCTCAATTATGACTCTGTTCCTGCCTTTCGTGCAAGCCTCGTGTACCCTTGTGCACATGACCCAACCTATCGCTAGCCAAACTCCCACGGCGTGACACAACCCCCATATTTAGCCACGTGTATATACGAGACAATGCCATTATGAAGTTGGTGGATTCCAAGGTTGATCATGAAGCCAAGAAAAAATTTATGATTGGTTCTTAAGGAGGTTGTGTCCATGTAAGGCGATGGTCAAGATGCAATGGAAGTGTTGAACCTTGATAGAATATGTGAATTGACTCTTAAGGCAGTTGTGCCATGTAAGGCGATGATTAGGCCATAGTAGAAGAGTTAAACCTTGAGAACAAAGTTAGATATGTTGGCTATTGATTAAAGGGGAGAGAGTTAACATGGTATTTTGTTCGGGAGGGGGATTGTTGGGAATATGCGGTCAAAGTCCCATATCGGTTAAATATGGGTTACCTGATTGGTTAATAATGGATTGAGTAACTCTGCCCAATGTTAATACCTTTTGAGATAGAACCTCAATCCCTAACACTCATTAATGATCAAATGCCAATATATTGATAATTTAAATTGCTAATATATTAACTGATGATTGACACATGCCTCGCCCCCCCACCATCATAGGGGCATGTCACATGTCAATCATTGAATTTATGAGGAACTTAAGTTTCTAACATGTTGGTATTTGAGAAAATTGACTTTTATCGAGGGGAGAAAAAATTGTCATATGAGCTCTAAGACCGGTTTATTTCCTTGTGATCCTAACCTACAACCACACCCTGTAAAAGCATTTAGATGGGCATAGACAACGGTATTACCGAAAAAAATTTTGAATTGCTGGATCTCCCTTTCGCCGTGGTTTCGAATTTCAAAACAAAGGTCGTATACAACCAGAAAACACAATACGTACTAGTGCCATTAGTATAGTGCTAGAGCTTAGTTACAGCACTTGATCATTAGTGCTTATGCTTGATCATTCTTGAGTAAATATATCGTAATGTCGATACTGAAATACATGATTCTCACATGCACGTATGATTGAAAAGATGCCATGCTATTGGGTAACTGGGAATCTAAACAGAATACCCATAGTTTCACGAGCACTTTCATTTACTCAGCATGCATTGATTCCACTGCCACTCACACAGCATTTCCAGTATTTTTATTTATTTATTTTTCTACTGTTGCTGTAAAGGTTCGAAAATAATAGACGCAAAAGGACAAAACACATATCCTGTGTTGCGTATAAAGCGGATATAATGCGTAGCGTTGCACATGTTCTATTTATTATTTAATCTAAACAACATTATTTAAAAGTGCTAAAGGAATTAATAGCAACATTTTATCTCCTCATTAATTTGTTTAACACTTACGTACGAAGAGTTCCCTATTACTATAACAAATTTAAAGAAGTCTATGTATATATATGGGATAAGTCACATGATTAGTCAATGATCCTTGAGTTATTATTCAAATTGAGATTTGATCTTTGGTTCTTGGAAGAGGACGAGGACCCAACCTTTTGTGGAGAAGGCTATAAGTTCTTAACTGAATGTATTCATAAAAGAATTTCTTGAAATTTCACTACCATAGACTATATGACTTCACTCGTTATACAATTCCAACTATTGTATGCAAATTTGTCTTCTTACAATCAGATTTTAGTGAAAGAAGCGATATAAGTGATATATTGATAAAACAAACGGGTTAAGTTAGCACAATTTAGGGGGTGTTAGCATATGGATGTTAATGCATTTTAATTTATTTTTTCAAATTTCAAATTTGGTTAAACAAATCACATCCATATATTTCTCCACTCATTAAATCTCTATCATCCAACTCCACTCATTCTCTCTCTTCTTACTCATAAAAATACATTAACTCATCCGCTAACACATTTTAACTTGATATATATATGCTATCCCCTTAAGCAAAGACTAGAGGAGCTCTTTAGGAGTGATGTGATCAATTAATGTTTCTTTACTTACCTTATAATTATAAACAAAATAAATTCCATTTTCTATATTAAAAGAAGATTTCCATTTTAATTTGATACTACCTCCGTCCCACAAAGATATGCTTGTATTCCATTTTTATCCGTCTCAAAATATAGACCACTTTCTATTTTGTTTGCATTTAATTTCTTTCATATTTGAAAAAATACAACTAAAATTTACTTTTCCAATAATATTAATTGTAATTTTTTAAACTATGTGAAAGTCAAACCAAATCTATCTTTGTGGGACGGAGGTAGTAATAAATACTCAATCCATCCCCATATATACAGGTTTGTTTGACTTTTCACAAGGATTTAGAAAAGTATTAGAAACATACTCCCTCCGTCCCACTAAAATAGGCACCCACCATTTTTCACACATATTAAGAAAGTATCTTAAATGTTATTGGAATTATAAGATATTCATATATTCTTCCAATTTTACCCCTATATTGAATGGTCAAAAAGTAGTGTGAACATATTTAAATATTTTGGGAGATGAAATATCTATCTTGATGTTTAGTATTCCAATTATCTTAAATATGGATATTTTAGTATATGGAAAATAAATTATACATTCAATAAGGAAATTAGACTATAATTTGGGACGGACAAAATAGGAATACTTGCCTATCTTAGTGGGACGGAGTGAGTATATTTTGTGGACCGTATTCCTCATTTATCCTTATTTAATGAGTAGAATTCAAAATTTATAGTTATAATTGAGTATTACATATGGGGTATATCAGTAACACTCCCGCTCTCCTACACACTACTTCGTGCACACTCTCGTGCACACTAATTCGTGCGGGGCATATAACCCCCCGCCATCAGGGGGGGTAGTTATGTATTAGTCATCTCACTTATCGTAGATTCCAAAAAAAAATTTAAAAAAAATTAAAAAAAAAACACGGCGACGTGGCGCTCCCACGGCTCCACGTCGCCTCAGGTATCGTTCCTGCACACTAGTGTGCAGGGAGCACCAATGATATCAAGATAAAGTATTTTAAATTAAACTTCTCAAAAAAATATAAGTCTATATAATTGGGACATCTAAAAAATGAAAAGGAACCTATATAATTGGGACGGAGGGAGTAAAATAGAAACTAAAAAAGTCCAAAAATGAAATGGTAGATAACCCTTTATAAATGATAATCAACAAAATAAGAAAAGAACGGGGTAGAGGTTTTCGGATTGGAAAAGTCTACAAGCATACACATTTTGTGTTGTAAAATTCACACCCTAATAGGACATAGGATTAAGGTGATAGGAAATAGATTATAATGATTTTTAAAGATTTTTCTAATAAAGAGGAGAGAGAATGAGTGAAATTGAGTGGTTGAGATTTGTAGATGTGATGCGAGATGTGGATGTGATTGATTTAGGATAAAAAAATAAATTAAAAAGTTGTAAAGTAAAAAGTAATTGACTAACAGGTTATTAAATTACATTAATTGGGGGTCGACACCATATTAGGGTATAGTATTTTGCCAAACAAAATGTGTGCATGCGTACTTGTAGCAATGCTCTTTGGGATTGGGCTGATGTGCTAACAATCAAACACGTTGTAAGCAATGTAGCTCTTGTTGGTGTCCTCCGAAAACTAAATTCAACTATTTCTCATCAATTCACCAATTCCAATTAATTTGGAAAAAAAAAAAGAAAGAAAAAGATCAAATAATTGAAGAAATGAAACGGTAATCGAGTCGGAGGATCCATAAATTCTCAATTATGTACATGCAGTAAAACGTTTGATCTAAACTCCGTCAAGAAAAACAGTACCAAATCGAGAGAACCCATCTTCAATCATCATGCATTACAAAATTTGGAAGGGGAAAAAAAACGGTGAGAACGGGAAAAAAGGTTAATAATCGCTATTGCCAAAAATTTACTGTCAGTCTAAGGTTCGATCTGTGCGGTTTCTGCTGTGAATCTGTCCCTTGCTTCCACCTCCATTGTTGGCGCTGCATCCACCTTCTTTCCTCTGTAAAGAAAATAATGGCAAACCAAAAACGCTAGATTTCGAGGAGCCTCGAAGTGAACAAATTGGTACATTGAGAACCGGAGTGACACGTACGTTAGCTGAATATGACCTCTCCATTGCTCTGGATTTGTACCTGGGCCCACCATTGAAACTACTTGGACTGCTCGAGCTTCTCTCCAAGCTTTGGAAAACGATTTTCCCCGATGAATTCATCCGAGGACTGTCGACGGAGAAACAACGGACTGGAACGGTGGCTTCAGGCGGTCGCCGGATCGTGCGACGTCCAACTCGCGTCGCCGGAGCGTTCCCAAGACGGACTCTGGAATGGTTACCGGCGTTACGATTGGCATTGCGACTCATGGTTGGCTTATCGGAATCGAGAGAGAGCCTTGGGAGATCGTCGACGTGTTCGTGACCAGATGAAGAATTAGATGAAAGCGAGAGACGAGATGAAATCGACACCGATTCATTGTCTGAATCCTTCAACAACGGGAGGCTCAAGGATGAATCACTGGATGAGTTCAGTGATGATTTCGAACTCCGGTAAAGAAAATGTTTCAAGCTTCTGGCTGTGCTTTTGTTGCTATTGCAGGACAATGACGGCGTCGTTTTGTTATCCTCGAGCTTTGTGCTATTGTTTTGAGAGATTCGCTTCAAACCTAGAAGCTCCCTCCAGCGACTCGAACACCTAGGAGCTTTCGGCGAAAACAGATACGGATCCGTGTCGGAGGTCTCATTTACCCGCCGGAGTTTCGGCGAGACAGGCAACTTCACCTCCGATGAAGGCCGCGCCACCGCCACAGAATGCCGAATCGTAGATAACTGCATCGGGACAAGCTTTCCGTCGGAGAAGAGCTCATCCGCCGGAAGCATTGCGACCGGATCCTGATGTCGGAACTCAAAATCCACGAACTCCTTACCTGATACATTCGGATCCGATTCATCCATCTTCTCCACAGCTGCATTCTGCATTCCGCCTTCGACTTTCGTACCTTCGTCACCGGAAAACTGACGGCCGAATGAGATTTTCGGACTAAGCCATCCGTACGAGGCAAACTTCGCCGGAGAACCGTCAAGGAAATTCTTCTCCGGCGACATTCCGATATTCTTCACACATGCGGATGCCATTTCTGGCGATCATTCAAATCCTCTTCGAATCAATAACCATACATCAATCCTAACAGAAATAATACAAAAGTATTCGTGAAGATTTTGAGGGGTAGAGGAATGGGCGGTGCGTAGGGTTTTGATCGTGTTGGTGGTGTGTTGTGGAGAGTGTATCAGTGTGAGCCCCAGTATGCTGGGGTACATATTAATAACAGAAATAGTACAGTGGGGCTTTTATTCAATCCAATGGGGATTGGACACGTGTTATTGTGGTCAAAGAACGGTAGAATAGGTTTTGGAGGATAATGATGTTTCTTGGAAGGAGCGGAGGGGAGGGGTGTGGAGGAAATGGGACCGTTGATCGATTAAATTAAAAGTTTGTGATTATTGTTTCACATATTTTGGATTTTTTAAAATATTTCTACTTGTATAGGCTTATATTCGTTTCAATTTAAAATTAAATATTATTACTTATTAGCCACATTACTTTGATTATAAATGATTTTTATGATAGAATTTATCGTGATAATTAATAATTAGTAAAAGCATAATCATATGTGATCGAAGTATTTTAAAGACTCTTTTTAAAAGTAGTAGCATTTTAATCTTTATTTTCATGTTTTTTAACCAATTATGACTTTTGAGATGAAAAAAATGAAGTTATTATTCTTTTTAATAAATAACAATTAAAATTGAAAGTGATACTTTTGAGAACGTTCGGGAGTTGCAGTGGTAGCAACCCGACCCAACCTCAGGATAAGTGCGGGTTCAATTCTCACTCCTGCTCCTAAAAATGGGTTTGTACTTGTGGATTTCATCCCCACCCCAAAAACCCCAAAAAAATGAAAGTGATACTTTTGAGCTCATGTAAATTGGTCTTAAGGTTTTATTATTTTAATTTTAACTTTTGATAGAGTTCTTTCTTTTTTTTTTTTTTAAGAATAGTTGACGTAGTTTAATTTTTGACCCATAATTAAATGAACTAATATATTTAGTTCCAATTAAATAGTTCTCATTTAAAAATTTTTAATTATTAATTAACACGTGTTTGAATCAATATTATAATTTATTTTTATAAAAATTCTTATTGGAGTCAAATTTTAATTTTAACTAACCATTCAAAATCACCGTTATTATTATAAATATTCAAAATTTGTGGTCAGGCACAATTTGTGACCTAAAATATATACCAACTAAAACAAGTAGCAAAGATTTATCCAGACTCAAAATGTGTTCTTAACTAGCGTTGGGTCTTGGTGTAGTAACACACACTTGATCATCGTATCACAATTTCCTTTTTTTAATTGTAATTTTTTTTTCAGAGAATTAGTGAAAAAAAAAAGTTAAAAACGAAGGTGAATTGTTAAAGCTATAGTACAAAAAATGATAGTGAGACTATTCAAAAAAAAATGATAGTGAGAAATTAGAGACGAGTCGAAAGGCCACGTATGGACGGATGGAAAGGGATTGAACCCGCAAGTTTAATCTGTAAAAATGGAGTCCACACATCTGAAGCCTCGGAAAGGGACTACTAGATTTGGGCCACACAATTATTCACATCCAGGTTCCGTTCTGTTAATTAACTGTGGATTTTTAGGAATAATGATGTTAATCATAACTTCATAAGTGATATAATAATTAATTTAACAGCACTTAATTTTTCATCTTAATTAATATCCATCAATTAATACTGTATCGCCGTAACGCCACTCATTTTTTAAGTATTGTGATATTGGGTGGAAGATATTTTCGGGTTGGACTATGTGGCGTCTTTAGTTTCTAGATTCTTTAAATGAAAAAATAGTTGAGGGGAAGTCGTGTAAAACGTTTCATATGCAACATGCACACAAATATAACAAGGATCGTTATTTTGATACAGTACTCTTTAAAATTAGATTTAAGGATTTGATCACTTGTGATTGAATCTATTTATGGAATATAAAAGTATTAATCTATAATAGTAATCTTTCTTATTGTCTTTTCTCGCTACACTGTAAGTAATCCATAGTCGTGTAGGAATTAGATTTGAATGTGAAATTAGGTAAAGATCCTACTAGAAATTAACTTAGTATTGTATTAGAGAAACAAAAAGATTTTGAAACCATACTTAGTGAATGATAAGCCTTTTGAACCAGTCAAAAATTTTAAAATGTTAGTTGTAATTTTTTGCTTGTATAGGTGATTTTGACATTTTGCTAGCAAGTCATGACAAGCGATCAAGATAAAAGTTTCACTTTAGAAGAACTTCACTTGCAAATTGGATGTAAACCTTCTAAGGATGAATCTACTATTTTTTGAAAGGTTGAGGACTAATATTGTAAAATACACTTTAACAAATCACCAGATGAAAGACATGTGGCACAGTTAATTCTATCTTTTTCTTTTACACATCAGTACATTTTTAAAATCAACAATCCCTATATTTCATAACACTTATGTCTTATTTTGTCAATTAAAGTAGCAACTAGACTTCTCAAAAATATCTAGTTACGTTTTTAGTCTCGATTGGTAAGACCGTCTAGTTGGTCTCGAGAAATAAGATAAAGGGAAAAATTGAATAATAATAAATAAAAGAATCTCGGATGGGGCTATACATCGCGACTATAATATTGAAATTGTATATTTTTGGCACACGATACTCGACATTACAATTTCTATTAAAACAAAACTTATATGTAATGCACATGTTAGTGTTACACAACAATTTTCTGGTGCCAGCGCTGGGAGGCATCAAAACTCATGGCCCCCCCGCCGGGGGTGGGGGGTGTGAGTGCTAGTACCTCCTTGGACCGGTGCCAGAAACAAGCCCGTATTACACCATAGACATCTTAGAAAGACGACTAGGCGTTGGCTTGAAATTCCACCACCTCAAGCTTGGTCTATGACATGGCGGCATTAGGGCCCTTCTAATGATCTCTTTGTTAGCCTGTCGTCTCCTTAACCTACTAGAAGGTTCTCGAAAATTTCTTACTAATGTTGAACTCTTTTGTGTCGAATTTGCATACAGAGACCTGAGAGATACATGATAATGACAATTCCGGCCATTTAAATAACTCTCGACCCGACTCCCGGCGGTGGTCGACGGCCGTGCCCTTGGTGGATGTGAGAGCCTTTGTAATATCATCTTTGGAGAAACCCTTTGCATTTGAGCTCTTGTGATTGTAATGCGATTGACTGATTGTGTTTTTTGGGTCAATATTTGAGCTAGCAGTCGGACCAGACAGCTGGTTTCCATGAAGAGTCCTTCAATTCAGAGTGGTTGAATATTGACTTGTTCTCTACTACGCATTTATAGTATTTTATAGCACCTTTACTGGTCAACTTTGAAAAGTCAACGCATTTATAAATTACCAAATTAATAATAATTAATTAAGAGGAAGACAATCTAGAAGTTCGAACGTTGCCAAATTGTTGGGTCCATATCCAATGCCCACAAAAAGGCTTCTATTCCCAATTTTGACCCATTCCAATATCCTTTTTTCTGTCTTCTAACGCAAAGCGAGTAGTTATAATACCATACTACATATTAATATATTCATATATTGATGTGCTAATTTGTAAATCACTGTGGGTATATGAATATATCCACATATGAGTAGGGTTATAACGATATTCTTTGTCAGCAGTATTAATTAGAATAACAGTAGTGTGATATTAAACACATTGTGCGGTGCTTGTACACTAGTGCCTCGTAGACCACTACACGTAATTATATTAAAGCACTACACATAGTTATATTAAAGTGTGACACTATTATTTTTATTGGTCAATAATAAAAAAAAAAAAAAACCATGACTCTTTATTTGAATTGATCTTGTGCACATATTATGAATCGATGTCACATAACTGGTGGAACGAAGTTGTAGATACATCATCGTAATGGTAGATAGCGATAAGGGCAAACACATAAATTTGCAAACTTTTCGACCGAAAAATATTTTTGCTCATGAGTAGTTTCTAGTAGTAAAAAACAAAATGAGTCAAACGCGTTGCGTCCTGTAAACCAACAACTCCGTTTGCGCTACACATTTTTGTCCAAAAATTAGACCGGATGTGGAATCCGAAGTGAAACGAGTCATTACCCAATGGGGCACGAGGCTTTGGTCCATATTCTTGTGGTATCCTTTGGTCCATCTTATAAGCTAAGCCCATTTTGAGAGGTACCATTTTGCGCTGCCTAATGCGCAACTCCAGCTATAATTGTTTCAATTAATGAATAACGAGATTTCAAATTTGATATCGGATATGATTATAAAATATATAATGAATGAAATCACACCCCTTTTTTTTTTTAATGAAATAATGAAATCACACTTAAAAATGTATAAACAGACACTAAGTACAAGTTCTACGCACGATGAATATGAAAGGTGAATGAGATATCTGATTATATCATATACGTTTACACTCACTCGACCCCGACAAATGTCTATTCTATCGCACACTTAGCGGATAATAAGGTTGGCATCCCTTGTATTTAAATTTGAGTATTATGTTATATTCGTGGTTTTAAAAACAATAAAATAAAAAGAAATTTGTAAATAATATATATATGTATACAAATATTTATACGTTAGTGCTGATTTAATGTCCATATATCACCTTAATATTAGATGTGATAGCCTCAACATAAGGTAATTATAGTGACATTATTCAATATCGAATGGACACATATCTTATAAATATAATAGTCATACGCACATCAACAATAGAGTTTTGATCTCTCCGCTAGCAAAGAAAAATACAAAACCACTTTTGAGACTTGGAGGCAAAAGCTTCTTTAATTTCATAGGTTCATCGAAATACTAGCGCATTATGCACTGTCTCGTTACCCGTATTAACTATATTTAGTTCTTGTGAATTGAAGTCTAATTAAAAGTTCTTTTGTACTCTTTCCTCAGAGAGCCAAGTGATTAACGATCATAAATTTGAACCCTTTAAGATAATGTTCCAAAATGTCATTAAGTTTTTTAAGGTGTACATGTATAGCTTCTTGCATCAAATGCGAAATACTACTAGCCAGTGGTAGCCGTATTAGAGTACGGTCCACCACACAATTTTTGGTCGTGAATTGTTATGTTAAGTCATTTCTATTGGTCGTTGTTAAATGAAGAAAATCTTGAAAATGACGACATAAATAACTTGTTGAGCCTTTATCCGTAAAATGATGATTTTCAAACATGATTTTGTATATAAACTTCGCCCAAATGATCATGTGACTAAGATTTGGTAAAGAATTAATACAACTCGTTAAATCGAAGTTGTTCTCTTCTTAGTATCAGTGCTGACATGGCTATTCCCCTGTTGACACGTGGCTATCCGACTCCACTCAATCCCACATACTAGCTCTCCTAATGTTGCGTAGTTGTCCATAGCAGCGCGCTGGTTCCTTAATAAGGAATCAACACTGGAAAGAGAACACGGCTGGTTGTTATATTGCGTATAGGTTTAGACTCGTGCTTCAGTACTTGATTATATAATTTATATTGTTCAAGAATATGTTCAGTTTCAAAGATCAAGATCTATTTCTTTTCATTAAGATCATTGCCAGAGTTCTTTAGTTTAAATGTTTAATATATATGATAAACCAAAGATACATCAATATTATGAAATATAACTATAAAACACGAATTAATAACTTAATACAAATATGTCCTTAACTCATGAAGTTGACAAAAAAATATATAGGATCTCATATGTATATACGCAAAAGCAATGCGCGTGTATATAGATCATATATAAGTCCATGCCACCTTACTGTTACGACCCGCGCATTTTTAGAAGATTCTAGAGACGAATTTCAGTAGAATACCGTAGAATTCTCTAGAAAGCTTCTAGACAACTCATGGAGTATTCTAGGTCCCTAATCTAGAATATTCTAGCTTGTAAATACCCTAGATATTTTGGTGGTAGGTTGTAGAGAATTCTAGAGCTTGAATCTTAGCCGTTAGATCGAGTCGATCACCACCGTCCATTCAATGGAGGTGGATCTATAAATAGGGGATAAGAGTTCATTTGTAACCAACCAAGTTCTTGTAAAGCTTTCTAGCAATACAAAGTTCTCTCAAGTTCTTAAGTATTCTCTTTGCCTTTTTCCTCTAAGTTCTCTTAACCTAGCAATCTTTGTTCGGGGAAGGCTGACTTAGTGTGAAGTCTTGCACGGGGCGGACATTCAAAGCACTAAGGCCGCGCGTAACTTGTGCTGAAACAACAAGTGCGTGACACGTGGTATCAGAGCTAAGGTCGAGACGTCGGGATGGGGAGAAAAGGCAACAAGAGTAGGGAAATCCTTGAATCCCACACCACCCTCGAGGAGGAAACCCAAAGTCTTAGTCCTAGCCAAGCCCACGAGGAGGAGGAGGCTCGGGACGAGACGGCGGAGGCGTTTGTTAACTCGGTGTGGGCTCACGTCAACTCCATCGAGAAGTCCCTCACGAATCATGAGAAGGATTGTGGGGAACAATTCTTGGTGTTCAAGCAAGACCTTGATAAGGTCTTGAGAGACCAAGAGGTGTTGGAGGATAAGGTCGTCAGTGAGCACCGTATCCTAGAAAGCAAGGTTATGGATGCGGTGTCCGCAATGCAAGCACAACTTGATCGCTTTTGCGAAGAGATGCGCAAAGAGGTTGCGGCTTGTAAGCGGGTTGCGGCGACTAGCTCGGGGACTAGTCCGGTGGTAGCTCCTAAGGTTGATTGCCCTAAACCAAAGGAGTACGATGGCAAGCGGGATGCCAAAGCTATTGAAGACTTCCTATGGCGGATGGAAGTATACTTTGAGGGGTTGAATATCCTTGACGATGGGACCAAGGTACGTACGGCTACCATGTATCTAGTAGACATCGCTTCTCTATGGTGGCGTCGTAAGCATGCCGACATAGAGAAGGGGACTTGTAGAATAGATACGTGGGATGATTTTAAGAAAGAGTTGAAGAGGCAGTTCTACCCGGATAATGTGGTCTATGAGGCAAGGAGAAAGTTTAGGGAATTGAAGCATAAGAACAACATTCGTGAGTACGTGAAGGAATTCACTACTCTTATGCTTCAAATCCCAAGTATGTCGGATGAAGATCTTCTCTTCTACTTCATCGACGGGTTGCAAAATTGGGCTAAACAAGAATTGCAACGTTGTGGAGTAAAGTCGGTCGATGAGGCGATTGCGGTTGCCGAGTCCTTGACCGAGTATCAAAGGAGTGGTGATCAATCGAAGAACAATAAAAACTCTAAGGGTAGCTCGGTCAAGGGCGGGGGAGAGAAGAAAGATAAAGGGCCACAGAAGGGTGGAAACAAACCCTACGATGACAAGAAGAAAGGATCGTCACGCACCCATAGCGGATGCTTTGTATGCAAAGGACCGCACGCGATGCGGGATTGTCCCAAGTTAGGGTCGTTGGCGGCTATGGCGGAGGAACGGTTTTCATCCTCTAGCCATGACAACTCGGAGGAGCACATGGGCTCGTTGCAACTCCTCAATGCTCTCAATGTTAAGCCCGTTGCTAGTAATGACAAAGGGCTTATGTATGTGGATGTCTCCATCAATGGTCGACCGAGTCGGGCGATGGTCGACACCGGAGCAACCAATAACTTCATCACCGCAGACGAGGCTAGGAGATTGGGCCTCCGTATTGAACGGGGCGGTGGACTTCTTAAGACGGTGAATACCACCGCAAAACCCCTTAGTGGGGTAGTTCGTGGCGTGGAACTTCGCCTCGGCTCATGGCGAGGGCAAGCGGAATTCTCGGTTGCGCCTATGGACGATTTCCGGTTGGTCCTCGGGTTGGATTTCTTCCGGAAGGCTAACGTTGTCCCTATGCCTTCCTTTGGGTCGGTTTGCATCCTAGAGAAAGGTAACTCGTGCATGGTCCCTACGGTGTCGTCGGCCGCCAAGGAGGTCAAGAAACTTTCGGCCATGCAAGTTGCCAAAGGCTTGAAGAAGGGTGAGCCGACATACCTAGCGGCGATCAAGGTGGACGACCCGGAAGGCGAGACTAAGATGGAATCGCATGATGATGAGTTGCCCAAACTTATCGAGGATGTCCTCAAGGAGAACGAAGATGTCATGCCACCGGAGCTACCTAAGAAGCTACCACCTAGGAGGGAGGTGGATCACAAGATCGAGTTGGAACCGGGTGCGAAACCGCCGGCCATGGCACCCTACCGGATGGCACCCCGGAGTTGGAGGAGTTAAGAAAGCAACCAACAGTCGCTGACACGGGAGGATTCGACCATCGAAAGCACCTTATGGCGCGCCGGTACTATTCCAAAAGAAGCACGATGGTTCGTTGAGGATGTGTGTGGACTATCGGGCGCTTAATAAGGTAACTATCAAGAACCGCTATCCTATTCCTTTGATTGCCGATCTATTCGATAGACTTGGTAGTGCCAAGTATTATACGAAGATGGATCTTCAAAAAGGCTACTATCAAGTAAGGATTGCGAAGGTAGCGAGGCCAAGACCGCATGTATAACTCGGTATGGATCCTTCGAATGGTTGGTGATGCCTTTTGGCCTAACCAACGCCCCGGCCACATTTTGCACTCTTATGAACAAGATCTTCCAACCATACTTGGATCGTTTCGTGGTGGTCTATCTTGATGACATTGTCATCTATAGTAACACTTTGGAGGAACATGCCGAGCACTTACGAACTATCTTTGGAGTGTTGCGGGAGAATGAGCTTTATGTCAAGAAATCAAAGTGCACCTTCGCTAAGGAAGATGTGCCATTCCTTGGTCACATCATAGGGCATGGAAAGCTAAGGATGGATGAAGCAAAGATCAAAGCAATCTTGGAATGGGAGCCACCAACCAAGGTAACGGAGCTTCGATCCTTCCTCGGTTTGGTGAATTATTATAGACGGTTCATTTGTGGGTACTCTACCCGAGCGGCTCCTTTGACGGACCTCTTGAAGAAGAACAAGATATGGGAATGGTCTGAAGAATGTCAAAGGGCCTTCGAGGACTTGAAGGCGGCGATAAGCCAAGAGCCAGTCTTAGCATTGCCAGATTTCGCTAAGACATTTGAAGTTCATACGGATGCCTCCGACTTTGCTATTGGAGGAGTTCTCATGCAAGAGGGGCATCCTATTGCCTTTGAAAGCCGCAAGCTCAATGACACCGAGCGGCGTTACACGGTTCAGGAAAAGGAGATGACGGCGATCATCCATTGCTTGCGGGTATGGCGTCATTATTTGCTTGGTGCAAAGTTTGTGATTAAGACGGATAATGTTGCCACGAGTTACTTCCAAACTCAAAAGAAGCTTAGTCCGAAGCAAGCTCGTTGGCAAGACTTCTTGGCGGAATTCGACTATGATTTAGAGTACAAACCCGGGAAGGTGAATGTGGTGGCCGATGCTCTGAGTCGTAAGGCCGAACTTGCCGCCATCACTCAAGCCAAGGGTTCTCTACTTGACTTAATCAAGGAAGGGATGGAGCACGACCCATTGGCTAGGGAGCTTCTCAAAGCCACACGAGAAGGTCGAACAAGGAAGTTTTGGGAGGAAGATGGCCTAATCTACACGACGGGGCATCGAGTCTATGTCCCAAAGTGGAGCAATCTACGTCGTGACATTGTGAGAGAGTGTCACGATACTAAGTGGGCCGGTCATCCGGGCCAAAAGAGAACCTTAGCATTGGTGGAGCAAGCTTATTTTTGGCCCCAGATGCAAGATCAGGTGGAGCAATACGTAAAGACTTGTCTCGTGTGCCAACAAGACAAGGTGGAAGCAAGGAAGGCCGCAGGATTATTAGAGCCACTACCCGTGCCCGAGAAACCTTGGGACTCGATCACCATGGACTTCATATCGGCATTGCCCAAGTCAGAAGGTTTTGGGTCCATCTTAGTTGTGGTGGATCGATTCTCCAAGTATGCTACATTCATACCGGCCACTAAGGATTGCACAGCTGAGGAAGCGGCACGACTATTCTTCAAGAATGTCGTGAAATATTGGGGATTGCCTAGGAGCATCATTAGTGATCGCGACCCCCGTTTCACCGGTCGGATGTGGTCGGAGTTGTTCAAAATGCTCGGGACGGAGTTACACTTTTCCACAAGCTTTCATCCTCAGACCGATGGGCGTGGCGGGTGAATAGCTTCTTTGGAGAGGGATACCTAAGGCACTTTGTGAGTGCCAACCAATCCGAGATTGGGCAAAGCTACTTGATGTGGCCCGGTTCTCATACAACTTGCAAAGGAGTGAGGCCACGGGGCATAGTCCGCTTGAGTTGGCTGCGGACAACAACCCCTCACTCCGCATACTTTAGCCACTTCCAGTGATGGAAGAAGCCCGGGCGCCTTCAAGATGGCAAAGTCATGGGAAGAGCATGCCGATGTAGCTCGAGCATGCTTAGAGAAGGCAGGCGCATGAAGAAGTGGGCGGACGAGAAGAGAAGGCCCTTGAGTATAACGTTGGGGATCAAGTCCTTGTGAAGATCGGACCGAGCAATTCAAGGCATATCGAAGTGTTCACAAGGGCTTAATGCGCCAAATACGAGGGACCTTTTAGAGTTGCTAAGGTTGGCAAGGTATCATATCGCCTTGACTTACCTAGCACCCTGAAGATTCACCCGGTCTTCCATGTAAGCATGTTAAAGCCTTATCACTTGGATAAGGGAGACCCGGTGCGAGGCGAGTCACAACGGGCACCCCCAATTGTGACCAAGTCTTATGACAAGGAGGTTGAGGAGGTTTTGGCGGATCGAGTCGTGCGCAAGCGAGGCGTACCTCCCAACACTCAATTTTTGATCAAGTGGAAAGGCTTGCCCGAGTCCGAGGCAACATGGGAGTCACAAGGCGATTTGTGGCAGTTCGAAGACGAGCTCAAGAAGTACGCGGCGTCGAGGGCGTCGCCGAATTAGGCGGGGGAGAGTGTTACGACCCGCGCATTTTTAGAAGATTCTAGAGACGAATTTCAGTAGAATACCGTAGAATTCTCTAGAAAGCTTCTAGACAACTCATGGAGTATTCTAGGTCCCTAATCTAGAATATTCTAGCTTGTAAATACCCTAGATATTTTGGTGGTAGGTTGTAGAGAATTCTAGAGCTTGAATCTTAGCCGTTAGATCGAGTCGATCACCACCGTCCATTCAATGGAGGTGGATCTATAAATAGGGGATAAGAGTTCATTTGTAACCAACCAAGTTCTTGTAAAGCTTTCTAGCAATACAAAGTTCTCTCAAGTTCTTAAGTATTCTCTTTGCCTTTTTCCTCTAAGTTCTCTTAACCTAGCAATCTTTGTTCGGGGAAGGCTGACTTAGTGTGAAGTCTTGCACGGGGCGGACATTCAAAGCACTAAGGCCGCGCGTAACTTGTGCTGAAACAACAAGTGCGTGACATTACGCTAAGGTGTGTGATCAATTTTTTTGACTAACTTTTACTAAAAAATCATTACTATGAAATAATGTTGATAGATCAATAATTCTGTGACCTCTATTGTAACTTGTTAGCCTTATTTTGCACATCATATCATATATATATAAATTCAATTCCACGAGGCAAATTAATTCATCAAACAATCTCGATTTGATGAATCGACATCAATTTGTCATCAAATTCAACACAAAAGAGCAAAATTAATCAAATGTGAAGTCAAATTAAACAAGATTTACACATGAAGAAGTGCAAAAAAACAATTTTAAAAGAAATTAAAAACAAATCAAGTAACATTGTAGCTTAATTGCAATTATTATATATTATTATACAAATTGGGGACCATAAGAATGAGATGTGGTGTGGTATCTCGAATCTGAAACAAACCAATAAGAGGGTATCTTATCACTAGATCAAATCCTCTAGACAGCATAATCGAGATTATATATAACAATATATAATTAAAATACAACGTAACTTTCGCAAAATCTTGTGAAGTCATCTCCATTAACTCATCATATCGGTGCGGCAACCACGGTTGATTGGTTGTAGCACGCGTCGTGACACCCTCGAAATACAAAACAACCCGGTCAACGTCAACCTGGTTCCGCACTCGTTGGAAGTACTAAGAAGAAAAAAAGCTCCCCAAACTGAACAATATTAGCAAGCGTCGTTCTTAAACTTCTAATGCCAACTCCACTTTTTGAGCTTAGTAGCTTGCCATCATATTTATCACTATTTCTCAATTAAGCAGTTTCTTCTTCTTTTTTCCTTTGGTTAATTAGCAGTTCGGACGATTGCAGCACCAAGTTAACGTTGAGAGGGTCATTTTGTATTTGGTGGGTGTGGTTGAGGGTGCCGGTTGCGATTGAGGTTATTTCGGGCGTGCTGACTGTTGACTGCTGAGGCTGCGGTTGAGGGTATTTCGGTAGTTCCGGGTGACTCCGTGCACTATAAGAGAGAGGCTGAGTAAAAAAGATGGGAATGAAGTTTTTTGATTTTTCCAAAGAAGAGGAGATTTGAGAGTTGAGAAACAGAGAAGAAAGAGATCTACAGAGAGGGGTTGGAACGATGAGCTTGCATGCAAGCGCACACTATATATAGAGTTAGAATATATTCACAAAAGTGTGGCAAATAATATGCTCGAATGGAGTGTGGTATAAAATTATCATACTACCTCTCCTAAATTGAGAGCCTACCAATGCCGGTCCTGTGATTCTCAGGACTTGAGGCTAACATCATAAAATGTGCCCTCATGTAATAATTACTCAAATTTATAAGTACTTCACAAAAATTAATAGTTAACTAAAAATACAACAATAATTTATTAAAAAAAAAACAACAATAATAGAAAATTTGAAGATTATTATAGTTTATTTTTATTCTAAAGTAACAAGATTCAATTGATTATTATTATTATTATTATTATTATTATTATTGAGGCGATGGTCTCACTCGCCTCAAGTCAAAACCGGCTCTGGGGCACACACCCTTATTAGAGTATGGCATTTACCATACACTTTTTTATGTGTACTTATAGCGTGAGCCTAGAATATTACTCCATTCGTTCCACATATTTAGTCTACTTTTCCTTTTTGCATTGTCTCACATATATTGTCTCTTTTATATATTTAGTAACATTTTTTATATTTATTTACAATTATACCTCACCTATATCGTTGAAAATATAATCATATTTATAACTTCTATTCATTTAATTAAAAATAACGGCATTATAGGAAATTTATTTGTAAATTTACTTTTCCAATGCCATTCTTAATCTTTGTATAAAAACTAATGTGGACTATATATGCGGGACGGAGGGAGTATTTTTGAACTGTGAATAAGCCTATGATCGATTGAAATTTAAAATGGCATTGTAGTTTTATAATTAAATTTAATTTGACATACAGCTGAAGTGTAAAACATTTCCTTTGAAAATTTAAAACATAACGCCCTATCGATCTATAGTACAAATTATATAAAATTGGAAAGTCATGTGCTAGCTAGATTTGTTGCCTTGATTTACGAAAGGAAGGAATGTATGATCTGTCTGTTGTGTGATCTTGCTGTATTTATTCTCGAGCGGCATTATTGTAATTTGGTGTGATCTGCTAATGTGTAAGTAATAAAACACGTTATAGTCACCTGGTCCTCTATTTTCAGTGCGCTACTCCAACTCAGTCCCCGGTTTAAGTGCAACTATTATTTTATTTTATTTATTTATTTTAAATAGCTACTTTTTAATTTGAATATATATATATATATATATAGTTGTGATTCTTCATGAAGTAAATATATTTGAACAACAATTAATCTAGGGCCTATATGGTTCCAGTATATCGTATCCATGAGGTACATATAACTTTGACTAATTATTGGATAATACAATATAATAATATGTGATATCGAAGTGAGATATTTCTCTCAGCCTTAATAAAATTTTCTCTTGAATAAATTTTGAGTGCCATCTAAACCAATACCTAATCTATCTATAGCGAGTTTCATCAATGAATTAATAATTTAATTACTAGGTGTTTAATTTCTATGTTTAAATTAAATAAATTATATATAAAACATTTATTTTTAAACACCAATTGAATCATTGAAAAATAATGAATCACAATGTCTCTTGTGATCGATGTCTAGACGGAGAGGATGTCTATTTATTAAAAGTGCGAGAAAAAGTTTCTTCGTATTTATTATATATCACAAACAAGAAATGGGCAACATGAAGAACAATATGAATAGAAAATCTTGAAAATGACTTGTTGAGCCTTTGTTCGTAAAATGATGTTTGATGTTCCTAAACATGTTTTTATATATAAATTTTGCTCAAATGATCGTGTGGTTGATATTTGGAAAATAAAAAAATAAAAATTACAACTTGTATTGTGTATTGGTTTGGATTGATGCTTGATCTTGTTCAAGAAAATGATTAGTGCGAAGATCAAGAAATTGTATTGTATCCTATATATATTCCTTTTCATCAAGATCATTGCAACACTTCTTTAGTTCAATCTATTATAACAAACAAATTTGACAAAATATATATGATTTCATATATGTATTGGTATAACTCAAAAGGAGTTCATGTGTATATAGAATCATATATAGCCCATGCACCTTAAGTACTATACAAATTCATGATACCAACAGAGTTTAGCATTGCTTGTTGATTCATTGAAGCCTGCGGAAGGTGGCCAAGGATAGTGGGAATAGAACCGATTTCATCGGAATTTCCCGCATGAAATCCGTTCGTAGGAGAAGAACTAATCGGGCTGACTTCGTCGTTACAATATAGAGAAGGGAGTAACCTTTTATTGCTACCAACTCCACCATTCAATATTGCATTATCCTTATTAACCATTCCATCTAACATGTTATGATCATTTTCGGGAAATATGCCGTAGTTCGGGGCCATTAGCGTTTGTTGGCTAGACGACCCCAAGATCATTGGAAGTGGTATCGATCCGTACATACCCTTAACAATGTTGTCTCCACAGTGTAGGTGCTCTATCGACGTGTTCGTGTTGTTCTTCTTGTATATACGACACAAAACCCAATCATCAAGCTGGATTAATTGATGTAAAACACGATCGTATCAATAAGGAGAATACTTCTACGAATAATAATTAGATAAATATATAGATATAGAGTTGTACATAAAAGAGGCTATTTTAATTTGTTGATTTGTAATAAGGTAGTTACAACTTGCATACCTTTAAAGAGGCCTTTTTGTTGACAATGCCACAACGATGATGCTTTGGTTTGACGTTTTCGATAAGCCTATATTCGTGCATTATCCAATTAGTTTTGATGCCCTTAGGAGGCTTCCCTCCGTAGAAAACTAGTGCCTTCTTCACCCCAACTTTCTCCATCCCTCCGGTCGTCAGTATAGGCTTGTCTACTCCCGTGGCTTTCCAATAGCCCGAAGTCGCTGCTCGATTCGGTCGGGCCCCATTAGGGTACTTCCTATCCCTCGGACTGAAAAAGTACCATTCTTGTTCTCCGAACGAAGCCTTGGCTGCGTAGTAAACAATCATGTAGCACAATCAATTAAGCTGCTTTTAAATCAAATAGTTCAATACGATACTGAATTAATTAAATGATATATTACCTGGGAGTTCCCACGGATCGAATTTGTAAATATCAACATCGGCTATTATAGCGACCGGAAGAGGAGTGGAGGTGATCTTCTTCTTGAGGTAGTGGACGACTAGTTCTTCATCGGTCGGGTGGAAGCGAAACCCCGGTGGGAGTTGTGGTTGTGACGACGGGGTCGATGAATTGGTGCTCTCCATGTCTTCTTAAATCAAGATGAATAATCACTATTTTTGAATATTTTGGATTTTAGAAATTGATTTATCAAAGTTGTACGAAATAAAGAACTCAATATCAGTTCTATGTTTGCCGAGTACTTGGCTAGTTGGCATACATTAGCCCATCATTTATATCGTATGCATGAGGGACCATGGTGTTATATTATCATCACGTCAATCGGCTACAGCTTATAACCTATTATATCGCGCCACCTCAACAAAAATTTAAAATTCGACTAATTTCCTCTACAAGTTGAGGGTGTTTCCTATGTCTGAAGGATGCAAATGGGAGCTCGTTTAATCCAATCAAAACAATTCACATATACAATTAAATGTATTAATTAAATTATATGGATTATTTTAATTGAATAAGATAACTACAAAGACAACAAAAATGACACAATAGATCCATGCGCGATGATTAGTAATGTAATTAGGAATTGAGAACTAAACATTGTTCTATTAATAAATTCGCCCAAAGATTAATCAATACTAGCCACTTCCACGCGAATGGTTACGTTAATAAGTAGATGACATTTAGTAGTAAGAAACATTGAATACATAAGTATTAGAATTTTTTCTCTTAATTAATCGATGCGCATAATCAAGATGCGACATGCGGCATGGCATTGTGTATGTGGGGACCACTTCGCAACACCAGGAGGAATAAGTGGGATCAAACTTTACGCTTTCAAATGTCATGCTTTTGTTGTGCAAAGAGCATCAACTAAATTCATTTAAGTCTCCTTAATTGCAGACCAATCTTTTCACTCTACAATTTCGTTTCTGGTGATTCAATTCCTTCACTAGTGCAAGTCAGTTTTCTAGCTCTACACTAAACAAGTAAATGGAGTATGTTCATATCAGGATTAATTAAGTTGTGGTTGAGATTTCAATTCTATGATTATTACCAATTTTCCGAACTAATTAAGCGTGTACTGTGTACACTTTTTTTTGTCTAAAATTTTTCTAATGGTGAACTTTGCCATGGATAGTGGTGGATACCACAAGATGTGTGGATAATCATGATTGATGATTTGAAATGTATAATTGATATTAATGTTTGATTTTGACTTTTAATAGTAAATAATTTTTAGATAAAGATAAGTGTGGACGAAAACATGCCAGACTTATAGTAAAAAGTTGTTATTGTTGATAAAACTTGCTTAACAGATTTCCAGATTATAACAAACAATAAACCAGATACATAACATGAAATAAAACCAGTACTGAACAGAATACAGAACCGAATTACGAGACGTCGAGGCTTGCGTGAACGCAATGTCCTTAAGGCAAATTCGCCGTCACCACCGACGTCTGCCTCCCAGGATACAACAACGAAATCGATGGCGCAGCCGGTGAATGCGATGCTTGAACCGAACCACCAAAACGAACAAGGAAGAGAGGAGGCGGGTAAGAGAGATTTCTCGAATGGTGTGTCGAAGACTTTGGAGACTCGGATATATATAGGTGCCATGGAGCCCGAGAGCAATAAATCATGTACCGTCACAGCCATTACAGCGGCCTTGTAACGCAGGCCCGTTGCATTACAGCCGCGTTACAGATGCCTGCGTAATGCCTGAACCCTTCCACTCTGCCATTACAGCAGTCGTGTAATGCCAATCGATTTCACTCGCGATTCAAGAATCGTAATCCAAACGTTTCCACCTGTTACATTGCATTAAACCAACCGAGCAAAACTCAACTTGCGTCCGGTGGTCAATTTCGGTGCGACATTCGTGTCCGCAGGTCGCGCTCGCACCCGAATCCCAAAGCTCGTGTGGAAATTGGCTCGTGATTTCCACCCCCCCTGCGGGCGCGCGTATGCCATGGCGGATACCCTATGTAACAATGGTTACACCTCACACACAAGCCAACCATTAATAAGTTGGACAAAACTTCTATAAAATTCCTATGTGGGATAACTACATTTCCCACATGCAATGCAATTGTGCCTCAATTTCCATTCACCATACACCTAATTTCCAACAATCCCCCACATGAATGGGATTTGACAGACGCGGAATACTTGGTGATAAAGTTCAACGTCCAAACCCTGCATAGGATAGGTAGGTATCGTCCTTTGAACCTTCCCTCGTGAATATACATTTATTTTACTGGCTGACCAGTAGACGTGATGTCCTTGAACTGTTCTGCCGTTTGTGTAAACGATGATGTACCTCACACAGGATTCTTACTAGCATCATTCAGTTCTCATGGGTGTGCCCATTTATGGCCCTGGACACGTGCCTGGTTCTGCGAGAGTTACTTAAGAATTGCACCTCAACAATTCCCTTCGAAGCGGCCCCACTTCTCTCTCACATAGGTGATTCCTTTTGTTAAGAGTAACCCGCATTACTCTGGTTTTATCCTTTAGATTTCTATCGTCTAAGAATCATTAAGAGCTTAGTGCTCAACCTCCTTCTACGGGCATCACTGTTTTTTTTTTTTTTTTTGAAGGAATGGACAGAGGGAAACCCCCACAGTGATCTCCAGTCTTCGCAATTAGGTTGTCCCATTGAACCTAGATCTTGGGATCTCCAGTCAGCTAGGTTGGGTTTTCCGTCGCAATGACTTACTCTTCATGAGGCTTAAGTCCCATTCCCCTTGTCGACTTAGCAACTACCTCTCGATTTAACCCTTTGGTTAGCGGATCCGCTAGGTTATCTTTTGACCTCACATAGTCAACCGAGATAACTCCTGTAGAGAGTAGTCGCCTAATGGTATTGTGTCTACGACGTATATGCCGAGACTTACCATTGTACATGTTGCTCTGTGCCCTTCCGATTGCCGACTGACTGTCGCAATGTATACAAATTACTGGCACAGGCTTTGGCCATCTTGGAATATCCTCTAAGAACTGGCGTAACCACTCGGCCTCTTCACCACACTTATCAAGGGCAATAAACTCAGATTCCATTGTGGATCCGCTATAATCGCACAGAGGATTTCCACGATATCGCTGCACCTCCCAATGTGAAAACAAATCCACTTGTGGACTTTGAGTCTTTTATATCAGATATCCAGTTAGCATCGCTATATCCCTCAATCACAGCCGGATATCTGGTGTAGTGCAGCCCATAGTCACGAGTATATCTCAAGTATCTTAATACTCTTACAATCGCTCTCCAGTGTTCAGATCCTGGATTACTCGTATACCTGCTCAGTTTGCTAACTGTGAAGGCTATATCGGGTCTTGTACAGCTCATTAAGTACATCAGACTCCCGATAACTCTAGAGTACTCAACTTGAGAAATACCAGCACCTCTATTCTTCGATAGATGTTGACTTGTATCTATCGGGGTTCTAGCCACAAGTTTATCATCCTTGTTAAATTTCTCTAGAATTTTATCCACATAGTGAGATTGGCTCAAGACGAGACCATCTGATGTTCTAGATATTTTAACCCCAAGGATAACATCGGCCAAACCCATATCTTTCATGTCAAATCTTGATTTCAACATGTCTTTTGTGGATTTAACAATCTTGTCGTTACTCCCAACGATAAGTATGTCATCAACGTAGAGACATAAAATGACGTAGCCATTGTTAGTGTCTTTCACGTATACACATTTATCACATTCATTTATTTTAAATCCACATTCCAACATGGCATTGTCAAACTTCTGATGCCATTGTTTTGGTGCTTGTTTCAAGCCATATAATGACTTCACCAGTTTACACACCTTGTGTTCCTGTCCTGGTGCGGAAAACCCCTCAGGTTGTTCCATGTAGATTTCCTCTTCTAAATCTCCATTTAGAAAGGCTGTCTTGACATCCATTTGATATACTTGAGATTGTGCAGAGCAGAATCGCGAGTATCATCCTAATGGACGTTATTCTCGTCACTGGAGAATAAGTGTCAAAGTAGTCAAGACCTTCTCGTTGCTTGTAACCTTTAATTACCAATCTGGCCTTGTATTTATCAATGGTTCCATCCGCCTTCATTTTCCTCTTGAAAATCCACTTGTATCCTAGTGGTTTATTCCCTGGAGGAAGGTCCACTAGTTCCCAAGTATGGTTACGCAAGATGGATTCAATTTCACTTTGTTGATCGCCTCTTTCCATTGAGGTCCTTTAGAGGAGTTTATAGCTTCTTTAAAGCTTTATGCGGTTCACCTTCTAGCATATAAGTTAGAAAATCTGGACCAAAAGATTTCTCCGTTCTAACTCTTTTGCCACGTCTCGGTTCAACCTCAACTTCCTCTTCCTTTTCTTGGTCCACTTCTTCGTGTGTTCGCTTCGAGGTACCCGCTTCTTCTCTCGACTTGTATGGAAATACATTTTCAAAGAAGGAAGCATTTCTTGACTCCATTATCGTGTTTTTGTGTATATCTTCAATTTTAGAATCATATACCGAAAAACCGATAAGCCTCTTGTTGTGAGCATATCCAATGAATATGCCATCAACAGTCTTTGGACCGATCTTTACCTTCTTAGGTGTAGGTACGGCCACTTTGGCAAGACACCCCCACACTCGCAAGTGTTTGTACGATGGAGTTCGACCTTTCCACAATTCATAGGGGCTCTTTTCCATTCTCTTTCGGGGCACCTTATTTAAAAGGTAGTTGGCTGACAGCACAGCCTCCCCCCACATCTTCTGGGGTAACCCAGAACTGATTAGCATCGCATTCATCATTTCTTTCAATGTGCGATTCTTTCTCGCTCGCTATGCCATTTTGTTGAGGTGAATATGGCGCCGTCGTCTCATGGATAATTCCATGTTGGGCACGAGAATTCACCAAAGGTGATTCATATTCACCGCCACGGTCACTTCTCAACGTTTTGATCTTCTTGTTGAGTTGATTCTCAACTTCACTTTTGTAGAGAACAAATTTCTCTATCGCTTCATCTTTACTTTTCAGAAGATACACATAGCAGTACTTTGTGCTATCATCTATAAAAGTGATGAAGTATTTGTTGCCACCTCGTGTTTGTACAAATTTTAAATCACATACATCAGTGTGAATTAAATCAAGTGGTTCACTATTTCTTTCAATAGTTTGAAATGACGCCCTTGTCAATTTCGCTTCAACACAAGTCTCACACTTGTGTCCCGGGTCAATGTGGAATGATGGTAAATGGTTCAAGTTAATTAATCTACGTAAAGTATTATAATTAACGTGACCTAGTCTACCATGCCATAAACCGTAAGACTCAAGCAAGTAAGCAGAAGAGTTATTCATTTTATTCATTTTTGGCTTAACAGCCATTACATTGAGCTTAAATAGCCCGTCAGACACATAACCCTTGCCTACAAACACTCCACTCTTTGACAAAATAACTTTATCAGACTCAAACACCATACGAAAACCATGTTGGTTCAGCAGTGATCCAGACACCAGGTTCTTTCGAATCTCTGGCACATACAACACATTGGTGAGAGTCAGCTCTTTCCCGGACGTCATTCTCAAAACCACTTTCCCTTTGCCTTTGACTTCGGAGGTAGCCGAGTTCCCCATGAACAGCTTCTCTCCATTCTCCGTAGCTTCAAAGCTGTGGAATATCTCCTTATCAGAGCAAACATGACGGGTAGCACCGGTGTCGATCCACCACTCTCTTGGGTTCGACCCGACCAGATTCACTTCAGAGACGACGCAACAAGATCCATGTCAGGAGCTTCGTTGTTTTCAACCATATTAGCCTCTCTTCTATGATTGTTCCTTCTTGGGAGTTTGCATTCCCAAGCCTTGTGACCAACTTTGTCACAATTGTGGCATTTTCCCGAAAACTTCGGCTTTGTGATCCCTCCTTTTGGTCCCAAATCATACCCCTTATTTGGCGGCCCATTCCTGTTGGGTGGCCCGTTTCTGTTCGATGGCCCATTTTTGTTTTGTGGAACGTACTTTCCTTTGTTTTTATTTTGGTTGTGTTCCACAACATTAGCCTTAGCAGCCATTGAATGATTAGGCTGTTTCTTAGCAGAACTTCTCTGTTCTTCCTCAATTCGGAGTCTCACAATGAGCTCTTCAACTGTCATCTCCTTCCGTTTATGCAACAGGTAATTCTTGAAATCTTTCCAACCAGGAGGCAGCTTATGAATCACAGCTGCCACTTGGAATGATTCACTCACGACCATCCCTTCAGCATGAATTTCGTGCATTATTACTTGCAGTTCTTGGACCTGACTGATCACCGTTTTGGAGTCCACCATCATAAAGTCTAGGAATCGACCAACAACAAATTTCTTTGTGCCGGCATCCTCAGTTTTATGCTTTCGTTCTAATGACTCCACGGTTCCTTTGCAGTTTTCACCGAGCAGTAAACACTAAACAGTGAATCGCTCAAACTGTTCAAGATATAGTTTCGGCAAAGGAAATCCGAATGTTTCCAAGCGTCAACAGCACTGACCGCTTGGAAATCTCCCTCTCCCTCTTTCAGGATCGGAGCAGTTTCAGTCAAGAATCTCGCAAGATTCAATGTGGTCAGGTAGAAGAACATCTTCTGTTGCCATCTTTTGAAGTTCAACCCACTGAATTTCTCTGGTTTCTCATTGTGATTCACGGGAACTGTCATACTATGACCAGCCCCAACATTCGACACGTGAGCCGTCCCACTCGGACCGGGCCCAACATTTGTCACACCCACTGTTGGATTAACAGCTTGTGACACGGGAGCCACCACGGGGATCACCACCGGAGGCACAACATCATTTCCAGAAGCCACAGCATTGTTAGTTTGATTGTTCTCCATTTCAGCAGTTAATTAAAATCTGAAATATACCAAGTTCCCACAATTAGTATATGAACATAATTAACGTGGGCTACTAAGCAATCACGAGTCAATTATCAACAAGATGGTGTAATGGCAGAACGTATGCAGAAACTTATGAGTTATAATCCATCAAATGTATGACTGCCAACGTGGACAAGATAAACAAGATATATTCAGAAACTTATGAGTTATATTCAGAAACTTATGAACAAGATGGGTGACTGATGAAACTGGTGTCTAATCTTTATGTATCCAAATGATATTGCACCACAAAGTCAACAGCAACATATAATATCATATATATAACCACCAACAGCAACTAGGAAACTAGAAACTTGGAAATATCATTGAGATAACCACCAACAGCAACTGGGAAACTAGAAACTAGACTTCCAGAAAGTGAACAGCAACATGGCAACATATGCTATCATATCATACATGCCGAAACAGAAACAGAAATATATTTTCCTATATGGATAAAGGCCAAATGATGTTCAGCAGAAACAGAAACATATTTTCCTATATTCAGCAGTGCAAGATAGAACACTAATGCATATCGGCAGACGAAAGCAGAAATCTGTCTAGCAGTATGGAGTATCTAATCTGCTGCATGTACTTGAAAATCTTGAATTAACCATACATAATGAAATCTGTGTAGCAAATAGGTTTGGAAACATTAATTTGCCTTAAGATTGTTGATAAAACTTGCTTAACAGATTTCCAGATTATAACAAACAATAAACCAGATACATAACATGAAATAAAACCAGTACTGAACAGAATACAGAACCGAATTACGAGACGTCGAGGCTTGCGTGAACGCAATGTCCTTAAGGCAAATTCGCCGTCACCACCGACGTCTGCCTCCCAGGATACAACAACGAAACTGCAGTGGCGCAGCCGAGCTGAATGCGATGCTTGAACTGAACCACCAAAACGAACAAGGAAGAGAGGAGACTGGACGGGTAAGAGAGATTTCTCGAATGGTGTGTCGAAGACTTTGGAGACTGCTGGATATATATAGGTGCCATGGAGCCTGAGAGCAATAAATCATGTACCGTCACAGCCATTACAGCGGCCTTGTAACGCAGGCCCGTTGCATTACAGCCGTTACAGATGCTGCGTAATGCCTGAACCCTTCCAATTCTGCCATTACAGCAGTCGTGTAATGCCAATCGATTTCAATTCGGCGATAAAGAATCGTAATCCAAAGCGTTTCCACTGCTACATTGCATTAAACCAACCGAGCAAAACTCAACTTGCGTCCGTGGTCAATTTGATCGACATTGGTGTCCGCAGTCGCGCTCGCACCCGAATCCCAAAGCTCGTGTGGAAATTGGCTCGTGATTTCCACCCCCCCCTGCGGGCGCGCGTATGCCATGGCGGATACCCTATGTAACAATGGTTACACCTCACACACAAGCCAACCATTAATAAGTTGGACAAAACTTCTATAAAATTCCTATGTGGGATAACTACATTTCCCACATGCAATGCAATTGTGCCTCAATTTCCATTCACCATACACCTAATTTCCAACAGTTATCATTCTTAAACAATGTCGACGGAACTTTATGTGACCCGTTCTCTTCCTTCGATAGACCCCACACTATCAATTAATAGAGTTTTATATCATGATTGGTCTAATCAGCATTGTCGAATTATATTTCAAATTCCATTTCATTGTGAAACGCATTTCAAACTCCATGTGAGATGCAAAAATGACGTCCGGGTCATAGACGGTATTAACGGCCAATTAAGTTACCATTCCCAATAATCAAAATATGTTTAGGGTGAACAATTGTGTCCACATGGACGGTAAATCTAGCCAATAGACATAATGTTGCATGGTCTGATTTGTTTTGACTAGGTTCATGTAAAAAAGTCACAATTATCATCATCAATGAATGTGGAATTGTTCTATGTTGAAATCAACACTGGTTTTTACTAGAGACAATTAACTTAGCAACATAATAATTACACAGCCACAGATACGAAGTTTAGTCACATCTACTTTACAAATTCCTTCTTCAATCTTTGAACCCAACTACTTTCAATCTTAATCACTGCAACAAATGAACCATAATATGACCCGACAAAATCATAAAATAGTACAAAAGGATTTGAAATATTAGAATGGCACTCTCATGTAAATAGCCACGAAAACCCAATGACGCAAAACTTGAGTCCAACAAAAAGTACGACTATTCTGGCGTATTCGAACCAACAAGATATATCTGCATCGAGTCGTATAAAGCTTACATGTCTTTGATGTGCGAAATAACCATCTCAAGATTGCATATTCTCACACATTTTGAAATTTGGTCTCACACATTTAGAAATTTGGTGGAGACCTAGAAGATAATACGTCCACATTGAATCTCAAGGCTATCAACTTTTAAACCTCTTGAAATATTCAAAGTTCATTGCTTAGATAAATGCAATTTCATGTACTGTTGATTTGAAATTCATGAGTACGATACAAGAATTCTCAAATATATATTTATTGGGGTAAGAATGAATCAAATAAAACTTTGAGAAGAAATAGCGCTGACATAACGACTTATGCTAGGATGAGACAAAGCTGAGAAATTGCCTTCATGGGTGGAGGAAAAGCATGGCACTGCTTGGGAACTATGTAAGCTTTCGCCACAGGTAGTTTTTGGAAGCCGATAGGCTTTTCACCTTCGGGAAAACAAATCCCGACTTTGGAGGATTCCCATCAACAAGAGAGTTTTCATATATTTCTTTGCACTCTTGAACAACCTGTTTGATGGAGAAAATGAATGTAAAAGATGCAATAGCAAATCTCAAGGTTCTCAATGCAAACATCGAGAAATCAACTAATAGTACTCATGATATCATGCCAAGCCAATCAAAAAATGTCCCAATAGAGGGTGTTTGCTAATGCAAAAGGACCAGTTTTCCATGGACAAAATTCAATTAGCTTATTCACTTGTATAATTTGTGCAATGAAGTGAACTATCCAATTTACTTTTCCTAAAAACGTAATTAAAATATACAGTCCTAATGTATGTAGACGGCCTTGTTTGTCCATTCATCCATTTGAATTTAAGTGATTCAGCAAAGATAATCCATGAAACAAAGATGGCTACAGATTCTGTATGGAGAACTTATATCTAGCAACATTTACCTCTTTAGCATCTTTCCTCGGTATGCCTTCTCGTAAACTGACAATTTTCTCAACCACTTCTGGCTGCATCCACAAAAAGGGGGTGTCCATAGAAATTAGAGTGGATCCTCTTAACTAATCAGCTTTTGGGTAGGAAAAAGCAACTCAAATACTGATTACTTATGCTTCAATTTGACTCACTGGTGCCTAAAATATACCACAAAAATAAAACAGCGCTCTAAAACTTACAGGACAGTCTGGTTGATGGTCAAGAATATTTGTGTAGACAAGAGTGAAAGAATCAGGACTCTCTGATGAAGCAAGTTCTCTCAAGTCACAGAGTACCCTCACTCTATTTTCAACTTTCTGCAAAATACATGGTAAATCATTAAATTATAGAAGTCAATCACAAATGCAATGTTATTGACAGCCATAAACACATTAGAGGACAAAAGTTTAATAGAACATTAGAGTAGAAGAAATTAAGGGAACGATGAGGTAGAATAAAATTTATGGACCAGCCTGTATTGATATCCATATTTCAGCACCAGCAGCAGGAGGCTTGATCACAGAGCACAAAGGCAATTTCAATTTGGTGCCTACTCAATATTTACATAACCAACATAATACAGAGCCGTTTATTTCTCTTTCTAATACTCTCTTCCTCTCTGTACTATGTTGGTGTAGCAAATCCGTGAGCAAAGGTGACTGCAGTAAGCGGTTTAAATTCAAAGGAAAAGTAGTGAAACTTACAGGAACGCTTATATATTCCCGGAAGAAATCCATGAGAACCTCTTCATCTAGCTTCATCCTTTCAATCGTCTCTTCCTTTATATAATTTTTCTGCAAGGCATACATTACAAGATTATCAGGGCCAAATATAGAAGACTTACATGCAATTAATGGCACAGTATGCAGTCTATAGAATATTTGATGTACTAATGTAGGAACCTGGACAAGTAGATGGTCCACATAGACCACGACGGTTTCTTCCAAGCAGGCCTCAACAAACCGCCTGAATGATCGTTCTTCAATGTACCTTTACAAAGAGAAAGACTAACTTCAGTGCACTAACTCAAGTCTCAAAGCAAGATGACACATTCATGTTGAAATGGTGACTAGGCAGGGCTTTTGCATATAGAGACATAAAACTGTGTGTGATGGTTGATAAGTTACATCTTGACATCTGAAAAATAGTCACCAAATGTTGCAACGAGGTACTCAGTGACCTGCCCTTCCAACCAATCTGCGATGTAAAGAGTGTGACGTCAATACAATATTCCCTCAAAATAATCAAACACACCTAAAATGTGAGCATCAGTTTGACAACTCAATTGTCTGATGTTTACAGGATAAATTCTATGGTTGGTTTATAACGTTTCCAAATAAAGTTACTAATAAGAACTCAGCCCAATACAGGCTATGCTGCACGGATTCGTGTCTCTGCCCACCAGGCAAGACTCGTCAAACACTTTACCATAGTCCTTTTTATTTCTCAATAGTAATGTAAAAAATTAACCTAAGTATATTATAATAAACCAATACGTACTCTTATTTAAAATATTTTAATAAGAAAAGTTGGATACATGATTTTTCCTACCACACGACGTGTACAGTTCCCACAATGATGGTGTTTTTCCAGAATCGGACTTTATTGTTAGGCATCTTGAACCAAAAAAACTAATTATCAGTGTCAACATTGTGTCATACCGGCTACTGTTTTTGGAAATTGTGCATCGGTGTGACCAACACATGTCATACTGAGAATCCAACCACCACCAAGGTGCATTCATTATGCTAATAATGATAAGGAACAATGTCTTTTCAATAGTATTGTCCACATATGATAGAAAGGAACCTTAGGAGAAAGGAGAAAAGAAGACATCATTACCTTTCTGATATAGCTTTACAAGTAATTCCTGAACTCCTGGATCTTCAAAAATGACACTAACAGTTTGATGAACAGCTTCCTAAAAGCAATCAGAAACTATTATGTTCTGATGATGAGGATACCTTAATACATCCACATAGGGTATGTGGCAAATGTGTACAGGTAATCAGCAGTAATATATAGAAATCTCAACTAGCAGAGCAATTTTCTGCCTCTTGGGGAACCATCAACAATTTGTCCAAGAAAGTGATTATTGTGGATTAAACTTTTACAATAAAACATGTTTGAGTCGTGCTACAAGAAAGAACCCAATAGACAAAGTCATTACGATATGCAGAAGGCAAATCAGTTCAAGGGATCGACTTTTGGCCATTGAAGCGCAACTGAGACTACATGTATGAGGCTTCATGAAACATAGGATTAGCTAATCCAGTAGAACTGGACATGAAGATAAGTTTATGCGAGCCATAAGAAATTATAAAAATATAGAGAAAAGGATGCCTGTGTAATTTCTAATCTCAAAAGTCCTTATGACATCAGTAATTCTACCAACTGATAAGTACAAGTATTCAGACACAGAAAAGAACTTCCCTTGCCTGTGCAAGTGCTTAGACATATTCTCTTATTCTCTTATAGAATGAATAGACAAACAACGTGTTTCCAGAATAATTAACTAGTGCAAAACTCTTGAAATCATCGACCAGCCAAAGGAGCAAACAGAAATAGACAGAATAGACAAGAGACACACACATATGGTTATCATATACATTGAAAACATTATGCAAATTTAACTAAAGTTAGCAAAATACTGTGGGAGCCATCAATATACCTTGGCAACCTCCAGAAAACCTTTGCAGGTATCCTCAAAATTAACCTGTAGCAACGAGTAAAATGCTTCAAACACGGTGAACAAAGCACAGGCAACAGGAATGACTTGCAATTCAAAGAGAAATCAAAATTTCATCACTATCTAGGCTCTAGAATGACAATCTCCATCATACAGGTTTCAGAGAAGAGAAGAGATAAGGTATAATCTATGCTCATCATGCAGCCAATTTACTTATGTAAATGCCATTTATTGAAGATACACAGTTCTATAGACTGAAATCAACTTCTCAAGTTGTCCTGAATATTTTCAGTTTGCATGAATATAGGAGAGCCTAAATGGCTGATAATGTTACTAGCATAAAAAAGAATTTTGCTCATTTTAACAGATATTAGACATTTGAATATAATTAGGACGATTAGAATACAACCAAAGAACTATGAGGAAAATTACACTTAATGCAAAAATACAAGAAAGTGAGCTTTGAATTTCTTATTTCCATCTTAATTTCATCAAAAAATTTGAACAATCTCAAGACAGTAAAGGCAGGGAAAGAGATTCCAAAATCAAATGTTAACCTGTTCAGCATAATTCTGTGGAAGAGATTCAAGTGTGCTAGAACTTAACTCCATGGCTAGATCATAGCAGCGAAGATTGTTGTTAATCTAAAATAAGATGTCTTATCAGCAAGATATAGACTTTGGTCTGTTATACATGTGCATATAAAACTGCAAATTTGCATACCATTGCACATAAAGCTTCCAGACCAATTTCAGAAGCAGGTTCCTCCAGTCTCTGTCTTTCGGCACCCTGAAAGTCAATCATTACCTGGGAAAGAAATGGAAAAATGAAAACACTGCCTAACATAACATCCATTATGTTGTAAACAGATCGAACTGTAATCATAACCATATATTATTTGGAAGCTTGGTTGACAAGACCTGTTTGTGCTTCTAGCCCAATTACAAATGTGACTGACCGCCAAATGTGGGATTAAACCCGTTCTTGTGTTTTTATTCAAATAATACCAGCTTTCCATCAATAAAGTAGGAAAATGGTTCAGACAGGTAAGAAGTAAATTAAGTAAGCAGACTCAAACCACAGCAAGTGTTAGTATCTTAAACAATTGTTGTACTCACAGATACAGATGTTATCATTCCGCTTACTCATTTCACTATTTCATTAGGATTTAAAACTCGCAATGTTAACCAAATTTATTTACCCGCAATTTCTCGATTTTAAACTGGCAAAAATAATAACTAATGTATATGAAAGTTTGCTTTTGCCTGTTGCTGCGGATGTGTAATGTGATTAAGCAGTCACACCAAATGAAAACTAATCAAGCTGAACTTGCCTGAATGAGGGCCAAAGCAACTCTGTATAACATTACATCCGTGCTGTTATCTCGTACAACTTGTACTTGCTCTCCAAGGATCCGAAAGAAGTCAACAGCAGCTGGCGTGTAAAGTCTTCCATCATCTGTTTTCTTTGGTGGCTGTACCTTATCAGCATCAAGCATATTCAAATACCATTTCTACAAAGAAAATGAGGATTTTTGTTGATTAGTAAAACAGTCAAGGTTGGTCTGACAGATGTACAGAAAGACAAAACCGGGTCTTGCATTTTTACCCTTGTTGTGGCTTGCATTCGTTCAACATAAGCATTCATCAAGGGATCCATTGCACCGCTCTCCGAACAAACTTGAGCCAACGACTCGTCAACACCAAGTCCAATTAAATTATCTTGGTACTCAACGACCCACCCAGTTACCTAATGTCAGTTATTTAGTATTCAACATAAAAAAAACCTCAGAAAACTGAGGGATTCAGCCAAGAAGAAAAGATTAATACAATGAAAGAGCCAACTGCGGCCAATGATGCACAATAAGGCCATCTAGATTCCTTTACAGAAATGTACAGCATTCGGGCAACCCATTCTACCAATATGAAAAAATACTAAGTGTAAAAGCAGAACCAGAAGGACCAACTAAACATGAGTCATATTAGATGGTTATTACTGGATTATATTTTTCAAACATTTGACACGATAATTCAAATAAAATGGATTCATCAATTGCATTTCTATCAGTTCCACTCCCAAATTTAGAACAGTTCAGTGCAAGGATGTGTTAATAAAGGAATACGATTTTTATATGTAAAATTGTCCTTTCTTTAATCATTCAACGATGAGTTGATGAGGATGTGCAATACTCCTCTCAATATTTCCATCGATAAAACAAAAAGAAATCACACATTCAGGAATCAGATATAATGACCTTGCTTGTTAAGTGTTTATAAACAAAGTGTGTTTGGCAACATCTTCTATAAATAATATTATTATAAATACATAGAATGAATGGTGAAGATGTGGATAGTACTTATGAACTCCATGAATAAGAAGTGGTTCGAATTTTGATAATTGTTTATAAACAATATTATAAATTTTCCAAACACACCATAAAATGTTTATAAATGCTCTTTGTATAACCATTTATTCACATATTTCACAGACCCATATTTACTATCTACCTTTTCATCACTTGTCTACCTGTTTAAAGACAAAAATGTATATAAACACTTGCCAAACAAGCCGATGTTGAAAAACCAAGGATACAAGTTTATAAAAATGTGGTAGGACAAGATTTGGGATATATCTCCAGTTGGTAACATCTTGGTAATCCAGAACAGAAAACCCAGACCTTTCAAATGGGAAGGATTTGATCAGGGACTCGAAGGAAGAACCGTGTTTCACTCTATGTTTCTATATAAAGAAATATTGATGAAATTTTATAAGACACTAAGGGTATGTTCTATAGAGATTAAATTTGGGAGTGAGATTAAAGTGGTTTGAATGTATAGTAGAATGTGGAGGCAAGTATTATATATGAAAAAATGAAAAATAAAAAAAAATGTCAAATCAATCAAAAGAATGGTTGAAAATGAAAGTTGAAACAAGTGTTTGAGATTTAATGGGATTAAATATGTGGAGAACATACCGTAAATTTCTCATGCAATTTAACCTGTGTAGGTAGAGGCGATATCATTCGGTAAAAATAGTTATTGGCGTTATTAATGGGCTAACACAGGGCACGGAGGCTTTTTTTGGGTACCATTTCCTGAGTTGCATGAAATATATAAAGGGTGAATGGGAGTAAATTAAAAGTGTTTTAAAGTGTTTTAAAGTAAAAGAGGAGAGAGAATGAGTGGAGGTGAGTGGTTGAGATTTATGGATGTGATGAGATGTGTGGATGTAATTGATTTAGGAGAGAGAAAAAAGTTGAAAAAAGTTGAAAAAAGTGGAAAAATGTGGAAAAAAGAGCACACATTCATGCTTATAGTTATTCAAGGTTAGCAGATAAGTTAGGAAAATAGGAGCTATTTCTAACTCTTTGTTTCATTTGGTTGGTAGGCTGCCTAGTGCCCCTTAATCAAATTGTCGCAATTAATCTCGTCTAACCTAAGGTCAACTTAATAAATCCTCTTTCACCATGCAACTAGATCCTGTGCTAGTTTAGTGTTTGCTAGGGAGAGGTTTTTGAATGAGTCATTTCCACGTCAATGAAACTAGTGGTTGTAAATGATACCAAACAATTTGCTAATGAATGTCTAACAAAATCATTCTTCCTTTTTTTTTTTTTTTTGTTTTCCAAGTTGAGTTTACCTTTGCATCTTCTAGCTTGTTCTAATGGAATCGTATAGAATCATATGTACCATGTAAAAGAAAAGTCAAAGAATTGATTTCAGCACCTACAAGCTAAAAATGCATATCACATGTCAATTCAAGACTATGGGGAATATGCAATCATTTTATCATAGCAAGTTCATCCCTTGGTAGTAAGACAGCTGATAAGGGTAACTCCAAAATTAAATGGAACAAGTACTGGCAATTTTCTTAATTAATCTGTAGATGCAGTACCTTCAAAATTTCTATATTTGTGAGATCATTGGCTTTATCACTAAGCAGTCTCAGCCACTGAATAAATCTTTCCGTGTAAAGATTCACCATGAGCTGGAATATTTCATATCTACAAGCATGGTAATAAAAAAGGGGATGTTAACAACAAAACGAAAGAAACGCAGAACTAGTCAAACAAGTAAAACTTACTTTATGTCTGAGGACTTGAGAACAATAAAAGAAGGGGTTTTGTTACCAGAGATAGATGACCCACATATTAGGTAAATAAAGTAACATTGGAAAAACAAATGTTTCACTTCAAGGTAACATGACATAAAGATATTCGAGCATTTCTAGTGGAAGGGTGAAAATACCCAAATTTGGGTTTTTCCACCCCTCCCAAAAACCCAAATAACGGTAAGGGTGGAAATTTATTATTATTATTATTTTTTTTTTTTTTCTTCTTCTTCTTTTTTTTTTTTTTTTTTGTTTTTGGTTGATTTGAGGAGGAAAATGGAAAATTTGGCCCCTCTTGTTACGTTATTCCCCCCTCCTTTTCCCCAAAATTTTTGCCCCATCACTAGACATGCTCTTAGAAACCATATTGGACTTCAGACGAACAAGTCTGGTCATGTTAAGCAACCAACTGGAAGTAGAATTATCAAAATTAGGAAAAAGGAAATGTATATCTTCACAAACAACTTACATGGAATAGAAGAACGAAATACTCACACAACTCAAATATAATAGAAATGCAGTTCTTGCTCTTGACTAAATAAAAATGAAGATAGGAGATACCAACCAGAAGAAAATAAATAAAAAATAAAGAGAGAGAGAGTGTGGTCCATGACCATCCAGAATTTTCTCTCCCTTTTTTATCCTTTCTATCACACCCTTCCAGAAATATAAGGGAAGGCCCAAGATCATTAATATACATCATTTCAACAACCTATGTGAATATTATCATGCAGCAACACTGCAGAAGAGCATCTGTTGGGAACTACAATCAACCCAGGTATTTATGGAAATAGGACATGGTTAGTATTACATGGTCTTCCCTCGCCGTCTAGAATCCATGAACTGGCACGTGACGATGAGATCGATAATATAATATATGTTTCTTAATCATAATAATGATCAATTTATATAAAAATATTATGCAAGTTCCTTATTAAGCACAATGAATAATCATCCCCGCCACTTTATTATCCTGGGACTGGCAAGGCAGCAGAGAGAATCCACTCTAGCCTAGTAGCCTATGTGACATTTTGACATTCTTTGAAAGTTTAGACTGTAAAGGCAAACTTATATTTCCTGACTGACTACTTCCACTCATATATCAAATTCAGGAGAAAGATCAAATGCAAGAAGACCCATTATCCGTACTATTTTTATTCTTAGCACCGAAACTTAGAGCTTATTTGCTACAACATATACCCACCGCCCCACCCCCCAAACCAAAAAGTCACTCAATTAATTGATTTGACAATTTTTTAAAAAATTATATAGAATACTTTTCTTCAATTTTCAAGTACACATTCAAAAATCATTTTTCCAAAAAGCCCCATGAAATGGAATGGCCGTTGAAAGACTAAGGAGCAGAAAGAAAACAAGAAGCAAGCTCTTGAAAACAAATAAAATCAGGTAATTGAATCGAATCTAAAGAGTAATCAGTTTGGCCAGAATCAAATTTCACGAGGCAGACCTTGGAGGAAAGCAAGGTGCCACATAGTCGTATATGTCTCCGAGCTCCTCGCCGATCTGACATAAGGAGAACACGTCACAAGAATACAAACTACACTGAGTTTGTGCCACCAGAAGTTCATAAAAGACTAGGTTATATCCAAGTCATGAGAATTATAAAGAAGAATCTGTGAAAACTGGTTCCAACTAGATCCCGATGGTGCAAAGTAGGTAAAGAGCATAACCACAAACTGTGAAACTCTCTGTAATCTTGATTCATGAATTATATAATTGTTCTGCTACTCAGTATGCAAGAATGTCTTGGATTACCATCTTACTAGGCAAGCCAACGTGGAATATAGGTTGTTCACTCACTCAGCCTACACCTCAAGTGGGTTTGTCACCATCCTACTCTGCTACCCATTGTGAGTAGGATAAAGTTGCTATCATAAATTATGTTTGTAATCAATAAAGTGTAAAAAGAAGTTGGAAATCTAACCATTAAAAGTTAGTTGATTTACGTTCAAACTGGACAAAAAATAAATAAATAAACAAAGGAGAAAGGGAAGGGAGAATTAGTTAGCAGTATTACAAAAATTAGATAATTAGCTATAAAACTTGTATATGTTGATTAAGATTGCTGACTATGTTCTCTTCGAGCTTGTTTTATAATGTTTGCCACATGTTTGCCAAACGAATCATGTTTCAAAGGTGCGTGAAATGGGTAGATACATGTTATCGGGACTCCATGGTTCAAAAATCATGTTTAGATATGTTTATGTATTGTTTATAGTAGGTCAACCAATTTTTATCAGCACATTTCTAAGGTTCGCAAGTACCACCTATATAACCACTGCTCATTTCTATCTCTTTATAATTTAATTAATTCGTTTATAAAATCTTCACAGACACTCTTTTTAAGTTTGTAAGAAGGAGCAAAAGAGCACGAATTTGTTGCCATAACAGATAGCACAAAAGTGCATGACTTTGTTGCCATAACGGATGGCACATTCGGGATTTTTTTTTTTTTTTAAGTGAGCACATTCAGACTATTAAATCCATTAAAATACAGTTTTATTTATAAAATCAGAAACAAATATATTACTTTCGCACTTTTATCTCCTGTCAATCTCTTACAAAAGCTTCCCAAGGAATAGAAAAGAAAACTGACAGTTTAGTTCACTAACAAGATCAATATAAGCATACCGTCCGAGCTTCCTCTAGAGCTCCTTTAAGGTCTTCAAATACAAGCTGAGATAGAGATCATTATCAGTAAATTGATGGAGAATTCAACCCACAATTCTAATCCAATGTCATATAACAGAACCTCGCTTAGCAATCTGTCGAAACGCGCTTCAACAGACTTCCTTATTTCGTCATAACATTTATCCTTGTAGCCTTTTCCTTGGACTTTCAACTTCTGTTGAGCAAGGTTCCTAGAAGAGGCAGATGTGGTGGTAGATTTTCTGAAGGTAAAAGCAACTGATAAGATTTAGAAATTGATATAAAACTACAAAATGAAAAACTGATGGTTACTGAATCTAGGCAATAGAAGCCATCAAGGCAAAAGTTAAGGCCTAAAGTTAACTAGGAAAATACTTGGCGCTTCTACGAGGATTTGCTACTGAAGCCATTGCGCTCCTCCTTCAGCCTCGGCTGCTTCTTCGGCAAGTTGTTGATCCAGGATTTCTTGCATCTCGACAACCCTGTTTTGTTTGAGAAATGCAGATAAAGAACCATATTAGCACCTGAATGAACTGAATCAAGGACTCAATTTTGCAATTCATTCTATTCAGATTGGACATACCTCAATGCACGAACAAGTGTCTGTGGGCTGCAAAAAAATATGAATGTGAATAGTGGACAATATATGGAAGAGAAAACACATCATCAGTTGTCAAAACTAAAGGCTCCACGGAAGTAAGTGAAACAAAATCCAACCAGAACTGTAAATAATGATTACTTACAACATACAAGTCGATCATTTAAGCAGAACCGGCTTATAGAAACAAAAACTGCAATTCCATTTTGTATACAGGGCCGAAAATCTAATAATCTTGTCTGCCTTCAGTTATTGGCCAATTTCAATTTATGTTAAACATATTGCATTCTCTGAGCTTGTTTGGAAAATTGCTTTTTTTTTTTTTTTTTGATAACTGAGGGTATCGAGGGCCCCACCGCCACTAATCCCACGAGGCCCTGGCACTTCGACCAGGAGACGCCCGAATGGCCCCAAGAAGAAAATACAAACGAGCTTGACGCCACGAGGAATCGAACCTGGGATGTGCGCCTAACCACACTTCACAGGCCCACCCTAACCGCTGCACCCCTTCTTGGCATTGTTTCGAAAATTGTATTTTAAACATTAAACTCTTTTTATTGCTCAATTTTCCACGATAATCCACATGCACTGCCCTCTTTTCCACCGCTAATAATAATATTTATAAATAAGAATGTTGTTCAAGACTTTGTGAACAAGCCATAACATGTATGTTTAAGGAAACTATTTAGCTTTTCAGTTCAATCTAAACAGCTAGACCAGAAAACTCCCATCTCAAAATGAAAGGCCAATATGTTAGATGTCCTATTCTTTGGAAAGTCAAATGCAGAACTCTTGAGTACCCAATTAGAGCTTGTTCAGTTTACCTATTTGAAGTAACAGTTGTTTGTTTGAGAAAATGTGCAGTTAAAAGCTGGTTCTAATGCGTGAAAAGTTTTGGGTCCTGTCGAATATTTGGTTGAGGAGAAAATGAAGTGAGGAAGCACCTAGACTAAACAAGCTCTGAACTTCTTCTCATTTGAGGTTATATCACCAATATTACAAGATAATTTAAGGCAATGTTCATTTAAACATTGTTCTACCTAAAAACTAACTTCTAGTACTCCATCAAAGTCAAACACCAATATCAATCACACACCTCATACCACTATTCATAATTATCCACAAGTTTCATGGTCCCAGATCTCCAACCTGAAAATTTAGCTTTTAACAAAATAAAATTTTACCCAAACACTCCCTAAGTACATCATACACTACAGCAACAATGTCAGCAGGCATGATGACTCACTTGATCGCTCCCATAGTAAACATATTACTTCACAGATTGAAGCCCAGAAAGTCCTAAAGGGAACGCTCCATAGGTGCTGAGACATGTCTCGGACAAGGTTACCTACAGGCTACAGAACTGATCATTTCTGCATGGTGAATGTACTAGAGAAGCAGGAATAATAATATTAATTGCCCTGGAACATGGTTCACAGGACTAAGCTTCCCTGAATACTTAGGCCTTGTTTGATTGGGGGTTTAGTTGTTCCGCGCGGTATTCCGTGTAAAAATGTGTGGTTAATATTATTTTGGGAAATGTGTGTGTGGTTGAAAATGAGTATGAGGTATACGGAATTGCGTGCGGATTTGGTTAACACCAAATAGAACAAGGCCTTAGTTGGCAAGGATGGAATTTGATTGCCAGTCAGTGAACGCAAATTAGGATTGTAACCAGAAAATTTGACGAAATCATAACAAAATGCTTTAACATAAATTGCTCACATATGAGTATCATGGCCAATACAAGCAGAATTATAATCCCATCAGAAAATATTTGTAACGAGGTGGCGAGAGACAATAACAAAACAACAACAACAATAGTTCTCTCTCAAGAGGTCAATACGACGTGAGATTAAAGAGTGTCGATTCCCAATATTTTTATGTAATAATAAAAACTGCTACAGCATGATATAAGCCCATAGGTATACAGTCAGTTTCACTGAAAGGTGGTCGTCAATCACCCATCTGATACTAAGAGTTTGTTTGGTCTAAATTTTCCAAAAACTATACTTTTCCTAAAATCAGTTACAGAAACTTCTGATTCCATTTCTCATAAATTTTGTCTACGTTCTAATTACGCATTTAGAAATCATTTTTAAAAATATTTACAAACAAACACTAAGAGTACAGCAAGATGCTTATGCTATAAGCTGAGTTGTAGTTTAATGCATAGCTTGGGGAAATGAATGTGGATGAAAGAATGAAATAAAAAGATTTGCAGGGACTACTAAACATGTACTTTTCAAAAGAAACGTGTAAGCCAAAAGTGCTAAGATAACAACAATTTCTCTGAAAAGAGGTAAATACTACATGTGATTATAGAGTAGCAATTCCAGCATGATATAAACATGCAGTCAGTTTTGCTAAAGGTGGTCGTTGATCACCGTCTGATATTGTATTAAGAGCTTGCTTGGTTTAGAACTTTAGATTTTCCTAAAATCATTTTCACATTCCACCTCTAGACTCGTCCTACACTATGAGTTGTGATTCAATTACATCCATTCTTTGTAATTATACCTCCAAATAACCAAGTTTGGATTTTTCATCTGATCTAATAGATCACTCGCTCCTGTCCCAGTGTCCCCACCTAACTTTTATTTCGGAATCATGAAGGGCTGCCATTTTCTCAATTCTGATTTATGTATATTATGACACATTTACCAAACAAGTACCGCTCAGATTGTCAGTTTACCAAAGAGGTTTGGTCTTCCGAAATTCACATGTTTGTCAAAAATTATAAGACAAGTTAAGAAGCTTGCATGACCATACTATGGATTCAAGAAAATGGGAATGAACTGACTCCAACTCAGAAGATAAATATATATATATATATATACCTCTCTTTAGCGAGTTTGAAGAAGTTGGAAATATGACCCCATAATGTCTTCTCGAATGTCTCCCATGTACGATCTACGTCTTCAAAGTACTCCCTGATAAATGTTGCACGGTTAATTCATCGTAGAAGGGCATAAGAAACTTGAAAAAATATCAAGAAGATCTGGAAAATCATCATAGCATCAATATATGTATCAAACAGAACTAGTATCAAGAGACCTCAAAAAATAATATGCAATTCTATCACATTTGAAATGAAACAGAAAATTTGACCTTTATAAGCACGTTTAGTGCACGAGTAGAGAAAATCAAACAGAAAACAAGCAAGCCAATGCAAATGCAATTTTCGGCCATCTCCAATGCAACATCTTCCCAAAGTGTGTGTTTTAGTGTGTGACAGAGACTGACACAAGAAATCCAACGGATCCCACTTTTCCTCTCTTTTTTATCACTTTTCTCTCTTTACCCACTTTATTCACTTTTTCTTCATCATTTTCCCTTTCCATATCTGAAATCACACATCCATCTACACACCTCCAACTACTATTTTATTTTTATTTTTGAATCATTTCTCTCTCTTCTTTTCACTGTTCCCACTCTTTTCTCAAATTTCTCTCTTTCTACTCAATTAAATAATATTTCTCTCTCTCTCTCTCTCTCTCTCTCATCACCGCACACAAAACCCACCAAACAACTTTCCCATTGAAGATGGGCTTTATTATGAAATTTAAAGTTTTACAAAATGACAGGCGTAATATGATGAGCGAAGGATCCATCTCTAGAATTGATTGGTGACTGCAATTTTATAAGCCACTTTGATTGAATTCTCCTCACTAATGAGGAACTCGTGGCCAAAAGTTAGTTCTTTCTTCACTCTTTTTCCCCTCTATAGCAGATTTGATCAATGAACTCAAGGCAAATACCCTGACCTGAGTCTGCCAACCTCTTCTTTATGTGATGCAGCAGCTGCTAGTGCAAACCTCCGTTTTCCATCCAGTGCAGTTAACCTCTACAACCAATTTGAAGATAACAAATGAAATACCACGTATTTCAGTGTAATGCTTGAAGAAATAATTTTAGTTGATACCATACCTCATAGGTGTTAGTAAGTTCCTTGTCATCGCTCAAAGAATCTCGTGCTTCAGCAGCCTCTACAGATATTGACATCATACCTTCCACATCCTAAAAGACAGGAAGCAACGGGAATTACAAAAGTATCAAAAGTCCTATTATACAATGAACAAAAGCACACATGAAGTGGACAGTTTGCAACAGAACAATTAGCTGGAAATACTCCATTGGCATACCTATAAGCTATTTAATAGAGTAAACAACCATAAGACATTTAAGAATGCATATTTAACATGTGATGTAAAATAGAAAACGGCAAGAAAGTATAATTACCTTTAAAGTTGTGTTCAAGTTATTCCTTGCATTACTAAGGAGCTTAATTTGATCATGATTTTCAATCAATGTCTGACATTCTTGACACAACCTGATTTAACACAGAGGTCTTAGATAACGAACTAGAAACATTTATTTTCTGGATTTAGGTTTTGACGTAGGTGGAAGTGAACATGAGCTTGCAGATGTATATGAGCATGTTTCATCATATTCATACTTTTCAATTTCCACAAAATTTTCTCGGAGATGATTTATCGTCTTCTGGGATAAAGAAAGTGACTTTAGACCCGCTTGGGCCTGTTCAACCTGAAATTGCAAGTTTCAAGAGGGGGAAGGAAGGAATTATCAACAATGAAGCGAAAATTAGAATAGACTATTTTTCCTAATTGATATATGAGGTAACGCAACAAGGTTCTTGGCCTTAGGAGTATAGCTTACCTGTTCGGCCACCATTGTACTGAGCTGTGCATCGTTAGCCTGATAACAAACAACTAAAAGTTAATCGCCAGACTTACAGATAATATGCTTAGATATCTTCAAATTATGACACTCTGTGTTTATGTCAATACAATCCAAAATGCAAAAGAGTAGAACCTCCATATCAAATGAAACAATGAACAGAGAGAAGCTACCGCAACTGAACAAGGCTAAGTGGACTAATATGTGAAGGGAAAAATTTCCCTTGACTCACTCAGTAGCAACTCCCAACATCAATCTCTGCAAATGAAACTACACTTCGATGACGTGTATGCATCTTGAGGAGTCTGGTCACTGGTTATGTCAAAGGTCTTTGTCTTTATAGATAAATACAACTGGGGCATCATGATTCCAGTTCCTTTAGCATACATCCCAATTTCTTTTTTTATTTTTAATTATTTTTTGTTTAGTTTAGGCCTTAGGGGTAATGGGTAAACAAAAAGCTGTGAGCAAGATTGCCCAGGAAGTGACATTTCCTATAGTTCATCATTGCTCTAGAATTATAATATCATTTTGTATCTGCTTATCTTCAATGAAATGAAACCATTTGAGGGGCTGTTTACTCTAATCCAGCAGTGAAATGATTGATGCCTTGGATTCCAGGGTCCAATTAAGATAATCCGAATGCAATTAAGACAATTCTTCGTGACAATTATAGAGAATTGTAGCAAAGTGATAAAAAGTAACATGAACCTGTTGGCGAGCAATGTAATCGGCTTTTATGGAAGCAATGGATTGCAAGAGCTCCGGCAACGGAAGCAGCTTCGCCACCTCTCGCACCGAGGCCTCCTTCGCCTCCACCCCTAGATCCTCCACCATCATCATTCTCCTACTCGAAAGTCCTGATTCTCGACTTCGTAAATCTCTATGTTGCAAGCCTCTGCAAACAACGGGAAGAAAAAATTTGGAACAAAAGCAGATAAAGTGAAAATTTTTCAATTGATCAGTGAGTGATTTGTTATTTAGCACGGGGAATTCAATGACTGCATCGTGCAGAGAAGAGAAGATAGGAGATTGATTAGTCGGGTACACGGATCAAAGTCGCGTATGCGTACTAGTACACAGTTTCTTACGGGTGCAATTGAACAGTCGGTTTTTTTGCTAGCAATAGATAACCGTGTTATTAGTGACAACATTATGGTTGGAATCGTGTGCGCTTGCTCGATGCTTCTTGAAAAATAATTTTTTATTTGTGCTGGAACAATAAATAAATAGATATATGATATAAAAATTAAAATTAAAATTAAAAAAGTCCAATCAGTCCATAAGATCATAAGCATAGTTGCATACAAAATTGACATGGATTTGAGTAAGAATCCAACTTCTTGCAAGGACAAAATTTGATTGGATGATTGGATGACTTTTTTCTGCAGAGGAAAAATTAATGGGAGAAAAAAGTGCGAACTGCACGTGTTCTCGTATAAGTTTTAATATATTCTTACACATAAATTTTGTGAGATTTACATATATTATATAAATCACTACCGTTCAATTCCACTTATTCTCTCTCTTATATTATATAAAAATACATAAAAATGGTGATTGAGACTGTTTTTAACAGTTTTTAATGTAAATGAGGAGAGAGAATGAGTGGAGTTAAATGGTGGAGATTTGTTGATGTGATGTGATATGTGGGTATGATTGATTTAGAATAAAGAAAAAATGTATAAAAAGTAGTAGAAAAAAGTGGTAAAATTTTGAAAAAATAGGTTCTCAATCACCCTAAAAAATACACATCCTAACACCCACGAATCGGTTAATATAGAATTAAAAATTGGTTTATTTATTGGTTTATTTGAGATTTAGTTACTTTTTCTAATAGATTAACCTTTTGATGGAACTTCAATCCCTATTAAAAATGTCAAACATATGCTTGTGTATCTTCACTGCTTAAGAGAACTATGGATAAGCAAACCACCACCTACACATAAGCAAACCACCAAACTCTCTCAGCCGTCAACTTAAAATTATTTGCTGCAATCATCCTTTCCTATCTATCACTCTATCTGCACTTTAGTCCCCAATTTTTAAATTTAGACCACCAAGCTCCGAAGCTTTCAAAAATAATCGTCGTTAATCAAAAATCAAATTTTATTTTTTTGTAGTCAAAATTATTGCCAAAAGTTAATATCTTCCCCCTTTATTTTATTAATAAATAAAGACTATGGGTGTCTTTTACAATTCATTCTATTATAAGATCTACACATAATCCTCCTCATTAATTAAAAATAAATAAATAAATAAATAAAGGAAAAACAACCCCCCCACCTTGCTCACCCCAACCCCAACGTTGAGTCCAACAGGAAAACCCTAATTCATGCTAGTTTTCCAATGGGCGCGTCAGGTTTTTCACGCAAGCCAATCTTTTAATGGACTATGTCAAACTGCCAGATCCTTCAACTGGTTATTTCCCATCTTGACTTTGTAGAGTGCAATCAAAGAGCCGGGCAATTCCATTGGTATGCAATTTTATACTTTTCATTTAAGTCTTACCTTGTTTAGGCCCGTGCATATAAAAATGCAAACATTTTTAAATTTTTCAATATATTTTACAATTTTTTTATTAACTAACGAAATAAAAAATAAAACAACAATAAGGAATGATTCATTGAAAAAACACCACCACTAATACAAGCTAACCCAAAGATTAAACAGGTGTTAAGATTGTGCGTTTTTATGTGATTTGATTTGATGTGATAGAGGAGAGAGAATAAATAAAATTGAATGGTGGAGATTTGTGTAGTACAAATAGGTCCTACAAGATTTGTATGTAAAAATATATTAAAACTTGTAGAAGAATACTCGCAATATCCATTGTATAATTTTGTGCATGGGGACGACGATTTCCTACTTTGCGTGCAACATTATCTTGCCAATGGAAAGTTGTGACTTCCGAATTGGTTCACACAATTCGTGGGTTAACTCATGTGTCCAAGTGATCGTGGGTGGATCTTTGCTGGCTATTTGTCGTGTCATCAATAGGCTACCGTACTATCTGCCTCTAAATCAATGAAATTATGGTCATGCAACACATGCTTCCAATACACTCGTACAAGGTCAGGATTCTATAAAATTAAATGTTAATATTCATATAAAAGTATAGAAACAATAGAGAGAATTTAGAGAGAATGAATTCGAAGGAATTCTCAGGAATGAATTTCATTAATAACTGAAGCCCTATTTATAGGAAAACTTCGAATGGCACAATCGTAATTACATAATTTCATCAAGGGTATAATAGTCATTCACATATAATAATTACATCTTTTACCAAATTATTCCTCCACCAAATTATTCCTCCACCAAATTATTCCTCATAATTCATAACCACCAAATTATTCTCAATTATTCATAACACTTCAATTATTATTCATAACACTTCCCGAATGACTATTAATACAAATGTCTTCCTGACCTATTTGGAGAAAAAAACCCAAAGGAAAAAACTTCCAAACCGATTGCAGGATAGCTTGGAGTGGTTATATACTACTTCATCAAAACATTGCTCCCCCGATGTCTATCGTAAGATATGAGTATTCACGCGTCGCTCGTTAAAACCTTGTCAAGAAAACCCAAATGGGAAAAACTTGATCAAGGAAAAAGAGTACAATTCGCTTGATTTCATATCTTGAGAACTGATATCTTTACTTCAAATGATTTCAATATCATCATCGCTTGATCTAAAGCATTAGCTCCATTATAACTTGATCCAATAGATACATTGTATCAATTTCTCCTATCGTTCTCAATATACCATGAATATGCCTCGTTAAAACCTTATTAGGAAAAACCCAAAGGGGAAAAACCCTAATGAAGGAAAAGAGTACATTATTCATGTGAATACTCTTTAAAGTTGCCTCATTAAAAACCTTGCTAGGAAACCCAATGGGATAAAACCTCACAGGGAAAAAGAGTGCAACGCGTATTTTATACAAGTATCTTGCAAGCATTTCAAAAATCTTTCATACATTTGTATGAGTATCATATACATTGGTTTTATACTCTTCTGCTCATTTAGAGTGCATCAATTTTCTTACACAACTACAAAACATTCACCATGAACATATGTCTCCAAACACACAATTTAAAGCATATAAATTCATCGTAAAAACATGTAAACATATAAGTAAACCTTCATAACTAACTAACATTTAAAATATATCATTTAACATTTAATACTCACTTAATAGGTTATTTCATTCCCAGGGGCTTAGCTCAACCTTTAGGGTACTCATAAACACGGGCTTAGCTCACCCGATCCTTTAATTTCCTTTTCGGTACTACATACACGATCGGAAATTTAACTTTCATGAGCATGCAACATATAATAACCACCATGCTTATCTTTAAACTTGAGCACTAGTCATCATCATCTCATCATCTCATAAGTTAAGGATTTCACGTTCACCATTTATCATCTTCAATATATCTCAATATTTTCATTATCATTGATCATATGTAGCGCTACATTTTCATACCGTGTCGACACTTTTCAATTTCATTTCTTTCCCCATATCGACATAACTTATCGAGATATCTCATTATCAATCCTCTTGTAGGATTACACAATATAGTTATGTCTATATACTCTTCAAGAGCATATACCTCCGTTATTAAGACCATCTTTTATAATTTGCTTTGATATATATGATTGGGGAAATATCAACGCTTTTGGCGCGCTAACTTATCAAAGCATCGTAGTTGATATATGTGATTGTTCATAGCCTTTCATGCATCTTTGAACTTCAAGTTCGTATTTCAATTTCGAGGATATAACATGATGCATTTCACATATTATTTTCAACCTTTAATACTCCCTCATCTTTGAGAAAATTTAGAACACCAAAACCCATACACTTGGTATGATTTTAATCATATATGTTCTCATCATTCAAATTTTTAATATGGGAATTTAGACCGCTTGCATTCTATTCTCGATATCGGTAATTTATTTGAGGACTTTAAATAATTTGCCATATAATATCCCACTTGTATGCGCATACTCAAATCCTTCAGGGATTTATTCAAATCATTGGGATATATATATTTACTAGCTTTATCATTAAATCTGGAAATCATGCTCATACCGTGAGCAAATATTTCATAAATTTCAAATTTCGAATCATAGACACATGTGACTATCTAGTGGATCCATATCATAATATCTAAGTAGTCCATATGGAGGATGAGTGGGCCCATATTTCTCATCCTTTATTCCAGATATATTTGGGATTTATTTCCAATATTGGCTAGCAATGATTTCATCATTTATCGAGAACAATCATTGAAGAATTACTTTAATTATTCACTTGAAATATTGATTTCAATAATTATTTAAACCGTGATGGTCAGTCCGGTTTTGCAACGAGTATTATTGAACTTCTAGTTCAAGAAATTCTTATATCGATTTCACTAGTATCTCAGATAGTGCTCAATATGATTTATCATAGAAACAATTCACCGACATATTCCATCACCTTTATTGACATTATTGTCTACTACTGCTCAAACACTGAGTTAGAGCTCATACGCATCACATCCGCTATTATTTAATTCAAATCGTAGCTCTTACGCTTCATATTATTTATTTAAAATCGAGTCTTATTTCATACGCTGTATTATTCTATAAATAAATCATCAAAATTATTGCAAAATTCATCCTAACAAGGGTCTATACATTATAATGGATCATATGCTCTCAAATCTTCGAAAATACTATCCATCACTATCGATCAAAATCCTAAAAAGGATTTATCGATGTAAATGGAAAGATTAAGGATGCTAATGAATAAGGGTATCCCACAAGATATCCGATGCTTGATTGAAGCAAAGGTTCGATTATCCTGGTGAGGTTTCAATTCCTTATAAATACATGTCCTGGTATGGGTAAAAGTAGTTTTTCAAAGAAACTGAGAGCAAAAAGATTAGGAGGATGCTACAAGTGTGCTCGGTGGACATGTGACACTCGATGTAAATCAGTACTTGTCCGTAAATAGAGAAGATAAAATAGTATTCATTAAGGATGGATTGAGTAAGGAGCCTTTGGATGATATTCAATGCGCTCTTGAGACACATCCTAGTGGACACGCATAAGGTGAGCTAATGGCCTTATGGGCCAAATTCAAAGATCAACAAACGCTACATACCTTGAAAAACTTACTTTAGAAGATCCTGTTTGTAAATTTAGTAGAAAATTTTAGTATAATAATTTTCTCATATTAATATAAGGAAGCTCAGTAATAACGAAGATCAATGTTTTTCTTGTAATTGTAAATATTATTTTTCGATTTTAAGATATATATATATGTATATATATATTATTTTTCAATCACCGATGATATATGTCATTTTCGCTTAAAAATTTTTCTGCAGATTTTTTCTCTTTCATATTTGTCAAAAAGTAAATAGTGCACTCAATTATTGGTTTGAAAATTTTTCTTTAAATAGAGGGATTCATATATCTCTCATGTTCATACATTAAAAGTATAGTGCAAAAGAGAGATAGGAGTAGAGATGGATATGGAGATTTTAGAATCATCTCATACAAGCCACCTTTACCTCGCCAGATTAAAACCGTATGTATTCTTGGTGGATCTAATGGTAGGCCATATCCAATATGTGGATATGGCAAACCGACTGAAAAGAGTTAGGAGACAAGAAATCAATATACTATACGGAGGAACCAACAACAAACTTTTAGCTAGACTTATAATGGCCGCACAATCATGGGGAATAAGAGTTTCGAGTGTAATACCTTTCCATCTAGTTGGATCTAATACTTGAATTGGAGCCGCTTCTACCATGGGTCCAGCAGGTTAGGGCTACAAGCGCAATCCATCCACAATCGCATGATGTATATGATGAATAATAGTGATGCTTTCATTGTCCTTCCAGCGCTACAACACACCTAGGAAATATTCAATATAGCCTCGCTGGGCACGTTGGAACTTTCATGTCAAACCAATAGGTTTGTTGAATATTAATAATTTCTTTGATGGCTTACTAGCGTTTATAGATCATGGTGTAAATAATAAGTTTATCTCTCATTCAATGAGAAAAATACTTATTTCTCGCTTAGTACTGCTGATGAACTACTCATCAAATTTCATGCATATGTTCAAGAATCTGTGGAAGCCAGTCCGTTTGGTCACGCATCACTAGTGTCAAGCGAAAAAGAAATTCTGGATCCTTTAAATATTTCATTATGAATCCTAATGTTGATGGTGGCAGAGTTACAGAGTATTTATACTCTCAAGACGCATCCCTCATTTATGGATTCAGTATGTATATTCTTTTTGCATTTCTATATTTTCGAGTGTTTAATGCCATATTTTGATATTCTCAATATGTTCCACTTACTGCTTTGTACTTCTTCTGAGTAATAATAATATCATATTGGCTTTATTCAAATACAGAAATCTAGTGATTATGCTTCTTCAAGAGCATTTTATTCTCATATTAATACAATCTCATATCATTGATGAGATTACTTCATATAATTTCTCCATGCGATATATTTTCTTTGATTTATCAACATGGGACCTATTGAGCATTTTACTTTTATCTATTTATCCAATGGTAACTTCAAGTACCACTTGCTCAATTTTCTCCATTAATATTCGGTATATATGGAGAAGTAATTTTATTCTCATCGTCTACTTCTTCGAGAGTATGATTAGAATATTTGATCAACTACTTCTTCTAGAGTAGGATTCGTTATAACCAATCGTGTAGTATAACCCACCACATTGGAAATATGCACACCAATCGTGTGGTATTACCCACCACATTGGAAATATACTCAAACTATAAAGTGCATAAATTTAAATTGTAGAAATTAAATTTCCTCCAATAGGTGGTCGAACCTACCTTATGGGAATTATTGCAATAAATATAAATTTACTAATTTAAATAGCAAGAATTAAATTGCATAATATTTAACTACTTCTTCAGAGTAGGATCTGCTAGTAGAAGGTATTACCCATCACTTAGCATATAAAGTGCGTAAATATATAAAACCTTCCGCTTAGTGATGGTTGAACCCATCATCAAGTAGGAGGTATTGCAGAATTAAATTGCGATAAATAAAGTCGAGAATTAAATATTCAATCGCTTTACGGGAGCATTTGTTCTTCTAGAACAAATACTCATTACTTCTACAAAAGCACACTTATCTTTCTAAAATAAGTACATTATGTAATTGAACTCTTCGTGCGTTAAAATAATATTCCGATCTTTTAACTCAAATGGACTTCAAGCCATTTTATATAATCAATGGATTTAGAATTTCTTCATGAATATTCTATCCATTTTTCACTGTCGTCAAAATTAGGTCGGTTTTACCCTAAGGGTAAAATTGTCCATTCTAATTCGCAAAGGTAAAATTGTCAAAAATATTTTATTAATGTTTTACGATTGGAAAATTATCTCATTTCTACTTCAATTTATCAATATCAAAATGTTCAAGGACTATTTTGTAACTTTTTCAAAAGTTGGTGTACTGATTTGTAAATTTTGAAAGTTTACCTTATCAATATTGGTGTCAAATCGAAGATCTCGTTAAATCGAGTATAATGGAGTCGAGAAAATTTGATTTTGATAACGTATACTCCTTATATCTCGAGAAAGCGAATATTATAGTTTAATATATTATTATATTATAAAGTAATATAATTTATATATACCTTTTCCTTTTTCTTTGGTAGAAGCAATTGAACATGCACGTATTTCCTCCATTTGTCAATTCTTGAATTGCCCATAATGCAATAATCATCATTAAGCCAAAATATAATATTATTAAACTATAATTAAACACCAGAGATGAGAGAAAAGTTATGAATGTTGCGTGCTGAAGAAAGAGAACGGAGATCGTGAGAGAATAGGAAGAAGAATAATGGAGATCTCTCGAATGAAGATGATTTTGAGAGGAGAGAATCTTGATCCGTAGAATTGTTCTCATGAGCATAGTTTTAGAGACAATTAATCGACTAATATTAAGGTTTCGATACAGAGGTTCATCAACAGATGCAATCAGAAAGATACTCCCTTCATATTACTCAAATGGCTGAGAGACTGTGATAACGCTATAAAAGTATAGAAACAATAGAGAATTTAGAGAGAATGAATTGAAGGAATTCTCAGAATGAATTTCATTAATAATCAAGCCCTATTTATAGGAAAACTTGAATGGCACAATCGTAATTACATAATTTCATCAAGGGTATAATAGTCATTCACATATAATAATTACATCTTTTACCAAATTATTCCTCCACCAAATTATTCCTCCACCAAATTATTCCTCATAATTCATAACCACCAAATTATTCTCAATTATTCATAACACTTCAATTATTATTCATAACAAATATCATATTGATCTTACTTTTATATTTATATGATGGGCATGGCTAAATGCACCCACCCATTTATTATCTACACCCATTCAATTTTTTTCAAAAATACCTCCAATTAAAATTACTATGACACCCCCACCCCCAGGGCTGGGCATCCAAACCACGAACCGCTGACCCGAACCGACCCAAACCGACATCGGGTCGAAAAAAAAGGGAAAAAAAAATTTGTGCGGTACCCGACCGACCCGAGTCGGTTTCGGGCCACCGAACCGATTTTCCCAAACCGATTTTTTTCAGGTTGGTTTAGGGTCCGGCCCGAACCGACCCGTGCCCACCCCTACCCACTCCTTAAAACCCTTCTCCCATCGTTACTCTGCAGCAGTTAATACTTCAGGTCATCTTCAATCTTTTACCATAACCTCCAGAGCTTTCAACTCCATCTCTCCCACCTTTCTTCTCAAAGATAATGGATCATCAAAACTTGACATATAATTTATCATTATCATCGCATAATATTAGAGGTTTACCGGTGTCGAGATGGCGTCGAACTCGATGTTCGCCCCAGTTGGGGCATACAGGGACGAACACCAAGCCTGGTGTATGGCCCCAACTGGGCTGAACACAAAGCATGTTGTTCGCCCCAAAATTGGGGCGAACATCAGCCCTGGTGTTCGCCCCAAGTTGGGGCGAACACAATGGCATGGTGGTTTCTTTCCCACGTTAATAATGGTGTCTTTTGTCTTTGTGCTCAAAGGCTCAAAGAAAATTGAGGAGTAATGAGGAAGAGGGGAGTAACGAGGAAGAGGAAGAAGAAAATGGTTGGCTCATTTTCTGATTTTCTTTTTCTGTTTCTCTTTGGGTGAAGGTGGGTGAAGATAAAGGGTAAATTTGGGAGTGGAGGTGTACAAAGTAATTGAAGATGGTTTGGGTGGATATAGTAAGTAAAATGGGTGTAGATAGAAAATTGGGTGGGTGCATTTAGCCGTCCCCTTATATTATTATGATACCTCGCATAAATATATAAATAAATTATTATATAAAGAAAAGAGTAGTATGACTATGCGAATATTAATACTTCCTCCATTCCACATATATAGTTCACTTCACTGCCTTCACAAGGTTTAAGAATAATATTGAAAAATTATATTTTACAAATAACTTCATATAATACCCTCATCTAAATGAATAAAAGTCATTAAAAATTTTATATTTTCAAGAATATAGGTAGGATATAATAGTAAATATATATAAAAATGCTATTAAATATAGAAAATGGATTATATACGTGGAACGGAGCGAGTAACATTTTTCATGTAGTTAACCTGTAATTTAGGCCTTGTTCCAATGGGTTATATTAAAAATGTATATAAATTATTAAATCAATGTTTGGAATAATAGGAAAGGATGAGAGAGAAAAAATATTTAAATTTTTGAAATTTAATGTGTATAGAACAAGACCTTAATTTAAAAAACAATGTAATGTAATTTATTTTTTTAACCAATTATCCTAGTGATAACAAAGATTTTTTTAGTGACTAAAATACCCTCATCTAAGGTTCGCAACCCTCGTATATAGAGAGCAAACCAATAACTGCAGCTCACTCGCGACACCCATTTTATCCGGTGTATTTAGCAGTCGCTAGACGAACTGAGAGGCTGGTGGAGTCCGTGAACATTTTCAGACGACATGAGGGCTAAGGTTCGTGCAACTTCGTCTAGTTTGTTTAATTCAATTGTCTTTTCAAATCCCGTCTTGTTTTGATTCGTTTTAGGTGATATTTACATCTTACATTATCCTCTTTTACTGTAACGGATGACGGTCCTGCGTTGTTTATCTGATATGTCGTGTTTTCGTTGCCTATCTGACGTCATAAGCTGTTGTGTAATGCGATCCACTGAGGTGATTTAAATATTCAAGCAGAAGACAATCTAGTATGCATCTTTTACTTGTTTGACAAATTGTTCCAGAAAAAAATTTTGATCGTGGTTCGACAATGTTTAATAATATGAGTTTTTGAAAATTAAGAAGTTTTGTTTATTTAAAGCAAAAGCACATGAAGTATGGGAACACAGAGAGTGCCATTAGGTTTTAATCAGAACGAGATTTGTGTACTTGAGTGAAATCTGACGAATTCAGCTAATTTTGTAGTACTTTCTTGGAAAAGATTGGTAAAGCCCTAATAAAATATAATCTAGCTGTATTGAAGTCTTAAAGATTAAAAATCGTAGTATTCAATTCTGAAGTGTGAAACCAAATTAATAATCCAACTATCTAGAGATGGTTGATAATCCAATAATTAAACATGATGAACAGATCATGTTACAATGAACAATGTAAATTTGGGGCTGAGTTGTACTGTATTCAAAGAATATTCAAACAATTGGTTGAGTTCGCGGAGTTGAAATATATGGAGTTGGCTAAAATTGGTTTCCCGTCTAGGTAAAACTTTCCAAGTTAAGTAATAGCTTTCGGTTTGGGGCTTGCCTAGCATTGCATTTATCTATGAATGAATGAAAAGTAAAAGAGGCTTTATGGTATTACTTGAACAGGACACGGAGTGAATGTGGGTTCTAAAGGCTGTAAATCGTTTTCCAGTCTAATAAATTTGAAATATGTTTACGAAGCCCATTTATAATTTTCGCTATGCCATGAGAAGCAGGGGGTATTTGCTGATCATAAGTGGGATATTTGTTGATTATTTGCAATAGTGCCAACTTTAGGTTTATCGTATATGGTTATTGAGTTACATTCTGGTGTATTTTACAGTGGAAGAAGAAGCGCATGAGGAGGTTGAAGAGGAAGCGCCGAAAGATGAGACAGAGATCCAAGTAGAACAAAAGACCCCACTATCAAATGGCTTCTTTGATGAACTGGTCTCCTCTTGGTCCTGGTGTGTGGGATGATGAGTCGAAGCAAGTTCCTTAGTAGGAGCTGTCTTGTTTTTAATTATGTTTTTGCTGAAATGTTCTAGACTTTTGAGGAAATTTAGGACTGTTTTGGGTTGTCATTTCGAATCTTAAACTGAATTTACAGAACATGAGACTTGTATTAGACGTATTACCTATTCTCTCAGGTTGCTGCTTAAACTTTCAAGGTTGTGTGCCTTGCATTTCTACTTAGATTTTGTGGTTTTAGTTTAGAGTTATGCTCGTATGCTGTTCATGCTTTGCATCCTCTGGTTCATTGAGGTCTTACTGATATATGTTGGACTAGTGGTCTCCTCCCATGGAGATGTAAATTATGCCATGTAGAGTCAATGTGAGTTATGGGTATACACACGCCCGGTACATGTTGGCACCGGATGGTATGCAATAGGTTATTATTTATTGGAAGTAAATAAATGATGATAGAAGGTGATATAGCATCACTCTGGTTGATGTGGTAGTTTTATGGTGCAGTTTTGTCTCAACAGGTAATGATCATCTTGCTGGTGTATTTTGTATCATACGTTGCAACCGTAGGTGACGTCATTATCCTTGGCAAATAAATAAATGATGATAGTTAGTGCTAAGCGTCATTTGAGTTTTTGCTTTGACTTTGTTCATTTGAATTTCAACTTCTACAACTACCTGGACTTTAGGAATGCCCAAGTATAGCATTTTTCTACAATCCTGACTCTACCAAAGCCATATTCAAGTGTTTAACATACATCTCAAATTCATTTAATATGTATATCAAAATTTTCTTATATTATAAATTGATATGTCCTTATTAAAAGTAAAAATTGTTGAATTTAGATATATTTTGATGTTTGATGATGCAATGATGGAACATATTCATTTCTCGATTTGGTTTTTGTTTGGTCTAAATGCAAAGGTCATCCTGTAATAGAATGTGGTTAGAATTTTGCTTGGGAAAAGACAATCGTGAAATCAAAATCATTGTTCGATATATATGAGAAAGCGATAACTTTACAAAAAGCAAAATATTATTTTGAGCATAAACTTAGACAGAAATTTTTATTTCTTTGGTAAAATGACCAAACCAAACCAAACAGTGATTAATATTTAATTTTTTCAGTGTTGAATTCTTCCCTCTATAGCTTCAGAATGCAGAATGCAAACGGCTAACTGCTAAAATTCACACACACAACAACCCACCAAAAAAAAAAAAAACGAAAAGGAAAAAGAGAGAAATTTTGTCGATGTTGTTATAAAAGTATAGAAACAATAGAGAGAATTTAGAGAGAATGAATTCGAATGAATTCTCAGGAATGAATTTCATTAATAACTGAAACCCTATTTATAGGAAAACTTCGAATGGCACAATCGTAATTACATAATTTCATCAAGGGTATAATAGTCATTCACATATAATAATTACATCTTTTACCAAATTATTCCTCCACCAAATTATTCCTCCACCAAATTATTCCTCATAATTCATGGCTCACCACATTATTCTCAATTATTCATAACACCTAATAATTATTCTTCAATTATTATTCATAACACTCTTGAATATTAATACAAATGTCTTCCGGGCTATTGGAGAAAAACCCGGTGGGAAAAAACTTCCAAACCGATTGCAAAGATAGCTTGGAGTGGTTATATCGCTTCATCAAAACATTGCTCCCCACGATGTCTATCGGTGCGTATGAGTATTCACGTCTTTGCGCCGTTAAAACCTTGTCAAGAAAACCCTGGGAAAAAACTTGATCGAAGGAAAAAGAGTCACAATTTCTCAGCTCAATTTCATATCTTGAGAATCGATATCTTTACTTACGGTAAATGATTTCAATATCATCATCGTTTGGATCTAAAGCATTAGCTCCATTATAACTGATCCAATAGATACTGTTGTATCAATTTCTCCATCGTTCTCAATATACCATGAATATGCCTCGTTAAAACCTTATTAGGAAAAACCCAGTGGGAAAAACCCTAATGAAGAAAAAGAGTACATTATTCATGTGAATACGCCTTTAAAGTTGCCTCATTAAAAACCTTGCTAGGAAAACCCAATGGGATAAAACCTCGATCGAGGGAAAAAGAGTGCAACGCTGTATTTTATACAATTATCTTTAAGCATTTCAAAATCTTTCATACATTTGTATGAGTATCATATACATTGGTTTTATACTCTTCTGTTCATTTAGAGTGCATCAATTTTCGTACACAACTACAAAACATTCACCATGAACACATGTCTCCAAACACACAATTTAAAGCAAATAAATTCATCGTAAAAACATGTAAACATATAAGTAAACCTTCATAACTAACTAACACTTAAAATATATCATTTAACATTTAATACTCACTTAATAGGTTATTTCATTCCCAGGGGCTTAGCTCACCCTTTAGGGTACTCATAAACATGGGTTTAGCTCATCCGATCATTTAATTTCCTTTTCGGTACTACACACACGATCGGTAATTTAACTTTCATGAGCATGCAACATATAATGACCACCATGCTTATCTTTAAACTTGAGCACTAATCATCATCATCTCATCATCTCACAAGTTAAGGATTTCACATTCACCATTTATCATCTTCAATATATCTCAATATTTTCATTATCATTGATCATATGTAGCGCTACATTTTCATATCGTGTCGACACTTTTCAATTTCATTTATTTCCCCATATCGACATAACTTATCGAGATATCTCATTATCAATCCTCTTGTAGGATTACACAATATAGTTATGTCTATATACTCTTCAAGAGCATATGCCTCCGTTATTAAGACCATCTTTTATAATTTGCTTTGATATATATGATTGGGGAAATATCAACGCTTCTAGCGTGCTAACTTATCAAAGCATCGTAGCTGATATATGTGATTGTTCATAGCCTTTCATGCATCTTTGAACTTCAAGTTCGTATTTCAATTTCGAGGATATAACATGATGCATTTCACATATTATTTTCAACCTTTAATACTCCCCATCATGCTGAGAAAATTTAGAACACCAAAACTCATACAGTTGGTATGATTTTAATCATATATGTTCTCATCATTCAGCCTTAATATGGGAATTTAGACCGTTTGCATTCTATTCTCGATATCGGCAATTTATTTGAGGACTTTAAATAATTTGCCATATAATATCCCACTTGTATGCGCATACTTAAATCCTTCAGGGATTTATTCAAATCATTGGGATATATATATTTACTAGCTTTATCATTAAATCTGGAAATCATGCTCATACCGTGAGCAAATATTTCGTAAATTTCAAATTTCGAATCATAGACACATGTGACTATCTAGTGGATCCATATCATAATATCTAGTAGTCCATATGGAGGATGAGTGGGCCCATATTTCTCATCCTTTATTCCAGATATATTTGGGATTTATTTCCAATATTGGCTAGCAATGATTTCATCATTTATCGAGAACAATCATTGAAGAATTACTTTAATTATTCACTTGAAATATTGATTTCAATAATTATTTAAACCGTGATGGTCAGTCCGGTTTTGCAAACGAGTATTATTGAACTTCTAGTTCAGTAAATTCTTATATCGATTTCACTAGTATCTGTATAGTGCTCAATATGATTTATCATAGAAACAATTCACCGACATATTCCATCACCTTTTATTGACATTATTGTCTACTACTGTTCAAACACGGAGTTAGAGCTCATACGCATCACATCCGGCTATTATTTAATTCCGAAATCGTAGCTCTTACGCTTCATATTATTTATTTAAAATCGGAGTCTTATTTCATACGCGTCGTATTATTCTATAAATAAATCATCAAAATTATTGCAAAATTCATCCTAACAAGGGTCTATACATTATAATGGATCATATGCTCTCAAATCTTCGAAAATACTATCCATCACTACCGATCAAAATCCTAAAAAAGATTTATCGAGGTAGGCTGGAAAGATTGAGGATGCTAATGAATAAGGGTATCCCACAAGATATCCGATGCTTGATTGAAGCAAAGGTTTGATTATCTGGTGAGGTTTCAATTCCCTCTAAATACATGCCTGGTATGGGTAAAAGTAGTTTTTCAAAGAAACGGAGAGCAAAAAGATTAGGAGGATGCTACAAGTGTGCTCGATGGACATGTGACACTCGATGTAAATCTGTGGGGTACTTGTCCAGAAATCGAGAAGATAAAATAGCATTCATTAAGGATGGATTGAGTAAGGAGCCTTTGGATGATATTCAACAGGCTCTTGAGACACATCCTAGTGGACACGTACAAGGTGAGCTAATGGCCTTATGGGCCAAATTCAAAGATCAACAAACGCATTACAGTCTTGAAAAACTTACTTTAGAAGATCCTATTTGTAAATTTAGTAGAAAATTTTAGCATAATAATTTTCTCATATTAATATAAGGAAGTTCGGTGTAATAACGAAGATTAATGTTTTTCTTGTAATTGTAAATATTGTTTTTCGATTTTAAGATATATATATGTATATATATATATATTATTTTTCAATCACCAACAGGTATATGTCATTTCACTAAAAAATTTTCTGCCATTTTCTCTTTCATATTTGTCAAAAAGTAAATAGTACAATCAATTATTGGTTTGAAAATTTATCTTTAAATAGAGGGATTCATATATCTATCATTCATTCGTTGAAAGAGATAGATAGAGGTGGAGATAGAGATGGAGATATCAGAATCATCTCATGTAAGTCAATCTTTACCTCGCCAGGTAAAAACTATATGTGTTCTTGGTGGCTCCAGACTAGTAGGTCATATCCAATATGTGGATATGGCAGACCAACTTATAAGAGAGTTAGGGAAACAAAATATCAATATACTATATGGAGGGACTAATAACAAACTATTAAGGAGTCTTACAATGGCCGCACAATCATGGGGATAAGAGTGTCAAGTATAATACCTTTTCATCGAATTGGAGGCGATGTCGAATTGGAGTTAGAAATGTCATTAGTCCAAGCTGGATTGATGCTACAAACACAATCCATCCATGATCGTCGATGTACATGATGAGCAATAGTGATGCTTTTATTGTTATTCCAGCGGCTATAACACTGGAGGAAATATTCAATATAGCGTCATTTGCAGTGGAATTTTCATACCAAACCCATAGGTTTGTTGAATATTAATTATTTCTTCGATGGTTTGCTAGCATTTCTAGATCGAGTGTAGAACATAAATTTATTTCTCGTTATTGAGAAATATACTTGTTCTGCTAATACGATTCTTGATCTACTCATCAAGATTCAATCATATGTTCAAAAATCTGTGGAAACTGAAACCCATCGGTCACAGATCATCGGTGTCAAGCGAAAAAGAGATCCTTTGGATCTTTCATTATGAACCGAATGTTGGGGTGGCGAGTTTCTGAGTATTTATACTCTCGAGACGCATCCCTCATTTATGGGTTCAATATATATTTTCTTTTCATATTTCTATATTTTCGAGTGTTTATTGCCATCTTTGATATTCTCAATATGTTCTACTTCGGCTGTTTTGTACTTCTTCTGGAGTAATAATAATAATATCATATTGGCTTTATTCAAATACAGATATCTAGTGATTTTGCTTCTTCAAGAGCATTTTATTCTCATATCATATCATCGATGAGATTATTTCATATAAGCTTTCCATGCGATATATTTTCTTTGATTTATCAACATGGGATCTATTGAGCATTTTACTTTCATCTATTTATCCAATGGTAACTTCAAGTACCACTTGTTCAATTTTCTCCATTAATATTCGGTATATATGGAGAAGTAATTTTATTCTCATCGTCTACTTCTTCGAGAGTAAGATTAGAATATTTGATCAACTACTTCTTCTGGAGTAGGATTCGTTATAACCAATCGTGTAGTATAACCCACCACATTGAAAATATGCACACCAATCGTGTGGTATTACCCACCACATTGGAAATATACTCAAACTATAAAGTGCATAAATTTAAATTGTAGAAATTAAATTTCCTCAAATAGGTGGTCGAACCTACCTTATGGGAATTATTGCAATAAATATAAATTTACGGAATTTAAATAGTAAGAATTAAATTGCATAATATTTAACTACTTCTTCAGAGTAAGATCCGCTAGTAGAAGGTATTACCCATCACTTAGCATATAAAGTGCAGAAATATATAAAACCTTCCGCTTAGTGACGGTTGAACCCATCATCAAGTAGGAGGTATTGCAAGAATTAAATCATAAATAAAGTCACGAAATTAAATATTGAATCGCTTCTACGAGAGCAAATTTGTTCTTCTGAACAAATACTCATTACTTCTACAAGAAAGACATTTATCCTTTTAGAATAAGTATATTATGTAATTAAACTCTTCGAGTTAAAATAATATTCGATCTTTTAACTCAAATGGACTTGCCCATTTTATATAATCAATGGATTTAGAATTTCTTCATGAATATTCTATCCCATTTTCAACGTCGTCAAAATTAGGTCGGTTTTACCCTAAGGGTAATTGTCCATTCCAATTCGTAAAGGTAAAATTGTCAAAAATATTTTATCAATGTTTTACGATTGGAAAATTATCTCATTTCTATTTCAATTTATCAATATCAAAATGTTCAAAGACTATTTTGTAACTTTTTCAAAAGTTGGTGTCTTGATTTGTAAATTTTGAAAGTTTGATAATAACATATTTCAAAGCGAGTTATTACCCTATCAATGTTGGTGTCAAATCGAAGCTCTCAAGTTAAATCGAAAGTATAATGGAGTCGAGAAAATTTGATTTTGATAATGTATGCTCCTTATATCTCGAGAAAACGAATATTATAGTTTAATATATTATTATATTATAAAGTAATATAATATATATCACCTTTCTTTTTCTCGCGGAAGAATCAACACGCACGATTTCCTCCATTTACCACTTGAATTGCTTCACAACTCTTTCTCTGCATAAATATTTTATGTGAGTGATTGGGAAGATAGAGAGAGTGAGGCGTGAGAAAGTGGGAAAAAGATAAGAGAGAAAAGAAAGATAAGTATTGATTGGAGATGGATTAGGTTATTTATAATAATTCGGTTTACGATCTGAGAAGATCATCTATAAGATCTGCAACTGTAGAACATACTCCCTTCATATTACTCAAATGGCAGAGATTCAGCACGATAACGTGCTATAAAAGATATAAACAATAGAGAATTTAGAGAGAATGAATTGAAGGAATTTCGTGAATTAATTTCATTAATAACTGAAACCCTATTTATGTGAAAACTTCGAATTCAAGACAATCAGAATTACATAATTTCATCAAGGGTATAATAGTCATTCACATATAATAATTACATCTTTTACCAAATTATTCCTCCACCAAATTATTCCTCATAATTCATGACCACCATATTATTCTCAATTATTCATAACACCTAATAATTATTCTTCAATTATTATTCATAACAGATGTAAAGCAATTTTGCACTTTTCTCGTTTAAAAAAGCGGCTATTTTGCAAAATTGTCTTTCGATCAGGCTGCGACAAGTGCTTCTAAGAAAAGGAAGCTCAGCTCATCTACGTTGTTCTTGAATATTTGATCAGTCCAGTTGTCCAAAGGTTTAATGAATGCCAAAATCCCTAAATTCAATTCCAAATTGAATTCCTTTCTCTCGCCAATATCCCCAAATTTAATCGCAAATTGAATTCCTCTTCTACATCGCTCCCTTATTTACATGCGAATTCTGAGTTGCCTCTCTGTTCTCTGCTCTCAGTTCTCTCATCTGTGTTGCAGTAGATTGAAATTAGTTTTGAGGTACTAAATTTTCTCCCTTTTATTGCACTTCAAGCTCTGAATGAAATTTGTTTCAAAAAAGTTCTGAATGAAATTATTCTGTTGTCATTTGTGATTGGATATGCATTTTACTCCTTTTAATCTGTCAAAGCATTTCAGCACCACCGGTCGAAGATTGGGCTTTTATTTTATTTCTATGTTGTATGGTTAGTTGAATTTAATCGGTATAAAGTTGTTCAATTTGGGAGAAAACTTATTGGAGACTAAAGCTCTTAAATCTTGAGCTAAAAGAATAAAAAGTCGAAGTATAAAAGTGATGTAGCTATGTAAGTTGTCATTTCCCAACTGCATCTGGCGTATTGATGTAGCTTCTCAATTTGATTCATATTTTTTAATGGTGAATATCAGATTTTTGGATACGAATGGGAGTACATTACTTCATGAATTTTAACAACATGATTTTTATTGATTCTATTTCTATTGTAGTAGCAATTCAAGTTGATATTATCGTGCTCTTAAATGATCTTTGTTGCCATAAAATCTTGAACTAGTTCATAGTGATACTTTCAGTGTAGAATTCAAAATGGAGCAAGGACAACCTTTGATAAAAGAAAGACTCTCTCTCTGTGACAAATCTACCGACAGATTTCTTTTCGAAGTTAGACAATTCGTAAATTTTATTACCCATACCCATTTTAATATGGAACTTTGTATTATGCCTTCTTTTTTTTTTTTGGGAACTTATAAATTACCATAATTTTGAAAGGGCAATTCCTGGCTGCGCCCCTACAAGAAAATCAATGAGATCATCTTCTTCTTCCAAACATGGGGCAGACAACAATCGTGCTATCACCGGCCACATTCGAACACTCCATCAACGCCTTTACCATGCTATCAATCTTGGATTCGGGTTTTTCTATATCTTTTGTCTTATGATTTTTTGTAAATTGCATTTCTACGCACATAACTCGAATGATATGCATTGAGTGAGTTGTGCACTTGGTTCTCGTTATTAATTTATATATGTACCTTTTAGTTACGGATGTTTGCTTTTTCAAATTGGCGAATTATTGAGCTGGACTTATTGTGCAGTGGTGGTTGCCCTAATTGTTGACAATTTGTAGTAATTTGAGTGTGAATATGAACGAGTTTAATTTTTCCATTAGTTTTGATTAAGTTGTTCATGTGTAAGAAAGTGTTACTTTATTCTCATCTCTCACTCCCTTTCATTTTTGGGGTATGGTTGGGGTTTGGGTGGACGCATGTGCAATGTAGATCAATGTTTATGACTTGCACAGTGACATGAAAAATAATCACGGATTACACTTCCAAAGAAAACCACTTGTTTAACTGAAAACTGATTGAACTTTACAACTGCAAAGCAAAACCCCACTGGGCTAAAGGCCCTCAATGGACTGCGCTCACAATAATAAATAAAGACTCAAATTTACACCTGAAAAGGCAAAACACTGTTTTAGATTTGTAAATGATCTCTAATGACCGAAATCCCTCATGGTCATGGTGGAGTGATGAATCTTGTCTGTCTCTTCAAGACAACTTTGGAGACATATTGCAATAGTCATTCACTCATTCTAGCTGTTTGAATATGTCCACTTCCGAACATCACTTGCCATTACCCCACTCATGTAGAAATGTCAAAGCCTTGTGGAAGCTGATGGGCAAACTTGATCCTCATGAAATGGTCTTTTGGGGGCAATGGGAAGCAAAAGAAGGAGCTGTGGAAGCTGATTGTTATGGCAACAACATGGGTAATTTGGATAGAGAGGAATCGGAGGATTTTTGATAACTTGGAGCGGTCGTTGGAAGACATTTAGGACAACATGATTTTCTTCACTGGCCTGTGGGCCAATGCTGTGGGGACTTTCACCAACTTGGAGAGCTATGTGTTTCGACTCGCCCCCTACAGTTCTCTTTGTGATATTAATTCTAGCAGTTAGGAGTTTTTGTTCCCTTGGCGTGTGGGTCTTTTTAGAGGCTTTTTGTTTTCTTAGGTGGATGGCTTATCCACATTTTATTAGTTGTAACATCTCTTTAGCTTTTATCATCAATAAAAGTTCTGTTTCTTATAAAATAAATAAATAAATAAATAAATGTCAGAGCCTTGTCATGTACTCCATGAATGTGCTTTCTCTACAATAAAGAGATTCAGTTGGGCTAACTGATCTTGATTTTGGGCTGGAGGGTTGCATGATATGTAGATGCACGTGTATCTATCTAAAACTACAAGTAGATCGTCTAGACTGATACCTGTATATTGTGACTAATAGACACCATGCAGATAGATTGTGAGCCTTATTGTTTTCCATTTTACTGGTTGCAATTCTGGCAGTACTTTTTTACTTCTCTTCTACTGTAGATCTTCTGTTCCTTTCAGGTATTTTCGAGGAAGCATATGGTGACACATTAACAGTCTTCCTTATTTTGCTTCTCGTACTTGCAGTAACAGCAACAACAGAAGGAAGTGGAATTGCAGCGACATTGAAATACAAAGACTAGTGATTCGTTCGATTGATGCATTTCTTGATTGTATCTCTAGAGAGACAGCACAACAAACCTTTGTAAAGGTAAATATCCCATCTCAAGTCTAAACTTTTGTTTGGAAAGTATTAAAAAATTAAAGACATGTAGAGATGCATCTGGGGAATGTTAGTAGTACATGTTAGCCCTATGAAACAAGTGATGGAAAAGTGGGTGATACAAAGTGTTCAAAATGTTATTGGTTAGAAAAAACCTTCCCAAGCTAGCACCGAGGAAGTTTCATAGAATAATTCATAATTTTTCGACAATTGTATTGCCTTTCAATTTTCATATATTTTATATTCATCACCCTCTTTGTTGTTGCCTGTTTTGCAAGCTCCGTGCTTAACACCTTGGTATGAGCAATATAATGACCGTATCACTTGTAGTCGACTTGCATCATTTGCATATGGCAATGCAACTATGTCTCAAGGTGTAGTGTTATGATTTTGGGGAGGGTTGTAACCTGCATGCATAGTGAAGTGTGACTAAATGAAAAGGAAAAGTTCCAGCATGGCATTTGAAGTCTTTTTTCTTGAACTTATAACCCATTGAAGGATATTGAGAAACATTTAGGGAGCATTTAAGTGTCGTCATGTATCCTACGCATACTCAAAATGTAATCATCATTCTTGCATTTAAGAGAATTGTAATTCTAGGCCCTACGAGGCCATGTACTCTTTCTTGGTTAAATTCCACTACGGAGCACATAGGATCATAATTTTCAAAGGTCTTTCTTCTACTTGAAGACTTGCTTCTATTGGCAACATGCAATACCAGATTAGGTGCAATCACCCTTGGCAGGTGGATATGTGGAGTTTCGCCCATACTACCATGTTAGAGCATTGAAATTTCATTTTATCGTGGCATCAGAGTGAATTGCACCTGAGTTGTTCTAGTATTTTTACACATTGCAAAATTACAACCTAAGGTTGTGGACAGCATAAAATAAGAATTTGTTGCAAACAAAAATATGATGCTAATACATTAGATTAAATTGGTTTGGAAGTGTTTTCACTAGCTGGTGCATATACTAGATGTTCACTCTTCTTTCTATGTCAATTGCAGGATTCAGTGGACGATATGGTTTGTGCATTACAAAATATACTAGAATATAAAAGTGAATCCGTAATCGGAGTGGGCTCAAGTGTGGCTGCAAAGATGGTCAATCTTTATCCACTCATAGTGATGCAATCTCACGTTTTGGATCTTATGCGTCCTTTAGCATCATTATTATCTGCACGACAATTGGAAGTTTCTATTTCATGTGCAAGAGCCTTGAACACCGTCTTATCAATTATTAGCACAAAAATGGAGAGAGAAGCGTGGCAAATTTTGAAGGAAACGGAAACAGTTGGTTGTCTTGTCGACAATATTAAAGAATTTTCAGTTGGAAACAGACCTATTGAGTATTTAAAAGAGATGGCTTCTCTTCTGAGTAAAATTTTGTGGCGATGGCCACAATCTAGGTTCTGTGTTTGGTCTGACACCAAATTGTTAAATGTTTTAGATACTCTCCAAAACGAGCATGAAGATTTTGCAAAAGTTGCTATCTTGCAGCTGTATTCTACTTTAGGTATTGTCACTACGTGTCTTAGAGTCCATGCTATTTTACTATTGATTCCATTCTAGCTAACTAGTATCATCGTCTCACAACCGTATGTCTTAATTTTGGTTGCCAGCATTATGTGGTAACGGGGCAGAGAAGCTTCTGGAAAATGGGGAGGCTCTTCTCCGAATGATGGTTGAGTGCATGGAGTGTGAAAATAATCACTCGATCAAGATGGAGGGATTTAAACTTGCTCAATGTTTAGCGGTAGACTTCCTTTTATCCGTATCACGTGATATGTTTGTTATATTATGTGTCTAAACTTCTCTATTACTATTTCTCAGATGAAAAAAGGCGGATGTACAAAAATGATAAAGATATGCGGTGAGCCCTTGGTGAATGCAATAATCAGTGGAATGAGAGATTGGAATTCGCAGTCTGAAAAGCTTGCCAAAAACCAAATGCCTATTGTGGAAGAGGCATGTCGCTTAGCTTTAATCACTCGTTGGGAGGGAGACCATCACTTCTATTTTTGGAAAGCTGGAATCGACAGTGTCCTTCTTGATCTCCTTTTAGGGAATGACGATAAGATCCACCAATTACAGCATGACTTACCTGTCCATGAACATGTAATGTTAGTTCAAGAGGGGCTAAACACAAATTTCAATCTCTCTATTAGACCATATGTTTGGGATATTCTTGGGTGGATAGTGACAAACTGTGCTGAAGATTTCAACCCCAAGGTGCACAAAAATGAACTTCATATCAAGACCCTTATCATGTGTGCATGGTATTCAGTTTTCATTATAATATCTTTTTTGTTACTTAATTTCATAAGCCATAATTTTCTTTTTCGTAAGTTTAATGTTTATAGTTCTTTTGCTTCAGTTTTTTAGGTGCTAGTAGTTAAAAATACTGTTCTCTATCTCCATAGGCATATCACCATATGGTTCTTTGTTTTTATGCCAGCTTAGACTTTGCTAAATCAGTAGCCGTGGAACACCAAGTTTCTCAAATTGATCTCATGAACCCAGCTGTGAGTGTAGCATCTTCCAGGGCGGTCCTTATGGTGGTTAATTCTCCTTGCAAGTATATAGCATCAATAGCTAGGTCTGTGCTGCTAGAAATATTAAAGCCAAGTAGCAAGGTTAATACTCAGTATTTACTAGAGACTCTAGTTGCTAGATCTTCAGAAAAAAAGTTCGGAATTCCGGGTAACCTTCAACTCATCATATGCTTGATGAGTTTGGCATGTCTTTCTAGTTTTCCAAAATATCGAAAACACATAATTAACTATCAAGGGGTCAGGACTCTGTTGAACTTTATAACTTGGTGGTTGAGCAATCCTGTTCATATGAAAAAATCAAATGTGGCATTGCATTTGCATAATGCTTTCACTCAGAGGAGTTGTTGCCTCTCACCTCTTGATGACTGGGAAGGAGGAGATATGCTTTTGCTTTTTAGTCTCTGGAGCCTAGCTGAGTTGCTACATCATTCGGATTCCATGAATAGTCATCTACTTGACACTCAGATGTACTTCAATGAAGACGCATTAGTCAGTCTACTTCAAACGATCTGCATACAAATTAGTACCCCTGGACCAAGGTGGTACGCAGTTTATATTCTTAGCATTTTTGGGCACTATGGTTCTGAAAGTAAAATTGGAGACAGAATTGGGAAAGCACTTGCTCAGAATAAATATTCTGATTTGGAGCTCAGTCTTGTTAATGGGGAATCTATATATGTTCACGGGGTTTTTCTTATGGTAAGATGTCCGTCACTGCTCCCTCCTGGGGAATTTCATGTCAAAGAGAGAGCATCAAGTGGATCCTCTTTAAAGCAGGATGGAAAGGATGGGGTGAAAACAACTGTTCGTCTTTCTGCTCATGTGGATCGCCAGTCATTGTTGCAGTTGTTAGAATATGTCTACTCTGGATGCATACAAGCTAATGATGATCTTTTGAAGAAGCTGAAGATTTTAGCTAAGCATTGTGGTTTACATCACCTGTTTCAATTGCTTTGTAAAAGACGTCCACAATGGGGCACTCCTATGCCCAGCTTTGATCTTACTCCAGCATTGATGCCAGACAGACTATATTTTTCGTATGAACTTATTCCCCAACAGTTTAGCCGTATAAACCATGCATTGAACTTATAATTTTTGTAGTCTTTTTGGTATAAATTTCACATTTTTCCATCTTTTCTGCTTTTAGGGACATTCTTTTGGAATCCAATACAAGACAACTAGAAAACTGGACATGCAAGAGTTGCTCAGCATCGGTTCCTCACCTACATGCTCACAAAGTTATATTAGAATCTAGCTGTGGTTATCTCCAAGGCTTATTCCAGTCAGGAATGCAAGAAAGGTATCAGTCCCTCACCTGCATTTTCATTTGCTGTATCTCATTTAGTGGTAATTTTTACAAAGCTACTTTGTTGACAAAGAGATATTTTTGATAATATGGGGTTAAAAAGAAAACAGAGAAGGTAATGGAGAAATGTGATTTATTTTATTTTTATTTATCATAGAGTGCATGGTTGAAAATAAGTGCAAAATGGGGATTTGAGAGTAGTTCTGTGAAACATGCTCATCTTTATTTTACAACTCATTCCACATAGTTCATATACATATCAGTTTTATATTTGCTGATGTTCATCCGAAAGACAAGTCATTTTATGAGGTAACAAATAAAAATAGTCACTAAGCAATATCCCGATCTTTCTATTTCTTGTAATTCACTGTCAGTTGCTATTGGATTTTGTTAGCTTGTGATTAGCTGAGAGATATGCTGCTTTTTGTCTTATTAATTAGTCTTACTGCAGTGTATGTTGCTTCTAGAAAGAAGGGGAAGACTAAACTGCCAAAAAAAGAATGGAATATTGTGAGATGAGTGGTTGGGTGGGGAAGATTATTTATTTATTTATTTTTTAAAGTTGTATGTGGAGACCATGAGATTTTTGTATAATAATGAGTAGCAATGTGAGATGACTGGTTGATATTGATGGTTGACTTTGGTGATTCTTAGAAGTAAACTTTAAGTTGAAAAAAGTTTAAATCAACACAGAAAAGTTTAATTTTCTGTTTTCAATTTTGAATTTTCTTCACAAAATTTTCCTCTGAAATGGTGAACATCTTGTTGCAGCCAGGTGGAGACGATCAAGGCCCCTGTAAGTTGGGAGTCACTCAACAAACTCATTAGCTGGATCTACTCCGACCAGTTGCCAGAGCCCAAATTTGGCTGTCTATGGGATAATCTGGACGCAGACGAGAAATTGCAGGAGATGCAATCATACATAGAACTCTGTTGGCTGGCTGAATATTGGTTCATTGAGCACCTTCATGAAGAATGCCATAGGGTTGCTGTATCTTGCTTGAATTCTTCTAAATCTTTGTCAGCTAAAATAATCCAGACTGCAGCTGCTTTTACCCAGTGGAATTTTGTCGAAGTTGCAGCAAATTTTATGGCCCCTTTATACCCCCGTCTTCGCGATTCGGGTGAGCTCGATGCATTAGATGACAGTCTTGTTGAAATGGTTCGTTCTGCCCGAGTCCGCCTTTATCAGGAGAGAAGCTAGGAGGTTTCAGACAGTTTTTGAAGGTTAATGAATTTGTATTCTTGTACATTTAGGAGATTGAAGAAAACAACCTGGTGATACACCAAAATACAGAGATTTAATTTGTTTATACTGACAGGACAACCAGAAAACTGCATGTGCAACAGTTGCCCTACATTGGTTCCTCACCTACATGTTCACAAAGTTATATTGTAAGCAAGCTGTGACCATCTCGATGCAATGTTCTGCCATTCTGGTCAGGCATGCAAGAAAGGTATGAGTTGCTCACCTACAATCTTGACTGATAGTGTGTGTTGTGAACTTTTATGCTAAAAACTACGTTTAGGTTGGGTGGTAGTGGGGTCTACAAGGTGGATAAAATGAGTGATGATGTGAAATGTGTGGTTGATATTGATGTTTGACTTTGAACAAGTGGTAATAGGTGATTCTTAGATAGAAAAATGTTTAAACGAACTCAGGCTGAGTTATATTGGAATCAAGGTTCGATTATCTGCGGGCCTTGTTTCGTTAATGAATGCAGAAGTGTTTACATGTGAGTTGCAATATTTTGGGATATGTTTTGGTACTAAGATATATGATTTGTACGTGTTTGCCAGATCATCACGGTCTTTGTGCATAGTCATCTAGTGATAATTTGTAGAAGGCTACTTTGAGGAGCCTTCTGTTCATGTCTTCTTCCTTTCCTTTCTTTAGATGAGGTTGTAAAGAAACGTGCGTGAAATATGTTTTCTTATCCCCGTTTGTTTCTTATGACGGGTAATTTGCAGGAGATCCAATCATGCATATGGCACTGTTGGCTGGTTGAATGTTGATTCACGACGACCTTTAGAGAGCTCTGTTGGGGTCTAGTTGATATCGATAGTTTATCCTTGGTGCTAAGAGATTAGATGTAGATTTTCATGACGTTCTTTCGCGATTGAGAAATCGGCTGAATCTACATGACGAAATATTTTGTACCCAACACACATAAGCTCAATACATAGAGAGAGCCATAGGTATTGAGAATTTTTTGACTATGCAAAGTTAGATTTTGAAGGTATGGATTTAGATTCTTGTACATTCCGAATTCAGGGGAATAAAAGGGAACTATGATGATATACGATCAATGTATACATGCATAGATCAGGCCAGTTGGGCTTCCCTATTGGAATCTTTGAATTGAGGTTTTACCCTGTTCTGGAATGACGCATATACTAAAGTTTAAATTGTAGCGAGTTACATTTCCATTTTTCATTCTTTAATTAACACCGAAGTTGGTTTGTTTTACTAGCAGAGAGGCCACCGAAGTAGCTCGTCTTTTAGAGAAGTCCTCTTAGCATGTGCTCGGGTTATCTTTTTTTCAACTAAAAATCATCTACTACTTTAAGTCAAAATCAAACATCAATATCAACTATACATCTCACATCATCACTCATTAATATCCACACATCTCGTGATTTTCATCACTATTTATCCATTTTAGTCAAATTTTAGACAAAAAAGTGCACCCAAACACACGCCTAGGATCACTCAAATCCGTGTGTATATCATGAAGCTTTACTATTGTACCATAAGAATGATCCTGATTCAATAATAAATAAATAAAAGAAAAAGAAAAAAACCAAAACAAACACACCGAAGTCAACTCAAAGATTATCGTAGTTCTTAGCCACTTGTGATGAACACCAAGTATGTTTTACCCTATAATACTAAAATCATAGTTCTTAATCCAGACTGAACTGTTGGATCAGTAATTTGGTGACTGATAAGTGTATATTCTGCACATTTATTTATATCTTTTTACATTCATTTGGAGCAGACTTCTACTTATAATTATGTATAATTATTGTGTTTTTAGGTACTATTCCTCACTATAGAGGAACATGAGGCCTAAAGGAGGAAAAAGGACTCAAAGTATCAAGAAATCTGAAGTCGGTGACTAAAATGCAACTATTTCAAAATTGAAGGACTTCGGGTGCAAATATGTGAAAATCTTCTCGGCCAAGAGTCTTGAGCTTTCATGGAAGAACACGGGAAGCGGAGTCCGTAGCTTTTTAGGGATCTCCATTCCGAGTTCCGGATCAAAAGATATGGCCAGACGAAGATCGGTGCCCAAAATGCATGATGTCTGAAGAAGATGAGCACTTTTGATACAGATACAAGTTGATTTGGCGAAAACAATAAATTAGAGAGTTGTAGATCATTGAGTCTAGTTTCCAACACAACTTGAATCGGCTCAATCGGACATCGGGATCAAAAGTTATGACCAAAATACTGAAACCTGCGCGTGCAGAAAATTTATACCGTCGTAACTCGTATTTGTACGGCCGTAACTTATAATTTACGGCCGTAAATTATCAGAAAATTGGCCAATTTCATGCAGCGAGTTAATTACGGCCGTACAAAGTAAATGTACGGCCGTAAAATGGTAAATACGGCCATAAAAGGGGAAATACGGCCGTAAAAACACCAGAACCAGATGCCGAGGATTTCCCCTGTTTCGGCCGATTTTCTCCCTCCTTTTCTCTCTTGGGGACCATTTGTACACGAATTTGGGGCCTTTATACACCCTTTTTAATCCCCAATCATATCTCTTCATTTTTTAGTTAGGTTTAGAGGTAGAGTTAGGGTTCTTCTTCTCTCTTTTCTTTCTTTCTTTCTTTCTTCTTTTCTTTTAATTTCCTTTTCTAGTTTAGTTAGGGTATTGATTGGGGGTGATAATTTGGGGTGGAAGCAAGGAGGATGAAGGATTCAAGAGGCGATGGTGGAAGAGGTGGAGACATCAAGATGGAGGAATCAACCAAAAAGTGGGATTCTAATCCACAAATCTTATTGCTTTATTTCTTTTACTTGTATTGTATTGATTATTCCTTCATATGAACTAAATATTGTATAAGTTGGGATGATTGATGATTTTAACCTAACTTTATTCAATGAAATATTTATGGTTTTGAATTGTTGTTCATTCCAATATGTGGCTGTTTTTGGCCTATTTCCATGATTCGGTTGATCACTGAATTTATGTATTTATAATTTGTGTTATTCTTCGAAAGAAGGGGCACATTTTGGATCGTGGAAACAACCGCCCTAGGTTCTTGTAGAGGATAGAAATATACCTATAACCCTAGGTGATCCTCTGAGCTATTCTCACGGAACCTAATGCAATTGATTGATCTTCAATCGACACAGAGATGTAGTAGGTTGAATCAATTGATTAGGGGTAGTTTGACATGCGAGAGCGGAACCACCTAGATGAGGAGGTCAGGTCTAACATAGAGGATGAACATTGTATTGCGTTAGATGTTGATTTGATTGAGTTACGGTTGATTGAACTCACGATTCCCAACTATCTCTTGACCCGAGTTTCATTCCCTATCATGCCCATTTTTCTTGCTTTCCTTTATTGCTTTCGTAGTATAGATTAGGTTAGTTGTTTTTTCTTTCTTTATTTGTGTTTTTGCGCTAGAATAAGTGTGTAATGCCCCGCTCAAAGTCGACCCGATATAATGTATATGTGTATGATGTGTTTATGAAACGTTTGGGAATGTATGAGACATGTCGGAGTCTAAACGTCAGAAATGATGAAAACTGGAAATTTCAAAGATAATCGTTACGTAGAATGTAAGGATTACGGCCGTAAATGTTAGGTTACGGCCGTAAGGGTCTAAGGTTACGGCCGTAACTTGTGAACAGTGGAAAATGTCCAAAAGTTTCAGAGAGCAAATTACGGTCGTATGATCTGAAGATACGGCCGTATGGTTAGAGTTACGGCCGTAAGGCATGGAAGTTACGGCCGTAAGTCAAGAAGATGAAATGCAGGGGATTTACAGAGAGTTTATTACGGCCGTATGATGGTATGATACGGCCGTATTAATCATGTTACGGCCGTAAGGTTATGGTGTTACGGCCGTAAGTTATGGGTTACGGCCGTAAAGGTAAAAGTTACGGCCGTAATTTTAAGTCGGCAGAAACTGGATTTAAGGTCTTCTCGGCCATTTCTTGGTCAAATTCTCCCAAATTCGAGCCCTAAGCCCCTCATACATCCAAGAACACCCCCAAAGCTCCCAATCCATGATTGGGGTTGAGATGCTACATATTTCCCTTCAAATCCAAAAGAAGAAAGAAAGGAAGAGAAAGAGAAGAGATGAAGAAGAAGGAGGGCTATCTATGGTTCTTGAGCTTGATTTCTTCTATACTAGGTGAGTAATAGATGTATATTATGTTATAGTATGAATATGATATGTTTATAGCATGTTTTCATGAGTTTAAGCATAAATATGAGATGATATTCATGTTATGTCCTTGTTATGCTTGATATATAAAGGCATGTGCAAGTATGTGATGGTATAATGTGAATTTAGCATGTTAAGTGTTGTTATGTGATAGATATGAAGTAGTACATGAGATATGTGATGATTGAGACCATGTAATGATGCTAGAATGACATGAAAGCTAGGGTATGTGAACGAATGCCAAGTGAATGATTACGTGAATTACGTAACACGTTATGATGATGATATCACGAACATGTCACGTCACGAGCATGGCAAGCATGTATGATGATAAGGTTGCCTATCATGTGTTTACAATGCGCTTGATGATGATGTGGCGGCCTAACGGGTAAAAGAACCCTTAGGTGACGGCTCGGCGGCCTAACGGGTAAAAGAACCCTTTGGGTGACGGCCTCTAATGTTATGGGCGGTCTAGGAGTAAAAAGAACTCTTTAGACGACGGCCCCGGCGCCCCAAAGCGTAAAAGAACCTTTGGGGGACGGCCTATGATATGATGACGATGACGTACTCACATGATTCGCAACTAGGGCCCAAAGAAAGGAAGAAACGAATGTTACACGTGCATTCATGCATTGCATTGCATCTATTGCTCACTGAGTCCTCGTGGCTCATTATGTGTACGTTTATGTGTTTATGCTGCAGTTACGTGGAGAGTGGAGAATCCGACAGAGAATGATGTGTGCGGATGTGCGTGGGAAATGGAAGGATCACGGTCCTGCAGCCCGATTCCGGACGGGTCGTTACAAAGTGACTTGACTATAAACACCATTCCTCATGTGATCGATATCCGGACTCTTAACCCAGTCCCACTTTATTACTTGATTACGACCCGTGCACTTGCGGTTCAATTTGTGCGTGTGTATAAACGCCCATCAGTGACCCAGTGCCTTGATCTATCCGGTTTGCTTAATTTGACAGTCCCCACAATTCACCTGATGACGACCTGTTAAACCACTGGTTAATACGATAACTCAATGACCCAAAAATAATGACTCGACCAAGTTATTCAAATTCTTATATCAAATAATTACTTGATTATCAAATTGTATTATGTTAATTATTGAAAAATTAAAAGTAATTTTTAAATTTCAAGTTTGTCAACATTTTCAAATTGAAGGTTTAAAATACCATTTTCAATTTTAAAAAAAAATCCCAGAAGTTAGGATCTAGGATGTCTTTCAGATTGTAGCGGGGTGATGTGTGGTCGGAAATTTAGTCGGAGAAGATGAAGTATGTTGGAGGAAATGAAAATATATCTCAGATCCTAGGTTTTAAGATTTATTTTTGCGAGAGTATAATAGTCTACTTAATTTGAAAATATTGACATTCTTATAATTCAAATTAACAGCTGATCTAATTGTAATTAACATGTTTCAATTTGACAATTAAGTAAATTACTCTTATTATACCAAAAATAGAAATCTTTCCTTGAATGTTTAAAGCTAAAAAAGATATTAAATTATTTCTTACCAAAATAGAAAAAAAATAAATCATTTTGGAATGCAAATACTTTATGGTGATTAAATTAATTTTTTCGAAAAATAAATAATTCAATATCTAAATCCACTTATAAGTGGGCACCAGATAAATTTTAATACGTTATTAAAATATGTTACTTTCCTGTTTTATATTCCAAAGCAAAATAAATGTTCTCTCTCGCCTAATCGGTTGAAACAAAATCAAAATCAATCCAATACAACTTACTAACTTTTAGCATTCAACAAAAGATTGGGATGTTTGCTGAAATTAAAATTAAAATTAAAATCGGATTGTAAATAAGATGAGTTTTCTTAATGTTTCTTTACGGATATCATAGTTTAATTATGTGTACTTGATATAATACTTATAATTGTTAATTATGATGCTACTAAAACTTGTACAATAGTATGATTATTTTATTGTTAATTATTTATTTATTTTGAAGGTATGATTAATTTCATAATAGTTATAATTTGTTAATTATGATTATTTTATTTCAATTTCAATCTATCGGTTTTATGGAAGTTGACTGATAAGTGTGTATTTTGCACACTTATTTATATCTTTTTACATTCATTTGGAGCGGATATCTACTTATATATGTGTATTTATTGTGTATATAGGTACTATTCTTCATTGTGGAGGAAACGAGGCCTAAAGAAGGAAAAATGGACTAAAAGTGTCGAAAAACCCGAAGTCGGGGACTAAAACGCAACTATTTCAAAATTGGAGGACTTCGGGTGCAAATATGTGAAGGTCTTCTTGGCCAAGAGTCTTGAGCTTACATGGAAGGACACGGAAAGCGGAGTCAGTATCTTTTTACGGATCTCAATTCCGAGTTCCGGATCAAAAGATATGGCCAGACGAAGATCGGTGCCCAAAACGTAGGATGTCTGAAGAAGAGGAGCACTTTTGATACAGATACAAGTTGATTTGGAGAAAATAATAAACTAGAGAATTGTAGATCATCGAGTCTAGTTTCCAACACAACTTGAATCGGCTCAATCGGACATCGGGATCAAAAGTTATGGCCAAAATACTGAAGCCTGCGCGTGCAGAAAATTTGTACGGCCGTAATTAATATTTTTACGGCCGTAACTTATATTTTTACGGCCGTAATTTCTCAGAAAACTGGCCAATTTCATGCAGAGAGCTAATTACGGCCGTACAAGTAAATGTACGGCCGTAAAATGGGAAAATACGGCCGTAAAATTGGAAATACGGCCGTAAAAACACCAGAACCAGCAATTTCGGATTTCCCCTGTTTTGGCCGATTTTCTCCCTTCTTTTCTCTCGACTTGGGGACCTTTTGGGGATCATTTGTACATGAATTTGGGGCATTTATACACCCTTTTTCATCCCCAATTGATATCATCTTCATCTTTAGGTTTCTTTCTTCTTCTTCTTCCTTTTCTCTTTTTTTCCTTTCTTCTTTCTTTCTTCTTCTTTTCTTTTCCTTTTCTAGTTTAGGGGTATTGATTGGGGATTGAACACTTGGAGAAGAAACCAAGGAGATCAAGAGGATATGGATTGGAAGTGAAGAACAAGATTTTACTCTTCAAAAGGGAGATTGTCTTTAATCTTGTTTTGTTCTTTCATTTTCTTTCTATTTATGCTTTGATTATATATGTATCAATGATTTCCTATACTATGGGCTAATATTGTAAGTTGGGATATTTGATTAATCTTAATATATGTTTAGTTAATCCATTTGAGTTGTTGGACTTGGTTTGTAATTGTTTATTCACCTCATGTGTGTTTGCTATTGATTTTCACCCATATGCTTGATTGATCACCAAGTGTGTGCAATTGTGATGAGTGTAGGATCCTAGAGATGGGAGTGCACTTATTAAACCAAATAGCATTCACCCTAGGTTCTTGTAGATGATAGAAATATACCTCTTACCCTAGGTGATCCTTTGAGTTGTCTTCACGGACCTTTATGCGGTTAATTGGTAATATATCGACACAGAGATGTAGTAGATTGAACCAATTGGCTAGGGTTAGCTTGACATGCGAGAGCGGAGCTAGCTATATAAGGAAAACCGGATCTAACATTGAAGATGGATAACATGTTTAGTTCAACAACGGATTAGCATAACTTATATTGAGTGAACTCATGAATCCCGACTATCTATTTATCCAAGTTTTATCTCCATTCATGCCTATTTCATTTTCTTTAGTTTTAGTTGCTTTCTTAGTATAGCTTAGTTTAGTTGCTTTCTCTTCTTTTGATTGTGTGTCTTTTGTATAGTTTTCTTTCCGCTAGAATACATAACTCAATTACAAATACCATTCCTCGTGGGATCGATATCCGGACTCTTTGAGTCCTACTTTATTACTTGTACGGCCCGTACACTTGCGGTTCAATTGGCGCGTGTGTGTAAACGCCTACCATTGACCCACCTGTTCGATCACCGAATTATTGGTTGAACCAGCAATTTAGTGATCCAGCTCCCTATCTGGGTTGAGTCTTAGGTCGGATCTCACAATGTTGACACATCAACATTTCTATCAATCATTTTTCTCAAGTACCATTACTTAAAATGATAATTGGAAGACTGAGAAAACAAAAGAAGCTGATGAAAACAGGTGTAGACATCTATGCATGTATCGTAAATATAACATCGGTGATTACAAACAAAAACATCTCGCACCCACAATATTTCTCGTATTCCATAGTAAAACTAGATCACGGGGCGCCAAACTCATTTGATCAAGGAGAAAACCAAAGTCAAATGAGATTCCATTATTCTACCACATCCTCCAAGAACGTCAAGGAGTGGGGGTCTTGAAACCAAGCAAACTAGGCGACCATTTGAGGCCTCCAATAGCATTATTAATACAAAAAGAACCTCCCAAACATCATACTGATAGAGAGGGGGAAACAATGAAGCCCCACAAATCAAGTTTCGCCTCTAACCTCCAACGTCTTAGAGCCAACCCCAAGATCAAACAAATATATGAAGGTTTCCAAATACAAGAAAAGGCAAAAAAATAGTATCCACTAGATGCATCTAAACACAACCTCCCACCCCCTTGAAATACAAAAAGCATAGAAACATTGGCAACATCTTTCTGTTAATACTTAATATCCGGCTCTACTTCTCTCTAGTCTCCTACCAGTATTGCACAACAGAGCATCGAAACAAGCTTTTCCACGTGAAATGAGCAAACATACGATTACACCGTCACAAACACACAGTTACCATTTCATAACAAGGATTAATTTACTTTCATGCCAAACACTGGCATCTCATACCTCATTCACCACCCAAGAATTTCTTCCGAGAGCATCAATACACGAGGCTATTTTGTGGTTCCCTTTAAATATGGCACACCAGTAGACGATCATGAGCCACCACTTTCTCGACCCTGACCACTAAGACCCAGTACAGGCATCGACCGGTGTGCAAACTCCAGGAGTAGTTTCCTTTGCTGCTCGCTAGTGTGAGGAAGACTAGCACGCAAGAGCTCGACTGGCATTTCTTTACTTATAGCTCTAGCTGCATCAGAACCCACGACCGGAGGCGAGGCCTGAGAGAGAAAAGATTGCATAACGAAGTCGTATTTGTTAAAGCAGTACTTTGTAAGAAGTCCAAAGAAAGCATCAAAAGAGGCCTGCCAAAATGCCCTGTTAGCCATACTGCAGCTGGTAGAAGCATTGGGATCGGTCAAAAGCTGAGTTGCTCTTTCAAGAACAGATTTAAGTAACACAGAAGCTCCATCTCCAGCTGGGCTACCAACTGGACGTAGAGGAGGATGCTCGGTCGAGCAAACCACTGATGCAAGGCAAGCAGCGAGGGCTTTAAGCTCCATGCCCTGTAGACAAGAGGACACTGTTCTACAGAGGTGTAATGTTGTCTCCAAAGCACTAGGATCAGAGGGAAGTCCGCCAAACAAGAATCTCAAATGACGGAAGATGGTCATACAGACGACTCGAGCGAGTTCACTGCCAGGGGAAAGATGTTGGAGGTACTGTGCTAGGAGTTTCCTGCCCTTGGGAAGGGACACTAACCTTAAGAAGACTAGATCGTCTTTAGGAGCTAAATCCACTGTGTGGCCATTTTTGCCAAGAGGGTCAACGAGCTGAAGAGATGAGGCTAAGCCTTCTAGAAGAACCTGTCTCCGCTGTCTCAACTGGGCCCCACCATCTTGTAGCTGATTGAACTGTAGGAATCGGTCGATGTCATCAACGTCGAGGAGGCGGCAAATGCCATCCTCAATCGTGACCCTGGCTGCAAGCATTGGCTCCTGATCTAGAGGCTTCTCCACCACTTGCGGTTCAGAACTGGAATTGTTGGATGAATTTGGGGGGTCGACTTCAAGAAGTGGACGAGGCCTGCGTATTGAAGAGAAACAAACCCTTCCAAGAGCATCAACCTGGAGAAACGGGTGTGGCTCATTGTTAGCACGGTCTCTGGAAGAACTGTCCTTCAATATTGTTGGGCAGAAATGATGTCTCATCTTTGCACCAGAAGATTTCTTTGCCAAACAAGCTTGATGGTAGTAGTCATCAACATAAGGGTCATTACTGTGAGTAGCAGTAAGCTGAATTCTGAAAATGGTTTCAATTTCATCGGTTGTCATATACTTGGATTTGAACTTTGGCCACCCGTTATCACTTCTATGGCTGCTAAAATCAGAACCATGCTGAGGATAACGAAATCCTTGTCTATTTCTCATCACTGGCATATTTCTCTGATCTCTAAATTCAGCCAACCCAAGCATGTCGAAGTTGTTCATCATGGGTGGTGACGGGGGGAGGAGGGGATTAACGTGTTGAGGCTGCAACCCAGGTAAATGGCCATAAGGTGGCTGAAATGGGTGCTGCATTCTGTTTTGCTGCAAATGCTGTTGTGGAGGCATTAAGCCATTCTGATGGGGTAACTGTTGTTGCAGCATCTTGTGTGGCAAGCTTGGACGATCTCCATGATGTAAGCTACTTTGGCTCATCCATTGGTTCTGAAGCCGATTATTACCAGGAAACCCATGGGCAGACTGAGACGAATTTGCGCCAAACTGGGCCCCATTAGGGACAGCATTCAGTTGAATCTGTGTGTTATCGAAAGGAGAAAGATTGGGTGAAGAAATTGGCCTTTGATATCCACCAGGGGCATATGGGATATTACGGTGGATAGATGGGCTGTTTGGTGAAGCTTGCTGGGATCTTCCTCCTCCAGGAGGAGGATATGAAGTGAATGGTGGTTTTGGAATGAGAATCGGGTCACTTGAGTATTGCTGATGAAGGTTTTGCTCTTGGTTTTGGCGAGAATTTGGCTGTGGTGGATCAGGGTATGAAGATGCTCTGTATAATGACTTGGAGTCCATAAGCTGTGAAGTTGAATATAGCTGTGTTGACCATCCTTTGCTTTCCTGAGTGCTTTCAGCATCAAAGGGGCGCTGGTCAAACCACTTAGGTAATTCTGCCTCTTGCACCCACTCAGCAGCCGATGAACCTGAAACACGTGGCAACATGAGCAAAGATGTGAATACTTAGTTGGAATCACATAGGATTTGTAATAGTAAGTATGACAACCTAAGAAAGGTTAACTAAAAGGAATGTAATAGAGGTGGCATTGTTATGTCTGCAGTCAAAATTTCACATCTCACAGACTCGACATGCATGATTAGAGGCCAAGAAATTTAATGGTGGAATCTAGCATTCCTGTAAGAAAAGATTAAACCACCAGGATGGCATGTAACACATTTACATGATCAGTATTTACAACATGAAATCCTTAATTCATTAGCGGCTAATTCGACAATCATTTATTATCTCCACAACGTGTTTCGAACTTTCTACGTCGGTCTTGGCAATGTTGATAAAGTTTATTTTTTTAAATGACATAATTTACTTCATAGGACCCTAAGAGCGTATTTGATCGCACAAACTTTCCATGGACAATGTGTATTTTCTATTTAAACTTTCCTACTACTATGTTTGATACCAAATTTTTCACGGACAATGATTTATAGGCACGACCCTTTGAAGCACATGGGGGAAAGTATTATCTATCTTACACGGAATTGGAAAACAACTTCCTTTTCCAATTCCATGTTGTATCAAACACACCCTAACATTATTCCATAACAACCTTATTCAGTCTTGTAGACTTAATATGAAGACTCTGGATATATCATATCTACCACTATCTTACTAAAACTTAAGTTAGTGTACCGCTTCTTTGTGATAGATTCAACTGTAAGGTTGTCCCCGACTGTTGATTGGATGAGAAGGTGAATTCTGCAAGAGAAATGTGCAAATTTGCCCGAGTGAAGGCAGCAAAAGTTTTTTTCGAAATAAGTCACAAATGTAAATATCTTTTTCTCCTCTATAGATATAGAGATGAAACCTCCCTTACATTCCACGACTATGGCTTATATGATAAGACTTGTATAAATAGGGAAAAGAAATTAAAATAACAGAAATCTTCAGCACATATGAGATTAATCGCACAATAATTAACAAAAAGCATCCTCCTGTCATCACTACACATCTGATAATGTTGAACCATCAAAGAAATAGTAGTATGAGCTCACGGAGATGATATGAAATGAAACATATCACACAAGAAAATTAACCATGTGTTTGGCAAATATAAACTAGAAACCAGTTTATAAACTTTAAGGAATATAATCAGTTAAATAATGAAAAATGTAAATTTTGAAAATTCATCGTAGTAAACGACAAATCACTTACAATTGGCAATAATAAAACAAGTTCACAAATTTAAAGTCCGCTTTTCCAAATAAAACAAAGCATCTATCAATAAATTAGCAAATTATAAATTCTCAAATCACACGACAGATTTGTAATTTACTACTATATATAGAACAGTTCAGAACTCTCCTCCTTCACCAATTCTGATAAGATCCTTACAAGAATCTTCAAATTGTTTGATCAGTAATTGTCCTCTTTATTGCTATTACCTTCTTCTCGTATTTTCTCATCATACACCACTTGCAAGAGTACATAGTCCTTACCCTTTTCCTTCTGTTTTAAGCAGAAGGAATTAAATAAAGATAGTCATCGATACCCCGCAGTCCCCTGCCCCCCCCCCCTCTTTCCTTCCCCACAAAAAGTTAATTCCTTGATGCGTAAGCACGGCATCTGAAGCACATTTTTGTACATTCATTGTCAGGCTCAAGTGGATCAAAAGTTATCCTTATGAGTTAAGTCTCAAAAGAAAATTAATAATAGCAGTCATAACAACAATAAATAATTAAATAACAGTATATCGTGAACAGGCATAGTACTTTTCCAACTCATGGGTTTCAATGCAGATAGCAATAGGCTCTAAATAATAGTGCCCTTAAAATAAACCTGATAGAAATTAAATTTCACATAAATAGGCTTTGCATTCTCAATTACAGTATTGTTTGAGCTCAATGTCAATAGTATTACAATTGTCAAGATTATCATGACAAACATAAAAATCAGAAAATGGACGTCCACAACGGGAAGAATAAGTTTCACGAAACATTGACAAATGCATTCATAGAAAATGCCCTTATGGATATATTAACCTAAAGTACCATGAATGACACAGATATTACAACACTCACTTTCTCTGGATCTTTGATCTCCAAAAGGTCCACTGACTCCTCTGTTCAACTGTGTATTAGAAACATCAAAAGATATCAGAAACTGCATGGGATAACTTGATAGGTGATTTAGAAACTACTTAACTTCATGAGCAAAATCATCGAAAAATGATAGGAAGGGCTAATAAGGCAGATTTATCAGATTATTAGCACCACAGAGGATATCAAACGCATGAAAGTGCCACCAAATGAGATTATCTTGCAAAATAAAATATTAATATTTAAAAACAAATAACTTCTATGTCAATATGTATGTGGAAGGAACAAAAACTATTGAAAATGGAATTATTAAATGCAGAGACCACTAGCTTCACTAAGACAAACACCCCTTACCCATCCAAAGACAGTTGAGGAGACAACAAATACAAGGAGAGCAGAATCTATGGACCATTTACAAGACTGTCTCTGAGTTTCAGGTTTAACGTTCAATTCTAATTTTATTTCATGGAACCGTGACTAAAATTTTCATGGTATATGAAGACAAACCTTTGAAAATGTTCTGGCGAGATCATCAATTTCAGACAATGAATCCAGTGCTTCCCCCTGTAAAAGATGTAATTTACATAAGCATAAACAACCTAACCACTCAAGTATCACAGAGGAAATAATAATAACGCCTATCGTTATCGAGTACCACCTCTTGTTAACATGCACGTGTAAATAGTCATAGAAGTTTGTAATTGTTAATGTAAGTCATGCTTTCTGGTCTACACGGACTTGTAAAAAGGGAACACCACTGAAGAAATATACCTAGTCACTTTATCTCATAACTTCGTGATTCGAAATTGTGAATAAAGGAGCATTATAACCAGAAAAATTTTAAAAATAAAAAATTGAAAACTTCAAAAAGGACCTCTTCTCTGTCCAACAGAAACTCTTCATCACCAAGTCCAACAGGGGGGAGATCGTCCTCTTCATCTTCTAATCCCCCCAGCTCAACTTCCTCAACTACATTGTTATCAAAGAATGCATACTGTGATGCATCAAATACTGCATCTCCTGCACCACCAAACAGATTAAGTAAAACAAGGTGTGATTAAAGTTATACTTTCGTACTCAGGCACAAAGGATATAATATAAAGCAGCAACATGCATTAATTTGTCTTTCTTGAAGGCCTAGTGCTATTTAATGACACTGCGGCAACATTCTTCTCAACAACCAAAAAATAAAAATAAAAATTGACCCATTAAATTTTTTCGAAAGGTCGCATTAACAACTAATGCAACAAACTAACGATTAAAATTTTAACCACTTTTTGCCTAATCCAAAATCCAGAGGATAAAGTAAAGTTAAAGAAATTCAAAGAGTGAGAACTGGAGTCAGAAAGTTATATGCAGAGGGAGATTCACACGTGCAAATTCAACACAAAACGCTACAGTATGAAGCGAAAATCAGCAGCTAACCTGATGGATTTGCGCCAAACGGTTTAAGATCCTGAGGATTTGAGGACTGTTGCATACCTTCCCCACCTCCAAATATATCCATCTCAATCTCGAATCTTGACTAGTTAAACAAAGAACTCTATAATATTCTTGCCTATCGGAACTATAAAAAAAACTAAAATATTTTCCTTCAGGAAGAAAAATATAAAAACAGGAAATCGAAAATTTTAATGCCTCTACAAATTGCAGAAAGGGGATAAATGACCTAAATCTAAAACCCTAGAAACCGCGGCTCAAAATAAAAGGGTCAAACTGTCGATAATCTAAGGAGGTGAAGGAGAACGTGGATGGAGTCTAGGATTTCTGACGAGCGATAACCTCTAGTCTCCACTGTTAAACGAATACGAACAAATTTATTTTTTATTTTTCTCTGTTGTCGTTTTTTTATTTTATTATATTATTATATTACTATATTTTGTAGAGACAATTCAAGAATAGCAAAAAGGACAAGAATAAGAAATTTACCAATTATTTTCACTTTTGGGGGAGAATATTTCCCTGCCACGAACCATAATATTCATACACATGTCGATTTTTTGGGTGATATTGAATAAATTATAATAAATTTTTAAGAATTTTAATGTAAAAGAAAAAAATAAATAAAATTAATTGGTGGAAATTTATGAATTTAATGAGATATGTAGATGTGATTAATTTACGATAAATAAAAAATAAATAAATAATGATAAAAACAATTGACTAATGGGAGCCTTGCTAATAAAGCAACAAGTCATGTAATGAGACGCATGGTATTTCCTTTCCCTAAAAAAAAAAAGACAAAAAACCACAGTAGGTCCGCAAATTTCAAATTTATCCTTCTCTTTTCCTAATTTAAAATAAACTATGGCCTGTTGGTCGAATTAAACTTACATTAGTTTTCTTTTCTTACCATTTTTAATTATTGGTATATTAATTTGATAAATTATTTATTTATTTATTTAATTCTTGATTACACTTTTAAAATCTTTTTTTTTCATAATTCATATCAAGCATTCTCCTTATTAGCGAAAAATTATTACTATGTCTAGCGAAATTGATATGTATGTTTTATGCATATCGGTCATACTCATATTTTTGAAGAAAACAATAGGTAAATGATTTGCATTTAAACATTAGCCCGTTAGCGAACCCATTTTAAATATTTTAAACACTTTTTATCACTTTTTTATCTATTCTTTCTTTACCCTAAATCAATCACATCCACATATCTCATCACATCTACAAATCTCAACCACTCACCTCCACTCATTCTCTTTCATCTTTTACATTAAAAACCTTTAAAAACCTTTATAAACTACTCTCTATCACCCTTCATATCTTTCAATTTTTGGATTAAATAGTTTAAAAGGGTGATAGGGAATAGATTATAATGGTTTTTAAATATTTTTAATGTAAAAGAGGAGAGAGAATGAGTGGAGCTGAGTGGTTGAGATTTGTGGATGTGATAAGAGATGTGAATGTGATTGATTTGGGAGAGATAAAAAGCATGAATGGATCCTCTTTTTCTCACTTTTTACCACTTTTTACCACTTTTTATCAATTTTTTCAATTTTTTTCTCTCTCCTAAATCAATCACATCCACAAATCTCATCACATCCATAAATCTCAACCACTCACCTCCACTCATTCTCTCTCTTCTTTCACATTAAAATCCATTAAAAATCATTAAAAGTTACTCCCATTCACCATTTAAAAAGTTGAAAAAAGTGTTTTAAAGAGCAACCTATAAGGCTTTTCAATTTTTATCACTGGCTATTTAAAATGAATTGTCCACACTTTAAACCTTTAGAATATCATAGGATTTCGACATTTCACAAGTATATATTTTAGTTTTGTTTGGAATAAATATATTTTAGGTTTTTTAAATTGCGTATAAGCGCCTACTAGGCGTAGAATTATGCATTTTTACATATATTTTTATTATATGAAATATTAGAGATAATGAGTACGGTTAAATGGTAGAGATTTATATGTAAATTCAATATAATAATGAGTGGAATTGAATGTGTAAATGAAAACTAATGTAAATTTAATTTATTAGGGTGATAGAGAATAAATTATAATAGTTTTTAAATATTTTTAACATAAGAGATGAGAGGGAATGAGTGGTGGAGATTTGTGGATGTGATTGATTTATGGTAAAAAAAGGGATAAAAAAAATAATCAAAATGATTGACTAATGGGGAATATATCTAACAAATTCAACCACAAGTCATATTTTAAATTAGGAAAAGAAAATGATAAATTTGAAATTTGAGGAATACCCCTACTATTTTTTTATCTTTTTTTTTTTTTTTTTGTGGGAAAGGAAATACCCTACTTGCCTACTTCTCATTACACAACTTGTTAGCAAGATAGGATTTTAGTAGCAAAATCGACATGTGTATGAATATTATGTTTCATCACAGGGAAATATTATCCCCTGAAAAGTGAAATGGTGATTCTAGATGCACCTATAATTTCTTATTCAGTACACTCATCTACGCAATTTTTTCAATTTTTTTTTATCAATTATGGTCGAAGGGTAAAATAGAAACAACCTTAAAAGGGGGGCGTAGCCTTGGGTGCATTTAGAATCACCCAAAGTGAAAATAATTGGTAATTTGCTTAGGGCCTATTAGCATAGTTCTCTTAATTCATTTTAATTTATTTTTTTAAAAATTTAAATTTGGTCAAATAAATTACATCCACATATTAGTTGTATTTTTAAATCTCCACAATCAAATTTCACTAATTCTTTCTCGTCTTACTTATAAAAATACAATTTAGTTTATACATTGAGGGTGTTAGCACCTTCATCAAAATGTATTTTAATCCATTTTTTTCAAATTTCAAATTTAGTCAAACAAATCAAATTCATATATCTCTCCACTCATTAAATCTCCACCATTCAACTCCACTCATTTTCTCTATTCGTATTCATAAAAATACGTTAAAACTCATCCGCTAACACCCTTTAACGCACTCTATTGTCCTTTTTTTTACCATTCTCCAATGGTCTCTACAAAAGTAAATTAAAAAACCGACAAAAGAGAAAAAAATGGGTGAGGCTAAATACACCGAAAATTATACTGTTGTTCCAATTATGCCCTTACTAACAAACAAAAAAAATAAATAAAAATAAAATTAGTATGTTCGCTCCATTCAGAGCGAACACCTAAATTTGCTCCAGATGGAGGGAATACACATTTGTGTGTTCACTCCATGTGGAGCGAACACAATTAAAAAAAATGGTGGATAAAAAATTTTTGCTATTATTTTTTGTTCAAAAATAATTATATTCAACACTAATATGATAAAGCCAATTACTGTATTATCAATAAAATTTTGATTTTGTTTTTAAATATTTATCTTCAACACTAACCGAATAAAACTAATTACTATATCATTAAAAAAATTATCTACAACCACTTTGATGAATAATTTTGAACGTTTTTTACAACCACTTTGACGATAAATTTCGAAATTTTATTTATGATAAAATAATTAATTTTATTCGGTTAGTGTTGAATATAATTATTAAAAAATTCAATTGTTTTGCTACCACTTTGACAATTAATTTTGAAACATCTTTAAGTTTTTTTTTTTGCAATTGCGACGGTAAATTTTAAAATTTTTATGATGATAAAATAATTCACTCCATCCGATTAGGATTAAATACAATTATTAAAAAAATTTTGAGTGATTATCAAAAATTTCAACTAAAAATAATACTAAAAATTTTTATCCATAATTCTCTCTTTATTTATTTTTTAAATTTTATGATGTTCGGGGCAAACACCTGTAAGCGGGGACGGGTGTTCGCCCCGGATAATACAAACACATTTTTTTAGAACTAAATAATGAGGGTAAATTTGGAATAATAGATAAAATGGGTGTGCTAAGAAATTTAGAAGGTATTAGCGGATAAATTTTAATATATTTTTATGAGTAGGAAGTGAGAGAATGAGTGGAGTTGGATGATAGAGATTTAATAAGTGAAGAGATATATGAATGAGATTTATTTGATCAAATTTGAAATTAAAAAAAATAAATTAAAATATATTTTCATGAAGATGCTGAGAGCATCTCCTGCAATCTCTTTATTTTTAAAGAGTATCTTTCATATTATGGAGAATATATTTTGATTTAGAAAGTAAAAATTTTAATTAACTCCAACAAGCTCTTTATTTATACTCTTTATTTTGCTTAAATCAATAAACAATTATTGAATTCTTTTATTTTTAATCAATATTTATAATTTTAGTTGTATTTGACAAATAAAATTAGTTGTAGTTTAGCAAAATCAATAAAAGAGTATTGAAACTTGTGAATATTAAATAATAGAGAGTGGATTTGGCTCTCCAAATTTGAAGAGTCAAATCCTCTCTTTATTCTAAAATATTAAAATAAAGAGTCTATTGGAACTTAATTTTACCCGTTTTCTCTTTCTAATAAAGAACATCTTGCATTTAAAGAGGCTGTTGGAGATACTCTAACACCCTATTAGCGCCCGTTAGTTTATATGTATTTATGAGTTTTGATATTAAATAAGAGAGAATGAGTGTGATTGAGTGATAGAAATTTGTGTAATATAGTGGATTCAAAAAAATATATGAATATAATTGATTTGACTTTAAATAAAAATAAATTAAAATGTATAAAAACTTGTTAAAATTCGTAAACAACCCAAAAAATTGGTATTCATTTCATAGTAGTGCCTAGAGGTTCTCTTTCGTCTGAAATCCTAAACTCCATCACCGTTCTCCTTCACCTGCTTTAGATTATCGACAGTTTGACCCTTTTATTTCGAGCGGGGGTTTCTAGGGTTTTAGATTTAGGTCTTTTATCCCCTTTCTGCAATTTGTAGAGGTATTAAGATTTTCAATTTCCTGTTTTATATTTTTCTTCGTCAAGGAAACTATTTTAGTTTTTTGATAGTTCCGATAGGCAAGAATATTATAGAGTTCGTTTTTATATGTGTATCTTTGAAATGTTGGTTATTGTTTTTACTCCAGATTGAGAAGTGAAATTAATCCTCTTGCTGTTTGTATTTTCTGTGCTGCAGCTCAAGGATATATACATTACCGGGAAAGCCATTGAAGGACTGTACATTGCACGGCAGCTTACTATTTGGCGATCTTGTGGTTGGGTCCCACTACGGAACAGCAAGAGGATTAGAGTGAAAAACAGACACAAGAGGAAGTGCGGCCTAACCCTTGTCCCTCCCTCAAGCACAAGCGCATCACACTTGCCTATACGAAACACCAAATACTTCCTCTCTTCAAGACATACGACATAATTCAGAAAGTCAAATTCAGAAAGTCAAGTAAAGATGTCGGTTATGATAGTGACCAGCTTGGGAGACATAGTGATGGATTTATACACTGATCGCTGCCCCCTGACCTGCAAAAATTTTCTCAAGCTTTGCAAGTAAATACAATCTAATGCAATTATCCACATTAATCCGATCCGTAATTTATTTTTTCTTATCCCGTATATGTACAGATCAAAATTTCTCTATCTTTTTCTCCCCCGAGTTATTCGGCTTGAACACATGTGATGCTTGTCTAATTTCAGTAATCTTTGTAGTTGTAGCCTTATAGGTTTATATATGTATAATGGACTCAACTGCATTGCATAATTATATCTAAACTAGGGCTGACAGTTATTAGACTGCTTACTTCTATATCATCTTAGTTTTGTTCTGTTCTGATGTAGGATTAAATATTACAATGGCTGCCTATTTCACACTGTACAAAAAGATTTCACTGCCCAGACCGGTGATCCTAGTGGAACGGGATCAGGCGGTGATTCTATATACAAGTAAGAAAATTTGCTGAAGTTGATCATTATTGTTCAAGGTCCAACTATTATTGTATATAGTTTGTATTTATTTCTTTCCAGTGACATAATAAAACCTGTCACGAGAAGATGCTTAAATTTCTCTGTTGTTTACATATTAACATTTCAACTTGAGTCCAAATGAAAGGCAGTAAGGCACTTCATAATCTGATATTTTCAGATTCTTGTATGGTGATCAAGCTCGCTTTTTCCGAGATGAAATTCACTTGGATATAAAACATACAAAGACTGGTACTGTTGCCATGGCTAGTGCTGGGGAGAATCTTAATGCTTCCCAGGTGCATTATCGTTGCCATATTCTTCATTTAGTTTGAAAGAATTTCAAGCTCTACCTAACTTTCTTGATATTTGGCTATGGCCTTTTGTATCTTTTATGTCTAATAGATACATCTGTCTCCTCGCAGTTCTACATCACCCTGCGTGATGACCTTGAGTATCTTGACGGAAAGCACACTGTGAGTTTTTGAACTCAAAACTTTGTTTGCTGTAGTACTAATTTCTCTAGTTGTTTTTTTTTTTTTTTAATCTCTGGACACAATATGCAGCCCACCCCGGAAAGAATATAAAAATAAAAATTAAAAAACCATCTCCACAATCTGGGGAAAAAAAGAGGAGGACTGGATTACTAGATGCCTACGTTAAATTGATTTGTACTAGTCAAGTCTTGATAAGTCATTCTCTATTACCTGTCCTCTTTACTTCATGAAATCCAGAAAACAATTTTAGATTGGGTGTCAAATCATCTACCTTAATATAGCATGTTATGCTCCTCCCTCCTCCAATAAAGAAAGAAAAGGTGTGCAGCATGTTGAATTAAAAAAATAAAAAATAAATAAATAAAAGGAGGAATGGGATACCGGATGCCTATTTTAACTTCATTTGTACTGCTGAAGCCATAATAAGTTGTTCTCTATTATCTTTCCCCTTTACTTTATGAAAACTAGAGAACCACTTTAGATTGAGTGTCCAATCATTTACCTTAAAGTATCATGTTATGCTCCTCCCTCCTATAAAGAAAGACAGAGAAGAAAGGTGTGCAGTATCTTGATGCTTTTTAGATTTTAGGCATTCAGAATTTTGTTTGCCTGCCTGATGAAATGAAGGAGTAGTTATCTAATGCGGGATGAAACATCTTTAATGCATTTTGCTATTGACCAGTTATCACATGATGCATTTTTGTTCAAACAAATTCTTCCAGATTTGTTGAAGAATACAATTTCGATTTGAATTGCCAGGTGTTTGGGGAGGTTGCGGAAGGTCTAGATGCACTTACCCGAATAAATGAAGCCTATGTGGATGCAAAGAGCAGGCCTTACAAAAATATCAGGTCAACTTTTAGATTAATTGCTTAGTTCTTTCAATATCTTACTGTCGTTTGCTTAATAGTATCTCTGCTAACCATCAAACACAATCTTTCAACAGAATCAAGCACACTTACATATTGGATGATCCTTTTGAAGATCCTCCTCAACTAGCTGAGTTGATTCCCGATGCTTCACCTGAAGGAAAACCAAAAGATGAGGTAGCAAATCATCATTAGAATTTTTATGCTTATAGATCAACTCAAAATTGACATTGACAGCGAAAGGATGTGTTCTCTGCATTTATCCATTTAGATTTATGGTTTCATGAGATCAGGGTAGTGGTTCTCAAACTCTCACGTTATAGGTAATATTATCAGTGAGCAGATGACTTTTAGATGCATCAATAGGTCACTCTCTGTAGGTAAGGGACATAGCTGGGGTCGTACTACGTGTTCATTTTTATGAGAAACAAGTTTGTCATTGTTGGGTCCAATTCTTGACATTACTTGCTAGTAATTCCAATACTTCGCAGATTCAAATTCATCTGAATCGAGCTTCTTTCCTTTTTTTCCTTGTTTCTGGACACGGCCATGGTTCTTGTGAATTCCTGCTGAAAATAGAAAGTGTAGCCTTTACTTGTATGTTCAGCAGAGGTTTGGTATATATTTAAAGTTTAAGGGAAGAATTTTGTCGTATATATCCTCTGTCTGCTTCAGTGATGTATATGGGGTGTGTGTGATTTCCTTCCTCCCCTTTTTTGCCTAAATCTAACATTTTCTCACTTACTTCCTGACCTCAGTTAGTGAGACATTAAGTTTGACAAATTTTGCAAAAAAATGTTTGTAATCTCTCTTTAATTCAGATCGATGATGATGTGCGACTGGAAGATGATTGGGTCCCCATGGACGAGCAACTTGGTCAGCAAGAGCTTGAGGAGGCATTGCGTGCAAAGGCAGCTCATTCAAGTGCCGTAGTACTTGAAAGTGTAAGGAGTGATTCATTATAACTACATGAGCATTTTAATAAAAATTTGATTTTTGTACTCAGTTGCTCGCTTCTATGACAAATAAGAACCGTCTAACGCGTGTCACAGATAGGAGACATTCCTGATGCTGAGATGAAACCTCCTGAAAATGTGCTGTTTGTATGTAAACTAAATCCGGTCACAGAAGTAAGTCTCTCGTTACATTCTTGATCTGTTTTTCCCCTTCTTTACACAATTTCTTTGGAGATTGCTATAAATTATTCTCTCTCTTCAGACAAATTCATTGTGTACTGGTTGCTTGTATGTGTAGGATGAGGACTTGCATACAATATTTTCACGGTTTGGAACTGTAACTTCGTGAGTCATTTCAATTACCAAGGCATTTTAAGTCATTATTTTCCCTTCGATTTATCATTTAAATTTGTTCTGATGGTTCACTAAAATTGGCAGTGCAGAAGTTATCCGAGATTACAAAACTGGAGATAGTTTATGCTATGCTTTCATTGGTACATTTCCTTTCACAGTTATATTTCGCTGTTATTATCTATGAAAATGGAATACTTTCTCTTTTCCCTGTTCTGCTTCTATTGTTTTGTGATGTAGAACTTAACAAGGACGGAATATGGAGAGAAAGAAGGAAGGAAAAATATGTATTCTGAATTAAAAAATAATAACATTGTTCAAGATAAAAGATCCGTGTCCCCTTGTACTGAACACATTCTTTAGCTCCAAGGAATTTCTAACAGAAACAATTCTTAAATTAAAACATTTATCTGAATAATGTAAGATAAATCCGCCCCCCCTTTTTTCGAATTATTTTTATCTGTAATTGCTCATGAACATTCATCATTCTATTTTTTTGAATATTTATCTGTAATGGCTCTTTAACATCCAATTTATTCATCAGGATATGTAGTTAGCATACCATTTACACACAATTGAAATTTGATAGACTTCTCCTGTTGCTATGACTGCAAGTTTATGTTTTGTGAAATTCTTTTGCCATTAAGGTTTCACAATTTAGTTGCATCAATTGATTTCACTGTAGCAACTCAGTGAACAGAGATGATATTGTTCTGCGGGTACAGGGATAAAATAAATACGATGATTTTCTCTAAACATTGCATTTGCTCTGTGCCTGTGTCCTTCCTCTAAATCAAAATTCAACTTTGGAGAAATATCATTATACCTTTTCTCCGCCAACTTTGTACCATGACCTGATCCTATATGGCTTTTAACTTGTTTGTCCTGTGTTGCTTCTATTAATGTTTGTGCACTTCTTTTGACATCTTCCCCAACACCAATTTGTTTCTTTTTGACAGAATTCGAGGATAAAGAAGCCTGTGAACAAGCATATTTTAAGGTATACAGGATCACTCACTGTTGTCATCGGTTTGCCTGGTTTTTCTTTCTTATCCATATTACTAGTTCCGCCTTCACGTGCTTATTTTAAATTATTTATCAACTATGCTTGAACTAGTTTAGGCCGTCATGATCCAGAGTTTATTTTGGCATTTTAATTTCAAGGAAATCTGAGGCCTTGTTTGGAAACTTATTTTAAACCAAATGTCTTTTTAAATGTTTGCGCTACCCTCTTTCCTACCATTCATGAGGCCTACATGTACTGCCTACTTTTTGGCCATTCATTTTAATGTGTGTTTAAACATGAAACAACTTACTAAACATCTAAGTGTGTCCTTAGAAATCTCACTTTTCTACATCGGGATATCTTTGCTTACTGTATAATGGAATTTAGTTGCTGAAGTTCTCTCTGAACGGAATTATGCATTTTGATTTCCAACTTGGGTGCAATAGGGCTGGAAAGTAATTCTATATATATCCTTCAAACTACCATGCTTCATTTCCTTCTTAAAAGTCATTAATTTTGTTGCTTTCTACCAATTAAAAAAAAAAAAAAAATTACAGTTCTTTTAGAGAGTTGAGTGTTGCATATGCAGTTTCAGATAATATTTGCCCCAGGAGTTCACCATTAAGTACTGAGAGCATGTTTGTTATGGACAAAAAGTTTTAACAGTTTGTGGGTGGAATAAAATGTGTGTTAAAAAGTGGATATAGCTCTGGGTCAATTGAGGGCCTATTTGGTCCTGATTTTCACATATTTTTTCAACATAATTGTCCTCCCGAACTTATTTTCAACCATAAAGTCTATATGACCAGTAAATGGGTCATTCTTATTCATTTAGATGCCATTCATCACTTTCTATTTGGGAAGGGTTGTTTTGCGCCGCACCTATTAGGAAATACTTATCTATGTTGGTTCTTGCTACCTATGTGACAGATGGATAATGCTCTTATTGATGATCGAAGGATTCATGTTGATTTTAGTCAAAGTGTTGCAAAACTATGGTCCCAGTATAGACGCAAAGGCCAAGCAGGGAAAGGTGGGCATCTGTTTCTGTCATATTTGACTTGTGCTCTACTGTATTGCAAATAATTAGTAGATTACAGTCTAAGACCTTGATAACAAAAACAACAAATCACCGACCAAGATAACTAAAATGTTATATTTGTTCTATCTCTGGCATGTTACACTTAGCAACAGGTTGCTAAGTGAGATGTAATAAGTATATTTAAAGCTTTTGCTCCATGAGCATTTTTCTTTTATTTCTAGGTCCTTTAAATGTGAGCCAGCATGTGATGCTTCACATGATTCATTGCAGGAGGAGGTTGTTTCAAATGTGGTTCTCTTGATCACATTGCTAAAGACTGCACTGGGGAGTCTACCATCGGGCAGCCGAATTCCAAGTACACGTTGAAAGATGATAATACTCAACGTGGTGGAGATGATAATACAAGGTATCTTATTATGATATGTTGTGCTTCTTAAATTGTTTCTCCGATATTCATCCATTTGTCTTACGCTTATTTCCCTGTTCAAGGTTTGAAATGGTATTTGATGAAGATACACCGGGAAGTCCCAGACATACTAAGACGAGAAGAGACCGTAATGCTGAAAATGATGATGAGAAAGAACATGTGAAACGCGGGAATTCTAATGATCGCAAATATCAAGATGGCAGGAGGAGGGATTCACACGATGATAGGAGGGGAAGAAGCAAATCTTATAAGGAAGATGAGAGGCCTGTACGTTGGAGGATGAGCCCATATGGAGAAAGAGACAGAGAAGAGTATAGGAAGAGACACACTGATGATACTAGCTATAAGGGAGAGAAGCGAGACTATGAGAAGCCTCGTGGAGATGCTAGTCATAGGTCCAAGCGGGATGAGAGAGGATACGATGAGAGGCGAGCGGATATTGGCCATAGAGACAGGAATAGTGGAAGAGACTCTAAGAAGAGAAATACTGATGATGATCTTCAGGACCGAAGAGTTGAAGAACGGTTTGTTGATGCTAGAGGTTGTAAAGATGCTGGTCATAGATACAAGCGTGATGAGAGAGAGTACAAAGAGAGGCGCATGGACATTGGACGTGAAGTCAGGGATAGTGGAAGAGGAGACTCTAAAAAGAGGAGTGCTGATGATGCGCTTAGAGAGAGAGACCAGGATGAAGCCAGATATGATAGAAGTAGACGAGAAAAACGAAGAGGTGAAGAACGGTTTGCAGATTCTAAAGATGACCGTGATGGTGGTAGAAGGAGCTGAGTATATTAAAGAATCTTATTTTGGTTGACATGTGGTTGAATTGATGTAGCTTGACTTTTGGTACTTAGATTATGATTCCAATTTCCACCCAGTAGCTTTGACTCTCTTTTTTGAGCTTATACTAAAATATGGTGGAGTCTGAATGCTAAAATGCAGACTCTCTATGCTGCTTAAGTGTGGACAGGACACATTATACTCCCGGTGACTTAACAAAAAGAGATTGGATGAAGATTGGAAAAATCTTGCCCAGTCGCATTCGCATTTGTAAGTTTGGAGAGTCCTTTTTGCATTGATGATCAGGTGCTCTTTATACATTATTGCTTGTTCGAGGATTCTTGGTAGCTCGGTTTTCTGTGTCTGCATGTTTATGTCTAGTTTGGTTTTAGCGTCTGATAAAGAAGTTATTGACATTGAAATATCATGTGGAATACCTGATTCTCTTATTAGGAGGAATTGGTTTGTACTTTTTAGCCTTTTAGCAATATTTTTTTTGTTTTGTTTGAATATTAGTTGGGATAATGAGATAATAGCATGAGTTTTGAATGTATAATTCATGAAGTTTCACTTTGACTTGCTAGTAGTAAAAGGAGCTCTGATATGTATATCTTGAGTTGTCAAAAAATGGAGATCATATCATAACCCCCTTTGGTTTTCTTTGCAGCTTCTTCTCAACTTTAGTCGACTCTATCGTCTATACTTTGTCCAAAGTTTTTTAGGCCTTGTTCGGTTCGTGGTTTTCTAAACGAGGAGCACTGTTCATGTGGGACCCCCAAATGTAATGAAGTCAAACATGTCATGCGCTAAATTCTAGTGGCTTGATGTTGGATGAAATGAAGGTCACAAATGACAATATTGCCCATAGTGGGGGGGGGGGGGGGGGTTGGGAAGAGGGGTGTCGGTTGTTGGTGTTGCTGCTGGTTTGAGAGAAATGAAGACATGTGAAAGGAAGGGTAGAATTGTCATGGCCTAATTGCAACCAATTATCAGGAATTGTGAATGGAATGTGTTTATCTACGTCGGCGCATGTGCAGAAGTAGTAGTAGGTCCGCCATTCATTGGTGTTACTTCATCTTTTGTTAATCACGAACCGAACAAGGCCTTAATATCCAATTCATTAGTCATGGTATATGTGCATTATGGCCGATGTAATTACACTAAACCACTTCGTAAAGGCTGACAAGTCATCAAGCAATATCAAAGCTGCGAACTTTTTCACTTAGGGCAGAACTTTTTCACTTAGGCAGATGTAAATCATAACATCAATCATTATGTACAAGTAATTTTATTATTATTATTATTTTGTTGTAAATCCACCACCGAAAGCACCGAAAGAGAAAAGTAAAAGGCACCACAATTATATTGTATGTAATGATTATGTTTTATTGTGTGAATGACTATTGTATATTTGATCAATATTTGTAATACGATGTGCCCCAAATATTTCTATAAATAGGGTCATTGTAATGAATTCGATAACAGAATCAAACGAAAAACTCTCTCGCTCACAACACGCATCGCAAGACGATAAGCTCTACTTTTCTTCATTTCTCTTCTTAATCTAGATATGAAATTCTCTCCATTTCTTCCCGCTTGTTTTTCGAGTCCAAACTGAAATTAAATTCAAACTCCAAATACAATAGTCATTTGCTAATTACCTCAAACTCTCATCCGCCATCACCCATAATAAGTCAATGGAAACTCAAAATGTTAACTCAAATTCACCAATGTAGCCACCAATGAGCTCTTCACCACATCAACAACTTGTCAACTTTGGCAATCGATTGAGCTTCCCACTTTCCAACCATCGCTATCTTCTCCACTACACATTGGAGAATAGAGGAGTCTTAATCATGGCAATGGATGGCTGAATTTTTTTGAATCTTCAAGATCTCCTTTACTCATTCCATGTGGCTTGTAATCGCTAATGATCCAAGAGAAAGATGAACGGTGGTTCATGGAGGGAAATTGGTGTAGATAAAGAAGTTAATGACTGCAAGAAAGGTTTTGTGAATGGAGTGTATCAATATTGATGTTGTGTTTGTTTAATTGTAGATTAATGGAGAACTGAGGCTACCTGTCCCTGAACGTAAGAAAATGGCTTTGTGAGGAGGGAGATTGGAAATTGATGAGTCTGATCCTCACACAGGTTTATGGCTCTTATTCATTTTAATACTTTCTTGTTTTATTTGCTTCCAGGTGAAAATTTATAAGTTTAGTCATAGATTCTCACCAAACCTCAACTTATGAATAAGACGAATTTGTAAATGGGGTCATTTTTTCTCCTTATTTAGAGCATAATGGAGGCCAGCTAAGTAATAGATGTCTCCAATGCATGCCATGTGCAAGACGATGATTAGATAACACAATTATTAAAGACGGTCAATAGACTAATCAACCTAAAATTAATCTATTGCAGACTTAAAGAGAAAAAGATACTTTGTTTAAAATAGATGAAGCCCAAAGTTAGTGGGAGATGACGTAGTCTACCCATGTTCTTATTACAAATATATTACTTTACAATATAATAATATATTAAACTATAACATTCGCTTTCTTGAGATATAATGAAAGCATACATGATCAAAATTAATTTTTTCTCGACTCCATTATGCTCGATTTAATGAGTAGCTGATTCCGACACCAATATCGAGTACAAGCGAATAACTCATTTTAAATATGTTATTATTAAACTTTTCATAATTTGCAAAGTAATACCAACTTTGAAAGTTACAAAATAGTCCTAGAACGTATTGATATTTACAAATTGAAGTGGAAATGAGATAATTTCCTGATAGTATAATATCGCTAGAACATTTTTACAATTTTACCATGGATTGGAATGGACAATTTACATTTTTATGGACTAGTTTGGATAATTTTACCTCTCAAGGATTGGAATTACAATTTCCATATGGTAGGTTCTACCACCTATTGGAATCTAAATTTACATTTATTACTATAATTTCCATATGGCTCTATACCTCCACTATTTAAATTTAAATTTATATTTATTGTGATAATTCCCATACTAGGTTCTACCACCTATTGGGAGAATTTAATTTCTATAATTTATGTTTTTATACTTCAAATGTGATGGGTTATACCAATACGATTGGAGTAAGCATTTTTTATGTGGTGGCCATATCATTATTAGAATGTATATCACCAATGCTGAATTAAACCTCCACGATTGGTACTAAATAATAAGCAACCATTTATATATATTCGCAAGAATGTTATATTGATATTGATAAAGAGATTTGAGCAAATGATGACATATGTATTGAAAATTTGCTCAAAGAATCACATGGTAATAAATGAGAAAAAAAAATACCATGGTGAAAACCCATCACATATTATGAGGTTAGTATATTATATCGATATGATAAGAAATGCTCAAAGAAGCATTTGATAAAGATCCCACCAACATCAAATGAAATATATCGATCGGGATCATATGAAACAACTTCACGGGTGATACGAGATCGTATTGATATGAGAAGAAAATGATATTGAAGAAATATATGTCACAAATATTATACCGATGGTGCAATAGATTCCTATATTCGAATAAAGTCAACATGATATCATTATTATTACTCTAGAAGATGCACAAAACAAGTTAAAGAGGAACATATTGAGAATATCAAAGGGTGGTAATAAACACTTGAAGATATAGAAATACAAAAAGAAAATACATATTGAACCCGTGAATGAGGGATGCTGCCTCAAGAGTATAAATACTCCGTAACTCGCCACCCTTCATCCGGTTCATAATGAAAGATCCAAAGGATCTCTTTTCCGCTGACACCAATGGTCTGTGACCTGACGGGTTTCAACTTCCACGCATTTCTGAACATATGATTGATTCTTGATGAGTAGATCAAAGAATCAGTATTAGCGAGAATAAGTATATTTCTCAATAACGAGAAATAAATTTATATTCTACACTCGATCTAGAAATGCTAGCAAACCATCAAAGAAATAATAATATTCAACAAACCCATGGGTTTGGTATGAAAGTTCCAATTGTTCGCCCATGACGCTTATATTGAATATTTCTCCAGCGGGTGTTTATAGCCGCGAAGGATAATAAAAGATCACTATTGTTCATCATGTACATCATGCGCTCATGAATAGATCATGCTTACATCACCAAATGAACCCATGATTGTATCGATCCAATACGCATTGCTAGCTAACTTGATGAAAAGGTAATACGCTGACACTCTTATCCCCCATAATTGTGCGGCCTATTGTAAGACTCTTTAAAGCTTGGTATTGGTCCTCTCCATACAAGATATTGATGTTTTGTTTCCTAACTCTCTTTATAAGTTGGTTTGCTATATATATATTGATATCACCATCGCCTGTCAGATCCACCAAGAACACATACAGCCTTAATCGATGAGGTGAAGATTGATTTGCATGAGATGATTCTAAAATTCTATCGCCATCTCCATCTCCATCTCTCTCTTTACACTAAAGTTTCAACGCATAAATGAGAGATACATGAACCTCTATTTAAAGATAAATTTTCAAACCAATAAATGATTTTTACTATTTACCTTTTGACAATATGAAAAAGAAAACGGTAGAAAAATATCAATGAAATGACATACACTTTCTGATTGAAATCTATATATAAATATATTTATTTATTTATTTACATACATATATATATTTCAAAAAAACACGATATTTACAATTACGCTAAATACATCGATCTACGCCTAAAATTTTTCACAATTACTAGAAAATCATAATACTAAATTTTTTCTACTAAATTTACAAATAGATCTTTTAAAGTAAGATTTTCAGACTGCATCACTCGTTGTTCATCTTTAAATTTGGCCCATAAGCGCCATAAGCTCACCTTAGACGTTGTCCACTAGGATGGTATCTCAAGAGCCTCACAATATCATCCAAAGACTCACTTACTCAATCCATCCTTAATGAATGCTATTTATCCTTCTCGATTTTTGGACAAAGTACTCACGTATTTACATCGAAAGTGTCACAAGTCCACCGGAAACATTTATAGCATCCTCCTAACCTTTTTGCTCAAGGTTTCTTGAAAACTACTTTACCCATTCCGAGGGCATGTATTTAGAAGGAATCTAAACCTCACCAGATAACCCGGACCTTTGCTTCAATCAACCATCGAATATCTTGTGGAATGCCCTTATTCATTAGTATCCTTAATCTTTCAAGTCTACATAGATAAATTCTCTTTAGAATTTTGATCGGCAATGAGGGATAGTATTTACTTAAGATTCGAGAGCACATGATCCATTATAATATCCTGACCCTTGTTAGGGTGAATATTGTAAGTGTTTCTGATGATTTATAAACGCCAGATGAGGCAAGACTCCGCTTTAATGCATGTAACAGAAACGAGGAGATAAGATTCCACGCTTTCAATAGTAATCGTAATAATGCCACCGTAAAGAATGACGTGATATGTCGATTGGCTATGCATGTGATGACGGTAATAAATCATGTTGAAGCACTATATAGATTCCGGCTCGATTGATGTAAATAATTTATTGAAATCAAGAACCTAAGAAATTTCCAATGATTGTTCTCGATAAATAATTACTAGACAACGATTTGGGAATAAATCCCAAATATATTCCTGAACATATATAAGGGATGAGATATATGGGCCCACTCACCCTTTTATGTTGACTACTATATAATATAATATGGATTCTACTACGAATGCCATGCGTATATTGAAATGATTTGCTCGATATGAGCACGAAGTTCCGCATCTAATGATAAAACTAGTGAATGTATATCCCAATAATTTGAATAAGGCAAGAATGATTGGATATGCGATGCGAGTGATATAATTGGCAAAATATTTAAAGTCCTCCAATCGAGTTTGTTATATCGAGAACAAAACACGAATTCAATAAATTCCCTATTAAAGCTAAATATTGAGAATATATACAAGGAAAATCATACAAATTATAATCGAGTTTGGTTGCTAGATGAGGGGGAGTATTAATAGTTGGAAATAATATATGAAATGCACCATGAATTTGAAATTCAAATATGAATAACCATCTCATATATCAATTATATATGTTTTGACAAATTAGCAAGTTCTCAAGTATTGATATTATTTAAATAAAAGCTCCCTCCCAAAATACGTAGATCAAAGCAAATAATAGAAGATGATTTTGATAAAGGAGGCATACATTTTGAAGAGAATATAGACTCGATATATTGTGCAATCCTAAAAGAGGATTGATAATGAGATATCTCAATAAGTTATATCATTATGGGGAAAGAAATGAAATTTGGAAAGTGTCGCACATATGAAAATATAGCGCTACATATGATCAACGATAATGAGAATATTGAGATATATCAAGAATATTGAAATATACACTTTATAATATATAATGGGCTTGATTGGGAAAATAAATATAGAACCATTAAATGAATGACATTATTTGTAATAGCGCAGCATTGATATATCGCTGTACTTTTTCCTTGTTTGAGGTTTTTATCCCAAAGGATTTTTCCTAAATAAGCGTTTTAATGGTGCAGCTCTTAATCACAACTTATGTAAAATCTCAAAGGAGATTTGAGATATATATATCTCTCTCGATATAATGAGTAATATGAGATTGAGATTATTAATTACAAATGAAATACTAATATAATATAGTATTTTGAAATATATTTCTACAAAATACACTTTGCATTTTTGTTGGCTGTTTCATTCCCACTGGTTTTCCTTAAGAACGCTGTTAATCGGCATATTCATGACTACTAAAAGAAATAATGTTGGATCAGCTTATAATGACGAGATTACTGTAATCGTGATAATGATGATATTGAATCTTTCTTATCAAACACCAAGATACGGATTAAATGGAGTCGTATTTTTCCTTCGGGATCAAGTTTTTTCCCATCGCTTTCTTGACAAGGTTTTTTAACGAGAAAAGATATTTAACTCCCTATGAGAATGATCGCCATCGGGGGAGCAACTTACCTTTTCTCTTCAAGTTTTATTCACTTGAGGCTTTCTTGAAGATACGATCATTCAAGTTTGGAAGTTTTTTTCTCCCATCTGTTTCTCCAAACAAATTTAAAAGACAAATGATAAACAATATTCAATTTGTTGTAAATCCACCACCGAAAGCAACCGAAGAGAAAAAGTAAAAAGGCACCACAATTATATCAGGATGAATGACATGCTTTATCATATTAACGACTATCAGATATTCGATCAATATCAGAATAAAGCCCAAATATTTCTCTATAAATATCATTCAGAATAATTCGATAACTAATCTAAAATGAAAAACTCTCTCGTTCACAACATATTTTTATTTTTCAGGTTTTAAATAGAAATCCGTTTGCCTCAACTTTCGGGCCCAATGATTGAAGATGGAGATCTATTTGGGTGCATTCATTTCGTTGTATGAATCGGCGCAAGTGGGCGTGTACTGCTTTAAGCAATAATGGTCATAAGCTGCCATAGCCCAGAAGGCCATAAGAAAAGCACGTGGAGAGTTATAACTCGGACGAAATTGTACACGTGCACAGCTTTTATCTCCTACGGTCCGACCCAAACTAGTGCAGTAGCACCTAATTGGCCAATGTTCTCCTATAAATTTTAACATATTTTTACACACAAATCTCGTGGGACTTACCTGTACTACACAAATCTCTACAATTCAATTTCACTCATTTTGTCTCCTATATCACATCAAATCACATAAAAACACACATCCTAACATCCTAGAGCTACATGTCTGGAAAATTTATGTCCAAAATGATTATGTCTCCAAATAAGCATATTTGGTGTTAATATAACACATGTCACATTACTATTATATTTTGTCGACATAAATTACACTGGTGAGGCGACCACGTCTAATATTGATGCTAGTGTCCTCCAAACACAATACAAAACAACACTCAAAATTTATACTCCCGTCACTTCATTTATAGCTTTAAAAAAATGTTTTCTACAGGGATTAAGAATATCATTGTTAGTTTTTATAGGTTATCCTTGTTTAACGAGTTTAAAAACTTGTTCAGAGTAACAAATGAATTTAAGTGTGTACAAATTAATTATGAGACTATATTAGCAAAAGAGCAAATTAAACATTAATCAATATAGAAACAAAAGTATAAATGATAGGGAGACATGAGGAGTACAGTACACTTGGTACACCAAGATCATGGAGGCTTTAGTCTTTCACTTTATAGGAGTAACAAGTCTCGATACTTCACAAGTTTTTTATAATCCTTCGGTGTCTTTTTCTTTTCCTTTTGTTTTAAGAAAATTGTGGTTAAAAATTACAGTAATATTTTGGTTTCAGTTATATCAAAGAAGATGCTCTAACTCATTATTTAGCACTAGTTCATAATGAATGGCCAATTCCCAAACCTTATTCAATACTCAAAGTTAAATGCATCGGTTCTAGTTCTAGCTCGTTTCTTTGGCGATGATTCATTAATGGGCCATTCCCAAACCTTATTCAACACTCAAAGTTATTTACTAGCACTTAGTTTCTTATCATTACACATACACTTCGGCTAGTGTATTACCTTCTTGTAATAATTAAAACTTGATTCTATCATTATCTAATTAATTAGTATATCAAATATTAATATCAACCCCATATTTAAAATAACTATTTATTATTATCGACCTATTTTGTGATTACACTACAATTTCACATACAAATGCTTAGACAAACCCCTAAAAGTTTTTCTAAAGATATTTGAGCTTGTTTAACACAAATTATTTAAAAAATTAATTTTCTCTAACGTCATTTATTTCTCAATCACAGGTTAAAAAATAATGTTTTCAAAAGTCTCTAACAGATATAATCTAATACTTCATAATTCATATCCAGTCATTGATCTCATCTTCAAACAAGTGTGATATATAGGTTACCAGAGAGCATTATCCTATCGTGAATGAATATTTATATTGTTGTCTTAAAAGGTAGTGTATCAATTCATCAATGCATTTCATGAACTTTTCCCAAAAATAAAATTAATTTTTCAGAGAGAATGTGCAGTTGAAAAATAATAAAATTTTATAGATAAACATAAAAAATAATATTAAGAATTTTTTCGTTCTAATAAGTTCCATTTTCTAATCTCTTTCTGTAGTGACCGGTTAGTTTACATAACTTCACCAAGACCATCACTGTCTAGACTCTAGATGAAGGAAATAATTTATTGTATTCTCAAAGCATTTACTTATATATTAATCAATACTAATTATTTACGTACAAATGTAATTTTTTATATACAAGCCATTAGTATTTATTGGTTCAGAATACCCGAGTGATGGATATTTCTCTCCATGGGAAGATTTTTGGGGAGAGATTCATGTACGTAACCCTAACAATGTATTTGATAGATTGATTGCCCCACCAAAAGAAGATGGCTTGTTTACATCACTCAAAACATTTTCGGTTGCAAGTGGGTCACGAGTTCCAAGCACCGGAAATAAAATGACTTCAGACCCACTTTCTCTCATCTTCTAATTTCCACCATTGCACTCTTAGTATATATCAAGATATCTCATCTCTCTCACTTTCTCACTCTCTTTCTACTCCCTAAACCAGACAAACAAAAAAAGAAAGAAAAACCCACAACACACACAAAATACACACACTTTAACCTAATAATTCATGAAGAAGATCAGTTTGATACTGAGGAAATGCAAGACGCTATCAAGGCAACTCACAAGGACATCCTCGTACAGTAGCTTGAGGTCCAAGTCAACCAGAGAACAAAAATGGGGTTCTTCTTCTTGTTTTTCTACAGAGAACATGCAAGATGATGATGATCATAATTATGAGACAATATTTGTGGGAAGTACGAGGAAGAGATATGTGATAAGTTCTAAGTACTTGGATCATCCTCTTTTGAATGCTTTGATTGAGAAATCAAAACAAAATCCAGATGGGAATGTGAATATTCTCTCTGTGAAGTGTGAAGTAGTGTTGTTTGATCATCTTCTTTGGATGCTTGACAACGCTGGCTGTCTTGTTGGGGAAGCCCAAGCGCTAGTCATTAGAGATCGATTGGGGCCAAAAAAATAATATCTGGCGAGAAAAATAATGGGCCAAAATATAAGACAAAATGGACAAGATTTAACGTGGTTCATTGCACTGCCACTCGTCAGCGGGACCGCGATATATTTATTATCACAAAATGAGTGCAAAAAATCTGCTTTATATTTTTCTGCTCTGTAAGGCTAACACTCCATTCAGCTTTTATCTACTGAGTAATATGAAACCTTCTACACCTGCTCTCTCTCTACCTGAGATCTCTCTATTTTTCTCTCGATTAGTGTTGTGTTGGTGGTGTTATGGTGCTGCAAATGTCTCAATTTATAGGCAAATATGAGGGGCAAATGTGTAAGAAAATGGGACAATTTGCACCTAGTCTTGCGTAATATCTGGCCACCTAATCTTGAAAACTTGCACCACTTTGTTTTCTTTTTCTTTCTTTTTCTTTTCCTTGTCTGCACCTTGTCTGCCATAATCTAAACGAAGGCGATTTCAATCAATCTTGATAAAATCATTTCGGCAGGATATCTCGTTTGTAGCTTCGATGAAAAAAAAATATGATGTGGTCAGTCACCTCTGTCTTCGTTGTAGAAGACCAGCGAAATGCTCAATTTCTCCTTGGTTCTTGTCTTCGTCATCATGTCGGTGTTTGGATTCTTGCTGCTTGAATCTTATCAGTTTCAATACTCGTCTTCCAAAAAGTGATCGATGAAGTGATAAGCGAGTCCAATATGTTTGGTCCTCGAATGAAATGAATTCTTTGCCGGATGTATCGCACTCACATTTGTCATGTGCAAGACATTCTTCTCTGTTCAAAATCGATTACGCCAACAAACCTTGTAACCATATCATCTCTTTACTAGCCTCAGTTGCTTGCCCGTACTGCAGCCGTAGTTGATAACGCAACAATCTTCGTATCTGCCGAAATCGACTAATGCGATGCTTTCCAGCTAATGAAGACATAACACCTTAGTACTTCTCCTGCGATCTACCTGCGCCCGGCCAAAATCTGCATCTCTGAAACCTCGTGGTGTCACCTCGCCTCGTCTAAAGCATAAGCATTGCTATCGGTAGTTCCTGTAGATATCTCAATATCCACTTTCGCATCCCAATCGCTTTCCAGGATTTGCCATATGTCGCTCACAACTCCCCTTTGCATGAGCAATATCGGCACAGTACAAACCATGGCATACATCAAACTTCCAATGGGTAGGCATATGGAATTTTAGCCATAAGTTTCTTTCCTCCTCTGTCTTAGAGAGGCGGTCGTTGGATGAAGCGGAAATGATTAAGCTAATAGGCGTCTTTGGCGGCTTTGCCTTTGCTCATGTTGAACAACTGCGGATTTGATCAACATACTTAACGTGACAACGCAAAACACCCTTTTGCTTGTCTCTACAAATTCTCATCCTAGAATTTGCTTTGCTTCACCAAGTCCTTCATTTGATTCAGCCCAGATAGTTGCTTTTTCAACTTCTTGATCTCATCCATGTCAGCCACGGCTACTAACATGTCATCGACATAAAGTAGCAAATGATATAAATTTGGACTCGAGCGCTGAAGTAGCAACAATGGTCGACATTACACTTCATGTAGCCATTTTCATATAAAGTCAAACTTCTTGTACCCTTTGTCTAGAAGCGCTTGCTTTAAGCCGTAGTATGAGCTCTTCTTCAATTTGCATACCCAGCTTCTCTTTTCCTTTCCTTTGAGAAGCCTTCCTAGGTTCTTGCATATGAATTTCCTCCTCTAAATCACCATGGAGGAAAGCGGTTTTCCGATCTAAGCTTGCTCCAAGTGCAAGTCCTCCATTTGCAACAATGCTCAACTTGATCAATTGTTGTCGGCTTTCTGGCGAAAATATCTCCATTATAGTCAATTCCTTCTTTCTGCTGAAACCTTTGACTACCAATCTACTTGTTGTACCTCTTTGAACCATCATGTTCTTCTTTGATTCTGTACACCCATTTGTTATTAGAGCTTTCTTCCCCTCACGGGCAACTCGGCTAGTTCCCGCGTCTGGTTGGAGATGAGAGACTTTATCTCATCTTTCATTGCAAGCTCCCCATAGAATCTCCACGACATGCCTCGTCATAGCATTGAGGTTCATGGCGTCGATGAGTAACATGTAGTTCATATACTTTCGATTCGGAACATGAGGTCGACTTGACCTCCTCACAATGGGAATTGGGTGGAGGCTATGGTGAATCGGCCTCGAGGCGGGCTCCTCTGTCTGCTTGAGACTCTCATCTTTACCCTTGACCTCTGCACTTACAGGTGTCGTCAGAACAACATATGTTGGATCGTGCGTTTGTTATGTCATTGGGTGACGCATTTCTATCCTTGTACATCACCTTTTCATTGAATATGACATCCCAAGCCCGATGAGCTTTTTGTTCGATCATCCCAAAGCGGTGCGAACTCGTCTCCACCATATCCAGCGAAAGTACACTTTAGTGATTTGAGTCTAACTTACTCTGGCATTATCACTAATGTGCACATCTGGCGACCACAACCTAAATACTTTCAAATGAGAAAAAGTTTCACTTCTTTCAGCTCCAAACTTCTTCAGGTATCCTGTGCTCCAATGGTGCAAACGGTCCACGATTAATTAGGTATGCGCGTGTTGTGACCTCGCCCAAAGCGTTTTGCGGCTGCATGTATTCTCATGCTTAAGCTCTTTCATCAGCGTTCGATTCATCGTTACGCAACTCCGTACATTGCGGTGTTCTGCGGCAACGTTCTCTCCAACTTGATGCCATTTTGGTAACAAAATTTCTTGAGCAGCCAAATCTTACGTACTCTCCACCATTGTCGGATCTCAACTTCTTTTACTTTCGCCAAACCCGGTTTCATTCTCACCATGGCCTTCCACTTCTTGAGCGCCTCGAACACATCGGTTGTGTCTCAAGAAGTAAACCCACACCTTTTCAGTGGTCATCAATGAAAGTCACGAAGTATGACTTTCCGCCAATCGATAAGCTGTTGTTGGACCCCACATCTGTGTGGACAAGTTCAAGCTTCTCTTTCTTTAGAGTTACCGCCACTTGTATTGAAACTCACCGTTTACGCTTCAGAAAATACAACTTTCACAAAGTCTAAATCAATAGCCACAGCCCTGGTAGTTTCCCTTTTGCATGCATGTACTTGAGCCCTTTAAGCTCCTATGCCCAAGTCTTTGGTGCCACAAGTTAGCATCCTTGCTATAGACAGCTGCGATTGTCATACCGCATTGGCAGTCGTGTATAGGGTGCCACTATCCTTGCCACGTCACGATTATCATGGCCCCCTTGGTGATTTTCCAATTATCACCGGGCTTGTGTCACATCCTTCTCGACAATTGTTTGAGGAGATCAAATTTTTCCTCAGATGCGGAATATGTCTCACGTCCTTCAATTTCCATCTGGATCCATTGACATTGATCTGTACTTCTCCTATGCCCACCAGCTGCAAGGATGATGTCTCCGAGATATACTTCTCGGTTTCCCGAGCACATAATTTGCAAAAAGTGTCGATTTGCGGTCATGGAGCGATGCTCGAAGTCTATTACCCGATAGTCGGACTTCTTCTCCATGGAGCATATCAACGCATCACGCGTTTCTTGATCACGACATTGACCTTCGGTCTTGTTCTCCGTTTCCTTTGGAGCGCCTGGCGATTTTTTGTAGTGCCCAGCACGCGCAATTCCAGCATTCAACGGACTTTGATTTGTTGGAATTTACGTGATTTTAGATCTCGATCTGCCATTCCTCGACTTTACTCGATCACGCGCGTGCCCTGTTTGAACCTTGCCTCTGCTATCTACATTGAAAGCGGCCAGGAAGTTGAAAGCGCATCATTGTCTCCGGATCTCTCGGTCAAGATCATGCTCTAGCGATCATCGAACTTCAATTCGACTGCCGTAGAAACTGCGATGGCAGCGTGTGCCATTCCGACTCTCGAATGCCAAGAATTAATAAACTCGAACCTCATCACTAAAAGTGATTTCCACCGTGATCAATTGGTCTACTACCTCATTGAATTCGTTGAGGTGTTCTCCAAATCTCGCTTTACGTCATCTTCATATTGAACAATTTCTTGATCAAATGAACTTTATTTCTTTATGAGGCAATTGTTCATACATCTTTGGATAGAGCTGCCCATGAGAGAGCGCCGTTGTCTTCTCATTTTTAATGTTGAAAGCGACCGACTTTGATAGGGTCAATCTAATTGCGCCGAAGTGCTTTTCGATCAAGCACCTCCCACTGCCGTCGTCTTTCTCGCCTTACGGCTTTTCTTTCAACGGACTTATATAGGTCCTTCGATGCAAATAGTCCTCCATTTGCATTTTCCAATATCAAAATTTTGCCATCAAATTTATCAATTTTGGAAATTCTCTCGTCTGTCGCCATTACTTACTCGAACAAATGTGATTTTTAGAAATGGTTTGATGTGGAAGATCAGTCTCTATTTGCAACCACAGGCATACTAAAATTTGAGAGATATCACAAACAAAGCTCACGATGCAGTTGTTGAGGAACTAGTTGCTTAATTCGCCAAGATCAGTGGGACACAAAAATAATATCTGGCCCGAGAAAATAATGGGCCTTTAAAATAAGCACAAAAATGGAACAACGAGATTTAACGTGGTTCAAGCTAGCGCCTACGATCCACGGACCCACACCAATATATTTCATTTATCTAAAAATGAGGAGTACAAAAAAATCTGCACTATATTTTCTCTGCTCTGTGAGCTTTAACACTCCACTCAACTTTTATCTCTAGTGTATAACTTCTGAGCTCTCTCTCTACTACAGATCTCTCTATTTTCTCTCGATTAGTGTTGTGTTGGTGGTGTTATGGTCCTGCAAATGTGCCTCAATTTATAGGCAAATATGAGGGGCAAATGTGTAAGAAAATGGGACAATTTGCACCTAGTCTTGCGTAATATCTGGCCACCTAATCTTGAAAACTTGCACCACTTTGTTTTCTTTTTCTTTCTTTTTCTTTTCCTTGTCTGCCACCTTGTCTGCCACTAACAAATCTCACTCCTGATTCCTTGGACGAGTTGGCTGATCTCTATGTCTTCTAAACCATAGTATGTAAGTACTTAATTATAAATGGGTAATGCTATTTGTACATAGATGTCGATATAACATGGTGCACTTATTTGACTAGTCGAAATGCTGTGAATTGAGATGTTATCACACAGAATTTCGACATGCCACTTTGAGCAACCAATTATGTCAGCCTTTGTTGTATGACTAGCATTAGCCGTTTATAAGTAGATTGAGTCAATTTAAGAAGTAAGTTGAAGTAAAGTCTTATATGTCTCGTTGATCACAAATGTGTAATATTGAAGCGAGAATTTTGTATTTCTTTTCATTGTGAGTCGACCATGTTGGAAACACAGAGTTGATTGTCCATCCATACTAGAGTATCTTGCATATCAACATACATATATGACAAAACTAAGTGGATGAGGGCTGATTGAGCACAAGAGGGTGTATTTGTACAACACACATTCTACTTTGATTAATTGCTATGTAAGATACTCATACGTACTATTGCTAAAATATGTGTTCTGGTCAGAGACACATTGCGATTCTTTAAAATAATGTTGAAGACTTTTTCCGTCTTGTCATCAATTGTATTATATATGTAAATTCCTTTTTGAATACTTATGTACCACTTATTTCTTTTTTCCTATTAATTCTTGGTGTATTGAAGAATATATAAATGATTAAGTGCTTATATGTGGACACTGGATCGGGAGCGTTGAAGAATAGATGATTTAATGAATTCATGTTTCTTTTTCCTTTTTCTTTTCCCTCTTCTCTGGTACTACGTTCAAAATTGGGGATAAGGAGACTAAGGCCTTGTTCTTTTGGAGATAATTTTAAAATACAGGCTATCCGTATAAAATATGTGGTTAATATTGTATTGGAAAATATGTGTGTGATTGAAAATAGGAGAGAGAAAAAAATTTTATTGTGAAATCTTGCAAAGAACAAGGCCTATGTAACTTTTTTAAAAATAAAAAATAAAAATTAATTTTGAGGGGCAATTCGCTAAATGCGCATAAATTGGGACCATTGGAGCAATTTATCCTTCAGACCATTTTTCAACTTCCGGAAATGCTGAGATTTTTGGTTTCGCCGATTGACTCTTCCCTGCCAATCTATCGTCCAGCTTCTCACTTAATCCTCCCTCGATGTCTATTATGAGAACTGAGACGTGTTGTATTTTCTGAGCTGTTTACCAAAACGAATAACAGAGATTTTTCTTACAAATACAACTCTCCTTTTCATGAATCTGCAGCTTTGAACAAGAGCAGAAATTTTCGACTTTAAAACAGATTGCTTCAGGTAATTTCCATACTGAGATGGTAACGTCTTCATGTTTTGATGCATGTAAAAATGTAATTCAATTGCTAGTTTAATGGAGAAATTGTCTCTACATGATTGTTGCACTTGAAGTGTTCGACAATTTGTCCCAAAGGAAACATCTGTCTATCAATTTGGGATTAAATTCAAATTACGTACTGTACTTGGCAAAGAATACTATTAATTTCTCAATCATATGTTCCAGTGTTCCACACACTCTTTCCCACTATTCAAAAGGAAGAATGTTAAATGTTACAAAATTGAATGCACATTACACACATAATAGTTGTGAGCAGAGGTGGAGCTAAAGGGGCACATGAGATGGGTAACTTTTTTCTGTTTTACATGTAAATTTTGAAACATCATTTGACATATGTAGATAACTAGATATAGATATAAGTAGCCCACACAATATTGGTTGTAAGTATGCTATAGTTCAAAGAGAGATATTTTCTATCTTACCATAATGTTTTGTTCTAACTGGGCCATGTGTAATTTTTGCTGGTAGCATCTCCAGTTCTTCAATTTTCTGCAGTAACTAAGCGCGTATAACCAAACTCTCTGTCTGAGACAAACTACAGAAAGCTGGCCATGGATCGCAAAGATAATCAAACTCCGCAAAGTTGGTTTTTCACTATCAAAATTCCAACTGGGCACCCCTTAATATTCCAGTTTCTCTCTAAAAGTTGCCTAATTGCAGGGGAAGGTGCTCGGATTCTGGTGGAATTCCTGGAGGTTGCCATCACCTCTATTGTTTATCCAAATGGTATAAGCAGTGTTATAAAATATCAAATCAATAATTCAACTTTTGGTCTAAGATTATTATTTTGGTCTTCAATGAATGCATTTAATGGACTGCTATACCAGTATATGCATATATGTAGAGGCTTTAGAGAGGCAGAGATACATGAACTTGGTGATTCATAAGGCTAGACAACCTGAGCTTAGTGAATTCATTCATTCTGCCGTTAATGGACTCCTCCCTTTCATCCAAAAAGTAGGAGTATTTATGTTCTGTTTCTCGCAGTTCTATTTTTGTATTAGGTGGTATCGTTATTGAATTTCATGAAGTCATTGATTTTTTCATTTTCTTCCCAATTTGGGTTTGGTCGAGAGAGTTGCTGTTATTTTCTTTAAAGACGATAGCAAGGTGCCAATTGAGAGATTTATCTTCAAGTTTAATGTGAATCAGTCCTATGGTTCAGAAGTGGAACAAGCTGATTTGGAATTCTTCCTTAGATCCTTCTTGATCAAATTGCTTGTCTCGGACTCTATGACCAAGGTTCTTCCCCATGGTAAGAATACATATTTGCTACTTCTACTCATTAAAAAGTGAAAACTAATTTTTTTAAGGTTAAATGGTGGTGAATTTGTGATAACAATGAATAGTGATTGAGATGTGTGGTTAATATTGAAGGTTGCCATTGGCTGAGTAGTAGAAGTTAAGTTTTAAATAGGAAAAGGTTAAATTGGACACCAGCTAAGTGAGCAAGATCTTGCTAGCAATATTAATGGCCTTGATTAGTTTCATAGGTCAAGGCACCACCTCCAACTTGGAAAAAATTTTAACTTGTAATTATGCCCAAGTTTAGGATTGGATCCAAAATGGATTACTGATCCACAAGTTTCACTGTAACAAGAAAGAATGACCATAAAATTCTTACTACAACTCGATCTTTGGAGTAAAATATCCATAACAGATAACCCCAAAAGGGGGCGCAGCGATTAGGCGGACCTTTGATGTGTGGTTAGACGCACATCCTAGGTCCGATTCCCCGCAGCGTCAAGCTCATTTGTATTTTCTTCTTGGGGCGTCTCTCGGTTGAAGCTCCAGGGCCTCGTGGAATTAGTGGGGAGTGTGATCCCCAATACCCTCGGTTATAAAAAAACGAAAAAAAAAAAAATGCATAACAGAAATTGCTATTCATTGATGAAATTTAAAACAACCAACACAATGGAAGTTGACCCCTTCCCTCCACAAGTTCAGTTGTCTGGTCCATAATTAAGAGCACTATTTCACAAATTATTATTTTTGCCTATTAGTTTTTCAATGGAGGCACATAATGGTTTGGTATTTTTTGACTTGGTTGAGACTAAGGCATTGTGTCAAATTAAGCGTGTCTTCATTTCAACTTTTACTACTAAATCAAATTGAAATTTCAATTTCAACAACACAATCATACTTTCTACGCATTATTATCCGTACATATGTAGTCCTCACTTTTATTGAAACAGAAACAAAAAGGTAACTCTCTAGCAGAATAGAATTTTATCTGTTTATCCACACACTAATTGCTCTCATCCAAAATGTGATCTTTAGTTTCACTCTCTTTCTCAGAACTCGTTAACACATTTTTCTCATCACCTTATATGTTTTGAAGTTGGCACTTCTCATAGATTTTGTTCTTTGACGGATTGCAAATTGGAAATAGCGACATATTTTCGCTCTGCCTAAGACGAGCACCGGCAAAGATGCAAAGACATGGATCCCAATAGACACAAAGCAATGGCAGCAACTTCCAGTGATAACTCCCATTAGGTCCGTCGGGAGTGAACCTCTTGGGTTGTAGCTGTATCTAGAGCAGCCGAGTCCTCCTGAGCCAGAGCCCTAAGTAGGATATCCTTTACAATAGTCGATAATTATGAGTTCAATACATCTTGTTTAGTTCATACGGGTATTCCTCGCTTATTATCACACGGCACTATGTTTATATATGGAAAGGCTACATTTTTGCTCTTGGTTTCTGTTGTATCAATTTACCTCATGTTTTACACTTTGGGGGCTAATGGTATAATATCTGAAAATATTTTTTTAAGCGCTTTTAACATTTATCTTTTTATATATTTTTATGTGAAATAAGAGAGAGAATGAGTAGGTTTGGATGGTGAATATTTATACAATATATATGAGTTTCAGAAGATACTTAGAGGGTGTTAGCATACATTTTAATGTATTTTTTTCAAATTTCAAATTTGGTCAAATAAATTACATCCATATATCTCACCACTAATTAAATCTCCACCATCCAACTCCACTCATTCTCTCTTCCTACTCATAAAAATACATTAAAATTCATCCGCTAACACCATCTTAAATGTGACTCGTTTGATCAAATCAAATTTGAAAGAGAATACATTAAAATGAATTAAATTTTGTAATAGGAAGTAGTCAAAAGTATGAGAAATAATCACAAACAAAAATTTTCAACTTATGAGCGAAAATATCGAATTTCAGAAGATACGGGGGGATATACGTCAAAGCCCAACATCTAGGTCGGCCCGCCTAAATAGCTGATTAGCTATCCATTATTCCATTTTCCTTTGTCAATAATCCGGTCGGTTCCAGTGCTAGTGGCCCAAAATCACTTGCGTGTGTCCTCACTGAACAAAACCCTACGCTATTTCAACACTTTGTCGCTCAAAATCATCACAAGATTCACAAGTCAGACCAAAATCAGCAGGAATTCTCCACTTCAATTCCAAAATCTGCCTTCCGCATCATCAACAAATCACCATAGATTCGTTTCTTCACTGTAGTGGGAGGACACCATCGCTAACCTCCTGCTGCGGCGGATAAATAATGGCGAGCAACCCAAACTCCCGGTTGAAAATCCTCTACCCCTTTCCATTGTAGTGGCTGAGAAATTTTACAATAAAAACTCATAAATACCCACCGCAGGTTCTCAAATTCAAGATACAATGACTGAAAATCTGAGAAATTCAAGACATTTGTAAAGGAACACTCACCAAAAAAGGTACTAATTGCTTAATTATTCGCATAGTTTCTAATCGAAGTAGATGTATGCGTTACTTACTGTTATGGCAATAGTTTCTTTGTGAAAGTTAGAATTCATAGCTCGAGTTTCGGATGTATGTGATTTTTTTCTAATGGAAAAAAAAAGTACCAAAGAAGAAGAAGAAGAATGGCAAAGCTAGCTTAGATCCCTCCAGAAAAGAATCAGTGAATCAGTATATTGACAATTACAGATATCAGGGTGTTGTATGCGTTGGCTGTGAATTTGTTGGATACTTTCATTATTCACAGGGCTTTTTTTCTAATTGGAGGTTATAGCAATGTTATCAGTGTATTGACTTTGGTGAGAAATCTGATTTTGTAGTTGATGAAGTATACAAAAGAAAGTTGAAAATAGGTTCTTCTACTATCTCCACGACTCTCCTTCAGTTGAGAGATAAAATTCTACAGTTTCTGTTGGAAGATGGAATGCAAAAGTGGAAAATGTTGAAGATTTTAGTTTTTCACGTCTCTTGTTAAAGGTGTACTCTTTAACGTTAATGCAATGTTCTCAAAATGTCTTTCTTGAAGAGTCATTGTATATCTCAAAATGTTTATATTATGGTTTCTCACTATGTTCTGGTGTAGGGGTCTGTGGATGTAGATTTCTTCACACAATACAGCGTAGGAAATAGATATAGGTGATTAATTTTGCTGCCAATAAGTGTTCAAAATCCGACCCTCTGGTCAGATTCCACCCCGGAGAAGGAGTATACTAGTAGCACCAAGTTTCATTTCACTATCTGCACTGAAAATCCTCAGTCAATCAGCCATGGCGATATCAGGCCGAGGTCGCCCGGCATCACCGTCAGAGTCGTCTTCCCGCCCCCGTTCACAGTCACTTTCTCGTTCACGTTCGATTTCACGCTCCCCTTCAACTTTTGTCTCGTGCTCCTAGTTGGGGTCCAGCGTGCGCTCTCGATCTCGTCCACATTCATGCTCCGGCTCCAAGTCATTCACCTCTTCTTCTCCTTCTCGTAGTGTCGGCTCTCGCAGCCCTAGCCCCCCTCGGCGGAGAAAAGGTATAAAATTCACATGTTGTTTTTATATATCTAGGTTTTGTGGATGCTTCTTGTCAAAATGATATAATTTGGGGTTCCAGTTAATGTTCTTGGTATTTATACTTGGTTGTTGAGAAGCAAAAAGATTAATTAAGTAAAGCATTATGTGCTAAAGAGCGGAATTTTTGGATATACATTTGTATTTTTAAGCCCAGTTTTATTTATAAAAATCAGTGTGTGCCATTATCATTTTTCCGATTTACTGTCGTGACATTGATTATAACCTTAATGTAAATGTGATATTTCAGTCCCGTTGAAGAAGCTAAACGAGGTCGCTCTCCATCACCACTAACTAAGAAAGCTTCCCCACCACCAAGGTGAAGTTATGTTCGAAATGTATATGTTTAGGTCAAGTATAGAATTTCTGAGATTAACAATCGCCACATTTTATATAATTCCATCATCGGGTCATTCATTTACCCTTCAGAAAAAATTTTCTCTTTAAAACTCGTATGCATTTGATGTCAATTTCAACAAGGATCATCCCACATTATCAAATACCATTCTAGTTATTGTAGTTGTCGTTACAGACCTAACTGAAGCTCCACATATGTTGAGTGTGCGCAAATGTTTTAGTTTTCAATTGGGGTTTAGACATTAACATAGGTAAGGATTTTAAATGTGTTACAATTGAAGTTCTGCTTTTCTTAGGGTGTAGAAGTGAATTATCACAATTAAAAGAAAAAACAGAAAAAGGAACACATGGTCTGCATATTAACAAGGCCAGATGTGGACTTAGTTTGTTGATCTGCATGATATCTGGTCGCTTTTGTGCACAGTCTTGAACTTATATAGCATTTGTCCATTGTGTAGTTTTATTTTATTTTCTGTCTCTTCTGTTATTTCTGATTGCTAACTATCATGGATGGCTTTATTATGTGTATTTGTCCATGCAGGAAAGCTTCACCAGTTCCTGAGTCACTTGTCCTTCATGTTGATCAGCTGACACGAAACGTAAATGAAAACCACCTTAAAGAAATATTTGGTATGCTTACTTCTTTCTAATCAGCCAACTTTTGATAGATGTGGAAGCTTCTGTTACATGTTGACAGTGCTAGGTTAGAATAGTTTTCGTGAATGAACCAGTGAAGTTGACTTATAACTAGTTGGTGATATATACAAATTTTCATTTCTTTTGAAAGCTAAGACATAAGTTTTGTGGCAGTTTCTGTATTTGCGGCTTTAGGCATTATGTTTCCTTTATATTGCTCCATCATTTGTAGGTAATTTTGGTGAAATTGTCATACGGCTCGCAATTGATCATATTGTAAGTTGTTGAATTTTCGTATTCTATGATGGTGTTAGAAATTTCTTCCACTTTGTTATTTTGATTTTTGATCAACTTTTGCTACATTGCAGGTTAACCTTCTAAAAGGATTTGCTTATGTTGAGTTCAAGACTAGAGCTGATGCAGAGAAAGCTCTGTTATATATAGACGGCGTATGAGATGCTTTTTTTTTTTCAATTTATTTTATTTTATTTATATTTTTTATTTTATTTAATTTTAATTTTAATTATTTTTTTTCGGTGATAATTTATGCTGCCTTTCTATACTTAAAAATCAATATAATCTATTGGTGTTAATGCAGGCCCAAATTGATGAGAAAATTGTTCGAGCCAAGTTTACATTACCTGAAAGAAAGAGGCTTGTTTGCCCCCTAAAGCTGTTGCAACGACTTCGAGGAGAGATCCCTCTAAAGCTGATGATGTTGCTATAGATGTTGACAGGGATGGGCAAAAGCGACACGGGGAAGGTGTGCTCATTCTGTATGCCCAATCTGAAACAGTATTTTATTCGTCCCGTCTTACTTGTATTTTTTTCAGCAAATTTCCTCAATTTCTTCAGTATTTCCTCGTGCAAACCTCTTTCTCCTCCTCGAAGGAGATCTCCTGTAGCACTCAGAGGTTCTCCGAGACGGGAACCTGATTCTCCTCCTTGTCGGTGTGTTCTCCAGTTCACCGTCGAGTAGATACTTGTCGAAGGGGTGACTCACCACCTCTCAGGAGGAGGCCTGCATCTCCCTGCATCTCCTTCTAGGGGCCGTTCCCCTTCCCCCTTATCTCCACCAAGGCATTTTCGTTCACCTCCCAGGTTGGGGTCTCCTGGATGTCCTAAATAATTATTTTTCTCTCATAATGAGCAAAAAAATTATCCTCTTCTTTTTCTCTTTTTCTTTTTCGGGGCTCACATTAAGTTTTCGGAAGTAGTTCGTTTTCTTCTTTTTTTTTTTTGCTCGTTTTCCCACGTTCTCCCACGTTCTGCTCTATTCTGCGACATGTCTGTTTGGAGGAGATCTTTGAAAAAGATGATTTGGATATGTGGTTAAAAAAGTGAGGAGAAATATTAAAATAATATGAGAAAGTTGTCATATCGATGAAATCTGTTGTCGAAAAATCAGTTGTAGAAAATTGAAAGTTCCCCGAACATACTAATATTTGGGGTATCCATAATGCTGCATTATGTCATGACTCCTGTTTCATATGTTGTCTTCATCCTTGCAGAGGGCGTGGACCGCCACCTCCGAGATGTGGTCGGCCATCATCCTACTCTTCTTCACCTAGCCCATGCAAGGTATGTGCTCTCTAAATTGTCTTTATCAGAAGATTCTTTTGGTTTAGTAACTAATCTGCAGCTCCATCTTGCAAACTTCTTTTCAGGCCCCACGAAGGGTGTTATGGAGGAGTCGTAGTCCAAGAAGGTATGTTCTTCTCACATGCATCTTGATGAAATCTTTTGCAATGAGCAATATTTCTACATCAAGAATGAAGTAGATTCTGTCTCATGAAAAGTGGTTTCATTAATTTCGTTTGTGCTAGTGATAAGTATTGTTTAAGATAGCCTCTTAACATTTTTCTACCTACAGGCTGACTTCTACTAAATGAAAGTCAAATTCTGTAACATCTACACATCTCAAACAAATGGTTTTGATCTAGCACATATTCGGGTACTGCATAAGAAACCACCCGCAGCCGACGTGGCATCATGAAACCGCGTGGTTTTAGCAGTAAAACTTGTGGGTTCTTTATGCGGTACCCTTGGGGATGCTGATCAAAACCCCTCAAAACATTTACTCATTATTATTCACACGTCTCATGATTTTCAGAGAGCTTGAGAAGTTTCAATAGTATAATAAGCTTTACCCGAAGAGATTCAAATTTGTGGAATTGCTTGTTTCTTGGTCCTTACTCGTTTCTTCCATAAATATGGGCCTTGATTTACCAGGCCGATGAGAGGAAGGAGCCCTAGTAACAGCAGCAGCAGCTCACCACCTCGCAAGCCTTAATTTTAGGGTCATCAGCCAGTTCTCACAATGAGCACTCAGATCGACACTTTGATCACTGTCTTTAAGTTGATGCTCCTAGATGGTCTTTTATTGATAAAGCAGTTGATGAATTAGCCCTCTGGATTCTAAAACATTGCTGCAAACTAGATTAGTGTGGTTAGGATTTAATGTTTAGCGTGAATGGTTAATGATTATTGAGAGCTCATAAAATAGTAACTTGATTTGGTTGGGAACTTAGATAATGGAAATAGATAAAAATATTATTGCGTCAAATGATGTTAAGTAGTTTATAAATTTATAAAATTCTGTTTTGATTACTTTTGTAGGGAGGAAAAATGGTTATGCGTTTTGAACAAAATCATCAATTTTATGTTCGAAATAGCTTAGTACCAGGTGGTTTAATGGAGGAAGGGCTGATATTTACGTATATCCTCCTATGGACGATACTATGATGGATCGTACTAGGTTTCGTTAGTACTCTTCATTATAGCGCTCGAATATTGGGCGAATTTGTGGATATGAACATGTTGATGATTATAGAGTTTTCGGTTTTGCGATCTCCCGTGTTAGAATAGAGCATTATGTTTTTTAATATCTAGATTTTAAGTGCACATAAGAAATTGTATGACAGATTGTGCAGATGCTTTTTTCCTACATCGTATGGGTTTTGTGCATACAATTTTAGGATAGAACAAAAGTTATATATTTAACCAACAACGTAATTTCAATTACACGTGTGAAGATCAGTGTTAAAGACTCACAGAATTGAATCGCCTAGAGGTGGAGTACACACTAAGGAGTCAAACATAGAGCATTTGGTGGAATTTGTGTCTATCTTTTTTTGTGAGGGTCAAACTATTTTGTTGCAAGCACAAATCAGTCCCTTCAGATATGTTCATATTATCAGTTACCTCAAGACAGCATATGTACATGAATTTAGACACCTCTCTAGTAGGCAGTATGCTATTTCTTGTCAATTGACGTTGTAACTCTCGCCTCGTGTCCTCTGTATGTTAAATGGAACTCATGGATTCCCGTTTTCAATTTTCTTCTTACTAGCCTGCGGTTGAACAAATCTTGAATCATCCTATATTTCGGATCTTTGAAAAGAGGTTGGAGTTTTTGCAGGATAACTATGAGTACTGCAACCATTTAATCTAAATAGGTAATAATGACCAAGTTTCTGTGCTTGTTACTGCAATCAGAATAGTTGATATTCACGGGGAAATTGGTTCATAGTGGAATTTCTTTCCTTACTCTGTTCGCAGTGACCTACAACCTAATGGTGGCCAACTAGGAAGGTCGTATTCTCTCTTGTTAGGTACTAGACACCTTAAAGTTTACTGAGTGTTCGTTCTTGGCCATTTGGATGTTGTGATTCGTGGGTTACATTTGTTCCAACTTTTTAATGTGGATATCATTAAGGGAATAGATTTATATTTTTCAGTTTATGTTCCTATTTTTTTATCAGTGTTTACAGCGCAACTCGATGTTTAGTAGATATTCGTGTTAAGCCATCGTTTAGGAAATACCTGGATCTTGATTTTGATTTAGGAAATATCGAATTGAATTGAAAGTATTCTGAAATGCTAATTCAATGAACATCTTGCTCAAGATGTTCATTGAAATGCTAACGAATTGAATTGAAAATATTTTGAAATGCTAATTCAATGAACATCTTGAGCAAGATGTTCATTGAAATGCTAATATAGAATACTTTCAATTCAATTCCGTATTTCCTCAATCAAAACCAGGATCCAGATATTTTCTAAACGATGGCTTAACACGAACATCTACTAAACATCGAGTTGCGCTGTGAACGCTAATAAAAAATTAGGAACATAAATTGAAAAATATAAATCTATTCCCTTAATGATATCCACATCAAAAAGTTGGAACAAATGTAACCCACGAATCATAAGATCCGAATGGTCAAGAACGGACACTCGGTGAACTTTAAGGTGTCTGATACCCAACAAGAGAGAATACAACCCTCCTGGTTGGCCACCATCAGGTTGTAGGTCACTGCGAATAGAGTGCGGCAAGAAATTCCATTGTGAACCAACTTTCCCTCGAATATCAATTGTTCTGATTGGATTAACAAGCACATGAACTTGGTCATTATTAGCTGTTTGGATTAGATGGTTGTAATACTCATAGGTATCCTGCAAAAACTTCAACATTATTTCGAAAATCTAAAATATAAGATGATTCAATATCTGTTTAACTGCAGGCCTGTAAGAAGAAAATTGAAAATAGAAATTCATGAGTTCCATTTAATAAAAATATGACACGAGGCGAGAGCTACAACGTCAATTGACAAAAAATAGCATATTACCTATCAGAGAGGTGTCTAAGTTCATGTGCATATGCTGTGTTAAGGTAATTGACATTAGGAATATACCTAAAGGGCTTGGTTTGTGCTTACAACGGAATAGCTTAACCCCCACAAAAAAAGGCATATACAAATTCCACCAAATGCTCCGTCTATGACTCCTTAGTGTGTACTTCATCTCCAGGTGATCCAATTCTGTGACAATCTTTAACACTGATCTTCACAGATGTGTTATCGAAATTACGTTATTGGTCAAATATATAGCTTTTGTTTTGTCCTAAAGTTATATGCACAAAACACATATGATGTAGGAAAAAATGCTTGCACAAACTGTTGTACAATTTCTAGTGTGCTTAAAATCTGGACATTAAAAAATATAATTCTCTATTCCAACACGAGAGATCTCAAAACCGAAAACTTTATAACTATCAACGTATTCATATCCATAAAATTGTTCAATGTTCGGGCGCTATAATGAAGAGTACTCACAAAACTATTACGATCCATCATAGTATCATCCATAGGAGGATATACATAAAGATCAGCCCTTACTCCATTAAACCATTCTTGGTACAGGGTTATTTTGAATATAAAATTGATGATTTTATTCAAAACGAATAATCATTTTTCCTCCTACAAAAGTAATCAAAACAGAATTTTATAAATTTATGAACTATTTAGCATAATTTGAAACAATAATATTTTTATCTATTTCCATCGTCGAAGTTCTCAACCAATCTGTGTTGATTATAGCTGATAGGGTCAATCATCCTCAATCGCAATCCCTAATTTTTCTTTCCTCAATCTCGATAACTACACAAGATAATGTTGAATCATTGTCCAATTTGCCCAAATCTCTTGCAATCTTCGTCAATCAAGCAAGTTCTTTTTTCCTTATCCAGTAAGTCGAGTTGAGCTAATCCCCAACCGCCGTCTCCGTCCAAGGACAAACCAGAAAAAGAAGCCGTCTCGATCTCGATCAAGGACAAACCAGAAAAAGAAGGTACTATCGGATTGATTGTTCAATTTGTTTGTCTTCTAGAGTTAATTTTTAATTGGATTTTATTGCAATTTCAATCCAACAGTGAAGCTGTGGAGAATTTGAAAATGATTTCTCTAATGAAACAACCGAACGGGTTATGGTTGGATAATTCACACTCTTTTCATTATAAGTTTTGTGTTGATCTTTGTATGCAGGTATGTGGCTTCTAGCTTTTGTTAGTGGCAATTGATATTAGTCGTTCCTTTTAGTTTAACAATGGGTGGTTTTTACTGAATTGTTTTTGTGGCAGTGCAAAGCTTGACTTTAATGAATCTTCAATATTCGATTGATTTCTCTTTACCATCATATCAAGAGGTTAAGTGTTAAAACTTTGTAGTTTTTCTATTTTTCCCCCGTACTGAGTACCTAAATAGGTTCCTCTGCCTATCATTGTTTTGATGATTTTATGCCGAAGAAGCATACGAGTCCATATTCTTGATCATTCATCTATATACACACAATACCATTAGTTTGCACAAGGAGGATAATTTTGCTAAACTTGGAAATGATTTGTTTGACTTGCAGAAAATAATGACCTCAAGTCTTTCTAGACTGGATAAATGATCTTCACGAGTATGATGTGCCTTACCATGTTTATTTTGCCATCGACAATGGTTAGTTCTTTGCAATACATCGATTCAGGAATTTCTTCTATCTGGACCGTTGGGTCTGTAATGTATTACATACAAAGAATCTATAATTCATTGCAATACATTGTATCAACACATACAGAGGCTATTGAGACTGTTTTTGCCGAATCTGTCATGTAAGATGATAAACAAGGCGTTAAGTTTTGCTGAATTGAAATAATCTCCCACTATTTATTTCTTTGTTTCTCCGAAGTTCCATAGTTATTTGGAAAAATTAATATTTTCAGTGATAGATGGATAAAAGGTATTACGGTGGCATCTTTTCTTATAATAGAATGTTTTCTTTTGTTGCTTCTAATTTTCTTGAAAACTATAGAGATTACAAATGTCGTAGATTCTATGTTTTGTCTTGAATTAACATTCATATGTTAGAATTGTTATTGTAATGCAAAACTTTGGTCCCCAACATTGCATGAAGCCCGTTTTAGGATCTCAGATTTGTTAACTGAGTTCAGCCTGCAATGTTCATGGAGTAGGTTCGGCTACTGGATGAGACACTTAGAGGAGTCAAAGTTGAGGGAAAATCACATATCATTAGTGGAGAGTCTGTCCTGAAATCTCTTCTATGTGGGTGGCAGGAAGATCCCATCAAGGATATACGTGGACTCAAACATTGGTTGACAGAATGGTGAGTCACTCCTTACACAAATTTGTTCAAGGGTGGGATACAGCAGTTGTGAAATGCTAGAGTCACAAGCTAACGACCTTATAAACTTTATAAATGAATTTTGAGTTAGTTTAGATAACATAAAGCGATGAATTCCTTTCATTATTATTATTATTATTATTATTATTATTATTATTATTATTATTATTATTAAGAATTTATTTACTGAATATTTGGTTATTAGATTTCATCGTCGATAGATGATTTTGGGGTCATGATTTTGTCATCCGGCCACTTGTCGGCGGTACCGGATCGTTTGTGGGTGATTTTGAATATAATTTCATATCTTGCAATGCGTTTGTATTGTGTGAAGTGAAAAATAAGTTGTGCAAAAAGTATCCTCGATAAGTGTGTGTTGATAAAAGGTGATTCGGGAAATATTGAAGTATAGAAACAATTCTAAAGTCCTCAGTTAACCTTTGATGCTAAGTTTAAAAAGAAAAATAATCAAAAAGCCAAATCTAATCGGCCAAAAAAATAATGTCAATGTACGAAGAATAAATGTGTCAATTTCTTCGTAAATTGACTCATATGGCATATAAATTTCATGTAAGATTACTCTTGTATTTGGAAATATTGATTACTCCTATAAATGTGTCAATTTTATATAAGATTTTTCTCTGGGGAAAAGTCAAGATTTTTCCAATCTTAGAACTATTTTAATTGACACACTATGTTTTATTTATTTCACAGGCTCTCAATGTTTATATCAAAATCTAATTACATCCTTAATATTTTTTCCCTTCAATTATTATTTTTAATTTTTAAATAATTATAAATTTAATTTATACATATCATTTTTGTTTAAAAATTTTATTTATTTAAACGTCAAATCACTTGTTTATCCATTACAATTTTAAATATTTATAAAAAGGGACATAAAATGTGAAAACTGCTTTTAATTTAAGTATAGAAAACAAAATATAAATTAGTGTTTGCGTACAAAGTAAGTTAATTACTAAAAATTAATTATGAAAATATTACAAAAACTTTGAGATTGAGGCCTTGTTCTATTTGGTATTAGCAAAATCACGTAATTAGGTATCGCCATACTCATTTTCAATACACACACATTTAAAAATAATATTAACTGCATTTTTCTGAATCTGCGTGGAACAACTAAACCCCCAATCAAACAAGGCCTGAATTGTTATTAAACATAAAGTTAAAATTCATTTCATGCAATTAAGCTGTGGTGTACCTAACATAATATGTGGTTTTGATCAAGTATCCACATGTGGGTACGCTATGGTACCCACATGTGGATCAATTAACAACACGTGTCCCTCCTATGGTGGGTAGCCCCATTCGACCATATGTGGGCATTATAGCGTGCCCACATGTGGGCATCATAGCGTGCCCACATGTGAGCATCGGATCATGACCTATATGTTATGTTTACAATTAGAGTTATCCAATTCACTAAATAAATTTTCTTTTTTTTTTTTTACCTTGGATTATATAAGGTAATTATACTACTTACACACGTTTTGATTAATCTTACGTAAGTATCGTAAGATTTTATATCAATTATTATAAGTTTCGAATTATTACAATACTGATACTTTATTTTTTTTAAGTTTCAAAGAAGACAATTTCCCTTGACAATATCTTATATCATACAATCAACAAAAGCCAAATAAATATTTTTATTTAAGGAAAATTTACAAAATGCAGCTTGAGTTTATAATGCATCTAATCTACAACTTACATATCATGTTTCAAAAAATTTACATTTTACACATTGCATTTTATTTAGTCTTAACAAAACATATCTTATGTTGAACAAAAATTGGAATTTTTTTAAATTACTTATTAAGACAAAATTACCCTTTTGTGACTCAAAATTACACCCCATATATTCAATATGTAGCACTTTTCATATCATTATTCTTCAAAATATTAATAGACAACTTTTACTTCACATTCCCAAACTTTCAGAATTGATACAATATTTTCTTCGTTCATTTTTCGATCCCCCCCCCCAAACACCAAACTTTCATACATTTACACCTAATGTCCATTATATCAAAATTTTCATTAAAATACACATTAATGAGGGGTAAAATGAGAATAAAATTTTGGCAATTTTACTCCCTGCCCCAAACTTTCAAATTTGAAACAATTTTTTCCATATTTTTTATTTCAATTATTATAATCAATGTTATTATAAAAATAAGCAAAGTTGGTTCCTAAGAAATGGCTTATATCTAATTACGTAGCTTTAATATACATCTGGGAAATTCAGGATGGTTAATATACATCTGGGAAATTCAGGATGGTTATATATTTCACACACGACTTCAAATGGTGCTCTTACAGCTTGAACTATCATTCTTAATCCCATATCTAAATATGTTAGCATAATAATAAATAGTTTATGATGTCCTACCTCCAGTGGATTATGTAAAAACCTCCCCTGCTGATAGGATTTTTCCATGGGAAATAAAAATAATAATTATTTTTTTCGAGACAAATTTTCCCACATTTATGAGGTAGAATTTACCCAACCATAAGTTGGCAAATAAAAAAATACCTAAATTACGTATTTAGCTTGTTTGATTGGGGATAAAATTGATACGCGCGGTATTTCGTGTAAAATGTGTGGTTAATATTGTATTAAAAAGTGTGTATGTGGTTGAAAAGAAGAGAGAGAAAGATGTGGGATAAAAATTATCCCCAGTCAAACAAGGGCTTAATAAACAATTGGCTATCGACTCAATCAACAATTGACATCATGCGACGCGATTAGAATTGTTTAATTAACCCTCGATTCTTACTATATTTAGACTAAAACCCCTTCGGGTACGAGGGCTTCCCCTTCTCTGTGATTCACCACCGGGATATTTGGTTTTAGCCAACGTGTAACAACCAAAAACAAACTCCTAACTCATTAAGTCAAGAAAATGAGGCCTTGGGTAAGGCACCGAGCCATGGTAGCTGGCTTTAAAAAGGTAAATTGATTGGAACATAACCCCAACACCTGTAAGGACAAGACGGAAATGAGTAAACAATAGCAATCACTTCATAAACTCATATTTACCAACTATGTTAAATATTTATTTAGGATTCTATCTCTTAAATAAACTAGTGGAATACACATGGGTTGCACGTGGTATTGCAAATATTTTCAAAACCCGAGGAACAAAGATTGTCTCGTATCGTATTTATAAAAATATCGATATCACCTAAAACTTTATTTCCTTTATTGCGAATGAAAGTTAACCTTTGCATTCAGAAGAAATAATTATACTAAAAATGAAATTCAGTTGAAGTAGTTACTTTCAATTCGTATAATTGTTGCCAACAGAAAATGATAAAAATTTAGAAATCTTTCCACTCTTCTAAAATGGACTATCTTCTGTGAAGTATTTCTACTGGCAATGCCTTCCTATTTCCTGATCAAAATTTAGTGATAGTTATTAAAGTACAATCAAGAGAATCCATAATAAAGATGGATGATGACTTTTAAATCTATATTGTTAAATAACAACACGATTAGTGATCGCAAAATTACAGTGATGCCCTCTTCACCCATTAGAAGGATCTTCTTCATGTCCAACACACCTCCACGATTTTTATAACTCTTAATCACCTTTTTTTCTCTCTCCCCCATGGACAGTGCTTTTGTAGTTCATTCCCTTTGACATAACTCAAGATCTTTATTAAGAATATGAGATTTTTCTTCAACCAACATGCCACATACAAATAATAGAAATAAAATCTTTTGATACGTGTAAATAAATGGAAAACGTGCCCGCCCCCACATCTCACAGTTAATTAATACGTGTAAATAAATGTGCTTTTGATTTAAAAAGGTGAAAACGTTTTCATGTTGTGAGCCCTTATTAGTCCTTTAATTTGTGTGTGATGATTTAACAAGGCGAGGTTAAAAAAAAAAGAGAGAGAGAGAGAAGAAAAATAAAATTAGAGTAAAAGAAAAAGGAAAATAATAAAAAATTGTGTTGATGTATACTTGCGACAATTCGATGAAAAAAAGTACAGTGCGAAGCATTGCTAAATTCGCAAATCTTGGACAACATAAGGCAATTATAGTGCCACCATATTTTAAAAATATGACTAAAATGTACATAATGTTATAAATAATTCAAAAGTTGGATGCATTATTGTGAATGAGTTGTGAATGACTATGAAATCATGTGAGGATGAAAATAATTCATGAATAATTGTACAACTTGATTGATAATTATGTGTAATATGACTCATCATTTTTGTTTTGATTCTACACTTGATGGTCTATAAATAGACCTCAATTCATGAATTGATGAATGAAGAAGAAGGAAGAAAGTTCAATATATTTCCTCTCTATTCTCTTGTAGCATTTAAGGTATTTTTTACTTTGATTTTATAACACATAAATAAAAAGACATAAATGTCTTTTTTTAAAATTCTTACTAGTATTTGCCCCAGTGTTGCACAGGATTTTATCGGTAAAATAATTTTGATAAAAATTTGCAAAAGTTTTAAATATGTGATCAAGTCAAAAGAGAAATCATAATATGCATAACATTTAAATATATATAAGTATCGAAATTGAAACTTTAAAAACATACCTAAACAATTTAAATTTTGAAATATCTTTTAAAAAATCACATATAGATTGAATTGATACTGACTAATAACAGACATTATCTAAATTGGATATTTAAAAATATTATAAAATAAATGTAAAGTAGTATGTTTAGAAAGCTGAAGATTCAAATGATTGAACCCTCAATGCATATTACTCATAAAAACTATTTAAACTACCATTCTAATAAGATAAAAGATAAATAAAAAAGGTTTTTAAAATTATTTTTATAAATAAATAAAAATAAGGAACTTTTATGCAAAATAATGATTAATTTTTCGTTATTTCTAAATAAAGTTCATAAGAAATTATGTATTTAATTTAATCCCAAAATAAAACTATTTATTTGTAAATTAGAATACATATAAAAAAATAAAATATTTTATAAGAAAGTAAAAATAAAGAAAACAACAATAAATAAGAAAAACAAAATAAATGAAATAAGTTAGGAAAGCAATTAATTTTTAAAAAACAATGCCAAAGATGACACTGCCACCTAGGTGACACTCCCCTTCTTATTATATTACGATGAACACCACAAACTTCTTAAAATAATTAATTTTTTATTTCCTCCTATCTCCTTTTCTTTTTCTTCACTTAGAGAATCTCCAAGAGTCTTTCTATCATAAAAGAAAATATTCTTTATTTTGAAGAGCATATTTAAATTTAGAGAGTAAAAATTTTAACTCCCTCTAACAAATTCTTTATTTATAACTCTCTATTTCACTTTTTACGAGATATATTTATTGTAATTCTTATTTTGATTTAATATTTTAGATATTAACAACCAATAAAATCAATTGTAGTTGTATTAAACCAAAATAGTAATATTGAAATTTTTAGTAAATTAATTATAGAAAGTGGAGTTTGGCTCTCTAAATTTTGATGTAAAGTGACATGCCCAACCCCAAATTATATCCATAATAATTTGACACATGGTATATGCCGATGATGGATGCCACCCTAACACTAGACCCACCTCCAAGGCAAGCTGCACTTGACAAGAAACTATAACTTTTCTGTACTAAAATGATTTTAATAAATTTTTCAGAGGGTTCCCTCAGTAAATTCGACTGGCCAACTTGAAAATATTTTACAAATAACAAGACCAAAAGGGATGTAGAAAGAGATCGAATCATGCAAATTATGAATGATTCCGGCACAGATGTTCTAAGAAAATTCAATTTCAATCTATATGTCAAAACTATTACAAATTCTAAAATGAAACGGTCATGTATTGTCTAGTTGGCACGGTGATTGGCTCAGAGCTCCTCAAGCAATTCAACGATGCTCAAACTGCTAGATCCTTCCTATTAAAAAAAGAAACCGTTAGAAGAATGTATGAGCTAGTAACTCAGTGAGTGGATAATTAAGTTTGCAACACATAATTATAAATTTGAATGTTACACATATAAAATCCGTTGATAAGGCATTCACATAATTTAAAAATCGAGAATTCTAAGTAGCTTAAGGGAAATAAACAAATATCGTGTCCACATTCATTTTCCAAAATTACCGCTTTCGCAACTAGCAATAAATATGTACAACATTGATCAAGTACCATCAATAGTACCATATTATGGAACCATCGATCCACGTGTCACTTGCCAGAAAGTCCACATCTGCACTTGACCACTTTGGGCATCAGGTGCCTATTTTAAAAAATAAAAAAGGAGTTCGCGGGCCTCTTTGAAATTTTTGCCCTTTGTTCACCCCAAATCGTATAACCCTGATCAGTTGTGCTCCCCAACATTGCAGAAGCCACTTCCCAATCCCAATCGGATAGCCACCTTCGACTGCCGGCTGCCGGAAAGAGCCTCTCCACCGTCGCTGTGAACACCGGCGTCTCCTACCTGCGGTAAGGGTTCACATTCGTTATTATTTTTTTTTTTTGAACACCAACCGATTACAAAAGAAAAATGGCTGAACATTTGCTGAACATGGACATGCTTAACACTCATGTAAGGGGCACTTGTAAACCCGTCCCTTGATCATACCCGACCCAACCCGCCCCTAGAACTCATGGGTCTAGGGGCACTCGTAGTAGTTATATCATATAAATTGGCGTAGTTGCACGTATTTGAAATTATGTCATACAGAAGACCATAAATACACATGAAACATTAATTTTGAGAATGTTGAAATTCACGGAAGACCCACCCAAGAATGTTACAAGAAATGCAATTAGGCTAATGCGAACATACACCAATTGTAGACTCTGTTGCAAAGAAGCTTGGGCTTCATCATATTCATTCCTTTAATTTGTTCTACCTTCTTCGAATTGGGTCCTCCATGTCTCGAAATAGTTATCTTTTACAATTTGAATGCCTTTTTGCATATCCTTAGTGGTAGACAGATGAGCTGCATCTTTTTAGTTGAGACCTGGTGTCTGTGTGCCATGTAGAATGGAACTTAGTGTGGAATGGAACTTAGTTCCACCGTGAAAATTATTTCATAACGCTCGCATCAAATGTAGCATATGTTGTTGTTCTCTTCTTGTGCTTAAAAGAAGTCGACAGAGTGCATATCGCTTTCGAATAGTATGCTTGCTCGTCCTGAAGTTCAGGCCATGTTAGTTCTGGCTTTGTTGGGACTTGGGAATATAACGAATTCAAGCATATGTATACATAAAAGTCAAATGTTTGGGAAAACATGTGATAAGTAACATTTTCACATGCTCATTAGTGTGTACAAAATTAGTACCTCAAGTGACGCACCACAAGCAAACAGCCGAACCCCATTATCACATCCATAACTTAGAAGAGGCTCATATTCTTGCCAATGGATTACAGAGCACTTCAGGGTGGGGTCTCAACATCAATCTATCAATGATTTTTCCAAAGATATAAACTACAAAATGTTGGGAATTATTTAAAACTTTCAAGTAAACAATAAGCATAATCTATAGCCCATAGTTTAGTTCCTACTAAACTATTCACCAATCACTTTAAAAATTGATTACTGTCGAGAAGTTGTTAAAAGGGATTTTAAATATTGTTTTTCATGGAAAATAAAAATGAAAATAGAAATGCCTAACTCTTTCTTTATGTCCCGTCCTTGTAAGTCGAATGGAAAGCACATGCCTTTTCACATGTTTAGATTATTTTCTTTTCATGAGTTCGTTTGAATTTTTGAAAATAGACCCTGGTTTTTGCAAAATCCATCAGCAAAATCGCAAAATAATACCACAATGAGAACATGTGAAAAGACCAGGTCTTTTACGCATGTAAAAACTGGACACACAATGAAACAACCGAGAAACCAAACCGCAACTTATGAGGTGAAGTAACCATCTAAAAAGGGAACAGACGAAATATTGCACCAAATATTAGTTTAACTTTCTTAGTGCATGAGAAAGTGAGAAACATACTATTTTTGTAGGACAAAGGGAGTAATATTAATAGTCAAATTACTTCGTGTTGTTCACCTGTGATTAGATATGTCAAACGAGCTCGGCGACCTGGCTTGGCTCGCCTCAGGCTTGTTCGGGCTCGGCTCGAGCTCGTTTACTGTATGAGCCCGAGCCAAGATCGACTCGTTCTTTAGGCGAGCTCGAGCCGAGCGGCTCTCCAATAATGGTGTTCGACCCCGAGCCGAGCTCGCTATCATTTTCGGCTCTCGAGCTTTTTTGACATGTCTACTTGTGAGGGTGCATTCCTAGTTTATACTAATGACAAAAAGGATGCTACAATTTCCAATTATTGCATCCCATAAGAGTCCATAACTACAATGTAACAAACTTGAGAATCTCAAATTGTCAAATTTACCCATACAGCCTTTTGGCAGATCTAGCTCTCAATGTCTTGCTTTCAAAGTTCCACATTTGACTTTCTTCTTCCAGGCGTTTTTTGATATCTTCATTTGTTTTCCTATTTTTACCTTCCTGCAAAAATAATTAATGCTTCAAAATTGTTTCATTTATACATTCACATTCACATTCACGAAAATAGTGTTTTATAGTAGTTTTGCTTCACGCAACCAAAGCTGTAGATATCTTAAGCCGAATGGAGAAGTTTAAGTGTGGGGTGGGAGTCACCTCCATTCTGCATCAAATACCAACAAACATATGCCATAATCCATAAGAAATTACCTAGCATTAGTTACCAATTTCAATAGTAGGTAAAGAACTAGCATCTAGTTTCTAAATCCATGTCTTACCTGTCTAAAAAGCTTTAACATTGATAAAATTCTGAGTTATTTTCAACTAGATTATGGAAATTCAAAGTTGCACAGTAATAAATATCAGGTGCCAACACAAGCCAAAATTCACATTGTGACCGAAAATGTTATTTAAGATAAAATGGGCCGTGGATGCTGGCATCAAAGAGAGAAGGCAAATACCTGAACAAAAATGCCGTCAAGGGAAACACTGTGATTTGTGCAATTATAATCTCAATCGACGAAACATAATGCTTGTTTAGTTTAGTCAACTCATTCTTAGTTTAAAAATAGTTAAAATTCATATTCAAATGAGTCATCATTCTTCGAATTTCCAGGAAAACTCTAGCAGCCAAGCACATACAACAAATCCACAAAATTTTAGGAAGCTCTGTCACCAACACACATAAGACTGAAATGGAACAGGTCTACAAATGGACGCAAATTATTATAACTCTAGATGGGGCAAGTAACTCCAATTGCACGGTACCGTACAGACGTGCATTACTTCAAGAATCGAGATCAGAAGCCCATAAGAAACCAAGTTGTGAGCTAAAGATATACAGTAAGCTTATGTAAACTTACCAGAAGCAGGATCAGGCCAAATGACCTTGAAATTTCCACTAATGCGGTCTTCAAGGGGTTTAAACCCCCCGATTGACACAAAGCTCCCCCACAAAGTCATGAGCTGAAGCCACAATGGCGCCCGATTTGGAATCTAGTAATAACTCATCTTTTTGCGTTTCCATGTCATACAAGGTTATTTCGTCCTGGCCTCGTTTCAGTACTAATTTTCCATTTATACTATTTATGCATTTCCAGAAACGAAAATCCACATGAAAGGAGAAATTCTTACTCCAAGCTCCACTACCATCCATCATCCATACGTTATACATTGTTGGAGTACCAAACTCTTTTTCTACGAAAGCAAAATTTCCCTTCCAGTTTGCACCAAAGAAGACGACATTGCCTATTGTATCAGGAGAAAGGCATCCAGAAAGAAATTCAGGTGACATTGAAAGTTGGGGAAGTGAAATTTGCTTCAGTACGAGAGTTATCATATCTAGTGATGCTAGAAACAAATCCCAACCATGAGGATCAACGAAAATCCAATAAGCAAATCCTTCAACAATGACATCACAGCCACTGATCCATCGAGGCAGGTGATAAAAATGCCCATGACAATTCGCAGTAATCTCACTCCAGGTATCAGAACTGGAAACCCACACCTTCGCAGCGAGAGTTGCATCATCGGACTTAGAAACAATCCTGACTACCTTATAAACATCAGTAATAGAGTCCCACCAGAAAGCAAAAGTAACCTCATCAGTATAGATATTAATAGGAGATGTAGGGAGCGGGAGTTTCTTGGAATGCCTGGTGACAGGGTTCAATATCCAGATATCATCAGGTGACATCCTATTACGAGAGTTCCCGACCATACAGATCAAGCCATTGATTGAGCCCACAATAACCGTATTCGGAGACGAACAGTAGATAACAGATTTGAAGGGGCCCGGTATTGTTGCGCCGTCTGGAAAGGCGAGATCATCATGAACAAGGATGTCATGGCTCGAGGGATCAGATTTAGAGCGATTGAGGTGTGCAGAAACGAAATCGGGCGACGAGATTAAGGAGCGCCAATCCTTACATACAAGCTTGTAACGGGCAAGGTCCTTCGCAGGCAGTCTAAGTAGGATCATCGCTGTTTCTTCGTCCGGTAGGCTCCTGTCTAGGCGTTTGTCTGCCATTGTTGCTCGGAGACGGAGGATTATCTATTTATCTAGGGTTCTATTCTGTTTGTTTGGGGAGGAAATGGGGATGTGATTCAAAGAGGCAAGCTCGGGTATATATATATATAGCTGCCAATTGCGTTGCCCTCATACCCGCTTGGGCTTTTATTCTAGAAAATAATAGCAAGAATAACAACAAATAATTTATAAAATACTAGAAAGACAACAAAAATTTCTATTTGCAAGACTAACAACTTTTTTTAAACAATTTGTAAAAATTACTAAAAACCCTCCACCCACCCCCAACCACAACCACCGCCTCCCCTACCTTCGTCCTCCACCTCCATCCTCCACCCACCACCCACCACCGCCATTCCCCATAGCCAGGAACCCTCCACTCATCCCCAACAAGCACCACCGCCTCGCCACCTTCGTCCTCCACCTCCATCCCTCCATCCACCACCGCCATTCCCCATGTCAGGAACCCTCCACCCACCCCCAACCACCACCGTCGCCTCCCCAACCTTCGTCCTCGCCTCCATCCCTCCACCCACCACCCACCACCCTCCACTGCCATTTCCCATGGCAGAAGAAAAAACCAATTGCCTTCGTCCTCAATCGAAGTCTTCCATGGGAGGACCTTCAAAGGTCCTTCATGGCTGAACTAGTCGACTGGTTCGAGCATGAAGGACCTGTCCATTGGTCCTCCAATCGATTGGTCCTCCATGGATGGAGGCCAGATCTAGCCTCCATCCATGGAGGACGTTCGACTGGTTGAACCGGTCGTGATGCAACCTCCATGGTGAACCGATCATTGAGTAACCATCTAACAAGGGAAAAGACGAAATATTGCACCAAATATTAGTTGAACTTTCTTAGTGCATGAGAAAGTGAGAAACATACTATTTTTGTAGGACAAAGGGAGTAATATTAATAGTCAAATTACTTCGTGTTGTTCACCTATGATTAGATATGTCAAACGAGCTCGTCGACCTGGCTTGGCTCGCCTCAGGCTTGTTCGGGCTTGGCTCGAGCTCGTTTACTGTATGAGCCCGAGCCAAGATCGACTCGTTCTTTAGGCGAGCTCGAGCCGAGCGGCTCGCCAATAATGGTGTTCGACCCCGAGCCAAGCTCGCTATCATTTTCGGCTCTCGAGCTTTTTTGACATGTCTACTTGTGAGGGTGCATTCCTAGTTTATACTAATGACAAAAAGGATGCCACAATTTCCAATTATTGCATCCCATAAGAGTAGGGGTGAACACGGTTCGGTTTGGGCGGTTTCCGACAAATTTTCAAACCAAACCACTTAAAGCGGATTGGAAAAATCTCAAACCAAACCAAACCACTTCACTTTCCAAACCAAACCAAACCAAACCACTTTTTTCGGTTTGGTTCGGTTTAAAACCACGGTTTAGGAAATATAAAGCAAAACAAGCAAATACTATTCCAATTTAAAATAAATATTAATCTAAAATTTATCGATATAACATATGCATCAATATAAATAAAAGTCAAGAAATGTAAAACTAAATATATATTACAACAAAAATTCTACAATATTAGTCTAAAATTTCACCATAACATGTAGACATCAAAATCAATGTTGGTCAAAAATTTTTCAGGAATAGACTACATATCAAAATACACTTAACCAAGGTTCAATTACATTAGTACAAAATAACATCTCAATGACTCAATCAATGTCAATCGGCCTTACATCTTCAGTTGTAATACATGATTCATTATCTGCACAAACATAAAAATATTATAAATTTATCCATTAATTGTAATTAAATGATATAAACTAATCATCAATAAAAAAATGAGTAGCAAACCAAATATTATAATACCTTCTATAGCTTTCTCGGAGTCATCTAATGCCTCTACTTCATCCAAGTATTGGTGAATCACTATAGGCTCCTTGCTACTATGCAACCAATTTTTAGAGCAAATCACTGCTTCAACCATTTTTGCTCTCAACGAACTCCTAAATGAATCAAGAATCCGACCACTAGTAAAGAATGCCGACTCGGAGGCAACTGTGGATATTTGAATTGCTACTACCATATCTTTCGCAATTTGAGATACAATCTTATACCTACTTGCATTTAATTTCCACCAAAGTAGTATGTCAAAAGATTCATTCGTCAAATCTTGACAACGATCATTGAGGTTTCTAGACTTATAGTTTTCAATTTACAGCAAATTATTCAACAGTAATGTGTGAAGAAAGAGATGATTTTCAACATTTAGGTGACAGAGAAAGAGATTAAAACGATTAATATTAACTTTTGGTATATACCTATACTGCTATACATGCCCAATCTGCAATTTACAAAAAACGAAAAACATCCCTTGGAGATGCAGACGAAAAAAAACCAAGCATTTTCAACTGAAAATGAACGACAAAACGGTGAACTTGATCTGAACAAAATCAAGCATGACAACCGGTATATTGTGTCCATCATCTTGAAGAGCAACCAAATGGAGAAACTTCGAACAAGCACCTTTGTAAGATCAAGAAAAGTTTAAAAATTGAAATTCTTGAAGAGCTTTGTAGGTTCGAGCGTTGTACCTAAGAATTCGTGGAACTTCGATCGTGCGTGAGAGTGAAAGCAAGCGGTTGACAGAGACGAAGGACCACGGTGGTGGGCCAGCGGTGGAGGAGCCGACGGCCGAGAGGAGAGTGCAAAGGTCAGCAGCGTGAGTTTTGATTGGAGTTATGGCATCCGGTTCAATTTGGGGAAGATTTCCGAAAATTGCACCGTTCTTCTCCTTTTTATTACCAGCTTGGCGTGGCTTGCTCTTAGCCTTTTCCGTCGACACGTTACGAATTTTTTTAAGTAATTGGGATTTGGATTAATGGACAGTTGTATATGAACTGTAAGTGGCTAAGTGTATATATTTAAAATGTAAAATGAAGTATATATTGTATAATTGTCGACTTTTAGTGTAATTTGGTCGATTTTTTATTATTATTATTTTTTTTTTGCGGTTTAGCGGTTTGAAACGGTTTAGCAATTTTCAAACCTAAACCAAACCACTTTTCGGCGGTTCGGTTCGGTTCAAAACCAAATCGTTGACCGGATCCACATGGATCCAAACCACGGATTCGAAAAAGCGGTTTCGGTTCAGATTTGCGGTTTTACGGTTTGGTTGTTCAGCCATAAGATGATAAGAGTCCATAACTACAATGTAACAAACTTGAGAATCTCAAATTGTCAAATTTACCCATACAACCTTTTGGCAGATCTAGCTCTCAATGTCTTGCTTTCAAAGTTCCACATTTGACTTTCTTCTTCCAAGGCGTTTTTGATATCTTCATTTGTTTTCCTATTTTTACCTTCCTGCAAAAATAATGAATGCTTCAAAATTGTTTCATTTATACATTCACATTCACATTCACGAAAATAGTGTTTTATAGTAGTTTTGCTTCACGCAACCAAAGTTGTAGATATCTTAAGCCGAATGGAGAAGTTTAAGTGTGGGGTGGGAGTCACCTCCATTCTGCATCAAATACCAACAAACATATGCCATAATCCATAAGAAATTACCTAGCATTAGTTACCAATTTCAATAGTAGGTAAAGAACTAGCATCTAGTTTCTAAATCCATATCTTACTGTCTAAAAGCTTTAACATTGATAAAATTCGAGTTATTTTCAACTAGATTATGGAAATTCAAAGTTGCACGGTAATAAATATCGAGTGCCAACACAAGCCAAAATTCACATTGTGACCTAAAAATGTTATTTCAAGATAAAATGGGCCGTGGATCTTTGGCATCAAAGAGAGAAGGCAAATACCTTAACAAAAATGCAGTCAAGGGAAACACTGTGATTTGTGCAATTATAATCTCAATCGACGAAACATAATGCTTGTTTAGTTTAGTCAACTCATTCTTAGTTTAAAAATAGTTAAAATTCATATTCAAATGAGTTATCATTCTTGAATTTCGGGAAAACTCTAGCGACCAAGCACATACAACAAATCCACAAAATTTTAGGAAGCTTTGTCACCAACACACACAAGTCTGAAATGGAACAGGTCTACAAACGGACGCAATTTATTATAACTCTAGATGGGGCAAGTAACTCCAATTGCACGGTACCTTACAGACGTGTATTACTTCAAGAATCGAGATCAGAAGCCCATAAGAAACCAAGTTGTGAGATAAAGATATACACTAAACTTATGTAAACTTACTAGAAGCAGGATCAGGCCAAATGACCTTGAAATTTCCACTAATGCGGTCTTCAAGGGGTTTAAACTTTAAACCCCCCGATTGACACAAAGCTCCCCCACAAAGTCATGAGCTGAAGCCACAGTGGCGCCCGATTTGGAATCTAGTAATAATTCATCTTTTTGCGTTTCCATGTCATACAAGGTTATTTCGGCCTGGCCTCGTTTCAGTACTAATTTTCCATTTATACTATTTATGCATTTCTAGAAACGAAAATCCACATGAAAGGAGAAATTCTTACTCCAAGCTCCACTACCATCCATCATCCATACGTTATACATTGTGAGAGTACCAAACTCTTTTTCTACCAAAGCAAAATTTCCCTTCCAGCTTGCACCAAAGAAGACATCGTTGCCTATTGTTTCAGGAGAAAGGCATCGAACAAGAAATTCAGGTGACATTGTGTTTACAGCGGACAAGCCACTACATTCACAGCGAACATGCTTTTGCTTGTTATTTGTGAATCTGACAATAACAATAAAAAAATAGAAACAAAAATGACCAATTTTTATTGATTTTTTATTTGTAGATGTAATTTTTATTATAATTTTTTGTTCAAATTTTTCGCAACCATTCTAACGAGCAATTTCAAAATTTTTTAAAAGTTTTTTACAATCACTTTGACGATAAATTTTGAAATTTTTTTAATAATAAAGTAATTGCCTTTTATCTGGTTAGTATTGAATACAATTATTGAAAAATTTAAAAATTTTGCTACCACTTCAACAATTAATTTCAGAATTTTTTTAATGATAAAGTAATTTGTTTTATCCAATTAGTATTCAATACAATTATTAAAAAATTTAAATTTTTTACTATCACTTTGACGATTAATATCATTGATGAATTTCGAATTTTTTTATGATACAATAATTGGCTTTAGGGTCAAATATAATTATTAAAAATTTTTAAATTTTTACAACTATTTTGATGAGTCTTTGCGTTTTTTGTAACTACCCTATGATGAATTTTAATTTTTTTTATTATATAGTAATTGGTTTTATCGGGTTCGTATTGAATATAATTATTAAAAAAACTTTGAGTGATTAAAAAATCTTAAAGAACTTACTCATGAAAATAGTTATAAAAATTTTGAACAAAAAATTTTTGGTATACAATTTTTTAGGAAAAAGCGTTAGCTCAAGCGGGCGACGCCAAACGATGTTCGCTCCACAAGGTGTTCAAAAGGGGGTTCGCTCGCTCCTTGCCGAGCGAACGCCGTTTGCTCCGTTTAGGAGCGAACAATTTTTTTTCTTTTTTTTTAGTGAGGGCATGATTGGGAATTCCAAAAAAAGGGAGTGCACAAAGAAATTGGCTGGGTGCATTTAGCCACGCCCGGGAGGAAATGGGGATGTGATTCAAAGAGGCAAGCTCGGGTATGTATATATATAGCTGCTAATTAGGTTGCCCTCATACCCGCTTGGGCTTTTATTCTATTATTTTCGGATCACGACTCATCCATTATCCAGTGAGGTCCATTGAGCATAAATAAATCAATCTCAAGCCCATTCACCACCTTCCCAGCCCATCCCAAAATGATATGATAAAAATCATTTTTTATTTCGAGTTTGTATAGCATTATTATAATAAAATAATCCAATTTTTGCTATTTTTTAAATTGTTTTTCCATTTACATATGCTTATTAGCTCTATTTTATCAACATTTTCATTTTATTTTTTAAAAACGCACTTATTTTATTTTATAAAATAAAATAAAATTAAAAACAAATAAATAAATAAATTAAATTACTCTAAAAATAGGAAAATACTAATTTCGCTGCTTAAACGCACTTGGATGCCCAAAATCCATCATACATCACTGCAAAGTAGTGCGTTCGACTCGTGGCCTCAAGTTACCCTAAATCGGTATATTATTTATCCAAAACAGAGTTCGGACACTGTAACAAGAAAGAATGACCATAAACTTCTTATTACAACTAGATCTTTGGAGTAAAATATCCATAACAGAAATTGCTATTCGTTGATGAACTTTAAAACAACCAACACAATGGAAGCTGACCCCTTCCCCCAACAAGTTCAGTTGTCTGGTTCCTAATTAGGAGCACTATTTAACAAATTATTATTGTTGCCTATTGGTTTTTCAGTTGAGGCACATCGGAAAGGTTCAAGAACGCTCAGGCGTTTCCGTAGCTTATGGAATGCTCGGGCCTTTTATGGGACCGTCGGACCTCCGATTTGAAATCCGAAAATTTGTCTAAATTCAGTACGACGAGGCGGAGCTCCTAGCAACTTTGAAAAAAAAATTTTCGACACCATGACCACCGGTCCAAAATTTGGCCAAAAACTTTGACTCGTCGCCACCAGTCGTTACGATGTCGAAAATTTTTTTTCAAAGTTGCTGGAAGCTTCGCCTCGTCGTCTCATCTGAACAAATTTTGAATTTCAAATCGGAGGCCGACGAGCTCCATAAAGCCGGCGTTCCGTAAGTTACGAACGCTTCTACCTGCTTCTTGAACATTTTCCGAGGCTCATAATGGTTTGGTATTTTTTTGACTTGGTTGAGACTAAGGCATTGTGTCAAATTAAGCGTGTCTTCATTTCAACTTTTACTACTCAATCAAATTCAAATTTCAATTTCAACAACACGGTCATACTTACTATGCATTATTATCCGTACATATATAGTCCTCACTTTTATTGAAACATAATGGTAACTCTCTAGCAGAATAGAATTTTATCTGTTTATCCACATTCTAACTGCTCTCATCCAAAATATGATCTTTTGTTTCACTCTCTTTCTCAGAACTCGTTAACACATTTTTCTCATCTCCTTTTATGTTTTGAAGTTGGCGCTTCTCATGGATTTTGTTCTTTGACGGATTGCGAATGGGAAATAGCAGCATATTTTCGCGCTCTGCCTGAGATGAGCACCGACAAAGATGCGGAGACATGGATCCCAACAGACACAAAGCAATGGCAGCAACTTCCAGTCATAACTCCTATTAGGTCCGTCGGGAGTGAACCTCTTGGGTTGCAGCTGTATCTAGAGCACCCGAGTCCTCCTGAGCCAAAGCCCTAAGTAGGATATACTTACAATAATCGACAATTATGAGTTCAATACATCTAGTTTAGTAGAAATACGGGTATTCTTCGCTTATTATCACACGACACTATGTTTATATATGGAAAGGCTACATTTTTGCTCTTGGTTTCTGTTGTATCAATTTAGCTCATGTTTTACACTTTGGGGGCTAAAAGTATAATATCTAAAAATATTTTTTTAAGCTCTTTTAATATTTATCTTTTTATATATTTTTATGTGAAATAAGCGAGAGAAATGAGAATGAGTGGGTTTAGATGGTGTATATTTATACAATATATATAGGTTTCTAAGTTCTTGAATGTATTTCGTTTGATCAAATTGACCCACTTTTAATGTATTTTAATACAATTTTTTTTTTAAATTTCAAATTTGGTCAAACAAATCACATCTATATATCTCTACACAATCCAACTCCACTAATTAAATCTCCACAACCTAACTCCACTCATTTTCTCTCATCCTATTCATAAAAATATATTAAAATTCATCCGCTAACGCACACTACATTAAAATGAATTAAATTTTGTAATGGGAAGTAGTCAAAAGTATGAGATAGAGGGTGTTAACATCTCTTTTTTAATCTATTTTTTCAAATTTCAAATGTGGTCAATCAAATCACACTCAGATATCTCTCCACTCATTAAAGTTTCACTATTAAACTCTATTTATTCTCTCTCTTTCTACTCATAAAAATACATTAAAATTTATCCACTAACACATTCTATAATCATAAACAAAAATTTTCAACTTATGAGCGAAATATATCGAATTTCAGAGGATACGGTGGGGTATAAAGTATCGTCAAGAGCCAACATTGTCCCAAAGGAACTTTGTTTGATTGGGGTTTAGTTGTTAAAATGTCACGGTATTAAGTGTAAAAATATGTGGTTAATATTATTTTGGGAAATGTGTGTGGTTGAAAATGAGTATGAGGTATATGGAATTGCGTGCGGATTTGGTTAACAAACAATCCGCTCGCCTAAATAGCTAATTAGCTATCCATTTTCCTCCGGTCGGTTCCTCTGCCAGTGCCTCAAAATCGCTTGCGTCTGTCCTCACTGAAGAAAACCCTAGCTATTTCAACACTTTCTTGCTCAAAATCGCTTGAAGATTTTCGTTTTTCACATCTCTTGTTAAAGGTGTAATCTTTAACGTTAATGCAATGTTCTCAAAATGTCTTTCTTAAAGAGTCATTCAGTCATTGTATATCTCAAAAGGTTTATATTATGGTTTCTCACTATGTTCTCATGTAGGGTCTGTGGATGCAGATTTCTTCACACAATATGGCGTAGGAAGTAGATATAGGTGATTAATTTTGCTGCCAATAAGTGTTCAAAATCAGACCCTCCGGTCGGATTCCACCTCGGAGAAGCGGTATACTTGTAGCACCAAGTTTCATTTCACTATCTGCACTGAAAATCTTCAGTCAATCAGCCATGGCGATATCAGGCCGAGGTCACCCGGCTTCACCATGAGAGTCGTCTTCCCGCTCCCGTTCACAGTCAATTTCTCGTTCACGTTCGATTTCTCGCTCCCCTTCAACTTTTGTTTCGCGCTCCTAGTCGGGGTCCAGCGTGCACTCTCGATCTCGTCCACGTTCACGCTCCGGCTCCAAGTCATTCATCTCTTCTTCTCCTTCTCGCAGCCCTAGCCCCCCTCGGCGGAGAAAAAGGTATAAAATTCACATGTTGTTTTTATATATCTAGGTTTGTGGATGCTTGTTGTCAAAATGATATAATTTGGGGTTCGAGTCAAAGTTCTTGGTACTTATACTTGGTTGTTGAGAAGCAAAAAGATTAATTAAGTAAATCATTATGTGCTAAAGAGCGGAATTTTTTTGATATACATTTGTATTTTTAAGCCTAGTTATTTATAAAAGTCAGTATGTGCCATTATGATTTTTCCGATTGACTGTTGGGACATTGATTACAACCTTAATGTAAATGTGATATTTCAGTCCCGTTGAAGAAGCTAAACGAGGTCGCTCTCCACCACCACTAACTAAGAAAGCTTCCCCACCACCAAGGTGAAGTTATGTTCGAAATGTATATGTTTAGGTCAAGTATAGAATTTCTGAGATTAACAATCGCCACATTTTATATAATTCCATCATCGGGTCATTCATTTACCCTTCAGAAAAAAAATTTCTCTTTAAAACTCGTATGCATTTGATGTCAATTTAAACAAGGATCGTCCCACATTATCAAATAACATTCTAGTTATTGTAGTTGTCGTTACAGACCTAACTGAAGCTCCACATATGTTGAGTGTGCGCAAATGTTTTAGTTTTCAATTGGGGTTTAGACATTAACATAGGTAAGGATTTTAAATGTGTTACAATTGAAGTTCTGCTTTTCTTAGGGTGTAGAAGTGAATTATTACAATTAAAAGAAAAAACAGAAAAAGGAACACATGGTCTGCATATTAACAAGGCCAGATGTGGACTTAGTTTGTTGATCTGCATGATATCTGGTCGCTTTTGTGCACAGTATTGAACTTATATAGCATTTGTCCATTGCGTAATCTTATTTTATTTTCTCTGTCTCTGCTGTTATTTCTGATTGCTAACTATCATGGATGGCTTTATTATGTGTATTTGTCCATGCAGGAAAGCTTCTCCAGTTCCTGAGTCACTTGTCCTTCATGTTGATCAGCTGACACGAAATGTAAATGAAAACCACCTTAAAGAAATATTTGGTATGCTTACTTCTTTCTAATCAGCCAACTTCTGATAGATGTGGAAGCTTCTGTTAAATGTTGACAGTGCTAGGTTAGAACAGTTATCGTGAATGAACCAGTGAAGTTGACTTATAACTAGTTGGTGATATATACAAATTTTCATTTCTTTTGAAAGCTAAGACAAAAGTTTTGTGGCAGTTTCTGTATTTGCGGATTCAGGCATTATGTTTCCTTTATATTGCTCCATCATTTGTAGGTAATTTTGGTGAAATTGTCAACATACGGCTCGCAATTGATCATATTGCAAGTTGTTGAATTTTCGTATTCTATGATGGTGTTAGAAATTTCTTCCACTTTGTTATTTTGATTTTTGATCAACTTTTGCTACATTGCAGGTTAACCTTCTAAAAGGATTTGCTTATGTTGAGTTCAAGACTAGAGCTGATGCAGAGAAAGCTCTGTTATATATAGATGGCGTATGAGATGCTTTTTTTTTTCAATTTATTTTATTTTATTTATATTTTTTATTTTATTTAATTTTAATTTTAATTATTTTTTTTGGGTGATAATTTATGCTGCCTTTCTATACTCAAAATCAATATAATCTATTGGTGTTAATGCAGGCCCAAATTGATGAGAAAATTGTTCGAGCCAAGTTTACATTACCTGAAAGAAAGAGGCTTGTTTGCCCCCTAAAGCTGTTGCAACGACTTCGAGGAGAGATCCCTCTAAAGCTGATGATGTTGCTATAGATGCTGACAGGGATGGGCAAAAGCGACACGGGGAAGCTGCGCTCATTCTGTATGCCCAATCTGAAACAGTATTTTATTTGTCCCGTCTTACTTGTATTTTTTTCCGCAAATTTCCTCAATTTCTTCAGTATTTCCTCGTGCAAACCTCTTTCTCCTCCTCGAAGGAGATCTCCTGTAGCACTCAGAGGTTCTCCAAGACGGGAACCTGATTCTCCTCCTTGTCGGTGTGTTCTCCAGTTCACCGTCGAGTAGATACTTGTCGACGGGGTGACTCACCACCTCTCAGGAGGAGGCCTGCATCTCCCTGCATCTCCTCCTAGGGGCCGTTCCCCTTCCCCCTTATCTCCACCAAGGCATTTTCGTTCACCTCCCAGGTTGGGGTCTCCTGGATGTCCTAAATAATTATTTTTCTCTCATAATGAGCAAAAAAATTATCGTTTTCTTTTTCTCTTTTTCTTTTTCGGGGCTCACATTAAGTTTTCGGAAGTAGTTCGTTTTCTTCTTTTTTTTTTCTCGTTTTCCCACGTTCTCCCACGTTCTGCTCTATTCTGCGACATGTCTGTTTGGAGGAGATCTTTGAAAAAGATGATTTGGATATGTGGTTAAAAAAGTGAGGGGAAATATTAAAATAATATGAGAAAGTTGTCATATCGATGAAATCTGTTGTCGAAAAATCAGTTGTAGAAAATTGAAAGTTCCCCGAACATACTAATATTTGGGGTATCCATAATGCTGCATTATGTCATGACTCTTGTTTCATATGTTGTCTTCATCCTTGCAGAGGGCGTGGACCGCCACCTCCGAGATGTGGTCGGCCATCATCCTACTCTTCTTCACGTAGCCCACGCAAGGTATGTGCTCTGTAAATTGTCTTTATCAGAAGATTCTTTTGGTTTAGTAACTAATCTGCAGCTCCATCTTGCAAACTTCTTTTCAGGCCCCAGGAAGGGTGTTATCGAGGAGTCGTAGTCCAAGAAGGTATGTTCTTCTCACATGCATCTTGATGAAATCTTTTGCAATGAGCAATATTTCTACATCAAGAATGAAGTAGATTCTGTCTCATGAAAAGTGGTTTCATTAATTTCGTTTGTGCTAGTGATAAGTATTGTTTAAGATAGCCTCTTAACATTTTTCTACCTACAAGCTGACTTCTACTAAATGAAAGTCAAATTCTGTAACATCTACACATCTCAAACAAATGGTTTTGATCTAGCACATATTCGGGTACTGCATAAGAAACCACCCGCAGCCGACGTGGCATCATGAAACCGAGTGGTTTTAGCAGTAAAACTTGTGGGTTCTTTATGCGGTACCCTTGGGGGTGCTGATCAAAACCCCTCAAAACATTTACTCATTATTATTCACACATCTCATGATTTTCAGAAAGCTTGAAAAGTTTCAATAGTATAATAAGCTTTACCCGAAGAGACTCAAATTCGTGGAATTGCTTGCTTCTTGGTCCTTACTCGTTTCTTCCATAAATATGGGCCTTGATTTACCAGGCCGATGAGAGGAAGGAGCCCTAGTAACAGCAGCAGCAGCTCACCACCTCGCAAGCCTTAATTTTAGGGTCATCATCCAGTTCTCACAACGAGCACTCAGATCGACACTTTGATCACTGTCTTTAAGTTGATGCTCCTAGATGGTCTTTTATTGATAAAGCAGTTGATGAATTAGCCCTCTGGATTCTAAAACATTGCTGCAAACTAGATTAGTGTGGTTAGGATTTAATATTTAGCATGAATGGTTAATGATTATTGAGAGCTCATAAAATAGTAACTTGATTTGGTTGGGAACTTAGATAATGGAAATAGATAAAAATATTATTGCGTCAAATGATGTTAAGTAGTTTATAAATTTATAAAATTCTGTTTTGATTATTTTTGTAGGGAGGAAAAATGGTTATTCGTTTTGAACAAAATCATCAATTTTATGTTCGAAATAGCTTAGTACCAGGTGGTTTAATGGAGTAAGGGCTGATATTTACGTATATCCTCCTATGGACGATACTATGATGGATCGTACTAGGTTTCGTTAGTACTCTTCATTATAGCGCTCGAATATTGGGCGAATTTGTGGATATGAACATGTTGATGATTATAGAGTTTTCGGTTTTGCGATCTCCCGTGTTAGAACAGAGCATTATGTTTTTTAATATCTAGATTTTAAGCGCACATAAGAAATTGTATGACAGATTGTGCAGACACTTTTTTCCTACATCGTATGGGTTTTGTGCATACAATTTTAGGATAGAACAAAAGTTATATATTTAACCAACAACGTAATTTCAATTACACGTGTGAAGATCAGTGTTAAAGACTCACAGAATTGAATCGCCTAGAGGTGGAGTACACACTAAGGAGTCAAACATAGAGCATTTGGTGGAATTTGTGTCTATCTTTTTTTGTGAGGGTCAAACTATTTTGTTGCAAGCACAAATCAGGCCCTTCAGATATGTTCATATTATCAGTTACCTCAAGACAGCCTATGTACATGAATTTAGACACCTCTCTAGTAGGCAGTATGCTATTTCTTGTCAATTGATGTTGTAACTCTCGCCTCGTGTCATGTGTATGTTAAATGGAACTCATGGATTCCCGTTTTCAATTTTCTTCTTACTAGCCTGCGGTTGAACAAATCTTGAATCATCCTATATTTCGGATCTTTGAAAGGAGGTTGGAGTTTTTGCAGGATAACTATGAGTACTGCAACCATTTAGTCTAAATAGGTAATAATGACCAAGTTTCTGTGCTTGTTACTGCAATCAGAACAGTTGATATTCACGGGGAAATTGGTTCATAGTGGAATTTCTTTCCTCACTCTGTTCGCAGTGACCTACAACCTAATGGTGGCCTGGTGGCCAGCTAGGAGGGTCGTATTCTCTCTTGTTGGGTACTAGACACCTTAAAGTTTACTGAGTGTTCGTTCTTGGCCATTTGGATGTTGTGATTCGTGGGTTACATTTGTTCCAACTTTTTAATGTGGATATCATTAAGGGAATAGATTTATATTTTTCAGTTTATGTTCCTATTTTTTTTATCAGTGTTTACAGCGCAACTCGATGTTTAGTAGATGTTCGTGTTAAGCCATCGTTTAGAAAATATCTGGATCCTGGTTTTGATCCAGGAAATACGGAATTGAATTGAAAGTATTCTATATTAGCATTTCAATGAACATCTTGAGCAAGATGTTCATTGAATTAGCATTTCAAAATATTTTCAATTCAATTCGTTAGCATTTCAATGAACATCTTGAGCAAGATGTTCATTGAATTAGCATTTCAGAATACTTTCAATTCAATTCGGTATTTCCTAAATCAAAACCAAGATCCAGGTATTTCCTAAACGATGGCTTAACACGAACATCTACTGAACATCGAGTTGCGCTGTGAACACTAATAAAAAAATTAGGGACATAAACTGAAAAATATAAATCTATTCCCTTAATGATATCCACTTCAAAAAGTTGGAACAAATGTAACCCACGAATTATAAGATCCGAATGGTCAAGAATGGACACTCGGTGAACTTTAAGGTGTCTGATACCCAACAAGAGAGAATACAACCTCTCTGGTTGGCCATCAAAGTTGTAGGTCACTGCGAACAGAGTGCGGCAAGAAATTCCATTGTGAACCAACTTCCCCTCGAATATCAATTGTTCTGATTGGATTAACAAGCACATGAACTTGGTCATTATTAGCTGTTTGGATTAGATGGTTGTAATACTCATAGGTATCCTGCAAAAACTTCAACGTTATTTCGAAAATCTAAAATATAAGATGATTCAATATCTGTTTAACTGCAGGCCTGTAAGAAGAAAATAGAAATTCATGAGTTCCATTTAACAAAAACATGACACGAGGCGAGAGCTACAACGTCAATTGACAAAAAATAGCATATTACCTATCAGAGAGGTGTCTAAGTTCATGTGCATAGGCTGTGTTGAGGTAACTGACATTAGGAATATACCTAAAGGGCTTGGTTTGTGCTTACAACGGAATAGCTTAACCCCCACAAAAAAAAGCATATACAAATTCCACCAAATGCTCCGTCTATGACTCCTTAGTGTGTACTTCATCTCCAGGTGATCCAATTCTGTGACAATCTTTAACACTGATCTTCACAGATGTGTTATCGAAATTACGTTGTTGGTCAAATATATAGCTTTTGTTCTGTCCTAAAGTTATATGCACAAAACACATGATGTAGGAAAAAGTGCTTGCACAAACTGTTGTACAATTTCCCGTGTGTGCGCTTAAAATCTGGACATTAAAAAATATAACGTTCTATTCCAACACGAGAGATCTCAAAACCGAAAACTCTATAACTATCAACGTATTCATATCCATAAAATTGTCCAATGTTCGCGCTGTAATGAAGAGTACTCACAAAACTATTACGATCCATCATAGTATCATCCATAGGAGGATATACATAAAGATCAGCCCTTACTCCATTAAACCATCTTGGTACGGGGTTATTTCGAATATAAAATTGATAGATTTTATTCAAAACGAATGATCATTTTTTCTCCCTACAAAAGTAATCAAAACAGAATTTTATAAATTTATGAACTATTTAGCATAATTTGAAACAATAATATTTTTATCTATTTCCATCGTCGAAGTTCCCAACCAATCTGTGTTGATTATAGCTGATACGGTCAACCAATCTGTGTTGATTATAGCTGATACGGTCAATCATCCTCAATCGCAATCCCTAATTTTTCTTTCCTCAATCTCGATAACTACACAAGATAATGTTGAATCATTGTCCAATTTGCCCAAACCTCTTGCAATCTTTGTCAAGCAAGTTCTTTTTTCCTTATCCGGTAAGTCGAGTTGAGCTAATCCCCAACCGCCGTCTCGGTCCAAGGACAAACCAAAAAAAGAAGCCGTCTCGATCTCGATCCAAGGACAAACCAGAAAAAGAAGGTACTATTGGATTGATTGTTCAATTTGTTTGTCTTCTAGAGTTAATCTTTAATTGGATTTTATTGCAATTTCAATCCAACAGTGAAGCTGTGGAGAATTTGAAAATGATTTCTCTAATGAAACAACCGAACGGGTTATGATTGGATAATTCACACTCTTTTCATTATAAGTTTTGTGTTGATCTTTGTATGTGAGGTATGTGGCTTCTAGCTTTTGTTAGTGGCAATTGATATTAGTCGTTCCTTTTAGTTTAACAATGGGTGGTTTTTACTGAATTGTTTTTGTGGCAGTGCAAAGCTTGACTTTAATGAATCTTCAATATTCGATTGATTTCTCTTTACCATCATATCAAGAGGTTAAGTGTTAAAACTTTGTAGTTTTTCTATTTTTCCCCCGTACTGAGTACCTAAATAGGTTCCTCTGCCTATCATTGTTTTGATGATTTTATGCCGAAGAAGCATACGAGTCCATATTCTTGATCATTCATCTATATACACACAATACCATTAGTTTGCACAAGGAGGATAATTTTGCTAAACTTGGAAATGATTTGTTTGACTTGCAGAAAATAATGACCTCAAGTCTTTCTAGACTGGATAAATGATCTTCGCGAGTATGATGTGCCTTGCCATGTTTATTTTGCCATCGACAATGGTTAGTTCTTTGCAATACATCGATTCAGGAATTTCTTCTATCTGGACCGTTGGGTCTGTAATGTATTACATACAAAGAATCTATAATTCATTGCAATACATTGTATCAACACATACAGAGGCTATTGAGACTGTTTTTACCGAATCTGTCATGTAAGATGATAAACAAGGCGTTAAGTTTTGCTGAATTGAAATAATCTCCCACTATTTATTTCTTTGTTTCTCCGAAGTTCCATAGTTATTTGGAAAAATTAATATTTTCAGTGATAGATGGATAAAAGGTATTACGGTGGCATCTTTTCTTATAATAGAATGTTTTCTTTTGTTGCTTCTAATTTTCTTGAAAACTATAGAGATTACAAATGTCGTAGATTCTATGTTTTCTCTTGAATTAACATTCATATGTTAGAATTGTTATTGTAATGCAAAACTTTGGTCCCCAACATTGCATGAAGCCCGTTTTAGGATCTCAGATTTGTTAACTGAGTTCAGCCTGCAATGTTCATGGAGTAGGTTCGGCTACTGGATGAGACACTTAGAGGAGTCAAAGTTGAGGGAAAATCACATATCATTAGTGGAGAGTCTGTCCTGAAATCTCTTCTATGTGAGTGGCAGGAAGATCCCATCAAGGATATACGTGGACTCAAACATTGGTTGACAGAATGGTGAGTCACTCCTTGCACAAATTTGTTCAGGGGTGGGATACAGCAGTTGTGAAATGCTAGAGTCACAAGCTAACGACCTTATAAACTTTATAAATGAATTTTTAGTTAGTTTAGATAACATAAAGCGATGAATTCCTTTCATTTTTGTTAATTATTATTATTATTATTATTATTATTATTATTATTTGGTTATTAAGAGTTTATTTACTGAATATTTGGTTATTAGATTTCATCGTCGATGGATGATTTGGGGGTCATGATTTTGTCATCCGGCCACATGCCACTTGTTGGCACCGGATCGTTTGTGGGTGATTTTGAATATAATTTCATATCTTGCAACGCGTTTCTATTGTGTGAAGTGAAAAATAAGCTGTGCAAAAAGTATCCTCGATAAGTGTGTTGATAAAAGGTGATTCGGGAAATATTGAAGTATAGAAACAATTCTAAAGTCCGTAGTTAACCTTTGATGCTAAGTTTAAAAAAGAAAAATAATCAAAAAGCCAAATCTAATCGGCCAAAAAAATAATGTCAATGTACGAAGAATAAATGTGTCAATTTCTTCGTAAATTGACACATATGGCATATAAATTTCATGTAAGATTACTCTTGTATTTGGAAATATTGATTACTTCTATAAATGTGTCAATTTTATATAAGATTTTTCTCTGGGGAAAAGTCAAGATTTTCCAATCTTAGAACTATTTTAATTGACACTATGTTTTATTTATTTCATAGGCTCTCAATGTTTATATCAAAATCTAATTACATACTTAATATTTTTTCCCTTCAATTATTATTTTTAATTTTTAAATAATTATAAATTTAATCTATACATATCATTTTTGTTTAAAAATTTTATTTATTTAAACGTCAAATCACTTGTTTATCCATTACAATTTTAAATATTTATAAAACGGGACATAAAATGTGAAAACTGCTTTTAATTTAAGTATAGCAAACAAAATATAAATTAGTGTTTGCATACAAAGTAAGTTAATTACTAAAAATTAATTATGAAAATATTACAAGAACTTTGAGACTGAATTGTTATTAAACATAAAGTTAAAATTCTTTTCATACAATTAAGCTGTGGTGTACCTAACATAATATGTGGTTTTGATCAAGTATCCACATGTGGGCACGCTATGGTACTCACATGTGGATCAATTAACAACACGTGTCTCCCCTGATGGTGGGTAGCCCCATTCGACCACATGTGGGCATTATAGCGTGCCCACATGTTGGCATCATAGTGTGCCCACATGTGAGCATCGGATCAGGACCTATATGTTATGTTTACAATTAGAGTTATCCAATTCACTAAATAAATTTTCTTTTTTTCACCTTGGATTATATAAGGTAATTATACTACTTACACACGTTTTGATTAATCGTACGTAAGTATCGTAAGATTTTATATCAATTATTATAAGTTTCGAATTATTACAATACTGATACTTTATTTTTTTTAAGTTTCAAAGAAGACAATTTCCCTTGACAATATCTTATATCATACAATCAACAAAAGCCAAATAAATATTTTTATTTAAGGAAAATTTACAAAATGCACCCTACAACTTACATACCATGTTTCAAAAAAAATTTACATTTTACACATTGTATTTTATTTAGTCTTAACAAAACATATCTTATATTGAACAAAAATTGGAATTTTTTTAAAAAAAAATTACTTATTAAGACAAAATTACCCTTTTGTGACTAAAAATTACACCCCATATATTCAATATGTAGCACTTTTCATATCATTATTCTTCAAAATATTAATAGGCAACTTTTACTTCACATTCCCAAACTTTCAGAATTGATACAATATTGTCTTCGTTCATTTTTCGATCCCCCCCCCCAAACACCAAACTTTCATACATTTACACGTTATGTCCATTATATCAAAATTTTCATTAAAATACGCATTAATGAGGGGTAAAATAAGAATAAAATTTTGGTAATTTTACTCCCTTCCCCAAACTTTCAAATTTGAAACAATTTTTTCCATATTTTTTATTTCAATTATTATAATCAATGTTATTATAAAAATAAGCAAAGTTGGTTCCTAAGAAATGGCTTATATCTAATTACGTAGCTTTAATATACATCTGGGAAATTCAGGATGGTTATATATTTCACACACGACTTCAAATGGTGCTCTTACAGCTTGAACTATCATTCTTAATCCTATATCTAAATATGTTAGCATAATAATAAATAGTTTATGATGTCATACCTCCAGTGGATTATGTAAAAACCTCCCCTGCTGATAGGATTTTTCCATGGGAAATGAAAATAATAATTATTTTTTTTGAGACAAATTTTCCCAAATTTATGGGGTAGAATTTACCCAACCATAAGTTGGCAAATAAACAAATACCTAAATTACGTAATTTAATAAACAATTGGCTATCGACTCAATCAACAATTGACATCATGTGACACGATTAGAATTGTTTAATTAACCCTCGATTCTTACTATATTTAGACTAAAACCCCTTCGGGTACGAGGGCTTCCCCCTTCTCCGTGATTCACCATCGGGATATTTGGTTTTAGCCAACGTGTAACAACCAAAAACAAACTCCTAACTCATTAAGCGTGTGTTCGTTTCCACTTACTTTCACCTAAAAATTACCTACTACTAAAAGTCAAAGTCAAATATCAATATCAACCACACATTTCACATCATCACGCATTATTATCCACACATCTCGTGATCCCCACCACTACACTCCACTTTTAGCAAAATTTTAGGCAAAAATAAGTACACACGAACACATGCTAAGTCAAGCAAATGAGGCCTTGGGTAAGGCACCAGAGCCATAGTAGCTGGCTTTAAAAAGGTAAATTGATTGGAACATCACCCCAACACCAGTAAGGACAAGACGGAAATGAGTAAACAATAGCAATCACTCCATAAACTCATATTTACCAACTATGTTAAATATTTATTTAGGATTCTATCTCTTAAATAAACTAGTGGAATACACGTGGGTTGCACGTGGTATTGAAAATATTTTCAAAACCCGAGGAACAAAGATTGTCTCGTATCGTATTTATAAAAATATCGATATCACCTAAAACTTTATTTCCTTTATTGCGAATGAAAGTTAACCTTCGCATTCAGAAGAAAGAATTATACTAAAAATGAAATTCAGTTGAAGTAGTTACTTTCAACTCGTATAATTGTTGCCAACAGAAAATGATAAAAATTTAGAAATCTTTCCACTCTTCTAAAATGGACTATCTTCTGTGAAGTATTTCTACTGGCAATGCCTTCCTATTTCCTGATCAAAATTTAGTGATAGTTATTAAAGTACAATCAAGAGAATCCATAATAAAGATGGATGATGACTTTTAAATCTATATTGTTAAATAACAAAACGATTAGTGATTGCAAAATTACAGTGATGTCCTCTTCACCCCATGAGAAGGATCTTCTTCATGTCCAACACACCTCCACGATTTTTATAACTCTTAATCACCTTTTTTTCTCTCTCCCCCATGGACCGTGCTTTTGTAGTTCATTCCATTTGACATAACTCAGGATCTTTATTAAGAATATGAGATTTTTCTTCAACCAACATGCCACATTCAAATAATAGAAATAAAATCTTTTGATACGTGTAAATAAATGGAACACGTACCCGCCCCCACATCTCACAGTTAATTAATACGTGTAAATCAATGTGCTTTTGATTTAAAAAGGTGAAAACGTTTTCATGTTGTGCGCTCTTATTAGTCCTTTAATTTGTGTGTGATGATTTGACAAGGCGAGGTTAAAAAAAAAGAGAGAAGAAAAATAAAATTAGAGTAAAAGAAAAAGGAAAATAATAAAAAATTGTGCTGATGTATACTTGCGACAATTCGATGAAAATAAGTACAGTGCGAAGCATTGCTAAATTCGCAAATCTTGGACAACATAAGGCAATTATAGTGCCACCATATTTTAAAAATATGACTGAAATGTACATAAATAAAAAGACATAAATGTCTTTTTTTAAAATTCTTACTAGTATTTGCCCCGTGTTGCATTGGATTTTATCGGTAAAATAATTTTGATAAAAATTTGCAAAAGTTTTAAATATGTGATCAAGTCAAAAGAGAAATCATAATATGCATAACATTTAAATATATATAAATATCGAAATTGAAACTTTAAAAACATACCTAAACAATTTAAATTTTGAAATATCTTTTAAAAAATCACATATAGATTGAATTGATACTGACTAATAATAGGCATTATCTAAATTGGATATTTAAAAATATTATAAAATAAATGTAAAGTAGTATGTTTAGAAAGCTGAAGATTCAAATTATTGAACCCTCAATGCATATTACTCGTAAAAACTATTTAAACTACCATTCTAATAACATAAAAGATAAATAAAAAAGGTTTTTAAAATTATTTTTATAAATAAATAAAAATAAGGAAATTTTATGCAAAATAATGATTAATTTTTCGTTATTTCTAAATAAAGTTCATAAGAAATTATGTATTTAATTTAATCCCAAAATAAAACTATTTATTTGTAAATTAGAATACATATAAAAAATAAAATATTTTATAAGAAAGTAAAATAAAGAAAACAACAATAAATAAGAAAAACAAAATAAATGAAATAAGTTAGGAAAGCAATTAATTTTTAAAAAACTATGCCAAACATGACACTGCCACCTAGGTGACACTCCCCTTCTTATTATATTACGATGAACACCACAAACTTCTTAAAATAATTAATTTTTTATTTCCTCCTATCTCCTTTTCTTTTTCTTCACTTAGAGCATCTCCAATAGTCTTTCTATCATAAAAGAAAATATTCTTTATTTTGAAGAGCATCTTTAAATTTAGAGAGTAAAAATTTTAACTCCCTCTAACAAATTCTTTATTTATAACTCTCTATTTCACTTTTTACGAGATATATTTATTGTAATTCTTATTTTGATTTAATATTTTAGATATTAACAACCAATAAAATTAATTGTAGTTGTATTAAACCAAAATAGAAATATTGAAATTTTTAGTAAATTAATTATAGAAAGTGGAGTTTTGCTCTCTAAATATGGAGAGTCAAGCTCACTCTCTATTTAGAAAATTTTTGATGTAAAGTGACATGCCCAACCCCAAATTATATCCATAATAATTTGACACATGGTATATGCCGACGATGGATACCAACCTAACACTAGACCCACCTCCAAGGCAAGCTGCACTTGACAAGAAACTATAACTTTTCTGTACTAAAATGATTTTAATAAATTTTTTAGAGGGTTCCCTCAGTAAATTCGACTGGCCAACTTGAAAATATTTTACAAATAACAAGACCAAAAGGGATGTAGAAAGAGATCGAATCATGCAAATTATGAATGATTCCGGCACAGATGTTCTAAGAAAATTCAATTTCAATCTATATGTCAAAACTATTACAAATTCTAAAATGAAATGGTCATGTATTGTCTAGTTGGCACGGTGATTGGCTCAGAGCTCCTCAGGCAATTTGAGGATGCTCAAACTGCTAGATCCTTCCTATTAAAAAAAAAAACCGTTAGAAGAATATATGAGCTAGTAACTCAGTGGGTGGATAATTAAGTTTGCAACACATAATTATAAATTTGAATGTTACACATATAAAATCCGTTGATAAGGCATTCACATAATTTAAAAATCGAGAATTCTAAGTAGCTTAAGGAAAATAAACAAATATCATGTCCACATTCATCTTCCAAAATTACCGCTTTCGCAACTAGCAATAAATATGTACAACACTGATCAAGTACCGTCAATAGTACCATATTATGGAACCATCGATCCACGTGTCACTTGGCAGAAGGTCCACGTCTGCACTTGACCACTTTGGGCACTAGGTGCCTATTTTTAAAAAAAAAAAGGAGAGTTTGCGGGCCTCTTTGAAAATTTTGCCCTTTGTTCACCCCAAATCGTATAATCCTAATCAGTTGTGCCCCTCAACATTGCAGAAGCCACTTCCCAATCCCAATCGGATAGCCACCTTCGACCGCCGGCTGCCGGAAAGAGCCTCCCACCGTCGCTGTGAACACCGGCGTCTCCTACCTGCGGTAAGGGTTCACATTCGTGATTTTTATTTTTTTTTTGAACACCAACCGATTACAAAAGAAAAATGGCTGAACATTTGCTGAACATGGACATGCTTAACACTCATGTAAGGGGCACTTGTAAACCCATCCCTTGATCATACCCGACCCAACCCACCCCTAGAACTCATGGGTCTAGGGGCACTCGTAGTAGTTATATCGTATAAATTGGCGTAGGTGCACGTATTTGAAATTATATCATACAGAAGACCATAAATACACATGAAACATTAATTTTGAGAATGTTGAAATTCACGGAAGACCCACCCAAGAATGTTACAAGAAATGCAATTAGGCTAATGCGAACATACACCAATTGTAAACTCTGTTGCAAAGAAGCTTGGGCTTCATCATATTCATTCCTTTAATTTGTTCTACCTTCTTCGAATTGGGTCCTCCATGTCTCGGAAATAGTTATCTTTTACAATTTGAATGCCTTTTTGCATATCCTTAGTGGTAGACAGATTAGCTGCACCTTTTTAGTTGAGACCTGGTGTCTGTGTGCCATGTGGAATGGAACTTAGTTCCACTGTGAAAATTATTTCATAACGCGCGCATCAAATGTAGCATATGTTGTTGTTCTCTTCTTGTGCTTAAAAGAAGTCGATAGAGTGCATATCGCTTTCGAATAATATGCTTGCTCGTCCTGAAGTTCAGGCCTGTAGTAATAAATTTCCACTTTAAACCCGGATCTATCGTGTTGAATCATTGAGAGTATATACAAACCAAAGCGGAAGCGTTCCTGAATCAGCCATTGCTTGCAGTATTGGAATCCCGTGGTTTTGATCTTCCAAGTCAACAAGCGGCTCTATATTTCTCTCTGATGATGGAGAGTCAGAAAAGAATGAACAACACACATGTGACCTGGGGACCATAACCATATATATTTATGACGGTCCGTTAACCTAATTCAATCCATCATAGAATTGGAACTCTGGGTCTAGTATCTACACATACAAAACCCATACTTTAATTGATGCATAAAAGCCCAATATTCGAAACCGTATTAGATCACTTTAAACAGGCTTAACCGAATATGATAGCTTTTAATTAATACACAATAATTACATATATCAGCCCACATGTTCGATTAAAACCTTACAATCTCCCACTTGGGCTATATATGTCACCTTATGATTGTGTATAACCTTATGAGTACTCAGAATTTTGCTATCATTACCGAATGCATCCCCAAACAATCCGGTCCATCAATTATATCAATTTAGGATCAAAGCGGTCTTCGTTACACTTAGATAGGTAACTGAACCCATCAATGGTCACAAAACCAGTATAATTGAACGACATGGATCAAGTATGGATGTGTAGCATGGAAATTTCATGCAACGTGATCTGGAACATGCCTATTTCCAACTGGTCCACCTTTATACCTTAGTGAGATCGTTTCAAATGAGTTCAGAGATAACAGCAAAACAAAACTTTATAACCGGAATAACTGTATCCATAACTTTATGTAAAACGACAGTGTACGTGTTTGATATGAAAAGCACAAAATACAGACTCCCACTGAAATTATACACCCTCTAGAGACATCACACCCATATGAGCGGTGTGCTCGTGAAAGACCTTGGGTGTTAATCCCTTAGTGAGCGGATCCGCAATCATGGAGTTTGTTCCAATATGCTCTATTGACACCTGTCCACTCTGAACTCTTTCTTTAACAGCTAGGAACTTTATCTCTATATGCTTTGACTTCGTTGAGCTCTTATTGTTATTGGAATATAGCACTGCAGATTTATTGTCACAAAATAACTTAAGCGGTCTTTCTACACTACTCACAACGCGCAGCCCAGTGACAAAATTTCGCAGCCATATTCCATGATTTGACGCCTCATAACACGCTATAAACTCCGCTTCCATAGTGGAAGTGGCTATCAGTGTTTGCTTAACACTCTTCCAGGAAATAGCACCTCCAGCAAGCAGGTAGATATAGCCTGAAGTGGATCTCCTACTATCTTGGCATCCCGCGAAATCGGAGTCAGAATAACCAACGATCTCCAACTGATCCGATCTCCTATATGTGAGCATGTAATCCTTTGTTCTCTGTAAGTACCGCATGACCCGTTTGGCTGCTTTCCAATGATCCATTCCCAGGTTACTTAAATACCTCCCTAACATCCCAACAATGTACACAATATCTGGACGCGTACAAACCTGAGCATACATCAGACTCCCTACTGCTGATGAATAAGGAATCTTCCGCATCTCTTTAATTTCCAAGTCATTTTTGGGGCATTGACTTAAACTGAACTTGTCTCCTTTAGCCACAGGGGTATCACCTGGTTTACAATCCTGCATGCCAAACCTCTTAAGTACCCTTTCGATGTAGTTCTTTTATGATAATCCAAGGATACCCTGAGAGCGATCTCGATGTATCTGGATTCCTAATACAAAACAGGCGTTACCAAGGTCTTTCATCTCAAAATGCTTTGCTAGAAATCTCTTGATTTCGTGCAGTAAGCCTACATCATTGCTGGCAAGCAGTATGTCATCGACATATAAAACCAGAAAAATACACTTACTCCCACTGAACTTGCGGTATATACAATCATCGGCCAGATTCATCTCAAAACCGAATGAGGTGATTACTTGATGAAATTTGTAATACCATTGTCGAGACGCCTGCTTGAGTCCATAGATGAATTTCTTTAATTTGCAAACCATTTGCTTCGCATCACCTGATACAAAGTTTTCTAGCTGCACCATATAAATCGTCTCATCAATGTCACCATTGAGAAACGCTGTCTTAACATCCATCTGATGTAACTCAAGATCAAAATATGCCACCAATGCCATTATAACCCTGAAAGAGTCTTTCGAGGAAACCGAAGAGAAAGTCTCTTTATAATCGATGCCTTCTTTCTGTGTAAAGCCCTTCGCGACAAGACGAGCTTTGTACCTCTCTACATCGCCTTTCGAATCCCTCTTGGTCTTAAATATCCATTTGCAACCAATGGGTTTCGCACCTTTAGGCAAGGGAACGAGGTCCCATACGTCGTTGTCTTTCATAGACTTTATCTCTTCATTCATGGCATCGAGCCACTTTTGAGAGTTAGAACTTTCCATGGCTTGACGGCAGTTGATCGGATCATCTTCCACCACTCCAACGTCAACCTCATGTTCTTGGAGAAATGCAATATAATCACCTGAAATTGCACTTCTCCTCTCTCTAGTGGATCTTCTTAACGGCATGGGTTCTTGAGGTTGTAGAGTTTGTTCTTCTGGAGATAACATGACATTGTCTTGATCCGGAGTTGCTTCTTGAACAATGTCAGGGATCGGAACTTGATCCTGATCATTGTCAATGGAAATTGAAGGAATTTCAACATATTCCTCCTCAAAGACAAAGTCCGTAAACCCTTTCTTCCCCGCAAACTCAACATCCTCAAAGAACCGAGCATTCACTGTCTCAAAAATTGTCTTGGTTGTGGGATCATAAAACTTGTAGCCCCTGGACCGTTCAGAATATCCAATGAAATAACAACTGACAGTCCTTGCGTCCAGTTTCTTTTCATTTGGCCTATAAGGCCTTACCTCAGCTGGACACCCCCAAATGTGTAAGTACTTCAAACTAGGCTTCTTACCCGTCCAAAGCTCATATGGGGTTTTATCAGTTGCCTTAGTTGGAACTCTGTTGAGTAGATATGCTGTGGTTTTTAATGCTTCTCCCCAGAGTGATTGTGGCAAGGTAGAATGAGTGATCATATTCCTCACCATGTCCTTAAGCGTTCTATTTCGTCTCTCGGCAACACCATTCATAGTGGGTGAACCAGGCATGGTGTCTTGTGGGACGATACCGCATTCCTCTAGGAATTTAGCGAATGGTCCTGGGCGTTGTTCACTGAACCGCCATATACGCCATAGTATTCACCACCACGGTCGGATCGACGCTTAATCCTTTTGCTAAGTTGGTTCTCAACCCGACTTTAAAATTTTTGAACACGCCCAAGGATTGTGATTTTTCATGAATGAGATATATATAGCCATATCTTGAAAAGTCGTCTATGAACGTTATGAAATATTGTTGACCATTCCAAGAAGCCGTAGGGAACGGTCCACAAATATCCGTATGTATAAGTTCTAAGACGTCTGAAGTTCTATTGGCTTGATATCTCCGTTTATTGGTTTGTTTTCCCTTTATACAGTTAACACACATGTCAAAATCTGTAAAATCAAGAGAATCGAGAATTTGATCGGACACAAGTCTCTCAATTCTCCGTCTAGAGATGTGACCTAATCTCTTGTGCCACAATGAGGCCGAATTCTCACAGGTTAATTTACGCTTTACACCTCGAGTACTTATATGCAAGGATTCATTAAAGGAGGCAATTGTATCAATTAAATAAAGATTATGGTAACCTGACAGAGAACCGGAACCAACCAATTTTGAATCAAGAAACAAACTAAATTTTCCATTCCCAAATGAACAAGAATAACCGAATTTGTCCAAAGTAGAAATAGAAATCAAATTTCGTCTAAAAGACGGTACAACGAATGTCTCATCAAGATCCAAATAAAATCCAGTTCTCAATAATAATCTAAATTTTCCTATTGCCTCTACTTCCACCGTCTTGCCATCGCCAACGTAGATGTATCTTTCACCATCACTTGGTTTTCGGCAACTCAAACAGCCCTGCATAGACACACTGATGTGAGTTGTTGCACCCGAATCAATCCACCATGTGTGTCTAGGTACTGAAGTTAAATTAACCTCAGAACAAACCAAATGAAGAAGAAGGCTAGCCAAGAGTGTACTGGTTTCAGCATTTTCATTCCTGGCAAACCTCTTCTCGAGATCCTCAAGGAAACCCTTAGCCGCAATCACCTGATCGGACATGGTGCCCCGAAATGCTTCCGGAATAGCATGCTGCATGACCATTAGACTTATACGGTTCGATCATTCCCACCTTTCCATCTCCCTCTTTTCATCAGAGGTACTTTTATCAGTAAGTGCGGCAGGTTGATCGACCCGCAAAGCAAGGTCCAGATCCATGACTCCGAGAACAATCAATACGTTCTCTTGCCATGCTTTGAAATTCGTGCCATTGAGCATTGGAATGGAATTGATGTTAGCAGAGATATTAGAAGCAGAACTTGAAACTAAATGGAGAACAATTAGAATGGCTCACATGAAGGTGCTTAGTACGCAAATAATAATTTTCAAACAGTAGTAGGGCCCATCACAAAATGCCTAGCACAACATCAATATTTAATCTTTGGATAGAAATATCGATTTGTAAGTGGCACTCTTGGTGTAGTGATCAAACATTGGCAATAAGACATGTCAATCAATAAACCTATCTTTGGACGGATTTATTGATCACACGTTAAACCAAATAATCGCCACATGATTATCACCACAGCTGTGTATGTAATTCAGCCAAATATTAACCTTCCTTTGGGCCGATCAATATTTGCACGAATCACACACACACAAATACCTTTTAATATTCTAAGTTGATTAATTTCCACAATAGAGGTTGCTTTGGCAACTTGTTGCTTCGGTTAATCACTTTCGAATACTATACCTCTTCAAAAGAGTCCTTAGTACCAAAATTTGAGAGGAAAATTATTAATTTTGCATACATGAGCCTTTTGGGAACTTTAAGGGTCTAATAAGTTAAAAATTCAGAACTTTGGGGGTCAAAATTAAGAATTTTGAAACTTTAGGGGCCTGGAATTGCAATTTTAGAAACTTTATTGGCCAAAAAATTAAAAATTCCATACTTTGGGGACCAATTTAATTAATTTTAAAACTTTGGGTACTTCAATTGCAAAATTTGAAACTTAAACGGCCCGAAATGGAATAATTTCCAAACTTTAGGGACTGAATTATTAATCTTATAACTTATAGGCCTCAAATTAACTATTTTAAAGCTGCAGGGACTGGAATGAACGAAGTTAAAACGCGGTGGGGACTGAAATCAACGGATTTAGAACTGCTGGGACTGAGACCGCCTAAACGGAATTGACTGGACTTACTTATATGCACCACTAAACTGCAGGGACCTAGATTGCAAATAACGTAAAACCACAGAAATTGCAACCGAGGTCCTCGCGTTCGTCTAATTTTCAGCGAAGGTCCCTGCGTGCGTTCTGCAAACCATAGTCGGCCAGTCGTCGATCTTCGCCACTGCAATCTCTGGCGAGGGCGGCAGCTGCTGCTGACGGCCGTAATATGAAAACCCCTTTTTTTTTGTTTTTGTTAAATTTTCAGTTTGGAAATCAAAAATTCGATCCGAAAGGGCGAGTTCGAACATGGTGATTACCATATACATATATATACACAATCCTAATCTGAATATACACGCAAATATTCATACAATGATGAAAAGAGGAATTCGAATTCGACTGCAATAGACATATATATATACACAAACATGGAAGTGGAGTTATATGCATGCATATATATATATACGTACTGCAATCGTATAGCCTTAAATATGCATATTCAGATCCTAACAATTTCATATATATATGGCAGTAAACATGCGCGTATGTATTTTGCATATACGTGAACGAGTATCCGGTTTGAACTTGCTCATACATAAATGAATTGCCAAAGAACTGATTGACGAAATCATTCCACTTGAATTGCACAATTTTCAGATTCAATACATGTAATCACATGAACCGGATACTCATATATATGTTGATCACAAAAAATTTTTTAATTTAATCCTCAACAATCCAACAACGATAAGTGCGCTCTGATACCACTTGTAGTAATAAATTTCCACTTTAAACCGGATCTATCGTGTTGAATCATTGAGAGTATATACAAACCAAAGCGAGCGTACCTGAATCAGCCATTGCTTGCAGTATTGGAATCCCGTGGTTTTGATCTTCCAAGTCAACAAGCGGCTCTATATTTCTCTCTGATGATGGAGAGTCAGAAAAGAATGAACAACACACATGTGACCTGGGGACCATAACCATATATATTTATGACGGCCCGTTAACCTAATTCAATCCATCATAGAATTAGGAACTCTGGGCCTAGTATCTACATATACAAAGCCCATATTTTAATTGATGCATAAAAGCCCAATATTCGAAACCGTATTAGATCACTTTAAACGGGCTTAACCGAATATGATAGCCTTTAATTAATACACAATAATTACATATATCAGCCCACATGTTCGATTACATATATCAGCCCACATATATCGGCCCACATGTTCGATTGAATGCCTTTTTGCATATCCTTAGTGGTAGACAGATGAGCTGCACCTTTTTAGTTGAGACCTGGTGTCTATGTGCCATGTGGAATGGAACTTAGTTCCACTGTGAAAATTATTTCATAACGCGCGCATCAAATGTAGCATATGTTGTTGTTCTCTTCTTGTGCTTAAAAGAAGTCGACAGAGTGCATATCGCTTTCGAATAGTATGCTTGCTCGTCCTGAAGTTCAGGCCATGTTAGTTCTGGCTTTGTTGGGAATATAACGAATTCAAGCATATGTATACATAAAAGTCAAATGTTTGGGAAAACATGTGATAAGTAACATTTTCACATGCTCATTAGCGTGTACAAAATTAATACCTCAAGTGACGCACCACAAGCAGGCAGCCGAACCCCATTATCACATCAATAACTAAGAAGAGGCTCATATTCTTGCCAATGGATTACAGAGCACTTCAGGGTTGGGTCTCAACATCAATCTTGCAACGATTTTTCCAAAGATATAAACTACAAAATGTTGGGAATTATTTAAAACTTTCAAGTAAACAAAAAGCATAATCTATAGCCCATAGTTTAGTTCCTACTAAACTATTCACCAATCACTTTAAAAATTGATTACTGCCGAGAAGTTGTTAAAAGGGATTTTAAATATTGTTTTTCATGGAAAATAAAAATGAAAATAGAAAAGCCTAACTCTTTCTTTATGCCCCGTCCTTGTAAGTCGAATGGAAAGCACATGCCTTTTCACATGTTTAGATTATTTTCTTTTCATGAGTTCGTTTGAATTTTTGAAAATAGACACTGGTTTTTGCAAAATCCATCAGCAAAATCGCAAAATAATACCACAATGAGAACATGTGAAAAGACCAGGTCTTTTATGCATGTAAAAACTGGATACACAATGAAACAACCGAGAAACCAAACCGCAACTTATGAGGTGAAGTAACCATCTAACAAGGGAAAAGACGAAATATTGCACCAAATATTAGTTGAACTTTCTTAGTGCATGAGAAAGTGAGAAACATACTATTTTTGTAGGACAAAGGGAGTAATATTAATAGTCAAATTACTTCGTGTTGTTCACCTGTGATTAGATATGTCAAACGAGCTCGGCGACCTGGCTTGGCTCGCCTCAGGCTTGTTCGGGCTCGGCTCGAGCTCGTTTACTGTATGAGCCCGAGCCAAGATTGACTCGTTCTTTAGGCGAGCTTGAGCCGAGTGGCTCGCCAATAATGGTGTTCGACCCCGACCAGAGTTCGCTATCGTTTTCGGCTCTCGAGCTTTTTTGACATGTCTACTTGTGAGGGTGCATTCCTAGTTTATACTAATGACAAAAAGGATGCCACAATTTCCAATTATTGCATCCCATAAGAGTCCATAACTACAATGTAACAAACTTGAGAATCTCAAATTGTCAAATTTACCCATACAGCCTTTTGGCAGATCTAGCTCTCAATGTCTTGCTTTCAAAGTTCCACATTTGACTTTCTTCTTCGGTTCTTCCAGGCGTTTTTTGATATCTTCATTTGTTTTCCTATTTTTACCTTCCTGCAAAAATAATTAATGCTTCAAAATTGTTTCATTTATACATTCACATTCACGAAAATAGTGTTTTATAGTAGTTTTGCATCACGCAACCAAAGTTGTAGATATCTTAAGCCGAATGGAGAAGTTTAAGTGTGGGGTGGGAGTCACCTCCATTCTGCATCAAATACCAACAAACATATGCCATAATCCATAAGAAATTACCTAGCATTAGTTACCAATTTCAATAGTAGGCAAAGAACTAGCATCTAGTTTCTAAATCCATATCTTACCTGTCTAAAAAGCTTTAACATTGATAAAATTCCGAGTTGTTTTCAACTAGATTATGGAAATTCAAAGTTGCACAGTAATAAATATCAGGTGCCAACACAAGTCAAAATTCACATTGTGACCGAAAATGTTATTTCAAGATAAAATGGGCCGTGCATGCTGGCATCAAAGAGAGAAGGCAAATACCTGAACAAAAATGCCGTCAAGGGAAACACTGTGATTTGTGCAATTATAATCTCAATCGACGAAACATAATGCTTGTTTAGTTTAGTCAACTCATTCTTAGTTTAAAAATAGTTAAAATTCATATTCAAATGAGTCATCATTCTTCGAATTTCCAGGAAAACTCTAGCAGCCAAGCACATACAACAAATCCACAAAATTTTAGGAAGCTTTGTCACCAACACACATAAGACTGAAATGGAACAGGTCTACAAATGGACGCAAATTATTATAACTCTAGATGGGGCAAGTAACTCCAATTGCACTGCACCGCAGACGTGCATTACTTCAAGAATCGAGATCGAAGCCCATAAGAAACCAAGTTGTGAGATAAAGATATACACTAAACTTATGTAAACTTACTGTAAGCAGGATCGTGCCAAATGACCTTGAAATTTCCACTAATGCGGTCTTCAAGGGGTTTAAACCCCCCGATTGACACAAAGCTCCCCCACAAAGTCATGAGCTGAAGCCACAATGGCGCCCGATTTGGAATCTAGTAATAACTCATCTTTTTGCGTTTCCATGTCATACAAGGTTATTTCGTCCTGGCCTCGTTTCAGTACTAATTTTCCATTTATACTATTTATGCATTTCCAGAAACGAAAATCCACATGAAAGGAGAAATTCTTACTCCAAGCTCCACTACCATCCATCATCCATACATTATACATTGTTGGAGTACCAAACTCTTTTTCTATCAAAGCAAAATTTCCCTTCCAGCTTGCACCAAAGAAGACATCGTTGCCTATTGTACCAGGAGAAAGGCATCGAACAAGAAATTCAGGTGACATTGTGTTTACAGCGGACAAGCCACTACATTCACAGCGAACATGCTTTTGCTTGTTCGCTGTGAATGCAGCGAACAACAATAAAATAAAATAGAAACAAAAATGACCAATTTTTATTGATTTTTTATTTGTAGATGTAATTTTTATTATAATTTTTTGTTCAAATTTTTCGCAACCACTCTGACGAGCAATTTTAAAATTTTTTTAAAGTTTTTTACAATCACTTTGACGATAAATTTTGAAATTTTTTAATAATAAAGTAATTGCCTTTTATCTGGTTAGTATTGAATACAATTATTGAAAAATTTAAAAATTTTGCTACCACTTCAACAATTAATTTCAGAATTTTTTTAATGATAAAGTAATTTGTTTTATCCAGTTAGTATTGAATACAATTATTAAAAAATTTAAATTTTTTACTATCACTTTGACGATTAATATCATTGATGAATTTCGAATTTTTTTATGATACAATAATTGGCTTTAGGGTCAAATATAATTATTAAAAAATTTTAAATTTTTACAACTATTTTGATGAGTCTTTGCGTTTTTTGTAACTACCCTATGATGAATTTTAATTTTTTTTTATTATATAGTAATTGGTTTTATCGGGTTCGTATTGAATATAATTATTAAAAAAACTTTGAGTGATTAAAAAATCTTAAAGAAATTACTCATGAAAATAGTTATAAAAATTTTGAACAAAAAATTTTTGGTATACAATTTTTTTTTTTAGGAAAAAAAAAACGTTCGCTCCAAGCGGAGCGAACTCCAAAAACGATGTTCGCTCCACAAGGTGTTCAAAAGGGGGTTCGCTCCATGTGGAGCGAACTCCCATTTGGGAGTTCGCTCGCTCCTTGCCGAGCGAACGCCGTTTGCTCCGTTTAGGAGCGAACAAATTTTTTTTTTTTTAGCGAGGGCATGATTGGGAATTCCAAAAAAAGTGAGTGCACAAAGAAATTGGCTGGGTGCATTTAGCCACGCCCGGGAGGAAATGGGGATGTGATTCATAGAGGCAAGCTCGGGTATGTATATATATAGCTGCTAATTAGGTTGCCCTCATACCCGCTTGGGCTTTTATTCTATTATTTTCGGATCACGACTCATCCATTATCCAGTGAGGTCCATTGAGCATAAATAAATAAATCTCAAGCCCATTCACCACTTTCCCAGCCCATCCCAAAATGATATGATAAAAATCATTTTTTATTTCGAGTTTGTATAGCATTATTATAATAAAATAATCCAATTTTTGCTATTTTTTAAATTGTTTTTCCATTTACATATGCTCATTAGCTCTATTTTATCAACATTTTCATTTTATTTTTTAAAAACGCACTTATTTTATTTTATAAAATAAAATAAAATTAAAAACAAATAAATGAAAAAAATTAAATTACTCTAAAAATAGAAAAATACTAATTTTGCTGCTTAAATGCGCTTGGATGCCCAAAATCCATCGTACATCACTGCAAAGTAGTGTGTTCGACTCGTGGCCTCAAGTTACCCTAAATCGGTATATTATTTATCCAAAATAGAGTTCAGACACTGTAACAAGAAAGAATGACCATAAACTTCTTATTACAACTAGATCTTTGGAGTAAAATATCCATAACAGAAATTGCTATTCGTTGATGAACTTTAAAACAACCAACACAATGGAAGCTGACCCCTTCCCCCAACAAGTTCAATTGTCTGGTTCCTAATTAGGAGCACTATTTAACAAATTATTATTGTTGCCTATTGGTTTTTCAGTGGAGGCACATCGGAAAGGTTCAAGAACGCTCAGGCGTTCCGTAGCTTATGGAATGCTCGAGCCTTTTATGGGCCCGTCGGACCTCCGATTTGAAATCCGAAAATTTGTCTAGATTCAGTACGACGAGGCGGAGCTCCTAGCAACTTTGAAAAAAAATTTTCGACACCGTGACCACCGGTCCAAAATTCGGCCAAAAACTTTGACTGGTCGCCACCAGTCGTTACGATGTCGAAAATTTTTTTTCAAAGTTGCTGGAAGCTTCGCCTCGTCGTGCTAAATTTGGACAAATTTTCGAATTTCAAATCGGAGGCCCGACGAGCCCATAAAAGGCCCGGGCGTTCCGTAAGCTACGGAACGCTCGGCCGTTCTTGAACATTTTCCGGAGGCTCATAATGGTTTGGTATTTTTTTGACTTGGTTGAGACTAAGGCATTGTGTCAAATTAAGCGCGTCTTCATTTCAACTTTTACTACTCAATCAAATTCAAATTTCAATTTCAACAACACGGTCATACTTACTATGCATTATTATCTGTACATATATAGTCCTCACTTTTATTGAAACAGAATGGTAACTCTCTAGCAGAATAGAATTTTATCTGTTTATCCACATTCTAACTGCTCTCATCCAAAATATGATCTTTTGTTTCACTCTCTTTCTCAGAACTCGTTAACACATTTTTCTCATCTCCTTTTATGTTTTGAAGTTGGCGCTTCTCATGGATTTTGTTCTTTGACGGATTGCGAATGGGAAATAGCAGCATATTTTCGCGCTCTGCTTGAGATGAGCACCGGCAAAGATGCAGAGACATGGATCCCAACAGACACAAAGCAATGGCAGCAACTTCCAGTCATAACTCCTATTAGGTCCGTCGGGAGTGAACCTCTTGGGTTGCAACTGTATCTAGAGCACCCGAGTCCTCCTGATATACTTACAATAATCGATAATTATGAGTTCAATACATCTAGTTTAGTAGAAATACGGGTATTCCTCGCTTATTATCACACGACACTATGTTTATATATGGAAAGGCTACATTTTTGCTCTTGGTTTCTGTTGTATCAATTTAGCTCATGTTTTACACTTTGGGGGCTAAAAGTATAATATCTGAAAATATTTTTTTAAGCTCTTTTAACATTTATCTTTTTATATATTTTTATGTGAAATAAGCGAGAGAAATGAGAATGAGTGGGTTTAGATGGTGTATATTTATACAATATATATAGGTTTCACAAGTTACTTTAATGTGACTCGTTTGATCAAATTGACCCACTTTTAATGTATTTTAATACAATTTTTTTAAATTTCAAATTTGGTCAAACAAATCACATCTATATATCTCTACACAATCCAACTCCACTAATTAAATCTCCACAACCTAACTCCACTCATTTTCTCTCATCCTATTCATAAAAATATATTAAAACTCATCCGCTAACGCACATTACATTAAAATGAATTAAATTTTGTAATGGGAAGTAGTCAAAAGTATGAGATAGAGGGTGTTACCATCTCTTTTTTAATCTATTTTTTCAAATTTCAAATGTGGTCAATCAAATCACACCCATATATCTCTACTCATTAAATTTTTACTATTTAACTCTATTTATTCTCTCTTTTCTACTGATAAAAATACATTAAAATTTATCCACTAACACATTCTATAATCATAAACAAAAATTTTCAACTTATGAGCGAAATATATCGAATTTCAGAGGATACGGTGGGGTATACCGTATACGTCAAAGGCCAACATCTAAGTCCGCTCGCCTAAATAGCTAATTAGCTGTCCATTTTCCTCCGGTCGGTTCCTCTGCCAGTGCCTCAAAATCGCTTGCGTCTGTCCTCACTGAAGAAAACCCTAGCTATTTCAACACTTTCTTGCTCAAAATCGGTTGAAGATTTTCGTTTTTCACATCTCTTGTTAAAGGTGTAATCTTTAACGTTAATGCAATGTTCTCAAAATGTCTTTCTTAAAGAGTCATTCAGTCATTGTATATCTCAAAAGGTTTATATTATGGTTTCTCACTATGTTCTCATGTAGGGTCTGTGGATGCAGATTTCTTCACACAATATGGCGTAGGAAGTAGATATAGGTGATTAATTTTGCTGCCAATAAGTGTTCAAAATCAGACCCTCCGGTCGGATTCCACCTCGGAGAAGCGGTATACTTGTAGCACCAAGTTTCATTTCACTATCTGCACTGAAAATCTTCAGTCAATCAGCCATGGCGATATCAGGCCGAGGTCACCCGGCTTCACCATGAGAGTCGTCTTCCCGCTCCCGTTCACAGTCAATTTCTCGTTCACGTTCGATTTCTCGCTCCCCTTCAACTTTTGTTTCGCGCTCCTAGTCGGGGTCCAGCGTGCACTCTCGATCTCGTCCACGTTCACGCTCCGGCTCCAAGTCATTCATCTCTTCTTCTCCTTCTCGCAGCCCTAGCCCCCCTCGGCGGAGAAAAAGGTATAAAATTCACATGTTGTTTTTATATATCTAGGTTTTGTGGATGCTTGTTGTCAAAATGATATAATTTGGGGTTCGAGTCAAAGTTCTTGGTACTTATACTTGGTTGTTGAGAAGCAAAAAGATTAATTAAGTAAATCATTATGTGCTAAAGAGCGGAATTTTTTTGATATACATTTGTATTTTTAAGCCTAGTTATTTATAAAAGTCAGTATGTGCCATTATGATTTTTCCGATTGACTGTCGGGACATTGATTATAACCTTAATGTAAATGTGATATTTCAGTCCCGTTGAAGAAGCTAAACGAGGTCGCTCTCCACCACCACTAACTAAGAAAGCTTCCCCACCACCAAGGTGAAGTTATGTTCGAAATGTATATGTTTAGGTCAAGTATAGAATTTCTGAGATTAACAATCGCCACATTTTATATAATTCCATCATCGGGTCATTCATTTACCCTTCAGAAAAAATTTCTCTTTAAAACTCGTATGCATTTGATGTCAATTTCAACAAGGATCATCCCACATTATCAAATAACATTCTAGTTATTGTAGTTGTCGTTACAGACCTAACTGAAGCTCCACATATGTTGAGTGTGCGCAAATGTTTTAGTTTTCAATTGGGGTTTAGACATTAACATAGGTAAGGATTTTAAATGTGTTACAATTGAAGTTCTGCTTTTCTTAGGGTGTAGAAGTGAATTATTACAATTAAAAGAACAAACAGAAAAAGGAGCACATATGTTGACTTAGTTTGTTGATCTGCATGATATCTGGTCGCTTTTGTGCACAGTCTTGAACTTATATAGCATTTGTCCATTGCGTAGTTTTATTTTATTTTCTCTGTCGCTGCTGTTATTTCTGATTGCTAACTATCATGGATGGCTTTATTATGTGTATTTGTCCATGCAGGAAAGCTTCTCCGGTTCCTGAGTCACTTGTCCTTCATGTTGATCAGCTGACACGAAACGTAGATGAAAACCACCTTAAAGAAATATTTGGTATGCTTACTTCTTTCTAATCAGCCAACTTCTGATAGATGTGGAAGCTTCTGTTAAATGTTGACAGTGCTAGGTTAGAACAGTTATCGTGAATGAACCAGTGAAGTTGACTTCTAACTAGTTGGTGATATATACAAATTTTCATTTCTTTTGAAAGCTAAGACATAAGTTTTGTGGCAGTTTCTGTATTTGCGGATTCAGGCATTATGTTTCCTTTATATTGCTCCATCATTTGTAGGTAATTTTGGTGAAATTGTCAACATACGGCTCGCAATTGATCATATTGCAAGTTGTTGAATTTTCGTATTCTATGATGGTGTTAGAAATTTCTTCCACTTTGTTATTTTGATTTTTGATCAACTTTTGCTACATTGCAGGTTAACCTTCTAAAAGGATTTGCTTATGTTGAGTTCAAGACTAGGGCTGATGCCGAGAAAGCTCTGTTATATATAGATGGCGTATGAGATGCTTTTTTTTTTTTTTAATGTATTTTATTTTATTTATATTTTTTATTTTATTTAATTTTAATTTTAATTATTTTTTTTCGGTGATAATTTATGCTGCCTTTCTATACTTAAAATCAATATAATCTATTGGTGTTAATGCAGGCCCAAATTGATGCGAAAATTGTTCGAGCCAAGTTTACATTACCTGAAAGAAAGAGGCTTGTTCGCCCCCTAAAGCTGTTGCAACGACTTCGAGGAGAGATCCCTCTAAAGCTGATGATGTTGCTTGCTATAGATGCTGCGGGGAAGGTGTGCTCATTCTGTATGCCCAATCTGAAACAGTATTTTATTTGTCCCGTTTTACTCGTATTTTTTCCAGCAAATTTCCTCAATTTATTCAGTATTTCCTCGTGCAAACCTCTTTCTCTTCCTCGAAGGAGATCTCCTGTGGCACTCAGAGGTTCTCCGAGACGGGAACCTGATTCTCCTCCTTGTCGGTGTGTAGATTCTCCAGTTCGCCGTCGAGTAGATACTTGTCGACGGGGTGACTCACCACCTCTCAGGAGGAGGCCTGCATCTCCTCCTAGAGGCCGTTGCCCCTTATCTCCACCAAGGCATTTTGGTTCACCTCCCAGGTTGGGGTCTCCTGGATGTCCTAAATAATTGTTTTTCTCTCATAACGTGCAAAAAAATTATCCTCTTCTTGTTCTCTTTTTCTTTTTCGGGGCTCACATTAAGTTTTCGTAAGTAGTGCGTTTTCTTTTTTTTTTTTTTTTCCTCGTTTTCCCAAGTTCTGCTCTATTTTACGACATGTCTGTTTGGAGGAGATCTTTGAAAAAGATGATTTGGATATGTGGTAAAAAAAGTGAGGAGAAATATTATAATAATATGAGAAAGTTGTCATATCGATGAAATCTGTTGTCGAAAAATCAGTTGTAGAAAATTGAAAGTTCCCCGAACATACTAATATTTGTGGTATCCATAATGCTGCATTATGTCATGATTCCTGTTTCATCTGTCGGCTTCATCCTTGCAGAGGGCGTGGACCTCCACCTCTAAGATGTGGTCGGCCATCATCCTACTCTTCTTCACCTAACCCACGCAAGGTATGTGCTCTGTAAATTGTCTTTATCAGAAGATTTTGTTGGTTTATTAACTAATCTGCAGCTCCATCTTGCAAACTTCTTTTCAGGCCCCACGCAGGGTGTTATGGAGGAGTCGTAGTCCAAGAAGGTATGTTCTTCTCACATGCATCTTGATGAAATCTTTTGCAATGAGCAATATTTCTGCATCAGGAATGAAGTAGATTCTGGCTCATGAAAAGTGGTTTCATTAATTTCATTTGTGCTAGTGATAAGTATTGTTTAAGATAGCCTCTCAACATTTTTCTACCTACAAGCTGACTTCTACTAAATGAAAGTCAAATTCTGTAACATCTACACATCTCAAACAAACGGTTTTGATCTAGCACATATCGGGTACTGCATAAGAAACCACCCGCAGCTGACGTGGCATCATGAAACCATGTGGTTTTAGCAGTAACACTTGTGGGTTCTTTATGCAGTACCCTTGTGGGTGCTGATCAAAACCCCGCAAAACATTTACTCATTATTATTCACACATCTCATGATTTTCAGAAAGCTTGAGAAGTTTCAATAGTATAATAAGCTTTACCCGAAGAGACTCAAATTCGTGGAATTGCTTGTTTCTTGGTCCTCACTCGTTTCTTCCATAAATATGTGCCCTGATTTACCAGGCCGATGAGAGGAAGGAGCCCTAGTAACAGCAGCTGCAGCTCACCACCTCGCAAGCCTTAATTTTAGGGTCATCAGCCAGTTCTCACAGCGAGCACTCAAATCGACACTTTGATCACTGTCTTTAAGTTGATGCTCCTAGATGGTCTTTTATTGATAAAGCAGTTGATGAATTAGCCCTCAAGATTCTAAAACATTGCTGCAAACTAGATTAGTGTGGTTAGGATTTAATATTTAGCGTGAATGGTTAGTAATTATTGAGAGCTCATAAAATAGTAACTTGATTTGATTGGGAACTTAGATGATGGAAATAGATAAAAATATTATTGCGTCAAATGATGCTAAATAGTTTATAAATTTATAAAATTCTGTTTTGATCACTTTTGTAGGGGGGAAAAATGATTATTCGTTTTGAACAAAATCATCAATTTTATGTCCGAAATAGCCTAGTACTAGGTGGTTTAATGGAGTAAGGGCCGATATTTATGTATATCCTCCTATGAATGATACTATGATGAATCGTAATAGGTTTTGTTAGTACTCTTCAGTACAGCGCTCGAATATTGGACGATTTTGTGGATATGAACATGTTGATGATTATAGAGATTTCGGTTTTGCGATCTTCCGTGTTGAAATAGAGCATTATTTTTTTAATATCTAGATTTTAAGCGCACATGAGAAATTGTACGACAGATTGTGCACACTTTTTTCCTACATCGTATGGGTTTTGTGCATACAATTTTAGGATAGAACAAAAGTTATATATTTAACCAACTACGTAATTTTGATTACATATGTGTGAAGATCAGTGTTAAAGACTGTCATAGAATTGGATCGCCTGGAGGTGGAGTATACACTAAGGAGTCAAACATGGAGCATTTGGTGGAATTTGTCTCTTTTTTTGAGGGTCAAACTATTTTGTTGCAAGCACAATTCAGGCCCTTGAGATATGTTCATAATGTCAGTTACCTCAAGACAGCCTATGTACATGAATTTAGGCATCTCTCTAGTAGGCAATATGCTATCTCTTCTCAATTGACATTGTAGCTCTCGTCTCGTGTCATGTTTATGTTAAATGGAACTGATGGATTCCTGTTTTCAATATTCTTCATACTAGCCTGCGGTTGAACAAATCTTGAATCATCCTATATTTCGGATCTTTGAAAGGAGGTTGGAGTTTTTGCAGGATAACTATGAGTACTGCAATCATTTAGTCTAAATAGGTAATAATGACCAAGTTCCTGTGCTTGTTACTGCAATCAGAACAGTTGACATTCGCGGGGAAATTGCTTCACAGTGGAATTTCTTTCCTCACTCTGTTCGCAGTGACCTACAACCTAATGGTGGCCAACTAGGAGGGTCGTATTCTCTCTTGTTGGGTACCAAACACCTTAAAGTTTACCGATTGTCCGTTCTTGGCCATTCGATTGTTATGATTCGTGGGTTACATTTGTTCCAACTTTTTGATGTCGATATTATTAATGGAATAGATTTATATTTTTCAATTTATGTTCCTAATTTTTTTATCAGTGTTTACAGCGCAATTCGATGTTTCGTAGATATTCGTGTTAAGCCATCGTTTAGGAAATAGCATTTCAGAATATTTTCAATTCAATTTGGTATTTCCTGGATCTTGGTTATTTCAATGAACATCTTGAGCAAGATGTTCATCGAATTAGCATTTTAGAATATTTACAATTCAATTTGGTATTTCCTGGATCAAAACCAAGATCCAGATATTTCCTAAACGGTGGCTTAACACGAACATCTACTAAACGTCGAGTTGCGCTATGAACACTAATAAAAAAATTAGGGACATAAACTGAAAAATATAAATCTATTCCCTTAATGATATCCACATCAAAAAGTTGGAACCCATAGCGAATCACAACATCCGAATGGCCAAGAACGGATACTCGGTGAACTTTAAGATGTCTGGTATCCAACAAGAGAGAATACGACCCTCCTGGTTGGCCACCATCAGGTTGTAGGTCACTGCGAACAGAGTGCGGCAAGAAATTCCATTGTGAACCAACTTCCCTCGGAATATCAATTGTTTGGATTGGATTAACAAGCACATGAACTTGTTCATTATTAGCTGTTTGGATTAGATAGTTGTAATACTCATAGGTATCCTGAAAAACTTCCAAGATCATTTAGAAAATCTAAAATATAAGATGATTCAATATCTGTTTAACTACAGGCCTTTAAGAAGAAAATCGAAATCCATAAGTTCCATTTAACAAAAACATGACACGAGGTGAGAGCTACAACATCAATTGACAAAAAATAGCATATTGCCTATTAGAGAGGTGTCTAAGTTCATGTGCATAGGCTGTGTTGAGGTAACTGACAGTAGGAACATACCTAAAGGGCCTGGTTTGTGCTTACAACGGAATAGCTTAACCCCCACAAAAAAAGGCATATACAAATTGCACCGAATGCTCTGTTTGTGACTCCTTAGTGTGTACTCTACCTCCAGGTGATCCAATTCTATGACAATCTTTAACGCTTATCTTCGCAAATGCGTTATCGAAATTACGTTGTTTGTCAAATATATAACTTTTGTTTTGTCCTAAAGTTATATGCACAAAACTCATGATATAGGAAAAAGTGTTTGCACAAACTGTCGTACAATTTCTCGTGTGCTCTTAAAATCTGGACATTAAAAAATATAATGCTCTATTCCAACACGGGAGATCTCAAAACCGAAAACTCTGTAACTATTAAATATCTATAAAATTGTCCAATGTTCGCGCGCTGTAATGAAGAGTACTCACGAAACCTATTGCGATCCATCATAGTATCATCCATAGGAGGATATACATAAAGATCAACCCTTACTCCATTAAACCATCTTGGTACAGGGTTATTTCGAACATAAAATTGATGATTTTATTCAAAACAGAGTTTTATAAATTTATGAACTATTTAGCATACTTTGAAGCAACAATATTTTTATCTATTTCCATCGTCGAAGTTCCCAACCAATCTTTGTTGATTATAACTGATAGGGTCAATCATCCTCAATCGCAATCCCTAATTTTTCTTTCCTCAGTCTCGCTAACTACCCAAGATAATGTTGAATCATTGTCCAATTTGCCCAAATCTCTTGCAATCTTCGTCAATTCAAGCAAGTTCTTTTTTCCTTATCCGGTAATTCGAGTTGAGCCCCCAACCGCCGTCTTGGTCCAAGGACAAACCAGAAAAAGAAGCCGTCTCGATCTCGATCCAAGGACATACCAGAAAAAGAAGGTACTATTGGATTGATTGTTCAATTTGTTTATCTTCTAGAGTTAATCTTTAATTGGATTTTATTGCAATTTCAATCCAACAGTGAAGCTTTGGAGAATTTGAAAATGATTTCTCTAATGAAACAACCGAATGGGTTATGATTGGATAATTCAGACTCTTTTCATTATAAGTTTTGTGTTGATCTTTGTATGGGAGGTATGTGGCTTCTAGCTTTTGTTAGTGGCAATTGATATTAGTCGTTCCTTTTAGTTTAACAATGGGTGGTTTTTACTGAATTGTTTTTGTGGCAGTGCAAAGCTTGACTTTAATGATTCTTCAATATTCGACTGATTTCTCTTTACCATCTTATGAAGAGGTTAAGTGTTAAAACTTTGTAGTTTTTCTATTTTTCCCCCGTAGTGTTTTGATGATTTTATGCCGAAGAAGCATACGAGTCCATATTCTTGATCATTCATTTATATACACACAATACCATTAGTTTGCACAAGGAGGATAATTTTGCTAAACTTGGAGATGATTTGTTTGACTTGCAGAAAATAATGACCTCAAGTCTTTCTAGACTGGATAAATGATCTTCGCGAGTATGATGTACCTTACCATGTTTATTTTTCCATCGACAATGGTTAGTTCTTTGCAATACATCGATTCGGGAATTTCTTCTATCTGGACCGTTGGGTCTGTAATGTATTACATACAAAGAATCTATAATTCATTGCAATACATTGTATGAACACATACAGAGGCTATTGAGAACTGTTTTTCCGAATCTGTCATGTAAGATGATAAACAAGGCGTTAAGTTTTGCTGAATTGAAATAATGTCCCACTATTTATTTCTTTTGTTTCTCCGAAGTTCCATAGTTATTTGGAAAAATTAATACCTTCAGTGATAGATGGATAAAAGGTATTACGGTGGCATCTTTTCTTATAATAGAATGTTTTCTTTTTGTTGCTTCTAATTTTCTTGGAAACTATAGAGATTATAAATGTCGTAGATTCTATGTTTTGTCTTGAATTAACGTTCATATGTTAGAATTGTTGTTGTAATGCAAAACTTTGGTCCCCAACATTGCATGAAACCCGTTTTAGGATCTCAGATTTGTTAACTGAGTTCAGCCTGCAATGTTCATGGAGTAGGTTTGGCTACTGGACGAGACACTTAGAGGAGTCAAAGTTGAAGGAAAATCACATATCATTAGTGAAGAGTCAGTCGTGAAATCTCTTCTATGTGAGTGGCAGGAAGATCCCATCAAGGATATACTTGCACTAACCCAGAAAACTTGAAAACATTGATTGTTTTGGATGATGATCAAACGTGGACTCGAACATTGGTTGACAGTGGTGAGTCACTTCTTACACAAATTTGTCCGAGGGTGGGATACCGCAGTTGTGAAATGCTACGGTCACAGGCTAACGACCTTATAAACTTTATAAATGAATTTTGAGTTAATTTAGATAGCATAAAGCAATGAATTCCTTTCATTTTTGTTATTATTATTATTATTATTATTATTATTATTATTTGGTTAGTAAGAGTTTATTTACTGAATATTTGGTTATTAGATTTCATCGTCAATAGATGATTTTGGGGTCATGATCTCGTCATTCGGCCACATGCCACTTGTTGGCACTGGATTGTTTGTGGGTGATTTTGAATATAATTTCATTTCTTGCAACGTGTTTCTATTGTGTGAAGTGAAAAATAAGCGTTGCAAAAAGTATCCTCGATGAGTGTGTGTTGATAAAAGGTGATTCGGGAAATATTGAAGTATAGAAACAATTCTAAAGTCCTCAGTTAACCTTTGATGCCAAGTTTAGAAAAGAAAAATAATCAAAAAGCCAAATCTAATCGGCCAAAAAAATAATGTCAAATGTATGAAGAATAAATGTGTCAATTTCTTCGTAAATTGACAGACATGGCATATAAATTTCATTTAAGATTACTCCTGTATTTGGAAATATTGATTACTCTTATAAATGTGTCAAGTTTATATGAGATTTTTCTCTGGCGAAAAGTCAATATTTCGCCAATCTTAGAACTATTTTAATTGACACGCTACACTTTATTTGTTTCACAAGCTCTCAATGTTTATATCATAATCTAATTACATTCTTAACATTTTTTCCCTTCAACTATTATTTTTAATTTTTAACTAATTATAAATTTAATCTATACATATCATTTTTGTTTAAAAATTTTATTTATTTGAACGTCAAATCACTTATTTATCCATCACAATTTTAAATATTTATAAAAAGGGGCGTAAAATGTGAAAACTATTTTTAATTTATGTATCGCTAACAAAATATAAATTAGTGTTTGCGTACAAAGTAAGTTAATTACTAAAAATTAATTATGAAAATATTACAAAATTTGAGGACTTAATTGTTATTATACAGGAAGTTAAAAATCTTTTCATGCAATTAAGTTGTGGTGTACCTAATATAGCGGTAATGATCTCCTCCCCACAGTGGGGAGGATATCATACTCCACAATACACACTACTCGTGATTGGTGGAGAGCAGAGACCTACACACATGGCCTCCCATCAATCAAAAAGCATGTGTTATAAGACGATCTCCTCCCCACTGTGGGGAGGAGATCATTACCGCCTAATATAGTATGTGGTTTTGATCAAGTACCCACATGTGGGCATGCTATGGTACCCACATGTGGGTAAATTAACGACGTGTGTCCCTCCTGATGGGGGGGAGCCATGTGGCACCCTTTCGATCACATGTGGACATTATAATGTGCCCACATGTGAGCATCGGATCGGCACCCATATATTATGTAGTGTGAGTATAATTAGAGTTATCCAATTCACTAAGTAATTTTTATTTTTTTTTCTTTTTTTTTCTTCCTTTTTTTTTCAACTTGGATTATATAAGGTAATTATACTACTTACATACGATTTGATTAATCGTACATAAGTATCGTAAGATTTTATGTCAATTATTATAAGTTTCAAATTATTACAATACTGATACTTTTTTTTAAGTTTCAAAGAAGACAATTTCCCTTGACAGTATCTTATATCATACAATCAACAAAAGCCAAATAAATATTTTTATTTAAGGAAAATTTACAAAATGCACCTTGAGTTTATATTGCATCTACAACTTACATACCATGTCTCAAAAAAAAAAATTACATTTTACACATTGCATTTTATTTAGTCTTAACAAAACATAGTTTATGTTGAACAAAAATTGGATTTTTTTTTAAAAATTACTTATGCAGACAAAATTACCCTTTTGTGACTAAAAATTACGCCCCATATATTCAATATGTAGCACTTTTCATATCATTATTCTTCAAAACATTAATAGGCAACTTTTACTTCACATTCCCAAACTTTCAGAATTGATACAATATTGTCTCCGTTCTTTTCCCCCTCGGAAACCTTTTTAACACCAAACTTTCATATATTCCCACGTTATGTCTATTATATCAAAATTTTCATTAAAATACACATTAATGAGGGGTAAAATGAGAATAAAATTTTGATAATTTCACTCCCTTCCCCAAACTTTCAAATTTGAAACAATTTTGTCCATATTTTTTTATTTCAATTATTATAATCAATATTATTATAAAAATAAGCAAAGTTGGTTCGTAAGAAATGGCTTATATCTAATTACGTAGCTTTAATATACATCTGGGAACTTTAGGATGGTTATATATTTCACACACGACTTCAAATGGTGCTCTTACAACCTGAACTATCATTCTTAGTCCTATATCTAAATATATTAGCATAATAGTAAATAGTTTAGGATGTCCTACCTCCAGTGGATTATGTAAAAACTTTTCCCGATGGTATGATTTTTCCATGGGAAATAAAAATAATTATTATTTTTTTCGAGTCAAATTTTCCCATATTTATGGAGCAGAATTTACCCAACCATAAGTTGGCAAATGAAAAAAATACCTAAATTACGTATTTAATAAACAATTGGCAATCGACTCAATCAACGATTGACATCATGCAACACAATTAGAATTTGTTAATTAACCCTCAATTCTTACTATATTTAGACTAAAACTCCTTCGGGTACGAGGGCTTCCCCCTTCTCTATGATTCACCACCGGGATACTTGGTTTTAGCCACCGTGTAACAACCAAAAACAAACTCCTAACTCATAAAGTCAAGCGAATGAGGCCTTGAGTAAGGCACCCGAGCCATAGTAGTTGGCTTTAAAAAGGTAAATTGATTGGAACAGAACCCTAAGACGGAAAATTTACCAACACAATTAGTTGGCTTTAATAAGGACAAGACGGAAATGAGTAAACAATAGCAATCACTCCATAAACTCATGTTTACCAACTATGTTAAATATTTATTTAGGATTCTCTCTCTTAAATAAACTAGTGGGATACACGAGGGTTGCACGTGGTATTAAAAATATTTTCAAAACCTGAGGAACAAAGATTGTCTCGTATCGTATTTATAAAAATATCTATATCACCTAAAACTTTATTTCCTTTATTGCGAATGAAAGTTAACCTTTGCATTCAGAAGCAATAATTATACTAAAAATGAAATTCAGTTGAAGTAGTTACTTTCAACTCGTATAATTGTTGCCAACAGAAAAAGATAAAAATTTAGAAATCTTTCCACTCTTCTAAAATGGACTATCTTCTGTAAAGTATTTCTACTGGCAATGCCCTCCTAGTTCCTGATCAAATTTTAGCGATAGTTATTAAAGTACAATCAAGAGAATCCATAATAAAGATGGATGATGACTTTTAAATCTATAATGTTAAATAACAACATGATTAGTGATCACAAAATTACAGTGATGCCCTCTTCACCCATGAGAAAGATCTTCATATCCAACACACCTCCACGATTTTTATAACTCTTAATCACCTTTTTTTCTCTCTCTCCAATGGACCGTGCTTTTGTAGTTCATTCCCTTTGACATAACTCAGGATCTTTATTAATAATATGAGATTTTTCTTCAACCAACATGGCAAATACAAATAATCGAAATAAAATCTTTTGATATGTGTAAATAAATGGAAAACGTGCCCGCCCCTACATCTCACAGTTAATTAATACGTGTAAATAAATGTGCTTTTGACTTAAAAAGGTGAAAACGTTTTCATGTTGTGAGCCCTTATTAGTCCTTTAATTTGTGTGTGATGATTTAACAAGGCGAGGTTAAAAATAAAAAAGAGAAGGAAACTAAAATCTATAATATATATAAAGTAGGGGTGCATGGTATTGTGGTTTTCTAATAGTGGTTTTAGGACATGCTTAACTTCTGTTTTAGGACAAAAAAGTTGGTTTTATATTGATGTCCCTATAATTGAATGCCACGTGTCCAGGTAGTTTTAAGTGTCAGTAGATAATGGGAAGGGTTGAATTTTCCAACGGTTTTCTAATTTACTTTAACAAATATATCCTAATTTTTTGCTCTAACTTCTTCATTTGAACAAGTCAAATAGCATTTTATTTTAATATAATCTTAATCATTAATAATTACACAAATGAATAAAATGATACAATAAATATCTTTAACAAATATCCGAAGATGGAAACAATATTTTTCATTTTCGGCTGGATTAATTCATAAATTCTACACAATAAATATTGAAAAATAAAATAAATTTATTGTGGAGAAAATGTTTTAACAATGTCGCTACTAATTTTTAAATTTCCTTACTACAATTTAATTAAAGTACTTATACATGATCTGATGAATAGAAACTAATTATGGTATGAGTTATATAAATCAATTATTACAAGATAAAATGATTATGTTACTTAAATGTTTTTTAATTGATTATTATAAATTTAAATTATTATAGTACTCTAAATAGTGACCAATAATGAAATCTCTATTAATTAATTTAGGACATTATTATAGTTTTTAAATAAGTTGAATTAATGGTGTACACAAACAATGTTAGCATTACGCATTAATAATTGATCATTGTAATTTAATTTTTTTTAATGATCTATTATATTAGTTGCTCTTTTGGTGGCAAAAATTTATCAACAAGTCTTTTTATTTTTACGTGTTTTATAATGTTTTACTTTCTTTTTAGCATCTCTAAAAATTATATACATTATAGATCTTTTAAAAATTTTAAATATGAACTGATTTTCATATTTAAATCACAAACTTTCTTGATTCACCTGGAATCAAGCTATATTTTTCATATCTTATTATTTTTTGTTAGTGATTACTGCCCATGTATTGCAGGAGTGTGGAGAAGGAAATAAAAAGTTCAAACTAAGTTGATACTAAAATAATTTTAGAATGTTGGGAGTAAAAATATATGAGATTGATTGCGCTTATTAGCTACTACTGAGTTTGCTTACTATTTAGTTCATGTAGATTCTTTACATTGTTGCTTCAGAATTAATGCGTCATAAAAATTTTTACTTTTGCCGATTTCGTCCTTGCAAAATTGCCACATTGCGACCAATATTTTATCGAAAATGATAGTTTGATCATCCTCTTTGTTTTTTGGAGACTGGAATGCTTAGACTTTTAAACATTTACCCTCTGTTTTTTCTTTAGTTCTCTTTTATTTTTTGAATTTTTGGGAAAAAAAGTTAATGGTGAAAATTCTTTTTTTTTGTAGTGACTTTTTTTGTCAAAATTAAACAAAAGGTTTATGAAATTAATTTTCTGGCTTTTGGCACATGACCTCATATAGGGAAAAATAATGCATAATTTAAATTAATTGTAAAAGAGACAATAAAACAATGAATTATAAGTCCAATTAATTGAAAAATAAAAAATAAAATCATGAAATTTAAATTGGGTATGAGATGTAATGCCTTGGGTTGGTGCATATGGTGCACGAAAATGGTGTGTGTTGTAATACATTACATATTATCTCTTTTCGAGATTCGCCATAATTATTAGTGGATGACGATGCAATAAAATTGTAAATTGACACTGATTTTAAATAATTTTTAATTTTACATATGTTTCTACTTTGATCTATATTTCTTCTATGTTACATGATCACCATTGTGGTTAACGTACTTTATGTGTTTATTTTGAATTACGTTTGAGTTTTAATTTAGCATTGTCTTGACATTATTTTTAAATTATTTAATTTTTAGCTGTATATTGCGCTAATTTGTTGATATGTACATATTTGACATTGTTAAAGCATTATTAGAACTTGAAAACTATAATTTATTGTATTACATTGTAATTCATTTAAAACTAATGTTATTTAAATACTTATTGGATTGTAACTTTAATTATTGCAGTTTATATTATTTATCTTTCACACATCACACAATTTATTAAATTAATCTCTCACCATTTATTTTTAATTATTTTAATTGTGAACACATTGTAAACCTAATATAGAAATATTGTAATAATGTATACTACTAAATTGTAACAGACGTTATGCTACTAGCAATTAAACACAATTTTAAATCACGCCTGAAATAATTTATTATTTATTTAATATAGTTTTACTACCGTGCAACGCACGGGCGTAAAAACTAGTTAGAGTAAAAGAAAAAGGAAAATAATAAAAAATTGTGTTGATGTATACTTGCGACAATTAGACGAAAATAAGTACAGTGCGAAGCATCGCTAAATTCGCAAATCTTGGACAACATAAGGCAATTATAGTGCCACCATATTTTAAAAATATGACTAAAATGTACATAAATAAAAGGACATAAATGTCCTCTTATTATATATTTTTTTAATTCTTATTAATATTTGACCCCGTGTGTTGCACAGGATTTTATCGGTAAAATAATTTTGATAAAAATTTGTAAAAGTTTTAAATATGTGATCAAGTCAAAAGAGAAATCATAATATGTAGAACATTTAAATATATATAAATATCGAAATTGACACTTTAAAAACACACCTAAACAATTTAAATTTTGAAATATCTTTTAAAAAATCACATATAGATTGAATTGATACTGACTAATAATAGACATTATCTAAATTGGATATTTAAAAATATTATAAAATAATTGTAAAGTAGTATGTTTAGAAAGCAGAAGATTCAAATTATTTTCATGGAAAATAAAAATGAAAATAGAAAAGCCTAACTCTTCCGTCATGTCCTGTCCTGGTAAGTCGAATGGAAAGCACATGCCTTTTCACAAGTTAAGATTATTTTCTTTTCATGAGTTCGTTTGAATTTTTGAAAGTAGACACTGGTTTTTGCAAAATCCATCAACAAAATCGCAAAATAATACCACAATGAGAACATGTGAAAAGAAGAGGTCTTTTACGCATGTAAAAACTGGATACACAATGAAACAACCGAGAAACCAAACCGCAACTTATGAGGTGAAGTAACCATCTAACAAGGGAAAAGACGAAATATTGCACCAAATATTAATTGAACTTTCTTAGTGCATGAGAAAGTGAGGAACATACTATTTTTGTGGGACAAATGGAGTAATATTAATAGTCAAATTACTTCATGTTGTTCACCTGTGGTTAGACATGACAAACAAGCTCGGCGACCCGGGTTGGCTAGCCTCAGGCTTGTTCGGGCTCTGCTCAAGCTCATTCACTGTACGAGCCCGAACCAAGATCGGCTCGTTCTTTAGGCGAGCCGCTCGCTCAAGCTCGCGAGCTGGGCGAGCTCGATCCGAGCTCACCAATAATGGTGTTCGAGCCCGAGCCGAGCTCGCGAGCTTTTTTGACATGTCTACCTGTGAGGGTGCATTCCTAGTTTATACTAATGACAAAAAGGATGCCACAATTTCCAATTATTGCATCCCATAAGAGTCCATAACTACAATGTAACAAACTTGAGAATCTCAAATTGTCAAATTTACCCATACAGCCTTTTGGCAGATCTAGCTCTCAATGTCTTGCTTTCAAAGTTCCACATTTGACTTTCTTCTTCCAGGCGTTTTTTGATATCTTCATTTGTTTTCCTATTTTTACCTTCCTGCAAAAATAATTAATGCTTCAAAATTGTTTCATTTATACATTCACATTCACATTCACAGTAATAAATATCAGGTGCCAACACAAGCCAAAATTCACATTGTGACCGAAAATGTTATTTCAAGATAAAATGGGCCGTGCATGCTGGCATCAAAGAGAGAAGGCAAATACCTGAACAAAAATGCCGTCAAGGGAAACACCGTGATTTGTGCAATTATAATCTCAATCGACGAAACATAATGCTTGTTTAGTTTAGTCAACTCATTCTCAGTTTAAAAATAGTTAAAATTCATATTCAAATGAGTCATCATTCTTCGAATTTCCAGGAAAACTCTAGCAGCCAAGCACATACAACAAATCCACAAAATTTTAGGAAGCTTTGTCACCAACACACATAAGACTGAAATGGAACAGGTCTACAAATGGACGCAAATTATTATAACTCTAGATGGGGCAAGTAACTCCAATTGCACGGTACCGTACAGACGTGCATTACTTCAAGAATCGAGATCAGAAGCCCATAAGAAACCAAGTTGTGAGCTAAAGATATACACTAAGCTTATGTAAACTTACCAGAAGCAGGATCAGGCCAAATGACCTTGAAATGTCTAATGCGGTCTTCAAGCGGTTTAAACCCCTCGATTGACACAAAGCTCCCCACAAAGTCATGAGCTGAAGCCACAATGGCGTCGGATTTGGAATCTAGTAATAACTCATCTGTTTGCGTTTCAATGTCATACAAGGTTATTTCGTCCTGGCCTCGTTTCAGTACTAATTTTCCATTTATACTATTTATGCATTTCCAGAAACGAAAATCCACATGAAAGGAGAAATTCTTACTCCAAGCTCCACTACCATCCATCATCCATACGTTATACATTGTTGGAGTACCAAACTCTTTTTCTACGAAAGCAAAATTTCCCTTCCAGTTTGCACCAAAGAAGACGACATTGCCTATTGTATCAGGAGAAAGGCATCCAGAAAGAAATTCAGGTGACATTGAAAGTTGGGGAAGTGAAATTTGCTTCAGTACGAGAGTTATCATATCTAGTGATGCTAGAAACAAATCCCAACCATGAGGATCAACGAAAATCCAATAAGCAAATCCTTCAACAATGACATCACAGCCACTGATCCATCGAGGCAGGTGATAAAAATGCCCATGACAATTCGCAGTAATCTCACTCCAGGTATCAGAACTGGAAACCCACACCTTAGCAGCGAGAGTTGCATCATCGGACTTAGAGACAATCCTGACTACCTTATAAACATCAGTAATAGAGTCCCACCAGAAAGCAAAAGTAACCTCATCAGTATAGATATTAATAGGAGATGTAGGGAGCGGGAGTTTCTTGGAATGCCTGGTGACAGGGTTCAATATCCAGATATCATCAGGTGACATCCTATTACGAGAGTTCCCGACCATGCAGATCAAGCCATTGATTGAGCCCACAATAACCGTATTCGGAGACGAACAGTAGATAACAGATTTGAAGGGGCCCGGTATTGTTGCGCCGTCTGGAAAGGCGAGATCATCATGAACAAGGATGTCATGGCTCGAGGGATCAGATTTAGAGCGATTGAGGTGTGCAGAAACGAAATCGGGCGACGAGATTAAGGAGCGCCAATCCTTACATACAAGCTTGTAACAGGCAAGGTCCTTCGCAGGCAGTCTAAGTAGGATCATCGCTGTTTCTTCGTCCGGTAGGCTCCTGTCTAGGCGTTTGTCTGCCATTGTTGCTCGGAGACGGAGGATTATCTATTTATCTAGGGTTCTATTCTGTTTGTTTGGGGAGGAAATGGGGATGTGATTCAAAGAGGCAAGCTCGGGTATATATATATAGCTGCCAATTGGGTTGCCCTCATACCCGCTTGGGCTTTTATTCTAGAAATAATAGCAAGAATAACAACAAATAATTTATAAAATACTAGAAAAACAGCAAAAATTTCTATTTGCAAAACTAACAACTTTTTTAAAACAATTTGTAAAAATTACTAAAAACCCTCCACCCACCCCCAACCACAACCACCGCCTCCCCTACCTTCGGCCTCCACCTCCATCCTCCACCCACCACCGCCATTCCCCATGGCCGAACCCTCCACTCATCCCCAACCAACACCACCGCTTCGCCACCTTCGTCCTCCACCTCCATCCCTCCATCCACCACCGCCATTCCCCATGTCCGGAACCCTCCACCCACCCCCAACCACCACCGTCGCCTCCCCAACCTTCGTCCTCCGCCTCCATCCCTCCACCCACCACCCTCCACTGCTATTTCCCATGGCAGAAGAAAAAACCAATTGCCTTCGTCCTCAATCGAAGTCTTCCATGGGAGGACCTTCGAAGGTCCTTCATGGCTGAACCAGTCGACTGGTTCGAGCATGAAGGACCTGTCGATTGGTCCTCCATGGATGGAGGCCAGATCTAGCCTCCATCCATGGAGGACGTTCGACTGGTTGAACCAGTCGACGGGTCTGGCCTTCATGGCTGAATCAGTCGACCGGGGGAGAATCAGATGACGTCTTGGTCGAAGAAGTAGATCTTCCGGCAAAGATGGTGTATTTGATTGGCCGGATTTTATTTTTCTTGTTGTCCGAAAAATTATGAAGAAGATGAACGGTGTTTTGGCCGGGAATGGAGAAGAAAAGGAGAAATGATCGGTAATGGAGTTTGTCGGAGAAGATAATCGAACTTCGCCGGAAAGGTGATCAGAATTTGTTAATTGCTGGAGAAGATGACCGGAAAAGGAAGAGAATGGAGTGGAAAGGAATTATGGATAATTTCAAGGGCAATTTAGGCATTTTCTAAACTTTTTGCTAATCTTGCAAATCAAATTTTTTATTGACTTTCATGCTAATATAAATCTATACTTGTATATATTTGCTAATGCCTCTTTATTCTATTATTTTCGGATCACGACTCATCCATTATCCAGTGAGGTCCATTGAGCATAAATAAATCAATCTCAAGCCCATTCACCACTTTCTCAGCCCATCCAAAAATGATATGATAAAAATCATTTTTTATTTCGAGTTTGTATAGCATTATTATAATAAAATAATCCAATTTTTGCTATTTTTTTAATTGTTTTTCCATTTATATATGCTTATTAGCTCTAAATCAATTTTTATTTTTCTACCAAGTTTATGATTTTAAATTAGCGTGTGAGAAATTTTATTAGTATCCTAAATATATCATGTCAATAATGCAAGATATCGATCAATTTCATTGGAATAGAGAGCATGTTGTAACTTGTGTGACTCAGTTTATTTTCTATGCTATATATGTATCATTTTCAACTTAAGTAAACTCTTATCATCTATATTTTTTCCAAGATTTTCTGTAATGGCCCGCCCGAATTCGTCCCGGAACCGTATGTGAATACGTATGTAATTCCGTATATATGTACCGTATATGAGATGAGATGACGTGATGATGTTTCGGCATGCTATACATGTATATGGTATGTTCACGATATGCTTTGCAGTATAGGATATGTCCCGGAATGCGAAACGGCCTTCGAAATGATGAAAATGGGAAATTCTGCAGGAGCATAATTACGGCCGTAAATGTCAGGTTACGGCCGTAAGGGTCGAATGTTACGGCCGTAAATGGTGAAGAGTGGAAAATGTCCAAAAGTTTCAGAGAGCAAATTACAGTCGTATGATCTGAAGATACTAGTATGGTTGGAGTTACTGGCCGTAAGGCATGGAGTTACTGGTAGTAAGTCAAGAAGATGAAATGCGGGGATTTACTGAGAGTTTATTACGGCCGTATGATGGTATGATACGGACCGTATGAATCGAATTCTGGCCAGTAAGGATATGGGGTTACTGGCCGTAAGTAAGGGTTCTGACCGTAAATGTGGAAGTTCTGGTAGTAATTTTAAGTCGGCAGATTGGTATTTTTAGATGATTCTTGTCATTTCTTGGGCATTTCTCCACCAAGCTCGACTCCCACACTCCCAAAACCCTTCCAAGTCCCTCATGAACCTATGGAATCATCTCCCACTCCATATATGACCTATGTAATGCTTGTGTAATCTATGATTACAAGAAGGAAGAGAAGAAGGGAGAAGAGGAAGAAGATGGTCTCCATGCTTGTTTGAACTTCATCTATGTGGGTAATGGTTGCTTTACATGCTTTATGACGTATTTGCATGATTTATACATGAATTGAACAATAGATGGCATGATTATGATGATTAGAGAGCTTAGAAGCATGTTAGGGTTCCTTGCTCTTGTGTTATGATTATGACATGATGTGAAGATGATGTATATACGTTTATGTAGCCTATGTGACCTTCATGCCAACTTCTATGACTTATGTGGCTATAGGAAGTTATATGTAATGAACAAGAGACGTGAAGCTATGCATATGCAATGAACAACTAGGGTAACAAGCTTGGCATTCATGTATGCTGACGTGGTTCAACGTGAAGTATTATGCGTGTTATGTGACGACGCTATGTGGCTTGCGCTTATGTGAACCAACGTGAACACTTTGTGATCGTATGCTCTACGTTTGAATGTCGTGGCTTTATGTAAAGTTAACGTTCTATGCATGAATAAGTAATGTCTTATGCTTGTGGCCACGATATGATGATGAAGCCTTGTTTATATGTTACGTATGAATGATGACGATGTGAAAGGAACAAGGCGTGGAAAAGATAACGTTTATGTAAATGTATCACGAGCATATGTGTGTGAATAGTTACCAATCATGTGTTTACATATGGGCGACCTACGCCCCATAATGATGTAAACTGGCTACATGGGGGACCTACGCCCCATAAAGACGTAGTCAGTCGGGGGATCTACGCCCCGTATGTCAAAGAAAAGCAGGTCTTCGGGGGATCTACGCCTCGTATGGAAAAAATAAAGGCCTTGCTAATGAATGAACGGCGCCACGTATTCACATGATTTGTAATTGGGGCCGAAAGTAAACGTGTGACATGCATTGCATTGCATCTATTATCCACTGAGTTTTTATGACTCATTATGTGCGTATGCTGTATGTCTGATGAAGGTGCCGTGCGTGGAGGGTTGGCGAAAGGTCACTAGATGCTATGATGTGGTGCGTGGGCGGGGAATTGAAAGATCTTGCGGTACGTAATGAAAACCGAAACCCTAGCTTTATGTTATATGTTGAAATGAAAGGAATTTAGGGTTTCGTGTATAAATGAATGACGGACGCACGTCTAGTTCCACGATGTTATGAATGTTATGAAACGAAACGAAACGAAAAGAATGGCGTGCACGGGCCCGAAGGTGGCCGATGTTTATGTTACGTGCACGACGCACTCTGATATGACGTCAATTATGACGTATGTGTACGTGGAACTAGAAGAGGCGTTACATTTTCTAATATCCAACTAGCTAACATGCTATATGTTGTGTATATAATGACGGTTTTGATTATGATTCCAGGGCTAGTAAATCAGTCACATGTATTTGGTCGTGAATCACATGCAAACGGGAATATGTACTTTACTCCCTCCCTCCTTCCCCCCTCTCCCTCTCTCGCAAAATAAATAAATAAATAAAAGAAAACCCACAAAACACACATTTTACCCCAATTATTCATGAAGAAAATCAGTCATCAAATACTGAGAAAATGCAAGACACTATTAAGGCAACTCATTTCCACTATCAAGGCAATGTGAAGATGGGAATGTGAATGTGGAGATTCTTTCTGTGAAATGTGAAGTTGTGTTGTTTGATCATCTTCTTTAGATGCTTAACAATGCTGGACCTAATCTCACTCCTGATTCTTCGGAGGAGTTGGCTGATCTCTACGTCTTCTAGACTTTTTTTTTTGGAGAGAAATAAATTTATTCAATTAACGAATCCGCAACCAATACATTGGAAATAAACAAAGGAGGGAAAATAAACCATTCAACACAATCTGACAAAGAATTCGCCGCCCTCGCAAGCGTGTGAGCAACGCTATTCACAGATCGTCTAACCCAACTAAAGTGCAAATGTGGGAACTCAAGAGCGATGTTCCGGCAATCATCAATGATTAACCCGAAGTAGGAGAGATTCAACCCGTTCGACTGAAGGGCATTACACACAATGAGGGCATCCATCTCAATGATTTGAACCCTGTAATATGATCAGTAATATATTAGTTGGCTGATGATCTCTATCTCATTCCATGCTTAATTAGAGCAGTCTTCAATGCTTAACATTACTGAATAAATAAATAAATGAAACTGTAATATATTCTTAAAATGTTAGTGAGTAAACAAATTAATATTATTAGTGAGTCAAAAATTAATATTAATTAATGTTTGTTAAATAATCACATTGTTACTATAAATAAAATTTCTACCTCGACCTTGGATTTAAAGCCGTGACAACCCCAAAAAACCAAAAATGATAATGGTAATAATAATAATATTATTGTTATGATGTTATTAAATATTAAATTATATTATTAATATATTAGTAATTAATTTGTTAATATATTACTGACTAATAATAATCATTTTGTATTAATATTTAGATATGAAAATTCTAATTTAAATTAAACTTACGTTCAGAATTTCTTAAATATTATACAACGTTATACTATAATAATATTTGAAATAATAGTGATGAAATGAAATCGATATCTATAATAATAATAAATATATAAAATAAGGTGTTTTTTCTTCCTTTTTTTTCAGAAAAAATTATCTCGGCTCGAAAATTTAAACTCGAGATAGGAGTATTATTAATATAAGAAAAGTATTACACCTAGTAATTTGTAATAAAACAAAGACATTGATCCACACAACACCTGCATGAAGACAAAGCAACTTTACTACCAAAGGTGGATTTTTTTCTGTATAACAGCCCCCCGGCTGAAAATCCTAGATCCGCCCTTGTTTACTACTCTACCAATAAATATTGTTTAAGAGAAAATTTTGAAGCAATGCAAACACAAAAGTTCAGTGCATTCTTATCATATTTTATTGATCGATCAGAGGCGTCTTTCATTAGTTCACATTTAATGAATACGTGTAAATAAATGTGCTTTTGACTTAAACAGTTGAAAACTTTTTCATGTTGTGAACCCTTATTAGTCTTTTATAGTCTTGATCGGGTACCAACTGTGGGTACCTTACGGTACCTGTTCGGGAAAAAAAAATATGAGGATCGGGTGAGACCCCCCGCCATCAGGGGCAATTATGTATTATTCATCTAACTTAATATAGATTCCAAAAAATTTTTAAAAAATTAAAAAAAAAATTGTTGCCTAGTGACGTGGCGTGACCAGGCGCGCCCACGTGGGCGTGGGTACATGCCCACGTGGGCGTCTGATCAAAACCATAGTCTTTTAATTTGTGTGTGATGATTTAATAGGGTGCGGTAAAAAAAATTAAATACAAGGGAAGAAAACTAAAATTAAACGAAAAGAAAATGGAAAATAATTAAAAAAAATTGTGTTGATGTATACTTGCGGCAATCTATATCTATATACATATAGAAAAGCAGGAAAATTTTAACCTATTTTTTAATTAGATTAATTAGTTTTTCCACTTAAAATAAAGTCATTTCTTGTCTTTTTATTTTTTCATTTTTTAATAATTAATAATTATCCTCCAATAATCAATTAACTAATCATTATCTATATTAAATCTTATCCTCACTAAAATTTGATTTTTTCAAATCTCCACTGATTTGAACTCATCTTCTATATATTTTTTCTGTTTTGATTTTTCCTTTTTTATCAATTCATAATCAACCCTAACAAAAAAATTAATAAATTATTATTTATATCAAATCCTAAATATTAAATCTAAACTGTTTTCCTTGCATAAGTATTAATAATTATTATTTTATTATATCTTTTTAATTTGACTCTAAAGATTTATATTTATATATAGAATAAGTGACTTTTTATAAATAATTGACCATGAGAAGAAAATTAGTTCTTAAGAAAATAAAATTAATTAAAATTAGTAATTTCACTAATATTTTATTATTGTGCGTGTACATAGAAAAGCAGGGAAAGTTCATTCTATTTTTTAATTAGATTCATTAGTTTTCCCACCTAAAATAAAGTCTTTTATTGTCTTTTTATTTTTTCATTTTGTGAATAATTAATAATTAATCTCCAATAATCAATTAACTAATCATTATATATATTAAATCTTATCCTCACCAAAATTTAATTTTTTCAAATCTCCACTGATTTAAACTTATCTTTTATGTGTTTTTTGTATTTTGATTTTTCCTTTTTTATCAATTCATAATCAACCCTAACAAAAAAAATTAATAAATTATTATTTATATTAAATCCTAAATATTAAATCTAAATTTTTTTCCTTGCATAAGTATTAATAATTATTATTTTATTATATCTTTTAAATCTGAATCTAAAGATTTATATTTATATATATAATACGTGACTTTTTTATAAATAATTGACTACAAGACGAAAATTAATTCTTAAGAAAATAAAATTAATTAAAATTAATAATTTCACTAATATTTTATTATTGTGTGATACCAAATTAGCATTCATTAAATTTTACACTAAATTAAAAGAAAAATATAACATTAAAATTTAAAAATTTGATTCGATTCACTAATTAATTTTTGGAATAATTAATTATGTTTAGCAATATTTAGAAAACCGAACCGACCAGCAAATTAGAGAAGGCAACAGTTCAAGGGTCAAATGGTGGAACTGGGGTCGAACCATTTTTAATTAAAAAATAAAAAAATAAATTAAGACCAATTTTTAAAAAACCGGTTGAGCCGTTACCGGGTCACCAGTTAAACCGATTGAACTGGTCGATTGACCAATTTTTGATCGATTTTCTAATAGCCTGATTTTCAGATATAACCGGATCGGATTTTGAACCAGTTCATGGTTGAACCGGCCAGTCCAGTCAAATTTTATAAATATTAATTTTTATAAATAATTAGCAAAGGAAAGAAAATTAATCCAAATTTATAATTTGGCTAAGATTTAATTTTTGTGTGGTCTAAAATTTAAAGTCATTAAAATTTTACATAAAAATTAAAATGAACTTATAACATGATTAGATCGGCCCGTTTACTTAATTTTAGAAATAATTAATTATTTTCAAAAATAAAATTAACTAAAAAATAAAAATTAATTAAAATTAGTAAGTTTTTACAATTTCATTTTGGTGTGATCAAAAATTACAATGCATCAAATTTGTACGCAACAACTAAAAGAAACATATAACATTAATTTTTTAAATTAACTATTCAGTTGTAACACTAATCCAATATTTTTATTTAATTAAATCTATATCTATATCTTTTAAATTGCAGATATCCTTTAGTGGAAATAATTAATGGAAACGGGTTTTAACATTATATTTCAATAGTTATATCTTTTAAACGAATTTTAGATTAGTTTGAATGATTTTATTATTGGATTTAATTAGTAGTCAATTAGTTTTGAGAACGAGTTTTATTATTGCATTTCAATAATTTATATCGAATTTGAGTTATAGTTCTTATCAATTTTCGTGGTTTTTGTTATTTGGATTTGATTAGAAGAACTGATAATTTTCATTTCTCGAATATTTTTTTTGATGGATTAAGCTTTTTCTTGAAAGTAAATACAAGTCAAGCATTTTGTTAAGCTATGTTTTTTCTTGATATTGAATATATAGCTATTGACTAATATTAAAATCTCACCATAAACTACGATGAAGATTGTCAATAAGAACATTATACTGATTAACGCATCAAAATAATGAACAACGATCAACGATTACATGAGTGTCGTTAACGGCATTTTTAAAATTGTCAAGGTAAATCCGTAAATTCATAGAACTTTCTTCATACTCTTAAATTTATTTTCCTTGGCTCGTTTAGTTTTTATACTGATATATTCATTGTGAAAATTGATTATACTTCTTTTATATGGTTGATTAATATTTTTAATTTACATAATTGGTTACAATTACAAAAGTCCAATAAAATTTATAATTTTTTATAAAATAGATTAATTTACAATGCAACTATTACTATTCAGAAGTATAAAATAAATTAAAATATGAATGGGCCGAATTCGGTGGATTATTTGCGGTAAATTGTCGAAACAATTATTCTTTCTCTATACTGATAAATTGCTTTCTCTTTTTTTTCATTAATTTTTTTTATACCATTGGGTTGAGATAACATAATTTTTTAAATATTAAAAGTAAATTAGTGGATTGATCGTACTTTTTTTGCCCTATTAATTTTTCTTAGCTTTGATCGTTTATTTTTAATACCCAAATAAACAATACTTTTCAATAGTGGAACAGAGTTTCAATTAAAAGAGTAGCGGACTCACTTATTATAATGAAACAATTGACACAATATATGATCAATTTCTTAAGTCATTAATACAAATCGACACAATATTTTAAATTATTAAAGTAAATCCATGGATTTACCATACTTTTTTCACATTATTAATTTTTTTCCTTCGATCATTTAGTTTTTATGACAATATATTCATTGTCAAAATTAATTATATTTCCATACTTCTTTTGTATGGTTGATTATATTTTTAGTTCATATAATTCATTACAATTGGAAAATCCAATATACTTTATAATTTTTTCCAGTAAATTAATTTGTAATATAACTATTGTTGTTTACAAGTATAAAATAAATTAAAATATGAATCAACCTAATATGACAAACAGGATGCCACAACTTCCAATTATTGCATCCCATCAGAGTCCATAACTACAATGTAACAAACTTGAGAATCTCAAAATGCCAAATTTACTCATACAGCCTTTTGGCAGATCTAACTCTCACTATCTTGCTTTCAAAGCTCCACATGCCATGCGTTTTTTGATATCTTCATTTGTTTTCCTATTTTTACCTTCCTGCAAAAATAATTAATGCTTCAAAATTGTTTCTCGTTAGCGGATGAGTTTTAATGTATTTTTATGAGTAGGAAGAGAGAGAATGAGTGGAGTTGGATGGTGGAGATTTAATGAGTGAAGAGATATATGGATGTGATTTGTTTGACAAAATTTGAAATTTGAAAAAAATGCATTAAAATGTATTTTTCACTTCATGCTAACACCCTCTATACATTGACATTCACATTCACATTCACGAAAATAGTGTTACATAGTAGTTTTGCTTCATGCAACCAAAGTTGTAGATATCTCAAGCAGAAGGGAGAAGTTTAAGTGTAGGAAGGGAATCACCTCCATTCTGCATCAAATACCAACAAACATATGCCATACTCCATAAGAAATTACCTAGCATTAGTTACCAATTTCAATAGTAGGTAAAGAACTAGCATCTAGTTTCTAAATCCATATCTTACCTGTCTAAAAAGCTTTAACATTGATAAAATTCCAAGTTATTTTCAACTAGATTATGGAAATTCAAAGTTGCGCAGTAATAAATATCAGGTGCCAACACAAGCCAAAATTCACATTGTCACCGAAAATGTTATTTCAAGATAAAATGGGCCGTGGATGCTGGCATCAAAGAGAGAAGGCAAATACCTAAACAAAAATGCTATCAAGGGAAACAATGTGATTTGTGCAATTATAATCTCAATCGACGAAATATCATGCCTGTTTAGTTTAGTCAACTCATTCTTAGCTTGAAAATAGTTAAAATTCATATTCAAATGAGTTATCATTCTTAGAATTTCCAGGAAAACTCTAGCAGCCAAGCACATACAACAAATCCACAAACTTTTAGGAAGCTCTGTCACCAACACACATAAGACTGAAATGGAACAGGTCTACAAATGGACGCAAATTATTAGAACTCTAGATGGGGCAAGTAACTCCAATTGCACGGTACCTTACAGATGTGCATTACTTCAAGAATCGAGATCAGAAGCCCATAAGAAACCAAGTTGTAAGACAAAGATATACACTAAACTTATGTAAACTTACCAGAAGCAGGATCAGGCCAAATGACCTTGAAAGTTCCACTAATGCGGTCTTCAAGGGGTTTAAACCCCTCGATTGACACAAAGCTCCCCACAAAGTCATGAGCTGAAGCCATAACGGCGCCCGATGTGGAATCTAGTAATAACTCGTCTTTTTGTGTTTCCATGTCATACAAGGTTATTTCGTACTGGCCTCGTTTCAGTACTAATTTTCCATTTATGCTATTTATGCATTTCCAGAAACGAAAATCCACATGAAAGGAGAAATCCTTACTCCAAGCTCCACTACCATCCATCATCCATACGTTATACATTGTTGGAGTACCAAACTCTTTTTCTACCAAAGCAAAATTTCCCTTCCAGTTTGCAACAAAGAAGGCGTCGTTGCCTAATGTACCAGGAGAAAGGCATCGAGCAAGAAATTCAGGTGACCTTGAAAGTTGGGGAAGTGAAATTTCCTTCAGTACGAGAGTTATCATATCAAGCGATGCTAGAAACAAATCCCACCATGAGAATCAACGAAAATCCAATAAGCAAATCCTTCAACAATGACATCACAGCCAGAGATCCATTGAGGGCGGCCATAAAAATGCCGATGACAATTCACAGTAATCTCACTCCAGGTATCAGAACTGGAAACCCACACCTTAGCAGCGAGAGTTGCATCATCGGACTTAGAAACAATCCTGACTACCTTATAAACATCAGTAATAGAATCCCACCAGAAAGCAAAAGTAACGTCATCAGTTTGCATATTAATAGGAGATGTAGGGAGCGGGAGTTTCTTGGAATGTCTGGTGACCGGGTTCAATATCCAGATGTCATCAGGTGAAAACAGCCCATTACGATAGTTCCCGACCATACAGATCAAGCCATTGATTGAGCCCACAATAACCGTATTCGGAGCCGAACAGTAGATAACAGATTTGAAGGGGCCCGGTACTGTTGCGCCTTCTGGAAAGGCGAGATCATCATGAACAAGGATGTCGTGGCTCGAGGGATCAGATTTAGAGCGATTAAGGTGTGCAGAAACGAAATCGGGCGACGAGATTAAGGAGCGCCAATCCTTACATACAAGCTTGTAACACGCAAGGTCCTTCGCAGGCAGTCTAAGTACGATCATCGCTGTTTCTTCGTCCGGTAGGCTCCTTTCCAGGCGTTTGTCTGCCATTGTTGCTCGGAGACGGAGGATTATCTTTTAGGTGAGGCTAAATGCACCCACCCCTTTACTAAATACACCCATTTTCAAAAATTAAAAAGAAAAAAAAGAAAAATTACCAATATACCCTCCTTTTCCCTCCCTCTCCCCTCCCTTTCTCTCTGCTCTCCTCTGTCTCCCGCTCTCTCTCTTCCCTCTCTCTCTCTCTCTCTCTCTCTCCTTTCTCCTCTCTCTTCTCTTTGTCTTTTCATATTTATTTGCGAACAAGTTTTTTTCATTCGCTGTGACCAGAGCTTATTCGCTGTTCGTTGTGTTCAGAGCGAACAAGTATTTTAAAAAAAAATTAAATTAAAAATGAGTAATTTTTAAAAAAATTTTCATATTACCCTTATTAATTGCACCGGCCTAATTACAGATTTTTTATTCAAATTTTTTACAACCACTTTCATGAATAATTTTGAAATTTATTTTTAAGTTTTTACAACCATTTTGACGATTAGATGATTGATTTGGAAATCTTTTTGATGATATAGTAATTGACCTTATCCTATTAGTGTTAAATATAATCATTAAGAAATTCAAAATTTTTAAACCATTCACTAGTAATTTTGAAATTTCTTTTAAATTTTTAACAATCACTTTAATACTTTAATGATAATGAATTTCAAAATTTTTTGGATAATACAGTAATTGTATCCGATAAATTGTTAAATATAATTATTAAAAAAACTTTAAATTTCAAAAAATAATTTATTTTTTTTTTTGGCATGTTCGCCCCCAATAGGGTGAACAACCCTTAAAGGATGTTCGCCCCCAAGGGGGCGAACATGCCAAAAAAAAAAAAAGAAAAGAAAAGGACCGATGGTAAAATGGGGATATGGGGATTAATGGGTGTATTTAGTAAAGGGGTGGGTGCATTTAGCTCCACCCTTATCTATTTATCTAGGGTTCTATTCTATTTTGTTTGGGGGAGGAAATGGGGATGTCAATCATGCTCGGCAAGCCGAGCTTGTCCGAGTTCGATTCGTGGCTCGTACACTGTACGAGTCGAGTTGAGTTCGGCTCGTTCTTTAGGTGAGCCGTTTGGCTCAAACTCGCCACTCGTGAGCCTGAGCCGAGCAACTTGCCAAATTTGTTATTCATGCTCAGTTTGTGGTTCGCCTTTAGGCGAGCCAGAGCCGAGCTTGGCTCGACGAGTCCGAGCTGGCTCCAGATTGACATGCTTAGGTAAGCTCGGGTATAAGCATGATTGAGAGCATTTTTTTCTATTTTTTCACTTTTTCACTTTTTTCTCTCTCCTAAATCAATCACATCCACACATCTCATCACATCCACAAATCTCAACCACTCAACTTCACTCATTCTCTCTCCTCATTTATATTAAAAACCATTAAAAAGACTCCCAATCACTCTAATATATATATAGCTGCTAATTAGGTTGCCCTCATACTGCTTGGGCTTTTATTCTATTATTTTCAAATCACGACTTGTCCATTATTCAGTGAGATCCATTGAGCATAAATAAATCAATCTCAAGCCCATTCAGCACTTTCTCAGCCCATCCAAAAATGATATGATAAAAATCATTTTTTATTTCGAGTTTGTATAGCATTATTATAATAAAATAATCCAATTTTTGCTATTTTTTAATTGTTTTTCCATTTATATATGCTTATTAGCTCTATTTTATCACCATTTTCATTTTGTTTTTTTAAAAACGCACTTATTTTATTTTATTTTATAAAATAAAATTAAAAATAAATAAAATTAAAAAATTAAATTATTCAAAAATAGAAAAATGGTGATTTTACTGTCTAAATGGGCTCGGATGCCCAAAATCCATCGTACATCACTGCAAAGCAATGAGTTCGACTCATGGCATCAAGCTACCCCAAATCGATATATTATTTGTCCAAAATAGAGTTCAGACATTAAATCTACAAAGTGCGATTTCGTCCATTTCGATCCAACTCATACATCACATTTCCTTCCCCAAATCAAAAAATAATATTAAAAAATGTTAATTGCATTATTAATTTTTTTGTTTAAAAAAAACCATTTTGGATGCTCGGCCGAGCATCCAAAATTCATCCTGCACCCACCCATGCATTATTTAATATGGGTAAAATGGGAATTGGAAAAAAAAGTGAGTGTATGGGATTAAAATGGTGGGTGTGGATATCAATACTCGGGAGGAAATGGGGAGGTGATTCAAAGAGGCACAAGCTCGGGTATGTCTGATGTGGTACCCATTGTGTAGGTACCTTACTATACCCACTATCACGGAAAAAAATTCTTGGGTCAGTGAGGCTCCACCATGAGGGGGCAATTATATATTATTCATTTCTCCTAAGGTAGATATTAAAAAAAATTTTAACAAATTTTTTTTTTGCAGCTGATGTGACACCATCGCAGGGCTCCATATGGCATGGGTATGTATCCAATGTAGGTACTTGAACAAATATATATATATATATATATATATATATATATATATATATACACGTACATATGTGTGTGTGTCTGTGTGGGTATCTTATTGTGCTCATAGTCAGGGAAAAAAGTTCTAGTAGATCAGTGGAATATCCTCAGTGTTCTAAAAAGCGTGAAGCGTGGAAAAGCGTGGGCCTGAAGCTTCAGGCATTGCGAGCTTAAGCGTGCCTTAGAGACGCCTAGGCGTTAAAAAGCGTTTTGTCTTTTTTTAAAAAAAATTTTTTTGATTGATCTAAACTATTAAATGATTGAAATAATGTATATTAAAGTTGTAAATACATCTAAAAGGACTAAAATCATAAATATTTTATCTATTTCATGATTTCAACAAATTTAAAATACGATTTATAATTTTCAAAAGTCAAAAGATGGATAATTCCTACATACTAGATTAATTGGGATTAAGTACTTCATACATCCCAACAAAAAATGGTATCAAATCTCAATACCATATGATATTTAGTGATTAGTGATTACATGATTAGTGAGTTCAATCTTCAACTTGTTTCATGCCTTCCGACTAGACACGATTAAGCTTTATAAAGCGCGCCAACTAGCGCCTAGTCGGCGCCTAAGCGGTCAACGAAAACCGTTGACCGCTTTTTACAAGCTTATGCCATAAGCGGCGCGTTTAGGCGCGTCAGCGCTAGCGGCGTCGCGCTAAGCGGCGCCTAGCGCTTTAGAACACTGGATATCCTCCCATCAGGGGACAGTTATGCATTATTCATGTGACCTAACGTAAATACTAAAAAAATATTTTTGGATGACGTCGTGCCCTGTAAAAGCATCACGTGGCATGGGTCCGATATCAGTGTAGGTATCCAAACAAAACCAATATATATATATATATATATATATATATATATATATATAGAGTTGCTACTTAAGGTTGACTTCATTTAAAGTCGGGCCATTTAATATTGTTGTAGTTTTCATAACTCTGTGGAAATTAATATAACTAACAATCAATATAATATGCAGGACTAACCATAGTAGGCGTAATATTGTATTACAACGGGTAGTAGATGAGTAATGGCAATGGTATTGTAATATTAGTGGAGTGATTTGGACTATTTGATGTCTCAATTCAATGTTATTCAATGTGAGTTATATGTGTTAATTGCCTACATCACTAAAACGAAGAATATTGACATAGTACGAAGTATGTACAACAACGTCCACCATTGCTCATTTTAGGATGTTGAAAATAGCATGGTCAAAGTGTAGAGTGAACCTTTGTTACTGTTGATTGTTACTCAATGAATTCTTGTTACTAGTGGTTGTTATTCAATAGCTAGAATTTTCATAACATATAATAGTGGTTGTTGCTTTTACTTGTATTAACAGATGTTACTTGTTTGTGTTACTATTTCTATTACTAATTGCAGGTAGCTTTTACTCAAAAGGTAGAATTTTCTCAGATACAAAAAAGGGTAGTGAACAACACATACAACAAGTGACATGAACACGAGAAGAACATAAATTGGAAAATTCCTCCAACTTGTTGAACATTTTCACATCAAAATCTTTCGAGGATATCAGTGAAAATTCTAAAACAACACCTTACATTGGAAACTACAGTAGCTCGGTTCTTGTTTGATCCCCGTGCTTCTCGTCAACCTTTTTCATTGGATTTTTATTAGATGAACTAGTGTGCCAACTTGAACTTGCATTAGCACTGTTAACACAAACAAATGGGAAAATAGTGAAGAAGGAAAAGAATAATCAACCCAACCACAAAGGTGCTATTTGAAAAAAATAATTTAAAAAACCAAGAAAATAAATTGTAGAAATCATCATGAAAGAAAATAAATTGTGGAAATCGTCATGATCTGCATCATGAACAACATGGAAACGCCATAATTGTGAAATAAATTTAGCAACAACACGAGCATTGTGGTGAAATACAACACGAGCATTGTGGTGAATTACATCACAATAAAAAATAGCTCATTTAAACAACAAGAATTGTAGCAAAATTGAGATATGAAACTGTTGAACTTAGCTAAGCTATTGATCAATTTTCTCTTTCATTGTAATTTGACTAAATTTAGGTGGGAAATTAGAGAGTTTTATTGGTAAAAAATTGATGTGTTAATGTAAGAACGAAGATGGAAGAGTTTTGTAAAGAATGAAATATGCACAAGATTATGCTCAATCTCTTAATTCGAGCTTGATAATGTTGGTACTATTTTTAAAATTTGTTATTTTAATTTTACAGATAATTGTGAATTTGTGATTAGTTAGAGTATGTATCCGTATAAATCAAATTTTAAAATAATAAACTAATATATAATTTAGAAAGAGGAAAAATTTTAAAAATATATAATTTCTATCAAATATTTCTAAGATTTGTTCAAAATCTTTGTGAAAAATGATACTACTAAATTAGATAAAGATTGATCGCTATTGAAAATATTGTTATATCTAGACATTGTTTTAAAGAGCGTACAAACATTGGTGGTGTGTCTAATTAGTAATTACCTCCTATTATTTTTAGATCACGACCAATCCATTATCTAGTGAGGTCCAGCGAGCATAAATAAATCAAATCAATCTCAAGCCCATTCACCACTTTCTCGGCCCATCCCAAAATGATATGATTAAATTCAATTTTTATTTCGAGTTTGTATAGTATCATTATAATAATTCAATTTTTGCTATTTTCAATTGTTTTTCCATTGAAATGCTTGCTATTTCTAAATTAATTTTTATTTTTCCACCAGATGTGTGATTTTAAATTAGCTTGTAAGAAATTTTATTAGTATCATAGATGTATCATATTAATAATCCAAGTTGTCAACCAGTGTTTCATTGGAATAGAGAGCTCAGTTTATTTTCTCTGCTATATATGTATCCGAGATTTGTTCAGGTACCCACGTGGGTACCATCCCCAAAGCCACGTGGTGCCTTTTGGTGGGGCCACGTCATCAGATCAATTTTTTTTTTTTAATATTTACGTTAGATCAGATGAATAATGCATAATTGCCCATTGATGGTAGGAGCTCTATACTCACAGTGGGCATCAAAACATAATGGATATGTATCCTTTTCAACTTTAGTGAACTCTTCTCACCTACATTTTGTCCAAGGTTTTCGAATATCCAATCTAGCAATCATGTCATATGTTGTGTACATAATGATTGTTCTGGTTATGGTTCCAGCATTAGTAAACCAGCCACATGCATTTTGTTGGTGAATCACATGCAGACGGTAATATGTGTAGCTTACTCTCACTCTCTCACGCGCACACAAAAACCAAACAAACAAAAAAGAAGCAAACAAGAAACCCACAAAATGCACATTTTACCCTAATTATTCTTGAAGAAAATCAGTCAACAGATACTGAGAAAATGCAAGACACTATCAAGGCAACTCATAAGAACGTCCTCATATACTAGCTTGAGGTCTACTTGGACCATCCTCTTTGAATGCTTTGATTGAGAAATCAAAGCAAAATCCATATGGGACTCTGAATATTCTCTCTGTGAAATGCGAAGTAGTGTTGTTTGATCATCTTCTTTGGATGCTTGACAACGCTGAGCCTAATCTAACTCTTGATTCCTTGGACGAGTTGGCTGATCTCTATGTCTTCTAAACCATAGTATGTAAGTGCTTATAAATGGGTAATACTATTTGTACATAAATGTTGATATAACGGGTTGCACTTATTTGATGAGGCGAAATGCTATGAACTGAATGTTAGCACACGAAATTTCAACGCATCACTTTTAGTAACCAATTGTGCCAACCTTTGTTGTATGACTAGCAATAGTCATTTATAAATAGATTGAGTCAATTTAAGAACTAAGTTGAAGTAAAGTTTAATTTTATCCATCTTGTCGATCACAAATGTGCAATATTGAAGTGAGAATTTTGTATTTCTTTTTATTGTGAGTTGACCATGTTAGAATCGCGGAGTTGATTTCCATCCTTACTAAGAGTATCTTGCATATCAACATACGTATATTACAAAACTGAGTGGACAAAGGCTAGTTGATCATGAGAGGGTGTATTTGTACGACTCATATTCTACATTGATTAATTGCTATGTAAGATATTCATGCGTATTGTTGCTAAAATATATGTTCCGGTTAGAGACACGTGTGATTCTTTAAAATAATGTTGAAGATTTTTTACTCTTGTAGTATTATCTAAATTCCTTTTTGAATACTTATGTACCAATTCTTTCGGTTTTTCTTATTAACTAGTATTTTCTCCCGTGCATTGCACGGGGAGATTTATGGCCAAGTTATAATTTTAAATATGTGTAAAATAAAAATTATAATAACATATTTTTATTTTTTTCATGGTAAAAAGATATGGATGGGAGATTTAAAAAAATCACACATGATAATAACCCGGATTTGAGAGATAAGGAGTGATTCTATCAAAAGATAGGGGTGATAAGTCGAGTTGGAAAAGACCTTGTAAAACGGTAAAACTCGTTGCAATAATTAAAAATTAATTTTTTAATTCAGAAAAATAGGTGAAAGTGGCGGGAAAATGTGTTGGTTTTATTAATATATAGATATAGATATAGATTCTTGTAGTATCGAAGAATACACAAACGATCAAGTGCCCACATTGTGGGCACCAAATGTGGGCACCGGATCGGGAGCATTGAAGAATAAGAATTCATCTTTTGTTTTTGTTTTTCTTTTCCTTTTCTCTAGTACTACGGTAAAAAATTGGAGATAAGGAGATTAAGTTATTTTTTTTTTAAAATAACAATTAATTTTTTGGTGGGCAATTTGCGAAAATGCGCATAAATTGGGACCAATGGCGCAATTTATCCTTCTGGCTGTTTTTCAACTTCCGGAAATGCTGATCTGTTTGGTTTCGCGGATTGACTCGTCCTTAGCTATCATCCAGTTTCTCGCTTAATCCTCCTGTGATGTCTGTTATGAGAATTGAGATTTTCTGAGCTGTTATCCAAAACGAATAAAAGAGATTTTGCTTACAAGCCTCCTTTTCATGAATCTGCAACTTTGGACGAGAGCAGAAATTTTCGATTTGAAAGCAGATTTCTTCAGGTAATTTCTATAGTGAGATGGTATCGTTTTCATCTTTTGATGCATGTAACAATGTAAATATGTAATTCAATTACTAGTTTAATGGAAGGATTAAGATGCGTCTGTACATGATTGTTGCACTTGAAGTGTTCGACAATTTGTCCCAAAGGAAATATCTGTCCATCAATTTGGGATTAAATTCAAATTACATACTGTACTTGGCAAAGAATACTATTAACTTCTCAATCATATGTTCCCCACACACTTTCCCACTACTCAGAAGGAAGAATGTTAAATCTTACAAAAATGAATGCACATTACACACATAATAGTTGTGAGCAGAGGTGGAGCTAAAGGGGCACATGAGATGGGTAAATTTTTTATATTTTACATGTAAATTTTGAAACATTATTTGACATTATTTTGAAACATTATTTGACATACACACACATAAGATTGGCCCCTACAATATTGGCTGTGAGTATGCTATAGCTCAAAAGAAAGATATTTTCTATCTTACCATAATGTTTTGTTCTAACTGCGCTATGTGTAATATCTGCCTCTAGCATCATGAGTTCTTCAATTTTCTGCAGTAAGCGCGTATGACCTAACTTTCCATCTGAGACAAACTACAGAAAGCTGGCCATGGATCGCAAAGATAATCAAACTCCACAAGGTTGATTCTCCATGATCAAATTCCAACTGGGCACCCATTATTCTTATTATTCCAGTTTCTCTCTAATAGTTGCTTAACTGCAGGAGAAAGTGCTCGGATTCTTGTGGAATTCCTTGAGGTTGCCATCACCTCTATCCTTTTTTTTAAAGGGATTTATCCAAGTGGTATAACCAGGATTTTAAAATATTAAATCAATAATTTCACTTTTGGTCTTCAATGAATGGATATATGCATCTATGTAGGAGCTTTTGAGAGGCGGAGATACATGAACTTGGTGGTTCATAAGGCTAGACACCCTGAACTTAATACATACATTCATTCTGCTGTTAATGGACTCCTCCCTTTCATCCAAAAAGTAGGAGTATTTATGTTCTGTTCTGTTTCTTGCAATTCTCTTTTTGTGTTGAGTGGTATCATTATTGAATTTTCATGAAGTGATTGATTTTTTCATTTTCTTCCCAATTAGGGTTTGGTCGAGAGAGTTGCTGTTATTTTCTTTGAAGACGATAACAAGGTGCCGATTGAGAGATTTGTCTTCAAGCTTAATGTGAATCAGTCTTATGGTTCAAAAGTGGAACAGGCAGACCTGGAGTTCTCTCTTAGATCCTTCTTGATCAAATTGCCTGTCTCAGAGTCTATGACAATGGCTCTTCCACTCAGTAAGTATGAATATTTAAAACTTTTATTTTGCAAAAAGCTAACTTTATAAGTTGAATAATGATGAGGAGCACAAGACGTGTGCATAATAATGAGGGAATGTGAGATGTATGCCTAAGATTTAAGTTTAATTTCAACCGAATAATTTCAATTTTAGATAGGAAAAAAGTTAAAACGAACACAAGCTAAGTTGATATTAACAGCCTTGATTCTCTAGATCGAGGCACCTCGTTGAACTTGGAAGAGAACTTTGCATGTTTGAATTTTGAACTTCTAATTTGTGCCTAATATTAGGATTAGATCCAATGAAGATTACTGATCTTCAAGTTTCTCTGTAACGAGAAAGAATGACCATAAACTTCTTATTACAACTCGATCTTTGTAGTAAAATATCTGTAACACGAAACTGTTATTCCTTGATGAATTCCATGCAACCAACGCATTTGGGCTTTGGATTTTGAGCCATTTTATTTCAAATCTTAGTCCAATAGAAACATTAGGGAGCCCTTTTTTGCGACTTATTTTTGTCAATTGGCTGCTTAATTGAGGCACATATGCAAAAGGCTCGGTATTTGTTTGACTTGGTTGCAACAAAGGCATTATGTCAAAGTAAGCTTTGCCTTCATTCCAACTTTTATTCCTCAGTTAAAGTCAAAGTTCAATTTCATGCTCGTACAATCATACTTACTACTCATTGTCAACAACTCAATTCATGGTCTCCACTATTATTCCAGCTGAGAGGTAAAGTTCTATCAAACTAAAAGTTGATCACATGCTAACTGCTTTCATCCAAAATATGATATTTTGTTTCACTCTCACTCCCACTACTGATCAATGCATTTTTCTCCTCTTCATATGTTTGATATTAGTGCTGACTCGTGGATTTTGTTCTTTGATAGATTGCAAATGGGAGATAACGGCATATTTTCGGGCTCTGCCTCAGACGAGCACCAGCAGAGATGTAGAGACATGGATCCCAACAGACACAAAGCAATGGCAGCAACTTCCATCAATAACTCCTATTAGGTCCATCAGCAGCGAACCTCTTGGTTTACAGCTGTACTTAGAGCACCCGAGTGCTTCTGAGCCAAATCTCTAAGTAGGATATACTTATAGATTATATGTGATTATGAGTTCAATACATCATGTTTAGTAGAAATACGGGTATTCCTTGCTTTATGGAAAGGCTACATCTTTTGCTCTACCAGTTGTATCAATGTAACTCTTGTTTTACGCTCTGGGGACTAAGAGTATATTATCTATGTTTTCTGTGCTTTCACATTTTTATACATTTTATGTGAAATGTGAGAGAGAATGAGTGAAATTGAATGGTGGATATTTGTGTAATCACTGGCGAAGGGAGGGGTAGACCTCTGTAGGCTTGTGACAACACAATTATTTATTTATTTATTTTTAATAGAAAGTCTGTAAAGGCCACCGCATTCCTATAATCCAGTTTCATAAATCCTAAGTTAATAATTCCAACCCAAAACCCAAATTCCCCACCCACTAACTCCCAACTCCTAACGATCCAACCCAATTTGAAGCCCCCATAAATCTATCAAATTAACCAATTACGCAATATGACTAATCAAATGTATTATATTTTACAATTTCTTTTATAATTTTACATTGTTTCAATTCGAAATTGTTTTAATATATCGTATATTACTAGATCTTTTCTAATAATGTAAAATTTATGTTATAAATATTCTATTTTAAAAAATTTCAGGGGCGGTGTCCCCGAACCCCAAAGAAGGGGTTCCGCCCCCATGTCCTCTCCTCAATGTGCCTGCACAGGTTCCGGGGTCTAGCTTCGCCATTGTGTATACAAGATGTATGGACGTGATTATTTTGATGGAATTGAAATTTAAAAGAAATGAATTAATTAAAATGAAAAGAATAACATAGCCTCCTTGGAGACACTGACATGTAGAAAAACTCTGTGCGATAATTTTAAGTGATACGGAAATTTTGCAATAAAAAGTAGTCAAAAGTGTGAGACAAACAAAATTTTCTACTATTGAGCGTAATTATCAAATTTCAAAAAATTCGGTGGGTATACCCTAAAGCCCAACATGTAAGTCCGCCCGCCTAAATAGCTATTCAGCCCAATTTTCTTTTGTCAATAGTAGCACCAAGTTTCACAGCAAACGGAAGTGTCGACCCCCGTGATTTCGAGTATTCCCCTCTGATTAGGGTTTATCCGGAGCAGGAGTGCAGTTCCCTGTCTGCACTGCAAATCCTCGGTCACTCACACATGGCGAAACCAGGCCGAGGTCGCCCGGCTTCACCGTCAGATTCCTCTTCCCGGTCCCGCTCAAAGTCACTTTCTCGTTCGCGTTCGATTTCCATTTCTCGCTCTCCTTCAACTTCGCGCTCACACTCCTACTCTGGTTCGAGCTCGCGCTCTCGCTCTCGATCTCGTCCACGTTCGCGCTCCCGCTCCAAGTCATTAACCTCTTCTTCTCCTTCTCGTAGTGTCAGCTCGCGCAGCCCTAGCCCCCCTCCTCGAAGAAAAAGGTATAAAATTCACATTTAGTTTTAATATATCTAGGTTTTGGATGCTTGGTGTCAAGATGATGTAATTTGGGATTTCAATTAACGTTCTTGGTATTTATACTTGGTTATTGAGAAGCAAAAAGATTAATTCTAAGTAAACGACTATGTGCTTATTTATAAAAGTCAGTATGGGACTTATATTAGTATATTATTTTCAGAAAATTCAGAATTTATTTGTTTCGTGTTCCTAACGTCGAAAAATCTATGTATTCCTGAGCTATTTTGGAGTGAGGAGAGGTTATATTTTGGATAAAAGTGCACACGTTTTGATTCATGCACTGTCATCAGTGGTGTTCGTAAAATGCCGTTGTAACTAGAATGAAAACAGGCTCATAATGTTGGTTTTCTTGGTATTCCCCTCCATTCATTTGAGCTCCCCTGTGTGTATTCAGTTAGAATGGTTTATGAATCATGTATGGGCGCCATTATCAATTTTCTTATTTATTGATGTGATTTTGATTATATCTTTTCTGTAAATGTGATATTTCAGTCCTGTTGAAGAAACTAAACGAGGTCGCTCTCCACCACCAGTGACTAAGAAAGCTTCCCCACCACCAAGGTGAAGTTATGCTCGAAATGTTTAGTTCAACTAAGAGTATGTTTGATTCACAACAAATTTTAAGTTTTATTTACTCGAATTTCATGTAGATTGTGGGTTGAAAATGGGAGATAGTGTATTATAAAATGTAAAGTAATTATGTGTGTAGTTAAAAAGAGGAGGGAGAAATTCTTTTTGAAATTTGTTGCGAATCAAACATACACTAAAAATTCAAGTATAGAATTTCTGAGATTAACGATCCCCACATTTTATATAATTCTGTCACGATCCTTTTTCTGCTTTTCATTTACCCTTCTGAAAAATTTCATCTTTAAAATTTGTATGCATTTGATATCAATTTCAACAAGGAATGTCCACATTATCAAATAACTGTCGTTTTCTTTACCGACTTTAGTGAAACTCCACGTATGTTGAGTGTGCTTGCGTGAATGTTTTAGTTTAATTAGCGGGATAGACATTAACCTAGGTAAGGATTTTAAATGTGTGTTACAATTGAAGTTTTGCTTTTCCTAAGGTGTAGAAGTGAATTATTACAAGAAAATAAAAATAAATATGAACACATGGTTTGCATATTAACAAGGTCAGATGTAGACTTACAGCTCGTTCTTTTGCAACTTTTAACAAATTTTTACACATTTTAACACATTCACATCAAAAGTCAAACCAATTACATCCACATATTTTCTGGGACCCACTGCACTACATAAATCTCCACCACTCAATACCACTCATTCTCTCTCCTATTTCACCTCAAAATTCATAAATACTCATAAATACACATACACTAACGGGGGCTTAGTTTGTTGATCTGCATAACATCTAGTCACTTTTGCGCGCAGTCTTGAACTTATATAGCATTTCTCCATTGCATAGTTATATTTTATTTTCTATGTTTCTGCTATTATTTATGATTGCTGACTATCATGGATGGCTTTATTATGCGTATTTGGTCCATGCAGGAAAGCTTCTCCAATTCCTGAGTCACTTGTACTTCATGTTGATCAGCTGACTCGAAACGTAAATGAAAATCACCTTAAAGAAATATTTGGTACGCTTACTTCTTTCTAATCAGCCAACTTCTGATAGATGTGGAAGCTGCTGTTAAATGCTGACAGTGCTAGGTTACAACAGTTATCATGAAGAAACCAGTAAATTGACTTATAACTAGTTGGCGATGTATACAAATTTTCTTTTCTTCTGAAAGCTAAGTAGTTTCTGTATTTGCGGCTTCAGGCATTATGTTTTCTTTATATTGCTCCATTATTTGTAGGTAATTTTGGTGAAACTGTCAATGTACGTCTTGCAATTGATCACGTTGTAAGTTTTTAAGACTTCGTATTTTGTGATGGCGTTAGAAGTTTCTTCCACTCTGTCATTTTGATTTTTGATCAACTTTTGCTACAGGTTAACCTTCCAAAAGGATTTGCATATGTTGAGTTCAAGACTAGGGCTGATGCCGAGAAAGCTCTGTTATATATGGATGGGGTATGATTTCTTCAAGACGTATTTTTGCAGTGATAATTTATGCTTCCTTTCTATACTTAAAATCAATATATGCGACTGGTGTTAATGCAGGCCCAAATTGATGGGAAAATTGTTCAAGCCAAGTTTACATTACCAGAAAGAAAGAAGCCTTCTTCGCCCCCTAAACCCGTTGCAACGACTTCAAGGAGAGATCCCTCTAAAGCTGATGGTGTTGCTGCAGATGTTGACAGGGATGGACCAAAGCGACATAGGGAAGGTGTGCTCATTCTGTATGCCCAATATGAAACAGTATTTTGTTCGTCCGGTTTTACTTGTATTTGTTTCAGCAAATTTTCTCAATTTCTTCAGCATCTCCTCGGCGCAAACCTCTTTCTCCTCCTCGAAGGAGATCTCCTGTAGCGCAGAGGTTCTCCGAGACGGGAACCAGATTCTCCTCCTCGCCGCCGTGTAGATTCTCCAGTTCGCCGTCGAGTAGATGCTTATCGACGGGGTGACTCACCACCTCTCAGGAGGAGGCCTGCATCTCCTCTCAGAGGCCGTTCCCCCCCATCTCCACCGAGGCGTTTTCGTTCACCTCCCAGGTCGGGGGTCTCCAGAATGTTCTACATTGTATTGTATTGTTTTGTCTTTAGTTACTTTATCTTTTATTAGTTGGCAACTCTTTTGACTTCTCTAAAATTGCCATAGGGGATCTCCCCGTAGGGCGCGTGGTAGCCCCATTAGGCGTCGATCTCCGCCTCCTCCAAGGCGACGGTATGTTAAACTGCTTCTCAAAATGACATCCTCCAGCATTTTTTCTAGATAATTTAATGGGTGCACTTACACATCCTGTACTATTTTATGTACTGACTGCTGTAAGCTTTGTTTATGTAATTATCTTTCAATTACTCCGACAATATGCATTCTATAATAGAATGCACCAGTAGGTTTAATGGAGAGCAAGTGGCTCTCTTTTGTCAGTTTAGGGCTGGAAAGATCAGGATTATCGGACTAGAAGGGATTTAGAGTCTGTGATTGATGTCTATCAAACTGTAGCACGAGAGGTACACCTGTGCTGCCTGCTTTGAGGTGCTCAGGACAAGACCATACTTGTCTGGGGTTTTGAGTGGGAAAAGTTGTGTCTTGAATCTTGATAACTGGGGATTTTAAGGTTTTATTAGCATCTTGTAAGAGAGCTAGGTGTCAATGAGCATTGAAAATTTAAGAAGCTGGAATCTAGAGCACGAAATAGTTTCGGGATTGTTTTGGACGCTTCTGCCCCCGAAAACTAAAATATAATTGGGCGTCAGGCTACTGGGCATGTTGGTCAATTTGATTTATTTCAGCCATATAATTTTTTGATGAAAATAACTTTTCGGTTAGTTGAGGATCATTAATTATGCCTTCAAAGCCTTTCGTCACAGGTTTTGTGTTACACTCATATTGTTTAGTTAGTACTCTTAGGCTGACAATAGTTTTGTTATCAATTTTGCATCATGCTTCCTACTGTGTTTTTGGTTGGCCCTCAGTGATAATGTAATTTGCATTACATTTGTATTGTTCACTTCTAATTGTATGTAGTTGGTATATGTTAACTGACAATAGTTTTGTCATCAATTTTGCATCATGCTTTGTACTTTGTTTTGGTTTGTCCTTGGTAGTAATGGGATTTGGGTTAGCTCTCTTCTACTTGTTTATAGTTAGTATTTCTTACTTCTTAATCCTGCACTAGTTCTGTTGTCAATTCTGCATCATGCCTCCTGCGTTTCGGTCCTCGGTGATAATGTGAATGATTGTGTGTAGTTCTCCACGACGACCCCGAAGCCCACCACCAAGAAGGTCTCCAATTAGCCGCCGCCGTAGTCGCTCTCCTCCTAGTAGAAGGCCACCTCGTTCACCTTCAAGATCTATATCTCCACCAAGAAGGTAATAAATAACTCTCTCTCTCTCACAACGTGCAAAAAATTTATCTTCGTTTTTTTTGTTTCCTTTTTTGGGGGCTCACATCAAGTTTTCATAAGCAGTTCATTTCCTTATGTTTTTCTTGTTTTCCCTAGTTCTGCTCTATTTTACGAAGTGTCTGTTTGGGAGAGAACAGTGATTTTTGAAAAAAATGATTTGGATATGTGGTTGAAAAAGTGAGGAGAAATATTAATCCCCAAACATACTAATGTTTGGGGTATCCGTAATGCTGCATTATGTCATGACTTCTGTTTCATATGTTGTCTTCATCCTTGCAGAGGGCGTGGACCGCCACCTCCAAGACGTGGTCGATCATCATCCTACTCTTCATCACCTAGCCCACGCAGGGTATGTGCTCAGTAAATTGTCTTTATCAAAAGATTCTTTTGGCTTAGTATCTAATTTGCAGCTCCATCTTGCAAACTTATTTTTAGGCTCCACGAAGGGTATCAAGGAGCCGCAGTCCAAGAAGGTAAGTTGTTCTCACATGCATCTTGATGAAATCTTTTGCAATTAGCAATATTTCTACATCAAGAATGAAATAGATTCTGTTTCATGAAAAGTAGTTTCATTAATTTCATTTGTGCTAGTGATAAATAAAATAGATTCTGTTTCATGAAAAGTAGTTTCATTAATTTCATTTGTGCTAGTGATAAATATTGTTAACTTCCAGTAAATGAAAGTCACCTTCAGTAACGTCTACACATCTCAAACAAATGGTTTTGGTGTAGCACCAATTCGGGTGCTGCATAAGAAACCCACAACTTACATAGCATGATGAAACCACATGTGGCTTCATGTTAGCAGAAAAACTTGCAGGTTCTTTATGCAATACCCTTGTGGGTGTTGGATCAAAACCCCTCAAGTATCTATTCATTACTATCCACTCATCTCTTGATTTTCACAAAACTTAAGAAGTTAGTTTTCATCAATATAATAAGCTTTACCCTGAAGAGATGCAAATTCTTGGAATTGCTTGTTTCTTGGTCGTACTCTTTTCTTCTATAAATATGTGCCTTGTTTTTTCAGGCCGATGAGAGGAAGGAGCCCTAGTAACAGCAGCAGCAGCAGCTCACCACCCCGGAAGCCTTAACTTTAGGGTTGTCAGCTCTCGCAACAAGAAGCACTCAGATTGATAATTTGATCACTGTCTTAAGTCGATGCTTCTAGACGGCTTTTTATTGATATAGCAGTTGATGATTTGCCCTCAAGATTCTAAACATTGTTGTAAACTAGATTAGTGTGGGATTTTGGGTGACTAAAACTTATCTTGTGTTTAATCTGAAATTGGGTGCTACAGATTCCAGCCTGATTCCTGTCTATACTTGAAAGCCATTCCACCCATGCAAGTTCAGTTTGATTGTTAAATAGTGGGGTTGCGATGCATGATGGAGTCTCAAATTACTGATAAATTAGTAAAAACTGGGCATGGTGGTTTATGTTGCTGCGTATATGAAGTCTACTTCATGAAAGGCTTGCAGCTGGTTGGCCTAGTTAGTTTTTTTATATAAACGCTGTTAGCCTTAACTCGTTTTATGTTACCAGCATTACAAACCCAGCACCACCGCCCCCTCCCGTCGCAAATGTCGAGTTTTATCTCTTGCTGGGAGAATATCTTTCTCTTAACACAGCCCTTAATTAAAATTCTCTATTTTAACAATTTTTATTCTACCATTTCTACAGAAGTGTTAGCCTACGTGGATCTTTTAAAATGGAATGGTTGTTTTTGTTTTCAATTTTCCGAACACACTTAATGTTCATTTATTTTTATATTTTTCAAAACACATTTTAAAAATAAAAAAAAAATCAAAATAATGTATTTATGTAAGTGTTTTTAGGAAATATATCCAAACCTTTGAAACAAGTAAAAATCAAGCCTTGCTCTGTTTCTGCGCCATGGAAACAAAATAATGAATTTGGCAACCGAAACTTAACAGTAATGTGGAAGAGAACAACATAAATTCCTAATATAAGCATGAATACAATTACTTTTAAATTTGAACGTGTACATAAACTTTCATAACTTATGTTGAAATTATGTACGGTGCTTTTTCCATAAAAGTTTGATCGAAACAATAATTTTATTTTATTTTTCTCTCTTATGGAGAATGCCAAGTTGAAAAATAAATAAGTTAAATATGAATGTGAAAAAAAATAAATTATGAATGTGAAAATTATTACTATTATCTTTCATGTATGAGTAGTTGTAGGTGAGTATAATAATAATAATAATAATAATAATAATAATAATGATAATAATAATAATACTACTATTATCACGGACTCTTAGTCCTACACGGCTACACTAATGGAAAAAAAAAATGAAAATTCTTATATATTCATGTTGTTATTATTGTCGGTCTAGTCACATTCCGTTGCCAACAAATTGGTAACGTAACGTGCCAACACCTCCATTTTAGAGCGGAGGAAAATATGGGGCCCACAAGAGGCCCCACCATCAGGAATTATGTATTATTCATCTCATTTAAAGTAGATTCAAAATTTTTTTTTTTTTTTTTTAAAAATTTTGCTCGATGTCACACATGTTGGCAGCATAAATTGCCAATATGTGGACAACTGATCATTGGCGATTGTCAGTCTCCTTCAATTGTTTTCCCCATCATTTACGGCCGATTTCCACTACGTATACTAATTATTATTTTTTATTATTTTTTGGATAATTATTATTTTATTATTTTATCATCCCGACTATTGGGTAATATTTTCCTCTACAAGAACATGAAAAATTGTGTCTGTCCATCCTCTATTTCGTCTTCATATTTTTCTCCTCGCCATTCTATCCCCTCTATTGCATATCTCTTCAAAATTTGCATCAATCTAAGGTCGAAATTACTGTTATAGAAGCCGCATACTAGTTTTATTATTTTCTTTTATTTTTTCTGAAACAAACACTTGCAATCTAGTTAAATTGAGTGTATGGGGCGGATGAGTTTTAGAGCTTGTTCGGTTGCCTTCAAACAAAAATAAATATTTCTCTTTCATTTTTTCAACCACACACACATTTTTCAATATAATATTAACCATACATTTTTTACGGAATATCGTGCCAAACAACTTATCAACCAACCGAATAAGCTCTTAATGTATTTTTATGAGTAAAATGAGAGAGAATAAGTAGAGTTGGATGGTGGAGATTTAATGAGTGAAGAGATATATAAATGTAATTTATTTGATTAAATTTGAAATTTGAAAAAAAAAATACAATAAAATGCATTAAAAAGTGGGTGCTAAAAAAGGAAAATAGGGCTTACTTTGCCTGGGTTAAAAATGAAGAACAATCTACTGTAGTACTAAAGAGAGGGAAAAGGGCAAAAGCTCTCATTCCCATGGCGTCAGTTCATCTATCACGTTTTGCAGTGATTTCTACTCGGCTTTCGGCGTAATCGATAACTTGGAAGGAAGGTACTATCATACTTATGTAAAAATTGCTATATTTTGTGTTGAAATTCCACTATATCTGCTCGATGAAATTATTTATTTTCAAGAGTTGTTATTTCTTGATGGTAATCCTCTTATAGCGACGGCGATTTGATTTCCCGAAAATATTGATTGCTATTGGTTAATTTTATCCTGGTTCTCGAGTTTGATTGGTAAAATCCAAATTCTGTTGAAGCAGCAGTAGTTGGAACTAGAAGGGACAAAATTGAGTAATTTAATCGCTTCTCGAAGTAAAATGAAAAGAAGGATCAATAATTTTCTTTTTGCAGGATGGAAATTTTAGTGATTTCTAAATGAATTAATGGTACTTGAACCCAAAGTATGACAAACACTTGGCCAAAGAAATGATGTGGAATTTTAACCGTCTTTGATTTTGAAAATGATGTGATGCGTGTAAGACTATGCCACATACTTGTGTTGTCAACCTGTTTGTCCAACTGTTTTTTTGAGTAGCAAAACTCTTGATGAGATTATTTTCTGTTCAGGAAATTTGCCTTTTGCATTTGTGCATTGCAAATGTTAAGCCTTAAATCTCTGCTGTTAATATATCTGATATTTTGGTACGTATATGGTGTTCAGTCTTCATAGGCCATCTTTAGCCTAGTACTCCCTGTCGATGTACATTTAACACTTGGGGCCAACAAAAAGCTCGAATTTCGTAGTTTGCTCCTTAGCACACTTGGCACATTTTTGGGAGGAGTCAATGGCAGGCAATGGCCTGCCAACACTGGGCCGTGTGAAACTCGATGATCTAATACCGGCTGAAGGCCTTCCTTCGGACTCTTACAAATTGTCAGTTTCAACTTTGTCTCAATCTCTAGCTCAGTATTCAGCTGCCATTATCCAGTTACCCACAAGTGATGGGGCCCTTTTGAGGTCTTGTTTGGAATCTTCTCATCTCTACTTCCATCAAAAACCACCTTACCCTTCTGCAGATATTATAAATCCTGATGATTTCCGTGAATGGTGCAAGACGTCTGGTTACCGTGCAGACCCTCAGATGTGGCAAGAGAGTTATGATTTTAGACCTGGGCTTACTTCTGCAGAACCTAATAATGAAATTGAAATCCCTCCAGCTGGATTATCGGACATATTTTCACTGCTTGGGAAAGCATGTAGGAATATACTAGATGCCATCGGCTTTTATTTGAATCTGCGCAGTTCGCCTTTCAGTGAAATACTTGATAATGTGCCTCTTAGAAATCGGGAGATATCTTCGTCGGTGTTGTCTGTCTTTTGCCATGGGAGGCCATCTTTTCAGGGTGCTCAGCACCATAACTTAACAACTCAAGAAGATGGTGAATTAGTAATGTTCTCAGATCATGAGCATCAGGTTGATAGAAGCCTTATAACTCTTGTCAAGTCAGATAGGGCAGGCTTGCATGTTAGAGACTTCCATGGTCATTGGGTCCTAGTGGACGGCGATCTTGGGCCCCAAGAAGCAATTATTTTTCCTGGGCTTGCTTTATATCAGGCGACTGCAGGATACATCAACCCCGCAATTCATCGGATTGATATGAATAATATCCATGGTTCTATGTATGGACGTTGTTCTTTGTCATTCAAACTCATGCCAAAATCCATGACCAGCCTGAATTGTTCAGAGATGAGAGCAGCTGGGCATGGGGTGGAAGCTCAATTCCAGCTTCCTGTATCAGTTGATGACTTCATGCAGAGATCCACTGACCAACTTCTTAATAGGAATAACTTTGCCACATTCAATTTCCCTACAACTCAAGATGGTAAGATTGTTCTTGATGCATTTTTCTTTCAGTAGTTAGAGAATAAATCGTATAGATATTGAACATATATAAGGTTTTGATTATGTATTAGTGAATTTTAGATATTAATGGACCGAATAAACTATTTTACTCTTATATCATTGCATGTTGACTGTATTCTACGAATCTGATTACTCTGTGCTCAGAGGGAATAATGTTTAAGTGACAAAAATGAGAGGTCAGAGGAGTGTCTTTGGGAACAAATCATGATTGTCTGCTAGTTTTAGTCACTAGGTTACCACATTGAATATCTTTACATCATGTGCTTTAGCGTCAATATTAGCTAGGTCAACACGCATTACAATTCATACGAATATGCACTTTTACTGTTTTGACCTTGTTTAAATCTTTTCTTTGGGAAGAAACATGATTTTATAGGAAAACGTGTGGTGAAGAAATAAGGGACTTCATGGAGCAACGTGGAAAATGATTTTTCTTTGTAGCATGTGTGGTTCGAAATGGGCTCAGAAAAAGTGTTGTTTAAAAGTTTTGTCAAACAGATAATGCGTTTTCAATTCTTCCGTTGAAGTTGATTTTGTCATGTCGTCCTTTCAATTTTACCATGACATTATGCTCATCTGTTTTCAATCTGACCGATAACATTCTAGAGCAAACAATTGGGTCATTGCAAAAGTTTCTGGGAGATTTAAAATAGGTTTTGGAAATGGGACAAACTTCAGCAATTTTTTGAGCTTTTCCGGGTGCAGCTCTCTCTCTCCCCCCCTCTCTCTCCACCCCACCCCCCATCCCCCCAATCGAAGACCTCGTTTGGTAAAGATTCCTGAAAAATCAATTTTTTTTCCAATATTATTTTCAGCCACAATTTCGTTGATCAAGAACTTTTCTCTACTTCTAAGTCATGATTTCACCATTTCTTATAACCTTAGCCACTGATTGAAAAATCATTTTTCGAAGATCTCTACCAAACAAACACTAAATGTATCTTGATACAAATTTGTGTTGCCATGGGCACATCAGGAACATGCTGTAATTTGTTTAAGTAATGTGGTTAATTTATACGCCATTTGTGATTCTATTTTAGCTCTCTAACTAGACAAGATCCCCAAGTATCTTTGCAGACTGCAATGCCAGATCTGTGATCGCTAATGACTATAAGATAGCATATGCTTTCTCTGCCTGATATAGTTTTTGGTAACAATTACATTCTCTGTCCGTTTTACTTATTTAATGTTCTTGCATAAAAAATAACTATTGATATGCAATGTCTCATTGCAATGGCCAGTCCCTGAAAATTAATCTGCTCACAAGGATTGCTTTATTTTTCATCATTTTGTGCAGATTTTTAGACCCAAGTCTATGATAAACTCAATTGCTAAGAAAGAACAACATATCATGTATGGCTGAGCACAATTATCTGAGAACTATTTTGCTCAGTTCTTGGTGAGCTCGAGCTTTAACAATTGAAATGGCTTGAAATTCCGTGTTGGCCAACACCTAACTGCCTAGATGAGTATATCAGGAAGGGATTGACACTCTGGTTGTATTCTGTATTGCTCATCACAGAATCTATATTAATTAAAGCTTAGAATAGTTAGTTGGGGTTGCCAAAATGTCAAAAGTGTAACAGGAATAAAAGTTGAACCATATTCATATGAATGAATCCTTGGCAAGAATGCTGTCTTATGTGACATTATTAATTGGATGATTTCAAATTACTTATGTGCTATTTCCTGCTGGAAGAATTTTAATTTTAAAAAGAAAAGGAACTTCTTTCCGTTTGTCTCATATAGTAGTATCCCTTAGAAACTTTTAACAACAGGTCCTTGGGTCGATGAAATGCTGGTACAGGATCTGTGAAGCCCGTCATGAGGAAGAAGAGGAATAATTCAAGTTGTAAACCTCTTCCACCTTCGAAGAGGCTTCGGCTCGAAGCACAAAGAGTTCTGAAAGAGAGAGTTCAAGATATTGCTGATAAGAAGGGTATCAAACTGAGGTTCTGCAACTTGAAGGATTGTGAAAGTCATGTCCAATCACCCGATAGTCCATGTGCACATATAAGAATGGAGATTGGGTGGCCGCCAGGAGTCCCATTCGTTCACCCACATGATCTTCCGAACAAGGCAAAGATTAGCTTTCTTGAAACATATGAACCCGGTTGGTCTGCGACGAATGATATGGAGTGAAGTTTAATTGGACATGGACTGTTGAATCAACAAGAACTACCTTCAATCGTAAGTCCTCTTTTAGTAACCCTTTCGTTATCTATAATTAATCTGCTTGTTTATCTACTTTCAATTTCATGGATTCTTGCATATCAATACTGACTTTGGCAGTCTCCTTATACGTGGTACTTTCTGTTGCTAATTTTTGGCTCTAAGAGGCCTAGAAATCCAAAGAGAGTTACCTTATGTTTGGGTAAACTTTATTTTGCTAAAAACTAACTTTTTAAATCCAATGGTAGTGGGACCCCAGAATGTGTGGATAATAATGAGTAATGATTTGAAATGTGGGTTTTAAATTGATGTTTGAATTTAATAAGTTATTTTTGGGGTAAGAAAAAGATTCAAACCAACGCCAGCTTATAAAATTTAAATGCCTGGAGATGCACATGTATATGCTTAGAACAAGAGCATGAGGATGGATAAACTGTTGTGTATGTCACTAAGGCCTTGTTCTTTGGGGAATAACTTTACACAAAATTTTTCTCTCTCATCTTTTCAATCATACACACATTTTCCAATATAATATTAATTACACATTTTATACGGAATACCGCGCAAAGCAAAGTATTCCCCAAAGAACAAGGCCTAATTGTAATCTGGAGTCTAGTTTCTGCTATGACGCGTTGATGAGTTACCCTTTTTTCCTTTCGACTGTCATTATATCATAATGGTGACCGACCCTTTTGACTATGCAATAGGAAAAATGTCAGTGTGTCTATCATATATGCCAGTTATAGAAGATGATCATATTTCATCTTTGGACTTTGATAATCTCTTTCAGATATGCTCATTTGTGTTGGCCTGTTTTTCAGGAATGTAATTTTCAAAGTTGCTGCTATGCCCTCTTGTTCTGTCGTCCCGTATTTGTTGGACCAGTTCGAACCTGCTGTACTGAACTTTTATCTCGTACCAAGGTGCTAGTTTCTTTACTTTCGATTTTCTCCAAGTTGTAAACTTGTAACATAAGAAAATTGGTTCTTTTATTACCCAGAAATAGAATCTCTGTAAATGCATAAATTTTGAGAAGTTTTATTGTCATGATGTAGGAATTACATTCGTAGCTTGTAACTTTTCGATCATTTGAATTAATTTTACCATTTTCTGTAATTTGCTATAACGAAGTTTTCATTTTATTACAATTACAATAAATGTGGAGAATTATTGGCCAAGCAAGTTTCAGGTCCCCGGTGGGGACCCATTTTATCACTGCCCCTCCCCCCTGGGACCCCACTGAGACAAAAATTAGTCCCCGCGCCTTCCCCGTGCGGGGACTTGAAACTTTTCGTTATTGGCCATGGCAAAGAGATCAGCAACGACTGGTGGGGATTGGAATTACAATTTTGAACCATTCAAGTTCAGATACATTCAAGTTATGGTTTTATTGAATTACTCGTATGCTTTTACTTACGAGAATAAACTATTTTAAGTACATCCTAATTATTTCATTTACCATTTGGTTGACAGGTACGTCGTAAGATAGTGTGTCGCAATCGTATATAATTGATGTCATAACCATTGTACTATCATTATACAATATTGTGATGGTTTTTGAAAATTTTTCATTAGCAAAGTGGTAAATCAAAATTGTTATAAAAGTATAGAAACAATAGAGAGAATTTAGAGAGAATGAATTCTAACGAATTCTCAGGAATGAATTTCATTAATAACTGAAACCCTATTTATAGGAAAATTTCGAATGGCACAGTCGTAATTACATAATTTCATCAAGGGTATAATAGTCATTCACATATAATAATTACATTTTTTACCAAATTATTCCTCCACCAAATTATTCCTCATAATTCATAACCACCAAATTATTCTCAATTATTCATAACAAAAATGTATTTGTATGTCGCTCAATTTTTTTTAAAAATAATGTATTATATATTCACTTTGATGGTAAAATAGTACTACTTTTACACATAAAATGATAAGTTGTATACATAATGGGGTGAAAGTATAATAATTGTTAATTTTAGATATGACGTGAGTCGTAAATAAATACGATTTTACAATATACAGTATTATATCATTGCTTATATTAGAGCACCATTGTTCAATTATGTCATGCAGTCAACGCTGCGTTAGAGTAATATTATTCAATTCATATTAACCGATGAATAATAGGTTTTGAGCCCGTGAACATGTGCCAATGGGCCGAGGCTCGAAGATCTTTAGCATTATTCATGGGGTACAAGTCACATGCGATCGTAAGAATCGTACTTTCAATAATTCGTCCTTTAATTGTACCCCCAAAACAATTTCTGGCTTAAAATAAATATCCATCTACCACTTATAAGTAGATACAAGTCCATAGCAATGATCTAATTGATGGACACTTCTTCACCTAAAAGAAGAAAGAAAATATTAAAGAGAGAGAGAGAGAGACAACCCACACAATATTTGAGATATTATAAGATAGATAACATGGTGGGATGTTGGAATGGTCCTAGGAGTCTCCATCCACCATAAATCCCAAATTTCAGAATTGGTTGAACCCAATTAATTATTTTTCTTCTTTATTTTATTATTATTATTATTATTATTATTATTATTATTATTATTATTATTATTATTATTTAGCAATTAAAGAACAAGGATTGTGCAATTTGTACATATAAAACATTTACAGATAGTTTACAAAATAGTTGTGACAGTTTTGTAACAATTGATTTATCCAAAACTCATGTAAAACAATGATCAGAGGACTGACACATCTAGGTAGCAGTGCGACGTTTAGCACTGTTTTAAGGAATTAATTATTTTCCTAATTTAATTTTTCTACTTGTCTTATTTGGGATTGGTTTTCTTATTTTAGTTTTTTATATGTATTTTATTTTTTTACATATACTAAAATTTTAGAATTAATTTAAATAATTTTTTAAAATTATTTATATTTAGTATTGCATGTATTAATGAAATTGTGGTAAGAGACCAAAGTTACAATTTAGAGTACCTATCAAATTAATTTTGAAAATGATAATTAATATTTTCTATATATATTTCAATATTTATTTTTGTGTGTGTGTCTATATATATATATATATATATATATATATGTATGTATCTTTTTATTAACAAAGGTTGAAGCTCCAACTTGGCACAGTATCTTGTTGGCAATGGCTTTCTGTTGTAGAAAAAACTTTTTACATATTTAAAAAATTAAATAAAAATTCTATTTTTTATTTTTACCACGTTAAAATGATATTTTTAAATAGTTTTCATAGATAATGTGCATTGAGCAGTTCAAATAGTGGCTAATTATTTTAGATCAAATATTGAGTAGCTAAATAATTAAACTTATATTGAATAATTAATTAATTAAAAAAGAAATAGAAAACAATCACTTCCATGTCCCATTTTCTCATTTCATAAGCCACTTAAAACAATTTATTATTAAAATAATCATTTAATCATCTATTCATTTTTTGTAAAAAATTACAAGTATCAAAAATCTCATTTTTCAAAATTTTTTATATTCAATGTTACAACCATTAATGAAAATATGATAAGAGGTCAAAGTTACAACTTACAATACCAATTAATTAATTATGAAAATGAGAATTAAGCTTTTTTTAAATACATTTTAAATTTTAAATTTATTATATATATATATATATATTTTAAGTTGTGCTAACATGGCATTGTACCAACTTGGCACAACTCTATGTTAGCAGTAACATATTGGTATGCATTTTCTTATCTTAAAAAAATCAAATTTAGAAATAAATCCTAAATTTGATTTTCATTTTAATTTGGTCCTATTTAAAAAATAAATTAAAACGATTCTATACAATTTTTTTTTTTAAAAAGAGAACAAACAGACAAAAAATAATTTTGAATTTAGAAATAAATGTTAACTATTTATTCTTTTCAAAATTTGATTCTATAGAAAAATGCGTTTAAATATATAATTTACATATATATATATATATATATATATATATATATATATATATATATATTACCAATTGATGTTGTTTGTTACTAAATAAAAAAGGAAAACTCGAATTGTAACACGTGTTTATTTAAAAAAAAAAGAAGAAAAATTTTAACTCAAATTGAATACAACAAATAGACTATATTTTATTGATTGATATTTTTTGATATTTGATTTTATTAATTTTTGACTAACAGCGGCATAAATAAAATAAAAAAACTCGATTTGGATATGATCGGAATTCAATTCAATATTCAATATCTGTATATTATAATAACAAAAAATTTCAAGTAATAGTGACAAAAAAAGGAGGAAAACTTGAGTTGGATATGGTTCCAATTCGATTCAATATTCAATATCCATATATCATAATAATAAAAGTCAAGGGTAATCGTTTTTGCATGTCGGTAATTTTTTAAAGAAGCCGATATTTAGTCATAGTCAATTATACGACACAGTATCCAGAGTTAAAAGTCATGTAGATTTGAAGGTTCTTATATGTGATAGAGGCGAAAAGACAACAAAATCAATGATGAATGTTTTCAGAAAATATTTCAAAATTTTTAATTTTTTACTTTAATTATTTCCTTTCATTTTTTTAAAGGTAGCTGCCCTATAAGCGGAAACAAAAGCCATACAATTCAACACGTAATTAGTGGGACTCTAACCTGAGACTTTTAGGTCCTTAACCTTTATTCTTCTAACTAATTGGACAATGTTTAATTGACAATTTACTTCACTTAGTAAATTTGCATTATTTAATTCGCACATTTTAATTTTATTTGAAATACATTATAATCTCCCAGTGTATTGTACGGGTGTAATACTAGTTAAAATTAAAGGAAGAGATATGCGGGTCATGGTTGGTCTCTTCTCAGGGCCCACAGGTATTAAAATGAATTGCATTTTGTTGTTGCATATGACCTCTTTGGCCTTTTTCAATCTGACAAACTCAGCTTCTGATAACAACCTGGAAATTTTGGGCTCATGATGATCATTATCAGCTGCAGTGATCAATGGCACAGGGACCCTTGTAACCACCAGAATAGTAAAGGAAATTGCATATGCCATATGCCATTATTATTGCCATTTAGAGGGCCTCCAAATTTTAATATATATTTTGCTTTTGCTTTCTTCGTTGTCTTCATTCTATTATCTTTTAGTGGCCAGTGAAGCATGATAGTTGCAGCACCTTTGTCTAGCACATTGCTTGTGTGGATACAAGAGAACCCTGAAAATGTCGTCGAATATTGATATTCTATTGTAACGTATTGAATAAGAATGATATACAAGCAACTCAGTTACTTGATACATTCTAGTTCGAGTAAGAATGAATCTTTTAGTTCGAGTAATGGCAGTTGTGGGAAATAGTTCTTGTTATCATGTTAGTCGCGAGGCCAACATGGTAGCCCATTCCCTTACCACATCTGCTCTTGGTGCTGGACTTGATTGTAATATGGTGAGTTGGGCATTGAATGTTATTAGTGCTTTTGCACTCTATGAAATGAAATGATTGAAATTACCCGTCAAAAAAAAAAATCGAAGAAATGTATTGAAATATCTACTCATAATGTTAGAAGACAAATGTTATATGTGATCTGAAAAATGAATATCAGTATGTTACCTAGTGTAATTCACTCTAGGTAGAGACCTCTTTCCTTCGAGGATCATTGAAGAAGAGATGTCTATTAATTTTAATACCATGCTTACTAGCATATGGGATATAACTAGCGCATGAATTGGTGGTGCGGTGTTTGATTAAATTTACAAATCAAACACTTGTAATGTTTAGAATCGACGTCTTATCCACCATGGATCATCAAGTAGATATGGCGGAGATATGGTGGATAAGATACTCGTAACTATCATGCGTATGACAGCAATATAATTCTAACGTCTCAGGAGCAATGTAAAAATTGAAATAATCGCATGTCAATCTTTGAAGTTAATTGATTACCCACTAATTACCTAGCCAATATTTGTCGACCAAGTTGAAGAAAAGAAAAAAAAAAGAAGAAGAAGAAAAAGAAGATAGTCTTTAAATCTAGCATAAAATCAAGTTTGGACAAAACCTAAGAAGTATATGCATACATGATATTGATGTGATAAATAAAGGACCATTTCATAGTCATAATCATGCAACTTGTGTTTGATTTCATTGAAAGATCCTATGGTCCATTAATGGTGGGCCAAAACAAAATTTCTACATTTACACATTGAGTAGTTGACAACACAGCATAATGCAATTCATCTCAGTGTAGTACAAAATAATTGGTTAAAGTGATTGATGATTCTTGCTTGGGTCACTTTCAACTCTCTAGTCCTTGTCTTCTCCACTCTTAGAATGTGCCACTTATTATTATTATTATTATTTTTTAATTTTTACGAGAAAAAAGGGTTGGGAAAAATCATGAAACATTTGTATAACGTAGTACAACTACCCCACTATTCTTTGATGAGATTATTGTGTTTTAGAATCAATTTTTTTCACAATATATATTAATTAATTAAGAATCAAGCAATCTAATTTTCCCACATCTCATCTATCCACGTAGAAAATCCATGCTCCATTTAATGTGTTAGATAGATGTCATGTTTGCTTTCTTGTCTACATTTTAATTTGGTGCCCCAAACTTGACAAAGTGTGAAAAATAAGATGGATCATCCAAGATTACAAAGTGAATAGCACTACAAGTTGTAAGCACATGCATGAATCGGAATTAAAATGATTAATCGTTAAATAACACTTAGACTGGTGCTACATATCAGAATCCAAAGACAAATAAAGGAAGAAAAATAAAGGAAATGTAGATGCACCTCAGCATCTAACTCATATTCATTATAGTACTTCATATGCAAATATGGCCTTTTATTTATTTGTTCTTTTTAACTCATAATATTTACTATTTAGAAACATGTGGTGAGACTCCAAGAAGACTAAATCAAGTCCGAATAATTTTACTGCGTCATAGTATAACCAAGATATCTAGAGGTCGAGCTATGATGAAGTCAACGAAATTCGATAATATTTGGATCTACAACTAAACATGTACATGACACAATCATGAAGATGGGGGAATTTAAGTTGCCAACACAATATCCATTGTCTTCATTGAGGATGAGTGATTTTTGGCACATGGATTTTGTGTTAGTGGGGGTGGCTAATGTTTACACTTTAGAATCAATAGGTGGAACAAATCTTTTTCCTCTTTTATTCTTTATAGTTTTGTTTTTCTTTTCAGTCCATCAAATCCCACATTGGGAGGTTTTCAATTCAAATTTGCAATAAGTAAGGTCTTTGTCTTTGAACTCACTCCACCACAAAAATAAATCCATTCATGAAAAGTACACTCATAGAAATTCTAGCATAAAGTTAAACTCTTTGTGTGTAAGATATGATTTCGAGAAGGACGGCCTTTGCTTAAGCTCTTTCTTTACTCTTTGAGATTCTTATCTTGACGCTCCATATCTTTACAAAAGACGAGCAAATCCGCCATTCTGAAAAGAATGTTAGGTATGCTATATTCGACAAGTTGATAATGATCAATTACGTGACACAAAATTGTTAAATTTATTTAATGAGACTGTGACCCTTTCTAACGCCAAAATGTCATGTTGGAGTAACCTAGGCCATAACTTGACAAGTTGAGGTCCTTCAACCTTTTGTAGTATGCAAGAAATGGTGTTGGTGTGGGGTCTAAATGTGATAAGAAAATATGGAAAGAAAGCAAAATGAAATCCTAATTGATGCTGATGGAAATAGTACATGATGCTCCCTCTTTCACAAAGATAGGTAGATGGGGTACCCATCATGGTTTCCATGCCTCTTTGATTGGATTCATATTATATATGCTTCCAAATCCAACCCTACCTTAGCTTAAAATTGGCATAAGCACTTATATTTGCAAAAGTGGACAAATTATGAGAGGAGACACATTTCCATCACTTTACATACCTTGAACCTAAAAGGTTGAAAAGAAAACAAAAGCGCAACCATGGCATGGGCCTAGATACTTGAGGCTTTTACTTTGTGCCCTCCCAAACAATACGCCATTGGGTCAAGTGTCACTTTCTTGGTGGTACGACTGTTTGTGGTTGAGTGCTAGTTGTACACGATCATACTTTTAAGACAATTGTATTAAATCTATAGTCGATTTAAATAATAATACATTCACGACATGAATGTTTATACATATATACATCATTGAGTTATCTTTAGAAATAATATCATAATAAAAATTTGGGATTAATTAATATATTTACTAGACCTAAACTTCGTTTCATTTGAATAGTTTTTCAAAAATATTTTATGTTTTTAGAAGAGCTTCCAATATAAACTAGACGGTGATCAGAGTAATTTTAATTTAAAATATTTTTAACTGAGGCAAAAGTAAAAATTATTGAGATAGGTTATACTGTATATTTGCACTTTGCATGAACTTACCCAAATCTTTTGAATCTAACCCTGAGAGTCTCACGGTACAATATATGTGTTGAAAGTAGCATTGTGAATTTTTTGATAGGATTATATTTTGTTTGACACAAGTACCCTTTTGCTAAATTTTACCATCTTAGATTTTCTTCTTCTCAACCCTCAATTTTTTTCATCCCTTTTTTTGTAATTGTAAATTGGTATATTCTTTCTTTATTTTTCTATTGCTTATTCTTGTAAATTTATAATGTAATATATAAAATATGATCCCTCATATTAGCGATAGTATAAGTTTTTATGAGTTTAGACATGTTATTATAATTTGTGTCTTTTTAGTACTCACATCGAATCAAGATAGTCATTGCATAAATTCGATAGTTAAGTTGTTTTGATTAGATGAAACACGTAATAAAATAAGAATGGAAACAACATATTTGAACACACCAAGTATCAATCTATCACATATTCAATGTATTGATACTGTATATACATATACAGGCAAACATGGATAGCTACTAGATGCCTGAAACTTTGGGACCATAGCAAGAATTTAGGCTTAGACAATTTCACACATCTTTTTCTATTCTTAAATTTAGGTACTCTTATTTTATTTAAATCCAAATTTCGTAGGATGACATTAGAGTTCACTTATCGCAATCATATTTAAAACGATTCCATAAAGTCAACATTTATCTTTGCGATTATTGTATTAAATTAGAGTTATTTATTAGTAAATATAAAGTCAACAAATTTAATAGGTTAAGAAATTGAAATAATCTCATTAAAAAAAGAAAAAAGAAAAAAGGAAATTGAAATAATATAGCCCTGGATTAGTTGATTGTGACTCTCCTTGACACCAGACATTGGAAAACCATTAATGCAATAAATAAAAAAAATGCATTTACCAAATTGACGCATTATGAGTAAAGAAATCCAATCAAGACCGGATTACTTGACATTTTTATTCGAATACGTTGTCAACATTCCACCTATTCACCAATACGTAACAATGTGTAAAACGTGCAACTTTAAAAAAAAAAAAAACATACCTTCACAATTATCTATATTAATTTTCCAAAACATATCAGTGCATGCTATCGTTACAATGCTCACTTGTGGTTAGATTTCTAATACATGTTCCGTCCATGGAGGGGGACACGTGCATCAATCTATCTACTTATGAATATTTTACCATACGCACAAATGGGTATTAGCGTGGGACTAATCATATCAGACATATATCAAATACTACTCCCGTCTCATAAATATAGTTCATTTCCATTTTCACAAAGATTAAAAAAAATATGATTAATAGTGTTGGAAAAGTAAACTTTAAAATTATTTTCCTAATATGCAATTTCATTTATTATATATATATATATATATATATATATATATATATATATTGTTTCAACTAATCTTCTTTGGTAATAATAATAATAATATATAATAAATGACGACATATAAGCCAACTAATATTTTAACTATATCTTTAAAAGGAATATGGTTTGTATTTTGGAATGGACGAAAAAAAGTGAACTATATTTTTAGACGGATATAATACATATCATAACAATGTTTAAAATGTGCGAGTTTAGGATGTGACCTTCACAATTATCCATGTGAACTTTTGAAAACCTATAAAATACTATCAAATTATATTGACAAAAATGCTATAAATACACATTATCCATGTGAAATTTTGAAAACGTATCAAATACTATCAAATTATATTGACAAATTTTATCACTCGTTTTCATGTCCAATTACCAAATAAATGATAAAAATAAAAATTTAATTAATTTGTAATAAATACATGTCTATGTGATATTGATTTATGTATTTGATACAATATAATTCATTAAGCATAAAAAATGTATTGCTTCCTTTGCAATTATATGATCCATTTTATTTTTTCATTTTTACAAAGATTAAAAATATGATTAATGGAAAAATAAATATTGTGAATTGTGTTCCTAATTTATTATTGTTAAATGATAAATTTTGAAATTAAAAATTATAACTAAAGTATTAAACAAAAGTATATTTGTAAAATAACATAAAATAAATTTCGAAAATAAAACTATATAATTGGGATAAACAAAAAAAAAAAAGAACAAAGAAAATGGGACGGAGGGAGAGTATTACATAACACAAGTTTTTCCCCTACTCTAGTCCGCCCCAACGCAAACGACAGATAATTTTTTCTTTTTCCATTATTATTAGGAGACTGTATTACAAATACATTTTAATGGGAATGAAACAGGTGAAAGGGGGAGGAATCAGATTCACGTGCAAGGGAGGGTTGTCACTTGTCGGTCGCAAAGCGACACATGGTCCGAATCGGGTGGGGCCCGTGGACACAAAAACGGATCTTTACAAGAACAAATCTCTTCGCAATTATTTTAGTGTTGTACTGTGTTTTTAACCTCCTTATTCAATGCTAAACCGGGGCCCATCTTCGACGTGGGAATTGGGATAGGGTTGGTTTCATTTGTTACAAGTAATAAATTATGAAAATGGACTATTTCCAATATAAATGAATGAAATTAGGGTGGGAGGGTGACCGGTTTAGTTGGACAAATCATACCAAGTCCACAAATCCATTCTTTCTTTCTTACTTTCTTTGGTGATTAATTTGATGTGACAAGTGGGCCGGGCTGTGGGCCGGGTTGCGTAGAAGGCATGTCATCTAGGTACTTGCGGAGAGTTTTGACAACGTTTGATAAAAACAGTCATCTAATAATAGCGATAGATTATTAAAATGCATACTTATCTGAATGAATTAATATATTGATTTAGTAACTATGATTGATAACCAATATTAGAATTTTCAATTTTCACAATTTGGATCCTTCAAGTAAACTACTAAACTTGGTGTTTTGTTTTTGTGGAATGTGATTGAATCTACTCTTCTTGATTGGTTTGATTTTGAATTATTTTAATATATGAATATTCAAGATTTGTGTTGAATGTATTCAATTATATTATCTTTTAGCGGGTACAATTCCCTATTAACTATCGAACGTAGAATTCGGTTCATAATAATATGTCACCATTGATGCAGAAAGATTTGTAGTAGATGTAGCCAGAAATTTTTCTACTAATCTAATATATTAATTCTCAATTTAAAATTATCTTGATATATATCCATAGTTTTATGGCTTATTTGAATTTTGATAAATCATGTTTTTAATTAATTTTTTAGGGAGAGTGCCAATTTAAAAGTACTTTATCGATCCCTCAAAGATATTACTACCTTCGTCCCAAAAATATGTCCACTATTCTTTTTTCGTCCGTCCCAAAATTCAGGTTACATTCCTTTAAAAAATATAGTTAAAATATTATTTGTCTTTTATACTCTCATTTAATATACATTGTTATAATCGAAATAGAATAGTTAAAATAAAATATCTAATAAATGAGATGGTATATTAGGAAAATAATCTTGAATTTTACTTTTCCAATACTATTAATTATATTTTTCTTAATCTTTGTGAAAATAGAAATGAACTATATTTATGGGATAGAGGTAGTAGTTCATAAGTTTTCTTGTTTCTTCTTCTTTTTTACTATCACCGTCCCAAAATTATAGTCATTTTCTTATCTTCACACAGATTAAGAAAAATGCAATTAACAGTATTGGAAAAGTACAATTCAAGATTATTTTCCTAATATACCCTATTATTTATTAGATGTTTTATTTCAACTACTCTATTTTGATGATATCAATGTATATTAAATTATGGCATAAAAGACAAGTAATATTTTAACTACATTTTTAAAAGGAATGTGACCTATATTTTTGGACGGACGAAAAAGGAATAGTGGATTATATTTTTGGGACGGAGGTAGTATTTTTTATAATTATTACTAGTATCCGACCCGTGCGTTGCACGGGGATGAAAATATTCCAAGAGTACGTTATATCCGATGGAAAAAAATAATTTAAGTAAAATGCATTAGATGAATTATAGTGAAAATAATTAAAAATAATGTTGGACAATTAATATAAAATATTTAAGATACGTCCCAATGCTAGATATAAAAATACAAACTGAACAATATTGTGATAATCGTAACTAAAATAATTATAAGGTAAAGAGCATCGTATGGAAGTGCATTTGAATGCGTGGAATAACATTGTGGTGATATGCATCAAAACTAAATAAATATTATGAATCATAAAAATCATTTTATATTTTGAAATACTTCTTTAAACACTACATTCATTGTTTAATTTTCCAATTTACTATCACTGCACACAAATCAATATTATCGGCTTCTCATTAATAACTCGAGATAAAGAATATCCAATTGTCATGGTTGAATATCGGTCTCCTCAAATAAATGTCAACATTAGAAGCTAATTGTACTTCGACTCTTGTTGATCGTCATCATAAGAAACAAATAAAAGGTAACTCTCTCCGTTGGAACTTAAACAAGAATCATGGATTAGTTGAAGTTAACGCCATTCTAGGAATGAATATTTTGTGACCTACATTGCATCAAAAATAAGTTTGCCTCAACCACGTGTTCCCAAGTCTTGTGATGATTAATCGGGTTCCATCCGCATAAACCTACTAAACGATTAATGTTTTCCAACAATAGTATAGGAATGCCAACTTTTACTTTTAGTTTATGATTTGACACCGTAACACCGAATAGTATTCAAAAATTTCGCCATCGACAAGCAAGATAGACATGTGTAATTTCAATAATCATCTTCTTTCCCACTTCTTACACCTCAAGTATTACTACCAAATATCCTTCAATTCAATTTGCAAAATGGTTGCAACAATACAAAATGAATTGTAATTATCAAATTAGTCCTAAAACATTTTAATTTTTTTAATAGAATAAATGATTCTAAACTGATAAAGAATTTAATGAAGTTTGTTAATTCAAAAATGATTTCTAAAGCTACCATCCATATTTAGATTTTATATCTTAATAGTTAATTCTAATCATCTTGTTAATTAATATAATAGATTAACTAAAAATATAACAATATAATCTCTTAATTAGAAATTAATAATAATTTTTCTGATTATATACATTGTTTTAAATTAAAAGTTAACAATTGTTCTAAAAAATTTATAATTGATTTCTTATTGTGCTTTCATTTTCAACATCCTATGAGTTTTTGAGATGATATAAACTTTTACCGTAAAAGCACAATCAATTAATAATCTTGTTCATTGTCGAGAACCACAAATTGCTTTTAACCTCATATTAGGCACAAATTATGTGGCCACTATAAGATTTTCATTCATTGTTATTAATTAAAAATTAAACTAAAGGGAAACCGGTCATTACTGCATTGCTATGAGATTTTCAGCCATTCAATATTAAATTAAAGCCACTAAAGTGTACATACTTTAACCTCGAATTTGTCTTGCATTGTGAAATCACTATGGAATTTTCATCCATTATTATTAATTTAAAATTATTAGTAAACTAAAGGGAAACTACACAATTCCTCAAGTAGCCATTGCCTATAACTTGTAGATATTTAATAATAATTAATATTTTATAGAGTCGTACACACACTCTTTTTTTTTATAACTGCAAAATGTGGGATTTTTTTTTAAATAGCATATAAATTATCACATTATCTAAACTTTTGGAAGGAAAGTTGAGAATTTGATTTTTCAAGGACTTCCAAAATAAATATGTCTCAAACCAGAAAGATTCAATTAGACATGAAGTTAGTTATGTGCTACATTAATTCTTAAAATAGTATTATAATTCTGAATAATTAATATTATGTTTTATCTAAAGAAATAAAAAATCATGATTTTTTTATATTAGCCGTGTTCACATGTTTTCATATGTGTAATTCTGTATATATATTAACCCGTATTATCATATTTGTAGATACGTATTACCATATATGGATTCTGCTATATACTAAACCACATAAAAATTTAATAAAAAAATAAGTTCCACATTTCTTTTAAATTAATTTTTGTTTGAAAATAAGTAAAGGGTCCAATCTAATTTCTAGTTTTAATGTTACACGCTTATTTTTATTTTTATGGAAAAAAATTAATGAATTGTGATTTTTGTATGATAACAAAATTCAATCCTATCGAAATTTATAATTTTAATTAATTTTCATTTATTACCTAATTATTTATAACAATAATTAATTATTTGTAAAATCAATTAATAGGTCTTACCGATCTAATTTTTGTAATCTATACTACTATTAAAAAGTCTAGAAAAGATTGGAAACATTTTTTCCATTTTTACCCTCACATTTTAAATTAAATTACATTTGCATCATACCTTGGAAATTATTAAACACCCTTTCAATTGCCCTTTTAAATTGTAATTATGAACAACTTTTATTTTTTAAAAAAACATTTTGACACTAACATAAAATGATTTTTTGTCACTCTATTTTCCATTTTCTCATTGCTTGTATTCTTTTTGGTGTATCATTCGTTATTTTTCCTCTAAATTTTGATGATAGTTCCAGAGATCGATCTAGAGATTGGGCAAACATGACCGTAAATCAAGTTGGCCCAATTTTTATTTTTATTTTTATTTTTTTGAAATTTTACATAGAAAACTTTTGTACAATATAATCTTAGTCATTAATTATTTTATTTATTACTTGACTCAGATCATTACAATTTCTAAATCCTTCCTAAATTATTTTCAAATATATGTGTGACATCATTATTTAATGAAAAGTATAGAGTTGATTGCATGCACTAATTCTATCAAATGTTAATGAAATGAAATGAAAAAGCACATAACTTTAAATTGCAATCAAGGGAAAACAAATCCTAAAGAATGATTTTTCCTATCTTTTAACTATCAAACAGATTCTCTTAATATCAATTCCTTCAAAAGTAAGTTATTGATAAAGTTTGATTAATTGTCATGCAATTAAAGCTGTATCTAGAATATAATAAGCCTGTTGATGATGATGATGATGATGATGATTATTATTATTATTATTATTATTATTATGCGATTTGTCATCTACACTCTAGTTACACCTTTAAATTTCATTTTATGTATGCCAAATTTATTATTATTTATACATATATACACTTTTTCCATAGTCCATACATGTATATGTAATTCAACACGGTTTTCTTTTTTTATTTTACACGATTTTATTTTTTTATTTTTTCACAAATTTTCATTTTTATTGTACACAATTTTTCTTTCCTAATATACAGCAATGCTGAAAAAAAAGGAAATAAATCTTTTTTATGAAAGTGAAAAACACACACCTGATCATTATATATTAAGATGTATTATTATTATTATTTTTTATTTTTTGCTCCTTCAAGAAAGGGTAATTCTTCATAAGCCTTTGATATTCTACATTAAATCTATTTTATCTTCCCAATGAACAAATTGATTGACGGTACAAGAATTTAAGCAGTTCCAAAGAGTGCAATCCCCACGAATTTCTCTCAATTAACCCTCTGATTTTATTTGTTTATTACTACTATATATATATATATATATATATATATATATATATATATATATTTTGGACAATTACTCCACCCTCTGATTTGATCACACTTGAACATGCCTTTTTCACAATCTGGACCACTCTCGACAATAACAATCAAAGCTTGTTTGACAAACCTCATGGAGGAAAGAAATGTTATTTTTTATTTCTAACGATAACAAGTAATTAAAGTAACTATAATGAAAAGTATTTATAAAATGTAGAGGTTGGAAATAAGCGTAAGAAAAAAAAGAATGTTAAGTAATTTCACCAAAGAAGCAATAGTGTGTTTTGGATTTTTTTTTTTAAATTATCAATGTCATTTTAAATAAATTAAGGAAATGCATAGTAGAGGAATAAATATTACTCGTAGATCCTATAAGATATGTGTATAAAAGATTGTTTCGCATTTCAATCTTGTTTATGAATATATACACACTGTTTTGTAATCATGCTGAGTGCGCCCAATGAATGTATGTTTTCTACGTATTTTTTATATATACTAATACACTAGGTTTATAAAAATAAACTACGATGAGTAAATTTGGGAATAAGAGTTTCACTAAATAAAAAGATAAAATAAAAAGAGAATCATTTATAATTAAGGGGTTAGGATGAGTTAGGATTTATTGGTGTTGTGGATGATCAATTACAATATTCATTTTGTATAGAGTTTTCTCAATATTCATGATTCTTTCTTTCTTTTTCTTTTTTTTTTCCCAAAAAAAATGTTAGTACTTTCTAAGTTATTAGATTAGATAGGTAAAAGAAATATTTATTTTGAATGTGAGATTTTTATAATCAACAATATACAGTTGGAAAGAAGGACAATACATTCCCTGTCCCAATTACCTATTTCCTCACCCAACGTTACAACAAGCGCCATTATTGGATCAAAGTAAGTAGTCTACGGATCATGGTATTCCATCTTTATTGACGATGACCACAGATAAAGCTTGTGGGGCCCCACTAGACAACGTACCACGTACGCGCCCTAGTCTGAAGCCACAACACATGATCACACCACCTTCTCAACCACTCCCAAATCTTAGCCACCGGCCCACCGCCTCCTCCCCGTCGGTTACAAAATTATATAATCCATCCGTCTCCATTATAAGATTTATTTTTTCTTTCTGAAATATCCTATTTACTTTTAGTCTACTTTCATATTTATTTATAATTATATAATTATATTATTTTTTAATATTATTTTTAATATATACTACTAATTAAATGAGAATATTTTTAAAAATTTATTTATATAATTATTATTGTTTATACTATCTTAATCCGTAAAAAAATAAAATAGATCATATAATTGAAACGGATGGCATAGCTTTTAATTCATATTAACTATTTATTTTTCGTCCATTCCAAAAGATAGACCACGTTTTTTTTGAAAATATAATTAAAATATTAATTATCTTATATACCCTCATTTAATGTATCTTATTATTATCAAAATATATTAGTTGAAATAAAACATTCAATAAATGAAATGACATATTAGGAAAATAAAATTATATGTTTTATTTTTTCAATATTATTAATTATATTTTTTTTAATCTTTGTGAAATTGAAAATGAGATATATTTATAGGACGGAAGTGGTAGTAATAAGTAGATTGCTGAACTAGTGAATCGTAATGGCGCTTTACTTTTGTAATCAAACTCCCATTTAACTTTACATCAATTAATACTTTAAATTAAACAATTGATACTACTATAATTTCTTCTAAATTAATAAAGTAAATAAATAAATATAAAAAATAATGTACATACACAAATTTATCTTGGTCAACTTTCTTTTACTTTTTCCGTACTTTTGTCTTCTTTTTTGGCGGGACACCAGAAACAACCCCATAGCGTGCGTGTCTCACCTCTCTCTCTCTCTCTCTCTCTGTCCTCTTCGGTGCAATGCATTGATTTTCTCACTTTCTGTGCAAAAACAGCGACATTTGCGCGAGTCCTACGTGTCAGCCTTTACGCTGCACGTGTCACTCTCACCACAACGTTGACTTCACGCGCATATCTCCACTACGCTCCTCCACGTCCATCCAAGATTCATCGTCATCTCAATCCACCGTTTGAATAATTATAGAGAATTTTTTTCAACAATTAAGATGAAAATGAGAATTTCTTCACATTAGATTGATGGAATTAATATCAAGATAAGTTTACATGAAGACTAGCGGTTTTAGCGGAGTTACATATGGGGCAGGTATGGAGAGATGACCCGCAAACAGTACAGAGGCAGAGATGACGACACGGCAAAAGCAACACAGATGACTCCCCTTTTCCACAGTTTCTGCACAATTTGTTGTTTCTGATGCTGTTACTGTTACTGTTACTGTAACTGCAGCAGTTCTTCCATCCTTTACTGTCCCCACTAGTGCCTGTACAATTACAGGCCTCATTGCAGTTATTGCCTTGCGAGCACTCGGCTAACGCGCGCCGGTCAATTTCTTCGAAATTGCTGCCGCAGCACGACTGAGCGTCGTCGGCTAATGCGTCATCACCGCCGTGGCGCTGGTTTTGATTGCCTTGGACTTGAGCGAGAACTTGCTCGAGATTGCAACGCAGTGTGTTTGCTGTGGCTTCATTTGTTTGTGCCAAATCTCTCCATATCTGATTCTCTACGCAGAGAGACTTCACTCTCTCTTCCAATGCCCAGTTTAATTTCCCGATTTTGTTGATTTCATCTTCCTTTGCTTTCAGTTTCTTCATCATGTTGGTTTCAACTGCAGCAACGATTCCCCGTGAATATCTCTTCCGTCTCTCTTCCATTTCAATCCTCACTTTTTCAGTCTGTTACGAAACATCGAATTAACCGTTAATTCATTAAAATTTTGAATCGATCTAAAGGGGAAACTAATCGCGATATTTAATTTTGACATCGTCTTACCTGTTGAGCAATGAAGCGATCGATCTCTACTTGCTGTTGTTGGATCTGAAACGAGATATCCTCGCCGAGAAAGGTGAAAGAACCGCAACGATAATTTGCATTCTGATTTTGAATATCATCTGGAAATGATGAAAACGGAGAATTCATTGCATCACTGGAACGCTTCCTAGAAATCGGAACAGCATAACTTAGATCACTTTCAGATTTCATCGGCGCTGCTTTCGCCGGAGCAAAAGCGTCAGTAATCGCCGAACTGTACATCGGAACAACATTCTCCGTCGCCGTCGTCATCCCCGGACAGTGGCGTCACCGCTCCATATCCAAACGGAGTTCCGTACACGTTTACATTGCCAATACCTTCCGTACCATTCATCGCCGTTTCTCTGCATTGCAAAACCGAAACCATGAATACATATAAAGGATAAATCCCCCAGTTCTGCAAATCTCATTCAAATCATCAAGGATTGATCTAACAGGTATGAAAATTTTAACACCAAATTAGCATTAAACATACCTGTTGGTGAGAATCTGCGGGGGAAATAGATTGAGATGGCGAGCTTCAACGGCCATGACAGAATCGACGTAACTTCTTCGTTGAGCAAATCAATCACACTATATGCGTGCTATGCGCTGTGGTGCGTAATTGTGTATGTGATATATATATATATATATATATATATATATATATATTTATATGTGTAGGCGAGTATAGATGTAAATTTGTCTGATTTGTTTTTGCCTATTTTGGTTTGTGGACAGAGAGGGCCATGAAAGGTGAGGGAAAGGTGGAGAAAAAGAACAATGAGAGGAGAGAAAATAAACAAAGGGCCATGCAATGCATATAGGTGTGGCAGAGTTTGAATACAAACGGGGTTTATTGTAGGGTTTGGTTTGGCCTTTATGGAGAGAGAGAAGGATAAAAAGTACAGTTAGTAAAATGAGGTTTATCTTCCGCTATTTAAAGGGTGTGGAAAGATCGTGAATTAATTAAGTGGTTACCATATTATCTCCACAAACTCTTGTTGTACGGTAGTAAAGATAGACTTCAATTCAATAAATTTTTTTTACAAGGATAGATTTATTATGTGGATTAACAAATATTGGCGTTTGTTCTATTCACATTGAATTTTATTAAATTAAATTTACATTTTTCTCTCATTTTTTTAATATTAATTTGATAATTTCTTTAGTTTTTTAATATATCATGTTCAATTTCTTTGTATTTTCTATCTCAATTGATAATCTTTTTATTCTAATTTTTATAAATAATAATACACATTAGACAAGTACATGTAAGGCAATTGATTAAATTTTGTATGAACGTATATTTTGATGCAGATAAATAAATAAAACGAGTCTACTATAAGATTAAGACTATTTCTAATACAGAGAGGAGGATAATATCTTCTACAATTAGAATAATATTTCCACTCTAAACGTATAATGTATTATGTATGTCATATTTCCTTGTGAAAATGTGTTTTCTCATTAAAAAAATAAAAATAAAAATGCATGTATGTGATTAAAATTTGATTGAGAAATAGTATTAGTTTGATATTTTTGGTGGATCCACATTTTTAGAAGATGCTCTTTAAATTAAACAGTGATTGTTTAAAAATTGACTCTAACAAACTCTTTATTATAGATTTTAGATTTACAGAGAGAATTTTGGCTCTCCAATCTATTTGATCATTTAGTGTATTCACACTACTAACAATTTTAATTTATTTACTTTTTGCAACTTTGAAGATTAATTGTGAAATTCAATATTTATTTACATATATAAAGAGCATGTTGGAGGATCTACAAAATTTTACTCTTTAAATTTAAAAATATATTTTATATTTTAAAAGATACTCTTTAAATATAAAGAGCCTCTTGGGAATGCTCTAAGCATTTGTAAGTTGTCCAAAGTTAAAAGCGAAATGCAGCTTGAAATAAAGTTATATTGAAAGTTCGAGGCTAACTTAGGCAGTTAGGTCTTGTTTGATTCACAATTAATAGAAAGTTTTAGAATTGTGTGTGGATTGTGTGGTTGAAAATGAAAGATGATGTATTAAAAAATATAAACTAATTATGTGTGTGATTTAGAAGAGGACAGAGAAATTTTTTGAATTTTATGGTGAATCGAACAATGGATTATTCTGCTTTCAAAAGTTAACAACCAACTTCCTTTATTGGATAGTAGTTTAAAGACCTTGGTGCAATTTCTTTTATTTATTTGTTTATTTATTTCTTTTGTATAGATTATAGATCCTAGTTGATCTCATTAGTCATCACAATTGTGATCGATAAGAAGTTTCGGAATTTTCTACGCTTGATGGTAGGCGTATATCATCAACTACCAACAAAAGGAGGGTGAATGCATTGATACTCATTGATAAAGTCAAAGATTTTTTTTTTTAAATACAAAGTGGGGATTATAGAGGTGGTGTGTGATATCTCAAACTCAGGGACAAATTGGTAAATGGGCATCTTACCACTAGGCCAAATCGTTTGGACAAGTCAAATAAGTTTTTATAGAGGATAAATGTTTTTTTTTTTTGAATAGAGGGCAAAAGCTTTTTTTTTTTTTTTGAATAAGGGTAAAAGTTTTTATCAAGGGTAAAAAAAAGTAAAAAATTAAAGATAGAAAAAAAAGAGTTAGTTTTAATAGGACCGTTGCATCATCTTAAGGATATTATCAATGTTTTCAAATTCGATCCGGCCAACAACTCAATTGAGAAACTAGTTCAAAGGTTAGAGTAATTCATAGTTAATTCAGAATTGATTCTGTAATTAAAATAATATTTAAAAATATTGAATTATCAAAATATCAATGAAATTAAAAAAAAAAAGAAAATGCAAAACGTATCGCATACAAATCATCATGAGTTGCTACAAGTGTTCTTGGGTCAAATTGGATCTTTAATTTAATTTGACTAAATCGAGTTTAAGGGATCGCCTATCTCCTTTCGTTATTTATTTATTTTGTAATCTAAATTGTGAGGTTTTTCCAATTGGGCTGTATTGGGTATGATCATCTAATGAAGAGATGCCATCTCATCGGATGATTAGCCATCACTGAAATGGGACACAATTATTTTTGCCGACTTCAAAATTCAATGTATATCTTTATTAGATGATGGACAATATCAATAATTAGTTGATGATAGACAATTATTTTTTCCCAATTCAATTTTCATTTTCGACTCCAAAAGTCGTTCTTGTTGAATGTCAATCTATAGGAATAAACAGAATAAGAAATCATAGATAACGGTTTAGTTCGTCTTTTCTCAAAGATGCCATTGTGGATAAACTATGTCATGTTCCGATGAGGTGAATGGCAATATCAATATATGCAATTAGTTATTAAAAAAGAAAAAGAAAAGAAAAGAAAAAAGAAAGAAAGAAATGTACTAGAATTGTTCTCAATTTCACAATCATCAAACTAGTTGTACTAATATAATAGGGATATGAAGTAAGGGTAGATTCCAACGTGGCAAGTGGGAAGTGGGTGGGGCCCATGAAGAGTCAAAAGTTTTTCAAGTTAGAAAATAGGTTAGCCTGCTTGGCAGTTGTGATTTCAATTCCGAGTGATTCATAAATGAGAGACGTTCACCTCTTCCCAAACGGCACGCCTTTAATTTCTTCGGCTTTATTAATTCTTTGTTGAAACTTGAACGCACATACTCCTAATACCTAAAATTTTCCATAAATGTATGATTAATACTTCAAGATTATAAAACAATCTAGTCAACTTTAATGTGCATTGCGCTGAGGAATTAGGTCTGTTTAATTAATTTAATACTACCAGTAGCAATAATCTAATCACACAGTCATGTCTCATTTTGTTTTTCTTTTACAAGATAATAATATTATGGTTATAACATCTTTATTCATTAAATCTAAAGTATTTCACCTTGATGAACTATTTCCTTTAAATAATGGATACATTTTAAAATTTTATTTCAATGCATACACACTTCAAAATTGAAAATACAAATATATTGGTTTTGTGGATTTTGCTTGGCGCAAGGAGTTGATGATCTCAAAAATAAATAAATAAAATTTCAATTACGAGTAATATTATAAGTAAAAATATCATTAACGATAATGAATAATATATATTAATACTTAGTATTTATTTACAAAACCATATTGCTTGCATGTTCTGAAAGCTTTGCCTGCTTTTTAAGTTATAAAATACGATTAATATGGGTTAGATAAAAGCGTGTAGACACCATAATTTTGTGTGTGTTGTATTTGTTGCACCAATTTTAAAGCATCTTGAACACAGGCACCTCACTCAAGCCCCTTCAACTGCGCTGTCACATTTTAATATTATCATCATGATCATAAGTTTAAGACATAAAATTTATTGTCTTCATCTTAATTATTTTGATAGATTCTTTGTCATTTTTAATTAATTTTTCGAAATCATGCCCTGTTTAACTCTTAGAGTACGTATGTTATAAGTTAAAATAATAATCTTTGTCACCAATACTTGTTGAATTAGTAATAGTGTGATATTTTGATATTGGTAAATGCAATGCCAATAGATCAATATTTTGTGAGACGTCTTATAACATTTCCAATATTCTACTAAGGTAATGAACAAATAGATGGAATTTTATTTCATGTGTATGGGCCATACATGAAGTTGAAATTGGCATCCAGTTGATAACATGTAGGCATCCAATCGATAACAGGTAGAGATGGCCATTGTTTGGTTTTGAATTGGAACCGAACCAAAGTGAAACCGGTCGAAACCGAACCGAACCGGCAACCAAACTAGAACCAGATCAAACCCGATTCTGGTTTGGTTTCAAATTTTTTGGAATCGGACCTGTTGGTTCTTAACCGAAACTGACATGTCTGGTTCCAAAGCACCCAAAAACAAATATATATATATATATATATATATATATATTGGTAAGAAAATTAAGTTCAAACTTTTTTTTTTAAACCGTAGAACCGGACGATTCCCAACCGGAACCTTCAGTTCAAAACCGGAACCAGAACCGGTTCTAAGATGGTTCCGATTTGGTTCAAGAATTTTTGGAACCGAAACAGGCGATTCCGGAACCATGGCCATCTCTAATAACATGTAGGATATCATGCTCGATTCAGATAGTGGTTAACTCCACACTTGGCCCACTATTGACAAGTGAGTAAATCTCTATGTGAAACTGAATTATTGCAAATATGCAAATCTAATTAATTACAAATAAGTAATTGTTGATTTACAGTCTCATTAAATTTATAGATATGGATATTGTACTTTACAATGTCTTCTTGTATTTTTTTTTTTTTGGGCAGGTAAACCATATTACCTCGTACAAAATTGCACCAATAAATATTGCCAATTCACTTATTTGACCCTTATGTTAAAAAAATAATAATAATAATAAAATTACTTATTTGACAATTTATTTGCTCAATTGAACCAATAGGAATGTTATTAGCATTGGATGGTATTGTGAAGCTCATATGTTGTTGTGCATTGGATGGTATTGTGATGCTCATGTGCTATTGTCTTATAGACATTACATCCCAAACCAATATTATAGTTGTTAATCCTTCAACGGTGCTTCTACAGATGGTAACACTTGGTAAATTAAAGATAAAAGGAAAAAGACAAATACATGAATATATTTATATCTCTCTCAGACTCTCTCTAGTTATGTACTGTAGGTGATCCTTTCTAGGTAATTTTCAGTCTTGCTAATTACTAATATATATGTAATTGCAGCTTTGTAGATTTTGATGTAAAAATTTACAGATATTTTTATGCACCATTCAGACAAATTAGCTGCAATTAAGGAGACAAACAGAACAGACTGTGAATTAGCATCCAAAAACTTAGTGATTTTAATAATTAAGCTTCCATCATGTGGGTTAGTTCGAGGGAGGCATGGGTTTTGCATTATTAATCAACTTGTTTATAAAAAAATAATTAATTTACTAATCATTAAAATTCACAAACCCACGTTGTGTACCTTATCTTAGACGTAATACAATGTTTAGGTACAAGATATTATGCATCATGAGTCAGGCCCTTGATATTGTGAGTTTGATTTGGCATCCAAAGCCTTTAACTTTTGGCTAATTTCCATGCTTGGCCAAGAATTTATTCTAATCTTGTCCTCATTCAATTGATTTCTAGCAAAATATTATCTGATTCGTTCATAGTGCCATCACTAATCGCTACATAAATAAAATGTGCATTGATAATGACCGATGATGTCGCCAAAAACTAACAAATCGATCAAAACACTCTTCGTTACACAAGCTGGCGTAACCTAGATAGAATGACTAGTTCAAGTATATAGTCTATGTCAAGTTTCTTGGTCCATCCAATGAGCCTATTTTGAGACCTCAAGTAGTCATGCCGTAGGATTTCTGATGTTAATCAACAATGCGATTTGTTGAATATGCCAAATCTATCGATTTTGACACCTTTGCCGATGCTGCTATTAACTTGCATAATTTAACATGAACAAAAAAATGATTCATATTTTCTCTGTACTTTATTTCCTTAGTTGAATACTGTATAAGCATAGTCATAGACATACATGAGAACACACAAAAGATTAGTTGGTCTACCGTATGTTGATTTAAAGTGAAATATTATTATTTTTTCCTATTGTTGAGTGAAATTTTCAAGAATTTAGATGAGAATTGATGAAATCGTAATCCCAATTTCACAAGGTAGATAAAAAGGATGTGTGGCTTTTCATTTTTTTTGTTACAATAATAGTTCATTGCGCTTTAATTAAAACTCCATGATTGCACTCATCAACCAAATCCAACTAAATAGACTACAAGTTTCCCTTTAACAATCTCCGATGTCTAAAGAGCACAAAAGTAAAGTAAAATAAGCAAGAAAGCACAAGAAAAGTAGAGTAGTGGGTCACAAGTCACAACACACATTGCATTGGATGAGAAAAGATTAGATTTTGGAGTTAATGCGTGTTGTTGGAATCAAATTTGAGAAATGGAAAAGGGGATGAAAAGAAAAATAAAATAAATTAGATGCATCTTTGTGCTTCCCTCTTTTCAGGGCAATTGAAGCACCTTGACTTGGTGGGTTTTTCCCTTTTTCTTTCTTTTCTACAACTTAAAGTGCATTGTTATGTGGAATTGTGGATACATAGTTATTGTATTCATAAAATATATGTTACATAAATATTGGACGTAATCACTTTAATATGATGTGATTATTTCAACATTATTCAATCTATCTATATAATAGCTTATAAATATAATAAATTGTATCTACATAAATTAAATCAACTATGTTATATTGTATTCTACATTCGATTGAACACGCTTTTTCATCCACATTTGGTTTGATAGAAGGATGATCCCCTCTCCCTTGCGAAGCTCCCTATGTTATATGTTAGTTTTTCTTTAAAGGGTCTCACTTGAGGCTCCCTCCAATCGGGGGGCGGGGGAACACTTGACGTGAAGAGCCTCACCCCATGGAGATGATCAAAATTATGGTTTTATATCTTGGTGGAGGGGATGAATGAGATTCCAAGAAAATGTGGAGTGGGCATCTAGTGAAAGAGAACTTGGGGTTTTTTCTTTTCTTTTCCTTTTTTTCACTGTTAAAATATTCTTATATTAGGTCTATCCTATTTGTCCTTTTTTTCTAATCGTCACATTTATACATATTATTTTGATGCTAGATGTGATTATCTTAACGTGATACCATCACTTTGAAAATCATTTATGTCTATGTAATCTGTACATATAATCATAAATCATGTCAATGCATATGTTAAAATTAAATAACGCTCCTCCACTTATCATGGATAATTCGAAATTGCAATTGTACGATTAGAAACAAAACATATAGGGATGGTTTAGATTCAACATTTAGATTTGACTTTACGTTTTATAATTAAGTTAATTGCAATTCATGTGCAACAACAACAAAAGAAAGAAAGAAAAGAGAAAATGTCTCCTTTATTATATTTCAAGTTACTTGTTAGCTTATTGAAGATTTTGGTGCGGTCTAGAAGTGTGATTAACATTATTTCTTGTATGGGAAACATACCTTACTTGAAAGATATTTACACATTAAAAATCTATCCAATTCATTGGGTCACTATCATCATCTCTATATTGTGGTAGATCTTACTGCTATATAGAGAAAAGATAATATACTCTACAAACGAGAGAGAGAAACTATATAATCCACAACCATACAGAGAGTAGAGTGGTGCTCTCCATAAATAGAAGAGCAAAACCGATTTACCTAGTCCTGATTCTATTATTATTATTATTATTATTATTATTATTATTATTATTTTGAAGAATATATGATGGAAAAATTATTAAAAGTTAAAAATTTACTTTTACAAGTGTTAATAAGAAATTTGGGCTTAATCTGCCCACTCCTCCCAACCAGTTTCAGCACTTATGGATGGTGGACAGGATCCCTCTGAACGAGGCTAGGTTTCTTATTTCCAATGGATAATTAGGCCCATCAGCTTGTACCATTTCGTTCTTGTCACGGATTTAAGAATGTGTTAGCATTGAAACAAAAATGTATTTTAATGCATTTTTTCAAATTTCCAAATTTGGTCAAACAAATCACATCCATATATCTTTTAACTCATTAAATCTCCACCATCCAACTCCACTAATTCTCTCTCTTCCTACTCATAAAAATACATTAAAACTCATCCGCTAACACCCTCTGTTCGACCAACTTTCTCTTCTTCTAAAGATCGCCCGGGTGGTGTGGAGTGGCACGCACCTGGTCGAACCACGGGCAACGCCTGGGTGCGAATCTCACCCCCCACCCCTAACAATCAATCAAAAAATACTCTCTTCTAATTCAACCAATAAGAATTGTATTTATTTTTAACCATATATTTTATTGAATCATAACATATATCAATCACATTCTAAACTTATTCTAGCTAACACATTTTCTAAATTAGTCAGAAAAATAAAGATAAAAAGAGGGAGATTGCTAAAATTGTGTAACTTTAATCGACAATTTCTTGAAGCCATAATAAATAGAGGGCACAAAAATCATACATAACCAATTGTCAAAAGCACGATAATCATTCACCTAGAATATGCCCTGATCATTATAAATCCCAATTCTTTTCTAAGGGCTTATTCTTGTTAGGCTAAAATGGAGTGTTCGAAATACTAGTTTGAAAACTGATTTTGAAGTTTGGTATAAAAACGGAGCTGCAGTTTCGAGTTGTAGAAAATTTAACACGAAGATAAACACACAGAGACCTACAAGCGGAAGCAAAAATTAAACGAGAAAACAGTAAAGAGAGCACCGTAGATCTGTCACAAAGACAGGAAGTTCACCAAGCCCACAAAGAACTTGACTACATCTCCCTTTGAGACTCTACCAATGTAGATCCGCCTCCATTCCATTCACCATGAGCATAAACATTACGTAACTCCACCAAATTACGTACCCCACAAATGCCGACACAACAAAGAGTAACGAGCACTAAGCTGCCAAACGAACCCACTGATTTGGCACTAAGAATTCCGCTTACTCACTTGTTTTCTCTCGCTTGGTATTTAGATGAGTTCATCGAGAATCATCTAATTCACTAAGCAAGTTTCCTAAGAATACCCTAAGAGAAGAACAATCTCACTACAGTAGAAATTAGGTTCATCCGACCCAAAAATAGACACCTCAAGCTTAAATACTCCTAACCCACGCCCGAGATGTGTCGGGTAAAATCAATGGTCGGAATCCTCCAAGTGTAATGCCGATGGGCCTCGAGAACTAATGGCCGGATCAGCATGTAAAAATGCACATAGCATCTTAAGGCTTGTTGTTGTTATGATCACCTCATGAATTTGGGCCAACACCCCAATAACTTCACAATCTCCACCTGAGCCGTAAAAAAGAACAAAGAACCAGGGGTGAATGGAATGAATTTGGATGGACATTAGTGTCCTAGCCTCAAACCTCAAGACAAAGGTAGAATTAATAGCTCTTTTTGGTTTTTCTCGATAAAAAGGAAAACACAAATACCTAAGTTACATTAACACTAAAAAATGTAAAAGAGACAGGAAAGGAAGGCACTAAGTAAAATAAACATTAAAGTGTAACTCGCTTCATCGGATTCACAAAGTAAGAGTTAACTCAAGATCAATGTTCAACAAACTCATACAAGTTTTAAATTTACTCAACGCAGATCTTTAGTTCCCATGTCACTTGATTGAACTGCGGAAGGAATTTTTCAAGTACAATCTCACCCTTGGCAATAATATCCCTAATGAAATGCAACTTAACATCTATATGCTTAGTTCTATCATGAAAAATGTGGTTTTTACCAAGTTGAATTCGTATATACCGCTCACGTAACAAAGAAACATCACCCAAGCACATTCAATTCAGCAAAAGGCCCTTCACCACAAAGACTCTTTTTACAGCTTCGCTATGGCAACATATTCGCATTCATTGTAGATAATGCAACAATAGACTGCAATTGTGATTTCCAAGTTATGCAAGCATTACACAAAGTAAACACAAAGGAAGTAGTGGACTTCTCTTATCTCTATCATTTGCAAAATTGGAATCAACATATCCTTTAGCTTAACCCCCTCAGAGCAATGTCTAAAATACAAACCAACATGCAAAGTGGACTTAAGATATCTAAGCAAACTATTTAAGAGCAAATTCAATGCATCAGCCAGGATTAGACATATATCTACTAAGCAAACTAACGATAAGCTAAATCAGTCTAGTGCATATCATAGCATACATAATCGAGCCTATAGCATTCGAATAGGGTACCTTTTCCATTTTCGCTTGTCTTCAAGAAGAATAGGACAATCTTCTTTTACTAAGTATGAAGTGGTTAGCTAATGGCACATTGACTCCATTACAATCATACATAGCAAACTTTTTCAAAGACTTTACACAAGTAAGAAGATTGATTCACAAATAGAGTATGCTTGCCTCTATCTCTAACAATATTCATGCCTATAATTCTAGTGGCATCACCTAGGTCTTTCATATCAAACATAGATGATAAAGCGTATTTAACTGTAAATTTGATGCAAATTTGGACCAATTAGGAGCATATCATCCACGAGATTAACGATAAAGCATACCGTATTTGGTCACTTTGAGATACAAGCAATGGTCAAACTTACTTCTATTGAAGTTCAAAGACATCATGTAAGCATCGAATTTCTTATTCCACGCTTAGGATCGCTTAATCCATAAAGAGATTTCTTTAAGAGGCACACATGATCGTATTGCATTTTTATCAATAAAAACCACACTGGTTCATGTAGATTTTTTCTTCCAAATCACCATGTAAAAATGCGCTTAACATCCATTTGATGCATTTCTAAGTCAAACTGAGCAACTAATGCAAACATGACTCTTAGAGTAGCATATTTAACTGCACAGTGAAAAAATCTCATTATAATCAATGCCCTCTTTCGTGAAGCCTCTAGCCACTAATCTAGCCTTGAATCTAATCGGTTCAGATGCTATTCTCTTTAACTTTATACACCACTTACAATCAACTATAGACTTCCCTTAGGTCTAGCAACAAGATCCCAATTATTCTTATGCAAAGAGGACATTTCTTCCTTCATTGCTACCCACCATTGGTGTGCATTTTGGAAGCTAATGCCTCTTCAAAGGTTCTTTGTCTGGGCTCACACGCTTCATCAAAGGATCGAGTGGCAAAATCGACATTTGAAAATCGTAATACTTAGAAGGCACTCTCCTCTCTCTTCTAGCTCTATCCTAACTAACCGGATAGTCATTTGGATCGTGGGCTTCATCCATATCACTCTCACTATCAAGATAGTCGCTTAAATGTTGATCTTGACCTCATTTTGGTCAATATCATGGTCGATTCAGCATTCGTGGTTAGGGTCAAGAATGTGATTTCATCGCAGGTAACTCCACATCACCAAGAGGCATCCGAGCCACAAGCAGAGCTTTAGCGCACTTAGGCTTATCAAGGGGCCGTGGGCTCAATACAAGGCATCTCATCCTCTCTAAATATCACATCCCTACTAGTAATGACTCTAACTCCACCTCGAGCTCTAACCCATAATTCAGAACCCTTAACACCTTCTGGTAGCCTAGAAGACACATTTAATAGACCTAGACTTAACTTATCTTCCCTTTGATGCACATATGTAGAACAACCAAACACTCTTAAGTGATTGCAACTGAATCTCTTCCATCCACAATTCCTCCTCGAATCTTACCATTTAATGCGTAAGAAGGAGTCCTATTCACTAAGTATACAAAATTTGTTTAGTGCCTCACCCCGTAAAGGTTTGGAAATCCTGTATGATAACATGCATCTAACTCTTTCTAAAAGAGTTTGATTCATTCTCTCAAGAATTTATTTTGGCGAGAGCATAGGGTAATGTGTTTATATCTCTTAATGCCATTTGAGTTGCAAATTATCAAATTCGGGAGTTGCAAAACTCAAGACCATTATCGCTTCTAAACACTTTAGTTTAAAACCACTTTGCTTTTCAATGAAGCCTTTCCAAGATTTAAACCTTTCAAAAGTGTCGATTTGTTTTTCAATGGAAAGACCCAAAGTTTTCTTGAAAATCATCAATAATAGATAAAAATATCTATTTCCCCATGTGTAGCAAACACCAGAGGGACTCCCATAAATCGAGTGAACATATTCCGCATTGCAACTGCTCTATGAACACTATGGGGGAAATCAACCCTGCGTGTTGCTTACCCATCACACAGCCTCTCACAAAAAGGTAAGTTAGATATATGATCGATCCCAAAACTCCCTTCTATCGAGGATTTCTAAACCCTTAATCCCTACATGAGCTAGTCTCCTATGCCAAAGAGATGTAGGATCCATTCTAATCGAATGAGAAGCATCGAATGGACTATATCAAGACACAAAGATATAATCCATTCCTCTTGGATCCCTTAAATGCAAGTAAAGAGTTCCTATAAACTCTCATCAAACCATCACCAAATCGACCACAAAACCCTCATCTTCTAATGCAAAGAATAAATGAGACTACTACCCTAAATCAGGCACATGTCTAACATTCCTAAGTGTCAAAGTGTAACCAGAGTCAAATTTCAACTTGATGTCCCCATTCCAAAGAATCCTTTATCGGTGACTTTGTTTGCAGATACAATCCGCCCACTAGTCACTCTGGGTGTAAGATGCAAACCAAGGTTGTGTGGGGTCATATGGAAGGTACAACCTCAATCTAAGAGCCACCGATAGTCTCTAATACCCCTGTAAGTCAAAAAGACAATGCACACATCATCATGGACTGCTACAAACACATCTTCTTGAACAATATTAGACCCGTAAGCCTGGTTGCTCTGGGTCTTGATTTCTTTGGAAATTTTTTGGCTTGTTGCAATTCTTGATGAAGTGAGAAGGACTCCCACGCTTATAACACACTCTCTTACCCTTAGACTTTGACTTAGACCTACCCTTACCTTTCCACTTCTTCTAGTGGTCTTTACTATGATGCCGACTGGTTCTCGACCGTGGTGGTGATTCTCGTTTGAGTGGTTTTGCCTATGTGCCGATTCGCCCCCAGTCGCCAAGGCTTCCCATTGATTTGGGGTCCTCTTTAGACCTGAGCTCATGATCCTGCTTTTTTAAAGCATTGAAAAACAACATCTAGGGTTAACTCATCTCTACCATACTTAATGGCTGATTTCACATCTCTATATGCTTCGGGTATAGCATTCAATAAGACAACAGGAGAGTACCGATCTATAGTAGTGTCACCAAGTGAGCTTAATGTCTTGTAACAACTTGTTAAAACCGCTAAGACTCACATCTAGATCCTTACTGGATCAATCTTAAAATCGAAAAACTTTTCCAGCAAGTATAGCTTGTTGGGTAAGGACTTTTGAAGATACAGCTCTTCAAGCTTTTTCCATAATGCCTCGTGTCTTCTTGAGTCCCAACTTGTCTAATAACAGAAGTTAGACAAGTGTAGGATGATGGATGAGCATGCTAACTCATCCATATCCTTTGATCCGTCAAATAGTGACTCAAGCAAAGAAAAGACTTGTCTATGGCCTGTCGCTTCGCTGCATCAAGAGACTCTTCATCTTTTGCTGCCAGATGGGAAAGTCCCATTTTCCATCAAAGCAGTCAAGATGAAAACCTGTGGAAGACATAGCAAATAAGAGCAAATAAAGAGCCTAAAAGTGACTAACAATGACACACAGGGTGCAACTAATGCAGAAATGAATAGAGACCCACCAGATTCCTCGAGTCTCTAGGACCTTGGACAGGGGAATCTCTATTCACAACCTAAGAGCAAGAAAATATGCAATGCAAGCACACAAAGTGCCCATGTGTGCAAAACAGTCAGCAATCGACTCAAAACAACACAGAAAATAGACACTGAGAGTCCCAAAGAACTATACTAAATCACAAAGATATCCACTGGTAGAAAACAAGTCACAAGTTACCAAGACCTAACCACTAAGAAACTAATCCCAGCTGAATACAAGATCAAACTCAGCACTAAGCAAAAGATAAAATCCCAGCAGAATACAAGATTCAACCCAACACGAATAGCACTAAGTCGCAACACTTTAATGAACAAAACTCGAAACATCCATATTACCCAACACAAGCCTCGATACCACACGTTGCGCTAAAATGGAAAGGTTCAAATACTAGTTTGAAAACCGATTTTGAAGTTTGGTATAAAACGGAGTCATAGCTTTCGAAGCTGCGTAAAATTTAACACGAAGATAAACACACAGAGACCTACAAGCTAAGCAAAATTAAACGAAAAACAAAGAAAGAGATCACTGTAGATTTGTCACAAAGATGTGAAGTTCACCAAGCCCACAAAGAACTTGACTACATCTCCTTTGAGGCTCTACCAATGTAGATCCGCCTCCATTCCATTCACCATGAGCATAAACATTACGTAACCACCCAAATTACAACCCACAAATGCCGACATAACAAAGAGTAACGAGCACTAAGCCTACAAACGAACCCACTCGAATTTGGCACTAAGAACTCCGCTTACTCACTTGTTTTCTCTCGTTTGATATTTAGATGAGTTCACTGAGAATCATCTAATTCACTAAGCAAGTTTCCCTAAGAATACCCTAAGAGAAGAACAATCGGCTGCTACAGAGAAATTAGGGTTCATCCGACCCAAAAATAGACACCTCAAGCTTAAATACTCCTAACCTACGTCTGAGATGTGTCGGGTAAAATCAATGGCTGGAATCCTCCAAGTGTAATGCTGATGGGCCTCGAGAACTAATGGGCTGGACTGCACAGAAAATGCACATAGCATCTCCAAGGCTTGTTGTTGTTACTGGATCACCTCATGAATTTGGGCCAACAGCCCAATAACTTCACAATTCTATACACCATTTTTTTCCCACTAATATCTATTAATTTTTTCTCTCATTATTTTTTATCACTCATATAATTATTTTATATTTTTAAAATATATTTTTCCCATTTTTCAACAATACATTTAACGGATCGTTCGAATAAATCAATATAAAATCAACAACATCTGCTGTCTGTAGAACAAGCCCTAATTTTGCAACCATATTGATTTTCCCTTTTCAAATTACAACCCATTCCGCTTGCTAATCTAAGCTTCATTTATTAAACAAAATTGCAAGCTTGAGCTGGCGAGGGAAGAATTCGGTGGAGGTGTAGGGTGAGAAAATGACGTGGTGACAGATAATTGGTCACTGGATGGTGAGTGGGACGCATAATATACTTTTCAAGATTTGAAGATGCTGACGTGTCCGCTGACCTGGAGGATAAGTTGAAAGCTCAAAATCTTTGAATCGCAAATCCCTCACAGAAATCTACTTTCTTACACCCATCTTCTCTCTCTATTCAATTCAGATGGAGATCATAGCTACTGTAAATCAAAGTCCTTTCCCAGTGCACACGAGACTCTTTTCTGGTTGCTCAGTTTCAGCTCTCGGGATCTCGTTGTCATGCCTTAAATCTCCAACCAATAATCGTCAACGGAGAAGAAATTTGGTTGTTAGGGATTCTGTTGCTGTCCAACAGACGACTCAAACTAAGACTGCTCTGATTAGGATTGGCACTCGAGGAAGGTAATATCTCGCGCTTGGCATTCTCGGTATGCGTTGATTATTGTTGATTTGAGAAATGAAATGCTCGTTTAGCTGTTCGGTTTGTGAATTTTTGCTGGAGATTGTGTTTTGAGCATGTGTTGTGATTCGTTGGTGGAAAATGTAATGAAATTTGATGTCTGAGCTTGTATGAGCATTTGTTGCGGTAATTGTTTCAAAAATGAACCAGCTGAATTCTCAAGAGGATAGATGAGGGCTTGTTGTTTCTCTTAGTATTTTGTTGAATTAACATATAAACTGGAAGAGATAGATGTCTTGGCCTGTTAGGGCATCTTTACGACTGTGAATGTGACTTTTTAGGAATCTACTGAGACATGAGAAAGTCACGCCATCTTAGAAATTCATCTGCCAATCAAGGTAATGACGAAAATAGAAAGGATCTTCGTTTAGAACATGATATTGTGGAGATAGATAAAAGTACGAAGCAACAAGGTTGCCAGTTCCCAAATGCGATGATGTCTATATCAGTCCTGATAGAGAGAAAACTGAAACTTGCATGACTTTTTTGAATATGCACAATGCTTTATCAAATCATAGAACCTATTCATTAAGAATTTGTTTTGTGATGTCAGAGAGGGAAGAGTATCATTGATTATATTCTCATTATTGGCCATATAATTCCCAAATATTAAAGAGCGGACGATGGACTATATTCCATGTCCATTCTGGAATATTTAGCTTCAATACCACTTAGATGTCTTAGTTCTGGTTGGTTTCTGTTGTCACCCTAAATGAATAGATGTAGTTATTTTTTAATGTGTGTTAAAATCAGATGATAGATATGGTGGACTATTCTAAATGTCTTCAGGATTCTTACATGTATTGGTCACTGTTTGATTTCCTATGACCGTTGTTTCTACATTACAGCCCACTGGCCCTTGCCCAGGCTTATGAGACGCAGAATAAACTGATAGAATCACATCCCGAGTTAGCTGAAGAGGGTGCAATTCAAATTGTGATCATTAAAACCACTGGTGATAAAATACTGAGTCAGCCGCTGGCAGATATAGGTGGTAAGGGACTGTTCACTAAGGAAATAGATGAGGCCCTTATTAATAGTGAAATTGATATAGCCGTCCACTCAATGAAAGACGTTCCTACATATCTCCCTGACAAGACAATATTGCCTTGCAATCTTCCACGTGAGGATGTTCGGGATGCATTTATTTCTTTGACTGCAGCTTCACTAGCAGAGCTTCCAGCAGGAAGCACTGTGGGCACTGCTTCACTGAGAAGGAAATCCCAAATACTCCACAGATATCCATCACTAAATGTGAGTATTTATGGTAACAAACTAATCTCTATTTTATATCACATGGCATACTGATTTCTTCACCATATGAGTGAAGAACCATTTATGAAGTCCCTTGAATAGAAGTATCAGTGTCAAAGCCAAATTGGAATTTCAATAGATGATGTTAAGATTTTATGCATTAATCAGCTGCAGATGTGTTGCAAAGCTTCCAGGGATGCTTCTCATCTTCATCCATCAGCAGGGTCTCACGAAAGGCTTTTTGATGATAACTTATATATATATATATATATATATATATATATATATATATATATATATATATATATATATAATATTTTGAAATGTGAAATTTTGCCTAAATTTCCTTGTTACACACTTACACTCGAATTCCTGTCATTTTTCTATAAAATTACTCGTCTCAGTGAGCTCTCCGAATGCTGTTATGATCTTTCAACAGGTTATATCCAAGAGTTATTTGTTTGTTCTTCAACGTGTACATGTCCTTTTGTGAATGCCATATTCTCGCACCTCTGAAAGGTTATATAAGTATCATAGTTCCCCTACAAATGGAGCAGGTTACTTGTGAAATTTGCTTATAACACGGTATCTGTATGTAACATATGTATGCACCTTGTTAGATATAAAGGCTTGACATAATTTTTGCATTTCCTAAGTCATGAATCCCTATTGCTAGTTAAGCTAGACTTCATATTTCAAGCTGCAATTGTACAGTATGCAGGGAATGTTGCATAGCCGACCCCATCCCCTTAAGCGTGGTTGATTTGCCTTAGCATCATTTATGTTATCTCCAGGAAGGTGGTTACAAATAGGGATAAATAATGATGGAGAAGTGGTTCACAAAAATATAAGTGGATTAAAAGTGATTGAAAAATTTCTTGTCGGTGTTTATGTTGAAAATTTTCTTGGTGTTTATGTTCACGTGTATCTGGAAATAAACACTTAGCCAAACATGCTTTACTATGAAACATGCCTAATGATGTGTTTATCACTGTCCATTTTATAACCAGTGTAAAAACGATAAGATTTTGTTTGAGAAAATGTGTATGGATTGAAGTGGTACGGTAAATGTGCAAACTTTTTATAGACGAGTTTCTAAAACAGAAACTACTGCATGCTACCTCATTTTGCTTCACTTCCATGTTTTCTCACTCTACTTATTTACAGGTGCTTGAGAACTTTCGAGGCAATGTGCAGACAAGGTTAAGGAAACTAAGTGAGGGAGTGGTCCAAGCAACATTATTGGCATTAGCCGGGCTCAAACGCCTCAACATGACAGAAAATGTTACTGCCATTCTATCGATTGATGACATGCTTCCAGCTGTTGCTCAAGGAGCTATTGGGATTGCTTGCAGACGTGACGATGAAAAGATGGTATGTGTCAATTCTGCCCAATCCCTTTCACTGCAATTTTGCGCATCTTCACCTTATCTCTTTTGGTCCCCTTTCCCCAGTCTTTGAATTTGTGTATGAGAGTTTTAGTTCACTTCCTGTCATGCTGAATGACAAATTTGATGGTGTTTGACTTGATATTTTACTTGGTTTATGCACACCTGTCACGTAAATAACTCCATAACAATTATATGTCCTGTATCTTGTGATGCCAGAGTAAGATGTTATTCATGTTACCTTTTGTGTGGCTAATGGCATATATACAAAAGCCATAACGACGATGGCATGTATAGCCGTATTTGTCTGAACTTTTCTTTTTACTTACAATTAATTTCTAGTATTCGTTTAAAGTCAAAACATGAATATTAACTTTACATCTCAAACCGGTGCTCATTATTATTTGTACATCTCATAGTTTTCACACTATTCAAACATAAAATGTTGATTTTTTGGAAACTAAAAGCTTAGCCGTGACAGTCTGGACTGCATGGTTATAAATTTTAGGTCAAACTCTGCTTTAAAATCAATATAATCTGTTGTAAAATCCAATTATTTTGAAGCTCAATCCTGAAAAAATATTCATGCCCTTACAAGTGTCCTTATTGTTCGTCTTCCTATTATTTTATCTAACTCACGTGTTTGTTGTACAGGCTAATTATTTGGCGTCGTTAAATCACGAGGACACCAGATTGGCAGTGTCATGTGAAAGAGTTTTCCTAGAGAAACTCGAAGGTTCTTGTCGAACTCCAATTGCTGGATATGCCCGTCGGGATGAGGATGGAAACTGTATTTTCAAAGCATTGGTAGCATCCCCAGATGGAACGCGAGGTATGCTTGACAGTTTTATTGGAAGAAAAGTGATGATTCAGAAATTTGTGGTTAAAATGTTAGGAAGAGTTATGAAAAAACGTGAAAATTTTTCTTTTTTGGAGGTTGTTAATCAAGCTCTTAATTTTCAGTAGAGAACTCTTTCTAACGTTTGTTTCGCTCCTTCCAGTACTGGAAACCTCTCGAAAAGGTCCATATTCGTATGAAGACATGATAATGATGGGCAAGGATGCTGGAGAGGAACTTATCTCGCGGGGCGGGCCAGGTTTTTTTGATCGATGAATAGATGGACAACAAACACGAAGACCACTTATCATTCGGCTTCTGCAATTAGGAATTAGGTCATTCATTTTCGTTCATCTTTTTGTTGTAATTCATCTTTTTGTTGTAAGTCTTGCAGGAAATAAATTTTGTTTGTTGTATATTAGTGTAGCACGTGAGATCCAGATGTGAAGGATGTATCTACAATTTTTTCCAAGAGTATTTTTTCTGGAGATAAACCTTGTTTTATTAAGTTATTCAACATCCTTGTTTTCTTTCTAGTACAATTGGAGATAAATACGATTATGGGGGGTTCTCTATGCTATAAATTTTAATAACTTTTTTTCTCTCATCATTTTCAATTACTCATATAATTACTTTATATTTTTTAATACATTTTTTCTAATTTTCAACCACAAAATGGCGTAATTTGAGTAAATATACAATATTCCCAAAAGAGCAAGCCCTATATTACAGTTAAGTATCATTAATTAAATTACACCGTTTCAATGTTCACATTTCAACATTTGAAGTGTCTAAAGTGTCACATATTCAATCAAGAAACACAGTCGGAGGATTAACTCACGTCTCAAAGACAGCGTGAAGCTTCCGCATAAAAGCGTTTGCACTGCCAATTTTTCCATCTCATCTGTTGCGATCCATATGCACTCCCCACTCTCACAACTTATCACCATATATTATTATTAACAAACAGTCCCAAGCAAACACAATCAAAGAGATGGTATGCAACCAAAAAAACCTACCCATTACATCTTGCATACATATCGAAAATGTTTAGCAGTATACATGAGAAACAACATCAATCAGTGTTGCATACTCCGGACCAAATCTCCACACATGACAGCTTTTTAAGCCATGCAAACATCAAACATTGTTGCATACTTGGGTCCAAACCTCTACACATGACGGCTTCTTAAGCCTTGCGCACTATGTTTATAAGCAAGGATAAATTAGTGATAAAAAAGTGGTTTGACAGAGTCTACAGATTAGAGATGAGCACGCGCATAGCTTATGGTGCCAACGGAATAACATGTCACACTGACATGATTAAATCACATCCAATATCGAAGTGAAGTGTTCCGTAGGCACAATAAATCCATATCACATGGACAGTACATTAGATCACTTTTTTAAAGAAATATATGCCAGTGTGTACAAAGAGAATAGCCCAACCAAACATACAAGCACAATCAAGTTAATAAACTGCAATTAACACATGACACACCAGTAGAAGGTTCAAGTTAACAAATGCTTAAATATGACCAAACCATCACGTACCTGCCAAATCTGCAAAATAGACATCCATAAATCCCAATGTCTCAACATTCAGCCATATACAGGCATTGGTTCAGCCATATACAGGCATTGGTCCTAATGTAGAAATGGGTATTCTAAACTCTCTCCACAAAAACAGAGTTCATCCACGAGACAGTTGATACAATGACCAACCAAAACCCAATTTATTGAACCCATGATACACATACCACATCTACAATAGACGTGAATATGTGATCACCTAGGCATGATGTGATACATCATGGGTAAAGCATGTCTATACCCATGGTAGGCAATGAGCATTAGACAAGCAACAAAAATAAAAGAATAATAATACTAAGTATCAGCAATACTACTTAGATCAGCAGCAATGTAGTAAAGGAGGAGAAAATCCTAGCATTCTTGACTCCTAAATCTTTACCATCTACCAATTGAAGGCCACTATTTACCTATTATAGTGAACAGATATTATCGAAATATGTTTCCAAGAAAAATGCTAGAGTATATTAGTCAATTGGAACTAATAACATGGTCCTCTAATAACATCTTCAACAAGCTATGTTAGTCAATTCGAATTAATCTTGTTCACTTGACCAATGCATTTCACCAACTATACATGAATCAATGAATCATAATCAGCACTGAATTCAATTTCAAGAAGGATGTAAAATGACGTCTATAAGCATTAAACAGAGCTATATCTCATAGCAATTGTAATCAAAATCAGCTCAATGAATCCAAAGCAGAGTGAACATATATCGCATCGTAGTCCAAATTAAACACAACAAACTTCTCAAATAACTGAAGCAGAATAAAAAACAGCAATACTATGCAGCTTTCCACTTTAGAACCTGAGTTTAGAGAAAAACCACCTATTCTTGCCAGTCTTAAACCTCTCTTCTAACCTTGCCTTGATCTCCTTACAAGCAGTCACCTTCTTGTCACGCGAGACGAGTGAATGAGCAGTGACGACATCCTTGAGGTCCACATCGAGCGTGTAGCGCGTGGGCATGATGTGGCTATAGTTGACGACCTTGACGAATGCCTTCACGCGAGACTTCTTCGCCTGTTTCTTCGCGGAGTCCTTGCGGATGACCTTGCTCGGGTACTTGGCGACGCCGGCGACGAGACAGTGGCCGTAGGGGCGGTCGCGAGTTCCGTCGTCGAAGTTCTTCACAATGGTGGCTTTGTGGCCTGCAAATCGCCCCTGCAGAAGGACCACAGCCTTGTTAGGTTTGAGAAATTTCACCATTTTCGTTCAGTTCCGTTGGCGTGGGTGGATTAGGGTTTTGTATTGCTCAGAGATGAAGGTTGTATGGGAGGGGAGGGAGGATAAAGCCCTGTCACACAAGGTCATTTTACGGGCTTGGGTTGAGTCAGTACGAATGAATCAAATGGGCTCTCGAATCTTGCCCCGCGGGGCCTTTTACGGGCCTGAGTTGGGCCTGGAACATTCTGCGCTCATGTCATCTAACCCTCGTTACCAATCTAAGAGTAGGATTTTATCGAAATAACCCTTTATTCCGATCCCTTCTTGTCAGTTTAGTCAGAATGGAAATTACAGACGACGTAGCTCTGAACGACAACAGTAACAATGGCGGAGAAACGGCGGAGAAACCTCGGACTAAGCACAAGGGAAAGCACAAAAAGGATAAGCCATGGGATAACGATAACATCGACCATTGGAAGATCGAGAAATTCGACCCTTCGTGGAATGAAAGTGGCATGCTTGAAGTCAGCTCATTCTCTACTCTCTTCCCTCAATATAGAGGTTTGATGTATTTTCCCCTTTTTATTTCAATTTTAATTTCTTGTATTTGTTTCTGCAATAATTCAGTCAACTCATAGCTTGCCTGTTCAGGGTTCTATATGATGGGTTATACATAAATTCAGTTGATATATTTATAACGCTAGTACTGAGAACTAAATAGTTACCCATTTTGCTTACATTTATTTATTTATTTTTGATCTTTATTTTTTATTTTTATTTCTGGGTGGGGGAGTGATTTCAGCAGCCTTGTTCGAGTACAAGTGTGATACTCTTGTCTGAATGTGCTACAGGTGCTAATTGAATACTAGGAATACTCAATGGCGCTGTATGGAGGCTTATTTAATATGTATAGTTTTTTCAAATGTATAGAACATACAATAGCTCATAATTATTGTAATGGAGATGATAAACAATCTTTGGTTATCTTCCTTCTTGTCTCTTGGTTGTTTTTGGGATGTTGGGGGCAGCAAATCTTTAAAAGCGAAGGTAGCGACTCCTTATAAAGCAACAGTAGCTCTTCTATGGAGAAAACCTTGAGGTACTATGAACAGCTTGCAGCTCGTTAGTAATTAGTATTGACAGTGACAACAATCTAATTGCTTTCCTAAATCTTTTGGCCATCAGTATATAATTGTATATTCACTTCGTCCTCGTGCGATAAAATAATTTAATTTGCAATAACAAGAAGGACTGAAGGCAAAAACAGAAATGGATCATACCTGCAGAAGCTATGATATGGTTCCTGGAAGTTGTTAGTAATGGTAACACGTGTTCTATTTTTTTGTGTTATTCATAGTGTCAGTGGATTAAACTTTCAATTTCATTGAACCTGAAGTTAGACTTAAACTCCTATTTGTCTTATAAGCTATTCTTCAAGCCACACCCAGATTAGAGATTGAAGAGTGAAGACAGTGGATTCCACATGTTTTATACTCTAAATCATTTTAAAGTTCAAGCCCTTTAAGTTCATTTCGAGATTATGCATTGCTTACAGAATTAAGCTGTTTTTGACTGAATGCATTTCGAGTATTGTATTTAGTTCCCGGGAAATGTTTAAATCTTTTTGTTCTTCTTCATGGAAATTATATAAGAATCATCATTTGTTGCAACACTGTGATCTTGCGAGGATCCTATAAGGTACATTGAGTTTGCTATGGTTACAGAGAAAACACTAAGTCACATGTAAACATACCAAACGCTGTAATCAATCGCACAGCATGGACATTTACAATACCTTCAACTCCTGCACTCAATTGCATTAACTAGTTTTGTCCGATTTCTGACTTGGGAACAAGTTTACAACTATTAGAAAGAGCATTCGAAGATCTCCAGCTTGACAATGGAACATATATTTAAATTTGACTAAGAGCTTTGAGAAAAGAGCCCTTTAACATTGCAGTAAACCTCCTCAGCAAAATGCAAGATTATTAGATTCTTCAAGGACACTATAGTGCCTGTTAGCATACACATCAAAATGCATTTTAATTCATTCTTTTTGAAATTCAAATTTGATCAAACAAATCACATCCATATATCTCTTTACTCATTAAATATACACCATCCAACTGCACTCATTCTCTCTCTTCATACTCATAAAAATACATTAAAATTTATCCGCTAACACCCTCTATTTTTCAAAATTTCTTTTCCAGATTTTACACGTGCAAATGCAAGGCTCGGGGTTAAGACCCCAAATAAAAATATAAAATAAAAAGTCGAGAGTGTAAATCGATTGAAGTCCTGGTCTTTGGACCTGGACTGCATATTCTTAGTTAGTTTTCTTATATTTCTTTGTATTTATGCGTTTCATCTAAAATGGACCTATCTATAGGGAAAATCGATACCTATTTCCATTCATAAAGTGAAGTTTTTTAGGCTGCCGTCGAGTTGTAGGTCCTTGAAAACTAATCTAGTTCTGAAATTTTTACCAACCAGTGATGTCTTATCATGTGCAGAAAAGTACTTGCAAGAGTGTTGGCCGATCGTGAAAGGTGCATTGAAAGAATATGGAGTTGCGTGTGAATTAAACTTGGTGCGTAGCTTCATATGCTGAAACATCAATATAACTACTAAAAACTGGTTGGTTTTTTGCATTGGGAATATTTAACACTGAGAATAGACTTATGGTTTTTTTTCTCTGAAATAAAAATCTTAAATGCCAGTATGCCACTCGACTACATGAAGCCGAAAGGATTTTTCCATCTTTTTTCCCACGTAAAATATCATACATTTATGTGTTCTGTGCCTAATATCATGGTTTATTGGATTTAGGTTGAAGGATCCATGTCTGTTTCAACTACAAGGAAGACTAGGGATCCCTATATTATTATCAAAGCAAGGGATCTCATTAAACTTCTGTCAAGAAGTGTCCCTGCAGCTCAGGTTAAATCTCTTCCGATCACTCTCTCTTAAGTTATTTTTGAGTTCCCTCTCCGTTTCGATATTTGGAGAAAAAAATTATCATTGCATATCAAATACAAAATTTCTAGGCTACCCACATTTATTTTATACGTCTATTTAACATTTTCTGTTGCTAGATTGGGTGCATTAAGTAAAGATTGACTTCCATGCTGCCAGAAATTTTTTATGAATTATATGAAATTTTTTATTCTCAATTGGAACGGTAAAATTTCAATCAATTTCAAGTTGCTCACAATGATTTAATCTCTTGTAGGCCATAAAGATCCTAAATGATGAGATGCAATGTGACATCATCAAGATTGGCAACTTGGTGCGAAAGAAGGTGCGATATATAAGTACATCAATGTGTTTTATGTGAAAATGTTTATTTGGTGCAATATAAGATGTTGGCTGTTTCTCCACTGCCCATGCCCACGTGGTGCCAACGTGGGCAGCCCCCACCCACCCCACCCCACCGGCATGGGCAGGGATCTTTTCCCCTTATTTGTTATTGTATTATGTTAAATGTAGTTGGTTGGGTTTATATATTGATGATATTTAGCCAGAATCTCTTCTACAAATCTGCTCTTAAAATCAACTACTCTCTGCAGGAACGATTTGTCAAAAGACGACAGCACCTAGTTGGCCCCAATTCATCTACTCTTAAGGTGTGTGTTTAACTTGTCTTAACTGATTCAACTGGAGAATAGTCTTCTGTCATTTCTTACATACAAGTTAATGAATTGCAGGCTCTAGAGATTTTGACCGAGTGCTATATCCTGGTTCAGGTCCAAATTTTTTCTATTGTTTTAAAATACATATATTATTGGATTTATGATTTTATTTTTAAAAAATGTTATTTATTTATTTTTTGCAATCTTCAAACAATTACTTGAATGCTTTCTGTCGGTAAAAGTAGGGAAATACAGTTGCGGCCATGGGATCATTCAAAGGTCTTAAACAAGTGAGGAAGGTTGTAGAAGAGTGCATGCTGAATAAGATGCATCCAGTGTATAATATCAAGGTGAATGTTTCATTATATTTGATAGGAAATCAGGGTTTTCTTTACTGGGAGTTTCTTGATATTGATTTTTGCAGCTAGGATCTGATTATATTTTGCTTCTATAACCCATTCCCTTCTGTGATGATAGATCTTGATGCTGAAGAGAAGTCTTGCTCAAAATGAAGCACTTGCAAATGAGAATTGGGACAGATTTCTTCCCAAATTCAAGAAGTATGGTCGCCCTTGTTCATTCTCATTTTGTAATTTAGTACCTCGTCGTATTATATAAGCATCATTCATGCAACATGGTCTGACAAATTTAATTTACTTTGTGTGTCAGGAAAAATGTTAAACAGAAGAAAGTTAAGACAAAAGAGAAGAAACCATACACGCCCTTCCCTCCGCCACAACAACCTAGTAAGGTGAGGCAACATCTTTTTATCCTGTCGAGCTTACTTTTCTTTCTGCGGCACTTGCAAACGAACAATTTTCTTCATTTTGAAATTGATGCTTAATTTTTAATGATATGCATATGGCTGGTGTATTGAGCAATCTAATCTAGAACATAGAAACTCCTTCAATGGACACTATTATGGACGTGACAGAACTTTGGATGATTGATGCTAATTATCCTTTGTATTTGGCTATCAGTTGGCTTGTCCCTGTTCGGCTTTGTTTGGAGAGATTTTTGAGAGAGTTATTTTTGAGTGTGGTGAAAAAGTAAAGAAAATGATTTTGATACCAAGTAAAACTTACTTTAATTTTCCATAATCTACTTATATGTTATCAGATATGGTCAAATATAACATGTTCCTGGGCTGCCATTTCAGATTGAATCTCTTCTAGGCCATTATAATTTACTTCTTGTACCTTGTAATTGTTATTAGATCGATTTGCAACTGGACTCCGGGGAATATTTCTTTGCTGACAAGAAGAAGCAAGCAAAGAAGTGGCAAGAGAAGCAAGAGAAACAAGCAGAAAAAGACAGCTGAAAACAAAGGAAACGGGATCAAGCATTTATCCCACCTGAGGTTCGAACATCCCAATACTATGTGCAAAAATATGTTTCAATCAGATGATTCCATTTTCTAAATTGTTGGGTTGTTGCAGGAACCTGCTCGACAGGATTCAAGAGCTACTGATGACAAGACTGACATGGCAGCCTTAACCTCGTCTTTGAAGGTAACTGATATCATATCACATTAAAATTCCATTGCATTTGGGTTTGTAGATTAGAGTCGAGGTTTAAATTTAATTTGAGGGTATAAATAACCTGAAGATATTCTTAGATTTAAGAAAGTGGTAGTGATTTTCAATTTCAGCGACAAGAAGCTTCTTTGGATGTTCGGTGTCCCCATCATGAAATGTTTAAAGTAAACTTAGCATTAGACTAGCTTCTATTCTGAACAGTTGTGGGGTTATAAGATCGTGGAATAGTAATTTGATACATGTGGTTAATATTGAAATTAGACTTTGACTAGTTAGTAGTAGTAATAGTTAAATGTAAAACTGAACTCAAGCTTGGCTTGAATTGGTTCGATAGAAGCTCATTGAAATTGACTCAATTTTAGTCCCAACACTTGGATTAATTGAGACCGAAGTTGGAAAATGCACATTTGATTCAGATTCTTTGCATGTGTTGTTTACTGCAGGAAAAGGCAAAGGGGCTCAAGGGGCAAAACTCTGCTGAGAAGATCGACGCTGATGCATACATTGCAGCTCCTCACAAACCATCGGCTAAAAAGAAATCAAAGCGCACCTAGATTCGACATGTTTTGCGCTATTATTAGTCTAGATTATTTGAGGACATTCTAGCGTTGCGTACTTTGGTTGGTGAAGGACTTTCCTAGTCGTACTGTGAATTTTTGGGGAAATGATTGCGGTTGAGTGCAATTGTCTATTAATCTTTTTTAGCCTAGCCAAACATTCCCCACAAATTGTTCAACAAATTGAAGTTACGTAACCTTTTATTAGTGGAGGAATGTCAAGGTTGTTTCTGTTACGATTAATATAAAAAATATATATAAAACCTTAACTAAATCACTAATTACTCGATGACTGGTGGGACCTCTCACCTTACACAATGCATACTAAACATTTGGATCAAGTATAGAAAATAGAAGGGGGGGAAATAAATTGTATACTAACGAAGGGGGAGAAATAATAATAATAATAATAATAATAATAATAGTAATAATAACAATAATAATTAAATTCCCTTTATCCACACTAGTAATTAGTATGAGTAATTATATTCCCATTTACTCCCTCCGTCCCATAAAGATAATCCCATTTTATTTTTCACATTGTTTAAGAAATTGAAATTAATATACTTGGAAATATAAATTTTACACATATCTCTCCTAAATTGCCCCTATTTACTCATCAAAATAAGTTTAAATAAAAAATGACTTTTATAATCTACATAAATGACTTACACATTTTCTTAGATTAAACATTTAAGACACCGTGCTTATTGCCAGCCAATTCCTACTTTTACAATGAAGAGTAAAAAAATTGGAATTATTAGTCACCCCTAGTTCCATACGATGAATGCAACAGAGGAAAAAGAATGAAATTCATCTTAATTGGCGCCACATTTTTTTTCAGATTCCTTTCATTTCACCCGCCCAGTAATTCATTCATAATTTAAACCTAATTGAGGATGACGCGCAAAACACACGGGGAAGATAAAGACATTGCAGCATCCTAGGACTCCAAATCCTCCCTCATCGCAAACACGTTTGCTTTTCGACTCCGAGGCTTAAGCACATTATAGATTTCAGTATGTTTGATTCACAATAAATTTCCAATTTTACTTTAATTTCACTCATAGTCCTCAAATCTATGCTTGTGGCGGTGCTCACTCCATTTTATTTTTTCATCTTATTATTTTTATTAATGTTCTATTTTGTAATATAATTAATCTTGAAAATCTATCAAAAATTTCTGGCCTTCATATTGTATAATATATAAGTTAATAAAAATAATAGATGTAAAAGTTCCAACGAATATTTGTTCGCTATTCAAAGAACGGTGATAAAATAGAGAAGAAACAATAATAATAAGGATCAAATGTGTATGTATTCATAAAATATCAAATTTAAGATTTTGAAAAAAAGTTAAAAATGTAGTTAATATAATATTCAAAGATTGAGGAGACTTGGTGTAATTATCATTTCTCAAAAATTAATTGTGTACTTGAAAAATCCCATAATAGTTTCAAAAAAAAAAAAAAAACCCCCCATGATAACATAATCTAACTCAGATGACTGAAATGACTCAAACATGTTTATAAAAAATATAAATCAGAAACTCGGATTACGTCAAGAAACAGAGGATGATGCACAAAATATTGCATCTTATTCCTGATAGGAATCGAAATCCTTCCTCAAGATAAACACGTGTTCCGCAATTTTCTTCTGAACTCCACAATTGAACCAGCGGCTCGGTTTCCCAAGCCGACACTGAACCGAACCGACTCTGATCAGTTTAATCGGGGTCGATTTTGGCAGTTTTACACTTCTTCTACTATCTTTTTTTTCCCACCCGATCAGTTTTCAGGTTGGGTTTTGTCAACCAGAAAACCCACCCGACAGTTGAACCCAACCGACCCAAACCCCCTCGAGTTGGTGTGGGTCAGCGGTTCACGGTCCAGATGCCACTCCTATGGGCGAGAGTAATAAAGTGAGCAATACAAAAGGATTACGTAAGAATTGACATAGTAAACATAATATGTTACATAATAGTTGATATAGTAGACATATAGTATGAGACATAATCTTTAAAATCATTTTAGTTTAAAAAATAAAAAATAAACCCTTACCGTTCGACAAATTGAAGCTACATAATCATTTATTAGTGAAGGAATACAAATTTGTTTCTCAGTTACAGGTGTTACCATAAAACCTTGCATCTAATATGCAATATAATTCAAGTCGAATTTCAATCACTATTGCTACATATCAATAGTTGATGGGACCTCACTTTAGACATAATCCGATACTACTAACTAAAATGTCAACCAAGTTGACCAAGCATTAGAAAAAGAATATATGGAAAAAAAATTGTATTGTTACATTTACTGTCGGAGGGAGAAAGAATTAAAATTAAAAAAATATATATATGTTCAAATCCCGAAAAAGTTCTAGTCCGCCCGGGCGGACCATAGCTTACGGTCCGCCCGGGCGATTTTCTCCCTCGTCCGAACTCCATTTTGAAATCCAAATTTGCCAAAAACTTTGACCGATCTTTGACCGGTCACCACGGGCCGCCACGGTGTCCAAATTTTTTTTTCCAAATTGCTGGAGCTCCGTCTCGTCGTGATGAATCCAACAAAATTTTCGGATTTCAAAACGGAGTCCGGACGAGGGAGGAAATCGTCCGGGCGGACAGTAAGCTATGGTCCGCCCAGGCGGACTAGAACATGCCTGGTTCAAATCCTAGTAGCAGTAGGAATCCAAATCCTCCCAGAAGATAAACACTGTGTTTCTTCACTTTTCTTCTCAACTCTCCGAGGCTTTCCTAAATAAATAGTACAAGAAACTGGCTAGATTTTTTGCTTCAATTTTGTTCAACGGCTGTCGTGGTTTTCGGTGATTTTCTTCTCCTAAATAAATAGACAGAAATTAAACGAGATGAAGATGGCCATGCCAAATGATATTGTTATCGAAATATTGAGTCGGTTACCAGTTAATTCAGTACTAAGATTCAAATGTGTGTGTAAATTCTGGTGCTCCGCAGTTGAGGATCCAATGTTCATTGCCAAGCATATGAAACAATCTCCCCGTGTAGTATTATATAAAAAAGAACTTGATGAAAAATTTACACTCATTATGGAGAAACAGGGACTAATATTGGAGAGACGCCGTTGTGACACCACATATCGGCTGAGGAATCCAGCTACCAGGCAAATACTTGATTTGCCTGATTTGATATTGGAGACAAAAGGAGTTCCTACACACATGTGTTACATTCCGTCAACCAATGAATTGAAGGTGGTTTGTAGGTATGCTTCGATACAACAGGGAAAAGAAGTTGTAACTTATAATGTTTTGATAGTTGACACTGATTTTACATGGAAAAGCATGGTTTCTCCATTGTTGGGTGTTCCCGCGGAAAGTGCTTGGCCAGAATTTCAAGGTATAGGTACAACATTCTATAACATGAGAAGATCAGCGGGTGAACTTTATATTGATTGTCTTGATTTGGAAAATTACAATGTTACAAATATTAAAATCCCACTAAATTTTCTCCCCAACAAAGAATTTGTTTGGATCGTAAATTGGGAAGGAAAGCTATCTGTTGCCCATAAAGAACAGGAGCAACTCAGTGTCCATGTCTTGGAGGATTACAAGAGTCATAAATGGGGTAATAGCGAGATTGTTATACCCTTGACATTTTGTCCCAACTCCAATGAAGTGGTCGAAAACATCACCCCTTGTTCAATGCAAGGCAATCTAATGTATTGGAGGTTCTACCATCGTTGTAGGATCTTCTCGTTCTCGTTCAATACTCTATCTAAAGAGATCAAGTACTTAACATCATTGTCTACAAAGGTCGTTCTCAAATATAGACCGAGCCTAATACCTTTACATTCCAAGGTGAAGCCTTGAACTCAAGAAAGTTCGCTGTCCAAATTTTGTTTGCGTAGGGCATAGTGGGAAGGTTTTTTCAAGTGGCATGGAATGTATTATATTATTGTCGACTGGTGGAGTGATAAAACTTTTGTTACAAATTTTTTTTTAAGTATGAGAAAAATGAAAACAAAAATATAGAAATAAACAATGCACACGAATAAAACATATATAATACATCACGAATCATTACGAGGGGGAAGGACAATGAGTGTAAATCATTCGTTTTATACATCTGTGTGTGTAAATATTAATTGGTTATTTAATATACTGCAATCAAACTTATATAATTTAAGGACTTAATTATATTAGTTTTATATTTACTCATCTTGAAACGTGGTTAGTTTCGACATTGTTCCTACAAAATTTCTGTTAGTTCATCAATAAGATTTCAGACGCTAAACATTAAGCGATAATCAAAAAGTTCTCATCTTCAAATTACAGTGAAATATGTTTTTTTTAATTATTTCTTTTATATTTTTAACCAATAGAGACTTCTTAATTTTATTATTACTTCAACAGCTAACGACCAGTGAGAGTGGAATAGGCATATAATTAATTCAACGAACAAAACAACTTAAAGAACTAGCCATTGCAGATATGATGTGAAGAACTATATCACCATCCGTGGGAGTATAGTCACAACCACCACAAATACAATCCATATATAGTAAAACCGAGTGGATATCGCGTATACTTGGTGCATTGGGTGCAAATTCATGGTTCGAGAGTCGAGCTTATACCACCTGCATGCAATTAGACCAACGTCGCGCGCAAATGAGAGCCCCCCTAAGCACAGCAATGGCTTTGGCATCACCAAAACAGACAACTAATTTGTTCCGAGGTGGATATTAGAACACTTCTATACATCCTGAAATGGATGAATTACTTGTGTCTTCCGATACTAATTGACAGTCAATACTAGAGTGTATTTTTCCTTTTCAGTTCCGCTGAGTCCAAAGGGGATTAGAAGATTGAAATGAGACCATCTATTTCAGATTATATATGGATTATACTCCAGCTATGCCTATGTCAGATTTTGGCAACAATTTTTTGACCTAAAGGTCATAACCTTAAAACATAGCTCAGGTTCCCATGCTTGCACTACGCACATGTAGATATACTCATATACCTGATTCTCAAAATATATTCCAGAAAAATAATTTCCTCTTCAATAAATTAAACGTACTACTAGTCGTACTTCTAAAACTAATCAACAGCCACAGAAGAATTCTTTAGAAGTATCGTAATGATCAAACAAAACAAGACGAGATGGACTAGAACAAAAATGTTAACCAATAGTCTCAGGGGAAAAATAAAATGGTTCAAGACACAACAATGACCAATAACATCATCTATAAAAAAAAAACATGACAGTATCTCAGGGTTAACTCATAAAGCATAATACTACACTGAGAATTAAAACCAAACATCAACACCAAAAAAAGGATTAAGCCTTCATTGACTCACAGCCTGTCTTCATACTCGGAGAGGGGTGTCATCTGCTCCTTCAAACCCTTCCTCTTTCTGATATCAGCCACGAGCTGGGCAGCTTGCGACCCAGTTTCCAAAGGATCAGAGGACATCATATCCCAGTGATCAAACACACACTGGGGAAAGGCTTGTCCAGAAGTTGCAGCTCTCAAAGTACTTGAAAAACCGAATGATTCTACAACAGGCAAGTACGCTTTGATGTTGTACAGAGGCGTACCTGGCCTCTGCATTTCCTCAAACACATGCCCACGTTTCTGGTTAAGAACACTGTAGATGCCACCAAGGGCATTCTCAGGTGCCTGGATCTCGACCAGGTAGACAGGCTCCAAGAGACGGGGCTTGGCAGTGATATGGGATGCATAGATGACTCTCCGAGCAGTTGGAATGACTTGTCCACCACCTCTGTGAATGGCGTCAGCATGAAGGACAACATCACACACTTCAAAGCAAATACCCCTCATGTTTTCTTCAGCTAATGGGCCTTCCTTTGAAGCCCACTGGAAACCAGCAACAACAGAGTCCTTGATTTCATTTAGGTACTGGACTCCCTTACACATATCCACCACCATGTTTGGCCCAGTTGTCTCAGGGCCAAAGCACCAGATTTTCTTTGCAAGTTCCTTATCCCAACCAAATTCCTCAGCCAAGATCTTAGAACGGACCTTAGGATCGTCTCTTGGTCCAATACGTCCGTCATCAATAGCCTCAGCAAGTCCCTCTTCCAACGGCCTCGCTTCCATGTAGAGACGATTGTGTTTGTTAGGAGATTTGCTCATAACAGTTCGGCACGACCTCTCAAGGACAGTCTCACGGAAGGACACTACAGGGTCAGATTTTATGATTTCAGCACCGCCCATGAAATCTTCCTGCAAGTCCTTCAAACAAATCTCCAGGTGGAGTTCACCAGCACCAGCAATGATATGCTCACCAGACTCCTCAATTGTACAGACAACCATAGGGTCTGACTTGGCCAGACGCTTCAATCCTTCTACGAGCTTGGGAAGGTCAGATGCAACCTTGCACTGGACAGCAACACGCACAACGGGTGACACAGAGAACTTCATTGCTCTGATGGGATGAGCATCGACTTCCTTTTCGTTGGTCAGTGTGGCATTTTTAGTGATGAACTGATCTAGACCAACCATAGCAACTGTGTTACCGCATGGGACATCCTCAACAGTTTCCTGCTTCTTACCCATCCAAATAACAGTTCTCTGGACGCTCTTCACATACAAGTCCTTTTTCTCTCCAGGGACATAATTAGGACCCATGATTCTAACCTTCAAACCAGTTGAGACCCTGCCAGAGAAGACACGGCCAAATGCAAAGAATCTGCCCTTATCGGACGCTGGAATCATCTTTGACACATAAAGCATGAGGGGGCCATCAGGATCACAATTCCTAATGGCAGTAGCATAAGCGTCATCCATAGGTCCCTCGTACAAGTTCTCCACACGGTACTTTTGGGCCGTAGAAGGTGAAGGAAGGTGGAAGATCATCATTTCTAGGAGTGCGGTACTTGCTGGAAGCCAGGTCTGCATCACACGCTTCATTAGCGCCTTCCCCATTAACTCCTTTTCATCAGACTTCATAACCACACCAAGCTTCGCTAACATTGGCCACAGCTTATCTTTCTGATCATTCATACAAGTATTAATAATCTGCTTGATTGGTTCATAACAGAATTGAACGAATCCGCGTTTACATGTGGGTGATCCAGTATTCTTGGTGGTCCACTTCTTCGTGGCTGGATCAAAGAAATTCTCACCCCAAAGCCTCTCCATCATTTTAGACTCGTCGACGCCAAACTTCGAGGCATACATCTTAGCAAAGTTTGTTAGGGTGAAAGCCCACCCGTGCAAACCGGCAGAAAAGGCAACTGTACCTTTCTCGGGATAAACCATGACATCTCCCAAAAGAGGATCTTCGTAGGTAGCCATAATGACATTGGCGTTTTCAATGACCCTCTGGAATGTTTGGTAGGCCTCCTCTCCATCAACCTGGAGCTCAAGGAAACACCTGTCCATCTTGTTAACCGTCAAGACAGGCCGAATCCTTTCTCCGAGGGCCTGACGGAGGACAGTTTCAGTTTGCACGCACACTCCTTCAACACAGTCAACCACAACAAGAGCCCCATCAGTGATACGAAGCGCGGCTGTCACTTCAGATGAGAAGTCGACATGTCCAGGAGAATCGATAAGATTGATCAGGTACTCGTTCCCATTTCGCACGCCCTTGTAGCTCTTCAAAGACTCGTCAGACATCGCATAATACAGGGAGATACCGGTGGACTTGATGGTGATACCACGCTCAGCCTCGTCAGCACGGGTATCTGTCATCCTAACATCACCAGCAACTTCTTGGGCAATAATACCAGCAGCAGCGACTAGAGAGTCGGTAAGTGTGGACTTCCCTGTTACAATCAAAAGAAAAATACAGTCAATAGGTGCATCTAGGCAGAAATGATAGAACAAAGGCTGCAAAACAGATGTATTAAACCATCTTATAACACAGTATGTAAGTAATTCAGGTGAACATAAGGAGAGAAATTTACGCACCATGATCAACATGAGCAATTACAGACATGTTGCGAATGTTGTGCTTGTAGTCCATAATCCTACGGAGCTCATCAGCTGTAAACTTCACCTGCACAAGTCAAAGGGTTTTTTTCTTTCCTCATTAGAATCCTGTGTAGTCTGGAGAGAAGGTATGGGCTATCAGAAAATCATTACTTTACACTTACCATTTTGAGTGGTTTTTAAGCTTCTGAACTAAAAATGAAAAGCCAAAATTATGGGAGGTCTCCTTCAAAATACCTGCCACCGAGATAAGGAAAACATCAGGACCAAAAATGATGAACGAGGAAATCATTGGAAAACAAATGAGAGGATCAATTCAGAAACGCAAAGCAACATGTTCTCTATCATTAACAGTACCCAAATCAGAAACCAAGTACACAGTACCAGACAACAAAAGATTCATCACGTTTTCATGGTTATGCAAAATTTTTTATGAATATACTAATAGATTTCACAGATCCTTCAGGGTACCGGAAATTAAATGCTAAGGGAATATCAAAAGAAAGAATATCGAAAGAAGAATCAATGTAGTTCTACTAAAGAATACATGAAAATATGTATAAAACGTAATCCACTTCCATAAACCCAGAAGAGGCACTTAAGCTTCTGATCGATCTCTCGAGAATATAATCGTTTACTTAAGAATTGAACACAAATAAGAATTCAATTTGCCTGTAGAGCAATAAAAGAAATAGATCTGGCGCAAAATATCGAATGCTAATCATTCATCTCTTATTAATTGATGTATATTTGATGTATATATATTAGTAATCGCAATCTAGTATTTCAAACATATTGATTATAATATAATCTGCAGCATAGCAACAAAAAAAAAAAATCCAGTGTATACATCAGAAAATTCTACTCTAGAAGCCAACAATAGTTAATATGAACACTTAAATAGATCAAACAAGAAAATATCGTACAATCACACAAAATGGATCCAAAAACTTGAAGAATTGAAAGCGAGAAAATCTTACAAGTCGTAGAAAGAGATTGAGGAGGCGGCTCTCAGTGACCTTATGGAATGGAGCACTGAGAAGGATATATAAAACGCAAGGCAGCGTAAAACCCTAATTCCCTCTAATTTCAGCATATGACAAGTAGAAATAAAATGAAATATATTTTACTGTGGGTCTAGCCGGACGAATGCGAAAGAGGCTCAAGGTGGGCCCACGATAGCCCCGATCAAGAATTCTTGTGTGAATGGTTGGGTTGGTTTGAGAGAGATTATTGAAAGTATAAATTTTGGATATGTATACTAGTACATCGTTTGTTGCGGTGAAATCGATTATAGGAATTGAGGAGAATAAGAAGATGAAGGAGATATTACTCCCTCCGTCTCATTTTGATAGGCTTGTTTTCCTTTTTCATCCGTCCCAAAATATAAGCTACTTTTCTTGTTGGTATAAATTTAATTTCTTCATTTCCTAATCTACCCCCTTTTTATTATGCATGGTTATCAATAAAAGTAAATTGTTATATTTAATATAGGGGTATATTGAGAAATATATAAGTAAAATTTACCTTTCCAATAAATATTAATTTCAAATTCTTAATCCGTGTGAAAGTCAAACCATGCCTATCAAAATGGGACGGAGGGAGTAATAATTTTAGTAGATTGTCAAGGAGATTTTTGAAGAAATTTTTATAGATTTTGTAGGAATTTTGTAACTTTGAGTTTTAGGGCATGTTCGTTTGGATTTTAACTTAATTTTCATCACTTTTTGGCCCCATTAGTCTACAAAGTCAATTATATTAGGCGCATAAACCTTTTGAATAAATATTTTGGAATCAAAAGACATCACTGCCCCTTTATATTTGTCAAAATTTCTATTTTAAAAATTCTTCATGTGTGTGGCTCCTTTTGGTGATTTGTGAAGAGAAGGGTAAAATTGGAATGCTGAAAATTTCACTTGTTGTAGCCGCAATTTTGACCAGAAGTGGGACCCTTCAAACAGTAACTACACTTCTTCAATTTTGATAAATATCCAAACGAACATGCCTTAAGTGAAAAAGGGTGGCCATATGATATTTATATTTCACAGAGAAATTTTTCTGCGATCATAATAATTGAAAAGTAAATAAAATGCTTTGAAAATATATAAATAAATTTGTTAATATAATATAGTGAGTGGCTGAATTTGTTAACCTCTCTATCGGTTGATTTCAATTCGAAACACAATTCCACTGTTAGAATTCTCAAATTGTACTAAAAACGAAAATGATAGTGGAAAAATAATAATTATTTGATAAGCTATAATAATTATATAGAAGCTAGAAGTCGATTTCTCAAGGTGGGTTCCTCCAGTTTTCAATATGCTATCACAATTTTGCGCGAAAAGTTTGTTATATTCGAATATTGTCCATCTCATTGTATATGGTGTGGGTTTTTGGTAAATTTAATACTTATTCAATAAATTTTAGAGTTGTAATTCATTGCTTCAACATAATAAAACATTCACTGAACTTTATTTAATATCAACCATTAAACACTCGTTGAGTTTAAATATATTAATTGATTGCCTATATGTGGTTTATATTGTCTTACATAGTTACATAACATAGAATCAACTGGACTAATTATTAGCACAAAAATTTATTTATACAATACGAATAACTACATAGTTCATCAAAAGCATTTTGTTTAGAGAATTCCGATTTTTTATGGTTTATGACTTATGAGGTTGTTTGTCTATAAAAGTGTATTTCTTGTGTTTGCAATTGGTCTAGTTTATTCCACATTAAACATTGTTAGCCATATTTGGACGATCAATGATTTTTTGAAACGTCTGGTCAGCAAATGGTCTCGATAATCGACATTACACAAAATTCAGGAGTGTTAGATTATATTTTAAGGTCGATAAAATAATTTGTTACAATTTTAAAGTTTAGTGACTGTTAATTAGTTTCACGTTGGCCCACTTCAACAAGAGAAACTAATGGAATTTGCCACAAGAAACTTGGCACGTTATTTTCAGAAATGTTGATGAACCAACATAACATGAAAATTGATGAGGAACAAAATTATATGAAAGTGAAAAAGTTGGACACAGTACTGTGCAAGTATTTCTTGATTATGTCCTAGTGGCGGTGACAGGTGACGATGCTAATACAAATAACTTTCCATCTATATTTCTGAACAATATCAAATTTGATACATGATCATATTTATCATATAGAACTCGAAGATCATGAATTATTGTTAATTGTGAGCCCTTAATTTTCTCAACGCATCATCATCATCAATGAATAGGCCGAAAAAATGACATATAAAAGATAGAAGAGCTACTGGTAATCAGAAGTGCAGAATGTGGTCCGAACACACTTGTGGTAAAAGTAAAAAATCCGTAAAGTATCTGTAAAGTTTTAACGTCTTTGTGAGATACACTTACCTATAAAATATGGATGTGTCATGTGTGTGGTGTAGATGTATATATTTTTGGATATGCAGAAATTTATAATATAAATTAGTGAAAATAGTTACTTTTTTGAAAAAATATCTGAAAATAAACATCCAAAATTGATTCATGGCACGGTAAAAGAAAGAGACGAAAAAAAAAAAAAAAGATTCATGGCTAGTTTTACCTTTTCCACGTCATTTGAAATATTGACTGTATTCTCAACGTTTTTCTTCACAGAGATTAGGTCAAATTTTGAAATAATACTGTTGAAAGAATATACCATACCCATCCCAATCTCCCCCAACCCCACCGCAAAAGCCAAATTTTATACGCAATTCACTTTGCCACAACCATACTATTGTGTGTCCAGGTGTGTGTTAACACAGGCAGAGTTTTTTAACACTTTTGCAGCAGTGCAGCTTACACAAAAGTAATCAACTTATAGCTTTCCTCATATAAAAGATAAAATAATAGAAAACTTTGAACGAATTATAATTCATGCGAATTAATTTCCATTAATAATCGCTCTATTTATATGAAACTTCGAATAAGACAATCGTAAATTACATACGTAATTTATCGCGACATAATATATTCACATCATTAAAATATATATAAATTATTTCTGATTCCTACGGGTGCTTTTATATTCATAACACTCCCTCGAACGACTATTTGCTTGCCTTCTGTGACTGTTTGGAGAAAAACCCAAACGTAAACTTCCAAACTGCAAGTTGTGAGAAAGTTTTAGAATTGGCCATATATCTTTGCTTTAAATATTTCTCCCGATGTCGATCACCACATAGAGTACGCGGTCGCCTCATAAAACTCGTTCAAGAAAACCCAAAGGGGGAAAAAACTCGATCGGGCTGAAAAGAAAGACGCTATTCCATCCGATTTCATATCTTGATAATCGAACATCCTTACTTCAGAAAGGATTTCAATATCATCATTGTTTGGATCTAAAGCATTGTCTCTATTATAACTCTGATCCAATATATAATCGCGCTGATTTCTCTTATCGTCACTCAATATACCATGAATATGCTCGTTAAAAACCTTATTAGAAAAACCTAGGAAAATCCAATGAAGGAAAAAGAAAGACATTATTCATGCTGAATACGCCTTTAATGTGCTTCTCATTAAAAACTCTTGCTAGAAAAACCCAACGATAAAACCTCACTAAGGGTAAAGAGTGCAACGCCGCGTATTTTATACAAGTATGTGCCGCAAGCATTTCAAAATCTTTCATGTATTTGTATGAGTATCATATACATTTGTTCATACTCTTCATTCATCTCCACGCGAATGAAATTTTAGATGTTATACAATATCATGTTATATTCGCATATATGCAATCAACACTCTTCGATCTCATTTTCTCACTATATCGAGATAAATACCTAAATCTCTTACGGAGATTTCATAGTAAGTTGAGATCGTACGCCATTAAAAACCTTATTTGAAGAAAAACCCTGCTTTGGGACAAAAACATCAATCAAGGAAAAGAGTACAAAGATATGAATTTCTCAACAATATCAATGTACATATTTTGAGTCACGTTGCATGACATAATAATACATTTGAAACCTCAAGAGTTTCATTCTCATTTCTCATTAAACCCGTGCGCATGAACACTTTCTAATCATAAGGGCATATATTTCAAAGATCGGCATTTTCTATGGATTTTAATATCCTCACTATTGATAGTATGTAGCGCTATCTTTCATAGTGTGTCGACACTTTCAATTTTATTTCTTTCCCCATATCGACATAATCCTTATCGAGATATCTCATTTATCAACTCTTGTGTGATTACACAATATAGTTATGTCTATATACTCTTCAAGAGTATATGCCTCCGCAAGTTATTAAGACCATCTTTAATAATTTGCTTCGATATATATGATTGAAATCTTCATAATATCAACGCTTCTATGTGCTTAACTTATCAAAACATCTTAACTGATATATGTGATTGTTCATAAAGCATCTTTTATACATCTTTGAACTTCAAGTTCATATTTTAATTATGAGGATATAAGTATGATGCATTTCACATATCATTTTCAAATTTTAATACTCCCCTCATGTCTAAAGAAAATTTGTAACACTAAAACTCATATATATGTTCTCACTCATTTAGCCTTTTTAATATGAGAATTTATATAGTTTGCATTCTATTCTCGATATTGTGCAATTTATTGGAGGACTTTAAATATTTTGCACACATAATATCCCACTTGTATGCATACTCAATCCTTTCAGTGGATTTATTCAAGTATTGGGATATACATTTACTAGCTTTATCATTAAACTGAAATCATGCTCATACCGCGTGAGCAAATATTTCAGAATTTCAAATTGTTTAATCATATACATGTGACTATCTAAAGTGGATCCATATCATAATATCTAGAGTCTCACATGGCTGATGAGGGCCCATATTTCTCATCATTTATTGTATATATTTGGGATTTATTCTAATATTGGCTAAGTAAATGATTTATCATTTATCGAGAACAATCATCAAGAATTCTTTTTAATTCTTCACTGTGAAATATTGATTTACAATTATTTAAAACCGATGGTCACCGTTGCTCGCAAACAAGTGATATTGAACTTTTAGTCATGAAATTCTTATATCGATTTCACTAAAGATTCAGTATAGTGCTCAACATGATTTATTACTTTCATCATATGTATAGCTCACCGATATTCCATCATGTTTTGGTAGCATTATTACACATCACCGCTCAAGCGTGGAATCTTAGCACATACGCCTATGTTTCAACATCGTTTCCAACGAGCCTTACTCATAATGCGCTATAAATTATCCTGCACTTTACAAAGATTCACCATAATAATGGTCCATATATAATAATGGATAATTTGCTCTCAAATCTTCGAAAAATACTATCCATCACTACCGATCAAAATCCTAAAAAGCGATTTATCGGCAGGCTTGAAAGGTTGAGGATGCTAATGAATAAGGGCATCCCAGGAGATGTTCGATGTTTAATTGAAGCAAAGGTCTGATTATCCGCGTGAGGTTTCGATTCTTCTAAATACATGCCTGGTATGGGTAAAAGTAGTTTTTCAAAGAAACTGAGAGCAAAAAGATTAGAGGATCATAAGTGTGCTCTTGTGGGACATGTGACACTCGATGTAAATCGTGATACTTGTCCGTAAACCGAGAAGATAAAATAGCATTCATTAAAGATGGATTGAGTAAGGAGCCTTTGGATGATATTCAACAGGCTCTTGAGACACATCCTAGTGGACACGCATACAAAGGTGAGCTAATGGCCTTATGGGCCAAATTCAAAGATCAACAAATGCAAGTATACTTGAAAAACTTACTTTAGAAGATCCTCGGTGTAAATTTAGTAGAAAAATTTAGTATAATGATTTTCCCATATTTATGTAAGAAAGCTTGGTGTAATAACAAAGATCAATATATTTCTTTTATTTGTAAATATCAAGCTTAATTTTAAGATATATATGTATATATATATTATTTTTCAATCACCTCCACAGTATATGTCATGTCACTCTCTAAAATTTTTTTTCTCGCCTTTTTCTTTCATATATATTTGTCAAAGTAAATAGTAACTCAATTATTAGTTGAAATTTTTCTTTAAATAAAGGATTCGTGGTTCTCATGTTCATACGCTGAAAGTATAGTGCAAAAGAGAGATAGAGTAGAGAGATGGATATAGAGATTTTAAAATCATCTCATACAAGTCACCTTTACCTCACCAGATTAAAACCATATGTTCTTGGTGGCTCCAGATTCAGTAAGCAGGGCCATATCCAATATGTGGATATGGCCGAATTAACTGTAAGGGAGTTAGGAAACAAAATATCAATATACTATATGGAGGGACTAATAACAAACTATTAAGGAGTCTTATGATGGCCGCACAATCATGGGGGGATAAGAGTGTCAGCGTGTAATACCTTTCATCAATTGGAGTGCAAGAATTTAATTGAGTTAGAAATATTAGTCCAATTCGGATTGATGCTAGAAACACAATCCATCCACATCGCTCGACGATGTACATGAGATGAGTTGATAAGTGATGCTTATTGTTCTTCCAGCGCTATAACACGCCTGGAAGAAATATTCAATATAGTCATTTGCACAAAGGGAATCTTTCATAACAAACCCATAGGTTTGTTGAATATTAATTATTTCTTTGATGGTTTGCTAGCTTTCTAGATCAGGGTGTAGAATATAAATTTATTTCTCGTCCGAGAAATATACTTGTTTCTCGCTAATACGGTCGATCTACTTATCAAGATTCAATCATGTTCAAAAATCATGGAAGTCGAAACCCGTCTTTGGCCATGCACTATCGTGTGTCAAGAGAAAAAGAGATCCTTTTGGATCTTTCACATTATGAACCCGAATGTCTTGGGTAAGGAGTTACTGAGCATTTGTACTCTCGAGACGCATCCTCATTTATGGGTTCAATATGTATTTTCTTTTCGTGATATTTATTACATCTTTGATATTCTCAATATGTTCCACTTCGCTGCAGATTTTCTTCTTGGAGTAATAATAATAATATCATATTGGCTTTATTCAAATACATAAATCTTAGTGATTATGCTTCTTCAAGAGCATTTATTCTCATATTAATACAATCTCATATCGATGAGATTACTTCATATAATCTTTCCATGCGATAATATATTTTCTGATTTATCAACATGGGATCTATTGAGCATTTTACTTTCATTTATTTATTCAATGGTAACTTCCTACGCGACTACTTACTCAATTTTTCCATCAATATTCAATAGACGTGGAAAGTGAACATTCCTTTATTAAATGCTTCTTTAAGAGCATTTCTCATCATATCACAATATACTAATCTCATAATGAGATTTTTCACCACGATATATTTTCTTTTTCTTTCTTTTATCGAATGGGATTTTATTGAGCAATTTACGTTCATCAATACATACAACCCGTAAATTCCTCGCATCACTTGCTCAAATCCTTCTTTAATATCAATAGAATATTCATATCTAACATATATAAATCGGGCTTATCCAATCATGTATTAATCCAACCACATTTGTAATAAGTATTCTAAACGTGTGGTATAACCCCATCACATTGCAAAATATGCATACCAATCGCGCATATAACTCACCACATTGGAAATATATGCTGAGGAAATTTAAAGTGCGTAAATTTAAATTGCAGTAAATTAAATTTCTCCAATAGGTGGCCTAACCTACCTTATGGGAATTATTGCAATAAATATAAATTTACAATTTAAATTATAGAATTAAAATGCATAATGATTAACTACTTCTTGAGAGGATCCGCTTTAAGAGGCTTATCACCCATCACTTAGCATATAAATTGCATAAATATATAAAACCTTTCTCTCGCTGATGGTTGAACCCATCATCCCAGGGTGAGAGGTATTGCAAAGATTTAAATTGGCAAAGAAATAAAGTACGAGAATTAAATATTGAACTGCTTACGGGAGCAAGATTTTGTTCTTCTAGAACAAATTCTCATTACTTACAAGAGCTCACTTATCCTTTTTAGAATAAGTATATTATGTATTTAAACTCTTCTGAGTTAAAATAATATTCCATCTTTTAACTCAAATGGACTTCGTAGTCGTAATTAATGGATTTAGAATTTCTTCGAATATTCTATCCATTTTGTTTATTGTCGTTAACGCAATCTAACGACCGGGTCGAACGATCGTTCGCGCCAACCGCTATTGCCTGCTTGGCAGTGTCGCTCGCAAAAAGTGTGCGTATGGCACACACATATTTCTTTATAAAATATTAATACATACTCACCGCCGCCAATCATATTGCACGCTTGTCGGTGATTAGGCCATTTCCTGGCAAGTTTGCAGACATTACATATTTCTTTTTTATAAAATTTTAGTAGTATATGATTAATACGTAAATATTCACAAGTCCAAGGACCCTTTTTGTAACTGTTTAAAGTCAGATCGACGAAATTTTGAAAGTTTACCTTATCAATATTGGTGTCAACCCAGATCTCAAATTCGAGTATAATGGAGTCGAGAAAATTTGATTTTTGATAATGCCAGGATGATGCCCTTATATCTCAAACGAACGTTATAGTTTAATATATTATTATATTATAAAATAATAATATATATACCTTTCCGCCCTTTTCGATTTTCCTTCCGCAATCTAGCTTCGTGATATTTCTGATTAGGAATTAAAGACATGAAGAATACACTCTGGGATTTGTGAGTATTTCTCTGGTTTCAATTACAATTGTGAAGAGAAGATGCGTAGGAGAAGTTTATTAAAAACAATTCGTTATTTGAGAAATGTTTAATCCGCTTCGATATGTGCAGGATCATCGTTAGATGCAATCGTAGAAAGATACTCCCTTCTTATTACTCTGGCCAGAGACTACAATGATAACGTTATAAAAAGATAATGTATAATTTGAGAATGAATTATGCTAATTCACAATGAATGAATTTCATTAATAATCTTCTATTTATAAGTGAAACTGAATTCAAGACAATCGTAATTACATAATTCATCGTGCGACATGATATAATACTATTCACATCATTAAAATATATATAAATTATTTCGATTCCCAGATTCGCTTTTTTATATTCATAACATCCCTAAGCTTTGTATATTTATTATATCCTATATAGACAATTTGAATGCTACATAGACATGGAGAAAAGACACAGAATCAATTAAAGATGACAAGTCAACATTTTCCTCGTAATATTTCATAGACATCAACATAGATTTGCTAGAGAAACTCAGCAATTTTACAATAATTAAAAAACTAAGCCGTAAAACAGCCAATTAGAGGAGCGCTCGTAGAGTTAATATAAAGTAGTTCACTTCCATTTAAGGATGTGCCCAAAAGAAGTGATAGAATTCTAACCTAGCTCTCAAAAACTTAAACATAAATCAAGTCGACTATGATAGATATAGCTAATCAAAACTAGATCACTAGCAGAACTTCAAAATCTGGTCCTACTCGTATCCATTAAACATACCAGGAAGCAAATCCGAGTTTTCAAACATATGGACTATTGACTTTTCAGCGAAGTAAAATGAAAAATAATCCACTTTATACTATAAATCAGATGCGACAAACGAATAATAAAACCAACATACGATTACAATCTACAAACTAATACATTCATAAAATCACTGAAATAGAAGAAAGAGAATCTTACAGATTTGAGAAGGAGATGGATGCGTAGGCAGCTCTCTCAGTGACTAGGGACAGGGGCAGAGCCAGGATTTGTGTCAAGTGGGGGCAAAAATTTTCAGAAAAATATACATATTAACACATAGGGTTGGAAGGGGGTAGCAGCCCCTTTCTTGGGGTCTCAAAAGCAAACATAGGGTGTGATAGGGAAGAAATTTTATTATTTTTTAATGGACTTTTATGTAAAAGATGAGATAGAATTAGTAGAATTGAATGGTAGAAATTTGTGTAGATATGTAGATCCCACGAGATATGTGGATGTGATTGATTTGATCAAAAGAAAAAATAAATAAAAATGTGGTAAAAGTTCTAAATGCGGTAAAAATTTGTAAATTGCATTGCCTATCACCTCCATATGGCATGAGATTTTTTTTCCTCACATTTTGAAGTTGTTTCAAGTTTTTGAACAATTGAAATCAAAATTTATTATTATTATTATTACTATTATTAAGTGAAAGAAACATGTAATTTTATTGATCTTAGCTAAAGTTAGAGATTGAAAAAATTATTTTTTAAAATATTGAGACTAATTTATTAAAGATGATGAAGGCTAGGTACTTATTAAATAATTTTATAATAAAGACAATAAAATATGTAATATTTGGGAGTTGAACCTATGACCTCTAGAAGGGATGTTAAAAATCTTACCACTCAACCCTTACTACGAAAAAAAAAACTCTTATGAAGACAAATGGTAAAACCATCACAATATGAAGCTTTTTTTCCAGATTTACAGTGGGGGCAATTGCCCCCATTGTAAATTCGCCCCTGAGTGACCTTACACAAATGAAGCACCGAGATGTAAAGTGAGAGGCATATGTTAATAGTGTTCTCAAAACCCTAATATAAGATAGGGCATGTATAACTATTATACCGTTTTATCGCGGTGAATTCGACCAAAGGATTTAGGAAAAACAAGAAGATAATAACGATATGAATAATTTGGTAGACCAATGAGAGATTTTGAAGAAATTATGTAGCTTTCAATTTTGGTGAAGACGGATAGCCATTTAACATTTTTATGTCATAGAGAAACTCTATTCGACCATGATAATAATAAATAGGGTCCGACTAAATGCAACCCCATCCCACTTCTATACCCCCTTAAAAAAAACACTATAACAATTACCAATTTAACCCCCATCCCCCCCCCCCTTTTGACTCCCGCTCTCCTCTTCAGAACCCCCAAACAGAGCGAAAAAAGGGAACAAGAATGAAGAAGCTTCTTCGGCTGCCATGGAAGAAAAAAGAAGAGAAAAAAGAGAAGAAGGGGAAAAAAAGGGAAAAAAGGGGTCTGCGGTCAAACACCCCAAAGGGGAGTTTGACCACATTGGTTTGAACTCCCTTTACCCAAAGGGGTCGAACACCCCTCTCCTCTTTTTTTTTTTTCGGTTTTCTGTGTGTCTTCTTCGACAATGGCATCCAGAGTTAGTTTTTTTTTAAAGTTTTGTAAGCTTCTTCCGTTGCCATTAATGGCAACCAGAGTTTTTTTTAAGTTTTGCAAGCTTCTTCAGCTACCATTAATGGCAGTTGAAGAAGCTTCAACTGCAGGGAAGGAGGAGGTGAGTGAAGAGGCCGAACCAATGAGGGAAGAAGAAGAGTGGAATGCGGTGTGAAGAGAAGAAGAGCCATCACCATTGCACCATTTCTTTCCATTTTTTTAGGGGGTATAATTGAAAGGTATGGTTTGGGGGTGTAAAAAGTGGGAGGGGGTGATTTAGCCGGACCCTAATAAATAAATCCCTTGTCAGCAATTCATTCTCCTATGGTTTTCTCAAGTAGTCGGATATTCTCGTTGCCACGTGCGTGATTACGCATTGTTATTTTTTTTTTTTTAGAAAAAGATGCTATTCATTCATTCAAAATAGTAAATTACGTTGAAGCAACAAAGATTCAACACAGCTAAAAACCAAAAACGGTGAAACTGCGAACACACTCACAGCACCCAGGTTAATAGCAAAACACGGCAACAAGCCTACAAAGATGAAAAAATCAAGGTGACCATAGTACACATGCCTCCGGATCTGCAACGTTGACGCCCAAAGATGGAGTGAATCAATGATGACTCGAAACAGATTTACCAGTCTAAAAACACGAACAAATAGTACCGTGCCAAGTCGATGAAAACCAAACGCCGCACAAAAGACGACGAAAACACCAAAATACGCTGCACCAAAGACAACAAAATCACCAAAAGACGAGGAAAATCCTAGATCCATGTGGATATGCCACTTCTTATAAGAAAATATATACAGAGAGATGAAATTGGGTGATTTCCGGCCAAAATTGCCACAAATCACCCCCCTGTGCAACAAGGTTCACGACGGCTGACCAACCCAATTCTACCAGTGAGATCCAACACTGTACCGCTTGTTTTGGTGATAATTTTAGAAATATCATTTTTATGTCATAATATTTTTTTCTATTTTTCATCTTCACATTCAAAAATTATTTCTTAATACTTTCAGAAAAAATTCGTTTTTTAAAAAAATATTTTTCTAAACGTAGACTAATTATGGTAAAGACAAACAATTTAATTAATTTCAAAATATTCTAATACGTGTTTATTAATAATTTAAAAAGTCAACTACTTTTTATCTACATATTTCATAAAATCTGAAGCATCAACGTTGAGATTTTGTTTTCAAATAAAGTTTTTCAAACAACATCTTCTGCGTGCATTTGTTAAATTGATGAAATTCCAAGTAAGTTTATCTTCCGGAAATATATCAAGAAAATATGGTGTGATATATTCTAGAATCAAAACAAGAACTTGGGCTTCAAGAATATAGAAAATAGAAATGCATGTATATTTCTACAATTTCAAAAGTCAAACAAGGAAGGAAGGTAAAAAAATGGGCAAACCACAAAAACTTGGCCGCCGGCCGCGTAAAAGGTTTCAAACAAAAACAAATAAGTGTAATGGGGTGATTGAGAGTGTTTTTTAATGGTTTTTAATGTAAAGGAGGAGAGAGAATGAGTGAAATTTAATAGTGGAGATTTGTGGATATGGCATGATGTGTGGATGTGATTGATTTAGAGTAAAAAAAGAATATATAAAAAAGTGGAAAAAATGGAAAATTTTTGAAAAAGTTGATGTCAATCATGCTTTAAATATTACTCCTTCGTCCGACATATATAGTCAATTTCCTATATTTAGTAATATTTTTTTTATATTTATTTATTATTATACTTCACCTATATTCTTCAAAATATAAATTTTTTAATGACTTATATTCATTTAAATAAATCTTTATATTATAAAAACTGGAGTGCCACGTTGGCAGTAATGCCAACGTGGCATTCATTAATATAAAAAAAAAACATAAAAATCAATTTTGTAGTTAAAAAGAGGGAATTCTATTTTTGGAAATAAATCAATATTAATTGGTAGTTTTAAATAGGAAAAATTCTTTAAATATAGTTATTTTTTAATGAAACATAAATTTATCATTAAATGTGATAAATAAAATTTAATAAGAAAAAAATAGTTTTCGAAAAACTTTAAATGTAATTTCATTTCTCAAATTTCTAATTAAAAATATTAAATAATAAGTATTTTATTTTCACCGTATTAAAAAATATTATAGTTTTAGATAATTTTGATTTGCAATGTGCATTGGATTATTCAAATAGTAGATTATTCTTAAATAAAAAAGTGCGTGCTAAAATTATAATTAAATTTACACTGAATAATTTATTTATTTTTAAATAAAGAGTAATTTATTAATCTTTATCTTTATATTTTGAATTGTTATATTATCATACCATTAATCTTTATATTATAATTTGTGAAGCGCCACGTAGGTAAAGATGCAAATGTGGCATACATTAAATATTTTAAGAAAATTATAAAATTAGTTTTAAAAATAAACCAACATCAATTAGTAGTAATTAAAAATATAATTGAAAATAACTAATATCTAAAACAAACATCTAATGAGAAAAATTTTATTTTGGAAAGACTTTATATATAATTTCATTTTTTAAAGTTCTAATTCAAAATATTAAATAATACATATTTTTTTATTTAATTTTATCGTGATAAAATTGTAGGTTGTGATAGTTTTGCTTGGTTACGTGAATTGGTCTATTAAAAAATAGTGAGAGTTTTTTACTTTTTTCTTTTTGAAAATTAAATAGTGAGTGGTTAAAATTATAACTGGATTTATGTAGAATAATTTATTTATTTCTAAGTAAAATAGTAATTTATTAATCCTTATATTATTATAATTGAAGTGTCGCGTTTGGTGAACACCCTATTGGCAGTGCCAACATGACATACTATTTCTAATTAACAAAATTAAATGATATTTTTTTAATACGGCTGATGTGATATGTTCACTAACCGAATTTTTCATTGCATATTTTTTGCCTTTTCTAAGTATATAAAATTACAAATAAAAAGTTTTTCATTCTACAATTAACATACAGTTTATGTAAATGAAAAGAAATCAAATGAATTATGTAGATGAGAAAAATTGTCGGTGTTACTACAAATTTAAGTTACATGAAATTAAGCATAATGCTTCTTATACAATATAGCGAAAATTAAGTAGCAATTACAGCTAAGCACTAAAAGAACGCATAAAATCATAAAATTTAGAGTGCGTAATGTTCATTTCAGAAAGAAAAAATGTGTTCAATATAAATTTGATGTGTACCAGCGAGAAAAACACATTTTGATAATCAAAGAATTTTTATATATTCATTCCCAGTGGTTCATTTACAATTAGTTAATCTTCACGAGCATTGTTGTGCAATGCTAAGCATGGTAATTAGAATTAAAGTTAAACGCTTTGATAAACTTCTTAATTATGCGATGCACGTGAATTTTTATAATTTACAATTGTAAATTTACTGCGCAATTTTTGTATTGACTATAATATACAATATTATAAATTTTAATAATTGTTTACAATTATGCAATCTCCTATACATAAATTTTATCAATTATGTAATTCAACATTCATATTTATGATTTTATATCAATTATTTATCGTACATAAATATAATTATTCCCGTACATCGCACGGGCATGATACTAGTGTATTATAGAAAGTATAGAAAATTAAATGTAAAATTTACTTTTCTCATGCTCTTCTTAATCCTTATAAATGAAATAAAATGGACTATATCTGTGAGACGAAAGAAGTATATGATAATAATGTTAATCTAATGTCCAATTAGATATGATCACTTTAACATAATCTAATCATCCCACATAGACATTAAATCACCTCTATATTACATGAAACTTTTGTCTAGCACAACAAATTATGTCCATCATTTACCGTATCATTTCGTCAACTGTATCATCCCAAAAACCTAGAGAAAAAAAAAATTGTCCAAATTTCTTGCAAACAAATCAATGACATTCTTATCACGGCATTTGCAGCAACCTTGTCTGACAAATCATCCTTCCTTCTATTCCAATACAAAACATAACAAAATTTTGAGCCAACTAAGTTCCTATACCCAAGGCGTACAACCTTATCTCACAAATCACAATGTCACAACTCGAGTGGCTCGTCGGTTAAGACAGGCAATGTCAAGCTATTTCACCTTCTTGACTAGGATGGCTGTTCGGTATTTGGCATCATCCTTGATGAAGCTCCACCACAAGAATGTCAGAGGGATAGTGGTTGCATGCCAAAGAGCGTGGGCGTCAACCAAGCCTTTGTAGGGAGGGAAGTCGTAGATCTCTAGCAGCATTGCAAGGCCACCTCCTACAACCACAAACCACAGCTTCCAGCGGGAAGGATGGTGGGTGACACCTGCCCAGATTGACCAGACGAGAAGTTGAGCAACACCCATCACAACACACACTTTCATGTTCCACCCTGCCAAAAATGAACCAGACTTAAGTCTCAGCCTCAGTTTGTTGCAACATTTTTTTATCTAAAAATTACTTTCCGTTCCTCAGTCAAAACTCAAACTTTAATATCAACTACACATCTCAAATCACTAATCATTATTATCCATACATCTTGTGATCTATACCACTATTCAACATAAAAGTTAGGGTCTATTCTCTTTATTGTTTTTAGTTGTTTTCAATGTTTTCAAAACAAAAATTGAAAAGCGGAGACAAAAGCCTCAGTTCTTTAGCCAACTTCTGCTAGAAACTGAAAGCAATACCGAGGAGACAATGATCATACCATAGTCCATCTTATAGTTGTTAAGGTACAATATGTGGGTAGTAGTAAAAGCAATCACTGGGGCAGCAACCATGACCCTTGCAGCTTCGTCCCTCACGTTGAAGCTTCTAACTATGGCCACAAGGAGTGAGTACCCGAGTAGGGCCACTGCTGATGAGTAGTCTAGCATTTCGGTCAAGTCAACATCTCTGCCACTCGGAGATACATATAACCATTCACTTGCAAGAAAATAAGTTAAAATAAAGTAAACAATAAAAGAAGAAGTATAACGCTGACCGACTATGGAAGACTGCACTCCAAAACCATGAATTCATGGACAATAACCCGTAGAGATGCCACAGCCCGGTATAATCATAGTATATCCTCTTATCTGGATTTAGTGGCAACTTGTAGTAAATAAGGATGAAAAAAGAAAGCCATCCATGGAAGTGCATTGCAAGGTTGAGAGCTGAAAGAGCTACAGAAACTGGCTCCTGCATGATTTTAAGGACATTAATTTATAGGACCATGCTACGTGTACACCCATTTTTCACAGACTACTGGACTCCACCAACATGTGGGGAGGAGGGTTTTTTCTTTTTATGGGGGGAAGGGATTGTGTTTGTAAAAATGGTAGAGTATTACAGACCTGGAAGCCAAACAAACGTCTGAATGGCCACTTGCCGTGATATTTGAGAGGCTCGTGACCAAGTTCTGTTCTTTCTTTTTCTCGGTCGAGCATACAATGGTAACGACAATCACTTTGGCAGTCCCATTGCTTCCACCGCAAGTAAAGAGGCTCTTGCATGTACCAAGGGCCCTCGACTGAGGAACCATCTGAGGAGAATTTGCAGTGTGGAAAGCATCTCTCCCCAACACATCCAGATTTTTCACATTGTTTTACACATTTCCTGAAATTGAGAATCAAAGTTTGACCAAATTAAAGTTCATGTCTGTTGATCAGTTGAGGAACTTTTCAGAAAAGTTCATTTTGGATTTTTCAGGAGAGAGAGAGAGAAGTCCCTCCCATATTTTACCCATTTTACACTCATGTCTCATGCCAAGAATGCAGGAAAGCAGAGTTTGTGGACTAATATTAATTATGTACAATTTTGGATAACCTAGCTAGGAATGAGAACAGATGGAAATATGAAAATAGGATTCAAATTTCAATAGATTCTACTGAAAGAAGAATTTTTGGATATGGCTTAGGTAGCATTAAGAATATTTTTGAGAAGCAAGCAGCGCTCTGTTGAAGAAAACCATGAACAAGTCTAAAATAATAATAATAGTGATGAGGAATTTATCAACAATAAATGAAGAACAGTTGGAGTCAAGGTTACTCCCAACACACACAAGCCAAATAAAAATAACAAGATCATTCCGATAATGTCATAGAAACTAAGTCAATAGATTTCATAGGAAGAAGGTTACCGATATAATGGGTCTGCATCACCAGCACTGGCATCAAGTGCTTTAACGAGGCAGGAGTACACAAGAAACAAAATGATCCAATAACGATCTGCAAGCTGATCAGTAAATAGTACACATCGGTTTAGAATCTTAGACGACCATAAGTTGAATTCAAAATGAAAGAGATATTTCAGTGTGATGTGTTTTGGGTACGATATTTTGATTGTCTTCATAACGTTTGTATTCAGGAGGAGAATAGAGTGCTTGGATGGAGTACATAAGATTAGAAAATCAGAGAAGTAATAGCTACCATTATTAACAAAAAAATATAAACGATAGGAGCATACAAAGTGATAGGTTCTAACCCCAAGAGGTTGGCGTAGTGGTAAGGGTGAACTTGAGATTGTGTGGTTAGGAGCACGGTCGCATTTTCGATTCCCCGTGGCGTAAAAACAATGCCTCTTGGGGCCATTAGGGCATCTCCCGGTTGAAGCACTAGGACCTCGTGGGATTAGTGGAGGTGGGGCCACTGATACCCTCTATTATCAATAAATAAATAAATAAAGTGATAGGTTTTAACAGATGATGGTCCCGATTAATGAGCTGTGATGATACAAGGGAAGCTCAAAGTCAAAGAAAAGCACGTACAAAAACCTAAGGGATTTATATTAACTTGTCAACCGCATTAAGGTTGTCAACCGCATTAAGCAAGCCCTTAACAAAGAGCTTCAAAAAGGATGAGAAACCGTCTTCCCATTTTTTACGATACTAACTTCGATGACAAAAAAGTCGAGAGCACGTTCCAAGAGATACTTATTAGTATTAGTATCCTGATCTGCAACAATTAATCTTTCTAACTAAAGAACAAGGTCAGTAACATTGTTAGCAGTAGAGCAAAACACACGTTAGTCACAGGAACAAGAAAATATGTAGAATTTGCATTTCCACACAACATAAATCTATTTAAGTATTTGGTACTCCAGCCCTCACCCTATCCCAAGGAAAACAAAAGATAAATAACATCAGTCACTTTGAGGTAAGGAAGGCTTGCCAATTTATAGCATTATTGTTATAATATTCTTAATTAAGCTTGATTTATACTGATGATAAAAACTAATTTGTTGTAAGCCACTGTCATCAACAAATTAAATTTCTTGACAGTCAAACATGGACGAATTCTTTGTGTCAACGTATGAAAAGTTATGAATCCCATAGAGAAATGAGTTTGTTAAACTAAAAAAAGGGACCCTGGAAACAGCCAGACCAAACAAGCTTGACTCTAGGTTAAAGGGTACCTAACAATTTTGAATAATGACATTTATCATAATCGCTTACTCATCAATGTTGATGTGTTTGTTCATTGGTAGTAATTGAGTTGCCCTCTTAAACGTAATCTTAAATGTAGAACTTTATCAATCAATTAGTGCCACCTAATCAATTATGGATGGTCACTCTTCTCTAGTATTGATGCATTTCATTTAACTGTCTTAAATACAAAAAAAAAAGCTCAAACATCCCTAGCTCCATCAATGAAAATAATAAATGGGATGCAAATTGTCTTTGCCCAAATACTCGGCTATAGAATTAAGAAGGCATTTATAATTGAAGTTCAATGACTAAAATACCATTATTCCACTGAATCCTGTCAATAGTAATCCATTCTCGATACAATCGAGAAAGATGATGACAGAAAACATAAATAACTCAAGCACTCAAGAATCAAAGCCAAGTCTTTCTCATCTTTTAAATTTTATTGCTGGCAAAAGATCCAACCGATTATGATTTGCATATTTCCGATATAAATCTGGTCCACGTAGAGAACAATGATAAGAAAACTACTGAATGATATACGGGTACGCGTAATATGTGCAAAAAAATACCTTGTTTATGATGATATATCAAATTGGAGAGGTGAAATTCAGATGTAGCAACACAGCGAAGGAGTGCGAGTAACTAATAGTTGTCGATGGCCTGCTATACTCTCTGAGCTCGTAGATCCTAGGGATGGTGGGGAGATTGAAAGGAACAGAGATTTTTTATTAATTTATTTATAGATTTATTAGTTGAAAAGATTAATTGTTGCACTTGTAATGTGCTCTCGACTTTTTTGCCATCGAATTTAGTATCGGAAAAAATGAGAAGACGGTTTCTCATCCTTTTGAAGCTCTTTGTTAAGGGCTTACTTAATGGGGTTGACAAGTTAATATAAATCCCTTAGTCTTTTGTACGTGCCTTTCTCTAACTTTGAGCTTCCCATATATTAGAGCATTCCTCATGTTGGGGCTAAAAACCCAAATATAGATTTTTTCATCCTTGTTCAAGTTCCACCAAATAATGTAAGGGAAAATGGGGTTTTTTTTTTTTTTTTGGGGGTGGGTGTTGGAATTTAGCCCCATTATAGAATCCACCCTTGATTTAGGGCCCCCTCCCCCACCCAGCGTTTGAAAATAGCTTTTTTCCCTTTAGTTTTTCACTTTGGATTTTTTACCCTTCCCTTTTTCCCCCTCAAATTAGAAATGCTCTTATCACAACCAACAAGTGATTAATCGGGACCATCATCCGTTAGAACCTATCACTTTATATGCTCCTATGGTTTATATTTTTTTGTTAATAATGGTTGCTATTAATTCTCTGATTTTCGAATCTTATATACTTCATCCAAGCACTATATTCTGAAAAGGCATGGGTTATCTGAAAAATCATCACTTTACACTTACCATTTTGAGTGGTTTCTAAGCTTCTGAACTAAAAATGAAAAACGAAATTGTGGGAGGTCTCCTACAAAATACCTGCCACCAACATAAGGAAAACATCAGGACCAAAAAAGATGAACGAGGAAATCACTGGAAAACAAATGAGAGGATCAATCCAGAAACGCAAAGCAACATGTTCTCTATCATTAACAGTACCCAAATCAGAAACCAAGCACAAGGTACCAGACAACGAAAGATTCATCACGTTTTCATGGTTATGCAAAATTTCTTATGAATATACTAATAGATTTCACAGATCCTTCAGGGTACCCCGAAATTAAATGCTACAGGAATATCAAAAGAAAGAATATCCAAAGAAGAATCAATGTCGTTCTACTAAAGAATACACGAAAATATGTATAAAACGTAATCCACTTCCATAAACCCAGAAGAGGCACTTAAGCTTCTGATCGATCTCTCGAGAATATAATCGTTTACTTCAGAATTGAACACAAATCAGAATTCAATTTACCCGTAGAGCAATAAAAGAAATAGATCTGGCGCAAAATATCGAATACAAATCATTCATATCTTACTAATTGATGTATATAGATTAATAATCGCAATCTGGTATTTCAAACATATTTATTATAATATATAATCTGCAGCATAGCAACAAAACAAATCATCCCGTATATACATTAGAAAATTCTAAACCTCTACAAGCCAACAATAATTAATATGAACACTTAAATAGATCAAATAAGTAAACAGCGTACAATCACACAAAATAGATCCAAAAACTTGAAGAATTGAAAGCGAGAAAATCTTACAAGCCTTAGAAAGAGATTGAGGAGGCGGCTCTCAATGCCCAGATCAAGAATTCTTGTATGAAATGATTGTTTTGAGAGAGATTGTTGAGAATATAAATTTTGGATATACAGTAGTACACCGTTCTGTCGCGGTCAATTGGGGAGAACAAAAGACATGAAAAATTTTAATAGATTACCAAGGAGACTGAAGAAATTTTGCAGATTTTACATGAATTTTATAACTTTTGAGTTTTAGCGAAGATAGACTATGAGAAAAATTTCGTGCGACCGTGATAATTGAAAAATAGATAAAATGTTTTGAAAATATATAAATTTGTTAGCTTAATACAGTGAGTGGTTAAAAATAATAGTGATTAAAGGGTGTTTGTCTTAACCTCTTTGTCACTTGGATTTGGATTCGGGTTGAAGCACTATTTCATTGATACGATTCTTAAATTGTCCTAAAAAAGAAAATGATTGTGGAAAAATATAATAATTATTTAATAAGCTAAATATTTTTTTGAATAAATTTAATACGCTATATTGTAGAAGCTAGAGGTTGATTTCTGAAGGTGGGTTCCTCAAGTTTTCAATATGCTCTCACAATTTTGCACGAAAAGTTTGTTATATTCCAATATTGTCCTTCTCATTATTAAATTTTAGACTTGTAATTCGTTGCTTACTTAAACATAATAAAATATTCATCGAACTTTATTTATTATATCAACAATTGAACACTGGCTGAGTTTAAATATATTAATCCATTGCATACTCACTGCTTATATTGTCTTACATAACATAGAATCAATTGGATCAATTGTTAGCACAAAAAATAATCTATACAAGATGAATAACTATATAGTTCATCAAAAGCATTTTATTTAGAAAATTCTTATTTTTTATGGTTTATGAGATTGTTTTGTCTATAAAAATGTTTTTCTTGTGTTTGCAATTGGTCTAATTGATTCTATGTTGAACATTATTAGCCATATTTGGGCGATTGATGATTTTTTGAAATGTATGATCAGCAAATGGTCTCGATAATGAACATTATACAAAATTCAGGAGTGTTAGATTATATTTTAAAGTCGATAAAATAATTAATCACAATTTTAAAGTTTAGTGACTATTAATTAGTTCTACCCTGTGGATCACGTTGGCCCACTTCAACAGGAGAAACTAATGGAATTTGTCACTAGAAACTTGGCACGTTATTTTTAGAAATGTCAATGAACCAACATGATATGAAAATTGATGAGAGACAAAATTGTATGAAAGTGAAAAAGTTGGACATGGTACTGTGCAAGTGTTTCTTGGTTATGTCCTAGTGGCGGTGATAGGTGACGATACTACTACAAATAACTTTCCATCTATTTTTCTAAACAATACTCCATCAAATTTGATACATATATGATCATATCTATCATATTATATAAAACTCGAAGATCATAAATTATAATTAATTGTGAGCCCTTAATTTTGTCAACACATCATCAACGAAAAGGCCGAAAAAGTGACTAGAAGAACTACTGGTAATCAGAAGTGCAGAAGAAGGTATGAAAACACTAGTGATAAAAGTAAAAAATCTATGAAATTTTGACGTCTTTGTGGGATGCATTGATCTATAAAAATATGTGTGTCAATTGTTTGTGTGTGGTGTAGATGTATATATTTTTGGATATGCAGAAATTTATAATATAAGTTAGTTAAAATAGTTACTTTTTTTATTAAAAGAAATAATCTGAAAATAAACATCCACAAGATTGATTCATGCACGGTAAAAGAAAGAATAAATAAATAAATAAATGATTCATGGCTAGTTTTACCTTTTCCACGTCATTTGAAATATTGACTATATTCTCGACATTTTTCTTCACAGAGATTAGGTCAAATTTTGTAATATTCTACTGTTGAAAGAACATACCATACCCATTCCAATCTCCCCCGACCCTACTTCAAAAGCCAAATTTTATACGCAATTCACTTTGCCACAACCACTATTGTGTGTCCAGGTAAAAGTTTTTTTGGACTAAAAGTTAATTTTCTTGGTTGAACAATAATAAGGATGACGGGATGAGGTTAATCTTGATTTTCACGAAATGCGTTCCACACCAAAAGAAGGCTTCTCTCATCTAAAGTACATGTTGTCTTCTCCCAGTAAGGATGGTATCTTGTATATTCTAACATTTGTTTGTTGTTATGTAGTTTTCTTTTGATATTAGAAAGAAAAATAAAACAAAATTAAATTTTAAAAAAATCACAAAATGTATAAATAATGATGATTGATGATGTAAGACAAATCGTTTGCTAATACTATTTGACATTAACTAATGACACAAGTTAATGTCTAGATAGAAAAAATTGACACAATCGTTGTCTTTTCCATTTTCATTCCACATGTCTTCTGAGCTTCAAATTCGTTGTGCCGTGTGCTTTGTGTACTGCTTTCCCTTGATCAGCAGCAAACAAAAATTGTTGATACTACTCACTACTCCAACAGGCTTGATCAAATTAATTGTCAGTTCTTGACAGTCAAGAACCATTCATGGTGCTTAATGCTGTGCAAAAGCTACGGGGTACCGTTGGGTTCTTGGTGTGGTTTGCAATTCTACATATTCTAACTTATCCATGATTATAACTTATTCATGATATTACCTACATACTTCTATAGTCAAGTTATATCCTGATGATCCCCATTTTGGGAATGTCTCATTCTAAAGCGTCGAGAAAATGCAATTTAATAAATTAAATTAAAATTATAAAATGTCTTCAAAATCTTTAGTAAAATATTCCTGACACGGCATGTAAGTATTCAAATGTGAGATCGCCCAGGTGGTACAATGGTACGCACCCGGCCGGACCATGGGCAACGCCCCGGTTCGATTCTCACCCCGCCCTGACAATCACTCAAAAAAAAAAAACAAAAAGTATTCAAATGTCGTTTAACTTTCAACTATCTCCCCATCAAAGCATTCGGTGTGCCACAACAACGCCAATTACACATTTCAAAATTTAATAGAAATAAATGAATAATGAAGCAACATTTACAAGTACCTGCGAGGCAGCGACTGCTGATTTCATCATGCAATTTCGTTTTTCCAACGCAAAACAAAACGACAGATTAACAGGAACAAAATTATTACTAAGAGTCTCCAAACGGAAAATTGTTCAAAATACAATGATTATAACAGCACTCTTGTCCTCCCGACATCAAAAAAGCAACGCATAACAGAATCTGGGCATATGTTTAATACTACTACACTGAAAACATAGAAAATGTAAGACAAGTGACAAATTATACTGCGCCCAGATAAGTAACAACAAATTCATAGAGGATTTAAGTCTTTATTACCTCAAAGCCTGTCCTCATACTCGGAGAGTGGGGTCATCTGCTCCTTCAAGCCCTTCCTCTTTCTGATATCAGCGACAAGCTGCGCAGCCTGGGAACCAACTTCCAATGGATCGGATGACATCATATCCCAGTGATCAAACACACACTGAGGAAATGCTTGTCCAGAAGTTGCAGCTCTCAAGGTACTTGAGAAACCAAACGATTCAATGACAGGCAAGTAGGCTTTGATGTTGTATAGAGGAGTCCCAGGCCTCTGCATTTCCTCAAACACGTGTCCACGTTTCTGGTTAAGAACACTGTAGATGCCACCAAGTGCATTCTCAGGTGCCTGGATCTCGACCATGTAGACAGGCTCCAAGAGACGGGGCTTGGCAGTGATATGGGATGCATAGATGACTCTCCGAGCAGTTGGAATGACTTGTCCACCACCTCTGTGGATGGCGTCAGCGTGAAGAACGACGTCACAAACTTCAAAGCAAATACCCCTCATGTTTTCTTCAGCTAATGGGCCTTCCTTTGAAGCCCACTGGAAACCAGCAACAACAGAGTCCTTGATTTCATTTAGGTACTGGACTCCCTTACACATATCCACCACCATGTTTGGCCCAGTTGTCTCAGGGCCAAAGCACCAGATTTTCTTTGCAAGTTCCTTATCCCAACCAAATTCCTCAGCCAAGATCTTAGAACGGACCTTAGGATCGTCTCTTGGTCCAATACGTCCGTCATCAATAGCCTCAGCAAGTCCCTCTTCCAACGGCCTCGCTTCCATGTAGAGACGATTGTGTTTGTTAGGAGATTTGCTCATAACAGTTCGGCACGACCTCTCAAGGACAGTCTCACGGAAGGACACTACAGGGTCAGATTTTATGATTTCAGCACCGCCCATGAAATCTTCCTGCAAGTCCTTCAAACAAATCTCCAGGTGGAGTTCACCAGCACCAGCAATGATATGCTCACCAGACTCCTCAATTGTACAGACAACCATAGGGTCTGACTTGGCCAGACGCTTCAATCCTTCTCACGAGCTTGGGAAGGTCAGATGCAACCTTGCACTGGACAGCAACACGCACAACGGGTGACACAGAGAACTTCATTGCTCTGATGGGATGAGCATCAACTTCCTTTTCGTTGGTCAGTGTGGCATTTTTAGTGATGAACTGATCTAGACCAACCATAGCAACTGTGTTACCGCATGGGACATCCTCAACAGTTTCCTGCTTCTTACCCATCCAAATAACAGTTCTCTGGACGCTCTTCACATACAAGTCCTTTTTCTCTCCAGGGACATAATTAGGACCCATGATTCTAACCTTCAAACCAGTTGAGACCCTGCCAGAGAAGACACGGCCAAATGCAAAGAATCTGCCCTTATCAGGACGCTGGAATCATCTTTGACACATAAAGCATGAGGGCCATCAGGATCACAATTCCTAATGGCAGTAGCATAGCGTCATCCATAGGTCCCTCGTACAAGTTCTCCACCACGGTACTTTTGGGCGTAGAAGGTGAAGGAAGGTGGAAGATCATCATTTCTAGGAGTGCGGTACTTGCTGGAAGCCAGGTCTGCATCACACGCTTCATTAGCGCCTTCCCCATTAACTCCTTTTCATCAGACTTCATAACCACACCAAGCTTCGCTAACATTGGCCACAGCTTATCTTTCTGATCATTCATACAAGTATTAATAATCTGCTTGATTGGTTCGTAACAGAATTGAACAAATCCGCGTTTACATGTGGGCGATCCAGTATTCTTGGTGGTCCACTTCTTCGTGGCTGGATCAAAGAAATTCTCACCCCAAAGCCTCTCCATCATTTTAGACTCGTCGACGCCAAACTTCGAGGCATACATCTTAGCAAAGTTTGTTAGGGTGAAAGCCCACCCGTGCAAACCGGCAGAAAAGGCAACTGTACCTTTCTCGGGATAAACCATGACATCTCCCAAAAGAGGATCTTCGTAGGTAGCCATAATGACATTGGCGTTTTCAATGACCCTCTGGAATGTTTGGTAGGCCTCCTCTCCATCAACCTGGAGCTCAAGGAAACACCTGTCCATCTTGTTAACCGTCAAGACAGGCCGAATCCTTTCTCCGAGGGCCTGACGGAGGACAGTTTCAGTTTGCACGCACACTCCTTCAACACAGTCAACCACAACAAGAGCCCCATCAGTGATACGAAGCGCGGCTGTCACTTCAGATGAGAAGTCGACATGTCCAGGAGAATCGATAAGATTGATCAGGTACTCGTTCCCATTTCGCACGCCCTTGTAGCTCTTCAAAGACTCGTCAGACATCGCATAATACAGGGAGATACCGGTGGACTTGATGGTGATACCACGCTCAGCCTCGTCAGCACGGGTATCTGTCATCCTAACATCACCAGCAACTTCTTGGGCAATAATACCAGCAGCAGCGACTAGAGAGTCGGTAAGTGTGGACTTCCCTGTTACAATTAAAAAAAAAAAAGACTACAGTGAATACATGCATCTAGCCCGACATGGTCAAAAAGGCTGCACCAAAATGTAAACATAGATAAAAATCACCCTATAACACAGAATGTGACATTATATTGAGGGGAACATAATGAAAGAAATTTACATACCATGATCAACGTGAGCAATAACAGACATGTTGCGGATGTTGTGCTTGTAGTCCATAATCCTACGGAGCTCATCAGCTGTAAACTTCACCTGCACAAGTCAAAAGGCATTTTTGTTGATTAGAAACCTGCACAGCCGGGGGGGAAGCACAAGCTATATTAAAATCAAAATGAACACTTTACACTAACCATTTTGACTGGTTCTTAAGTTTCAGAACTCAATGAAAAAACAAATTGCAGAAGCCTCCTTCAAAGTACCTGCCACCCAGACAAGTTACACGTCACTAATCCATTAAATCAACAAAAATACAATTGGAATTGAAATAAGAAGATCATCTCTTCAGACAATTAATTTTAGAGAAACTCATCCCTCATTACTGACAGGTTCAACAGTATAACCATGCTCAAAATGACCACAAAAGAACCATTAGAGACTTGAACAAGTGAGAAACGTTTCTTTGTAACAACATCATCAGAAGGATATGGAGCAAAGCCAACTTTACACAGGCAGAGTGTTTTAACACTTTCGAAGCTCACACAAAATTAATCAACTTATAGTTTCCCTAAGCTTTGTATATTTATTATATCCTGTATAGACAATTTGAATGCTACAGAGACATGGAGAAAAGACACAGAATCAATTAAAGATGACAGATCAACATTTTCCTCATAATATTTCATAGACGTCAACATAGATTTGCGAGAGAAACTCTGCAATTTTACAATAATTAAAAAACTAGGCCGTAAAACAGTTCAATTAGAGGAGAGCTCGTAGAATTAATATACAGTAGTTCACTTCCATGTACGGATGTACCCAAAAGAAGTGGTAGAATTCTAACCTAGCTCTCAAAAACTTAAACATAAATCAAGGCAACTATGATCGATATAGCTAATCAAAACTAGATCAGGAGCAGAACTTTAAAATCTGATCCTACTCGTATCCATTAAACATACCAGTAAGCAAATCCGAGTTTTCAAACATATGAACTATCGACTTTTCAGCGAAGTAAGATGAAAAATAATCCAGTTTATACAATAAATCAGATGCAACAAACGAATAATAAAACCAACGTACGATTACAATCGACAAACTAATACATTCATTAAATCGCTGAGATACAACAAAGAGAATCTTACAGATTTGAGAAGGAGACGTATGCGTAGGCGACTCTCTCAGTGACCTTATGCAAATGGGGCACTGAGACGGAGACGTAAAGTGAGAGGCGTATGTTAATAGTGTCCTCAAAACCCTAATATAAGCGATAGCGCATGTATAAATAAATAAATCCCTTTCTCGTCAGCGGTTCATTCTCCTACGGTTTTCTCAAGTAGTCGGATATTCTCGTTGCCACGTGTGTGATTACGTATTGTTCGAACGGCTGACCAGCCCAATTCTACTAATGAGGTCCGACACTACGGGCTTGTTTGGGTGATAATTTTAGAAATATCAATTTTTTGAAATGAGAAATATCATTTTATGTAAATTTTTTATTTTCTATTTTTCATCTTCACGTTCAGAAATTAATTAATAATTTTTAATACTTTCAGAAAAAAATTCCTTTTTTGAAAAAATATTTTTCCAAACGTAGACTAATTAGGGGACAAACAAACAATTTAATTAATTTCAAAATATTCAAGTATGTGTTTATTAATAATAATTGAAAAAATAAACTACTTTTTATCTACATATTTTATAAATCTCAGGTATCAACATCGAGATTTTGTTTTGAAATAAAGTTTTTCAAACAACATCTTCTGCGAGCATTTTTTAAATTGATGAGATTCCAAGTAAATTTATCTTCCAAAAATGTATCAAGAAAATATGGTGTGATATACTCTAGAATCAAAGCAAGAACTTGGGCTCCAAGAACATAGAAAATAGAAATAATGCTTCTATAATTTCAAAAGTCAAATAATGCTTCTATAATTTCTATGCTTGCCCTCCAAGCATAGAAAAGTTTCAAACAAAAACAAATAAATATTATATGATAATAATCTTGAAATACACGTCACTTCGGCATTGAATATGATCACTTTAACATAATAAAATCATCCAACGTGGACGTTAAATCACTTCTATATCACATGAAACTTTTATCTAGCACAAAAAATTATGTCAACCATCTATTGTATCATTTCGTCAACTGTATCATCCCAAAAAATTAGAGGAAAAAAAAAACCCACTAAAGATAGGAGCTGATGAGAACTTCCAAATTTCTTGCAAATAAATTAACAACATTCTTATAGCAGCATTTGCAACAACCTTCAGTCTAACCAATCATCCTTTCTAGGGAGGGAAGTCATAGATCTCTAGCAGCATTGCAAGGCCACCTCCTACAACCACAAACCACAGCTTCCAGCGAGAAGGATGGCGGGTGACACCTGCCCAGATTCCCCAAACAAGAAGTTGAGCAACCCCCATCACAACACACACTTTCATGTTTCACCCTGTCAAAAATGAACCAGATTCTTAAGTCTCAGCCTCAATTTTTTTTAACTTTTTTCTATATAAAAATTAATTTCTGCTCCTCAATCAAAGTCAAAGTCAAATTTTAATATCAACTACACATCTCAAATAACTGGTCATTATTATCCATACATCTTGTCATCTGTACCACTATTTAACAAAAAAGGTAGGGTGTGTTCTCTTTCTTATTAGCTGTTTTCGAATTTTCAAAACAAAAATTGAAAGCAGAGACAAAAGCACCTCATTTTTTTAGCAAACTTCTGCTAGAAACTGAAAGTGATACCGAGGAGACAATGATCATACCATAGTCCATCTTGTAGTAGAAAAAGCAATCAGTGGGGCAGCAACCATGACCCTCTCAACTTCGTCCCTCACGTTGAAGCTTCTAACTATGGCAAAAAGGAGGAGTACCCGAGTAAGGCCACCTCTGATGAGTAGTCTAGCATTTCGGTCAAGTCAACATCTCTGCCGGAGATACATATAACCATTCACTTGCAAGAAAATAAGTTAAAATAAAGTAAACAAGAAAAAGAAGAAGTATAAAGCTCACCGACTATGGAAGACTGCACTCCAAAACCATGAATTCATGGACAAGAACCCGTAGATATGCCACAGCCCGGTATAATCATAGTATATCCTCTTATCTGGATTTGGTGGCAACTTGTAGTAAATAAGGATGAAAAAAGAAAGCCACCCATGGAAGTGCATTGCAAGGTTGAGAGCTGAAAAAGCTACAGAAACTGGCTCCTGCATGATTTTAAGGACATTAATTTATAGGACCATGCTATGTGTACACCCATTTTTCTACACCCAGGCATACACCCTCTAACAGACTACTGGACTCCACCAACATGTGGGGCGAGGGTTTGTGTTGGGGGGTGTGTGTTTGTAAAAACAGACCTGGAAGCCAAACAAACGTCTGAATGGCCACTTGCCATGATATTTGAGAGGCTGGTGACCAAGTTCTGCTCTTTCTTTTTCTCTGCCGAGCATACAATGGTAACGACAATCACTTTGGCAGTCCCATTGCTTCCACCGCAAGTAAAGAGGCTCTTGCATGTGCATAAGGCCATCGACCGATGAGGAACCATCTGAGGTGAATTTGCAGTGTGGAAAGCATCTCTTCCCAACACATCCAGATTTTTCACATTTTTTTACACAATTCCAGAAATTGAGAATCAAAGTTTGACCAAATTAAAGTTCATGTCTGTTGATCAGTGGACGAACTTTTCAGAAAAGTTCATTTTGGATTTCAGGCTAGAGAGAGACAGGGGGAGAGGTTCCTCGCATATTTTGCTTATTTTTCACTCACATCTCATGCCAAGAATGCAGGAAAACAGAGATGGTGGACTAATATTAATTATGTACAATTTTGGAAGGTAATAAACTAGCTAGGAATGAGAAAAGATGGAAATATGAAAATAAGATTCAAATTTCAACAGTTTCTACTGAAGGAAGAATTTTTGGATATGGTTTAGGCTAGCATTAAGAATAATTTTGAGAAGCAAACAGCTCTCTCAAAGAATAATAATGGCGATGAGGAATTTATCAACAATAAATGAAGAATAGTAGGAGTCAAGAGCCAAATAAAAATAACAAGATCATTCCGATAATGTCATAGAAACTAAGTAAATAGATTTCATAGGAAGAAGGCTACCAATATAATGGGTCGGCGTCACCAGCACTGGCATCAAGTGCTTTAACAAGGCAGGAGTACATGAGAAAGAAAATGATCCAATAATGATCTGCAAGCTGATTAGTAAATAGTACGCAGCGGTTTAGAATCTTAGACGGCCATAAATTGAATTCGAAATGAAAGAGATATTTCAGTGTGATGTGTTTTGGGTACAATATTTTGATTGCCTTCACAATGTTTGTATTCAGAAGGAGAATATAGTACTTGATGAAGTACATAAGATTAGAAAATCAGAGAAGTAATAGCAACCATTATTAACAAAAAATATAAACCATAGAAGCATATAAAGTGATAGGTTCTAACAGGTGATGGTCCCAATTAATCACTTGCGGACTATGATATGATAATACAAGGAAAGCTCAAAGTTAGAGAGAGGCACATACAAAAGCCTAAGGGATTTATATTAACCTGTCAACCCCATTAAGCAAGCCCTTAACAAAGAGCTTCAAAAAGGATGAGAAACCGTCTTCCCATTTTTTCCGATACTAAATTCGAGGACAAAAAAGTTGAGAGCACATTCCAAGAGATACTTATTAATATTAGTATCCTATTTTGCAACAATTCTTTCTAACTCAAAGGACAAGGTAAGTAACATTGTTTAACAGTAGGGAAAAACAAACTTTAGTCACAGGAACAAGAAAATATGTAGAATTTGCATTTCCACACAACATAAATTTATTTAAGGATTTGGTCCTCCGGCCCTCACCCTAGCCCAGGGAAATTAAAGATAAATAACATCAGTCACTTTGAGGAGGTGAGGAAGGTTTGCCAATTTATAGCGCAAATTAAATTTCTTGATAGTCAAACACGGGTTAACTCTTTGTGTCAACATGTGAAAAGTTACGAATCCCATAGAAAAATGAGTTTGTAAAAAAAAGGACCCTGGAAACAGCCAAACCAAACAAGCTTGACTACAGGTTAAAGGGTACCTAACAATTTTGAATAATGACATTTATCATAATCCCTTACTCATCAATGGAGATGTGTCTATTAATTAGTAGTAATTGAGTTGCCGTCTTAAAAGTAATCTTAGATGTAGAACTTTATCAATCAATTAGTGCCACCTAATCAATTATGGATGATCACCGTTCTCCAGTATTGATGCATTTCTTTTAACTGTCTTAAATACAAAAATAAGCTCAAACATCCCTAGCTCCATCAAGGAAAATAATAAATGGGATTTGAATTGTCTTCCCCAAATACTCAGCTATAGAATTAAGAAGCCATTTATATAATTGAAGTTCAGTGACTAAAATTCCACTATTCCACTGAATCCTGTCAACAGTAACCATACTCTATACAATAAAGAAAGATGATGACAGAAAACGTAAACAAATCAAGCACTCAAGAATCAAAATCGGGTCTCTCTCATCTTTTAAATTTTTATGCTGGCAAAAGATCCAACCGATTGCGATTTGCAGATTTTCGACATAAATCTGGTTCACTCAGAGAACAATGAAATGAAGAAAACAATTGAATGATATTTGGATAGGCAAAATATGTGCAAAAAATACCTTGTTCATGGTGATATATCAAATTGTAGAGGTGAAATTCGGAAGTTGCATCACAGTGAAGGAGCGTGAGTGATTAATAGTTGGTTCGGTGGTTTGCTTTACCCTCGGCGGTCGTAGATCCCACTGCAGAGATTAAGAGCGACAGAGATTTTTCATTAATTTATTTTTATTTATTTCTAGGAGATTTCCTTAAGGTTCTTTTCTTTTCTTTCTTTTCCATTTACAAATTAATTCGAAAATGTTATAAAAGTATAGAAACAATAGAGAGAATTTAGAGAGAATGAATTCCAAGGAATTCTCAGGAATGAATTTCATTAATAACTGAAGCCCTATTTATAGGAAAACTTCGAATGGTACAACCGTAATTACATAATTTCATCAAGGGTATAATAGTCATTCACATATAATAATTACATCTTTTACCAAATTATTCCTCCACCAAATTATTCCTCCACCAAATTATTCCTCATAATTCATAACCACCAAATTATTCTCAATTATTCATAACACTCCCCTGAATGACTATTAATACAAATGTCTTCCTGACTGTTTAAAACCCAAATTTAAAAACTTCCAAACCGATTGCAGTGATAAATGGAGTGGTTATATACTTTGCTTCATCAAAAATTGCTCCCCGATGTCTTCCAAATGATAGGAGTATTCATGTGCTCGCTAAAACCTTGCTAAGAAACCCAGTGAAAAACTGATCGAAGGAAAGAAGAGTACAAATCTCCGCTGATTTTATATCTTGAGAATCGAGATATCTTCTTACTAAATGATTTCAATATCATCATCGCTTGGATCTAAAGCATTAGCTCCATTATAACTTGATCCAATAGATACATCAGATCAATTTCTCCTATCGTTTCAATATACCATGAATATCTTCGTTAAAACCTTATTAAGAAACCCAAATTTTAAAAACCCTAATAAAGGAAAAAAGATATTATTCATGTGAATACGCCTTTAAAGTTTGCCTCATTAAAAACCTTACTGGTGAAACCCAATGGGATAAAACCTCGCATGAAAAAGAGTGCAACGCTGTGATTTTATACAATTATGCCGCAGCATTTCAAAATCTTTTTCATACATTTGTATGAGTATCATATACATTGGTTTTATACTCTTCTGCTCATTTAGAGCTGCATCAATTTTTGCACACAACTACAAAACATCTACCATGAACACATGTCTCCAAACACACAATTTAAAGCGTATAAATTCATCGTAAAAACATGTAAACATATAAGTAAACCTTCATAACTAATTAACACTTAAAATATATCATTTAACATTTAATACTCACTTAATAGGTTATTTCATTCCCAAGGTTTAGCTCACCCTTTAGTACTTCATAAACATCGGCTTAGCTCACCCGATCCTTTAATTTCCTTTTGCATTTACACACACGATCGGTAATTTAACTTTCATGAGCATCGCAACATATATCGACCACCATGCCTCATCTTTAAACTTGAGCACTAGTCATCATCATCTCATCATCTCATAAGTTAAAGATTTCGCGATTCACCATTTATCATCTTCAATATATCTCAATATTTTCATTATCATTGATCATATGTAGCGCTACATTTTCATATCGCTCATTTGACACTTTTCAATTTCATTTCTTTCCCCATATCGACATAACTTATCGAGATATCTCATTATCGATCCTCTTGTAGGATTACACAATATAGTTATGTCTATATACTCTTCAAGAGCATATGCCTCCGTTATTAAGACATAAGACCATCTTTTATAATTTGCTTTGATATATATGTTTGGGGAAATCTCATAATATCAACGCTTCCTACGGGCTAACTTATCAAAGCATCTTAACTGATATATGTGATTGTTCATAGCATCTTTATGCATCTTTGAACTTCAAGTTCATATTTTAATTTTGAGGATATATCATGATGCATTTCACATATCATTTTCAATCTTTAATACTCCCCCTCATCTTGAGAAAATTTAGAACACCAAAACTCATACAGGTTGGTATGATTTTAATCATATATGTTCTCATCATTCACTTAATATGGGAATTTAGACCGCTTTGCATTCTATTTCTCGATATCGGCAATTTATTTGAGGACTTTAAATAATTTGCCATATAATATCCCACTTTGTATGCGCATACTCAAATCCTTTCAGGATTTATTCAAGTATTGGAATATACATTTACTAGCTTTATCATTAAATCCAAAATCATGCTCATACCAGAGCAAATATTTCGTGAAATTTCAAATTACGAATCATATACACATGTTATCTAGTGGATCCATATCATAATATCTAGTAGTCCACATGGAGGATGAGTGGGCTCATACTTCTCATCATTTATTCCAGTATATATTTGGGATTTATTTCCAATATTGGCTAGAATGATTTCATCATTTATCGAGAACAATCATTAAAGAATTCCTTTAATTCTTTCACTTGAAATATTGATTTCAATAATTATTTAAACCGGGATGGTCATCCGGCTTTGGTAAACGAGTATTATTGAACTTCTAGTTCAAGAAATTCTTATATCGATTTCACTAGTATCTGATAGTGCTCAATATGATTTATCATAGAAATAATTCACCACATATTCCATCATCTTTTGGTGACATTATTGTCTACTATCGTCAAACAGAGTTACAAACATACGCATCACATCCGCTATTATTTAATTCCAAATCGTAGCTCTTACGCTTCATATTATTTATTTAAAATCGAGTCTTATTTCATACGCTGTATTATTCTATAAATAAATCATCAAAATTATTGCAAAATTCATCCTAAAAGGGTCTATACATTATAATGGACCATATGTTCTCAAATCTTGAAAATACTATCCATCACTACCGATCAAAAATCCTAAAAGGATTTATCGATGTAGGCCGGAAAGATTAAGGATGCTAATGAATATGGTATCCCACAAGATATCCGATACTTGATTGAAGCAAAGGTTCGATTATCTCGTGAGGTTTCAATTCCTTCTAAATACATGCACCTGGTATGGGTAAAAGTAGTTTTTCAAAGAAATGGGGAGCAAAAGATTAGGAGGATGTTACAGTGTGCTCTTGCGGACATGTGACACTGATGTAAATCATGGGGTACTTGTCCAGAACCCGAGAAGATAAAATAGCATTCATTAAGGATGGATTGAGTAAGAACCTTTGATGATATTCAATGCGCTCTTGAGACACATCCTAGTGGGACATGTGCAAGGTGAGCTAATGGCCTTATGGGCCAAATTCAAAGATCAACAAGCACTTTATAGTCTTGAAATACTTACTTTAAAAAGATCCATTTGTAAATTTAGTAGAATAACTTAGTATAATGATTTTCCCATATTTATGTAAGACAAATTTATGTAATATAGAATATCAATATTTTTCTTTTATTTGTAAATATCGCTGATTTTCGATTTTTTCGTTTATTTTCTATCACCGACAGATATATGTCATTTTCACTTAGAATTTTTTCTCACTTTTTTTCTTTCATATATTTGTCAAAGTAAATAAGTGCACTCAATTATTGGTTTGAAAATTTTTCTTTAAATAGAGGGATTCATATATCTATCATTCATTCGTTGAAAGAGAAAAATGAGGTGGAGATGGAGATGGAGATATCAAAATCATCTCATGTAAGTCAATCTTTACCTCGCCATATTAAACCAGATGTATTCTGTGGATCTAACTGTAGGCCATATCCAATATGTGGATATGGCAAACCGACTTGTAAAAGAGTTAGAGAGACAAGAAATCAATATACTATACTGGAGGAACCAACAATAAACTTTTAGCTAGACTTATAATGGCCGCACAATCATGTGGAATAAGAGTTTTGGCGTAATACCTTTCCATCTAGTTGGATCTAATACTCTAATTGGAGCCGCTTCTACCATGGTCCAGCAGGTTGGGCTAAGCGCAATCCATCCACAATCGCATGATGTATATGATGAATAATAGTGATGCTTTCATTGTCCTTTCCAGCGCTACAACACACCCGAGAAATATTCAATATATAGCCTCGTAACGATGGAATTTTCATGTCAAACCAATAGGTTTGTTGAATATTAATAATTTCTTTGATGGCTTACTAGCTTTTAGATCGTGTGTAAATAATAAGTTTATCTCTCATTCAATGAGAAAATACTTATTTTCATCAAATGCTGATGAACTACTCATCAAATTTCATGCATATGTTCAAGAATCATGGAAGCCAGTCGCGTCCGTCGGACTCATCGAGTGTCAAGCGAAAAGAAATTCGGATCCTTTAAATATTTCATTATGAATCCTAATGTTGATGGTGGCGAGTTACGCAGTATTTATATCTCTCGAGACGCATCCTCATTTATGGATTCAAGATGTATATTTTTTTTTTTTGCATTTCTATATTTTCAATGTTTAATGCCATCTTTTGATATTCTCAATATATTCCACTGATCGCTTTGTACTTCTTCCTGAGTAATAATAATAATATCATATTGGCTTTATTCAAATACGATATCTAGTGATTTTGCTTTTCAAGAGCATTTTATTCTCATATTAATACAATCTCATATCATCGATGAGATTACTTCATATAAGCTTTCCATGCGATATATTTTCTTTGATTTATCAACATGGGATCTATTCAAGATTTTACTTTCGTCTATTTATCCAATGGTAACTTCAAGTACCACTTGCTCAATTTTCTCCATTCATATTCTGGGTATATATGGAGAAGCAATTTTATTCTCATCGCCTACTTCTTCGGTATGACATTTATTGAATATTTGATCAACTACTTTTCCTCGAGTAGGATTCGTTATAACCAATCGTAGTATAACCCACCACATTGGAAATATGCACACCAATCGTGTGGTATTACCCACCACATTGGAAATATACTCAAACTATAAAGTGCATAAATTTAAATTAGCAGAATTAAATTTCCTCCAATAGGTGGTCTAACCTACCTTATGGGGAATTATTGCAATAAATATAAATTTACGGAATTTAAATAGCAAGAATTAAATTGCATAATGTTTAACTACTTCTTCAGAGTAGGATCCTGCTAGTAGAAGGTATTACTCATCACTTAGCATCTAAAGTGTAGAATATATAAAACCTTCGCTTAATGATTCGGTTAACCCATCATCAAGTAGAGGTATTGCAGATAATTAAATTGCAAAGAAATAAAGTAGAATTAAATATTAATCTGCTTTATTTAGGGCAAATTTGTTCTTCTAGAACAAATACTCATTACTTCTACAAAGAGACATTTATCCTTTTGTAAGTGATATTATGTAATTAAACTCTTCGGAGTTAAAATAATATTCGATCTTTTAACTCAAATGGACTTGCCATTTTATATAATCAATGGATTTAGAATTTCTTCATGAATATTCTATCAATTTTTCACCGTCGCCAAAATTAGGTCGGTTTTTTACCCTAAGGGTAAAATTGTCAATTCCAATTAAATGAGGTAAAATTGTCAAAAAATATTTTATCAATATTTTACGATTGAAAATTATTCTTTCTATTTCAATTTATCAATATCAAAATGTTCAAGGACTATTTTGTAACTTTTTCAAAAAGTTGGTGTACCGATTTGTAAATTTTGAAAGTTTGATAATAACATATTTCAAAAACGAAGTTATTACTCCCATCAATGTTGGTGTCAAATCGAAGCTCGTTAAATCGAGTATAATGGAGTCGAAAATTTGATTTTGATAATGTATCTCCTTATATCTCGATAACTAACTTATAGTTTAATATATTATTATATTATAAAATCATATGATTTACCTTTTTCCCTTTCTCTAATTATTCCATGGATGAGATTTACTTGCAATCCATTTACGTGATCGGAAAATTCTTTTGGACTCCATTCTTCCAATTTTGGGATTTCGCACATCTCCAAATAGGTTGTGTAGAATGAGCGAATTGTGGGAGAAGAATATTAGTGCAAAGAATTTTCAAATGACGTATTTGCAAAGAGAGAGTTATTTAGATTGATGAGGATGAATTAATTCATTGGTAATAATCCAGGCTTTCCGATACAGAAGATCATCTATAAGATCTGTTAGAGTAGATACTTTCTTTCATATTACTCAGCCAACAGAGACTACCGATAACGTGTTATAAAAGATGTAAACAATGTATAGAATTTAGAGAGAATGAATTAAGGAATTCTCGTGGAATGAATTTATTAATAATCGCTATTTATAGGAAACTTCAATGAGATAAACCGTAATTACATAATTTCATCAAGGGGTATAATAGTCATTCACATATAATAATTACATCTTTTACCAAATTATTCCTCCACCAAATTATTCCTCATAATTCATAACCACCAAATTATTCTCAATTATTCATAACAGAAAATAAATTTTAAGTGATTTCTATTATTAATAACTAGTGTTTGTACCCGTGCGTTGTACGAGGAGATATATATTTAAAATATAATTTAATTAATGGTATTGACTTTGTGATAAGGAATGATGGGATTTGTAGAAATCTTAAGAGCGCGTGAAGGGGATATGATAAATGTGACTGACACGTGAAGATGGATACGTAATGTAATTCAGATAATAGGTAAATATCAAGATTATTATCCTTTGCGTGGGAACATGATTTTTTTATTAATTATTTAATTTAAAAAATAGGTAGAATGAGCGGAAAAATGTCCAAGTTTTATATATATATATATATATATATCTCAGGCGAATTAAAAATAATAATAATAAATAAATTAAGGAATTGGCGGGAAAATCTATTTTTTGGGGGAAAAAAGGAGGATTTTCCCTGCTTTTCTTAATATATAGATATAGATATAGATTTGCAACCCTAATACTCTCACTTTTCTGTGAGTCACTCTCAGCCTTAGTATGTGCTCAAAGTATCTTCGTCGAATCTCTCATATATTATCCTCAATTGGGGCCACTCGTACTCTATCACAGATCTCTTCATTTTATACGATCTATATATTAATTAAAAAATTAGCATGCTAGACTGTTGGTTAGGAAAATAGATATAGATATAGATTATTGATAATAAATTAATTAAAGAGTAAAAAATCTGCGGAATAGAAACTTAGAAAATTTATTAAAGAAATTCTGAAAACTAATTCAAAATCAGACAGAAAAATGAAGTTTTTTTTTTTAATTTTTGCCAATCCTACACGGAGATTTTCTTTTTTTTTTCCCAATCAGATTGAAGAACATAACATACATTAGTTAAGCGAATGTATTGAAAAATGCTCTATTAAGAGGTAATTAATATTATAGATTAACAATAATCTTCCTATATCTCTAAGCTACATATAGTATAAATGGTCAACAATTTAAAAAAAAATAGTTGCAAAAGAGTAATAGATTTGATTAATAATAGTTTTTGTTAAAACTTGAGTAACTTGCGTTTCAATTTTAATTTGTCTAACTAATAGTTCAAAAAAATTTAAAAAAACAAATGATTAAAAAAATTTTAAAATGCTTGCGAGAGAAAAACATATTTGATTAACAAAAATTTTTGTTAAAATTGAGCAACCTATGTTTCAATGTTCGTCACTCTATGTGGTCATTTTCCAAAAATAAAATATCAATACTGGTAGAAATCACGATGAAGTTTATAGGGTTCGAACAGATAGCATTAATAGTGTCTTGGCTAAGGTAGTAGACACAAGTAAAAAGAAATGTTAATTAAAAATTAAAAATTTATAAACTTCAAATAATTTTGAGGGTTAAAATTATAGAAGTAAACTTCAAATAAACTTCAAATAATTATAGGATTAAAAAAAAGACTTTGATAGGGGTTACAAATTGGAAACGTGTGCTGACATATAGATTTAAAAATAAAAAATAAAAAAATTTTAATTGATTTTAATAAGGATTGATATTAGAAACATATTAAATGATAGAAGTAAAAATATTTAAAAATTAAAAATTAAAAATTGATTTTTTTTAAAATAATTCAATCTACACAATATAATGGCTACCATAATTATCTTAAATTATTTTCAATTACTAATTTTTTAAAAGTATTTCAAATACCCATATCTTAAAATTTGTTACATTATAATAATAATAATAATAATAATAATAATAATAATATATTGATAGAGAATGTAAGATAATCATGGTTATTTATGGATAATGATAAAAAATAAGGTAATAAAAAATGTAATTGGTGTGCTATGAGAGGGAAAACCTCCAATAAAAATCAAATTTAAAATCAATCAAATAATGAGCTGGAAAATTCCCTCCAAAAACAGTTTCTGTTTATTAATATATAGATTTGCAGACAGTACTGGTGGATTTGCTTAATACAATGTTGAACAAGGTTTATTTTGACTAATACAAGGCGTTCTTGTCGGATTTTATATATCCTAGTCGACAGCGAGATTGATTTGGTTGTTAAGTATGAAACATATTAGTATACATATATGAACTGAATATAATAATAAGAAATGTACTTTTATTGATCGAGATTGTGGGATCCCTCAAATGGGCCTCGTATCACACTATTTATAATGTTGAGGATGACGCGACCTCTTGCATTCTCGTACCCGATCTTGAAGGCAAACCTAGAACCTTGATCGTACAAAATAGCTCCAAGTAGTATCATGTCCCAAAAACTAGATCAACTATTGGCTCAAGACATGCCTCTACCTATCCCTACCCAATGATCATGCCTGGCCTAACACTAGTAGATCAAATATTTGACTGAAAAGCGATACGGACTGAAATCCAACTTCTTGTTAATGGTTGCGAACCAACTCTGGGAAGTTAGGCTAGTCCTGATTGCCTTTAGTCCGATCTTCCAAGGGGAAGTCATGCACGGTTTGATTGAGGATCATTTCATGCACAGCGGAGGAAAAGAAAAAAGTCAAAGAAGAAAATACTAACGATGAAAAAAATAATGTTTTTTAAACGAAAGTGTATGGAAACAAGCCTAACTATCTAAATTCAAACCCTTTTTTTTTTTTTGTGTTTTGAAATTATCGAAATTCAAACTTACATGCTTCCACATGGCAATAGTATATTGATGGATTCTAACTACTACCTCTGTCCCAAAAATATAATCCACTATTTATTTTTCGTTCATCTCCAAATATAGATCACATTCGTTTTAAAGATATAGTTAAAATATTACTTATCTTTTATATCCTCATGTAATATACATTGATATCATCAAAATAGAATAATTGAAATAAAACATCTAATTAATAAGAGGGTATATTAGGAAAATAATCTTGAATTGTACTTTTCCAATACCATTAATTATATTTTTCTTAATCTGTATGAAAATAAGAAAATGGCTCTAATTTTGGGACGAAAGTAGTATTATTTTGCACTTGATAAAATTTAATACTTTTCACCGCGAACAAAAATAAAAATTCACGATTTCGAAAAAGAAAGTTATTACAAACTGACTCACACTTTTGGGAGAAGTTAAACTCAAGGATTGTGCCACGACTCCATTTTAGTAAATGGGAACATGTCGCAAAAATAGAGTGAAGTTAACTTGCCTCCCGAGACGGCAATAGCTACCACTTCATTTGGTGGGATGTTACACTTCCTTGGTGAAGTATAAATCTCCCAACAAGATTACAATACCTAGTGATTATGATTATCCATTATTGGTCCTCTAAAAAATTATGAATAATAAGTGGTAAGCGTGACCAGAAGCATCGAATGCTCAATTCACTAAAAATGCTAGAAATTTTGTCAATGATCACACAATCAGCGCAAGCGCAAAAGTAACATTGAAACTTTCTCCCCCAAATACATGTCAAACAGATAATGTTCCAATCACTAACAACGGGATCAACTTTTAAAAGAAGATTGATACAGCTCGTTCTTTTACAACCTTTAACAAATTTTTACACATTTTAACACATTCACATCAAAAGTCCAACCAATTGCATCCACATTTTCTGGGACCCACTGTACTACATAAATCTCCACCACTCAATCTCACTCATTCTCTCTCCTATTTCACATCAAAACTCATAAATACTCATAAATACACATACACTAACGGGGGCTATATTGTTTATATTTACGTGTAATCTCTTGTGATGAGAGTACAGTATTTAAAGAGTACTAGAAATTTTCCTAAAAACGACGAAGATGGAGAAATAATGTTAACAATTACTTCCATGATTTCATTTCAACCACGAATCCCATAGAAAGTATTATTCTTCATGTTTCTTTACAACAATATCAGCAGCGCAAGCGCAAATTCAGCTGCTCAAGCCGTTGTTAAAATTTAACAAAAAAAAAATTGCCTGCAAGATCTGTCAACTGTTTGGGAATTATTGAGTAGAATCAAGCAGTCATTTCTACGATCTCCCCCGACGTACACCTGAGTAGAAAAACTTACATATGTAGTTATAGTCTTATAGAGTTCGAAAAATCAAAGAAGCACAAACAAGAAAAGAGAAAAGAGAAAGAACTCACCATTTTCAGCTAGTAATTCTAATTCATATTGCGGTTAAGCAACCCTTGAAACGACAAGAAAAGATCTTTATTATCTGTCCCAAAAATTTCGTCTGCTTTTCTTAAAGTCTCCTGGAAGTTCGACAAAATAAAATCAGTTGGATTAAATATCAACGACCACCTTAATTTTTAGGATTTCCACGTAGGATGTCATTAGGAAACTTATCAGTAACCTCGCGTGATTGTCTTTGAGCATTTAATTCCTTTACATTCGCAAGAAATGCACTAAACTGCTCTAGTGATAGACGACTCCTGTGTAAATAAAGCAACCATAAGGCGGAGGATCTTCCATAGAAATTATATCTCTGTTTGGCAACTGTTTATAATCATCTAAAATCTACCTGGCTTGATAGAAGAACCCCTTTCCATCAATTCGAGGAGGACGAGCTAGAAGTTTCACAACAAAAATTATAAGAACCAGAACAAAGTAATCATCAAAAATCAACATAACAGTCATTTTCAAAATCAAATAAAGCATTAGCATTGACTGGAAATTTCTCTTAAAAGTAAAACTCGAGTTTCTTTTAACTTTTTTCTGCCTCAATATTAACTTCTACTATACAACCAAAGTCAAACCTGGCAAAGTGCGTCCACGGGGAGGAGAGTTCGCGGCCGAGGACTGCTGACTTGACGGATACCATGAAGAAAGAGAACCACGTCCAGTCATCGGAGAGGTCGCACCAGATGTTTTGAGAGGTGATCCAGCGGTCGAATATGCTTTTGGAGTTCCCGATGGTGTAAGGCCAGGTGTCATATTAGGTGTTATAAATTTACGTCCACCAGGTTTAGAGGCTGCAGAACAAAATAAACAAAGGAAATAAAATAAAAATTATGGCTAAAATCCAACAATTCAAAACAGAGAGCTTGTTTAGCAAGGCTTACAATTTAATCACTTTTCTTACTTTCATCTTCAGCCAAACTTTCCAAAAAATATGTATGTATGTATATATATATATATATATATATATATATATATATTATACTTCACGTTTCTTGATAATCTTTTACATTTTGACAACACGTTCTTACAAAATTACTTTTCTTCTCATTTAAACTGCATCAAACAATCTCATAATTGAAGATGTGTTCATAAACACCAAGCAAGATCAAATACCATCCTCAATGACATTTGTGTTTTCTGTAGAACCGGTAAAGGAAGAATTTCTTCTTAATCCGTTCACCTCGCCATCTACAATAAAATTATAGTATAATATCAAAAATGACTGAATATGGCAATATCAGCTCAACATAAACAGTAAATTACTGACTTGTCATTTGTCAATTGTCAAACAGGTTTACAAAATATTACCCAAACTTTTACAGAAAAGTGACAATTATAGTTCACACTTAAAATTACCCTTTGTCGGATAGGCCTTGGCGACAGATTGGTCATAAGTGCCAATATCAACAGTTTCGGCCTGCAGATGAGACAATAATCAAGTAACGTCCCATGCAATCAAGAAAACTATCAGAAAGAGACTCAGATTATCGGGTGTGAGAGTGAGTAAAATTAAAACCATGTTTGACAAGTACTTATAAACATGTTTATAAACAAGGTGTTCATAAACAAAGTAAAGTTCTTTCATAATGTGTGTGGATACATGGTGATTTAGGGAAATGTGCAGATTTCAAGAAACACTTCGCATATGTCTTGAGAATGAGTACCATCACAAACTTGTTTATGAAGACTCTGGATGATCTCTCAAACCACATTTCCCCAAATCACATCTTTAGTACTCTTCATACTACGTTTATAAACACATTCATAAGAACTTTGGGGAGACATGCTAGGCAAACATATGCATAATGAATTCAACTATATAGAAAATCATACAGGTGAATTTTCATCATTTAGCGACTGCAACAACTGCCTCTTGAACTTCTCCAACTGAAAAAAAAAAAAAAAAAGGAAAGTAAGATTAGATAATGATGCCAAGCAATCTAAGAACTAATTTACATAATTATGATTAACAAGCATCATGTGAAACTCATCAATTCAAAACCATACACTAGTTTATTTTACTAGAATGTTATCACGCTTTCATGCTGGGAATATGTTTGGTAATCGAAGATAATCACGTAGTGACTGGATGTGAACAACTAATTATTCTACCCATTTTTATACATTTTTTTCAACCTCACTCATTTTCTCACCTATTTCACATCCATATATCTCGGGAGACCTACCTGCATTACACAAATCTCCACCATTCAATTCCACTCATTTTCTCTCCTATATCACATATAAAAACTTGTTTTTACACATATCCTAACACCCGCTAAAATGATTTTTTATAACCGAGGATATCAAGGAACCCCGCTTTAACAGTCACCCCACTATTCCCACGAGGCCCTGGCGCATCGACCGGGAGACACCCGCTAAAATGATTTGTCATTGACAGTAATCACTAGAATAGTTATTTGCTGTCTGATAAATGACATTCCCTTTCATAAAAAGAAAAGTTAACATTTTTTCACTAATGTTTCAAGGCAAATACCATGTGGCTCAACCTTTGAGGGGGAAAAAAACTTGTTTTATTTCAAAACATCCATTTGTTTTGGACTAAAATTTTCAGATTTCTGAGTTTGGGACAAAATTGTAAATCATTTGGTGCAGTCTGTTACGTGATGGGGTTATAATTTGCAATTAAACAACAAATTACTACGGGTCTGAAGATTATAAGGAAAAGTATATATATTACTAACTGAATTGAAGCTCAATCCAGCTGATAGTTCAGAAAAGGGGGTTGGGGAAGAGATTTGCAGAAAGGGAGGTTAGGGAAGACTTTAGGCACAAGCCAGATATTCTCCAAAACTGCCCTTTCTCTCCTACACTTGGCTCTATATAACGGCAATAAAGACGCATTTCCAACACAAAACGTGTTTACAAAACTTATTACAACTTGACTCAAACGACGACGTTTAAATAAAAGACTCAAAATCCCTAAATCAGCCTTGAATTGTCAATACGATGACACTTTTGTCTTCAATTCAATTGTGAACCTTAGCCGCCAATTTCTCCCCTTTCCTCCTCTGGCTTCTCATCCTCTTCTTTCCCCAACTATTCCCTGATTTCAGCTCCTCACCATAACACAGTCCTTTGGTATCTAGGGCATTAGATACACAAATCCTACTCACTTACCACAACAGATTCTATTGTTTATAACACTTCACAAACATATGCTACATATCTAACAAAGAACCAAATGAAGTGGAGATTGGGTTACTCATCCTAATGGATCAACATCTTATGAAGTAACCTCAAGTGAGCAGTTGACTGTGTTTTCCACATTTTTAACCATATTTCAGGACAAATTAAAAAAAGTTTTTCTTTGCTTTTGTAAACGTGCTTGCAAAAACGAGAAAGTAGACGAATTTCCAGAGATTAAACTGAAAATAATTTGAAGGCAACAAAAGGGACAGGCCTTACCTTAGCCAAATCATGACTGAGCTTCTTCCCCATCAAAGCCAAAGAATCCCTCTCCTTTGCTAGCTTCGTCTACAACCCATTAATACCAAAAACCCAATTAAAAATTAAACCCCAAAATGTTAAATTTTACTAAAAATTTACACAAATACGTACATTATCTTCACACGTGATTCTTAGTCGCAATTCGGCTTCTTGAGCGGCTTGTTCAAGCTGCGACAACTTTTCCTCAAGCTCCACGATAACCCGGTCCTTCTCGCGGAGCTGTTGCCACAACATCCCCGTCTCCGATTCCAACTTCGAAACCCTCGACGAGATTGCCATGGACGTGATCTTACGCGCCAGATCCAGCTGGTCGTACGGGTCCGTGGGCATCACCGATAATATCTCGTCCGGTAAATTGAAGTCCGGTCCGGTACTCTGCGACATTACAGTGACTAAAACCCTAACTTTCACGAATTGAATTTCGAGAAAGGAGGGAATAATTCGATGATTCGAGAAATTCGAAGGGCTTGAGACTCGAGGGATGCTATATATTTATGATGAAATGGTGGAATTATTGAAATAATACTCCCTCCGTCCCATTTTGATAGGCTTGTTTTCCTTTTTCATCCGTCCCAAAATATAAGCTACTTTCTTTATTGATCTAAATTTAATTTCTTCATTTCCTAATCTACCCCTATTTATTATGGATGGTTATTAATAAAAGTAAGTTGTCATTATTTAATATAAGATATCGGTAAATATACAAGTAAAATTTACCTTTCCAATAAATATTAATTTCAAATTCTTAATCCGTGTGAAAGTCAAATCATGCCTATCAAAATGGAACGGAGGGAGTTTTTTTTTTTTTTGAAAGATGATTGAAATAATATTTTAGGGAATCAAAGTAGGAAAATGTCAAGAGGCATTTGGTGTATTTATGAGTATTTATGAGTTTTGATGTGAAATAGGAGAGAGAATGAGTGGTGGAGATTTATGTAGTACAGTGGGTCCCAGAAAATATGTGGATGTAATTTGTCTGACTTTTGATGTGAATGTATTAAAATGTGTAAAAATTTATTAAAAGTTGTAGAAAAATGGGGGCTCAAAGACGTAGACTGCGGTGTCTTGTCTGGGTTTTGAAAAAAAAATGAGGTTTCCCTCCTTTCTTACATAGTCGTGTTACTCTGTTGTCTGTAGCACATACTTTCTTCTTCTTACTTTTTCCTCCTTTTAAAATTTAAATTTAATCAAATAAATTATTTTCATATATTTTACAAGATTCATTTATACTAATTAATCTCCATTATTCAACTATATTTACTATTTTCTCTCTCTTATCTTTTCTTTTGAAAAAAAGAGTAATGCTATACCTGCATTCTAATTTGGTATTTTTAATTGACACGACTATTTGTTATACATTCATTCATTGAACATGGATAAATAAATTAAAAATTATATTGACATATATTTATCACTCAATCAAAAACAGATGCATCCCCTTGTTAGTTTAAAATATCAAACAACAATGTTAAAAATGAGGTTTCCCTCATTTCTTAATTAGGGCTTGCTCTATACACAATATTAGAGATTTACTCAAACAACGGGTTAGAAATATAGATAAAAATTGTGGAAAATATATTAAAAAATATAAAATAATTGTATCAGTGATGAAAAACAAAAAGTTAGTAGAAAATAGTGAAAATTTATTGCAATAATGTTCAAGTCCGCTTGAGCGTTCCTTAATTAAGGAACGCTCGGGTCATTTTGAGGGTCCGTTCGATCTCCGTTTTGAAATCCGAAATCAGATCTAAAATCTACTGCGGCGAGCTCAACAATTTTAAAATTTTCAGATGATCTTGTATGCGGGCGTGGTGGCCGGTCAAACTTTTGGCAATATTTTTGCCCAAAAATGTTGCCAAGCTTTGACCCATACCCAGATCTGTCGTAGAAAATTTTCAAAATGATGGAACTTCCTCGTCTTCATCGCTCTAGATCGATCCATTCAAAGCGGAATCGAATAATCAAATGGCGAGCATTCCTTAGTTAAGGAAGGCTTGATGGTTCCTGAACAATCCTAAAATTTATTGTGTATAGAACAAGAATACTACTACTGAGAATGATCAACCTTGGGTTTTTTTGAAAATAATTCTAGATGATGGACATGTATTTGAAATTAACATTTTATAAGATGATAAAGATGTACATTATCAAGGAGGATATTTTTTATTGATATAAATGATATGTTAATGTGGTGTTTTTATCATTAGGTGACAAAAATATACTTTAGATATACATCATATGGACATTATTATTATCACTCAATAGAAAAATGATACATCACAATATCACCGTCACTTAAAAGTGTCAAAAAATATTTTGCCTAGAATTATTCTAATGTCAATAAGTCATAGAAATCTTTTAATCATCATCTAATAAATAAGCAATACATTAGAATATCACTCAAAATTTTCAATTTAATATGTTTATCTAGAACAATTCTTTTTTCCGTGCCTAAATAATGTTCGGAGAAAATTGGTGAAGGAACTTTCGATAGTTAAAAATGTAAAAGATAGGTCCAATAATTGTCCATTAATAATGTCAAAAATATCTAATCCACTCCAAATCCCATGGATATCGATTTCAAGTTGAGCTAGAAATTCCCAATCTGCGAATCAATTGAGCGGATCGAGACATTTTTTGGTAATTCATCGTAGATCATAGATCTGATCGGAACGTGTGTGTCCTGATCCGGTCAGCCTTAGTTTCTTTTAGAAAAATAAAAATTATTTTATAGGATAAACCCATTCTTTTAAGCGGGTTTGCGTATTTTAAATGCGATTTCTTGTAGCGTTTTGATCAGCGCGTTTTTGATGCAATCTTGTCGCGTATTTTCTGAAAATCGTGAGCGTGAAAAACAAGATCTAAGTTACTAACCTAGTCCACAATTGTATACTAATTTACACTGGTCCCCAACCTTTTATTTAGTTGACAGGACCCCAATAGTTAAAATATTGGTGCCAAAATCTATTACTCTGTCAATTTGATCGTTCGTCAATTTTTTAATTTAATAAATCAATGATATTTTAGTAATTTGATATCAATTTTTCCCAATTTTATCAACAAAGAAAGATGAGGTCCTTGTTTGTAATTTATGCGCAAATATAAAAATTACACTCAAGTCCCTTCATTTATCTAATTTCCAACTAAAAACCTTCATAAACACCCCCTACCCAAATCAACCCACAAAAAAAAAAAAAAAAATAAAAAAGCAAGGACATCCTGACTTGCCAAATCCCCCAACCACCCATACCACCCCTGGTACATTGGAATACCAACACGAGCAACTGCTAGCATTTTCCCTAACATCAACCAACGACAGCATTAAGGTGGTGGTTCGAGGGCTGGTTTTCCATTTTATGTTTTAAATTGCTATTATCATTTGCAATTTTTGTTTCATTTGGTGTATTTTTTACACAAAATTTGTAATGTATTCAACGATAGTATCAAACTCCAAATTGATAGAGATAATAATAATAATATTAAATAATTAGTTATAAAATAAATTTTTGTCCATAAAATTTTTTAACAAGTTATAACATTAGTGTAAATACATGATAATTATTAAAAAATCGATGAAAACTATTTAATTAAGAAAAAGTTAGTTCAATATATTGTATTGTGTACCAAAATAAAAGTATATATGTAGAAGTAAACAATTTAAGAAAACTTAGACTTAATAATCAAGGATTTGTAAGATATAAGATTTTGTGTGAAAATTTCATAAAGTACAGGACTAGAATGAATTTTTTTTATTTGAATGTAAATTTTCAAATAAGGACCTCGTCTTTCTTGATCAAATGGGTAAAATGCATGTGAAATAACCAAAATACCCTTCATTTATTAAGTAAAAAACATTTTAACTAACGGTCAAATCCTCAAATGGACAGAATAGTATGTTTTGAATAAATGGTGCCAATATTTTTACGGTTTGGGAGCATGTTAGCTCAAAAAAAAAGTTGGAGACGAAAGTGTAAATTAGGATAAAATATTGGGAATTAAATCTGTAATTTACCCTTTGAAAATTTATTGTTGCAAGAAAGCTCATACACCATGAACAATGTTGTAAAGTCTACCAATGGCCTTGCTCTTCCATGGTTTTTTTTTTTTGGGTATAAAATATAGCCTACACTTGCAGATATAACAAATATTTTGGGACCGTTTTTCGTTATAATGTTTTATGTATAAAATTTAACCATTAGTTGAATACTATAATTATCATCCAATTAGTATCATTAATAATTATAAATCTCTTCTCAGACGTATTAACTAAAATGAAAACCGACGTGAATGTACACATGGTGGAGTAGATTTGAAGATAGGAACTTGCCATTCGATCTCCCGGCACAGGCCTTAGTCAACGGCTTCTAGCTAGCACTTCATCAACGATGTTTGGATGTAGGAAATAAATTCCTGGAGAACTTAAAATTCTTTCCGATGTGTAGTAAAAGATTTTGAGGTACAATTATGATTTATTAATTAATTTTTGTGCAATGGGCATATGAATTTGTTATGTTTCCCTGTGATTTTGAAGAGGGATTCCGGATTCCTCAAGGTCTGATTGTGTTGAAGATTTGGGATTGTTCATTTTCTTTTTTCATTACATTCTATTTTCAATAGAGACATTCATATATTATTTCTTATTTTTACTTATATTTTTCACATTCGTCTATGATGTATATCCATGATGCATATTATTCCATAATCTTATAACATTTATGCTATTTTTTCATTGTCTTTGTGCAGAGAGAGGAAAAAAAATCATAAATAAAGTTCAAAAATGTTTCCAATAGTATTATAGTAAGATCTTTTATTGACCTCTTTTTTAAATAATGATTTACCTTCTTTTTTTTCCCCTTATGAGCAGCACGACATTTGTGGCTATTGTGCAATGATGTTTTTCATTCACCTCCATTTCTTTGGTAGATGATAAGATGAATATGCCAAGTTGCCAACGCAGCCTCTTTGATACATAATACTGTATAATTACAACTATATCATGGGAATTTATCCCGTCAGTGTGTATATATATATATATATTAGTGTGATATATAGTTCGATTATTTCATTATCCACTTAATAACCATTGTTTTCCAGCATATATGATTATTATGAGCAATTAGACATGTCTATTAGCAACAGAATATTGTCATTCATAGCCCGTATGACTTCTTCAACCAGCAGTGTTGTTGAAATTAGTATCAAAATGACCTTGAAATTTTGATCAAAGGCTCATAGTCCATATTCTTTAAACATTTTATTTATTTATTTATTTTTGAAACTCTATGTGGTTCTATGTAGAGATGTTTCAATGGAAACAACAAAACGATTGAAGAAGAAGAAGAAGAAGATTATATACAAAAATTTTTTACTGTAACTTCATGTTCACATCCATTATTATGACAACATTTTACATCCACACCATTATCAAACAATTCTTTCGATCATTTTCTTTGTAAGTCCATAATTCATTTGTCTTTTACATACTATTTGATCTAAATACATATAGACTATAATGTGACATTTGTACCCTTCGGCATTACATATAACGTGCAATGCACGTTTTAACACACTATTATATATATAGACACATGGCTTGGTTCCTCCTATTTATAAATTTGACATATATTTTTAACAAATAATCACGGGATTTAATTTCTATAGATCTAGCGTTCCAAATTTAAAGGAATAGTGGGTGTTAGTTTATGTGTATTATGAGTATTTATGAGTTTTGATGTGAAATATGAGAGATAATGAGTGAAGTTGAATAGTGGAGATTTATGTAGTACAGGTAAGTCTCACAAGATATGTAAATGTGATTAGTTTGAAGTGTAAAAAGAATGTGTAAAAATGTGTAAAAATGTTTAAAAAGTTGGAGACTAACATGTGCTAGTCACCAATACAATCTAAATTTCCTAGACCAAAAACCAAAAATTCCTAATTAGATAGCAATTAGTCCCCAAATTTATCTGCAACTCACGTCTTCATCTCCATCATCATCACCGGCCTACCTTCACCTTCAAAACAAAACTCAATTAATCTACAAAACATCATCTCCCACAACACCATTACTCTCACAATTAGCGCAAAATATGCTATTTATTTTGGTGGTTGATTTCTTGTTTGTAGCTTTGACGTTTAAACTTTAAACCTTTGAAATTAAATTTTCTCGAGCTGACAGTGCAATGATTCATCCATTCACCTCTCCTATATAAAACATATTATATGTACTTTAAAGTAAAGTATAGCGTGTTGAAAATATTCTTATATACGAGAACCCACCAGCGACAACATAAAATGATGAGATCAAAATTGTTCAAAACTTAGCGCTGGTTTTTGTTAAAAATTCAGTGTTGATGTGGCATTATATCCTACACGGCAAACGTAAAACTTCTACTTGCAAATGAAAAGGAGTTGGCATACAAATAATTTGTATTACAAGTTTCGACATTTTATATCATTTTCCACATCAACAATCATATAAATTACTATATTTCCTATTGTATATGGGGTTGTTTGATACAAATTAAATTTAAATCGTTCTTTTCTCTTATCATTTTTAATCATATATCTTGATTATTTTACAATTATTTTATATATTTTTTAATAACTCCTTTTTATTTTTCAATCACGTACAAATCAAATATTATTTTTTTTCCAATAATCTATATCAAGTATATTCTTGAGCAAATTATCTGACCAAGCCAGGAATTATTAATTAGTGTGCGACTACAAGTTGTTTAGGTTAGCCATCCATTCATGGACTTGTAAAATTACTTGAATTCTCCAACTACCATTCCGGTTCAAGTGTCCATCTCATATTGGAGCTCCGTACCGTTTTTCAAATGATTCATTAATAATTTGTACCACCTTCCTTTTTAAGACAGTGCTATGTCTACATCTAATAAATACCATAAAGAGGTATAACAAAGTTAACATGACCATGAGACATTTATTATTATTCCATTTACTGCACTATTCAATATATTAACAAGTTATATATACTACATGTACAACAAGTTGAATATTACTTTCTCAAATAAAAAGTAATTATTTTTTCCAAAATTACTTTCTCAACTTTAGTTTTAAGTTTGGATTTGTTTTTACTTACAAAATAATTAGTATATCCTTGGAATTTGAATATTTGCTCAAACACCATTTATTTGAGAGTACTCAAAGGGACATGGGGTGTAACGTTTGCAACTAATCTTATGAAGATGTAATAACTAAATCACCAAAATAAATTATACCAATAGTAATACATAACGTAAAAATTCCAATTTTTTTTTCTCTTATAAGAAATATTAATATTCAATTCCAAAAATTGACAGTTGCTCACAAAATAAAGAATTTTTCCGTGAAAAAAAAGGAATTTTGTTACAGCCTACAGATATCGATAATTATACAAATAGACTTATCAAAAGTATATGTGGTAAAAATTTGCTCTTTCATAATATTATATCACTTTAAAAATCACCCATTATAAAATTATCACATCAATATTTGTACGATTAATTTGTACATCTCATTTGAATAAGTAGCATTTTTCTAAATTACAGTATTTTATTATATAAGAAAAGAATAAATTAGCGGATTTATAAAATGCATAAATAGATCATAAGTGACGAAGGACTTTAAGAGTGTTTGGATAAAAGCTTTGATTTGAATGAGGAAAATAATTTTAAATTAGTTTATAGTTTCCCTTTGCGGCTTTTGAGTGGATCCCAGTTTCCCATTAGGGAAAAAGGAAGCCGTTTTTCCCGGTAAACCAAAACTGGATAAAATGGTCGGTCGAGGGTGCACCCACCAACATGCGAGGGGCACGAGCCACGATTTCGTAGCCTCAAGTTCAATTTTAAAGTTTAAACTTGTTATCTCATTTTCTCTTCATTTAATTGTTTTGTTGAATTAGTGTAAAATACAATAATTTAATATTTTTGCCTGTTTAAATTGATTGAAATAGTTTAAAAAGACACAAAATAAAATAACGGACTCAGGTTCCCGTTTTTAACAGTCGTGCAAGTGACGGTTTGATTTTTTTTTTTTTTTTTTTTTTGCATTCACCTTGACCAATTAAAACATTTATTGCACTATTCAAATTTTTGTTGAGTATACCACTCTTTCATAATAGAGGAAGATAAGATAATTGCCCTACTTCTCTTTGCATCTAAATCTAATTACACCCAACGGTAAATGGGAGAACTACTAACATTTGTCTTTTTATATAAGTTTTTTTTTCCATGAAGAGATGGCAAAATTGTGGCACATGCAAATGTATTTTGTGATTTAGTATGTCGTTTTTCAAACACTAGTTGTTTCACCCGTGCGTTGCACGGGAGACTAATTTATGAATAAATATCGGATTTTGATAACTATTAACAGTATTATAATCGCACTACAAAAAAATAAACCGAATATTGATCAGAGCAATAAACTTAATTAATATAAGCAATGAAAGAATTCTATAAAAATTTTGACAGGGTTTCCCTGTATTTCGTACAATCCATCTTGTAAATATGTACAACTCACCAAAATCCACATATCATAATTCACAATTCTGCTCGAATATATATCTCAATATCAAGCAAATTAAAAATAACAATATTCATTATTGTCAAACAACCCGTGCGATGCACGTGATTTGAGTTACTAAAAACGTATTTAAAGTTTAATAAATAAAATTCTAATCCAAACAAATAATCCCAAAAGTTTGGAACATTTTGCATAACTAAGATTTTTTTAATTTTTGAACACAATACATTTACTTGTGCCTTTTCTAAATCAATTTTATTTAAAAAATGACTTCAATTGGCCTTATAATTTTCTAAATTATTGTATTTTAAGGTATAGGAAGATAGATTCCGTATATTGGCAATCAATCTAATTCTTATCAAAGAGTGTTTGGTATAACTTATTTTAAAAATCATTTTATTTCTTCATTATTTCAAATGATTACTTTGATTTAACAATATTTTTATATTTTGGTAATTTTGTTATCTCACCAACTGCACAATTTAAAATCGATTTTCTTCAATAATCTCTATTAAACAAAGGTCAGTGAACTCGTGTCCAATTAAATCATAGTAATATAATTAATTTAATTAATTGTATTATAATTAATTTTATGTTTTATACAATTATTGCTCAAAGAAATAATTTATAAAATAATTATTTTAATAGCCATTGTGTTAATAATTGCAAGCATCTATTTTTAAAGATATTTTGTACTCACTTTGCCCATAAAGATAGGCTTATTCCTTTTTTTTTTTTTTGGGGCGATTAAAAATGTCAATTAATACACATAGGAAAGGTAAATTTTGCTCTATTTTTCCAATATACCTTTTATCATCACTTAATGTTATAGAAAAATATTATAATATCAATCTACTAAATAAGGGTATATTAAGAAATTAAAAGATAAATGCACCTTGAATTAAAATAATGGACAATAATTTAGGACCGACCAAAAAGGAATATAAGCATATCCTGACTGGGCGAAGGGAGTAATTTAAGGCTTTACTCTTTTGGTCACAAAGTTATATGCACGCAATTTCCTATAACCACACACATATTTTTAAATACAATATTAGCTACAGTATTTTATACGGAATTGCGTGCATATCAACTTTATCACCAATCAAACATACCCTAAAAGATATCTTATGATTTAAAAAATCATAAAATGTTAAAAAAATTCAATTAGCTAAAAAATTATATTAATGTTTCAATCGGGCGATTAATTCAAAAAATTCATGTTATATTTTCTTTTAATTTTGTCAAAAAATTTAATGAATTGTAATTTTATTATCACACCAAAATTAAATCTTAATGAAATTTCTTATTTTCATTAACTTTTGTTTTTTAATTAATTATATGTTTAAAAATATTTAGTAATTTCTAAAATTGTTGAAAGGATCCAATCTAAAGAGAAATATTCCTTGTTGTTTGTTGTGTTTATCAATTAGGATTAGATTAAGATGGTAAATTGGAGAGGACATCTTGTATGGAAATTAAATACAATTTAGAGTTTTTGTTGTGTGGTCGGATGGAAAGAGGAATTTGTTCAAGCATAGGAGGCCTTAATTTCATTTTTCTAATCTGTTTAAATTGATTTCACATGTTTTGTGATGGCGGCAAGATGGAACATAAATAAATAAATAAACAATAATTAAATAAGTAAATAATATTAAGCCATTAAATAATAAATATATAAAAAGTTATGATAACAATAGATATATAATAATGTGTGTGTATATATATATATATATATATATATATATATATATATATGTATGTATGTATATGGATTAGGCTGTAATTATATGTGAATTGACTTTAATATATAGATTAGGCTTTAATAAGTTACAGCCTAATCTAATCTATATCTATATACATTTAAAAAACGTGTATAATTAATATAATCTATAAGTTATAAGTTGTAGATTGGTAATTATATGGATTGTAACTCAACCTAATCCATCATTATTTTTAAATTAGGATTGTAACTTGTAATTATAAGTTATATATGGATTATGCTTTAATAATTTAGTTATTTTTATTATTTACAAAATTAAATTTTAGAAAAGTGTGAAAATGAACTAAAAAAATATTTTTAAATTAAATAATTTAATGAATATAATCCAATTAATTGATATAATAAGATTTAATAACATTCCTATTTTAGTTGATTATTAAACGTGGATCTAATTATTAAAGGGAAAAAAATCATGTGGATGCATGATTCTCAATTTGTAGGACTAAGGCTGCAAATATAAGTTGCAAATAAACTTTTGGCGGGAAAGGACTAAGGATGCAAATACTTAGCTATTCTTAATAGATAGATTTTTCTAAAATTTCTGTTTATATAACATCATAATTTAACTACTTTCGAACTTCCAATTTTATTATACTAATATTTGTCAAACATGTTAACGGGTGTGTTTGATTGATAATATTTTTCATGAAAATATCAAATAAAAAGATTAATTATTTTCTAACTTAATTGTTTGATAGAGACATTTTCCATCGAAAATATTCTTAATGTGCAATTTTCCGTAGAAAATAATCTTAATATGTGCAAGTATTTGATATATAAATTAGGTCAATTTCATAGAAAATAGCATCCAAAAAGATGATAAGAAAATAATTTTGGTCGTTAATTTATAATCGAATAATTCCACAACTATAGATATTGGTAAAAGAAAGACGAGTTCTCCGTAAGGGTACCCTAGTCGGCATAAGAAAGACCTTGGTATTTTAGAAGGACTGAGCACCAAAAGGAAGAAAAACAAGTTGGCAAGTTATGCATGAATTTTGCCTCGAAGGACAGTTCGCCCCTCCAAAATCAACTTTCTTGGGTTTTTTTTTTTTTTTCTTTTGAATAGTGCAAAATCAACTTCTAATTCGATCATATATGGTATATTTATACGAAGTACTCCAAAACATTTTGTTTCATTTCATGTCTGATCAACTATCTCCCAATTTAATTAGCCCACGACAGATTCATCTCGATCTATACTTCAGTATATAATCGCAACTAATTAGTGATGTGGGCCATTTTACTCAAAAGGACAACCAAGAAATTGGGACAATAGATTTAGACTTGTTAATTTTCTTGATTTTGATCTATGATTAGAATCAATATGGCTGATGAAACAAGCACTAGGAAGCAACATTAACCATAAGACTATTGCAACAAATTCTTGGTCTTTTCCACCATTAATGGAGCCCTACAATAATAGCAACACCAGCCTGGACCAAATTGATCATGATCAAAATAAGCATGTGTCCTGCTTCTTCATTTTCACAACAAACCCTAATTTCTCATGCCTCATCAGCCATGTGGATGATGATGATTTCTCAAATATTTTTCCAAGCCCAATAGGAGAGCAAATCAACTCAAAGATAGTGACTCATATTTTGAAGTATGTTTGTACGCCGGGCTCCGGCTCCGCAAGCTTGGGAGAAGGAAGTACTGCAGAGAGTTACTTGTCTCATGAAGTTAATTAGCTTCAACCAGCTTTAGTCGCCGTGGACCTACCATTGATTTTAATTAAAACTCAGCCATAGCTAGTTTTTATTGTCTGCAAAATGCAGTAAAAATATTAAATACAATAATAAATAACGTATAAATATGGTTGGATTTTTGGTACGTACCTATACGTACCCCTGCAGTTAGACGTCATATATGATACATGTTGTCTTTTGAAGGCATAAATTTTCCAAAAATGTTCAAAAGCTAGCGGTGGCGCCGTAACTATGGCGCTACCGCTAGCTTTTCTAGTCCCGTCCGATATTCGATTTGAAATCCGGGACCGGATCTAGATTCATCACGACGAGACGGAGCTCCGGTAATTTTTTCAAAATTTTTGCGACACCGTTGGATGCCGTGGGGCCGGTCAAACTTTTTGGCCAAATTTTAGCCTAAAATTTGGCCAAAAAGTTTGACCGGCCCCACCGCATCCAACGGTGTCGCAAAAATTTTGAAAAAATTACCGGAGTTCCGTCTCGTCGTGATGAATCTAGATCCGGTCCCGATTTCAAATCGGATGTCGGACGGGACTAGAAAAGCTAGCGGTAGCGCCGTAGTTACGGCGCCACCGCTAGCTTTTGAACATTCCTGATAAATTTTCTTTGAATTATGTCTTCTGAAACACAACTCACTTGGAATTCTATATATAATTAATAATAATGATAATTTTTAAGTTTTTCATAAAATCATTTATTTTTTAAAATTTATTTTCTTTGAGAAAACAAAAAGATATTAATTGTGCCCAAGAATGAATAGTCAATTTGCCAAATAGGTCTTCTTTTTCATTTTGTTACAAAATAAAAATAAAAATAAAAATAAAAATAAAAATAAAAATAAAAATAAAAATAAAAATAAGAACCATCAACTTGTGATTAAGGCCTTGTTTGATTGGGGGTTTAGTTGTTCCGCGCGGTATTCCGTGTAAAAATGTGTGGTTAATATTAGTTTGGGAAATGTGTGTGTGGTTGAAAATGAGTATGAGGTATACGGAATTGCGTGCGAATTTGGTTAATACCAAATAGAACAAGGCCTAAATCTACATTATATTCAAATTGAATGTAAAATAGTCTTTAGTTAATCATTACTTTATTCCAATCTCCAAACAATAGGGACATTATTTTATCTTTACTATATTGTATAAAATAAAAAATACATCAAATGCAGATAGATATATCACATTGTTAGTGTATGTGTATTTATGAGTATTTATAAGTTTTGATGTGAAATATGAGAGAGAATGAGTGGGATTGAGTTGTGGAGATTTATGTACTACAGTGGGTTCCAGAAAATATGTGGATGTAATTGGTTTGACTTTTCATGTGAATGTGTTAAAATGTGTAAAAATTTGTTAAAAGTTGTAGAAGAACGGGGGCATATTTGAAGATAGTAAAAGTATTAGAGGTGGTTGGATTAAGAGCCAAAATGTAATGCCCCGTCCGTTTATGTATGTGATTTATGATGTTATGTATGATCATGAGGTGATGAATATGTGCTTGGACCATTGGTGACTTTGTTGTGACGTTATGGACCGTAAGAAGTGTCGAACCGGCCTCCGGCGAAATAGGAACTCCTATAAAATTCTGCGGGATTGATATTTCTGGTAGTAATTTTCACGGTTCTGGCCGTAATTATCGGGTTCTGACGTCACGTATAGGGTTCTGGCCGTAAGGGGTGAAATGAGGAAATGTGCCAAAATTCTGAGAGGAAATTACGGCCGACGGCTTGGTGATCTGGCCGTATTTATGGGTTCTGGCCGTAACACATGTTAGTTAAATTCTGATAAGTTTTGAAGAGTGCGATGTATAGATTTTCTGAGATCTTTGAAATCTACGGTCGTATGGTGTTTTGAATGCAGTAGTATCATATGGTTCTGACGTAAGTTTTATGGGTTACGGCCGTAATTGTGGAGGTTACGGCCGTAAAAGTGGGAGTTACGGCCGTAATGTTAAGTCGGCCAGAATTTGTGGATAAGCTTTAAAACCCTTTTTTTGGGGATTTTTCATCATTTTCGACCTCTAACACTCCCAAACACTAGAAATCACTCCCAACAAGATATCCTAGGGTCTTGAGGCCATTTTCATCTGGAGGAAGGTATTTGCTTGGAGCTACCCGGTGTTTGGGCGAACTAGGAGTCGAGGATATTGCTAGGAAGTCACTCTCCACTCCACCCTTTGATCTCCTTGATTTGAGGTAGGAAAGTGATGTGTTGGGTATGTTTATGGGTAAGATCTCCTTTGTCTAGTGTTATCCAAGAGGTTATGTGAGGGATTCGTGATTTTCTCGCCTTGTATGACTTGTTTGGAATTTGTTGAGTATCTTAAGGGCTAGTCATGGGATTCCCCTTTGGTATAGTGTCATATATGAGTATGTGCATAACCCTACATATGAATGAGCATAGCATTACATCCTTTGCACGTATTGTGTGTGCGTATGTATGGAATGTTACGTATCAATGTGTTACGCCTTGTGAATTATGTGATCGGTCGAATACGGGAGTTAAGTGCTATACGGGGCAAAGTGCTATCACGAAAAGTGGGAGCCACCTCTTGAGCCCGTAGGAGCCACCTCTAGAGTCCCAGGCCGAATGAGTCTCGATAGGGCACTGCAACCTAATATGTGAAAGCTTGAGACCTTATGTGGTATGTGCGTTGGCGCCGTGTAACACATTGATTAAATAACGGGCCCGATGGTGAATGTGCTAAGCATCTTATATGTTATCCACTCCTACCGAGTCCACATGACTCATGTTTGTATTGTGTTTGTGTGCGTGAAACGGCGCTAGGAGTCGGAGACGTCCGGGAGATGGCGGAGACTCTTCCCGTACTTAGGGGGAAGCGGTGCGCGTGGAGGAAGGGGAAACCGCAGATTTTGGGAACAAAAATGTATTGTATATCTTTTGGAACTTTTGTATCAGACTTTCTATATTTTGGGGACTTTTGAACTAATCTTGTACATACGACTTTGGCCGGGCTTGAGCCGTGTTTAAGTAACCATATTATCGTTTTAAAAATATCTCTCGATTACCGGTATCCGTTTGTACGCGTAATGTCCTCTCTAATACGGCGTAATGATATGATTTGACGTGTCGTATTGGGGAGGGCGTTACAGAAAACGTCCATTTAGAATATATGTTGGGTTCACATTATACTATCCCAAGTGTGAGGGCCGGATTCTGGAAAGGAAGATATTACCAAACTCCTATCGTAATCCTAGACAAATTCTTTTTCCTCTTATTATATTCTCAGCGAGAATATTGTGTAATTTTTTGAGACCAATCAATTAATTGAATTTCATATATTCAGATAAAAAGAAAAATATATTTATATTTATCTTCACAGATTTTTTAACCATCTTTATAGATCTATGAAGTTCTCTTTTTCCTTCCAAAGTTCTAAATTTTGCATCCCAATCAACATTTGCAAGAGTCGAATTCACCATGGAAAAACTGATATTAGAGCTTGTTTCACAAATGTTCGTTTTAAGGAAAAGTATGGGTGTGTTTGATTCACATATTTTTCATGGACAATGTCAAATCATGAAAAATATGTTCCTACTTTTATTGTTTGATTGTTAGATGGAAAATAAATTGATTTCTCATGGTACAACCATGTTATGGTCATTTTTTGCCAATTCCTTGGAAAATATTTTCTCATGGGGGTAATGAAAAAATTTAGGTGGAAAATTAATTTTTCATGGAAAATGTTTTGCCAAAATATGCAAATTTTGAAATAATTAAAACCTCATTATTATATAGACTGTATATAGTAGTAGTCAACATGCGCGTTATTTTTAAACTTTTTCAAAGATGTTATGGATTTTTATTTTATTAAATTAAAAAATTAATACAGAAATTTTCTCTGAATTAAAAAATTAACACATAAGTTAACGTACAGAATAAAAATAAAAGGACAATATTACCCTTCTTTTTATTCAAATAAAGCATCTAACAATTCAATTGAATATGAAGCTTTTTTATATGTACAATTTGGTCCTAAATATTTCTAAAAAATTTTCATTTCAACATTCATTTTTCTAATATTTGTTTTTATCCGTAACTTATTAAATAAACAAATTTGGTGCCTATAGTTAATTTTAATTAAAAATAATTTTTAAAATGATATATATATATATATATATATATATATATATATATATATAACTTAATGATAATTATAACAATTATTTATACTTATGAAAAACAGATGTCGAGTTAAAAAAAAAAATGCTATTTTGAATTAACGTGTCCATTAAGAGATCGAAGCTGAAGAAGAATAATGGTCTTGGCCCTAAATTGGATAATCTCAAGTACCATGTTGCTTGAACTCTCCAGACATATATATGGGGGTCGAAAAGAGTAATTTCCTCATGTTGCGTTTTTATTTTATTTTACTTTATTTTATTTTAACTTTTTTGACGTACATGCATTCTTAAGGTGGAGTTGGTTGAGGAATGTCAATTTCATGGGTCTAATTAAACTCGTCATAATCACGTTAAAACAAGTAACGTAGTTGGGCCGTCTAAGCATGTGCACAGCCTAATATAGGTGGCGTCCAACCTGTAACACCTCCTCGCCTCCCTCCCCTCCCCCAACCCCGTACTCTCATTCTGACTTAATTATTTTGAGTTGTGCTTGGAATATACACAAGAAGTATGTGAAAAAATGTCATTTACTAATGAGGGTACGGGGTCTCCCACATTCAGGGGAGCATTATAGTAATTTTGCTACACCCTTCGTTAGGGTGTAACATTTATCACACATATTTGTGTGTATGGTGGTCGATTTGAGAACACACCAACACCAATTATTTTGGTCTTTCAATCTTTTGTGCTTGCCCATTAAAAAATCTGCTGATTATACAAGAAAATACAGGTACTTGAAATGAAGAGGAAATACTTGCCATATATATCCTTAACATTATTGGCATGTACTTAATGGTCAATAATAATTAAATAATTAGAATGTTGTTACGATTTGAATTTTTCTTGTTACTTCTATGATCTCTTTTTGTCCATCTTTTTTTATATAATTAAATGTACTTGAAAAATATAGAATATTGTGATTAAATTATTTGTTCTCCTTCCATGCATGCTGCTGCCGAAAAATCTGCTTCAATTAGAATTGGAGACTTCGGAGTAATTGGCTAATTAATTGCACTTTCACCAAAAAAATAAATAAATAATAATAATAATAATAATAATAATTTTTTAAAAAATGAAATGAATTGGAGTGCATTTAATGTCTTAATGGAACGTGATTGGTGTGAAAACTTGGACACGGGAGAACTACTCACTCACACTTTAAACTATGTATCTTTTATAGGGGAATGCTAGACTACCATAATAAATGTCATAATGATTGATATAATGGTAGTTGACATATTTAATAACTGTCCATTTAAAAGTGATGTTAACTTATTTTATAAGTTATTATTTTATTGACATTTCTATTTTTCGTCATGCATGTGCTTTTAATGATTAATTATTTTTGCCATGCATGACATAATTAATTTAATTGTACTTAAATTACAACTTGCTTGGTCATGTTGGGACTCTAGCTTATACATGTCTACTAAGATTGGCCGAGTTAATTCACTAACCTATTTTGTTTAAAATTTCTACTAGATAAGATAAGGTTTCACTTATCTACTTTTGCTTATATTTTATTTAATTTTGATATTATTAAGTGGTGAGTTATCAATATCTACAAGATAAAGTAAGAGTTCAATTTTGTATTTATCTATACTTATCTTATATTTTATATTATCCTACATTAATTTGATCTCTATCTTTGGAACGGTCTAGATACAAGAAACAAAAGAACCAATCCCGAGTTGGATATGACAGCCAGCGCAGTCGTGGAAAAAGGGCGATATCTCAATATCCAACCGTCCGATTTGCATGAAATTTTGACAGAGTCTTCAGGACTCATGGTTCTTTAAATCCAACGGTCAAGATCAAGATCTATTTGTCCAATATATAGAAATCGTTATCAGAACAGAGAGGTGGCTGTTTTGAGTCCTTATACAAGGAAGTTTCCTTTGTGGCAAGAAACTAACTTGTATAAGAATACATGAGAAGTCAAGTGGGAGTAGAACACACACCGATATGCAGAGAAGCTTGGAAGAAAACACCTAGAGCCATTTAAGCTTCATAGTTCATCCATTTGACTTCTCTATGCACTTGTAAATTTAGATCTATGTTTTGTTTGTACAAAGATCAAGTGCAACGTTCTTACAAGTCCACTACTTGATATTCATCAAGTTAAATCTTCGGGAGAAGTCAGAATCTACTACACAGGAACCTCGACCAAGAGAAGATCTTCACGGGAGGTGACGATCGGTGAGAGGACCGCGCAAGTCGAAATTTGGATTGCGGAGTTTTCAAAGAATTAATGAAGAAGCAGCGGGGCGTTGACTCACGATCTGGTAAGAAAGAAATCGAGTGGTTTCGCTAGTATCTTAGTTGTTTGATTGTTTTATCGTAATTCAATCCTTTAATTCTTTATGCTTGGTTTAATTTTACGGCAACTAGTGGATCTATTTGTCTGCGAGTGCGAGCACGTGGTTTTTTACCCTGAGGGGTTTTCCACATTAAAATCCGTGTGTCAACTGATTATTTACGTTTCTGCATTGTATCCTACGCTGGATATATCTAGACTCCAATCGAAACATAACTCAGATATATCTCGCTTGATGGCGTGAACAAAGCTGCGTGCATGGCGGCCGTATCATCCAGATACATCTAAGTAATCTGTAAATTGGACAACTCTTAATTTTCAAGTGATGAAATGGTTGAAATTATAGGATCATGCCACATATCCATTATATCAATTATCATAATATCTATTATGGTATTGTAGTATGATCTATCTTTTAAAATGTGTATTGCCAGTCTTGGTCTTTCAACGTACAGAGTATAGTTTACAACTAGAAACTGTATAGATTAGGGCCCACAAGGCCAAGGGGACAAAAAAAAAAAACAAAACACCTAAGTCCAATTACTTGCTGTTGTAGATTTGTTGGGTTAATCATGAAACAATAAAACTAATAGCTATACATCATACTAGGTTATTGAAATTGAACATTTGACCATAGAATACAATCAACCACAAAATTATTGAAAAACATTTATAAACAAAAGCAACCTAATAATTAATACAACATTTGTATGGGCAGGAATGAGTTCAAGAAATGATTCAGAGAATGTGATTTTTTTTTTTTTGGCTCAATTGTCCTTAAATGAAATTTTAAAATCTAGCATTTAAGGGCATTTTGGTAGAAATGCCCTCATTCCCTAACTCATCCCCTAACCCAATCCCTATACATATCATTTTTGTAACTAATAAATGCAAGTCAATTACACATATGATGCCACCGATGCGTAAATAATATAGCCTTATGTGTATGTGATTGTCAAGTATACAAGAAAAATAAGTACTTTTACAATACCAAAAATAGTTTCAAGATGTTTTGCCAAACAAGAAATTAGACTTTCTCTCAACCTACCCCAATCAAAATTTCCATTAATGGTGCATGACAAAAGAATTCAAAACGAGCGTCACATCTTTACTTTTCTAAGATATACATATGAATTGATATGCTGTAATTAGCCAACCAATTTGACATGTACCGAGTAATATCAGCATTGCACGACACTCTTGATATGTCTACAAATATCATGATCTGTCACACTCGGCTTTGTTCAAGCACTCCTCACCTGGGAGCACTTGAGCAAAGCCACTGTCACACTACCATTTACTGTATAAATTATGACAGTCTATGAATAATATTATTTTAGAAATAATTAATAAAGTACAATACCATTTAGATCGTGATTATACAAGAATGATCTCCACTAATACCTATAATTACATCTTGACAAAATATTTGAATTATTAGTCACGTTTTTTGGTTAATTTCATACTTTTGCTTACAATTACAAACCCATAGACTTTATTTCTCAGTTTTTCGTGTGTGAAGAACTCAAGTTACTGGAGACTATATCATATTGAATATTAATATTACATATTTGAGTGTTTGAATTGAAGTTTTGAGATAATTTGTATTGTTTAATCCGTGAGCTCCGTCAATTAATTAAAGTTTCGTCGATAATTTGTAGTAGTATTATTTAATCCGTGAACTCCATCAATTAATTAGAGTCTTGCAAGTTGTTTCTCTTAGCCAATCACTGGTGGACTTGTATAATTCTACTTGAATTCCCAACTACTTGTAGGGCTCGAGTAGTACCTATCTCCATAATGAAGACTTGCACGTTTTTTCAAATTATTAATTAATTATTAATATTCGACAGGTTGTAGCAAGATTTTATCTTGACTTCATAGATATCGATCTTTTCCTCTATAAATTTGTAGTAGCAAAGAAAATAACTAGTATCATATATACTATATTATTATAGATTCTAATGGCAATCTTAGATGATCCCCTAAAAACCCTTTTCATGTTTTTATTATTCTTGATTTTTCTTTATATCTTTATACGACGAACTTCGAACAAAAAATTAGCTCCGACTAATTGGCCGTTGTTCGGAGAGCTACCGGCGGTTTTCCAAAACTTCCGCCAGCTACACGACTATGCGACGGCGGTCCTCAACGAATGCGGTGGGACCTACGAATTCAAAGGCCCTAAATTTACCAACATGAACATGTTGTGCACATGTGACCCTGCCAATATCCACCATATCATGAGCAAAAATTTCCCAAACTACCCAAAAGGACCAGAATTCAGGAAAATCTTTGATATCCTAGGAGATGGGATTTTTAGCACAGATTATGAATTATGGGAACTTCATAGGAAAACCACCTTGTCCCTAATGAACCATGCAAAGTTCCTGAAGGTTCTAGAAAGAAACACGTGGGACAAAATCGAATACGGGCTTCTTCGTGTTCTTGATCATTTCTTGAATAATAAAGGAAGTGAGTTCGATTTGCAGAACATTTTTCAGAGGTTTACATTCGACACGTCGTGTAAAATGGTGGTTGATGTTGATCCTTGTAGTTTGTCCATTGATTTGCCCTATATTCCATGCGAACAAGCTTTCAATGATACAGCAGAAGCCCTTCTTCATAGGCATGCTGTACCAGAAAGCTTCTGGAAGCTGCAAAAATGGCTGGGAATTGGAAAGGAGAAGAAGCTGGCTAAAGCTTGGGAGGCTTTTGATCGGTTCATATATCCATGCATTTCTGATGAAGCTTTGAGCATTAATGGCGGAGAAGGAGAAGATGACAAGGATTTTAGCTTGTTAACTGGTTTTTTGAAAGCATATAAAGGGAAGAGCACTGATTCTCGTGCTGCAAAGGACTTCATGAGAGACACCTTGTTGGGTTTGATCTTTGCAGGTAGCTTAATTTATAATTAATTTGTTTAAGTTTTGCATGACTGCTTCATTTTACTTCTTCTGATCATGTCGGGTAGTGTTGATGGATTAACAGTGATCATGTGGCGTCTCGAAAATAGTTGATGCATGCAAGCTAAGGATGTCAAGTTGTCCTTGATTTGATTATGATACTGTTAATAAATAATATAACTACATCTAACATAAAAATAGTACAACTTGTTAATGATTGGTAGTGAGAATTAAAACATTCTCAAATACTTATATATATATATATATATATATATATATATATATATATATATACACACCAGAATCCCACGGATTGAAAAACCTTGCCCTTGCAAAAAAGAAAGAGAATGTCAACTATTAAATATAAACGAAGAACAAGGAGAAATAAATTATTTAGACTATGAAATCGATTTAAATTTAATTGAGCAGAATACCTAAACCAACTAATCTACAACCCTTCTCACAGACCACACGCAGGCTTACTCAGGCCTTCAAAGGTCTTTCACTGGGCCTTTATGGCTTAAATATAGTTGAAAGGTTTTTAAATATATATATATATATATATATATATATAATTGTCTCGTCTGTACTTTTTTTGACTTGGAGAGATAATCGGGAAGGAGGGATTGTAAGGGAGGGGGTAGGAATTGAATTCAAGCCTTCGACATGGAACACGAGCATCCTACTACTGTATCACTTATTCGATTCCTTGTCTCCTCTGTACTTGTTAAGTGCTAAAACATACATAAATTAATAGTATGCTTGTGAGTTGACATGCATTAGTTTTATTATATAGTCTAGCGAGTTTCTATATATGTGAATCACATGTATATTTTGTTATCTCAATGCGCGATGTGTACAATTCTTATAAAAGGATGATATTAATCGTTGAAAGGTATGTAGTAATAACAAGATGTCAAAAACGAGATGCTATCAAATACAATATGTCAAATCAACTTTACGATATTCACTATATTTTATACCCAAACTCACAATATTTACAAATAGAAATTGAGTTACTACTTCAACGCCAGTTTAGACACGAAATTACACATCTCATTATTTAAATTTTGATATTTCACTTGGGTGCAACTCCGTATGAAAAGTACTTGTGTGTACAAGTTTTATATAATACACAAATTCAAGTGTCAATTTTTGTCAATGTTGCAGGCAGAGACACTACAAGTAGTACTCTAACATGGCTATTCTGGCTCCTCACGAAAAACCCGCGGGTAGAGACCAAGATACTCGAAGAGATTCGAAAAACCTTTCCAGAAAAAGATGACAACAAAAGATGTCGGTTTTTTGGTGCATTAGAATCCCGAAAATTAGTCTACCTCCACGGAGCATTATGCGAGACTCTCCGGCTATTCCCTCCGGTGTCGTTGCAGCACAAATCGCCGCTTCAACAAGACATCCTCCCTAGTGGTCACATTGTATATCCAAATACGAAAATAATCCTATTTTTCTATTCAACCGGTCGAATGGAGAAAATATGGGGCAAAGATTGTCTAGAATTCAGGCCGGAGAGGTGGATCTCCGACAACGGTGGAGTAAAACACGAACCGTCATTCAAATTTCCGGCGTTTAATGTGGGACCAAGAACTTGCCTAGGTAAGGAGATGTCTCTTGTGCAAATGAAAATGGTTGCAGCCACTATGATATGTAACTACCATGTTGAAGTGGTTGAAGGTCACCCAATTGCACCTAGTGATTCTATTACAATTCAAATGAGACATGGTTTGAAGGTCAAGTTATCCAAAAGACATGATTGATACATACCGGTACATCGACTGATGAAGAGAAGTATTAAGTTTTATTTAAAGAAAGTTACCGTATGATCTGTATAAATCTGTATTTAGGTCTAATCCTATCGCGGTACGTAGATTTGTTGTACTAGTGTGATGTATTAATAAAAACTAAAATAGTTTGATGTGTTTAAGATATGTTAGGATGGGTTGAGTGGGACTTGATGTATATGTTATGTTATATTTGTTTGAACTTTCCTGAAGAGAAACAAATATGACTAAATAAGCAAAAAGATTGAATAATAATTGAAATACTAATTAATAAAAATTAATGATCAGTGATGTATTTCTTAAACTGCTGATTGAGTGTTCGTTTTAATTTTATTTATTTATATTACGTAGTCAAAATCAAATTTCAATATATATCAGATGTATATACATTTCTAACTAGTCATTATTATTTACACATTATGATTCTTATCACTACTCAACCTACATTCAATTGTGACACTTGCGGGCAACAATGTAACTCAAAATTACGTTTTTGTCTTTGTTACATTGAGATTATTCTAACATAAAGGGTAGAAGATGAATGCCACTAGAATGATTAGAAATGTTGATTTTTTTGATAGACAGGTATAAAACTTGTAACATAATTAGTTTCTTTCTCAAGCTCGGTAAATTAAGTTGATAGAGGATGTGAAATGAATATTTTTCTTCTTTCTTTTTTTTTTCCTTTCTTTTTAAATAAAATGTGAATGAATATTAATGTAACAAGTTGTGGATGGTTCTGGCCCTAAATTCCTCATCCTTGTAACTCCTTTTTTTTTTTTTTTTGGAATATCAATAAAAACTCTATTTTAGGTTTGGATTTTCGAATTGGAGTAGTTATTTAAAAAAAAAAATTGAAATTATTCTCCACTGTAGTTTGTTTTCGTTTAGTTAGAACTAATTAACACGACTAGTGTGGCGATATAGAATGTCACTATTGATTTTTGTAGGTTGACTGGTAAGCAGTTGTCACAATTTGTTGCACTCATTTTATCGTTACATAAGTCTTGATTGTTGTGGTCTCTAGGTTGTATTTTAATAATTTAAATTAAGAGTAAAATGATTTTTAATTAAATATGTAATTGAAAAGTAAGAAAAACATATTAAAAATAAAAAACTAATAATAAAATTAATGTCACAAGTAATTGAAAATAATAAAAGAAAAAAAGGAATCTAATTAAACTAAACAACTCCTAAAATATAATAAATATATGTTGGCCATCCTTACACGTGGAAATAAGTGGCATCAATAAATTTAGGGTCCGTGTCATTAATTTTTGTTAGCCATAGTTCAAACACGTATATAACTCCTAAAACCACTTGAATTTCCAACTACTCTTACAATTAATTATAAGTACTCTAAATTTATTGAGATAATCCATAAATGTAATTGAAATTTCTTTTTCCTTATTAATGCTAGCTATTTCTGCGTCGGTGTATATACTCTTTTAGTAGCGAAGGATGCAAATTATCATTTTTGAATTTTACCATGATTTGTACATTTGACAACCCCTATTTAGAGATGTTTATGTAGTCTCCGTGTACACGTAAAATTGTTTTTTATTTCATACCTTGCTTATGATTATTTAATTTGATATTTATTCTCTTAACGAGCAGGTGCAACGTAATGATGTCTGAAAACTAAATAATACATGAACATATGAAACTAATTACCGTATGTTCGCCAGAGATTATTGCGAGAATGATTTTTAGATGATGGTTGAGAAATAAAGAAAATATATCAAAAAATAAAAGAATTTGTTAAATTTTAAAGATGATGAGACGTTAAAATGATGACGGGAGAGAAACATATTTTTTATTTAAAATTGTGTCAAACAAGCCTCAAATAAATTAATTTTGCAAAACTCATGACTCGATGGTGCTTTTTAAATCTTACAATTAAGATGACATTAATATGACAAATGATAAAATAAAATTAATGTCAAACAATTATCACGTCAACATATCATTATCGTTTAACGGTTTACTTAATGCTGACATGAATTTGTATTGGGGCTATATTTGACAAATAAAAAAAATTTGTTGAGGTAAAAGTAGGAAGTAAATGTTTTACAAATATCACCTTTTTTATATATTTATTTATAAATTAATAATAATGTTTATAATATTTTTATCTTTTGACTGCTTGAATGATATATTGATTTTTGTTGGTTCAAGAGATGATAATTTAAATTAGATTAAGCAACATATATACAACACTAATTGGTCACAAAGGTGATATGTGCTTGACTGCCTGTTTGACAAAGTAAGTTTAAGGATCCAAAAATTTTATTTTTTAAAAGCATATGTTTTTAAGAAGTGAACAAGATTATAAAGTTAAGTAAATAAGTAAATCCTTTTATTATAAAATATATATATGAGATTAAAGATGATGTAAAAAAAAAATAAAAATAAAAAATTTGACAGTAATATTTCCAAACATACTATAAATCTAAAGACAAATTGAATTTGCTCTTGCATGCAAATGTGATTGTAAACAAATAAAGGGGATAGAGACATCATACAGTGGGACTTGATATTTATTTTTTAGTTTTATTCATTACTTTTATTAGTGCTTTTTTTTTTTAATTATTTTTATTATTTCTTACGTACGATTGTATGAATTATTTTTCCAAAAAATTCAAACAAATAAAAATGACAGACGCATCAAATTCCACCCTCACATTTGTCGCTAACTTGCTAACTATCATATCGCGAATGCACAATACAATAAATCTATGACAATAAATAGGAAAATCGATGTCACGTCTATACAATCATGCTATAATCTTCCAATAAAAATATAAAATCAATATGTATCAAGCATATCTTTTGGATAACTTTACCTTTAAACCATGTCTCAATTGAATTAAAATAAAATCACTAGGCGAAACGGGGTGACCTCCAACCGCTGGAACATGGTGTAATTACATATCATAGTGGCTGCAACCCATTTTTATCTGCCCAAAAGACATCTCCTTACCTAGGCAAGTTCTTGGGTCCCACATTAAACGCCGGAAATGTAGACGACGTACGGTTCGTGTTAAGAGTGTGTTAGCGGATGAATTTTAATGTATTTTTATGAGTAGGAAGAGAGAATGAGTGGAGTTGGATGGTAGAGATTTAATGAGTGGAGAGATATGTAGATGTGATTTGTTTGGCCAAATTTGAAATTTGAAAAAAATGCATTAAAATGCATTAAAATCTGGATGCTAACACCCTCTAAATCCACCATGCTTGGAGATCCACCTCCTTACCTAGGCAAGTTCTTGAATTCGAGACATTAAAATCTTTGCGCCATATTTTCTCCCTTCGACCGATTGAACAGTATCTTGGCATTCACCTTGGTGGTTCAATGAGCCAGAAAAACCATGTTAGGGGTACTACTTATGGTGTCTGCACCTGCAAGACCGATAAAAGTAAAACAAATATGTTTGTATAGATTGTATGACAAACATATCGACAAACAAATTGTGCAAAAATATCAAAGTCACAGCCAATTGGTCGATACACAAATAATCTGAAAATGTGAAAAAAAAAGACATGTATTTTATCATCCAATGAGTCACATTGTTTGTTCAAGTTGCATTTCTAATAAATTTCTCGTAAACGGCCATGCTCTATCTCTATCAATTTATGTCTGAGTACTCTTATTTATAAGGGATGATGATGATTGAACATCGCTATTTATGGGCATCTCAATATTGATTAGCGAATTGACGCTTAGTATTAACCAATGAGATATTATATCCCAACTGATATATAACTTTGCTCTTTATATTTTTAAATCGAACAATATTGTTTGTGTGACATCCCTATTTTACATTACCATTAATCTGTCAGTCCTGCTTGATATAATCATGAGAACAAGTAAAGCTACCTGCAAAGAGCAAACCCAGCAATGTGTCTCTCTTGAAGTCTTCTGCATTATGAGAAGAAGTGCTCTTCCGTTTGTACGCTTTCAAGAAACAATTTAACAAGCTAAAATCGTAATTGTCTTCAGCTTCTTCACCATTGATGCTCAAAGCTTCATCCTCCACGAATGGAATGAATTGATCAAAAGCCTCCCAAGCTTTAGCCAACTTTTTCTCCTTCCCAATTCCCAGCCATTTTTGCAGCTTCCACAAGCTTTCTCGTAAAATATGCCTTTGCAGCAGGGCTTCTGCAGCATCAGTGAAAGCTTGTGCGCATGGAATATAGCGCAAATTAATGGACAAACTACAGGGATCAACATCCAAAAACAATTTACACAACGTGTCGAAAGTAAACCTCTGAAAAATGTTCTACAAATCAATCTCACTTCCATTATTCATCAAATGATCAAGAACCTGAAGAAGCCCAATTTCAATCTTGTCCCAAGTTGTTCTTCCTAGAACCATCTGGAACTTTGCATGGTTCATTAGGGACATGGTAGTTTGCCTATGAAATTCCCATAATTCAAAATCTGTGCTAAATATCCCATCTCCTAGGATTTCAAAGATTTTCTTGAACTTTTGTCCTTTTGGGCGTGCAGTTTGAGAATTTTTTTCTTATGAGATGGTGGATATTAGCAGGCTCACAACTCACATGTCCACAACATGTTCATGTTAGCAAACTTTGGGCCTTTGAATTAGTAGGTCCCACCACATTCTTTTAGAATGGCCGTGGCGTAGGTGTGTAGCTGCCGGAAGGTCTGGAGAACCGCTGACAGTGCTCCGACGAATGTCCAGTTCGTCAGAGTAAAGGCTTTGTTCAAACTTCGGCGAATAAAGATATAAGAAAAAATTAAGAATACTAAAAACATGAAAACTATTCGCAGCGGATATTCAAAGATTGCCATTAGAAGCTATGCAAGGTATTGGTGATTGCCTAACATAATCAACTTGCACAACCTTACAATTAATGAATAATGAATAAGTCTTGGAACTACTTGTTGGTTCGCATAATTTGTCTAAATGAGTTTACAAAAATAGAACTAGCAGCTTTGTAATTGCTGATATTAAAAATGATACATAATGCGTAAAAAGGTACATTTTCATTGCAGAAATTATCTATACACCTAATATCATTCGTTCTTATTTGCTTAGGCTGCATTACATGCACTACTTATGAGAATTCTCAAACCGTCACTGCATATAACAACAATAGCAACAACAATCAAGCAAACTCGACTCTAAAGAAATACGAAGTTTCTGGAAGAAAAAACTGTTATACCATTTGACCTCATCATCTGCCGTCACCAATGATCTCATGAAGAATTGGTTTAGAAGAATCAGGGATAGGTGAATAAGATGGATCGGTTATTGCCCTGCTTGTTACATTAGATGAACTGCCAGGAGTAATATCATCACCTCTTGAAGTTGCAGTATCTGAGTTCGACATGAAGGTCGTTGCATCCCTGAATTTCCAGTCGGTTAGGTAACCAGGCTTTGAAGTTGCGGGGGGTACTTCAATGTCTCCAGAAAGCATGGACACCACACGGGACATTGAGGGTCGTAAACCGGGGGATGTTTGAGTGCAAAGAAGAGCCACTCCGATAATTCTTTTCACCTCATCCTCATTCACTTCAGATAACGTTGTGTCGACGAGTTCCATTTCTTGGTTTTTATCGTGTAGATTCCAAGCCTGTTATCATTTGATATTTAAATTACCTCATCAGAAAGAATTTTTCTATTATGTAATTTCTTTCTCAATGCTTAGCTAACCTATTGAACCATTCGCATGGAAAACTGATAGTTCGGATATTCTCCATAACTTTCGCGTGGATTGGAAATTGAAATGGATGAACATATTTCTAAAATAGAATACAGTTTTGTGCTGCTAAGTTGATCGAAGCAAAAGCCCAAAGAAAATATTGCAAGAGGAAATATTTAAAAATCTCACATATATAAGGGATATGTATAGATTATTAAGCACTAAGGAGAATATGGTAATGGACCATACCCATTCGAGAAGATACATCTTATCGTCATCGTCGAAGCTTGTGTCAGAATTTAGCCTTCCACTAACAATCTCTAGAGCAACAACTCCGAAGCTAAATACATCTGCCTTCTCGGTAAGATGTCCACGCATTGCATATTCCGGTGCAAGATACCCACTAAATGGTAAAACATCAAAAGTAATTTATTAATCTATCCCATGCATATCTATATTGAAACTAGAAATGAGGGCCACTAAGTAACGTTATGTTTGTGTTACTTACTATGTCCCAGCAACACGGGTGCTTATATGGGTCTCTTTGTCATTGTACAATTTGGCCAAACCAAAATCTGAAATTTTGGGGTTCAGATTGGAGTCGAGTAAAATGTTGCTGGCTTTAACATCTCTGTGTACAATTCGAGGTTGAGATTCTTCGTGCAGATAAGCAAGGCCTCTAGCTACTCCCAAGCATATGTCGAACCTTGTTGGCCAGTCAAGAGATAAGCTTCTATTCTCTACTTCATCAGAGCATAATGATTCAGTCTCCTTTTTATCTCCTTTATTACCATATAATACTTTGTCAAGACTTTTGTTTTCTAGATACTCATACACAAGCAACCGTTTGTCTCCCTCAATGCAACATCCATACAATTTCACTAGGTTGCGGTGCTGCACAGCAGATATGGCAGCAATCTCTGCAACAAACTGGCTCTTTCCTTGACGGGATGTAATAGACAATAGTTTAACAGCAATTACTTTTCTGTCCTCAAGCATTCCCTATTGTTTGCAACACAAAATGTTCAACAATTGAGCAGCAAGTAACAAAATAAGACAAACGGATCTTTTAGACTTTTATTATCTTTTTCATCTTAGCTGTCATCCTATATGAGTGTGTTTAGTATTCAAGCTTGGTTTTTTTATTGTTCCGCCAATACATGAACTTTGATGGTGATAAAAGTTTCATAATAGAGGTTACCCTATAGACAGGTCCAAACCCTCCCTCACCAAGCTTGTTAGCAGGACTGAAGTCATCTGTTGCAGCTCTTAGCTCTGCATAACTGAACATGTAAGGTCTGGCTTCTAATGCCAAGAATTCTACAAATTCACCAAGAAATATATGTTCATTTATTGCTAATAATAAATCCCAATCTGAAAAGAGATTTAAGCCACTAACATATTTGTTTCTCACCTTCATCCTCGTCGGGCTTGTTCCTTCTTCTTCTTTGAACCAAATAGTACGCTGTAAGTAAAGAAAGAAAGCTAACAGCCCCAACTGCACCTACAATCCCCACAATCAGACCGGTCCTATTGGTGTTCCCACTTGGAAGAGTGTTTCTAACAGTTGGAACAAAATCTGTAGAAACACAGTCATCAGCAGTGGTATCTGTGTTATAGTAACCAGAGAGACATTGTTTCAACTTTCAAGTTGTTAAATATTTGAGGATTCATATTTACCTGGGGTGGCACTTATTGCCGCAATAGAAGGCCCATATACACCTTGACGAGGTACACAACAAGTCCCTTTTCCAGCCCAAAAGAAATGGATTTCGAGGTAGTTTTCAGTGACTTGGGCGGTGAATTGCCTCACAACAGCTCTCAAAGCGGTCCCACCAGCCTCTCTTAGTATGTCAAAGTCTTTCAGCTCCAGTTGCCCCTGGACCCACAATTTTGAACATTTTGTTCAATAATGAAAGGAAGAAATAAGATAAAAGTGAACTTCAAAAGGAGGAATGTATAGGATGCATAAAGTTCTAATAATAATTCATTATTTAGCACAGACCTGAACGTATACATCAAATATTCGCCTTCCAACACTCCTCCAAGTCCGAGTGCCAATGATTTCGCTCTCTGCGAACTGAAGTCTCACAGTGTAATTACCATTCTCAAGACCCAACCCATAGTATCTCAATGATCCAGCAGAAATTCGAGCAGTTTGAAACAACTCCGAGTCCAAAGTATTTGTGAATTGGGATGAAGACAAGCTTGTATACTGTGGGGTGGTGCTATCAGAAGGCAGACCAACATTGCTAACTGCCCATCTGTTTGTCCTGGTTGTGTAATATGTTGCCGGACCAAGAGTTTCATTATCGATCTCATACACGGTCTGATCTGAGGCGCGAATTTGTCGACCGCCACATTTAATTGCAAAGTCGGAATCTGCAAACCATTGTCCCGTATGAACTTGTCATTTACCAATGCATCTTCGTAGACAATAGATATGCTTGTTCTAAGAATTTGCTTTTTGTGGAAACAACTTTTGAAATATATTCAGGAGCCCATTGTATCATTTTGGAGAAGTAATTTTCTTTCTAAGAAATCCTGAGAATTGTTTTTTCTAAGACAAAACTAATGGAACTTTGAAATCAGGATGAGCTACTATGACTAAAAGCTAGAGGAATAGAATGCTAGAACTTTTTTGTGGAACGAAAGATTAAAGTACTTGTGTTTTTGTAAAAATGCATAATTTATTTTTTTCGCTGAGCATTGAAAAATACTTTTCATCAAAGTAAGCTATGTACAAGTTGGCAAATCTATTAGACGTTTTTTACTACTGATATGTACAAGTTAGCAAATTTATTAGATGTTTTTTTTCTCTCTCTTTGTTTTTTTCCCTTTTTTTTCTTTCCCTTTTTTTTTGGGGATACAAAGGCATGGAGGGGATGGGTGGTGGGCTTTGAACCTTGGTCTTTACCAAGGGTTGTCTCTGAGCTATTGAGACAATGCTCTGATCCCAAATGTTTTTCGCTATTGATTTATGAACTAAAATACTCTACCACCGTATACCCATAACCCCATAATGGAATGCCTCAACAACATTATTAATTTTAACTTAATAAAGGACTGCAGATGATGCTGGTGATGAATGAAGGTGCAAGGTCAGTTGGTAGGAAACAGGTAGAAGAAAGACAAGGTAAATCTGTCATAGAACACCGAATGTCTATGCCTACATTTATCTGAAGATATCTTTTCTATTTAGTAAAAAAATGAGAGAGAAAGAGAAAGCGAGCTTCGGTTAAGCCAAAAACTCGGAGTAATAGCTTCTCCTATCTGCAACAATAAAGAACCGGTCCTTAAGAACAAAACTAATGTGGGATCACCTGCAAATAATGTATCAATTAATGGGGGGCTATAAACCCAAATTTAACCCCAGATTTAGAGAATAGCCCCTCATAATAAGGCCCAAAAAACTTTCTCTTATCCAATGATATAATGCCATAATAAAAATATTGTTCAACCCTTGGTGATGAATTCATTTTTTTATTTTTTGGACATTAATTTACTTAACAAATAATTAGAAGTAACTAGTTTATAAATAATGTAGATTGATATATCAATAAACAATTTTTTTGAACTAATTAATTTAAATTAAATGATTAAAGGGGTTTTTAAGCTAAATAATTATCAAACAAACTAATTGTTAATGACCAACGGTTACTATGATCAATTATTCCCAACAGATTATTATTGACCTTTTTTTTAAGACGTTGTTGATGACTAATTGTTAACTACACAATTATTCACAAAAAAGAAAAAATAAATAAAGAAGTCACACAACTCAGATATTTTTTTTGGAAAAGACAAATATATACAAGACAAGACTCTCCCTCTCAAATTCACCAAGGGAGAAACCCTACACCCATCATCAATATTATGATTTCCGCAAATTAGGCACGAGGCTACTGGAATCTTATGCCACTGGAAATAGTCACACAAATTTCAAGCATGAGGCTACTGAATTTTAAATATTGATTTGTTCATGGTGTGACTTGTGAACACATAAGTTAAACTGAAGCATGCAAATGATGTAATGTGACTAATCCATGAAAGAATAGTGTATTGAAGTGTAAAAAAATCATGTATATTAGTTTCTAAAATCAAAAAATAATTCAAGGTGCTACAATTTCGCATTTTCATGCAATTAATGTGGAGGGTGAAAATCCTAAAAACCTATACCCAACTTTTACCCCTTAACTTTTTTGCCCTTAGCTTTGCTCTAATGTGCCTAGTCTAATTACATTCTATACAAAGTTCTTCTACCCAGAACTATGTTGTATTCCTTGTTTATAGCATGTCTAGATATATAAAAGCTATCAAATCTACTACATGTTGCCAAAAAAACCTTCTTTTGGAGAGGTCTTAAGTGTAGCCAAATATATGATTAGTTTTTAGAAAAGGAAACGAAAGCTTCTTAATTAGGATTTTCATCCTACTGAAACTTATTACGGACTTACATGTGAAGTAAAAATATCACTTAGAAAATGAAATGAGAGCTTCTTAATTAGGATTTTCATCCTACTGAAACCTATTACAGACTTACATGTGAAGTAAAAATATCACTTACAGATAGGTGATCCTCGATTGCAGGGAAAATTCCGTTGCAGGCAATTCAATCCTGAAGGCAGAGCACTAACAAATGCAAGAGCAAATACAAATAGGGAGTCTCAGGTTTGAGATAGAGAAGCATCTAAATTACAATTTTCGAATATAAGGAAATGCATTAATTGTTCACATGCTTAAAATTTTCACCTTCCATTAGAATTGTCTACAGTGAAGTTGTTGGCGACCAAATTACTGCATAATAAATCAAAGAAAAATTTATGCTAATGTTAGAAAGGGTAGTTAAAGGATGAGAAGTGTTGAAACAAAACATAAAGAATATATAGTATCCTTGTTTCATTCATACATACAGTTGTAAATTTTGTTCACTGACCCAAGAAGGAAGCTCCCCAGATAATGTATTGTATGATAAATCTCTGCGAAGAATATAACAATAATGTCAGGCCAATAATCCATCTTTTTAATTATGTTGTTTTCAACTTCAGTGTCTTCTTTTTCTTGTGGCCCCTTCCCCTCTCCCTTTTTCCATTCTCTCCCTGTGTCCTTTTTTTTTTTTTTTTTGGGGGAAGTGGGGAGGGAGCATCACAACTATTGTATGGTGTTATATTTGTTTACCATAGGATAATGCTGTTTGGTTTGACGGTGTCCCAAATTAAAACAACTGTAAGTGTAAATTTAAAAGTACTTGTACACACTTTCGGGGGGAAAAAAGAGCACCGGTACACAACATTGTTATAAATTATGACTATAATGAATACCAAAAGCATACACATCCAATTAATAATGAGACTAGAAGGAGTAGCCACATAAGATATAAAGTTCATATGGTAAACACTAACATGTTCCTGAGAGACGAACTTTTTACTGAAGGCAGTGTACCAGTCAATTTATTATTACCAAGAAACCTGAAGGTAAGAAAGAAAACAAAATTAGCACTCTATGTCCGTCTCATTGCAGTTAGGTCTCAATAATAAGTATTGCACAAGTTATTACAAGTTACTGAGTGAACTCAGATTGAAAAGTGAATTTGGTATGCTGCCCGTCAAATTATTGAAGCTCAAATCCCTGAAAAATAAAGTTACGAAACATTGTCGAGTAAGCAATATAAAAGCTTCTGATCACCTTTAAAAGATAGTGACTTATATCAATTTGCAAATGTAAGCAAGTTCATCGTAGTGGAAGCTTAATGCATTATTGGAAGTCGCAAAACGACAGGTAAACTTACAGTAGTGTTAAACTCAGATAGTTACCGAGGTTGGAAGGTATGGAACCAGAAATGTTGTTATTGCGCAAAATTCTGCCAAATGGAAGATGTTTATAACAATATAACTTCCCAAAACAACAGTTAATTTGTTGGAAGGAAGAATGTGTCAAATAGCATAGAATGGTAAGTCATGTTATATTCCTTACAGCGTACTTAGAGATGTCATATTTCTTAGAAAGTCCAGTGAAGAGCTTCCATTAGATAGATCACTTATTCTCCTGCTCATGACAATATTTGAACAATAATATTAACTTCGCATAGAAATCGAAATATAGATTTATGAAATGAAAAAACATGCCATAACTCACAGATCATTCAAAGAGGTTAAACTAGAGAATGATGGGGGTATTGGCCCTTGGAAGGAATTTCCTTGAAACCTCCTGCATATGCATTACCATAGCTCATCACATACTACATATGAATTTTGAATCTAGTAGAATTATTTGCATGAAAATAAGCATAGGGGCAGTTCTAGAATGATATAGCATATTTTAAAAATAAAAAAATAAAAAAAAGAATGATTTTTGTCTCACAGGGCAATAAGATTTGACCAACTCCCAATAAAGTCTGGAATCCGACCAGATAGTTCATTGTCAGATGCCCACCTGAAACTCAAAGAAATTTGTTCCATTGTACTTGATCAGAGAAGTCCAAACAATAAATTTATCTATCATTGTAAAAGAAAGAAGCAGACAGAATATGCTCTTACACTCTCTCCATTCTCGTTAGATTAGAAAAGCTTTGGGGTATTGGACCACTAACTCCAGAGCTATCAAAGTAACTGCCAAGAAAAGAGCAGGTTTTGAATGAAAAATTAAGCACATTGCTTCTTTTTCCTTGCACAAATATAATTTTGTCAACAATAGAATTGAGAAAGTTCTAAGATGATTATGATCACCATCGAGTAGATTAAAAATGCAAAGAACTTTGCCAATGAATTCCAAATGAGCTCAATAACAAGTATAAGAACTATAATGCCATAGACGAATCAGATCGCATGTCACAAAAAAGATGTTGTGTGAAAGGAAAAAAGAATGAAACAAAAATCTGAACAACCTAAAAGAAAAATGTTCTTCGTACTGGTCCATGCCTCATTTGGTTTTAGAGATAACTTGTGCCTAAACAGATGTTAAATTTGTAAAGAAAAATAGAACCCTTAATGTTAAAACTGACAACTCGTAATCGTACAAACATGGCGAGCAGCTTCGACGACATGATTACTGCAGGGTAAAGTAGCCGTAGAACTTACATTTCAGTTAGTCTTGTTAAACTCCCAAGCTCAGATGGTAGAGGACCAGAGAAATTGTTCGTGCCAAGACCCCTATATCAGAGAGTACAAATCCCATAAAAATAAGTAACGTAAATTTTTATACTGACATACGCTAATGGGAGGCAATTGTGGTTTGAACCTTATGAATAAAACTTAAAAGTTCTCACAGTGATCTTAAGTCTGTCAACCTCCCAAGTTCCCTTGGAATCTCCCCTGATAATGCATTAATTCCGATGGTACTAAAAACAATAACAAAACATTTGCAGTATGATTAGTTAACATTACTCCCAAGTCCTAGATCACAAATAACAATATAGCTTACAAGTATTGCATTAGAGTCAGGTTTCCAATAGATGCAGGCAGTGGACCTGTTAAATAGTTCTGGTCTAAATTCCTGCAATAAAGTAAGGAAAACACCAGTATCATCAGCATCAAAGTAATTGTAATAATAACGTCAACAGCCAAATGAACAATTAGCCATACACATTAGTAAGGAAAGTCAAATTCCAGAGCTCATTCGGGATCGGACCAGCAACATCCAATGCATAAACTCTCCTGATTGTTAAAAAGCCAAAAATCAACGCAACATGTCAATCAATTACCACTTGAAATAAATCAAATCATTTTTAAACACCAAAAAAAAAAAAAAGAAAAAGAAAAAAAAGGACTATTCTAATCGGTAAAAAATGGTCGATCAAATTCAAATGGAAACGACGCGAATGGGTAAGAGTGATAGAGGACGAATCGCTAACTCACAGCGCAGTAATACGACACCTGGTGTTATTGTTGAAAGAGCAATCGCATTTAATACCAGGATTGATATTGCGGATTTCTATTGAATCATCAATTGCAACGCCGCTGCACAATATGCCGCTAATGTTCCATCCTTGATCTGCTCCATTATCAATTTCCCATTGCTGAAAAATAGAATTCACAGCTCTTTCTGCAAAATCAAATATCATATTACGATTACCATTGCGTTGTGCATAATATCTCGGATTATTATTCAGCGCAAAACAATTGGCGACTTCATACACTTTACACCTCAACGGTCAATGACAAACGTTTTTCCCTTCTTCTACATTTCCTCGAAAATGTAATTTAAAAAAATAAAGACATTATAAAAGGTATAGTTGATATCTCTGGGAGGTAATGAAGATGAAGCGTGTGTTCGTTTCCACTTATTTTCACCTAAAAATTACCTACTACTAAAAGTCAAAGTCAAACATCAATATCAACCACACATTTCACATCATCACTCATTATTATCCACACATCTCGTGGTCCCCACCACTACACTTCACTTTTAGCCAAATTTTAGGCAAAAATAAGTACACACGAACACACGCTAGTGTCATGTAACAAGACAAGCGAATACTTTATCAAGTCCACATACAATTTTTCCTCAGCGGTGTCATTCAATTAGTGCTTCACATTTATGTTTTGTGTTATATATGTAAAATATATTCTAATTGAATGACAACAAGATAATTAAACGGAACATGAAATTTAAATTTCTTTCTACTTTATAATTTAATACAAAAATGACATATGAAAATATGTTAACTAAAAATTATTTGATGCCTATCGAGATATATATTATGGTATAATCCAATTAATTAATATTGTACACAATTGATATGCTACATCACCTTAGAATGCACTCAAGGTGCGCTTGATGGGTGCTGGATCATTAACGGTGTTTTTGTTTTTGTTTTTTTTTTGTTTGTTTGTTTTGGGGGTGGGGTTGTTGAAAGTTTTTGATAACGTGGACCTACCCAAAGATTTTCGTTAGAAATACCGTTTTGAATTTTCTGAGGAGTTGAGTTAAATGAGTGCTAAAATGTGACATCTGTACTTCTGAAAATAAAATTCTCAAAACAGGGGGACCCGCTAAGAGCATCTCTAAATAGTGTTTCGCAAATTGCATCTACTTGACAAATAAATTAGAAGTCGAAAAGAATCAGATTGAGAAAGTAATGTCACCAATAAAGAAAATATAAAATAGATCGAAACTAGATATATCTATTTTGTAAAAGCCCTGAACGTTTTTGCAATCCACGATTTACGGTATTAATGGAGATCCTCCATGTGATTGTGAATTGGCGATCATAATCTCAAGACGTGTCTTCCAATATCGTAATCTTTGTACCATATGATCATAAACAAAATAATATTAAAAAATGAATTTACAATTATACAACACGACCACAATATAGATTTAATGGAACAACATCAATTCATCAACCAATATCAAAATATATCAAATCACTGCTAAATCGATTAACACAGCTAATATTATTCAAATATAGAAGATATTGATCTGCAACAAATATGTTTCTCAATTTAGACTAAATACATATTAATGCAAAATTTTGGTCTATCTCAGATGATCTTGTGCAAACAATTAATGCAGTATATTGCAAGCAGCTAGCTCTCCTGATCTTGTGAAAGCAGCTTACACAGGATCGGAAGAGTATGCTTAAAACAGTATATATGTGTTCTAAAGTATAAAAGCGAAGCATAAAACATTACTAATGATGAGATCAAACTTCAAGTTTAGACGGGTGCAAGTGTATACATCCCAACTTCCATGACGCAAAGTAAATGCGTACGGCGGAAAGATGATGCTTCGAGTTTTAAGCGTGATTAAAGCAAGTTAGAAGTGAACTATATAGGACACGGATGAAAGAGATGGAGAGAGAATGAACCTTCAGAAGGATCAAGAGTTGCATTTGTTGGTCTCGTAGTTTGAGCTCCACCAGTCTCCACCAGCGAAAGGATGATAATCAAAACAAAGTAGACGCCTCCCAGTCGAGGCGGCAACGGCGTGTGAGAACCCACCTGGCGGCGGAGGCACAGCTTCTTCGCATCAGCCACCATTTTTCGCCTTTCTCAATGGGCTCTCAATTTCAGGCAACAGTATATGTAGAGAGGGAGAGAAGTTGAAAGTTGATGATACAATACATCATCGTAGACTCGTAGTAATATATTCCACTTTAGACCTGAAGAAAAATCCAATAGCCATGGCGTGCTCACGCGCCGCTATTGCGGCGGTCAATTCAAGATTGCCACTCGACAACTCCATCCATTCATATGTCAGGAAGTTGGAACCTATACCGCTATACCATCGAGTAATTTTGGACACTTTTGAGCTTCTTCATTTAATTAGTAGCGGTGCTTCTATCAATAATCGTCAATAACGTGGTTATAGTATTGATAAATAAATTAATATCTTTTTAAATTTCATGATTTCAAATGTAAAATTAATTAGAGTGGGGTTAAGTGGGTAACACATCAAAATAATAATCTAAGCAGCAGTAAGAGCAAATTAATTAAACTAATGTGGGATAAAAATCTAAATTTTGTTTTTTCCCTTATTGTATGTCAAATAATATATGAACTTGGGGTCCATGAACATAAATTTGGGAGCTATTATCTAAATTTGGGGTTAAATTTAATTTAAATTGAGAGAATAGCCCCTCCCAAAATGGTCTTATAAAACTTGAAATTAACTAATAATATAATGACATGTGAACAAAAAAAAAAAAAATTATTCTTTCAACTTTTGTGTTGAATTCATTATTTATTTATTTATTTATTTTCTTTTTGAAATTAATTTACCTAATTAATTTGGCTCATTTTCTTTTTAACATTTAGTATTGTGTTGTATTTTCTTTATTTCCACCTGGGTCCCTTGTTAAATTTAATTGTGTGCATGGTTAACTGATGAATTTCTATTATTTTGGTTAACAAAATGTATTTCTTGTGATTGTTTTATATTTAAAAATAAATGGATGTGTAAGATAGAGTTTTTCAAACTCCTTTTTTTTTTTTTTTGGGATGGGGTTGGGGTGTGTGGGGGGAGGAGGGGGTTTAGGATTCAACCTAGGCTTTCGGCTTGGAACGCGAGTTATGGGACTGTAAAAATAGAGTTTTATGATGGACGATGTCCTAAGGCTATATTCAAGTGAGATTTTAAAATAATTTTATAGAAATCTAAAGAATTCTATGGATTATAAAAAATTTATGTGTGTTTAATTGAGACTTTTAAAAGATAATTAAAATTTTAAGGTATTAAATATAGATTTTTAAGGAGTTTTAAAATTCCTTAAAGTTATAGAGTATGATATTAAATCAAGATTTTTAAAACTTAGGTACAAAGTTATTAGATGTTCAAATTTGTCAATAATTTTTTTAAAAAAATATTTACATAATCAACGAAGTATTCATCTTTTAGCAAAAGGTCATTCATAAATATGTATATATTCAATAGCAAAAATCCATTATCAAATGAATTCTACAAAATTCATAAACGAAAGTTTTTAAATAAAGGTCTCTCCGAATTCACCATAGACTTCCACAGTATTATGTGAAAATATATAGAAGTCAATAATGGATCATTAAATTCTACAAAAGTCCCTCATTTTAAAAGTTTACAAAAATTGTTACAAATCCAAATTAAATTACGGTTGCTTTAACAAATAGTAATTAAAATGATTGAAAATGTAAATTTTGCATTTATTTTTTCAAATATATCTCTACATTAATAAAGGAGAATATATTTTTTTAATAATAAAGAAAATATGAAAGAAATTACATGCTCACAAAATATAAAGTGATATGTGTTTCGATAGATAAATAAGAAAAACAATCTATCAGGATTAGTGTGATTTACAAATGTGGAATATATGGTTTGACAATTTATATAGCAATTATTCAAAAGGCCATTTCTGGCACTCGCGCCGGTGCGTGGTTTAACGCTGCCCCCCACGACGGACCCCACCGCCATCTGGGGGACTGTGTCTTGTGCGGGTATGATTTTCAAGCACCCCGCGTGGGTGCTTGAAAATTTCCGATTATTCAATGTCTGGGTATTAGTTAAGAAAAATATTACATAAATTTGCAGATACACTCTTCCACCTTATCGACTAGCAGGGCCGCCAAATTTTGACTAGGTGTTTCCAACAAATTGTAATTACTTACTTTTTGTTTTTTTTTTTTTAAATTGTAATTACTTATTATTATGTATTTATGGTTATGTCGAACTTTATAACGTCTCAAAAGAAAGAACTGTCTCATTCAAAAAAAAAAAAAAAAGGAACTGTCAAAGTCAAATTTTAGATATTAAAAAATATAAAAGAAAAAATATCTCTTCCACAAGTCAACCTCACCTAACCATTAGATATGACAACTCTTTAGAGACATATATTCGCTCCTGTTTTTACATCGATGATGATACGGACCAAGACCAGGGATGTTATATTGCACCTGGGAGTATTATAACTATGACGTATTCGCCAGATTTGAACATTTTACTGGACCCAGAATGTTAGATTAGATCGCACTATAGTTATGGTGCTGACGCGATCGATTCGTTAACTCCAATTTTAATTTCAAATTTGATCTAGATTCAATACGATGAGGCAGCCCAAGAAAAATTTTTGACATCGCAGTCCGCACACCGATTAAAGTTTTGCCCATAATTTTGGCAAAAAATTATGGCCAAAACTTTGACCAGTCATCACGGACTCCACGATGTCCAAAAAAATTTGTTTTACCTGAATTGCCTCATCGCTTTGATCTAAATCAACTCCCAAATTAAAATCTAAGTCGGACAAACCCGTGAAAAACACCCGAAACACTATAACTATACAAGGATCCCGACGTGACTAACATTTTACTGATTCGACTGAAGGTGATAAATTATGAATATTTTTATACTTTAATTACTATTTTCAATAAAGTGTAGTACATAAGGCAGAATCACAAAGAACTGTAATTAATATCTGCTCGATACATTCATTTACAAGTAGAAGTGACAATTAATACATTCAAATATGTGGGATATTTTTAGGCTACATCATAATATTGATTAAAAGATTGAAGTTTGAATAGATAAGTAATATGGGTAAACGTAAATATGAAAATTAAAATATTTTTGAGGATGTGGACTGTTAATAGAACAATAACAATCCAGTGCCAGCGAATGTTTATTATAAACTAATTTGGTTAGGAACTAACTAAGCAACTAAATTATCCTATTAATTTAATTTAACTAAAGTTAAAATGTGTACAAGTTGACAACAGGCTTCACAACATAAAATCACTCACGTAATTCTTTAAAGGGGAAAAAACCCAATAAATACAGGTCCAATTGAGTCTTTGCCCACTAACTACAAACCATCTTATTTTTGCCCATTAACTACAATATTTTATAAACTCTTTTACCACTTACTTAATTACACATTTTTATGACACTTTTGCCCTTCCAGAAACCCCCAAATCGGATCTAATACTTTCAAACGACTGATTTTCGCCATGAAAGGTTCAAATCTAAGTGGTGAGATGATAGAGAGCTGTTTGATTTATTATGCCAAAAAGTACATTCCTGGTATTGCACGCACAAGCCGTAAACCATCTTCTTCTTCGAATAGACCCTCAGAGAACGGCCAAAGAGATCTCCTGGAAACGATAGGATTCTCTCTCTCTCTCTCTAATTCATGTTCTATTTTTCATCTACCACTTTGACACAAATAGATTTGTCATTTCTTATTTGGGCGAATTGATTTCGAATTACCGTTCTTATTCTATGTTAATCTACGAGACATCGAGTAATTGGGGTTTTTATGTTATCGGTTGTTAGTTGTTCGATCTATGTGAAGCTTTAAGCGTGGTTCCTTTTGAGTTTATGGTAATGTTCCTTTACAGTGCACATCTTCATATTGTAGCAGCTGTAGAATTTTCCTTGTTTTGTTTGAACATATATGTTAACAACACTAGATCCGATACCATAATGGAGGTCGATTTCGTGCAACAATATTCAGTGTCCTTTTATTATTATTTTAAATGAAAAATGATGTTTGTGAAAATTGCTGGAGGGAGAAGAAGCATTACTGAATTATTACTCAGCTTATTCAAAACTGTCAAGAGAGAAGCGGGAGTAGATAAGAAAGAGATCGATTAAAGCCGAAATAGAGTACATATGATGAATATACACATAGTTGCAAGAAGAAACAATAGATTTGGGGAAGAAAACTCCACTAAGTCAATGTTAAATAATTAATGATCTTAATGCTTATATTAGGTTCTATTTTATAAGGTCAATAACCCAGGTATCAATAAACTTTTGTACACTAAAGCTAATCAAAATAAGAAAATCAACCTTCTGTTTTATATCAATAATTGATAATTGATTATATTTTCTGTTATTATATTTGCGATGGTATGTAATAATTGATTTATATGAATAACTTAATTAATTTGTTAATCAAAACTGTGATATAATTTAATTGCTATATCAAGTTATACGATTTATGAAATTTTTTAGTAACTTTTGTGATGATGTTAGTCTAACCTTCATGTTATCGGGGCAGATAATAATATTATCGGGGTAGATAATATTATTACCGAAACAAATAATTATATATTACCGACGTAGCTAATAATATTACCGATGTAGGTAGTAATATTACTGAAATGCTGATATATATCACGTGTGGTGGTAATTAAGAGAGAATGCGTGTAAAGAAAGAAAGACGGAGAAAAAAGAGTGAGAAGATTATTACTGGGACACGTAATAAAATTTATCGGGGTATGTAATTTTTTTTCTTGTGGTTTGATTTCTTTTCTTTTTTTTTTTTTACAATTATGGAACAGTAATAGAGATTATTGAGTTGGTAATCTAGAGAGAGTGCGTAGAGAAAGAAAGTCGGAAACGAGGGAAGCGAGAAGTTGAATGTTGATCGAAATTACTGGAGTGATAATTTTTTCATAATCATTTGTTTGATGGTTTTGACTTATTTTAATTAGCTCTTATGAATAACATGCGATTGAAAAAGGAACGTTCGAGCTCATTATATGTTTGAGGGTGCTCTGTATTTTATTTATAGCAGCAGTGGTGTAAAATTGTGGAGTTTTTATGTTCTAGATACGATTACTTGGATAGGTAATATTATTACCTCGGTAGGTAATGTAGATTACCAGGGTCGGTAATATTATTATTGGGAGTGGTAATTGAGAGAGAGAAAGTCAGAAGCGAGGGAAATGAGAAATTGAGTGGTGGTCGAGATTACCGGGTAGGTAATATCATCAGTAGGGTAGGTAATATTTTCCTTAGTGTTCTTTTGTGTTCTAACCCTAAAAGAAGTTGTGAATGGTGTTTTATTACTATTGTTATAATTATCATGGTAGATAATATGATTACCAGAATAGGTAATGATATTACCGGGGTAAGTAATGATATTACTTGGGGTGTCACTGGCACAAGCAGCGGCGGATGGAGGGTGATGGTGGAATGGGGGTGGGGTGGTAGTGGTGGGGGTAGTGTGGCGGTGGCGACGGCTTGGTGGTGGTAATCTAGATTATGGTTGATTAGAAAAGATGAACGCTAGTAATCTAAATTATTGGGGGTAGTAATCTAGATTATTGGGTATAGTAATATTATTATAGGGTTAGATGATAATATTATTGGGGTAGGTAATGTTTTTCTTGTCGGAGTCCTTTGTGTGACATCCTAGAAGGAGTCACTATCATTCAACCACCACTCAACCAAAAAGAAAAGAAAATGCGGAGTGACCTCAAGTAGAAAATGGGGTAGGTAATATTATCAGTAGGGTAGATAATATTTTCTTTAGTGTTCTGTAGTGTTCTAATCCTAAAAGAAGTTGGGAATGATATTTTATTACTATGGTTATAATTATTATGGCAGATAATGATATTACCGGGGGCATGTAATGATATTACTAAGAGTGGTGGTGGTAGTGGGGTGGGGATGGTAGTGGTGGTAGCGACGGTTTGGTGATTGTGGTGGTGGTCTTTGGTGGAATGGTGGTGGGGTGGGGTGGTGGTGGTGGCAACCGGTGGTGCTTGGTGGTGGAATGGTAGTGATGGTGGCGGTGGCGGCGGCTTGGTGGTGTGGTGGTGGTGGTGGTGTAGTGGTGGCGGTGGGGTGGTGGTAGCGGCCGGTTTAGTGGCGGTGGTCGTAGGGGGTGGTGGTGGCGGTGGCGGTTTGGTGGTTGTGGCGGTGGTAGAATGGTGGGGTGGGGGCGGTGGGGATGGTGGCGATGGTTTGGCGTTTGTGGTGGTGGGGTGGTGGTGGCGGCGAGGTGTTGTGGTGGCGGTGGTGCGGTGGTGGAGGTGGAATCTTTGGTGGGGGGTGGTGGCGGCCCAGCGGCGGCGCAGTGGTGGTGGGCTGCGGCGGCAACGACTTGGTGGTGGTGGGGGTGGGGTAGGGGTGGTGGTTGTTTTGGTGGCGGTTTGGTGGTTATGGTGGTGGGGTGGGGGTGGAAGCAGCCGGTTTGGTGGTGGTGGTGGTGGCGGGGGTGGGGTTGGGGGTGGTGGTGATGGCGGCGGTTTGGTGGTGGTGGTGGTGGCGGCGGCTGGCGGCAGATTATGGTTGTGGTGGTGGTGGCGGCGGTTGTGGAATGGTGGTGGTAGTGGGATGGGGAAGGCGTGGTGGTGGAGAGGTGGGGTGGGGGTGGTGGTGGCGGCGGCGGTTTGGTGGTTTTGGTGGTGGTGGCGGCGAAATGGTGGTTGTGGTGGCGGCGGGGGTAGTGATGGAATGGTGATAGTGGTATTGGTGGTGGGGTGGTGCAATGGTGGTGGTAGCGGTGTTGGTGGTGGAGGGGGTGGTGGTGCGAGTGGGGTGGGGGTGGGGGTCAAAGGTTGAGGGCTAAAGTCTGAGCTTTAACATAACTATTATCAGAATTTGGATGTTTATTTTATTAGAGTGGCATTTGGATGTTTATTTTATTAGAGGGGCATTGTTGTAAATTTGGATGTTTATTTTATTAGAGTGGTATTATTGTAAATTTGGATGTTTATTTTATTAAAGTGGCATTGTTGTAAATTTGTGATTATTAAATTCTATTTTGGTCTTATTGTGTAAAAGATGAGTTAATGGGCAAAAAAGAGATGTGTAGGATTTAGTTGGCAAAATTTCCTCATATGTGTAGTTATTGGTCAAATGCCCTTCTGTAAATTCAATTTGACGATATTATAAATTTCTAATATAGGTGGGCAATTTTTGACTTAAAAAATGACGTTTTGCAAAGGAGTGTTCACATGTTTATATAGAAATTCCTATATTGTAGGTATCGAATCCGCGAACAAAAAGCTGTTGTGTGTCCCTCCGAGTACTGATTGAATTCCTTATTCCTACTACGGGCCCGAAATTTAAGTCGGAAGATGCTTTATTGTTCTATAATGAATATGCAAAAGAGGCCAGATTTAGCACTCGCAATGCAAATCGTAAGAAAAATAATGACAGCAATAATTTGTATGTGTAGAGAAAATTTACATGTTCAAAAGAAGGCAAGACAAACGAGACCTAGCAGGAGACTTAAGATAAGAACACGAAGCCACCATCAGGGGAGAGGAATCGAGGACATGTGGAGTATATAGGTATTGAGTGAAATAGGGTAGGAAGGATTTTTTTAATATTTTCGTGGGACGTCCCGAGAAAAGGACTACCGAAAAAATCGATCCTTTCTTTTGAAACAGTTGGCACGTCAGCATTGGATACTATATCTAGTGCCCGTATGGGCACTGGATCAGGATTGATTACATTGATGATGATGAAGCATGAAGGTCATAAATAATAAATACTTTTAAGTATTAATTTAGCATATCAACATCAACACAATAGAAAAAGTGTGAATGTATGAAAATGTTTTGATCGGGGATGTTCTCCTCCTCGCGCTAGGAGAGATTTCATCTTCCCAGCAACTCACAGCCCCCAAGCCCCACTGCATTCAAGTGGGGCTGTGAGTGCCGGGAGGATAAACTCCCTCCCAATGCCGGGAGGAGAAACTTTTCGATCTTTTGATTTCCTGTTTTGCCATTGACTTTAATATTGGTTACCAATACTATTCTTCGCACTAAACATATTTTCATTGAGTAATTATTATTATTGTCTCTTTAAATTGCTAGATTTTAAACGTAAATTGTGATGGTGTTTTGTAAAAATTTCATTTATTTTATATTTTTAGAATACACTTTGTAATTTAATTTTATCATTAAGTATGTTGGACAAAAAAATTCGACGAGCAAGAAATTTTGAGTTGCATATTTTGCAAGCAAGGTTATTATCTTTTGTGATTGTTATTTTAATAACAATCATTTTGGGCATGTTTATTTTCGATAAGTGATATTCACAAAATTTATATTTTATTGTGTTACTTACATGGGAAATTGTGATTAAGAAGAGAATTGAAAATTAAAGTAATGTTGGACAAAAAAATTCGACGAGCAAGAAATTTTGAGTTGCATATTTTGCAAGCAAGGTTATTATCTTTTGTGATTGTTATTTTAATAACAGTCATTTTGGGCATGTTTATTTTCGATAAGTGATATTCACAAAATTTATATTTTATTGTGTTACTTACATGGGAAATTGTGATTAAGAAGAGACTTGAAAATTAAAGTTTTGTCTAAAATAAGTAATAGCTTATTTGTTTAATGATTTAAAATTATTATAATTATATATGGTCCAACTAAGTATATTCTTTATTACTCTATAATTCTTTTAGGCAATTTGCAATAATTCGCCGTTCTTTATTGAAATATTTCAGATTTTACAAAATTTAAGCACAAATGGTTTAATAGCATAATTTTTCTAGAAAAAATTTTTAACGTAACGTGCATATCACCTTTTGCAAACTAGTAGTTAAATAAAGGGCAAATATATATGAAATTCTATAATCATCATAATGTCAAGACAGAAAATCAGGAAGAACTCAAAATAAATAAAAACAAATGAATGCTAGCTTTTACTAATGATGGTAAAATTCCGGAGCCTAAATGCAAGGCTTCATTCAGTTAATTTGGCCGTTTGGGTTGTCGCAGTTCTTTTAAGGCCTTATTCTATCTAGGATAATTTTTATTCCATATTCTTTTCTCTTATCTTTTCAACCATATAAACACTTTTCAATATAATATTAATCACATATTTTACATGGAATACTGCACGGATAACTTTTATCCCTAATCAAACAACCCCTAAATATGGATGAATACGATCTGCAAACTGGTGCAGTTTGTTTATCATAATCTTCTTCTCGAAAAGACGCTCATTGCGGGAAGGATTTAAGGAGGAAAGCCGTAAAGTTTTTTATTGGACTGATTTGAACTACATCATAATATTGATTAAAAGATTGAATATGTTAGTAACATTGTCGGTAAATTCAAAGATTTAAGCGCATGTTCTCCTACCTATTTTAATATATTTTTACATATTTTTACACACATTTTTTGTGGAACATACTTGTACTACACAAATCTCAACCATTTAATTCCACTTTTTCTCTCTCCTATATCACATAAAAATATATAAAAAAACACACATCCTAACACCCTCTTAACTATTTTTGGGTATGTGAACTATAAATATAATATACATAAAATACTCAACATTGATGTTTCTCCTTTCCTCCTTTCTTTTTATTTACTAAAATCCTTAACATTCATTGAGCATGTGTTCGTTTAAACTTGTTTCTACCTTAAAATTATGTTTCACAATTCAATCAAAGTCAAACATGCATTAAGATTTAACGATAGAAGAGATTAGTAATATTATGGGTAAATTCTAAGGTTTAAAGATTTTTTAGGATGTGAACTATAAATATAATATAATATACATAAAATATACATGGCACCATGCCACTGCTTGTTCTTGAATAAGCCTCCATACATAAAAGTCAACATTTGTGTATCTTCTTCTTCTTCTTCTTCTTTTTAAATCTTCAAGTTTCTTTTTAGTTACTAAAATCCTTAACATAAATATTCAGTGAGCATGTTTTCCTTTAAAATTATATTTTACATCCCGATTAAAAAAATTGCAATTCAATCAAAATCAAACTTTAATAATAATTCTATAGTCAAAATATATTGCATTAATTTCAAATAACCCAAATTAGAAGGGTAATGTCCGCTCCTGAAATCATCTAGACATTACATATATTATGTATCTATTCTCTATATGAATTCAAATATCTTCTATTATTTATTTAGTTAAAATCAAGCTTTAATATTTCACCAAAATCAAACTCACATATTTATTATTATTCACACATTAACTAATTTTTACTACCATTCAACCTGTATATATATATATTTCCTAAACTAAAATTGGAGGCACACTATATCATGCCAGAAAAAAACAATGTTTTGGAACTTCAAAAATTAATAATTCGCTATTAAAATGGAACCTTGAAAAATTATAATATCTTAAAAGAGAAAATTGAAAATCCTATAATTTGTGTTTGTAATAATTATAAAATTCTAATTATAATTATAATACTTTTAAAAAAATCTAATTATAATTAATATTTGACTTTTACTATTCATAGACCATCATAATTTAGGTCCCTAAATTGATTTTTATGTGGGCTTTCATTCTTCTAACGGCGTGGTTTGACTTGACTTTTGTAATAAAGGCAGATAGAAATTTGTCCCGCAAAACAACGAAATTGTCCAACTAAAAGCAGATTTATGCTATTTTAATGGCGTGACTGACACAATCCAACATAATTTTTTTTTTTTTTTTAAGAAACGAGATAATATTAGTAGCGCTAAGGCTCTATTGTCCACCGTGGGGAACATAAACCTAATTCTATGCTGATGTGGCGCTTTTTAGTGGCGCCCCATCGGCGACCAAATTTTTTTTTTATTTTTTTGTATCTACGTTAAGTGGGATGAATAATACATAATTGCTCCCCGATGGTGGGGAGCCTCACCTGACCCCTACGAATTTTTTTCCCCGACTATGGATACCATAACGTATCCACAGTGGAGAATGGAGCCGGACTCATATTAGTAGTAGGCCAGCGATCTGCTGCCAATGTTGGCAAAGAAATTGCCATGCCTACACCGATGTGACGCCATATCATCGAATAAATTTTTTTAAAAAAATATATATTTTTTTGGTATTTCCGTCAGATCAAATGAATAATACATAACTGTCCCTTGATGATGGATGACCGACGGAGCCTACAGTGCCGGTCCTGAGAATTTTGACACCCTAGGCACACTTTAAAAATAAAAAAATTTTCACCCTAATTTTTTTTAGTTTCAATGAATTTGTAATATTTTTCCTAAATATTTTGAATGTTCAACTTAAAAATTTAAATTGACACTCCAATTTCTCGTATTTTTAGTGAATATTTTTCCAGCGCCTGAGGCGTCGGCCTGCTTCGCCTTGAAGTAGGACCGTCGACTTTGGGAGCCTTTACAAGTTTTTTGGGGATTATAGGTACCATAAGGTACCCACAGTGGACACATGATCACAACTTATTAGTAGTAATACTATTATTGCAATATATCATTTTATATAACTTCTACACATCTCAAATATATTAATGTCTTTATCAATTATTGTGTTTATGTAGAATAATTGTTAAAAAATAATGTCTTATGAGTCTGTTCTAAAAAAACTTGTTTAGGCGACCCTCATGCTCGGTGCTTGGACTCCATGTTACACTATCATGCCTTGCGTTTTATTACGTATTGATCGTGTTTTATCGTGCATCAGTATGTTTAAGCGCACTTAATTAGACTCAATACTTGAAGTTGATATTTTTTCACATCTTACGTTTTTTAAGAATCTTGTAATGACAATCCCTTACCAGTTTATCTCGATTTCGAAATATACTACCCAGCCCTATTATCCAAACGAAATAAATAACTTGTAATGACATCCCTACGCTCCATGGAAACATGACTACAATCGGCAGCGAATGACGTCTTGGTCCAAAAATAATGACGTCATATGGATAAGCGGTTGTTTTTCTAAAGCAATGTGCGGTAAGCGTGGCCCATTCATTGCAATACTGCAATGCAGATGACGCCTTGGTCCCAAAATAATAACGTCATAAAATAATAATTATTTTTAACCATATTGTTTAATGAAAAATCAGTTTTATTATCTTTTAATAACTTTTGTTATTTTTCCAACCACAAAGAATTTATTTTTTCATTCAATTATTACTTCTCAGAAATGTAATTCTAACCAGCATTGAGGATATGCTTGATTTAAGGGTGGAAAGATGGTACGGATTTTAATTCAATGGAATTCAAATTTCTACCCCTTTTCATGTGAATTCCAATAACTTGTTTCCAGTGTCTAAAAAGAGTAAAGCGTATCGAAACGTGGAGTACACATTTCAAATTTAAACGCACTTAAGCGAACGGTGTGTTGATAAAAGCGCAATCAAAACGTAATAAAGTGTAAAGCGTGGCGAAGCGTGGAGTCTGAGTTTAGTTTTCTTACAGCTTAAATGGAAATAAACGCGCTTTTTAGAATAGAGCTTGTTTCTATTGAACATAATCACTTTTTTGCATAAAATAGAAACTAAAATATATTTGATTGAAAAGTGAAAATTTGGATCGAAAACATTTACCTCTGTGTTTTCCACCCCAATTCAACGCACCCTATAAGGGAAATTCATGCAAATCCTATGTAACCTGTGACCTTTTACAAATTTGATGTGATCTTTTATTCTTTTGAAAAATCAAGTTTTTTATCCTTTCTATTCTAAGAATCATGATTTTTTTCTATTATTATTATTATTATTATTATTATTATTATTATTATTATTATTATTATTATTATCATCACGAGCGAAACGAGTTTTCTCCTCCATTGGGTCAAAAAAAGCTTATGTATGTCCATTCCGTCCGTCCATCCTCTCCCTCTCTCGCGCTCTCTGTTTCTCCTCCCTCTGTCTCTCTGCCTTGCTCTTTTTCTCCATCTTCTCCTCCTCCACCTCGCTCAACCTCCCTGCTTCCCCTCCATCGCCGCCGCCGCCCCTCCACCGGGCCGCCTACCGCCTTCGCTCGATCCCACCAGGCAAACAGTATACTAGTTATTATTATTATTATTATTATGTCTCGTTAAAGTTAGTAACTGAAATTTTATTACTTTAAATGGAATTCCTAAATATGTTAATATTATAGTTATGACAATTATAATTTATTTAGTATATATCCATTAATTGATACTACAAAAATAGAGTAATGTGTGTGACAAACATGGTGAGATAGATTAAGCCTCATTTCATTTTGTGATTATTCCGGCGGGTCATCACAATTATTCTTACCAGAATTTAAAATTGGGAGGAACATGTAGTCACAGAAATCGGAAACAATTATTCCGAAGATGATAAAATAGTCACATTTGACTTTTTAATATTTTACCATCAATCACAAATGATCACAAATCTTAGTAAACCACATTTGGAAATCTTCGTAAAGGAAAATAGTCACAAATCAGTCAGTCACAAATAGTCACAAGTAACATACAGTCACCAATGGTCACAAAATGACAGTAAGTCATAGTAAAATTTGTTTTGCGAGTTCGGTCACAACTTTACTAAATTGATTGTTGTTTAGATACAATCGCGCAACTAAATCACTTCAAATATTTGTTGTTTAGCGGATGAGTTTTAATGTATTTTTATGAGTAGGAAGAGAGGGAATGAGTAGAGTTGGATGGTGGAGATTTAATGAGTGAAGAAATAGATGGATGTGATTTGTTTGACCAAATTTGAAATTTGAAAAAAATACATTAAAATGTGTTTTTTGAAGTTTGCTAACACCTTCATATGACACTTCGATTTATGTTGTTCTCAGATCTTTCTAATTTATGCTCTGTGGCATGCGAAAATGTTATGTTCCCAACATTTATTCTCCCAACATTCTCCCAGCGCCTCACAGCCCACTTGCAGCTCCCCTGAATGTGGTGGGGTGGGTGGGGCTCGCGCCCACATCTCTCACACATTTTTTCTCCCAGCACTGGCCTGCTGTGGCATGATCACATTTTATACTATGCACGTATATGTCTTATTTGATATGTATTAGTTGGATGTCAGTCACACTCAGCTAAATTTAAATTGATGTTAATTACACTTCTGATATTTCGTCGTACTCATCGGCGTGGATCATCGTTTCATTTTCTCTTGGTTATTAGTGATGTTCTCAACTACCAGGCAATGAGCATTCTGTGAAACCGACATTTTCAGGTAAAATGACACAGTAAATGTAAAGCTCGCCACTGCTACTCGATCTGGAAGAGTAGATGGGAGACTTCAGTTCAGGCAATTGTACAAGTCCACAGGCTATTGGCTAAGATAAACTTGTACAACCTTAAATATAATTAATGAATTATGCATAAGACTCGTAACTGTTTGGTGGTTCACATAATGTGTCTAAATGAGTTTATAGAAATAGGTATAATAGTTTTATAGTCACTGATATTAAATATGATAATACTATGTGTAAAAAAGTAAATGTTCGTTGTAAAAATTTTATGTACACTTAACGTTAGTCATTTATTTTCTTAGGCCGTATTACATGATCAATTTAGGAGAATTTTCAATCCCTTGCTGCATATAACAACAATGACAACAACAATCATCCAAACTCGGCTCTAAAGAAATCAAAATTTTCTAAAACAAAAAAATTGTGGTACCATTTGATCTCATCATCTGCTGTCGCCAATGATCTCATGAAGAAATGGTTTAGAAGAATCATGGATAGGTGAATAAGATGGATCCGTTGTTGCCCTGCTTGTTATATTTGATGAACTGGCAGGAGTAATAAGATCACCTCTTGAAGTTGCACTATCTGAGTAGGACATAAAGGTGGTCGGGTCCCTGAATTGCAACTCAGTCAAGTAACCAGGCTTTGTAGTGGCGGGGGGTATCTCAATGTCTCCAGAAAGCATGAACACAACACGGGACATTGAAGGTCGCGAACTGGGGGACGTTTGGCTGCAAAGAAGAGCCACTCCGATAATTCTTTTCACTTCGTCCTCATTCACTTCGGATAATGTTCTGTCGACAAGTTCCATTTCTTGGTTTTTCTCGTGTAGATTCCAAGCCTGTGAATGTATGAAATATTGAAACAAAGTTTCATAAGTTAATTGAAGCAAAAGACCAAAGAAAATATTACAAGACCCAATAATTTTAAAAATATTATTGATATACGGGGTACATATAGATTATTAAGCACAAAGGATAAAATGGTAATAGGCCATACCCATCCGAGAAGATACATCTTATCGTCGTCTTCCAAGCTTGGGTCAGAATTTAGCCTTCCACTGACAATCTCTAGAGCAACAACTCCGAAGCTAAATACATCTGCCTTCTCGGTAAGATGTCCACGCATGGCATATTCCGGTGCTAGATACCCACTAAATGGTAGAACATCAAAAGTCGTTTATAAATCTATCCCATGCTTGTCTTATATTGAAACTAGAAATGAGGGCCGCTAAGTAACATTATGTTTGTGGTACTTACTATGTTCCAGCAACGTGGGTGCTTATATGGGTCTCTTTGTCCTTGTACAATTTGGCCAAACCGAAATCTGAAATTTTGGGGTTCAGATTGGAGTCGAGTAAAATGTTGCTGGCTTTAACATCTCTGTGTACAATTCGAGGTTGAGATTCCTCGTGTAGATAAGCAAGTCCTCTAGCTACTCCCAAGCATATGTCGAACCGCGTTGGCCAGTCAAGACATAAGCTTCTATTCTCTGCCTCATCAAGCATAATGATTTAGTATCCTGTATACGGAAGTCAAATTATATAAAGCTCTAGAAATTTTATCTCGCTTATTACCAAATAATATTTTGTCAAGACTCTTGTTTTCAAGATACTCATAAACAAGCAACCGTTTCTCTCCCTCAATGCAGCATCCATACAATTTTACGAGGTTACGGTGCTGCACAGCAGATATGGCAGCAATCTCTGCAACAAACTGGCTCTTTCCTTGACGGGATGCAGCAGACAATTGTTTAACAGCAACAACTCTTTTGTCTTTGTCCTGAAGTGTTCCCTGTTGGTCGCCACACAAAATGTTGAGATACAATATACTCCAAAAGTATGAAAAGAAATCAATCAGCAACCAACATAAAATGGCAAGGGATTTTTTACCGTCATTCTTTCATATTAATTCTCATACGTCATGAGTGAGCTTATTTTTCGAGCCTGATTTTCTATTGTTCATCCAATCTATGAATTTCGAAGTGATAAAAGTTTCAGAATAGAGGTTACCTTGTAGACAGGTCCAAAACCTCCCTCACCAAGCTTGTTAGCAGGACTGAAGTCATCTGTTGCAGCTCTTAGGTCTGCATAACTGAACATGTAAGGTCTGGCATCTAATGCCAATAATTCTGCAAATTCACCAAGAAACATATGTTCATTTCCACATGAGGATAGGCGGTATGAGTTCAATTATTATGTAAATGCACTGTTCTTCCAGTTTCATTTCTAAATTAGCATCGAAGGAGCACTTCTGGTACTACCAATATTAAGTCCCAAACTGAAAAGCAATTATATACACTTTCCTTTCTCACCTTCGTCCCCGTCTAGCTTGTTCCTCCTTCTCTGAACCAAATAGTATGCTGCAAGTATAGAAAGAAAGCTAACAGCTCCAACTGCAACTACAGTGCCCACAATCAGGCCGGTCCTGTTCTTCTTCCCACCTGGAGGAGTGTTTCCAACAGTTGGAACAAAATCTGTGGAAAAGCAACCATCAGCAGTGGCATCTGTTTAATAGTAACCAGAGAGACACAATGTTTCAAGTGGTCAAATATTTAGAAATTCATACTTACCTGGGGTGGCACTTATTGCCGAAATAGAAGGTCCATATACACCTGGATGAGGTGCACAACAAGTCCCTTTTCCAGCCCAGAAGAGATGGATTTCCAGGTAGTTTTCAGCGACTTGTGCGGTGAATTCCCTCACAACAGCTCTCAAAGCGGTCCCACCAGCCTCTCTTCGTATGTCAAAGTCTTTCAGCTTCAGTTTCCCCTGGACTCCACAATTTGAAAATTTTGTTCAATAATGAAAGGGAGAAAATAAGATAAATTTAAGGTAACTTTGAAAGGAGGAATATATAACATACATAAAGTTCTAATAAGAATTCATTATTTAGCACAGACCTGAACGTATACATCAAAAACTCTCCTTCCGACACTCCTCCTAGTCATAGTGTCAATGATTTGATTCTCTGCGAACAAAAGTCTCACAGTGTAATTACCATTCTCAAGGCCTAAGCCATAGTATCTCAATGATCCAGCAGAAATTCGAGCAGTTTGAAACAACTCTGAGTCCAAAGTATTTGTGACTGGGGATAAAGAGAAGCTTGTATATTGTGGGGCGTTGCTATCAGAAGAAGGCAAACCAACATTGCTAACTGCCCATCTGTTTGTCCTGGTCATGTAATATGTTGCTGGACCAAGAGTCTCATTATCCATGTCATACACAATCTGATCAGAGGAGCGAATTTGTCGACCGCCACATTTAATTGCAAACCTGGAATCTGCAAACCATTATCCCGGATGAACTTGTCATTTATCAATGCATCTTCCCAAACATGCTTGTTCTAAGAATTTGCTTTGAGGAAACAACTTTGAAAGATATTCTTGAAATCAGAATGAGCTACCATCATTAAGCTATAGAATAGATTGCTGGAATTTTTTGCCATACAAAAGCTTAAAGTGCTTGTTTGTTTTTGTAAATATCCATAATTTGACTTTCTCGTTGAGCATTGAAAAATATTTTTCATCAAAGTAAGCCATGTACAAGTTAGCAACTTTATTAGATGTTTTTTTTACCATTGATATGTACAAGTTAGCAATGTTATTATTATTATTTTTTTAACGGAATGGATGGAAGCAAATTTATGAGATTTTTTTAGTGTTGATTTATGAACTAAAATGCTCTACACCATATACCCAAGAAAATTTATAAATTTTAACTTAATAAAGGATCGACGATGAATGAAGATGCGAGGCCAATTGGTAGGGAATAGGTGGAAGAAAGCAAGGTAAAGTTGTCGAAGTATGCAGAGTGTGCGTTGCTACATTTATCAAAAGATATCTTTTCTATTAGAAAATGAGAACTGGACCGCAAAAAAAAGAAAGAAAAAGACAGGTTTAGTTAAGCAAAAAACTCGCAGTTAGCTGGCTTCTTCTATCTGCAGCAATAAAGAACAGGCCCTTACTAGTTTCCATCAGGGTGCATGCTAATTAAATTATATACGAAGTTCTTCTAACCACAACTATGTTGTATGCCCTGTTTATAGCATGTCTAAATAATTCAACAAAGCTGTCAAAATCTGCTACACACTGCCAAAAAAACCTCATCTTGAAGAGTTCTTCAGCTTAGCAAAATATATAATTTTTATTTATTGAAGGAAATGAGAGTTTATTATTAGGATTTCCATCCTACTGAAACCTATTACGACCTTACACATGTGGAGTGAATATCACTTACAGATAGGTGATCCTCGACCACAAGGAAAATTCTGTTGCAAGCAATGCAATCCTGAAGGAAGAACACTAACAAATACAAGAGCGAATGTGATTAGGGAGTATCGGGTTTGAGATCGAGAAGCATCAAGCATTAAATTTTTTAATTGTGTTAAATCATTCATGTCTACAGCATAAGGAGAAGTATTAATTGTTCATGTGCTTAAAATATTCACCTTCCATTAGAATTGTCTATGGTGAAGTTGTTGGCAACCAAATTACTGCATAATAAATCCAAGAAAGATTTATGTTAATGTTAAAACTTAGAAAGGGCAGTTAAAGGATGAGAGGTGTTTAAAAAACATTCAAAAGAAAACATAAAGAATATATAGTATCCTCGTTTCGTTATATACATACAGCTGTAAATTTTGTTCACTGACCCAAGAAGGGAAGCTCCCAGATAATCCATTGTATGATAAATCTCTGAAAGGAATATAACAATAATGTCAGGCAGATATACATCTTTTTAACCATGGTTTTTTTGGTGCACCCCACGTACCCCCAACTTAAAGCAACTGTCAGTGTAAACTTAAAAGTACACATACACAATATCATTATAAATTATGGTTATATTGAGTATCAAAAGCATATGAGTCCAATTAATAATGAGATTGGAAGGCACAACCACATAATATATAAAGTTCCGAAGATAAACACTGACATGTTTCGCAGAAATGGACTCTTTATTTGAGGCAGGGTACCAGTCAATTTATTATTACCAAGAAACCTGAAGATAAAAAGGAAAACAATATTAGCACTCTATATCCCACTCCGGGTTGGTTTTGATCCCTTTCTTCAGGGTGGCGATCATGGCAGTGAGGTCTCAATGATAAATATTGCACAAGTTATTACAATGTACTGAGTGAACGCAAATTGAAAAGTGAATCTGGGATGCGTCCCGTCAAATTATTGAAGCTCAAATCCCTGAAAAATAAAGTTATGAAACATTGAAGAGTAAGCAATGCAAAAGCTTTTGATCACCTTTAAAGGATAGTGACTTATATCAGTTTGCAAATGTAAACAAGTTCATCTTAGAGGAAGCTTAATGCATTACTGAAAGTCGCAAGAGAACAGGAAAACTTACAGCAATGTTAAAGTCTGATAGCGACCGAGGTTGGAAGGTACAAAACCAGAAATATTGTTATTGCGCAAAACTCTGCCACAAAGGGAAGACGTTTGTAACGATATAACTTCCCAAAACAACAGTTAATCTCTTGGAAGGAAGAATGTGTCAAATAGGGCAGAATGGTAAGTCATCTTATATTCCTTACAATGTGGTTAAATATGCCATATTTTGTAGAAAGTCTAGTGAAGAGCTTCCATTAGATAAATCGCTTATTCTCCTGCTCGTCATATTTGAACAATAATATTAGCTTTGGATAGAAATTAAAATAATCATTTAGAGAATAAATGGAAAAAATAGTAGTAATAAAAAAGGGGGAACATGCCATCACGCACAACTCATTCAAAGAGGTTAAACGGGAGAATGATGGCGGTATTGGCCCCTGGAAGGAATTTCCTTGAAACCTCCTGCATAAGTATCATTATAACTGATCACAAACTACACATACGAATTTTGAATCTAGAGAAATTATTCGCATGAAGATAAGCACGGTGACAGCTCTACAACGAAAAAACATATCTAAAAAAAGGTTTCTGTCTCTCACAGGGCAACAAGATTGGACCAATTCCCAATAAAATCCGGAATCTGACCACTTAGTTCAATGGCAGATGCATACCTGAAATTCATAGAAATTTGTTCCAGTGTGTACTTGATCAGAGGTGTCTAAACAATAATTTTATCTATCATTGTAAAAGAAAGGTGCAGAGAAAATATGTTCTTACACTCTCTCCAGTCTCGTTAGGTTAGAAAAGGATTGGGGTATTGGACCACTAACTCCAGCGCTATCTATGTAACTGCCAAGAAAATAACAGGATTTGAATAAAAACTAAGCACACTAATTCTTCTTTTTCCTTGCACAAATATAATTTTGTGTATTCTCACAATAACTAAAAAATTGGAAGTTTGAAGATGGTTACGAGCACTGTCAAGTAGATCTAAATTACAAAGAGCTTCATGAATGAGCTTAACAACATGTATAAAAAGATAACCATAACGCCAAAGACAAGTCAGGTCGCATGTCACAGTTTTGAAAAGATGTCACGTGAAAGGAAAAGAGAGTGAAAGAAAAGCCTAAATGAACTAAAAGAAATGAAAGAAAAGCCTAAACGACCTAAAAGAAAAATGTTCTTCCCATTGGTCCATTCCTCAGTTAGGTGAAGAGATAATCTGTATAAAACAAATGTTAAATTTGTAAAGCAACATAGAGTCCTAAATGGTAAAATGGACGAGTCGTAATCGTTTCAGATTATGACTTCAGCCAAACATGGCGAGCAGCGTCAACGAGGGCGAAGTAGCATCAGAACTTACATTTGAGTTAGTCGTGTTAAACTCCCAAGCTCATATGGTAGAGGACCAAAGAAATTGTTCGTGCCACATGACCTACACATGAAAGAAGAAATCCCTTATAAATAATTATGTAAATTTATATGTACATACACAAATGAGAGGCAAGTGTGGTTTTGAACCTCATGAATAAAACATAAAAAGTTCTTACAGAAATGTTAAGTCTGTCAACCTCCCAAGTTCCCTGGGAATCTCCCCTGATAATGCATTATGTCCGACATTACTAAAGACAATAACAAAACATCAGCAGTATGACTAGTTAACACCACTCCTGAGTCCTAAATCACAAATAACAACAATATAGCTTACAAGGACTGCATTCGAGTCAGGTTTCCGATAGATGCAGGCAATGGACCTGTTAAATAGTTTTCGGCTAAATTCCTGCAATAAAGTAAGGAAAACACCAATATCATGATGTTTGAAAAGGCGAAATTAGATACTGACGCGGTTTTCACTTATGAGGCGAGGCATAGCCTCAAGGCGCATTGAGGCTTAAGCTTCGAAAAAAACTAGAAAAATTCAAAATATTGCCAAAAATGTAATCTAGCATATTTAACTCAAATACTCAATAGAAGTCTATTTAAAGAAGATAATCTGTAGAAATTAAAGTCAAGAAAGTGACGAAACAAATAAATTAATGAAGTCTTAAAAATTGGGATTAGATTACCATTCATCATCAATCATCACACATCAATCACTCATCACTCATTACCCTCATCAGTGGAACTGTCGTCATATCTAATTCCAAATTCATCTTTACTATCTATATTGTCCATCCACTCAGCTTCTTGATGTCAAAACCAGTGCAACAACCTCGCAAGTCCCTGGTCCTTGGCTTCTCACAAGTTGCCAGGGAAGACGAGAATACGTTATTGCCCTCTTGGACTCTTGATTTCTCTTCTATATTTGTAGGTTTGGACTTTTTAATTTGTTTTCCTTAATGATTTGTCAATTGGGCCTTCTAGAAAACCTTTCATCTTCACAATTCTTTTAATTTTAAGATTAATTGCAACAAGAATTTTGAAAATCAAGGACTTAATTTGAGGTGTACGCCTCATACGCCTTAAGGCAATGGAGTTGAGGCGCACGCCTCAATTGGAAAAACGCAAGCCTCGCAAACAGCCGCCTCAGTCCATGCGCCTTGAGGCGCTGGACTTAAGCCTCAAACTGAGGCGGGCCTCAAGGCATCCCTCACAGCGCCTTTTTATCCACTGTCATCAACATTCATCAACATTCATCAACATCAAAGTAATACAAATAACTTCAATAGCCAAATGAACAATTAACCATACAGATCAGTAAGGAAAGTCAAGGTCCAGAGCTCATTGGGGATTCGACCATCAACATCCAACATATAAACTCTCCTGATTGTCAAAAAGCCAAAAATCAGCGCAACACGTCAATTGATTACCACTTGTAGTAAATCAAATCATTTCTAAATACCAAAAAAACTATTTGAATCGGTAAAAAGTGGCTGAGCAAAGTGAAAAGAAGCGAATGAAGGAAACAGTGAGAGAGGCAGAATTGCTAACTCACAGTGCGGTAATACGGCAAGTGGTGCCACTATCGAAAGAGCAATTGCATTTAATGCCAGGATTGATACGCGCGATTGTGACTGACTCATCAATTGCAACGCCGCTGCATAATACGCCGCTAATGTTCCATCCCTGATTTGTTCCATTAATTCCCCATCGCTGAAAAATAGAATTCACAGCTCTTTCTGCAAAATCAAATAGCATGTTACGATTAGTGCATAATATATCACATCGTTCTTTAAGCGCACAAAAATAGGCGACTTCATACAAACACTTCAACTGTCAGTTTTGCGAGCTTTTTTCCTGAAAGAAAATAATTTTTAGAAAAATAAAGAACTTTTATACAAAACGTGAAAGAAAATATTTTTGTCTCATTTAGAAAAAGTTGACTGTGAAAAGAAATTGATCAAACAAATGCAAGGTATACACAAACACGTGACACTGACTTATTTGGAGATAAAGAGATGTCCTGCAACATAAAACAAATGAATGTTTCGATATTACCCAACAAACAAGCTACTCATTCCATCGTACATCTTAACATCATAATGTGTATGTAATGACCTCCTCCTCACAGTGGGGTGGATATCATGCCCACAAATATACATGTCGCTCCGTGATTGGTGGGGGAACCAGTGGTGGAATCTACACACATGATCTCCCACTAATCAAGGGGACCATATATTTTTGTGGGCATAACGTGGGGAGGAGACCATTACCGTAATGCGTATATATATATATATATATATATATAGTATATCGAAGGAAGGAGAGAGGGGTGTACCTTCGGAAGGATCGAGGTTGGCATTTATTGTTCTCGTAGTTTGAGCTCCACCAATCTCCACCATCGAAAAGAGGACAATCAAAACAAAGAAGAAGCTTACCAGCTGAGCAGGCGGAGGTGCGTGAGGCTTCTTCATATCAGCCGCCGCTTTTCGTTTTAATCGATGACCTTAAATTCCAATTTTCAGGGAACAGTACGGAGAGATGGGGAGAAATTGAAAGTGGACGATATCGTAGTCGTAGACTCGTAGTAATAAAGAAGGCTATTAATATATATTTTAGACTTATAAAGAAAAGTCCAATGGTCAATGCTGCGTGCTTGCGACCAGCTGACCCCTTGCATTAATATAATAATATTCTCAAGGCCAGAAAATCAGTGTGAAATAAGAATAATTCTAGATAAACATTTATTCTCAAGGGTAGAAAATCAGTGTGAACCAATAATAAAAATAAGAATAATTGTTGATAGATATTTTAAATTGAAATTATTAACTATTAAGTGATATTCTAATATATCACTCTTTCATTGGATAATAAATATGTGTCAATGTAATTATCATTTAATGTAGATTTATATTATCCAATAAAAATATATCACATCAATAATGTTAATAAAAAATGTCAAATTTAAATATCTCTAAGAGCATTTACAATGCAAAAGCCATTTCCAATGTGTAAAGGAAGAGAGAGATACACACAAATTTGTGTGGGTCCCATGTTTTTTCCAATTTTACTTTTTAAAATTAATATATCCCTCATTTAACCTACTTTTCCCCACTTTTTCTTCATTATTTCTTGTGACTTTTCCAAAATCATACATCTATCTACTGTCTCCGTCCCACTAAGATAGGCTTGTATTTCATTTTCGCTTATCCCAAATTATAATCCACTTTCCTCATTGAGAATATGGTTTATTTTCTAATTACCTAAAGTACCCATATTTTATATTATTGGAATAATAAAAATCAATTAGATATTCAATCTCCCAAAAATATTAACAATGTTCACACTTTTTTTTTTCAATTAATGTAAGGATAAAATAAGAACAATATAGAAATATTTTGTAATTCCAATAATATTTAAGATGTTTTCTTAATATATGTAAAAAATAGTGAGTGTCTATCTTAATAGGATGGAGAGAGTACATATTTTATATTATTATTTTATTATTATTTTTGAATTTGTTTTTATCTCTTTCTTCATTTTCACTTTTTCCTCTCATTTTCTGCATCCTCCTTTCCATTCCACTTCTTTAAAATAATCATTTTCTCTCTACTTCTCTTCCTTTAAATATTGAAAGCCATTTTTCCATTAGAGATGTTCTAAACATCTTTTCTTGTCACTAAACGCAAGCCTAGGTTGTCAAAGTCGTTCTTTATTGTCGCTAATCAAATATGGTCGAGAACGAGCTGACTTATTCCGGAAATTACTCATCAATATCTTTCTTTGGGAAAAAAATAAATAGACATTCATGGCCAACGCCTTTGTTTGTTTAAACAACTTTCCAACTTCAAAATCAATTTGTGTTTGCCACTAAGTGAAAATCGAAATCAAAATCTCAATATTATTCATGTTAACTTTATTTTTTAAAGTTAAGTTATTGACATTTTCTATTTTCTATTTTCTATTTTCTATTTTTGTAAGTATAAATTAATTAATTTTTATATTTGATTAATTTAATTATGAATTATTTTGTTATTGAACTTATTACCACACTGTTATTTTTATTTTATCTTGATTAAATTTTACACATGTAATAATCCTTGTGATGAACATAGTCCAATTGGGATACCAAACCCTAGTGTTGTGCACGCCTAGGCTAACTTGGAAGTGTACACATTCGATGCACCTTTTTTATGGTAAGATCCTATTCCATAATAAATACAAGTGTATATTTTTGATAAGGTAAGATTTTATTTTCTCATTATTTCTTACCTTATTTTATTTATCCTACAACTAACATTGATATTTTATTCTATGTAGGATACTAGTATTATTATGGAGTTAATACTGCTTGGTAAAAAAGTTCTATATAATAATAGACATTTGGAGAAGTTAGGTGACACACATAGAGCACAAAAATTGAACCCTTCATCTGCTATTCATGTGTCCATTGCTTCTCCCTCGGTATATGAACTGTTCAACTTATTTCTTGATTTAATTCTTGTACCAACCTTTGATCAACATAGATCGGGTCTCAAATCTCTGGGAGGAGTCCAACCACTAATAGAAGAGCCCACAACGCGTAGAGATCAACACGGGGAGGTGCAGATCTGTTGCGAGATGGTGTTTTGTTATTTGCGTACTGTTTTCAGTTTCTGTTATTCTGCCAGACGCATCTATCGCCATTTAGAATTCGCAGATTAATCTGACTGACGCAAACTTATAGATTTGTCTTGATATAAAACAGTGACACTTCGTAGACACATTTAGGTTACAAAATATGGTCAAGTTGCATCTAAATCAATTTATTCAGATTTATTAGGCAACTCAGAATTTTTCAAATCATATTGAAAATATATTCCATTGATTTCAAAGCTCACCAAAGGACACAATATCATCACTAGGTAGAAGCCAAATGTATCGTTTAGCAATAGTTAAAAGGATAGTAATAAATAAACTAGAGTTTTGAACAATTTGTTACCAATTAGCGAAAGTTAAATACTTTCTATTATGCAATAAAAGACTTGAGGTGTAACACCCTCCCCAATACGACACGTCAAATCATATCATTACGCCGTCTTAGAGAGAACATTACGCGTACAAACAGATACCGGTAATCGAGAGACATTTTTTTAAAACGATGATATGGTGACTTAAACACGGCTCAAGCCCGGCCAAAGTCATATGTACAAGATTAGTTCAAAAGTCCCCAAAATATAGAAAGTCCGATACAAAGGTTCCAAAAGATATACAATACATTTTTGTTCCCAAAATCTGCGGTTTCCCCTTTCTCCACGCACACCGCTTCCCCCTAAGTACGGGAAGAGTCTCCGCCGTCTCCTGGACGTCTCCGACTCCTAGCGTCGTCTACACACACAAACACGATACAAACATGAGTCATGTGGACTCAGTAGGAGTGGATAACATATAACATGCTTAACACATTCACCACTGGGCCCGTTACGAATCAATGTGTTACCCGGCGCCAACGTACATTCCACATAAGGTCTCGTTTCACATATTAGGGTTGCAAGCCCTATCGAGACTTATTCGGTCGGAGACTCTAGAGGTGGCTCCTACGGGCTCAAGAGGTGGCTCCCACTTTTCGTGTAGCACTTTGCCCCGTATAGCACTTAGCTCCCGTATTCGACCGATCCCATAATTCACAAGGCGTAACACATTGATACGTAACATTCCATACATAGTCACACACAATACATGGAAAGGATGTAATGCTATGCTCGTTCATATGTAGGGTTATGCACATACATACATATGACACTATACCAAAGGGAAATCCCATGACTAGCCCTTAAGATACTCAACAAATTCCAACCCAGTCGTACAAGGCGAGAAAATTACGAATCCCTCACATAACCTCTTGGATAATACTAGACAAATGAGATCTTACCCATAAACATACCTAACACATCACTTTCCTACCTCAAGTCAAGGAGATCAAAGGGTGGAGTGGAGAGTGACTTCCTAGCAATATCCTCGACTCCTAGTTCGCCCAAACACCGGGTAGCTCCAAGCAAATTGCTTCCTCCAGATGAAATTGGCCTCAAGACCCTAGGATATCTTGTTGGGAGTGATTTCTAGTGTTTGGGAGTGTTAGAGGTCGAAAATGATGAAATATCCCCAAAAAAAAGGTTTTAAAGCTTATCTACAAATTCTGGCCGACTTAAAATTACGGCCGTAACTCCAACTTTTACGGCCGTAACCTACACAATTACGGCCGTAACCCATAACACTTACGTCAGAATTCATATTATACTACGGCATCAAAACACCATACCATACGACCGTATTTCACCTCTCAGTAAAAATCTATACATCGTGTCCTTCAAAACTTACGTACCAGAACGAACATATGTTACTGGCCAGAACTCCATAAATACGGCCGTATCACCGAGCCGCCCGGCCGTAATTTCCTCTCTGTAAATTTTGGCACATTTCCTCATTTCACTCATTACGGCCGTAACCCTTAAAATTACGGCCGTAAATATCAATCCCGCAGAATTTTATAGGAGTTCCATTACTCGCTCGGGAGGCCGGTTCGACACTTCTTACGGTCCATAACATTACAACAAAGTCACCAATGGTCCGAGCACATATTCATCACCTCATGATCATACATAACATCATGAATCACATACATAAACGGACGGGGCCTTACATGAGGCATGTAATAGCAATTATTTACATGAACTTTGAAATCATAAATATCATGATTATCACGTAAGAATTAAAAGGGAAGAGCTAAAGAAAACAAGTTTTAAATTTTAAATTTTAAATCAAATTTCTGTGTTTTAAATCTTAAATCAAGTTTTCGAGTTTTCTTTAGATCACGGAGTTATTTCTCTAACTCTCCTATTGTTAATTCGTACGAACGTATACCATCAAATCGAACCGAAACGGACTAAATGAACCTGAATGGTTGTTGACGCTAACGGAACTAAACTTTTGTTTCGGTTTTGATTCTTCAGTTTAATTCCCCAACACGAACACAAGGATCATGCTACAATACCATAATAGATGCCATAATAATTGACATAATGGATATGTGGCATGATCCTACAATTTTAACAATTCCATCACTTTTAGATGGACGGTTATTAAATATGCCAACTACTATTATGTCAACCATTATGACATTTATTATGGTAGTCTAGCATTTCCCCGAACACAAATACTCATGCATATGGGGAAATGTTTGAGGAATTACTATATATAGTAGACTAGTAGTAGGGCAAAAAATTAGTTTAAGTGGAGAATGTTATGTTTTACTTTTTATGCATCTTCTTAAACTTATCATATCATTCTTTTATATATTTAGAGGTGACTTCTAGCAAAATGTATCTTCAGGAAAGAACCAAAAAAATCGAACTCGAATGGAATGGAACTCAAATGGAATGAAACCCGAACCGGTTTTGATATCGATAGAATCAAAACGAATTAACCTCGAAAGTTATGGTTAAGTTTCGGTTCTTCACACCCAAACCCAAAACCTACACTTAGAGGCGTAATCACATGTTTGAAATAACTACTCATTATTATTATTTATGTTTACTAACCTCTACTATTATACGACCTACAAAATTAATTTTTAACAAAATCAAGTTTTACGAGACCACAGTCAATACTCTTGTGGGGAAAAAAGAAAAAGAAAGTTTTGAAACCTCAAAAGTCGTTATGAAAATATTATTAAAAGAAAATTGTTTTGAAAATGAAGCCCCCAAAAAATATATATATAATTTCAGAAAGTAGAACATTCAAAATCCTAAAAAATGGTCCCGCCCGTTCAAAAGACAAAAAAAATCCTATAAAGTGTGTTTATAATAATTATAAAATTGTAATTGTAATTATAATTAATATTTGACTTTTACTATTCATAGTCCACCACAATTTCACTCCCTATACATATTGATTTTGATGCGGGTTTTAATGCGTCTGATTGTGTTTTGACTTCATAATAATAGAGATCACAATTCGTCTTTTATAAAAATCTTCATACGATGAAATTGCCCAGCGTAAAATGAATATATATAATGTTATTTCAGCACAATATATAATTGATCTCATTGATACAATGTCATATATCAAAATTGTATGAAGTTAGAAAATATTAATAAAAATATCCTACTTTACACGAGTTTAACATATTAAAAAATGGTTCAACCGCTAAATCAATTATTGTGTTTACGTAGAATAAAGTTTCAGAAAATTATTGCCATTGACATCCTCCATCCCTACGGAAGCACGCTTCCTCTATATTTGACATCTCATTTGGGCTATTCATTGAAGTTGCAATAACGCAATGCGAATGACATGATTCTGGTCCAAAAGGCAATGAGGACATCATACAGATATTTCTCCAAAGCAATATGTGGTAAACATTTCTCAATTGACCCATTTTTTGCAATAATGGAATGCAGATAATGTACCGGCCCCAAAGATAATGACCTCATTAAAAGTAATTAGTTGAAGCCACATTTTGTTGTCAATAACTTTAACTACACAAAAAAATTTATTTTTCATGAAATCCTTCTCACAAAATCCAACTCAAACCAGCATTAAAGTCTAAAGATGAGGAACAACCCAATACTTGTGATTTGAGAGTTACCATATTGCACTTGGCCGAAGTTCTTAGAAGTGCAGCCCAAGTTTAAAGACAAGGAATGATCCAATACTTTTTCATGTCCATGAATGGTTTCCTGGGCCCAAATTAATTTTGAAATGGGACGGACTATGCACGTACACCCCTTTAGTTACTTAGCACACCCCAAAAATACCCATTTTTCCCCATAATATCCTCGCATCTACTTTAACAAAAAAAAAAAAAAATTCAAATATGTTTGGCCATGGTAGGCCAAACATCTTCAAAGCTGTTTGGCTAGACATGGCCGAACATCTTTGACTTTGTTCAGCCATCTATGGCCGAACAAAAGCAAAAAAATAAAAATAAAAAGAAAAAATAAAAATTTCATGTCATCTTCTCTGATCTCCAACCACCATTTCTTCCACCAACAACCACTAATGTCGGAGAGAGCTCGTTCTTCTTCTTCTTCCTTGTCCTCTCTCACTTTTTTTTTTAAAAATATTTTCTTTATCGTCTGGTTCTCCATTTTCTTTATCATTTGGTTCTCCAGCATGGAGAACCAGAAGGTGTTGGGGACAGGGCGGGGTGGGGCGGGCGGGTGGCCATGGCAGTTTTTTTTTAATAATGAAAATGAGGGTATTTTGGGAAAATAGTGTTTTTTTGGAGTGTGTTTAGGAAGAAGTGTGGTATAAATAGTCCCTTCCTTTTGAACTTAAACTAAAAGAAGAAGAGAGTCAACTCAATACTTTTTTGAGCAAATGACTTAAATAAAAGAATGAGAGAATATAATTCCAAAATTCCAAAGTTGCTCTTGAAAATGCCAAATCTCACGGCATTTTCTTCAAATAATCCCCGCAATGCCCCCAATTTCATCTTCTCCCATCTTGTTTTCATCCTCCATCTTCATCAACTCCGGTCACCACTTATAACCTCCGATCATCTTTTCCGGCGCCGATCATCTTCTTCGGTCATCATCTCCAGGGCCGGCTTAGTGCCTAATCATCTTCTCCAACTTCGGCAAAATATTTCCAGCATGAGAAAATCGGATAATCATCCCCAAATCAAGTAAAAAATATAATTTTGGACATCTATGAACAGAAAGAAAACCCTTGATCTGTAAAAGGACACATAATTTGGTAAAAGGAGCAAATACAAGCCATATCGCATTTTCACATTTTGGGAGAAAATGAACTAATCGTACGAGAAGATAAGTAGTCTCTGATTCCATATTTTATAATATAGGTTATAGACATTTTCTGCAGAAAAAAGTCACGAACAACATACAAGAAGATAAGTAGTCTCTGATTCCATATTTTATAATATAGGTTATAGACATTTTCTGCAGAAAAAAGTCACGAACAATAATGAACAATTTTTCTCCGGTAAATGAGGTAATCAAGCATCCTTGATCTCCAAAAAAATCCTAATCTGGTAATCATCCCCAAATCAAGTAAACCTAGAATTTTGGACATACATGGAAAGAAGCCTACTGTAAACGGAACAGAAAAGTGCATATCATAAACAAAAAAAAAAAAAAAAATCATTGATCTATTCTTGGTTTTGACTTGACTTTTATCTTAATCTTAATATAATAATAAGAGTGTCAATAATGACTTGCGCCATGTTAGCGCATCTTAAGTTGGCACTCATTTAATTACTTAAAAGTAAAAAAGGAAACTCTTATTTTGGAAATAAATATTAAATACACACTTTATTATTTTATTTTTCTTATTTAATTTAATTTATTTTCTTTATTTAAATAAATTATAGTGTCAACTTGATATAGTGCTAGGTTGGCAGCGATTTGCTATTTAAAAAAATCATTTTCATTTATTTAAAAATGTAAATGAGAAAAATATTTTTTTATTGCTTAATGTACAAAATCCGTTCAATATTCATAATTCAATTTGAGCTAAATATGATATAAAATCAATTCAATATTCACACAATTTATATACGTATCTGTAGACCAATTATAAGATCATTGCTAATCGTATTTGAATAGTTATGTATGACTCATAAAATATAGTATTTAGTTTTTTTTTTCTTTTTTCAAAAAATATGTTATCGAAATTTTCCCAAAATCACCAATTACGATAATTGATATAATATTTTTTCTTATAAAATAATAGTTCGCACCAAATTATTGTCTTATTTTATAATATTATTTTATGTAAATATATCATTTTAATTATCCCGTACAACGCAAGGGGGTAATACTATCTTAATCTTAATTTTAATATAATAATAATAATCTTAATATAATAATAAGAGGAGTGCCAACTAGGCACTACGCCATGTTGGCAGTGCCAAGTTGGCACTCATTTAATTACTTAAAATTAAAAAGAAAAATCTTATTTTGGAAATAAATATTAAATACACACTTTATTATTTTATTTTTCTTATTTAATTTAATTTATTTTCTTTATTTAGTATTTTTTCCTTATTTTAATTTTTTATATAAATTTTAATTTTTCAATTATGTATATAATTGAAACTAAACAAAAAAAATGCAAGCATTAATGAAAATGTGATATGATATTAAAGTTACAAACTACAATATCAATTTAAATATTTTTAAAAATGATAATTAACTTTTTTAATATACATTTTAATTTTTGAATATTATATTTTAATTTTTTATATATTTTTTAGTTTTTGAATTATAGTGTCAACTTAATATAGTGCTAGGTTGGCAGCGATTTGCTATTTAAAAAAATCATTTTCATTTATTTAAAAATGTAAATGAGAAAAATATTTTTTTATTGCTTAATGTACAAAATCCGTTCAATATTCATAATTCAATTTGAGCTAAATATGATATAAAATCAATTCAATATTCACAAAATTTATATACGTATCTGTAGACCAATTATAAGATCATTGCTAATCGTATTTGAATAGTTATGTATGACTCATAAAATATAGTATTTAGTTTTTTTTTCTTTTTTCAAAAAATATGTTATCGAAATTTTCCCAAAATCACCAATTACGATAATTGATATAATATTTTTTCTTATAAAATAATAGTTCGCACCAAATTATTGTCTTATTTTATAATATTATTTTATGTAAATATATCATTTTAATTATCCCGTACAACGCAAGGGGGTAATACTATCTTAATCTTAATCTTAATATAATAATAATAATCTTAATATAATAATAAGAGGAGGCCTAACTAAGATCATACCATGTTAGCATGTCAAGTTGATACTCATTTAATTATTACTTAAAAGTAAAAAAGGAAAATTTTATTTTGGAAATAAATATTAAATACACACTTTATTATTTTATTGTTCTTATTTAATTTATTTTCTTTATTTAGTATTTTTTCCTTATTTTAATTTTTATATAAATTTTAATTTTTCAATTATGTATATAATTGAAACTAAACAAAAATGCAAGCATTAATGAAAATGTGATATGATATTAAAGTTACAAACCTAATATCAATTTGAATATTTTTAAAAATGATAATTAACTTTTTAATATACGTTTAATTTTTGAATATTATATTTTAATTTTTTTTATATATTTTTTAGTTTTTGAATTATAGTGTTAACTTGATATAGTGCTAGGTTGGCAACGATTTGCTATTTAAAAAAATCATTTTCATTTATTTAAAAATGTAAATGAGAAAAATCTTTTTTTATTTACTTTATATACAAAATCCGTTCAATATTCATAATTCAATTTGAGCTAAATGTGATATAAAATCAATTCAATATTCACAAAATTTATATACGTATCTGTAGACCAATTATAAAATCATTGCTAATCGTATTTGAATAGTTATGTATGACTCATAAAATATAGTATTTAGTTTTTTTTCTTTTTTCAAAAAATATGTTATCGAAATTTTCCCAAAATCACCAATTACGATAATTGATATGATATTTTTTCTTATAAAATAATAGTTCGCACCAAATTATTGTCTTATTTTATAATATTATTTTATGCAAATATATCATTTTAATTATCCCGTGCAACGCAAGGGGGTAATACTATCTTAATCTTAATATAATAATAAGAGGAGCTAACTAAAAGATCTTATATTAGCGATGCCAAGTTGGCACTCATTTAATTACTTAAAAGTAAAAAAGGAAAATCTTATTTTGAAAATAAATATTAAATACACACTTTATTATTTTATTTTTCTTATTTAATTTAATTTATTTTCTTTATTTAGTATTTTTTTCCTTATTTTAATTTTTTATATAAATTTTAATTTTTCAATTATGTATATAATTGAAACTAAACAAAAAAAATGCAAGTATTAATGAAAATGTGATATGATATTAAAGTTACAAACTACAATATCAATTTAAATATTTTTAAAAATGATAATTAACTTTTTTAATATACATTTTAATTTTTGAATATTATATTTTAATTTTTTATATATTTTTTAGTTTTTGAATTATAGTGTCAACTTGATATAGTGCTAGGTTGGCAGCGATTTGCTATTTAAAAAAATCATTTTCATTTATTTAAAAATGTAAATGAGAAAAATCTTTTTTTATTTGCTTAATGTACAAAATCCGTTCAATATTCATAATTCAATTTGAGCTAAATATGATATAAAATCAATTCAATATTCACAAAATTTATATACGTATCTGTAGACCAATTATAAGATCATTGCTAATCGTATTTGAATAGTTATGTATGACTCATAAAATATAGTATTTGGTTTTTTTTCTTTGTTCAAAAAATATGTTATCGAAATTTTCCCAAAATCACTAATTACGATAATTAATATGATATTTTTTCTTATAAAATAATAGTTCGCACCAAATTATTGTCTTATTTATAATATTATTTTATGTAAATATATCATTTTAATTATCCCGTGCAACGCACCGGGGTAATACTAGTAATATATAATGAATAAAGGTTGAAAACACAATCCAACATATAATTTTATTTTATTTTATTTTATAACTGAGATAATGTTAATAGTAATAAAATTATACAACATGTCATTTTATATAACTTCTACACATCTCATAACCGGTTGGATCGGTTCGGTTCGGTCCGGTCCGGTCCGGTTCCCTTAAAAGTCTCGCCTAATTTGGTACTTAAAATTGAGAATCGATCGGTTCGGTTCGGTTTATGGTACCTACAGAAGAACCGATGATCCTCCCAAAATCCGATTTTTTTAACAGAGAAAAATTATAAAATTATTAATAATATGTTAATATCTATTAAATTACTTAAGATGATAAAGAATATCTAATTAATTACCTAAGACGTGATAATAAGATGACGGCTCACAAACAAATTTTGTCTTACATGACGTCTGGAGGAATTCAGAATGTTTATTTTTTGCTCATTCAAACATATGCTGGTCTGATATTAGACTATTTAGCATGCAAGTGTTTTCTTCGAACAATAAATACCAGGAACAACATCTCTAATACAAAAACATCAAATTTAAAAGTCTAAATTTTAAAAACATATGGAACCAAACCAAACCAAACGGCTCGGTTCTGGTTCGGATATATAATGCCATGAGAAACCATTGGTTCCATTGTTTAAATTTCCGTTGGGACATGGTTCGGTCCGATTCTCTTTAAATCAGGACCGAATCAGACCACGCTCGCTCCTAATTATCTGTGTCAAGTATTGTGTTTGTATAGAATAATTGTTCAAAATAGATCTGATCTAGCATCCATAGTGGGTACGATAAGATACCACAGTCAGGGGAAAAAATTCGTCGGGGTCGAGTGAGGCTCCCCACCATCAGGGGGTAGTTATATATTATTCATCTCACCTAACGTAGATATTAAAAAAAAAAAATTTTAAATCTTTTTTTCTCTGGTGATGTAGCGCCACCAGAGATCCCCACGTGGGCGTGTACCCACTCCCACGTGGGGAACAGAACAAAACCATTGTTCCAAAGGAGCTCATTTTGTCGATGCCTATGCTTAGTGTTTGGACTCCGTGTTACACCACAACTTACGTTTTATTAGGCATTAATTGCATTTTATAGCACATCAGTGCGCCTAAACGCGCTTCGCTTGGTCTCAATACTTGAGGTTGACACTTTTTCACGCCTTATTTTTTTACTACATTGTAAGTTTTAGGCCTTATTCTTTTGGGTATAATGTTACCCAAAATTTTCTTTCCCCTAGTTTGAAACACATACACATTTTTCGATATAATATTAATCATACATTTTACACGGAATACTGTACACATCAACTTTATACCTAAAAGAACAAGGCTTTAATGACACCCTTTTGATTAGGTCCCCACGTGGGGACCTATGGTAGCACCAGGTCACCACAAAAATTATTTTTTTTAATAGTATCCACGTTAAGTCAAATGAATAATATGTACTCCTCCTGATGGTGGGAGAGCCGATGTGGCCCACAAATTTTTTTCCACCATTGGTACCAGAAAATGACCCTGTAACGACATCCTTAGACTATAGAAACATGTGATTTTGATCAAGTCCCCACATGGGTACATATTCACACTCACGTGGGGACTTGTGGTGACGCCATGTCACCATAAAAATTTTTTATTTTTTATTTTTTTTTATGATACCTACGTTGAGTTAGATGAATAATACATCCTCTCCCTTGTGGTGGACCATAAAATTTTTTTTCCACTGCGAATATGTACCCACGGTGGGTACCAGAAAATGACTACAGAAACATGTTTGGAATAGTGCAAGGGAATGACGTCTTGCTCCCAAAGATAATGACATCATAAAGATGAGAATTAGTTTTTCTAAAGCAATGATGGTAAACATGGCCCACTACTCATTCATTGCAGTAATGCAATGCAGATGAGCAGATGACGCCTTCGTCCCAAAATAATGACGTCATAAAATAATTATTATTTTTAACCATATTGTTTAATGAAAAATCAATTTTATCATCTTTTAATAACTCTTGTTACTTTCCAACCGCAGAAAAATTAATTTTTTCATTGAATTATTTATTCCTTCCTCATAAATATAACTCAAACTAGCACTAAGGATGTGTTTGATTTAAGGGTGGAAAGGTTGGTGGAATTTCAAATCTATAGAATTCAAATTTCTACCTGTCTTTCCAATTGCTTGATCTCAAGAAACATGACCACTTTTTTAAAGTGGAAAATTTGCATCGAATATATTTTTCACTGCCAATTGAATACAACATATGACAAGGGAAATTCATGCAAATCTTGCGTAACCTATGACCTTTGACAAATTTGAGGCGGTCTTTTGTTCTTTTCACAAGTCAAGGTGTTTTTTTTTTTTTTTTTAATCTAAGAATCGTGATTTTTTATTTTTTATTTTATTTATTTTTGGTGACCTTATGTCTTGTTAAAATTGATAACTGAAATTATATTACTTCAAATGGAATTCCTAAATGTGTTAATAAAATAATTCTAAGTGTACACACAAATCCACTACCACACACTACCACACCCTAATACACAAAATACAAAAAGATCAAAATACCCCCCCGAATGTGGGGGGCCCATACCCCTATTAGTGTGTGGTGTTTTACCACACAAAAAATATGTGTACTTCTAGCATGGTTGGTGTTAATATTATAGTTATGACAAGTATAATTTAACTACTATATATCCATTCATTGATACTATGAAAATATAGTAATGTATGTGACAAACATTGTGAGATAGATTAAACCTCATTTCCTTTTGTGATTATTCCGTTGGGTTGTCACAATTATTCTTAGGAGAATTTAAAATCAGGAGGAGCGTGTAGTCACGGAAATTGGAAACAAGTTTTCAACACATGATAAAAATAGTCGCATTTTACTTTTAATTTTTTACGGTCAATCACAAGTGATCACAAGTCCTGGTAAATGACATTTGGAGATCTTCGTAAAGAAAATGGCCACAAATCTTAGTCAATCAGTCACAAAATGGTCACAAGAAACATACAATCACAAATGGTCACATAATGAGAGTAAGTCATAGTAAAATTTGTTTTGCGAGTTCCGTCACAACTTTACTTAAGTTCGCCATTGTTTAGTTAATTGTAATCACGCAAAATAAATGATTTCAAATACAACTCTTTGACATAGATGTTTGTTTTGATATGTATTAGTTGCATGCTAGTCACACCCTCCACTAAATTTAAATTGGTGTTAATTACACTGGTGATATTTTGTCATCCTGTGTCCGTTTAATTTGTTGTCTTCGTTATTTGTGATGTTTTCATCCACCAGGCAATGAGCACTCTTTCAAACCCACACCACATTTTCTGATTTTCAGGTCAAATGAGACAATAATTGTAAAGCTCACCAGTTGCCACTGCTACTTGAACCGGAAGAGTAGTGGGGGAACTCAGTCAATTTTACAAGTCCACAGTGATTGCCTAACATAAAAAACTTGCACAACCTTAAGCTAATAATTAATGAATTATGCATAAGACTCGTAACTGTTTTGTGAATCACATAATTTGCCTAAATGAGCTTATAGAAATAGGTATAACAATTTTATAGTCGCTGATATTAAATATGATAATAATGTGGAAAAAAAAGTTAAATGTTCATTGTAAAAATTATATATACAACTGAACGATATCCATTTATTTTCTTCGGCAATATTATATGAACAGTTTGTGAGAATTCTCAATCCATTACTGCATCTAACAACAACAACAATAATTCAAACTCGGCTCTAAAGAAATAAAAAATTTCTAAAAGAAAAGACTCTGGTACCATTTGATCTCATCATTTGCCGTCTTCAATGATCTCACCAAGAATTGGTTTAGAAGAATCAGGGATAGGTGAATAAGATGGATCCGTTGTTGCCCAGCTTGTTATACATGATGAACTACCAGGAGTAATGACATCCCCCCTTGAAGTTGCACTATCTGAGTTGGACACAAAGGTGGTCGCATCCCTAAATTGCAACTCAGTAAGGTAACCCGGCTTTGAAGTTGCGGGGGGTACCTCAATGTCTCCAGAAAGCATGGACACCACACGGGACATTGAAGGTCGAGAACCAGGGGATGTTTGGCTGCAAAGAAGAGCCACTCCAATGATTCTTTTCACTTCGTCCTCGTTCACTTCAGATAATGTTTTGTCGACGAGTTCCATTTCTTGGTTTTCCTCGTGTAGATTCCAAGCCTGTTAGCATATGATGTTTAGATTAGCTAGCTTGCCAAAGATGGTCGCAAAGGTTCAACCATATATCAAGATTGATTCTACAGGCTTGCAAAAGTGAGTCATGCAAGGCGTACAACCAATTTGTACAACTAGGCTCTAATACATTGCTAGATCCCACCAATACAAGGAACAAAAACAATATCTTTCATAACCATGTATCAACGGGTGTACACCTAGCATTATTATACAAAAACAGGCCACGTATTGTCTTTCTTTCTATCTCCTAGGTACAAGGTATATTTCCTTTAATCCCATTGTTAGGCAGTAAACTGAAAGAAAGGAAGATGATGGCCTCGAAGGTTAATCTTAGCACCAATACCTCTGGTATCTAAGCCTATCTCTAATCTCTTCTACATTTTGATTCTCCACGGGAAGAAAAATTTATATTCCTAATATTTTCAGCAACTGTGAAATTAAAGAAAAAAGAAGATGATAGGAGATGAAGCTTTGAAGATGAAGAATGAAGATGATGAGAGAAAACTTTTATGTATTTCACTTCTTGCGTTTTGCTTCGTACGTAGCATACATACATACATACATACATACCCACACGTGTGTGTGTATGTGTGAACATAATTAAAACCAATGAAACAAACTCAACTGAACTCTAAGTCATAAACTATTGACATTATTTGATACATGTGGAAACAGATGGGAAGAATATGGAAGAAAAGAGATGATGCAGACAAGTGAAACAATTATGTTCATCAGCAATAATTTTCATATTATGTAATTCCTTTCTCAAACCAAGCTATTGCGTTCAACCAAGCTCGGAAATTCTCAATCGGTAACTTCAGTGTGGATTGAAATGGGTGGTCATACCTTTTTTTTTTTTTGAAAGGAAATGGATGGTCATACTTGTAAAACCGAATATGGTGTTGTTCTGCTAAATTGATCGAAGCAATAAGGTCCCCAAGAAAATATTGTAAGATGGAATATTTTAAAAATCTTACGGATACATACGAGGTATACATAGATTGTTAAGCACAAAGGATCAAATGGTGATAGACCATACCCATTCTAGAAGATACATCTCATCATCTTCGAAGTTTGTGTCAGAATTTAGCCTTCCACAGACAATCTCTAGAGCTACAACTCCAAAGCTAAATACATCTGCCTTCTCGGTAAGATGTCCACGCATAGCATATTCCGGTGCAAGATACCCACTAAATGGTAAAACACAAAAAGTCAGTTATATATCTATCCCATGCTAAAAAAATCTATCATGTGGGCCACTAAGGAACGTTATGTTTATGGTACTTACAATGTTCCAGCAACACGGGTGCTTATATGGGTCTCTTTGTCGTTATACAGTTTGGCCAAACCAAAATCTGAAATTTTGGGATTGAGATTGGAATCGAGTAAAATATTGCTAGCTTTAACATCTCTATGTACAATTCGAGGTTGAGATTCCTCGTGCAGATAAGCAAGGCCTCTAGCTACTCCCAAGCATATGTCGAAGCGTGTTGGCCAGTCAAGAGATAAGCTTCTATTCTCTGCTTCATCAAAGCATAATGATTCAGCTCTGGAAATTTTATCTCGTTTATTACGAAATAATACTTTGTCGAGACTCTTGTTTTCCAAATACTCATAAACAAGCAACCGTTTATGGCCCTCGATGCAGCATCCATACAATTTTACGAGATTACGGTGCTGGACAGCAGATATGGCAACAATCTCTGCCATAAACTGGCGCTTTCCTTGTCGGGATGCAACTGACAAGTTTTTAACAGCAATAACTCTATTGTCGTGAAGCGTTCCCTGTTGGTCCCACAACACAAAATGTTGAGAAACAACATACTTCAAAATTATGAAAAGAAGTCAATTTGCAAATGCCAGAAAATGACAATGGATTTTTTACTAACATTCTTTCATCTTAATTCTTATACGTCAAGTGTCGGGTTATTTTTCAACCCTGGTTTTGTATTGTTTAACAAATCAATGAACTTTGATAGTAATAAAAATTTCAGAATAAAGGTTACCTTGTAGACAGGCCCAAACCCACCCTCACCAAGCTTGTTAGCAGGATTGAAGTAATTTGTTGCAGCTCTTAGTTCTGCATAACTGAACGTGTAAGGTCTGGCTTCCATTCGCAAGAATTCTGCAAATTCACCAAGAGAGATATGTTCATGCGCCGAGAAACATATGTTCGTCATCCATCCCCAAAGTGATTCATTTTCTTATTTCATATAATATTGTTCCACATTAGGATAGGCACTACACTATGAGTTCAGATATCAAGTAAATTCATTTTTTTAGAAGGTTTATTACTTCGAAAAGTAAAATAAAACAAAAACTTCCCATTTGGTGTCGCTAACAGAAATATTCTTCTAGTTTGACTTCTAGGGTTTGTTTGATACAAAATAAATTTAGCAACTGTTCGGGTAGGCCTAAAAACTATCTTCTAAAAACCCACTTGCTACCTGCCTTTATTTTTGACCGTTGACAAAGACTATTCCCACACTACCCTGGTTAGCCTTTGTCACATCAATGTCCAGCCTTCAATTTCCATTCTTGTGAATTCTGCAAATTAATTTTACCATGGGTCCCATGAGTGATTTTTTTATTTCATTTTAGGGCAATTTCGGTATGAGAAATTTCAACGGGTAGATTTTGAATTTGGTCAGAAATTGGGTAATTTTTAGTAGCTTTTTGGGGCTACACGAATGTTTACTTAATTTATTTTTTCTCTTATATTGTTTTCAACCATCCATACATCGGTTTGAAATTTTTTATATTTTTTATTACCCCTTCGTACTTCTTAACCACACATCTAAAATCTATTTTTTCAATAACACAAATCAAAAATACCCCAAATTAGCATTAGAATAGCGTTTTTTGTTCTACTAATAACAAGTTCCTAACTGAAAAGATATTCAAGACTATACTTTCTTACCTTCATCCTCATATGGATTCTTCCTTCTTCTCTGAGCCAAATAATATGCTGCAAGTATAGATAGAAAACTAACAGCTCCAACTGCAACGACAATCCCCACAATCAGACCACTATTGTTCTTCTTCCCACTTGGAGGACTATTTCTGATAGTGGAAACAAAATCTGTGGAAATGCTTAGCATGAATAGTGCTATCTGCATAATAGTAACTAGAGACACATTGTTTCGAGTTGTCAAATATTTTGGAATTGATACTTACTTAGGGTGGCACTTATTGCTGAAATAGAAGGTCCATATACACCTGGGCTAGGTACACAACAAGTCCCTTTTCCAGCCCAGAAGAGATGGATTTCAAGGTAGTTTTCAACGACTTGTGCTGTGAATTCCCTCACTGTAGTTCTCAAAGCGGTCCTTTCAGCCTCTCTTCGTATGTCAAAGTCTTTTAGCTCCAGTTTCCCCTGGACCCCGCAATTTGAAGATTTTGTTCAATAATGAAAGGGAGAAAATAACATAAATTTAAGTGAACCTTCAAAAGGAATCTAATAAGAATTCATTATTTAGCACACACCTGAACGTATACATCAAAAACTCTCTTTCCGACACTCCTCCTAGTCATAGTGTCAATGATTTGATTCTCTGCGAAGTGAAGTCTCACAGTGTAATTACCATTCTCAAGGCCCAAGCCATAGTATCTCAATGATCCAGCAGAAATTCGAGCAATTTGAAATAACTCTGGGTCCAAAGTATTTGCAAATAAGGATGAGTTAAAGATTCTATATTTTGGGTTGTCGTCGCCTACAATAGGCACACCAACATTGCTAACTGCCCATCTGTTTGAACTAGCCATGTAATATGTTGCCGGACCAAGATTCTCAGTATCCCCATCATACATAGTTCCATTTGAGCCAATTGGTGGACCGCCACAGTTAATTGCAAAGCTAGAATCTGCAAATCATTATCCCAAATGAACTTGTCAATTATCAATGCAAATTTATTAGATGTTCATTTTTTCTAGTTTCATTATTTGTATTTTTATTTTTTTTATACAAGGAGATGGACTAGAGGATGGCGGGATTCAAACCTTAGTGTTTACCAAGTGATGTCTCCTAACTAGTGGGACATTGGCCTTGGTCTCACTTGTTTTTACTATACAATTGATTTGTGAACTAAAATGCTCTAGCCCCATATACCAAATAATGGAATACCTCGACAACATTATTAACTTTAACTTAAGAAAGAACTACTGGTGATGAATGAAGGTGCAAGGTTAGTTGGTAAGGAACGGGTGGAAGAAAGACAAGGTAAAGTTGTCAAAGTATACCAAGTGTCAGTGCCTACATATATCAGAAGATATCTTTTCTATTCAAGTAGAATCACAAGTGGACTACCAAAAAAAAAAAAATGGAAAGCTTTTGTTAAGCCAAAAATGGGTAAATTTAATATCCACTTACTAAAATTTAAGGATCTAACTAATTGCTCACTCGACTTTAAACGTAACTAAACACTTACCGAATTTTGCTTAATGTCACTTTTTAAGCATTCGTTAACCCGAAATTAGAATATACTAAGCGATTAAACCCACGTGGCCAATGGTATTCTGTGAGGAATCAATTAGACCAATTACTTGTGTATAAATTCGCTAACACCAAACAAACAGCTAAATAATCTATCAAAAACGCGAATTTTTTGTATTTCGTTATTATTAGTAAATGTCGTAATTTTCATGGTTTATTTAGTTATTTGTCTAATATGAGTGAATTTTTTTTTTGTTAGTAATTAGTTCATTGATTCCACAGTAAATAAAGTGAGCCTATTGGGATAATTGACTAATATAATTAAGTGTCAAGTTATTGAATGATTAATTGTTGACATTACAAAAGTTTAGTGAGTATTTGATTACGTTTAAAAATTGAGTGAATAATTAGTTCTTTAAAGTTTAGTGAGTGGTTATTAAATTTACCCAGCAAAAAAGTGGGAGTAAGCTAACTTTTCCTATCCACGGCAATAAAGAACAGGCCTTTAATGTGCGCAGGCTAATTATGTTCTATACAAATTTCTTCTACAAAAAAAAAAAAACTCCTATTGAAGAGTTCTTAAGCCTAGCCAAATATATTATTAGTATTTGCAAAAGGAAATGAGAGCTTCTTATTAGGATTTTCATCCTACTGAAGTCTGTTACGAACTTACACATGTGAAGTAAAAATATCACTTACAGTTAGGTGATCCTCGGCCGCAAGGAAAATTCCGTTGCAGACAATTCAATCCATAAGGCAAAGCCCTAACAAATGCAAGAGCGAATGTAAATAGGGAGTATAAGGCTTGAGATAGAGAAGCATCGAGCGTTAGATCTGTGAATAATGTGCCAAATAGTTCATGATCACTAAATTATAATTCTGGAACATTAGCAGATGTATTAATTGTTCATGTGCTTAAAATATTCACCTTCCATTATAATTGTCTATGATGAAGTTGTTGGCAACCAAATTGCTGTATAATAAATCCAAGAAATATTTATGTTAATGTTAGAACTTAGAAAGGAAGGTTAAAGTATGAGAAGTGTTGGAAAAACAATCAAAACAAAACATAAAGAATATATAGCTAGTATCCTTGTTTAGTTCATACATACAGCTGTGAAAGTTCGTAGACCCAAGAAGGGAAGCTTCTAGATAATGTATTGTATGATAAATCTCTGCAAGGAATTTAATATTAATGTAGATCTAAAAGTGATCACACACGATATCATTATAAATTATGGTTATATTGAATACCAAAAGCATATGCCTCTAATTAATAATGAGATTGGAAGGCGCAACCACATAAGATATAAAGTTCCAAAGATAAACACTAACATGTTCTTGAGAGATGCACTCTTAAACGGAGGCAAGGTACCCGTCAATTTATTATTACCAAGAAACCTAAAGATAGACAAGAAAATAGTATTAGAACTCTACATTTGCCCCGGGGTTGGTTTTCTCTTTCTTCGGGGTGGGGATCATTGCAGTGAGGTCTCAATCATAAGTATTGCACACATTATTACAAGGTACTCAGTGAACTCAGATTGAAAAGTGAATCTGGGATGCGTCCCGTCAAATTATTGAAGCTCAAGTCCCTGAAAAAGAAAGTTATAAAACATTGTAAAGTAAGCAATGTAAAAGCTTATGATCACCCTTAAAGGATAGTGACTTATATTAGTTTGCAAATGTAAACAAGTTCATTTAGTGGAAGTTTAATGCATTATTGAAAGTCGTCAAACAATAGGAAAACTTACAGAAATGTTAAACTCGGGTGGTCACCAAGGTTGGACGATATGGAACCAGAAATGTTGTTATTGCGCAAAATTCTGCGAAAGGGAAGACGATCATAACAATATAACTTCCCAAAACAAGAGTTAATTCGTTGGAAGAAAGAATGTGACAAATGGCGTAGAATGGTAAGTCATGCTATTCCTTACAGTGTTGTTAGAGATGTCATATTTTGTAGAAAATCCAGTGACGAGCTTCCATTAGATACATCACTTATTCTCCTGCTCGTCATATTTGACCAATAATATAAGCTTTGGATCGAAATTGAAAAAAAATAAAAAAATAATAATAATAATAATAATAATAATAATAATAATAATAATAATAGCTCACAGATCTTCCAAAGAGGTTAAATTGGAGAATGATAACGGTATTGGCCCTTGGAAGGAATTTCCTTGAAACTCCCTACATACGTATTATTATAACTGATCACAAACTACACATGAATTATGAATCTAGTGACCATTATTCGTATGAAGATAAGCGTAGTGGTAGTTTTAGAATGATAAAACACATTTTAAAATTCAAAAAAAAAAAAAAAAAGAAAAGAATGTTTCTATCTCACAGGCCTCTAAGATTTGACCAATTTCCAATAAAATCGGGAATCGGACCAGTTAGTTCATTGTTAGCTGCCCACCTGAAATTCATAGAAATTTGTTCCAATCGAGTTGATTAGAAAGGTCCAAACAATAATTTTATACTACCTCCGTCCCATAATTATAGTCCACTATTCCTTTTTAGGCCGTCCCAAAATATAGGCCACCTTTATTTTAAAGATATTGTTAAAATATTAGTTGTTTTATATGCCCTCATTTAATGTACATAGTTATTATCAAAATAACTTAATTGAAATAAAAATCCAATAAATGAAGGGGTATAATAAGAAAATAAGTTTAAATTTTACTTTTCCAATACTATTAATTGCAATTTTCTTAATCTTTGTGAAATTGAAAGTGGGCTATATTTATGGGACGGAGGTAATATATCATTGTAAAAGAAAAGAGTAGAGAAAAGATGTTCTTACATTATCACCAGTTCCGTTAGATTAGAAAAGGATTGGGGGATTGGACCACTAATTCCAGCGCTATCTAGGTAACTGCCGAGAAAAGAATAGGATTTGAATGAAAAGCTAAGAACAATATTTCTTCTTTTTCCTTGCATAAATATAGTTTTGCGTATTCTCAATTTCTTATAACACATGCAATAAAATTGAAAGTTTAAAGAAGGTTACAAGCACAATAGATCTAAATTGCAAAGAGCTCCACAAATGAACTACGAATGAGCTCAACAACATGTATAAGAAGATCACCATAATGCCAAAAACAAGTTAGGTCACATGTCACATGATTGAAAAGATGTGAAAGAAAAGCCTAAACGACCTAAAAGAAAAATGTTCTATAGCATTTTTTCCATTCCTTAGTCAGGTTTAGAGATAATTTGTGACTAACAAATAAAGCAACATAGAATCCCAAATATTGAAACGAACAAACTTGTAATCGTTTCAGATTACAACTGCAGCCAAACACGGCGAGCAGCATTGACAAAGGCGAAGTAGCATGCGAACTTACAATCGAGTTAGTCTTGTTAATCTCCCAAGCTCATATGGTAGTGGACCAGAGAAATTGTTCGTGCCTATTGACCTACACGTGAAGGTAGAAATCCCATATAAACAATCATGTAAATTTACATGTACATACACTAATGGGAGGCAATTGTTGTTTGGACCGAATGAATAAAACATCAAAAGTTCTTACAGCAATGTTAAGTCTGTCAACCTCCCAAGTTTCCCAGGGATCTCCCCTGATAATGCATTATATGCGACGCTACTAAAGACAATAACAAAACATTTGCAGTATGATTAGTTAACATTACTCCCAAGTCCTAGATCACAAATAAAAATATACCTTACAAGTATTGAAGTCGAGTCAGGTTTCCGATAGATGCAGGCAATGGACCTGTTAAATGGTTTCCGCTTATATCACTGCAATGAAGTAAGGAAAAGGCCAGTATCATCATCTCAAAAGTACTAACAAAGTGAGCAACTACATATTGAGGAAATCAACTAAGCGAAACAATTAACCATACATATAAGTAAGAAAAGTCAAATTCCAAAGCTCACTGGGGAGCAGCCCAACAACATCAAGAGAATGAACTCTCCTGAAGGTCAAAAAAGGCAAAAATCAACGCAACATATCAATGGAAACTACCACTTGAAGTAAATCAAATCATTTCTAAATACAATACACAAAAAACACACACACGCACACTTCGATAATTCGAATCAGCAAAAAGTGAAACTATGCGAATGAAGGTAACAGTGATAGAGGTGGAATTGCGAACTCACAGTTTAGTAATACGGCAAGTGGTGTAACTATTGAAAGAGCAATTGCATTTTATACCCAGATCGATATCATTGATATCTATTGAATCAACAGTTGCATTGCCGCTGCATAATACTCCACTAATGTTCCATTGTTGATTTGTTGCAGAAATTTCCCATCGCTGAAAAATAGAATTTATAGCCGTTTCTGCAATATCAAATAGCATGTTAGGAATAACCATTGCGTTGTGCATAATAGCTCGCATTGGTATTAAGCGCCAACAAAAAGGGTGACTTCATACATTCAACACTTGAACGGTCCGTCAATTCACAGTACTACCACTAGCGTTTGACAAACTTTTTTCGTTTTTATTTTTTTCCCTAAAAAATGTAATTTCAAAAAAAGACAAAAGAATTTTATAAAAAAAAATATAATTGATATTTTCAAGTAATATACTGGTGCTGACCCAAATTCGTGAGGAGATAAAGAAGAGTCTTGTATAACATAAAATAAGTGAGTACTTTTGCAACCAATCTATCTCTTTAATTGTTTTGTCCAATCAAAATATTCTATATTTATACCTCACTGTATAGTGTATGACTATTTTGATTGAATGGAAACCACAAATCTAAATTTATTTTTATCACCCAAATACCCAATAAAAAATAACATATCGAAATGTTTGCTCGTAAAGTTTTTTATAACGTGGACAAACCCGAACATTTTAGTTAAAAATCCCATTTTGAATTTTCCAAGGAGTTTCGTTAAATTAGTGCGGTTTTAGACAAGAACATAAAGTTCTCAAAACATGGGGACCCGCCAGTGTTTCGCAAATTGCATTAAAATACAAGTTAGAAAAAGAAATATTCTTAGAACTTGTTTGGTTGGTAAGAATTTTGTCATTCACGATATTTCGTATAAAATATGTGATTAATATTATATTGGAGAATGTGTTTGTAGTTGAAAAGAGGTGAGAGAAAATTTTTTTGTTGTATAATTATGGAAAGAACAAGCCTTAATTGTGACTGTAGATCCAAAGATTTAGAGTTAGGGTACTCATGATGACTCCCTGAAGGAAATTTTTTTTTTTTTAGGCCCGGCTAATTGTCGTATAAAAAATTAACCTACAAGTATCAAATTTCAAACTAAAATCATATATACATGAATGCGTAAAGACTGAAGCGGCGTATAAGCCATCTGAAAAACAATAAATAAAACGCGCATAACGGGTAGAGATAAAGCGTGCAAAAGGCGTAAAAACGAGCTTAAATGCCAAAAAAAAAAAAAAAATTCGAAATATCCATGTAATGCTTTTTTATTTTTGGCTTTAAGAACCTTAATTATTATCGTGAAAGATGAAAGAGAAGGAGAGAGTAGAGTCGAACCTTCGTAAGGATCAAGAGTGGCATTTGTTGTTGTTGAAGTTTGAGCTCCACCAATCTCCACCAGCGAAAACAGGATAATCAAAACAAAGTAAAAGCTTCCCAGTCGAGCAGGTGGCGGCGCGTGAGAGCCCAACTGTCCATCGTCGCACAGCTTCTTCATTATCAGCCACTGGGTTTCGTCTTCCTCGATTCGATGATGTCTTAATTTCACGCAATACTATTCATTATCGCTCCCTAAATTGATTTTACTGCGCCTACCTGTGTTTTGACTTTGTAATAATGAGGTCTCAAGTCTTCGTTGCAACTTGCAATGCGTCTATCAGCAATTCCGTATAATGGTGGGCCATTCATGACAAGTTGCAGCAAGTCTTCGTTGCAACTTGTAATGTGTTTCTCCCATTTTTTTCAATTTTTAATTTTTAAAGTCACTTTTTCTCTAATTATTCCACTTTTTCCTCATTTTTCTTCTATCGTATCTCATGCTAAGTCCACAAATAGACTCCCATCTACACGTCTTCTATTATTATTTTTTATTATTTTTAAATATTCTCTCGATCTATCTCTTCTTTTTCATTTTTTCCATTCTTTTTTTATATTTTCTTTCATTTTTTTAAAATAAAATAATAATATTCTTCATCTCTCTCTTTCACATTACGAAATGCTTGCATTGAAAATGCTCCGAGAATGACATAAGGGTCCAAAGAATAGTGGCATCATCATTAAGGTCATTTTTTCAAAGCAATGTGTCGTAAACATTTTTCAATTGACCCATTCTTTGCAGTAATGGAATGTACTGGCGCCAAAGAAAATGACATCATTAAAAGTAATTATTTTCAACTACATTTTGTTTATTAAATACAAAAACCAAATTTATTATCTTTTAATATTTGTTATCAATTTAATAATTTCTTAGTAAAAAGAAATTATTAAAAAGTAATAATTTTAATAATTATTACTGAATTAATTTTGAAATTATTACTCTGAAACAAGACTAGCTATAATGAGAGAGGTCAACTGTCCATCGTCGCACAGCTTCTTCATTATCAGCCACTGGGTTTCGTCTTCCTCGGTTCGATGAGGTTTAAATTTCAGGTAACAGTTACAGTAGGGAGATGGGGAATGAAGTGGAAAGTTGATGATACAACACATCATGCGGACTCGTAGTAATAAGCTATATTAATATATCTTAGGCCAAAAGAAAATTCAAATTTTACGACCGCACACGCAACACTCTTCTAGGGGAAAAAACGTAAAAGAAAGTTTAATTAAGGCCATGATAATTTGAAACTTCAAAAATTGTTATGAAAATATTTTATTAAAAAAAATGTTATGAAAATGAAAGCCTTAAAAAAAGTTTATAACTTTCAAAAGTAGAACATTTGAAATCCTACAAAATGGTCCCGGTTAAAAATAAAAAAAATTAATATAAAAATCCTATAAATTATGTTTGTAACTAATTATAAAATAAAATTGGAATTGGAATTGTAATGAATAGTATTTGACTTTTTTTTTGAACGGGAATAGTATTTCACTTTTTACTATTCATAATCAACCATGGTTTCAGTCCATAAATTGATTTTCATGCGGGTTTATTGACTTTATAATAAGAGAGGTCGTAAGTCATCGCTTATAAAAATCTTCATATGATGCAAATAGTGTTTATATATCATAATTTTCGAAAAAATAGTGCCAATGGCATCCTAAATCTCTAAGGAGGCACGTTTCCACTATATTTGACGTCTTAATTGGGCCATTCATTGCAAGTTGCAATAACGCAATGCGAATGACATAATGATCCAAAAAAAGGACATCATATAGATAATTTTCCAAAGCTGTTGGCACCCCGTTGATGCGGCTTGGGCCCAGCTCGCTGAAACGGTCTGGTCCCAATACGGACTGACGCCATCTATCGACACCATCACATAAGACAAGGTCAGTTCGGATGGGTGCTAGTTCAGCCCCATTTGGCCGAGCTGGACCGTGGGGCTAGTGAGGAGGCCCTCCTATGTCGGTGCCCAGGTCGGTGGAGGACCAGGTCGGCAGGAAGGGGAAGAACTCGCCTCAAATGATGTGGCAGACAAGTACAATCCATGTGTTCGTTGACACGCTTGCGTCACCATTGTCAGACAGGGCACCATCGCCATTAATACAAAGACGGTTACACAAGTTACGAGGTCATCACCATAAATGCAGATGGCCACATAGGTTGCAGAGGCAATCATCACACTTAGTCTGGAGCTAGCTTTGCCACCTCATGGTGACCTACGACCACCTGTGAAACCTACACTATAAATAGAATACTTAGTGGTCATTCGAAACACACAACAAATCCTCTATAATCAGTCCCGAACTCGAGCTCGGCCGTAAATACAAATCTCTATTTTTACTGCTCCAGTTACTGTTAATCAACCCCTACATACATCTAAGTTGATACTTAAGTAATTATTACTATTTTTGGCATCAACAAAAGCAATGTGTGGTTTTAAACATTTCTATTGATCCATTCATATATGAACTACAAAATTAATTTTTCACAAAAAAATAAATAGAAAATTCCTATATATTGTGTTTGTAATAATTATAAAATAAAATTGGAATTAGAATTGTAATTAATAGTATTTGACTTCCTTTTTTGAATGGGAATAGTATTCGACATTTTACCATTGATAGCCCACCATAATTTCACTCCCTAAATTGATTTTGATGTAGGTTTATTAACTCTATAATAATAGAGGTCGCTAGTTGCCGTTTATAAAAATCACTATGGGAACATGTTTCCTCTATATTTGATGTCTCAATTGGGCCATTCATTGAATTTGCAATAACGCAATGCAAATGACATAACGATCCAAAAATAAGGACACCATATAGATAATTTTTCCAAAGCAATGTGTGGTTTTAAACATTTCTATTGATCCATTCATTGCAATAACGGAATGCAAATAATATCCTGGCTCCGCTGATAATGACATCAATAAATGTAATTATTTTCAACCACATTTTTTATTTAAAAAATCATATTTATTATCTTTTAAGTTTTAATAGGAGTATTTGTTATAACTAATTATAATTAGATAAAAAATTATCCAAGGGATTTGATAGAGTGGTAAGGTACTCTCTTATGGATTTGTCCTGAGTTCGAAACATCATACCCCATCTGTGTGATTTCAAATTTGTACAAAGAAAAAAAAAACCTAGACAAAAAATTATTTTTTTCAGGAAATAACTTCTCATAAAATCGAAGGCAGCACTAAAGTCTAGATGAGGAACAGCCCAATACTTGTGATTTCAGATAAACAAATTGGGCCGAATTAAATCTGGGAATAATCTGAAAGAAGAGAGAGAACTCAATGATTTTTATTGGGAAAATTATATATATGAATTTTTATAACCATAACTCGAAGGCAGAAAATTAATAAGTATGAACTCAAAATAAAAACAAACGTCTGCTTCCATTTATTAATAGTAGATAATGAAATATGTTGACTAAATGCAAGACTAGCTAGGTCATCGAAGTGACGAAGTCGTTCTTTATTGTCACTAATCAAATTAATATGGTTGAACGAGCTATGACTCGACTTATGTAGTTCGTTTCATAATCTTCTTCTTCCGTAAAACTTGCTCATCATCTTTCTTAGGGTGGAAAAAGCAAAAAAAAAAAAAAAAAAAAGGAAGCAAAAAAGAAAGACAAAAAAAGATCAAAACATTCACCGACCAAGCCTCGGTTTGCATAAACATTTTTTCAACTTCAAAATCAACTTGCACTAATAATTAAGTAAAAATTAAAATCTAATTTTCAATATTAATCATATATTTAAAATATATTCCATTAATTTCAAAGCGCACCAGAAGATAGAGTATCATCGCTAGATGCGAAATGCATCGTACGTTTAGCGAGATAAAGGATAATAATTAAATAAAGGAAATTAGGTATGAATGGTCAGGAAAAAGTTCGATTAGTGCTTGGCATTTGGTCAAAATAAAAAAAGTAATGAAAATTAAAAGAGTTCGATAGTTGGCGTTTGGTCGATTGGATGATTTTAAATCAATTTTATAAGATTAACTTATGGAAATCTTCTTTATTTTGTCGTTTTGTGAAGGATATTTTGGTCATTATATTATAAAAAATTGCATAAACGGTCCTAATCTTTGAAAATTATCAAAATTAGATCCTAAAGTTTTCAATTTATTTACATTAATCCAAAATTTTAATTAAATTAAATTATTTTGTATTTTATCATTTTATAGGTGCGAATTTGGTCCATAATTAAGTTTATCTAATTAATTTCATACCAATTAGATAATTTTACCGAAAATTTTCAACTTAATAGCATTTCTATACGTTACTATCACATTTCAAAAATATTTCTTGTGCATTAAATATGCGTATATTTTGATTTCAACCGACGGTTGAAAATAAATATAATTATTGTATATTCGTAAAATTTCAATAGAAGTGTCTGGTATAAAAATTAAAATTCAAAATCACACTGATTCCAATGGTTAACAATAAATGTAATTATTGAAAATTTCCTTTTATTTTTATATTAATATGCATATATTTTTATTACGAACAACAACTAATAATTCATGATATTACTGTATTTATGTAAATTTATAGCTTAATATTATCGAAAATATACCGGATTTAAAAAGGAAGAGTAGAAATAAAATAATACAAAAATTCAAAAATAAAAAGGAAAAACCCCACCCCACCCCCAAAACGGGTGGTGGTCGAGCCACCACCACCACCACCCGCTTTTGGGGGTGGGGGTGTGAGGGTTTTCCTTTTTTTTTTTGAATTTTTGAATTTTTGAATTATTTTATTTCTACTCTTCCTTTTTAAATCCGATATTTTCGACAATATTAAGCTATAAATTTACATAAAGACAGTAATACCATGAATTATTAGTTGTTGTTCGTAATAAAAATATATGCATATTAATATAAAAATAAAAGGAAATTTTCAATAATTACATTTATTGTTAACCGTTGGGATCAGTGTGATTTTGAATTTTAATTTTTATAGTCAGACATTTCTAATGAAATTTTACTGAATATACAATAATTATATTTATTTTCAACCGCTTAGTTGAAATCAAAATATACGCATATTTAATGCAAAAGAAATATTTTTAAATGTGATAGTAACGTAGAGAAATGCTATTAAGTTGAAAATTTTGTAAAATTATCTAATTGGTATGAAATTAATTAGATAGACTTAATTATGGACCAAATTCGCACCTATAAAATGATAAAATACAAAATAATATAATTTAATTAAAATTTTGGACTAATGTAAATAAATTGAAAACTTTAGGATTTAATTTTGATAATTTTCAAAGATTAGGACCGTTTATGCAATTTTTTATAATATAATGACCAAAATATCCTTTACAAAACGACAAAACAGCAAGATTTCCATGAAGTTAACGGAGAAAATGACGAAAATCATCAAATTGACCAAACGCGCAACTATCAAACTTTTTTAATTCATTTGTCTTTTTTTTTTTATTTTGATCAAATGCCAAGACTAATCAACTTTTTCCTGACAATTTGTAATTTCTTAAATAAACAAGAGTTTTGAACAAATTGTAACCAATGAGCAAAAGTTGGATAGCTTCTGCTGGTACCAGATCAGCCCTGTTCCATATTATGCAATAAAAGATGTGGTGCAATTATAGGAAAATTTTGAAAAATGTATAAAATATAATCAGGCAAAACTGGTATTCCAAATGCAAATATAAAATATAATCATCACTAGTATTATTTGAAAATTAATTTATATTAGCTATTTCACCCGTACGTTGCACGGGAAAATATGTTCAACATAAAGTTATTTTGATAGTTATGAAAAATATCAAATAAAAGAACAACATAATATATAAGATTTTTTAAAACTTTTGACAAAGTTTCCCCCAATATTCTCCCGTACGATGCACGAAAATTTTACTTATAAAAGTGATTTTGATAAGAATTTGTAAAAAAAAAAAAATCATAAAATCAAATCTAAGGGGTTTGGTCTAGTGGCAAAAGCATCCACTAGATTCGAGACACCACTCGTGCGATGCACGGAATAACAATCCGTGTTAAAGATTGTGATATTATTCTACATTCTGTTAGATACAATGACAAATTCTATGAGATATTAGTTATGCACTGGTGCAGTGTATTTTGTTGACAATGAATATGTGAATAATAATTTTTAAAATTTTATTCCAAAATATATCCAACATATAGATATATTATAAAAATGCTTTTTTTTTTGTCTTGATATTAATGCAAAAAATGTGGTAGTCATTCAAATTTCCATGAAATTTATTTAATTACTACGAATTTGGTTCGATATACTTAAATATAGGCCAAAATAAAAGTAGGACCAATAATCAAAGGATTTGTGTAGATATGGGCATTTTTAATGAAATTGGATAACTCAAAGGATTTGAATGCTAATTTTATATTAGAGTTTAAATTGAAAATTGGTATAATAGCTATAATATTGCCAAACTACCCTTGTTTTATTAAATACAAAATCAGTACTAGCAACAAGTCACATTACATTTTACAAAAAGGTGGCATTTGGAATAACTTTGCAAATAATTGAAAGGTTGGAGGTTTGCTGGTCCAACTTTAAAGGTTGGGGATTAAAGTACAACTGAAGGTAGATCTTGGGACTATAGTTGTAATTAACCCAAATTTCTTAATAATTATCACGTGTTTGTGCTAATATTATAACTTTTTAAAGATTTACGTTGAGTATTAGACATACAAATATTTTAATTTTAAGAAAAATTATTAAAAAAATAATTACTGTTGTTATCAAAGAGAAAGAGAGCGAGAGAGAGATTTGTAGTTCAATCTATGTATTATATAAAATTAGCTATTTCACTCATGCGTTGCACAAGAAAATATGTTCAACATAAAGTTATTTTGATAGTTATGAAAAATATCAAATAAAAGAATAACATAATATATAAGATTTTTAAAAACTTTCGACAAAGTTTCCCTCAGTATCATCTCATGCGATGCACAAAATTTTACCTATAAAAGTAATTTTGATAAGAATTTGTAAAAAAAAAATCATAAAATCAAATCTAAGGGACTTGGACTAGTGGTAAAAGCATCCACTTACCGGCATTTGACCCGGATTCGAGACACTACTCGTGTGATGCATGGTATAACAATCCGTGCTAAAGATTGTGATATTCTTCTACATTTTGTTAGATACAATTACAAATTCTGGGAGATATTAGTTATGCACTGGTGCAGTGTATTTTGTTGACAATGGATAAATGAATAATAATTTTTAAAATTTTAATCCAAAATATATCCAACATATAGATATATTATACAAATGACAATATAGCAGGTACAGTTCGATAGACTCCAACACCCCGTTCCTGTCCCATTGCAAAACACTTATCCTCATTTTCGTCCCCGGTTTCCAAGCGAGGATGATGTAAGAATTGCAATAAGAAGGAATTCTCATTCCCTGTCCCCACTCCATTTGAAAATTCTCATCCCGGTCGATGCCCTATTATGATAATTTAATCTAAGACTTTTATTTGTACTTTTTTTAGTATATGTATTAAGGCATTTAATTTTTTAATAAACACCTTCTAAACATACTAAACACGTATATTAATATATTCACTACAAATTCACCAATTTAACATATTTAATATATTAACATATTTTTCTTAAACTCATCAGTTTAAATGTTTATTTTAAACAACCTTAAGTATATAGGATCGTTAATGTGGTTGACAAAAAATCTCATTGATTTTATGTTATATTGATCAAATAGTGAATAATTTGATATTATGTTTAAATTAATTTGGATAAGATAAATAAATTAAAAGATATGATTAATACTTAAGATAGACAACTTAATCGATGATCTTTAAAAGTTAAATAAAATCTAAACTGGAAAAATGGGTAAAAAATAAATAATTTAAAGAAGCTAGGATTCTTTCTATTTACTTAGGAGATAGAATTCTAAAATAAATATTTAACATAATCGACAGCCAATTGAAATATTCTTATTAAGTCGTATGATCTCAATAGTTGATTGAGTCCATAGCCAATTGTTTATTAAATACATAATTTACGAAATGCGTAATTTAGTTATCTATTTACTTGCAACCTTACTTCATTTTATTTATTAAATATGAAATTTAGATATTTATTTACTTATCAAGAAATTAGCTAGTATTTTAAGACGTGTTTAAAAAAATTACACGTGCTAAGGAAATATCATGCTATATACGTGTGAACAGCAATAATTTGTTCCTCACGTGAGTATGTACCCACACAGGGGCAAAAATTTTTGTGGGCACCCACCGTCTCCCGCCATCAATGGGTATATGTCATTCATCCGACCTAACATGAATAGTATAAAAAAAAATTTTAAGCCAACGCGGCGCTACTACAGGGTGCCACGTCAGTGTGGGTACCATAAGATCTGTTCCAACATTGGGAACAAATCAAAACCTTACTTGTGTAATTGGCATAGAAGAGCTTCCTTCCTTTTGAGGTAACATTTTGAGATGGATGAATTGATGTATCAATCCCACAAATAAAAGTTGATAATATTCCTGCTTCATGTTGTATATTTTACCTCATAAATATTGCAAAAGCTTTTTTTTTTTTTAATATTTATGATAATACACTTATAGTTTTTCGTTGCCGAAAAGAAAAAGGGCAACTGGAATTGAATTGATTAAGTGTATATGTAAAATAAATAATATTGGCGAAAAAAAGAATATAATATATGTGTAAAATAAACAAAGTTAAATATACTAGTATTTTCTCCCGTGCATTGCACGGGGAGATTTATGGCCAAATTATAATTTAAAATATGTGTAAAATAAAAATTATAATAACATATTTTTATTTTTTTCATGGTAAAAAGATATGGATGAGAGATTTTAAAAAATCACACATGATAATAACCCGAATTTGAGGGATAAGGGGTGATTTTATCAAAAGATGAGAGGTGATAAGTCGAGTTGAAAAAGACATCTAGAAGCGGTAAAACTCGTTGCAATAATTAAAAATTGATTTTTTAATTCAGAAAAATAGGTAAAAATGGCGGGAAAATGTGCTGATTTTATTAATATATAGATTCTAAGACGAAACCATGAGTAAATAATATATATATATATATATATATTAATATTATAGAAAATATTCGTTCAAATATGGTATAACTTGAGGACTTTCAAACATTGAATTAATATCTTTTAATATAATAAAAGTTGGACCCCAGTGTGTGTTATACACACACTTTCCCGCCAAAGATAATATTTTTTTATTGAATTAATTATTAATTAATAATAAAAGAAAAGTATGGAAATAAACAATTATGCACGTTTTGTATTTATGGAAACGAACAAGTATAGAAACACGTTTTGTATCTATGGAAAGAAGCATGTATTATTTCAATCTATGCAAAAGTGTGTGGAGTAGAAAATGATTTTTTCCGTTGATTAATAATAAAAAAGATACTTTCAAAATAATAATAATAATAATAAATAAATAATCTTTATATTATAAAAAGAGAAGTGCCATGTTGGCAATAGTGCCAACATGGCACTCATTAATATTTTTTTTAAAATCATAAAAGTCAATTTTGTAGCTAAAAAAAGAAAATTCTATTTTTGTAAATAAACTAACATTAATTAGTAGTTTTAAATAGGAAAATTCTTTAAATATAATTATTTTTTAATGAAACATAAATTTTTCATTAAATGTGATAAATAAAATTTAATAAGAAAAAATTAGTTTTGGAAAAACTTTAAATGTAATTTCATTTTTCAAACTTCTAATCGAAAATATTAAATAATAAGTATTTTATTTATTTATTTTCACCGTGTTAAAAAAATTGGAGTTTTAGATAGTTTTGATTTGTAATGTGCATTGGATTATATAAATAGTAGATTATTCTTAAATCAAATAGTGCGTGCTAAAATTATAATTGAATTTGCACTGAATAATTTATTTATTTTTAAATAAAGAGTAATTTATGAATCTTTATCTTTATATTTTGAATTGTTATATTATTATCATATCATTAATCTTTATATTACAGTTTGTAAAGTGTCATGTAGGCAAAGATGCCAACGCGGTATACATTAAATATTTTTTAAAAATTATAAAATTAGTTATGAAAATAAACCAACATTCATTAGTAGTAATTAAAAATATAATTGAAAATAAACCAATATTTAAAACAAACATTTAATGAGAAAAATTTATTTTGGAAAGACTTTAAATATAAGTTCATTTTTTAAAGGTCTAATTCAAAATATTAAATAATAAATATTTTTTATTTTTTATTTAATTTTATCGTGATAAAATTATAGGTTTTGATAGTTTTGTTTGGTTACGTGAACTGGCCTGTTAAAAAATAGTGGATATTTTTTACTTTTTCCTTTTTAAATTAAATTGTGAGTGGTTAAAATTATAGCTGCATTTATATTGAATAATTTATTTATTTTTAAGTAAAATAGTAATATATTAATCCTTAAATTATTATAATTGAAGTGCCACTTTTGGTAAACGCCTTATTGGCAGTGCCAACATGACACATAGTTTCTAATTAAAAAAATTAATTAATATTTTTCCTTTTTAATACAGTTGATGTGATATACTCACTAATTGAATTTTGCATTGTACGTACGTTTTTTGCCTTTTCTAAGTATATAAAATTAAAAATAAAAAGTTTTTGTTTCTACAATTAACATACACTTTACGTAAATGGAAAGAAATCAAATGAATTATATAAATACAGAAAATTATCGGTATTATTACAAATTTAAGTTATTTAAAATTAACTATAATATTTCTTATACAATAGAGTTAAAATTAAAAATTAATTACAACTAATCACTAAAAAAAATGCATAAAATCATAAAATTTAGAGTGCATAATGTCTATTTCAGAAAAAAGAAAGGTGCTTAATATAAATTTGATATGTAAAAACCAGAAAGACACGTTTTGATAATTAAAGAATTTTTATATATTCATTCCCCATTGTTCGTTTATAATTAATTAATCTCCACGATCATTGTTGTGCATGCTATATAAGGCAATTAGAATTAAGGTTATACGTTTTGATAAATTTCTTAATTATGTGATACACGTGAATTGTTATAATTTACAATTGTAAATTTACTCCATATTTTTTGCATTGATTATAATATACAATATTATAGATTGTAATAATTATTTACAATTATGCAATCTCCCATGCATAAATTACATTAAATCTATAATTCAACATTTATATTTATAATTTTATATCAATTATTTATCGTACATAAATTTAATTATTTCCGTGCATAGCACGGGGGTGATACTAGTAATAAATAAATGATGATGGACATTTTAATTTTAATATATATATGAAAATAAACAATTAAAGAAATATGCTTTGTGTTTATGGAAAGATATGTGTATTCTTTGGAAAGTCGGTAGATTTTAGCGACCATATATACATAAAAGTAGGACCAATAATGTGTAAAAAAATTAACGTTCCCGTTAAAAGCTTTTTTTTTCATTGATCTTAATATAGATAAAAGTTGGACCATAAATATATGAGAAAACACACATATTTCTATCAAATGTGTGGAATTTATTTTTTTATTAATTTTTAGGCTTAATTTATAGTAGAATTCATATATGGTAACACGTATTTAAAAATATAGAAATACGTGTTAATATATATGGAGAATTGTACTTATAGAAACCAGCGTTTATAATTAATATGGAAAGTTCATGAGTTTTTTTATTATTATTTTTAATATCGTTAGATAAAATATAATGTTAATCATTAGATAAAATATAATATTAATTATTAATAATATAATAATTTAGGAATTAATATAATTTCATATCAAGTTAATTGAATCTCTTTGGGTTGTAGAACTATTTATTTTGGAAGTCCTCCGAAAATAAAAAGTTCTCATGTTTCCCTCCAAAAGTTTGGACAATAAGGATAATTTCTACGCTATTGAAAAAATAAAATATCTCACATCGCATAGTTATAAAAAAAAGAGTGCGTATATAATAACTCTATAAAATACTAATTATTAAGCAAGTAGAAGTTATACTCAATGGCTACTTGGGGGAATCGTATCTGGTTTCTCTTTAGTTTAATAATAACTTTTTAATTAATAATAATGGATGAAAATCTCATAGTGACCCCATAATGGGCACCTAATTTGAGATTAAAATACACTTTAGTGGCTCTAAACAATCAATGCAATTATTCACCGTATCTTTCGTGCAAAAGTTTATACAATATGGAAAAAAATTCTACATTATTGAAAAATATAAATACAAATCAAAACCAACACTATCAATTATTTAGGATAATTTTTAATTTTTAATTTTAAAAAAATACAAATAAAATAGAAATAGAAAAAAAATCAAATTATTGGTTTGTATCATTAAATAAACAAAATTTTCCACTCATTTTTTAAATTCCATTTATAATTTTTAATTAAATTCATTTTTAATATATATATATATATATATATTGAAATTGAACACTAAATAAATTAATAAAATTCATGATTTTTTTAATTTTAATTTCATTAGATAAAAGAAATATTAATCATTTACAGTGTAATTTAGGAATTAATATAGCACATAATTAATTTAATGTCTTAAATCTTTTTTGAGATGTCAAAATATCTTTTTATGTTGTAAAAATATTTATTTTGAAATTAAAATCCACCAAAAATAAAACTCTGAAATTTCCCTCCAAATGCTTAAACAATATGGATAACTTTCTATATAGTAGAAAAAATAAATATCCGACATCAAATAGTTATGCAAAAGGAGGTGTGTATGATCATTAGGCATGTAGAAGTTATAGCCAATGCTTAGTTGGAGAAATTTCCTTTAGTTTAATAACAAATTTATTATTTTTTATTATTTAATTCAATTACTTTTTAATTAGTCTAATTTTTAATTATTGATAATGAATGAAAATCTTATAGTGTCCCATAATTTGCACCTAATGTGGGGTTAAAGTACGATTTTGTGGCTCTAGGTGGCGAACAAGATTATTGACATATTTTTCTTTCAAAAGTTCATAAGATATGTAAAAAAATTTTAGGATATTGAGAAATAAAAGTATAATAAAAAAACCAACTATTAGTTTTTTAGAACAATTATCAATTTTTAATTTAAAATAATATAAATAAAATAAAAATATAAAAACAAAATCAAATTATTGGTCTTTATCTTTGAAGAAATCAATTTACCGCTCATTTTTTAAAATTCCATTTATAATTTTTTAATTAAATACATATTTTTTTAATGTGGAGATAAATACTTTTTTAAATTAAAAACTGAATAAATCAATAAAATTCATGAATTCATTTATTTTAATAACAATGAATGAAAATCCTATAGGTGATTGCAATTTTATTCGCCTAAAAATTTTAAAAATAAAATTTTAAAAATTATAAGTCAATAAAGTGATTTTCAAATCATTAAAATTAAGTTGTGGAATATTTTTCATTTCTAATTAAGTGATTGCATTCTTATATTTTTAGTTAATCTATTATATTAATTAACGCGAAATTATGGAATTTTTGGAATTCACTGTTAAGATATAAAATACGAATTATGGAGGATTGTTTTACAAATTATTTTTAAATTAATAAACTTTGTTAAGTTATTCATCAATTTTCAAAATCGTTTATTTTATTAATAAACATATAATGTTTTAGGAATAATTTGATAACTAAATTCATGTATATATAAGATAAATTTGGATTGTTGCAACCATTTAAAAAAATAGAGATTTTGTTTTTTGAATCTATGATCAAATACTTGGAAAAATCCTTTTTGTAGTGTAGATCTGATCTGGCATCGAGATCCATAGCCAAAATCTGGACTCTTTCGAATGTGGGTCGTGTTCGTGTATGCAGAACGAATCATCGGCATCGAAGTTTGATCTGTGTTTTTGTGTGATCGCTACATTTCGTCAAGAAAAGGTTTTAGGGTTGTGTATTGGTGAACCATAGAAGAAAAGTTGGATAGTATGCGTTTTAGGCTAAGATGTGAAATTAGGTTGGATTGGTGATTTTGGGCCTCGGTTGGTAGAATGGGTAAGGTATTTAATTCTTTTTGGGCTGAAGAATTGTCAATGTATAAAGATATAACATGTTAAAAATTTGTTAGTTATCTCATTAATTTAATTGAAATTGGCATTAATTTAATGGAAATTGGCCTACCGAGATTTTTAAACTGTTTTTTCTTTTAATATTTTATTTAAAATTTTTTAAAAGATAATTTTTTTAAAAATTTTTATTATAAAAAAAATCTTTTTGTAAATTTCCTTCGTAATAATTATATTTTATTTCCCATTTTCCTCTATTTTTAAAATGTTTTTTGTTTTTCGAAAAAAATTAAAAAACATATTTACTTACTTTTTTATTTTTACAAATTTTTAATGTATTTGTAGTTTTAAATTGGGCTACACAATATAAATTTGTATGAACGATTACAAAGACTGGACAATGTTTTCGTTTATTTTGTGTTTAAATTAAACATCATATTTATTTGTGATGACATACAAATAAAATTGGCAACATCACAATTTAAAGAAGTCGTGAATAGAAAAGTTGATACTTAATTAAAAAATTAAAAATGAAAAGATACACGCAATTATAATCACACATACATAGAAATTTAAAAAGCATCGTATTTGGAAAAAAAAAAAAAAAGAAAAGGTCACATAAAAATAATGGATGAATAAAATGTTAAAAGATGTGTGTTTTTTCAATATTTGTGCAGTGTAAATGTGTGTTAAAAATCTTAATTAATTATGCATTTATTATTATATACAATGCTATTCCACCTATTCAAATATATTTTCATCTCATGTGTGTTACATTATAACTATTAACTTTTTTAAATCGATTGTTACATACTATTGCTCGACAATATTTATATCTAATTAATGTGTTTAACGTCGCAAATATTTTGCTTTAATTTTCCAATAATTTTTGTTTTAATGTGTGTTCCCTTAAAAGACTTGATTTATCTATTTATATGTTATTCTCTTTATAATGTCATCATCCCGTGCAACGCACGGGTTGGATACCAGTACATGTCAATTTCTAAAGGGAATATATCAATCATGACGATTCTTATTATTGTTGTTTAAGAATTGCTTTGCTATTTTTATTCTCGAATATTAAATAAAGTAAATGTTACAAAAATGATGAATTAAAAAATGATTTATATTAATACAAATTAACTTGTACATATTAACTTAAATAGTAGGTAATTAATTTCAATATATTAGATCTAGTATAAGTACCATAACAAATTTATGTAGAGAATGTAATGTAAATAATTTGGTATAACTTATTTTCATGTATTTCATGCAATAAATGGGCTATATAATAAAACTCAAGTGAAAAAGGCGAGAAACTCGAGATAGCCCAAGTAATGCTTTTAGTATATATAATAATATAATAATAACTTATTTTCATGTATTTCATACAATAAGTGGGCTATACAATAAAACCCAATTAAGTGAAAAAGACGGGAAACTCGAGATAGCCAAGTAATGCTTTTAATATATATAATAAAGATAAAGATTATTTAGCTAACATTAAACTTCAATATTCACCACAGATTCAAATGCAACCCTTTAATATTATTTACACATTTAGTAATCTCTATTATTCAACCAAAAAGATATTTTTGACAAAACAAAAGTTGGATGTATATTTATGCCAAGGAAAAAAAGGGAAAAACGAAAAAGTTTGGGAGCTTCAAAATTTGTTACGAAATTGGAATATTTTTTTTAAAAAGTGTTTTATAATTTTCGAAATCAGAACGTTTACAATCCTATATATTGTATTTGTAATAATAAAGACTAACTATTCATAGACCATCATCAGTTGAGTCCCCAAATTGATTTTGATGTGGGTTAAATGCATCTAATTGTATTTTAACTCTATAATAAAGGTCGAAGGTCGACGCATCAATTGGATTGTGATTTATATGCTGAGTAGATAGTGAAAGGAGTGATTCAATAGTTCAAAAGTTACTCTATAATAATAACCCTCTTTACAATTTATTATTCAAGTTGTTTAGAGTGTATATATCCAAATTGTTATGCACAATATCTTTTTCCGCTATCTTATATATTACCTTTACATGATGCATCAAATATTGCATATTTATCAAAGACAATCAATTTAATTTCTTAAAAATAACTTGTATAATTGATCAGATATTTCTAGGAACACAAGTACTAGATATTTATCCCATACTATTTAATTCATTATTCATACCTTTAAATTCTTGTTAACTAGTATTTTAACCCGTGCGTTGCACTAGAAGATACGTCCATCAAACAATTATGATTTTTTTAAGAATAGCGAAATCCATACGATTCTTTAAAAATTTCGACATAGTAACCCCTATATTTTGGAAAAATCCACCATATTAATTAATACATATAGTATATCTCTAAAAAATTTCAACATAGCATAATTATATATTATCGACAACCTTTTCAATGGAAACAACACTCCCAATACAATCACATGCATTGTTTTTCACGACACAAAAAATTAATAAATGGCACAGTCAATCAATAAAAGCTCAATACATTTTCCCACCACCTTGTCCACCTATTTATCTATAATTAACGGCCAACAAAAAGAAATTAGTAAAAATATGTTGTTATCTGTAGTCTTAGATTGGAACTTTTGATATTATAATTGCGTTACTTAATGTGAATTTTTAAATTAATTAAACTAGTATTTTCTCCCGTGTATTACACGGGGAGATTTATGGCCAAGTTATAATTTAAAATATGTGTAAAATAAAAATTCTAATAACATATTTTCCTTTATTTCATGGTAAAAAGATATGGATAGGAGATTTAAAAAAATCACACATGATAATAACCAGGATTGGATAGATAAGGAGTGATTCTATCAAAAGATAAGGGATGATAATAATGGGAAATTATCCATGGGTTGAAAATTAGGTATTTGTGTTTGAGTGGAAAATATAAATAAAATAGTATTTTTTTAATTCTAAAAATTATAAAATTGAGCGGGAAATCGATCTCATTTTATTAATACTAGTGTTTTCACCCGCGCGTTGCACGGGGAAACTTATACCCAATTGTCTTAATTGGCACTGATTCATGAAGATTTGATCAGCTCAATTTTTGGATTAGTGATGCGAATGGATCTGAGACGTGTTAATTTTCGGATTTTTTCGAATGGATTTATTGAGGAATTAGGAAAGGAGTTGTAAAGATACCAAATTCCAATGGTAAGATTTGAGACGCATTCATTGGTGTTGATAAGGAAAGACGTGTGTGAACTGTTAGTGATAAAGATGAGAAGGAAAGACGCATGTAAGATTTCTTTGATAAAATATTTGGGCTTATCTCAAAATATATCATTTAATCTTAAAAAATGAATATATAGGGAGATTTCTTTGATAAAAGATTTGGGCTTACCTCAAAATATACCATTTAATCTTAAAAAATAAATATATAGGGATTGGGTGGGAAATGAAATTTTTGTAATTAATTTTTTAATTCTAAAAATTGATAGTTTGAGTGGGAAAATGTGCTCATTTTATTAATATATAGATATATAGATATAGATGTGTCAAACTTCTATGAAGCTACAAGTTTCTATCACAGAATTCCATTGAACAAATATCTTTTCTATGAGAGAAAAAAATACTACTATCCCATCGAATTAATTTACATAGCTCGATCGGTTCTTACTACATCTATATAGAGGCACTATAACGAAGAAGATTCCTATTAGATAATCTTACTTTGATCTTGTATAAAACGTATGTAGTACACAACAATCATATACGCGTGCAAGAAAATTCGTAATTTGCTTTCGATAAGAAGTGAGCCATCAAGAAAATTGAAGTGACAAATTTAGGGGGCTGTATTTAATTTAGATTTGTAAGGATTTTGATAGATTTTTAAATTGAATGATTTTCATGGAATTTAATGAATTTTTATTGATTTTTGATAGGCTTTCACGGATTTCCACAGAATCCATAAAAATCTTCAATGGATTTGGAAGGACTTTTATTTCAAAACTTTTACTGGATTTCTTTGGAATTCATTTGACAATATATATTTTTGTTTCATAAAATAAATATTATAAAACTTATTGAGATTAGAATTTTATTATTTTACCTCATTAAATTATTATTGTTTCAAAAACTGAAATTAGTAATAATTAATTATTGTCTATACAATATTTTTATAAAAAAATAATAATTTTATAACTACAAAAATACATGACTATTACAAACAGAGATTTCGCAATATTTTGATATAATTTAACTCGAAAAACTAAAAAACTATCACATGTTTAATTAGTATATCAAAATATATATCAAATTATTAAAGTAAGGAGTAGATATAAAATATTTAATTATAAATTTTAAAAATTTTTACAAACTTTTGTAAATAATTTTATTTTTTGTGAAAAGTTGAACAAAAAGAAGATAAAAATATTATAAGAATATTTTTACATCATTCTTATTGTGAAATTAAGAAAAAACCAAAAATAAAAATAAAAATAAAGAAGAAAAAGTAATGAAAGATTGGTGGTGGCGGCGGCGGTGATGTGAGGGTGGTGGCGGCGGCGGAGATGGCAAAGATCTTAGTTGGAGGGATGGTGGCAGTGGTGGTGTGGTGGTGGCGGTGATGTGGTGGTGGTGCATGCGGCGATAGTGGTAGCGGGTGATGGTGATGAATAAAAGTCCATCAAAATCTTAGGGGTGAGTGATAGATTTCATGTAACAAATTATGTTTGTACTTTGTGTTGAAAGATGAGTACCTAAAGAATTCTATTAAAGTTTTTAAAAATCCAAGACAACTTTGAATACCTCATAATTTCATAGGATTTTAAAAAGTCATCATTTAATACCTCATGATTTTGATGGATTTTTAAAAAGTCCATAAAAATCTATATTGAATACCCTAATATTTTAATTGACTTTCAGAAATTTCAATTGAATACGCCATAACTTTTTCAAATCCATCAAATTCTTTAAAAGTCTTTAAAATTCCTTTAAAATCTCAATTGAATACACCCCCTATAGACAAAAATACGAGGAAATTTGAAGTTGGTCGATCCCGGGATTTAAGAAAGGCATCCAAAAGCCCATTAATGTTTGCCGCAAGTGTATCAGGAGCATGAGAGAGAGACCATTGTTGGGTGCCCAACACTGGTACCTCAAATGTTGCTCGCATGCATTTATTGTTGGGAAATCAACCCGAATATGATTTCACAGTTGTCCCAAGATCTTGCCTTCAAGTTGAGAAATACAAAAAATAGGAGAAATAACTATGCAGGGAAATAATAACACAGGATTTACGTGGAAAACTCCAAAATTGGAGAAAAACCACGGGCGGCCCGTCAAAGCTTTCCACTATATGAAAAATTTTTACAATCATATAGACTTTTCACTTGCCCAACCCCAACCCCAAGTATTACAGAGAAAAATACATCAAGTCTTACCGCACTCACCAATTACTACTCTTTGTACTGCCCACAAAGACCACAAAACTAGAGTACTAAACTACTATTTTTCTCTCAACCCATACTTGGTTGGCACACCTTACAAGAAGAGAAAACACGTCAATTTATAGGAAAACAACTAACCTAAACCTACCAAAAGAAGGAGAACAATTCCTAATTCAAATTGGTTTAGGACTTTGACCAAAAGTTTTCCTTTTCCCTTTTGGATTTATTTTTGGTAATATTCCAACAATCTCCACCTTACCAAAAGTAAACCAAAACTTTTCATCTTCTCTTCTATCATCTTGTTCACAATACTTGAAAACTACCGGGCAAGCCTTTTAACACACTTTGACGATCTCAATTCTCAAAACCAGAGAATTAACATACTCCACCATAAAAGCATAACCACTTAGAATTACTCACAAATTCTAAGAATTTCATTGGCTCAATGTCGAAATAAAACCTGCTGAAATTTATGGTGCAACTCTCCTACTGGCTTTCCAGAGAGCTCATCAGCCATCGATATTATTTCAAACACATACTCTGCATCGATGCCAGCCAATGCCCGTGTGCAAGCCCGCTAGTAGTAACACATCCTCTATCATGGCAACTAACGACATGCTATAAAGATGACCATTCTACTAACATTACTTCTCAACCGCCCTCACACTGAGAGTCGGATTGTCCAGATCCGAGTAGCAGCCGAATCTACTCAACCTGAACAATATTTTCTCACGTGACCAGTTGGTCCATACTTCTAACAAATTACTTTCTTCTCCATGGAGTTACACATCTTTCACTTTTCAATAACAAACAATGAAAGAAACCCGATAAATATAAACAATTTATCAATTATAATTCCAACAATCACCAGTTCACAGTCGATCCTATTGAGAATTTCAGTACCCACACCAATTTCCAAGTACAATAGATTTGAAAGACATCTTGCCCGATACGCCGTGCTCAATTCATGTCATAACTCCTTCGCAACAAATAATCTATGAATATTTGCAAGAACATTACTGACAAGACGAACATGTATCCTGCTTGCAACTATCAAATTTAAATCATCCCAATCATCATCAACCATACTAGCTTCAGTAACTTTGTTAGAACACATGGGTGCCTTTTTTTTCGAAATCCTTGTATAATCCAGCCTAAATCAATATATCCTTGAATTGTACTTGCCACAAATCAAAATTGATTCTTCCATCAAATTTCTCCACATCTAATTTGGAACCTGATATTTCTACTCTGCGATCCAAACTTCACCGCACTGAAGGACCTTGCTCTGATACCACTTGTTGGGAAATCAACCCAAATATGATTTCACAGTTGTTCCAAGATCTTGGCTTCAAGTTGAGAAATACAAAAAATAGGAGAAATAACTATGCAGGGAAATAATAACACAGGATTTACGTGGAAAACTCCAAAATCGGGGAAAAACCACAGGCGGACCGTCAAAGCTTTCCACTATATGAAAAATTTTTACAATCATATAGACTTTTCACTCGCCCAACCCCAACCCCAAGTATTACAAAAAAAATACATCAAGTCTTACCGCACTCACCAATTGCTACTCTTTGTACTACCCACAAAGACCACAAAACTAGAGTACTAAACTATTATTTTTCTCTCAACCCATACTTGGTTGGCACACCTTGCAAGAAGAGAAAACACGCCGATTTATAGGAAAACAACTAACCTAAACCTACCAAAATAAGGAGAACAATTTCTAATTCAAATTGGTTTAGGATTTTGACCAAAAGTTTTCCTTTTCCCTTTTGGATTTATTTTTGGCAATATTCCAACATTTATGCGATAGAATAAAGGAATATTCAGAACTTCTTGCAATGTAATGTATGTATCTACTTGATTCTTCAAGTTGCAATTTGAAATATACAACGCAATATATGCACAATATTAGAGGGACCAAAATGTAATCTAGACGTTTGCAATTCTTTATTTTTGTCAATTTTATAGTGCAAACTACTAGAATAAGGCATTTCAGGAATAGAAAAATTCGTTTTTGAAGATATCATTTCAATTGCAGATAGTTATTAGAGACGGAACATATCCGTTGCTACAGTCTGTAGCTAATACCGAGGTATCTGATACTCAGAAACGGAAGTATATTCCGTTGCTATTTAGAAATCAGAATAACAATAGAAATGTCCGTTGGTAATATTCTCTCGTTGCAATGGAATTTGTAACAGCATTTTCATTTCAAATGAGAAAAATTAGCTGCGGGAACAGTTGCGAGAGTTTCTGTTTCTTCACGGCAACGGAATTGGTAACAGGATTTTCCGTTTCAATAGAGAAAAATCAACTACGGAAACTGTTACGAAAGATTCCGTTTGTAAAATCAGTGCTTAGTGATCGAAGTGGCCACCAAATTCCTTATTGTTTGTGAATATTGATCATCCTTGTGACATATGAATAGCAACCAAAATTTTTGTTATTGTCCATCAACGAAATGCTAATTAAAACTATATTAGTTCCGTTGGTAATAAGGAGATAGTGAGTAGATGAATTATTTACATTTTAATATTTAATCAGACGAAAATAGAACATTTCATAATTTTAAATGGATAAAGATTTCCATTAGTCAGCAACACGAGAAATTCTCTCCAGTCATAATACAAGACAAATAAGGAAAAAATGTACAGACATATATATACATACTTCTAATGCTACACAACTCATCCCTACTGATTTTATCCCATAGAAAAGGATTTCCACTAGATTGCATACTGCTACGCGTTTAGGAGCTAAACTGACGTCCCATGCCCTTTGTGGAATCCTTTTTCGCTTGTCTTCCTTATACGAAATCACCCTGGCAAACACAAGGGTACAAATTTCAATCAAGACTGCAAGAATCAACACGTCATAGTACGTTTGTGAAATATTAATAAACCTTACTTGGGTAAACATTTTGCATGATACGCTTTAGGACAACTACGACAAACAACAAAACGGAAATCCCATCTGATTTATCTTCTAACTCTCCATATACTGGCTGAAAACAAAAACTAGATCATGTTGTGTCGTTAGAGTCACTAAGCTAATACATGCAATCCAAAATTTTGTAACATGTGATAAGAATTCTATGCTGCTTTACGTAGGCATTTATTTTGAAACTCAAACTCAACATTCTTTTACCTTTTTGAAGTCACCAGAGTAAAGAATAGCACGAGGGATGCTTATCTCTGCAAGTTGTACAATCGCCCTCTATCAATCAGTTTCCAAAGTACTGCCTTGACTTCATCTATTATACCACTTTCCTGCTCCAGAATCCGATCGGAGGATTTGACAAAAACAATATCTACTTCATATATGCACAAGACCACATATAACTAATGAACCAGTGCAAATTAAAGACTAAAACAATCAATAAAAATTCAAGGGATACTACATATTAAACAACCATGCAAGCATATAAACCACTACTAGATAAAATCAAAAACCTGATCAACCACAAAATCAATGAATAATTCCCAAGCAACCTCCTTGGATTCAGAGACCACTAGGGATGGAACTAGGATTAGAATCGGTGCCATCAAGGACAAAGTTAGGAATTGCCACTGCACTAAGTTAATTTGGGGGCTGGGGGCAGTGCCCCCGAAATTTTTTTTAACGAGTATTTTTTTCCTTAATAAGTAAGCTCGTGATAAAGTGTCAAAGTTAGCTTCAAATGCTTTATTTTTGCAAAATATTATCTAAAATAATGACCTTCTAGATTGATTGTGCAAAATATAAGAAAACTAATATGAAATTACAATTTGATTTGATTGCTTTGGTATATACTGATTTTAATTGATTATTTTTTAAATTGGTTTTGTTTTCTAGTGCGCCGTTGGACTTATGGAAAAATTGAACTAAGTGGTGAATCAAACTGAACTTTAAAATTGAAAATTATTACGTCATATTATTTCTCAAAATTATAATCAATTAAGTTCAAATTATATAAAATATCTAAAACTATTTTTTAGATCACTCCAAGTGATAATTTAATAAATTAAGTATAAAATCTTATAATGTGGGAGATATCAAGGGAGAGTAATAATAATAATCATATAAAATAAATAAATAATGATTGTTATAAGAAAAACAATTAATTATAATAAGAGAAATAATATATATATAATATATATATATATATATATTTAATGAGATACTTAAAGGTTTTTTTAATAAAATGAGATACTAAAAGCTAAAGCTTTTGAAATATATAATCATTTACTGAGAGACAGTGAGAGAGAAAGGAAAAAAGGAGAAAAAGGAGAAAACTTGTGAGAGAGAGAGGGAAAAAGGTGAGAAGTCAGGAAGCTGGAAGCAACACGGAAGCAACTTTAGAAAAGCCAAAAGAAAAATGGAGGAAGAACTACAAAAAAGTTTCGAACTCTGGCGTCCAAGCATTTTATTTTAATTTTAAGCCTTAAGGAGACTCAATTAGCCATTAATTTTAAGCCTTAAGGAGACTCAATTAGCCAACTCAGGTAGCAATATTTTGTGATCAATATTGCACAATTTAATAATTATTTTTTCGCTGCAGTGGGTTACAGTCTACTGCAACCATATATCAGATCCGTCCCTGGAGACCACTTGAAATCGAAAATCGAGTCCTTTGTTGCAAACTTACTCGCCCATGCTATAGCTAAATTTTGATTTCTCAAAAAGCCCGTGAAGTAATTAATAGCAAAACCAATAAAAAGAAACATAACACAAACAATTTCTATTGAATACGACATCAATTTCTTGAAAGAAATTATTTTTTATTTTTTGAAAGAACAGATTGTCAAACAGAAAGAAAGACCGTGGAAAAGTATGAAAATAAAATTTTTATAGTATGTAGTGAAAAAATGAATACAAGATAAAAAGGCTGTTAAAAGAAATTGTCAAAGAATCATTTAGAGTGCTAAAAGTGGGTTCTACTAGAAAAATTGTCAAATAAGCGTACAGATGTATACAAATTCATTTCCAATGCATCGTGTCGAGGATTGCATTTAGGTTATACATGCCGAGAAGGCAAGAATAAATGTAAACATTGTCAAGAAGATTGTTTAATAAGTCAATTTTCTTGATTTAATATTTCTCTCATATCTCTCGATCTCTCCTCCATTTCTTTTTGTTTAATCACTCTCCTCTTTCTTATTGAGGGCTTGTTTGTTAGAGTTCAAACGAAAATCATGTTTTGCCATTATCATTTTCGATGACTCATTTTTTCACTAATTTAACTTTTTTTAAAAAAAATTTCTTATACTATTTTTGTTAAGTTTCTAACAACATATTCAAAAATGCCAAGACCCATGTGATTGGATGGCATCCAAATTCGTTTCGCACACCCGTGGTCATGCATTCGATTCGCCTTCCCTATAATCCCTTTGTAGGTTAAAAAAATAATAACAATTAGAATATTCAAAATTTCTCTGTGACTATCAAATTAAACATGCTCAACATCTTTCTTTGGGGAAAAAAAGAAAGAAAGAAAGACAAAAAAGGACCAAAACATTCACAGCCTAAGCCTGTGTTTTTTAAAACATTTTTCCAACTTCAAAATCAACCTGTACTAATTAGAGAAAATCAAAATCAAAAAATCAAAATTTCAATATTAATCATATATTTAAAATATATTCCATTAATTTCAAAGCGCACCAAAAGACGGAGTATCATCACTAAATGTATCGTTTAGCGAGAGGTTATAAAGGATAATAATTAAATAAATTAGAGTTTTGAACAAATTTTAACCAATGAGAAAAATTTGAATTCCTTTTATTATTATGCAATAAAAGATGTGGTGCAATTTTATAAAATTTTAAAAATATATATAATATATAATCAGGCAAAACTAGAATTCCAAATGCAAATATAAAATATAATCATCACTAGTATTATTTGAAAATTAATGTATATTATTTAGCTAACGTTAAACTTTAATATTCACCACAAGTTGCAACCCTTCAATATTATTAACACATTTAGTAATCTCTACCATTCAACCAAAAGATGTTTTTTGACAAAACAAAAGTTGGATGTACACTATATTTATTATGCCAAGGGAAAAAAGGGGGAAAGACAAAAAAGTTTGGGAACTTCAAAATTTGTTATGAAATTGGAATCTTTTAAAAAAAAGTATTTTATAATTTCCGAAACCTTAACGTTTACAATCCTATATCTATTGTGTTTGTAATAATAATGACTTAGTATTCATGGGCAAGCATAAGTTGAGTCCCTAAATTGATTTTGATGTGAGTTTTAATGCATCTAACTGTATTTTGACTTTTATTATAATAAAGGTAGGAGGTCGTGGCTCATAAAAATCATCGTATGGCGCAAAGCGATGAAATTGTCCAATCGAACCCTATCACATGCTGAATCACCTGTCCAACAGTCATTTACTCGGTTAATAAACATTTATAAAATTTGTAACTCTACAAACTATATGTGACTTGTAAAACATACTATTAATCAAAATGACACTTTAATTTTGCTGTGTACTCTTTGTTTAAAAATTGTGCTAATTGAACAACAGTACTTATGAGGCATTCCAAAATAGATTGGTGATTTGACTCTCAATATCAACCAATAATGTATTACATCACTGCTAGTAAATAACTTTACTTTTTACGTTTTTAAATAGAATAATATTGTTTATTCAGTTGCAACAGTTGTCAAATCAACGGACATCCCTATCTTTACTATTGTGGAGACATTATATCACCATTAATCCATCAACACTACGCGACACAATCACAACAAGCAAAGCTACTTGCAAACCACGAGAGGAAGTGCTTTTCCCTTTGTATGCTCTCAGAAAACCAGTTAACAAGCTAAACTCCTTGTCATCTTCTCCTTCTTCGCCATTGATGCTCAAACCTTCATCCCTCATTAATGAAATGTATGGATAAATCATAAATGAATTGATCAAAAGCCTCCCAAGCTTTAGCCGGCTTCTTGTCTTTCTCAATTCCCAGCCATTTTTGCAGCTTCCAGGGCTCTTTAGTAAAACATGCCTTTGCAGAAGGGACTTCTGCTGCAAGGGTGAAAGCTTGTGCAGATAGAATATAGTGCAAATCAATGGACAAACTACAAGGATTAACAACCAAAAACAATTTACACATAGGAAGTGTCGAAAGTAAACCCCTCAAAAATGTTCTGCAAATCAATTTCACTTCTATTATTCATGAAATGATCGAGAATGTGAAGAACCCCAGATTCAATCTTGGTATCGCTGAAGAGCTTATAACATGAAAAGGGCTTATTAATGTAACTTTTGATTCTTGCATATTTATGGAAAAAATCAAAGAAAACTAGATAAAAATCTAAGGGTGTGTTTGCTTAAGTTTTTTACTGTGTGAAAATCTTTACTTTTCTATTTAACTAGTATTACTCCCGTGCGTTGCACGAGTTAACTAAGATGGTATATTTATATAAAATAATATTATAAAATAAGGCATAAAGTATTATAAATATATATAAAAAAATAACGAAACATATATAATATTATAGATATGGACAGTAGTTTATAAATTTTGGTGCAAAATATTGTCTTATAAGAAAAATATCATATCAATTATCGTAATTATTAATTTTAGGTAAGAGCATAATATTTGCGAACAAAATTTATGTAATATACTTTTTTGAATAAAAAAATATAAATAACATATTTTATGAGTCATATACATGACTGTAAAAAAGTATTTCAAATATGATTAATAATCATCTTATAGTAGAACATATATATATATATAAATTCTATGAATATTGAATTGATTTTATACTATATTTAGCTCGAATTGAATTCTAAATATTGAATTAATTTTGTGCCTTTTTTTAGATAAGTACAAAAAATTTTAAATAGAAAAGAAATGTAATCAACCATCATATCATGTTGACACTGTAATTAAAAAACTAAAATGTATATAAAAAATTAAAATTTAATATTGAAAGATTAAAAATATATAAAAAAATGTAATTCTCATTTTTAAAAATAATCTAATTGTCATTGTAGTTTATAACTTTGACATCATATCACATTTTCATTAATATTTGGATTTGGTTCATTTTCAATTATATACATGATTCAAAAATTAAAATTTATATAAAAAATAAAAATGAGGAAAAAATACTGAATAAATAAAAATAAAAAATAAATTAAATAAGGAAAATAAAATAATAAAGTGTGTATTTAATATTTATTTACAAAATGAGATTTTCCTTTTTTTAATTTTAAGTAAATGAGTTCCAATTTTAGTCTTTGCCAACATAACTCAATGCCTAGTTCATTCTCTTATTAGAATATTAAGATGAAGATGAAGATATAATTAATTTAAAGATTAAAATGTATCTGAAAAATGTTAATCTTCATTTTCGCAATTAATTTAATAGGTGTAAGTTTTAATCTTGATCTCTTATCAGTTATCATATTTTCATTAATGCATACAACACTAAATTATATAAAAGAATTGAAAAATTATATAAATTAATTATAAAATTATAATATATATATATAAAATAAAATATTTATAAAAAAGTAAAATAAGAAAAATAAAATCAAATAAGGAAAGCAAAATAAATTAAATAAGGAAAGTAATTATCTTAAAAAATTAATCCCAAACATAGCCTTGCCACCTAGGCACTTTGCCTAGGTGGCACTTGTCTTATTATTATATTAAGATAGTGATAAAAACCACGAAATGTAGGGACAATAATTAATATTGCTGATACATTTCATTGATGCTTATATTTGAGTTATACTAAGCAAAAAGTTACAATGAACACGTGCTACAAATTATTAATGAATTATCAGGAGAAAAAACCCTCCATTATGGATTGGCAGCAAGGTTGTTACAATTTAATTTTGGATCAGATCGGTAGAGGGATCTTGTAGATCGGATCCATGGATTAGATCATGAATCGTAAAATCCTAGTAAATGTTAATTATATGAAATTTGAACATATAATTCGACCTTTTGATAGATAGAAATTATCAAATTATAACAAAAAAATAGATGATAATAAATAAAACTAACTCTAATTATTCTGTAAATCATTATAATAGTTACAACTAATTTATAAAATATAATTACACATTATCGGTTTAATTTTTCTTCTATTTTTCATATTTTTGGAAGGACCATTTTGATAATGTTGATATACTATTCAATTTAAAACAACTCAACGAAATTGCCTAACAATTCAAATTACTCAAGTAATTAAAAGTGAAATAGAAAAATACCTAATATTAGAGGAATAATGATCATTTGAATCGTAGGATCGTAGGGACTCGATTTCAGAAGTGTAAGACCCTAGAAAATTAAGATTCTATAACAAGATGGATCGTTTTGTTATTGGTGGATCGTAAAATCTTAGGATCGTAAGATCCGAATTTGGTATTTAACAACCATGGTTGGAGAAATTCAGGCAATTTCACAAGTCCACAGGTAATTAGCTAACATAAACAAGTTGCACAACCTTAAATAATTAATGAATTATTTATTATACATGAGACTTGGAACTGTTTGGTGGTTCACGTAATTTGTCTATGAGTTTACAAAAATAGATATAACAGTTTTACAGTTGCTAATATTAAATATTGATATAATGTGTTAAAAAAAAGTAAACATTTGTTGTAAAAATTATATATGCACCTAATACTATTCATTTATTTTCTAAGGCTATATTACATGAACAATTTATGAGAATTCCCAATGCGTAACTACTTGTAATGACAACAATAACAACAACAATCACACGATCTTGACTCTAAAGAAATTTAAAAAAAAAGTTCTAATGCAGAAAAAGCTACTATACCATTTGATCTCGTCACCTTCCATCACCAATGATCTCATGAAGAATTGGTTTAGAATAAGGGATGGGCGAATAAGATAGATCGTTTGTTGCTTTGCTTGTTATATTTGATGAACTGCCAGGAGTAATAATATCACCTCTTGAAGTTGAACTATCTGAGTTGGACATAAAGGTTGTTGCATTCCTAAATTGCATGTCAATTAGGTAACCAGGCTTTGAAGCTGCGAGGGGTACATCAATGTCTCCAGAAAGCATGGACACCACACGGGACATTGAAGGTCGCAAACTAGGGGATGCTTGACTGCAAAGAAGAGCCACTCCGATAATTCTTTTTAACTCGTCCTCATTCACTTTAGATAATGTTGTGTCGACCAGTTCCATTTCTTGGCTTTTCTCGTATAGATTCCAAGCCTGTGAGCATATGATGTTCAAATTACCTAGCTTGGCAAAGATGGGAGTAAAGGTTCAACCATATATGAAAATTGATTCTACGGAGCTTGTAAGAGTGAGTCATGCTAGGGTTACAACCAATTTGTACTACTAGATGTACAATCATTTAATAGAGGGTTGGACCCTACCGATACAATGGGCCAAAAATGATATTTTTCATTACCCTGTATCAAACTAGATGTATAAATTGGTTGTGTATCTAGCATTATTCTGCAAAAGTAGTTATTGATAAGTGCTTGATCTTTCAGACACGTTGTTCACGTATTGTCTTTCTTTCCGTTTCCTATGTATGAGGTATATGTTCGTTCATTCCATTACCAGGCAGTAAATCGGGAACAAAAGAAAAAGGATGGGCTCGGAAGGTTAATCTTAGCACCAATGACCGTAGTGTCTAAGCCTAACTCTAATCTCTTCATCCTTTTGATTCTCCACAGGAATAAAAATTTATAATCCTAATATTTCCACCAAATGTAAAATTAAAGAAGAAAGAAGATGATAGGAGATGAAGCTTTGAAGTTGAAGAATGAAGATGGTGAGAGAAAACTTTATTTCTTGTGTTTTGCTTTGTACGTAGCACCAGATATATATATATATATATATATATATATATGTGTGTGTGTGTGTGTGTGTGTGTGTGTATTTGAAAGGAGTCAAAACAAATGAAACAAACTCAACTAAACTCTATCCTAAACTAGTGACATTACTTGATATATGTGGAAAACAAATGAGAAGAATATGGAAGAAAAGAAATGATGCACAAAATGAAGAAAGAAGTGAGACAAATATTTTCATCAAAATTTTCATATTACGTAATTCTTTTCTCAAACCAAGCTACGGAAATGCTCTGTCACTTCAATGTGGATTGAAATGGATGGTCATACATGTAAAACAGAATACAGTTTCATTATGCTAAATTGATTGAAGCAATAAGCCCAAAGAAACTATTGGAAGATGGTATATTTTAAAAATCTTAAGGATTTATACGGGGTATATATAGATTGTTAAGCACAAAGGATCAAATGGTGATAGACCATACCAATTCCGGAAGATACATCTCGCCATCTTCGAAGCTTGTATCCGAATTTTGCCTTCCACAGACAATCTCTAAAGCTACAACTCCAAAGCTAAATACATCTGCCTTCTCGGTAAGATGTCCACGCATAACATATTCAGGTGCAAGATACCCACTAAATGGTAAAACACGAAAAAGTCATTTATATATCTATCCCATGCTAAAAAAATATATCATGTAGGCCACTAAGGAATATTATGTTTATGGTACTTACAATGTTCCAGCAACACGGGTGCTTATATGGGTCTCTTCGTCGTTGTACAATTTTGCCAAACCAAAATCTGAAATTTTGGGGTTAAGATTAGAATCCAGTAAAATGTTGCTGGCTTTAACATCTCTGGTGTACAATTGAGGTTGAGATTCCTCGTGTAGATAAGCAAGGCCTCTAGCTACTCCTAAGCATATGTTGAAGCGTGTTGGCCAGTCAAGAGTTCTATTCTCTACTTCATCAAAGCATAATGATTCGGTCTCCTTTTTATCTCGTTTATTACCAAATAATACCTTGTCAAGACTCTTGTTTTCTAGATACTCATAAACAAGCAACCATTTATCTCCATCGATGCAGCATCCATACAATTTTACAAGGTTACGGTGCTGTACAGTAGATATGGCAGCAATCTCCGCCATAAACTGGCTCTTTCCTTGACGGGATGCAATAGACAATTTTTTAATAGCAACGACTCTATTGTCCTGAAGCATTCCCTATTGGCCACAACACAAAATGTTGAGACACAACATATTTCAAAATGATATGATGAAAAGAAATCAATCAGCAAATGATAGAAAATGACAATGGATTTTTAACTATCATTCTTTCATCTTAAATCTCATACATCATAAGTGGGGTTATTTTTCAAGCTTGGTTTTCCATTGTTCAACCAATCAATGAACTTTGATAGTAATAAAAATTCCAGAATATAGGTTACCCTATAGACAGGTCCAAACCCTCCCTCACCAAGCTTGTTAGTAGGACTGAAGTCATCTGTCGCAACTCTTAGTTCTGCATAACTGAACGTGTAAGGTTTGGCTTCCATTTGCAAGAATTCTGCAAATTCACCAAGAAACACATGTTCATTTCCGAAGGACTGGGAATAATCATCCATCCCCAAAGTGATTCATCCTTTTACCTCATATAATACTAGTATCACGCCCGTGCAATACACGAAAATAATTAAATTTATGTACAATAAATAATTGATATAACATTATAAATATATTGAATATAAATGTTCAATTACATAATTGATGTAATTTATGCATAGGAGATTGCATGAATTGTAAACAATTATTGAAATCTATAATATTGTATATTTAAACAGTCAATGCAAAAAATGCTGAATAAATTCACAATTGTAAGTTTAAAAAAATCCTCATGTGTCACATAATTAAAGTTTATCAAAACGTGTAACTTGAATTCTAATTGTAGTGCATCGCATTGCACAACAATGCTCATGAAAATTTATTAATATTAAACGAAACACATCATTGGAATGATCGAATATATAAAAATTATTTGATTATCAAAACGTTTCTTTCTCGTTGGTACATATTAAATTTATATTGAACATATTTTTTCTTTCTGAAATCGACATTACGTACTCTAAACTCTAGCGGTAATTGTTACTTAATTTTAACTCTATTATATAAGAAGTATTATACTTAATTTTATATAACTTAAATTTGAAGTAATACCGATAATCTTCTGCATCTATATAATTCATTTGATTTTTTCTATTTATATAAATTGTATTTTAATTTTTAGACAAAATAACTTTTTATTTTTAATTTTACATACTTAGAAAAGGCAAAATGCATGCAATAGGGCAAATCCAATTAGCGAGCATATCACATCAATCGTATTAAAAACGAAAAATATCAATCAACTTTTTTAATTAGAAATCGCGTGTCATGTTGGCACTGCCAATATGGCATCCGCCAAACATAACACTTCAATTATAATAATATAAAAATTAATAAATTACTATTTACTTAAAAATAAATAAATTATTCGACATAAATCTAGTTATAATTATAACTACCCACTATTTGATTTAAAAAATTTAAAAAGTAAAAAATATCCACTATTTTTTAGTAGTCCAATTCATGTAACCAAGCAAAACTATCAAAACCAAAAATTTTAACACGATGAACATAAATATAAAATATTTATTATTTAATATTTTGAATTAGAAATTTAAAAAATGAAGTTATATTTAAATAATTGGGTGCCAACTCGGCACAGTGTCTAGCTGGCACTTCAGTTTTTATTAATAGTATAATATTCAGTAATTCATGCATTTAGTTCATTTCAACTATATACATAGTTCAAAAATTAATATATGTATATATACACACACACTAAATAAGAAAATTAAATAAATTAAATAAGAAAAATATAATTATTAAATGTACATTTAGTGTTTGTTCACGAATCAATTATATATATATATAATAAATGAGTGTTAACTTGGAAATAAATAAAAAATAGTAAATAAGGAAATAAAAATAAATTGAATGAGCAAATAAAATTATTAAATGTCATTTAATGTTTGTTTCTAAATAAGTTTTTAAAAAAAATTAACTAAAGGAGTGCCAACATGGCAATGTGCCTAAGTGGCACTCCTTTTTTTATAATATAATAACTAGTATTACCCCCATGCGTTGCACGGGACGATTAAAATGATATATTTACATAAAATAATATTATAAAATAAGACAATAAATTTGGTGCGAAATATTATCTTATAAGAAAAAATATTATATCAATTATTGTAATTGGTGATTTTAGGGAAAAACATAATATTTGGGAAAATTTAGATAATATATTTTTTGAACAAAGAAAAAAAATTAAATACTATGTTTTATGAGTCATACATAACTATTCAAATGTATATTTCAAATACGATTACAAGAATGATCTTATAAGTTGGCTTACAGATATCGTATATAAATTTTATGAATATTGAATTGATTTTATATCATATTTAGCTCGAAGTGAATTTTGAATATTGAACTGATTTTGTACATTAAGTAAATAAAAAAGGTTTTCCTCATTTACTTTTTTAAATAAATAAAAATGATTTTTTAATAAGAATCACAACCCAAGACTATACTGAGTTATTAACTATAATTCAAAAACTAAAATATATAAAAATTAAAATGTAAGATTCAAAAATTAAAATGTATATTAAAAAAGTTAATTATCATTTTTAAAAATAATTCAATTGATATTACAGTTTGTAACTTTGATATCATATCACATTTTCATTAATATTTGCATTTTTTTTGTTTATTTTCAATTATATACATAATTGAAAAATTAAAATTTATATAAAAAATTAAAATAAGGAAAAAAATACTAAATAAAGAAAATAAATTAAATTAAATAAGAAAAATAAAATAATAAAGTGTATATTTAATATTTATTTCCAAAATAAGATTTTCCTTTTTTAATTTTAAGTAATTAAATGAGTGCCAACTTGGCACTGCTAATATGGTGCAGTACCTAGTTGGCACTCCTCTTATTATTATATTAAGATTAAGATTAAGATAAAGAGTGTTCCACATGAGGATATGCACTACACCATGAGTTTTGATATTAAGTAAATTCACTCATACTTTATCATTTAGTAGGTGATTTATTACTTTGACAAATAAAATGAAACAAATACTTCCCATTTGGCGTTGTTAATAAAAATATTCTTCCAGTTTCACTTCTAAGGGTTGGTTTGATACAAAATAAATTTAATTCATTTATTTTTTTTTCATTTTCAACCACCCCGTATATTGGTTAGAAATTTTTTTTATATATTTTTTATTATCTCTTCGTTACTTGTCAACAACACATCTCTAAATTCTATTTTTTCAATGATGCAAATCAAATATTCCCTAAAATAGCATCAAAATAGCACTTTTTGTTCTACTAAAAATAAGTTCCTAACTTAAAAGATACTCAAGACTGTACTTTCTTACCTTCATCCTCATGTGGATTCTTCCTTCTTCCTTGAGCCAAATAATATGCTACAAGTATAGAAAGAAAACTAACAGCTCCAACTACAACTAGAATTTCCACAATCAGATCGGTCTTGTTCTTCTTCCCACTTGGGAGACTGTTTCTTACGGTGGGAACAAAATCTGTGGAAATGCTTAGCATGAACAGTGGCATGTGTATAATACTAATCGAAGACACATTTGTTTCAAGTTGTAAAATATTTTGGAATTCATACTTACTTGGCGTGACACTTATTGCCGAAATAGAAGGTCCATATACACCTTCACTGGGTACACAACAAGTTCCTTTTCCAGCCCAAAATAGATGGATTTCGAGGTAGTTTTCAGCGACTTTTGCTGTGAATTCCCTCACAACAGCTCTCAAAGAGATCCCACCAGCCTCTCTTCGTATGTCAAAGTCTTTCAGCTCTAGTTTTCCCTGGGGTCCACAATTTGAAGATTTTGTTCAATAATGAAAGGGGGAAAATAGCATAAATTTAAGTGAACATTCAAAAGGAGGAATATATAAGATACATATAGTTCTAATAAGAATTCATTATTTAGTACAGACCTGGATATATACATCAAAAACTCGCCTTCCGACACTCCTCCAAGATTTATTGCCAACGATTTCGCTCTCTGCGAATTGAAGTCTCACAGTGTAATTACCATTCTCAAGGCCCAAGCCATAGTATCTCAATGATCCAGCAGAAATTCGAGCAGTTTGAAACAACTTTGAGTCCAAAGTATTTGTGAATTGGGATGGAGAGATGCTTGTATATGCTGCGGTATTGCCATAAGGAAGACCAACATTGCTAACTGCCCATCTGTTTGAACTGGTCGTGTAATATGTTGCCGGACCAAGACTCTCATAATCCCCATCATACATAGTCCCATTTGAGCCAATTGGATGACCGCCACATTTAATTGCAAAGCTAGAATCTGCAAATCGTTATCCTAACTAGTAGAATTCGAACCTTAGAGCTTACCAAGTAAGTGATGTCTCCTAACTACTGGGATATTGCCCTTGGTCTCTCATGTTTTTACTAAAATGTTGATTTATGAACTAAAATGCTCTAGCACCATATACCAAATAACGGAATACCTTAACAATATTATTAACCTTAACTTAATAAAGAACCGCTAATGATGCTGGTGATGAATGAAGGTGAGAGGTCAGTTTGATAGGTGGAAGAAAGACAAGGTAAAGTTGTCAAAGTATACCAAGTGTGTGCTACATATATCAAAAGATATCTTTTCTATTCCAAAAGAATGAGAAGTGGACCGCCAAAAAAATGGACAGCTTTGTTGAAGCAAAAAACTTTGGAGTAAGCTAGTTTCTCCTATATACAGCAATAAAGAACAGGCATTTAATGTGAGCAAGCTAATTATATTCTATACAAATTTATTCTACCCACAGCTACGTTATATTCGATGTTTATAGCATGCCCATACATCTCAAAGCTATAATCTACATCATGCTGTCAAAAAACTTGCTCTCGGAGAGTTCTTAAGCTTAGCCAAATCTATTGTTAGGATGTACAAACGGAAATGAGAGCTTCTTATTAGGATTTTCATCCTACTGAAATCTGTTACGAACTTACACGTGAAGTAAAAATATCACTTACAGATAGGTGATCCTCGACCGCAAGGAAAATTCCGTTGTAGACAATTCAATCCATAAGGCAAAGCGCTAACAAATGCAAGAGTGAATGTAAGTAGGGAGTGTGAGGTTTGAGATAAAGAGAAGCATCAAGCATTATATTTGTGAATAATGTGTCAAATCATTCATGATGACTAAATTACAATTCTGGAACATTAGCAGATGTGTTAAATGTTCATGTGCTTAAAATATTCACCTTCTATTAGAATTGTCTATGATGAAGTTGTTGGCGACCAAATTGCTACATAATAAATCCAAGAAATATTTATGTTAATGTTAGAACTTAGAAAGGGAAGTTAAAGGATGAGAGGTGTTGGAAAAACAATCAAAACAAAACATAAAGAATATATAGCTAGTATCCTTGTTTAGTTTATACATACAGTTGTAAAGCTTCATTGACCCAAGAAGGGAAGCTTCCAGATAATGTATTGTATGATAAATCTCTGCAAGGAATTTAATAATAATGTTAGGTAAATATTCTATCTTTTTAACCATGTTGTTTTCAACTTCTATTTCCTTTCTTTTTCTTGTGGTGCCCCTCTCCCACCCCCCAGGGTCCCAAACTCCCAATTTAAAGAAATTGTAAATGTACTCATACACGGTGTCATTATAAATTATGGCTATATTAAATACCAAAAACCATATGCCTCCAATTAATAATCAGATTGGAAAGCGCAACCCATAATATATAAACTTCCAAAGATAAACACTAACATGTTCCGAAGAGATGGACTCTTTGCTGGAGGCAAGGTACCAGTCAATTTATTATTACCAAGAAACCTGAAGATAGAAAGGAAATAAATATTAGCACTCTACATCTGTCCTCGGGTTGGTTTTCTCTTTCTTTGGGGTAGGGATCATTGCAGTGAGGTCTCAATCATAAGTATTGTACTCGTTATTACAAGTTATTGAGTGAATTCAGATTGAAAAGTGAATCTGGGATACTGCCCGTCAAATTATTGAAGCTCAAATCCCTGAGAAATAAAGTTATGAAACATTATAGAGTAAGCAACGTAAAAGGTTTTTGATCAATTTTAAAGGATAGTGACTTTGCAAATGTAAACAAGTTCATTTCAGTGGAAGATTAATTCATTATTCAAAGTCGAAAAATGACAAGAAAACTTACAGAAATGTTAAACTGTGGTAGTCACCAAGGTTGGAAGGTATGGAACCAGAAATATTGTTATTGCGCAAAATTCTGCTATATATAGGGAAGGCGTTTATAACAATATAACCCAAGACAAGAGTTAATTTGTTGGAAGGAAGAATGTGTTAGATGGCATAGAATGGTAAGCCATGCTATTCCTTACAGTGTGGTTAGAGATGTCATATTTTGTAGAAAGTCCAATGAAGAGCTTCCATAAGATAGATCACTTATTCTGCTGCTCGTCATATTTGAACAATAATATTAGCTTTGGATAGAAATCGAAATAATGCTGTAATAATAATAATAATAGGAAACATGCCATAACTCACAGATCACGCAAATAGGTTAAACTGGAGAATGATGGTGGTATTGGCCCTTGGAAGGAATTTCCTTGAAAACTCCTACATAAGTATCATTATAACTGATCACAAACTACAGATATGAATTTTGAATCTAGTGACCATCACTCACATGAAGACAAGCGTAGTGACAGTTTTAGAATCTTAAAACATATTTTAAAAATTCAAAAAAAAAAAAAGAATGTTTCTGTCTCACAGGTAACTAAGATTTGACCAACTTCCAATAAAATCAGGAATCGGACCAGTTAGTTCATTGTCAGCTGCCCACCTGAAATTCATAAAAATTTGTTCCAATCTACTTGATGAGAGAGGTCCAAACAATAATTTTATATATCATTGTAAAAGCAAAGAGTAGAGAAAATATGTTCTTACATTTGCACCATTCTCGTTAGATTAGAAAAGGATTGGGGGATTGGACCACTAATTCCAGCGCTATGTATGTAACTGCCGAGAAAAGAACAGGATTTTAATGAAAAACTAAGAACAACACTTCTTCTTTTTCCTTGCATGAATATAATTTTGTGTATTCTCAATTTCTCATAATACGTACAATAAAATTGAAAATTTAAAGAAGGTTACAAGCATAGTAGATCTCAATTGCAAAGAACTTCACAAATGAACTACGAATGAGCTCAACAACATCTATAAGAAGATAACCATAATGCCAAAGACAAGACAAGACAAGTCAAGTCATATGTCAGATGATTGAAAAGATGTGAAAGAAAAGCCTAAACGACCTAAAAGAGAAATGTTCTATTGCATTTTTTCCATTCCTTAGTCAGGTTTAGACATAATTTTTTACTAACAAATGTTAAATTTGTAAAGCAACATAGAATCCCAAATATTGAAACCGACAACTCATAACCGTTTAGATTACAACTGCAGCCAAACATGCCAAGTAGCATTGACGAGGGCGAAGTAGCATGAGAACTTACATTTCATTTAGTCTTGTTAAATTCCCAAGCTCAGATGGTAGTGGACCAGAGAAATTGTTGATGCTTATTGACCTACATGTGAAGGTAGATATCCCATATAAAGAATCATGTAAATTTATATGTACATACTCGAATGGGAAGCAGCCATATTAAGTTTATATGTACATACTCTAATGAATAAAATTTAAAAAGTTCTTACAGCCATATTAAGTCTGTCAACCTCCCAAGTTCCCTTGGAATCTTCCCTGATAATGCATTAGTTCCGACGCCACTAAAGATAGTAACAAAAAATTTGCAATATGATTAGTTAACATTATTCCCAAGTCTAGATCACAAATAACAATATAGCTTACAGGTACTGCATTCGAGTCAGGCTTCCAATAGATGCAGGCAATGGACCTGTTAAATAGTTTTGGTTTAAATACCTACAATAAAGTAAGGAAAACACCATTATCATCAGCATCAAAGTACTAATAAAATGAGCAATTACATATTGAGGAAATCAACTAAGATAAACAATTAACCATACAGATAAGTAAGGAAAGTCAAATTCCAGAGCTCATTGGGGAGCGGCCCAACAACATCCCGGTTATAAACTATCCTGAAGGTCAGAAAGCCAAAAACCAACACAACATGTCAATATATGGCGATTACCACTTGAAGTAAATCAAATCATTTTTAAATACAACAAAAAAACACACACACACACACACACCCACACTATTCGATTCGGTAAAAAGTGGCTGATTAAAGTGAAACTATACAAATGAAGGTAACAGTGATAAAGGCGGAATTGCTAACTCACAGTCCAGTAATACGGCAAGTGGTGTTACTCTTGATAGAGCAATCACATTTAATACCCGGATTCATATTTTGTATATGTATTGAATCATCAATTGCACTACCGCTACATAATACGGCGCTAATGTTCCATCCTTGATTTGTGCCATCATTAATTCCCCATCGCTGAAAAATAGAATTTATAGCTCTTTCTGCAAAATAAAATAGCATGTTACGCATTACCATTGCGTTGTGCATAATAGCTTTACATTGCTATTAAGCGCCAAAAAAAGGGCGACTTCTGTATTCAAACACCCAACACTTCAACGGTCAATTTACAGTACTACCACAGTACCACTAGTGTTTGACAAACGTTTTCCGTTTTTCTTTTCTTTTTTCCGTACAAAAAAGGAATTTAGAAAAAAGAAAAAAGAAAAAATAAAATTTTTTTTATAAAAAATTAGTTGATATTTCCCAATGATATACACTAGTGCTGACGCAAATTCGCTAGGAGATAAAGAGTCTTGTATAACATGAAACAAGTGAATACTTCGTCATTGAGTTTGTCTCTTTAATTTTTTTTGTCAAATTAAAATATTTTATATTTATACTTCATTGTATGTATAACTATTTTAATTGGATGGAAATGATAAATCTAAATTCATTTTTATCACTCAATAAAAAATAACAAATAGAAATGTCTGTTTATAAAGTTTTTTATAAGGTGGACAAACCCAAAGATTCTCGTAAAAAATACCATTTTGAATTTTCCAAGGAGTTATGTTAAATTAGTGTTATTTTAGACAAGAACATAAAGTTCTCAAAACCACTAGTGTTCCGCAAATTGCATTAAAAGAGAAGTTAGAAAAAGAAATATTCTTAATTGTGACTATAGAGTGAAAAAGTAATATTATCCATGTAATTGATTATAAGTTAGGGTGCACTTAATTGATAGAGTATTGAAATAATAATTTTTAAATGTGTGATTGTGAAGTACAAAAAATATATTGAAAATAAAAAAAATTTTAAATCGCAATAATAAATGGTAGAAAATAATGAAGGAAAAAATAATTTTTTGTTAAAGCTGTATCAAACAAGCCCCTAATGACTAACACAAATAGACTCTAACTAGACATTGTTATATTTAAAGCTTCAAAAGTTTATACAATCGACAAGATGACACAATTGGAAATGTTCTAAGTGATTCGTTCGCATGGTCAAATCCAAATTCATGCTGGTATGCCTGCAAACGTCGTAATCTTTTGCCAAATAATTACCATTCATAAACAGTACGGATTCATTAAAAGCTATACAACACCATAATATTGACTAACGAAAGAATAACAAACAATATTAAAGTATTACCTCACTGCCTTGGATTCAATGAGCACTGATAAAGAATATTGTTCAATATAGAAAAATTGCTTTACAACAACAAATTATGTCCTTAAATTAAACAAATATCTCAATCTCATAAAAAACCAAGTTATAATTTTGGTATGCGCTTAAAGACTCAAGCGGTGTATAATAGCCGCCAATGATCTGGTATATCAAATCACTAGCCGCATAAATAGCTTTTTGAAATAAAAGTATGCAAAAGCGGAAAAACACACTTAAATGCCAAAAGAAAAAAAAATGGAAATATACATGTAAAGCTTTTTACTAATATTTTTTTGCCTTTTAGAACATCAATTATTATTGAATATTGTTCTGCTGCCCACATATGAGTATATTATGGTGCTCACACATAGGTGGATGGACCCCCCCCCCCCCCAAAAAAAAACCCCATTGGGAGTTTATGTATAGGTACCGTAACGTGCCCACATATAGGCATGTGAGCAATAGAACAAAACCACAATTATTATATCGTGAAAGATGAAAGAGAGGGAGAGAGTCAGAGAGAGTCGAACCGTCGTAAGGATCAAGAGTGGCATTTGTTGTTCTTGAAGTTTGAGCTCCACCTATCTCCACCACCGAAAAGAGGATAATCAAAACAAAGTAGAAGCTTCCAAGCCGAGCAGGTGATGACACGTGAGAGCCCACCTGGCCATGGTTGCACAGCTTCTTCATGATCAGCCAGCGGTTTCGTCTTCCTCAATTCGATGAGATCTAAATTTCACGCAATAGTTACAGTAGGGAGATAGTGAAAGAAGTGGAAAGTTGATGATAGAACACAGCATGTAGACTCGTAGTAATAAGCTATATTAATATATTTTAGGCCAAAAGAAAATTCCAATAACTATATATGGTGTGCTCACGCGCCGCTATTTAGGCGGTCAATACAATATTGCTACGCGCTAACGATTCACCAACTCCATGCATGCATATCGTGGCACATATCCAATCAAATCGAATTGAACAAGTAAAACCATAATCGAATCGAACCGAACCAAACAGAATGAACTTGAACGGTTCTTGACGCTAATGGAATTGAACCGAACCAAACCCAAAACTTTGGGTTTGGTTTTGGTTCTTCAGTTTTCCCAGCACAAATGCAAATACTCATGCATATGTGCAAATATTTGATGAGTTACTATATATGGTAGACTCGCAGTAAGAAAAACTTTTCTTTAGCTAATTAAGTGGAGTTTTTTAAATTTCAATGTTATGTTTCAATTTTTATGCATCTTGTTCAGCTTTTGATCCTATCGTTCTTGTTTTCTTTTACAGATTGTTTTATATACTTAGAGGTGACTTTTAGCAAAATGTGTCTTCAGGAAAGAACCAAACAAATCGAACCCGAATGGAATGGAACCAAAACTGTTTTTTTTGTTCATAGAAATCAAAACGAACTAAACTTGAAATTTATGGTTAAGTTTCGATTCTTCAACCACCCGTACCCAAAACTGGCGCCTAGAGCTGAAAAATCAATGTTTAACAAAATCAAATTTTACGCGAGCACGTGCAATACTCTTGGGGGGAGGGGGGAAGAAAAAGAATTTTATAATAATAATAATTATTATTATTATCATGAATAGAAGAAAAAGAATTTTTTTTTTACCGAAGAAAAAGAAAGTTTTGCAGCTTCAAAACTTGTTACGAAAATATTATTATAAAATGTGATGAAAATGAAACCTGAAAAAAAAATGATCTCCAAGAGTACAACATTTAAAATCCTACAAAATGGTCCCGTTAAAAAAAAGAATAAAAAAATCCTATAAATTGTGTTTGAAATAATTATAAAATTGTAGATAATTATAATTATAATAATTAATATTTGACTTTTACTATTCAAAGTCTACCATAAGTTCACTCCCTAAATTAATTTTGATGTGAGTTTTATTGCGTCTAACTTTGTTTTGACTTTTAGTAATAAATGTCGCAAGTCATCATTTATAAAAATAATATTATTTCGACACAATAATTGATAAAGTGATCAATACCATGTAATATCTCAAAATTTTTGGAAGGGAGAAAATATTCATAAAAATCTTCACAGGATTTAAACATATCAAAAAATGTGTCAATTCCTATATCCATCGCTGCGTTCGTTGTGTTTATGTAGAATAATTTTCAAAAAATTAGTGCCATTGGCATCCTGCATCCCCATAGAAACTCGTTTCCTCTATATTTGACGTCTCAACTGGTCCATTCATTTCAAGTTGCAATAACGCAATGCTAATGGCATAATGCTCCAAAAAACAGTGGCATCATCGTTACAGATGATTTTTCCAAAGCAATGTGTGGTAAACATTTTTCGGTTGACCGATTCTTTGCAAGAATGGAATGCAGATAATGTACTGGCCCCAAAGATAATGACATCATAAAAATTAATTATTTTCAACCACATTTTTAAAAAAAGTAAAATAAAATTTATCATCTTTTAATATTTGTTATCACTAACTTTAACCACACAAAAAAAATATTTTCTCATGAAGTCACTTCTCAAACCATTGAACTCAAACCAGCACTGAAGTCTAAAGATCGATGAGGAACGGTCCAATACTTTTGATTTCAGAGTAACCATATTAGGTCGATTTTTATAGATCCAAGTTTTTATGTCCATGAATAGTTTCCTCAGTCCGAAATAAATTTGAATTAAGACTTCTTTACAATTTTACAAAACTTTAAGTTCATTATTTCAAAACTCTAAGTTCATTATTTCAAAACTCAGGTAAAATAAAAACAATCGCAAAAATCTAGTATTGGCAATCCAGACCGGTCCACATGATCACACTGCACGATTGCATAGCAAAAATTCAGAAAAAAAAATAAAATTTTGTGCTATGGTGGCACAAATCCATGCGATCACATTGTACAATTTTTTTTTTTTTGAAAATTTAAGAAACATCCAATATTCACAAATGGAAGATAATTTGCCCCCAAAAAAAAAAACGATGTTAGCACCATCAAAGTAAGTGATTGGAGCAGGAACATCGGAAGTGAAAAACATATATTATCCGCAAACAACCGTGCTCATTCTACTCCCAAAAACAATTTAAACAATTACACAACCGTTATAAAATCATTCCGAAACCACTAAACATCATTACACGTTCATTACATATTCATTACACACACCCGTTACACACATATTACACACTTTGTGTAATTTCACACACTCATTGCACACTTTGCGTAATATATTATATAGTCATTACACTGTGTAATTTTACACACCCATTACACATTTTATGTAATACTACACACGCATTACATAATCATTATACAACCGTTACACTTTATGTCTAATGAATGACAGTTAAATTTGGGTGTCACCCATATTTTGTGCCATACGATCGCAAGAGTTTGTTCCATGCGATTGTATGACAAAATCAAGCGATGCCCATGTTTGCAAAAATCGTACAATCGCACATATCGAATTTTTATTAAAAAAATTAATTTGTCCAAAAAATTAATTACCATGCAGGATTTTTATAAATAAGATGATTTTAACAAATTTTTAAAATATTAAATATAAATATCATATTTCGCGTAACATTTTAATTACCCATTCATTGCAATAACGAAATGCAGATAACGTACTGGCCCCAGAGATAATGACATCATAAAAAGTAACTATTTTCAACCATATTTTTTTGATAAAAATCAAATTTATCATCTTTTAATATTTGTTATCATTTTTTAATTTTCTTAGTTTAAGTGGAATTTTTTCAATTTTAATGTTATGTTTTATTTTTTATGCATCTTCTTAAACTTCTCTTATCCTTCTTCTTCTTCTTCTTCTTTTTTTTTTTTTTCCTTTTTACATGTTGTTTTTATATATTTAGAGGTGACTTTTAACAAAATGTATCTTCAGGAAAGAACAAAACAAGCCAAACCTAAATGGAATGGAATGGAACGGAACGGAACCCAAACTTTTTTGATATTGATAGAATCAAAACGAACTAACCTCGAAATTTATAGTTAAGTTTCGATTCTACAATCACCCCAATCCAAAACATGCACCTAGATGCGTAACCTTGCACCTAGAGGCGTAATCACGTGTTTGAAATAACTACTCATTATTATTTATATGTACTAATCTCTGCTATCATACGAGCTACAAAATTAATTTTTAACAAAATCAAATTTTACAAGAGCACATGCAATACTCTTGTCGGGGAAAAGAAGAAAAGGAAGTTTTGAAACTTCAAACGTTGTTCTGAAATTTTATTTTATTTTTAGATGTTATGAAAATGAAGCCTGAAAAGAAAAATAATTTCCAAAAGTAGAACATTTAAAATCCTACAACATGTAATTTTGGATATTTGAGTAATGGAATGTGTTCCTTACCCCCCCCAAAAAAAACCCTGTAAATTGTGTTTGTAATAATTATAAAATTGTAATTATAATTAATATTTGACTTTTACTATTCATAGATCATAGTCGTCCATAATTTCACTCCCTAAATTGATTTTGACGTGGGTTTTAATGTGTCTAGCTATGTTTTTATTTTATAACACTCCAAAGATGTCGCAAGTCGTCGTTTAAAATTGTGTGAAGTGAGAAAATATTAATAAAAATATCTTATTTTACAGAATTTTGATATTTAAAAAATATATCAATTGCTATATCAATCATTGTGTTTATATAATTGTGCTCATGTACAATAATTTTCAAAAAATTAGTCCATGCAGAAGCACGTTTCCTCTATATTTGACGTCTCAATCGGGCCATTCATTGCAAGTTGAATAGTACAACGTCGCTTGCGAATGACATAATTGCCCCAAAAAAAAAAAAATGACATCATACTGAATTTTTCCAAAGCAATGTGTGGTGAACATTTCAATTGACCCATTCATTGCAATAATGGAATGAAGATAATGTCCTGGCCCCACGGATAATGACATCATAAAAAGTAATTATTTTCAACCACACTTTTTTATTAAGAAAATCAAATCTATTATCTTTTAATATTTGTCATCACTAACGTTTTTGTTTTTTTCTGAGAATTGTCATCACTAACTTTAACCACACAGACCGTTTCAAAAAAAAAAAAAAAAACTTTAACTGCACAAAAAATTAGGGGGCGTTCTGTTTGTTTTGTATTTTCTATTTTCATTTTCGAAAATATTTTGATATTTTCTATTTTCAATTGATATTTTGAGAAAATTAAAAATGCGTTTGGTTAATTATTTTGAAAAATTATTTTTGAAAAGAGAAAATAGAAAACGTATTTGATTTAGACATTTAGAAATACAATAAATTGGTATAATAAAAATTATAAAAAAATCCCTAAACTTTGAAACTTAACAAAAAAGTCCCCACGCCACCCCCACCCACCTCATCTCTCCCTCTCTCTTACAGTCGCCGGCAAAGCCGACGGCGACTGAGGGTTCGCACCACCAGGAAATGGTGGTTCGCACTCACCAGTGAGGCATTCTGAGATTTTTATCTTTCCCACAAAATACTTTTGTAGTGAAAGATCTTTATTTCGCAAGTATGGATAGACATAAAACATTTGTAAGCCGGTTTGTGAAACTCGAAAGGAAGATAATAGGCCACAAATTGTGTGAAAATTTTGAGGGCTAATATCCGACGCCTACAAATCTTTTGGAGACAAATAGAGTTTGTAAAAAATGTTAGAGTGAATAAAACTTTAAAATTGTGAGAGTGAATTTTGTCCCTACAAGCCTTTTGAGAGACAAATGCAATTAGTTGAAAATGGTAGAGCCACATATACGCTTTGTCACCTAATGTCTCTCCTCACAAATTATATATTTCAAAAATAAATAAAAATTAATATTTTACCCAACCAACCTAGCCATCTATTTAACTTAACTCAACCCAACCCAACCTACTAGTTACTTAATTAGCTTCAAGAATATGCAATGCGTAGGAATTGAACCTTAGACTTCATGATTGAGAAACTAAGATCTCAACCACTCGGCTATTTAAATTTTTTGTTACTCATTGTCATTCTCATTAATATAATATATAAGTTATGAGTGTAAATCTTACAATTAGTTAACTGCAAAGTTCAATTTGTCTGCAAAAAAATTTGCACACAAAATTATGTGGCTACAATTCTTTTTTTGGAAAATGTAACATTTGTATACACATGCCGAACAATTATAGAAAAAATCATATGCCTGCAAAACCTTTAGGGGGGATTGAGATACTTTCTGGCTACAAATTGCAATTTATTTGTGAAAAATTTGTACTAAAAATCACATGCCTGCAACATCTTCTTTTTTTGGAAAAGGTAACCTTTTGCTACAAATTTTCATGCGTTAGAAAAATCAGATACCTATGAAATCTATTTTTTACAGGAAAAGATATCATTTAGCTATAAATTATAATTTGTATAGGAAAAATTTGTAGGAAAAATTGCATTCCTACAAAATCTTAATTTTTGTAGGGAAATGTAATATTTGGTTACAAATTTTAATTTCTAGGAAAAGTTATATGCTTACGAAATTTATTTTTTGTGGGGAAAAATATTTTTTGGCTACAAATTTTAATTTTTCTACGAAAAATGTTCAGCGAAAATTATATGCCTACAAAATCATTTTATTTGTGGGGAAAGATAATTTTTGGTTACAAATTTTAATTTGTATGAAAAATTATATGCCTATGAAATTCATTTTTTGTGAGGAAAGATATTTTTTGGCTACAAATTTTAATTTGTTTGCGAAAAGTTTGTAGCCAAAATCATACGTCTACAAAATAGTTTTCTTTGCAGAGAAAGGTAGTTTTTGGTTACAAATTTTAATTTGTTTGCAGAAAGTTTGTAACGAAAGATCAAAATTCTTGTAGTGAGGTGGTTCGCGCCAAAGAAAATGACATCATTAAAAGTAATTATTTTCAACAACATTTTGTTTATTAAATACAAAAACCAAATTTATTATCTTTTAATATTTGTTATCAATTTACTATCTTTTAATATTTGCTATCACTAATTTTAACTACACACGAAGATTATTATTTTTTCATGAAATCACTTCTCATAAAATCCAACTCAGACTTGCACTAAAGTCTAAAGATGAGGAACAGCCCAACACTTAAGCATGTGTTTGCGTGTATTTTTTTGTCTAAAAATTGATTAAAATTTAATATTTTGTGTTGATGTCGAAATCAGTTAGGACTAATTACTTATCAACTGAGGTGGGTGTCAGGATCTGAGTAGTAGTAACTGAAGAAGTAAAGAATGTAAGTGTATTATGTCCGAGCTAGTCTTTGATTGCAGAGAATTTTTCGTCCCCTCAAATGAATGCTAAGTGTTCTATTTATAGTGTAAAATCAGGTAGGGGGCCATGGATCATCATGGCGCCGGCTCGACCTAGGCCCAGAATAGGTGTAATGATGTCTCTGTGGCACCTGCAAGCCGTCTTGCATTTAATGCGTTGACCTCGGAATTTGGGTGTAGCCACCAACGCATTAATGGGGACAAGATGCTCTGTCGATTGCAGGTGGTGTCAGGATGTCGGGTGAGTCAGGTGACACATGGGTTGTCCTTCTTGTCGGCTACTGTAGCAGTGGGACTGGATGGGCACATGGCCGAGCTGACCTCGGCCCGCCGGTTGGCCATGAGTAATGGGAACAGTTCTCCACGGGTTTGCCGACCTGGGCCCAAGGCGGAGTTAGGCGGGTTTAGCCGAGCTGAACTGGGACACTCTGTCGATTCCCTAGTGAGGTGAATCCTAGGATCAATCCAACCTGGGACAATGGACACGTCACCGGCCGACCTGGCACTCCTACACGTCAGTGAGGGTCCATGTTGGGCGTAGGGCCTGGGGCGCGCTCGTGCCACGTCACCAGGGTGCCAACATTTTGGATAGATAGTGGCAGTGACTACGAGATATGTGGATAATAATGAGTGATGATGTGAAATGTGTATTTGATATTGATATTTGATTTTGACTTTTAGAAATAGATAATTTTTAGATAAAAAAAATATATACGAACACATGCTCAGTGATCTCAGAGTAGCCAGATTGCATTGGGCCGATTCTTTTAGAAGTGCAGCCCAAGTTTAAAGATGAGGTACGGCTCAATACTTTTTAATGTCCGTGACTGCATTAATTTTGAAATTATTACTCTGAAACAAGACTAGTTATAATAAGACAGGTCAACTGTCCATCGTCGCACAACTTCTTCATTATCAGCCACTGGGTTTCGTCTTCCTCGGTTCGATGAGGTTGGGTGAGAATTTGAGTCCAAAGGGATTCATTCGGTAATTACCAATGCTAGAGGGGTATTTTGGCCAAGTCCACTTCAAAATGTTGTGAGTTTTTGAAATTGTTATAGTAACTTTTAATAAGGAATTAGTATTTTAAACTTCAGGGTTGTTTGATTGGGGATAAAAGTTATTCGCGCGGTATTCCGTGTAAAATGTATGGTTAATATTGTAATGAAAAATGTGTATGTGGTTGAAAATAGGAGAGAGAAGAGTGTGAGATAAAAATTATCCTGGATAAAATAAGGCCTTAGTTATTTAAGATGTTTTTTTCTAATTTTTATTTATAGCTTCACTAGTCTAACAAGAATAGTTATTTCACATTATATATATATACACGTTTGTTTACTTTTTCATCACATTTCATTAAGCTCATAATTATTCCATTCTCCGCTACTTATAAATTTTAATTCTTACAATAAATTATTTGTCTTCAATCATCATATTATAAATTTTATATATCCGAAAACAATAGAGCAAATTTAATTCCCACAAAAACACAACTTCTCGTTCCCACATGATACTAATATCTATTCACATTAATATTGGACGTGATTACCTTAATATCATTCACTATCAAAAGAAGATGGCCTATAATCACAATAAACAAGAGCGCAAAATGGAAGTAGGCCAACTAAAATCCTTAAACATAAACATTGATTGAGGCTTGAGCCTGTGTTTGTTTAAATTATTTTCTACTTCAAAATTCCTTTTTAAAATTCAATCAAAGTAAAAGTTTAATAATAATTATATATTCAAAATATATTCCATTAATTTCGAAGCCCCCTAATTAGAAGGTTAATAATATCCGCTCCTGAAATCATCTAGACATTTCATGTTAATACGTATATTATGTATCTATTCTCTTTGAAAAATAGCTTCTATTATTTAGTTAAAATCAAACTTCAATATTCACCAAAATCAAACACAATTATTTATACATTTACTAATCTTTACTACTATTCCAAAAAAAAGAAAAAGAATGTTTTGAAACTTCAAAATTAATTTGTTATGAAAATGAAACCTTGAAAGAAAAATAAAATTTCTAAAAAGAGAACATTTAAAATCCTATAAATTGGGCTTGTAGTAATTATAAAATTCTAATTATAATAATACTTTCACAAAATCTAATCACAATAATCAATATTTGACTTTTCCTATTCATAGACCATCATAATTTGGGTCCCTAAATTGATTTTTATGTGGGTTTTAAGTCACATGACTGTGTATTTTGACTTGAATTTTATAATATATAATAAATAAAGGTTGAAAGTCGTCCTTATGCAAAACGCCGAAATTGTCTAACTCAAAATAGAGTTATGCATAGACATGTCAAAATGGCTCATCCGAGCCGACTCGGTTCGCTAGCTTCTGTTTCGGGCTCGGCTCGGGCTCGTTTACTGTACAAGCCTCGGCTCGCCGTTGTGCTGTTCGTGCTCGGCTCGAGCTCGTGAGCCCGAGCCGAGCCGCCGCTAACCGAGCACCACTCACCAAGCGAGCAAGTGAGCGAGCGAGCCCGTCGGCTCTTTTTTTTTTAAGGGTTTAGGGTTTTTAAGGGTTTAGGGTATAGGGTTTATGACACATTTTTTTTTAAATGGTGGGGTTTTTAAAGTGTAATTTGTATAAATATATTCGGCTCGCTTTTTTAATTTTACTTTGGGGTTTTTAAAGTTTAAACATATTCGGTAATTCGACTATCAAATATTTGAATTCGTATGCAAATAAATTAATAAATGAAAATATGAAATGATTGAATGAACCAAAACGTCCGCAAGTTATATAAAAAAATAAAAAAAATTCTTATTATATAAAAAATATAATGATACATTGTATAAAAACCCTCCTCCTTTATTCGGGTTTAGGACCGCCTATCAATTAGATAGGCGGAGTTAAAATTATTCATGACTTATATAGTACGTGAACAATTTTTATAATAAAAAAAGAATGCAAAATGCATAAAAAAATAAATTGAATTGAAATTAAAATAATCTTACATATCTATGTGAAGCTCAAAGTGTTCATTTCATCGCTACCATTTTCTCTCATTCATTTTGTATTCAAATGGCCGCATCTTCCCAATCCTTGATACACATCAATGACTCAAATATATCCGCATTCAATTTACACCTCTCGTCTCTCATAACTCGACCACCGACACTAAATGCCGACTCAGATGCAACCGTAGAAGCGGACGGAGTTAAAACGTCACGTGCCACTTTTAATAAGACGGGATATTGTGATTCATTTTGTCTCCACCATTGGAGAAAATCGAAATTTACCAGATCGGATTTAGTACAAAGTGAAAGAAATTCAAAAGCAAAATAACAATTTAACTCAATAGGAGTAGAAGAATCTTGATTTAATGGAGTACTCCATGAACTACTAGTTTCCCATGTATTGTCATCTCATTGTAACAACATGGCCCAAGAAGAACCCATTGAGTACTCGACCACCTCCTCCGCCATCATACGGTGACCATTTGTACCGGATGAAATCATGTTTGCATAGTAATTATAAAGAAGAATCATAAAAGATTTCAAATCATAAGTAATAACAACATTTATATCAATTCCCATGTTTGTTGTAATTGATTTCAACAACTTATAAGCTCTTTTTAAATTAATCCTCGGATCCACTACCGCACCAAGGGCGTATAATAGTGGGATCTTATCGTAATATTTTTGAAAATGTTCCACCATAGAAGGAATAAAATTTCCAAAAATAGGGTGAGTGCTATATTTCCGCAAATATAAAGTAATTTCGTTAAAAGCAAACAAAATAACTGAAGATGTGGGTGAGTATACGGCCGAGCATTTCACCGTCGCCTCATAAAATACCTGCAAAAATTTCATGCACTCTTTAGAAATTTCCCAATCAGTAATAGTTAAATCATCTCCTTCAAGTCTGTTGGCACGATTATTCCAAAATTCCGTTATAACATGTTCATAACCATCACATGAATGAATTATTAAATAAGTAGAATTCCATCTAATAGGCATGTCTGCACCCAAAGTCTTAGCGGCTAAATTCATTTCAATAAATAATTTTTCAAAATCTTGTTTTCTACGAATCCTTGAAGAAATGTGGAGTATAGCAGTACGGATTCTATCTATCATTGAACGGATACCATCCAAAACACATTTAACAATCAAGTTAATTATATGACAAACACAACGTACATGAAACAATTCTCCATCAAAATCAGGATTAATGTAAGGCTTCAACTTCCAAATAACACCATCATTAACTTTGGCATTATCTAAAGTGAAACTTCTAACCTTATCAAGTATGCCATATTCCATTAGTATATCATATATGATACGGGCCACATTACTTGCATTATGAGGATGCTCAATGATTTTAAAAGCAATATTTTTTTTGCGCAATATCCAATTTTCATCAATGTAATGTGTAGTAGCAGATAAGTATCCTCTATTATTGCCACCGCTCCGCAAATTATGAGTAAAACTAATAACACTGTTAAATTGACGCATACCTTGTATTAATTGATCTTTTAAGTTTTCATATTTAGCAATGACATCAACACATGCAGTATTTCGAGTTACGTTTTGGTACCTTGGTTGAAGACATTCTTGTATGAATTTTGTGAGATGTAGATTTTTGACAAAATTTAGTGGTAGCTCGGCGACGGCAAGTAGGGCGGTCATTCCTTTACGTGTTCTATCCGGATCATAACTCCAAAAATTTCAACCGGATGAAATCTCTCCTTCACCACCGGCTTCAAATTGTAGTTGTGTTTGCTGTGAATTACTTCCAGTTCGAGCAAGACATTTACGAGCATGTCGAGAATATTGAATAGTAGCACCACCTACCGTAAATCCAAATTTTTTACCATAATAATTACATACGGCAAATGTAGCGGATTCTCCATTTTTGTTTCTTTCGACTTTTTTGGTGAAATGTTTCCAACAATCGGATGTTGTGGTTCTTTGTCGAGAACCTCTTTCCCTTGAGGTAGAAGTTGTATTTTGATCATCGAATGGATTATTTGAATCAACATGAATTGGTTCGGATTGTTAGGATTGACTATATGAATCCATTTCGTAGAATAGAAATATAGGCTATTTGGATAGATAAATGTGATAACTGATAAAATGAAAGAATATAAATATATAATAGATATTGAAATTGTTTGATTTATATAAGAGTAGAATTTCGTTGCAATTAGTAAGAAATATATAGAGAGCAATTGAGCAAACTATGGAGAATTTCGTAGCAAAAGTTTATAGAGAGAATGAGAGAATAGAGATAGAATTTGTTGTGAAAATTTAATTCCAAACATCCTATGTATACATATTTTCGATGGCATTTTTCTAATTATCTAAAAAAAATTTAAATTTTGAATTTAAAATTCAAATTTTGAATTCAAAATTTGAATTTTGAATTCAAAAAAAAAAAAAGTTTCTTTGCAGGTGCTTTTAGGCAAAGACCGCAATTGTCGCCTTTGGCGACTTTTTGGGCGAGCAGGCAAGTTGCTCGGCTCGCTTGCTCGGTCAGCGAGCTGCTCGCGAGTAGCTCGCTCGAGCTAGCTCGCGAGCGGGTCGCGTGATCCGGCTCGCCAAGCGGCTCGTTACAGGAACTGAGCCGGCTCGGCTCGGTTCCTGGGCACCTTGTTCGTGCTCGCGGCACGAGCCTGAACCGAGCCTGAGCCGAGCCCGAGCCGAATCGCGAGCCAAATTGCCATATCTAGTTATGCACTTATGCTATTTAATGCATTAATCAACACAATCAACATATAATTTTATTTTATTTTATTTTTAACTGAGATAATGTTAATGGTAATACAATTATACAACCTGTCATTTTATATAACTTTTACACATCTCAAATATATCATTGTCTTAACGGGTGGTCACTTTTTTCTTAGAATCGGTTGGGTTAGTTCGGTTTGGTCTGGTTCCCTTAAAAGTCTCCATCTAATTTGGTGCTTAAAACTGAGAATCGTCCGGTTCGATTCATGGTACCTACAGAAGAACCGATGATCCTCCCAAAACCGAATTTCTTTAACGGAGAAAAATTATAAAATTATTAATAATATATGTTAATATCTATTAAATAGATGATAAAGAATATATCTAATTAATTACCTAAGATGTGATACGATGACGACTCACAAACAAATTTTATCTTACATGACGTCTAGAAGAATTCAGAATGTTTATTTTTTGCTCACAAACATATACTGGTCTGATATTAGACAATTTAGTAATGTTCTATTTCCTCGGGCCGGACCATAGTAATCTATTGTCCGGTCACTTGATCTTTTGGATGCATAAAATTTTCGTTGAAATTTGAGATTAGATCTAAGTTTAGCACGGTAAGGGGGAGCCCTAACAATTTGAAAAATTTTCTAGCGATACCATAGCAGTCAGTGGCGGTCGATCAAAGTTTTTTGTCAATTTTTGACCAAAAAGTGGCCAAAAATTTTGATCGAGTAGGCCGCCACGGTATTACCGGAAAATTTTCTGAATTGTTGGAGCTTCCCCTTGCTATGCTGAACTTAGATCTGGTCTCAGATTTTGAAACAGAAATCGTATGTATTCCAAAAATCAAGTGGCCGGACCACAACTATGGTCTGGCCGGGGTGACTAGAACATTCTCATTAGACTATTTAGCATATAAGTGTTTTCTTTGAACAATAAATACCAGCAACAACATCTCTAATGCAAAAACATCAAATTTAAAGTCTAAATTTTAAAAACACAGAGAACCAAACCAAACCAAACTACTCGGTTTTGGTTTTGCTCTACATTAGCATGAGAAACCACTGGTTCCATTGTTTAAATTTCCGTTGGGACATGGTTCGGTCCGGTTCTCTTTAAACCCGGACCGAATTGGACCACGCCCACTCCTAATTGCCTGTGTCAATTATTGTGTTTATATAGAATAATTGTAAAAAAACAATGCCTTATGAGTCTATTCAAAGGAGCTCATTTAATCGATGCCTAAGCGATGCCTATGCTTAGTATTTGGACTCCGTGTTACACCACGGCTTACGTTTTATTATGCATTAATTGTATTTTATAGCACATCGGGTCGCTTAAACGCGCTTAGTCTCAATACTTGAGGTTGGCACTTTTTCACGCTTTATGTTTTTTACTACCTTGTAAATTTTAATGACACGCTTTTGATGTGGAGACTTGTGGTGGAGCTACGTCACCACAAAAAAAGTTAATTTTTTTTTTATAGTATTCATGTTGAGCTAATGAATAATACATACTCCCCCTAATAGTGGGGGAGCCGGTGGGGCCCACAAAATTTTTTCCACAGTCAGTACCATAAAATGACTCTGTAATGACATCCCTAGAGAATAGAAACTTGCGCTTTTGATCAAGTCCCCACGTGGAGACTTATAAAGCATGATAGGCAACCACTTAAAAAAAATTTTACCACTTTTTACCACTTTTTTATCAATTCTTTCTTTACCCTAAATCAATCACATCCACATATCACATCACATCCACAAATCTCCACCATTCAACTCCACTCATTTTCTTTCCTCTTTTACATTAAAAACCTTTAAAAACCATTAAAATTCAATCCCTATCACCCTTATAGTGGCGTCATATCACCGCAAAAATAATTTTATTTTTTATTTTTTTTATAGTATCTACGTTAAATTAGCTAATAATACATACTCCCCCTAATGATGAGGGGCCGATGAGGCCCACACTTTTTTGCCTGTCGCTGTGGATGCGGCAAGCGAATGACATCTTGCTCCCAAAGATAATGACATCATAAAGATAAGAATTAGTTTTTCTAAGCAATGTGTGGTAAACATGGCCCATTCATTGCAATAATGGAGGGCAGATGAGTAGATGGCGCCTTGGTCCCAAAATAATGACGTCATAAAATAATAATTATTTTAAACATATTGTTTAATGAGAAATCAGTTTTATTATCTTTTAATAACTTTTGACTTTCCAACCACAGAAAAATTATTTTTTTCATTGAATTATTTATTCCTTCCTCAAAAATGTAACTCAAACTAGCACTAAGGATGTGTTTTATTTGAGGGTGAAAAAGTCGGTAAAATTTCAATTCTATAGAATTCAAATTTCTACACCCACCTCCTGCTGCTCTTTCCAATTCCTTGATCTCAAGGAACATGACCACTTTTTTAAAGTGGAAAATTTGTATCGAAAATATTGGTCACCCCGAATTGAATACACCCTATAGCAAGGGAAATTCATGCAAATCTTGCGTAACCTATGACCTTTTACAAATTTAAGCCGGTCTTTTGTTCTTATCACAAATCAAGGCTTTTTTCCTTTTAAAAAAAAAAAATTTAATCTAAGAATCGTGATTTATTTATTTATTATTATTTATTTATTTATTTTTGGTGACCTTATGTCTTGTTAAAATTGATAACTGAAATTATATTACTTCAAATGGTATTCCTAAATGCGTTAATATTATAGTTATGACAAGTATAATTTAACTAAGATATATCCATTCATTGATACTATGAAAATATAGTAATGTGTGTGACAAACATGGTGACTTGGTGAGGGAGATTAAACCTCATTTCATTTTGTGATTATTCCGGTCGGTTGTCACAATCATTCTTACGAGAATTTAAGATCAGGAGGAACGGGTAGTCACGGAAATTGGAAACAAGTTTTCGAAAGATGATAAAAATAGTCGCATTTTACTTTTAATTTTTTACTGTCAATCACAAGTGATTACAAGTCCTGGTAAATGACATTTGGAGATCTTCGTAAAAGAAAATGGTCACAAATCTTAGTCAATCAGTCACAAAATGGAGGTTTTGATCAGATGCCCACTGTGGACACATGGCGCCACGTCATCACACCAAAATATTTTTTTTGAATTTTTTTTTGTATCTACGTTAAGTTAGACGAATAATACATAACTGCCCCCTGATGGCGGGGGGGGTTTCACCCGACCCCCATAATTTTTTTCCCCGACTGTGGGTACCGTAAGGTACCCACAATGGGTACCGGAACATGACTACACAAAATGGTCACAAGAAACATACAGTCACAAAAGGTCACATAATGATAGTAAGTCATAATAAAATTTGTTTTGCGAGTTTAGTCACAACTTTACTAAGTTCACTGTTGTTTAGTTAATTGTAATCACACAAAATAAATCATTTCAAATACAATTCTTTGACATATATTGTTCGTAGAGTCTTTCTAATTTGTGGTCGCATCTCTATGACTCTATACTATACGCATATATGTTTGTTCTGATCTGTATTAGTTGCATGCCAGTCACACCCTCCACTAAATTAAAATTGGTGTTAATTATACTGGTGATATTTTGTCATACTCATCTGCGGGGATCGTCGTTGCTTTAGCATTATGAAACTTTTGCTTTTGTTACATCCTGTGTCCGTTTAATTTGTTGTCTTCGTTATTTGTGATGTTTTCATCCACCAGGGCAACGAGCACTCTTTGAAACCGACATTTTCTGATTTTCAGGTCAAATGAGACAATAATTGTAAAGCTCACCAGCTGCCACTGCTACGTGAACCGGAAGAGTAGTGGGGGAACTCAGTCAATTTTACACGTCCACAGTGATTGCCTAACATAAAAAACTTGCACAACCTTAAATAATAATTAAGGAATCATGCATAAGACTTGTAACTGTTTTGTGGATCACATAATTTGCCTAAATGAGCTTATAGAAATAGGTACATATAACTATTTTATAATGGCTGATATTAAATATGATAATAATGTGTCAAAAAAGTAAATGTTCATTGTAAAAATTCTATATAGACCTTAATGAGATTCATTTATTTTCTTCAGCTGTATTACATGAACGGTTTATGAGAGTTCTCAATCTGTTACTTCATATAGCGGAAAAGTTTCTATTACTCTAGAAGAATGGAACATTCGGTACTCTTGATTAATAAGAAATAAGATAAATGGAATATGAGAGTCTTAATTAATCAATTAAAAGGCTCATTGTATCTACTTGTCAGTGCCCCATTAGCTCGGAGCATTGAACTTGGTGCACCTGGAGTAGTAGAAATGCTTTTGCATATAACAACAATATATAACAACAACAATCATGCAAACTCGCCTCTAAAGAAATAAAAAAATTGTAAAAGAAAAAACTGTGGTACCATTTGATCTCATCATCTGCCGTCTTCAATTATCTCATGAAGAATTGGTTTAGAAGAATCAGGGATAGGTGAATAAGATGGATCCGTTGTTGCCCAGCTTGTTATGTTTGATGAACTGCCAGGAGTAATAACATCACCTCTTGATGTAGCACTATCTGAGTTGGACATAAAGGTGTTTGCGTCCCTGAATTGCAACTCAGTCAAGTAACCAGGTTTTGAAGTTGCAGGGGGTACCTCAACGTCTCCAGAAAGCATGGACACAACACGGGACATTGAAGGTCGCAGACCGGGGGATGTTTGGCTGCAAAGAAGACTCACTCCAATAATTCTTTTTGCTTCGTCCTCGTTCACTTCAGATAATGTTCTGTCGACAAGTTCCATTTCTTGGTTTTTCTCGTGTAGGTTCCAAGCCTGTGAACGTATGAAATATTGAAGCAAAAGTTTCAAAGTTTAATTCAACCAAAAGCCCAAAGAAAATATTGCAAGACAAAATATTTTAAAAAGCTTATTGATATACGCGGTATATATAATTACTAAGCACAGAGGATACAACGGTAACAGACTATACCCATCCGAGAAGATACATATTATCGTCGTCTTCCAAGCTTGTGTCAGAAATTAGCCTTCCACTGACAATCTCTAGAGCCACAACTCCGAAGCTAAATACATCTGCCTTCTCGGTGAGATGTCCACGCATGGCATATTCCGGTGCAAGATACCCACTACATGGGAAAACATGAAAAGTCATTTATAAATCTATCCCATGCGTGTCTATATTGAAACTAGAAATGAGGTCCACCAAGTAATGTTAGGTTTGTAGTACTTACAGTGTTCCAGCAACACGAGTGCTTATATGGGTCTCTTTGTCATTGTACAATTTGGCCAAACCAAAATCTGAAATTTTGGGGTTTAGATTGGAGTCGAGTAAAATGTTGCTGGCTTTAACATCTCTGTGTACAATTCGAGGTTGAGATTCCTCGTGCAGATAAGCAAGTCCTCTGGCTACTCCCAAGCATATGTTGAACCGTGTTGGCCAGTCAAGAGATAAGCGTCTATTGTCTGCTTCATCGGGGCATAATGATTCAGCTCCAGAAATTTTATTTCGTTTATTGTCAAATAATACTTTGTCAAGACTCTTGTTTTCCAGATGCTCATAAACAAGCAATCGTTTCTCTCCCTCAATGCAGCATCCATACAATTTTACAAGGTTACGGTGCTGCACAGCAGATATGGCAGCAATTTCTGCAACAAACTGTCTCTTTCCTTGACGGGATGTAACAGATAATAGTTTAACGGCAATTACTTTTTCGTTCTCGAGCGTTCCCTGTTGGTTGCAACACAAAATGTTCAACAATTGATTAGTAACCAACAAAATCATACAAAGGGATCTTTTACACTTTTACCATCTTTTTCATCTTAGTTCTCATGCTATATGAGTGGGTTTTAGTATTTGAGTCTAGTTTTCTATTGTCCAGCCAATCTATGAATTTTAATAGTAATAAAAATTTCAAAAGAGGTTACCCTGTAGACAGGTCCAAACCCTCCCTCACCAAGCTTGTTAGCAGGACTAAAGTCATCAGTTGCAGCTCTAAGCTCTGCATAACTGAACATGTAAGGTTTGGCTTCTAATGCCAAGAATTCTGCAAATTCACCAAGAAATATATGTTCATTTACTGCTAATAATAAGTCCCAATCTGAAAAGAGATTAAACCACTACACATTTTCGTTTCTCACCTTCATCCTCGTCGGGCTTGTTCCTTCTTCTTCTTTGAACCAAATAGCATGCTGCAAGTATAGAAACAAAACTAACAGCTACAATTGCAACTACAATGCCCACAATCAGACCAGTCCTGTTCCTGTTCCCACCTCGAGGAGTGTTTCTAACAGTTGGAACGAAATCTGTAAAAAAGCAGCCATGAGCAGTGGCATCTGTGTTATAGTAACCAGAGAGACACATTGTTTCAAGTTGTCTAATATTTCGAACTTCATATTTACCTGGGGTGGCACTTATTGCCGAAATAGAAGGTCCATATACACCTTGACGAGGTACACAACAAGTCCCTTTTCCAGCCCAGAAGAGATGGATTTCGAGGTAGTTTTCAGCGACTTGTGCTGTGAATTCCCTCACAACAGCTCTCAAAGCAGCCCCACTGGCCTCTCTTCGTATGTCAAAGTCTTTCAGCTCCAGTTTCCCCTGGATCCCACAATTTGAAGATTTTGTTCAATAATGAAAGGGAGAAAATAAGATAAATTTAAGTGAACTTTGGAAAGAAAGAATATATAAGATACACAAAGTTCTAATAAAAATTCATTATTTAGCACAGACCTGAACGTATACATCAAATATTCGCCTTCCGACACTCCTCCAAGTCCTATTGCCAACGATTTCGCTCTCTGCAAACTGAAGTCTCACAGTGTAATTACCATTCTCCAAGGCCAAGCCATAGTATCTCAATGATCCAGCAGAAATTCGAGCAGTCTGAAACAACTCTGGGTCCGAGGTATTTGTGAATTGGGATGAAGACGAGCTTCTATACTGTGGGGTGTTGCTATCAGAAGAAGGTAGACCAACATTGCTAACTGCCCATCTATTTGTCCCGGTCATGTAATATGTTGCTGGACCAAGATTCTCATCATCCATGTCATACACAGTCTGATCTGAGGAGCGAATTTGTGGACCACCACATTTAATTGCAAAGCTGGAATCTGCAAACCATTATCCGGATGAACTTGTCAATTATCGATGCATCTTCCTAGACATGCTTGTTCTAAGAATTTGTTTTGTGGAAGCAACTTTTGAAATATATTCGGGGCATGTTGCATCATTTTGGAGAAGTAATTTGCCTCGAAAGAAATCTAGAGATGCTTGTTCTTAGGCAAAATTGATGGAATTTTGAAATCGCGATGAACTACTATGATTAAGCTAGAGACAAATAGGATTGCTAGAACTTTTTGCTTATAAAAGCTAAAGTACTTGAGCTTTTGTAAAAATGCATAATGACTCTCTCTGAGCATTGAAAAAGACTTTTCATCAACCTAAGCCAATTATAAGAGCAAATTTATTAGATTTTTTTTTACTATTGATAGTTAATAAATTTTGAGATGTTTTCACATTTTTTTTGTCAAAGGGATGGAGGGACAGCTGGTGGGATTTTAACCTTGGTGTTTACCAAGTAAGGGTTGTCTCCTAACCATTGAGACATTGTCCATGATTCCAAACGTTTTCCACTATTGATTTATGAATTAAAATGCTCTAGCACAACATAAACAATAATGGAATGCCTCGCCAACATTATTAATTTTTAACTTAATAAAGGAGTGCTGATAACACTGGTGATGAATGAAGGGGCAAGGTTAGTTGTTAGGGAACAGGCAGAAGAAAGACAAGGTAAAGTTGTCGATGTACACCAAGTGTGTGTGCCTACATTTATCACAAGATATCTTTTCTAGAGAGAGAGAGAGGGAGCTTCGGTTAAGCAAAAAAATCAGAGTAATAATTTCTCCTATCTGCAGCAATTTAATGTGTGCAGGCTAATTACCTTCTATGCGAAGTTCTTCTATCCACAACTATAATGTATTCCATGTTTATAACATGTCTAGATATAACAAAGTTATCAAAATCTACAACATTCGGCCAAAAAACTCTCCTCTTGAAGAGTTTTCAAGCTTAGCCATATATAATTAGTATTTACAGAGGAAATGAGAATTTCTTATTAGGACTTTCACCGTACTGAAACTTGTTACGAACTTACACGTGTGAAGTAAAAATATCACTTACAAATAGGTGATCCTCGACCGCACGGAAAATTCTGTTGCAAACAACTCCATCCTAAAGGTAGAGCACTAAAAATTGCAAGAGCGAATGCAATTAGGGAGTATCAGACTATCAGGTTTGAGATAGAGAAGCATCAACCATTAAATTTGTGAATGTGTCAAATCGTTCATGATGGCTAAATTACAATTTTGGAACATGAGAAAATGCATCAATCATTCATGTGCTTAAAATATTCACCTTCCATTAGAATTGTTTATCGTGAAGTCGTTGGCGACCAAATTACTGCACAATAAAATCCAAGACAAATTTATGTTAGAAAAGGAAGTTAAAGGATGAGAGGTGTTGAAAAAACAATCAAAACAAAACACAAATAACATATAGTATCGTTGTTTCATTTATACATACAGTTGTAAATTTTGTTCACCGACCCAAGAAGGAAAGCTCCCAGATAACGTATTGTATGATAAATCTCTGCAAGGAATATAAGAATAATGTTAGGCAAATGCTCCATCCTTTTAACTATGTTACTTTCTCTCCCATTCCATCCTTTTAACTATGTAATTCTCTCTCCCTGTGTGTGTGCATGAGCTAATTTGGGGTGGGGGTGGGGAGGCACCACATGCTCCCTGCATAATTACTAATTTGGTTACAAACATAAGGCACACTCCAGTCCTTTTACAACAATCAACTATATTATATGCTATTGTATCTCTTTAGCATAGGACAATGCTGTTGAGTTTGACAGTAAATGGGGAAGTCCCAACTTAATGCAAGTGTATAAATTTAAAAGAACTCATACACAATCTTGTTATAAATTATGGTTATATTGAATATCAAAAGCATATGCCTCCAATTAATAATGAGATTCGCAAACCACATAAGATATAAAGTTCTGAAGGTAAACACTAACATGATCCGGAGAGATGGACTCTTTACTGGAGGTAGGGAACCAGTCAATTTATTATTACCCAGAAACCTGAAGATAAAAAGGAAAACAATATTAGCACTCTACATTTGTCCCCGGGTTGCTTTTCCCTTTTCCAGCGTGGCAATCATAAGTATTTCAGAAGTTGTTACAAGTTATTGAGTGAACTCAGATTGAAAAGTGAATCTGGGATGCGTCCCGTCAAATTATTGAAGCTCAAATCCCTGAAAAGTACAGTTATGAAACATTGTACAGTAAGCAATGTAAAAGCTTCCAATCATCTTTAAAGAATAGTGACTTATATCAGTTTGCAAATGTAAACAAGTTCATCTTAGTGGAAGCTTAATGCATTACTGAAAGTCGCAAAACAACGGGAAAACTTACAGCAGTGTCAAACCCCTATAGTTACCAAGGTTGGAAGGTATGGAACCAGAAATGTGGTTGTTGCGCAAAACTCTGCCAAAGGGAAGTTGTTTATAACAATATAACTTCCCAAACAAAATAGTTAATTTGTTGGACGGAAGAATGTGTGAAATAGCGCAGAATGGTAAGTCATATTACAGTCTATTTAGAGATGTCATATTTTGTAGAAAGTCCAGTGAAGAGCTTCCATTAGATAGATCACTTATTCTCCTGCTCATCATATTTGAACAATAATGTTAGCTTTGAACAGAAATTGAAATTGAAACAACAACAACCACCATCACTCACAGTTCAGTCAAAGAGGTTAAATGGGAGAATGATGGCGGTATTGGCCCTTGGAAGGAATTTCCTTGAAACCTCCTGCACAAGTATTAGTATAACTGATCACAACCTACACATATGAATTTTGAATCTAGTGAAATTATCCGCATGAAGATTAGCATAGTGACAGCTCTAGAATGCTAAAACATATTTAAAAAAAAAATGATTTCTGTCTCACAGGACTTCAAGATTTGACCAACTCCCAATAAAATCCGGAATCCGACCGGTTAGCTCGGTGTCAAATGCCCACCTGAAATTTAGAGAAATTGGTTCCAGTGTGTACTTGATCAGAGACATCCAAACAATAATTTTATCTATCATTGTAAAAGAAAGGAGAAGAGAAAATATGTTCTTACACTCTTTCCAGTCTCGTTAGGTTAGAAAAGGATTGGGGTATTGGACCACTAACTCCAGAGCTATGTATGTAACTGGCCAAAAAAGAGCAGCATTTGAATGAAAAAGTAAGCACAATAATTCTTCTTATTCCTTGCACAAATATAATTTTGTATATTCTCATATTGATAATACCACTAATAAAATTGGAAGTTTTAAGATATGTACGGCCACTATCAAGTAGACCTAAATTGCAAAGAGCTTCACGAATGAATTGCAAATGAGCTTAACAACATGCATAAGAAGATAACCGTAATGCGGAAGACAAGTCAGGTCACAGTATTCCAAAGATGTCATGTGAAAGGAACAAAGAATGAAAGAAAAGTCTAAACGTCCTCAGAGAAAAATGTTCTTTGCATTGGTCCATTCCTCAGTTATGTTTAGAGATAATTGTGTCTAAACAAACTTGTAATCTATTCAGATTCCAATTGCAGCCAAACATGGCGAGCAGCACTGAAGACATAATCGGGTAAAGTTAGCGCCAGAAGTTACAACTGAGTTAGTCTTGTTAAACTCCCAAGCTCAGATGGCAGAGGACCAGAGAAATTGTTCTCAGCAAATGACCTACACATGAAAGTAGAAATCCCTCGTAAATAATTATTTGAATTTATATGTACATACACGAATGGGAGGCAATTGTGGTTTTGAACCTCATGAATATGTAACTTTAAAAGTTCTTACAGCGATCTTAAGTTTGTCAACCTCCCAAACTCCCTTGGAATCTCCCCTGATAATCCATTAATCCCGACCGAACTAAACACAATAATAAGACATTTGCAGTGTGGTTAATTAACATTACTCCCAAGTCCTAAATCACAAATAACAATATAGCTTCTTACAAGTACAGCATTCGAGTCAGATTTCCAATATATGCAGGAATTGAACCTGTTAAATAATTTTGTCTAAAGTCACTGCAATAAAGCAAGGAAAACACCAATATCATCAGCATCAAAGTACTAATACCATGAACAACTACAAATTGAGGAAATTGAAGAACGGAAACAGCTAACCATACATATTAGTAAGGAAAGTCATATTCCAGAGCTCATTGGGGAATGGACCAACAACATCGAAAGAAGAAACTTTCCTGATGGTCAAAAAGCCAAAAATATTGCATATCAATAGCGATTACCACTTGATTAAATCAAAATCACCAAAAAAAAAAAAAAAACCTATTCGAATCGCTAAAAAGTGGTTGATCAAAGTGAAAGGATGCGAATGAAGGTAACAGTGGTAGAGGCGGAATCGCTAACTCACAATTCAGTAATGTGGCAAACGGTGTTATTGTTGAAAGAGCAATCGCATCTAATACCCGGATTGATACTGTCGAATGTTACAGAGAAATCAATTGCAACGCCGCTGCATAATACGCCGCTGATGTTCCATCCTTGATCTGTTCCAGAAAGTCCCCATCGCTGAAACATAGAATTCAGAGCTCTTTCTGCAAAATCAAATAGCGTCTTGCGATTACCATTGCGTTGTGCATAATAGCTTAACCGCCAAAAACAAAAGAATGACTTTAGACACTCAACACTTCAACTTACAATACTACCAGTCTACCACGAGTAAAAAAATTATTGGAAAATATAATTAGTGGGAGCTAGAAACTTTATGGGGACCAAAAAAATAATGCGGGATAATCAGAACCCTCGTGAGGATCAAGAGTGGCATTTCTTGTTCTTGAAGTTTGAGCTCCACCCATATCCACCAGCGAAAACATGATAATCAAAACAAAGTAGAAGCTTCCCAGCCGAGCAGGCAGCGGCGCGTGAGAGCCCACCTGGCCTTGGTTGCACAGCTTCCTCATTATCAGCCGCTGGGTTTCGTCTTCCTCGATTCGATGACGTTTTAATTTCACGCAATACTCTTCATTATCGCTCCCTAAATTGATTTTGACGTGTGTTTTACTGCGCCCGCCTGTGCTTTGACTCTGTAATAATGAGGTCGCATCTTCGTTGCAACTTGCAATGTGTCTATCCGTAATTCTGTATAATGGTGGGCCATTCATGACAAGTTGCAATAACACAATGAGATTATGAGATCATGAGAATGACATAACGGTCCAAAAAATAGTGGCTTCAAAGCATGTGTTGTAAATATTTTTCAATTGACCCATTCTTTGCAACAATGGAATGCACTGGCCCCAAAGATAATGACATCATTAATTAAAAGTAATTATTTTCAACCACATTTTGTTTATTGAAAACAAAAATCAAATTTAGTATCTTTTAATATTATTATCACTAATTTTAACTACACAAAAGGATTATTATTTTTTTCATGAAATCACTTCTCATAAAATCCAACTCAAACCAGCACTAAAGTCTAAAGATGACGAACAGCCCAACACTTAGTGATCTTAGAGTAGCCAGATTGCAGTGGGCCGATTCTTTTAGAACTGCGGCCCAAGTTTAAAGATGAGGAACGGCCCAATACTTTTTAATGTTTCCTCAGACCGAATTAATTTTGAAATTATTAGTTTGAGAGAAGAAGCCAGATAACTCAATCCTTTTTATTTATAGCTTCACTACTTTAACAAGACTAGTTATTTCATATTATGCATATAAATACGTTTATTTTTTTTTATCACTCATTTCATTAAGCACATAATAATAATTATTCAGTTCTCCACCACTTATAAATTTTAATTGTTATAAAAAATTATTTTTCTTCAATCATGTTATAAATTTTATTATATACTTGAAAATAATAGAGCAAATCTAATGCCCACAAGAACACAATTTGTTGTTCCCGCATGATACTAATGTCTACTCATATCAATATTGGATGTGATTACCTTAACATCATCCACTATATATCAAAATAACATATCCATAATAAACACGATAACCAATGGCGGAGAACGTGAGAAGACCAACTAGGTGTCTAGGTCCTGGCCACTTCTTCCAAGACGTCAATACAAAGAATTAAAAAAAGAAAATCTGTAAGATAATCCGACAGAATTTATTATCAGTCCACCATAGTGGACTCTTAATTGTGTCCCTAATAGTATGTATGTGCTTGAAAATATTCTAAAACATCCGAGGGTGCCGTAGTTGCGGTACACCCGGAGTATTTTCCGGACTCATACGACCTCCATTTTGAAATCCGAAATCAGATCCACATTCAGCACGGCGAGAAGGAGCTCCAGCGATTCGAAAAATTTTCCTGCGACACCCGTATCGGTTGTGGCGGCCAGTCAAAGTGTTTGGCCATAATTTGATCCAACTTATGGCCAAACACTTTGATTGTTCACCACGGGTGTCGCCGGAAAATTTTCCGAATTGTTGAAGCTCCGTCTTGCCGTTTTGAATTTGGATGTGGTCTTGGATTTCAAAACGGAGGTCATATGGACCCGAAAAATACTTCGGGTGTACCGTAACTATGGCACCCTTAGGTGTTCTAGAACATTCCTGTGTGTGCTTATGTGAGAGTTTGTCGAAAACTATATACGCCTTTTCATTTCTAGGAGAAGTGATGAACCATTACAATTTGCATGATGAAGTTGGACACAGTCCAATGGCTCTTATTTACAAGCGAGGGCTGCAAATTTTAGCCTATATTGAATTATATTACAATTTGAAATCATCTGATGCCCCAGATTTTCTGACCCGAACTAGCAACTAAAAGATTTTCTTTATTTAATATACGAACAACTTTACAAATAGAAAAAGTTCAATAATTTTTGAAAAAGGCTTGCACGATCTACTTGGCTCAATAATTAATTTTGATGGTTGAAACTACGAGCACCACGTGTCAATAGATTTCTATTAGTTCTCTTTATTCGAGATATTAACAACAGGCTAAGACAATTTTTGGGGCTTAAAGATCACCAGAGAAATTGGGGATACACATACTAAGAAATTATTGAGACTCCAACACTTAAATCACCTATTAGTCGGAAGGTCTGATCAATACTTGCTTGAAAGTAAATTTCACTGTTTTCCTTCTTGTGTCCTATTTGAATTCCTAAATAAACCCAATCACTATGTGTTTCAGACCCTTGCTACAAAGTTTTTCGACTGGGGTAAGGACTAACTCGAGTTCTAGCACGCACAGAATTATTATATCAACATGAAACATGTCACTTCAGCATTGGATGTGATCACCTTGACATCATCTAATTTCGAAGTAACATGTATATGGTGAACACAACTTCTGTTTAAAGTAATTTAGCTAAGAAAATTAACAGAAAACCGAGAAGTGACAATTGCGTAGACATGCTCCAACGACCCTACTGAAAGTTGGTTTAGGAGTTGTGAAGTTGTTTTCAACGAACACTCCTATCTTTATTATTATCAACACATTACATCACCATTCATCCATCAACACTATGTGATACCATATATCACAAGAACAAGTAAAGCTGCTTGCAAAAGATGAAGCCCAACAATGTATCTCTCATGAAGTCCTTTGAACCACTAGAAGAAGTGCTCTTCCGTTTGTATGCCTTCGGAAAAAACCGAAAAAGTTTGGGAATTACTTCAAATCTGTTAGGAAATTGAAATCTTTTCTAAAAGAAGTATTCTATAACTTCCAAAACCGGAAAGTTTATAATCCTATATGTTGTGTTTGTAATAATAAAGACTTACTATTCATGGACGATCGTAAGTTGAGTCCCCTAAATTGATTTTGATGTGATTTTAATTTTAATGCATCTAACTGTATTTTGACTTTATAATAAAGGTAGAAGGTTGTGGTTCATAAAAGTGTTCGCACGGTACAGAGCGACGAATTGTCCAATTCAAACTAAAAGTAATGTTATTACAACACAATGACTGGCACAATGTAATGTGTCAAAAATTATATAAGGCAAGACAATACTAATCTATATCTATACTAGTATTACCCGCGTGCGATGCTCGTGATGATTTTAATTGTATATTTACATAAAAAATTATTTTATAAAATAAGAAAATGATTTTTTATGAATATTTAATAAAAATAAGAAATATATGTAATGTTATAGATTTTAATAACGGTTTTCATATTTTGATCTGAAATATTAGTTTGTAAGAAAAATACCATATCAAATATCGAAATTGATGATTTTAGGTAAGAATAGAATATTTGGGAACAAAAATTAGATAATACGACTAAAAATGATCAAATTTATTTCAAATACGACTAAAAATAATCTTATGGTCAGCCTGCACATACATATAAATGACCAATGTACATATAGAATGACCCCAAATAAAACTCAAAAGGGATTATACAATATGCCAGATTTCGAAAAAACAAATAATTAAGTAAATATAACTCAGCAAATTGATAAAGAATATTCTTTTTCTTGTGGAAAAAATACTACATTACACCACATTTTCATTATATTTACTATTATGAAAAATTTAGACTATACAAAAATTTACAATTTTATTCTCACATATAAAACACATGATCTAAATAACCAAGGAATAAAACAAAAAGAAAAGAAACCGCCAATTAAAACTAAAATCACTTTTAAATTCAATAGTGATTTAATTAATTTATTTTATTTCCATTTACATAAAACACATTTTCATTTTAGAAAGGAAAACAACTCATATTTTATTTTATGTACTTGAAAAAAGTAAAATGCATGCAATACAAAGTTCAATTATTGAGCAAATTATTACTCTTTTTCTCATTGAGAAAACTCAATAGTATTAAAAAGGAAAAAAATAATTAATTTTTTAAATTGAAACTGTGTGCCACATTGGAACTGCCAATAGATCATCTGTCAACGTGACACTTCAATTATTATAGACGCATATTAAAAAGATAAACACGTTTTACTTTTAGAATTAAATTAAAATAATGAAATCAATTGTTTAATATAAAAAATTATTCCTAATAAACAATTGAAACTTCTTTTTCAAATAGACGTGTGCCGTAAAAATAGAAAAATCTTCCATTTTTTTAACTTGTCACAACATGAATTATATATGTAGAATTTATACCATAATGGCTGTGTGATTTTGGAATTAAGTTATAAAAAAAATAATGGAAAATTACTTTAATTACATTTTTTGAACATAAATTAATTTAATTACAAATTTGTTTCATTAGTTTTTTTAAAAAGCGTGCGAATTTGGCACTGCTAACATGATAAAGTATATAGTTGGCACTTCAAGTTTTACAATATAGAGATTTTAAAATCGAAATGTATATAAAATAATAACTAAAATGTAATATCCAAAAATTAAAATGTATATAGAAACTAATAATTCTCATTTTCAGATTTAAATTAATATGTATTGTAAGTTGTAACTTTTATCTCTTATCACATTTACATAAATACATGGAACACTAAATATAAAAGAAGTAAAATAAAAACATTATAAATTAATTTTTTAAAAAAAGAATACATATAAAAAGGGTAAAACGCATATAAAAAAATAAAATAATACTAAATAAGGAAAGAAGCATAAATAAATAAGGATAATAATTAACTCCTAAAAGTTAATGCCAAACATGGCACTGCCACCTAAGCACTTTGCTTAGGTGACACTCCTCTTATTATTAAGATTAAGATTAAGATATATATATATATATATATATATATATATATATATATAACCAGCACATTTTCTCGCTTATTCTACCTATTTTCTGAATTAAATAATTAATAAAAAAATTATATTCCCACGCAAAGGATAATAATCTTGATATTTATCTATTTTCTGAATTACATTACGTATCCATCTTCACGAATAATCAGTACTCTTCCTCGCTATAGTATCATTGTATTTTTTTTTTAATTTGCATAATACAAAATACACCCACAAATTCTAATTAAATAATATATCTTAAATATATGTCTCCCGTAACGCACGGGTAGAAACACTAGTAATAATAAAGACATATTGCTTTACAAAATTTTGACAAATCAAACACATGTCAATTATTATATCCATCATTGTGTTTATGCAGAATAATTGTTCAAAAATAAATGCAAAAACATCCCAATACAAATATGTCTAAATGACCTTTTACAAATTTCATGCAAATCCTGTGTATCCTGTGACCTTTTACAAATTTGATGTGGTCTCTTATTCTTTTCACAAATCAAGGTTTTTTTTTTTATCCTTTCTATTCTAAGAATCATGATCTTTTTCTATTATTATTATTATTATTATTATTATTATTATTATTATTATTATTATTATTATTATTATTATTTTATTTTATTTTATTTTTTTGTGACCTTATGTCTCGTTAAAATTGGTAACTGAAATTTTATTACTTGAAATGGAATTCCTAAATATGTTAATATTATAGTTATGACAAGTATAATTTATTTAGTACATATCCATTCATTGATACTACGAAAAATATACTAATATGTGTAACAAACATGGTGAGATAAATTAAGCCTCATTTCATTTTGTGATTATTCCGGCGGGTCCTCGCAATTAGTCTTACCAGAATTTAAAATCGGGAGGAACGTGTAGTCACCGAAATCGGAAAAAGAGCAATGCTTGGAGTACACATACTTTTTGTGTGGTAAAATACCACACACTAATAGGGATATGGGTCCCCCCACATTCGGGGGGGGCATTTTGGTCATTTTGCATTTTGTGTATTAGGGTGTGGTAGTGAATTTGTGTGCACTTCTAGCATTTTTCTTGAAACAAATATTCCGAAGATGATAAAAACAGTCGCATTTTACTTTTATTTTTTATTTTTTTACCTTCAATCATAAATGATCACAAATCTTAGTAAACCACATTTGGAAATCTTCGTAAAGGAAAATAGTTACAAATCTCAGCAAATCAGTCACAAAATGGTAACAAGTAACATAGAATCACAAATGGTCACAAAATAACAGTAAATCATAGTAAAATTTGTTTTACGAGTTCGGTCACAAATTTACTAAGTTGATTGTTGTTTAGATGCAACCGCGCTATCACGTCAAATACGACTCTTCAATGTATGTTGTTCTTAGAGTCTTTCTAATTTGTACTCTGTGACATGGTCATATTTTATATTATACACGTATATGTTTGATTTGATATGTATTAGTTGCATGTCAGTCACACTCCGCTAAATTGAAATTGATGTTAATTACAGTACTAGTGATATTTCTTCATACTCATCGGCGCAGATCATCGTTGCTTTTGTATACGGACTTTTGCTTTTGTTACATCCTGTTTTCGTTTCATTTTGTCTTGGTTATTTGCGATGTTTTCAACTACCAGGCAATGAGCATTCTCTGAAACCGGCATTTTCAGGTAAAATGACACAATAAACGTAAAGCTCGCCATTGCTACTTGAACTGGAAAAGTAGCTCGGAGACTTGAGGCAATTGTACAAGCCCACAGGTGATTGGCTAACAGAAAAAACTTGCACACCCTTAAATAATTAATGAATTATGTATAAGACTTGTAACTGTTTGGTGGTTCACATAATTTGTCTAAATGACTTTATAGAAATAGTATAAAAAGTAAATATTCGCTGTAAAAATTATATATATATACAACTAACGTTATTCATTTATTTTCTTAGGCCGTGTCACACGATCAATTTACGAGAATTTTCAATCCCTTACTGCATATAACAATAGTGACAACAACAATCATCCAAACTCAGCTCTAAAGAAATCAAAATTTTCTAAAAGAAAAAATTGTGATGCCATTTGATCTCATCATCTGCTGTCGCCAATGATCTCGTGAAGAAATGGTTTAGAAGAATCATGGACATGTGAATAAGATGGATCCGTTGTTGCCCTGCTTCTTATATTTGATGAACTGCCAGGAGTAATAAGATCACCTCTTGAAGTTGCACTATCTGAGTTGGACATAAAGGTGGTCGGGTCCCTGACTTGCAACTCAGTCAAGTAACCAGGCTTTGAAGTGGCGGGGGGCACCTCAATGTCTCCAGAAAGCATGAACACAACACGGGACATTGAAGGCCGCAAACCGGGGGACGTTTGGCTGCAAAGAAGAGCCACTCCAATAATTCTTTTCACTTCGTCCTCATTCACTTTGGATAATGTTCTGTCGACAAGTTCCATTTCTTGGTTTTTCTCGTGTAGGTTCCAAGCCTGTGAACGTATGAAATATTGAAGCAAAAGGTTCAAAAGTTAATTGAAGCAAAAGCCCAAAGAAAATACTGCAAGACGAAATATTTTAAAAATCTTATTGACATACATACGAGGTATATATAATTATTAACCATAGAGGATAAAATGGTAATAGACTATACCCATCCAAGAAGATATATATTATCGTCGTCTTCCAAGCTTGTGTCAGAAATTAGCCTTCCACTAACAATCTCTAGAGCTACAACCCCGAAGCTAAATACATCTGCCTTCTCGGTGAGATGTCCTCGCATGGCATATTCCGGTGAAAGATACCCACTACATGGGAAAACATGAAAAGTCATTTATAAATCTATCCCATGCGTGTCTATAAACTAGAAATGAGGCCCACCAAGTAATGTTAGGTTTGTAGTACTTACAGTGTTCCAGCAACACGAGTGCTTATATGGGTCTCTTTGTCATTGTACAATTTGGCCAAACCAAAATCTGAAATTTTGGGGTTCAAATTGGAGTCTAGTAAAATGTTGCTGGCTTTAACTGTTAGTGGGTTGGTGGCACACAAAGAAGGAAAAAATTGAGGTCAAAAAGAGGGGCTCAAGAAACAACTTGTGCATGCATTGTTTGACAATTGTGAGGATTAGGTGCAACAACTCTCCAATCTTTCCCTATAAATACGGGAGAGTTTTTGTAGCTTCATACACCACAATCAATACCAAAACACCACTTGAAAGCCAAGAATACCTTCTTGTGTAGAGAGAAAGAGAGAGCTTCAGTGTAGAAGTTATACACGAGAGATAAAAGTGAGTGGAGTGTTAAAGCCTTTGCGTAGGCAGAGAAAATACAGTGTGGTATTTTTGTACTCCTCCTTTGTGATAGTGAAATATATTGGTGTGGGTCCAGTGGGCGTGGCGCTTGGCGAACCACGTTAAATCTCGGTGTTTTATTTTGTGCTTATTTTAGCGTCCATTATTTTTCTCAATCGCATTTATTCGGTCCCATCGATCTTGGGCGGAATTAGCGCTAGTTCCCAACAACCGGTATCGAGCTTTGTTTGTGATATCTCTTGAAATTCTTAGTATGCTCAGTTGCGGCCATGGGTGATCTTCCACATCGAAGCTTGATTTCTCGAAAAATCACATTTTGTTCGGAGTGGGAGTAATGGCGACAGACAGAGAATTTCCAAAATTGATAAGTTTGATGGAAAAAAATTTTGGATATTGGAAAATGCAAATGGAGGACTATTTGTATCGTAAGGACCTATATAAGCGCGTTGAAAGAAAAGCCGGCGAGAAAGACGACGAGTGGGAGGTGCTTGATCGAAAAGCACTGGCGCAATTAGATTGACCCTATCAAAGTCGGTCGCTTTCAACATTAAAAATGAGAAGACAACGGCGTTTCATGGCGCTCTATCCAAAGATGTATGACAAATTGCGGCAGAAATAAAGTTCATTTGATCAAGAAATTGTTCAATATGAAAATGACAGAAAGCGGGAGATTTGGAGAACACCTCAACGAATTCAATGAGGTAGTAGACCAATTGACCACGGTGAAATCACTTTTAGTGATGAGGTTCGAGCTCTATTAATTCTTGGCGATTTTCGAGAGGAATGGCACGATCCACGACCATCGCAGTACTTCGGCGGTAAGTCGAAAATTGAAGTTCGATGACGTTGTGAGCATGATCTTGGACCGAGGAGATCCCAGGAACCAGATGCAGCTTCAACTTCCAGGGCCGCTTCAATGTAGATAGTAGAGCGTAAGTTCAAACAGAGGGCACGGCGTGGATCGAACCGTCGAGGAATGGAATCGAGATCCAAAATCACATAAATTCCAACAAGTCAAACCGTCTGGAATGTTGGAATTGCGGTCGGGATTGGCACTACAAAAATCGATGTAGAGCTCAAAGGAAGCGGAGAACAAGACCGAGGTCAATGTCGTGACCGAAGAAGCGTGATGCATTGATATGTTCCATGGAGAAGAAGACCCGATTATTGGGTAATAGACTGGAGCATCGCTCCATGCCACGCAAATCGACACTTTTTACAAATTATGTGTCCGGGGAAACTTTGAGAAGTATATCTCGAGACGATCATTCTTGCGGCGTGGTGGGCATAGGAGAAGTACAGATCAATGTTAATGGATGCTGTATGGAAATTCAAAGGACGTGAGACATATTCCGAATTGAGGAAAATTTGATCTCAGTCAAACAATTGTCGAGAGAAGGATGTGACACAAGCTTCTCGGTGATAATTGGAAAATCACCAAGGGGGCCATGATAATCGTGACGTGGCAAGGATAGTGGCACCCTATACACGACGGCCAATCGTGTAATGACAATCGCGATTCGCGATAGTAAGGATCACGAACTTGTGGCACCAAAGACTTGGGCATATGAGCCGAAAGGGCTCAAGTACATGCATGCAAAAGGAAACTACCAGGGCTTCGCCTATTAATTTAGACTTTTGCGAAAGTTGTATTTTCTAGCTGACAGTGAGTTTCAATACAAGTGGCGTAACTCTAAAGAAAGAGAAGCTTGAACTTTGTCCACAGGATGTGTGGGGTCCAATGCGCCAGCTTTCATCGATTGGCGGAAAGTCATACTGCGTGACTTTCATTGATGACCACTCGAGAAAGGTGTGGGTTTACTTCTTGAGACACAAATCCGATGTGTTCGAGCGTTCAAGAAGTGGAAGGCCATAGTGGAAAATGGGCGGTTTGCGAGTAAAGAAGTTGAGATCTCGACAATGGTGGAAGTATCGAAAATTTGGCGTTCAAGAAATTTTGTTACCAAAATGGCATCAAGTTGGAGAGAACGTTACCGGGAACACCGCGAATGGAGTTGCGACGCATGAATCAGGACGTTGAGCGAAGAGCTGAAGCATGAGGATACATCTTTGCCAAAACAGCGATTTTGGGCGGAAGTCACAATACTGGCGGCATACCTGGTTAATTCGTGGACCGTCGGTACCATTGGAGTACTGATCTAGGAAGAAGTATGGAGCGGAAAGAAGTGAAACTTTCTCATTTGAAAGTATTCGTTGTGTCGCGTCGTGCACATTAGTGACAATGCCAGGAGTGTTAGACTCCAAATCATTAAAGTGTACTTTCGTTGGATATGGTGGAGACGAGTTCGGCACCGCTTTTGGGATGATCGTAACAAAAGCTCATCAGAAGCCGGGATGTCATATTCAATGAAAAGGTGATGTACAAGGACGTAAATGCAATGCAGTCCAATGACACAACAAATGACGATCCAACATATGTTCCTGACGACACTCCATGAAGTACGTCCAAAGGCATGCATGAGGGTCTCCAGATGAGGAGCCCATCTCGGAGGCGATTCACCCAGCCTCCACTCCGAATTTCATTGTGAGGAGGTCAAGTTTCGACCTCATGTTCGAATCTAAGTACATGAACTACATGTTGCTCACTCGACGCCGGTGAACCTGAATGCTATGACGAGGCATGTCGGTGGGAGATTCATAGTGGGAGCTTGCAATGAAAGATGAGATAAAGTCTCTCATCTCCAACCGTGACGTGGAACTAGGCAATTGCCCGGAGGGAAGAAAGCTCTCAACAATAAATGGGTGTACATAATCAAAGAAGAACATGATGGTTCAAAGAGGTACAAGTAGATTGGTAGTCAAATGTTTCCAGCAGAAAGAAGGAATTGACTACACGGAGATATTTTCGCTGCCTGAGTTGTATGAAAGCGACAACAATTGATCTGTTGAGCATTGTTGCGTGGAGGGCTTGCACTTGGAGCATTAGACGTAAAACGCATTCCTCCATGGTGATTTAGAGGAGGAAATCTATATCACGAAGAACCGGAAGGCTTCTCGCTGAAAAGGAAAAAGAGAAGCTGGTATGCAAATTGAAGAAAAGCCTATCTGACTTAAAGCAAGCGCCTAAACAAGTACAAGAAGTTTGACGGATTTATGCAGAAAAAATGGCTACATGAAGTGTAATCTTGACCATTGTTGCTACTTCAAAGCGTTCGAGTTCTAGCTATATCATTTTGCTACTTTATGTCGATGACATGTTAGTAGCAGCCGGTTGACATGGACGATCAAGAAGTTGAAGAAGCAACTATCGGTGGAATTTGAAATGAAGGACTTGGGAGAAGCAACGCAAATTCTAGAATGAGAATTTGCAGAGACAAGCAAAAAGGTGTTTCTGCGGTTGTCGCAGCCAAGTATATTGATCAAATCTGCAAAGGTTCAACATGAGCGATGCAAAGCGGTCGACGCCATTAGCGAATCATTTCGTCTATCCAACGACCGGTCTCCTAAGACGAGAGGAGAGAAACTTCATGGCTAAAATTCCATGCCTCACCATTGGAAGTTTGATGTATGCCATGGTTTGTACTGCACGAGATATTGCTCATGCAAGGGGAGTTGCGCGGATATATGCAAATCTGAAAGCGACATTGGGAAGCAAGAAAGTGGATATTGAGATATCTACGGGGAACTGCGATAAATGCTTATGCTTTAGACGAGGCGTAGTGACACTACGAGGTTTCAGATGCGATTTCTGTCGGTGAGGTAGATCGGAAGAAGCACTACCTAGCTATATCTTCACAGTTGGTGCTACTGCGATTAGTTGGATTTCGCAGATACGTAAGATTGTTGCATTATCAACTACGACGATGCGTAACGGCAAAGAATCGAGGCTAGCAAAGAGATGATATGGTTACAAGGTTTGCTGGGCGAGTGGGTTTAACAGAGCAGAATGTCTTGCACAAGGATAGTCGAGTCACGATACATCCGGCAAAGAATTCAAAGATTTCATTCCGTAACCAAACACATTGGGCTCCGTTATCACTTCATCGCCATCACTTTTGGAAGATGGAGTATTAAAGCTGAAAAGATTCAAGGTACCAAAACCCAACCGACATGATGACTAAAACAAGAACTAAGGAGAAATTGGAGCTCGCTTGTGCCGGCTTGATTGGTTTTCTACAATGAAGACAGAGGTGGTGACCCACATCATATTTTTCACGAGCTACAAAATAAGATGTCCTAAGGTGAAAAACAAGATTGTGAAGACAGATTGAAATCGATTTTCAAGTGGGAAGATTGTTAGTGGGTTGGTGGCACACAAAGAAGGAAAAATTGAGGTCAAAAAGAGGGGCTCAAGAAACAACTTGTGCATGCATTGTTTGACAATTGTGAGGATTAGGTGCAACAACTCTCCAATCTTTCCCTATAAATACAGGAGAGTTTTTGTAGCTTCATACACCACAATCAATACCAAAACACCACTTGAAAGCCAAGAATACCTTCTTGTGTAGAGAGAAAGAGAGAGCTTAGGTGAAGCTATACACGAGATAAAAGCCGAAGTAGAGTGTTAAAGCCTTTGCGTGGCAGAAAATACAAGCCAGATTTTTGCATTCCTCCTTTTGTGATAGTGAAATATATTGGTGGGTCCTGGGACGAGTGCTTAACCACGTTAAATCTCGGTGTTTTATTTTGTGCTTATTTTAGCGTCCATTATTTTTCTCAGTCGCATTTATTCGTCCCACTGATCTTGGGCGTAATTAGCAGCGCCTAGTTCCCAACATTAACATCTCTGTGTACAATTCGAGGTTGAGATTCCTCGTGCAGATAGGCAAGTCCTCTAGCTACTCCCAAGCATATGTTGAATCGTGTTGGCCAGTCAAGAGATAAGCATCTATTCTCTGCTTGATCGGGGCATAATGATTCAGTGCCGGAAATTTTATCTCGTTTATTACCAAATAATACTTTGTCAAGACTCTTGTTTTCTAGATACTCATAAACAAGCAACCGTTTGTCTCCCTCAATGCAACATCCATACAATTTTACGAGGTTACGGTGCTGCACAGCAGATATGGCAGCAATCTCTGCAACAAAATGTCTCTTTCCTTGACGGGATGTAACAGACAATAGTTTAACAGCAATTACTTTTCCGTCCTCAAGTGTTCCCTATTGTTTACAACATAAAATATTCAGCAATTGATCAGCAACCAACAAACTGAGACAAAGGGATATTTTAGACTTTTACCATTTTTTTCATCTTAGTTCTCATACTATATGATTCAGTTTTAGTATTGGAGCCTGGTTTTATATTGTACAGCCAATATATGAACTTTAATAGTAATAAAAATTTCAGAAGTGGTTACCCTGTAGACAGGTCCAAACCCTCCTCACCAAGCTTGTTAGTAGGACTGAAATCATTAGTTGCAGCTCTTAGCTCTGCATATCTGAACATGTAAGGTTTGGCTTCTAATGCCAAGAATTCTGTGAATTCACCAGAAAATATATGTTCATTTACTGCTAATAATAAGTCCCTAACTTAAAAAGAGATTTAAACCACTATACACTTTCGTTTCTCACCTTCATCCTCATCGGGATTTTTCCTTCCTCTTCTTTGAACCAAATAGTATGCTGCAAGTATAGAAACAAAACTGACAACTCCAATTGCAATTACAACACCCACAATCAGACCAGTCTTGTTCCCACCTGGAGGAGTGTTTCTAACAGTTGGAACAAAATCTATAAAAAAACAGTCATGAGCAGCGGCATCTATGTTACAGTAACCAGAGAGACACATTGTTTCAAGTTGTCAAATATTTTGGACTTCATATTTACCTGGGGTGGCACTTATTGCAGAAATAGAAGGTCCATATACACCTTGACGAGGTACACAACAAGTTCCTTTTCCAGCCCAGAAGAGATGGATTTCAAGGTAGTTTTCAGCGACTTGTGCTGTGAATTCCCTCACAACAGCTCTCAGAGCGGCCCCACCGGCCTCTCTTCGTATGTCAAAGTCTTTCAGCTCCAGTTTCCCCTGGACCCCACAATTTGAAGATTTTGTTCAATAATGAAAGAGAGAAAATAATATAAATTTAAGTGAACTTTCGCAAGAAAGAATATATAAGATACACAAAGTTCTAATAAGAATTCATTATTTAGCACAGACCTGAACGTATACATCAAATATTCGCCTTCCGACACTCCTCCAAGTCCTATTGCCAACAATTTCACTCTCTGCAAAGTGAAGTCTCACAGTGTAATTACCATTCTCCAAGGCCAAGCCATAGTATTTCAATGATCCAGCAGAAATTCGAGCAGTTTGAAACAACTTTGGGTCCGAGGTATTTGTGAATTGGGATGAAGATGAGCTTCTATATTGTGGGGTGTTGCTATCAGAAGAACGCAGACCAACATTGCTAACTGCCCATCTGTTTGTCCCGGTCATGTAATATGTTGCTGGACCAAGATTCTCATCATCCATGTCATACACAGTCTGATCTAAGGAGCGAATTTGTGGACCACCACATTTGATTGCAAAGCTGGAATCTACAAACCATTATCCGGATGAACTTGTCAATTATCGATGCATCTTCCTAGACATGTTTGTTTTGTGGAAGCAACTTTTTAAATATATATTCGGGGGCAGGTTGCATCATTTTGGAGAAGTAATTTGCCTCGAAAGAAATCTAGAGATGCTTGTTCTAAGCCAAAACTGATGGAATTTTGAAATCGGGATGGACTACTATGATTAAGCTAGACACAAATAGGATTGCTGGTACTTTTTGATATACAAAAGCTTAAAGTACTTGTGTTTTTGTAAAAATGCGTAATGACTTTCTGGCTGAGCATTGAAAAATACTTTTCATCGAACTAAGCCATTTATAAGTTAGCAAATTTATTAGATCTTTTTACTACTGATGTGTACTGATGTGTACAAGTTAATAAATTTATGAGATGCTTTTACTTTTTTTTTTTGTCAAGGGGATGGAGGGGACGGCTGGTGGGATTTGAACCTGGGTGTTTACCAAGTAAGGGTTGTCTCATAACCATTGAGACATTCTCCTTGATTCCAAACATTTTCCACTATTGATTTATGAATTAAAATGCTCTAGCACCACATAACCAATAGTGGAATACCTCGCCAACATTATTAATTTTAACTTAATAAAGTAGTGCTGATAACACTGGTGATGAATGAAGATGCTTATTTAGTTATTTTTCTAATATGAGTGAATGAGTGAATTTTTTTGTTAGTAATTAGTTCATTGATTCCATGTTAAATAAAGTGAGCCCTATTTGGGATAATTGACTAATATAATTAAGTGTCAAGTTATTGAATGATTAATTGTTGACATTAAGCAAAGTTCAGTGAGTATTTGATTATGTTTCAAAGTTAAGTGAGTAATTAGGTCTTTAGAGTTTAGTGAGTGGCTACTAAATTTACCCAAGAAAAAACTTGGAAGTAAGCTGACTTCTCATATCCATAGCAACAAAGAACATGCCTTTAATGTGTGCAGGCTAATTACATTCCACACAAATTTCTTCTACCCACAGCTATGTTGTATTTGCTGTTTATAGCATGTCCATATATATCAAAGTTGTAATCTACATCATGCTGAAAAAAAAACCTCATCTTGAAGAGTTCTTAAGCTTAGCCAGATATAATATTGGTATTTATAGAAGGAAATGGGAGCCTTTAATTAGGATTTTCATCCTGCTGAAATCTGTTACGAACTTACACATGTGAAGTAAAAATATCACTTACAGATAGGTAATCCTCGACCACAAGGAAAATTTCGTTGCAGACAATTCAATCCATAAGGCAAAGCACTAACAAATGCAAGAGCAAATGTAAATAGGGAGTATAAGGTTTGAGATAGAGAAGCATCGAGAATTAAATTTGTGAATAATGTGTCAAATTGTTGGTGATGACTAAATTGCAATTCTAGAACATTAGGAGATGTATTAATCATTCGTGTGCTTAAAATATTCACCTTTCAATAGAATTGTTTGTGGTGAAATTGTTGGCAACCAAATTGCTGCATAATAAAACCAAGAAATATTTATGTTAATGTTAGAACTTAGAAGCGGCAATTAAAGGATGAGAAGTGTTGGAAAGACAATCAAAACAAAACATAAAGAATATATAGCTACTATCCTTGTTTAGTTCATACATACAGTTGTAAAACTTCAGAGACCCAAGAAGGGAAGTTCCCAGATAATGTATTGTATGATAAATCTCTGCACAGAATTTAATAATAATGTTAGGCAGATATTCTATCTTTTCAACCGGGTAGTTTTCAACTTCTAATTCATTTTTTCTTTTTGTGGTGCCTTTTCCCCTTTTCTAGGGTCCCAATTTATATCGATTGTAAATGTAAATTTAAAAGTACTCATATACGATATCATTATAAATTATGGTTATATGGAATACCAAAAGCATATGCCCCCAATTAATAATGAGATTGGAAGGAGCAGCCACATAAGATATAAAGTTCATATGGTAAACACTAACATGTTCCTGAGAGATGGACTTTTTACTAGAGGCAGTGTACCAGTGAATTTGTTATTACCAAGAAACCTGAAGGTAAAAATGAAAACACTATTAGCATTCTATATTTGTCTCATTGCAGTGAGGTCTCAAACATAATTATTGCACAAGTTATTACAAGTCATTGAGTGATCTCAGATTGAAAAGTGAATCTGGGATGTGGCCCATCAAATTATTGAAGCTCAAATCCCTGAATAATGAAGTTATGAAACATTGTAGAGTAAGCAATGTAAAAGCTTCTGATCACCTTTAAAGGATAGTGAATTATATTAGTTAGTAAATGTAAACAAGTTCATCTTAATAAAAGCTTAATGTATTATTGAAAATCGCCAAACAACGGGAAAACTTACAGCAATGATAAATCCTGGTAATTACCAAGGTCGGAAGGTACGAAACCAGAAATATTGTTATTGCGCAAAATTCTGCCAAAGTGAAGACGTTTATAACAATATAACGTCCCAAAACAAGGTGTAATTTGTTGGAATGAAGAATGTCAAATGGAGTAGAATGGTAAGTCATGCTATTCCTTACAGAGTGATTAGAGATGTCATATTTCGTAGAAAATCCAGTGAAGAGTTTCCATTAGATAGTTCAGTTATTCTCCTGCTTGTCATATTTGAACAATAATATTAGCTTGTGACAGAAATTGAAATAATAATAATAATAATAATAATAATAATAATAATAATAATAATAATAATAATAATAATAATAGGAAACGTGCCATAACTCACAGGTCTTTCAAAGAGGTTAAACCGGAGAACGATGGCGGTATTGGCCCTTGGAAGGAATTTCCTTGAAACCTCCTGCATAAGTAATATTATAACTGATCACAAACTACACATAAATTTTGAATCTAGTATTCGCATCAAGATAAGTGTAGTGACAATTTTAGAATGAAAAAACATATTTTAAAAATTCAAATAAAAAAGGAAATAGGAAAAAAGTGATTTCCTGTCTCACAGTCAGTAAGACTTGGCCAACCCCCAATAAAATCCGGAATCGGGCCAGTTAATTCATTGTCAGATGCCCACCTGAAATTCATAGAAATTTGTTCCAGTCTACTTGATCAGAGAGGTCCAAACAATAATTTTATATATCATTGTAAAAGCAAATAGCAGAGAAAATATGTTCTTACAATGTCATGATTCCCGTTAGATTAGAAAAGGATTGGGGGATTGGACCACTAACTCCAGCGCTATCCGTGAACCTGCCGAGAAAAGAACGGAATTTGAATGGAAAATTCAGCACAATGCTTCTTTTTTTTCCTTGCACAAATATAATTTTGTACACTCTCAATTTCTCATAATACCAATAGTAAGGTTGAAAGTTTTAAGATGGTTACGAGCACTATCGAGTAGATCTAAATTGCAAAGAGCTTCACAAATGAACTACAAATGAGCTAGGTCAACAACATGCATATATAAGAAGATAACCATAATGCCAAAGACAAGTCTGGTCACATTTCACAGGATTGAAAAGATGTCGTGTGAAAGGAAAAGAGAGTGAAAGAAGAGTCTAAATTACCTAAAAGAAAAAATGTTCTTTGTTGTGACTAACAAATGTTAAATTTGTAAAGCAACATAGAATCCCAAATATTGAAGCGAACAAACTTGTAATCGTTTCAGATTGCAACTACAGCCAAACATGGTGAGCAGCATTAATGAGGGTGACGTAGCATGCGAACTTACAATTGAGTTAGTCTTGTTAATCTCCCAAGCTCAGATGGCAGAGGACCAGAGAAATTGTTCATGTTTAGAAACCTACACGTGAAGGTAGAAATTCCACATAAAGAATCATGTAAATTTACATGTACATACACAAATGGGAGCCAATTGTGGTTTCAACATGATGAATAAAACATAAAAATTTCTTACAGAATTCTTAAGTTTGTCAACCTCCCAAGTTCCCTTGGAATCTTCCCTGATAATGCATTAGCTCCGACGGCACTAAAGACAATAACAAAACATTTGCAGTATGATTAGTTAGCATTACTCCCGAGTCCTAGATCACAAACAACAATATAGCTTACAAGTATTGCATTCGATTCAAGTTTCCAATAGATGCAGGCAATGGACCTGTTAAATAGTTTTGGTTTAAATCACTGCAATAAAGTAAGGAAAACACCAGTATCATCAGCATCAAAGTACTAATAAATTGAGCAACTACATATTGAGGAAATCGACTAAGAGAAACAATTAACCATACAGAATATATAGTAAGGTAAGTCAAATTCCAAAGCTCACTAGGGAACGGCCCAACAACACCCTGATCAAAAGCTCTCCTGACGGTCAGAAAGCCAAAAATCAATGCAACATGTCAATGGCGATTACCACTTTAAGTAAATCAAATCATTTTTAAATACAACAAACAAAAAAAAAAGAAAAAAAAACACACACACACACACAAAATTCAAATTGGTAAAACGTTGTTGATTGAAGTAAAACTATACGAATGAAGGTAACAGTGATAGAAGCGGAATTCCTAACTCACAGTCCAGTAATACGGCAAGTGGTGTCACTGTCGAAAGAGCAATCGCATCTAATACCAGGATTGGCAATACTGTCGACACCTGTTGAACCATCAATTGCCTTGCCGCTGCATAAAACGCTGCTAATGTTCCATGATTTTGTTTCAGAAATTCCCCATCGTTGAAAAATAGAATTTACGGCTCTTTCTGCAAAATCAAATACTAGCATGCTACGCATTACCATTGTATATATTGTGCATAATAGCTCACACTGCTATTAACCGGCAAAAAAAAAAAATTGGTGGCTTCATACACTCCACACTTCGAAGGTCAATCTACAGTACTACCACTTCAAAGTCAAATAAATAAATATAAATAAAATAAAAAATGTATTAAAAATGAAAAAATTTGTTAAATCACGATAATAAATGGTTGAAAATAATGAAGGTTTTTTTTTTTTTTTTTTATATATCAAACAAGCCTTTAATGAGTAATATAAAAATGGACTCTAACTAGATCTTGTTATTTTTAAAGCTTCAAAAGTTTCTACAATCGATAACACTATTGGAAATGTTCTTAGTGATTTGTACGCGTGATCAAATCCGAATTGATGTTGGTATTTCTTCAAACATCGTAATCTCAAAATATTTGTACTCATACACGGTATGGATGGATTAACAGCTATGCCACACTGTAATATTGATTAATGGAAGAATATCAACCAATATTAAAGCATTATTATTACGTTATTACAGATTCAATTAACACTGATAAAAAAAATATTATTCAATATGGAAAATTTGATTTACAAAAAGAAATTATGTTCGTAAATTAAACAAATATCTCAATCTCATAAAAAACCAAGCTAGAATCTTTGGTCTTGCTTAAAGGCTACAGCGGTGTATGAGCCTTTGAAAAACAATTAAAAAAACTCGCATAAAACGTAGGTCTAGATACGAGCATGAAAAAGCAACACAAAAAAACTAAAGGCGCTTAAATGCCAAAAAACCATAATTCGAAATATCCATAATCCACGTAACGCTTTGTAATTTTTTCTTTTTTGGCTTTTAGGACCTTAATTATTACCGTGAAAGACGAAAGAGAGGGAACGAGTGGAGTCAAACCTTCGTAAGGATCGAGAGTGGCATTTGTTGTTGTTGAAGTTTGAGCTCCCCAATCTCCACCAGTGAAAAGAGGATAATCAAAACAAAGCAAAAGCTTCCCAGCCAAGCAGGGGGCGGCGCCCGAGAGCCTGCCTGATAGTGGTGGCTCAGCTTCTTCATTATCAGCCACTAGGTTTCGTCTTCTGAGGTCTAAATTTCAGGCAACAGTTTCTACTTTCTACTCCATATATTAATATATGGTAAGTCGTAGTGAGAAAAAGTCTTCTTAGTTTACGTGGAGTTTTTTCAGTTTGAATATAATGTCATGTTTTATTTTTTCCGCACCTTCTCAAAATTTCTCAGATCAATTTTTTTTTTTTTTTTTTTTTTTTACAGGTTGTTTTTATGTATTTAGAGGTGATTTTATTTATACTTAGCAAAATGTTTCTTTCATAAAGAACCAAGCAAATTGAACCCGAACGGGATGGAACTTGAATGGAACGGAACCCGAGCGGTTTTTGATATTGTTAGAATTAAGCAAAATGAACTCAACTCAAAATTAATGGTCAAGTTTTGGTTTTTCAAGCACCTGAACCCAAAACCTGGACCAAGAGGTATAATCACTTGTATGAAATAACTAATCATTATTATTTACTAATCTCTACTATTATACTAACTACAAAATTAATTTCTAACAAAATCAAATTTTACCAGAGCACACCCAATATTCTTCTCACGGAAAAAAAAGGCAAGTTTTAAAACTTCAAAAATTGTTATGAAAATATTATTAAAAAATGTTATGAAAATGAAGCCTTAAAAAAGGTTTATAATTTCCAAAAGTAGAACATTTAAAATCCCACAAAACAATCCCGTTCAAAAATAAAAAATTCCATAAATTGTGTTTGTACTAATTATAATTAATAGTAATTTGACTTTTACTATTCATTGTCCACCATAATTTCAGGTCCTAAATTGATTTTCGTGTGGGTTTTCCAATTGTGGGTCCAATTGTGTTTTGACTTGATAGTAATAGAGGTCACAACTCATATAATAATAGAGGTCACAAGTCATCATTTATACAAATCTTCATATGATGCAAAACGAGGAAATTGTCCAATTCAGAATAAAAACTAATTGTTTTGACACAATAATTGATAAAGTAATAGATATAATGTAATATATCAAAGTTATGTGTAGGAATGACAAAAAAAATTGTGAAAGCCGAAAATCGTAATTACCCAAATCGAATGGAGCGAAAGAAACCGACTCGATGGGTCGATGTGGCAAATATGGTCTTCTATTTTCGTGACCTGGTTCGGTTCGAGGAAAAAAATCGAACCGAATTATTTAACCGCTAGGATAGACGAAGCTTCAGGTTATAATAATTAGTGAATTGTGCAACTTAATTTACAAATTGTTTGTTAGTTGAGTTAGTTAGCCGTGGTGTCTTGCAACCAAAAAGCTTGTGTTCAAATCCTTTTCCATGCAATTGGTTTCTTTATATAAGAATTTTTTATTTAAAAAAAAACTGTTTTAAAAATAGTTCGGAACCCCCAACCGAGAACCGAACCGAAATACAACGGTTCGGTTATGGTTACGGATTTTAACCGCCTATTTGGTGCACAGTTCGGGCCGAACCTTTCCCGAACCGAACCATTGCTAACACTAGTTATGTGAAGTGAGAAAATATTCATAAAAATATCGTCCTGTAAAAGATTTTGACATATCAAAAAATATGGTAATTGCTATATCAATCATTGTGTTTATGGATAATAATTTTCCAGATAGCGTGTGCCATTGGCATCCTGCATCCCTATGGAAACACGTTTCCTCTATATTCGACGCTCAATTGGGCCACTCATTGAAGTTCCAGAAAATAAGGACATCATACAGATATATATATATATTTTTCATTCAATTGACCCATTCATCGCAATAATGAAATATGTTGACTAAATGCAAACGTAGGTTGTCGAAGTCGTCGTTCTTTATTGTCACTAATCAAATATGGTTGAGCACGAGCCATGAGTTATGCAGTTCATTTCATACTCTTCTCCCGTAAAACTTGCTCGACGTCTTTCATAGAGAGAGAGAGAGAGAGGGGAAAAACGAAAAATTTTCGTAAGTACTTACTTCATTTTGGAGGAAATTGAAATCTTTTAAAAATAGTATTTTATAATTTTAGAAACTGTAACGTTTACAATCCTATATGTAGTCCCCCAAATTGATTTTGATGTGGTTTTTAATCCATATAAATGTATTTCAACTTTATAATAAAGGTAGGAGGTTGTGGCTCATAAAAATCTTCGCACACTACAAAGCCACAAAATTGTTCACTTCAATATAGAATTATGACAAAATTGTCCAATTCAAAGTAAGAGTAATGTTATGACAATACAACGATTGACATAATGTAATGTGTCAAAAATTATATAAGGCAAGACAATACTAATAATAATAGATATATATATATATTGCTTTACAAAATTTTGATGTTAATTACTGTATCTATCAGTGTGTTTATGCAGAATAATTGTTGGAAAATAAATGCGAAAGCATCCCAATACAAATATGTTGCATCTAAATTTGACATTTCACTTGGCCCATTCACTGCAACTTGCAATAACGCAAGCGAATGGCGCCTTGGTCACAAAAATAATAACACCATATATCGAAGAATTAGTTTTTCTAAGCAATGGGTGGTAAACATTTCAATTGGCTCATTTATTACAACTAGTGTATCAAAACGTGCATTGCACATTCTATGTAAAAATTGAGGATATGAATATATAATAGTCGGAATTATGTATTTTTGCCTAGCATTCACAAAAAATAAAAAAAAAAATAATAAATAAATAAATAAATAAAAATAAAAATAAAAAAGTAGTTCGACACATAGGAAAACAACACACTTTGTGTTTTTGTTTTATGCTTGTATCTAAAGAAGGGAAGAAGTAATTTTGGAATAAAAGCTTAATTTCATCAATGAGGATACAGTGAGCTTTATACACAATACAAGAGAGAAGCCTGCGCAACTAGAACTCTACAAATTCAAAGTACACGAGATTATCCTATCTCAACTATTTACAAGATTATCCTTCGACAACCTATATCCTTGGACGATATAGCTCAACCATATTTTATCCTATCTCAACTATTTGCTCCAAAATATGCATTTCATCGCCTTTTACTATAACATAATATAATGGAGCACATATAACACATGGTCCCCCCTTATTGGTGGGAGGCGATGTGTGTAGGTCCCACCATCGGCTCCCTCACCAATCACGTGTGTATTACAAGATGATATCCTCCCCATCGCGTGGGGAGGAGATCATTACCGATGAAGATCGGTAATGATCTCCTCCCACAATGGAGAGGAAAACGTGAGGAGATTATAAAACACACATGCCCCCTTATTCGGTGGGAGGCGATGTGTAGGCCCCACCATCGCTCCTCACCAATCACAAAGCCAGATTATGGCAAGATGATATCCTCCCCATTGTGGGGAGGAGATCATTACCGATGAAGTACTAGTCACCTTTTATACTCCAGTCATCTTCAAATGCAGTCAATTGCCTTGCAAAGATATCATCAGATTATATTTTTGCTACAACTGAAATTACAACTATGTAATTACTAGAATACAAAATAAATAAAACACATCATAACAATTATACGCATTTTACGAAGGGGGAAATAAAAATATTTCGTTTTAATTTATAACGTGCATGGGCTGATTGGTAGGGCCTCTGACGAACAAAATGTAATTCCGAGATTGGATGAAGATGCATTCTTCTTGTAAATGTTTAGAGAACCATGAAGACAGCACCAAGTCAACATTCAAATGACCTTTTTAAAATATTTACGCAAATGGCCCTCTGTAACATGTAAGAATTCCGTCATATTCCATCTTAAATGACTTCAGCAAACACAAAAGTGTGACATGCTAACGCGCGAACAAGATTAATGCACGTGTCTAAAGTAGGCTTTTATCTTCGTTATTACGACATCATGATCTAAATATGCTAAACTTGTTATGAATAATAATTGAAGAATAATTATTATGTGTTATGAATAATTGAGAATAATGTGGTGGTTATAAATTATGAGGAATAATTTGGTGGAGGAATAATTTGGTAAAAGATGTAATTATTATATGTGAATGAGTATTATACCCTTGATGAAATTATGTAATTACTGATTGTGTAATTCGAAGTTTCACATAAATAGGGTTTGATTATTAATGAAATTAAATTTCAAGAGAATTATAGAATTAATTCTATATTCTCTCTATTATTTACATCTTTTTTATAACACGTTATCGTGAGCGGTCTACAACCCTTTGAGTAATATGAAGAAGTATCTTCTACACAGATCTTATAGATGATGTATCGGCCGGATTATTACGAATGAATTAATTCATCCTCATCAATCACTAAATACTTCTACTCTTCTGCGAAATACATCATTGAAACTCCCTTTTTGTTCATATTCCTTCTCCGATTCGCCGTCTAAACTGTAACCTTTGGAGATATCTGAAATCCCAAAATTGGAAGAATGGAGTCGAAAAATTTTCGATCACGTAAATGCATTGCAAGTAAATCTCATCCATGGAATAATTAGAGAAAGGAAAAGGTAAATCATATGATTTTATAATATAATAATATATTAAACTATAACGTTCGTTTATCGAGATATAAAGAGCATACATTATCAAAATCAAATTTTCTCGACTCCATTATACTCGATTTAACGAGAGCTTCGATTGTAAACAATATTGTGAGGTAATAAGCTTCGTTTTGAAATATGTTATTATCAAACTTTCAAAATTTACAAATCGAGTACACTAACTTTTTGAAAAAGTTACAAAATAGTCATTGAATATTTTGATATTGATAAATTGAAGTAGAAAGGAGATAATTTTCAATCGTAAAACATTGATAAAATATTTTTGACAATTTTACCTTTGCGAATTGGAATGGACAATTTTACCCTTAGGGTAAAACCGACTAATTTTGACGCAGTGAAAAATGGATAGAATATTCATGAAGAAATTCTAAATCCATTAATTACGACAAAGTCCATTTGAGTTAATAGATCGAAATATTAATGTAACTCGAAGAGTTCAATTACATAATATACTTATTACAGAAGGATAAGTGTGCTCTTGTAAATGTAATAGTATTTGTTCTAGAAGAACAAATTTGCTGGAGAAGCAATTCAATATTTAATTCTCGCTTTATTTTTTGCAATTTAATTCTTTTAGCCAATACCTCCTACTTGATGATGGGTTCAGCGTCACTAAGCGGAAGGTTTTATATATTTACACTTTATATGCTAAGTGATGGGTAATACCTCTACTAAGCAGATCCTACTGCAGTAGTTAAATATTATGCAATTTAATTCTTGCTATTTAAATTAGTAGATTTATATTTATTGTAATAATTCCCCAAGGAAGGTTAAACCACCTATTGGAGGAAATTTAATTCATGATTTTAAATTTATGCACTTTATAGTTTGAGTATATTTCAATGTGGTGGGTAATACCACGATTGGTGTGCATATTTCCAATGTGGTAGGTTATACTATACGATTGGTTATAGAATCTCAGAAAAGTAGTTGATCAAATATTCTAATCCATACTCTCGAAGTAGTGAGCGATGAGAATAAAATTACTTCCCCATATATACAGAATATTAATGGAGAAATTGAGTAAGTGGTACTTGAAGTCACCATTGGATAAATAGATGAAAATCAAATGCTCAATAGATCCCATGTTGATAAATCAAAGATAATATATCGTGGAGAAATTATATGAAGTAATCTCATCGATGATATGAGATTGTATTAATATGAGAATAAAATGCTCTTGAAGAAGCATAATCACTAGATTTCTGTATTTGAATAAAGCCAATATGATATTATTATTACTCAGGAAAAGTACAAAACGATCAGTGGAACATATTGAGAATATCAAAAGATGGCATTAAACACTTTCGAAAATATAGAAATGCAAAAAAATATACATCTTGAATCCATAAATGAGGATGCGTCTCGAGTATAAATACTCCGTAACTGCATACCATCAACATTAGGATTCATAATGAAATATTTAAAGGATCCAATTTCTTTTTGACACCGATGGTCTGCATGATCGGCGGACACAGGCTTCACGATTCTTGAACATATGCATGAAATTTGATGAGTAGTTCATCTAGTACTAGCAATAAGTATTTTCTACATTGAATGAGAGATAAACTTATTATTTACACCACGATCTAGAAAGCGCTATGTGTTGTAGCCTGGAAGGACAATGAAAGCATCACTATTATTCATCATATACATCATGCGATTGTGGATGGATTAACTTGTAGCACCAACCTGCTGGACCCATGGTAGAATGGCTCCAAGTATTAGATCCAACTAGATGGAAAGGTATTACACTCAAACTCTTATTCCCCATGATTGTGCGGCCATTATAAGTCTAGCTAAAAGTTTGTTGTTGGTTCCTCAGGTATAGTATATTGATTTCTTGTCTCCTAACTCTTTTCACGAGTTGGTTTGCCATATCCACATATTGGATATGGCCTACGATTAGATCCACCAAGAATACATACGGTTTTAATATGGCGAGAGTAAAAGTTGACTTGTATGAGATGATTCTAAAATCTCCACATCCATCTCTACTCCTATCTCTCTTTTTTGCACTATATTTTCAACATGAGAGATATATGAATCCCTCTATTTAAGAAAAATTTTAAAACCAATAATTGGAGTGCACTATTTACTTTTTGACAAATATGAAAGAGAAAAAGGTAGAAATTTTCTTTAGTGATATGACATATAGTTGTCAGTGATTGAAAAATAATATATATCTTAAAATTGAAAAGCGATATTTACAAATAAAAGAAATATATTGATCTTTGTTATTACACGAGCTTTCTTACATAAATATGGGAAAATCATTATGCTAAATTTTTCTACTAAATTTACAAGCAGGATCTTCTAAAGTAAGTTTTCAAGGCTATGCTTAGCGTTTGTTGATCTTTGAATTTGGCCCATGGGCCATTAGCTCACCTTATGCGTGTCCACTAGGATGTGTGTCTCAAGAGCATTGAATATCATCCAAATGCTCCTTACTCAATCCATCTTTAATGAATGCTATTTTATCTTCTCGATTTCCGGACAAGTACCCATGATTTACATCAGTGTCACATGTCCATCGAGCACACTTGTAACATCCTCCTAATCTTTTTGCTCTCCGTTTCTTTGAAAAACTACTTTTACCCATACCAGGCATGTATTTAGAAGGAATTGAAACCTCACCGGATAATCGAACCTTTGCTTCAATCAAGCATCGGATATCTTGTGGGATACCCATATTCATTAGCATCCTTAATCTTTCCGACCTACCTCGATAAATCATTTTTAGGATTTTTAATCGGTAGTGATGGATAGTATTTTTAAGATTTGAGAGCATATGATACATTATAATGTATAGACCCTTGTTAGGATGAATTTTGCAATAATTTTGATGATTTATTTATAGAATAATACGCCAGCGTATGAAATAAGACCGATTTTAAATAAATAATACTGAGCGTAAGAGCTCGTTTTGAATTAAATAATAGTCGGATGTGATGCGTCATTTGTAACTCCGTGTTTGAATAGTGTAGACAATAATGTCACCAAAAGATGATGGAATATGTCGGTGAATTATTTACATGATAAATCATATTGAGCACTATCTGAGATACTAGTGAAATCGATATAAGAATTCTTGAACTGTAAGTTCAATAATACTCGTTTGCAAAGCGGATGACCATCCCGGTTTAAATAATTATTGAAATCAATATTTCAAGTGAAGAATTAAAAAGAATTCTTCAATGATTGTTCTCGATAAATGATGAAATCATTACTAGCCAATATTGAGGAATAAATCCCAAATATATCCGGAATAAAGGATGAAGTATTGGCCCCTCATCTACACATGTGGATTACTAGATATTATGATATGGATCCACTAGATAGTCACATGTGTATATGATTCGTAATTTGAAATTTCTGAAATATTTGCTCACTGATATGAGCATGATTTTGATTTAATGATAAAGCTAGTAAATGTATATCCCATAATCTTGAATAAATCACCTGAGAAGGATTTGAGTATCGCATACAAGTGGGATATTATATGGCAAATTATTTAAAGTCCTCAAATAAATTGCGATATCGAGAATAGAATACAAGCGGTCTAAATTCCCATATTAAGGCTGAATGATGAGAACATATATGATTAAAATCATACAAACCGTATGAGTTTTGGTGTTCTAAATTTTCTCGGACATGAGGAGTATTAAAGGTTGAAAAAATATGTGAAAATGCATCATATTATATCCTCAAAATTGAAATACTGAACTTGAAGTTCAAGATGCATGAAAGGCTATGAACAATCACATATATCGACTCACGATGCTTTGATAAGTTAGCTTGCTAGGAAAGCGTTGATATTTCCCCAATCATCTATATCAAAGCAAATTATAAAAGATGGTCTTAATAACTTGAGGCATATACTCTTGAAGAGTATATAGACATAACTATATTGTGTAATCCTACAAGAGGATTGATAATGAGATATCTCGATAAGTTATGTCGATATGGGGAAAGAAATGAGAATTGAAATGTGTCGACACGATATGAAAATGTAAGCGCTACATATGATCAATGATAATGAAAATATTGAGATATATTGAAGATGATAAATGGTGAATGTAAATCCTTAACTTATGAGATGATGAGGTGATGATGACTATTGCTCAAGTTTAAAGATAAGCATGGTGGTCATTATATGTTGCATGCTCATGATAGAAAGTTAAATTACCCGATCGTGTGTGTAGTACCGAAAAGGAAATTAAAGGATCGGAGTGAGCTAAGCCCGTGTTTATGAGTACCTAAAGGGTGAGTTAAGCCCCCAGGGAATGAAATAACCTATTAAGTGAGTATTAAATGTTAAATGATATATTTTAAATGTTAGTTAGTTATGAAGGTTTACTTATATGTTTACATGTTTTTCGATGAATTTATATGCTTTAAATTGTGTGTTTGGAGACATGTGTTCATGGTGAATGTTTTATAGTTGTGTACGAAAATTGATGCACTCTAAATGAGCAGAAGAGTATAAAACCAATGTATATGATACTCATACAAATGTATGAAAGATTTTTGAAATGCTTGCGGCATACTTGTATAAAATCTGCGTTGCACTCTTTTCCCTTAGTGAGGTTTTATCCCATTGGGTTTTCCTAGCAAGGTTTTTAATGAGCGACTTTAATAAGCGTATTCATATGAATAATGTACTCTTTTCCTTCATTAGGGTTTTTCCCACTTTGGGTTTTTCCTAATAAGGTTTTAACGAGGCATATTCATGGTATATTGAAGCGATAGGAGAAATTGATGCAGTGTATCTATTGGATCAAGTTATAATGGAGCTAATGCTCGATCCAAGCGATGATGATATTGAAATCATTTACGAAGTAAAGATATCGATTCTCAAGATATGAAATCAAATGGAGCGGTGTACTCGTTTTCCTTGATTAAGTTTTTTCCCACTTTGGGTTTTCTTGACAAGGTTTTAACGAGCGTACGTGAATACTCATATCTTGATAGACATCGGGGGAAGCAATGTTTTGATGAAAGCGATATATAACCACTCCAAGCTATCACTTGCAATCGGTTTGGAAGTTTTTTCCCCAGGTTTTTCTCCAAGCAGTCAGGAAGACATTTGTATTAATAGTCGTTCGAAGTGTTATGAATAATAATTGAAGAATAATTATTATGTGTTATGAATAATTGAGAATAATGTGGTGGTTATGAATTATGAGGAATAATTTGGTGGAGGAATAATTTGGTGGAGGAATAATTTGGTAAAAGATGTAATTATTATATGTGAATGACTATTATACCCTTGATGAAATTATGTAATTACGATTGTGCCATTCGAAGTTTTCCTATAAATAGGGTTTCAGTTATTAATGAAATTCATTTGCAGAGAATTCCTTAGAATTCATTCTCTCTAAATTCTCTCTATTATTTCTATACTTTTATAACAAAACTAATGTTTTACTGCATCCCTAGACTGATAAATTAAAAATTTAGGCCTACAATATTATAATTCAACAAAAATGTTGATGGACTGATAAAACTTGTGTAGGGTTTGATCAAAAAAGAAATTTTGGATGTGTCCTTAACATAGGATATGATTGATTCTTTGGATTTGTAGATTCTCATGGATTTCATAGATTTTTATACAATTTTATAGAATTCATCAAATTCTAATGGAATTCCATATCACGGATTGTAATGGATTTTAATATGGATTTCAATGGAATTAGTTGAATATAAAGGGTCCCAACATAGAATTCAATGAATTTAGAATTTTATCATATCATTCTCAATTATTATTGATGGAGTTTTTATACGCGCAAGAAAATTCGTAATTTACTTTCAATAAGAAGTAAAAAGTCATCAAGAAAATCAAAGTGATAAATTTAGACAAAAATACGAAGAAATTAGAAGTTGATTGATGCCAGGGTTTAAGAAAGGCGTCCAAAAGCACATTAATGTTTTCCGCAAGTGCATCATGAGCATGAGAGGTAGGCCGTCGTTGGGTGCCCATCACTAGCACCTCAAATGTTGCTCGCACTTATGTTTATGCGACAAAATAAAGGAATATCTGGAACTTCTTCTAATGTAATATATCTATCGACTTAATTCTTTAGGTTGCAGTTTGCAATATACTACACACACAAAAGATCAAATGCCAAATATGGGCAACTTAGGTAATCTAGACGTTTGCAATTCTTTATTTTGCCAATTTTAGTGCAAAACTGCATAATTTGGTGCTTGTTTGATGTAGATATTTTCGAAGAAATTTTTTTATTTTTTGAAAGAACATATGGTCAAACTGAAAGAAAGACTGGAAAAATATGAATATATATATATATATATATATTATAGTATGTGGTTAAAAAATGAATGCAAGATAAAAGGACTGTTAAATTGATTTTAATGCATCTAACTGTATTTTGACTTTATAATAGAGCTAGAATCATAAGTTGAGTCACTAAATTGATTTTGATGCGGGTTTTAGGCCTTGTTCTATTTGGTGTTAACCAAATTCGCACGTAATTCCATACACCTCATACTCATTTTCAACCACACACACATTTTCCAAAATAATATTAACCACATATTTTTACACGGAATACCGCGCGGAACAACTAAACCCCCAATAGAACAAGGCCTTAATTCATCTAATTGTAGAAGGTCGTGGCTCATAAAAATCCTCTTACAGTGTAGAGTGGCAAAATTCTCTAATCCAAAAGAAGAGTAATTTTATTATAGCACAATTACTGGCACAATGTAATATGTCAAAAATTATAGAATGCGAGACAACATTAATAATAATAGAGAGGATTTACAAAATTTTGACACATTATATATGTATCAATTACTGTTTTAATCATTGTGTTTATGTAGAATAATTGTTTAAAAATAAATGCAAAAGACATCCCAATACAAACATGTAGCATATCTAAATTTGAAATTTCACTTGGCCCATTCGTAAGTTGCAATAATGCAAGCGAAGGGCATCTTGGTCCCAAAAATAATGACGTCACACGTATAAGAATTACTTCCTAGCTCCATTCCAATTATTTGGTCCATTTTTTCATTTTTATTTGTTCGAATTATATGGCTTTATTTTCATATTACAAAATATATTTTGTGAAACTTAACAAATATGTCCTTATTTAATGCAATAGTTGTAACCATACACACAATTTTTATATATAGATATTATGATCTTTTCTCACCACCCCTATTAGGGTATGATAGTGTGTGGCACATAAATTGTATGCACTTCAATTATTTTCCAACTATTAATTTAAAAATTAGTCATTTAACAAAGTTAAATTAGAAACACAATTGACAAGATTTATTTCTCCAACCACGTTCTTAATCCTCAAAGTTGTTTAGATACCATCGATGGGTGCCACCATCATATGAAGTGGCTGCAGCCACGTCAACGCCACTTATTAAAAAAACAATGAACCTCGATGCCCTTTTTAATTTGGGGACCGACCTACAGTTTACAAAAATCTATCCCCAGATTGAATTCACCAACCTTAAGGCCATCCACAGTGCAACTGCAGATAAAGAAGATGATTATTTTATTTAGAAATGAATAGAAAACAATATAGGGAAAAAGAAGGAAAAGTGAAAAATAAGTGAGAGGTAGAAATAATTCAAAAATATAATAATAGAATAATTCTAGATGGATGTTTATCTCTCTGGATGTGATACAGAACTTTATAAAGAAAAAATAGGTTAATTGATAGAAAAATGAAGAAAAAGTAGAAAAATAAGAGCTACATGGGCCTTTGTTCACCTGCCCACTGTGGGCATGCCCACGCCTTCACGTGGTGCCCTATCAGGGCGCCACATCATTCGGCAAAATTTTTTTAATGTTTTTTGATAGGGTGAGCTAAATCTTTATACACCCACCTTTATCTGTACAGACCAAATTTTGACCACTTTCCAATTATACCTTCTCCCTCTCTCCTCTCTCTCCTCTCTTCTCTCGGCTCTGTTACTCCCCTCTCTCTCCTCTCTTCTATCCCGCTCCTCTCTCCTCTCTTCTATCTCTCTCCTCTCTCTTCTCTTCTCTCTCTACTTTGTTGTGTTTCACAGCGAACTTAAAAAAAAAAAAATTTTTTTACAAAGTAAATTTTATGGGAAATATTAGACTAATAATTTCAACCTCCATCATTTTTAGATAGATAGCAGTTATAAAATATATCTACCATTATATTATACGATTATGACATACATTATGGTGTTGTAGTATGATCCAAATTTTATTTAATTTTTGTTGTGGATACAATTTTTCAAATTTTTATAACCACTTTTACAAGTAATTTGAAATTTTTGCAACCAATTTGTGATGATATAATAATTGGCTTTATTATCTAAATACGTTATTAAAAATCAAAATTTTTACAACTATTTCATCGGGTAATTTCAATTTTTTACATTTTTTCAACCACTTTAACAATTAATTTCAAAATTTATTTGATAAACTTTATCCAGGTTAATTTGAATATAATTATTAAACAAATTTAAAATAATAGTACAAAAATTATTTTTAAATTTTTTGTTAAGCCGCTTAACAACTATAGGTTATTAGCCTCAATGGGGTATCGAAAAATAAAAATATAATTTTTTGTACTATTATTTTTTAAATTTGTTTAATAATTATATTCAAATTAACCGGATAAAGTTTATCAAATAAATTTTGAAATTAATTGTTAAAGTGGTTGAAAAAATGTAAAAATTGAAATTACCCGATGAAATAGTTGTAAAAATTTTGATTTTTTAATAATCAGATTTAGATAATAAAGCCAATTATTATATCATCGTCAAATTGGTTTTAAAAATTTTGAAATTACTTGTAAAAGTGGTTATAAAAATTTGAAAAATTCAGATCCATCAACAAAATTAAATAAAATTTGGATCATACTACAACACGATAACGATGTCATAATCGTTAAGATAATTGTAGATGACATATTTTATAGTTGTCTATCTAAAAGTGATGGAGGGGTTGAAATTATTGGTAGTCTAATCTTTCCCATAAAATTTACTTTGTAAAATTTTTTTAAGCTTTCATGTAGAGAGAGAGAGAGAGATGAGAGAGAGAGAGAAGAGAGGAGAGAGGAGAGAGATATAAGAGAGGAGAGAGGAGGGGAGTAAAACAGCCGAGAGAAGAGAGGAGAGAGGGAGTATAATTGAAAGTGGTAGTAAAATTGGGTGTATAAAGTAAAGGGATGGGTGCATTTAGCCCCACTTTTTTTTATATCTACATTAGATTAAATGAATAATACATAACTGCCCTCTAATGGTAGGGATTCCGTATGGATCCCACGAATTTTTTTTCCTAGCATGGGGAGGCCAACTATTGGCATTAGAACATTACTCGAGCTACTTGTACCAAAAAAAAAAAAAAAAAAAAAAAAACACACACACAATCTCCTACATGGCTTGTCTCTTTGCCAATGGACGGCCGCATTGGAGATGGCCTAATTGAAGCCATTCTCACGTCATATGCTCGCTCTGGTCTGCCCACTTCTTCGTGCCACCGTCCACTCTATATACCAGTTTTTGTCTTTGATTTTCAGTTCTCATGCGTCAATTTTGTCAATTTTTTTTTTCTCTCGCTTCGTCTATATCCCAAGGAATGTATGACCTGGGAAATTTATCTTGCTTCGATCACCACTGTTTCTTTTTCTTTTTATTTTTATTTTTTTATATAGCAGTAAGAGTTTAATAAAATAATAGGAAAGCATTTCATGAAAATCAAAAACATTTCAAAACAATTGATTCGGCCATGGCATTTGAGGCTCTTTTGTGTTTTTTTCCAATAGTTAGATTAATGGCTTATATTTTGAACATTCGATACAAAGAAGCCTAATTGTGTTTGGATCCATTTTATGTAACAATCATTTGTGTTTACGGATCCAATTTCTCGAACAGGTTATGCAATTTTACTAGTTTGCAGGATTCGATGTTATTGGAGTAGTGATTGTTCAATTTACTTATTTTTATTGACAATACAGACTGTCATGATGAAATTTGGTTTAGTTTTGAATTACCTAATGTTTGATTGAATTGATTAGGTTGAGATTTGGTAATAATTTCGGATTTACGAGTGAATTATTATTCGGTCTAATTTGACTTGGATTCCGTATAGATTTGAGTTCACAAAATGGGGATTAAGAATCAGAAAGTAGAAAAAGGTCATATTCATAGAGTCATTATCATGATTTCATAAACTGGTTTATTGCCTACTGTAAATTCTTATCACTTTCTCATTCAGTTCAATGTTCTCGTTGGTTCTCATTAACACTTTCACATAGAGTCTATCGTCTTCATACATAGTTCGGCAATTGAAACTTGATTTCCCAAGTGTACATTTTCTGTGGGATTGCAAAAGAAGAAAAAAGAGGGAAAGGCTACCAAAGGAGGTCAACCATGTGACTTACAGGGTACAGTCGGAGTTTTTAAGGATAAAATAAATTCATAGTATTTCAAGAAGCATGGAATGGCGATTTGCATCAACCATATTCAACGAAAGCAAATTCCCTCTTATGTATTCCCCAGCATTTTGTACAGAGGAAACTCTGTATTATCATGAGCAAGCTAGCAGCTGATAAAGTATCTCGAGAAAATGGTGGAAGATGCCAAAAGAGGAAGAAAGAAGTTGAAGATCAAATATACTTGAGAAAGGGCAAGCTATTAATGGTTGGTTGCAGTGTGTCCCTCCTCAAATTATTCATTATACAAGCTGGTTCATCAAAGATTGTTCATCAGCATTGTTTGAGATGAAGAACGAAAGGGATGTAATGAATCCATCTTGCCAATTTAACTTTGAAATGACAGAATAAACAATTAAACTCGATTCTTCAAGATGTGGAGTTGAAAGAGTATATTGACACTGGTGGTGTGAATGTGTTGATGAAATGTATTGTGTTGAGGTGAAGCTAATTGATGATTGAAGTGCAAATACAGGAGCCGGTTGCATTGGAGTTATGGTGGGGCCACCTGCAGGAAGCTTGATATCGAAAATGGAAATGGCATTCGATGGCATCCTAGCACCCAATCCAAAGGAGAATGGTGCTGTGATTTTCAGAGATGGACTAGAGGTACTTTTTCTAGGCATATATATCCATTTATGTCACTTATCTAGGAGAATGATTGACTTATTGACAATTTATGATAATGCCCAATACGTAACTGCATATAATGACAACAATAACAACAATAATCACGCGATCTCGGCTTTAAAGAAATACAAAAAAGTTCTAATGCAGAAAAAGATGCAGAAAAAGCTACTATACCATTTGATCTCATCACCTTCCATCGCCAATGATCTCATGAAGTAGTGGTTTAGAATAACGGATGGGTGAATAAGATAGATCTGTTGTTGCTCTGCTTGTGACATTTGATGAACTACCAGGAGTAATAATATCACCTCTTGAAATTGAACTATCTGAGTTGGACATAAGGGTCGTTCCATCCCTGAATTGCAAGTCAGTTAGGTAACTAGGCTTTGAAACTGCGGGGGGTACTTCAATGTCTCCAGAAAGCATGGACACCACACGGGACATTGAAGGTCGCAAACTAGGGGATGCTTGACTGCAAAGAAGAGCCACTCCGATAATTCTCTTTACTTCGTCCTCGTTTACTTCATCTAATGTTTTGTCAACCAGTGCCATTTCTTGGTTTTTCTCATGTAGATTCCAAGCCTGTGAGCATATGATTTTCAAGTTAGCTGGCTTGGCAAAGATGGTGGCAAAGGTTCAACCATATACGAAGATTGATTCTATGGGGCTTGCAAGAGTGAGTCGTGCTAGGGCTAAAACCAATTTGCATAACTTGCTGTACAACCCTCTAATAGAGGGCTAGATCCCACCAATATACTGAGGGTAAAAATGGTATTTTTCGTTACCTTGTATCAAACAAGTTGTATAAATTGGTTGTACACCTAGTATTGTTGTGGAAAAGTTGGTGTTGATAGGTGCTTGATCTTTTAGGCATGTTATTCACGTATTGTCTTTCTTTCTGTCGCCTAGGTACAGTGGCGAAGCCACGTGGGGGCCTGTGGGGTCCTAGGACCCCACTGACCCCCTCCATTTAAAAATTTTTTTACATTTTTTTGTTTTTTTCCTCTTCTCTCTCATTCATGTAATTGGGTGATTATGTGTGAAGAATTTGTGAATAATTGCTTGGACTCATAGGTTCACACACAAATGATTATCTGTTCGTTCATTCCATAACCAGACAAGAATCGGGAAGAAAAATAGAAGGATGGCCTTAGAAGGTTAATCTTAGCACCAATGACCCTGGTGTCTAGGCCTAACTCTAATCTCCTCATCCTTTTGATTCTCCACAGGAAGAAAAATTTATAATCCTAATATTTCCACCAAATGTGAAATTAAAGAAGAAAGAAGATGGTAGGGGGTGAAGCTTTGAAGTTGAAGAATGAAGATGGTTAGAAAAAACTTTTATGTATTTTATTTCTCGTGTTTGTTTCGTATGATATACATATTAAGACAATTGAAACAAACTCAACTAAACTCTATCCTGAACTAGTGAAATTACCTTATATATGATGAAACAAATGGGAAGAATATGGAAGAAAAGAGATGATGCACAAAATGAAGAAAGAAATGAAACAATTATTTTCATCAGATTGAATTTTCGTAGTATGTAATCCCTTTCTCAAACCAAGCCATTGCGCTTTTCAACCAAGCTACGGAAATTCTCTACAACTTCAGTGTGGATTGAAATGGATGGTCATACTTGTAAATTAGAATATAGTTTTCTTCTGCTAAATAGATCGGAGCAATAAGCTCGAAGAAACTATTGCAAGATTGAATGTTTTAAAAATCTTAAGGATATATACGGGGTATATATAGATTGTTAAACACAAAGGATCAAATGGTGATAGACCATACCCATTCCAGTAGATACATCTCATCATCTTTGAAGCTTGTGTCCGAATTTAGCCTTCCACAGACAATCTCTAGAGCTACAATGCCAAAGCTAAATACATCTGCCTTCTCAGTAAGATGTCCACGCATAGCATATTCCGGCGCAAGATACCCACTAAATGGTGAAACACGAAAAAGTCATTTATATATCTATCCCATGCTAAAAAATCTATCATGTGGACCACGAAAGAATGTTATGTTTATGGTACTTACAATGTTCCTGCGACACGGGTGCTTATATGGGTCTCTTTGTTGTTGTACAATTTTGCCAAACCAAAATCTGAAATTTTGGGGTTCATATTAGCATCGAGTAAAATATTGCTGGCTTTAACATCTCTGTGTACAATTTGAGGTTGAGATTCCTCGTGCAGATAAGCAAGGCCTTTAGCTACTCCCATGCATATGTCGAAGCGTGTTGGCCAGTTAAGAGATAAGCTTCTATTCTCTGATCCATCAAAGCATAATGATTCAGTCTCATTTTTTTCTCGTTTATTGCCCAATAATACTTTGTCAAGACTCTTGTTTTCTAGATACTCATAAACAAGCAACCGTTTATCTCCCTCGATGCAGCATCCATACAATTTTATGAGGTTACGGTGCTGCACAGCAGATACAGCAGCAATCTCTGCCATAAACTGGCTCTTTCCTTGATGGGATACAATAGCTAGTTTTTTAACAGCAATAATTCTATTGTCCTGAAGCGTTCCCTATTGGTCACAACACAAAATCTTAAGATACAACATCAAAATTTTGAAAAAATATCAATCAGCAAATAATGGAAAATGACAGTGGATTCTTTATTTTCATTCTTCCATCTGAATTCTCATACGTCATGAGTGGGGTTACTTTTCCAAGGCCGGTTTCTATAGTTCAACCAATCAATGAACTTTGATAGTAATAAAATTTTTAAAATAGAGGTTACCCTGTAGACAGGTCCAAACCCTCCTTCACCAAGCTTGTTAGCAGGACTAAAGTCATTTGTCGCAGCTTTTAGTTCTGCATAATTGAATATGTAAGGTTTGGCTTCCATTTGCAAAAATTCTGCAAATTCACCAAGAAACATATGTTTATTTCCTAAGGGCTAGGAATAATCATCCATCCCCAAAGTGATTCATTCCCTTACCTAATATAGTATTGATCCACATCAGGATAGGCATTACACCATGAGTTCAGGTATTAAGTAAATTCACTCATACTTTATCATTTAGAAGGTGATTTATTACTTCGACAAATAAAATGAAACAAAGACTTCCCTTTTGGTGTCACTAATACAAATATTCTTCCGGTTTCACTTTTGAGTGTTCGTTTGATACAATTAGTTTAATTGATTTTTTCTCTTTTATCATTTTCAATCACTCATACATCAGTTTGAAATTTTTTATAGTTTTTATTACCTCTCCGTTACTTGTCAACCACACATTTAAAATCTATTTTTCTAATAATACAAATCAAATATACCTTAAATTAGCACTTTTTGTTCTTAATAATAAGTCCCTAACTGAAAAGATACTCAAGATTATACTTTCTTACCATCATCCTCATATGGATTTTTCCTTCTTCTCTGAGCAAAATAATATGCTGCAAGTATAGAAAGAAAACTAACAGTTCCAACTGTAGCTACAATCTCCACTACCAGATTGATCTTTTTCTTCTTCCCACTTGGAGAACTCTTCCCACTTGGAGGATTGTCTATAATAGTGGGAACAAAATCTGCGGAAATGCTTAGCATGAGCATTGACATTTGCATAATAGTAACCAGAGATGCATCATTTCAAGTTATCAAATATTTTGGATTTCATACGTACCTAGGGTGGCACTTAATGCCGAAATAGAAGGTCCATATACACCAAAACGAGGCACACAACAAGTCCCTTTTCCAGCCCAGAAGAGATGGATTTCAAGGTAGTTTTCAGCAACTTGTGCAGTGAATTCCCTCACAACAGCTCTCAAAGCCATCCCACCAGCCTCTCTTCTTATGTCAAAGTCTTTCAGCTCTAATTTCCCCTGGACCCCACAATTTGGAATTTTAGTTCAATAACAAAAGAGATGAAATAAGATAAATTTAAGTCAATTTCAAAAGGGAGAATGTATAAGATATATAAAGTCCTAATAAGAATTCATTATTTAGCACAGACCTGAACGTATACATCAAATATTCGCTTTCCAACACTCGTCCAAGTCGTAGTGCCGACAATTTCGCTCTCTGCGAACTGAAGTCTCACAGTGTAATTACCATTCTTAAGGCCCAATCCATAGTATCTCAATGATCCAGCGGAAATTCGAGCAGTTTGAAACAATTTTGAGTCCAAAGTATTTGTGTACGAGGATGAAGTAGATATTCTGTACTGTGGGCTATCGCTATCAAAAGGCATACCAGCATTGCTAACTGCCCATCTGTTTGTCCTGGTCACGTAATATGTTGCGGGACCAAGAGTTTCATTATCCATCTCATACACAATCTGATCTGAGGAGCGAATTTGTGGACCGCCGCAGTTAATTGCAAAGCTGGAATCTGCAAACGATTATCCTGGATGAACTTGTCAACTATAAATGCAAATTTATCATTTTTTTATTGTTATAAATTTTTTATTTTTACTATTATTTTTATACAAAGGGATAAATGGGCGGGTGATGGGATTCGAACCCTAGTGTTTACAAAGTGAGGGATGTCTCCTAATAGGTGGGATATTGCCCTTGATCTCACATGTTTTTACCATGCGAACGATATACCAACTAAAATGCTCTAGCAAGACATACCCCATAATGGAATACCTAGCCAACATTATTAACCTAACTTAAGAAAGAGCTAGTGATGATGCTGGTGATGAGTAAAGGTACGAGGTCAGCTGGTAGGGAACAGGTGGAAGAAACACAAGGTAAAGTTGTCAAAGTATACCAAGTGAGTGCCTACATATATCAGAAGATATCTTTTCTATTCAAGAAAAAATGAGAAGTGGACTCCCAAAAAGTAAAAAGGTAAAAATGGACAGTTTTTGTTAAGCAAAAAACTTGGGAGTAAGCTAGCTTCTCCTATCTACAACAATAAATCCTGTCTACAACAATAAAGAACGGGCCTGTAATGTGCGCAGGCTAATTACATTCTATGCAAATTTCTTCTTCGCTATTTATAGCATCTCCATATATATCAAAGCTGTAATCTACATGATGCTGCCAAAAAAAACCTCATCTTGAAGTGTTCTTAACCTTAGGCAAATATGTTATTAGTATTTACAAAAGGAAATGAGAGTTTCTTGTTAGGATTTTCATCCTATTGAAACCTGTTACAAACTTGCACATGTGAAGTAAAAATATCACTTACGAATAGGTGATCCTCCACCGCAAGGAAAATTCCGTTGCAGACAGTTCAATCCATAAAGCAAAGAACTAACAAATGCAAGACCAAACGTAAATAGGGAGTAAAATATATATTTGAGAAAGAGAAGCATCAATCATTAAATTTGTGAATAATGTGTCAAATCGTTCATGATAGAACATTAGGAGATGTATTAATCATTCATGTGTAGAATATTCACCTTTCACTATAATTGTCTACGGTGAAGTCGTTGGCAACCAAATTGCTGCATAATAAATCGAAGAAATATTTTTGTTAATGTTAGAAGTCACAAGGACAATTTAAAGGATGAGAAGTGTTGAAAAAACAATCAAAACAAAACATAAAAAATATGTAGCTAGAATTCTAGTTTAGTTCATACATACAGTTGTAAAGGTTCATTGACCCAAGAAGGAAAGCTCCCAGATAATGTATTGTATGATAAATCTCTGCAAAGAACTTAACAATAATGTTACGCAGATGTTCTATCTATTCAACCATCTTGTTTTCAACTTCCGTTTCTTTCTTTTTCTTGTGGTGGCCCCTCGGGGTCCCAACTTAACGCAATTGCAAAGGTAAATTTAAAAATACTCGCACATGATATCATTATAAATTATGGTTATATTGAATACCAAAAGCATATGCCTCCAATTAATAATAAGATTAGAAAGCACAACCACATAAAGATATAAAGTTCTGAAGATAAACACTAACATGTTCACGAGAGATGGACTCTTTACTGCAGGCAAGGTACCAGTCAATTTATTATTACCAAGAAATCTGAAGATAGAAAGGAAAACAATATTAGCAATCTACATTTCTCCCCGGGTTGGTTTTCTCTTTCTTCGGGGTGGGAATCATTGCAGTGAGGTCTCAATCATAAGTATTGTAGATGTTATTACAAGGCTCCTAGTGAACTCAGATTGAAAAGTGAATCTGGGATGCTACCCATCAAATTATTGAAGCTTAAATCCCTGAAAAAGAAAGTTATGAGACATTGTAGAGTAAGCAATGTAAAAGTTTCTAATCACCTTTAAAGGATAGTGACTTATATCAGTTTGCAAATGTAAACAAGTTAATTTTAGTGGAAGCTTAATGCATTATTGAAAGTTGCAAAATGACAGAAAACTTACAGCAATGACAAACTCGAATAGTTACCAAAGTTTGAAGGTATGGAACCAGAAATGTTGTTATTGCGCAAAACTCTGCCAAAAGAAAGAAGTTTATAACAATATAACTTCCCACAATGACAGTTAATTTGCTAGAAGGAAGAATGTTGCAAATAGTGAGGAATGGTAAGTCATGTGATATTCCTTACAGTGTCTTTAGAGATGTCATATTTTGCAGAAAGTCTAGCGTAGAGCTTCCATTAGATAGATCACTTATTCTGCTGCTCATCGTATTTGACCAATAATATTAGCTTTCGATAGAAATTGAATAATGATGTACTCTTAAATAATAATAATAATAGGAGGAGGAAACATGCCATAACTCACAGATCACTCAAAGAGGTTAAATTGGCAAATGATGGCGGTATTGGCCCGTGGAAGGAATTTCCTTGAAACTGCCTACAAAAGTATTCATTATAACTAATCACAATCTACACATGAATTTTGAATCTAGTGATCATTATTTGCATGAAGATAAGCGTAGTAATAGTTTTAGAATGATAAAACATATTTTAGAATTTTTTAAAAAAAGGAAAAGGAAAAAAGAAGAATGATTTATGTCTCACAGGTCAGTAAGATTTGGCCAACTTCCAATAAAATTGGGAATCGGACCAGTTAGTTCATTGCTAGCTGCCCACCTGAAATTCATAGAAATTTGTTCCAGTCTACTTGATCAGAGAGGTCCAAATAATAATGTTATATCTTTATATTAAAAAAATTGATGTGAGGAACGAACGTATGCGTGTAGTGGTAAGAGGCTCACGTTCCGGCCAAGTGGCCGGTGTTCGATTCCTACCCCCATCCCCAGGTTGTCCCCCTGCCCCCCCTTAAAAAAAATAAATAATAAATTGATGTGTCAACTAGGCACTGTGCCATGTTCGCACACATTTATTTAAAACTAAAAAAACAAAATTTTATTTTGAAAAGAACATTAAATGTACATTTATTATTTTGTTTTCTTTATTCAATTTATTTTAATTTCTTTATTTAGTATTTTTTCCTTACTTTATTTTTTATGTACATTTTAATTTTTTATATAAATTTTAATTTGTGAATTATAAATATAATTTAAAATGAACTATATACAAGTATTAATGAAAATGTGATATTATAAGATCAAAGTTATAAATTACAATGGTACTTCAATTATTTTTTTTAAAAATAAAAATTAACTTTTTTATATGCATTTTAATTTTTTAATATTATTTTTCAATTTTATATATACAATTTAATTTTTGAAATATATATACACACACACACATATAATTAATAGAAATGGAAATATCAACTTGGTACAGTGTCACCTTGGTAGTGATTTTTTGTTTGAAAAAGGTATTTTTATTTATTTAAAAATATTAAATAAAAAATATTTTTTTATTTATTTTTACCATGTTAAAACGAGAGTTTTAAATAGTTTTTACGGGTAATGTGCATTGAGGGTTCAACGATCAAAAAATGAATTTTTTATTGAGTTCAAAATTTAATACATTTCCATAGCCATTTTCTAGAACTTCTACTAGTTATACAGCGCACAATAACCCACATATGGTATACAACAAAAATCAAGCATATTTATGATAAACCACATGTGATTTCTTTTACAAAAATATGCGTATAAACCCATTCAGGATCAGAATATTTTCAAACATTTCCACTATCTAACTATTAGTTTTAACATTATTTTAAATAGATGCACGGGTTTAATACTAGTATCATTGTAAAAGAGGAGCAGAGAAAATATGTTCTTACAAGTTATTCATTCTCGTTAGATTAAAAAAGGATTGGGGGATTGGACCACTAACTCCAATGCTATCGATGAACCTGCCGAGAAAAGAACGGGATTTGAATGAGAAATTAAGCACAATACTTATTCTTTTTCCTTGCACAAATATTTTGTATATTCTCAATTTCTCATATTACCACTAGTAAAATTGAAAGTTTAAAGATGGTTATGAGCACTATCGAGTAGATCTAAATTGCAAAGAGCTTCATGAATGAGCTCAACAACATGAATAAGAAGATAACCATAATGCCAAAGACAAGTCAGGTCACATGTCATAGGATTGAAAAGATGTTGTGTGAAAAGAACAGACAGTAAAAGAAAAGCGCAAATGACATTAAAAAAAAAAATCTTTTGTATTTTCTCCATTCCCGAGTCAAGTTTAGAGATAATTTGTGACTCACAATGTTAAATTTGTAAAGCAACATAGAATCCCAAATATTGAAGTGAACAACTCGTAATCGTTTCAGATTACGGTCACAACCAAACATGACGAGCAGCGGTGACGAGGCAAAGTAGCATGAACTTACATGGTAGTTAGTCTTGTTAAACTCCCAAGCTCAGATGGTAGCGGACCAGAGAAATTGTTCTCGGCTAATGACCTACACGTGAAGGTAGAAATCCCACATAAACAATCATGTAAATTCATATGTACATACACGAATGGGAGGCAATTGTGGTTTGAACCTAATGAATAAAACTTAAAAAGTTCTTACAGCAATGTTAAGTCTGTCAACCTCCCAAGTTCCCTTGGAATCTCCCCTGATAATGCATTATATGCGATGCCACTAAAGACAGTAAGAAAACATTTGCAATATGATTAGTTAACATTACTCCCAAGTCCTAGATCACAAATAACAATATAGCTTACAAGGACTGCAGTCGAGTCAAGTTTCCAATAGATGCAGGCAATGGACCTGTTAAATAGTTGTAGTATAAATTCCTGCAATAAAGTAAGGAAAACACCAGTATGATCATCAGCAGCAACGTACTAATAAAGTGAACAAGTACACATTGAGGAAATCAAGTAAGAGAAACAATTAACCATACAGAAGCTCAAGTAAGGAAAGTCAAATTCCAAAGCTCACTAGGGAGCTGCCCAACAACATCCTGTTCATAAACTATCCTGAAGGTAAAAAAGCCAAAAATCAACTCAACATGTCGATCAAATCAAATCATTTTTAAATACAATGGACAAATTCACAAAATAAAAAATAAAAAAGCGTGCACACACTCACTCTCTCTCTCTCTCTCTCTAAAAAGTAGTTGATTTAAGTGAAACTATGCGAATGAAGGTAACAGTGATAGAGGTAGAATTTCTAACTCACAGTCCAGTAATACGACAAGTGGTGTTACTGTTGAAAGAGCAATCACATTTAATACCCCAATACATATCTTCGGTAACTATTGAATCATTAATTGCATTGCCGCTGCATAATACGCCGCTAATGTTCCATCCTTGATCTATTCCAGAAAGTCCCCATCGTTGAAAAATAGAATTTATAGCTCTTTCTGCAAAATCAGATACTAGCATGTTACGATTACATTTTGCATCGTTGTGCATAATAGCTCGCATTGCTATTATGCGCCAAAAAAGGGTGAATTCATACATTCGATACTTCAACGGTCAATTTACACCACTACCACTAGTGTTTGACAAACATTTTTCAGTTTTCCTTTTTTTCTCCTGAAAAATTTAATTTCAAAAAAATAAAAATGAATTTTATAAAAAAATATAGTTGATATTTTCAAGTTATATATATACACACACTGATGCTTGCGCAAATTCACGAGGAGATAAAGAAGAGCCTTGTGTAACATAAAATAAGTGAATACTTTTCCATCCGGCCTACCTTTTTAATTGTTTTGTCCAATCAAAAAATTTTGTATTTATACATCATTGTATATTATGACTATTTTTTTCTGACTTGTATTACATTACCATTTTGATTGGATGGAAACCACAAATCTAAATTTATTTTTACCGCCCAATAAAAAATACTTTGTCTATCCCAATTATTTGGTCCACATTTTCTTTTTATTTGTCCCAATTATATGTTCTTGTTTTCATAATACAAAGTATATTTTGTGTTACTTTATAACTATGCTCTTACTTAATACTTCCCCCATCCCACAAAGATAATCGTATAGTTATTTTTATACATATTAACAAAATAGTGGTTAATATAGTTAAAACATTAAATTTTACTTTATTTTTCCACATTCACACTTATGGATCATTAATTTCAATATATGGGTAGTTGAATTAGAATGATAAGGAGGTATTTTATTTGGGGTATAAATGGAAATGGAAAATTAAAGACATGCTCTATATTGCAAGTGGACTATCTTTTTTGGACGAACAAAAAAGGAATAGTGGATTATCTTTGTGGACCAGGTGGAGTACTCTATTTGTACCTATTAATTTAAAAACTAGTTATTTAATGAGGGTAAATTATGAACACGATTCACAGGATTTACTTTTTCAATCATGTTCTTACTTATAAAAATAGTAAAATAATAAAGTGAACCATATAATTGGGATGGAGAGAATAACATATTGAAATGTCTATTTGTAAAGTTTCGTATAACGTGGACAAAACCAAAGATGATTCTCGTTAAAAATACCATTTTGAATTTTCCAAATAGTTTCGTTAAATTAATGCTGTTTTAGACAAGAACATAGGGACCCGCTAGAGTTCCACAAATTGCATTAAATAGAAGTTAGAAAAAGAAATATTCTTAATTGTGACTATAGAGTGAAAAAGTAATGTTATCCATGTAATTGATTACTAATTTAAGGAGAAAGACGATAACAATAGGGGCGCTAGGGTGCCCTTGGTACAATTATTCAAATAATTATTTTTAGATGTGTGATTGAGGAGGAAAAAATGTATTAACAATAGAAATATTGGTTGAATCATGATAATAAATGGTTGGAAATAATGTGGGAAAAAATATTTTTTTGGTTTAAAGTTATATCCCTCAAACAAGCCTTTAACGACTAATATAAAATAGGCTCTCTAACTAGACATTGTTATTTTTAAAGCTTCAAAAGTTTCTACAATTGACAAGATGATACTATTGGAAATGTTCCAAGTGATTCTTACGCATGATCAAATCGGAACTCATGTTGGTATTTCTTCAAACATCTTAATCTTTTCCCAAATTTGTATTCATAAATAGTATGGACAGATTAACATCTATGCAATATCGAAATATTGATGAACTAGTATTGCCTCAGTGTGAAGCACGAAAGTTTTATCAATAAAAATGATTTTGATAAGAATTCATAATTTTTAATTATATGATCAAGCCAAAAAGCGAAATAATAATATGCATAACATTAATTTAAATAGATATGGATGTCGAAATTCAAATTTAAAAAATATACCTAAACAATTTCAAATATGAAAAACTTTTTAAAAACCACATATATATTGAATTGGTATTGATTAGTAATAGATATTATCTAAATTGGATATTTGAAGACAGTATAAAATATTTATAAAATAATATATTTAAAAAATCCAAGGCCCAAAGTAGAAGCACTAATTGAAATCAAAACTCATTTTATGATTATTGAACTCTCAATGCACATTACCCGTAAAAATTATCTAAAAAGAAATGTCTCAATATCATAAAAATCCAAGTTACTACCTCTGTCCCCCAAAGATAGGTTTGGTTTGACTTTCACATGGTTTAAAATATTACAATTAATATTATTGGAAAAGTAAATTTTAGTTATATTTTTTCAAATATACCGTTGCATTAAATAATGCTAATTAATAATAATATATATTAAATAAGAGTATAATTGGAAAATGAAAGAAATTAAATGCAAATAAAATAAAAAGTGGTCTATATTTTGGGATGGACAAAAATAGAATACAAGTCTATCTTTGTGGGATGGAAGTAGTATATTCTTTGGTCTGTTCTAAAGCGGTATATACTAGTAGTCACTGAAAAATCATCACCGACTTGAAAAGAAGGTTCGGAATGATGTGGTGCCAACTTAAGAAAGCTAGAGATTTCCTACATTACTTCTTTGGAAGAATCTAGAAGTGACATGAATTGCATCCGCTCTAGAACCTTCCACCACCTCTATACTAGAACTTTCCCACCGTCATACTAGAATGTTCTAATGGGGTCTATAAATATGTATGTTGTGTATTGTAGATGTGTAAGGTAAAAATTGTGAGTAAGAGAAGCCTAGTAGGAGTGAGTAAGAGAAGTGTAGTGAGAGTGTGTGAGCAAGGGAAGTCACTTGGTGTGTATTAACAAGTTTGTACAAGTTTATATTCTAATAAAAGAATATTTTGCGTCCAACAATTCAACAAGTGGTATCAGAGCTTGGTCGAGCGAGGGCCTAGTGTTTCCAAAGCGAGGCGTTTAAGGGGAGATTATTTTGAGTTTCAAGAAGGTCGTGCACACATTGAGGTTGTGAAGCTATTATAGCTTACTTGGTAACGTGGAGGTTATCTAAGTCACGATGACGGACCTACAAGTGGTAGGTGGAATGAAGAAACTCAATAATCAAAACTACACCACATGGAAGACGTGCATGGAATCATATCTCCAAGGTCACGATCTATGGGATGTAGTTGGTGAAGATGAGGTGACGCCACCGGAAGATGCCGGAGCTTTGAGAAAATGGAAAATTAAGGCAGGGAAAGGCCTTGTTTGCACTCAAAACAACAATTGACGAAGAGTTGTTGGAGCACGTGAGAGATGCAGACACACCTAAGAAAGCATGGGACACCCTTGCTGCATTATTTTCAAAGAAGAATGAATTCAAGCTGCAGCTTCTCGAGAACGAATTACTTTCACTCACTCAAGGGGAGATGACGATAAATCAATACTTCAACAAGGTAAAGTCTCTCTGTCGTGAAATCTCTGAATTAGATGATACTAGTAAAGTCTCGGATTCTAAAATGAGAAGAATAATTATACATGGATTGAGACCCGAGTTTAGAGGCTTTATTCTTTGCAATACAAGGTTGGCTGTGAGCAACCTTCACTGGTCAATCTTGAAAATTTGTTGGCCGACCAAGAAGCGTTGACCAAACAAATGTTAGGGGTCTCATTAAAGAAAGAAGAGGAGGCATTATTTATTCACAAGAAAAAGGGGAAGATGCGCCAACAAGAAAAACAAGAAATAAATAAAAATAAATTTAAAGGAAGAGATGAAAGAGGATTTAAATCAAAGGGGGCCCAACAAAATCATGATAAGAAAGGAGATTTTGTCTAAGGGATATAAAAATGGCCCGTGTTTCGTATGTGGAAAACGAGGTCATTATGCTAGAGATTGTTGGTTTAAGAAAACGTCAGTAGAAGGAAATGTTGCGACATCGAAAGAGAAGGAAAAGTACAATAGTGAAGAAGCATGGGATCTTGAGGCATCCACTGCAATAATTGAAGAGGCTCATAAGGAAGAACTTATATCAGGCTCAGAAGGAGAAACAGCTCTAGCAGTGGTCATCCCTGGAAGAATAAACTATGAAAATGATTGGATTGTCGATTCAGGTTGTTCCAATCATATGACAGGCGATAAGGAGAAGCTACAGAACACGACAGAATACACGGGTGGCCGAATGGTGGTGACTGCTAATAACTCAAGATTGCCAATAGCTCATATTGGAAAAACAGTCATCACACCACGATTTAGTCCTAGTCGAGTACAGCTCCAAGATGTTTATCACGTGCCAGGAATGAAGAAAAATCTACTATCTGTGGCGCAGCTAACGTCTTCAGGTAACTATGTATTGTTTGGACCGCAAGACGTGAAAGTGTATCGAAATATTAAGATCTCAGGAACTCCTGTAATGGAGGGTCAAAGATTAGAGTCTATCTACGTAATGTCAGCTGAATCTGCTTACGTAGATAAGACTCGAAAGAACGAGACAGCTGATTTATGGCATGCAAGACTAGGACATGTAAGCTATCACAAGTTGAAGGTGATGATGAAGAAGTCGATGCTCAAAGGCCTCCCTCAACTTGAGATTAGAGATGACACGATATGTGCTGGCTGTCAATATGGCAAAGCACATCAACTCCCATATGAAGAGTCAAATTATAGAGCGAAGCATCCATTGGAGATGATACACTCGGACGTGTTTGGACCGGTCAAGCAACCATCAATTCAAGGAATGCGCTACATGGTGACATTTATTGACGACTTCTCAAGGTACGTTTGGGTTTTCTTTATGAAAGAAAAGTCAGAGGTATTTACAAAGTTTAGAGAATTTAAAGAAAAAGTCGAAGGAGAAGTTGGACAAAGGATTAGGTGTATGCGACCGATAATGGGGAGAGTATATTTCAAGAGAATTCTCCCAATATCCGAAAGAACATAAGGTGCACCATCAATTGACATGTCCAAACACGCCACAACAAAATGGTGTGGCCAAAAGGAAGAACCGACACCTTGCAGAGACGTGCAGAAGCATGCTTCACTCAAAGAATGTGCCAGCCAGATTTTGGGCGGAGTGTATGAAGACAGAAGACATGTGATAAATAGGCTTCCTCACCAAAGCTAGGATTCGTGTCACCCTTCGAGAAGTCAGGAAAACTAAACCCACGGTTAGCCACTTTAAAGTCTTTGGTCATGGTTCGCTATGTGTTCGTGCCTAATCACTTGAGGAGCAAGTTCGATAAAAAGGCGATTAGGTGTATATTCGTGGATATGATAGCCAAAGAAAGGGGTGGAGATGTTGTGATCCAACTACGGATAAATGTTACACGCCACGTGAATGTGATATTCGATGAAGCATCTTCTTGGTGGACACCGCAGGGTGGAATTACCAAACTCAAAAGAGATTGAGCATAAACTTCAAGAAAGTGAAGAGAAAGTTTCAGAGACACAAGAGATCGAAGAAGAGATTGAAGAAGTGCAAGAACCTATTGTTGAAGAAGATACTCCAAGGATAGCACAGAGTCCTTGGCAAACTGGTGTGTATCAAAGAACACCAGAAGTGGATAGACCGAGCCAACAAGAGGAGAATGAGGCACAACAAAGTTCTCAACCACAGGTAAGAAGATCCACAAGACAAAGAAGACCAAATCTCAAGTATGCTAATGCGGCAGTGAGGAAGAAATTAAAGAACCAGAGACATTTGAAGAGGCAATCCAGCACAATGAATGGAGAAAAGCAATGGACGAAGAGATGATGGCTCTAAGGCAAAATGAGACGTGGGACTTGGTACCCAAACCTGATGGAATAAAGCCAATCTCGTGCAAGTGGGTGTACAAAGTAAAAAGACGACTGACGGATCGGTCGAAAGGTGCAAAGCTTCGGTTGGTGGCTCGAGATTCTCGCAACAATATGGGCTGGACTATGATGAGACATTTAGCCCAAAGAGCCAAGATTACTACGCTAGAGTGTTGATTGCACCGTCGCTAGCAAATCATGGAAAATGTGGCGGATGGGCGTGAAAAATGCCTTTCGCATGGTGAACTCGATCGAGCGATATATATGGAACAACCTAAGGGACATGAAGATAAAGAGAATCCAAACCACGTCTGCAGATTAAAGAAAGCTCTATATGGGTTGAAGCAGGCACCACGAGCATGGTACGGTAAGATAGCAGAATTCCTAGTTCAATGTGAATACTCAGTTGCACCAGCAGATTCAAGTCTCTTCGTCAAGATACGAGATGGGAAACTAGCAATAGTGCTAGTATATGTGGATGATCTCATCATCACCGAGACGATTTAAAAGAGATCCAACGCACTAGGAGGAATCTTTCAATAAGATTTCAAATGAAAGATCTTGGAGAGTTAAAACACTTTCGGGGCTCGAGCCGAAAGAACAAAGAAATGGGGTTTTTATTTGCCGCAAAAGTATGCCAAAGATTTGCTGCAGAAGTTTAGGATGGGCGATTGCAAGCCTATATCGACCCCAATAGAAGTGAACTCTAAGCTATGTGCTGGAGAAGGTAAGGAATTGGAGAACCCAACCATGTATAGGCAGCTCGTTGGAAGCCTAATCTACCTGACACTGACACGACCTGAAATCGCATATGCGGTGGGAATTGCAAGCCGCTTTATGGAAAAGCCAAGGAAGCCACACCTTGAAGTAGTGCGACGCATACTCAGGTATGTAAAAGGAACTATTGACTATGGTCTCTTTTATAAGAAAACCAAAGATTGCAAGATTGTTGGCTACTGTGATCGGACTATCTTTGGATGTCGAGATACAAGAAGGTCGACTACAGGGTATGTGTTCAATCTTGGAACTGCTGCAGTATCATGGTGTAGCAAAAGGCAACCCACTGTGTCTTTATCAACAGCAGAGGCGGAGTATAGAGCAGCAGCAATGGCAGCTCAAGAAAGTACATGGCTAATGCAATTACTGAAAGATCTACATCAACCAACAAGCTATGCGGTAGAACTATATTGTGATAATCAATCAGCTATTCGCATAGCAGAGAATCCAGTGTGCCATGCAAGGACGAAGCACGTTGAAGTACATTACCACTTTGTCAGAGAAAAAGTTCTTAAAGGAGCGATCGAATTGAAGCATATCAATACTGAAGAACAGGTAGCCGACATGCTAACAAAAGGATTGAGTGCTCCGAGATTTGAAGAGTTCCGAAGACAGCTTGGAATGATAAAAAGAGAAAGCTTGACTCAAGGAAGTCGGTGCTGAAGGGGAGAATTGAAAAATCATCACCGACTTGAAAAGAAGGTTCCGGAATGATGTGGTGCCAACTTAAGAAAGCTAGAGATTTCCTACATTACTTCTTTGGAATAATCTAGAAGTGACATGAATTGCATCCGCTCTAGAACCTTCCACCACCTCCATACTAGAACTTTCCCACCGTCATACTAGAATGTTCTAATGGGGTCTATAAATATGTATGTTGTGTATTGTAGATGTGTAAGGTAAAAATTGTGAGTAAGAGAAGTCTAGTAGGAGTGAGTAAGAGAAGTGTAGTGAGAGTGTGTGAGCAAGGGAAGTCACTTGGTGTGTATTAACAAGTTTGTACAAGTTTATATTCTAATAAAAGAATATTTTGCGTCCAACAATTCAACAGTCACTAATATATTGGCAGCGGATCATGAGCTGTATAATATCTTTGGGCTTTCTGAAATAAAAACAATCAAAAGCATTAAAACACGCTTAAATGGCAAAAAAAAAACGAATATACATGTAGGGCTTTTTACTTATATAATATATATATATATATATATATATATTGGCTTTGAACATATTCGATAACTATTATATCGTGAAAGATGAAAGAGAGGGGCAGAGTTAGAGAGAGTCAAACCGTCAGAAGGATCAAGAGTGGCATTTGTTATTCTTGAAGTTTGAGCTCCACCCATCCCCACCAGCGAAAACAGCATAATCAAAACAAAGTAGAAGCTTCCTAGCCGAGTAGGCAGCGGTGCGTGAGAGCCCACCTGGCCTTGGTTGCACAGCTTCTCCATTACCCTTTCGTCTTCCTTTATTCGATGAGGTCTAAATTTCGGACAACAATTACAGTAGGGGGATAGTGAGAGAAGTGGAAAGTTGATGATACAACGTAACACAGCATCTGGATTTGTAGTAGTAATATATAGTACTATGCAGTGGCGGGTTTAGAGATAAATAGTTGGGGCCACTCGTGATGGCTCCTCCACAAGGGCTAAATTTTTTTAGGCAGATTAATTGTCATATAAAAAATTTACTAACAAAAAGTATTAGATTTGAAATTAAAATAACGTATTTACATAAATATAAAAGTAAACCAAGAAAATATGTTTAACTAATAAAATACAAATCATAAAATCAAACACTTTACAATTTATTAAATATAAACAATTTCAATTCATTAAATTAAAACACAATTTCGATTGAGACAATGAGATAACTTATCAAATTAAAACACAATCTTTCTAATCTTTTAAAAACTTATTAAAAATCTTTTTTTAATACTTTTAGAATTTTTCAAATTAAAAAAAATCGGGGAGAGGGGCAGTGCACCCTAGACCCCCTCTAAGTCTGCCACTGGCACCATGCTACAATAACATATATATCATAACTGTTTGACATAATGAACATTTGGCATGTCCCTGTAATTTTGCCCATCATATCACTTTTGAATGGGTGGTTATTAAAAGATGTCACCTACCATTATGTAAACTATTATGATATTCATTATGAAGGTGAAGCATTTTCCTAATATATATTCTAGGCCAAAAGAAAAATCCAATAACTATAGCGTGCTCACGCGCCGCTATTTTTGTGGTCAATACAGGATTGCTACGCGCTTGCGACTCGCCAATTCCAGCATCCATATCTTTGAACGTATACCATCAAATCGAAGCGAGCAAAGCAAGCCAAAATCAAACCAAACAAAAGGAACGGTTCTTGACGCTAATGGAACTGAACAGAACAGAACCGAACCAAACCCAAAACTTTTGGTTTGGTACGTTGGTTTGGGTTCTTCAGTTTCCCCAACACGAACACAAATATTCAATGTTTTGTTTAACTCATTTTTTATGCATATTCTTAATTAAACTTTTGATCATATCGTTCTTGTTTTTCTTTTACAGGTTGTTCTTATTATATATTTAGAGGTAACTTTTAGCAAAATGTATTTTTAGGAAAGAAAACCAAACAAATTGAACCCGAATGGGATGGAAATCGAATGGGATGGAACTCGAATGGAATGGAACCCGAACGGTTTTTTATACTAATAGAATCAAAACGAATTGAACTTGAAATTTATGGTTAAGTTTTGAATGTTCTACAACCACCCGAATAGACCAAAACCTGCACCTGGAGGTGTAATCACATGTTTGAAATAATTACTCATTATTATTTAGGGTCCCGTCCAAAAAAAAAAATCCTAGAAATTTTCCAAAGCAACGTGTGGTAAACATTTCAATTGACCCGTTCATTGCAATAATGGAATGCAGGTAACGGTCCTGGTCCTGGCCCCATAGATAATGACATCATAAAAAGTATGTCGTACTTCAATCACATTTTTTTTTGTTAATATTTTGTGAATAATTCTAGGTGTACATACAAATCCACTACCACACACTACAACACCCTAATACATAAAATCAAAAGCAAAATACTGAATGTGTGGGGCATACCCTATTACTACGCAGTATTTTTACAACAAAAAAAATATGTGTACTCCAAGAATGATCCATATTTTGTTATCAATAGCTATCACCACACACACACAACCAAAAAAAAAAAAATTAATGAAATCACTTCTCACAAAACCGAACTTAAACCAGCACGGCAGCACTAAAGTCTAGATGAGGAATAGCCCAGTACTTGTGAGGCCGAATTAAATCTGGGATTAATCTGAAAGAAGAAGAGAGAGAACTCAATGATTTTTATTCGGAAAATTATATATATGAATTTTTGTAACCATAACTCAAAGGCAGAAAATTAATAAGTATGAACTCAAAATAAAAACAAACGCCTGCTTCCATTTATTAATGGTAGATAATGAGATATGTTGACTAAATGCAAGCCTAGGTCGTCGAAGTCGTCGTTCTTTATTGTCACTGATCAAATTAATATGTTTTGAACACGACTTACGCAGTTCGTTTCATAATCTTCTTTTTCCGTAAAAATTGCTCAACATCTTTCTTGTTAGGTGGGAGGTAAGAAAAAATGGTCAAGAATTATGGCTTTTGGAAATTGGCCAAATATTTTCAAAGTCAAAAGGATTAGGTGCAAGTTTTTCTTCCATATTTGCCCCCCAATTTTGCCTATAAATTGAGCTCCATTTTGCATTGTTACACACCACAATCAATCACCAAAACACAATACATTGTGTAGAGAGAAAAGAGAGAGATTCTTGTGTAGAGAGAGCGATTCACAGAAGTATACACGCGAGAGATAAAAGTGAGTGGAGTGTTAAAGCGCTGCGTGGCAGAGAAAATACTGATGTGGTATTTTTGCTCCTCCTTTTGTGATAGTGAAATATATTGGTGTGGGTCAGTGGGCGTAAGCGGTTAAGTGAACCACGTTAAATCTCGGTGTTTTATTTTGTGCTTATTTTAGCGTCCATTATTTTTCTCAATCGCATTTATTCGTCCATCGATCTTGGCAATTAGCGTACTGGTTCCCAACAACTGGTATCGAGCTTTGTTTGTGATATCTCTTGAAATTCTTAGTATGCTTTCGTGGTTGCGGCATAGATGCGATCTTCCACATCGAAGCGATTTCTCGAAAAAATCACATTTTGTTAGTGGGAGTAATGGCGACAGACGAGAGAATTTCAAAATTGATAAGTTTGATGGAAAAATTTTGGATATTGGAAAATGCAAATGGAGGACTATTTGTATCGTAAGGGACTCATATGTTCGTGAAAGAAAAGCGGATAAGGCGAGAAAGACGACGAGTGGGAGGTGCTTGATCGAAAAGCACTCGGCGCAATTAGATTGACCCTATCAAAGTCGGTCGCTTTCAACATTAAAAATGAGAAGACAACGGCGTCTCTCATGGCGACTCTATCCAAAGATGTATGAACTGTCATAAAGAAATAAAGTTCATTTGATCAAGAAATTGTTCAATATGAAGATGACAGAAAGCGGGAGATTTGGAGAACACCTCAACGAATTCAATGAGGTAGTAGACCAATTGACCACGGTGGAAATCACTTTTAGTGATGAGGTTCGAGCTCTATTAATTCTTGGGCAGTTGCCTGAGAGCTGGAATAGCACGATCCACAAATCGATGCTCGGCCGAAAGTCGAATTGAAGTTCGATGACGTTGTGAGCATGATCTTGGCGAGGAGATCGAGCGATCGGATCGGCTTCAACTTCCGGGGCCGCTTTCAATGTAGATAGTAGAGGCAGAAGTTCAAACAGAGGGCACAGGCGTGGACGGAGCAAGTCGAGGAATGGCAGACCGAGATCCAAAAATCACATAAATTCCAACAAGTCAAAGTCTGTTGAATGTTGGAATTGCGGTCGGTGGGCACTACAAAAATCGGTGTAGAGCGACTCAAAGGAAACGGAGAACAAGACCGAGGTCAATGTCGTGACCGAAGAAACGCGTGATGCGTTGATATGCTCCATGGAGAGGAAGGCCGACTATTGGGTAATAGACTCTGGAGCATCGTTCCATGCCACCGCAAGTCGACACTTTTTCACAAATTATGTGGAAACTTTGAGAAGTATATCTCTGAGACGATCATCCTTGCGTGGTGGGCATAGGAGAAATGCGGATCAATGTCAATGGATGCGTATGGAAATTGAAGGGCGTGAGACATATTCCGCATTGAGGAAAAATTTGATCTCCGTCAGCGGTTGTCGAGAGAAGGATGTGACACAAGCTTCTCTGGTGATAAGTGGAAAATCACCAAGGGGGCCATGATAATCGCGCGTGGTAAGGATAGTGGCACCCTATACGCGACGGCGAATCGTGTATGACAATCGCGATTCTTTGATAGCAAAGATGCGAACTTGTGGCACCAAAGACTTGGGCATATGAGCGAGAAAGGGCTCAAGTACATGCATGCAAAAGGAAACTACCAGGGCTTCGATCTATTGACATAGACTTTTGTGAAAGTTGTATTTTCGGAAGCGAACGGGTGAGTTTCAATACAAGTGGCGAGAACTCTAAAGAAAGAGAAGCTTGAACTTGTCCACGGATGTGTGGGGTCCAAGCAATGATTTATCGATTGGCGGAAAGTCATACTTCGTGACTTTCATTGATGACCACTGAGAAAGGTGTGGGTTTACTTCTTGAGACACAAATCAGATGTGTTCGAGGCGTTCAAGAAGTGGAAGGCCATGGTGGAGAATGAAACCGGTTTTGCAGTGAAGAAGTTGAGATCGACAATGGTGGAGAGTACGAAAATTTGGCGTTCAAGAAATTTTGTTACCAAAATGGCATCAAGTTGGAGAGAACGTTGCCAGAACACCGCAATGTAATGGAGTTGCAGAGCATGAATCGGACATTGAGAAAGAGCGAAGCATGAGAATACATGCCAGGGCCAAAAGCGATTTTAGGCGGTATCAATCTGGCGGCATACCTAGTTAATCGTGGACCGTCGGTACCATTGGAGTCTGAGGATCTGGGAAGAAGTTTGGAGTGGGAAAGAAGTGAAACTTTCTCATTTGAAAGTATTCGGTTGTGTCGCGTACGTGCACATTAGTGACAATGCCAGGAGTAAGTTAGACTCCAAATCATTAAAGTGTACTTTCGTTGGATATGGTGGAGACGAGTTCGGGTACCGCTTTTGGGATGATCAGAACAAAAAGCTCATCAGAAGCCGGGATGTCATATTCAATGAAAAGGTGATGTACAAGGACAGAAATGCAATGCAGTCCAATGACACAACAAATGACGATCCAACATATGTTCCGGACGACACTCCAGAAGGAAGTACGTCAAAGCAGACAGATGAGAGTTTGCAGACAGAGGAGCCCGTCTCGGAGGTTGATTCACCACAGCCTCCAGCTCCAATTCCCATTGTGAGGAGGTCAAGTCGACCTCATGTTCCGAATCGAAAGTACATGAACTACATGTTGCTCACTGATGCCGGTGAACCTGAATGCTATGACGAGGCATGTCAGGTGGGAGATTCTGTTAAGTGGGAGCTTGCAATGAAAGATGAGATAAAGTCTCTCATCTCCAACCAGACGTGGGAACTAGCTGAGTTGCCCAGAGGGAAGAAAGCTCTTAATAACAAATGGGTGTACAGAATCAAAGAAGAACATGATAGTTCGAAAAGATACAAGGCGAGATTGGTAGTCAAAGGATTCCAGCAGAAAGAAGGAATTGACTACACGGAGATATTTTCGCCAGTTGTGAAGCTGACGACAATTCGATCAGTGTTGAGCATTGTTGCAGCGGAGGGCTTGCACTTGGAGCAGTTAGACGTGAAAACTGCTTTCCTCCATGGTGACTTAGAGGAGGAAATCTATATGCAGCAACCAGAAGGCTTCTCGGTGAAAGGAAAGGAGAAGCTGGTATGCAAATTGAAGAAGAGCCTATACGGCTTAAAGCAAGCGCCTAGACAGTGGTACAAGAAATTTGACGGATTTATGCAGAAAAATGGCTACATGAAGTGTAATGCTGACCATTGTTGCTACTTCAAACGGTTCGAGTCCAGCTATATCATTTTGCTACTTTATGTCGATGACATGTTAGTAGCGAGCTCGGTTATGGGCGAGATCAAGAAGTTGAAGAAGCAACTATCGGTGGAATTTGAAATGAAGGACTTGGGAGAAGCAAAGCAAATTCTAGGGATGAGAATTTGTAGAGACAAGCAAAAGGGTGTTTTGCGGTTGTCACAGCCAAGTATGTTGATCAAATCTGCAAAGGTTCAACATGAGCGATTAAAGCCAGCCAAGACGCCATTAGCGAATCATTTCCGTCTATCCAACGACCGCCTCCTAAGACAAGAGGAGAGAAACTTCATGGCTAAAATTCCATATGCCTCGGCCATTGGAAGTTTGATGTATGCCATGGTTTGTACCGACAGGATATTGCTCATGCGATGGGAGTTGCGGCGGATATATGGCAAATCCTGAAGCGGCATTGGGAAGCGATAAAGTGGATATTGAGATATCTACGAGGAACTACCGATAAATGCTTATGCTTTAGACGAGGCGGTGACACTACGAGGTTTCGTAGATGCGATTTTCTTTGGTGAGGTAGATCGCAGAAGAAGCACTGGGTTATATCTTCACGATTGGTGCTCTTTGCGATTAGTTGGATTTCGCAGAATCTGAAGATTGTTGCATTATCAACTACGTACAGAGTACGTGGCGATAGAATCGAGGCTAGCAAAGAGATGATATGGTTACAAGGTTTGTTGGCGAGTGGGTTTGAGCAGGAGAAGAATGTCTTGCGCGATGTGGTCAGTGCGATACATCTGGCAAAGAATTCGGCATTTCATTCCAGAACCAAACATATTGGACTCCGTTATCACTTCATCAGATCACTTTTGGAAGATGGAGTATTGACGCTTGAAAAGATTCAAGGTACCAAAAACCCAGCCGACATGATGACGAAAACAGTAACCAAAGAGAAATTGGAGCTGTGCTCAGCTTCAGTTGGTCTTCTACAATGAAGACAAAGGTGATGACCCACATCATATTTTTCACATAGCTGCAAAATGAGATGTCCCAAGGTGAAAGACAGATTGTGAAGATTGATTAAAATCAGTCTTCAAGTGGGAGATTGTTAGGTGGGAGGTAAGAAAAAATGGTCAAGAATTATGGCTTTTGGAAATTGGCCAAATATTTTCAAAGTCAAAAGGATTAGGTGCAAGTTTTTCTTCCATATTTGCCCCCCAATTTTGCCTATAAATTGAGCTCCATTTTGCATTGTTACACACCACAATCAACACCAAAACACAATAGCCATTGTGTAGAGAGAAAAAGAGAGAGATCTTGTGTAGAGAGAGAGCTCTGTAGAAATTTACACGAGAGATAAAAGTGAGTGGAGTGTTAAAGCGCTGCGTGGCGAGAGAAAATACTGATGTGGTATTTTTGTACTCCTCCTTTTGTGATAGTGAAATATATTGGTGTGGGTCCGTGGACGTAGGCAGTTTGGCCGAACCACGTTAAATCTCGGTGTTTTATTTTGTGCTTATTTTAGCGTCCATTATTTTTCTCAGTCGCATTTATTCGTCCCACTGATCTTGGGCGGAATTAGCAGCGCCTAGTTCCCCAACATTTCTTAGGGAAGCAAAAAAAAGAAAGGAAAAAAAAAAAAAAAAAGGAAGAAAGACCAAAACATTCACGGACCAAGCCTCGGTTTGCATAAACATTTTTCCAACTTCAAAATCAACATGTACTAATCAGTGAAAATCAACAATATTAATCATATATTTAAAATATATTCCATTAATTTCAAAGCGCACCAAAAGACAGAGTATCATCGTTGGAAGCGAAATTTATCGTTTAGCGAGAGTAAAATGATACTACCTCAGTCCCATAAATATAGCTCACTTCCAATTTCACAAAGATTAAGAAAAATACAATTAATAGTATTGGAAAAGTAAAACTTAAACTTATTTTCCTATTATACCATTTTATTTATAGGATATTTTATTTCAATTAAGTTATTTTGGTAATAACTATGTACATTAAATGGAGGCATATAAGACAACTAATATTTTAACAATATCTTTAAAAGGAAGGTGGTCTATATTTTGAGACGGCCTAAAAAGGAATAGTAGACTATAATTATGGGACGGAGGTAGTAATAAATTAAATAAACTAGAGTTTTGAGCAAACTGTAACCAATGAGCAAAACTTGAATACCTTCGATTATTATTATTATGCAATAAAAGATGTGGTGCAATTATAAAAAAATTTTAAAAAATGTATAAAATAAAATATAATCAGGCAAAACTAGTACTGTTAATTCCAAATGCAAATATAGAATATAATCATCACTAGTATTATTTGAAAATTAATTTATATTATTTAGCTAACGTTAAACTTCAATATTCACCACAGACTCAAATGCAACCCTTCAATATTATTTACACATTTAGTAATATCTACTATTCAACCAAAAGGTTTTTTTTTTTTTGACAAAACAAAAGTTGGATGTATATTTATGCCAAGGGGAAAAAAGGAAAAATGAAAAAGTTTGGGAACTTCAAAATTTGTTACGAAATTGGAATATTTTTAAAAAGTATATTTTATAATATCTGAAATAACGTTTACAATCCTATATATTGTATTTGTAATAATAAAGACTTTCTATTCGTAGACCATCATAAGTTGAGTCCCTAAATAGATTTTGATGTGGGTTAAATGCATCTAACTGTATTTTGACTTTATAATAAAGGTGGAAGGTCGTCGCATCAATTGGATTGTGATTTATATGCTGAGTGGATGGTTCAAGGTATGATTCAATGGTTCAAAAGTTACTCTATAATAATAACTCTCTTTACAATTTACTATTATTCAAGTTATTTAGAGTGTGTATATCCAAATTGAACTAATTGGATAACTATAGACTATTAGTTGAATTTATTTGATCTCGATCGAGGTGTTACGTCAAATATCGCAGATTTATCAAAGACAATGAATTTAATTACTTTCTTTAAGATAACATGTATAATTGATCACATGTTTCCAGGAACACAAGTACTAGATATTTATCCCATAGTATTTATATTTATTATTTAAAGCCCGTTCGGCTTTAACTTTTAAAAAAATTTTCAACTTTTTTCTACATTATTTCTCTCTCCAAATCAATCACATCCACATATCTCATCTCATCCACAAATCTCAACCACTCACCTCCACTCATTCTCTCTCATCTTTTACATTAAAACACTTTAAAACACTTTAAAGTTCTTTCCAAGCGGGCTTTTAATTCATTATTCGTACTTTAAATTCTCGTTAATCATAAATTAATGGCACAGTCGGCCAATGAAAAGTAGGCCGTTTTCATTAATTACACAAATAGCAAGTGGACATGTGTTTCATATACAAGTTGGTTTCTGTCCATCTACACGATTTACTCATTCCTACGACATTAGTCATTGCCCCTATCGTCGATGAGTCGATCGTAAACCTTCGTTGGGTGCCCAACAGTGGTACCTCAAATGTTGCTCGCATGCATTTATGTTTATGCGATAGAATAAATTAAAGGAATATTCGGGACTTCTTGTAATGTAATGTGTGTATCTACTTGATTCTTCAGGTTGCAATTTGCAATATACGATACAATATATACACAATATCTAGAGGGACCAAAATATAATCTAGACGTGTGCAATTCCGGTTTCAATTCCTAAATAAACCTAATCACCGTGTGCTTTAGACCCTCGCTACAAAGTTTTTCGACAGCTGGGGTGAGGACTAGGAGGCCGGCACGGAATTATTACATCGACATGAAACATGTCATTTTATCGTAGGATGTGATCACCTTGACATCATCTAATTTTGAAGTAACATGTATCTGGTGAACACAACTTCTGTTCAAAACTTACAGAAGTGCTAAACTCTTGTAGTTACCAAGGTTGGATGCTATTGCGCAGAAATAATGTAAAGTATTGCTTCACACTAATTAGTAATTACTATCCGATTCACAACATCTAAAGAAAATTACAATAAAAGTGAATATTTCTCACATGCATCTAACAATTTCTCGTTACCAGTAAAATCTAAGATGTGTGAAAACTCAATTAATGTAAGACACATCAAATAAGTTATAAGGAATAAAGTTTTCGATTTCCACTATTCCCGTCATTGTGAAGGTAAGTTCCACCTCTTTGTTCACATTTGAGAATAGTAGGTTGATTCTTTTTACTCTTCTATTGCAAAATCGATAATATTTTTTATTTTCCTTCATCTGAACCATTGGATCAAGAACTTTTCAATTGTATCCTTAGACGATGTAGCTTGAAACCTTACCCCCTTGCTCCAAAATAAGCATTTATTAGACAATGGAGCACAGATAACACTGTCGTATACTCCCTCTTCTCATCACATAAAATAGGTTACAAAATTCCAACATGCTCTTTCTTGTTGGTATATACTTCAATTGAACCTTTACGAAGTATGGTTACCTTTTATATTCCACTCCTCTTCAAATGCAATCAATTGTCTTGCATAGATATCATCGGATTCTGTTTTTGCTGCAACCGATTCTACAACTATGTAATTATATTATTAGAATACAAAATAAATAAAACACATCAAAACAATTATTAAGGGGGAAAAAAAATAATTCGTTTTAATTTATAACCTGGATTAATTGATTGGTAGGGCCTCTGACGAGCAAAATGTAATTTTGAGATTGGATGAAGATGCATTCTTCTGTAAATTTGAATAAAAGGAACTAGAAAGAAAGCACCAAGTCAGCATTCAAATGACTTTTGTTTTTTTTTTTTTTTTCTTTTTAAGATTTATGGAAATGACTTCAGCAACGCAAAAGTGTGCAGTGCTAATGTACGTGCCAACAATATAGATTAATGCACATGTCTAAAATAGGCTTTTATCTTATTTTAAGACATCGATCATGATCTAAATATGTTCACTATTGTTTTACTATATATATCCCTAGACTAATAAATTAAAAATTTAGACCTAGATTTCGACATTATAATGCAACAAAAAAGTTGATGGAAAGATAAAACTTACATAGAGTTTGATCAAGAAAAGACATTTTGGGGGTGTCCGAAACATTCTTTGGATTTGTAGGTTCTCATGGATTTTAATAGAACTCTATAGTATTCATCAAATTCTAATGGAATTCCATTTTAGAGCGATTGCAGTGAATTTTAATGGATTTCAATGAGATTGGTTGAACATAAAGGGCCCCAATACAGAATTCAAGATATTTAGAATTTCATCATATCATTCTCACTTATTATTGATGGAGAGTGTTATCAGAGTTATGCGATTCATAAGAAAAATTTTAGGATACAAGAAAATTAAAAAAAAATACAAATTAATAAAATAAAAATATATAATCTGCATTTGTCTTCTTTAGGGTAATCTTTTATAAAATCATTTAAAGAATTCCTTTAAACTAATAATCTATCTCCGAGTTTAAATGTTGAACAACCTTTTTCTTTTCTTCTATTTATTATATTATATTTTATTTTATTGCTGAAATTGAAACATGAACTTGAGATAGAAGTGAAAAAGCTACACAACTTCTTACTTGAATAAGGCCAAAATACCTCATTGGTATCTAAAAAAACACACTTTTGATGATTTGGTATGTTAAAAAACTCCTGCACCAATTGGTATTTAAAACTCGACTTTGCGTACTTAAGTTCATTTTTCTCACCGCCGGTGGAATCATAAATAAAATAATATTATTTCTTATTTTTCGTATTTTTATAAATTTCTATAATTCCTAAAGTTATTTTTAGGAGAACTATCTCGGCCCGAAAATCTAGGTCCGAGATAGAATATTATTGATATCAAAAAAAGTACAAGTTAGAAGGAGGACTTAATACCTTACCTTCAATAAAATGAATCCATACAATGCAAGGAAAGCTACAACCCTATGAGCTAATCAAACTAGGACTAATAAGAACTGATGAAAATTAAGTGCTCGATACTACTCTTACACTAACCAACTCAACTGTAGCAAAGTACACTAAGCTTCCAGCTCTACCTTTAATATCCTCTGGTTTCAAGAATGTAAAGCATTTTCCTGAGTATTCTTGGTTAGCCAAACAGTCAGCCACACTATTAGCTTCTCTCCATGTATGCATAAAGACCAGGTTCATTTTCTGCCGGTAGCTTCGAAGGATGTCAAGATAATATTGTAAATTCCATGGAGCCGAGTGTTTGTCCTTGCAAATGTTGTCACAATTTCTGAATCAGACTCAATGAGCACAGAATTGTAGTTGTGTCTCCAACATAACTCAGCACCAGTGACAATGGCTTTCAATTCAGCAGCAGCAATGGTAATTGGCCCGTAGTTGTCATAATATGCCCAAATGACATCTCCATTATGATCCTGTAAAACTCCCCCACCGCCAGCACAAGAATCAGCCTTCAACAATCCATCGGTATTCAGTTTCACCACTCCAAACATTGGTTTAATCCACTTTACAACAACTAGCGGCTTTTCTTTAAAATTCTTCCAAAGCAATCCTGTTCGAAGGAGAGAGTGTTTATAATACAACTGACAGATTTGATTATAGCCTGAGAATTCTGTTGCTTCATCTCATGTGAATAACTGTGATGATATCTCCAGGTTTAGCCTTGCTCATGGTGATCCAATAATAAAACAGCTGTCTAGGATGATCACTGTTATGTATTCTAATACTAATTTCATCAAAGAAAAATTCCCAAACTTTGCAAGCAATAGGGCCACTTATAAACACATGATTAATATCTTCAACAGCCTCACAGCATTGACATTTAGAAGGGAATGCAAAATGAAACAAACTTCTCATAATGTCATTAGTGGGCAATAGATTTTGCCATAGTCTCTAGCAAAAAAGAGAGATTTTCGGAGGAACATTAGAATGCCAAAGGAAAGAGAAAGTAAGCGTCTTGGCTCTAACTCTCCGCAAGACCTGGATACAACTTTATAAAGAGAAGTTCCCATGGTTATTTAAAGCCCAAAAAAGTTAATTTATCCTCTCTGTTAGTTATGGACAAGTCCAAAATCTCCTGTACAATGTTACTAGGTAGATAATTAGTTACGATCCGGTACCCACTGTGGGTACCTTACGGTACCCATAGTCAGGGAAAAAAAATGATAGGGGTCGGGTGAGGTCCCCCACCATCAGGGGATAGTTATGTATTATTCATCAAACTTAACGTAAATACCAAAAATAAAAATAAAAAAAATTGGTGTGATGACGTGACGCCACGTGCCCACTGTGGGTACCACTGATCAAATCCGGGTAGATAATTCCTTAGTTCCACTTCATTCCGTCCCTGCGAATTCCAGAAATCAGCAACCTTATGGAAAATTAATAGATCCTGTGCATATGGATGAATAATTTTCCCAGAATATAACCAGTGATCTAAAACCATATTACATTCACCATTACCCAGTTTCCATGGTAGATGCGGCTCGACATGATCTCTCACTTGAAGAATTCTCTTCCAAGCAGAAGAGTCATTATGTTTCAATTCAACAAAGGAAGGATGGATATTCTTGCAATATTTTGCTTTTAAAGTCCAGCTCGATCCATAAAGATTTTTGGCTTCGAAATTGCCATCATAACTTGCAAGCATAGGCAGTGTTAAGCGTATCAAATCTAGTAAAACCCAACCCACCTTCTTCAATGGGATAGCATATACTGCGCCATGAAGCCCAATGGATTTGCTTGATGTCCCCTTTATCACCCCAAAGATAAGAGTTAAAAAGTCTCTCCAGTTTAAGTTGGACACTTTTCGGAAAATTTAGGATTTTGAGAAGGTGTATTGGCATAGATGAGAGAATAGATTTTATCAAAGTGACCCTTCCTCCTGAAGATAGTAATTTGTAGTACCAATTCAACATTCGTCTCCTAATATGGATAAAATTTGAATTGAATAATTTAAGAGGCAACAATAACTTCTTTTTTTTTTTAATTTGAACAAATTGGATTATTAAATCCATACTATTTTATGACACCTATTTAGGACGTTTACTTAATATCATCATGACATGATTTTAGGTTTTTTTTTTTTTTTTAAAACATCTCAAATAATTTTTTTCAGTATGGGTACAAATATAAACAATTAAGAAAAAAATGATAACTTTCTTTTTCCAAGCGATTTTAAGAGTGGTCAACTGTAAAATCGACCACTTTTTTCCACCTCTAATTGGTCAATAAATTTTCTTTTTTAGTTTTTTTTCGACGTCAAAAGGTGGTTATGCATGGTTATAGCGGATAAAGTGGAGGTTATTAGTGACCATATCGTGAAGCAGTTTAGAGTACTAGTATTCATAAAACCTTCCTCATAGATTGGCGTTAAATCTAGGATTTTCGCTTTTTTTTGTTCTTTTTGTGTCGGTTGTGAAAATTGTTGCAAAGTGAAAAAAAAAGTTGCAAAAATATGAAACCAACATCTTAAAAAATATTGATTTTTGATACTACTATAACATGTATATGTATTGATTATCCATAAAAATGTCTTAAATGATTGTTTAATATTAAAAAATTAATTATTCAAGAAAAACTTAATTATTCAAGATAAAATAATATTTTTTTAGAAAACTATCAGAAAACTATCTCAAATTGAAAATACAAGTATGAGATAAAATTTTATTAATATCAATAAAATTAGATCTTGACTCTTATTATTTTATGACAAGTCTTCATTAAGTTAGTGTTACAATAACATAATTTTAATTTGCTAAAAAAAGTCATTAAATAAGATTCTTTTTTTGAAAGGTATATCAGATTTTTAATAATAAAAGAAGGTTTGAATTATTTTTGCTGAAGTAATATTTTTAAATTTGATTAAATTGAACATCTATGTTTTATCGCAAATATTTATTCATTTTACTTATAACACTGTCTCATTAGAATGAAATGATGACAACATAAATGCTCTCTAGGCATAAGGCTAGTAATATAATTATTAAAATGAAGAGCTGGAATTTAAGAATATGTTCCAACAAAAAGAAAATATTCATTTGTATTTAGAAGTCAGGTTTAAAAAAAAATGACCTCATACTTCTAAATTGCTTGTTCAGTAATAACACTAATTTAACCTTTTAAAAAATTTATGAAACTTTAATTTTTTTAATATTTTTGAAATAATGTGCAACACACGTATACATCAACTAATTTGATTATTAAACTCTAAGATTGTCTAACTAAGAGTGTATACTTGATCCATGATTTTATTAGATTTGTATTTAGCCCTACTTTTTAAGATTTTCTTTTTTTAATTTTTAAATGAACTATCAATCTTATATTTTCTAAAATAATCAATTTTTACTTTAAAGATTGCTGTCAAATGATTGCTTGATATATAATGTAAATTAATTATGATATTATTTATATATATATATATAAACACGTATATACACACACAATTTAATAATTTAATACTTGAATTTTGCGAAAAAGAACTATCACCACAATATATTTATGCAACAATTGATGTAAATTAATTATTGTATTAGTACACATCGATTATGTAACTAATATAGATTTAAAATTTACTTAATTTGATATCTGAAAATTAAAAACTATTCCCAAATTAGTTTATAAATTAGTTGATATTTTCCTACATTATACTTATACAAAAATCAATTTTAGAGCCCAGGTACTCCCAATAAGTGGTTCACACTTTAACAATTAGGTCAAGTCATTGATTCAATATATTATAATTAATTTAAATTAATAAAAAAATTAATTTATACCAACCCACTTTCCGTCTTTTGTATTCAAAAGATTGCGCTAATGGTGCCCAACCTTATTTTTATTTGTAGTTGCAACCAATTTGGTTTGTAACTGCCTATAATAGGTAAACTGACACAGAATTTCACGAACATATTTTGCATCCTAGAATAGGTTGTCAATTTATGAGTTGGGGGTCTGATAGTCCAGATTTAAAGATCGAGGACCAAAGTATAATTGACTGTAAAGGTTGAGGACTATCTGTGCAATTAACTTGGGTTTTTTCTTCTTCTTCTTCTTTTTTTAAATACAAAAATTGTATTTTTATGCTTCTTATTAAATAAATAATTGTAAAATATATATACCAAGTATCGCATGGTGATATTTTGAGCGCTTGATAACATTTTATATCACTAATCGAGATAAGATTTGTGTGTTCAAACTTTTCTCTTTTTTCATATTTTGTGATGGTATTTACATACAAATTAATTAATTTCATTCTTGCATGCAACGCATGGGGGCAATACCAGCAGTGTAGATCGATAATGCAATGGAGATGACATACATGTTGGTCCCAAAAATAAAGATTTCATAAATAATAATTCTTTTTAATCATAATTCTTTTAATGGAAAATCAATTTTATTATCTTATTTTATTTTATTTTCCATAGAATTACTTCGCAGAAGTGCTAGCTCAACTATCTCAATAAAGGAAATGCTAAGAAAGAAAATTTACTTTCAAGCTTTATTGTTTTCCAGACAAACAATTTCCAGGCAAGTCTTCTCGTGTCCGATTTGAATTCCTAAATGAACCTAATCAACATGTGTTAATTAGGGCCTTGCTATAAAGCTTTTCAACTTGGGTAAGGATGATCTCGATTTCTCTGGGTAGACACACAGTTATTGTATCTATATGACACATATCATTTCAACATTGGATGTGATCACTTTGATATCATCTAATTTCAAAGTAACATGTATCTTGTGAACAAAATAAATTACATTCACGTGAATAGTAGGCTAGCTACTTTTGTTTAGATTAATTTTGCCAAAAAATTAACAGAAAACAGAGAAGGGACGATTGCCTAGACATGCTCCAACGACCCTACTGCAAGTTGGTTTAGGAGTTGAGAAGTTGTTTTCATAGGTAAACACCACCTTGTTTCCTTAGTCACACTTCCAATGATCCAAGAGAACACTCACTCGTGGGTAAATAGACATGTACAACTTTTCTAAGACCCTTCATGTTTAGGCCCCGTTGGCAAAATTTGTAAATTATTTATAAATAATCAGATTTCCTTTTCAATTATACATTCTATTCATACCGTCTATATATTCTTTTTGAATGGAAGTACGATATTGTCGTTTAGTCACTTCTCCAACATTCATTTACTCAGTTAATAAAAATTCATAAAATTTGTAACTGTATAAACTATATGTGATTTGTGAGACATACTATTAATCCAGCATTGTTCGATCTATCCAATATAAACTTTTTGTCTCTCATCATTTACAACCACTCATTCAATTATTTAATATATTTTCTTCAAATTGCAACCACACATTCAACACGTAAATAAAAAAAAAAAAAAATTAAACTTCCCTCCCAAAGAACAAGGCCTAAAAATGACTCTTTAATTTTGGTCTGTACTCTTATTTAAAAACTATTTTGATTGAACAATAGTATTTATGAGGTATTTCTAAACTGATTAGTGATTTGAATCTCAATATCTACCAATGAGGTATTACATCACTACTGATAAATAATTTTAGTTTTTACATTTTTTAAATAGAATAATATTGTTTATTCAGCGGCAATAGTTATCAAATCAGCGAACATCCCTACCTTTACTGTTGTGGAGACATTATATCACCGTTAATCCATCAACACTATGTGAAACACTCACAAGAACAAGTAAAGCTGCTTGCAAAGATCAATCCTAACAATGTGTCTCTCTCATGAAGTCCTTTGCACCACGAGAGGAAGTGTTTTTCCCTTCTTCGCCATTGATGCTCAAAGCTTCATCCTCCATTCATGAAATGTATGGATATATGAATTGATCAAAAGCCTCCCAAGCTTTAGCTGGCTTCTTCTCCTTCTCAATTCCCAGCCATTTTTGTAGCTTCCACAAGCTTTCTGGTAAAACATGCCTATGCAGAGGCTCTTTTGTTGCTGGAGTGAAAGCTTGTGCAAATGGAATATAGGCCAAATCAATGGATCGAACAAAGTAAAAGGATTAAATCCAAAAGCAATTTACACGAAGTGTCGAATGTAAACCTCTAAGAACTGTTCTGCAAACCAATTTCACTTATATTATTCATGAAATGATCAAGAACATGAAGAAGCCCAGATTCAAACTTGGTATCGCTGAAGGGCTTATACCATGAAAAGCGCCGATTACTGTAACTTTCGGTGCCTACATATTTATGGGAAAAATCAACGAAACTAGATAAAAATCTAACCGTGTGTTTGGTTAAGTTTTCCACTTTGTGAAAATCTTAACTTTTATGTTTGATAGTGATAAAAACCACGAAATGTATGGATTATAATTAATAGTACTAATACATTTGATTGATACTGATATTTGAATTATAGTGAGCAAAAAATTACAACGACAACGTGTTGCAAATTGTTAATGAATTATTAGCAGAAAAAAAAAACTCCGATCTATTATGGATATAGATACTTGAAAGAGTAGTTGGCACTGCGATCCAGCTTGGTAGCAAGGTTGTCACAATCATAATTTTTGATCGGATCGGTGGTGGCATCTTGTGGATTGGATTCATGAATTGGATCCTGAACTGTAAAATCCTAGTAAATGTTAATAATATGATATTTGAACATATAATTCAACCTTTTGATAGATAGAAATTATCAAATTGTAACAAAAAAAAATCAGATGATAATAAAACAAAAGTAACTCTAATTATTATGTAAATCATTATAACGTACAGTTACCACTAATTTATAAAATATAATTACACGTTATCGGTTTAAATTTTTTTTTTCTATTTTTCATATTTTTCAAAGGGCCATTTTTTTAATTTTGATATACTATTCAATTTAAAACAACTCAATGAAGTTGCCGAAGAATTGAAATGACTTAAGTAATTAAAATTGAAATAGAAAAATACCTAATATTAGAGGAATAATGATCGTTTGAATCGTAGGATCGTAGGGATTTGATTTCAGAATTGTAAGATCCTAGAAAATTAAAATTCTATGGCAGGATGGATCATTTTATTATTTGTGGATCATAAAATCATAGGATCGTAAGATCCGGATCTAGTGTTTAACAACCATGGTTGGCAAAATTCATGCAATTCTACAAGTCCACTGGTAATCAGCTAACATAAACAACTTGCACAACCTTAAATAACTAATGAATTATTTATTATACATGAGACTTGGCACTGTTCGGTGGTTAACATATTTTGTCTATGAGTTTACAAAAATAGATATAACTATTTTATAGTTGCTAATATTAAATATATTGATATAATGTGTAAAAAACGTAAATGTTCGTTGTAAAAATTATATATATGCCAAATACTATTCTTTTATTTTCTTAGGCTATATTACATGAACAATTTATGAGAATTCTCAATGCGTGACTGCATATAACAACAACAATCACGTGATCTTGACTCTAAAGAAATTTTTTAAAAAAAGTTCAAATGTAGAAAAAGCTACTATACGTACCATTTGATCTCATCGCCTTCCATCATCAATAATCTCATGAAGAATTGGTTTAGAATAAGGGATGGGTGAATAAGGTAGATCTGTTGTTGCTCTACTTGTTATATTCGATGAACTGCCAGGATTATTAATATCACCTCCTGAAGTTGAACTACCTGAGTTGGACATAAAGGTCGTTGCATCCCTGAATTGCAAGTCAGTTAGGTAACTAGGCTTTGAAGCTGCGGGGGGTACTTCAATGTCTCCAAAAAGCATAGACACCACACGGGACATTGAAGGTCGCAAACTGAGGGATGCCTGACTGCAAAGAAGAGCGACTCCGATAATTCTTTTTACCTCGTCCTCGTTCACTTCAGATAATGTTTTGTCGACCAGTTCCATTACTTGGTTTTTCTCATGTAGATTCCAAGAAAATGAGGATATAATTTTTGAAAAGATTATAGATAACAGTGCTTGTAAAGCAATGATATTATTGTAAAGGAAAATTCGTATGCTATACACTTTTCCTTGTTTGAGGTTTTTATCCCAAAAGATTTTTCCTAAATAAGGTTTTTAATGAGGCAGCTTAATCATAACTAATAGAAAATCTCGAGAGGAGATTCGGATATATATATATATATATATATATCTCGATACAGTGAGAATATAAGATCGAGATTGTCGAATGCAAATAAGCACTGAATATGACACAGTGATAAATATGATACTTATATAAATATTTGAAGGATTTTGATATGCTTGAAGCATACTTATACAAAATACGGGTTGCACTCTTTTTCCCTTAATTAAGATTTTATCACAATTGGTTTTCCTAACAAGGTTTTTAACGAGGCAGCATTTATGGCATGAATAATATACTATTTTTCATTCATTAAGATTTTTTCCACTAGATTTTTCCTAATTATGTTTTAACGAGGCATATTCATGATATATTGGGGACTCCAAGACAAAACGACTCAATGAATCTATTGGATCAGTTTATAACGAAGACATTACTTGAGTCAGATGATGGTCTATAAATCTTTCGCCAAATGTGAATGTATCAGTCCTCAAGATACGGAATCACATGGACTAGTTGTACTGTTTTTCCTTTTTTCAAGTTTTTTCCCATTGGGTTTCTTGACAAGTTTTTAATGAGGCAATACATGAATACTCCTATGAAAATGGTCGTCATCAGGGAGAGCAACTTACTCTTCTCTCAGGTTTTGTCCTACGAGATTTTCCTGAAGTAATGTATGATCACTCAAACTCTTCTACAATCAGTCTAAAAATTTTTCTCCCACTGGATTTTTCTCCAAACAAATTTAAAGACAGTCACATAAATAGTCATTCAAGGGGGAGTGTTGTAAAGCAACCAAATTGTAAAGCCACTGAAAACATAAAAGGAAAAGAAAAGGAAAAGTATATTATGATAGTATTGGTGGTAGATTACCGGCTACCAACCCATTGTGTGAATGACTATTATATATTGGATCAATATTTATAATACAATGTGCCCGAATATTTTTCCATGAATAGAGATCATTTATAATGAATTAAATAACGAGAATTGAAATGAAAACTCTCTCCTTCACAATAAAATTAAATAAAATTGTAATTGTAATTATAATTAACAGTATTCGACTTTTACTATCCATAGTCCACCATAATTTCACTTCCTAAATTGATTTTGATGTGGGCTTTAATGGGTCCAATTGTGTTTTGACTTTATAGTAATAGAGGTCACGAATCATTTCATAAAAATCTTCATATTATGCAAAACGATGAAATTGTCCAATCTAAAATAAAAATAATATTTTTTTAGACATAATAATTGATAAAGTGATCGATATAATATAATATGTCAAAATTATGTGAAGTGAGAAAATATTCATAAAAGTATCCTACTTTTTTGACGGGTAAAAGTATCCTACTTTAAAAGATTTTGACATATCAAAAAATGCGATAATTGCTATATTAATCATTGTGTTTATGTACAATAATTTTCCAAAAACGAGTGCCATTAGCATCCTGCATAGCCATGGAAACACGTTTCCTCTATATTTGACGTCTCATTTGGGCCATTCATTGAAGTTCCAAAAAATAAGGACATCATACAGATAATTTTTCCAAAGCAACGCATGGTAAACACTTCAATTGATTGCCATGAAATATGTTGAATGCAGGCCTAGGTTGTCGAAGTCGTTGTTCTTTATTGTCACTAATCAAATATATGGTTGTACACGAGCTATGACTTATGCAGTTCGTTTTCACACTCTTCTCCCGTAAAACTTGCTCAACATCTTTCTTTGGGAAAGAAAGGGAAAAAGTTTGGGAATTACTTCAAAATTTGTTAGGAAATTGAAATCTTTTTTTAGAAAAAATATTTCGATGATGCTACATGGACATAGAGAACTACATAAAGATATAATCAGGTAAAACGATCGTGTTTACCCTTACTTTTTATATAATATTACATAATTATTAAGGGTAAAATAAGACATTCACCTTGAATATATCACCTATTATGTCAATCATTATGGATATTTAGCTTTATCCAAAATATTTTATAATTTCCGAAACAACAACGTTTACAATCCTATATGTCGTGTTTGTAATAATAAAGACTTAGTATTCATGGACCATCACAAGTTAAGTCCCCCAAATTGATTTTGATGTGTGTTTTAATGCATCTAACTGTATTTCGACTTTATAATAAAGGTAGGAGGAGGTCGTGGCTCATAGAACTCTTCGTATGGAACAGAGCGACAGAATTGTCCAATTCAAAATAAGAGTAATGTCATTACAACACAACGACTTGCACAATGTAATGTGTCAAAAATTATATAAGGCGAGACAATACTAAATATAATAGAGATATATTGCTTTCTAAAATTTTGACACATCATATACATATCAATTACTGTATCCATCATTGTGTTGATGCCGAAGAACTGTTCAAAAATGAATGCAAAAACATCCCAATACAAATATGTTGCATCTAAATTTCACATTTCACTTGGCCCATTCACTGCAAGTTGCAATAATGCAAGCGAATGGCGTCTTCATCACAAAAATAATGACGCGATATATATAAGAATTAGTTTTTCTACGCAATGTGTGGTAAACATTTCAATTAGGTCATTTATTCCAACTAGCGTGTCGAAACGTGCATTGCATGTTCTATGTAAAAATTGAGGATATATATGTATATAATAGTCGGAAATAGATTTTTTTTGCCCATAATTAATTCAAAAAGAAAATAACAAAACAAAACAAAAAAGGCATAGTTAGAGACGGGGAAAAAACACACTTTTTTGTTTTTGTTTTGTGCTTGTATCATTAACTCCATTGAACACACGGTCACCCTTCTCTAATCAACACTTATAGAAAAGCGAGTAAGGTTTCTGGTATTTCCACTGTGGGTACCTTACTGGTACCACAATGGGAAAAAAAGTTTGGAGGTTTCGGGTGAGACCCCCACCATCAAAAAAAGAAGCATGTATGTATTCATCTAACTTAACGTAGATTCCAAAAAAAATTAAAAAAAAAATTAAAAAAAAAAAATGGTAGCCGACGTGGCGCCACTTGGTGGCGCCACGTCGGCGTGGGATTTGGCTTCTGTTCGCCACAGTGGGGAACAGAGCCAATCCGATAGAAAAGCTTACATTGTAACGCCCACTCTAACCCACGTTATAATGGCGTCACATTGACGTCCGTGGTTAGAGATGACGTCACCAAATACTAAAACCCGTATAATTGCAAAACTCGCTAATTCGAGAAACCATACTTTTATTACAAAACAAAGCGTTTAAAACATTTTACAAGCCGGTTGTAGTCTCAAACAAAAGTAAATATACATCATAAAACATGATAGTTATAGGATCTTTGGTTTTCCGATGTCTCACATATCACGACCTTAACTCGCCTTCCCCGTCTCCAACCAGTCCGTGTCGTCCTGTATCGGAATAACACACAAACAAACACGTATGTGAGTCATAAAGACTCAGTAGGCATAGACGTAGCATGCAATGCAACACGACAATGTATTGGGCCCCGTCGCTAATCATGTGAATACAATGGCGCCGATTCCTTTTCTTGCATTACATGGCCTTTCTTTCTTTTCCAATTGGGGTAATACGGCGTTCAAGAGGTGCTCACACCTTCCGGTGTAGCACTTTGCCCCGTATAGCACGTGACTCCCCATTTATTTCCGGCCGGTGTTATACGGCGTTCAAGAGGTACTCCCAACTTCCGACGTAGTACTTTGCCCCGTATAACATTCTAATTCCCATTCTAGGCCATTCATTCCTTTTTCATATATTGTAAACACATGATAAGCAACATTAATTCTTCGTTACGTGTTATGCTCTAATATAGCATACATTGATCCTTTGCTTTACTAAACCCCAATTCTTATGCCGAGCATAACAACAAACATATAATCTTCACCATTGGCCACAATGCAATAGGTGATCTATGCAATAATAATTATAAGGCCAAGCACATTATCACACCACATAAATAGACATCCTATTGCATCATTCACCAAAGATCATCATTCTCTTCACATACCCTAGCATTGCATTCATATAACAACAACCAAGCAATAACACAAGCATTTTTCATATTCATAAGGAATAAAGACATCTATACCTACCTCAATGTGAAGAAAACAAAGCCTAAGGTTGGATAGCACCTTCCCTTCCTTCCCTTCTCTTCTTCCTTTCCCTTTTTCCTTGAGCTCTTAAAGAACTTTGATGATCTTTCCTTAGAAATTTGATTTAGAATAAGTGTGGGGACTTTGGGAATGTTTTAGGATGATTTATGGGGTGTTAGGAGGAGCCAAGACCGAGATTTGGGTTTAAATATCACTCCCACCTACTTGAAATGTTTAGAACTACCGGACTTTTCGACTTAGGTTGCGGCCGTAATTATCAAATTTACAGCCGTAATTGTGACGACCCGCCTTTTCTTACCCGAACGAAATACATTTCCTTTTATATATTCAAAAGCGGAAGCATTTATATACACTCAAAAACATATTTTGTCCGCTCACCGAACTATTACAACACAATCAAAACAAAACACGGTCGCATGATGTTTAGGTTTCCTCCTTCTTCCTCACACCCCGCATCACGTTCGGGAGGATTCTCCACCACCGCCTGCATAAAAACATTAACATACAACATAGTGAACCACGGGGACTCAGTAGGCAATAGATGCAAATGCTAATGCGTGCCATGTTCATACTTTGGGCCCGGTTGTGGATCATGTGCTTACAAGGCGCCGTAACATCATCATATCATTGGCCGTCCCGCAAAGGTTCTTTTACTCTTTGCGGCGCCGTCGTAATGGCCGTCCCCCAAAAGTTCTTTTACTTTTTGTGGCGCCGTGGGCCGTCGTCTAAAGGTTCTTTTATTCTTTAGACTGCCCGTAACATCGTACATATTGCAAGCACACAATCTACAATCCCTATATGTATTGATCGTACTTTCATGTTATACATACTTCATACTCTTACCATTTAGCCCCATATGCTCTTCATTATGCCATATATCATCTTTCATCTATCATTGCAACATAACATAACATACATGACATCATCTCACATACTTGAACATAACATAGCATACCCTACTAGCATACCATATCACAACATAGCAAACCCTACCATAACATAACCTATATCTTCACATAACATAGCATAGGCATAGAATCCTTCATATAGCATCACAACATAACATCATCTAGCATAGTCAATCCACTTATAGCACATGATAACACATATATTCTATTCATCTACTACCTACCAATCCCTATCATCACATATTTCATCATATATTCATAAACACATGTTATACACATGAAATACAGCTATTACCTACTTCCACAATGTAAAATTAGGGAAAAGAAAGGATAGGTAACCCCCTTCAAGTCTCCTCCAATTCCTTCTCCTTGCTCTAGCTTCCCCAACTAAGGTGAATGAAGATCACTCCAAGGTAGGAAGGGTTAGGGATCCTTTAGAAATGCTTGAGGGTGTTTTTGGGAAGCTTAGACATGAATTTGGGACTTTAAAACCGTGTTTGACCGCCTGGAATAGTCTAGAACATCATTTTGCCGACCTTAATTTACGGCCGTAAATTTCCATGTTACGGCCGTAACTCACAAATTACGGCCGTAACTCACAAATTACGGCCGTAACCTAAGACCCTTACGGCCGTAACCTAACATCTGCGGCCGCAAACTCGGACATGCGGCCTACCGAGACTTAGTGCCAACCAACCTTTCTCAACTCAATAAATTACGGCCGTAAATACCAAACTTACGGCCGTAAATAACAAAGTTATGGCCGTAAATCCTTGTTCTGCTGAAATTTCCAATTCTTTCCATTCCGACAGCCGTTTCGACTCCCGACCTACCTCATATACTTCCAATCATGTCATGAACCCATCATACACATATAAATTAGGTTGGGACGATTTTGGTCGGGGTGTTACAGTAATTCTGTCTTTTACGGCCATATCAATTATATTTACGACCGTAACACTCCAATTACGGCCGTACCATGTTACCTTACGGCCGTATAAAACTCTCTGTAAATCCTGGTTTTTAACCCTTACAGTTTTACGGCCGTAATTATTCAGCTTACGGCCGTATCAAACCATTTACAGCCGTATCAAACTTATTTACAACCGTACAAAACATTCTGTAAATCCTTAAATTTTTGTTTCACGATAATTACGGCCGTAACATATGACTTACGGCCGTAATACTCATTTTTACAGCCGTAAATGTCAAATTTTCAGAATTTTCACCTAAGTCTATATTTTAAGGCCGTTTCGTTCCCAACACATTACCTATCCTTCCTAGGCACATTCTAACTATTTTATTCTTCCTACCCTCGTCCAAAGTTGGCCCCACAAGTTTCACATAATTTCACATAAATTTATAAATAAACGTATACGAATTCGATCGGGGTATTACATATATTATTATTGCATGTAATCTCGCTACAGAATAATTTTTGCCAAAAAAGTAGTCCACACATCCGAGGAAATGATTTACTCCATCCATTCCATTTTAATAGGCTTATTTTCCTTTTTCATCTGTCACAAAATATAGACCACTTTCTCTTTATATCTATTTAATTTTTTTATTTTTCCTATTATACCCTTATTTAATGGGCATTATTATTAGTAAAAGTATGTTATAATCATTTAATATAATGGTATATATGAAAAAATACAACTAAAATTTACTTTTCCAACAATATTAATTACGATTTCTTAATCCTTGTGAAAATCAAACCAAGCCTATCAAAATGGGATGTGGAGAGTACAACAAATATGTATGAGTTTTATTTCTACTTTTCATGTAAAGTATTGCTTTCACACTAATTACTAGTTAGTAATAATACCCAATTAACAACATCTAAAGAAAATAATTATTTCCAATAATTTGATAAATACATTAGAATAAAAGGGAATTTTTCTTATATCTAACAATTTCTCATTACCAATAACATCTGAGATGCGTGAAAACTCCATGTAAAACACATCAAATAAGTTATAAGGAATAAAGTTCTCGATTTCCACTATTCCCATCGTTGTGAATGTAAGTTCCACCTCTTTCTTCACATTTGAGAATAGCAATGTTCAGAAAACCGAACCGGTCAGTGAACTGGAGAAGCCAACGGTTCAAGGGTCAAACGGTCGAACCGGGTCGAACCGGGGTCCAACCGTTTTTAATTAAAAAATATAAAAAATATATTAAAAGTAATAAATTTATAAAAATAATTTTAAAAAATTAGAAAAATCGGTTGAACCGGTTCAACCGGTTGAACTGGCGGTTCAACCGGTTGAACCGGTCGGTTGACCGGTTTTTTACTGGTTTTTCTAAAAGCGGGTTTTTACAATAACCGGACCGGTTTCCGGACCGGTTCACGGTTGAACCGGTCGAACCGGCCGGTCCGGTCCGGTTTCCTAAACATTGGAGAATAGTAGGTTGATTCTTTTTACGCTTCTATTGCAAAGTCAATAATACTTTGTTCATCTAAAGGATTGGATCAGGAACTTTTCGATTGTATCCTTAGACAATATAGCTCGAAACCTTACTTCCTATTTTTTATTTTATAAAACAATGGGTGGTGGTTGTTAATCAAAGAACTGCCACCCGATATACAACGGGTGGCAGTTCTTTGATTAAAAACTGTCACCGATTATATTTTTAAAAAAACACTTTGTGTGGCGGTTCTAATGTTAAGAACCACCACCTTATACAAATTTTTAAAAATAAAAAAATGAAAAGAATCGGCTGTAACAGAACTTGCAGATCAAAAACCAAAAAATGCATATTGAAATTTCAAAAAATGCAATATGTAGAAAACTTCAATTAAAGAGATATAAACTTCAACAAATAAAAAATGCAGATTACAAAACTCACAGATCTATGCAACTTCAAAACATAAACTTAATTAGAAAATATAGATCTATACAACTTCAAAAATTTCTACAAATAACAAAAAATACAGATTGAAAAGGAAAAAAAATTTAAAAATCCTAGATCTTTAAATAATTCTTGGTGCATGTTAATCCCTCAGCCTTCAGCTCAAAATTCTTGGTGAAAGAGAGAGGAGAAAGTTAAAAATTCTTGTTAATCCCTAAGAATGAAACCACCAACAGCTCGGATCTGTAAAAGACAAAGGGGAGAGAAGGTTAGAGAGAGTCGGATCTATCAAAAAATTATTGGTTTTTTTTTTTAAACACTTTGGGTGGCAGTTGTGCAATAAGAACCGCCACCCGTTTTCCTTAAAATATATATTTTTTAAAAAAGAAATTATTTTTAGTAATAGGTGGCGATTCTTGGTAAGAACCGCCACCTGTTCTCGAGGAAAGGGTGGCAGTTGTGGCCAAGAATCGCCACCTATTGCTAAAAATAATTTTTCTTTTTTTAATGTATTTTGCGTGGCGGTTTCTTTTAACAATCGCTGCCCGTTGTCTTTGAGTGGCATTTTTTAATAAAAACGCCACCTAATGGAAAACACATAATGTCCATATTGTACTAATATATCTTGTAAAGATATCATCAGATTATATTTTTCCTACAGTCGATTCTACAACTATGTAATTATTAGAATACAAAATAAATAAAAGATATCATAACAATTATATGCATTTTACATAGGGGGAAATGAAAATATTTCGTTTTAATTTATAACCTGGATTGATTGGTAGGCCTCTGATTTTTTTTGAAAGGTAAATAAGATTTTCAATATGAAAAGAAGGTTTGAATTATTTATGCTGGAGTAATATTTTTTTTAAGTTGATTGATTAAATTGGACATATATGTTTTATCACAAATATTTATTAAGTTTACTTATTTTTACACATTGAAGTTTTAATTAAGTTCATCAAAATAAAATTTGAAGAACACCGTCTCATTAGAATGAAATGATGACAGCATAAATGCTCTCTAGGTAGAAGGTTAGTAATTATTAAAATGAAGAGTTAGAATTTAAGAATATATTCCAACAAAAAGGAAATATTCATTTGTATTTAGAAGTCAGGTTAAAAAAAATCGAAGTCAGGTTAAAAAAAATCACGTTATACTTATAAATTGCTTATTCAGTAATAACATTAATTTAACCTTTTAAAAAAACATTTCTATGAAAGTTTATTATTATTAGTATATTTTTTTAAATAATATGCAAATACATCAACTAATTTGATTATTAAATTCTAAAATTGTCTAACTAAGAGTTGATAACTTCATCCATAATCTTTATTAGATTTGTTTTTAGCCCTACTTTTTATAGAATTTATTTAGATTTTTTTTAACTTTTAAATGAACTATCAATCTAATATTTTTGAAAATAATCAATTTTTACTTTAAAGATCGCGATCAAATGATTGCTTGATATAAGATGTAAATCAATTATGATATATATATATATATATATATATATATATTAATACTTGAATTTTTTAAAAAAGAACTCTCACCATAATGTATTTATGCAACAATTTGAAAGTTATGAGTTATCTAATTTACAGATTACTTAAAACATATCTAGATTGTATTCTACTTACGCAAAAATTGTTTCTGTTTAACTTATGTGAAATATATCTGACTTTGCAACTTAACAGAAACTGTCTAGACTGTGTTACGTGAACCTAGATATATCTAGCGTAAAGCCGAAAAAGTAATAAGTAAAGAACACACGGAATTAACATGAAAGGGTAAAAAACCATGTGTAACGTCCGTCCTACTCCACGTCAGGTGGTGTCATAAATAGTTATAAAGATATTACGTAGGCAAGAACGACGTCACTATTTCACTATGAGATGTGGAAATTTTGAAGGGAACACTATCACACGTTTTTATATTCAAAACAAAACATTTGTAGAGTCACACAAAATACAAATACAAATCCGAAGCCCACATCTATTTTACAATAAGTTTCATACATGTCAAAACATCTATCCAACAGGATCTTTTTAATTAATTTAGTTATTAAAATGAGTTTGACAACCAAATTAATTAAAATATGCATGACTACAATGTTATTATAACAATTAAAATCACATACATAAGAAAAATAGAAATGACAATTAAAATAATAACTTATAATTAATTAAGTTACGTTCACTTAATTAAAAAAGCTAACACAATTGACGTAAATTAACTATTGTATTAATGTAAATCAATTATGTAATTAATACAGATTTAAAATTTCCTTAATTTAATATCTGAAAATTAAAAATTGCTCCCAAATTAGTTTTATAAATTAATTGATATTTTCCTACATTATACTTATACAAAAATCAATTTTAGAGCATGGGTACTCCCGATGAAGGTTCATACTTTTACAAGTAGGTCAACTCATTGATCCAATGTTATAATTAACTTAAATTAATAACAAAATTAATTTATACTAACCTACTTTCCGTCTTTTGCATTTAAAAGATTGTGTTAATGGTGCCCAACCTTATTTTTATTTGTAGTTGCAACCAATTAGGCTTGTAACTACCCATAATAGGTAAACTAACAGAGAATTTGACGACGGACATATTGTACATCCGAGAATAGGTTGTCAATTTATGAGTTGGGGGTCTAATAGTCCAAATTTAAGGATCGGGGACTAGGGTATAACTAACTGTAAAGGTTGAGGACTATCTGTGCAATTAACTTGGGTTTTTTCTTCTTCTTTTTTTAATACAAAAGTCGTATTTTTATGATTTCATATTAAATAAATAATTGTGAAATATATATATAGTGCATCGCACGATGATATTTTGAGTCCTCGATGACATTTTATATCACTAATAGAGATAAGATTTTTTTTTGAATCTAACTCGATATTTTATTGCAAATCCACTCGTACATAGGAGCTCAAAAAGAGCGGTACGCGATCCACAAAATGACACTCAAAACCGACCGAAAGACAATAAGTGGCAAGGGTGTGGGCAACCATATTTGCCTCGCGACGTACATGGTTGCACGAGCCAGCACCCGACCGCGCCAAAAGAAGCTGGACTTCACGAAGTACAGGTAGAAAAGGATGGAGACTAGTAAGAGAGCCTAAACTTTGGACAAGCGGTAGACAATCCGATTCAACGACGAGGGGGGAGAAACGATGTAGCTCTGCAAAGCGTAGCCCCTCCAGGAGCGCCATACCTTCTGCCAATTCAACTGGGGGAGATCCTACTACAACATGCCCGAAACAGCCGACCACTACACCAATATCATTCCGAAGTACCCCTCCAACCGCAAAAGCATCCCCATCCGGCCTAATAGCGGCGTCGACATTCAACTTGAAATGACCCTCAGCCGGCTTTTTCCACTGCCTTTGAATCTGTCGACTGACCGACTGCTGCACCAATGTTGGCTGCAGCTGCAAGATAAAGTCTAGGGCTGCGGCAGCCGTAATAGTCGGTGGGCGTCGCTTACCGCCATGTGCAGCTTGGTTCCTCTCAAACCACAGCAGCCATGATGTCACAAAGATCTGCCGTTGTTCCTCCACCGACCTACATGAGAGGATATCATGGAAAATATCAACCATAGGAGCTCTCCCCACATATCGACGGACACAACCCCAAAGACCGATTGATTTCCATACCGCACGAGCCGCCGGACAAACAAATAGGACATGGTGGATTGTTTCTGCACCCCCACACGCACCACACCCCACAGCCACCTTGACCCCACGGTTCCTCAGCGTGCAGAATGTGGGCAAGGCTTCATGACATAATCGCCACCAAAAGATCTTAACCTTGGGTGGGAGATGTAGATTCCACAGCTTGGTCCAGCCGAGGTGGGTGGCACTACTACACTCACCGACGTCGGTGGGGACGTGGTTTAACATAGCCCAATAGCCACTCTTGACAGTATACACACCGCTTTTCGCAAAGTGCCAGATACGCTGATCAATATCACGAGGGCTACCCATAGGGAGGGAGAGGATCACATCTCTGTCTAGCGGCAGGAAGAAAGCTGACACTTTGGAAGAATCCCACTCACCGGAGGCTGTCAACAGGTCGGAAACCCGCTGAACGCTGCTATTTGATTTGGTAAACGGGCGGAATAGGTAGTCACGGGGCAACCACGGATCCCGAAAAGCATCAACAGATCTCCCATCCCCAATCCTCCACCGTGTGCCCATGTCAACAACCTCTTTGCCCCAGATGATACTCCGCCACAGAAACGACGCCCCGTTCCGGTAAGTGGCCTCGGCAAAGGAGGTACTGGGGTGATACTTGCCTTTCAATAATCGCGCCACCAAGGAATCTGGCTCAATAAGCAATTTCCATGCCTGTTTGGCCACCATAGCTTGATTGAAAATCTCCAAATTACGAAACCCAAGGCCGCCTTTCCCTTTCGGTAGACATACTTGATTCCAGTTGATCCAATGGATGCGACGCTGAGCCGTAGTACCACCCCACCAAAAATGTGACATATTAGACCGGATGTTATTAAGTGTCAAGTGAGGGAGTCGAAACAAGCTCATATAGTATGTGGGGATGGCTTGAATAACAGCCTTGAGTAACACCTCCTGACCGCCGGCAGAGAATAGCCCATGCTTCCACCCTTGGAGCATTTTCCGCACCCTATCTTGTAGAGCCGCAAAACTGCCTCTTTTCTTCTGCCCCAGGAATATAGGAAAACCCAGATAGAGTGAAGTAAACACACCGCTCCCCACTCCAAGAGAGTGATTCAGCCGTGTACGGACCTAACTGGGGACGTTAGGGCTATAGCGAATGGCTGACTTAGCCAAATTAACTTGCTGGCCCGACCCATGTTCATAATCGCGAAGAATGCCCAAGAAGGTGGCCGGATCACCCTCGTTTGCCCGCAAAAATATGAGCGCATCATCGGCGAAAAATAAGTGGCTAATGCGCGGCGCTTGGCGGGAGCACTGTATACCCATTAATAGCTCCTCTTGCTCGGCGAGTCGCATCAAACTCGAGAAAGCCTCCCCCACAAGAAGGAACAGGTAGGGTGACAATGGGCATCCCTGTCGCAGCCCACGAGACGCCCGAAAGTTCCCAAACACCTGACCATTAACGAGCACCCGAAAAGATGCCGTAGAAATACAATTGAGGATCAGATCCTGCCATCGTCGGGAGAAACCCATCTTCTCCATCACAGCCATAAAGAAAGGCCACTCAACTCGATCGTAAGCCTTACTCATATCCAACTTTAACGCCAAGAAACCCTTCGACCCATTGCACCGTTTGGAAAGAGAGTGCATGCACTCAAAAGCCACCATCGCGTTATCTGTGATATGGCGCCCTACAATGAAAGCACTTTGAGATTCGTCGATGAGCGAAGGTAGGGCGACCTGAAGTCGACGTGCTACCGTCTTAGCAACGAGTTTATAGAGCACATTACTCAAACTAATAGGCCGAAAATCCCCAACCTGATCGGCGGCGTTCTTTTTTGGAATCAATACAAGGTTGGTCTGGTTGATTGGAGCCAGACTTGCCCCCTCATTGAGACAACCCAAGCAAACAGCAACAAGCGCATCCCCAAGTATCTCCCAATGAGCCTGAAAAAAGTGGGCATGAAACCCATCCGGTCCAGGAGCTTTGTGAGCCCCCATAGACCTCATAGCCATGACCACCTCCTCACGTGTAAAAAGGGCATCTAATCCAGCCAATATATCCGGTGGCAACTGCCGATAAATGCCACGAGTGCCAACCTGTATAGCTTCCCTTTCCGATCTGCGGGATGTGAAGAGCACCCGAAAATAGGCCTTGAAAGCAGCTGCAACGGCCTGTGACCCCCGAACAAACCTGCCGGACCCATCATAAATCCCGGAGATGAAGTTTTTCTTCTGCCTATTCGAAGCTATAACATGGAAAAAACGGGTGTTCCGATCCCCCTCTCGCAACCAGTTGACATGAGATCTTTGTTTCCAATATCGCTCCTCGCGTTCCTCTAGACGTAAGATCAAAGACTCCAAGCTACCAATCTGGTTGTAATGGGCAGCGACATTGCCGCCATTATACAGTGCTGAGAGGCGCTGTTTATACTCCTTCAGCTTATGTCGCCATTGACCGAAAGTTACTGAGCTCCAGCGCATCAAATCCTGCCCACACTTTCGAAGTATACTACAAACGCCCTCAAGAGAGCATAATTCAGACGCCAATCGTACATGATGCTGCCATCTTTCCTTCACCAAGTCCATATAGCCCTCTTCGTGCACCCAAAATGATTCAAAGCGAAATTGCCGAGCTCGCCCTCGCTCCGGCTGATTCTCATCCTGAGGAACGAGGGACAGGAGAAGTGGGCGGTGATCACTGCCTAGAAAATCAAGATGGTCCACTCGGGCATGAGGGAAGACACTTAGGGCTTCTATGTTACAGAAGCCTCTGTCTAGCCGCACCTGTATAAAATCCATCCCACGTCGCTTATTAGTCCATGTACAGCGGGGTCCTGAAAACGGGACTTCGTACAACTGACAGTCCGAAATAACTATATTAAAAAAATCCATTTGTGTCTGGGAGCGGTCCGACCCCCCCTCCTTATCCAATAACGAGGAAATTTCGTTGAAGTCGCCCCCACACACCCAAGGGACAGAATCCATGGACGAAAGCCTTCGAAGAAGGTCCCAAGAAAACCGTCGCAGCTCTTTACGTGGGTGGCCATAAAAATCAGTGACTCGCCACTCTCTCCCATCACTCAACCGCACACCAGTATCGATATGGCCCTTAGAGAAAGAATGTAAAGTTACGTCAAGCTCATCGTTCCATAGGAGCATAAGGCCTCCACTCTTACCTACACAGTCCACCACCACACTACAGGAGAAACCAAGGCGTCTCCTGAAATTCGTTGCTTGCAATCCAGACATACGAGTCTCCGCTAGGAAGACAATAGCCGGGGAATAACGACGGACATAGTCCCGCAGAGCATGGAATGTGACAGGGTTCCCCATCCCTTGCACATTCCAAAATAGGCACATCATGGCGTCCGGCGACCCTGCAACGCAGGGTTCGCCAGTTCATCAAAATCTTCCACGTCCATGTCGATCAGTTTTTGCCGTTTACCACCCCCAGCAGCCATCTCCTCATCAGGAAGGCCCAGACCGCGCTTAAGATGGGTGAAAACCCGTCCCACCGTAGGCGCCGGATCCTCCACCGTGAGCGGCAAAGTCGAGACAGCCTGCTCTACCACCACCGCTGTTGCCTTAGGCTTCTTGTGCCCGCTTTCCCCCCTCTTTTTCGAGATATGTTTAGCAACCGGGCCACCTTGGGCACAAAACTTCAGATCGTGCACCCGATCGTTTAACATACCATATCACTCGAGGAGCCAACAACATCTGTCGTCACATGAACATCCATAAGCTGACATTCAGACAACGTCCCATTACTCAACGCCACGGGATGTTTAGACTTCGCGGGAGATGAGCCTGTTGAATGGAGAGACACGCGCTCATGGCCCGGAGAGCGAGGATTTGTAGCTACATGGGAAGGGGTTGGAGACCCACTCCGTTTCGCACGGGAGCGGCTACCCCCCGGGGCCTTCAGCCCCTCTCCAAATCGGTGGTTCTCCGCCTGTCTCAACACCGCCGGTGCTTCAATACCGCAATCCTCGAAGACATGATCCAACATTCCACAGAAGGTACAAAAGCCCGGGACTTTTTCATACTTGAGATCCAACTGAGTTAGGGAAGTCGAGTGCCCTAAGCGCAATTTAACAAACCGGCGCAAAGGCCGAGTAATATCGAGCTCCACTCTAATACGCAAAAAGTGCCCCAGACACGAACCATCTGTCGAGACATCGACATCTACAAATCGGCCAATATGGTTACCAAGCGTTTGCGCCATATCTTGCCGCATGTGAATCAAGGGTAAGTTGTAGATTTGGACCCAAAACGGCACCCCTCCGAACCGCAGCTTATCTCTACCACCCGTAGCCTCTATAGGAGAGAAAACCAACAAAGCTCGATTGAAGTTCCATGGCTGAGCGTGAAGAATCCGGGTACGATCTTCCTTCTCTCCAAATTCCACAAGAAAAACATCGTCCTCAATAAATTTAATCGTCACCGTCCCGACTGGCTTCCATAGATTCTTCATCGTGGACTTAAAGGCCTCTCGATGATATGGTCGTCGCGTCAAAATCTTCCCAACCAGCGCGCACCTCGCCTCTTCACCGTGAGATCGGATAGTATCCTCATTGATCTCCAATACATCGTCTTCATCATTCCTTAGTGAGAGCGAATTCCATAGGTCCTCAATCGAATCCATACTGCTCACACCGCCCACAGTGCTAAAACCCACAAACGTGCATGAAACCCTAGAAACAACTCTAACGTGAAGCCGCTAGGGGAGAGTCAATCTCTCTAGGAGACTAGAGAGATAAAGTCAATTAATAGAGATAAGATTTGTGTGTTCCAACTTCTCTTTTTCCATATTTTGTGATGGTATTTACTGATAAATTAATTAATTTCATTCTTCCGTGCAACGCACGGGTGCAATACTAGCAGTGTAAATAGATAATGCAATGTAGATGACGTGCACATTGGTCCCAAAAATAATGCTATCGTAAATAATAATTATTTTTAATCATAATTCTTTTAATGGAAAATGAATTTTATTATCTTATTTTATTTTTCCATAGAACGCAGAAGTGCTAGCTCAACAATTAGGGCATGTTCGTTTCAACATTTTCTCCATTTGCAGCCGCAATGTTTGAATTTTGGTAAGTTGGAGTCAATGAATTAGCCGCAATGTTTGAAAAGTTGAGGGTAAAATTGTGCCAAATTACTTTCATGCCCACGTGCCTTTTGTGAAAATCAAAACACATGCTTGATTCATTTAAAGGGTAAAATTGGCATATTTCTTTTTTTTTTTTGTGTTAGGCCGACGTGGAAGAGTTAAGTGGGGCCAATCTAAGACTAGTACAAGCCAAAATTGAGAAAATGTTGGAACGAACATGCCCTTAATCTCAATAAAGGAAATGCTAATAAAGAAAATTTACTTTCAAGCTTTACTATTTTCCCGACAAACGTTTTCCAGATAAGTCTTCTATTTGCCAGATACATGACGCGAAGGCCCAATCAATACTTGCTTGAAAGTAAATTTCTTTGTTTTCCTTCTCGTTTCCGATTTGAATTCCTAAATAAACCTACTCAACATGTGTTAATTAGGGCCTCGCTATAAAGCTTTTCGACTTGGGTGAGGACTATCTTGATTTCCCTGGATAGACACACAGTTATTGTATCTACATAACAGAAATCATTTCAACGTTGGATCTGATCACTTTGACATCATCTAATTTCAAAGTGACATGTATTTGGCCAACAAAATAAATTACGTTCACGTGAATATTAGGCTAGCTACTTTTGTTTAGATTAATTTTTCCAAAAAATAAACAGAAAACTGAGAAAGCATAATTGCCTACATGTACTACACAAATCTCCATCATTCAACTACACTCATTCTCTCTCCTCGTTTACATAAAAATTCATTAAAACCAATAAAAAATTCAATCCGATCACCCCCGTAGCCTCCCATTCTTGTTTTCCCAAATAGGTTTTTGGGGATCGTTTACGGGTAGAAATTTATGTTTGATTGGGTGTTAAGTTGATATGCGCGGTATTCCGTGTAAAAATGTGTGGTTAATATTATTTTGGGAGATGTGTGTGTGGTTGAAAATGAGTATGAGGTTATACGGAATTGCGTGCGATTAAATTTATAGTGGAAAGAACAAGCCCTGAGTCTTTAAGAATGTCTTGGATGCGCAAGATTCTGCAAAATTTTCAGAAGTGCTTGAAATCAGATTAACTTATTCCATTACAAGTCCATTATATTATATACTACCTCCGTCCCATAATTATAGTCCACTTTCAATTTCACAAAGATTAAGAAAACTGCAATTAATAGTGTTGGAAAAGTAAAATTTAAACTTATTTTCCTATTATACCCCTTCATTTATTGGATGTTTTATTTCAATTAAGTTCTTTTGATAATAACTATGTACATTAAATGGGGGCATATAAGACAACTAATATTTTAATAATCTATATATATATATAAAGAGACTTTTTTTTTCCCGCTCAAAAAAACTTTCCTAATTTGACTTTTCCAACTTTTCAATATTTCTTTATCTACATAACAACATTTCCTTCTTAATAATAATAATAATAATAATAATAATAATAATAATAATATAGATTCAACTAATTTCTAATTATTAATTATTAACCTTCCTAATTTGACTTCTATAATGTTTCAGTATTTCCTTATCTACATGTACCAATATCTATGATATTATCATTATCATATAATAATAATAATCTTTATATTATAAAAATAGGAGTGCCACATTGGCAAAAGTGCCAACGTGGAACTCATTAATATTAAAAAAACATAAAAATCAAATTTGTAGTAAAAAAAAAGGGAAATTCTATTTTTAGAAATATACCAATATTAATTGGTAGATTTAAATAGGAAAAATTCTTTAAATATAATTATTTTTTAATGAAACATAAATTTATCATTAAATGTCATAAACAAAATTTAATAAGAAAAAAATAGTTTTTAAAAAACTTTAAATGTAATTTCATTTTTCAAATTTCTAATTAAAAACATTAAATAATAATTATTTTATTTTCACCGCATTAAAAAATGTTATAGTTTTAGATAGTTTCGATTTGTAATGTGCAGTGGATTATTCAAATGGTGGATTATTCTTAAATAAAATAGGGCGTGCTAAAATTCTAATTGAATTTGCGCTGAATAATTTATTTATTTTTAAATAAAGAGTAATTTATTAATCTTTATTTTTATATTTTGAATTATTATATTATCATACCATTAATCTTTATATTATAATTTGTGAAGTACTACGTAGGCAAAGATGCAAATGTGGCATACATTAAATATTTTAAGAAAATTATAAAATTAGTTTTGGAAATAAACCAACATTAATTAGTAGTAATTAAAAATATAATTGAAAATAACCAATATCCAAAACAAACATCTAATGAGAAAAAATTTATTTTGGAAAGACTTTATATATAATTTCGTTTTTTAAGGTTCTAATTCAAAATATTAAATAATAATTTTTTTATTTTTTATTTAATTTTATCATGATAAAATTATAGGTTTTAATAGTTTTACTTGGTTACGTGAATTGGTCTATTAAAAAATAGTGAGAATTTTTTACTTTTTTCTCTGTGAAAATCAAATAGTGAGTGGTTAAAATTAGAACTGGATTTATGTAGAATAATTTATTTATTTTTAAGTAAAATAGTAATTTATTAATCCTTATATTATTATAATTGAAGTGTCGCGTTTGGTAACACCCTATTTAGCAGTGCCAACATAACATACTATTTCTAATTAAAAAAATTAAATGATATTTTTGTTTTTAATGCTTACGATGTGATATCTTTCACTAACTAAATTTTTGCATTGCATATTTTTTTCCTTTTCTAAGCATATAAAATTACGAATAAATTTTTTTTCATTCTACAATTAACATACAGTTTATGTAAATAAAAAGAAATCAAATGAAGTATGTAGATGAGGAAAATTGTCGGTGTTACTACAAATTTAAGTTATATAAAATTAAGTATAATACTTCTTACACAATATAGCTAAAATTAAGTAGCAATTACAACTAATCATTAAAAGAACGCATAAAATCATAAAATTTAGAGTGCGTAATGTCCATTTCAGAAAGAAAAAATGTGTTAAATATAAATTTGATATGTACCAACGAGAAAGACACATTTTGATAATAAAAGAATTTTTATATATTCATTCTCAATGGTTCATTTACAATTAATTAATCTTCACGAGCATTGTTGTGCGATGCTAGGCACGGTAATTAGAATTAAAGTTACACGTTTTGATAAACTTCTTAATTATACGATGCACGTGAATTTTTATAATTTACAATTGTGAATTTACTCCACAATTTTTGCATTGACTATAATATACAATATTATCGATTTTAATAATTTTTTACAATTATGCAATCTCCTATGCATAAATTACATCAATTATATAATTCAACATTCATATTTATAATTTTATATCAATTATTTATCGTACATAAATTTAATTGTTTCCGTGCATCGCACGGGCGTGATACTAGTAATAATAATAATCTATATTTTATTATATACATAAAAAGAGACTTTTATTCCCACTAAAAAAAACTTTCCTAATTTGACTTTTCCAATTTTTCAATATTTCCTTATCTACATAACAATATTTCCTTAATAATAATAATAATAATAATAATAATAATAATAATCTATATCTATATCTATATATATATATATATATATATAAATAAACCAAGCAAGTTTTCCCGCCCATTTTACTTATTTTCTGAATATAAAAATTATTTTTTTAATTTTTTAATTTTTATTTTTTAATTTTAGTTGTAAGGTGTTAATGAAATCAGTAACAAATATCACACAATCACGCGCTATTCACACCTCAACCCGATGGAACCCTATGCTCTCCAACTTCCCATTCTATTCACAATTTCGCCCCAATTTCAGCTCAATTACCCGGAATGGCAATTTATCTTTCCCGCCAATTATCCAGCAAAATCCCAGAAAAATCTAATCAAATCTCTTTCATTTGATTTGCAATTATCTTCTCCATCAATTGGCCATATCCGATTTCAGTTCCAAGTCAATTTTTATCTCCTAAAATTAATCCCTTATTTGAAATGATTCCTATTTCTGGGTGTTCGTTTGCAGGTTTCCGGTGTTCTGGTCTTCTCAATAATTCCATTCTCCATGGTGAAACTCTTAGTATTGTGAGAAATTTAATCATCTGACAGTTGTTGATCAGAATCTTCTAGAAGCGCTTGTGTGAATATGCCATTGTCCAGGTACTTTTTCTGAGAGCCGCATACTTTTTTTGGGGTTCAATTACCCAAATTCAAGGAATTGAATTAATTTGATTTCCTTTCATTCTTATGGAAAAGTTCGATTCGTACAAAATATTAGTTTCTTTTGTTCACATGTTGAAGATTTAATTTGAAATCTTTGTGAATTCTCAATTTCCCAAGTTTTATTGGGACGAAATTCATTTATATTATTAGTTACACAATTACTATGTGATTTTGGTTCTCTACTGAATTTGTAGGGTTATTCTAGCCTTAGCAAATCTTTCCAGTGGTGTGCTAAACTCAGTTCAGGCTTTAGTTGATGTTAACTATGCAAGTTAATGGGATTTTCTTTTTGATTTTTGATTTTCTTTTATTATATATATGCACTGCAACTGGAGTATGATTAATGGTGTGAACGTTATGATGAACTTGGCTTTCTTTTGATAAATTAGAGCGATCAATTTAAAGAATGGCAATTTATTCGAATTGCTATTAGTATTGTACTATTAGACAATTTATTTCAGTTTACTGAGACTAATTTTCTCATTTATTATACTGCGAATTTGATGTCCGTCTCTATCTATTGGAAACTTAAGAGAATGTATATGCTTACATTCCTTCTGATTACTATTTTTTTTCTTGAACTATCCCGGCTCGAAAATCCAAGCTCGGGATAGAATTTTATTAATAGAAAAATGAATTACACCTAGTAGGAGGGGGATATATACCTTACCTCCCGATATGACACTGTACGAAAGCACTAAAAAGAGAAGTACTACTTGTCTAGCATATGGACGCACTTTTATCAAAGCATTAAAGAGAAGTACTACTTCTCAAATATATGGATGCACTTAACCAAAATTAACAAAAAGCATGAAGCAATTCTAACTAGTTTCAACAATTCTAAGGTTGGCCAAGCCAAGTTTGTCAAGCCTAATAATACCCCTAATCTGACAATCAAGTTGAGAACTGTCAAACATAGAGAAAGCCTTCGTAGAGTGTGCTAAAGACGCAAAATAATCCGCAGCAAAATTACCTTCCCTGTGAATATGGCTAAATTTGACAGTGAGTTTGGAAGCCAATGACTTGATGCCATTAAGTAAATACCGAGCATCCCACGGGCCTTCATTAGTAGTCCCACATAACTGTATAGCTATTTGAGAATCAGCTTCAATGCATAATTGGCGAATCCCTCTTTCTATGCATAAACGTAAGCCAGTGTAGATAGCATTTATCTCAGCAATGGTTATGGATGTCGTACCATAAAACTCCGAGAAAGCCCACAACATATTCCCGGAAGCATCACTTAACGATTCCCTCCAAAGGCATATCCATCCTTATAGGAACCATCAGTGTTGAGTTTGCACCAGCCTAGAGTAGCTTTTCCCATTTGATAGCTACGACAGATTTGTGCTTCCTAGTCTGGAAGGGCACACCAGCGGCTGATAACTTTTGCACCACAAAATTTACTTGGGCCAATATAGAGGAGGATGAAGTATGTACATTGTCATGTCTGAACTTATTCCTAGCAGTCCACATCACCCACATAGCAATGAGAGGAATATAGTAAATAATATCACCTGGAGAAGCTGACACTTGGGAGTTCCATTGCATCAGCCACTGTTTGGGATGTTGCGTGGAAGGGATAACAATGGTCAATTTATTGCTAAGATGTCTCCAGACCTCCTGAGCAACGTGGCAATTGAAAAATAGATGCTCTATATTTTCAGAGGATGCACAGTTGTGACACTTAGATGGCAAAGGAATATGAAATCGTCTTTGTAAGACATCCTCACTTGGCAACCAGCCATGGCAAATCCTCCAAACGAAGAATGAAATTTTGGGGGGAATAGTGGTATGCCAAATATATTTATATATGCCAGAATGCCAAATATATTTATATATACCGAATCAAATTTACACAGGCTTGTGTAGAAAAAGTACCTGTTGGGGAAGCATCCCACACAATTGAGTCCTGGCTGTGAGGAAGGCTGGATCTGGAGGATTTCATCCACTATATGATCTGGAAATATGGTCCTTAATGCAGCAGTATTCCAGTGATCGTGTATAAGAAACTCTTTCACCTGTACTTGAGAGGAGACAGAGAGCGAGGTGTTAGCCAGCAAAGTGTTAGCCAAAGGACCTGATGGAAGCCATTGGTCATAGAGAAGGCTAAGATTCCCACTGCCAAGCTGCCATCTAATGTGGGGTTCCACAATATTTCGAACCAAGAGAAGTCGTTTCCAGATAGTCGAATCAGATTGCTTAGGGAAAACCAGGGTAGGGTGAGTAGTTTTGCAATACTTGTCTAGCATGACATTACTCCAAAGTGATTCATTTGTCCTGAGTCTCCACCATAGTTTACAGCCAAAGCATCTACTTTTCTCACCAAGGTTTTGACAGCCGAGTCCTCCTTCCTGAGTTGGGAAACAAATATCATCCCAAGAACACCAGTGGATATGCGTCCCATGTTGATTATCCCCCCAGAGATAGGCATTGAAGAGCCTAGAGAGCCGAAGTAGCATAGCCTTAGGTGGTTCCAGGACTTGAAGAAGATATAGGGGTATGGAAGATAGGACAGATTTGATCAAGGTTAGCCTACCAGCAGAAGACAGTAGTTTATGTTCCCAGCCCATAATTCTTGCCTTGATCTTACCTAGGAGTTCATCGTACAGTGGTATTCTTCTGTGACCCTTGTGGAGAGGAATTGCCAAGTAGGTGAAGGGAAGATATTGACATGCAAATCCAGTGATGGAGGCCACCACAGTTTGGTGTTGAGATCTAACAGTCGAGAAGGAACTTTTGGCTTGATTAATCTGTTGCCTAGTGAAAGCAGAATATTGCGCCAAAAATTGCATAAGTGTATTAAGGGAATGTTGCTGCCAATTAGTAAAAATAATACAGTCATCCGCAAAAGCCAAATGAGTCATTGGGATCCTTCCCCCATATTGATAGTAGAGATTAGGGTGGAGAGAAAAGAGATGATTAAGGCCTCGAGATAATACTCCAGCAAGTAAAATAAATAGAGAGGGTGAGATAGGATCTCCCTGCCTGAGCCCCTTAGTTGAAGGAAAAAAACCATATGAACCGCCATTAACAAGAATTGAGTACCAGCAATTACCAATAAGCCTATTCACCATCTGGATTACTATGGATTGAGTACCAGCAATCCTTCTGATTACTATGGATTGGACAATTGAATGACTGATTATTTTGAATATTGGAACTTAGTGTATAGCAAAGCGACTATGATATTTGTCCATATTTTTAATATTGAACACGAGGGACCAAGCTAAGGAAGGAGAAAAGAGCCTGAGGGTCAACCTACGGGGAAATTGCATCCCGATGTTGAAAGGTACTTGAAATTCTTGGTGGATAGTAAATTGGTTTATGATACCTTGCATGAGATTGTGGAGAAAGCTGCTGTTTAGTTTACTGCATAAAATTTCGTTTAACCAGTTTGGATTTTTTTTTCTTTTTGGTTTTGAAAATTGCAGATCCTATTCATACTATTACAGAACAAGCAGAGAAAAACTCGATTAGCAAAATATTACATTCCTTAGGAGGAATTTGAAAAACACAAAGTCGAATAGGAGGTATTAACTATTTATATTTTGACTTTTTGGTATTTAATTTTTCTTGGATGTTTATTCGTATCAATTTGGAATGTAGGTTCATTGATTGGTCGTAAATGGGGATCCTAAATTCCCCAACTTTGTGGAGGTTAGTATTTTTGAAATGCTAATTGTATCTATGTTATCAATCGTGAGCTATTATTTTTGAGGTTTAATTAAACCATTAGATTAATCAGCTGAAGTGGCTTTTTACCTCATAATTTACGTTGAGATCATGATATTGATATCGTTCTGCACTTTGAGGAGAAACTTATACTACTATAGTTATAAAAATTATTTGATTGGGAGGAGTTTGGGAAGCATCAAAGTATTAGTCTATGGAAGGGAAAATAATGTTCTCACAGCAGTTATGTCTATGTTCTATGTTTTGTAGTCAATACATCGTGAAATGATGCAAAGGCTGTTGTTTCTAGACGTGTTTGGTTAATGACGCTGCTTAAAATCTGATTAGTTCATAGTTTACTCATTAAATATACAATTGGTTGCTATTGCCACCTTGCTTGCTGTTTTAATATTATTATTTTATCTTTTAAGAAGTTGCTTGCTGTTGATTGAGTCAACTTAAAATGAATTATATAGGACTGGATGTTATTTGAAGCATATATGGTTTCTTTTAAGCTTTGGTCAGAAAGAAGTTATTTAGAGTTGTGATGTTTTGATTTAATAAAAATGAAGTATTCGTGTTCGACCCATAGAAGGTCTCTCTCGAGGGCCTCTAGCTCGGTACCACATAGAAGCTAGCTTTATCACACAATGTATTTTGCTCGAAGTGTACTGGGTATATCGCTCTCTATAGCCTGCAATTTCCATTGAATAGACTTGGTATGTTATTCATTATTTGTTTAATCTTGTGGCCAGCAACAGGTCGAAATTTGGCGCTTCAATGAAGTGCGTGGGGTGGTAAGGAAGTGGTATGAAGCTTACCCTAAGACAGCTAGGCCCTGATATGATCCGGCAAATGCAACTCCCTCACAATGAATGCACTTGGACTGGAGAGACCATTAGCGACAAAGATTGTTCTCCTCAATGCAAAGGCGAAAAAGTCGTCTAGGAGAAGAAAGTTCTAGAAGTCCACATCGAAAAGGGCGTGCAAAATGGTCAGATTACCCGGCGAAGCTGATGAAGTCATTACCCAGCGAAGCTAATGAAGTGGTTTCAGTAGTTGGATATCAAATAGAATCATTTATCACAGGTCATAGCCTTCCTAGAGCAAAAACATACTTCTACTAGAACTCACAGAGAATAACATGAGTTTGTGGAACACAATTGGAGCCTTATGCTGAATCAGCAATGTTTTATTTCTAAACTTTACAGACCTTTACAAATGCTTTTCTAAAAGATGAAATATGAAATGGTAAAACAAGCTGAGAAAGCATGTTTGGCTACCAGTTGGAATAAGTATCATGTAGTAAACTATGTTCTCACGCCAAAGCAATGAGGATGAAGTTATCCTCCTGAAGCTCACTGCTTCTTTATATTCTAGGATAATGAATCTTATTTTGAATCTTCTTATTTTATGTAGTATGCTTTGGAGTTGATTAAACATAAATCTTCTATTGGGGCGTACGGTATCTTCAATTACTTCCATATTTTGTCACATTCTTTTATTTTAACTATGTTATTTGTTATGCGAGTTCTATTAATTGTTTCTGGCAATGCCCAACATGATGATATGGCCGTGGACCATGGGTAGGTAGATTATTTTCTCCAATACCATTTGAGCTCATCACCTTCCATCCCCAATGATCACGTGAAGAATTGGTTTAGAATAAGGGATGGGTGAATAAGATAGATCTGTTGTTGCTCTACTTGTTATATTTGATGAACTGCCAGTAGTAATAATATCATCTCTTGAAGTTGAACTATCTGAGTTGGAAATAAAAGTCGTTGCATCCCTGAATTGCAAGTCAGTTAGGTAACCAGGCTTTGAAGCTGCGGGGGCTACCTGAATGTCTCCAGAAAGCATGGACACCACACGGGACATTGAAGGTCGCAAATTGGGGGATGCTTGGCTGCAAAGAAGAGCCACCCCGATAATTCTTTTTACCTCATCCCCGTTCACTTCAACTAATGTTTTGTCTACCAATTCCATTTCTTGGTTTTTCTCGTGTAGATTCCAAGCCTGTAAGCATATGATTTTCAAATTAGCTAGCTTGGAAAAGATGGTGGTAAAGGTTAACCATATATGAAGATTGATTTTACGGGGCTTGCAAGAGTGAGTCATGTTAGGGATACAATAAATTTGTACAACTTCGTGTACAACCCTCTAATAGAGAGGGTTGTACCCTACCAATACAATAAGGGTAAAAATGGTATTTTTCATTACCCTGTATCAAACAAGTTATATAAATTGGTTGTACACCTAGTATTATTGAGCAAAAGTAGGTGTTGATAGGTGCTTGATCTTTTACGCACATTATGCACGTATCGTATTTCTTTTTGTCTCCTAGGTATGAGGCATCAGTTCGTTCATTCCATTACTAGGCAGTAAATCGGGAAGAAAAGAGAACGATGGCCTCAGAAGGTTAATCTTAGCACCAATGTCCCTGGTGTCTCAGCTTAACTCTAATCTCTTCATCCTTTTGATTCTCCGAGGGAATAAAAATTTATAATCCTAATATTTCCATCAAATGTGAAATTAAAGAAGAAAGAAGATGATAAGAGGTGAAGCTTTGAAGTTGAGGAATGAAGATGGTGAGAGAAAAATTTTCTGTATTTTATTTCTTGCGTTTGTTCCGTACGATATATACATTAAAACAATAGAAACAAACTCAACTAAACTCTATCCTAAACTAGTGACGTTACCTTATATATGTCAAAACAAACGGGAAGAATATGGAAGAAAAGAGATGATGCACAAAATGAACAAAGAAGTGAAACAATTATTTTCATCAGTAAAATTTTCATAGTATGTAATCCCTTTCTCAAAACAAGCTATTGCGCCTTTCAACCAATCTACGAAAATTCTCGATAACTTCAGTGTGGATTGAAATGAATGGTCACACTTGTAAAATCGAATATAGTTTCGTTCTGCGAAATTGATTGATGCAATAGGCTAGAAGAAACTACTGCGAGATGGAATATTTTAAAATTCTTAAGGATATATACGGGATATATATGGATTGTTAAGCACAAAGAATCAAATGGTGATAGACCATACCCATTCCAGAAGATACATCTCATTATCTTCGAAGCTTGTGTCCGAATTTAGCCTTCCACAAACAATCTCTAGAGCTACAACTCCAAAGCTAAATACATCTGCCTTCTCCGTAAGATGTCCACGCATAGCATATTCCGGTGCAAGATACCCACTAAATTGTAAAACACGGAGAAAGTCATTTATATATCTATCCCAGTCTAAAAATATCTATCATGTGGGCAACTAAGGAGCCTTATGTTTATGGTACTTACAATGTTCCAGCAACACGTGTGCTTATATGGGTCTCTTTGTCGTTGTACAATTTTGCCAAACCAAAATCTGAAATTTTGGGGTTCATATTAGAATCGAGTAAAATATTGCTGGCTTTAACATCTCTGTGTACAATTCGAGGTTGAGATTCCTCATGCAGGTAAGCAAGGCCTCTAGCTACTCCCAAGCATATGTCGAAGCGTGTTGGCCAGTCAAGTGATAAGCTTCTATTCTCTGCTTCATCGAAGCATAATGATTCGGTCTCCTTTTTGTCTCGTTTATTACCAAATAATACTTTGTCAAGACTCTTGTTTTCCAAATACTCATAGACAAGCAACCGTTTATCTCCCTCGATGCAGCATCCATACAATTTTACGAGATTACGGTGCTGCACAGCAGATATGGCAGAAATCTCTGCCATAAACTGGCTCTTTCCTTGACGGGTTGCAACAGACAATTTTTTAACAGCAATCACTCTATTGTCCTGAAGTGTTCCCTATTGGTCACAACACCAAATGTTGACACACAACATACTTCAAAATTATGAAAAGAAATCAATCACCAAACGACAGAAAATGACAATGGATTTTTTACTGTCATTCTTTCATCTTAATTCTCATACAACATGAGTGGTTATTTTTCAAGCCTAGCTTTCCGTTGTTCAACCAATCAATGAACTTTAATTTGATAGTAATAAAAATTTCAGAATATAGGTTACCCTGTAGACAGGTCCAAACCCTCCCTCACCAAGCTTGTTATTAGGACTGAAGTCATATGTCGCAGCTCTTAGTTCTGCATAACTGAACGTGTAAGGTCTACCTTCCATTCGCAAGAATTCTGCAAATTCACCAAGAAACATGTGTTCATTTCCGAAGGTCCATGAATAATCATCCATCCCCAAAGCGATTCATTCTCTTACCTTATATAATATTGTTCCATGTGAGGATAGGCACTACACCATGAGTTTAGGTATTAAGTAAATTCACTCATACTTTATCATTTAGAAGGTCATTTATTACTTCAACACAAATAAAAGGAAACAAATACTTCCCATTTGGTGTCGCTAATAAAAATATTCTTCCAATTTCACTTCTAAGGGCTTGTTTGATACAAAATAAATTTAATTCATTTTTTTTATCATTTTCAACCACCCGTACATTGGTTAGAATTTTTTTATTTTTTTATTACCTCTTCGTTACTTCTCAACCACACATCTCTAAAATCTATTTTTTCAATAATACAAATCAAATATACCCTAAATTAGCATTGAAATAGCATTTTTTGTTCTACTAATAATATGTCCTTAACTGAAATGATACTCAAGACTATACTTTCTTACCTTCATCCTCATCTGGATTCTTCCTTCTCCTCTGAGCCAAATAATATGCTGCAAGCATAGAAAGAAAACTAATAGCTCCAATTGCAACTACAATCCCCACAATCAGCCCGGTCTTGTTCTTCTTCCCACTTGGGAGGCTGTTTCTCATAGTGGGAACAAAATCTGTGGAAATGCTTAGCATGAACAGTGGCATCTGTATAATACTTGTTGGGAAATATCACAAATTTCCCCCACACAAAATTTGCACAACGAAAAATAATCAACACACAAACGAGAATAAAATAGAGAACACAATAATTAACGTGGCTCAGCTGACCGCCGACAACCACGGGAGAAGAACCTTTTATTGATGAAGAAAAATCACTCTACAATTTTTTTCCTCACCCACTCGACTTTTCCACACAAAAATTAGACGATAAAAAGAATACACGCTTTTTCTTTTCTATCTCTAATTTTCTCTCCACACGAAATCGCTCTCTCTTTCTCTATTCTCTCTCTATGTCTCTCGTGGTGCTGACCGTCTTTGCCAAATTAATATGGTACTTCGTTCGAGAGTGGGATTGTTGGGGATATGCGAACGAAATCCAACATCGACTAAATATGGGTTAAGTGATGGGTTTATAAGGGATTGAGTTACTCCGCCCAATGGGTTAACCTTTTGGGATGGAACCTCAATCCCTAACAATACTAACCAAAGATACATTGTTTCAAATTGTAAAATATTTTGGAATTCATACTTACTTGGGGTGGCACTTATTGCCGAAATAGAAGGTCCATATACACCTTCACTAGGTACACAGCAAGTTCCTTTTCCAGCCCAAAAGAGATGGATTTCGATGTAGTTTTCAATGACTTTTGCTGTGAATTCCCTTACAACAGCTCTAAAAGCGGTCCCACCAGCCTCTCTTCGTATGTCAAAGTCTTTCAACTCCAGTTTTCCCTGGACCCCACAGGTCGAAAATTTTGTTCAATAATGAAAGGGAGAATATAACATAAATTTAAGTGAACATTCAAAATGACGAATATATAAGATACATAAAGTTCTAATAAGAAATCTTTATTTAGCACAGACCTGAACGTATACATCAAAAACTCGCCTTCCGATGCTCCACCGAGTCTTATTGCCAACGATTTCGCTCTCGGCGAATTGAAGTCTCACGGTGTAATTACCATTCTCAAGGCCCAAGCCATAGTATCTCAGTGATCCAGCAGAAATTCGAGCAGTTTGGAACAACTTCGAATCCAAAGTATTTGTGAATAAGGATGAATTAAAGATTTTATATTGTGGGTTGTTGCTATCAGAAGGAAGACCAATATTGCTAACTGCCCATCTGTTTGAACTGGTCGTGTAATATGTTGCCGGACCAAGATTCTCATTATCCCCATCATACATAGTCCCATTTGAGCTAATTGGTGGACCGCCACATTTAATTGCAAAGCTAGAATCTACAAATCGTTATCACGAATGAACTTGTCAATTATCATTGCAAATTTATTAGATGTTTTTTACTTTTTCTAGTTTTATTATTATTATTTTTTTTTACATACAAGAAGATGGAAGGGCGGGTGGCAGGATTTGAACCTTAGTGTTTAGCATGCAAGTGATTTCTCCTAACTAGTGGGACATTGCCCTTGGTCTCACATGTTTTTACTATACTATTGATTTGTGAACTAAAATGCCCTAGCACCATATACCAAATAATGGAATACCATGACAACATTATTAACTTTAACTTAATAAAGAACTGCTGATGATGCTAGTGATGACTGAAGGTCCGAGCTCAGTTCGTAGGGAACAGGTGGAAGAAAGACAAGGTAAAATCGTCAAAGTATACCAAGTGTGTGTGACTATGTATCTATGAAGTATCTTTTCTATTCAAGAAGAATGAGAAGTGGACTGCCAAAAAAATGGACAGCTTTGGTTAAGCGAAAAATTGGTAAATTTAATATCCACTAACTAAATTTTAAAAATGTAACTAATTACTCACTCAACTTCATCAACTTTAAAACTTAACTAAACACTCACCGAATTTTGCTTAGTGACACTTATTAAGCATTCATTAACCCAGAGTTGGAATATATTAACGGATTAAATCCAGGCAGCTGATGGTATTCTATGAGAAATCAATTAGACTTGCATAGAAATTTGCTAACACCAAACAAACAACAAAATAATGTATCAAAAACTCAAATTTTTTGTATTTCGTTATTGCTCATAAATGTTGCAGTTTTCATGGTTTATTTAGTTATTTGTCTAATATGAGTGATTTTTTTTATTTTTTATTTTTGGTTAGTAATTAGTTCATGGATTCCACATTAAATAAAGTGAGCCCTATTGGGATAATTGACTAATATAATTAAGTGTCATGGTTAAGCAAAGTTCAGTGAGTATTTTATTACATTTCAAATTCAAGTGAGTAATTAGTTACATCTTTAAAGTTTATCCATCAAAAAACTTGGGAGTAAACTAACTTCTCCTATCTGCAGCAGTAAAGCATAGGCCTTTAATGTGCGCAAGCTAATTAATTACATTCTATACAAATTTCTTCTACCCACAGCTACGTTGTGTTCTCTGTTTATAGCATGTCCATATATATCAAAGCTGTAACCTACATCATGCTGCCAAATACCTCATCTTGAAGAGATCTTAAGCTTAGCCAAATATATTATTAGTATTTACAGAAGGAAATGAGAGCTTCTTATTAGGATCTTCATCCTACTAAAACCTGTTATGAACTTGCGTACACACGTGAAGTAAAAATATCACTTACAGGTAGGTGATCCTCGACCGCAAGGAAAATTCCGTTGCAGACAATTCAATCCATAAGGCAAAGCACTAACAGATGTAAGAACGAATGTAAATAGGGAGTATAAGGTTTGAGATAGAGAAACATGAAGCATCAAATTTGTGAGTAATGAGCAAATCGTTCATGATGACTAAATTACAATCCCGGAACATTAGGAGATGTATTAATCATTCACGTGCTTAAAATATTCACCTTCCGTTAGAATTGTCCATGGTGAAGTTGTTGGCGACCAAATTGCTGCATAATAAATCCAAGAAATATTTATGTTAACGTTAGAACTTAGATAGGGCAGTTAAAGGATGAGAAGTGCTGGAAAAATAATCAAAACAAAAAATATAGAATATATTGCTAGTATCCTTGTTTAGTTCATACATACAGTTGTAAATTTGGTTCCCCGACCCAAGAAGGAAAGCCTCCAGACAATGTATTGTACGATAAATCTCTGCAAGGAATTTAATAATAATGTTAGGCGGATATTCTATCTTTTCAACCATGTTGTTTTCAACTTCTGTTTCCTTCTTTTTCTTGTGGTGCCCTCGCCCCTCCCTCTCTGGGGTCCGAACTTAAAGCAATTGTAAATGTAAATCTAAAAGTAGTCACACACGATATCATTATAAATTATGATCATATTGAATACCAAAAGCATATGCCTCCAATTAATAATTAGATTGAAAGGCACGACTACATAAGATATAAAGTTCTGAGGATAAACACTAACATGTTGAGGAGAGATGGACTCTTTAATGGAGGCAAGGTACCAGTCAATTTATTATTACCAAGAAACCTGAAGATAGAATGGGAAACAATATAAGCACTCTATATCTGTCCCGGGTTGATTTTCTCTTTCTTTTTTTGGGGGTGGGGGGCGGGAATCATTGCGGTGAGGTCTAAATCATAAATATTGCACACGTTATTACAAGGTACGCAGTGAACTCAGATTGAAAAGTGAATCTGGGATGCGTCCCATCAAATTATTGAAGCTCAAATCCCTGAAAAATAAAGTTATGAAACATTGTAGAGTAAGCAATGTAAAAGCTTATGATCACCTTTAAAGGATAGTGATTTACATCAGTTTGCAAATGTAGACAAGTTCATTTTAGTGGAAGCATAATGCATTATTGAAAGACGCAAAACGAAAGGAAAACTTACACCAGTGATAAACTCGAATAGTTACCAAGGTTGGAAGGTATGGAACCAGAAATATTGTTATTGCGCAAAATTCTGCCAAAGGAAAGATGTTTATAACAATATAACTTCCCAAAATGACAGTTAATTTTTTGGAAGGAAGAATGTTGCAAATAGCACAGAATGGTAAGTCATGTTATATTCCTTACAGTGTTTTTAGAGATGTCATATTTCGCAGAAAGTCCAGTGAAGAGCATCCATTAGACAGATCACTTATTCTTCTGCTCATCATATTTGAACAATAATATCAGCTTTGGATAATAATAATAATAATAATAATAATAATAATAATAATAATAATAATAATAATAGGAAACATGCCATAACTCACAGATCACTCAAAGAGGTCAAACTGGAGAATGATGGCGGTATTGGCCCTTGGAAGGAATTTCCCTGAAACCTCCTACATAAGTATCATTATAATTGATTACAAACTACACATATGAATTTTGAATCTAGTGACCATTATTCGCATGAAGATAAGCGTAGTGATAGTTTTAGAATCTTAAAACATATTTTAAAAATTCAAAACAAAAGAAAAAAGAAAAAAAAGAATGTTTATGTCTCACAGGTCACTAAGATTTGACCAACTTCCAATAAAATCGGGAATCGGACCAGTTAGTTCATTGTCAGATGCCCACCTGAAATTCATAGAAATTTGTTCAAATGTCCACTTGATTAGAGAGGTCCAAACAATAATTTTATAAATCATTGTAAAAGAAAAAGAGTAGAGAAAATATGTTCTTACATTCTCACCATTCTCGTTAGATTAGAAAAAGATTGGGGGATTGGACCACTAATTCCAGCGCTATGTATGTAACTGCCAAGAAAAGAATAGGATTTGAATGAAAAACTAAGAACATCACTTCTCAATTTCTTATAATAAGTATAATAAAATTGAAAGCTTAAAGAAGGTTACAAGCATATATAGTAGATCTAAATTGCAAAGAGCTTCACAAATGAACTAGGAATGAGCTCAACAAATGTTAAATTTGTAAAGCAACATAGAATCCCAAATATTGAAATGGACAGCTCGTAATCGTTCAGATTACAACTACAGCCAAACATGGCGAGCAGCATTGACGAGGGCGAAGTAGCATGCGAACTTACAAGTAAGTTAGTCTTGTCAAACTCCCAAGCTCAGATGGTAGTGGACCAGAGAAATTGTTCGTGCCTATTGACCTACACGTGAAGGTAGAAATCCCATATAAACAATCATGTAAATTTAACATGTACATACACGAATGGGAGGCAATTGTGGTTTGAACCTGATGAATAAAATTTAAAAAGTTCTTACAGCCATATTAAGTCTGTCAACCTCCCAAGTTCACTTGGAATCTCCCCCGATAATGAATTAGTGTAGACGCCACTAAAGACAAATAGACAATAACAAAGCATTTGCAGTATGATTAGTTAACATTACTCCCAAGTCCTAGATCACAAATAACAATATAGCTTACAGCCACTGCAGTCGAGTCAGGTTTCCAATATATGCAGGCAATGGACCAGTTAAATAGTTTCCGTATAAATTCCTACAATAAAATAAGGAAAACACCGGTATCATCAGTATCAAAGTACTAACAAAAGTGAGCAACTACTATACATATTGAGGAAATCAACTAAGAGAAACAATTAACCATACAGATGAATAAGGAAAGTCAAATTCCAAAGCTCACTAGGGAGCGGCCCAACAACATCCTGTTCATAAACTTTCCTGATGGTCAAAAAGCCAAAAATCAACGCAACATGTCAATGGCGATTACCACTTTAAGTAAATCAACACACACGCACACTTCGATAATTCGAATCAATAAAAATCGAAACTATGTGAATGAAGGTAACATTGATAGAGGCGGAATTGCTAACTCACAGTGCAATAATACGGCAAGTGGTGTTACTGTTGAAAGAGCAATTGCATTTAATACCCAGATCGATATCAACGATTTCTACTGAATCATTAATTGCAACGCCGCTGCATAATACGCCACTAATGTTCCATCCTTGATTTGTTGCAGAAATTCCCCATCGCTGAAAAATAGAATTTATGGCTCTTTCTGCAAAATCAAATACTAGCATGTTACGCATTACCATCGCGTTGTGCATAATAGCTTGCATTGCTATTAATCGCCAAAAAAAGGGCAACTTCAACGGTCAATTTACAGTACCACACAGCATCGCTAGCGTTTGACAAACGTTCTCCTTTTTTATTTTCTTTTTTCTCCGAAAAAATGTAATTTAGAAAAAATAAAAAATAAATTTTTTTATAAAAATGTATAGTTGATATTTCCCAGTGATATACACTATTCCTGATGCAAATTCGCGAGGAGATAAAGAAGAGACGTGTATAACATAAAACAAGTGAAATACCTCTTCATCTAGCTAGCCTATCTATCTCTTTAATTGTTTTGTTCAATTAAAATACTACGTGTATAACATAAAACAAGTGAAATACCTCATTGTATATTTAATTATTTTAATTGGATGGAAATAATAAATCTAAATTCATCATTTTTATCACCCAATAAAAAATAAGAAATCAAAATGTCTGTCTGTATTTACAGCATGGACTGTTACAACACGAATTTTCGTTTATTTAAATTTCACTTACTACTTGGTTAAAGTCGCTAATTGAGGGTCAAAGGACCAACTTAAATCTCTTAATTAAAGGAAAGGGACCTAGGTTGCAATTAATATATCTATATATATATATATATATATATTATATCAAACTAAAGCCATTCGTGAGAAGTCAACAGCAACGCAGAAACCAGAGAAGCCACTCGCGAAAAACGAAGGAAAAAGAAAAAAAGGGAAAGAAGGAAAGAGAAAGCTTAGGTCTGTTGTGGTTTCGCATGGTAAGTGTATTCCTTCAATTCTATCTTATGGAATTCGAGGTATATTGTGAAATTGATTTTATGGTTCTACCAATAGACATTGGGGATTCGAAATTTATCATTAATTTGGGTTCATTGGGTGTTATTAAAATATTATTTGGTCATAATTAATTATTTTGAAGTGGAATTGATGGTAATTGAGTAGTGGGTGATGAAATGGACTGAAACTAACATCACCTAGATGCTAGAAATTTAGGGATTTATTTTGGGATTCAATTGGCTAGCTCCAATAGTATGAAATATGGTAAAATTAATGAAAGAAGTGAACAAAGCGACAGAATGGGGAAAATAGAGAATGTTAGAAAAGTTAAAACTTGGTATTGAATGTGGGTAGGCAATTGGTTGGAAATTCATGTGTATAGGTTTTGATTACAATACTATTATTATTTCAGGTGGTGGCGAGACGATTGGGAAAGCCTACCAATCAAACTAGAACCAATTCGTAGTTCTGTGAGTGGAAAAACTATATTTTCATAAAGTAGCACGTTTTAAATTCCAATATATTTTTAGAAATTATCATGACATGTCGTTGCAATAAATATCTCAGAAAATCATGAACTTTATTAAGTAGAGTTTCTTTTCTAAAAGATTATGTGAAAATTCTTTTAAAACCATCATAAAGTGCCCTGTTAGAATTACCCGCTTTGCACTGTTGTGATGTGTTCCACAGTGTATGACCAGAACTACAGAGGTCTTTGGGACCCACTTTCGTACACTTATAGGCTTTGGGCTGTGTACGGGGGTGCTTAGCCTTTGCGGCTTGCTCTGCGAGCGTATAACCAGATATTCAGACAGAATAGACTTTTGAGGGACACACCACGTGTATTGAGAGTACTCTACACAAGTGTGTTGTTGCTCGTTGGTACTTTTGATGTTATTTTTCAGTAAATTATCTTTAGTTACAAAATTCAGTTTCAGAAAGCAAAATCCGTTTGAAACGGTAGAATCAGTGGTTGTTTAGCTAGAACAATGTCAGTTATTAGTATTACCTCGATGGTTTTCCATTATTTATGCTATTTATGCGTTTTGATATAAACGGATTTTTATGAAGATATTTTAGATGGAAAACTACATATCTTTGTGAACTCATCCACACACTGGGTTACAAAACTCACATATTTCCCTAATATTTTTCTTATCAGGAAGCAGTTAAGCGTGACCTTGGATCGCCTGTTGACCACCACCACCATTACTTTTCCATTTAGTTAGGAGGTTCATTTATTTATTCATTCATTTATTAACATTTAGTTGAGACTTTGTATTCGTTTGAGAAAAGGTTTTTAAGAGTAGATTTATTGGTTGTTCATTAGTTATTCATTAATTCTTTTCGACATCGTTCTCATTCGAGTTTTGGATAGTGACACTGATATTGAATTATGGTGGTTGAGATTGTTTTTAAAGGTTCAAGTATTCTTTGATTTGAAAGGAGATTTGTGCAAATGTTGGGTTGAATGCTTGGAGCTCGGAATAAATCTCTTACAGGATGAATATATTCAAAATACAGAGGAAACTCTGTCAAATTTTATGCAAAATATTTTTCTTATTATTTAAATTAAGGTAAAATCATGCAGCCTTAGCGATAGATCCGGCATATAATTGTCATCCATTATTGGCACACGCCACGTATCAAGTTATTAGAAATAATTTGGTGTAGGGTGTGTAATGGACAAACTCAAAGATTCTCGTAAAAAATACCATTTGAATTTTCCAACGACTTGCGTTAAATTAGTGCTGTTTTAGACGAGAACATAAAGTTCTCAAAACATGTGGACCCGCTAGTGTTCCGCAAATTACATTAAAATAGAAGTTAGAAAAAGAAATATTTTGTATTAAAAAAAAAAGAAAAGAAAAGAAATATTCTTAATTGTGACCATAGAGTTAAAAAAAAAAAAAAAGAAGTTAGAAAAAGAAATATTCTGTATTCTAAAAAAGAAAAAAAAAGAAATATTCTTAATTGTGACTATAGAGTGAAAAACTAATGTTAGCCATGTGGTTGATCGAGTTTGTTCCAGTCCAAGCGGGGGACCATAGTTATGGTCCGGTTGGAGATTTTGACATTCGATCTCTAGTTTGAAATCCGGCAGATCTAAGTTAAGTCTGTGAGATGAAGGTCAGATTGAAAAGTTTTCGGCGCTGGGATAGCTGGTGGGCGCCAAGTTTATGCGAAAGTTTTTGGCCCAATAGTGCCAAAAACTTTGGACCGGTGGCACCGGCCACTATCAGATCGCTTAAAATTTTCCGACCGCTGACCTTCCTCTCGTCAAACTTATCCGACTGATTTCAAATCCAGATCAGATATGTTCAAAATCCCCCGGCCGGACCATAACTATGGACCCAGCGGGGGGACCATACTAGTTGAAGCCTTGAAGGAGAAACAAGATAACAATAACACATAGGGTGCGCCTGATAGAGAGAGTATTGAAATAATAATTTTTAAATGTGTGATTGTGAAGTAAAAAAAATTATAGAAAATAAAAAAAAAATCTTAAATTGTATTAATAAATGGTTGAAAATAATGAAGGAAAAAATAATTTTTTGTTTAAAATTATATCAAACAAGCCCCTAGTGACTAATATAAAATAGGCTCTAACAAAACATTGTTACATTTAAAGCTTCAAGAGTTTCTACAATCGACAAGATCGACACTATTGGAAATGTTCTAAGTGATTCATATCCATGATAAAATCCAAATCCGTGTTGGCATGTCTGCAAACGTCGTAATCTTTTGCCAAATAGTTACTATTCATAAACACTACGGATGGAATAACAGCTATGAAACACCATAATATTGATTAACGGAAGAACAACAACAAATATTAAAGTATTACCTCATTGATAAAGAATATTGTTCAATATAGAAAAATTGCTTTACAACAACAAATTATGTTCTTAAATTAAACAAATATCTCAATCTCATAAAAAAAAAAAACCAAGTTATAATCTTTGGTCTGCGCTTAAAGACTAAAGCGGTGTATAATAGCCACCACCAATGATCCGATACTGCCCACATGTGTGTATCAGATCATTAACCATATAATAGCTTTTTGAAATAAAAGCATGCAAAAGCATAAAAACATGCTTAAATGCTAAAAACATAAAAAAACAAAATCGAAATATACATGTAACGCCTTTTACTAATATTTTTTTGGCTTTTACAACATCAATTATTATGAATATTGTTTCGTTGTCCACACGTTGGCATGTTATGGTGCCCACATGTAGGTGCATGGGCGTCACCTCCACCCAACCCCCCATCCCCAAAAAAATATAAGGGAGACACGTGCCGCATATTCGCCTATGTGTGGGTACTGTAACGTGTTCACATGTGGGCAACAGAACAAAATCGCAATTATTTGAAAGATGAAAGAGAAGGAGAGAGTCAGAGAGAGTCGAACCTTCGTAAGGATCAAGAGTGGCATTTGTTGTTCTTGAAGCTCCACCCATCTCCACCAGCGAAAAGAGGATAATCAAAACAAAGTAGAAGCTTCCAAGCCAAGCAGGTGAGGACACGTGAGACCCCACCTGGCCATGGTTGCACAGCTTCTTCATTATCAACCAGTGGTTTCGTCTTCCTCGATTCGATGAGGTCTAAATTTCACGCAATAGTTGCAGCAGGGAGATAGTGAGAGAAGTGGAAAGTTGATGATAGAACACAGCATGTAGACTCGTAGTAATAAGCTATATTAATATATTTTAGGCCGAAAGAAAATTCCAAGGACTATGGCGAGCTCACGCGCCGCTATTTAGGTGGTCAATGCAAGATTGCTACGCGCTTGCAACTCGCCAACTCCATGCAAGCATATCGTGGCACATATCCAGTCAAATCGAATCCAACAAGTAAAACCAAAATGGAACCGAACCAAACGGAATGAATTTGAGCGATTCTTGACGCCAATGGAACCCAACTGAAGTACTGAACCAAACCCAAAACTTTTGGTTCGGCTTTGGTTCTCAGTTTCCCCATCACGAACACAAATACTCATGCATATGTGGAAATATTTGATGAGTTGCTATATATGGTAGGCTCGTAGTAAGAAAAAATTTTCTTTAGCTTAAGTGGAGTTTTTTCAATTTCAATGTTATGTTTCATTTTTTTATGCATCTTCTTAAACTTTTGACCGTATAGTTCTTGTTTTCTTTTACAGATCGATTGTTTTATATATTTAGAGGTACTTTTCGCAAAATGTATCTTCAGGAAAGAACCAAACAAATCAAACCCGAATGGAATGGAACTCGAATGGAATGGAACAAGAACTGTTTTTGATATTGATAGAAATCAAAACGAATTAAACTCAAAATTTATGGTTAAGTTTCGATTCTTCAACCACCCGTACCCAAAACCGACACTAGGAGGTGTAATTAATCACATTTTTGAAATAACTACTCATTATTATTTATATTTACTAATCTCTACTAGTATAGGAACAAAAAAATTAATGTTTAACAAAATCAAATTTTACGAGAGCACGCGCAATACTCTGGGGGTGGGGGGAGAAGAAAAAGAATTTTATAAATATCACTATTATTACTATTTTTTAAATAGAAGAAAAAGAGAGAGTTTTTTTTTCAATAGAAGAAAATTAAAGTTTTTCGGAGCTTCAAAAGTTGTTATGAAAATATTATTAAAAAAAATTTATGAAAACGAACCCTGAAAAAAAATTATAATTTCCAAAAGTAGAACATTTAAAATCCTACAAAATGGTCCAGTTCAAAATTTTTTTTAAAAAAAGAATAAAAATCCTATAAATTGTGTTTGTAATAATTATAAAATTGTAATTGTAATTATAATTAATATTTGACGTTTACTATTCTTAGTCCACCATAATTTCACTCCCTAAATTGATTTTGATGTGAGTTTTAGTGCGTCTAATTTTGTTTTGACTTTTAGTAATAGATGTCACGAGTTATAGTTTATAAAAATCCTCATACGATGCAAAACAACGAAATTGTCCAATCCAAAATAAAAATAATATTATTTCGACACAATTGTTGATAAAGTGATCAATATAATATAATATGTCAAAATTGTTTGAAGTAAGAAAATATTCAAAAAAATATCTTAATTTACCGGATTTAGACATATCAAAAAATGTGTCAATTGCTATATCCATCACTGCGTCTGTTGTGTTTATGTAGAATAATTTTCAAAAAATTAGTGCCATTGGCATCCTGCATCCCCATAGAAACTCTTTTCCTCTATATTTGACGTCTCAATTGGACCATTCATTTCAAGTTGCAATAACGCAATGCTAATGGCATAATGCTCCAAAAAATAGTGGCGTCATCGTACAGATGATTTTTCCAAAGCAATGCGTGGTAAACATTTTTCAGTTGACCGATTCTTTGCAAGAATGGAATGCAGATAATGTACTGGCCCCAAAGATAATGACATCATAAAAATTAATTATTTTCAACCACATTTAAAAAAATAAAATAAAATTTACCATCTTTTAATATTTGTTATCACTAACTTTAACCACACAAAAAAAATTATTTTTTCATGAAGTCACTTCTCAAACCATTGAACTCAAACCCGCACTGAAGTCTAAAGATGAGGAACAGTCCAATACTTGTGATTTCAGAGTAACCATATTAGGTCGATTTTTATAGATCCAAGTTTTTATGTCCATGAATAGTTTCCTCAGTCCGAAATAAATTTGAATTAAGACTTCTTTACAATTTTACAAAACTTTAAGTTCATTATTTCAAAACTCTAAGTTCATTATTTCAAAACTCAGGTAAAATAAAAACAATTGCAAAAATCTAGTATTGGCAATCCAGACCAGTCCACATGATCACACTGCGCGATTGCATAGCAGAAATTCGGAAAAAAAAAAAAATTGTGCTATGGTGGCACAAATCCATGCGATCACATTGTACAATTTTTTTTTCGAAAATTTAAGAAACAACCAATATTCACAAATGGAAGATAATTTGCCAAAAAAAAAAAAACATATTAGCAACATCAAAGTAAGTGATTGGAACGGGCTTATCGAGAAGTGCGAAAAACATATATTATCCGTCCAAAACAGCCACCACATGCTCATTCTACTCCCAAAAACAATTTAAACAATTACACAACCGTTATAAAATCATTCCGAAACCACTAAACATCATTACACGTTCATTACATATTCATTACACACACCCGTTACAAACATATTACACACTTTGTGTAATTTTACACACTTTGTGTAATTTCACACACTCATTGCACACTTTGCGTAATATATTACATAGTCATTACACTGTGTAATTTCACACACCCATTACACATTTTACGTAATACTACACACACATTACATAATCATTATACAACCGTTACACATTATGTATAACGGATGACAGTTATATTTGGGTGTCACCCATATTTTGTGCCATGCGATCGCAAGAGTTTGTTCCATGCGATTGTATGACACAAAATCTAGGCGATGCCCATATTTGCAAAAATCGTACGATCGCACATATCGAATTTTTATTAAAAAAATTAATTTGTCCAAAAAATTAATTACCATGCAGGATTTTTATAAATAAGATGATTTTAACAGATTTTTAAAATATTAAATATAAATATCATATTTCGCGTAACATTTTAACTACCCATTCATTGCAATAACGAAATGCAGATAACGTACTGGCCCCAGAGATAATGACGTCATAAAAAGTAACTATTTTCAACCATATTTTTTTGATAAAAATCAAATTTATCATCTTTTAATATTTGTTATCATTTTTTAATTTTCTTAGTTTTAGTGGAGTTTTTTCAATTTTAATGTTATGTTTTATTTTTTATGCATCTTCTTAAACTTCTCTTATCCTTCTTCTTCTTCTTCTTCTTCTTCTTTTTTTTTTTTTTTTTTTTCCTTTTTTACAGGTTGTTTTTATATATTTAGAGGTGACTTTTAACAAAATGTATCTTCAAGAAAGAACAAAACAAGCCAAACCTAAATGGAATGGAATGGAACGGAACGCGAACTTTTTTGATATTGATAGAATCAAAATGAACTAACCTCGAAATTTATAGTTAAGTTTCGATTCTACAATCACCCCAATCTAAAACATGCACCTAGATGCGTAACCTTGCACCTAGAGGCGTAATCACGTGTTTGAAATATACTCATTATTATTTATATGTACTAATCTCTACTATCATACGAGCTACAAAATTAATTTTTAACAAAATCAAATTTTACGAGAGCACATGCAATACTCTTGTCGGGGAAAAGAAGAAAAGGAAGTTTTGAAACTTCAAAAGTTGTTCTGAAATTTTATTTTATTTTTAGATGTTACGAAAATGAAGCCTGAAAAAGAAAAATAATTTCCAAAAGTAGAACATTTAAAATCCTACAACATGTAATTTTAGATATTTGAGTAATGGAATGTGTTCCTTACCCCAAAAAAAAAAAAAAACCCTGTAAATTGTGTTTGTAATAATTATAAAATTGTAATTATAATTAATATTTGACTTTTACTATTCATAGATCATAGTCGTCCATAATTTCACTCCCTAAATTGATTTTGACGTGGGTTTTAATGTGTCTAGCTATGTTTTGATTTTATAACACTCCAAAGATGTCGCAAGTCGTCGTTTAAAATTGTGTGAAGTGAGAAAATATTAATAAAAATATCTTATTTTACAGAATTTTGATATTTAAAAAATATATCAATTGCTATATCAATCATTGTGTTTATATAATTGTGCTCATGTACAATAATTTTCAAAAAATTAGTCCATGCAGAAGCACGTTTCCTCTATATTTGACGTCTCAATCGGGCCATTCATTGCAAGTTGAATAATACAACGTCGCTTGCGAATGACATAATTGCCCAAAAAAAAAAAAAAATGACATCATACTGAATTTTTCCAAAGCAATGTGTGGTGAACATTTCAATTGACCCATTCATTGCAATAATGGAATGAAGATAATGTCCTGGCCCCACGGATAATGACATCATAAAATGTAATTATTTTCAACCACACTTTTTTATTAAGAAAATCAAATCTATTATCTTTTAATATTTGTCATCACTAACGTTTTTGTTTTTTTCTGAGAATTGTCATCACTAACTTTAACCACACAGACCGTTTCAAAAATAAAAAAAAAAAAAAACTTTAACTGCACAAAAAATTAGGGGGCGTTTTGTTTGTTTTATATTTTCTGTTTTCATTTTCGCAAATATTTTGATGTTTTCTATTTTCAATTGATGTTTTAAGAAAATTAAAAATGCGTTTGGTTTATTGTTTTGAAAAATTATTTTTGAAAAGAGAAAATAGAAAATGTATTTGATTTATACATTTAGAAATACAATAAATTGGTATAATAAAAATTACAAAAATCCCTAAACTTTGAAACTTAACAAAAAAGTCCCCACCCCACCCCCACCCACGCCACCCCACCCACCCCATCTCTCCCTCTCTCTTACAAATACGGCAAAGCCGATTTGGCGATCGAGGGTGGTGCGAACCACCTTGAAATGGTGGTTCGCACCACCAGGAGGTGGTTCGCGCCAAAGAAAATGACATCATTAAAAGTAATTATTTTCAACCACATTTTGTTTATTAAATACAAAAACCAAATTTATTATCTTTTAATATTTGTTATCAATTTACTATCTTTTAATATTTGCTATCACTAATTTTAACTACACACGAAGATTATTATTTTTTTTCATGAAATCACTTCTCATAAAATCCAACTCAAACCTGCACTAAAGTCTAAAGATGAGGAACAGCCCAACACTTAAGCGTGTGTTTGCGTGTATTTTTTTTGTCTAAAAATTGACTAAAATTTAATATTTTGGATAGATAGTGGCAGTGACTACGAGATATGTGGATAATAATGAGTGATGATGTGAAATGTGTATTTGATATTGATATTTGACTTTGACTTTTAGAAGTAGATAATTTTTAGATAAAAAAAATATATACGAACACATGCTCAGTGATCTCAGAGTAGCCAGATTGCATTGGGCCGATTCTTTTAGAAGTGCAGCCCAAGTTTAAAGATGAGGAACGGCTCAATACTTTTTAATGTCCGTGACTGCATTAATTTTGAAATTATTACTCTGAAACAAGACTAGTTATAATAAGACAGGTCAACTGTCCATCGTCGGACAGCTTCTTCATTATCAGCCACTGGGTTTCGTCTTCCTCGGTTCGATGAGGTTGGGTGAGAATTTGAGTCCAGAGGGATTCATTCGGTAATTACCAATGCTAGAGGGGTATTTTGGTCAAGTCCACTTCAAAATGTTGTGAGTTTTTGAAATTGTTATAGTAACTTTTAATAAGGAGAATTAGTATTTTAAACTTCAGGGTTGTTTGATTGAGGATAAAAGTTATCCGCGCGGTATTCCGTGTAAAATGTGTGGTTAATATTGTAATGAAAAGTGTGTATGTGATTGAAAAGAGGAGAGAGAAGAGTGTGAGATAAAAATTATCCTGGATAAAACAAGGCCTTAGTTATTTAAGATGTTTTTTTCTAATTTTTATTTATAGCTTCACTAGTCTAACAAGAATAGTTATTTCACATTATATATATATACACGTTTGTTTACTTTTTCATCACATTTCATTAAGCTCATAATTATTCCATTCTCCGCTACTTATAAATTTTAATTCTTACAATAAATTATTTGTCTTCAATCATCATATTATAAATTTTATATATCCGAAAACAATAGAGCAAATTTAATTCCGACAAAAACACAACTTCTCGTTCCCACATGATACTAATATCTATTCACATCAATATTGGACGTGATTACCTTAATATCATTCACTATCAAAAGAAGATGGCCTATTATCACAATAAACAAGAGCGCAGAATGGAAGTAGGCCAACTAAAATCCTTAACATAAACATTGATTGAGGCTTGAGCCTGTGTTTGTTTAAATTATTTTCTACTTCAAAATTCCTTTTTAAAATTCAATCAAAGTAAAAGTTTAATAATAATTATATATTCAAAATATATTCCATTAATTTCGAAGCCCCCTAATTAGAAGGTTAATAATATCCGCTCCTGAAATCATCTAGACATTTCATGTTAATACGTATATTATGTATCTATTCTCTTTGAAAAATAGCTTCTATTATTTAGTTAAAATCAAACTTCAATATTCACCAAAATCAAACACAATTATTTATACATTTACTAATCTTTACTACTATTCCAAAAAAAAAAAAAAAAAAAAGAATGTTTCGAAACTTCAAAATTAATTTGTTATGAAAATGAAACCTTGAAAGAAAAATAAAATTTGTAAAAGAGAACATTTAAAATCCTATAAATTGGGCTTGTAGTAATTATAAAATTCTAATTATAATAATACTTTCAAAATCTAATCACAATAATCAATATTTGACTTTTCCTATTCATAGACCATCATAATTTGGGTCCCTAAATTGATTTTTATGTGGGTTTTAAGTCACATGACTGTGTATTTTGATTTGAATTTTATAATATATAATAAATAAAGGTTGAAAGTCGTCCTTATGCAAAGCATGAAATTGTCTAACTCAAAATAGAGTTATGCATAGACATGTCAAAATGGCTCATCCGGACTACTCGCCCGACTTTCGGGCTCGGCTCGGGCTCGTTCTTGTCTACAAGCCTCGGCTCGGATTGTCTTTGATAGTGCTCGGCCTCGAGCTCGTGAGCCGGCCGGCCAGCTCGCCAAGCGAAGCGACTCCAAGCGAGCCGGCCCGTGACGGCCGTCGGCTCGTCTTTGGCTCGTTTTTTTAAGGGTTTAGGGTTTTTTAAGGGTTTAGGGTATAGGGTTTATGACACATTTTTTTTAAATGGTGAGGTTTTTAAAGTGTAATTTGTATAAATATATTCGGCTCGCTTTTTTTTTTTTTTTATTTTACTTTGGGGTTTTTAAAGTTTAAACATATTCGGTAATTCGACTATCAAATATTTGAATTCGTATGCAAATAAATTAATAAATGAAAATATGAAATGATTGAATGAACCAAAACGTCCACAAGTTATATAAAAAAATAACAAAAATTCTAAATTTTATTCGAAAAATTCTTATTATATAAAAAATATAATGATACATTGTATAAAAACCCTCCTCCTTTATTCGGGTTTAGGACCGCCTATCAATTAGATAGGCGGAGTTAAAATTATTCACGACTTATATAGTACGTGAACAATTTTTATAATAAAAAAAGAATGCAAAATGCATAAAAAAATAAATTGAATTGAAATTAAAATAATCTTACATATCTATGTGAAGCTCAAAGTGTTCATTTCATCGCTACCATTTTCTCTCATTCATTTTGTATTCAAATGGCCGCATCTTCCCAATCCTTGATACACATCAATGACTCAAATATATCCGCATTCAATTTACACCGCTCGTCTCTCATAACTCGACCACCGACACTAAATGCCGACTCAGATGCAACCGTAGAAGCGGACGGAGTTAAAACGTCACGTGCCACTTTTAATAAGACGGGATATTGTGATTCATTTTGTCTCCACCATTGGAGAAAATCGAAATTTACCGGATCGGATTTAGTACAAAGTGAAAAGAAATTCAAAAGCAAAATAACAATTTAACTCAATCGGAGTAGAAGAATCTTGATTTAATAAGTACTCCCATGAACTACTAGTTTCCCATGTATTGTCATCTCATTGTAACAACATGGCCCAAGAAGAACCCATTGAGTACTCGACCACACTCCTCCGCCATCATCACGGTGACCATTTGTCTGATGAAATCATGTTTGCATAGTAATTATAAAGAAGAATCATAAAAGATTTCAAATCATAAGTAATAACAACATTTATATCAATTCCCATGTTTGTTGTAATTGATTTCAACAACTTATAAGCTCTTTTTAAATTAATCCTCGGATCCACTACCGCACCAAGGGCGTACAATAGTGGGATCTTATCGTAATATTTTTGAAAATGTTCCACCATAGAAGGAATAAAATTCCAAAAATAGGGTGAGTGCTATATTTCCATAAATATAAAGTAATTTAGTTAAGCAAACAAAACAAGCGAAGATGTGGGTGAGTATCACGGCCGAGCATTTCACCGTCGCCTCATAAAATACCTGCAAAAATTTCATGCACTCTTTAGAAATTTCCCAATCAGTAATAGTTAAATCATCTCCTTCAAGTCTGTTGGCACGATTATTCCAAAATTCCGTTATAACATGTTCATAACCATCGCATGAATGAATTATTAAATAAGTAGAATTCCATCTAATAGGCATGTCTGCACCCAAAGTCTTAGCGGCTAAATTCATTTCAATAAATAATTTTTCAAAATCTTGTTTTCTCTGAATCCTTGAAGAAATGTGGAGTATAGCGATGCAGATTCTATCTATCATTGAGCGGATACCATCAAAACACATTTAACAATCAAGTTAATTATATGACAAACACAACGTACATGAAACAATTCTCCATCAAAATCAGGATTAATGTAAGGCTTCAACTTCCTAATAACACCATCATTAACTTTGGCATTATCTAAAGTGAAACTCCTAACCTTATCAAGTATGTCATATTCCATTAGTATATCATATATGATACGGGCCACATTACTTGCATTATGAGGATGCTCAATGATTTTAAAGCAATAATTTTTCTGCAATATCCAATTTTCATCAATGTAATGTAGTAGCAGATAAGTATCCTCTATTATTGCCACCGCTCCACAAATTATGAGTAAAACTAATAACACTGTTAAATTGACGCATACCTTGTATTAATTGATCTTTTAAGTTTTCATATTTAGCAATGACATCAGCACATGATATTTGAGTTACGTTTTGGTACCTTGGTTGAAGACATTCTTGTATGAATTTTGTGAGATGTAGATTTTAACAAAATTTAGTGGTAGCTCGCTGACGGCAAGTAGGCGGTCATTCCTTTACGTGTTCTATCTGATCATAACTCCAAAAATTTCAACCGGATGAAATCTCTCCTTCACCACCGGCTTCAAATTGTAGTTGTGTTTCTTTGTGAATTACTTCGATTCGAGCAAGACATTTACGAGCATGTCGAGAATATTGAATAGTAGCACCACCTCACAGTAAATCCAAATTTTTACCATAATAATTACATATGGCAAATGTAGCGGATTCTCCATTTTTGTTTCTTTCGACTTTTTTGGTGAAATGTTTCCAACAATCGGATGTTGTGGTTCTTAAATCGAGAACCTCTTTCCCGTGATGTAGAAGTTGTATTTTGATCATCGAATGGATTATTTGAATCAACATGAATTGGTTCAGATTGTTAGGATTGACTATATGAATCCATTTAGTAGAATAGAAATATAGGCTATTTGGATAGATAAATGTGATAAGCGATAAAATGAAAGAATATAAATATATAATAGATATTGAAATTGTTTGATTTATATAAGAGTAGAATTTCGTTGCAATTCGTAAGAAATATATAGAGAGCAATTGAGCAAACTATGGAGAATTTCATAGCAAAAGTTTATAGAGAGAATGAGAGAATAGAGATAGAATTTGTTGTGAAAATTTAATTCCAAACACCCTATGTATACATATTTTCGATGGCATTTTGCTAATTATCTAAAAAAAATTTAAATTTTGAATTTAAAATTCAAATTTTGCATTCAAAATTTGAATTTTGAATTCAAAAAAAAGAAAGTTTGCTGCAGCCGGTGCTTCCAAAAGCACCGGCTGCAATTGCTGCCTTTTGGAAGCTAAAAAGCTGCCTTTTGGCAGCTAAAAAGCTGCCTTTTGGCAGCTTTTTGGACCGAGAAGGCAAGTTGCTCGGCTCGCTTGCTCGGTCGGTATTTGCTCATGATGGCTCGCTCGAGCTAGCTTCATAGCGGTCAGCGTGATCCGGCTCGCCAAGCGGCTCGTTACAGGCACCGAGCCGGGCCGGCTCGGCTCGGTTCCTGGGCACCTTGTTCGTGCTCGCGAGACGAGCACGAAGCTGAGCCAGAGCGAGCGAGCGAATCGCGAGCCAAATTGCCATATCTAGTTATGCACTTATGCTATTTAATGCATTGATCAACACAATCAACATATAATTTTATTTTATTTTATTTTTAACTGAGATAATGTTAATGGTAATACAATTATACAACCTGTCATTTTATATAACTTTTACACATCTCAAATATATCATTGTCTTAACGGGTGGTCACTTTTTTCTTAGAATCGGTTGGGTTAGTTCGGTTTGGTCTGGTTCCCTTAAAAGTCTCCATCTAATTTGGTGCTTAAAACTGAGAATCGTCCGGTTCGATTCATGGTACCTACAGAAGAACCGATGATCCTCGCAAAACCGAATTTCTTTAACCGAGAAAAATTATAAAATTATTAATAATATATGTTAATATCTATTAAATAGATGATAAAGAATATATCTAATTAATTACCTAAGATGTGATACGATGACGACTCACAAACAAATTTTATCTTACATGACGTCTAGAAGAATTCAGAATGTTTATTTTTTGCTCACAAACCTATGCTGGTCTGATATTAGACAATTTAGTAATGTTCTATTTCCTCGGGCCGGACCATAGTTATCTATTGTCCGGTCACTTGATCTTTTGGATACATAAAATTTTCGTTGAAATTTGAGATTAGATCTAAGTTCAGCACGGTAAGGGGGAACCCTAACAATTCGAAAAATTTTCTGGCGATACCATGGCAGTCAGTGGCGGTCAATCAAAGTTTTTTGTCAGTTTTTTGACCAAAAAGTGGCCAAAAATTTTGATCGAGTAGGCCGCCACGGTATTACCGGAAAATTTTCTGAATTGTTGGAGCTTCCCCTTGCTATGCTGAACTTAGATCTGGTCTCAGATTTTGAAACGGGAATCGTATGTATTCGAAAAATCAAGTGGCCGGACCACAACTATGGTCTGGCCGGGGGGACTAGAACATTCTCATTAGACTATTTAGCATATAAGTGTTTTCTTTGAACAATAAATACCAGCAACAACATCTCTAATGCAAAAACATCAAATTTAAAGTCTAAATTTTAAAAACACAGAGAACCAAACCAAACCAAACTACTCGGTTTTGGTTTTGCTCTACATTAGCATGAGAGACCACTGGTTCCATTGTTTAAATTTCCGTTGGGACATGGTTCTGTCCGGTTCTCTTTAAACTCGGACCGAATTGGACCACGCCCACTCCTAATTGCCTGTGTCAATTATTGTGTTTATATAGAATAATTGTAAAAAAACAATGCCTTATGAGTCTATTCAAAGGAGCTCATTTAATCGATGCCTAAGCGATGCCTATGCTTAGTGTTTGGACTCCGTGTTACACCACGGCTTACATTTTATTATGCATTAATTGTATTTTATAGCACATCGGTGCGCTTAAACGCGCTTAGTCTCAATACTTGAGGTTGACACTTTTTTACGCTTTATGTTTTTTACTACTTTGTAAGTTTTAATGACACGCTTTTGATGTGGAGACTTGTGGTGACTTGTGGTGGAGCCACATCACCACAAAAAAAGTTAATTTTTTTTTGTAGTATTCATGTTGAGCTAATGAATAATACATACTCCCCCTAATAGTGGGGGAGCCGGTGGGGCCCACAAAATTTTTTCCACAGTCAGTACCATAAAATGACTCTGTAATGACATCCCTAGAGAATAGAAACTTGCGCTTTTGATCAAGTCCCCACGTGGAGACTTATAGTGGCGTCATATCACCGCAAAAATAATTTTATTTTTTATTTTTTTTATAGTATCTACGTTAAATTAGATAATAATACATACTCCCCCTAATGATGAGGGGCCGATGAGGCCCACACTTTTTTTCCTGTCACTGTGGATGCGGCAAGCGAATGACATCTTGCTCCCAAAGATAATGACATCATAAAGATAAGAATTAGTTTTTCTAAGCAATGTGTGGTAAACATGGCCCATTCATTGCAATAATGGAGTGCAGATGAGTAGATGGCGCCTTGGTCCCAAAATAATGATGTCATAAAATAATAATTATTTTAACCATATTGTTTAATGAGAAATCAGTTTTATTATCTTTTAATAACTTTTGACTTTCCAACCACAGAAAAATTATTTTTTTCATTGAATTATTTATTCCTTCCTCAAAAATGTAACTCAAACTAGCACTAAGGATGTGTTTGATTTGAGGGTGAAAAGGTCGGTAAAATTTCAATTCTATAGAATTCAAATTTCTACACCCACCTCCTGCTGCTCTTTCCAATTCCTTGATCTCAAGGAACATGACCACTTTTTTAAAGTGGAAAATTTGTATCGAAAATATTGGTCACCCCGAATTGAATACGCCCTATAGCAAGGGAAATTCATGCAAATCTTGCGTAACCTATGACCTTTTACAAATTTAAGCCGGTCTTTTGTTCTTATCACAAATCAAGGCTTTTTTCCTTTTTTAAAAAAAGGAAAAAATTTAATCTAAGAATCGTGATTTTGTTATAAAAGTATAGAAACAATAGAGAGAATTTAGAGAGAATGAATTCTAAGGAATTCTCAGGAATGAATTTCATTAATAAGCTGAAAGCGCATTTATAGGAAAACTTGAATAAGCGACAATCGTAATTACATAATTTCATCAAGGGTATAATAGTCATTCACATATAATAATTACATCTTTTACCAAATTATTCCTCCACCAAATTATTCCTCCACCAAATTATTCCTCATAATTCATAACCACCACATTATTCTCAATTATTCATAACACCTAATAATTATTCTTCAATTATTATTCATAACACTCATGAATGAGTATTAATACAAATGTACGGACTGTTTGGAGAAAAACCCAGGTGGGAAAAAACTTCCAAACCGATTGCGGGATAGCTTGGAGTGGTTATATCTTTCTTCATCAAAAACATTGCTCCCCACGATGTCATCGGCGTATGAAGTATTCACGTCTTTGCTCGTTAAAACCTCACAAGAAAACCCAGGTGGGAAAAAAACTTGATCGAAGGAAAAAGTGCAATTTGCTCGGTTTGATTTCATATCTTGAGAAGCTGATATCTTTACTTACGGTAAATGATTTCAATATCATCATCGTTTGGATCTAAAGCATTAGCTCCATTATAACTTGATCCAATAGATACACCGTATCAATTTCTCCTATCGTTCTCAATATACCATGAATATGCCTCGTTAAAACCTTATTAGGAAAAACCCAGGTGGGAAAAAACCCTAATGAAGGAAAAAGAGTACATTATTCATGTGAATCGCCTTTAAAGTTGCCTCATTAAAAACCTTACTAGAAAAACCCAATGGGATAAAACCTCAGTCGAGGGAAAAAGAGTGCAGCAGCGTATTTTATACAAGTATCTTTGCAAGCATTTCAAAATCTTTCATACATTTGTATGAGTATCATATACATTGGTTTTATACTCTTCGTTCATTTAGAGTGCATCAATTTTCATACACAACTACAAAACATTCACCATGAACACATGTCTCCAAACACACAATTTAAAGCATATAAATTCATCGTAAAAACATGTAAACATATAAGTAAACCTTCATAACTAACTAACACTTAAAATATATCATTTAACATTTAATACTCACTTAATAGGTTATTTCATTCCCAGGGGCTTAGCTCACCCTTTAGGGTACTCATAAACACGGGCTTAGCTCACCCGATCCTTTAATTTCCTTTTCGATTACTACACACAATCGGTAATTTAACTTTCATGAGCATGCAATATATAATGACCACCATGCTTATCTTTAAACTTGAGCACTAGTCATCATCATCTCATCATCTCATAAGTTAAGGATTTCACATTCACCATTTATCATCTTCAATATATCTCAATATTTTCATTATCATTGATCATATGTAGCGCTACATTTTCATATCGTGTCGACACATTTCAATTTCATTTCTTTCCCCATATCGACATAACTTATCGAGATATCTCATTATCAATTCTCTTGTAGGATTACACAATATAGTTATGTCTATATACTCTTCAAGAGCATATGCCTCCGTTATTAAGACCATCTTTTATAATTTGCTTTGATATATATGTTTGGGAAATCTCATAATATCAACGCTTACAGCGTGTTAACTTATCAAAGCATCTTAACTGATAAATGTGATTGTTCATAGCATCTTTTATGCATCTTTGAACTTCAAGTTCATATTTTAATTTTGAGGATATATCATGATGCATTTCACATATCATTTTCAATCTTTAATACTCCCCCTCATACTGAGAAAATTTAGAACACCAAAACTCATACAGTTGGTATGATTTTAATCATATATGTTCTCATCATTCAGCCTTAATATGGGAATTTAGACCGTTTGCATTCTATTCTCGATATCGGCAATTTATTTGAGGACTTTAAATAATTTGCCATATAATATCCCACTTGTATGCGCATACTCAAATCCTTCAGGGATTTATTCAAATCATTGGGATATATATATATTTACTAACTTTATCATTAAATCTGGAAATCATGCTCATACCGTGAGCAAATATTTCGTAAATTTCAAATTTCGAATCATAGACACATGTGACTATCTAGTGGATCCATATCATAATATCTAGTAGTCCACATGGAGGATGAGTTGGCCCATATTTCTCATCCTTTATTCCAGATATATTTGGGATTTATTTCCAATATTGGCTAGTAATGATTTCATCATTTATCGAGAACAATCATTGAAGAATTCCTTTAATTCTTCACTTGAAATATTGATTTCAATAATTATTTAAACCGGGATGGTCATCAGGTTTTGCAAGCAGTATTATTGAACTTCTAGTTCGATGAAATTCTTATATCGATTTCACTAGTATCCTGTATAGTGCTCAATATGATTTATCATAGAAATAATTCACCGACATATTCTATCATCTTTTAGTAACATTATTGTCTACTCTTTGTTCAAACACTGAGTTACAAACATACGCATCACATCTTGCTACCTGTTCAACTACTTTGAGTCTTAGCTCTTACGCTTCATATTATTTATTTAAAATCGAGTCTTATTTCATACGTCGTATTATTCTATAAATAAATCATCAAAATTATTGCAAAATTCATCCTAACAAGGGTCTATACATTGTAATGGATCATATGCTCTCAAATCTTGAAAATACTATCCATCACTCTGAGTCAAAATCCTAAAAAGGATTTATCGATGTAATTTGGAAAGATTAAGGATGCTAATGAATAAGGGTATCCCACAAGATATCCGATGCTTGATTGAAGCAAAGGTTCGATTATCTGGTGAGGTTTCAATTCCCTCTAAATACATGTCTGGTATGGGTAAAAGTAGTTTTTCAAAGAAACGGAGAGCAAAAAGATTAGGAGGATGCTACAAGTGTGCTCGGTGGACATGTGACACTCGATGTAAATCTGTGGGGTACTTGTCCAGAAATCGAGAAGATAAAATAGCATTCATTAAGGATGGATTGAGTAAGGAGCTTTTGGATGATATTCAACAGGCTCTTGAGACACATCCTAGTGGACACATACAAGGTGCGCTAATGGCCTTATGGGCCAAATTCAAAGATCAACAAACGCGTTACAGTCTTGAAAAACTTACTTTAGAAGATCCTGTTTGTAAATTTAGTAGAAAAATTTAGTATAATGATTTTTCCATATTTATGTAAGAAAGCTCGGTGTAATAATGAAGATCAATGTTTTTCTTGTAATTGTAAATATTATTTTTCAATTTTAAGATATATATATGTATATATATATTATTTTTCAATCACCGACAGGTATATGTCATTTCACTAAAATTTTTCTACCATTTTCTCTTTCATATTTGTCAAAAAGTAAATAGTGCACTCAATTATTGGTTTGAAAATTTTTCTTTAAATAGAGGGATTCATATATCTCTCATGTTCATACATTAAAAGTATAGTGCAAAAAGAGAGATATGAGTAGAGATGGATATGGAGATTTTAGAATCATCTCATACAAGTCAGCCTTTACCTCGCCAGATTAAAACCGTATGTATTCTTGGTGGATCTAAACTGGTAGGCCATATCCAATATGTGGATATGGCAAACCGACTAAATAAAGAGTTAGGGAGACAAGAAATCAATATACTATATGGAGGAACCAACAACAAACTTTTAGCTAGACTTATAATGGCCGCACAATCATGGGGAATAAGAGTTTCGAGTGTAATACCTTTCCATCTAGTTGGATCTAATACTCGAATTGGAGCCAGTTCTACCATGGGTCCAGCAGGGTTGGGGCTACAAGCGCAATCCATCCACAACTGCATGATGTATATGATGAATAATAGTGATGCTTTCATTGTCCTTCGGCTGATTACAACACCTGCTGGAGGAAATATTCAATATAGCCTCGTTGTACAGTGGAACTTTCATGTCAAACCAATAGGTTTGTTGAATATTAATAATTTCTTTGATGGCTTACTAAGCGTTTCTAGATCGAGTGTAAATAATAAGTTTATCTCTCATTCAATGAAAAAATACTTATTTCTACTAGTAATCGTTGATGAACTACTCATCAAATTTCATGCATATGTTCAAGAATGCTGTGGAAGCCCAGGTCCGTCAGTCACAGACCACTGGTGTCAAGCGAAAAAGAAATTCGGATCCTTTAAATATTTCATTATAAATCCTAATGTTGATGGTGGCAGAGTTACGGAGTATTTATACTCTCGAGACGCATCCCTCATTTATGGATTCAAGATGTATATTCTTTTGCATTTCTATATTTTAGTGTTTAATGCCATCTTTTGATATTCTCAATATGTTCCACTTACATGCTTTGTACTTCTTACGGAGTAATAATAATAATATCATATTGGCTTTATTCAAATACAGAAATCTAGTGATTATGCTTCTTCAAGAGCATTTTATTCTCATATTAATACAATCTCATATCATCGATGAGATTACTTCATATAATCTCTCCATGCGATATATTTTCTTTGATTTATCAACATGGGATCTATTGAGCATTTTATTTTCATCTATTTATCCAATGGTGACTTCAAGTACCACTTGTTCAATTTTCGCCATTAATATTCGGTATATATGGGGAAGTAATTTTATTCTCATCGTCTACTACTTTGAGAGTATGATTAGAATATTTGATCAACTACTTCTTCTGGAGTAGGATTCGTTATAACCAATCGTGTAGTATAACTCACCACATTGAAAATATGCACACCAATCGTGTGGTATTACCCACCACATTGGAAATATACTCAAACTATAAAGTGCATAAATTTAAATTGCAGAAATTAAATTTCCTCCAATAGGTGGTCGAACCTACCTTATGGGAATTATTGCAATAAATATAAATTTACGGAATTTAAATAGCAAGAATTAAATTGCATAATGTTTAACTACTTCTTGAAGTAGGATGCACTTAGTAGAAGGTATTACCCATCACTTAGCATATAAAGTGCAGAAATATATAAAACCTTCCGTTTAGTGACGGTTGAACCCATCATCAAGTAGGAGGTATTGCAGTAATTAAATTGCAGTAAATAAAGTGCGAGAATTAAATATTGAACTGCTTCTACGGGAGCAAATTTGTTCTTCTAGAACAAATACTCATTACTTCTACAAGAGCACACTTATCCTTCTAGAATAAGTACATTATGTAATTGAACTCTTCGGGAGTTAAAATAATATTCCGATCTTTTAACTCAAATGGACTTCAAGCCATTTTATATAATCAATGGATTTAGAATTTCTTCATGAATATTCTATCCATTTTTCACTTGTCGTCAAAATTAGGTCGGTTTTTACCTAAGGGTAAAATTGTCCATTCCAATTAAATAAAGGTAAAATTGTCAAAAATATTTTATCAATGTTTTACGATTGGAAAATTATCTCCTTTCTACTTCAATTTATCAATATCAAAATGTTCAAGGACTATTTTGTAACTTTTTCAAAAATTGGGGTACTGTTTTGCAAATTTCTGAAAGTTTACCTTATCAATATTAGTGTCAAATCGAAGCTCTCGTTAAATCGAGTATAATGGAGTCGAGAAAATTTGATTTTGATAACGTATGCTCCTTATATCTCGAGAAAATGAATATTATAGTTTAATATATTATTATATTATAAAATCATATGATTTACCTTTTTCCCTTTCTCTAATTATTCCAATGGATGAGATTTACTTGCAATCCATTTACGTGATCGGAAAATTCTTTGGACTCCATTCTTCCAATTTTAGGATTTCAGACATCTCCAAGCAGGTTGTGTAGAATGAGGAATTGTGGGAGAAGAATATGAACAAAAGGGAATTTTCGATGATGTATTTGCAAAGAGAGAGTTATTTAGGATTGATGAGGATGAATTAATTCATTGGTAATAATCCAGTTTCTGATACAGAAGATCATCTATAAGATGCAACTGTAGAGCATACTTCTTTCATATTACTCAAAGGGTTAGAGACTGATCTTGATAACGTGTTATAAAAGTATAGAAACAATAGAGAGAATTTAGAGAGAATGAATTCTAAGGAATTCTCAGGAATGAATTTCATTAATAATCGCTCTATTTATAGGAAAACTTGAATAAGCAATCGTAATTACATAATTTCATCAAGGGTATAATAGTCATTCACATATAATAATTACATCTTTTACCAAATTATTCCTCCACCAAATTATTCCTCCACCAAATTATTCCTCATAATTCATAACCACCACATTATTCTCAATTATTCATAACACCTAATAATTATTCTTCAATTATTATTCATAACAGATTTATTTATTTATTATTATTTATTTATTTATTTTTGGTGACCTTATGTCTTGTTAAAATTGATAACTGAAATTATATTACTTCAAATGGTATTCCTAAATGCGTTAATATTATAGTTATGACAAGTATAATTTAACTAAGATATATCCATTCATTGATACTATGAAAATATAGTAATGTGTGTGACAAACATGGTGACTTGGTGAGGGAGATTAAACCTCATTTCATTTTGTGATTATTCCGGTCGGTTGTCACAATTATTCTTACGAGAATTTAAGATCAGGAGGAACGGGTAGTCACGGAAATTGGAAACAAGTTTTCGAAAGATGATAAAAATAGTCGCATTTTACTTTTAATTTTTTACGGTCAATCACAAGTGATTACAAGTCCTGGTAAATGACATTTGGAGATCTTCGTAAAAGAAAATGGTCACAAATCTTAGTCAATCAGTCACAAAATAGAGGTTTTGATCAGATGCCCACTGTGGGTACCGTATGGTACCCACAGTGGACACGTGGCGCCACGTCATCACATCAAAATATTTTTTTTTGAAATTTTTTTTGTATCTACGTTAAGTTAGACGAATAATACATAACTGCCCCCTGATGGCGGGGGGTTTCACCCGACCCCCATAATTTTTTCCCGATTGTGGGTCAGTAAGGTACCCACAATGGGTACTTAGGAACATGACTACACAAAATGGTCACAAGAAACATACAGTCACAAAAGGTCACATAATGATAGTAAGTCATAATAAAATTTGTTTTGCGAGTTTAGTCACAACTTTACTAAGTTCACTGTTGTTTAGTTAATTGTAATCACACAAAATAAATCATTTCAAATACAATTCTTTGACATATATTGTTCGTAGAGTCTTTCTAATTTGTGGTCGCATCTCTATACTATACGCATATATGTTTGTTCTGATCTGTATTAGTTGCATGCCAGTCACACCCTCCACTAAATTAAAATTGGTGTTAATTATACTGGTGATATTTTGTCATACTCATCTGCGGGGATCGTCGTTGCTTTAGCATTATGAAACTTTGCTTTTGTTACATCCCGGTGTGCGTTTAATATACTACACGCACAAAAGATCAAATGCCAAATATGGGCAACGTAGGTAATCTAGACTTTTGCAATTCTTTATTTTGCCAATTTTAGTGCAAAACTGCATAATTTGGTGCTTCTTTGATGTAGATATTTTTGAAGAAATTTTTTTATTTTTGAAAGAACATATGGTCAAACTGAAAGAAAGACTGGAAAAGTATGAAAATGTGGGTATATATATATATATATATATATATATTAGTATGTGGTTAAAAAATGAATGCAAGATAAAAAGACTATTAAATTGATTTTAATGCATCTAACTGTATTTTGACTTTATAATAGCGCTAGAATCATAAGTTGAGTCACTAAATTGATTTTGATGCGGGTTTTAATTCATCTAATCGTATTTTGACTTTATAATAAAGTAGAAGGTCATGGCTCATAAAAATCCTCTTACAGTACTGTAGAGTGGCAAAATTCTCTAATCCAAAATAAGAGTAATTTTATTATAGCACAATTATTGGGACAATGTAATATGTCAAAAATTATAGAATGCGAGATAACATTAATAATAATGGAGAGGATTTACAAAATTTTGACACATCATATATGTATCAATTACTGTTTCGATCATTGTGTTTATGTAGAATAATTGTTTAAAAATAAATGCAAAAGACATCCCAATACAAACACGTACCATCTAAACTTGAAATTTCACTTGGCCCATTTGTCAGTTGCAATAATGCAAACGAAGGGCATCTTCATCCCAAAAATAATGACGTCATACGTATAAGAATTATTCCCTAACTCCATTCCAATTATTTGGTCCATTTTTTCATTTTTATTTGTTCGAATTATATGGCTTTATTTTCATATTACGAAATATATTTTGTGAAATTTAACAAATATGTCCTTATTTATTGTAATAGTTGTAACTATACACACAATTTTTATGTGTAGATATTATGGTCTTTTCTCACCACCCCTATTAGGGTATGGTAATGTGTGGCACATAAATTGTATGCACTTCAATTATTTTCCAACTACTAATTTAAAAATTAATCATTTAATAAAGTTAAATTAGAAACACAATTCACAAGATTTACTTCTCCAACCACGTTCTTAATCCTCAAAGTTGTTTAGATACCATCGATGGGTGCCTTAATATGGCACCATCATATGATGTGGCTGCAGCCACGTCAACGCCACTTATTAAAAAAACAATGAACCTTGATGCCCTTTTTAACAAGGAATGAAAATTTTGGGGACCGACCTATAGTTTACAAAAATCTATCCCCATATTGAATTCACCAACCTTAAGGCCATCTACAATGCAACTGCAGATGATGTAAAGAAGAGAGATATAAAGAAAATTATTATTTTATTTAAAAATGAATAGCAAACAATGTAGAGAAAAAAAGAGGGAAAAGTGAAAAATAAGCGAGAGGTAGAAATAATTCAAAAATATAATAATAAAATAATACTAGAATAATTCTAGATGGACGTTTATCTCTGGATGTGATAGAAAACTCTATAAAGAAAACATAGGTTAATTGATAGAAAAATGAAGAAAAAATAGAAAAATAAAAGCTACATGTACCCAAAAAAAAAAAAAAAAACAGAATCTCCTACATGGTTTGTCTCTTTGCCAATGGACGGCCGCATTGGAGATGGCCTAATTGAGAGGAAATTGGGACAACTGACACATTTATCTTTGATATTTCAAAAGTCCAGCTAGATGAAATTAATTGCAAAAGTACGGCATCTCCGGTTCAACTTTAACCAACATTTCCACCATCTCTTCCCGTCTTTATCCACATCTCTCTCTCTCTCTTTAGATCCCTAATTTTCACACCTTGGGATGTAATGAAATCTAATTAAAACCCAAATTCCCAATTTAATTTTACCCTAATCAATTTTTTACCTTGCTTTGGCTCGAAGACAGCTAAGGGAACAGAGGTGGTGCCGGCGGTGGAGGTTCCAGTGGAGGAGGTCGGTGCCATAGCACCAGAAAAATGAAGGAAGAGGCAGTGTAGAGGGAGGTAGAGACCGGTTGTTGAAGTTGTTGTAAAATGGATTTTTTTACCTATTTCTATTGTTTTTCTCCTCTTCTTCTTTCGAATTGATTAATATGGCTACTTGAGGATGTTGTGAGGTAGAGTAGATGATGGTTGTGGCATGTGTGTAGTGTGTGTGAGTGACCATGTTAACAGTGCGCATGAATGTAGTGTGCTTGTTTTGCTCTGTATGTAATAAGGCTGCGTTGTGTGTTGTGGTGTGGTGGCTGCAAGTGGTGGTGCACGGTGGTGTGGTGTTGGATGGAGGTGTTGGACTGGTGGTGAATGCAGTGTTTGAACAAGTTCATCCCCTAAGTTGTTGGAAGAATGGAATGAAAATCCCTGAGTTCATTCCCTAAGTTGTTGAATTTATAAGCAGGTTGCATAAATGGGTATGCGTTGTGTTGTCTTGATGTTCATCAATAAGTTCAAATGATTTCATGAAATCTTCATTCTCGGTTCTGGCTTTAGTGTGGTCATAATGCTATAAATTGAATTCGAACTAGAACTAGTTCTTTGCCTTTGCTTTGAGTTAGCTTATAGACAATGCATTATAAATAATCTTTAATGTGTTACAATGAATATGTAATGTATCTTAGGGAATGTGTAATATGTTGCAGATAATCTGTAATGCATTGCAAAGAATATGTCATTTATTACAAATAACCTGTAATGCATCATAGAGAACATTTAATAAATTACTAATAGATTACAGATAATTTGTAATGAAGCAAAGTGAAGAATATAAATTACATATAGATTATAGAAAATGTGTAATGCATTATATATAATATTTAATGTATAATGGTGTCATAATGAATTACACGCTTATTATGCAGAGTGTATAATGTATATTAATTAAATTAAAGGGTTGAGAGCAAAATTATAAGAGAAATTGAAAAGAACAACATTTAAATTGAAAATGGAAAAAAAATTATGAGGAATTATATAAAAAATGAAAAAAAATTTAAAAACTACAATGTGAATTGCACATCAAGTGTAACATATTACATAGGGTGCATAATGGTATTGTAATGTGTATTGGCATTGTATTGCATTACACACTCGTTACACATAGTGTGTAATATAACGGCAAAATTTTAAGAGAAAATGTAGAAAAAATGAAAATGAAAATGAAAAAAAAACTATGAGGCATCATATAGAAATGAAAAAAAATAAATTAAAAATCGCAATATTTGTACTATACATTAATTAATTTTAGTTAAATTAAGCTGTCAAATAATGAAATAATAAGAAAAAAAATATTTAAATGAAATGGACAAAATGAATGAAAAATTATAATAAAAACATTGAAATTCAATGGATTACATAAAGTATGTAATTATGTTGCAATATATTTCACAGAGTATGCAAAGCATTACACAGAGTGTGTAATGTATATTAATGAAATTAAAATGCCAAGTTGAAAATTTAGATATTAGATATAAAATGAAAAAAAAAATTGTTTAAAATGAAAATGGCAAAATCTATTAGGATTTATATAAAAAAGAAAAATATTAAATTAAAAATCATAATATGTAGAATACACTAATTTATTAAGTTAAAATTTTAAACTATGAAATTATAAGGCAAAATGGAAAAGGCCAAGTTGAAAAATTAAATGAAAAAATGAAAAAAATTGTAGAAAATGAAAATGACAAAAAAAATATTAAATTAAAATTCATAATATGTAGAATATATTAATTAATTAAATTAAAGTTTTAAGCTACGAAATTATAAGACAAAATCAAGAAAAAGAATGTTTAAAATGAAAGTAATCTATATCTATATATTATATAAAGAAGACGTGATTTGGAAGTTGTTAATTTAAAAACGGTTATTAGGACAAAGTTTTAGTTAAACATGTGTTGTACCACTTATTTTCTGCCAAGTGTCACATTTATTATTAATTGTTTTAAGATAATAATTATTATTTGTAACTTCCCCATTATCTTCTTTTATATAACCTCCATAAACCATGGAGAATAATTTTGTTTACTACCCTCCTTTTGGAGGGGCAATTTGAGGGATAAAGAATTGATATTTTTTAATTTTTTTGTTTCATATTATTCTATTGGCCGGGAGCTTTAATATGAGTATAGTTTCGATATATAATTTTTACTATTTTAAAAGTTACTTATTTTTTGTGATAACTCACTTATCACTAAAAAAACTTTTAAAATAGTAAAAATTATATGTCAAAACTATACTCATATTGAAGCTCTCGATGAATAAATAATATAAAACAAAAAAAATTAAAATTTTCAATCTTTTACCCCTTAAATTGATCCTCCAAAAGGAATGCAATATTGACCATATTTTTAGGAGGGTGAACAAAATTGCTTCTAAATCATAGGTTCATGTAATTTTAATGATAAACTAGTGCTTCCACCCGTGCGTTGCACGGGAAGACATAAGTTTACAATATAATTTAAAACATGAGGGTATACTTTGATTATCTGTGTGATTGCAGCGTTGAGAGGCGTGTGATTTGATATTATGCGCGTGGATTGTAGCCGGGATTCGCGAGTTGATGAGTTGGGCGAGGGATTTGATGAAGATGGAAATGAGGATAATTGCGGGAGGGCTTTGCTAAAAATTAGGAATGGATGGTGATAAAATTATGGAAGCTGTTTGAGCTGTGTTAGGATTGCAATTGAGCGCGTGATTTCGTGAATTAGCTATTGGATTTAATTAATTAATTATTTAACATTCAACAACTAAAAATGAATTAAGAATAAAATAATAATTTTTTAATTCTGAAAATTGATGATTTGAGCGGGAAAATGATCTCATTTTATTAATATATAGATGATACAAAATTAATAATATATAATTATTTATTTAGTATAAATTCTTTATTCTATTTAAGATGAGTTTAACAAATACTTCATATAGATGATAGAAAACAAAACCTTTAATAATTCTGTTAATGAGCCCATTTATTTTTTATCCAACCAAACTTTCTTTATTTCTACCCGAGCAAGTCGACTCAAATTCAGCCATTATTTAGAATCTAGATGGACAATTATAAAAGGAGAAAGTAGTCGATCAAGCAAGCGGAAACTATTGCCACGAACAGCACAATCAGGTTAGTTTATGGTTTTATGTTGTATGTGTTTTGATTGCAAAAAAATTATACATATATTTCATATGAAACTAAATTAATTTAAAATTTTATAATTATTTTTGTAAGTAGTGAGTTCTAATTGACTATTAAATCAATTTCAATTTGAAATGATTACGTTCCTTTTCAGTATCAAAGGTATTGAACTACATTGTTGGATTATTATTATTATTATTATTATTATTATTATTATTATTATTTTAACGTATATACTTTGTATATATTTCATTACTTTTTTATTAATATCATTGTTTTTCTTTTCTTTTTTTCTATCAGGGGACAATGGGTGGAGATAAATTTGAAGCCAGGATCTTCATGGTAAGTGATTGAGCCTTTAACCACTCGGTTAATCCCTTGATGTCTAATATCATTGTTTGCGATTAATAAAATCAATTTATGTAAAGTATATAACGATTTTACAACTACTACGGTAATAGTTTTACTTCAATTTTATATTAGTTCAACGTTAGCTAATTCTAATAGGCATTTTAATTCTAATTTGGAATAAATTATTATAACGAATTCTAATTAATTTAAGATATTCTACAATAATAATTTTACAATACTAATATCTTATAATCTCTAATTTTGTTCTATTTTATATAATTTTTTTATTTGTTTACAAAGTTTCTGAATGTATTAATTCTAAAGATACAATATGAGTTGAAAATAATTCATTCATTTACTATTTTCAAATGATAAATATATAATTTATCATTACTGATTAACAATAATTTTTTTAAAAAAAATCTACTTATTTAATCCCCCTATATGTGTGTGCGTTTTTTAAAGTACTATGTAAATCCCCATTATTAAATTACCTTAAATGAATTAAGAATATTTGTTTAATCTTTAAGTATAAGTTTCAAATTTTTTGATTAATAAATGTTTATATTAATTTTTTTATTGTTTAATCTCTTATTGTCAACTTATGTTTATGCTTTCAAAATATTTGTGTAATATTAAATGACAAATTTAATGTTTCTTCCACTAATATTTTTAGGAGTAGAAAAATACCCTAACACATCAAAATTATATCTTTAATTTTTAATTTAAATATTTTCAATTATATCATGAATTTGCACTTTAAATATTTTTAATTATATCTTCAATTTTTAATAAGGAGTAGAAAAAATTCCTAAGGCATATCTTAAATTTTTTTGTTTAAATTTTTTAATTAAATCTTTAATTTGTACTTGAAATATTTTTAATTATATCTTTAATTTTTATTTAGGAGTAAAAAAATTTCCTAACACAATAAGATTTTCTTCGTTTTCTAATTTTCTACAACCCAAAAGCAACATCAACATTTCGTGATTATTTTCTAAAACTAATAGAGAAATTTCCTAGCATTCATTGTATTCTACATATAAATTAAAAATTACAAAGAATTACAATTCTTTGACAAATATGTAAAGAGGACTTATTGAAATAAAACTATTAACATAATAATTTTGATTTCTGTGTTCTTTTAGGTGGGATCAGAAAATATGTACACTTTTTTTAGGTGAATCATATACAAATTTATGGGATTCCTCCTATATGTATCAACTTCGTGACACGATATATTGGTTTGATGAAAGAACACATAATCATTATGAAAGATGTCAGGTTCCGAAATTTCCATTGTGTTGTATATAAGGGCAAGTGATCAAGCTTCCATGAATGAGAGATCCCCCACTATAATTAGGTGATTTACTATATAGCATGCAATGAAACAAAATAGTCACTTTGTACAAGCCATTCGAGCGTATAACATTATGTTTTTATTAACAATGAGCGGGCAGATGGATTCTACTATTAATCATGGAAAGTCACAAATGGATCTTCTAGATGAAGAGCATCTCATTAGTCATTCACTAAATTTATTTTATTGTTTAATATATAGTAGAGTATTTCATTAGTCCTTCACTAATTTTATCTTATTGTGTAATATATACTTTGAACATGTTATATTATTTTCCTTTGTTTCTACGTCGATTGAGTTCTTTCTTTTTTAAAATTATCATTTGCAAAGTTACAATTTGTTTCAGCAATGAAGAAATGCGCTACACTCTTACACAGAATCATGTTGATATACTTGAAGTTCATGCATTTCAAGCAAAGTAATTAGTATTTCAATAGTATTTAATTGATTATATGTTTTGTGTTTAAAAATTTTTTAGTGTAAAATCTTTTTATAATTCAATCTAGGATGACAATCAACCACAGATGAATTTTTTGAATTATCAGCACATCATAAAATGAAAAAAAAAAAAGAATTTTCTTTTCATAGTATTTCGTACTTATTGACACTTTATTTGATTGTTTTAAATTACATTTAACTTTTTGTTGAAAATTGTCTTGATTTCTTTTCTAATTCATATAATTTTTCTATTAGTGTATCATAAAGTAATTTTTTATTTTGCTTACACTTATTTTCCTATTTTAATAAATTGGATTTTAACTATGATCTGGATTTTAATTAATGTGATATTTTTTAAATAGTTTTTATCATCTTCTATATTATTTTTTTCTAAAATCATATTTACATTTCGCATAAAGATTTAAAATAATCAAATTGTTGTATACCTAATGCCTATTAGAATATATATATATATATATATATATATATATTCAGGAAAAGTGTTCATTTTAACCATAGCTAATTTATTTAAAGTAAAATCTCAACTAAATCAACTTAATTTAAATAGATTTATAGCATCGTATGCTTCAAAATATCTACATTTTATATTATGTTATGGTATTATCAATTTAGCACAACTATCATTTGTTAAAAAAAATTTATTTTTCACTATTCTTTACCACAAAAATCAATCTGCACAATTTTTATTTTCATTTTTATTTTTTTAGATTTCACGTAAACCTATACAATTTACTCCCGTGCAACGCATGGGGGTGAAAACTAGTATATATAATACCAGAGTATTTCACCCTATTTTTTAATTTATTTTTTTAATATTTTCCCGCCTAAAACCAAGGCTTTTTTTGTCTTTTTATTTTTTAATATTACTATTACCAAAATAAAAAACAACCTAAATCTCCTAAAATTCTACACATCCAAATCTCCTAAATTAATAGAGTTTCCATATTTAATGAGATTTCTACCACTTTCTTTACCAATCACATGCTATCTAAATATTCTCTCTCTCTCTTTCCATTTTCTAAAAATAAATTTAAATTAAAAAATAAAATCATTACTTCATTTTATTTGACTCGAGGAGAGCTTTAAAATCTATATATATATATAATACCAGAGTATTTCACCATATTTTTTAATTCATTTTTTTAATATTTTCCCGCCTAAAACCAAGGCTTTTTTTGTCTTTTTATTTTTACTTTTTTAATATTACTATTACCAAAATAAAAAAAAACTAAATCTCCTAAAATTCTACACATCCAAATCTTCTAAATTAATAGAGTTTCCATATTTAATGAGATTTCTACCACTTGCTTTACCAATCCCATGCTATCTAAATATTCTCTCTCTCTTTCCATTTTCTAAAAATAAATTAAAATTAAAAAATAAAATCATTACTTCATTTTATTTGACTCGAGAAGAGCGTTAAAATAAGTATAGTATCAATATATAAATTTTTATTTTTTAAAATTTAACGCAAATATATAAAATTAGTGTCTAACATAACTACAAATTGATATTAACATAGATTAACAAGATAAAAAAATTTGAATATATATGTGTGTATAATTTTTTCCTATCTGAACACATTATTTTCCCTAATTTTTAGTCACTTTTCTATTCCACGTCATCCAATTTTCCCGCCTATCAAATCTACCTAATATATGCGTGTATAAATATATATATAATATAATATCATAAGCTTTTTTTCTTATTAACTTTTCCTACTCAAAAAATTATCCTTATCCGTATTTCCTTATTTGTTTAATGGAATAAGATCTTATTTAATTTAATTTCAGTCTTTCCTTATTCAAGTTATTCAATAATTTTTTTCTTAGATTATATAACATAATTATGCTACTTACATACGATTTGATTAATCGTACTTAATTATTGTAAGATTATATATCAATTATAAGAAGGTTCAAATTATTACAATACTAGGATTTTTTTAGTTATAAAGAAGATATTTCTCTTGATAGTATCTTATATCATGACAATCAGCAAGAGCCAAAGAAGTATTTTTATTTAACGAAAATTTATTAAATACACATTGTGTTTACAATTTGCCTAACATGTTTTAAGACATTATATTTTATACATCACATTTCATTAAGTCTTAACAAAACACATCCTATGTTGAACAAAAATTGGAAAAAAATTAAAAAATTACTTATTAAGATGAAATTACTCAATTAAGTGCAATGATTCCATCAAGTATGTTGGTGAGAAATATTTGTTTTCACAAATGTCGTGAGAAATTATAATTGCAATATTTTTTATTTGTTCTTGACTTTATTATTACAATTAATTATGCACATGATGCTTATATTAATTGAGTTGTATTAACTAAATTGAGGCACTCCAGAAAAATTAATTTAATGGTCTAATTTTAGTGATAAGTAAATAAATATTTCAATTGCATATTTAATGAATAAATATTAAATAAGTTGACATATAAATAAATACCTAAATTATTTGTTACATAAATTATGCATTTAATAAATAATTGACTATCGACTCATTCAACGATTGAAATTATGCAAGTCAATCAGAATTTCTCAATTGTCTCTAGACTATATTAAATATCTATTTAGGATTCTATTTTTTAAATAAATATTAAGAATTCCAACTACTTTAAATTATTTATTTTATATTAATTTTTATTTGTTTAGATTTTATTCAATTTTTTAAGATCATCGAGTAAGTTGTCTTTTTTAATATTAATCTATATATTTCAATTTATTTATCTTATCCAAATTAATTTAAATTTGATCATAGCATTAAATATGGTAAAAAATATTATTAAATATCTATGATTTTTTTATCGACTACATTAAGAAACCTATATAATTTAAATTATTTAAAATAAACATCTAAATTGATAAGTTTTAAAAAAAAGATATTAATATGCAGAATATATTAAATTGGTGAGTTTATGCCACATATGTTAATATATGCATTTACTATGTTTAGAAGGTGTTTATTAAAATAGATGCTATTAATACATATTAAAAAGTACAAATAAAAGTCTCTGATTAAACAATCATGATGGAGCATGGACGGGGATGAGAATTTTTTAGTAGAATGGGGAAGGGGAATGAGAGTCCCCATCCTATTGCAATTCTTATAACATCTTCCCTCAGGCTCGATTAAATAAATGCGAGTGGGGGCAATGATAAATGTTTTCTAATGGGGACATGAATATGGTGTTGGGGTTTGTACCTGTTATATTGTCATTTCTATAATATAAATATATGCTGATTATATTTCATAATTAGATTTAAAAAATGTATTATTCACGTATTCATTGTCAATACTGTATATCACATGAGTGTATAATTAATATCTCTCAAAATTTGTAATTGCAAATAATAGAATATAGAATTAAAAAAAAAAACACATGCTCTAAGAAATTAATAGATTTTTTTTAATATGTTTATTTTGATAAATATAGCATTTAATTTTATTAATTTTATTTTACGTTTATATATATTTAATGTTACTATAAATAAAATGTGATATATTATCATTCCATATGATGTACGGGTGTAAATACTAGGTAAGAGCACGGTGCAAATTGATAATTAATTATTCCATTAATATTTATCAAAATTATTATCTGTAGGAAAATTATTCTCGTGCAATGTACGGTGTGAAAAATATTAATGTTATAATATTAATATCAATATGATTTATTAATATTTTGAACATATCATCCCGTGCAACGCACGGGTAAAAAAATGCTAGTAAAATATAGAAATAATAATTGTAGGGAAAAGGAAAGAAGCAATAAACTACAAAATATTAAAATGCAGTTGCACTAGCTAGGAATCAAACAAGGACTACGCCATACGAAGTCAACGTATCAAGCCAACTAAACTAAGCCATTATCACGGCTTATTGTTGTGTTTGTTTTTACTTATTATATTAACAGGCTGAACTAATTCATCCTCAACAGTTCAAGAATGCAGGATTTTTCTAATTTCCACCAAAACTTAGTGTTAAGCGCGCAATTAAGTTCAGTTTACCATAAAACTTTGTATAAATGTAAAGAACCCCCTAATTGAAGCCATTCTCACGTCATATGCTCTGTCTGGTCCGCCCACTTCTTCGTGCCACCTCCACTCTATATACCAGTTTTTGTCTTTGATTTTCAGTTCTCATGCGTCAATTTTGTCAATTTTTTTTCTATATATACCAGTTTTTGTAATTGATTTTCAGTTCTCATGCGTCAATTTTGTCAATTTATTATTATAATTTTTTCTCTCGCTTCTTCTATATCCCAAGGAATGTATGACCCGGGAAATTTATCTCGCTTCGATCACCGCTTTTTATTTTTATTTTTACTAGCTGTTTCACCCGTGCGTTGCACGGGGGATAAAATTTTCAACTAATAACGTTATTGGTAGATGTTAATAATATTAGCATAAAATCTAAAAAAATAATTAAAATAAACAATGAGTTACAACAATAAACTTAAAGAATTTAACTTAAAACAATTCTATAAAAATTTCGATAGAATTTCCCATATATTTCATACTAATCCATCGTACAAATATGCAAGGAGTAACTCACGAAAATCCACGCAACTTAATTTACTATTCTCCATAGAATAGTAACTTAATTAGCATTTACACCCGTGCTTTGCATGGGATGATAATTCGTAAAGAATTGTCATAATATATTACATTTTGCTCATTGTAAGATTAATCTACTTATGTAAACCCAAAATAAAATGACTTTAAATGTTATAGTTATTAAAATAACCATACTAAAATAACTCTACTAACATTCGTAGAGCTCATAATTTTTTCTTTAAAATTATTTTACATTTTATTATATGCAATTATAAATTTTGAGCGATATTAATTATTATACATCAGCATGATGTATGTTATTAATAATTAATATGTAAATAATGATTTTTAAATTTTAATTATGAAATATAATTAGTATAAAGATATATTATAAAAACAACAATGTAGTCAGCACAGTCCGACATACCCTAAGTTGTTCTTGCCACGCTGGGAAACACTTATCCTCATTCCGAACCATCCTCATTTACTCTGGCCTGAACGCAGATGATATAAGAATAACAAACTTCCAATGCCCTGTCCCCGTCGCCGTCCCCGCCCCGCTAGAAAATTCTCATCCGTGTCAATGTGCCATCGTGATAGTTTAATCCAAAATTTTTGTTTCGACATTTTATTTCTTTAATAAATACATTCTAAATATATTAAACACATATATTAACATATTAGGTATAAACTTACTAATTTAACATATTCGACATATTAAATATTGAATGATTTGATATAACATTTAAATTAATTTGGATAAGACAAATAAATTGAAATATATGTGATTAATACTTAAAATATACAATCTAACTGATTATACTTAAAAATAAAATAAAACATCAACAGGAAAAATCAGTATAAAATAAATAATTACAGTAAGTAGGATTCTTAGGGTATGTTTGATTGGGTATAAAGTTGATGTGCGAAGTATTCCGTGTAAAAATGTGTGATTAATATTATTTTAGAAAATATGTGTGTGGTTGAAAATGAGTATGAGGTTACACGGATTTACGTGCGTATAAATTTGTTGTGAAAAGAACAAGCCCTTAATATTTATTTAGGAGATAGAAATTTAGATAAATATTTAATATAGTTGAAAGCGAATTAAAATATTCTAATTGAGTCTTATAATTTCAATAATTGATTGAGGTGATAGCCAATTATTTAATAAGAATTCTTAAATTTATTCCCCAGCGAAAGCGATATATTGAACCAAAAATTATTATATAATTGTTGGTTCGAGTAGTATCAAAATAAAAAATCATTACTATTTGAATACCTATTTTTGGAGCTTGTTACTTAAAAAAAGGAAAAAAATGGAGCAGATCCTTTGAAACACTCGTAATTATACAAAAAAAAAATAGTAGTATTTTGTCGTCAACTGTAACTCAAAAGAAATATCATAGAAAATACAAAAACATATGAGAATAAAAAAAAAGCATATTTTCAAATAAAATGATACTGAAAAAGTAAATAAAGTTAATTAGGGACTAATGATCACTCGAATTACTTTACAATAAGATATAATACCCCAATTATAAGAATCCAAAATCTTATAGGCGTTAACTTAACTTTATTTTAAAATGCATAAAAAGGTAAATTAATTTCGTAAGCACATTTTTCTTTCCGGTAACAATCTAATTAATTTTAATTATTTTTTATTTTTTGAAATAATTATGTTTCCCCATTTTTAGCAATTTAATTAATTTTGATTAATTTTCGGCTAGTAAAACTATCTCAATTTTTATCCAATGAAAATATATCCAATAAAATCTAAGAAATATAATTAATTGTAATTAATTGTAGTATAATTAATTCTAATAAAATCTTGTTTTTAGCTAATTCTTTATAGAAATAATTTATTATTTCTAAATAATTAGTATTTTAACCACAATTTTAAGAATTGTATGAATATAATTTTAAAGATATTTTACAATTAAAAAGATATCTTGCATGTAAAAAGATGTCTTTCATTTTTTAGGGAAAATCTAGCCAACCATGGAAATGTAACTAATTATAATTATTATTTATCTTTTCATTAATGTTATATTTCTGTTTTAGCAATATAATTAATATTGATTAATTTTTTTCCAACGAAATTGTGTCAATTTTTGCCAATTGAAACCAAATATAATTAAATTGTAACAATATTATTAATTTTAATTAATCGTAATATAATTATTTTTAATTAATTTTTATTTTTAGGTAATTATTTATGGAAAGAATTCATTATTTCTGTGATAATCATTTTAATATCGGCCGACTTACCTTACAATAAGATGCAATACCCCAACTCTAAGAATAAAAAATCTTATAGGTATTAAGTTAACTTTATGTTAAGGTATTAACTTAACTTTACGTTAAAATAAATAAAAAGATAAATTAATTTTGTAAGCATATTTTGCTTTCATGTAGCAATGTAATTAATTTTAATTATTTTTCAGTTTTTGAAATAAAGTTATGTTTCTATTTCAGGAAAATTAGGAAAAATCGAGTCTACAAAGGCAGTCTAATTAATTTTAATCGTTATTTATTTTTTAATTAATGTCATTTTTCTATTTTGTAAATATAATTAATTTTTATTAATTTTCATCCAACGAAACCATGTCAATTTTCACCTACTAAAACCAAGTTCAATTAAATCTTAATAGTAGTATTAATTTTAATTAATTGTAATAGAATTCGTTTAAACTAATTATTATTTTTAGCTAATTATTTATGAAAGGAATTAATTATTTATAAAATAACTATTTTAATATCATCACTTTTAAGAATTGTATGAATTTAATTTTGAAAAAAACTTATAATTTAAAAGATATATTACAATTTAAAGTTTTCTTTTTGATTTTTTAAGGAAAAGCCCAGCAATTTAATGATTTCTTGCATTTTTTAAATTAATTATATTTTTCCTTTTAACAATGTAATTAATTTTTATCAATCTTTGCCCACTAATCCCATGTCTAGCTAAATATTGGCAATAGAATTCATTGTTTTAATTAATAATAGTTTAACTAATAATAGTTAATTTTTGTATTTAATTTAATTATTTCTAAGAAATAATTAGTTCCAAAATAATTGGCTTGATAGCCATAATTTTAAGAATTTTATGAATCCAATTTAAAAAATACCTTACAATTGAAAAGATATCTTGGAATCTAAAAGATATAAATATATATTCAATAAATTGATCTTATACATTTATTTTAATATTTATTTAAAAATTAAATAAATTGTAATTTTTTATCCCATCAAAATTAAATTTTAGTGAAATCACTAATTTTAATTAATTTTCATTCATTATAATTAATTTTCATTCAATATAATTAATATTGATAATTTCATAATTGTTAGTAAATAAAATTATTAGTAAGTCTAAATAAACTGAAACTTGTGATTTTTCATACGTCGCTCAACTTTTAATGGCCTTTTTTTTACTTTTTTCTTTTGTTTTTTTTTGTTTTTTATTTTTATGATCTAGTAACAACCATCCAAATGAACTTTCCAGCCCCTTGATTATTCTACTCTAATGGCGAAAAAAATATATAACAAATTCCACTAAAATCCATGAAAATCTAAATTCAGTGACATAGAATTCCATAAGAATGTAAAGGATTCTATAGAATTCTATTAAAATCCATGAAATCCATGAAATTCTATAAAGCCAAAAAAATCCATATAATTCCATGTTGAGAACACCCTCCTAAATTTATTTTTATAATTCCCAAATACCCAATAAAAAATAACATATCGAAATGTTTGCTTGTAAAGTTTTTTATAACGTGGACAAACTCAAAGATTCTCGTTAAAAATACCATTTTGTATTTTCCAAGGAATTGGGTTAAATTAGGGCTATTTTAGACCAGAACATAAAGTTCTCAAATCAAGGGGACCCGCTAGTGTTTCGCAAATTGCACTAAAGTCCGGGTTAGAAAAAGAAATATTCCTAATTGTGCCTACAGAGCAAAAAAGTAATGCTGTCCATATAATTGACTACTAGTTCAAAGAGGGAGAAGATAACGAATGATGACTAATATAAAATAGACTTTGACTAGACATTGTCATTTTTAAACCTTCAAAAGTTTCTACAACCGATAAGATGACACTATTGGAAATGTTCTAAGTGATTCGTTCGCGTATCAAATCCGTATTGGTATGTCTTCAAACGTCGTAATCTTTTGCCAAATAGTGACTATTCATAAAAAATGGATAGATTAACAGCTATGCAATACCGTAATATTGATTAACGGAAGAATATATATCAATCAATATTAAAATATTATTACATCACTATATGCCGATTCAATTAACATTGATAAAAAAATATTTTCAATATAGAAAAACTGATTTACAACAGCAACTCATGTTTAATTAAAAAAATCTCAATCTCATAAAAAACCAAGCTATAATCTCTGGAAGGTGCGTAAAGGGCCATCTGATAAATAATAATTAAAAACGCGGATAACGTGTAGCTCTAGATAAAAGCGTGCAAAGGCGTAAAAACGCGCTTAAATGGGAAAAAACAAAAAATGGAAATATCCATGTAACGCTTTTTCATTTTTTCATTTTTGGTTTTAAGAAGCCTAATTATTATTGTGAAAGATGAAAGTGAGTGGGAGAGTCGAACCATCGTAAGGATCAAGAGTGGCATTTATTGTTCTTGATTTAGTAGTAAAGTACTCCCTCATATGGATTTGTCATGAGTTCGAAACACCATATCCCATCCATGTGATTTCCAATTTATCAAAAAAAAAAAAAAACTAGACAGAAAATTATTTTTTTTCTGGAAATCACTTCCTCTTAAAATCGAAGGCAGCACTAAAGTCTAGATGAGGAACTGCCCAATACTTGTGATTTCGGATAAACAAATTGGGCCGAATTAAATCTGGGATTAATCTGACAGAAGAGAGAGAACACAATGATTTTTATTGGGAAAATTATATATATGAATTTTTGTAACCCATAACTCAAAGGCAGAAAATTACTAAGTATGAACTCAAAATAGAAACAAACGCCTGCTTCCATTTATTAATACAACCTCCGTCCCAAAAATATAATTCACTGTTCCTTTTTCGTCCGTTCCAAAATATAGGCCACATTCCTTTTAAAGATATAGTTAAAATATTACTTATCTTTTATACCATCATTTAGTTTACATTGTTATCATCAAAATAGAGTAGTTGAAATAAAACATCTAATAAATGAGAGGACATATTAGGAAAATAATCTTGAATTGTACTTTTCCAATACTATTAATTGTATTTTTCTTAATCAGTGTGAAGATAAGAAAATTGCTATAATTTTGGGACGGAGATAGTAGTAGATAATGAAATATGCTGACTAAGGTCTTGTCCTTTTTACTATAATTTCACCATAAAATTCAAATTTTTTTCTCCCTCTTCATTTTCAACCATACATATAATTACTTTATATTTTTTAATATATCATCTCTCATTTTCAACCACACAATCTACACGTAATTCCAGTAACTTCTACTAACAATTCTATTATCCTACAAAGAACAAGCCCTAAATGCAAGCCTAGGTTGTCGAAGTCGTCGTTCATTATTGTCACTAATCAAATTAATATGGTTTGAACACGAGCTATGACTCGACTTATGCAGTTCGTTTCATAATCTTCTTCTTCCGTAAAACTTGCTCACATCTTTCCTGGGGAGAAAAAAAAAATGGAACAAAGAAAGAAAGAAAGACAAAAAAAAAAAAGAGAGACCAAAACATTCACGGAACAAGCCTGGGTTTGCATAAACATTTTTCCAACTTCAAAATTAGCTTGAAGTAATAATTAAGTAAAAATTAAAATCTAAATTTCAATATTAATCATATATTTAAAATATATTCCATTCATTTCAAAGCGCACCAAAAGATAGAGAGAGTATCATCGCTAGAAGCGAAATGCATCGTTTAGAGGGAGTTAAAGGATATAATAATTAAGGCCTTGTTTGATTGGGGATAAAATTGATAGGCGTGGTATTTCGTGTAAAATATATGGTTAATATTGTATTGAAAAATATGTGTGTAATTGAAAAGAAGAGAAAGAAAAATATAGAATAAAAATTATCCTGGATCAAACAAGGCCTGAACTAAATTTTTGAACAAATTGTAACAAATGAGCAAAAGTTGAATACCTTCTATTATTATTATGCAATAAAAGATGAGGTGCAGGTATAGTAAAAATTTGAAAAAATGTATAAAATATAATCAGGCAAAGCTAGTATTAATTCCAAATGCAAATATAAAATATTATCATCACTAGTATTGTTTGAAAATTAATTTATATTATTTAGCTAACATTAAATTTCAATATTCAGCACAGATTCAAATGCAACCCTTCAATATTATTTAAACATTTCGTAATCACTACTATTCTACCAAAAAGATATTTTTTGACAAAACAAAAGTTGAATGTATACTCATTTGACAAAAAAAAAATGTTGGACGTATATTTATGCCAAGGAAAAAAAGGGAAAACGAAAAAGTTTGGGAACTTCAATTTGTTACGAAATTGGAATATTTTAAAAAACTGTTTTATAATTTCTGAAATCAGAACGTCAACAATCCTATATAATATTGTATTTAGGGGTGAGCGTCGATCGTTCGGTCGATTTTTCCACCCGAATCAAAACCAACCGACCGTGGTCGATTTTTTTTTTTAAATCGAACCGAACAGACCGGCTTGATTCGGTAAGCCGAAACCGACCGAACCGAGTCGGTTTGGTCGGTTTTTTCAATTTTTTTCTTTTTTTTAAATAAAAACTAAACCAACCACCCAGAAAAATCGAATCGAACCAACCCAATACAATCAATTTCAAGCGATTTGACGGTTTGGCGATTTTTTTGCCCAATTCTAATTGTATTTGTAATAATAAAGACTAACTGTTTATCAGTGTTCTAAAAAGCGCACCTAGGCGCCGCTTAGGCGCGAAGCGCGACGAAAACGCGCCGCTTATGCTATTGGCGGTAAAAAAGCGGTCAACGGGTTTTTTTGATCTAAAAAGAAGGACTAGGCGCCGCCTAGGAGCGACTAGGCGGCGCTTAGGCGTGACTAGGCGTGCCTTATTAATTTTTTTTTTCCGGGGACGCTACTTATTGCTTACCCGGTATAAATTAGGCCTAACTTCCGAAGCCAAACCTAAAAATTATAGGACAATCTTATCCCAGATCAAAAGGCAAAACCATGATAAAGAGTTAGAAAAGATTTGAGAAATGATGCTATCTTGATCACGCAATTAGTAATTGCTAATTATTTTGTACTGTAGAGGTTTGATACTCTTTTTTTTTTTTTGGGATGTATCATATATGAAATTATGAAGTACTTAATCCCCCGATAAATCTATTAAGTATGAATTATGAACTATGGATCTTTTGACTTTTGGCATTCTAAAATATTAAAATAGTGTTGTAAATTTGTGAAATCATTAAGTAGATATAATATTTACGATGTTAGATGTATTTTCCAAGTTAGAATCTACATTATTTCAATTATTTAATAATTTAGAATGATTGAAAATTTAAAAAAAAAAAAACAAAGAAATGCTTTTTAATGCCCAGCGCTAATGCGACGCTGTTTCTAACGCCGGTTCTGCTTTACGCTTTTCTATGCCTCACGCTTTTTAGAACACTGCTGTTAAATGCATCTAACTGTATTTTGACTTTATAATAAAGGTGGAAGGTTGTCGCATCAATTGGATTGTGATTTATATACTGAGTAGATGGTGAAAGGTGTGATTCAATGGTTCAAAAGTTACTCTATAAGGCCATCTTTAACGCTGACATCAATTGCCTCGGATGTGCAGTAGAGAGAGAGAGGAGAGAGAGGAAGAAAAGAATAATTTATTTTAAAAGTGAATGGAAAGTTAATAGAAGGAAGTATATGAAAAAAAGAGTAGGAAAAGTAAAAAAGAAGAGAGAGAGAGGAGATAAATTTAAAAATAATAATAAAATAATAGTGGAAAAGTGCGGGCGGGCGTACATATCCTGGGCGTGAGTACGGGTATCGATGAAAAGCTTGATGAAAGAAAAATGAGATAATTAAGATAAATGCGATTAAAAAATAGAAAAACAAAAAAAACGTGGGCCCACTGTATTTCCTTCTCCCTCTCTCTCTTTAAAGTGTATATATCCAAATTGAACTAATCAATAATAGAATAATTGGTTGACTATAGACTATTACTTGAATTTATTTGATCTTGAGATGTTATGTCACAATGTCTTTTCCCGATATCTTATATATTACATTTACATGATATATCAAAGATTGCATATTTATCAAAGATAGTCAATTTGCTTTAATTTACTGGGGGATGATAAGGAACCAACGATGGTTCCTTACCTAAGGAACCAACGATGGTTTTTTACATCGGGCTATTTTTAGGGTCGATTCGATTTCTATTTCGAAATTTGAGATCAGATTTAAAATTAGCATTGCGAGAGGGAATTCCAACAATTTTAAAAATTTTCCAGCGACACCATGGGGGTCGTGGCGGCCAGTAAAAGTTTTAGCAATCATTTTGGCATAAAATTATTGCCAAAACTTTGACCGACTACTATGGCCCGCCACGGTATCGCCAGAAAATTTTCAAAATTGTTGTAGCTCCCATTACCGTGCTGATTCTAGATCTGATCCCAAATTTTAAAATAAATGTCAAATCGACCCCGAAAATACAATCAGTGATGCCCATAATTACGATACCATCGATCATGCTTGAGCGAGACCTTTATTTTCTTTAAGATAACATCAAAGCCGGTCCATATGTTGAGGCCAGTGAGGCCTTTGCCTCAGGCGCCCGGGGCGAATTTTAGGCCAGACACTATCATTTAATAAAAAAAATTGAAGCTCGCACAATAAATTGAGTTTTAAACAATAAATTATTTAGTTGTTCTTGTAATAGATAATAGATGTTTATTGGTGAGATTTTTTTAAAGATGATCACTTTCATTTACTCCTACGGTAATGCCTTTATTTTGAGATAAGCAATAGCTTACTATTACTGAACAAATTATTGAAAATGAATGCGGCATTTTATATGAATTTTTCTTTGTTGTGTCTTGTAAATGCGGTTTTATCGGCTTATATGAATGTGACCTTGTCAGCTTATGCGAATGTGTGGCTCTGTTAGCTTATATTTGTGTAGTCTTGTTGGTGGCGCTGTCGGCTTATATTTGTGTGGTCTTGTTGGCTTATTCATATGATCTTTTTACAAGTTAATTAATAATTAACAACTTGTTTTAAAAGAAATATTCGCTCTTGCCAAGAAATTTCAGTAGCGCCTTTAATTTATGTGTCGTCGCCTATGATGACAAAGACAGGACCGACGCTGGATAACATGTATAATTGATCACATGTTTCCAGGAACGCAAGTCCTAGATATTTATCCCATAGTATTTACATTTATTATTTAATTCGTTATTCGCACTTTAAATTCTCGTTAAATGGCACAATCAGTCAATGAAAGTAGGCCGTTTTCATTAGACAACTAGCAAGTGAACTGTGTTTCATATACAAGTTGGTTTCTGCCCACCGACACTATTTATTCATTCCTACAACATTAGTCATTGCCCCTATAGCCCTATCCTCGATCGTAAATAATGTAATAGTGCGTTCAGGGACAAGTTTTATTTTCCACTTAAAAATTAATTTTTTAGACAAATAATAGCGAAAATTATGAGATATATTAATAATAATCTATATATATTAATAAAACGAGCACATTTTCCCGCCACTTTCACCTATTTTTCTAAATTAAAAAATCAATTTTTAATTATGGCAACGAGTTTTACCGCTTCTATATGTCTTTTCCAACTCAACTTCTTCTTCAGCGTGTATACATATATACAAGCATCGCGTCCACCTATTTTTCTGAATTAAAAAAATCACACAATTAAAATAAGTCAATCCATGTGCAAGTTGGATCAACTCTAATCTAATACATGCACCTGGTATTTATATTAGAAAAAATGGCCAGTAACAACCTACCCCGTGCAACGCACGGGTAGAAGCACTAGTAAGTGATAACGTGAGATGTGATGTTGATAATAATTTTTTATTTTAACTAAAAGTTGATTTCTAACTAGAAACAAAATAACACGAATAAAAGCTCAATACATTTTCCCACCGCCTACTCCACCTATTTATCTATAGTTAATGGCCAAGAAAAAAAATTAGTTAAAATGTGTTGTTATCTTAGTCTTAGATTGGAACTTTTGACATTATGATTGCATTACTTTACGTGAAATTTTAAATTAATTAACTGTGTCAAAATTCTATGGAGTTACGAGTTAGTATCACATAACTCCGCCACATTATTTAGCTGTCAATTAGAATTGAACAAATAACGTTTTCTATGAGAGAGAGAAAAAAAAACTATTATCCCATCTAATTAATTTACATAGCTCGACCAATTCTTACTACATCCATACAGAGGCACTCTAACGGAGAAGCTTACTATTAGATAATCTTACTTTGATCTTGTATAAAACATATGTAGTACACAACAACCATGTATACGTGCAAGAAAAGGCATCCAAAAGCCCATTAATGTTTGCCGCAAGTGTATCGTGAGCATGAGAGGTAGACCATCATTGGGTGCCCAACACCAGTACCTCAAATGTTGCTCCCATTTATGTTTATGCGACAGAATAAAGGAATATTTGGAACTTCTTCTAATGTACTTGATTCTTCAGGTTGCAGTTTGCAATATACGATACAATATATACACAATATCTAGAGGGACCAAAATATAATGTACAGGTTTGCAATTCCGATTTTAATTCCTAAATAAACCTAATAACCGTGTGTTTTAGACCCTTGTTACAAACTTTTTCGACAGCTGGGGTGAGGACTAGCTCGAGTTCTAGTAGGCACGGAATTATTATATCGACATGAAACATGTCATTTCATCGTTGGATGTGCTCACCTTGACATCATCTAATTTTGAAGCGACATGTATCTGGTGAACACAACTTCTGTTTAAATTAAAATTTAGCCAAGAAAATTAATAGAAAACTGAGAAGGGACAATTGCCTAGACACGCTTCAACGACCCTACTGAAAGTTGGTTTAGGAGTTGCGAAGTTTTTTTTTAGCGAACACCCATTTCTTTATTGTTGTCAACCCATTACGTCACTGTTAATACATCAATACTGTTCGATACTATATATCACATGAAGTCCAACAATGTGTCTCTCGTGAAGTCCTTTGAACAACCAGAAGAAGTGCTCTTCTGTTTGGATGCTTTCAGAAAACCAGTTAACAAGCTAAAATCCTTGTTGCCTTCTCCTTCTTTGCCATTGATGCTCAAAGCTTCATCCTCTATTAATGGAATGAATGGATATATGAATTGATCAAAAGCATCCCAAGTTTTATCTAGCTTCTTCTCGTTCCCAATTCCCGGCCATTTTTGCAGCTTCCATAAGCTTTCTAGTAAAACAAGCCTTTGCAGAAGGGGTTTTTGCTGCAGGAGCAAAAGCTTGTGCAGATGGAATATAGGGCAAATCAATGGACATATTACAAGGACTAACATCCTAAAACAATTTACATGAAGTGTCGAGATTTATCTCTAAAAAATGTTTTGCAAATCAATTTCACTTTCATTATTCAGGAAATGATCAACAACACGAAGAAGCCCTGTTTCAACTTTCAATATTGTCCCTGTTTCAATCTTGGTATCGTAGAAGGGCTTATACCATGACAATGGCTTATTAATGTAACTTTTGGTTCTCGCATATTTATAGGAAAAATCAAAGAAACTAGATAAAAATCTAAGGGTATGTTTCGTTAAGTTTTTTACTTTGTGAAAATCTTAACTTTTTGTTTAAATAGTGATAAAAACCATGAAATGTGTGGATAATAATAAATAGTTATGATACATTTGATTGATACTGATATTTGAGTTATACTAAGCAAAAGATACAATGAACACATGCTGCAAATTATTAATGAATTATCAGGAAAAAAATTGCCAGTTGCAAAACTCAATTATGGATATATGTACTTGAATCGGAAGAGTAGTTGCGAGAATTCATGCAGGGTGTGTTTGATTCATGTTTTTTTTTTCCAGGAAAAATTTGTTTTTCAACATTTTTTTCTTTGGTTGGCTGTTTGATTGTCATTTTTTCCTGAAAAATATTTTCCACCTTTTCTTGCATTCTACACTTTTCCCTGTTTTGGAGGAAAACGTTTTCCTTGGGGGGAGGTGGTTTTTGTTTTCCAGGAAAAAATTACCGCTTTTTTTATTTTTTTATGGACAATTTACTTTAACCATAAAGATAAGGAAAATGATCAAATTTCATGGGAAAAAGCAGGAAAATAAGGAAAACAACACTATTTTTCAACTTTTAAATTAATCCAATCAAATACCTACAACTACCATTTTTCCTGGAAAACCTTTTCCCAGAATTCATTTACCCGGAAAATATTTTCCTTCCAATCATTTTCCGACTTTATAATCAAACACACCCGTAATTTTACCAGTGCACAGGTAATTGATTAAACTTAAATAACTGGCACAACCTTAAATAATTAATGAATTATTTATTATGCATGAGAGTTGGAACTGTTTGGTGGTTCACAGAATTTGTCTATTGGTTTTACAGAAATATATATAACACTTTTATAGTTGCTAATATTAAATATGATATAATGTGTAAAAGAAGTAAGAGGGTGTTAGCGGATAAATTTTAATGTATTTTTATGAGTAGGAAGAGAGAGAATGAGTGGAGTTGGATGGTGGAGATTTAATGAGTGGAGAGATATATGGATGTGATTTGTTTGACCAAATTTGAAATTTGAAAAGAATGCATTAAAATGCATTCTTTTTTGCTTGCTAACAAGCTCTAAATGTTTGTCGTAAAAATTATATATACACCTAATACTATTCGTTTACTTTCTTAGGCTGTATTAGACGAACAACTTACGAGAATTCACAATCCGTTATTGGATATAATAACAACAATCCCGCGATATCGACTCTAAAGAAATAAAAAATTTCTAATACAGAAAAAGCTGTTATACTATTTGATCTCATCACCTTCCGTCGCCAATGATCTCATGAAGAATTGGTTTAGAACAATAAAGGATAGGTGAATAAGATGGATATGTTACTGTCGCACTTGTTATATTAATTTGAGTAACTGCTAGGAGTAAAAGAATCACCTCTTGAAGTTGAACTATTTGAGCAGGAGATAGAGGTGGTCACATCCCAAAGTCAGTTAGGTAACCAGGCCTTGAAGTTGTGAGGTGTACTTCACTGTCTCCAGAAAGAATGGACACCACATGGGACATTGAAGGTCGCAAACTGGGGGATGCTTGACTGCAAAGAAGAGCCAATCTGATAATTCTTTTTACCTCATTCTCATTCACTTCAGATAATCTTGTGTCGACGAGTTCCATTTCTGTTAGTGGGTTGGTGGCACACAAAGAAGGAAAAAATTGAGGTCAAAAAGAGGGGCTCAAGAAACAACTTGTGCATGCATTGTTTGACAATTGTGAGGATTAGGTGCAACAACTCTCCAATCTTTCCCTATAAATACGGGAGAGTTTTTGTAGCTTCATACACCACAACTACAACACCACTTGAAAGCCAAGAATACCTTCTTGTGTAGAGAGAAAGAGAGAGCTTCAGTGTAGAAGCTATACACGAGAGATAAAAGTGAGTAGAGTGATAAAGCCTTTGCGTGGCAGAGAGAAAATACAGCAGTAGTATTTTTGTACTCCTCATTTTGAGATAGTGAAATATATTGGTGTGGAGTCCGTGGGCGTAGGCGCTTGGCCGAACCACGTTAAATCTCGGTGTTCCATATTTGTGCTTATTTTAGTGTCCATTATTTTCTCAACAGATATTATTTTTGTGTCCCATCGATCTTGGGCGAATTAGCGCCTAGTTCCCTAACAACTGGTATCAGAGCTTTGTTTGTGATATCTCTTGAAATTCTTAGTATGCTCTGTGGTTGCACAGTGACTGATCTTCCACATCAGAAACGATTTCTCGAAAAATCACATTTTGTTCGAGTGGGAGTAATGGCGACAGACGAGAGAATTTCCAAAATTGATAAATTTGATGGCAAAAATTTTGGATATTGGAAAATGCAAATGGAGGACTATTTGTATCAGAAGGACCTATATAAGCCGTTGAAAGAAAAGCCAGAAGGCGAGAAAGACGACGAGTGGGAGGTGCTTGATCGAAAAGCACTCGGCGCAATTAGATTGACCCTATCAAAGTCGGTCGCTTTCAACATTAAAAATGAGAAGACAACGACGTCTCTCATGGCAAATTTATCCAAAGATGTATGAACAATGTCTGCGAGAAATAAAGTTCATTTGATCAAGAAATTGTTCAATATGAAAATGACAGAAAGCGGGAGATTTGGAGAACACCTCAACGAATTCAATGAGGTAGTAGACCAATTGACAACGGTGGAAATCACTTTTAGTGATGAAGTTCGAGCTCTATTAATTCTTGGGCAGTTGCCTGAGAGCCGAATGGCACATCACCATCGCAGGCTTCGGCCGTGAAGTCGAAATTGAAGTTCGATGACGCTAGAGCATGATCTTGACCGAGGAGATCCGGAGATCAGATGCGCCTTCAACTTCCGGCCGCTTTCAATGTAGATAGTAGAGGCGTAAGTTCAAACAGAGGGCACAAAGCGTGGATCGAACAAGTCGAGGAATGGCGCATCGAGATCCAAAATCACGTAAATTCCAACAAGTCAAAGTCCGTTGAATGTTGGAATTGCGGTCGAGTTGGGCACTACAAAAATCGCGTAGAGCAGCTCCAAAGGAAACGGAGAACAAGACCGAGGTCAATGTCGCGGATCAAGAAACGCGTGATGCGTTGATATGTTCCATGGAGAAGAAGGCCGACTATTGGGTAATAGACTGAGCATCGCTCCATGCCACCGCAAATCGACACTTTTTGCAAATTATGTGTCGGGAAACTGAGAAGTATATCTCGAGACGATCATCCTTGCAAATGGTAGGCATAGGAGAAGTACAGATCAATGTCAATGGATCTGTATGGAAATTGAAGGACGTGAGACATATTCCAGAATTGAGGAAAAATTTGATCTCCGTCAAACAATTGTCGAGAGAAGGATGTGACACAAGCTTCTCTGGTGATAATTGGAAAATCACCAAGGGGGCCATGATAATCGCACGTGGCAAGGATAGTGGCACCCTATACACGACGGCGAATGCGTGTATGACAATCGCAGTTGCTGATAGTAAGGATGCGAACTTGTGGCACCAAAGACTTGGGCATATGAGCCAGAAAGGGCTCAAGTACATGCATGCAAAAGGAAACTACCAGGGCTTCAGTCTATTGATTTAGACTTTTGTGAAAGTTGTATTTTTGAAGCGTAAAGCGGGTGAGCTTCAATACAAGTGGCGTAACTCTAAAGAAAGAGAAGCTTGAACTTGTCCACACGGATGTGTGGGGTCCAACAACAGCTTCATCGATTGGCGGAAAGTCATACTGTGACTTTCATTGATGACCACTCGAGAAAAGTGTGGGTTTACTTCTTGAGACACAAATCCGATGTGTTCGAGGCGTTCAAGAAGTGGAAGGCCATGGTGGAGAATGAAACTGGTTTGCGAGTGAAGAAGTTGAGATCTGACAATGGTGGAGAGTACGAAAATTTGGCGTTCAAGAAATTTTGTTACCAAAATGGCATCAAGTTGGAGAACGTTGCCAGGAACACCGCAATGTAACGGAGTTGCGTAACGCATGAATCGGACATTGACAGAAGAGCCGAAGCATGAGAATACATGCAGCCTGCCAAAACAGCTTGATTTTAGGCGGAAAGTCACAACACGCGGCATACCTAATTAATCGTGGACCGTCGGTACCATTGGAGTCTGAATCTGGGAAGAAGTTTGGAGCGGAAAGAAGTGAAACTTTCTCATTTAAAAGTATTTGGTTGTGTCGCGTATGTGCACATTAGTGATAATGCCAGGAGTAAGTTAGACTCCAAATCACTAAAGTGTACTTTCGTTGGATATGGTGGAGACGAGTTTGGGTATCGCTTTTGGGATGATCAGAACAAAAAGCTCATCGTGGCTTCCGGATGTCATATTCAATGAAAAGGTGATGTACAAGGGCGTAAATGCGATGCAGCCCAATGACACAATCCATGATGATCCAACATATGTTGTTCCGGACGATACTCCAGAAGGAAGTACGTCAAAGGCATCGTTGAGGGTCTGGCAGGCGAAGCCCGCCTCGAGGCCGATTCACCACGCAGTCTCGACTCAGACCCCATTGTGAGGAGGTCAAGTCGACCTCATGTTCGAATCGGAAGTACATGAACTACATGTTGCTCAACGACGGTGAACCTGAATGCTATGACGAGGCATGTCGTGGGAGATTCTGTTAAGTGGGAGCTTGCAATGAAAGATGAGATAAAGTCTCTCATCTCCAACCAGGCGTGGGAACTAGTCAATTGCCCGAGAGGGAAGAAAGCTCTCAACAATAAATGGGTGTGAGAATCAAAGAAGAACATGATGGTTCAAAGAGGTACAAAGCGAGATTGGTAGTCAAAGGTTTCCAGAAAGAAGGAATTGACTACACGGAGATATTTTCGCCCGGTTGTGAAGTCGACAACAATTGATCGTTGTTGAGCATTGTTGCAATGTGAGGGCTTGCACTTGGAGCAAGCTTAGACGTGAAAACCGTGATTCCTCCATGGTGATTTAGAGGAGGAAATCTATATGCAAAGAACCTAAGGCTTCTCGGTGAAAGGAAAAGAGAAGGTGGTATGCAAATTGAAGAAGAGCCTATACGGCTTAAAGCAAGCGCCTAGACAACGATGGTACAAGAAGTTTGACTCGGATTTATGCGAGAAAAAATGGCTACATGAAGTGTAATGTCTGACCATTGTTGCTACTTGAGTTCGAGTCTAGCTATATCATTTTGCTACTTTATGTCGATGACATGTTAGTAGCGAGCTCGGACATGGGCGAGATCAAGAAGTTGAAGAAGCAACTATCGGTGGAATTTGAAATGAAGGACTTGGGAGAAGCAAAGCAAATTCTAGGGATGAGAATTTGTAGAGACAAGCAAAATGTGTTTTGCGGTTGTCACAGCCAAGTATATTGATCAAATCCTGCAAAGGTTCAACATGAGCGGTGCAAAGCGGTCGACGCCATTAGCGAATCATTTCCGTCGTCAACGACCGGTCTCCTAAGACGTAAGAGGAGAGAAACTTCATGGCTAAAATTCCATATGCCTCACCATTGGAAGTTTGATGTATGCCATGGTTTGTACCGGACCAGGATATTGCTCATGCGATGGGAGTTGCGGCGGATATATGGCAAATCCTGAAAGCGACATTGGGATGCGATAAAGTGGATATTGAGATATCTACGGAATTAATGAGAAATGTTTATGCTTTAGGCGAGGCGAAGTGAAACTACGAGGTTTCGTAGATGCGATTTCTTTGCCGTGAGGTAGATCGCGGAAGAAGCACTACCGTTATGTCTTCTGATTGGTGCTCTGCAGATTAGTTGGATTTCGCGGAATCTGAAGATTGTTGCATTATCAACTACGGGCGAGTGGCATTAAGCGAATCGAGGCTAGCAAAGAGATGATATGGTTACAAGGTTTGTTGGCGAGTGGGTTTTGAGCGAGGCGAGAATGTCTTGCACGGTGATAGTCGAGTGCGATACATCTGGCAAAGAATTCAGCATTTCATTCAAGAACCAAACACATTGGGCTCCGTTATCACTTCATCAGATCACTTTTGGAAGATGGAGTATTAAAGCTTGAAAAGATTCAAGGTACCAAAAACCCAGCCGACATGATGGCCAACTTGAGAACTAAGGAGAAATTGGGTGCTCACTTCAGATTGGTTTTCTACAATGAAGACAGTGGTGACCCACATCATATTTTTCACGGCTACAAAATAAGATGTCCTAAGGTGAAGAAGATTGTGAAGGACAGATTGAAATCACTCTTCAAGTGGGAGATTGTTAGTGGGTTGGTGGCACACAAAGAAGGAAAAAATTGAGGTCAAAAAGAGGGGCTCAAGAAACAACTTGTGCATGCATTGTTTGACAATTGTGAGGATTAGGTGCAACAACTCTCCAATCTTTCCCTATAAATACGGGAGAGTTTTTGTAGCTTCATACACCACAACTACAACACCACTTGAAAGCCAAGAATACCTTCTTGTGTAGAGAGAAAGAGAGAGCTTCAGTGTAGAAGCTATACACGAGAGATAAAAGTGAGTAGAGTGATAAAGCCTTTGCGTAGGCAGAGAAAATACAGTGTAGTATTTTTGTACTCCTCATTTTTGAGATAGTGAAATATATTGGTGTGGGTCCGTGGACGTAGGCAGTTTGGCCGAACCACGTTAAATCTCGGTGTTCCATATTTGTGCTTATTTTAGTGTCCATTATTTTCTCAGTCGCATATTATTTTTGTGTCCCACTGATCTTGGGCGGAATTAGCAGCGCCTAGTTCCCTAACAATTTCTTGGTTTTTTTCGTGTAGATTTCAAGCCTGTTAGCATATGATATTTAGATTAGCTAGCTTGCCAAAGATGGTGGCAAAGGTTCAACCATATATGAAGATTGATTCTACAGGCTTGCAAAAGTTAGTCATGCTAGGCGTACAACCAATTTGTACAACTAGGCTCTAACACATGGTTAGATCCGACCAATACAATGGGTAAAAATAGCATTTTTCATAACCCTATGTCAAAAGTTCTATGCCTACTTGTATAAATTGGTTGTACACCTAACATTATTTTTCAAAAATAGGTCACATATTGTCTTTCTTTCTGTCCCATTTCCAAGCAGTAAACCGGAAGAAAGGAAGATGATAGCCTCAGAAGGTTAATCTTAACAAAAATGCCTCTGGTATTTAAGCCTATCTCTAATCTCTTCTACATTTTGACTCTCCATATGAAGAAAAATATATATTCCTAATATTTCCAGCAAGTGTGAAACTAAAGAAAAAAGAAGATGATAGGAGATATGAAATTGAATTAAAAAATATTTTGGACTAAATAATAATATTTTTATAACATTGGGATTTAGGTGGAAATAAACTTTAGGGGTTTACTTACATAAGGATGAAAATTTGAAGTATTTAAGTTGAAATAATAGTTTAGGGGTTAAACTGTAAGAATTAAAAGTTGAGGATCTAAGATTAAATAAACTTTAAGGGCAAGTTAAATGACATAAATAAATTGGGAAAATTAAATGGAGATTATAATTTAAAGGTTTAATTGTAATAATTGAAAGTAAGGGATCTAATAATTCAATATCCTTCAGGGACCGGCCCATGAATTATTTGTGTTTTGAAGACACTTAAAGAATTGAAATAGTGATTAAAATGAAGAAAAGTTAACAAATTACCTATTAAATGTGTGTGTTGAAACTCTTGCAAAGTGTCGATGGAGATAGAGCTCTATCTCCATCAACACTTTGCAAGAGTTTCAGATTGTGGGGGAAGTCTGAACAAAATGTTTAAAGAGAGGAATTAGGGTAAGAAAACTAAGGTGAAACTTTCTTGTTGGGTAAAGGATAGAAGTGGATTTTCTTATTGGGCAAGAAAAAGTATTAAAATTTGCCATTTCAGATTATACAATTATTCTATAAACATAAACATAAGTTGACAATAAGTGATTAAATTATTAACAAATAAAAAATTAATTTAAGCATTTATTAATGAAAAAATTCAAACTCATACTTAAAGATTAAACAAATTTTCCTAATTTATCTGAGAATAATTTAACAATGGGGATTTAAATAGTACTTCAAAGGGAGAAAAAGTCTACTTAGAGAAGAAACATAACTATTTCAAAGTCAAACTAATTTAGCAGGCAATTATAACTCACTACTTACGAAAGTCATTATGAAAACTTATATTAATTCAGTATCATATATACGAAAGATAAGCATAATTCTTTTTTTATCAAAGTTGTCCTTCAAGATTCTAATTAATGCTCGAATTTGAGTTGACTTGCTATGATAGAAATAAAGAGAATCGGGTTGGATAGAAATAAATGAGTTCATTTACAGAATTAAAAGTTATGTTTTTTATAATCCATATAAACATTTGTTAAACTCATGCATCCTAAATATAATAGAAAATTTATTCTAAATAAATAATTACAAACTATTAATTTTGTATCATTTATAATTAAAATTATATAAACCCATGAATTAGAGAACAATTTTGTGCACTCTTCTGAAAAGGAGGGTGAACAATATCCTCCTTTTGGAGGATCAATTTACTGGATAAAAAATTAAAAATTTTAAAATATTTTTGTGCCATATTATTATATTCACTGAGAGCTTCAATATGAGTATAGTTTTGATATATAATTTTTACTATTTTAAAAATTACTTATTTTATAGGTAAATAAATAACTTATCACTAAAAATAAGTAATTTTTAAAATACTATAAATTATATATCAAAATTATGCTCATATTAAAGCTCTCGATAAATAGAATAACATGAAATTCAAAAAATTAAAAATTTTCAATTATTTTCCTCTTAAATTTACCCTCCAAAAGAGGAGGGTGATCAAAATTAGTTACACGATTTAGGGCAGTTATATGAAAGAAGATTGGATAAGGTTCCAACGATTATAAATAATAATGGTTATTCTTTAATTAGGATAGAAACAATCAGGAGACTTGGCATAAAATAAGTGGGGCAACAAATTTTTAATTAAAAATTGTCCTAATAACCATAACCGTTTTTAAATTGATAACTGCCCAATCACATCAACTTTATTTAATATATAGATTGATCAAATTCTAAAGTTTTGGACCAAAATGATAAATTTGAATACAATTAAATTTATAAATAATTTTCTTATAATGATTGAATAAACTAATAAATAAATATATAATTCAACTAGACGAGCATACGTTATTAAATTCTTTAGGTGAAGTGGTAACGACACGCAGTGGCGTAGCCAGATTTTTAGGTTCAAGGGGGCAAAATCCAAGTATGATGGGTGGACTTGCGTGTTTCGGGGCAGTGCCGCCCCCCAAAATTTTTTCATACAAATATAGGATATTATAAGGTGCAATTAGCTTATTAAATATTGTCACCGTATACAAATTACACCAAATTAATGTCAAATTTAGTACGTCTATATATATCAAAATTTTTTTTTATACATATTATGATGTGCTTTTACAATTTGGTATATGAAACAAAGCGATTATTGCATAAATTTATGTATAAAAAGTTATATTTCTTTTCCTTGATTTTAAATTCTAATTAGTTATAATATTATATTATAGTTGAAATTATTTGCGATTAACAAAAATTAAATTACCTAAATTAGAATTAAAATAATAAATATGAAATGATAAGAATTGGAAAAGTATTGTTAAATATAAGATTTGAGAGAGAGAAAGATTTTTGTATTAAAAATTAATGATAAAAGATTTGCAAAAGAGTGAAGGAGAGAGATTGTTTCTTTTGAAAAATAATAGCACAAAACTTGCCCATGAAAGGAGTTGAATTTGGGCCTACCTATCTAAATAGAGTAACAAATACACTCTTTACCATTCCAACGATCAGAGCGTATGTGCTAAATGTGCTTTAAGTTTATATATTTTATCTTCTGAAAATGTCGCAGGGGCTTCAAACAACCACCAACGTCGGGGGGGGGGCGACCGCCACCCCAGCCCCCCTGTAGCTCCGCCAGTGACGACACGTTTTACAAATTTAATTTTAATAAATATTTTATTTTCAAAAATTATGGGTCACTACAGTGTGCATAATTAACTTGGGTTTCTTCTTTTTCTTTTTTACTACAAAAATTGTATTTTTACAGCTTGATATTAAATAAATAATTGTGAAATATGTATACCGTGTATCGCGTGGTGATATTTTGAGCGCTCGACGATATTTTGTATCACTAATCGAGATAAGATTTGTGTGTTCAAACTTTTCTCTTTTTTCATATTTTGTGATGGTATTTACAGACAAATTTATTAATTTCATTCTTCCGTGCAATGCACTGGTGCGATACGCGCAATGTAGATAGATTGTGCAATGCAGATGACGTACATGTTGATCCCAAAAATAATGATGTCGTAAATAATAATTCTTTTTAATAATAATTCGTTTAATGGAAAATCAATTTTATTATCTTATTTTATTTTTCCATAAAGTTACTTCGCAGAAGTGCGCTCAACAATCTCAATAAAGGAAATGCTAATAAAGAAAATTTACTTTCAAGCTTTATTGTTTTCCAGGCAAGTCCTCTATTGGCCAGATACATAACATGAAGGCCTAATAAATACTTGCTTTGAAGTAAATTTCTTTGCTTTCCTTCTAGTTTCCGATTTGAATTTGTTGGGAAATCAACCCGAATATAATTTCACGTTTATTCCAAAATTTTACCTTCAAGTTGACAAATACCAAAAGAATATGAGAAATAAATATGCAAGGAAATAACAACACAGGATTTACGTGGAAAACTCCAAAATCGGATAAAAAAACCACAGGCCGACCGTCAAAGCTTTCCACTATATGAAAATTTTTCACAATCATATAGATTTTTCACTCGCCCAACCCCAACCCCAAGTATTACAGAAAAATAACCCGCTTTACCACACCTAATTTTCTACTCTTTGTACAAACCACAAAGAGTTAATTATAAGAAAACTTTCAAGATGCTAGGCTCATAATTTTTCCTCTAGATCTGGTCACCCCGAAGTATTACAGAGAAAAATACATCAAGTCGTACCACACTCACCAATTGCTATTCTTTGTACTACCCACAAAGACCACAAAATTAGAGTGCTAAACTATTACTTTTCTCTCAACCCATACTTGGTTGGTACATCTTACAAGAAGAGAGAACACATCAATTTATAGGAAAACAGTTAATCTAAACCTACCAAAATTAGGAGAACAAAATTCCTAATTTTAAACGGTGTAGGACTTTAACCATTAGTTTTCCTTTTTCTTCTTGGATTTATTTTTGGCAATATCCAACAATCTCCACCTTGCCAAAAACAAGCCAAAACTTCTTATCTTCTCTTCTACCGTCTTGTTCACAATACTTGAAAATTACCGAGCAAGCATCTGACACACTTTGACGATCCAAATTCTCAAAATCAGGGAATTAACATACTCTACCATAAGGGTATAACCATTTAGAATTAATCACCAAATTCTAAGAATTTCATCGGCTCAATGTCGAAATAAAATTTGCTGAAATTTAAGGTGCAACTCTCTTGCTGGGTTCTCAGAGATCTCATCAACCATCTTCATTACTTCAAACACACACCCTGTATCAATGCCAGCCAATGCCCATGTGCAAACCCGCTAGTAGTAACACATCCTCTATCATGGCAACTAACGATATGCCATAAGGATGACCATCCTACTAACATTACTTCTCAACCGCCCTTACACCGAGAGTCGGATTATCCAAATCTGAGCAGGAGCCGAATCTACTCCATCTGAACAATATTTTCTCACATGACCAGTTCGTTCATACTTGCAACAAGTTACTTTCTTCTATATGGAGTTGCTCATCTTCCACTTTTCAACAAGAAGCAATGGAAGAAACCTGATAAATCTAAATAATTTATTAATTCTAACTCCAATAATCACCAGCTCACGATCGATCTCGTTGAGAATTTCAGTACCCACACCAATTCCCAGGTACAATAGATTTGAAAGACATCTTGCCCGATACGCTGTGCTTAGTTCACGCCACAGCTCCTTCACAGCAAATAATCCATGAATATTTGTAAGAACATTATTAGCAAAATGAACACGTATTCTCGCAGCTATCAAATCTAAATCTTCCCAATCATCATCAACCACACTAGCTTCAATAACTTTGTTGGAACATAGGGTTGCTTTTTTTCCAAATCCTTGTGTAGTCCAGCCTGAATCAATATATCATTGACTTGTACTTGCCACAAATCAAAATTGATTCTTCCTTCAAATTTCTCCACTTCCAATTTGGAACATGATATTTCTCTTCTGCGATCTAAACTCCACCGCACTGAAGGACCTCGCTCTTGATACCACTTGTTGGGAAATCAACCCGAATATGATTTCACGTTTATCCCAAAATCTTACCTTCAAGTGGAGAAATACCAAAAGAATATGAGAAATAAATATGCAAGGAAATAACAATACAGGATTTATGTGGAAAACTCCAAAATCGGAGAAAAAACCACGGACCGACCATCAAAGCTTTCCACTATATGAAAAATTTTTACAATCATATAGATTTTTCACTCGCCCAACCCCAATCCCAAGTATTACAGAAAAATAACTCGAGTTTTACCACACCTAATTTTCTACTCTTTGTACAAACCACAAAGAGTTACAAGAAAATTCTCAAGATGCTAGGCTCACAATTATTCCTCTAGATCTAGTCACCCCTAAGTATTACAGAGAAAAATACATCAAGTCGTACCACACTCACCAATTGCTATTCTTTGTACTACCCACAAAGACCACAAAATTAGAGTGCTAAACTATTATTTTTCATTCAACCCATACTTGGTTGGTACATCTTACAAGAAGAGAGAACACATCAATTTATAGGAAAACGGCTAACCTAAACCTACCAAAATTAGAAGAACAAAATTCCTAATTTGAAACGGTGTAGGACTTTAACCATTAGTTTTCCTTTTTCTTCTTGGATTTATTTTTGGCAATATCCAACAGAATTCCTAAATAAACCAAGCTAGTCAACATGTGTTAATTCGGGCCTTTCTATAAAGCTTTTCAACTTGGGTGAGGACTGTCTCGATTTCTCTGGGTAGATACACAGTTATTCTATCTACATATCATTTTAGCATTGGATGTGATCACTTTAACATTATCTAATTTCAAAGTAACATGTATCTGGTGAACAAATAAATTACGTTCACGTGAATATTAGGCTAGCTACTTTTGTTTAGAACTTTAGATTAATTGTGCTTTTGCCAAAAAATTAACAGAAAACTGAGAAGAGATAATTGCCTAGACATGCGCCAATGATTTTACTGCAAGTTGGTTTAGGAGTTGTGAAGTTGTCTTCATAGGTAAACGCCACCTTGTTTCCTTAGTCACGTTTCCAATGATCCAAGAAACACTCACTCGTGAGTAAATAGACATGTAGAACTTTTCTGAGACCCTTCACGCGGGTTTGCAATTTTCCATTTGCATTGGTTATGCCATGTTAGGATATTGGGCCCAACTCCCCCTAACAAATTAAATCGGCTTATTAAGGGAGGTTTACCCTCACCTCATTAACTGGATCGTATACATCAAATTATCCGATGTAGGACTTTAACACACTCTTCACATATAGCGCGGACTATGCCAAACAACTGTGGACGATATTGGGGGCACCCAATATCATAAGTGGGTCTAGCCTTAATATCATGTTCGGATATTGAGCATAACTCCTCCCAATAAAACCGACTTGTTAAGGGAGGTTTATCCTCACGTCATTAACTGGATTTTATATATTAAATTACCTGATGTGGGACTTTAACAGACCCCGTTTGAAAAAATTTATAAATTATTTATAAATAATCATATTTCATTTTCAATTATAGATTCCATTCATACCATCTATGTATTCTTTTTCAATGGAAGTTCGACATTGTCATTTAATCACTTCTCCAACATTCATTTACTCGGATAATAAAAATTCATAAAATTTGTAACTCTATATAGTATATGTGATTTGCGCGACATACTATTAATCAAAAAATGAATCTTTAATTTTTTTCTGTACTCTTGTTTAAAAATTGGATTGAACAATAGTACTTTTGAGGCATTTCAAAACTAATGAGTGATTTGACCCTCAAAACTGATTTGGCATTTCAAAATTGATGAGGTATATATTACATCATTACTAATAAATAACTTTACTTTTTACATTTTTAAATAGAATAATATTGTTTATTTCGCTGTAATAGTTATCAAATCATCGAACATCGCTATCTTTACTGCTGTGGAGACATTATATCGCCGTTAATCCATCAACACTACGCGGCACAATCGCAAGAACAAGTAAAGCTACTTGCAAAGATCAACCCCAACAATGTGTCTCTCATGAAGTCCTTAGCACCATGAGAGGAAGTGCTTTTCCCTTTGTATGCTCAAAACTTCATCCTCCATTAATGAAATGTATGGACATATTAATAGATCAAAAGCCTCCCACGCTTTAGCTGGCTCCTTCTCCTTCTCAATTCCCAGCCATTTTTGCAGCTTCCACAACCTTTCTGGTAAAGCGTGCATTTGCAAAGGCACTTTTCCTACAGGAGTGAAAGCTTGTCCAAATGGAATATGGGGCAAATCAATGGATCGGAAAAACTACAAGGACTAACATCCAAAAACAATTTACACGAAGTGTCGAAAGTAAACCTCTAAAAAATGTTCTGCAAATCAATTTCACTTATATTATTCATAAAATGATCAAGAACATGAAGAAGCCCAGATTCAATCTTGGTATCGTTGAAGGGCTTATACCATGGAAAGGGCTTATTAATGTAACTTTTGGTTCCTGCATATTTATGGGAGAAATCAAGGAAACTAGATAAAAATCTAAGGATGTGTTTGGTTAAGTTTTTCACCGTGTGAAAATCTAAGCTTTTATGGCTAATAGTGATAAAAACCACGAAATGTATGGATAATAATTAATAGTGCTGATACATTTGATTGATACTAATATATGAGTTATACCGAGCAAAAAGTTACAATGAACACGTGCTGCAAATTGTTGATGAATTATCAGGAGAAAAAAACTCCACTATGGATATAGGTACTTGAACCAGATTACGGAAGAGTAGTTGGCAACAAGATTGTTACAATCATAATTTTGTATCGGATTCGGTGGAGGGATCTTGTAGATCGGATCCCGAATCGTAAAATCCTAGTAAATGTTAATTATATGAAATTTGAACATGTAATTCAACCTTTTGATAGATAGAATTATCAAATTATAAAAAAATAGGTGATAAAAAAATAAAAGTAACTCTAATTATTCTGTAAATCATTATAATAGTTACAACTAATTTATAAAATATAATTACACGTTATTGGTTTTTTTTTTCTATTTTTCATATTTTTGAAGGGCCATTTTTTTTAATTTTGATATACTATTCAATTTAAAACAACTCAATGAAGTTGCCTAACAATTCAAATTACTTAATTAATTAAAAGTGAAATAGAAAAATACCTAATATTAGAGGAATGATGATCGTTTGAATCGTAGGATCGTAAGGATTTGATTTCAGAATTATAAGATCCTAGAAAATTAAGAGACATGATGGATCGTTTTATCATTTGTGGATCGTAAAATCGTAGGATCGTAAGATCCCGATCTGGTGTTTAACAACCATGGTTGGAAAAATTCAAGCAATTTTACAAGTCCACGGGTAATTAGCTAACATAAACAACTTGCACAACCTTAAATAATTAATTAATTATTTATTATACACCAGACTTGGAACTATTTGGTGGTTAACATAATTTTTCTATGAGTTTACAAAAATAGGTACAACTATTTTATAGTTGCTAATATTAAATATTGATATAATGTGGAAAAAATCTAAATGTTCGTTGTAAAAATTATATATGCACCTAATGCTATTCCTTTATTTTCTTAGGTTGTATTACATGAACAATTTATGAGAATTCCCAATGCGTAACTGTATATAACGACGATAATAACAACAACAATCGCACGATCTCGACTCTAAAGAAATAAAAAAAGTTCTAATGCAGAAAAAGCTATTATGACATTTGATCTCATCACCTTCCATCGTCAATTATCTCATGAAGAATTGGTTTAGAATCAGGGATGGGTGAATAAGGTAGATCTGTTGTTGCTCTGCTTGTTATATTTGATGAACTGCCAGGAGTATTAATATCACCTCTTGAAGTTGAACTATCTGAGTTGGACATAAAGGTCGTTGCATCCCTGAATTGCAAGTTAGTTAGGTAACCAAGCTTTGAAGCTACGGGGGGTACCTCAATGTCTCCAAAAAGCACAGATACCATACGGGACATTGAAGATCGCAAACTAGGGGATGCTTGACTGCAAAGAAGAGCCACTCCAATAATTCTTCTTACCTCGTCCTCGTTCACTTCAAATAATGCTTTGTCGACCAGTTCCATTTCTTGGTTTTTCTCATGTAGATTCCAAGCCTGTGAGCATATGATTTTCAAATTAGCGAGCTTGGCAAAAATGGTGGTAAAGGTTAAACCAACTATATATGAAGATTGATTCTACGGGGCTTGCAAGAGTGAGTCATGCTAGGGGTACAACTAATTTGTACAACTTGGTGTACAATTCCCTAATAGATGGCTAAATACAATGCGGGTAAAAATGATATTTTTCATTACCCTATATCAAACTAGTTGTATAAATTGATTGTACACCTAGCATTATTCTGCAAAAGTAGTTATTGATAGTGCTTGATCTTTTAGGCACGTTATTCACGTATTGTCTTTCTTTCTGCCTCCGAGGTATGATGTATCTGTTCGTTCATTCCATTACCAAGCAGTAAATCGGGAAGAAAAAAATGATGGCCTTAGAAGATTAATCTTAGCACCAATGACCCTGGTGTCTAAGCCTAACTTGGCCCTGGTGTCTAAGCCTAACTCTAATCTCTTCATCCTTTTGATTCTCCATAGGAAGAAAAAGAAAAATTTATAATCCTAATATTTCCACCAAATGTGAAATTAAAGAAGAAAGAAGATGATAGAAGATGAAGCTTTGAAGTTGAAGAATGAAGATGGTGAGAGAAAACTTTCCTATGTTTTATTTCTTGCATTTTGCCTCATACTATATATATATTAAAACAAATGAAACAAACTCAACTAAACTCTATGTTGAACTAGTGACATTACTTGATATATGTGGAAACAAATGGGAAGAATATGGAAGAAAATAGATGATGCACAAAATGAGGAAAGAAGTGAAACAATTATTTTCATCAGCAAGAATTTTCATATTACGAATCCCTTTCTCAAACAAAGCTATTGTGCCATTCAACCAAGCTACGGAAATTCTCTGTAACTTCAGTGTGGACTGAACTGGATGGTCATACTTGTAAAAAAGAATATAGTTTGTTCTGGCAGATTGATCGAAGCAATAAGCCAGAAGAAACTATTGCAAGATGGAATATTTTAAAAATCTTAGGATACATATGGGATGAGCACAAAGGATCAAATGGTGACAGGCCATACCTATTCCAGAAGATACATTTCATCATCTTCGAAGCGTGTGTCTGAATTTAACCTTCCACAGACAATCTCTAGAGCTACAACTGCAAAGCTAAATATGTAACGCCCCGTCCAGTCCCACATACATATACGTCATAAATGACGTCATAATCAGAGCGCTCTGTGCACGACATAAACATTGGCCACCTTCGGGCCCGTGCACGTCATTTTTTCATTTCTTTCATTATGGAACTAGACGTGCGTCCGTCATTCATTAAATACGAAACCCTAATTTCCTTTCTTTACAACTTATAACATAAAGCTAGGGTTTCGGTTTTCATTACATACCGCAAGATCTTTCGATTCTTTGCCCACACACCACGTCATAGCATCATGTGACCTTTCGCCAACCCTCCACGCACGGTACCTTCAACAAACATACAACATACGCACATAATGAGTCATAAAGACTCAATGGATAATAGATGCAATGCAATGCATGTCTCACGTTCATTTTGGGCCCTCTTGCGAATCACGTGCTTACATTGGCGCCATTTTTAAACATATGGCCGGGTCCCATAACATAACATAACATAACATCATTGGAGACATCAATCTCCCATTGGGGCATTGGTTCCCCGTTAGACCCAAATATCGGGGCGTAAGTCCCCCGCGGGGTGTGATCCCCCATTAGGCCAAAACATTTCCATTTTGTAAATACGTGATAGGCATTTCATACACACGTATGCATTCATGACATGATCATAGATAGCACTTACCATTATGCCTTGTTTCTTTCACATCGTCATCATTCATACGTAACCCATAAACAAGGCTTCATCATCATATCGTGAACACAAACATAAAGCATTACACATTCGTGCATTAACGTTAACTTCACATAAGGCCACGACATTCAAACATAGAGCATACGATTACAAAGTGTTCACGTTGGTTCACGTTGGTTCATATAAGCGTACGTCACATATTGTCGTCACATAACACGCATAATATTCCACGTTGAACCACATAATCATACATGAATGCCAAGCTTATCACATTCTTCATTCATTACATATAACATCCACTAACTAGGTCTCTTTTACTTAGGACCAACTAATGCTTAGACACGGCATGGAGGATCATATACGTCACACAATCATGTACACATCCTCAACATATCATGTCAACCACATAACACAAGGCCAAGAGATCCTAGCATGCCTCTAAGTTCCCAAATCATCATATTCATGTCATATCTTGTTTAATTCATGTATAAATCATGCAAATACGTCATAAAGCATGTAAAGCAACCATTACCCACCATAAAAGAAGCTCAACAAGCATGGAGAAGCTCTTCTTCCTTCCTCCTTCCTTTCCTCTTCTTCCTTTCCTTCCTTCCTTTCTTTTGTAATCCTAACTTACCTTCATGTGAGATGGAGTTTGGGATGATTAAATGGGTGTTTGGGGTTCTTGGAGAGGTTCTTGGGTGTCCTATGGATCTTAGAGACACATTAGAGTGGAAGCAATACCCAAAAATATCAAGAAAAGTCGAGAAAACTCACTTTGCCGACATGAAATTACGGCCGTATGTCATTGAATTACGGCCGTAATTCTCTTCTGCTGAAAATTTTCTGCACTGGCGGCCGTCAATGTTTTGGTCATAACTTTTGCGTCCGATGTCCAAATGAGGTGATTCAAAGCTTGTTGCAATCTAGACTCAATGGACTACAACTCTTAAGAAGACATCATCTTCAAAATCCAATTCGTTTCAAAGATGTGTCGTTTTGAACCTCGACGCTTTCTTCTTTCTTCTCCCTCTCTTCTCTTGTAATCAAGGTTACATAGGGATTACATGCACTTGTTTCTTGATTTAGATCATGGAGAGGGTTTTGGCATAATCTTGGGAATGTTATGGGAGTGTTTGAACTGAGCTCACATGAATAATCCTCAAGAAATGACCTAGAAGACCTTAAAACCAGTTTCTGCCGACTTAAAATTACGGCCGTACCTTTCTCATTTACGGCCGTAACCCTTGACTTACGGCCGTAACTCCAATCATACGGCCGTATCTTCAGATCATACGGCCGTCATTTGCTCTCTGAAACTTTTGGACATTTTCCACTGTTCACCATTTACGGCCGTAACCTTCGACCCTTACGTAGAACGACATTTACGGCCGTAATTACAACATTTACGGCCGTAATTCTGCTCCTGTAGAATTTTCCCATTTTCTCATCTTCGACGGCCGTTTCGCATCCCGAGGCATATCCTGTACTTCAACTCATATCATGAGGATATCATATACATATACAACATGCCGAAACATCATCACGTCATCTCATCGCATATACGGGATCATATACGGTATCACATACGTATTCACATACGGTTTTCGGGACGAATTCGGGCGGGTCATTACATCCTTCCCCCCTTAAATAATTTCGTCCTCGAAATTGCCTTAGAATTGACTCGGGATCAATGTCTCCTATCCTCTTTCCTTTCCCATGTCTCTTCATCATCATAAACATACACGGGACTAACGGTTATTCTGTACTGCACCGTCATATATCAGATACAGAACTAAATAGATAACGGTACCCATAACATCTAACGGTCCCATTATCATAAAGCTGATCCGAATAAGAGCCGAACAAATCATTCCATCACATACATAGGAAATATACACGAGAATTCCGGACGAGACTTTCTTGAACATTAGGACATAACATACATTCATATCGGAACTCGGTGCGAATTTCCCCATTTCGGCACATATATCAAACCGATCCGTACATATATCAGTTCTGAACTTCACCTAGCGGCATTCTAAGAGACGAATGCATGTAACACATACTATTGAAAGAACCAAAAAGCCCGTAACATTCATAACAGATAACATTCGTCGACGTTCACATCATACATATAATAAGAGAATACCGTACTGAACTGATATTTCTTCACATAACATACATGCATAATTGAATCCAGCACACAATTTCCCCGTTTCTGTAAAACATTGCCAACTGTGGTTATAGCTTTCGCTGCGCACTCTGATTCATACTTATATCAGTTCAGACATTCATCATGTGGCACTTCACGAGACGAATAAGGATCATACATACGATTGTCATCTCATAATACATAACATGTGTTGTCATTCGAACCATTCTTTCATATAGGATGCCGTATAGAATCGATATTTCATCTTCATACTTCATACATAAATCATGTCGTAGGGAAGATATATACCTGATGGATCATACGGCCGAAGAAGTATACAAGATTCTGTAACTTCTTCCGTTTTAACATAGTACATAAACATAACATAGTTCATCCATAAGCATATCGAACATAGAGAGCCGAAGAGACAAGAGTTGAGCAAAAGAGCTTTCTTTTCCCCGGAGTAACATAACATCAAGAGAAAAGTCATTCATTCATTCCGGGAATTAACGTTATTCTCACATCATTGCATATAACTTCTCGACATAGAATACCCGACATATACTTCCCCAACGGGATGAAGAACATAAGAACATATCATTCATTCCTTTCCGGGAGTTAACATAGCCATAGCATAACATCCGTAACATAGACATAGCCGTAACGTATGAGCTTTCGAATACCTCGGCATATACATCTCACATCACAAAACATGGATACATAACCGGCTCACTTACCATTGACGCTTCACGAATATAGGTCGGGACAGAAAATAACCATAACATACATATGTAGGCTTCAACATACCTTTACTACTTCCCGACATCATTTCCCGAGATAGAAAATACCGAGAAGGCATTCAAGAAGTACTTTGGGACGTGGCGTAACAAACTGCTTTCATATAACATAGCGAATCACATGGTTTTCACATTTCGTAACGAATCATTCTCATTCTGAAACGGAGCATACATACATGTCATCACTAACCATATCAAACCACGCCACACTCGGGTCATGCATTCGGTTATCATATAACTTCGTACCATTCGTCCCATTGACATAGATCAAGACATAAAGAAGCAACCAAAACAACTAGTAGCTTAAGGCCAAATACATACATATCACATAACATAGAGCATAGCTGAAACTTCTAACCGACACATAACGAACCGCATAACATTCATAAAACATAACTCGTCACATAGACATAAAACTCGGCCGATTCGTTCATATGAGTCACAAATCATATCACATTAAGAAGTAACCGAAGTCACTGGCGTAACGTGAGTGTAGGTCACCTCACACACTTATATACTCAGCAACTAACAAAAGAAGGCCGAGCTAGCATAAAGAAAGCCGTAGAGAAACCGAACATATACATACATAACGTCATAAATCATACAAAACATATGCAGGCTATATATCGAAATAAACGATACTGCCAGATATCTGATGAGCCATTCCAGAAGTCCGGCTAGACATTGAGAACTTCAAGAACTGAAGAATACATCTGCCCTTTTTCTTCGTCATAAACATACATAACATAGACATGCACAACATCGGCCGTGACTTCATATATATACATAACATCAGCCGTGTCTCGCGGCGAACACTGGCCCATGACATAACATATAACTGTCGGCTACTCTCATAACGAAAGCGAGTCTCGATCTGGCGAATATAAGCGGCATAACATAGGCCTTCGGAAAACCACAGCTGCGTTTCATGATCAAACACATAATCATAGACATAATATTGAAGAAAGGCCGGGCTATTCATATTGTCACTGGACACATTAGAGCCCTCGTTCTTTACATAAGACATCACATAACATAAGCCGTTCAGTAGTGCCAACATTTCGTAAGTGAACATCTGAACCTAACCGTACGGTGAATTAGGCCGAACTCATTTCATTACATAACATAACATAGCATAGAACATAGCATATAGCCCGATTACACATGTTGACTTAACTTGAAGTTCGAAATAAACGGACATTCACATACTCACCACATTCGAAATAAACGAATGGGCTTCATGGCCAAGTTCGAGATAAGCGAACAAATACATCGACGATCGTTTCATAACATCATCCGTATGCATCACATCATAACATAGCATCACATATATCATAGAAGCAACAACACGTGAACAACTTTCATATTGGTTGAGTTCGAAATAAACGAACCAACATACCGGTCATTCATTACGTATCATTCATCCTTACACATTATCTAATCGCACCCCATAGCATGCATCACATCATATACCGTTTCACTGAACGACGTTGAACCACGGTTCAAACACCACATACCTTTCGTTCCACTATGCAACATAATGAAGTCACTCCCCTTTCATCCATCAAATCATCATACACATCACGGAGGGAGACAATTAGGGAAAGAGGAGACATTCCTTTGGTTCCCGGCCAACACATCTCATAACATGCATTCATAACTTCCATACCATATCCATTCACACTTCGTCTCATACGTCCTAAGTTCCGTCCATCATCATGTGACACACAACACATAACATGCTTTCACATTGGGGCCCACCATAGGCCACATATGCATAGGGACATCATCGGGAGCATAGCATACCATATCATGTCATATCATTCATTTAAGATTGCTCCCGTATTCATAGCATAGCATAGTGGTCATGGCATAACATATCGTGCATAACATACGTTCATGGCATTCACATCGTATCATATCATAACATCATACATCATACCTCATCGTGGAGTGGCGAAAGAGTCCGTTGATGTGTGGGGAATAAAAGAATCTTGCTCTGATACCACCTGTAACGCCCCGTCCAGTCCCACATACATATACGTCATAAATGACGTCATAATCAGAGCGCTCTGTGCACGACATAAACATTGGCCACCTTCGCCCGTGCACGCTATTTTTCATTTCTTTCATTATGGAACTAGACGCAAGGCCCGTCATTCATTAAATACGAAACCCTAATTTCCTTTCTTTACAACTTATAACATAAAGCTAGGGTTTCGGTTTTCATTACATACTGCAAGATCTTTCGATTCTTTGCCCACACACCACGTCATAGCATCATGTGACCTTTCGCCAACCCTCCACGCACGGTACCTTCAACAAACATACAACATACGCACATAATGAGTCATAAAGACTCAATGGATAATAGATGCAATGCAATGCATGTCTCACGTTCATTTTGGGCCCTCTTGCGAATCACGTGCTTACATTGGCGCCATTTTTAAACATATGGCCGGGTCCCATAACATAACATAACATAACATCATTGGAGACATCAATCTCCCATTGGGGCATTGGTTCCCCGTTAGACCCAAATATCGGGGCGTAAGTCCCCCGCAGGGCGTGATCCCCCATTAGGCCAAAACATTTCCATTTTGTAAATACGTGATAGGCATTTCATACACACGTATGCATTCATGACATGATCATAGATAGCACTTACCATTATGCCTTGTTTCTTTCACATCGTCATCATTCATACGTAACCCATAAACAAGGCTTCATCATCATATCGTGAACACAAACATAAAGCATTACACATTCGTGCATTAACGTTAACTTCACATAAGGCCACGACATTCAAACATAGAGCATACGATTACAAAGTGTTCACGTTGGTTCCACGTTGGTTCATATAAGCGTACGTCACATATTGTCGTCACATAACACGCATAATATTCCACGTTGAACCACATAATCATACATGAATGCCAAGCTTATCACATTCTTCATTCATTACATATAACATCCACTAACTAGGTCTCTTTTACTTAGGACCAACTAATGCTTAGACACGGCATGGAGGATCATATACGTCACACAATCATGTACACATCATCAACATATCATGTCAACCACATAACACAAGGCCAAGAGATCCTAGCATGCCTCTAAGTTCCCAAATCATCATATTCATGTCATATCTTGTTTAATTCATGTATAAATCATGCAAATACGTCATAAAGCATGTAAAGCAACCATTACCCACCATAAAAGAAGCTCAACAAGCATGGAGAAGCTCTTCTTCCTTCCTCCTTCCTTTCCTCTTCTTCCTTTCCTTCCTTCCTTTCTTTTTGTAATCCTAACTTACCTTCATGTGAGATGGAGTTTGGGATGATTAAATGGGTGTTTGGGGTTCTTGGAGAGGTTCTTGGGTGTCCTATGGATCTTAGAGACACATTAGAGTGGAAGCAATACCCAAAAATATCAAGAAAAGTCGAGAAAACTCACTTTGCCGACATGAAATTACGGCCGTATGTCATTGAATTACGGCCGTAATTCTCTTCTGCTGAAAATTTTCTGCACTGGCGGCCGTCAATGTTTTGGTCATAACTTTTGCGTCCGATGTCCAAATGAGGTGATTCAAAGCTTGTTGCAATCTAGACTCAATGGACTACAACTCTTAAGAAGACATCATCTTCAAAATCCAATTCGTTTCAAAAGATGTGTCGTTTTGAACCTCGGCGCTTTCTTCTTTCTTCTCCCTCTCTTCTCTTGTAATCAAGGTTACATAGGGATTACATGCACTTGTTTCTTGATTTAGATCATGGAGAGGGTTTTGGCATAATCTTGGGAATGTTATGGGAGTGTTTGAACTGAGCTCACATGAATAATCCTCAAGAAATGACCTAGAAGACCTTAAAACCGGTTCTGCCGACTTAAAATTACGGCCGTGCCTTTCTCATTCTACTAGTAACCCTTGACTTACTGACGTAACTCAATCATACGGCCAGTATCTTGAGATCATCTACCGTCATTTGCTCTCTGAAACTTTTGGACATTTTCCACTGTTCACCATTTACGGCCGTAACCTTCGACCCTTACGGCCGTAACCTGACATTTACGGCCGTAATTACAACATTTACGGCCGTAATTCTGCTCCTGTAGAATTTTCCCATTTTCTCATCTTCGACGGCCGTTTCGCATCCCGAGGCATATCCTGTACTTCAACTCATATCATGAGGATATCATATACATATACAACATGCCGAAACATCATCACGTCATCTCATCGCATATACGGGATCATATACGGTATCACATACGTATTCACATACGGTTTTCGGGACGAATTCGGGCGGGTCATTACAAAATACATCTGCCTTCTCGGTAAGATGCCCACGCATAGCATATTCCGGTGCAAGATACCCACTAAATGGTGAAACACGAAAAATTCATTTATATATCTATCCCATGCTAAAAAATCTGTCATGTGGACCACCAAGGAATGTTATGTTTATGGTACTTACAATGTTCCTGCGACATGGGTGCTTATATAGGTCTCTTTGTCACTGTACAATTTTGCCAAGCCAAAATATGAAATTTTGGGGTTCATATTAGAATCGAGTAAAATATTGCTTGCTTTAACATCTCTGTGCACAATTCGAGGTTGAGATTCCTCGTGTAGATAAGCAAGGCCTCTAGCTACTCCCAAGCATATGTCGAAGCGTGTTGGCTAGTCAAGAGATAAGTTTCTCTTCTCTGCTCCATCAAGGCATAATGATTCGGTCTCCTTTTTATCTTGTTTATTACCAAATAATACCTTGTCAAGACTCTTGTTTTCTAGATACTCATAAACAAGCAATCGCTTATCTCCCTCGATGCAACATCCATACAATTTTATGAGATTACGGTGCTGTACAGCTGATATGGCAGCGATCTCTGCCATAAACTGGTTCTTTCCTTGACGGGATGCTACAGACAATTTTTAACAGCTATAACTCTATTGTCCTGAAGTGTTCCCCATTGGTCACAACACAAAATGTTGAGACACAACATACTTCAAAATTATGAAAATAAATCAATCAGCAAATGATAGAAAATGACAACGGATTTTTTACTGTCATTCTTTCATCTTAATTCTTATACGTCTTGAGTGGAGTTATTTTTCAAGCCTGGTTTTCCATTGTTCAACCAATCAATGAACTTTAATTTGATAGTAATAAAAATTTCAAAATATAGGTTACCCTGTAGACAGGTCCAAACCCTCCCTCACCAAGCTTGTTAGCAAGATTGAAGTCATCTGTCACAGCTTTTAGTTCTATATAACTTAACGTGCAAGGTCTGGCTTCAATTCCCAATTCGCCAAGAAAAATATGTTCATTTCTGAAGGTCCAAGAATAATCATCCATCCCCAAAGCTCTTCATTCTCTTACCTGATATAATATTGTTCCACGTAAGGATAGGCACTACACCATGAGTTCAGGTATTAAGTAAATTCACTCATACTTTATCATTAGAAGGGATTTATTACTTCGAAAAATAAAATGAAACAAATACTTCCCATTTGGCGTCGCTAATAAAAATATTCTTCCAGTTTCACTTCTGATGGTTTGTTTGATACAAAATAAATTTAATTCATTTTTATTTTTTATCATTTGCAACCACCCATATAGCGGTTAGAAATTTTTTTATATTTTTTATTACCTCTTTTTTAATTCTCGACCATGTTAGTGGGTTGGTGGCACACAATATTTGAAGAATTTGCAGGTTCAATTGTCAAAAAGGGAGGCAAACATATGGAATTTTTTGTTCAATCTTGACGGTGGAAGAAAAAAAGACCATTAGGAAGGTGGTTGAAGAGTTGGAGATTTTGTAGGATTTCTTAGTCAATGCATGGAAGATGAAGCCACAAATTTAGACGGATTAGGTGGATGTTGTCCCAATTTTCTTCCATTTTTACCCCTCAAGTTTGCCTATAAATTGAGGCACATTTTGCACCCTCAAATACACCACAACTACAACACCAATCGAGAGAAAAAGAGAGATCTTGTGTAGAGAGAGAGCTTTCAAAGTGTAGAAGCTATACACGAGAGATAAAAGTGAGTGGAGTGTTAAAGCGCTTTGCGTGGCGGAGAAAATACTGATGTGGTATTTTTGTACTCCTCCTTTTGTGATAGTGAAATATATTGGTGTGGGTCAGTGGGCGTAGGCGAGTTTGGCGAACCACGTTAAATCTCGGTGTTCCATTTTTGTGCTTATTTTAGCGTCCATTATTTTCTCAGTTGCATATTATTTTTGTGTCCCACTGATCTTGGCGGAATTAGCACGCCTAGTTCCCCAACAAGCTGTATCGAGCTTTGTTTGTGATATCTCTTGAAATTCTTAGTATGCTCTGTGGTTGCAGCATAGACTGATCTTCCACATCAGAAACGATTTCTCGAAAAATCACATCTTGTTCGAGTGGGAGTAATGGCGACAGACGAGAGAATTTCCAAAATTGATAAATTTGATGGCAAAAATTTTGGATATTGGAAAATGCAAATGGAGGACTATTTGTATCAGAAGGACCTATATAAGCCGTTGAAAGAAAAGCGGGAAGGTGAGAAAGGCGGCGAGTGGGAGGTGCTTGATCGAAAGCACTCAGCGCCAATTAGATTGACCCTATCAAAGTCGGTCGCTTTCAACATTAAAAATGAGAAGACAACGGCGTCTCTCATGGCAGCTCTATCCAGCATGTATGAACAGCCGTCTGCAGCAAATAAAGTTCATTTGATCAAGAAATTGTTCAATATGAAGATGATGGAAAGCGGGAGATTTGGAGAACACCTCAACGAATTCAATGAGGTAGTAGACCAATTGACAACGGTGGAAATCACTTTTAGTGATGAAGTTCGAGCTCTATTAATTCTTGGGCGATTGCACGAGAGCTGGAATAACACGATCCACGACCATCGATGGCTCGGCGGAAAGTCGAAATTGAAGTTCGATGGCGTTGTGAGCATGATCTTGGTAGGAGATCCGAGGCGGTCAGATGCGGCTTCAACCAGGGCCGCTTTCAATGTAGATAGCGAGGCGTAAGTTCAAGCGAGAGACGCAGCGTGGGCCAGAGCAAGTCGAGGAATGGCGGATGAGATCCAAAATCACGTAAATTCCAACAAGTGCATTGAATGTTGGAATTGCGGTCGAGTTGAGCACTACAAAAATCAGTGTAGGGCAGCTCCAAAAGAAACGGAGAACAAGACCGAGGTCAATGTCGTGACCGAAGAAACACGTGATGCTTTGATATGCTCCATGGAGAGGAAGGCCGACTATTGGGTAATAGACTCTGGAGCATCGTTCCATGCCACCGCAAATCGACACTTTTTGCAAATTATGTGTCGAAACTTCGAGAAGTATATCTCGGAGACGATCATCCTTGCGGCGTGGTGGGCATAGGAGAAATGCAGATCAATGTCAATGGATGTATGGAAATTGAAGGGCGTGAGACATATTCCGATTGAGGAAAAATTTAATCTCCGTCAAACAATTATCGAGAGAAGGATGTGACACAAGCTTCTCTGGTGATAATTGGAAAATCACCAAGGGGGCCATGATAATCGCACGTGGCAAGGATAGTGGCACCCTATACACGACGGCGAATCGTGTATGACAATCGCAGATTCTTTGATAGCAAAGATGCGAACTTGTGGCACCAAAGACTTGGGCATATGAGCCAGAAAGGGCTCAAGTACATGCATGCAAAAGGGAAACTACCAGGGCTTCAGTCTATTGATTTAGACTTTTGTGAAAGTTGTATTTTCGGAAGCGAAGCGGGTGAGTTTCAATACAAGTGGCGAACTCTAAAGAAAGAGAAGCGAACTTGTCCACACGGATGTGTGGGGTCCAACAGCTTCATCGATTGGCGGAAAGTCATACTGACTTTCATTGATGACCACTCGAGAAAGGTGTGGGTTTACTTCTTGAGAGACAAATCCGATGTGTTCGAGGCGTTCAAGAAGTGGAAGGCCATGGTGGAGAATGAAACCGGTTTGCAGTGAAGAAGTTGAGATCCGACAATGGTGGAGAGTAACGAAAATTTGGCGTTCAAGAAATTTTGTTACCAAATGGCATCAAGTTGGAGAAACGTTGCCGGGAACACCGCAATGGAGTTGCGAGCATGAATCGGACATTGTCAGAAAGAGCCGTAAGCATGAGAATACATGCCAGGCCTGCCAGCTTGATTTTAGGCGGAAGGCTGTCAATACGGCGGCATACCTAGTTAATCGTGGACCGTCGGTACCATTGGAGTACAGGATACCGGAAGAAGTTTGGAGTGGGAAAGAAGTGAAACTTTCTCATTTGAAAGTATTCGGTTGTGTCGCGTACGTGCACATTAGTGACAATGCCAGGAGTAAGTTAGACTCCAAATCATTAAAGTGTACTTTCGTTGGATATGGTGGAGACCAGTTCGGGTACCGCTTTTGGGATGATCAGAACAAAAAGCTCATCAGAAGCCGGGATGTCATATTCAATGAAAAGGTGATGTACAAGGACAGAAATGCAATGCAGTCCAATGACACAACAAATGACGATCCAACATATGTTCCGGACGACACTCCCGGAAGGAAATGCGTCCAAAGCGGGGATGAGAGTTTACAGACAGAGGAGCCCGTCTCTCGAGGTTGATTCACCACAGCCTCGGCTCAATTCCCATTGTGAGGAGGTCAAGTCGACCTCATGTTCGATCGAAAGTACATGAACTACATGTTGCTCACTGATGCGGTGAACCTGAATGCTATGACGAGGCATGTCAGGTGGGAGATTCTGTTAAGTGGGAGCTTGCAATGAAAGATGAGATAAAGTCTCTCATCTCCAACCAGACGTGGGAACTAGTTGAGTTGCCCAGAGGGAAGAAAGCTCTTAATAACAAATGGGTGTCTGAAATCAAAGAAGAACATGATGGTTCAAAGAGGTACAAAGCGAGATTGGTAGTCAAAGGTTTCCAAAAGAAGAAGGAATTGATTACACAGAGATATTTTCGCGGTTGTGGTGACAACAATTCGATCGATGTTGAGCATTGTTGCGGAGGGCTTGCACTTGGAGCGATTAGGCGTGAAAGCGCTTTCCTCCATAGTGACTTAAAGGAGGAAATCTATATGCGAACCGAAAGGCTTCTCGGTGAAAGGAAAGGAGAAGGCTGGTATGCAAATTGAAGAAAAAGCCTATACGGCTTAAAGCAAGCGCCTAGACGATGGTACAAGAAATTTGATGGATTTATACTGAAGAAAAATGGCTACATGAAGTGTAATGCGACCATTGTTGCTACTTGAGTGATTGAGTCCAAATATATCATTTTGCTACTTTATGTCGATGACATGTTAGTAGCGAGCTCGGTTATGGGCGAGATCAAGAAGTTGAAGAAGCAACTATCGGTGGAATTTGAAATGAAGGACTTGGGAGAAGCAAAGCAAATTCTAGGGATGAGAATTTGTAGAGACAAGCAAAAGGGTGTTTTGCGGTTGTCACAGCCAAGTATGTTGATCAAATCCTGCAAAGGTTCAACATGAGCGATTGCAAAGCGATCGACGCCATCATGAATCATTTCCGTCTATCCAACGACCGGTCTCCTAAGGCGAAGAGGAGAGAAACTTCATGGCTAAAATTCCATATGCCTCGGCCATTGGAAGTTTGATGTATGCCATGGTTTGTACCAGACCAGGATATTGCTCATGCGGTGGGAGTTACGGCGGATATAGGGCAAATCCTGAAAGCGACATTGGGAAGCGATAAAGTGGATATTGAGATATCTACGGAAACTGCGATAAATGCTTATGCTTTAGGCGGCGAAGTGACACTACGAGGTTTCGTAGATGCAGATTTCTTTGGCGAGGTAGATCGCGAGAAGAAGCACTCACCGGTTATGTCTTCTGATTGGTGAGTGCTACTGATTAGTTGGATTTCGCGGTCTGAGGATTGTTGCGTTATCAACTCTGACGAGCGAGTCACGTGGCGATAGAGGCTAGCAAAGAGATGATATGGTTACAAGGTTTGTTGGCAGAATTGGGTTTCAACCAGGAGAAGAATGTTTTGCACAGTGATAGTCAGAGTGCGATACATCTGGCAAAGAATTCGGCATTTCATTCAAGAACCAAGCATATTGGACTTCGTTATCACTTCATCAGATTACTTTTGGAAGATGGAGTATTGAAGCTTGAAAAGATTCAAGGCAGCAAGAATCCGGTAGACATGATGGCGAAGACGATAACCAAGGAAAAACTGGAGCTATGCTCAGCTTCAGTTGGTCTTCTACAATGAAGATAGAGGTGGTGACCCACATCGTATTTTTACGAAGCTGCAAAATGAGATATCCCAAGGTGAAAACTAGATTGTGAAGATTGATTGAAATCAGTCTTCAAGTGGGAGATTGTTAGTGGGTTGGTGGCACACAATATTTGAAGAATTTGCAGGTTCAATTGTCAAAAAGGAGGCAAACATATGGAATTTTTTGTTCAATCTTGGCGGTGGAAGAAAAAGACCATTAGGAAGGTGGTTGAAGAGTTGGAGATTTTGTAGGATTTCTTAGTCAATGCATGGAAGATGAAGCCACAAATTTAGGCGGATTAGGTGGATGTTGTCCCAATTTTCTTCCATTTTTACCCTCAAGTTTGCCTATAAATTGAGGCACATTTGCACCCTCAAATACACCACAACTACAACACCAATCGAGAGAAAAAAGAGATCTTGTGTAGAGAGAGAGCTTGAGTGTAGAAGCTATACGAGAGATAAAAGTGAGTGGAGTGTTAAAGCCTTTGCGTAGGCAGAGAAAATACAGTGTGGTATTTTTGTACTCCTCCTTTTGTGATAGTGAAATATATTGGTGTGGGTCCGTGGACGTAGGCAGTTTGGCCGAACCACGTTAAATCTCGGTGTTCCATTTTTGTGCTTATTTTAGCGTCCATTATTTTCTGATTCATATTATTTTTGTGTCCCACTGATCTTGGGCGGAATTAGCAGCGCCTAGTTCCCCAACAGACCACACATCTCTAAAATCTATTTTTTCAATAATACAAACAAAATATACCCTAAATTAGCATCAAAATATCACTTTTTCTTCTACTAATAATAAGTTCCTAACTGAAAAGATACTCAAGACTATACTTTCTTACCTTCATCCTCATATGGATTCTGCCTTCTTCTCTGAGCCAAATAATATGCTGCAAGTATAGAAAGAAAACTAACAGCTCCAACTGCAACTACAATCTCCACAATAAGACTAGTCTTGTTCTTCTTCCCACTTGGCATGTTCTTCCCACTTAGAGGAATATTTTTGACAGTGGGAACAAAATCTGTGGAAATGTTTAGCATAAACAGTGCAATTTGTATAATAGTAGCAAGAGGCGCATTGTTTCAAATTGTCAAATATTTTGGAATTCATACTTACTTGGGGTGGCACTTATTGCCGAAATAGAAGGTCCATATACACCTTCACTAGGTACACAACAAGTCCCTTTTCCAGCCCAGAAGAGATGGATTTTGAGGTAGTTTTCAGCGACTTGTGTTGTGAATTCCCTCACAACAGCTCTCAAAGGAGCCCCACCAGCCTCTCTTTGTATGTCAAACTCTTTCAGCTCTAGTTTTCCCTGGACCCACAATTTGAAGATTTTGTTCAATAATGAAAGGGAGAAAATAACATCAATTTAAGTGAACATTCAAAAGGACGAATGTGTAAGATACATAAAGTTCTAATAAGAATTCATTATTTACTACATACCTGAATGTACACATCAAAAACTCGCCTTCCGACACTCTTCCACGTCTTATTGCCAACGATTTCGCTCTCTGCGAACTGAAGCCTCACAGTGTAATTACCATTCTCAAGGCCCAAGCCATAGTATCTCAATGATCCAACAGAAATTCGAGCAGTTTGAAACAACTTCGAGTCCAAAGTATTTGTGAATTGGGATGGAGATATGCTTTTATATTCTGCGGTGTTGCTTGCAGGAAGACCAACATTGCTAAATGCCCATCTGTTTGAACTGGTCATGTAATATGTTGCCGGACCAAGAGTCTCATTATCCCCATCATATATAGTCCCATTTGAGCTAATTGGTGGACCGCCGCATTTAATTGCAAAGCTAGAATCTGCAAATCGTTATCCCGAATGAAGTTGTCAATTATCAATGCAAATTTATTAGATGTTTTTTACTTTTTCTAATTTTATTTTTATTATTTTTTACTATCATACAAGGAGATGGATGAGAGGGTGGTGGGATTCGAACCTTAGTGTTGACCAAGCAATTGATGTCTCCTAACTAGTGGGACATTGCCCTTAATTCGTCTCACATGTTTTTACTATACTATTCATTTATGAACTAAAATGCTCTAGCACCATGCCAAGTACTAGAATATCATGACAACATTATTAACTTCAACTTAATAAAGAACTGCTGATGATGCTGGTGATGAATGAAGGTGCGAGGTCAGTTGGTAGGGAACGGGTGGAAGAAAATCGAGGTAAAGTTGTCAAAGTATACCAAGTGTGTGTACCTACATATATCAGAAGATATCTTTTCTATCCAAGAAGAATGGGAAGTAGACTGCCAAAAAACATGGACAGTTATGATTAAGTGAAAAACCGGTGAATTTAATATCCACTTACTAAACTTTAAAGATGTAACTAATTACGCACTTAACTTTAAAACGTAACTAAACACTCACCAAATTTTGCTTATTGTCACTTATTAAGCATTCGTTAACTCGAAGTTAGAATATATTAACCGATTAAAACCACGTAGCTGATGGTATTCTACGAGGAATCAATTAGACCAATTACTTGCATAGAAATTTTCGAACACCAAACAAACAACTAAATAATCTATCAAAAACTCAAAATTTTCGTATTTCATTATTGCTCGTAAATGTCGTAGTTTTCATGGTATATTTAGTTATTTGCCTAATATGAGTGAATTTTTGTGGTAGAAATTAGTTCATTGATTCCACGTTAAATAAAATGAGCCATATTGGGATAATTGACTAATATAATTAAGTGTCAAGCTATTGAATGATCAATTGTTGATATTAAGCAAAGTTTAATAAGTGTTTAATTACGTTTCAAAGTTGAATGAGTAATTAGTTACATCTTTAAAGCTTACCTAGCAAAAAACTTAGGAGTGAGCTAGCTATCTTCTCCTATCTACAGCAATAAAGAATAGGCCTTTAATGTGTGCAGGCTAATTACATTCTATATAAATTTCTTCTACCCACAGCTACATTGTATTCACCGTTTATAGCATATTCCATTTATATGAAAGCTATAGTCTAAATCATGCTGCCAAAAAACCCTCATCTTGAAGAGTTCTTAAGCTTAGCCAAATATATTATTAGTATTTACAGAAGGAAAAAAAGTATTTACAGAAGAAATGAAAGCTTCTTATTAGGATTTTCATCCTACTAAAACCGGTTACGAACTTACACACGTGAAGTAAAAATATCACTTACAGATAGGTGATCCTCGACCGCAAGGAAAATTCCGTTGTAGACAATTCAATCCATAAGCCAAAGCACTAACGAATGCAAAAGCGAATGTAAATAGGGAGTATAATGTTTGAGATAGAGAAACATCAAGCATTAAATTTGTGCATAATGTGTCAAATCATTCATGATGACTAAATTACAATCCTGGAACATTAGGAGTGTTAGTGTCAACAAAGAAGAAAAAGAAAGTCAAGAATGAGGGGGTTGGAGATTGGCTTGTCAAAAATTGTGGATTGAATTTGGAATCACCATAGCCAATGTCAAAAATTGTGGCTTGAAGATTGTGTAGTTTTCTCCAAACTTTCCCTATAAATACGAGGCATGTTTGCAGCTTCAACGCCACAACACACCAGAATACATCAACACAATAGTAATTGTGTAGAGAGAGTGTGAGAGCTTCAGTGTAGAAGCTATACACGAGAGATAAAAGTGAGTGGAGTGTTAAAACCTTTGCGTAGGTAGAGAAAATACAGTGTGATATTTTTGTACTCCTCCTTTTGTGATAGTGAAATATTTTGGTGTGGGTCCGTGGACGTAGGCAGTTTGGCCGAACCACGTTAAATCTCGGTGTTTTATTTTGTGCTTATTTTAGCGTCCATTATTTTTCTCAGTCGCATTTATTCGTCCCACTGATCTTGGGCGGAATTAGTAGCGTCCTAATTCCCCAACAACTGGTATCAGAGCCACGTTTGTGATATCTCTTGAAATTCTTAGTATGCTCTGTGGTTGCAGCGTAGACTGATCTTCCACATCAGAAACGATTTCTCGAAAAATCACATTTTGTTCGAGTGGGAGTAATGGCGACAGACGAGAGAATTTCCAAAATTGATAAATTTGATGGAAAAAATTTTGGATATTGGAAAATGCAAATGAAGGACTATTTGTATCAGAAGGACCTATATAAGCCGTTGAAAGAAAAGCCAGAAGGCGAGAAAGACGACGAGTGGGAGGTGCTTGATCGAAAAGCACTCGGCGCAATTAGATTGACCCTATCAAAGTCGATCGCTTTCAACATTAAAAATGAGAAGACAACGGCGTCTCTCATGGAAAGCTCTGTCAAAGATGTATGAGCAGTAGTCTGCGACAAATAAAGTTCATTTGATCAAGAAATTGTTCAATATGAAGATGATGTAAAGCGGAGATTTGGAGAACACCTCAACGAATTCAATGAGGTAGTAGACCAATTGACCACGGTGGAAATCACTTTTAGTGATGAGGTTCGAGCTCTATTAATTCTTGGCGATTGCCTGAGATTTGGAATAACACGATCCACGACCATCGGCGATTCGGCGATGAAGTCGAAATTGAAGTTCGATGATGTTGTAAGCATGATCTTGATCGAGGAGATCCAGGAGGCAGTCAGATGCAGCTTCAACTTCCGGGTCCGTTTTCAATGTAGATAGCAGAGGCAGAAATTCAAATAGAGAGCATGGGCGTGGACGGAGCAAGTCAAGGAACGGTAGACCGAGATCCAAAAATCACAGAAATTCCAACAAATCAAAGTCTGTTGAATGTTGGAATTATGCGGTCGGGGCACTACAAAAATCGGATGTAGAGCGGCTCCAAAGGAAACGGAGAACAAGACCGAGGTCAATGTCGTGACCGAAGAAGCACGTGATGCGTTGATATGCTCCATAGAGAAGAAGTCTGACTATTGGGTAATAGACTCTGGAGCATCGTTCCATGCCACCGCAAATCGGCACTTTTTTGCAAATTATGTGTCGGAAACTTGGAGAAGTATATCTCGGAAACGATCATCCTTGCGTGGTGGGCATAGGAGAAGTGCAGATCAATGTCAATGGATCTGTATGGAAATTAAAGGACGTGAGACATATTCCAGAATTGAGGAAAAATTTGATCTCCGTCAAACAATTGTCGAGAGAAGGATGTGACACAAGCTTCTCTGGTGATAATTGGAAAATCACCAAGGGGGCCATGATAATCGCACGTGGCAAGGATAGTGGCACCCTATACACGACGGTGAATGCGTGTATGACAATTGCAGTTGCTGATAGCAAGGATGCGAACTTGTGGCACCAAAGACTTGGGCATATGAGTCAGAAAGGGCTCAAGTACATGCATGCAAAAGGGAAACTACCAGGGCTTCAGTCTATTGATTTAGACTTTTGCGAAAGTTGTATTTTCGGGAAGCAGAAACGAGTGAGTTTCAATACAAGTGGCAGAACTCTGAAGAAAGGGAAGCTTGAATTGTCCACACAGATGTGTGGGGTCCAACAGCAGTTTCATCGATTGGCGGAAAGTCATATTTCGTGACTTTCATTGATGACCACTCGAGAAAGGTGTGGGTTTACTTCTTGAGACACAAATCCGATGTGTTCGAGGCGTTCAAGAAGTGGAAGGCCATGGTGGAGAATGAAACTGGTTTGCGAGTAAAGAAGTTGAGATCTGACAATGGTGGAGAGTACGAAAATTTGGCGTTCAAGAAATTTTGTTACCAAAATGGCATCAAGTTGGAGAGAACGTTGCCAGGAACACCGCAACAGAATGGAGTTGCCGAACGCATGAATCGGACGTTGACAGAAAGAGCCAGAAGCATGAGAATACATGGAGGCCTGCCAAAACAGTTTTGGGCAGAAGCTGTCAATACGGCGGTATACCTAGTTAATCGTGGACCGTCGGTACCATTGGAGTCTGAAATCTGGGAAGAAGTTTGGAGCGGAAAAGAAGTGAAACTTTCTCATTTGAAAGTATTCGGTTGTGTCGCGTACGTGCACATTAGTGACAATGCCAGGAGTAAGTTAGACTCCAAATCACTAAAGTGTACTTTCGTTGGATATGGTGGAGACGAGTTCGGGTACCGTTTTTGGGATGACCAGAACAAAAAGCTCATCAGAAGCCGGGATGTCATATTCAATGAAAAGGTGATGTACAAGGAAAGAAATGCAGTTCAGTCCAATGACACAACAAATGACGATCCAACATATGTTCCGGACGATACTGCGGAAGGCAGTATGTCGAAGCAAACAGATAAGAGTTTGCAGACAGAGGAGCCCGTCTCGGAGGCTGATTCACCACAGTCTCCAGCTCCAATTCCCATTGTGAGGAGGTCAAGTCGACTTCATGTTCCGAATCGAAAGTACATGAACTACATGTTGCTCACTGACGCCGGTGAACCTGAATGCTATGACGAGGCATGTCAGGTGGGAGATTCTGTTAAGTGGGAGCTTGCAATGAAAGATGAGATAAAGTCTCTCATCTCCAACCAGACGTGGGAACTAGCTGAGTTGCCCAGAGGTAAGAAAGCTCTCAACAATAAATGGGTGTACAGAATCAAAGAAGAACATGATGGTTCAAAAGGTATAAAGCGAGATTGGTAGTCAATGGTTTCAGCAGAAAGAAGGAATTGACTACAGAGATATTTTCGCCCGATTGTGAAGGCGACAACAATTGATCGATGTTGAGCATTGTTGCGGCGGAGGGCTTGCACTTGGAGCGATTAGATGTAAAACCGCTTTCCTCCATGGTGACTTAGAGGAGGAAATATATATGCAAAGCAACTGAAGGCTTCTCGGTGAAAGGAAAAGAGAAGTCGGTATGCAAATTGAAGAAGAGCCTATACGGCTTAAAGCAAGCGCCTGACAACGATGGTACAAGAAGTTTGACGGATTTATGCGAGAAAAATGGCTACATGAAGTGTAATGTCGACCATTGTTGCTACTTCAAAGCGGTTGAGTCTAGCTATATCATTTTGCTACTTTATGTCGATAACATGTTAATAGCCGGCTCGGATATGGACGAGATCAAGAAGTTGAAGAAGCAACTATCGGCGGAATTCGAAATGAAGGACTTGGGTGAGGTAAAGCAAATTCTAGGGATGAGAATTTGTAGAGACAAGCAAAAGGGTGTTTTGCGCTTGTCACGGGCCAAGTATGTTGATCAAATCACGCAAAGGTTCAACATGAGCGATGCAAAGCCGCCAAGACGCCATTAGCGAATCATTTCCGCTCTATCCAACGACCAGTCTCCTAAGACAAGAGGAGAGAAACTTCATGGCTAAAATTCCATATGCCTCGGCCATTGGAAGTTTGATGTATGCCATGTTTTGTACTGCACGAGATATTGCTCATGCGATTGGGAGTTGTGAGCGGATATATGGCAAATCTGAAGCGACATTGGGATGCGATAAAGTGGATATTGAGATATCTACGGGAACTCTTGAGAAATGCTTATGCTTTAGACGAGGCGAAGTGAAACTACGAGGTTTCGTAGATGCAGATTTTGCTGGCGAGGTAGATCGCAGGAGAAGCACTACAGGTTATGTCTTCACAGTTGGTGCTACTGCAGTTAGTTGGATTTCGCAGATACAGAAGATTGTTGCGTTATCAACTACAGAAGTAGAGTACGTGGCAGTAACCGAGGCTAGCAAAGAGATGATATGGCTACAAGGTTTGTTGGCAGAATTGGGTTTTGAACAGGAGAAGAATGTCTTGCACAGTGATAGTCAGAGTGCGATACATCTGGCAAAGAATTTGGCATTTTATTCCAGAACCAAACATATTGGATTCCGTTATCACTTCATCAGATCACTTTTGGAAGATGGAGTATTGAAGCTTGAAAAGATTCAAGGCAGCAAGAATCCAGCCGACATGATGACGAAGACAGTAACCAAGGAGAAATTGGAGCTGTGCTCAGCTTCAGTTGGTCTTCTACAATGAAGACAGAGGTGATGACCCACATCATATTTTTCACGTAGCTGCAAAATGAGATGTCCCAAGGTGAAAGTTGTGAAGACAGTTGAAATCGGTCTTCAAGTGGGAGATTGTTAGTGTCAACAAAGAAGAAAAAGAAAGTCAAGAATGAGGGGGTTGGAGATTGGCTTGTCAAAAATTGTGGATTGAATTTGGAATCACCATAGCCAATGTCAAAAATTGTGGCTTGAAGATTGTGTAGTTTTCTCCAAACTTTCCCTATAAATACGAGGCATGTTTGCAGCTTCAACACCACAACACACCAGAATACATCAACACAATAGTAATTGTGTAGAGAGACTGTGAGAGCTTCAGTGTAAAAGCTATACACGAGAGATAAAAGTGAGTGGAGTGTTAAAACCTTTGCGTAGGTAGAGAAAATACAGTGTGGTATTTTTGTACTCCTCCTTTTGTGATAGTGAAATATTTTGGTGTGGGTCCGTGGACGTAGGCAGTTTGGCCGAACCACGTTAAATCTCGGTGTTTTATTTTGTGCTTATTTTAGCGTCCATTATTTTTCTCAGTCGCATTTATTCGTCCCACTGATCTTGGGCGGAATTAGTAGCGTCCTAATTCCCCAACAAGGAGATGTATTAATCATTCACGTGCTTAAAATATTCACCTTCCGTTAGAATTGTCCATGGTGAAGTTGTTGGCGACCAAATTGCTGCATAATAAATCCAAGAAATATTTATGTTAATGTGGCATGTCAAGGATGAGAAGTGTTGGAAAAACACATTAAAAAAAAAAAGAATATACTGCTAGTATCATTGTTTAGTTCATACATACAATTGTAAAGCATCACTCATGACCCAAGAAGGAAAGCTCCCAGATAATGTATTGTATGATAAATCTCTACGATGAATTTAATAATAATGTTAGGTAGATATTCAACCTTTTCAACCATGTCATTTTCAACTTCTGTTTCCTTTCTTTTTCTTGTAGTGCCCTGTCCCCACCCCCGGGGTCCAAACTTAAAGAAATAGTAAATGTAAATGTGATATATGTTATGAATATAAAACTCATCCGAGGGAATCGAGGGAAATATTATATATTATTTTATTAATGTGAATGATTATTATATCACTGATGAAATTATGTAATTACTGATTATACCATTTGAAATTTTCACATAAATATGAGCGATTATTAATGAAAGCTATTACTTGTGGTCCTTAGAATTAAATTCTCTAAACTCTCTCTATTATTTACATATTTTTATAACGCGTTATCAGTATGAGTCTCTAACCTTTTGAGTAATAAGAAGGGAGTATCTTCTATGATTCGTCTTATAGATGATCTACGTATCAGCAGGATTATTACATCAAAATTATTTTGCATAAAAATATCTGCGAGAGAAGAAATAATTCATTTATGTTTATATATTCATTTCACAATCATCGCTTCAACTCCATTTTCCTGCCAAACAAGTTGACGTAAAAGTAAAACAACACCACATCAGCGAAGTTCTCGACGAGGCGAGTCCATTGATACCAAAAATGACATGAAAAGATTACCATAAGGTGGAGAAAAATACGTTCAGAGATCAGCCTTCATGGAATAATAAAATTAGTTTCAGACCAAATTTTGTGGAGAAGATGGAATTGTTGCTAATTTCTACGTACAAACCAAAAAAGGACGAAGGTATATATATATTACTTTATTATATATATTATATTATATTATAATATATTATAATATATATTATACGAAAAGTTAAGATATATATATTATATATATTATATACAAAAAAATTATATATGTATTATATATGAAAAAGTAATATATATAATATAATAATATATTAAACTATAACATTTGTTTTCTCGAGATATAAGGAGCATACATTATCAAAAATCAAATTTTCTTGATTCCATTATACTCGATTTAACGAGATCTTCGATTTGACACCAATATTGATAAGGTAAACTTTCAAAAATTTACAAATCAATACCCCAACTTTTGAAAAAGTTACAAAAGGGTCCTTGGACTTGTGAATATTTACGTATTAATGCTTATAATGTCAAAACTTTATAAAGAGATATGTGCGTACGCACTTGCCAGCTGGCCACAAGAAGCTATATGCGGTTGGCGTGCGTAGTATGTATTAATGTTTTATAAAGAAATTTGTGTAGCGCCACGCTTTGCCAGCGACGCTGCGCCAAACAGTAGCGATTGGCGACAAGCGATATTTCGATTCTACGTTACTTTGACGATAATTATATTTTGAAGAAATAGTTAGAACAAATTTACTGTTATAGATATTTAAGTCTCGCACTTTATTGCAATTTAAATATTGCAATACCTCCTACTTGATGATGGGTTCAACCATCACTAAACGGAAGATTTTATATATTTATGCACTTTATATGCTAAGTGAAGGGTAATACCTTCTACTAAGCAGAACCTACTCCTGAAGAAGTAGTTAAATGTTATGCAATTTAATTCTCGCGATTTAAATTCCGTAAATTTATATTTATTGCAATAATTCTCATAAGGTAGGTTCGACCACCTATTGGAGGAAATTTAATTTCTGCAATTTAAATTTACGCACTTTAAATTTCGCATATATTTCCAATGTGGTGAGTTATATCACACGATTGGTATGCATATTTTCAATGTGGTGGGTTATACCACACGTTTAGAATACTTATTACAAATGTGGTTGGATTAAACTCCACAATTGGATAAATGATTTATATATGTTCGATATGAATATTCTATTGATATGAAAGAAGGGATTTGAGCAAGTGATGCCAGAATTTACCGTTGTATGTATTGATGAAATGAAATTGCTCAAAGAGTCTCATTGTGATAAAAGAAAAAGAAAATATACTGTGGTGAAAAATCTCATTATGAGATTAGTATATTGTGATATGATGAGAAATGCTCTTAAAGAAGCATTTAATAAAGGAATGTTCACTTTCCACGTCTATTGAATATTGATGGAGAAAATTGAGTAAATTGGTACCAAGTTACCATTGGATAAATAGATGAAAGTAAAATGCTCAATAGATCCCATGTTGATAAATCAAAGAAAATATATCGCATGGAGAGATTATATGAAGTAATCTCATTAATGATATGAGACTGTATTGATATAAGAATAAAATGCTCTTGAAGAAGTATAATTACTAGATTTTTGTATTTGAATAAGGCCAATATGATATTATTATTACTCCAGAAGAAGTACAAAACAGTTGAAGTGGAACATATTGAGAATATCAAAGATGGCAATAAAATATAGAAATGCGAAAAGAAAATACATATTGAACCCATAAATGAGAGATGCGTCTCGAGAGTATAAATACTCCATAACTCTGCCACCCCGAACATTCGGGTTCATAATGAAAGATCCAAATGATCTCTTTTTAAACTTGACACCGATAATTCTGGACCGATGGGTTTTAGCTTCCATGATTTTTGAACATATGATTGAATCTTGATGAAGCGGATCGACAAGCTGTATTAGCGAAACAAGTATATTTCTCGCTGAACGAGAAATAAATTTATGTTCTACACCCTGATCTAGAAATGCTAGCAAACCATCAAAGAAATAATCAATATTCAACAAACCTATGGGTTTGTTATGAAAGTTCCACTGTGCAAATGACGCTATATTGAATATTTCCTCCAGCGTATTATAGCCGCCTGGAAGAACAATAAAAGCATCACTATTGCTCATCATGTACATCAGACAGTCGTGGATGGATTGTGTTTGTAGCATCAATCCAACTGGACTAATGACATTTCTAACTCCAATTCGATTACTGCCTCCAATTCGATGAAAAGGTATTACACTTGACACTCTTATCCCCCATGATTGTGCGGCCATCATAAGACTCCTTAATAGTTTGTTATTAGTCCCTCCATATAGTATATTGATATTTTGTTTTCTTAACTCCCTTACCAGTTGGTCTGCCATATCCACATATTGGATATGACCTACTAGTCTGGAGCCACCAAGAGCACATATGGTTTTAATCTGGTGAGGTAAATGCTGACTTGTATGAGATGATTATAAAATTTCTATATCCATCTCTACTACTATCTCTCTTTTTGCACTATACTTTCAACGTATGAACATGAGAGACACGAATCCCTTTATTTAAAGAAAAATTTTCAAACTAATAATTGATTGCACTATTTACTTTTTGACAAATATGAAAGAGAAAAGGTAGAAAAATTTTAGTGAAATGACATATACCTGTCGGTGATTGAAAAATAATATATATATATATACATATATATATCTTAAAAATTGAAAAACAATATTTACAATTATAAGAAAAATATTGATCTTCGTTATTACACCGAGTTTCCTTATATTAATATGATAAAATTATTATACTAAATTTTTCTACTAAATTTACAAATAGGATCTTCTAAAGTAAGTTTTTCAAGACTATAACGTGATTGTTCATCTTTGAATTTGGTCCATAAGGCCATCAGTTCACCTTGTACATGCCCACTAGGATGTGTCTCAAGAGCCTGTTGAATATCATCCAAAGGCTCCTTACTCAATCCATCCTTAATGAATGCTATTTTATCTTCTCGGTTTCTGGACAAGTACCCTACAGATTTACATCGAGTGTTACATGTCCACCGAGCACACTTGTAGCATCCTCCTAATCTTTTTGCTCTCCGTTTCTTTGAAAAACTACTTTTACCCATACCAGACATGTATTTAGAAGGAATCGAAACCTCACCAGATAATCGAACCTTTACTTCAATCAACCATCGGATATCTTGTGGGATACCCTTATTCATTAGCATTCTCAACCTTTCAAGCCTACTTCGATAAATCCTTTTTAGGATTTTGATCGGTAGTGATGGATAGTATTTTCGAAGATTTGAGAGCAAATTATCCATTATTATATATTGACCATTATTATGGTGAATACTGTAAGTGCTCGGATAATTTATAAACGCGTATGAGGTAAGGCTCCGCGTTGGAACAGTATCGAAACATGAAGCGTATGTGCTAAGATTCCACGCCTGAACAGTGATGTGTAATAATGCTACCAAAATATGATGGAATATGTCGGTGAGCTATACGTATGATGAAAGTAATAAATCATGTTGAGCACTATACAGATACTAGTGAAATCGATATAAGAATTTACTGAACTAAAAGTTCAATAATACTCGTTTGCAGAACCGGACTGACCATCCCGGTTTAAATAATTATTGAAATCAATATTTCAAGTGAAGAATTAAAAGAATTCTTCAATGATTGTTCTCGATAAATAATGAAATCATTACTAGCCAATATTGGGAATAAATTCCAAATATATCTGGAATAAATGATGAGAAATATGGGCCCACTCATCCTCCATGTGGACTACTAGATATTATGATATGGATCCACTAGATAGTCACATGTGTATATGATTCGTAATTTGAAATTTACGAAATATTTGCTCACGGTATGAGCATGATTTCCAGATTTAATGATAAAGCTAGTAAATGTATATCCCAATACTTGAATAAATCCCTGAAGGATTGAGTATGCGCATACAAGTGGGATATTATGTGGCAAAATATTTAAAGTCCTCCAATAAATTACCCATATCGAGAATAGAATGCAAACTATATAAATTCTCATATTAAGGCTGAATGATGAGAACATATATGAGTTTTAGTGTTCTAAATTTTCTTAGCATGAGGGGGAGTATTAAAAGTTGAAAATGATATGTGAAAAGCATCATACTATATCTTCACAATTGAAATATGAACTTGAAGTTCAAGGATGCATGCAAGATTATGAACAATCGCATATATCAATTAGGATGCTTTGATAAGTTAATATTGTTAGAGATGTTGATATTATAAGAGTTCCCCAATCATATATATCAAAGCAAGTTGTAAAAGATGGTCTTAATAATGGAGGCATATACTCTTGAAGAGTATATAGACATAACTATATTGTGAAATCCTACAAGAGGATTGATAATGAGATATCTCGTTAAGTTATGTCGATATGGGGAAAGAAATAAAATTGAAAGTGTCGACACACTATGAAAAGATGGCGCTACATACTATCAATAATAGTGTTATTAAAATCCATCGAAAATGCCAATGCTGAAATATATGCCCTTATGATTAAATTGTTCATGCACGGGTTTAATGAGAAATGAGAATGAAACTCTTGAAGAGGTTTCAAATGTATTATTGTATCAAGATTGCATAGCGGCTCAAAATATCTACATTGATATTGTTGAGAAATTCATATCTTTGTACTCTTTTCCTTGATTGATGTTTTTGTCCCAAAGGGTTTTTCTCAAACAAGGTTTTTAATGAGGCAGCCCAATCTCAAGTAATATGAAATCTCCAGAAGAGATTTAGGTATATATCTCGATATATTGAGAAAATGAGATCGAAGCTGTTGATTGCATATATGCATTGAATATAACATGATATTGTATAACATCTAAAATTTCATTCACGTGGAGATGAATGAAGAGTATCAACCAATGTATATGATACTCATACAAATCTATGAAAGATTTTGAAATGCTTGCAGCATACTTGTATAAAATACGCGTTGCACTCTTTTTCCCTTGATTGAGGTTTTATCCCATTGGGTTTTCCTAGCAAGGTTTTTAATGAGGCAACATTAAAGGCGTATTCACATGAATAATGTACTCTTTTTCCTTCATTAGGATTTTTCCCACTGGGTTTTTCCTAATAAGGTTTTAACGAGGCATATTCATGGTATATTGAGGACGAAAAGAGAAATCGACACAGTGTATCTATTGGATCAAGTTATAATAGAGATAATGATTTAAGATCCAAATAATGATGATATTGAAATCCTTTACCAGAAGTAAGGATATCCGTCCTCAAGATATGAAATCAGATGAATAGCTGTATTCTTTTTCCTTCGATCAAGTTTTTTCTCACTGGGTTTTCTTGACAATGTTTTAATGAGGCAGCACATGAATACTCCTATACCACTGATAGACATCAGGGGGAGCAATGTTTTCATGAAGCAGTATATAACCACTCCAAACTATCCTACAATCGGTTTGGAAGTTTTTTCCCACTGGGTTTTTCTCCAAACAAGTCGAGAAGATGTTTATACTAATAGTCATTCAAGGAGGAGTGTTATGAATATAAAACTCATCCGAGGGAATCGAGGGAAATATTATATATTATTTTATTAATGTGAATGACTATTATATCCCTGATGAAATTATGTAATTACGATTATACCATTTGAAATTTTCCTATAAATAGGGCTTCAGTTATTAATGAAAACTATTCCTGTGAATTCCTTAGAATTCATTCTCTCTAAACTCTCTCTATTATTTCTATATTTTTATAACAATATACACGATATCATGATTATAAATTATGGCTATATATTGAATAGAAAAGGGCATATGCCTCCAATTAATAATGATATTGGAAGGCACAACCCATAAGGTATAATCTTCCAAAGATAAACACTAACATGTTCCGGAGATATGCACTCTTTACTGGAGGCAAGGTACCCTTCAATTTATTATTACCAAGAAACCTGAAGATAGAAAGGTAATAAATATTAGTACTCTACATCTGTCCTCGGGTTGGTTTTCTCTTTCTTCGGGGTGGGGATCATTGTAGTGAGGTCTCAATCATAAGTACTGCACTCGTTATTACAAGCTACTGAGTGAATTTTGATTGAAAAGTGAAGCTGGGATGCGGCCCGTTAAATTATTGAAGCTCAAATCCATGAAAAATAAAGTAATGAAACATTGCAGAGTAAGCAACGTAAAAGCTTCTGATCACCTTTAACAGATAGTGACTTATATCAGTTTGTAAATGTAAACAAGTTCATTTTAGTGGAAGTTTAATGCATTATTGAAAGTCACCAAACCACAGGAAAACTTACAGAAGTACTAAACTCTGGTAGTTACCAGTGTTGGATGGTATGGAACCAGAAATGTTGTTATTGCGCAAAATTCTGCGAGAGGGGAGACATTCAAAACAATATAACTTCCCAAAACAAGAGTTGATTTTTTGGAAGAAAGAATGTGTCAAATGGCACAGAATGGTAAGTCATGCTATTCCTTACAGTGTTCTTAGAGATGCCATATTTTGTAGAAAGTCCAGTGAAGAGCTTCCATTAGATAGATCACTTATTATCGTGCTCGTCATATATATTTGAACAATAATATTGGTTTTGGATAGAAATTTAAATAATAATAATAATAATAATAATAATAATAATACATTCCAGAACTCACAGATCATTCAAAGAGGTTAAACGGGAGAATGATGGCGGTATTGGTCCCTGGAAGGAATTTCCTTGAAACCTCCTGCACAGGTATTAGTATAATTGATCACAAACTACACATATGAATTTTGAATCTAGTGAAATTATTCGCATGAAGATAAGCACAGTGATAGCTCTAGAATGATAAAATATATTTATGTAAAAAAAAAATCTGTCTCACGGGACTTTAAGATTTGACCAATTCCCAAGAAAATCCGGAATACGACCAGAAAGGTCATTGTCAAATGCCCACCTGAAATTCATAGAAATTTGTTCCAATCTACTTGATCAGAGAGGTCCAAACAATAATTTTATATATCATTGTAAAAGAAAAGAGCAGAGAAAATGTGTTCTTACACTATCTGCAAACTCGTTAGGTTAGAAAAGGACTGGGGTATTGGACCACTAACTCCAGTGCTATCTATGCCACTGTAGAAAAGAATAGGATTCGAATAAAAAATTAAGTACAATATAACACTTCTTCTTTTTCGTTGCACAAATTTAATTTTGCATATTCTCAATTTATCATAATACCAATAATAAAATTGAAAATCTTAAGATGGGTTACGAGCATCATCGAGTAGATCTAAATTGTAAAGAGCTTCACAAATAACTACGAACGAGCTCAACAACATGTATAAGGAGATAACTATAATGCCCAAGACAAGTCAGGTCACATTTCACAGGATTAAAAACATGTCGTGTAAAAAGGACAGAGAGTGAAAGAAAAGCCTAAACAACCTAAAAGAAAAATGTTCTTTGCATTGGTTCCTTTCCTCAATCAGGTTTAGCGATAATTTGTGACTAACAAATTTTAAATTTGTAAAGCAACATAGAATCCCAAATATTGAAACGAACAACTCGTAATCGTTTGAGATTACAACTGCAGCCAAACATGGTGAACAACATTGATGAGGGCAAAGTAGCATAAGAATTTACAATTGAAATAGTCTTGTTAAACTCCCAAGCTCAGATGCTAGTGGACCAGAAAAATTATTCTCGCATAATGAACTACACGTGAAGGTAGAAATCCCATATAAAATATCGTGTAGATTTATGTATACATACACGAATCGGAGGCAATTGTGGTTTGAACCTAATGAATAAAACTTAAAAAATTCTTACAGCATTGTTAAGTCTGTCAACCTCCCAAATTCCCTTGGAATCTCCCGATAATGCATTAGCTCCGATTTCACTAAAGACAATAACAAGATATTTGTAGTATGATTAGTCAACATTACTCGCAAGTCCTATATCACAATAACAATATAGCTTACAAGAACTGCATTCGAGTCAAGTTTCCAATAGATGCAGGCAATGGACCTGTTAAATAGTTTTGGTGCAAATCACTGCAATAAAAGAAAACACCAGTATCATCAGCATCAAAGTGCTAATAAAGTGAGCAACTACATATTGAGGAAATTAACTAAGAGAAACAATTAACCATATAGATAAATAAGGAAAGTCAAATTCCAGAGCTCACTGGGGAGCGGCCCAACAACATTCCGACCATAAACACTCCTGAAGGTCAAAAAGCCAAAAACCAACGCAACATGTCAATTGCGATTACCACTTGAAATAAATCAAATCATTTTTAAATACTAAACACGCACCCCACACACACACACACACAAGGCACCATTCGAATTGGTAAAAAGTGGTTGATCAAAGTGAAACTATGCGAATGAAGGTAACAGTGATAGAGGCGGAATTGCTAACTCACAGTGCAGTAATACGACAACTGGTGTTACCGTTGAAAGAGCAATTGCATTTAATACCCGGATTCATGTCTCGGATATTTATTGAATCATCCATTGCACTGCCGCTGCATAATACGCCGCTAATGTTCCATCCTTTATCTGTTCCAGAATTCATTCCCCATCGTTGAAAAATAGAATTCACAGCTCTTTATGCAAAATCAAACAGCATGTTACAATTACCATTGCGTTGTACATAATAGCTCGCATTGCTATTAAGCGCCAAAAGAAGGGTGATTTCATACATTCAACACTTCAACGGTTAATTCACAGTACTACCACTAGTGTTTGACAAACTTTTTTCTTTTTTACTTTCTTTTCCCCAAAAAATGTAATTTCGAAAAAAGAAAAAAGAATTTTATAAAAAAAATATAGTTGATATTTTCAAGTGATGCACTGGTGCTAACACAAATTTGCGAGATGACATAGAAGAGTCTTGTATAACATAAAATAAGTGCGTCCTTTTCCGTCCAGACTATCTCTTTAATTGTTTTGTCCAATTAAAATATTCTATATTTATACCTCGCTATAATATATGACTATTTTGATTCGATGAAAACCGCAAATTAATCTAAATTTATTTTTATCACCCAATAAAAAATAAGATATCGAGATGTCTGTTTGTAAATTTTTTTATAATGTGGACAAAGCGAAAGATTCTCGTAAAAAATACCATTTTGAATTTTCCACGGAGTTACGTCAAATTAGTGCTATTTTAGTCAAGAACATAAAGTTTTTGGATAAAGCTAGACATCCATAACGATTGTCATAATATGTTTACATATTCGAGGTGAAAGTCTTATTTCACCCTTAATAATTATTTAATATTTTATATAAAAAAAGAGTAAAGGTAAGTGGTAACACAATCATTTTACCTCATTACGTTACTCTTGATGTAACTCTCTATATCCATATAGTATTACCGTAAAGTTCTCAAAACATGGGGACCCGCTAGTGTTCAAAAATTGCATTAAAATAGAAGTAAGAAAAAAAAATATTCTTAATTAATTGTGACTATAGAGTGAAGAAGTAATGTTGTCCATGTAACAGATGACTAGTTGAAGGAGAAAGAAGGTAACAACAGTTAGGGTGTGCTAGATGGAGAGTATTGAAATAATAATTTTTAAATGTGTGATTGTGAAGTAAAAAAAAATATACATTGAAAATAAAAAAAAAATTCTTAAATCGCATGGTTGAAAATAATAAAAGAAAAATTTTTTTACTTAAAGTTATATCAAATTAAACAAGCCCTTAATGACTAATATAAAATAGATTCTAACTAGACATTGTTATTTTTACAGCTTCAAAAGTTTCTACAATTGACAAGATGACACTATTGGAATGTTCTAAGTGATTAATTCGCACGCGTGATCAAATCCGAATTCATGTTGGTATGTAGATCTTCAAACATCATAATCTGTTGCGAAATACTTACCATTCATAAACAGTACGTATGGATTAACAGCTATGCAACACCGTAATATTGATTAACGGAAGAATATCAACCAATATTAAAGTATTACGTCACTGACGCGGATTCAATGAGCACTGATAAATATTGTTCAATATCAAAAATTGATTTACAACAGCAAATTATGTTCTTAAATTAAACAAATATATCAATCTCATAAAAGACCAAGTTATAATCTTTGGTCCATGCTTAAAGACTAAAGCGGTGTATAATGGCCACCGGTGATTTGGTACTGCCCACATGTGAGTATCAGATCATTATCCATATAATAGCTTTTTGAAATAAAAGCATGCAAAAACGTAAAAACATGGTTAAATGCCGAAATCACAAAAAATCGAATTATACATGTAACGGTTTTTACTAATATTTTTTGGTTTTTAGAACATCATTTATTATGAGTATTGTTCCGTTGTACACATGTAGGCATGTTACGGTGGTCATACATAGGTGGATGGGTATCACATGTTCCCCTCCCCCTAATGGGACACGTGTCGTGCATCCGCCCATGTGTGAGCACCGTAACATGTCCGCATGTGAGCAACGGAACAAAACTGCAATTATTATGTCGTGAAAGATTAAAGAGATCAGGGAGAGATTCGAACCGTCAAAAGGATCAAGAGTGGCATTTGTTGTTCTTGAAGTTTGAGCTCCACCTATCTCCACCACCGAAAAGAGGATAATCAAAACAAAGTAGAAGCTTCCAAGCCGAGCAAGCGACGACGCGTGAGAGCCCACCTGGCCATGGTTGCACAGCTTCTTCATTATCAGCCAATTTCTTCTTCCTCGATTGATGAGATCTAAATTTCACGCAATAGTTACAGTAGGGAGATAGTGAGAGAAGTGGAAAGTTAATGGTAAAACACAGCATGCAGACTCGTAGTAATAAGTTATATTAATATATTTTAGGCAGAAAGAAAATTCCAAGAACTATGCCGTGCTCACGCCACTGTCTAGGCTGTCAATACAGGATTGCTACGCGCTTGCGACTTCCCAACTCCATGCATGCATATCCTGGCACATATGTTGGGAAATTCTCCACCGAAATTCACGCAGCGAAAAAGAAACACAAAAGAGAGGCGAAAATAAAGAACACAATAATTAACGTAACTCAACTGACCATCGACAACAACAGAAGAATGATACTTTCATTGATAAGAAAACGCTCGTACAATTGTTTTTCTCACCCACTTGACTTCTCCACACTAAAAATTGGATAAGAACAAGAAACAATCTCTCTCTCTCTCTCTTATTTTTCCCTTCTATTCTTCCTTCTCGCAACTTTCGTCGCACTGTGTCTAGCTAGCTTTGTTTTGATTTTATAATACTCCAAAGATATCACAAGTCGTCATTTAAATTGTGTGAAGCGAGAAAATATTAATAAAAATATCCCACTTTATAGAATTTTTTGACATATAAAAAATTGTATCAATTGCTATATAATTATTGTGTTTGTATAATTGTGTTTATGTAGAATAATTTTCAAAAAATTAGTGCCGTTGGCATCCCGCATCCTTGCAGAAAGCACATTTCCTCTATATTTGACGTCTCAATTGGGCCATTCATTGCAAGTTGCAATATCGCAATGCCGATATCGTCCCAAAAAAAAAAAAAATGATATCGTACAGAAGTCTTCCAAATTAAGCAATGTGTGGTAAACATTTCAATTGGCCCATTCATTGCAACAATGGAATGCAGATAAGTTCCTGGCCCCACAGATAATGACATCATAAAATGTAATTATTTTCAACCACAATTTTTTATTAAGAAAATCAAATTTATTTTTTCAAATTTATTATTTGTTATCACTAACTAGTAACTACACAAAAAATTATTTTTCCATGAAATCACTTCTGACCAGCTCTAACGTCTAGATGAGGAGCAACCCAATACTTGTAATTTTAGAATAACCATATTGGGCCGATTTTTTAGATCCAAGTTTAAAGATGAGGAACGGCCCAATGCTTTTCATGTCCATGAATGGTTTCCTCAGCCCGAATAAAATTTGAAATTCCGAGAGGAGAGAGAACGATTTTTGTTTATAGCTTCACAAATCACAAGTTTAACAAGAATAGTTATTTCATATTATGAATATAAATATGTTTATAAACATTTGCTAAAAATAAAATTATTTTTTCATCACTCATTTCATTAGACTCATAATTATATTCAATTCTTTGCCACTTAATTTTAGCCGTTACAAAAAATTATTTTTCCTCAATCATGTTATAAACTTTATATACCGGAAAACATGGCAATAATGTCCACAAGGACACAGCTTGTTGTTTCCACATGATACTACTCATATCAATTTTGGATATGATCACCTTAGTATTATTTACTGTCAAAGTAACATATGTCCATAAATACAATAAACAAGAACAGAGAACGGGGATAGGCCAACTAGGTCATCTCTTTCTTAAACTAAACACAGAGAGTTTAAAAAAAAAATCATAATATGATTTAGTAAAATCAATCGCCAGTCTACTATAATGAACTCTTAATTGCGTCCCTAAATAAATATGTGTTCATACATTCCCTTTCACTTCTAGGAGAAGCGATGAACCATTACAATTTTGCATGATGACGTTGAACACAGTTAAATGGCTCTTCTATACGAGCAAGGGCTGCAAATATTAGCCTATTGAGTATATTACAATTTGAAATCATGCAGCTCGAGATTTTGTGACCCTAACTAGCAACAAGAAGATTTTCTTTATTTAATATACACACAACTTTACAAATAGTAAAAGTTCAATAATTTTGAAAAAGGCTTGCACGATCTACTTGGCTCAATAACTAATTTTGATGTCCGAAACTGTGAGTGCCACTTGTCCATAGGTTTTTGTCAGTTCCCTATTATTCTACTTATTACCTGCGAACTAAGACAAATTTTTGGATACTTTATAAGGTCACTAGAAAAAAAGGGTTAGGTACTAAGTAACTATTGAGACTCTAACAATTAAGTCACCTATTAGCTAGATACATGACGCGAAGGCCTCATCAATACTTGCTCGAAAGTAAATTTTCCTTTTTTTCTTTCTCATTTCCGACTTGAATTCTTAGATAAACCTAATCTACAAGGCTTTTGGCTTGGGTGATGATTACCTCGAGTTCTCTAGGTAGATGCACAGGTATTGTATCTGCATGATACATATAATTTCAGTGTTGGATGTAATCACCTTGACATCATCTAATTTTAAAAAGACATGTATCTCGCGACCACAATAAATTACGTTGACATGGACATTATGGTAATTTTGTTTAGACTAATTTTGCCAAAAATTAACATAAAACTGAGAAGGGCCGGGACAATTGCCTAGACATGCTCCAACGACCCTACTGCAAGTTGGTTTAGGAGTTGTGAAGTTGTTTTCATAGGTAAACACCACCTTGTTTCCTTAGTCACAATTCCAATGATCCAAGGGGACACTCACTCATGTACAACTTTTCTAGGGCCCTTCATGTCGGTTGCTAAATTTTCCATTTGCATTGGTTAGGCCCCGTTTGCTCAAATTTATTAATTATTTATATCGATCATACGTTCTAACTATTCACTTATTCACACCGTTTATACATTCTTCCTAAATCAAAGTATGATGTTATCATTTAATCACTTCTCCATGCAACATTTATTTGTGAGTTCATAAACATTCATAAAATATATTATAATTCCATAAACTATTCGTCAGATATACTGTTAATCGAACGGGCTCTCTATGCATACACCATTAACATGCTCACGCGGCTGATGTGATGGCTTAACTACTCAATTAACTCTTCATTTGTGATTTCTCAAGCCATCTTGTTCAAAAGTAGGTACGGAGAAGAAAAATAAAAATAAAAATAAAAATAACTCTTACACGACAATATGTAGGCTCATTGACTGAGTCGTGTCTTGCAGGAATTCAAAAGGTATGAAAATGCAATTCAGCAGTGAATTGAATTAATGTATTAACTATTGTGGTATGTTAGTATTAGTGTTATGTTTATATGGCACACATAGTACCAAAATGAACATAGATATCCATTGATGCATGTCCTTAGCTGGTCGACCCAATCAAAGTACGTAATTTATGTCATTAAATTAATATATTTGAGTGAATGTAAATTGTTTTGTTCGAATTAATTTATTTGATTGTGTAAGGGACAACCAAAGAAACAAGATTTGGAACAATAACTCTGGATCTCCACACCTCAGTACATGAAAGCTATCAAAATATTTAAGGTGATAGGGAATAAATTATAATGGTTTTTAAAGGTTTTTAATATAAAAGAGGAGAGAGAATGAGTGGAATTAAGCGGTAGAGATTTATAGATGTGATGAGATATATTAATGTGATTAATTTAGAGTAAAAAAAGAATGGATAAAAAAGTGATAAAAATAGTAAAAAGAATTGATTAACGGGATAATTACCTAATTGATTCTGATAAATAAAACTACCCTAAACTTATATATAGTTCCAATTTTTCAAATCAAAAATAAAAATAAAAAATCTAACATCAACCATGGTTGTTACTACACATATAGGTTGTTCATAATGTTCAACATACTAGATTCACAATTACTCATACTAGAACCCCATAACGCCCCAATGTCCTTGAGCAGAGTGAGCATTTTATCATGCTCAAAAGTCAGCATTGGAACAGGACTAGACTAGAACCTAGATTCTTAAATGTTCTACACATCTTTTTTAGTACAATTACTTTGCATAACAAGCAGTATAAATGAGTGTAGAGTTATACTGAAGTTGCACAGAAAAATAATACAAACCAACATATATAATATTGAAAAAAATTGCACAATTGGCCCAAAAAAAAGCCACACAGTGTGCCGTTCGTGAGACCTTCGAACCAAACAAATGTTTTACATATTGAGACTTTAAAAGATGGAAAATGCTAAACTACCATAATGAATGTCATAATGATTGATATAATGGTAGTTAGCATATTTAATAACCGTCCATCTAAAAGAGATGGAGTGGTTGAAATTGTAGGATCATGCCACATATCCATTATGTCAATCATTATGGCATCTATTATGATATTGTAGCATGGTCCTTAAAAGATAAATCATGATTAGTTATATCAATAAAAATAAATAAAAATCTAATTAATGAAGCTAAACTACACCCTAATATCAACTTTAATTTGACATGATTAATTATAAACTTTGACGTAATTAAGCATTATGGGCCAATTATATTCCTAATTACATGCTAATAGATGTCTTACGTCATTGTCCAACACCTAAAATTTTATGTTTCGTGATGAAATTAACAAATGAATTATTGATATTAAAAGTTTCTAGAAAGTATCAAATATACAAACATTAAATAATAATATACAACTATTGACTACGATAAAACTTTTCTACGAACCAATCCCAGTGCTTCTTTAGACTTATTAACAAAAATATTAGTATCTGTTATAAAAGTATAGAAATAATAGAGAGAGTTTAGAGAGAATGGATTCTAAGGAATTCACATGAATGAATTTCATTAATAACTGAAACCCTATTTATAGGGAAACTTCGAATGGCACAATCGTAATTACATAATTTTATCAAGGGTATAATAGTCATTCACATAAAATAATTATTGACAATTGCGTCATCGCATGTATCATCATTTTTGTCTTTATTTACCAACTTATTCCCTTAATTATTCATAACACTCCCCCTTGAATGACTATTAATACAAATGTCTTCTAGACCTGTTTGGAGAAAAACCCAATGGGAAAAAACTTCCAAACCGATTGCAGGATAGTTTGGAGTGGTTATATACTGCTTCATCAAAACATTGCTCCCCCTGATGTCTATCAGCAGCATATGAGTATTCACGTGCTGCCTCGTTAAAACCTTGTCAAGAAAACCCAGTGGGAAAAAACTTGATCGAAGGAAAAAGAGTACAGCTGCTCCGTTTGATTTCATATCTTGAGAACTGATATCTTTACTTCTAGTAAATGATTTCAATATCATCATCGTTTGGATCTAAAGCATTAGCTCCATTATAACTTGATCCAATAGATACACTGTATCAATTTCTCCTATCGTTCTCAATATACCATGAATATGCCTCGTTAAAACCTTATTAGGAAAAACCCAGTGGGAAAAACCCTAATGAAGGAAAAAGAATACATTATTCATGTGAATACGCCTTTAAAGTTGCCTCATTAAAAAAACCTTGCTAGGAAAACCCAATGGGATAAAACCTCAATCAAGGGAAAAAGAGTGCAACGCGTATTTTATACAAGTATGCTGCAAGCATTTCAAAATCTTTCATACATTTGTATGAGTATCATATACATTGGTTTTATATTCTTCGTTCATTTAGAGTGCATCAATTTTCGTACACAACTACAAAACATTCACCATGAACACATGTCTCCAAACACACAATTTAAAGCATATAAATTCATCGTAAAAACATGTAAACATATAAGTAAACCTTCATAACTAACTAACGTTTAAAATATATCATTTAACATTTAATACTCACTTAATAGGTTATTTCATTCCCAGGGGCTTAGCTCACCCTTTAGGGTACTCATAAACATCGGCTTAGCTCACCCGATCCTTTAATTTCCTTTTCGGTACTACACACACGATCGGTAATTTAACTTTCATGAGCATGCAACATATAATGACCACCATCCTTATCTTTAAACTTGAGCACTAGTCATCATCATCTCATCATCTCATAAGTTAAAGATTTCACATTCACCATTTATCATCTTCAATATATCTCAATATTTTCATTATCATTGATCATATGTAGCGCTACATTTTCATACCGTGTCGACACTTTTCAATTTCATTTCTTTCCCCATATCGACATAACTTATCGAGATATCTCATTATCAATCCTCTTGTAGGATTACACAATATAGTTATGTCTATATACTCTTCAAGAGCATATGCCTCCGTTATTAAGACCATCTTTTATAATTTGCTTTGATATATATGTTTGGGGAAATCGCATAATATCAACGCTTCTGGCGTGCTAATTTATCAAAGCATCTTAACTGATATATGTGATTGTTCATAGCATCTTTTATGCATCTTTGAACTTCAAGTTCATATTTTAATTTTGAGGATATATCATGATGCATTTCACATATCATTTTCAATCTTTAATACTCCCTCATCTTGAGAAAATTTAGAACACCAAAACTCATACAGTTGGTATGATTTAATCATATATGTTCTCATCATTCAATAATATGGGAATTTAGACCGTTTGCATTCTATTCTCGATATCGGCAATTTATTTGAGGACTTTAAATAATTTGCCATATAATATCCCACTTGTATGCGCATACTCAAATCCTTCAGGGATTTATCCAAATCATTGGGATATATATTTACTAGCTTTATCATTAAATCTGGAAATCATGCTCATACCGTGAGCAAATATTTTGTAAATTTCAAATTTCGAATCATATACACATGTGACTATCTAGTGGATCCATATCATAATATCTAGTAGTCCACATGGAGGATGAGTGGGCCCATATTTCTCATCCTTTATTCCCGGATATATTTGGGATTTATTTCCAATATTGGCTAAGTAATGATTTCATCATTTATCTAGAACAATAATTGAAGAATTCTTTTAATTCTTCACTTGAAATATTGATTTCAATAATTATTTAAACCGGGATGGTCTCAGGTTTTGCAACGAGTATTATTGAACTTCTAGTTCAAGAAATTCTTATATCGATTTCACTAGTATCAGATAGTGCTCAATATGATTTATCATAGAAACAATTCACCGACATATTCCATCATCTTTTAGTGACATTATTGTCTACCACTATTCAAATACGAGTTACACTCATACGCATCACATCCGACTATTATTTAATTCCAAATCGTAGCTCTTACGCTTCATATTATTTATTTAAAATCGAGTCTTATTTCATACGCCGTATTATTCTATAAATAAATCATCAAAATTATTGCAAAATTCATCCTAACAAGGGTCTATACATTATAATGGATCATATGCTCTCAAATCTTGAAAATACTATCCATCACTACCGATTAAAATCCTAAAAAGGATTTATTGAGGTAAATTTGGAAAGATTAAGGATGCTAATGAATAAGGGTATCCCCACAAGATATCCGATGCTTGATTGAAGCAAAGGTTCGATTATCCTGGTGAGGTTTCAATTCCTTCTAAATACATGCCTGGTATGGGTAAAAGTAGTTTTTCAAAGAAACTGAGAGCAAAAGATTAGGAGGATGCTACAAGTGTGCTCGATGGACATGTGACACTCGATGTAAATCATGGGGTACTTGTCCGTAAATCGAGAAGATAAAATAGCGTTCATTAAGGATGGATTGAGTAAGGAGCCTTTGGATGATATTCAACTGTGCTCTTGAGACACATCCTAGTGGACACGCATACAGGTGAGCTAATGGCCTTATGGGCCAAATTCAAAGATCAACAAGCAGCGTTCTGATGTTGAAAAACTTACTTTAGAAGATCCTGTTTGTAAATTTAGTAGAAAATTATAGTATAATAATTTTCTCATATTAATATAAGGAAGCTCGGTGTAATAACGAAGATCAATGTTTTTCTTGTAATTGTAAATATTGTTTTTCGATTTTAAGATATATATATGTATATATATATTATTTTTCAATCACCAATGTATATATGTCATTTTCACTTAAAAATTTTTATGATTTTTTTCTTTCATATTTGTCAAAAAGTAAATAGTGCACTCAATTATTGGTTTGAAAATTTTTCTTTAAATAGAGGGATTCATATATCTCTCATGTTTATACATTAAAAGTATAGTGTAAAAAGAGAGATAGGAGTAGAGATGGATATGGAGATTTTAATCATCTCATACAAGTCACCTTTACCTCGCCATATTAAAACCGTATATTCTTGGTGGATCCAATCAGGCCATATCCACATGTGGATACGGCAAACCACTTCTAAAAAGAGTTAGGGAGACAAGAAATCAATATACTATATGGAGGAACCAACAACAAACTTTTTAGTTGGGACTTATAATGGTCGCACTCATCATGGGGAATAAGAGTTTCGGTGTAATACCTTTTCATCTAGTTGGATCTAATACTCAATTGGAGCCGCTCTACCATGGGTCAAGGTGGTTGGGGCTACAAGCTAATCCATCCACAACCGCATGATGTATATGATTTAATAATAGGATGCTTATCATTGTCCTTCCAGCGCTACTACAACACACTGGAGGAAATATTCAATATAGCCTCGTACGTAAAGGAACTTTCATGTCAAACCAATAGGTTTGTTGAATATTAATAATTTCTTTTTGATGGCTTACTACGCTTCTAGATCGTGGTGTAAATAATAAGTTTATCTCTCATTCAATGAGAAAATACTTATCTCTCGCTTAGTACCGTTGATGAACTACTCATCAAATTTCATGCATATGTTCAAGAACTGTGGGAAGCCTAAGTCCGTCACAACATGCATCAATCGTGTCAAGCGAAAAGAAATTTGATCCTTTAAATACTTCATTATGAATCCTAATATTGATGGTAAGGCGAGTTACTGAGTATTTATACTCTCGAGACGCATCCCTCATTTATGGATTCAAGATGTATTTTCTTTTGCATTTCTATATTTTCGAAAGTGTTTAATGCCATCTTTTGATATTCTCAATATGTTCCACTTAATGTTTTTGTACTTCTTCCTAGTAATAATAATAATATCATATCGCGGGGCTTTATTCAAATACGTAAATCTAGTGATTTTGCTTTCTTCAAGAGCATTTTATTCTCATATTAATACAATCTCATATCATCGATGAGATTACTTCATAATCTCTCCATGCGATATATTTTCTTTGATTTATCAACATGGGATCTATTGAGCATTTTATTTTCATCTATTTATCCAATGGTGACTTCAAGTACCACTTACTCATTTTCCATTAATATTCTAAGATATATGGGGTAAGTAATTTTATTCTCATCCTCTACTACTGGTAGAGTATGATTAGAATATTTGATCAACTACTTCTTCCTGAAAGTAGGATTCGTTATAACCAATCGGTAGTATAACCCACCACATTGGAAATATGCACACCAATCGTGTGGTATTACCCACCACATTGAAATATACTCAAAACTATAAAGTGCATAAATTTAAATCATAGAAATTAAATTTCTCTAATAGGTGAACCTACCTTATGAGAATTATTGCAATAAATATAAATCTACTAATTTAAATAGTAATAATTAAATTGCATAATATTTAACTACTTCTTTCAGAGTAGGACTGCGCTTAGTAGAAGGTATTACCCATCACTTAGCATATAAAGTGTAGAAATATATAAAACCTTCCGCTTAGTGACTGGCTGAACCCATCATCAAGTAGGAGGTATTGCAAGAATTAAATTGCAAAGAAATAAAGTGCGAGAATTAAATATTGAATCGCTTCTATGAGCAAATTTGTTCTTCTAGAACAAATACTCATTACTTCTACAAGAGCACATTTATCCTTTAGAATAAGTATACTATGTAATTAAACTCTTCTGAGTTAAAATAATATTCCGATCTTTTAACTCAAATGGATTTCAAGCCATTTTATATAATCAATGGATTTAGAATTTCTTCATGAATATTCTATCCCATTTTCACCGCCAAAATTAGGTCGGTTTTACCCTAAGGGTAAAATTGTCCATTCCATTAAAGGTAAAATTGTCAAAATATTTTATCAATGTTTTACGATTGAAAATTATCTCCTTTCTACTTCAATTTATCAATATCAAAATGTTCAAGGACTATTTTGTAACTTTTTCAAAAATTGGGGTACTGCTTTGCAAATTTTTGAAAGTTTACCTTATCAATATTAGTGTCAAATCAAGCTCTCGCTAAATCGAGTATAATGGAGTCGAAAATTTAATTTTGATAATGTATGCTCCTTATATCTCGAGAAACGAATATTATAGTTTAATATATTATTATATTATAAAGAATATAATATATATACCTTTTCCTTTTTCTGTGAGAAACAATTGAACACGACGATTTCTCCATTTACCAATTCTTGAATCGCTTAATAACTCATATTCTCGCGATAAACGCTTTCATGGTGACTGGAAAAGATAGTAGAGCGTAAACGTGAGAAAGTGGGAAAAAGATAAGAGAGAAAGAAAAAGATAAAGCGATTGACGAGATTGACAAAGTATTTATAATAATTCGCTTACGATACGTAAGATCATCTATAAAGATTTAACCGTAGAAAGATACCCCTTCATATTACCTAAACGCTTGTAGACTCGTACGATAACGCTATAAAAGATGTAAATAATGTATATAGCTTGGTAGAATCTGATTCTAGCGAATTCACACGAATTTAATTTCATTAATAATCTGCCTCCCTATTTATAAGTGAAACTTCGAATCTACAGACAATCGTAATTACATAATTTTATCAAGGGTATAATAGTCATTCATATAAAATAATTATTGACAATTACGTCATCGCATGTATCATCATTTTTGTCTTTATTCACCAACTTATTCCCTTAATTATTCATAACAGTATCATCATTGTTGTTTTTTCCAACCCCCGTGCCCTTTTTTCCTTTACTACCTTTTTCCTTAAAAGAAACAAAATATCAGCAGGGATTAGAAAATTGGTAATATGATAGTGATGTGCTCTATGGTGCAATTATTTGGAGAATGACTAGATCAAGCACCACTTAAAAGGTCCTGTTTGGTGGGCCATTGTACGGTTCAACTACCAAATTTTTCTCCTACACAAATTAAAGGTGACTAGATTAGGCGCTATTGCTCTCCTACCACTTAGTGGGCAGGGAGGATGCCCATATGGCGACGTAGAGTGCCGTGGGGGCGCCACACAGCCCAAAAATATTTTTTAAAAAAATAATTTTTTTTGAAATCTACGTTAAATAAGAGGAATAATACATAACAGTCCCAATGATGAAGGGGGATTCATCTAGGCTCCACATTTTTTTCCCCCCAAATTTACCATGTGTGGGCATGTTACATGCCCATTTAATGGGCAGGGGAGCAAGACTGCTAGATTAGGCCGTTTGGTTTTTTTTTTTTTTTTGGCTAAATTATACACACACAAAAAAAGGAGAGAGGGGGAGAGAGAGAAGGAAATTTTTAAAAAAATAAAATAAAATTGTTTAAAACGTAAAAGACTCATCATTGTATTAATTATTATCATCGATTTACTGTGATAATAGAAAATTAATTAAAAATGAATCCAACGCTTAAAATAATTGTTTATTATTTAATAAAAATTTAAATTGAATTAACTTTTATGTTTGAACTTTTCTCTTATTTGCAATGGTTCAGTTATGATTTTTGAACTCTAGCTTCTCCAATAGATTTTGTCGATAAACTGGCCGGAAAACCGTTCAAATTCTTTACACATGGCCTACTCTTCGGTGGACTCGTCGTGACTTGTGAACGATCTCAGGATGATAAGCAACATATATATATTTAATATATATATATATATATATATAACTCTAACGTAACTTAATTATCATATATGTGTACTCAAATCTCTAATTTTTCAAATTTTGGTTGAAAAAATGGTTCATCCCAGATTTTTATAACTAAAATTTTATCACATGCAAACACAAGTTCATTACTATACTTATAATTAATTTTGTATGCCATTTATTTTTTTTTACAAGAGTAAGTTCTTTATTTCAATTATATATATATATATATATATATATATATATCACGTCATAGGTTTTAAGGTCGAGTGATTGTAGATTTGTAGATGTGAATTCGAAGAAACTAATTACACTTTAATTATTAATGAATTAAGTAATAAAAATTGTAATTTGCACTATGAAGAAAAAAATTTTCCATGCACATGCTGCAAGCTGGTGTATCGCTTTTTATTTTCTGGGCCATGATTCTATCATGTGACAAGGATTGACAAATTTTACATAAAATGGAGCATTCTAGTCTAACCTGGACTATCAGGTTCTACTTTATTGAATTTTTAATACTATAATCATGAGATCTTGCAAGATTTAAGGCAGCTTATGAAAAACACTGTTATTCATCTGCATTAATTGAAATGGCATTTATTAATTTGATTGTTTAATTTGAATTTTGGAATGAAATAATTAATTATATTAGTCATTTTAATTAACGTGAGATTTAAAAATATGAAAAGCAGTTTAAAATTGCATCATTGACATTAATAGTATTAAAAAAAGTAAAACTTAAACTTATTTTCCTAATATGCCATTTTTATTTATTAAATACTTTATTTCAACTAATACATTAAATTAGGGTATATAAGACAACTAATATTTTAACTATATCTTTAAAAGGAATATAGCTTACATTTTGGGACGGACGAAAAATTAATAGTGGACTATATTTATGAGACAGAGGTACTCCCTCCGTCCCACTAAGATAGGTAAGTATTCATATTTTATCCGTCCCAAATTATAGTCCAATTTCCTTATTGAATGTATAATTTATTTTCCATGTACTAAAATACCCCTATTTAAGATAATTAGAATACTAAATATCAAGATAGATATTTCATCTCCCAAGACATTTAAACATATTCACACTAATTTTTGACCATTCAATATAGGGGTAAAATTGGAAGAATATATGAATATCTTATAATTCCAAGAACATTTAAGATGTTTTCTTAATATGTGTGAAAAATAGTGGGTGCCTATCTTAGTGGGACGGAGGGAGTAGTAGTTAAGCATGTGTATAAATGGCATTATTATTCATTTTAATTAATTTAATTAATACACCTTCATAATAATTAGACAAAATGCCTATTTAATTCTCTGTCATCCAATCAAATGTATGAACGCGTATGAAAATTTGAATATAATGGAATTACAATTATCATTTACTGGTCTCATCATTTAAATAAAACTGTAGATACCAATATTGTTACTACTATTTGCTAGTATTTCTCACACGGATAATATCGTAAATAATCATGTGGTAATTATTAATGACATTTCCAACTCCTAACAATGTTATTGAGGCGTCATCAATTGTCGTGTCAACTGTATAAACTATCAGTGTACGTATGTATTGTAAAGGAAATTATCAACATCGCTATAGTAAATAATAATCAGATAAAATTATCGTTTAGATCACTGATACTATTAGGAACACACTAGTTTTTACGTCCGTGCGTTGCACGTTAGTAAAACTATGTTAAATAAATAATAAATTATTTCAGACGTGATTTAAAATTGTGTTTAATTGCTAGTAGCATAACTAACGTCTGTTACAATTTAGTAGAATATATTATTACAATATTTCTATATTAGGTTTACAATGTGTTCACAATTAAAATGATTAAAAATAAATGGTGAGAGATTAATTTAATAAATTGTGTGATGTGTGAAAGATAAATAATATAAACTGCAATAATTAAAGTTACAATCCAATAAGTATTTAAATGACATTAGTTTTAAATGAATTACAATGTAATACAATAAATTATAGTTTTTAAGTTCTAATAATGCTTTAACAATGTCAAATATGTATATATCAATAAATTAGCGCGATATACAAATAAAATTAAATAATTTAAAAATAATGTCAAGACAATCTTGAATTAAAACTCAAACGTAATTCAATAAACACATAAAGACGTTAACCACAATGGTGATCATGTAACATAGAAGAAATATAGGTCAAAGTAGAAACATATGTAAAATTAAAAATTATTTAAAATCAATGTCAATTTACAATTTTATTGCATCGTCATCCACTAATAATTATGGCAAATCTGCAAAAGAGATAATATGTAATGTATTACAACACACACCATTTTCGTGCACCATATGCACCGACCCAAGGCATTACATCTCATGCCCAATTTAAATTTCATGATTTTATTTTTTATTTTTCAATTACTTGGACTTCTAATTCATTGTTTTATTGTCGCTTTTACAATTAACTTAAATTATGCATTATTTTTCCCTATATGAGGTCATGTGCCAAAAGCCAGAAAATTAATTTCATAAACCTTTTGCTTAATTTTGACAAAAAAAGTCACTATAAAAAGAGAATTTTCACCATTAACTTTTTTTCCCAAAATTCAAAAAAAAAAAAATAGGACTAAAGAAAAACAGGGTAAATGTTTAAAAGTCTAGGCCTTACAGCCTCCAAAACAAAGAGGATGATCAAACTATCATTTTCGATAAAATATTGGTCGCAACATGGCAATTTTGCAAGGACGAAATCAGTAAGTAAAATTTTTATGACGACACTCAAGCAACAATGTAAAGAATCTACATGAACTAAATAGTAAGCAAACTTAGTAGTAGCTAATAAGCTAAACAATCTCATATATTTTTACTCCCAACATTCTAAAAATTATTTTAGCATCAACTTAGTTTGAACTTTTTATTTCCTTCTCCACACCTGTAATACACAGGCAAAGAATCACTAACAAAAAATAATAAGATATGAAAAATATAGCTTGATTCCAGGTGAATCAAGAAAGATTGTGATTTAAATGTGAAAAATCAGTAGATATTTAAAATTTTTAAAAGATCTATAATGTATATAATTTTTAGAGATGCTAAAAAGAAAGTAAAACATTATAAAACACGTAAAAATCAAAAGATTTGTTGATAAATTTTTGCCACCAAAAGAGCAACTAATATAATAGATCATTAAAAAAATTAAATTACAATGATCAATTGTTAATGCGTAATGCTAACATTGTTTGTGTACACCATTGATTTAACTTATTTAAGAACTATAATAATGTCCTAAATTAATTAATAGACATTTCATTATTGGTCACTATTTAGAGTACTATAATAATTTAAATTTATAATAATCGATTAAAAAACATTTAAGTACCATCATAATTTTATCTTGTAATAATTGATTTATATAACTCATACCATAATTAGTTTCTATTCATCAGGTCATGTATAAGTACTTTAATTAAATTGTAGCAAGGAAATTTAAAAATTAGTAGTGACATTGTTAAAACATTTTCTCCACAATAAATTTATTTTATTTTTCAATATTTATTGGGTAGAATTTATGAATTAATCCAGCCGAAAATGAAAAATATTGTTTCCATCTTCGGATATTTATTAAAGATATTTATTGTATCATTTTATTCATTTGTGTAATTATTATTGATTAAGATTATACTAAAATAAAATGCTATTTGACTTGTTCAAATGAAGAAGTTAGAGCAAAAATTAGATATATTTGTTAAAGTAAATTGTAAAAACCGTTTGAAAAATCAACCATTCCCATTATCTACTGACACTTAAAACTAGTTGGACACGTGGCATTTAATTATAGGGACATCAATATAAAAACAACTTTTTTGTCCTAAAAGAGAAGTTAAGTATGTCCTAAAACCACTATTAGAAAACCACAATACCATACACCTATACTTTATATATATTATAGATTAGGTACCTACTTGAGCCGGCTCTATTTACTCACATTTCTAGGCCACACATTTCACAAGAACCACTAACATCTATCTGACCTTTAATAATAATTCATATAATTAATTTTAAAATAATTATCAGAAAATATTTAAATTAAAGTATCGAAGGGCTGACAATTTCGTGACAAACAAGTTGTTAAACTCACATGAAAGTCGTTCCCGTGAAATACACTCCGTATATTTCGATTGTCTCATCATTCTCTTTAACTTTTCCACTCCTACCAAAGAACAATTGATCTTTCTCATTATTTTCTTAAATAAATCACCTTACTATCTTCATTTAATCAATTAATTAACAATAAGATCATCTTCAATGTTACTTCCATTCTCAATATCCAGTTAATGCGACAATGAAATATTTATTTTGAAAAGTTCGTCGTCTAGATGTCTTCTGCAATTAATATTATACAATGTGTCTATCTCGCTTCTCATTTTCTGTCTCTTTTTCTACTTTCACACTCTCTTAATTTTTTTCTTGCCACGTCAATTTTTCGAGTAATATTAAATAAATATTTCTAATTAATATTATGATGTGTCACTATTTTATTGAATGATGAAAAAATTTCCATGTGGGCTATTATTTAATGCATATCTCTACTATCTAATAAAAATAATATATCGCATCTATGGTATCACTTAAAAGTATTAATTTTAAATGTAGATACTCCCTCCGTCCCATTTTGATAGGTTTGTTTTCCTTTTTCATCCGTCCCAAAATATAAGCTACTTTCCTTATTGGTATAAATTTAATTTTTTCATTTCCTAATCTACCCCTATTTATTATGCATGATTATTAATAAAAGTAAGTTGTCATATTTAATATAGGAGTATATTGAAAAATATACAAGTAAAATTTGCCTTTCCAATAAATATTAATTTCAAATTCTTAATCCGTGTGAAAGTCAAACCATGCCTATCAAAATGGGACGGAGGGAGTATAAATTTGCTCCATTCTTTTAGACATTGACGCAAGTAGCCAAGTGGAGATGCTAATTGCATTTTTTTTTTTTTAATCGAGAGGTACAACCGTGACATTCAACAATAATTGTACCTGCCAAGTACGCCCGTCTGTACCTCCCAATGGCCTTTCTGCGTGTATGCTACCCCCACCGCCTACGCACTCTACCCCACTGCACATGCTATTTAAGCACCTGCATCTCTCTGCAAATCTGAAATCTCTCAAACTCACACACACTCTCTCTCTCTCTCCAAATCAAACTGAAAACTGAAAGCGATTCCGATAAGTTTCTCGAAAGAAATGAAGAGATTAATACGAAGATTAGCAAAAGTTGCCGATTCATCACAATACTATCTCCTCCGATCCGAGTCGAGGACGAGACGCCGCCGATCAGTGTCGTTCCGGAGGACAGGCGGCGTGCCGGAGGGACACTTGCCGGTCTACGTCGGCGAGGAAATGGAGAGATTCGTCGTCAGCGCCGATCTTCTGAATCATCCGATTTTCATAAAGCTGCTGAATAAATCGGCGCAGGAATATGGTTACGAGCAGAAAGGTGCTCTGAGGATCCCCTGCCACGTCATCCTCTTCGAGCGAGTGCTCGAGGCTCTCACCGTCGACTGCGCCGGCGCGGGTGGATTTGAAGAGTCAGGTGACTTTCAGGATCTGCTTAATTATCTCTCCGATGAATTCCGGCAGTGAAAACGAATCAATGGATCGAAGAACAGTTTCGGCGTATGATGATGATGATGATTAAATTTACAGTTTTAGAACACTTTTTTCTTCTCCTTTGTAAATACGTTGTGATAATCGAGGAAGTAAGTGGAGGAGGAACATATAATTAGGATCTTGATTTTATGAAATGAAAGAATAACAGAATGAATTTTTTCAGTCTAATTTTTGCACTAATTCAGTGCAATGCAACGATTGATTTTGTAAGTAATCCATATATAGTATTTTTTTCGTTTTAAATACATTGATGCAATGGATGAAGATACAAGTGAATGAACTATGAAGTAGTCACTGGTCCTTAAACTTTATTTGCTTATTGTTAAAATTATTTTATTTAATTTTTTATTAATATTTTATTAATCAATATAATTAATGTACAAAATTCGTTAGAATATCAGACAAATAATAAATACGAAACTTCAAATATTAATATTTGTTCTCCAATTCTCCTATTAATTAAAAAGGACGGCATATTTGGACCGAATTAAGCTCTTTCACTGAATTTAACAAGTTCCTTCGATCGCGAAAGATTAAAATCAAGAACGGAAAGAAAGAAAAGTTTAAAACAAAATTAAAATAATAAATAGAGATTGACCGTTTGCCACAATTAAAAAGTGATAGTTTTATAAAAATGTGTGTTGATTTTTACTGTAAAGGGAAAGAAAAGAGGATATATCTAGATATGCAATTAAAAAGTAATAAAAGTTATACATTTTTAAATAATATATATGTTGTTGAAAAAGTACATCTTTGAAAATTTTAAACCAAACAATCTTGCAAATAGCGTCAAATAGTGGTGTATTTATGAAATCTTTATGAAATTTTGCTTTGAAATCGTTAGGTGACGTTTCAATACTTGTAAGTAAATATGACAAAATAGGTTTCTATTAGGTTTTTAAACGAATAAAAACATAAAAAATACAGAAAGTAAAGTACATAGGAATTGTTTTGGCCCTTAACCCCGCAGTTCGGATTTCTCCTACCCTATTCTGAATTCCACATTGATTGTAATAGTTGCTCAAGGATTTCACTATAAAGAACCGGTAGCAAAGGTATTATAAGATTGCAAGCCCACTCTTTTCTATCAACACTCTCTGTATAACTCACGTTCCTCGAACGCACACTGATCTAGGAGAAGATGTAAAACGACTCTATTACACTGTGTATAATTCTCTCTCTCTCTCTCTCTCTCTCTCTCTCTCCCCCAAAAGAGCTAGTACACTAGTTATAATAAATAAATCCTAAAATTTATTTATCCTCCAAGCCAATCACCTCGAGTCAAGCTTCAGCCGGCAACATGGTCCAACTGTGGCCCAAAGACTAAGGCAGCACACTGTGCCCCAACAGTTTCCACGCTTATAATGAGTGAATGCGAGTTGAGTTTTTTTTTTTTTATCTATACATGTCCCATGTAATATGTATGAAGAAAATCTCTATAGAGGAAATGGAAAATATAGGGATTACAGTAATAGGGAGTGTATGAAAGGAATCAATGTAAAGTACTCTACTTAGGCCTTGTTTGATTGGGGGTTTAGTTATTCCGCGCGGTATTCCGTGTAAAAATGTGTGGTTAATATTATTTTGGGAAATGTGTGTGTGGTTGAAAATGAGTATGAGATATACGGAATTGCGTGCGAATTTGGTTAACACCAAATAGAACAAGGCCTTAGATGATGAGTTAAATTTACACTTTCAATGTTGTACCATATGTTATGTTATATACATGAAAATGATGTTAAAAAATAACATACATTTGTATTGATTGTCTCATTTGCATGTAAAGTGTTGATTAAACAAATATGAAAATAAAATAACATATTTAAACCAGTGTTTTAAAGCGTGTAAAAAAAAGGCACATAAAGCACGTTTAAGCGTGAAGCATGAATGAAAGCTTTGAAGAAAAGAATACAAAAGCGCGATAAAACGTGAAAAAGTAAAGCATACTTTCGATGTTTCGTCGCGCTTTACGCTTTTTAGAACTTTAATCTAAACTCATTGTTAGCATGCTCACATTACATAAGAACATTCACTCTACGTATAAGTGAAAGTGAAGTTGTCACATAATCTCATCAACAATGCCAGTAAATAATTCAATCTTATACATCTATATGGACTTGATGAAAGGCTTGGAAAGGGGAGATATTTCCATTGAACTTCAAGTCTTCAATGCTTAAATCAAGATATAAGACATAAGAGAAATGTGAAATCAATTAATAACTCCAAGTAATTCTTCATCTTTTGATGTTTTAATAATTTTCTTATAATGATAATGATTAGTTTATCTAAAATATTAAGTATTATATCCTTTTCTCACCTTTACGCTAATAAATAAGAATGGGTTAGTTAGTCAAATTAAGCAATGATTTAATAAAACAACTAGCCTTCTCACCCGTGCGTTGCGCGGGAAGACAGGTTCATCTAATAATCACCCTGATTTTTTTAATAAAAAAAGATAGAACATAAACGATACAATTCTTTAACAAATTCGATAGAGTTTTCTTTGTTTTTCGAGAAATCCTCCCTATTAGTACTCATATCAAGAGTCCCAAAATTCTCATCATAACAGCAATATATATTACCAACAACTCTACCAATACCACCAATACAACCAATACAATTATATGCATTGCTATCCACAACACAAAAAATACTTAAAACACGTAAACAAAATCATTTTTTGTTAACATCATTAAAACAACCAAAGAGGCAATCAAACTCATCTACGCATCTCATTTGTCATCCGTCAACTATTCCATCTTCGAAAACCTTCATTGGTTCCTACACATTCGATCCCATCTCCAAGACGACCACTCTGCATAGAAGGAAAAGCTTTCTTAGAAAACGAAATACATATATTCCCAATGAATGCAAATACGAGAGAATTATAATCATTGGTACAGAGACACTACAATATTCCATTAAACAAATATAATACTTCTCAGAGATAGTAGCATGCCCGATATTGTTGAGATCTAGTATATTACAAATTACTAAAAACTTCTTTGTAAACAACATTTGTAGTAGTTTTTGTTGGTTTTCCATCCTTATCACAAACCACAAACTTCAGTCCCTTCCTATTGCTTACCCTTGAAACCGCTACATACAGTTGCTCGTGGGTAAAGACTAGCCTCCTGAGAAAAATACCAACATCAGTGAGAATCTGTCCCTGACTCTTGTTGATAGTCATGGCATAGCAAACAGTTAAAGGAAACTGTTTCCTCTGAAAAGTAAAAGGGAGCCTTATATCCGATGGAGTGAGGCTCAATCTAGGAATCAAAAACTCTTTCCCAGCATTGATCCTTGTCAACACCCTTGCCTCTAGAATGTGCTCACCAAGCCTTGTGACTATAAGATGAGTACCATTACAGAGACCAGACGAATGGTCAATATTGCACATTAATATCACCGGTACACCAACTTTCAACTTCAATACATGGTTTGGCACACCAGAACACGAAATACCATTCAAAAATTCTGGAGTATGAATCTCACGTAGTAGATCATTATCAGAATCATCAGATCTACATGTAGAATCTGAGCTATAGTACGTCTTCAACTCAGAGCGGTTCATACTAATCATATAATCATTCACCATGCCAACATCCTCGAGCGTAGGTACAAGAATTGCTCTTCCATTCAAGTAAGTCAAGGATCGTCCTTAGTTAAAAAATCTAGGTACGTGCTATCCACAATTGATTTAATAGGATTAGTCGAATGACTGCGCACTACAAGATTATCGGGTATTTCAATATTTGCATCGCCATCGTTTGGCCCACCGATTTCTCCATCCCCAATACTCCAGAATCCATTCAGAAAATTTGCGAAGCTCATCAATTTCTTCGTCTCTGGAAGATTGCGCAGTCTCATGTTTCTCGTAAGCTTCAATACCTGTAAAAAAAGAAAACATAATTATCAGTAGTTTCAGTAAACGGCAAGATCAAGAACTACACAAGAGCATTTATTAACTAAGTAATTTTGTGGTTCAATACCTTACAATCGTCCCATAAATAAGAAGATCTGAGAGATGCATGCACTATCTTGCCTCGTTCCTTTCGGTATAATAGGAAGAATCTAACTAAAGTCACCTCCAAAGACAATAGTCTTGCCACCGAACGGGACATTCATGCTTTGCGGGTTATTAAACCGTAAGATGTCCTGCATACTATGATCCAATGCTTCGAAACAGTGGTTATTCATCATGGGAGCTTCATCCTATATTATCAACTGCGCTATCTCAATGAGCTCAGCACTTCCCTGTTTGATGTTACATGTTGAACCCTCATCCGCGTTCAAAGGGATAGCAAACCTTGAATGAGCGGTTCTCCCACCCGGAAGAAGAAGCGAAGCTACGACACTGGATGCCACAGTAAGAACTATTTCTCTACGGGACCTTATAGCAGCGAATAGGGTCATCCATAGAAATAGTTTCCCTGTGCCTCCATTACCGTACAAAAAGAACACACCACCAGAATCACAATCCACGGCACCCATTATGGTGTTGTACACACCACGCTGCTCATCTGTCAGATCAGAAACCAACCTGGAATGCTCTTCGGCCAATGCAACCTTGTTATAGTTCAGTTCATCACTTATCAACATATTAGCCGGAGCAGCAAAATAAGAACTCTCAGGATAAGGCATAGAATCATAATCCCAGAGACTCCGTCCACGTTGTCAGAGCATCCTCTCAATTTCAACCAGAGCATAATTCTTGATTTGATCGTCGGTTAGTTGTATATCTACAATAAAATCTCATACAATCAGCCGTCATAGCAGAAATTAAAAAATATAATCGACAAAAGAAAACTTATAGAACGAATAAATTAAGGGATTCACAACCAAATGAAATAATCAGCTACAATAAGCCAAAAGTACCGATCAGAATTGAATACCTTGATTGTTAAGGATTCTCCTTTGATTAGTTTCAATGTCATGCGATAGGTATTCCCAACATTTCTCCCACAAAGCCTCATGCCTATCCAAACAATCCGATACAAGTAAAGTAACAAACAGATTACGCAGTGAGTGCTCCGACGCCCAATGACTTGCCTCGACTATTCCATCTACGTACTCTTTATTGTCATCCAGTAATCCTCGCGCATAGCATGCATCCCTAAAAGTGTCATATACTACCCCATCAACTGTTCTTATATCCTCGTATGTCCTAGGGCCACGAACATAATTTAACAACATCCGTAGATAGTATCTTTCCCCCGTCCCTGGCCAAACAAAATACATCCTAGCAACACACCTGCCTTGCTGCCTGGGAACCCACCCACGTGTTTCCTGCTTCCACACAAAATAGTTAGGAAACTGTGTGTACGTCAATTCTCTTGCCTCTGGATATTTCTCATTTGCCTTCATCCACGCAATAAATTTGCTAGATTTCGCCGAGCACCGCTCTACAACTTGACCAACTTCGTCTGATTCATGGTATACAATGACCTGCTGACCTGGGAGATGAAAGCTCAAATGCTCCACAGAAACATCCCTATAATGGATTTTGAATTCGAACATCCTCGAAGCTGCTTCACAAGCAGAGACATACCGACAATCATAATACTGATTAATCTCGTCAACAACAATGTTGGAATCTACGTCGGCATTTCTCGCAAATGCAATAGTGATCCGATCGTGGCCCTTGTTTATGTACTTGAACAAATACTTGATTGACCTGCTCTAGTTACACCACTCAACATTAATATGCGTACCGTACTTCAAAAGCAAATAACGGTTGTGGGGGATTACGTATCTATTGTCAAGAAGTATACCACATTTCTCCCATTGTCTCTGCGTCTGTATATGGCATAACCAGATTTATCAATGTTGGTGCTCTCGACAAATTTCTTTGGGAAGTGTTTTGTACACTTGCCTTTATCCATACACAGAGAATGCTTGTTCGCATCACTGTACGGACCATGCACCATGAGATCTCTCACAAGATTGTAATATATATGATCAGTCTCCTCGTTTGGAATTTCGGTGCATACTATCCGGTCAATTTTTTCCGGAGTTGGGTTCTTGTCCTTTCGAGCCATGAACAACAATATATGCACGTGAGGCAAACCCGCTTCTGAAATTCAATTGTATATATAACTGCCAACAAAAGGAGAAAGTAATAAATGTTTGTTACGACATGCTATAGATGTAACATTGACAATGAATAATAACTAAGCAAAAAATGGTCATGCATTAACATCTTATACAAAGAATAACATATATACAAATAAGTGTATCTGCGTTAGTCTCGCCAAATATTTGGTTTTTCTTTAGATCATCAATAAACATGTCTAGCTTCATTTTGAAGACCCTACAGATGATGTCCAGCCGATCCACAGGACACAAACCTCTATGCTCAGAAAAACGGGTAATCTCAGGTCACTTAGGATTGCAGGTGAAAGTAATGAACAACTTGGGATATCCAGTGCACCTACAAATAGCCATTGTATCCTGATAATTCTGCATCATATGACGTGGACTACCAATAAAAGATTCAGGCAACACCACAAGCTTTCCCAACTTCGTGGGATCCGTCTCTCCGGGGCCATGTGCATCCCTGAGTCCGGAGTATAGCTCAGATCTCAACTCTGGCTGATGTGTCCTGACATATGTAACTCTACCTGTCTCGACCATTGCGCAACCGTCAACCAAGAACTGTTGAAATAACCTCCTACATCGCAAAATATACGGTGACTCTCTAGCTCTTTCCTGTATCCTGTAAGCAAAATATTGCCTTATGCTGACATTTTTTCTACCCTTGGACAATGACTTCGAGGCACGCGTAAGCTGGACATCATCCCTATAACCATCCTGTCCAAAAGGAAATAACAGTGGATATTGAAGCCCAAGAAACGAAGGGTTTAGATGATTCATGCGTTGAAAGCGACCGCCTTTCGTTTCAACAATTACATCCCTCTCAAGTCGATCCAAGACAATGTCATCCCTTATCAAGGCTGCGATTTCATTCTGTTGTGGGAGGTTATATTGCCTACCATCCGATCTCCTCCTTCCAATAAGTCTCATTTTGATATCAACACAGTCGCTCTCCTTTAACCTGTCCCGAGCCATCCGAAATGATTTAGCCAACACATTATGTTCGTCGAGCATATCCCTAAGATCAGAGACAATCTCTATGTGCAAGTTCTGTACGCCTTCAAACCTGTTACACAAATAAAGACACAATTTACATATGTAGAAATGATCGCCAATTGGGTACAACAAAATGAAAATACAAATCAAACACGAGGAAGGATAAATTTATGTTTTTGAATGCAATAATAAAACTAATCTGACAGCTTCCATTCTACTAACAATTTCTATATGAGGGTCCTGTATATACATCTGCAAAAACTTTGCTTTTTCACCATCTCGAGGAAGCAATGACCCAATGCTATGGTGGTTCTGGCCATTCAACCTGAATATAGGCGGTCATCTTCCATTATTTATTCCCTTATCTATTTCTTTACCCATAGAAGTAAATAAGAACATTGAGTTATAGGACCGAAGATTGTCAATATAGTGCAAACTTCTTTGATCATTGCCATAAATCAAATCCCTCAAGACTCGAGGCGAATCTCTCATTATTGGAAGCACGATATTTCCTTGATTGCAACACACGGTGAACTTTGGGCTATTTTTTCTCGATAAACTTTTTCTTTTCTCTGCATTCCAAAAAATTGCCCCACAATACTCGCACGAATAATCGGGATCTCCCATATCATAATACTCTACAATTCATCAAATCAGATGTCAACAAAATATATTATAAGCACTTTTTTTAATATATTATAAGCACATTGCGGTAGAAAAACTTAAGAACAATACTAGACAAAATATAATCGTCACCTGTCATTGCGAAATCAGAACACTCGATATCGTCATCTATAAGCAAAAATAAATAAAAAAGTTAATAATAAGCCAACTATGTAGAAATTTAACACACAATACGAATAAGCTTGTATGTGACACTTTACATACCATCCGACATGTCAATATCTATATCATCCCCCGACGAATGTTCGGAATGTTGGTCAACATCATCATAAGCTAAATTCATAGAACAACGGAAAAATATAGTGCGTTGATGTCAAAACGAAAGTAGAATCAAATGGAATAAAATTAAAATATATCAAGCCCCCCAAAATAAAATAAAAAATTACTGAGACAACAAATATTTAAGTGAAAAGTATAAATAGTTTTTAAATAAATCACGTACAAAAATTAGACGTACCATCTTGATTATCCACATTATTCCGTTTGCTTTGCCAATATAACATCTCATCTTCCATCTCATCTCCGGACGAATCATCCGAACAATTCTCATATCTATATACTAAAATTTTAAAACGACAGGAAATAAAATAGTAAAGGCCCTGCAAACAAAACATTATTGACCAAATGTTAACCAATCAAATTATTCACAAATAATAGACATTCTTCATTTTATTTTTGATATCAATTACATCCACATTCGTCAATAAATTGAGTAATAGTAACATATACATAAAATCAAGTTGAAGTATATTGTAAAATTATTTTAAAATAGTAAATAATACAAAAAATGTACAAAATCTTTATATAAGTTAGAAACATCCCCTAGATTCATCGTGCTTAAAGATTAAATCACAAAAATCACCGTTAAGCAGGGGAAATAAATTTAAAACAATCAATTAATCAGTTATGTTGCGTAACACGTGGATGCTTATAGAATGTGCACCATAAAATACTACATGCATTCATATCAACTGAAACAAATATTGAACCTTCAATAACTCATCGAGGGTCATTTTCTGGTTTGAATCACCAAAAGTTACGACATTCCACAGTTAGAACAAAAGCGAAAAAAAATTAATCATCCTCTTGTCCCAATGACCTTTTGTATTCATCCATATTCTAGTATTTTTAATTTTTTTTAATCTTTTGTGTCATAGATAAGTTTGCAATAGAACTTACAACTTGTTGTAGTGTTTTGGTCATCCGCATGAAACCCATTGTTTGTACCAATACTATCACTTGTGTCGTGATCCAAATTGGAATGAAGTGATTTTTTAGCCACTGGCCGATATGGATCATCGCTAAAAATGGGAACAGGATTTTCAGAAATCCATTATTTGATTGGAACACCATCAATATGAGTAATTGATTTTAATGGCAATGACGGATTTGAAGATATCCAAGCTTTATATATATCGTCAATATTTGAAGTATTCTCTACTAACCCGATGCCAACTGTAAAATTGTTTTTCAAAATAACGTTAATATCATATAAAGTATCACCAAAATAGTCAAACTAAAATCAAAGTATGTAAAATCACAGCTATGTTGCAAGAGCAAAAAGAATTTAGCATATCTCAAGATGAGATATACCACTATTAGAAGCAATATTTTCATTGTTAAAGGTCGACTCATCGCTTGGACGAGTGCCATTAGATTTGCGAATGTTTAACATGGCTTCACGCGAACTGGCAAGCAACCTTTCATTCATGGTATTTGATGAATTAAGAACTATGTTGTTTGTTGAAGAAATGATTTGAAGTATATTACCATCTTTTGCTCCATTTGCAGCACCAATTTCAGCTACTCGGGAAACTATTTTGAAACATATCTTTATCATGTATGAATAATTATAAACATACGATAAAGGGGAGGGTTTTGGTGGACAAAAGAGGTACAATTAAAAATAGTTAAATACTAAAATATAAATACTATTACCATTAGTAATATCTCCAAGCGTTGTTCTAGCATTCGATGCTAAAGATCCATCAAATAATCGACAGATTTGGGTGACATTAGAAGTATTGTGGTTCTCAGATACACGTGATCTCTTTGAATACGATCCATTGTATTGAGCTGCGCAAAAATGTATTTTTATTAAAGCATGAATATGATCTCAATAATATTATTACCAAAAAATTGGAATTTCATCATACCATTTTCACCTTGGGTTCGTGCCCTGCCATGTGAGATAATACCGGACTTTGTCAATTTTCTCATCCTTAGTGAACTCTGAAAAAATTGAATAGTACTTTCAATATGTATTTTAATTTTCGTCGAATAAAAAATAAATATCACAACCATCCATAGATGCTGGTACATATTGTATCGAAATTATTATGAATGGAAACTATTACGCTATATTTTTTTTATTTCATAGCAATTATTAGATGAATGGGTGTTGCTTGTCTTTTTGTTAATTTTAATGCTTCATTTATTTTATTATTAGTTCAAAATAGCAATTATTTCATGTATTTTAATGATTCTTTAATCAAGCAATCAGCTGCAGCTACTTGCTTGATTCTCGAAGCATCCAAGACGAACAACAGTCTGGCTACTTGCTTGATTCTCGAAGCATCATCACAATATGTTACCGAAGAACAAATGCATCACAAAACCACAGGAAAAACGATGGAGATATAGATTTCTAAAGAGAAATGTGGCATTACAAGATACATTCACCGAATCAAAAAACTTGCAGTGCTAAATCACCAATTTAACATCCAGTCAGGCTAATCTGAAGAAAAAAATTGTCAAACAGCATATTAGCATGTTCCTCTAGTGCAATCAAGTTATATGAACTAAAGTAATGTAGTATAGCTCCACAAAACCACTCATAAGCTATTATGTGATTTTCTAAGAACCATGAATCACCAGACACCAATGACGTGCTATAATATGTTTAACCTAAAATCACAGTCAAAGTGGGTGCCACCATACTTAATTGATTCAATCATTTTACTTTAACACTCGTTAATTGTCCTATCATGTAAATCCCTACTTGCACCTCAAGTTCATCTGTCATCATGAAACGAAAGTTGTTGTAGTAATGTATATTGTGATCGTACAGAGTCTACTACTATCAAACAATAATTGGGAGATCGGAGATTCTATCTAACAGAATGCTTGTTGCTCCTCTTAGCACATAGACTTTGTATTGTTGATGCAAATGCATCTATTTAAATTGGAATTTCAAACTTCCAATTCAACTCACCATCGGATTGGAGAAACTTTGATCCAATGTACATCATCACATTTGGATCTAAAATCAGTATAACATTTGACATGAAAATAGAATCATGGATCAGCTCCATTCATATAGTTCGTAAATACACATAAGATATAGACTTCGTGCAGATCACAAAAATTCTCCTATGACAACCAACTTCATGGAGCAATTGTGAAAGAACTATAACTCATAAGTTTTGCTTAGTTTGAGAGTATAAACCTTTCCATTTAGAACATCAATTTCGTCTGAATCCTAGAAAGACTTGGAACTCAATAGGAAGTTCCATTCGCCAACATATTCAAATTATGAGGTAAAACTGAATCCATTTGTTATATTGTTATCTAAAATCGTGGCTCCTTTCACTTTGTTCTCACGGTGGCTCCAATTTCTGGTGATGACAAATCTTGAGTGCTATATATATATATATATATATATATATATATATATATATATAACATATATATTCTCTTATCACTCATACATATCATTCAATTTACAAACAACCCAAAAACTATCAAAAGCGATAAAAGCACATAAACTTTATGTACCAACAAACTCAAAATGCTTGCTCATGAAAAGGAAAGTATAAGAGACGAACAAATATAACGTCATTGGGCTTATTAATTTTCGATGTGGTGACTGTTTCAACGAGCAATTGGAAACTGTTTAAACAAAGCAACACAAAACTTGCAAATAGAAGCTATGAAAAATAACCAATGCACATACCAAGATTCAAAACACATTCATGAAAATGGCTTTTAGAAACAGAGGAAGAATTTATTCAAATAGAGAAAAAGAGCGTACATTGCAACCTTTATGATGTCTTACGTGAATAGGCAGCACAAGAGCACGATGATGATTCGAATTCCAGATCTTCTAGTGTTGCCTATGGGATTTGCTGCAGCATACGTGGATAGAGAGAGCACGTGTGTTGTTTTTTTGTTTCTAGTCAAAGAGGATAAGAGTTTATTTTATTCGTTTGGGCGTACAAGACTTCCACCATCAAAGAAAGTCATATCATTATAAATCCTCAATAATTTGATATTCCCATAGATAATAATCCTCTCAGATTATGGGTATCAAATAATTATTTTGTGATATTTTTATCACAAAATATATGTATAATAATAATAATAATAATAATAATAATAATAATAATAATAATAATAATAATAACATGGAAAGTATTATGTTAATTCTCTCTAAAACAAATTTTTGTGATGATATTACAGCATGTAGGGAAATTATTATGTATGGAAATTGTTATGCTATATTTTTTTTTATTTCATAGCAATTATTAGATGAACGGGTGTTGCTTGTCTTTTTGTTAATTTTAATGCTCCATTTATTTTATTATTAGGTTAAATAATTACAAATTGTATTGAAGTATTAACTTTTATTTGATATAGTATTTCTTTATTTTTTCAATTAATATTTATTATGTTGTTAAGTCGACTTAATGCAATTTAATCTATACTTAGTTTTCAAGTCAACGAATTGATATATGGTTTGTTTAATTAATTTAATATTAATTGATGTGTTTTTTAGAAATTCCTTTGTAATATTATTTTTACTTTGGCACATTATTTTCAAATTGTCTGGAAAAACTTGAAAGTATTCTATTAATGTTGTCTTGTACATTTTCATTCCTACTTTTCAATTCAAAGTATTGGTACAAGGTTCTCTTAAACGGTTAAATTAGAGATAATTGACCGTGATTTTTTAAATTACTAATGGGCAATAACTTAAAATTTTGCATATTATTTTTAACTTTTGGACTCTTTATTATTATTATTATTATTATTATTATTATTATTATTATTATTATTATTATTATTATTATTTCTTTTTTGCACACTCTTAGAATAAACTTAATGCAAGTTTTTGTCAAAAAGGTTTATACAAGAATCTTTTAAAATGATTAAGGGTAGTTGATTATTATATTAAATGTTAAGTTTCCCTTTATCGTATTACTATTTCTTTATTTCCAAGACAAAATTTTTAAATTGTTAAACGGAAGTCATGGCTCTAATAAAAGGGAGTCCACTACAGGAGAAGGAGGAAAAAAAATCATGGGTCTAATTTTATAGCTCGAATTTTCTTAAAGAATATTTTAATTTAACATAAATATAAATATAAATTTAAAATTTGTTCATTCAACTTTGACGGATTATTTTTAAAAAATAACATTTTCTTAATATAGTTTTTTACATTATTTGATATAATTAGTAATACTTTTCATAAAAATTAATCATGGCACTGATATAAGATCTAACGGATATAATTAAATTATGGTATTATTATAGATGAAAATTGTGATTGATATGAATTTTAAAATTGTTGAAAATTTCTTAGAGATTCATCAAGGTAGCGACATGATATTTTTAATTTTTTTATGTTTAATACAAAGTTATCATAATTTTCTATTAGTAAAATGATTCTAATATATATGCTTACACCTCTAGCTGTTACTATTGACCTTATGGATGTGTATGCTAACATATTTTCTTATGTTTATTGTTTCTAGATTTAGTCGCGTGTTTATATATTCACAGTCACTTGGTATATCTATTTGTTTTTATTAGTTTCATGGGGATGTGCAAATGGTTAGATGTGATTGTTATAAATGTATCACAATGTTGTCTGTTTGTGATTATGGAACATATGTGGTTACTATCGCTATGTACATATAGCTCAGTCGAGTTTGTTTACTATCAAGTTAAAATTATTATTTTTAAATGATTTTTATTTTACTTTTATTTCATTTTATTTTGTTTTATTTTTTTTGGAATTACAAGGCCAAGAGTGAATTTAGGGGAGGAGAATCGAACCCTAAACCTAGAGAGTGAGAGATGGACCCAAATACCACTAAATCACATAGGCCTTGGCTATCAAGTTAAAATTGTTTGTATCGTTTTTTGTGAGATCTAAATGGGTGACAATACATCATGCTTAAATCTTCATTGACTAGGTTGGGAAGATCATTGTGTTCCAATATTAGATGAATGAATATTTGAATTTGTTAGTTTGTACCATTTAGCTAAGTTGAGCAAATTTGTTAGTTGTTTGATCAAGTTAGTACTTTGACGAGTAGTTTATTCATTTTAACCTTCTTTTAATAGTAGTATTGGTGGTGGTGGTGGTAGTATTATTATTATTATTATTTGATGGATATATCTTTCCACGCAACGCAAAGATTGATAGATTGACAAATTTTGCAATGTTGGGAGTCAGACAAATTTTTAACCGCACCCGACCAGAGATTGATAGATTTTATCTACGTTTGCGTTGGGGACTTACTAGGAGTGTTATTCACACAATAGTCACTATGGTGGCAAAAATAAAGGTGAAAGAGATGGAGATTTTCTTGGAACATTTTGCAAATGCTGGACCTCTGCCTGAAGAAGTATTCAAATGTACCTCATTACAAGTCATGAAGCTGGGAGGGCAGTCTCTGCAGATTGATATACCGTTGTTGCTGAATTTTGAAAATTTAAGTGTCATCGTCTTTAAAGGTCTCACTCTACCGGATGATGAATCTATGAAGAGACTGTTATATGTTATAAATTATTAACAGGGCATGCTTTTCAAACATATGAATCAAGGTGCTGATTTATGTTAAGAATGAAGGCAGTTGCTCCTTTATGTCAAGAATGAAGGCAACTGCTGCATTCACTCGACCTTCCTTGGCTTCATACTATACTTTCAAGGCTCCCTAATTGTAATTACTGAAGAAGACAACAACAACAACTACCTTAATGTCAATCGAAATGGTGCAACAGAATGCTAAAAATCCAGACATAAGATGGCATCCTCAAAACCCACACAACACAAAGGTATCAAAATAATAACATAAAAGCAAAATGCGTATTGAATCATTATATTATTCCAAATCACAATCAATAACCAAACTGAACATCCAAAGAATAACGAAACAGAATTTCAAAACAATGTCATAGAATCAAAATCGACATCTCCAAAATAAATTAACAATTTGAGGGAAAAAACAGAATGTAGTAATGAAATCAATAAATAAAATGCCTTCACTTTTCAATCTTCACATTCTTAAGTTTTTTATTGCTTGACAATTGAGTGTTTGAAGCATCTCCAGACCCATCATCATCGTCTTCAAAACGACGCTTGGAAGAAGGCGTATTAGCAGGTTCTCCGTCAACTTCAACAACCAATTCAGCAGGCTACAAAATAGGATTAAGAAATTAATTAGCTTCCCAGAAATACTTCACTCGCCAATCGAATAAGATAGAAAGAAAGCCAAACGCATATCACATCTAGCAAAATAACTTAGAAGATGAGATGCCAAGAGTAGGTCAAGCCAGAAAAAGCAACATATAACAGTTGTGCATTGTCCATCTATAGTATAAGAAATAGGAACTCAAACAATACGGGATGTAAATAGGATTACGAGAACAAAACATTACCACATTTGAATCTGCTTGTTTGGTCTTGGGAATTAGCTTGTCAAGGTCATCATCCGACTCACTTTCCTGTTAAAGAAAATCATCGGGATGAGTACGAATAAATTAATTGAGGATACAAAAATCATAAATAAAAAGATTGTTTTTAATCAGGCAACTACATCTGAGCTTGAGTATTCGTGTCTTGGCTTGTGTTCATTTATAATATCGAGTCCTTTACTGGTGAAATATTGAACACCCTCGCACTTTTCTACTTGCCTTGGTAACCGGATACTTTGAAGAGATATGCATTCCCTTGTATATTCTCTATTTCTTTTGGTAAAGTGGCTAATCCATCACCCTTAAACAAAAAAATAATAATAATATTAATATTGATAATGTAAAAATAAAAAAAAAATAAAATTGGGTAAATACATGTATTCAACATAGTGAAAAAAAATGAGTAAATAGGATCTTGACAATCTAACCTCACTGGATTGCCGAGCCAATTCTTCAGACCCCATTTCGAAAAGTGTACGACACAAATCATCCCACAACATTGCCATCAAGCTCGCAGTACTGTCCTTCACATCAACCTTGACTCTACACCTCATTGCAGGCTTTGGGGTTTTCCTTTTGCAATTGCTACATTGATACTCATCTCCAACCATTTCAACTTTCTTAGAACACTTAGAATCAGGAAAAGCTTGATAAGACCACCCTTCTTTTGAAAGTACACGGGATATGATTCCATAAAACCAATACCCCTTAGTCTACAAATAAATTTAAATATGTTTTAAAAAATGGTTTAGAAAGGGGGGAAAAATGAGAAAAAGATGGAGAGAGAGTCAAATGTGTAAATAAAAAGCACTAACATAGAGATACCTCTTTTGCATGCAACAGATTTGAGATGTCTGAAATAACTGGGCCAATTGAGCTAGACCCTTGAGATAAAGTAGATATTGAGCCACCATTTTGCGATGACGACGCATTAAGAGCCATGAACCTAAAAACCAATCCATCAATTTTGTAGGAAATCAAAACATTACTCAAGAGTGATTTCAAAAATATTTTTTAAATAAGTATTTGTATACCTATACCGAAACTCCTCCACTTCAGGGATGTGTTCATCTATAAGAACCTTCGTAACATGGAAAGACGTAGCCAACCCAATCGTATTATCTTCATTATAGAAAAAATTAAAGGAGATAAGTTACAATTATAGAATAAGAAACATACATTTGACATGAAATAGAGCAGAAAACTATATCACAAAATACCTTTTTTCCTAGATATACGACATAGCTGCAACAACACAACAACTGTAGCATTCCTTCTTCTATGCAAGGCACCTCTTGCTTGTTCGCCGTATTCTCCCCACAAAGTGCAACTAATACGGTCATTGCTATAAAGAACAATGCATAAGGTCAACTATGTATTACATTTTTGTAAATTGTTTTAATACAAATAAATTACAAATTACAAATTACAAATGTATGTGAATATAAAAGAGATAACAACATTAAAAATTTGTTTTTGATAAAACATATATATGAAATACCCCAAGTCTCTGAGATGGAAGGATAAGAAATTAGATCCCATTGTTTCTCCAGGATATACAGTCTCACTTGGAACCAACGCACCAATAAAATCTAAAGAGCACCAAGTGAAAACTAAATGTTAACAATGAAAACTTTCAAAATCATTTAGATGATTGAAAGATTTATATAAGTAACTATACATACCAATCAAATCAGGTTGTTCGTCAGTGGAAGGCGTTTGAACCACTTTGTTCACAGTTTTAAAATTGTAAAGCCTCATGGCAAAATCAGGATACTCCACAGCAACATTTAGACTAACAGTGGTTGTCTCCGTGAAATAAAATCTAAAAGGATGGGAAGTTGGCCTCCAACCGCCACCATTTGGATTGACATCAAAATTTTTGACGATAAAAACTCTATGCTCATCAAAGTTGTCTATGAATTTGTTAATTAGCTCAATCCGGTCAACAGTAGCCTATATACGTATACCTTGCAAAATACAATTTAATATATCACCAATATTTATTTAATCGAGCAACTATAAATATCATAATATTTATTTAATACAATACTCTTATGCATCCATAGTGAATTATTTACTACCTCTTCATCATGAAAAACCATATCCAACAGTCTAGGTACATCAGGTTCATTCCTTCTGGGAACCGTCCATAAACGAACAACACGAACAGTAAAACATGCTTTCTTTGAAAGCTTTCCAACAACATGAGATAACATCGTGTTTTGAGGAGCCATTGGAGTACTAATGCACCATAGAACATGTCAACAATAATGCAAGGATCAATTACAACCGAACATAACAGATAACTAACATCTAAATATAAAAAAAAAAACATAACATGCTCATACACGTGGTTCAACAATGGTTATATAGATTTAGCAAGTATCATGTCATAAATTAGCAAGTATCTTCTTGACACACATTAAGTCATCGTGTTATTGATTTCCTCGAAATCCAAAATTGTAGCATGCATTTTCAACTGTTCTGTTTGACATGAAATCGGGTGTCCCACAATTGCAGAATGCATTCACATGAAATTGTTTCTATAATATTGCAATTACAAAATCAGAACTCCAATTAAAAAAATTGGACAATCAAAAGCTTCTCTTGTGCATTGTGAATGATGACACCCTTGATTTATGTGTCTAAGCAATCAATTTATATAGCAGTTAAATTCACCAGTTGGTGATTTACTAAGGGCACAAGTTAGGTACGAAACTCACACAAAGGACCAAAACCCAATCTAAAACCATAACATGCTCACAAAATCCAATCTAAAACATACATGTAAACATTGATATAATAGAACTGGAGTCAGAATCAGATTCAAAAATTGCTTCTAACATGCTATCTCTCGAATTTTTTCAAATAAAGTTCTTCTAAATTAAATGAAGCATCTTAGCACTTGATGAAATATGACCATGAAATAGAGCACAAGAAGCATTCTTTGCCCAAAATATGCTGATAGCCAATTAAATTGCTGGGGGTTTTCCCTAAAAAATGAAAAAAAACCTTTAAATTATAATATATCTTTTAAATTACAAGATTTCTTCAAAATTAAATTCATACAATTCTTAAAAGTGATGATATTAAAATAGTTATTTTATAAATACGTAATTCCTTTCATAAATAATTAGCTAAAAATAATAATAGTTAAAACAAATTCTATTACAATTAATTAAAATTAATACTATTACAATTAATTAAAATTAATACTACTGTTAAGATTTAATTGGACTTGGTTTTAGTAGGCGAATATTGACATGGTTTCATTGGACGAAAATTAATAAAAATTAATTATTTTTCCAAAACAAAAAAAATGACATTAATTAAAAAATAAATAATGATTAAAATTAATTAGACTGCCATTGTAGATTAGATTTTTCCTAATTTTCCTAAAATAGAAACATAACTTTATTTCAAAAAATGAAAAATAATTAAAATTAATTACATTGCTACATAAAAGAAAAATATGTTTACGAAATTAATTTATCTTTTTATGTATTTTAACATAAAGTTAAGTTAATACCTATAAGATTTTTTATTCTTAGAATTGGGGTATTACATCTTATTGTAAAGTAAGTCGGCCGATATTAAAATGATTATCACAGAAATAATGAATTCTTTTCATAAATAATTAGCTAAAAATAAAAATTAATTAAAAATAATTATATTACGATTAATTAAAATTAATAATATTGTTACAATTAATTGGATTTGGTTTCAATTGGCAAAAATTAGCACAATTTCGTTGGAAAAAAATTAATCAAAATTAATTATATTGCTAAAATAGAAATATAACATTAATAAAAAGATAAATAATAATTATAATTAGTTACATTTCCATGATTGGCTAGATTTTCCCTAAAAATGAAAGACATCTTTTTACATGCAAGATATCTTTTTAATTGTAAAATATCTTTAAAATTATATTCATATAATTCTTAAAATTGCAGTTAAAATACTAACTATTTAGAAATAATAAATTATTTCTATAAAGAATTAGCTAAAAACAAGATTTTATTGGAATTAATTATACTACAATTATTTACAATTAATTATATTTCTCAGATTTTGTTGGATATATTTTCATTGGATAAAAATTGAGATAGTTTTATTAGACGAAAATTAATCAAAATTAATTAAATTGCTAAAAATGGGGAAACATAGTTATTTCAAAAAATGAAAATAATTAAAATTAATTAGATTGTTACCGGAAAGAAAAATGTGCTTACGAAATTAATTTACCTTTTTTTATGCATTTTAAAATAAAGTTAAGTTAACGCCTATAAGATTTTGGATTCTTATAATTGGGGTATTATATCTTATTGTAAAGTAATTCGAGTGATCATTAGTCCCTAATTAACTTTATTTACTTTTTCAGTATCATTTTTTTTGAAAATATGCTTTTTTTATTTTCATATGTTTTTGTATTTTCTATGATATTTCTTTTGAGTTACAGTTGACGACAAAATACTAATATTTTTTTTGTATAATTACGGGTGTTTCAAAGGATCTGCTCCATTTTTTCCTTTTTTTAAGTAACAAGCTCCAAAAATAGGTATTCAAATAGTAATGATTTTTTATTTTGATACTACTCGAACCAACAATTATATAATAATTTTTGGTTCAATATGTCGCTTTCGCTGGGGAATAAATCTAAGAATTCTTATTAAACAATCGGCTATCATGTCAATCAATTATTGAAATTATAAGACTCAATTAGAATATTTTAATTGGCTTTCAACTATATTAAATATTTATCTAAATTTCTATCTCTTAAATAAATATTAAGAATCCTATTTACTTTAATTATTTATTTTATACTGAATTTTCCCTGTTGATGTTTTATTTTATTTTTAAGTATAATCAGTTAGATTGTATATTTTAAGTATTAATCACATATATTTCAATTTACTTGTCTTATCCAAATCAATTTAAATGTTAAATCAAATCATTCAATATTTAATATGTCGAATATGTTAAATTAGTAAGTTTATACCTAATATGTTAATATATATGTTTAATATATTTAGAATGTATTTATTAAAGAAATAAAATGTCAAAACAAAAGTTTTGGATTAAACTATCATGATGGCGCATTGACAAGGATGAGAATTTTCTAGCGGGGTAGGGACGGGGACGGGGACGGGGCATGGAAGTTGGTAATTCTTATATCATCTGCATTCAGCCCAGAGTAAATGAGGATGGATCGGAACAAGAATAAGTGTTTCCCAACGTGGCAAGAACAGTTTAAGGTATGTCGGACTGTACTGGCTACATTATTGTTTTTATAATATATCTTTATACTGATTATATTTCATAATTAAAATTTAAAAATCATTATTTACATATTAATTATTAATAACATACATCATAGTGATGTATAATAATTAATATCTTTCAAAATTTATAATTGCATATAATAAAATGTAAAATAATTTTAAAGAAAAAATTATGAGCTCTACGAATGTTAGTAGAGTTATTTTAGTATGGTTTTTTTAATAACTATAACATTTAATTTCATTTTATTTTGGGTTTACATAAGTAGATTAATCTTACAATGAGCAAAATGTAATCTATTATGACAATTGCTGCCACGAATTATCGTCCCATGCAAAGCACGGGTGTAAATGCTAATTAAGTTGCTATTCTATGGATAATAGTAAATTAAGTTGTGTGGATTTTAGTGAGTTGCTCCTTACATATTTGTACGATGGATTAGTATGAAATATAGGGGAAATTCTATCGAAATTTTTATAGAATTGTTTCAAGTTAAATTCTTTAAGTTTATTATTGTAACTCATTCTTTATTTTAATTATTTTTTTAGATTTTATGTTAATATTATTAACATCTATCAATAACGTTATTAGTTGAAAATTTTATCCTGGTAAGTAAAACAACTAAGTATACTTAATTAAGGGTGTTAACGCATTATTATTATGGTCGGCATCCTTAATCGATTCAATTTCATAATAAGTAAAAAGTTTTAATTACTTACAATGTTACATGTACCATACGTTATATGAAAAAATGCTACTTAATTCAGAATTTTAGACGCTGAATTTTTATTTTTTTTTATCTCAAAAAATTCAGAAATTCAGATACTGAATCTCGATTCTCAATGACTCATTTCTAACATGTAAAACATAGATAGTTAAATAAACCTCTCAAGCAAAAATTTCCTAATTGAAAATAATGGGACAAGAAAATTTCATACTAAGCAATTACGTTTGCTATACTTTGATTGATAATGTTAAATGTTGGTGGTGTGTCAATAGCTTGGCACACCGGGTGATTTTCTCCCTCGTCCGGATTCCGTTTTGAAATCAGAAAATTTTATTGGATTCATCACGATGAGACGGAGCTCTAGCAATTTGGAAAAAAAATTTTGGACACCGTGGCGGCCCGTGGTGACCGGTCAAAAATCGGTCAAAGTTTTTGGTAAAATTTTGGCCAAAAACTTTGACTGGTCACCACGGGCCGCCACGGTGTCCAAAATTTTTTTTCCAAATTGCTGGAGTTCCGTCTCGTCGTGATGAATCCAACAAAATTTTCCAATTTCAAAACGGAATCCGAACGAGAGAGAAAATCACCCGGGTGTGCCATAAGCTATGGCACACCCGGGTGCACCGGAACGGTGCTGATACTTTGATTAATTTAATTTTAAAAATATTTAGTAATTAAATATTCAGCTAGCCAATCAAGTAGCATGATTTGAGAAAAGTATACGAGAAATCAGCATTTTCATGTTAAAGATCCTAAAATTATTAGGTGAGACACCATTATTTTGCGCTTTACAAGTGTATTTCTCGTGTAGTTAGCACATATTTGAAAGAAGATTTTGTCATACTTCATGACTTCCTTGCTTGACTTCCTAATCGACTATACCTAACTTTTTCACGAAATATATTTTTGTCACATGCATAGCAATTATTAGCGAAATGATTTATCGTTTCCTGTTTATTTAATTTAATTAATTTTTAATAATACCAAGTTCAAGAAAATAAACCACATTTTTTTTTCCAAACAAAAAAGTTCAAGAAAATAAACCACATTCACTTCTCATTATGCACATTAGAATTTGTTGTCTCTTATATTGTTCTATGGACTATGTCTTTTGATCAAAGCACATGCATATTATTAAATTAATATATTTAGTTATACATGTTAATTATTTTGATTAGATAGAACATTTGAAAAAAATAAAATAAAATAACGAACCTGAACTCTTGCGATAGATCGGTCTTGATTTTGCTTACGTACTCAAGCCTAATGACGAAGATATAGAAACCCCATGACTTAAATAAATCATATGATGCATTATTCATTTAAATATTCTTGTTTCTTGATTTTTCTGCCATCAGCCATTCCCTCTAATCCTTTTATACTCACTCAGCTCTGTAGCAGTTTCTTGAAATTTTCTTGATCCACGACAGTATAAAAGCATATTATAAAAATAAAAATATACTTCCAAGTACATATATAAAACCTAGCTGTCTTGAGCTTATGATCATATGCATTACATCCCCTTAACTAATAATGCACAAGGCAGGCACATGATGTATATATTCTTGAAAATAAGTAATTATTTTAAGAAATTATAAGTTTAGATAAGCCTAGGATTTTTGCTTTGCTGTTATGATTCTCTTTTGATTGAAACAATACAACGATCCGAGGAAAGGGGACCCTTTAGTACTAAGAGACACATGTGAATTGGGAATATAATCCACATGCATTTTTGCCATGTCAATCTTGATCATTTCCCATTTGGGGTCATGAATCCAGCAGCAGAATATTTATTTCGTGTTGAATGTAATATGTTGGCTTATGTAATGATTAGACTAGATAATTCTTATCTAGATGAAGGGAAAAATGGAAAATTTCCATGACTATAGCATCCATAATTCTTGTGTCAATGATGACAAAATGGAAAATTTTGTGATGACTAACAAATTATGTAGTTAGTAGTATGTGCAAGATCACATACAACTTAATTATTCTTGCACGGTGATCAGTCCATGAAGTGATTATGGATCCTTGACTCGTCTCATTCGGAGAGTTAAATACGATAGTATTGAAGTGTGTACTTAATTGTTTCAACAACTTAATTACAATAGTCTTTTATGTGATTTTTAAACACACAAAACATGCATATAAGTTTATAAGATTTTTATACATCAGAAATGTGTAATGAGGGATTTACATTTTTGTCAACTAAATAAATGAACAATATGATTGGGTCTAGCGCGCTAGTAAGATGCGGTTGAAAAAGGTAGTTTTAAAAAGAAAATAATATGTCTAATTAAAAACACAACATTATATAGAACTGATATAGCACTAAAGAAATAGACATTGTGTGAGATCATGTCTGCATCTAAAATTCACATGCTACTTTATATCTCGAAATATTATATTTAATTAATTCTACTTGACCATGCATCATAAGTTAAACGTACGCAATAAAGATTAATTACTAAATTGTAGACTGGTCCCATAATAGAGCAACTTTTGCACTATGTTATCTAAAGTATAGAATAAAATTAAGTTCGTTCAATCTTTACCTGAGTTATAATCTATTGAGTGCATTGAAAAGACGCTTAACACCACAATATATACTTGACTCACAATTTTTTCAAAATGTGAAATGAATTTTGTTAACAATAGTTCTTTGTTCAACAAGTCATCACTAAAATGATCATTTGGGTGCTTGATAATTTTCGGTTTCCCATTAGATCAAAAGGAAAGTCAGCAAAGATCAGTTGACGTCGAACACTAGAATTTGTTTATCCTCACAAGGATTATAATGATCCTCATTTTGGAAGATGAATTTTACGTCTTAAGACTTTGAAAAAGGTGAAATTTTCCCATTTCATTATTTCATATAAGTAATTTTCTTTATTTATTGGTAGAAATTTAAGGTGCTCAAATCACACCATTTTTAAATCAATGATCATCAAACAGCCACATAATAAACTAGGGCATTAGCATGTAAGTATATTAACTTACCCACATATAATTAGTTGATTAATTATAACTAGCTATTCTATAAATAATAGGTCCACAACCCTCAAGTATAAATTGAGCGACACAATTCTTGAAATAATCCATTTATACAAACACGTCTCATTCTTATAATTAACAAATATAACATCACATTTCTGTCATAGATGGAGGTATATATAGGTTGAGAATTCCACCATCTCATCTCAAAATTATTGACAACTCTAATTATCTTTTAAGCTATCTTTTTTTTCCTCTTCTGTTTCCTATACTGTTCGTATAGGTCCAAAGACAACGTCGTCCTGTCCAATTCAGCCCTTAATCTCTGGTTCTCTTTAATATCCCTCAGTAGCACAAAATGGTCGGTAAGTTTCTTCCTAATCTCATCCTCGTCAAATTGTTCCTTAAAATCTATCTCCGGTCGAACCTTGACAGAAGATAGTGTCTGATTTCCTCGTTTTCTTTTGTTAATTGGAACGTTTTGCATCACCTGGTGGAACAGTTGACACCTGCTCCATTGACAACTCCTTGAAAGCTTGTTGGGGCGAGACGATGGAGTGATATATAAACCTGATTATTTGCATTGCCAATGGATAAAATACCAGAAGCGATACTAGAAATTGCTGGATGATAATGTTTTGTGAGAAGGTTTAGCTCCCAAAGGACTGAAGCAAGTGCACCACTCAGGTTAGGGTCTGAGGCATATGGCTGGTATTTCTGTGCGCAAATAAATAATAACCACAGGCATCAACGAATTGAATTTCTTTTCCAAAAACCAAAAAGTATGGACAGATGCATATTTTCATTGGTATATGAGATTTAAATTGAGACTAACTACAATTGCACCCGCAACAGAACCACCTCCAGCATCGTTTTCTAAAAGATTACGGCATTTGACATTCTTCTGAAGAAGATGCTTGATGGTGACCAGTGCTGATGTCGTTAACAAGAAAGAAGCACATTACAATGTATAGAACAACAAACTGAGTATCAGCCAGCACAGTATAATGCATTGTTTGGCGAGGAAGAATGGTCTAAAAGAAAGAAGTGTCTTGAAAGGTGTACCACGGGTACTTACAAATGTGTCTCTTGAAAAAAAAAATAAAAAATAAAGGAATAATAATAATAATTATTAGTAGTAGTAGTAAATAAAAGACATTGCCAAATGTCTGCAAAATCTTGTTCATTATAGTATTTGGTTATGTCCTGTAATGAGCCAAAAATACACTAGGCCCATTGTTTATTTTAGATTTTTTCCACCTAAAAATCAGTTTCCATTACTCGGTCGAAAAACACATTAAGCCTATGTTGATACTAACTTTTTTATACCAAAAGTCATCTTTTACTACTCAGACAAATTCGAATTTCAATATTAACCACACTTTCGAAACAAATAATCATTTATTATCTGCGCTTGCATGGCCATACCAATATTCAATTTAAAAGCTAGTTTTTAGCAAAATAAAAGTTTGTGTTTTGAAGTTTGAACCTGCCATGGACGACTCAGCTGTCCCGAAGCACAACAAGAAAGTGGACAACCGTTTTATGAAAGCAGCAGCCCGTTGCATATCATGTTGTCTATCATCACACAGCATTATCTTCAGAGCTTCAGCCAGTAGCTCACCCCGGTCCCTGCTCAAGAGAATGTAAGAGTAATCAAACCACTAGGGTATAGCAGCAAAAGGATATGGACAATACTTTTACATGAAAGTAAGTGGCTCAAATAGACAATACCAACAAGCAAGGATCAAGTGAGAGATGATTCTAACAAACACCAAGTGTTTGTCTGTAAGAATTGGTTGAAAAATATAATGAGTGGAAGTGTTAAAAGAGAATAAAAAATGTCCCATCAATAAAACTAGTTTTTGAAAATGTGAAGTGAAGTTAAATAAAAATAATTTTCAAAAAGACATAATTTTTGAATTACCCACTTTATTTGGATATATATAATTTGACAGTGTAGTCTTCAGAATTCTTGCCAATTGGCACTTCAGCATAAGACAACAGTGCAATTTGCTACTGCGCATAAAGACATATTAGACCTAATTTTTTTGGCCTTTGATTTAACATCTAAATACATAGTTGAAGAAGCTTACGTTAGCTGCATGACATGCATTATAAAGATACGAAAGAATGTTTCAAAAACAGCCGAAAGAGTCTGCGACTGCATCCTCCTCCGCTCTGCAAGATCTTGGGCCAATGAAGCAGCTTTGAAGTCTGCATCAACCTGTTCAGGTTTTGGGTACATCAAAAGCAACGATAAAATTAACTCAACCGGATTACTTGTTGGAGACTCATACCTCCTCGCGTGTCTTTGTCATCATCTCTTGCCTAGTTTTATTCTTCCCATTATCAGGCAACTGATTTGGTAACTTGAGTTGAGTTTTGGTGTTTTGGTAACTTGTGTTACATTATACATTGTACAGTAGTTGCTCAGAGATTCTGGTTCTAGGGTTTCAACTCAAAGTGTTTTTGTAATATCTGAGATTTGCTCAAAATTATGTCTTAGGATTGGTGACTTCAATTTCCGTAGTGGATATTGACTGAGATATGGGCAACTGGGATATGCATGAGGCTGGAAATTGATGCCAGCAATCCAATATTATTCTAGCTGCTACTAATTTATTTGTACTATATTTCCTACAGGGCAATGTATAACATTTAGGTTATGTTTGATAGAGAATATTGAAAGAGTGAATTTTAGATGTGTTACTGAGAAGTAATGAAAATGTATTAAAAATTATTAAAAAAAACTGTCAAATCAATCTAATGGGTGGTTAAAAATGATGAGAAAAAATAATTTTTGTTTAAAGTTGTATCAAACAAGCCCTTAACAAGGTTATACTCTAGAGCTAAAATATAATTAAGCGTGATTGTGTTTTTGAAAAGAATAAATAAATAAATTCAAAACTAAAGCCATGGAATGCAATACGGTTAGTGAGTAAGAATCACTTCTCAGCATGTCAATAGGATTGTTCATTAGGCTGACTTCGCTTTGTCTGGAGTACCATGTACTGAGGTAGCCTCATAAGTCAGATTAGTTGTACATAGATTAATAGAGTTCCAAAAGATGGGATAGTTTGCTGGCATAGAACAGTGCTCTTGACGATGCTAAAGCAAATCAACATAGAATATAAATCAAAGCAAGCCAACTGCATATTAAAGAGAAGTTTATCCCTTAATTGTAGCCCTAGCAGAAGGCATGTGCCTATCTTAGAGCTTTTTTGGCATCCAATTTGACAACAGAAAAGATGTCCATCCAACCTTTTCTTTTGTCAACACATTAAACATAATTATTGTCCCAACAATAAATGTATCAATTGTTCATTTATTCGTTTATTATAAAATTTAAGCTAGCGCCCCTGTTGTTGAGCTATGTTCCTAATTGCAACTGACACCAAATCAAAATAAACATTGTGACCACACGGAGAGATGTAAAGATATCGCATTAGCATTACTACTTACAAATCTCCAGAAATACGAGTTAATAATTCACACTAGACAACTACAGCAATGCCAAGAGCAATATCGAGTACATTGAAGTAAGATTTTGGGAATTATATGTTACTGATTACCTAAACAAGAACATCATTACAACAAAATTCATCACCCTCACAAACAGAGCGGGTATGCTAGTGAGTAAATAATCTGAAACTGTTTTTCGAACTTTTAGATATCTATTTAATTTGGACTTCAAGTCATCTCCGATCTCTAGCCACCATTTCTTCCACCAACGACCACTAATGCCAGAGAGCTCTTTTTTCTTCTTCTCTCGTCTTCTTCTTCTTCTTTTTTTTTTTTTAAATATTTTTTTCGTCATCTGGTTCTCCACCGTGGAGAACCAAAAGGTGTTGGAGGTCGGATGGGTGGCAGTGGCATTTTTTTTATAATGAAAATGATGGATAAATGGTGGTTTTTGGGGTGTTTAGGAAGGAGTGGGGTGTAAATAGTCCCTCCCTTTTGAAATTAAACTGAAAGAAGAAGAGAGACAACTCAATAATTTTTTGGGCAAATGACTTAAATAAAAGAATGAGAAAATATAATTCCAAAGTTGCTCTTGAAAATGCCAAATCTCACCACATTTTCATCGAATAATCCCCACAATGCCCCCAATTTCATCTTCTCCCATCCGGTTTTCATCCTCCATCTTCATCAACTCCGGGCACCACTCACCACCTCCGATCATCTTCTCCAGCGCCGGTCATCATCTCCGGGGCCGGCTTAGTGTCCGATCATCTTCTCCATCTTCGGCAAAATATTTCCAGCATGAGAAAATTAGATAATCATCCCCAAATCAAGTAAACAATATAATTTTGGACATCTATGAACAAAAAGAAAACCCTTGATCTGTGAAAAGACACATAATTTGGTAAGAGGAGCGAATAGAAGCCAGATTGCATTTTCACATTTTGGGAGAAAATGAATTAGTTGCACAAGAAGATAAGTAGTCTTTGACTCTATATTCTATAATGCAGGTTATAGGCATTTTCTGCAGGAAAAAGTCACGAACAATAATGAACAATTTTTCTCCCGTAGATGGGGTAATCAAACATCCTGAACAATTTTTCTCCGGTAGATGGGGTAATCAAACATCATTGATCTGTAAAAAAAATCCTAATCTGGTAATCATCTCCAAATAAAGTAAACCTAGAATTTTGGACCTACATGGAAAGAAACCCTACTGTAAACAGAACATAAAAGTGCAGATCATAAAACAAAAAAATAAAAATAAAATATTCTTGATATGTTCTTGGTTTGACCAGTGACAATGGTGGTTGCAGATTCACAATCTTCATGTTAGGTGGGAGGTAAGAAAAAATGGTCAAGCACTACATTGTGGCTTTTGGAACGGCCAAATATTTTCAAATCCCAAAAGGATTAGGTCACAAGTTTTCTTTTTCCATATTTGCCCCCCAAATTTTGCTCTATAAATTGAGCTCCATTTTGCATTGTTACATACCACTTGAAAGCCAAGACCTGTTCTTGTGTAGAGAGAAAGAGAGAGCTCATGGAGAAGGCTAGAAAGCTACACACGAGATAAAAAGTGAGTGGAGTGTTAAAGTTTCCTTTATGTAAGCAGAGAAAATACAACAGGTGTGGTATTTTTTGTACTCGCCGATTTTTGTGATAGTGAAATATATTGGTGTGGGTCCGTGGGACGAGGCGCTTGGCCGAAGATCCACGTTAAATCTCGGTGTTTTATTTTGTGCTTATTTTAGCTATTCATTATTTTCTCAACAATGCATTTATTCGTCCCCACTGATCTTGGGGCGGAATTAGCAGCCGCTAGTTCCTCAAACAACCGGTATCGAGCTTTGTCATGATATCTCTTGAAATTCTTAGTATGCTCTGTGGATTGCAGTAGAGAGGCCCGATCTTCCACATCGAAACGATTTCTCGAAAAATCACATTTTGTTCGAGGAGTAATGGCTATTGACATTTGAGGCGAGAATTTCCAAAATTGATAAATTTGATGGCAAAAATTTTGGATATTGGAAAATGCAAATGGAGGACTATTTGTATCGAGAAGGACCTATATAAGCTAGCTGAAAGAAAAGCCGAAGGTGAGAAAGATTTACGGCGAGTGGAGGTGCTTGATCGGTAAAAGCACTTCTGCCAGTGTAATTAAGACTGACCCTATCAAAGCTTGGAGTGACTTTGTTGCAACATTAAAAATGAGAAGACACGTTATCTCTTTTTACGGCAGTTTGACTCTATCCAAAGATGTATGAACAAATTGTCTACCCCAAAGAAATAAAGTTCATTTGATCAAGAAATTGTTCAATATGAAGATGATGGAAAGCGGGAGATTTGGAGAACACCTCAACGAATTCAATGAGGTAGTAGGCCAATTGACCCACTGGTGGAAATCACTTTTAGTGATGAGGTTCGAGCCCCCAGTAATTCTTAGGCGAGCTGTTCGAGCCGAATGGCACACAGTTGATCTCGCTATCGCAGCAGTTCCCGGCCGTGAAGTCTAAATTGAAGTTCGATGACGTTGCCAGGAGCATGATCTTGGCCGAGGAGATCCTGAGAGCCGATCGGATGCCTTCAACTTAAAAAAACACCGCTCAATGTAGATAGTAGAAAGCGTAAGTTCAAACAGAGGGCGCACAGGCGTGGGATCTGAGCAAGTCGAGGAATGGCGCACTATATGGATCCAAAATCCACGCATAAATTCCAACAAGTCGAAAGTCTGCATTGAATGTTGGAATTGGCGGTCAAAGCCAAGCACTACAAAATCGCAGAGCGTACCCAAAGGAAATCTGAGAACAAAATCGAGAGGTCAATGTCAGGTGGCCGAAGAAAACGCGCGTGATGCGTTGATATGTTCCATGGAGAAGAAGGCGGCCACTATTGGGTAATAGGACTCTGCGGAGCATGGGTTCCAGCCACGCCACCGCAAATCGACCCTTTTGCAAATTATGTGTCGGGAAACTGCAGAAGCAGTATATCTCGAGACCGATCATCCTTGCGGTAAACAAGTGGGTGGGCATAGGAGAAGTACGTATCAATATCGATGGATCTCAGATGGAAATTAAAGGACGTGGAGACATATTCGCAATTGAGGAAAATTTGATCTCCGCACAAACAATTGTCAAGAGAAGGATGCGGACACAAGCCTGCAGTGATAATTGAAAATCACCAAGGGGCCATGATAACGCATTAGACGTGGCAAGGATAGTGGCACCCTGATACACGCATTTCGCCGAATGTCGTGTATGACAATAGTGCGAGCTGTCGATAGTAAGGATCGCTAACTGCGGCACCAAAGACTGGGTAGGCATGAAATAGTGAAAGGGCTCAAGTACATGCATGCAAAGTGAAAAATCTACTGGAGCGATATTTACCATTGATTTGGAAGACTTTTGTAGTTGTATTTTCTAGCTGCAAAGCCCAGCTGGGTAGGTTTCAATACAAGTGAAGTGTGTGAACTCTAAAGAAAGAGAAGCTTGAACTTGTCCACAATTGGCATGTGTAGGAGTCCAATCACAGCTTGATTTCATCGACATTGGCGGGAAAGTCATACTTTGTGACTTTCATTGATGACCACTTATAGCGAGAAAGGTGTGGGTTTATTTCTTGGCAGAGACACAAACTCCGATGTGTTGGCGAGTATGCTCAAGAAGTGGAAGCTACAGTGGAGAATGAAACTGGTTTGCGGTAAAGAAGTTGAGATCCGACAATGGTGGAAATCACGAAAAAAATTTCCATGCTCAAGAAATTTTGTTACCAAAATGGCATCAAGTTGAGAGAAACGCTATGCCGAACACCGCAATGTGCAGAATGGGAGTTGCAGCACGCATGAATCGAACATTGGACGGAAGAAGCGAAGCCGTACATGAGAGAATACATGCAGCCTCGCCAAAACAGCGATTGTGAAGCGGTCAGCCAATTTGTAATCGGGCATACCTAGTTAACGGTGGGTAAATTAGTGCGCCGGTACTCATTGGAGATGCTGTGATACCCAAGAAGTTTGGAAGCGAAAAGAAGTGAAACTTTCTCATTTAAAAGTATTTGCCAGCTCAGATGTAGCGCACAGATGGTGGTGATAATGCCAGTGAGTTAAGTTAGACTCAGATGCTCTAAAAGTGTACTTTAGTTGGATATACGGTGGAGACGCGAGTTTGGGTATCGCTTTTGGGATGATCGTAACAAAAAGCTCATCGGCCGGGATGTCATATTCTTTAATGAAAAGGTGATGTACAAGGGACAGAAATGCAATGCAGTCCAATGACACAACAAATGACGATCCAAACATATGTTCGGGCGACCGCACACTCCGTAAGGGAAATGACGTCAAAGTGCATGTGATGAGAGTTTGCACGCAGGAGCGCCGCTCGAGGCTGATTCACCACACCCCAGCTCCACACCCCATTGTGAGGAGGTCAAGTAAAGCACTCTCATGTTCGAAAATCGTAAAGTACATGAACTACATGTTGCTCATCGATGTCGGCAACTCAGATATAATGCTATGACGAGGCATGTGGGTGGGGAGATTCTCATTAAATGTGGGGAGCTTGCAATGAAAGATGAGATAAAGTCTCTCATCTCCAACCAGACGTGGGAACTAGTTGAGCGTTGCGCAGGGAAGAAAGCTCTTAATAACAAATGGGTGTACTGAGAATCAAAGAAGAACATGATGGTTCGGGGCAAAGAGGTACAAAGCAGATTGGTAGTCAAAGGTTTCTGCGAGAAAGAAGGAATTGACTATACGCAGATTTTTTCGCAAATGTGTAAGTCGACAACACCGATCGTTGTTGAGCATTGTTGCAATGAGGGCTGTGAATTTCACTTGGAGCGCGATCTAGAGACGCGTGGCGCTTTCCTCTATGGTAACTAGAGGAGGAAATCTGAGCATATCTTGCGACAGCCGGAAGACACCGGAAGGCTTCTCGCTGAAAGGAAAGGAAGGTGGTATTAAATTGAAGAAAAGCCTATACGGCTTAAAGCAAGCGCCAGACAACGATGTACAAGAAGTTTGGCCATGATTTATGCGGAGAAAAATGGCTACGCGTGAAGTGTAATCTTGACCATTGTTGCTACTCGTGAGGGTGCTCGAGTCCAACATATCATTTTGCTCACACTTTATGTCGATGACATGTTAGTAGCCGGCCTTTCCTGACATGGGACTTAGATCAAGAAGTTGAAGAAGCAAATTATCTATGGAATTTGAAATGAAGGACCCCTTGGGTGAAGCTAAAAGCAAATTTAGGATGAGAATTTAGCAAGAGACAAGCAAAAGGGTGTTTTGCGGTGTGTCCGCTACAGCCACAGCCAAGTATGTTGATCAAATCCTACGGCTGTTCAACATGAGGCAAAGTCAAGCCAACAAGACGCGCCATTAGCGAATCATTTCCGCCTATCCAACGACCGGCCTCCTAAGACAAGAGGAGAGAAACTTCATGGCTGTAAAATTCCATATGCCTCACCATTGGAAGTTTGATGTATGTCATGGTTTGTACCGCACTGATATTGCTCATCGCAAATGGGAGTTGTGGCGGAGTGATATATGGCAAATCCTCGGAAAGCAAAGATTGGGATGCGATAGAAAGTGGATATTGAGATATCTACTGAGGACCACTGCCCGATAAATGCCTATGCTTTGGCCAACGAGGAAGCGAAAGTGACTAACTCACGAGGTTTCGTAGAGACGCAGATTTTGGCCGGTGAGGTAGATCTGCGCGAAAAAGCTTTCACTCACCTAGAGTTATATCTTGGCTTAGCATTGGTGCTACTGCGCAGCTTAGTTAGATTACAGATACGTAAGATTGTTGCATTATCAACTACGTATGGGTAGCACGTGGCAAGAATCCGAGGCTAGCAAAGAGATGCAGATATGGTTACAAGGTTTGTTGGCGAGACTGGGTTTCGAACAGGAGAAGAATGTCTTCACAAAAGGACGGGGGCCAGAATGTAGTGCGATACATCCGGCAAAGAACCGGCATTTCATTCCGTGAACTCAAACATATTGACTCGTTATCACTTCCTTGAATCACTTTTGAAGATGGAGATTGACGCTGAAAAGATTCAAGGCAAAGAAGTAAGAATCCAAATTGACATGATGACAAAGACAAGAATCAAGGAGAACCGAGCTATGCTCACTCTTCGGCTTGGTCTCTCTCGCTAATGAAGACGCAGGTGGTGACTCCGCATCATATTTTTCACGAAAACTGCAAATGAGAGATATCCCAAGGTGAAAGATGGATTGTGAAGATTGATTGCAAATCGGTCTTCAAGGGAGATTGTTAGTGGAGGTAAGAAAAAATAGTGTCAAATAAGAATAGAGGCTTTGAAATTAGCGCAATATTTTCAAAGTCAAAAGGATTAGGTGCAAGTTTTTCTTTTCCATATTTGCCCCCAATTTTGCCTATAAATTGAGCTGCATTTGTACTTATGTTACATACCACTAAAGCCAAGAATACCTTCATCAGTGTAGAGAGAAAGAGAGAGCTTCAGCAGAAGTATTATACACGAGAGATAAAAGTGAGTGGAGTGTTGTGCCTTTATGTAGCTGAAGGCAAGAGAAAAATACGATGTGGTATTTTTGTACTCCTCATTTTTGTGATAGTGAAATATATTGGGTGTGGGTCCGTGCGGGATCGTAGGCGCTGAGTCAACCGAACTGCGTTAAATCTCGATGTTTTATTTGTCTTATTTTGGAAGGCCCATTATTTTTCTACCGCATTTATTCGTCTCCCAGTACAGATCTTGGGCTTTAATTAGCGTTCGCTTCAGTTCCCCCAACACTTCAAGCGATAGTAGTGGTTCAACTTCGACCGATGGCGGTTTCATCTTCATCTTCATCTTTATTTGTGGTAGTGGTTTTGAACGACGTTGGTGGTTCTTCAACTGATGGTGAATCACATTGTGGAATTTGAAAGGAAACTAAGGGTGCGTTCTGTTTGCCGTTTTCAACCCATTTTCTGTTTTCTGCTTTCGAAAATGTTGAAAACGCGTTCTGTTCATTGTTTTCGAAAATACTTTTTCAAAATCATTTTCAAGATTTGTATAGAAAACACGAAAATGTCTTTTTAACGTTTTCGGCATTTTCTGTGTTAAATGTTGAAAATAAGGAAAACGCATTTTCGGATTTTAAACTTTACATTTATTACATTTTAAACAATTATAAACCAAACACATTTTCTATTTTCTCTTCTCAAAAATAATTTTTTAAAAACAACAAACCAAATGCATTTTTAATTTTCTGAAAACAGCAATTGAAAATAGAAAATACTAAAATATTTTCGAAAACGAAAATAGAAAATACAAAACAAACAGAACGCCCCCTAATGTTTGCAAGAGTAAAAAGGATGAGGGAGAGAAACTGCAAACCATTTTCAAAGGAAAAAGGGAGGAAAGAATGGTGGTGGGGATTAGGGATGGTCTCAGGCAGTGGTGTGGGGTTTGGGTGAGAATTTGAGTCGAGAGGGATTCATTCGGTAATTACCAATGCTAGAGGGGTATTTTGGTCAAGTCCACTTCAAAATGTTGTGAGTTTTTGAACTTGTTATAGTAACTTTTAATTAAGGAATTAGTATTTTAAACTTAGTTATTTAAGGTGTTTTTTTCTAATTTTTATTTATAGCTTCACTAGTCTAACAAGAATAGTTATTTCACATTATATATATATATATACACACACACGTTTGTTTACTTTTTCATCACACATTTCATTAAGCTTATAATTATTCCATTCTCCGCTATACTTATAAATTTTAATTGTTACAATAAATTATTTGTCTTCAATCATCATATTATAAATTTTATATATCCAAAAATAATAGAGCAAATTTAATGCCCACAAAAACACAACTTCTCGTTCCCACATGATACTAATGTCTATTCACATCAATATTGGACGTGATTACCTTAATATCATTCACTATATAGGTTGATTCTTTTTACTCTTCTATTGCAAAGTCAATAAAATTGCCTTCATCTGAAGGATTGGATTAGGAACTTTTTCAATTGTATCCTTAGACAATATAGCTTGAAACCTTACACTCCTATTTCTCCAAAATAAGCACTAATTAGATTTCATCGACTTTTAACATACTCCCTCCGTCCCACTAAGATAGACACCTACCATTTTTCACACATATTAAGAAAACATCTTAAATGTTCTTGGAATTATAAGATATTCATATATTCTTCCAATTTTACCCCTATATTGAATGGTCAAAAAGTAGTGTGAACACGTTTAAATATCTTGAGAGATGAAATATCTAAGGTATTTTAGTACATGAAAAATAAATTATACATTCAATAAGGAAATTGGACTATAATTTAGGACGGACAAAATAGGAATACTTGTCTATCTTAGTGGGACGGAGGGAGTAACATAATATAATTAATGGAGCACGTACGTATAAGAATGTTGTACACTGCTTCTTCTCATCACATAAAATAGGTTTCAAAATTCCAACATGCTCTTTCTTATCGGTCTATATTTCAATTGAATTTTTACAAAGTATGGTCACCTTTTATATTCCACTCCTATTCATCAATTGTCTTGCACAGATTTCATTGGATTCTATTCTATTTTTGCCGCAACAGATTCTACGTACAACTATGTAATTATATTATATTATTAGAATACAAAATAAATAAAACACACCATAACAATTATATCCATTTCACAAAGGGAGAAATAAAAATATTTCATTTTAATTTACAACCCAAATTGATTGGTAGCGCCTCTCACGAACAAAATGTAATTCCGAGATTGGATGAAGATGCATTCTTCTGTAAATTTGAATAAAACGAACAAGGAAGAAAGCACCAAGTCAACATTCAAATGACTTTTTTTTTTTTTAATATTTACGAAAACGACTTCAGCAACACAAAAGCTTGCAGTGCTAATGTACGTAGGTGCCAACAATATAGATTAATGGACATGTCTAAAATAGGCTTTTATCTTATTTTAAGACATCATGATCTAAATATGTTCACTAATGTTTCACTATATATATCCCTAGACTAATAAATTAAAAATTTAGACCTAGATTTCGACATTATAATTCAACAAAAAAGTTGATGGAAAGATAAAACTTACATAGAGTTTGATCAAGAAAAGGCATTTTGGGGGTGACCGAAACATAAGATGTGATTGATTCTTTGGATTTGTTGATTCTCGTGGATTTTAAAAGAATTCTATAGAATTCATCAAATTCTAATGGAATTCCATTTTAGAGCGATTGTAGTGAATTTTAATGGATTTCAATGAAATTGGTTGAACATAAAGGGTCCCCAACATGGAATTCAATGGATTTAGAATTTCATCATATCTTCTCACATATTATTGATGGAGATTGTTATCATAGTTATGCAATTCATACAATAAATTTTAATATACAAGAAAATAAAAAAAAATATACGAATTAATAAAAGAAAAATACATAATCTGCATTTGTCTTCTTTAGGGTAATCTTTTATAAAGTCATTTAAAGAATTCCTTTAAAATAATAATCTATCTCCGAGGTTACAGGTTGAGAAACCTTTTTCTTTTCTTCTATTTATTTTATTTTATTGCGGAAATTGAAACGTGAACTTGAGATAGAAGTGAACAAGCAACATAGCTTCTTACTTGAATGATCAAAAGAATGACAAAAGTAGAAGCATTCAAACTATATCATTAAAAAAAATACATTTTTTAACTTCATTTTTTAATCCTTGTTCTACATTCAAGAAAAGGAGCGTAGGCACCCCAAAAGTTGAACGTTCGGGTATGTGTTTTATCACACCTCGTGCTTTATTGCACATTAGCCATGCTATTACATTGTATTATCGCACTTAAGCACGTTTAACGTCAAGGCACTGTTTTAACGCTTTTTCCATGCCTCGCACTTTATATATATATAAAAGAAGAGTGGTTGTGGGTCTTCTTGAAGTTTTCCTACTCAAAGAATTTTCGGTTTTTTTTTTTTTGTTTCATCATTGAATATTAAACGATATCAACAATTGTATTTGTACATACCCGATTTCTTTAGATTTAGGGTGTTGTTTGATTGCATGGAATGGGGTGGAAAAGGAAAATATTTTCCAAGAAAATTTTTCCACTTTGTGATTGATGCAAAGATGGAAATGGAGTTCAAATTCCATCATGAGACAATCACTTAAAGTTACATTTTGTACAATTCCATGAAAAATAAATTCTTAGGAGGAGAGGCGTATTTTACTTCCTACCTTACATCGAATTCAAATTCTTTTCCACGTTCTGCCATCAAGCACACCCTTTTTATATTTGATGCCATTCTAGATTTGTATCAATTGCTGGCAAACTTATCCAATGTATGTATATTGACAAAAGTAGAGTATTTAGTTATATATTGATACAAATATAATGAAATTAAAAATTTTTAATATGGACAAAATTTGAATTGAATCATTTAAGAGGTAACAATAACTTCTTTTTTTTTTTAAATCGAACAAATTGGATTATTAAATCATACTATTTTATGACACCTATTTATGAAGCTTAGTATCATCATGACAGGATTTTAGTTTTTTTTTTTTTTTGTAAGTCTTAAATAAGTTTTTTCAGTATGGATACAAATATGAACTATTAAGAAAAAATGATAACTTTCTTTTCTCAAGCGATTATAAGAGTGGTCAACTGTAAAATCGACCACCTTTTCCCGCCTCTAATTGGTCAATAAATTTTTTTTTTTAATTTTTTTCAATGTTAAAAAGGTGGTTATGCATGGTTATAGTGGTTAAAGTGGAGGTTATTAGTGACCATATGGTGACGCAGTTAGAGTATCAGTATTCATAACAACTTCCTCACTAATTGGCATTAAATCTAGGATTTCTTTTTTTTTTTTTTTTTGTTCTTTTTGTGTCAGCTGTGAAAATTGTTGCAAAGTGAAAAAAAAAAAGTTGCATACATGTTAAAAAATATTGATTTTTGATATAACATGTATATGTATTGATTATCCATAAAAATGTCTTAAATGATTGTTTAATATGAAAAAATTTAATTATTCAAGAAAAAACTTAATTATTCAAGACAAAATAATATTTTTTAATCCGATGAAATTAGATATTTTTTTAGAGAACTATCTCAAACTAAAAATACAGGTATGCGATAAAATTTTATTAATATCAATGAAATTAGATCTTGACTCTTATTATTTTATGACAAATCTTCATTAAGTTATTTTATAATAACATAATTTTAATTTGCTAAAAAAAGTCATTAAATAAGATTCTTTTTTTGAAAGGTACATAAGATTTTTAATAATAAAAGAAGGTTTGAATTATTTATGCTGAAGCAATATTTTTTTAATTTGATTAAATTGAACATATATGTTTTATCGCAAATATTTATTAAGTTTACTTAGAACACCGTCTCATTAGAATGAAATGATGACAACATAAATGCTCTCTAGGCAGAAGGTTAGTGATATATAATTATTAAAATGAAGAGTTGGAATTTAAGAACATATTCCAACAAAGAGAAAATACTCATTTGTATTTAGAAGTCAGGTTTAAAAAAAAAATCACGTTATACTTCTAAATTGCTTATTCAGTAATAATAACATTAATTTAACCATTTAAAAAAACATTTTTATGAAACCGTAATTTTTTTAATATTTTTGAAATAATGTGAAACACACGTATACACATCAACTAATTTGATTATTAAACTCCAAGATTGTCGAACTAGGTAAATGAGAGTTTATAACTTGATCCGCAATTTTATTAGATTTGTGTTTAGCCCTACTTTTTATAGAATTTATTTAGATTTTCTTTTTCTAACTTCTAAATGAACTGTCAATCTTATATTTTCTAAAATAATTAACTTCTATATCTATATATATATATAAAAGAAGAAGTTTTTGAATTGTGTTTTCCCACCAAAAAGCATTTTATGATAATTATAGTAATTATATTATGGTAATTTTGGTAATTGTATTATGATAATTACGGTAGTTGTATTATGGTAATTAATAACAATATTATTATTATTATTATTATTATTATGTGGTAATTTTGGTAATTTATTTTGTTAATTATGATAGTTGTATTGTGATAATTATGGTAATTATTATATTTAACTTAATAATAATAATAATAATAATAATTATTATTATTATTATTATTATTATTATTATTATTTGTAGAGAACAAATTTTCTTTTAAATTGAGTATTTTTAGACAATCTATTTTTTCTTATAAGTGGTTTCTTGCATTCTCACTACTAATTAATTGTGGAGATTAAATGTTATTTTACTTAATGTTATTTTTTCTTAAAATTTTTTTGAACGGGATATATCATAAAATTTATGGTAAATTAGTTAATGTTATTTTATTTAACGTTATTTAAATGACTAATTTTTCTTTGGGTTTATTTTAAAATAAAAATTTTCTTTGCTATTATTATTTTTTTAATAAGAAAAAAACCAATAATAACTAAGAAAGTTAATGTAAATCATTTTTAATACTTATTAGTTCATCATTCACTTCGTGTTATATTTTAATATAAATTATTTTATTTTACTATTATCAAATTATGAAGTACGGGTGATATAAATATTTTATTGTTCTGATTTCTTCAATGTATTTAATTCTTTATTCTAATACAAGATAACGATTTCGATAAAAAAATTTCTTAGAACATTATTGAAATCTATTTTATTATTACATATTTTTTTATTTTTGTCATTAATTCATAAATAATAAATTTTTTATAGTGTTATTTTATGTAAATATACCATCTTAATTATCTTCGTGCATCGCACGGGTGGTGCAACACTAGTTTACTTTAAAGATCACTATCAAATGATGACTTGATATATGATGTAAATTAATTATGATATTGATTTATATATAGAGAGACATATATACACACACAAAATTTAATAATTTAATACTTGAATTTTTTAAAAAGAACTATCACCACAATATATTTATGGAGCAATTCATGTAAATTAATTATTGTATTAATATAAATCAATTATGTAATTAATATAGATTTAAAATTTACTTAATTTAATATCTGAAAATTAAAAACTGTTCCCAAACCAGGTTATAAATTAATTAATATTTTCCTATATTATACTTATACAAAAATCAATTTTAGAGTCCGGGTACTCCTGATAAAGGGTTCACACTTTAACAACTAGGTCAACTCATTGATCCTATATCATAATTAACTTAAATTAATAACAAAATTAATTTATACCCACCCACTTTCCCTCTTTTGTATTCAAAAGATTGCGCTAATGGTGCCCAACCTTATTTTTATTTGTAGTTGCAAATAAAAATAAGTGACCTATAATAATAGGCTTATAATAGGTAACTATATCATAGCGAGAAGATTGTCACAGTAAGAAATTTCACAAAGTCAATCGTGACTCAGCTACACGCTGATTGTCACGATGACAATCGGCACATAGCCAAGTCATGGTGACCCACGAATTAATTAAAAAAAGGGAAATTGGTGTAAATGGTCCAAAAAAAGTTGGCCAACTATGCGTTTGGTACAAAATAAAAAATAGTAGCACGGTTGATCGAAAATTAAAATTTATGTGCGAATCTAGTCCTTTTTTACGGAATTCATTCACTTTGACCATTAGTCAAGTCAAATTTTAGTATTTTGTCTTTTTCCTAAACGCTATTTTGATCATTTGATTTAACATAAATTGCACCAAGGGTACTAACCTTTAGAGATCATTGCAATCAAGTCCAAAACCTTGAAAAATGCATATTTTAGTCCAAAATTTTAGTTAAATTGAACAATTTTACTTTTGGATGCTTATTTGGTCTATAATTAATTTTATTGCATCAATTTGATACTGATTAAATACTTTTTATCAAATATTTTCAATACAGTAGCATTTATTTACATTCATATCATAACTTTTGATAATTTTCTTTAGCATTAGAGACCTGCACATTTCGATTTTAACCAACAATTAATAAAAATGTAATTATTGTACCTACATAAAATTTTATTAGGCATATATATCAGTGTAAAAAAATACCGAATGTGCAGCAGAAATAAAATCGAATCAAAAAATTTTAAAAACAAAAAAGGAAAATCAAAGAAAATAATAAAAAATAAAAAGACCCCACGCCCCACCTCCACCCACCACCACCCAAAACCAATGAAAACCACCAGATTTTTTTGCCACCAACTTTTTTTGCTGGTGGTTTTCGAAAACCACCAGCCTGGTGGTGTTCAAACACCACCAACAAATCTGGTGTTGATTTTGCCACCAGGTGGTGGTGGTGGTTTTGGGTTTGGGGGGACGGGGTAGGTGGGGTGGGGGTTGTGATTTTTTTATTTTCTTTTTTTTCTAAAGTTTTTGATTTGATTTTATTTCTTCTTTACATTCGGTATTTTTTTATACTGATATATATAGACCTAATAAAATTTTATATATGTACAATAATTTTATTTTTTATTAATTGTTAGTTAAAATTAAAATCTACAGGTCCCTAATGCTGAAGAAAATTATCAAAAGTTATGATATAAATGTAAATAAATGCTACTGTGTCGAAAATTTTTAATAAAAAATATTTAATCAGTATCAAATTGATGCAATAAAATTAATTATAGACCAAATAAGCATCTAAAAGTATAATTGTTCAATGTAACTAAAATTTCGGACTAAAATATGTATTTTTCAAGCTTTTGGACTTGATTGCAATGGTCTCTAAAGGATAGTGCCCTTGTGCAATTTATGTTAAATCAAATGACAAAAATAGCCTTTAAGAAAAAAATAAAATGCTATAATTTGATTTGATTAACGATCAAAGTGGATGAATTCCGTAAAAAAGAACTGGAGTCGCATATTAATTTTAATTTTGGATCAATCGCATTGCTTTTTTTAATTTTGAACCAAATGCACAGTTGACCAACTTTTTTTAGATCATTTGCGACCTATTTCCTTTAAAAAAATTAAAAATAATGTAGCCAGCATATCAGCTCACGATATATCCCATTCATCCCCAAATCAGACAAGCCTAGCTGCGCTACCTCGTGCACAAAGAACCCCAATTAATCCCAATTTCTCCTCCCCAAATCGATCTCCATTTGCTGTAAACATCATAGTTGTGCGAAGACACTGTATTGAATAGTCACTGTAATCGATCCCCATTTGCTTGGTTCACTGTACTCAATAGAAGTCCGCCAGAGTCTCGTGTGAGAAGCTTCAGCACTGAACGTGTGGAGAGCTTTTTGACCGAAAATTATCCCATTTGGTGGTTGTTGAGGGCTCATTGTAAGTACACAAGTATGCTTGATTTTACCTTTTTCCCCTGAATTTTTAGAGATTTTTTTGAGAGATTCTGTGAATTTTCTCCGCAAATTAAATCTTGCGGTTTTTAATTTTCTATAATTTGTTTCAGTCGGATTTACACATGTAAGGAATATTTGGTTGTCCATACATCAACTTACAAACTGAATGAAAAAAACTAATTCTGTGATTGAGTTTATTTTATGTTTTGGGGGCTGAAATTGTGCCTCGGTAAATCTGTGATTGAAAGTATACTTCCTATACTTGAAGTATATTTTGATCTATATTTGTACTACTGTGTTGTGAGATATGGATGATGGGTATGTTTTGGAATTCAGTCCAAGGGATTGAAGGGGATAGAACCTCATTTAGTTATGTTTTACCGTTATTGAAGCATGGGGAAACATGTAGAATGAACACGGGGATTACTCCTATTAGGATAATTAATTTTAAACTAGTATGGATAATTAATCAATTTTAATTGTTACTCCTATGTATTATTTGTATGGACAATTATGCAGAGTATTGAGTTAAAATAGAAGTAACCCCAAGGGTTGCTCAAGCGGTAAGGGCGATGCTTGGGATCTCACCAATCCCAGGTTCGATTCCCCGTGAGAGTAAAAAAACTTCTTGGGGCCACTAGGGCGTCTCCCGGTCGATGCGCCAGGCCCTCGTGGGAATAGTGGGGTGACTGTTAAAGCGGGGTCCCCCGATACTCTCGGTTATCAAAAAAAAAAAAAATAGAAGTTTAAGTTTTTTGAGTTAGTCTTATGTAGAATAAGGTCATGTCATGGACGAAAGAGTATAAACAACCTTAAACAACTCATTCGATCGACCTGCCTATATAAATATCAAGCAACAGTTTTGCCCCGGATCTGTACCACATGATCCACCCACTTGAACGGGCAATTGGAGTCGTAAATAGTTTAACTTTAACTTGGCATAATATATATAATAAACATTAGTTTTTGCCAAATGCCATTAGTTTTCCCTCAATGTTATATAACAAACATTAGTTTTTCTTTGTTTTAAGAAATTGAAATACCATAATTTAATAATGTCCATTCCATGCGAAACGCACTGAGTTGTTAACCTTTTTATTAAATAAGTTAAATGATAATTAAAGGGAATTTTTTTCTCTACTAACTCCTCCATTAATTCTTTTCAATTCCTAATGGAATATTTGCTTTACCAGCTTCTTGCTCAAGTTTTTCTTTTTTCTTTTCTTTTTTTTTCTTTTTTTTGTATTTTTTGTTTCTATTTTTAATTTCAAATAATGATTCCTTGATTGACAAAGAACTTAATGGAAGAGCACTACACTACACATGCTTGATATATTGTGTTACTATAGTGCTTTAAAAGTTCTCATTGTTTGTCTAAACATAGATTTTTGAGTTGAAATAACGTAAAATTCTAGTTTTGTTTAGTGCACCTTCCATGCTTTGGTTCTATTTCGAACCTCATCCCTTGGTGCATGAGTATGGACAATCAATCAATTAAGACTCACTCCACTCATTTGATTAGTATATAAAGAAAGTCATATGTAGAGAAACATAAAGGGCATTTAGTTTGGCATGCATGATTGTGTTTCCCAAAACCCAAGACACAGAATAAGATGTGGTCTTGCAAGTAAAACATTCTGTTGAACACAACATGTGCCTTCCACCCTCCTTGCCATCCCATATAATATTCATTTCTGCACACATCAATTTAGCGCGTGTTATTGTATGTGTAAAAATAGATTTTTATGGATTTTGATGTGAAATAAGAAAGAGAATGAGTGGAGTTAAATGGTGGAGATTTATGTAGTACAGGTAGATCCCACGAGATATGTGGATGTGAAATAGGAGAGACAACGAGTGGAATTGAAAAGAATGTATAAAAATGTGTAAAAATTTATTAAAATCTATAAACTAACGCGGTCTTAATGTCTTTCTTTGATGTTTATCTATTGCAGACAATGTCGCGTTCTGTGTCCTTCGAGACAAAGAAGGAGATATGTTTCGACTTGACTAGGAGTCCTATTGGTTCGAATAAGAATGCATTAAGGACCCGTACATTAGAATTATTGAAACTCCATGTGGGCCTTTATCATGATAATTGGCGAATAGTTCCCGAGGACACAAAAGATGACATATGGAACGCGTTGACTAAATATTTTAATTTGACACCTGTGGAAAAGAGTAGTATACTATCTCAAGTAGTTGAGCAATGGCGAGCTTGGAAGAAAAACGTTTGCAAACGCAACTTTGGAGAGTCTAGTAGTAGCAAAGAAATCTTGTAGTTGAAAGATAAAACTCCAGAAGGAGAGGTGATCCCTAAAGGTGAATGGAACGCATTTATTGAACGCGAGGCTGAACCCCTCAAACTTTAGCAGAGGGCGCAAAACAAAGCAAATAGAGTAAAAAAAACGGATGTTCATTTGCTTGGCATTAAGTCATACGCCCAAGTAGTTGACGAATTGACGGTATATTTCTTGTACATTATTTAGTTACCGATTAGTAGATTATGCCTACTTATATTAACGTTTCATAGTTTCTATAATATGGTATTGTAGAACTGCATATATAATCAAATATGGACTAGTTGTGCAATCAAATAGTGTAGGGAAGGTTTGAGATACAATACAATAATTTCTACAATTTTAACTTGATATTTCTCTCATTATTCTCAAGCATTCTTGGTTGGTAATCTTTTCAATTCTTCATTCTTTTTTTATTGTTGTGTTTCTAGTATAATTTGAGATGTGAATATCATGGCTATGTGTAAAATAGATGATAAAAAATTTTTTAGTATTAATATCATCTTCTAGTGTTGTTGTTTCTTGGTTAATTCCTTCACTTTACTTTACAATCTCTAGATGATCGAAAACTTTAATGAAAGGGATTTGTGAGGAATTGATTTCTAGGAAATGGAAGAGGGTAACGCTTGGCCTTGCAGTTGCAAGGCTAGGGTTTTGTGTTTATTTGGTAGCAATCTTTTAGTATGTTACATGACTAGTAGGAAATTAGTAGAAAAAGTTATACTGAGCAAGTAATAGGGCTAATACACTTGATTGATACGGATATCTGAGTTATACTGAGCAAAAAGTTACAATGAACACGTGCTGCAAATTGTTAATGAATTATCAGGAGAAAAAAAACTCCATTATGGATATAGGCACTTGAACCGGATTACTGGAAGAGTAGTTGGCAGCAAGGTTGTTACAATCGTAATTTTGGATCGGATCGGTGGAAGGATCTTGTAGATCGGATTCATGGATTAGATCCTGAATTGTAAAATCCTAGTAAATGTTAATTATATGAAATTTGAACATATAATTCGACCTTTTGATAGATAGAAATTATCAAATTATAACCAAAAAAATTAGATGATAATAAAATAAAAGTAACTCTTAATTATTATGTAAATCATTATAATAGTTACAACAAATTTATAAAATATAATTACACGTTGTCGGTTTAATTTTTTTTTCTCTATTTTTCATATTTTTGGAAGGGGGCATTTTTTAAAATTTTGATATACTATTCAATTTAAAACAACTCAATAAAGTTGCCTAACAATTGAAATTACTTAAGTGATTAAAAGTGAAATAGAAAAATACCTAATATTAGAGGAATAATGATCGTTTGAATCGGAGGATCATAGGGATTTGATTTGAAAATTGTAAGAACCTAGAAAATTAAGATCCTATGATAGGATGGATCGTTTTATCATTTGTGGATCGTAAAATCGTAGGATCGTAAGATCTGGATCTGGTGTTTAACCATCATGGTTGGCAAAATTCATGCAATGTTACAAGTCCATAGGTAATTAGCTAACATAAACAACTTGCACAAGCTTAAATAATTAATGAATTATTTATTATACATGAGACTTGGAACTGTTTGGTGGTTAACATAATTTGTCTATGAGTTCACAAAAATAGATATAACTGTTTTATAGTCGCTAATATTAAATATTGATATAATGTGTAAAAAAACTAAATGTTCGATGTAAAAATTATATATACACCTAATACTATTCGTTTATTTTCTTAGGTTGTATTACATAAACAATTTATGAGAATTCCCAATGCGTAACTGCATATAACGACAACAATAACAGCAACAATCACGCGATCTCGACTCTAAAGAAATTAAAAAAAAAAAAAAAAAGGTTCTAATGCAGAAAAAGCTACTATATCATTTGATCTCATTGATCTCATCTCCTTCCATCGTCAATGATCTCATGAGGAATTGGTTTAGAATCAGGGATGGGTGAATAAGGTAGATCTGTTGTTGCTCTGCTTGTTATATTTGATGAACTGCCAGGAGTATTAATATCACCTTTTGAAGTTGAACTACTTGAGTTGGACATAAAGGTCGTTGCATCCCTGAATTGCAAGTCAGTTAGGTAACCAGGCTTTGAAGCTGCGGAGGGTACCTCAATGTCTCCAGAAAGCATGGACACCACACGGGACATCGAAGGTCGCAAACTGGGGGATGCCTGACTGCAAAGAAGAGCCACTCCGATAATTCTTTTTACCTCGTCCTCATTCACTTCAGATAATGTTTTGTCGACCAGTTCCATTTCTTGGTTTTTTCCGTGTAGATTCCAAGCCTGTGAGGATATGATTTTCAAATTAGCTAGCTTGGCAAAGATGGTGATAAAGGTTCAACCATATATGAAGATTGATTCTACGGAGCTTGCAAAAGTGAGCCATACTAGGGGTACAACCAATTTGTACAACTTGATGCACAACCCCCTGATAAAGGGTTGGACCCCCATCAATACAATGAGGGTAAAAATGGTATTTTTCATTACCTTGCATCAAACTAGTTCTATAAATTAGTTGTACACCGAGCATTATTCTGCAAAAGTAGGTGTTGATAGGTGCCTGATCTTTTACCACGTTATTCACGTATTGTCTTTCTTTCTGTCTCCTAGGTATGACCGTATGAGGTATCTGTTCGTTCATTCCATTACCAGGCAGTAAAGCCCGAAGAAAAGAGAAGTGATGATAGGAGAAGAAGCTTTGAAGTTGAAAAATGAAGATGATGAGAGAAAATTTTTCTATATTTTATTTCTTTCATTTTGCTTCGTGCAATATTATATATATATATTAAAACAAATGAAATAAACTCAACTAAACTCTATGCTGAACTAGTGACATTACTTGATTTACGTGGAAACATATGGGAAGAATGTGGAAGGAAAGAGATATGATGCACAGAACGAAGAAAGAAGTGAAACAATTATTTTCATCAACAAGAATTTTCATATTACGTAATCCCTTTCTCAAACCAAGCTACTGCGCCTTTCAACCAAACTACGGAAATTCTCTGTAAATTCAGTGTGGATTGAAATGGATGGTCATACTTGTAAAATAGAATATAATTTTCTTCTGGTAAATTGATCGAAGCAATAAGCCCCGAAGAAACTATTGCAAGTACGGGGTATATATGGATTGTTAAGCACAAAGGATCAAATGTTGATAGACCATACCCATTCCAGAAGATACATCTCGTCATCTTCGAAGCTTGTGTCCGAATTTAACCTTCCACTAACAATCTCTAGAGCTACAACTCCAAAGCTAAATACATCTACCTTCTCGGTAAGATGCCCACGCATAGCATATTCTGGTGCAAGATACCCACTAAATGGTGAAACACGAAAAAGTCATTTATATATCTATCCCATGCTAAAAAATTTATCATGTGGACTACTAAGGAATGTTATGTTTGTGGTACTTACAATGTTCCAGCGACACGGGTGCTTATATGGGTCTCTTTGTCGTTGTACAATTTTGCCAAACCAAAATCTGAAATTTTGGGGTTCAGATTAGAATCGAGTAAAATATTGCTGGCTTTAACATCTCTGTGTACAATTCGAGGTTGAGATTCCTCGTGTAAATAAGCAAGCCCTTTAGCTACTCCCAAGCATATGTTGAAGCGTGTTGGCCAGCCGAGAGATAAGTTTCTCTTCTCTGCTTCATCAAAGCATAATGATTCGGTCTCCTTTTTATCTCGTTTATTACCAAATAATACCTTGTCAAGACTCTTGTTTTCCAGATACTCATAAACAAGCAACCGTTTATCTCCCTCAATGCAACATCCATACAATTTTACGAGATTACGGTGCTGTACAGCAGATATGGCAGAAATCTCTGCCATAAACTGGCTCTTTCCTTGACGGGATGCAACAGACAATTTTTTAACAGCAATATCTCTATTGTCCTGAAGCGTTCCCTATTGGTCACAACACAAAATGTTGAGACACAACATACTTAAAAATTATGAAAAGAAATCAATCAGCAAATGGCAGAAAATGACAACGGATTTTTTACTGTCATTCTTTCATCTTAATTCTCATACGTCATGAGTGGGATTATTTTTCAAGCCTGGTTTTTCATTGTTCAACCAATCAATGAACTTTAATTTGATAGTAATAAAAATTTCAGAATATGGATTACCCTGTAGACAGGTCCAAACCCTCCCTCACCAAGCTTGTTTGCAGGATTGAAGTCATCTGTCGCAGCTCTTAGTTCTACATAACTGAACGTGTAAGGTTTGGCTTCCATTCGCAAGAATTCTGCAAATTCACCAAGAAACATATGTTCATTTCCGAAGGTCCAGGAATAATCATCCATCCCCAAAGCGATTCATTCTCTTACCTGATATAATATTGTTCCACGTGAGGATAGGCACTACACCATGAATTCAGCTATTAAGTAAATTCACTCATACTTTATCATTTAGACGGTGATTTATTACTTCGACGAATAAAATGAAACAAATACTTTCCATTCAGTGTCGCTTATAAAAATATTCTTCCAGTTTCACTTCTAAGGGTTTGTTTGATACATAATAAATTTAATTCATTTTTGCTTTTTTATCATTTTCAACTACCCATATATTGGTTAGAAATTTCTTATATTTTTTAATCACCTCTTCATTACTTCTCAATCACACATCTCTAAAATCTATTTTTTCAATAATACAAATCAAATATACCCTAAATTAGCATTGAAATAGCATTTTTTGTTCTACTAATAATAAGTCCTTAATTAACTAATTCCAAGAGGGAGCGCAGCAGTTAGGGCGGGCCTGTGAAGTGTGATTACCGGCACATCCCAGGTTCAATTCTCCTCTGCATCAAGCTCGTTTGTATTTCTTTCTTGAGACTACTAGGGCGTCTCCCGGTCAAAGCATCAAGGCCTCGTGGGATTAGTTGGGGGGGGGCCTCGAAACCCTCGGTTATCAAAAAAATAATAAGTCCTTAACTGAAAAGATACTCAAGACTATACTTTCTTACCTTCATCCTCATATGGATTCTTCCTTCTTCTTTGAGCCAAATAATATGCTGCAAGTATAGAAAGAAAACTAACAGCTCCAACTACAACTACAATCTCCACAATCAGACTGGTCTTGTTCTTCTTCCCATTTGGCATGTTTTTCTTCCCACTTAGAGGACTATTTTTGACAATGGGAACAAAATCTGTGGAAATGCTTAGCGTGAACAGTGACATCTGTATAATAGTAACCAGAGACGCATTGTTTCGAGTTGTCAAATATTTTGGAATTCGTACTTACTTGGGGTGGCACTTATTGCCGAAATAGAAGGTCCATATACACCTTCACTAGGTACACAACAAGTCCCTTTTCCAGCCCAGAAAAGATGGATTTCGAGGTAGTTTTCAGTGACTTGTGCTATGAATTCCCTCACAACAGCTCTCAAAGCGGCCCCACCAGCCTCTCTTCGTATGTCAAAGTCTTTCAACTCCAGTTTTCCCTGGACCCCACAATTTGAAGATTTTGTTAGAATATATAAAATACACAAAGTTCTAATAAGAATTCGTTATTTAGTGCAGACCTGAACGTATACATCAAAAACTCGCCTGCCGACACTCTTCCAAGTCTTACTGCCAACGATTTCGCTCTCTGCAAATTGAAGTCTCACAGTGTAATTACCATTCTCAAGGCCCAAGCCATAGTATCTCAATGATCCAGCAGAAATTCGAGTAGTTTGAAACAACTTCGAGTCCAAAGTATTTGTGAATTGGGATGGAGAGATGCTTATATATCGTGGGCTGCCGCTGTCAGGAAGACCAGCATTGCTAACTGCCCATCTGTTTGAACTGGTCGTGTAATATGTTGCCGGACCAAGAGTCTCATTATCCCCATCATACATAGTCCCATTTAAGCCAATTGGTAGACCGCCACATTTAATTGCAAAGCTAGAATCTGCAAATCGTTATCCCGAATGAACTTGTCAATTATCAATGCAAATTTATTAGATCTTTTTGGCTTTTTCTAGTTTCATTTTTTTTTTAATTTTTATACAATGAGATGGACGGAAGGGCCGCGAGGATTCGAACGTTATGGTGTGTTTAATTGCAAAGCCGGAAAATGGTTGGAAGGAAAACTTTTTCCGAGTAAATGAACTTCGGGAAAAGGTTTTCCAGGAATATGGTAGTTGTAGGTGTTTGATTGAATTAATTTAAAGTTAGAAAATAGTATTGTTTTTCTTGTTTTTGTTTTTCCATGAAATTTGATCATTTTCCTTATCTTTATGGTTAAAATAAATTGTCTATTAAAAAATAAAAAAGAGGCAAACTTTTCCGGAAAACAAAAACCACCTCCCCAAGAAAAATATTTTCCACCAAAACAAGGAAAAGTACTGATTTCTAGAAAAGTTGGAAAACATTTTTGAAAAAAGGGTAATCAAACAGCCAACTAAGGAAAAAAAAAGCTGGAAACCGACTTTTTCCTAGAAAAAAACATGAATCAAACACACCCTTAGTGTTTACCAAGTAAGTGATGTCTCCTAACTAGTTGGACATTGCCCTTGGTCTCACATGTTTTTACTATATTATTGATTTATGAACAAAAATGCTTTAGCACCATATACCAAATAATGGAATATCATGACAACATTATTAACTTTAACTTAATAAAGAACTACTGATGATGCTAGTGATGAATGAAGCTGTGAGGTCAGTTGGTAAACAGGTGGAAGAAAGACAAGCTAGGTAAAGTTGTCAAAGTATACCAAGTGTGTGTGCCTACATATATCAGAAGATATCTTTTCTACTCAAGAAGAATGAGAAGTGGACTGCCAAAAAAAATGGACAGCTTTGGTTAAGGAAAAAACCGGTGAATTTACTACCCACTAACTAAACTTTAAAGATGTAACTAATTACTCACTCAATTTTGAAACATAACTAAACACACACCGAATTTTACTTAATGTCACTTATTAAGCATTCGTTAATCCGAAGTTAGAATATATTAACCGATTAAACCCACGTAACTGATGGTATTCTATGAGGAATCAATTAGAACAATTACTTGCATAGAAATTTGCTAACACCACACAAACAACTAAATAATCTATAAAAAATTTGAAACTTTCATATTTCATTATTGCTTGTAAATGTCGTAGTTCTTATGGTTTATTTAGTTATTTGCCTAATATGAGTGAATTTTTTTTGTTAGTACGTAATTAGTTCATTGACTCCACGTTAAATAAAGTGAGCCCTATTGGGATAATTGACTAATATAATTAAGTGTCAAGTTATTGAATGATCAATTGTTAACATTTGTTTGATTACGTTTAAAAGTTGAATGAGTAATTAGTTACATCTTTAAAGTTTACCTAACAAAAAACTTGGGAGTAAGCTAACTTCTCCTATCTGCAGCAATAAAGAACAGGCCTTTAATGTGCACAGGCTAATTACATTCTATACAAATTTCTTCTACCCACAGTACGTTGTATTCGCTGTTTATAGCATGTCAATATATATCAAAGCTGTAGTCTACATCATGCTGCCAAAAAACCCTCATCTTGAAGAGTTCTTAAGCTTAGCCAAATATATTATTAGTATTTATAGAAGGAAATGAGAGCTTCTTATTAGGATTTTCATCCTACTATAACCTGTTACAAACTTACGCACGTGAAGTAAAAATATCACTTACAGATAGGTGATCCTCGACCGCAAGGAAAATTCCGTTGCAGACAATTCAATCCATAAGGCAAAGCACTAACAAATGCAAGAGCAAATGTAAATAGGGAGTAGTATAAGGTTTGAGATAGAGAAACATCAAGCATTAAATTTGTGCAAAATGTGTCAAATCGTTCATGATGACTAAATTACAATCCTAGAACATTAGTATTAATCATTCACGTGGTCAAAATATTCACCTTCCGTTAGAATTGTCCGTGGTGAAGTTGTTGGCGACCAAATTGCTACATAATAAATCCAAGAAATATTTATGTGAATGTTAGAACTTAGATAAGATAGTTAAAGGATAAGAAGTGTTGGAAAAACAATCAAAATAAAAATAAAGAATATATAGCATCCTTGTTTAGTTCATACATACAGTTGTAAAGCTTCATTGATCCAAGAAGGAAAGCCACCAGATAATGTATTGTATGATAAATCTCTACAAGGAATTTAATAATAATGTTAGGCAGACCCAAGGTCCAAACTTAAAGCAATTGTAAATGTAAATGTAGAAGTATTCATGCACGTTATCATTATAAATTATGGCTATATTGAATACAAAAAAATAAATGCCCCAATTAATAATGAGATTGGAAGGCACAACCCATAAGATATAAACTTCCGAAGACAAACACTAACATGTTCGGAGAGATGGACTCTTTACTGGAGGCAAGGTACCAGTCAATTTATTATTACCAAGAAACCTGACGATAGAAAGGTAATAAATATTAGCACTCTACATTTGTCCTCTGGTTGGTTTTCTCTTTCTTCGGGGTGGGGATCATGGTAGCTCAATCATAAGTATTGCACTTGTTATTACAAGTTATTGAGTGAATTCAGACTGAAAAGTGAAGCTGGGATGTGGCCTGTCAAATTATTGAAGCTCAAATCCCTGAAAAATAAAGTTATGAAACATTGTAGGGTAAGCAACACAAAAGCTTCCGTCACCTTTAAAGGATAGTGACTTATATCAGTTTGCAAATGTAAACAAGTTCATTTTAGTGGAAGTTTAATGCATTATTGAAAGTCGCCAAACCACACGAAAACTTACAGGTGTGCTAAACTCTGGTAGTTACTAATGTTGGATGGTATGGAACCAGAAATGTTGTTATTGCGCAAAACTCTGCGAAAGGGAAGACGTTCACAACAATATAACTTCCCAAAACAAGATGTAATTTGTTGGAAGAAAGAATGTGTCAAATGGCATAGAATGGTAAGTCATGCTATTCCTTACAGTACTCGTAGAGATATCATATTTTGTAGAAAGTCCAATGAAGAGCTTCCATTAGATAGATCACTTATTCTCCTGCTCATCATATTTGAACAATAATATTAGCTTTGGATAGAAATTGAAATAATAATAATAATAATACTACATGCCATAACTCACAGATCATTCAAAGAGGTTAAACTGGAGAATGATGGTGGTATTGACCCTTGGAAGGAGTTTCCATGAAACCTCCTGCACAAGTATTAGTATAACTGATCACAAACTACACATATGAATTTTTAATATAGTGAAATTATTCGCATGAAGATAAGCACAGTGATAGCTCTAGAATTATAAAACATATTTATATGAGAAAAAATTTGTCTCACAGGACTTTAAGATTTGACCAATTCCCAAGAAAATCCGGAACAGGACCAGAAAGTTCATTGTCAAATGCCCACCTGAAATTCATAGAAATTTGTTCTAGTCTATTGATTAGAGAGGTCCAAACAATAACTTTATATCTCATTGTAAAAGCAAATAGCAGAGAAAATATGTTCTTACATTATCTGCAGACTCGTTAGGTTAGAAAAGGACTGAGGTATTGGACCACTAACTCCAATGCTATCTATGCCACTGTCGAGAAAAGAACAAGACTTGAATAAAAAAATAAACACAATATAACACTTCTTGTTTTTGTTGCACAAAGATAATTTTGTATATTCTCAATTTATCATAATACCAATAATAAAATTGAAAGTTTTAAGATGGTTACGAGCATTATCAAGTAGATCTAAATTGTAAGGAGCTTTACAAAGAACTACGAATGAGCTCAACAACATGTATACGCAGATAACCATATTGCCAAAGACAAGTCAGGTCACATGTCACAAGATTGAAAAGATATCGTGTGAAAGAACAGCCTAAACAACCTAAAAGAAAAATGTTCTTTGCATTGGTTTCCGTTCCTCATCAAGTTTAGAGATAAATTTTGACTAACGAATTTTAAATTTGTAAAGCAACATAGAATCCCAAATATTGAAACGGACAACTCATAATCATTTTAGATTACAACTGCAGCCAAACATGGTGAACAGCATTGACAAGGGCGAAGTAGCATGAGAACTTACAATTGAATTAGTTTTGTTAAACTCCCAAGCTCAGATGGTAGTGGACCAGAGAAATTGTTCTCGCGTAATGAACTACATGTGAAGGTAGAAATCCCATACAGAAATCATGTAAATTTATATGTACATACACAAATGGGAGGCAATTGTGGTTTGAACCTAATGAATAAAATTTAAAAAGTTATTACATGAATGTTAAGTCCGTCAATCTCCCAAGTTCCCTTGGAATCTCCCCTGATAATGCATTACCTTCAACTTCACTAAAGAGAATAACACGACATTTGCAGTATGATTAGTTAACATTACTCCCAAGTCCTAGATCACAAATAACAATATAGCTTACAAGTACTGCATTCGAGTCAGGTTTCCAATAGATGCAGGCAATGGACCTGTTAAATAGTTTCGGTGTAAATCACTGCAATAAAGTAAGGAAAACACAAGTATCATCAACATCAAAGTACTAATAAAGTGAGCAACTACATATTGAGACAATCAACTAAGAGAAACAATTAACCATACAGATGAGTAAGGAAAGTCAAATTCCACAGCTCACTGGGGAGCGGCCCAACAACATCCCGATCATAAACACTCCTGAAGGTCAAAAAGCCAAAAACCAACACAACATGGCAATCGCGATTACCACTTGAGGTAAATCAAATCATTTTTAAATACAAAACACACACACACACAAAGGCACTATTCGTTTGTATTTCCTTCTTGAGGTCACTGGGGCGTCTCCCGGTTGAAGCGCCAGGGCCTTGTAGGATTAGTGGGGGGTGGGGCCCCCGATACCCTCGGTTATAAAAAAAAAAAAGTCACTATTCGAATCGATAAAAAGTGATTGATCAAAGTTAAACTATGCGAATGAAGGTAACAGTGATAGAGGCGGATTTGCTAACTCACAGTGCAGAATAACGGCAAGTGGTGTTACTGTTGAAAGAGCAATTGCATTTAATACCCGGATTCATTTCTTGGATATTTATTGCTTCCATTGCGCTTTCCATTGCACTGCCGCTGCATAATACGCCGCTAATGTTCCATCCTTGATCCGTTCCAGAATTAATTCCCCATCGCTGAAAAATAGAATTCACAGATCTTTCTGCAAAATCAAATACCATGTTATGACTGCCATTGCGTTGTGCATAACAGCTCGCATTGCTATTAAGCGCCAAAAAGGGTGACTTCATAAATCATATATTCAACACTTCAACGGTCAATTCACAGTACTACCACTAGTGTTTGACAAACTTTTTTATTTTTATTTTTTTCCCCCTAAAACTGCAATTTCAAAAAAAAGAAAAGAGAATTTTATAAAAAAATATAATTGATATTTTCAAGTGATGCACTGGCGCTTGTACAAATTTGCGAGGAGATAAAGAAGAGTCTTGTGTAACATAAAACAAGTAATGCTATCCATGTAATTGACTTCTAATTTAAGGAGAAAGAAGATAACAATAGTTAGGGTGCGCCCAATAGAGAGAGAGTATTGAAATAATAATTTTTAAATGTGTGATTGTGAAGTAAAAAAAAAAATTATTGAAAATAAAAAAATTTATTAAATCGCAATAATAAATTATTGAAAATAATGAAGGAAAAAACAATTTTTTGTTTAAATTTATATCAAGCCCTTAACTAGACATTTGTTATTTTTAAAGCTTCAAAAGTTTCTACAATCGATGAGATGGCACTATTGGAAATGTTCTAAGTGATTTGTACGCATGAGCAAATCCGAATTCATGTTGGTATGTACGTCTTCAAATGTCGTAATCTTTTGCCAAATAGTTACCATTCGGAAAAAAAGGATGAATGGATTAACAGCTATGTAACACCGTATTATTGATTAACTAACGGAAGAATATCAACCAATATTAAAGTATTATGTTACTGCCGCGGATTCAATGAGCACTCATAAATATTGTTCAATATAGAAAAATTGATTTACAACAACAAATTATGTTCTTAAATTAAACAAATATATCAATATCATTGAAAAAAAAAACCAATTTATAATCTTTGGTCCGTGCCTAAAGACTAAAGCAGTGTATAATAGCCACCAATGGTCCGATACTGCCCATGTGTGGGTATCAAATCATTAGCCGTATAATAGCTTTTTGAAATAAAAGCATGCAAAGCATTAAAAACACGGTTAAATGCCAAAAACACAAAAAATCGAAATATACATATAACGCTTTTTACTAATAAGTTTTTGGTTTTTAGAACATCAATTATTATGAGTATTAATTGTTCCGTTACCCACAAATGGATACATTACGGTACCCACATGTTGGGGAACTAGGCGCTGCTAATTCCGCCCAAGATCAGTGGGACGAATAAATGCGACTGAGAAAAATAATGGACACTAAAATAAGCACAAAAATGGAACACCGAGATTTAACGTGGTTCGGCCAAACTGCCTACGTCCACGGACCCACACCAATATATTTCACTATCTCAAAAATGAGGAGTACAAAAATACTACACTGTATTTTCTCTGCCTACACAAAGGCTTTATCACTCTACTCACTTTTATCTCTCGTGTATAGCTTCTACACTGAAGCTCTCTCTCTACTACAAGATCTCTCTATTTTTCTCTCGATTAGTGTTGTGTTGGTGGTGTTATGGTGCTGCAAATGTGCCTCAATTTATAGGCAAATATGAGGGGCAAATGTGTAAGAAAATGGGACAATTTGCACCTAGTCTTGCGTAATATCTGGCCACCTAATCTTGAAAACTTGCACCACTTTGTTTTCTTTTTCTTTCTTTTTCTTTTCCTTGTCTGCCACCTTGTCTGCCACTAACAATCTCCCACTTGAAGACTGATTTCAATCAATCTTCACAATCTGGCTTTCACCTTGGGATATCTCATTTTGCAGCTTCGTGAAAAATATGATGTGGGTCACCACCTCTGTCTTCATTCAGAAGAACCAAGCGGAAAGGCGAACCTGACTCAATTTCTCCTTGAGTTCTTGTTTTTCGTCATCGTAATAAATTTGGGTTTTGGTACCTTGAATCTTTTCAAGCTTTAATACTCCATCTTCCAAAAGTGATCCGATGAAGTGATAACGGAGCCCAATGTGTTTGGTTCTTGAATGAAATGTCAATTCTTTGCGGATGTATCGCACTGACTATCACCGCAAGACATTCGCTCTGTTCAAAACCCACTCGCCAACAAACCTTGTAACCATATCATCTCTTTGCTAGCCTCGATTCTTGCCACGCATCGCTTACGTAGTTGATAACGCAACAATCTTCTCAGATCTGCGAAATCCAACTAATCGCTGAGCACCAACCGTAAAGACATAACCGGTGAGTGCTTCTTACCGCGATCTACCTCGCCAAAGAAATCGCATCTACGAAACCTCGTAGTGTCACGTCGCCTCGCCTAAAGCATAAGCATTTATCGAGTTCCTCGTAGATATCTCAATATCCACTTTATCGCATCCCAATGCCGCTTCAGGATTTGCGGATATCGCCGCAACTCCCATCGCATGAGCAATATCTGGTCTGGTACAAACCATGGCATACATCAAACTTCCAATGGCTGAGGCATATGGAATTTTAGCCATGAAGTTTCTCTCCTCTTCTGTCTTAGGAGACTGGTCGTTGGATAGACGGAAATGATTCGCTAATGGCGTGCTTGCTGGCTTTGCACTGCTCATGTTGAACCTTTGCAGGATTTGATCAATATACTTGGCCTGTGACAACTGCAAAACACCTTTTTGCTTGTCTCTACAAATTCTCATCCCTAGAATTTGCTTTGCTTCTCCCAAGTCCTTCATTTCAAATTCCACCGATAGTTGCTTCTTCAACTTCTTCATCTCATCCATGTCCGAGCAGGCTACTAACATGTCATCGACATAAAGTAGCAAAATGATATAGCCGACTCGAACCGCACAAGTAGCAACAATGGTCGCATTACACTTCGTGTAGCCATTTTTCTGCATAAATCCGTCAAACTTCTTGTACCACTGTCTAGGCGCTTGCTTTAAGCCATATAGGCTCTTCTTCAATTTGCATACCAATTTCTCTTTTCCTTTCACTGAGAAGCCTTCCGGTTGCTGCATATAGATTTCCTCCTCTAAATCACCATGGAGGAAAGCAGTTTTCACGTCTAACTGCTCCAAGTGCAAGTCCTCCGCTGCAACAATGCTCAACACTGATCGAATTGTTGTCAGCTTCACAACTGGCGAAAATATCTCCGTATAGTCAATTCCTTCTTTCTGCTGGAAACCTTTGACTACCAATCTCGCCTTATACCTTTTCGAACCATCACGTTCTTCTTTAACTCTGTACACCCATTTGTTATTAAGAGCTTTCTTCCCTCTGGGCAACTCAGCTAGTTCCCACGTCTGGTTGGAGATGAGAGACTTTATCTCATCTTTCATTGCAAGCTCCCACTTAACAGAATCTCCCACCTGACATGCCTCGTCATAGCATTCAGGTTCACTGGCGTCAGTGAGCAACATGTAGTTCATGTACTTCCGATTCGGAACATGAGGTCGACTTGACCTCCTCACAATGGGGTCGGGTGGAGCGTGGTGAATCAACCTCCGAGATGGGCTCCTCGCAGACCTCATCCGCCTGGCTTTGGCGATTTCCTTCCGGGAGTGTCGTCCGGAACAACATATGTTGGATCATCGTGGATTGTGTCATTGGACTGCATCGCATTTCTGTCCTTGTACATCACCTTTTCATTGAATATGACATCCCGGCTTCTGATGAGCTTTTTGTTCTGATCATCCCAAAAGCGGTACCCGAACTCGTCTCCACCATATCCAACGAAAGTACACTTTAGTGATTTGGAGTCTAACTTACTCCTGGCATTATCACTAATGTGCACATACGCGACACAACCAAATACTTTCAAATGAGAAAGTTTCACTTCTTTCCCGCTCAAACTTCTTCCAGATCCTCAGACTCCAATGGTACCGACGGTCCACGATTAACTAGGTATGCGCCCGTATTGACAGCCTTCCGCCAAAACTGTTTTGGCGGCGGCATGTATCCTCATGCTTCGCTCTTTTACAACGTCCGATTCATGCTCGCAACTCCATTCTCTTGCGGTGTTCCCCGGCAATGTTCGCTCCGGTTTGATGCCATTTTGGTAACAAAATTTCTTGAACGCCAAATCTTCAGACTTTCCACCATTGTCGATCTCAACTTCTTTACTATAAACCAGGTTTCATTCTCCACCATGGCCTTCCACTTCTTGAACGCCGAACACATCGGATTTGTGTCTCAAGAAGTAAACCCACACCTTTCTCGAAAGTGGTCATCAATGAAAGTCACGGCATGACTTTCCGCCAATCGATGAAACTGGCTGTTGGACCCCACACATCTGTGTGGACAAGTTCAAGCTTCTCTTTCTTTAGAGTTCGCCACTTGTATTGAAACTCACCCGTTTTACGCTTCCCGAAAATACAACTTTCACAAAGTCTAAATCAATAGATCAAGCCCTGGTAGTTTTCCTTTTGCATGCATGTACTTGAGCCCTTTCTCGCTCATATGCCCAAGTCTTTGGTGCCACAGTTCGCATCCTTGCTATCGGCAAGAATCGTGCAATTGTCATACACGCATTCGCCGTTGTGTATAGGGTGCCACTATCCTTGCCACGCGGCGACATTATCATGGCCCCCTTGGTGATTTTCCAATTATCACCAGAGAAGCTTGTGTCACATCCTTCTCTCGACAACCGCTTGACGGAGATCAAATTTTTCCTCAATTCGAATATGTCTCACGTCCTTCAATTTCCATACTGCATCCATTAACATTGATCTGCACTTCTCCTATGCCCACCACGCTGCAAGGATGATCGTCTCTCGAGATATACTTCTCAAGTTTCCCGGACACATAATTTGCGAAAAAGTGTCGATTTGCGGTGGCATGGAACGATGCTCCAGAGTCTATTACCCAATAGTCGGCCTTCCTCTCCATGGAGCATATCAAAGCATCACGTGTTTCTTCGGTCACGACATTGACCTCGGTCTTGTTCTCCGTTTCTTTTGGAGCCGCCTACACCGATTTTTGTAGTGCCCAACTCGACCGCAATTCCAACATTCAATGCATTTGTTGGAATTTACGTGATTTTGGATCTCGATGCGCCATTCCTCGACTTGCTCTGGCCACGCCCGCGTCCCTCTGTTTGAACTTACGCCTCGCTATCTACATTGAAAGCGGCCGGAAGTTGAAGTCGCATCTGACCGTCTCCGGATCTCCTCGGTCAAGATCATGCTCACAACGCCATCGAACTTCACTTTCGACTTACCGGCCGAAGCCATCGATGGTCGTGGATCGTGCCATTCCACTCTCAGGCAATCGCCCAAGAATTAATAGAGCTCGAACCTCATCACTAAAAGTGATTTAATCGTGGTCAATTGGTCTACTACCTCATTGAATTCGTTGAGGTGTTCTCCAAATCTCCCGCTTCCATCATCTTCATATTGAACAATTTCTTGATCAAATGAACTTTATTTGCTGCAGACGGCTGTTCATACATGCTGGATAGAGCTGCCATGAGAGACGCCGTTGTCTTCTCATTTTTAATGTTGAAAGCGACCGACTTTGATAGGGTCAATCTAATTGCGCCAGTGCTTTTCGATCAAGCACCTCCCACTCGTCGTGCCTTTCTCGCTTTCCTGGCTTTTCTTTCAACGGCTTATATAGGTCCTTCTGATACAAATAGTCCTCCATTTGCATTTTCCAATATCCAAAATTTTTGCCATCAAATTTATCAATTTTGGAAATTCTCTCGTCTGTCGCCATTACTCCCACTCGAACAAGATGTGATTTTTCGAGAAATCGCTTACGATGTGGAAGATCACCACGCCGCAACCTACAGAGCATACTAAGAATTTCAAGAGATATCACTAACGGCTCGATACCGCTTGTTGGGGAACTTACGCTTAATTCCGCCAAGATCAAATGGGACGAATAAATGCGATCGAGAAAAATAATGGACACTAAAATAAGACAAAAATGGAACACCGAGATTTAACGTGGTTCGCCAATCGCCACGCCCACTGACTCCACACCAATATATTTCACTATCTCAAAACGATGAAAGACAAAAATACTACATCGTATTTTCTCTCGCCTACACAGCGCTATCACTCTACTCACTTTTATCTCTCGCAGATAAATTTTCTACATCGTTCTCTCTCTACTACAAGATCTCTCTATTTTTCTCTCGATTAGTGTTGTGTTGGTGGTGTTATGGTGCTGCAAATGTGCCTCAATTTATAGGCAAATATGAGGGGCAAATGTGTAAGAAAATGGGACAATTTGCACCTAGTCTTGCGTAATATCTGGCCACCTAATCTTGAAAACTTGCACCACTTTGTTTTCTTTTTCTTTCTTTTTCTTTTCCTTGTCTGCCACCTTGTCTGCCACTAACACCACACATAGATGGATGGGAGCCACCTACCCCCAATAAGCAATGGAACAAAACCGCAATTATTATGTCGTGAAAGATGACAGAGGGGAGAGAGTGGAACCGTCATGAGGATCAAGAGTGGCATTTGTTGTTCTTGAAGTTTGTGCTCCACCTATCTCCACCACCGAAAAGAGGATAATCAAAACAACGTAGAAGCTTCCAAGCCGAGCAGGTGACGGCGCGTGAGAGCCCACCTGGCCATGGTTGCACAGCTTCTTCATTATCAGCCAGTGGTTTCTTCTTCCTCAATTCGATGAGGTCTAAATTTCACACAATAGTTACAGTAGGGAGATAGTGAGATAAGTGGAAAGTTAATGACAGAACACAGCATGTAGACTCGTAGTAATAAGCTATATTAATATATTTTGGACCGAAAGAAAATTCCAATAACTATGCCGTGCTCACGCCGCTGTTTAGGCTGTCAATACAGGATTGCTACGCGCTTGCGACTTGCCAACTCCATGCATGCATATCTTGGCACATATGTTGGGAAATTCTCCCCCGAAATTCACGCAGAGAAAAAGAATCACAAAATTAAGAGGAGAAAATAAAGAACACAATAATAATTAACTTAGCTCAACTGACCACCGACAACCACGAGAGAATGACGCTTGCATTGATAAGAAAAAGCTCGTACAATTGTTTTTCTCACCCACTTGACTTCTCCTCTCTCTCTCTCTAATTTTTCCCTTCTCGCAAGTTGTAACTTTCGTCGCTCACAAAAAATAGCCGCTCACCTAACTCTCCCTAATTCTTCACCAAAAATGTAGCCGCAAGCCTCCACTCTCTCAATTTACTGGACGTGTAACTCCTCAAGGTCCATGCAACTCCCTTTATGCTTCCTTGTCACACCCTAATGGTCTTTATTTTCTTTTTCCTTTTCTCTTCAAATATTTTAATTATTTTTAAATCAATTTCCCAACAACATATATATACAATCGAATCGAACAAGTAAAACCAAATTCGAACCGAACCAAACGGAATGAACTTGAACGGTTCTTGACGCTAATGAACCGAACCAAACCAAACCCAAAACCTTTGGTTTAGTTTTAATTTGGTTCTTCAGTTTTCCCAGCACGAACACAAATACTCATGTATATGTGGAAATGTTTGATGAGTTACCATATATGGTAGACTCGTAGTAAGAAAAGATTTTCTTTAGCTTAAATGGAGTTTTTTCAATTTCAATATGTTAGGTTTCATTTTTTATGCATCTTCTTCAACTTTTGATCCTATCGTTCTTGTTTTCGTTTGCAGATTGTTTTATATATTTAGAGGTGACTTTTAGCAAAATGTATCTTCAGGAAAGAACCAAACAAATCGAACCCGAATGGAATGGAACCATAATTGTTTTTGACATTGATAGAAATCAAAACAAACTAAACTCAAAATTTATGGTTAAGTTTCGATTCTTCATCCACCCGTACCCAAAACTTGGACCTCGAGGTGTAATCACATGTTTGAAATAACTACTCATTATTATTTATATTTACTAATCTCTACCATTATAGGAACTAGAAAATTAATACTTAACAAAATCAATCAAATTTTACGAGAGCACCCGCAATACTCTTGGTGGGGGTGGGGGGAAGAATTTTATAAGTATTATTATTATTATTTTTCAATAGAAGAAAACGATTTTTTTTTTAATCGAAGAAAAAGAAGGTTTTGAAGCTTCAAAAGTTGTTATGAAAATATCATTAAAAAAATGTTATGAAAATGAAGCCTGAAAAAAAATTATAATTTCCAAAAGTAGAACATATAAAATCCAACAAAATGGCCCCGTTCAAAAATAAAATAAAAAATAGAATTAAAAAATCCTGTAAATTGTGTTTGTAAAAATTATAAAATTGTAATTGTAATTATAATTAATATTTGACTTTTAGTATTCATAGTCCACCATAATTTCACTACCTAAATTGATTTTCATGTGAGCTTTAATGCGTCTAACTTTGTTTTGGCTTTTAGTAATAGATATTGCCAGCTGTCGTTTATAAAAATTAAATCTTCATACGATGCAAAACAACGAATTGTCCAATCCAAAATGAAAATATTATTATTTCGATACAATAATTGATAAAGTGATCGATACAATGTAATATGTCAAATTGTTTGAAGTGAGAAAATATTCATAAAAATATCTTAATTTACAGGATTTAGACATATCAAAACATGTGTCCATCGGGGGTGTTCTATTGCACCCGGGTGCACCATAGTTCTGGTGCTCCCGGGTGTTTTTTTTTTGCTGGAGCTCACCCTCATCGTGCTGAATCTAGATCCGATCCCGGAATTAAAATCGAAGGTCGGACGGAGCTGTAAAAGCACCCAGGAGCACCAGAACTATGGTGCACCCGGGTGCAATAGAACACTAGCCATGTGTCCATTGCTATATCCATCACTGCTTTAGTTGTGTTTATGTAGAATAATTTTCAAAAAATTAGTGCCATTGGCATCCTGCATCCCTATAGAAACTCGTTTCCTCTATATTTGGAGAAAAACTTGGGTACGCCTGCCCTACATTTGACGTCTCAATTGGACCATTCATTGAAAGTTGCAATAACGTAATGCGATTGCGAATGACATAATCGTCCAAAAAGATTTTTTCCAAACCAACGTCTGGCAAACATTGTTAGTGAATTTGGTGGTAGGAGATGAAGTCAAAAAGAATGGGCTTGTGGAGACATGCCCACAATTGTCAAAGAAAGAAAAAAAAAAAAAAAATGGGAGTCAAAAAGGATGGGCCAAGAATTGGCAGACAAGGAAAAGAAAGAAAAAATTGCGCAGCCTTTCTTGAATTAAGCAAGAGTAGGTGCCCAACAACTCCAATCCTTCGCTATAAATACGAGACATGTCTGCAGCTTCAGGATCCATCTTACCACCAAAACAACACAGAGTATCTTGTGTAGAGAGAGTGTGAGAGCTTCAGTGTAGAAGCTATACACGAGAGATAAAAGTGAGTGGAGTGATAAAACCTTTGCGTAGGTAGAGAAAAATATCTGATGTAGTATTTTTGTACTCCTCCTTTTGTGATAGTGAAATATATTAGTGTGGGTCCGTGGACGTAGGCAGTTTGGCCGAACCACGTTAAATCTCGGTGTTTTATATTTGTGCTTATTTTAGCGTCCATTATTTTTTTTTTCTCAGTCGCATTTATTTATCCCACTGATCTTGGGCGGAATTAGCAGCGCCTAGTTCCCCAACAACTGGTATCAGAGCTTTGTTTGTGATATCTCTTGAAATTCTTAGTATGCTCTGTGGTTGCAGCATAGACTGATCTTCCACATCAGAAACGATTTCTCGAAAAATCACATTTTGTTCGAGTGGGAGTAATGGCGACAGACGAGAGAATTTCCAAAATTGATAAATTTGATGGCAAAAATTTTGGATATTGGAAAATGCAAATGGAGGACTATTTGTATCAGAAGGACCTATATAAGCCGTTGAAAGAAAAGCCAGAAGGCGAGAAAGACGACGAGTGGGAGGTGCTTGATCGAAAAGCACTCGGCGCAATTAGATTGACCCTATCAAAGTCGGTCGCTTTCAACATTAAAAATGAGAAGACAACGGCGTCTCTCATGGCTCTATCCAAAGATGTATGAACAAACTGCCTCATAAAGAAATAAAGTTCATTTGATCAAGAAATTGTTCAATATGAAGATGACAGAAGCGGAGATTTGGAGAACACCTCAACGAATTCAATGAGGTAGTAGACCAATTGACCACGGTGGAAATCACTTTTAGTGATGAGGTTCGAGCTCTATTAATTCTTGGGCAGTTGCCTGAGAGCTGGAATGGCACAGTCACAGCCATCGCAGTAGCTTCGGCCGGTAAGTCGAAATTGAAGTTCGATGGCGTTGTGAGCATGATCTTGGTGAGGAGATCCGGAGACAGTCGGATGCTGACTTCAACTTCCGGCCGCTTTCAATGTAGATAGCGCAGAGGCGTAAGTTCAAACAGAGGGCACGCAGGCGTGGGATTTTGAGTAAGTCGAGGAATGGCGGCATCGAGATCCAAAATCACATAAATTCCAACAAGTCAAAATCATTGAATGTTGGAATTGCGGTCGATTGGGCACTACAAAAATCGATGTAGGCGGCTCAAAGGAAAGCGGAGAACAAGACCGAGGTCAATGTCGTGACCGAAGAAACGCGTGATGCGTTGATATGTTCCATGGAGAAGAAGGCCGACTATTGGGTAATAGACTCTGGAGCATCGTTTCATGCCACCGCAAATCGACACTTTTTTGCAAATTATGTGTCGGGAAACTTCGGAGAAGTATATCTCGGAGACGATCATCCTTGCAGCGTGGTGGGCATAGGAGAAGTACAGATCAATGTCAATGGATCTGTATGGAAATTGAAGGACGTGAGACATATTCCAGAATTGAGGAAAAATTTGATCTCCGTCAAACAATTGTCGAGAGAAGGATGTGACACAAGCTTCTCCAGATAATTGGAAAATCACCAAGGGGGCCATGATAATCGCCTGCGTGGCAAGGATAGTGGCACCCTATACACGACGGCGAATGCGTGTATGACAATCGCAGTTGCTGATAGCAAGGATGCGAACTTGTGGCACCAAAGACTTGGGCATATGAGCCAGAAAGGGCTCAAGTACATGCATGCAAAAGGAAAACTACCAGGGCTTCAGTCTATTGATTTAGACTTTTGTGAAAGTTGTATTTTCGGGAAGCAGAAACGGGTGAGTTTCAATACAAGTGGCAGAACTCTAAAGAAAGAGAAGCTTGAACTTGTCCACACAGATGTGTGGGGTCCAACAACAGTTTCATCGATTGGCGGAAAGTCATGCCGTGACTTTCATTGATGACCACTCGAGAAAGGTGTGGGTTTACTTCTTGAGACACAAATCCGATGTGTTCGAGGCGTTCAAGAAGTGGAAGGCCATGGTGGAGAATGAAACCGGGTTTGCCGGTAAAGAAGTTGAGATCTGACAATGGTGGAGAATACGAAAATTTGGCGTTCAAGAAATTTTGTTACCAAAATGGCATCAAGTTGGAGAGAACGTTGCCAGGAACACCGCAACAAAATGGAGTTGCAGAACGCATGAATCGAACATTGACAGAAAGAGCCAGAAGCATGAGAATACATGCGTGCCGCCAAAACGCTTTAGGCGTATCGCCAATACTGGCGGCATACCTAGTTAATCGTGGACCGTCGGTACCATTGGAGTACTGAGATCTGGGAAGAAGTTTGGAGTGGGAAAGAAGTGAAACTTTCTCATTTGAAAGTATTCGGTTGTGTCGCGTCGTGCACATTAGTGACAATGCCAGGGTAAGTTAGACTCCAAATCACTAAAGTGTACTTTCGTTGGATATGGTGGAGACGAAGTTCGGGTACCGCTTTGGGATGATCGTAACAAAAGCTCATCGGCGGGGATGTCATATTCAATGAAAAGGTGATGTACAAGGGGCAGTAAATGCAGTTCACCCAATGACATAACAAACGACGATCCAACATATGTTGTTCCGGACGACACTCTAGAAGGAAGTACGTCAAAGCAGACAGATGAGGGTCTGCAGACAGAGGAGCCCATCTCGGAGGCTGATTCACCACGCCTCCGACTCAGACCCCCATTGTGAGGAGGTCAAGTCGACCTCATGTTCGAATCGAAGTACATGAACTACATGTTGCTCATCGACGGTGAACTGAATGCTATGACGAGGCATGTCGGTGGGAGATTCTCAAGTGGGAGCTTGCAATGAAAGATGAGATAAAGTCTCTCATCTCCAACCAAACGTGGAAACTAGCTGAGTTGCCCAGAGGGAAGAAAGCTCTCAACAATAAATGGGTGTACAGAATCAAAGAAGAACATGATGGTTCGAAAAGGTATAAGGCGAGATTGGTAGTCAAAGGTTTCCAGCAGAAAGAAGGAATTGACTACACAGAGATATTTTCACCAGTTGTGAAGCTGACGACAATTCGATCAGTGTTGAGCATTGTTGCAGCGGAGGGCTTGCACTTGGAGCAGTTAGACGTGAAAACTGCTTTCCTCCATGGTGACTTAGAGGAGGAAATCTATATGCAAAGAACCGTAAGGCTTCTTGGTGAAAGGAAAGGAGAAGCTGGTATGCAAATTGAAGAAGAGCCTATACGGTTTAAAGCAAGCGCCTAGACAGTGGTACAAGAAGTTTGACGGATTTATGCAGAAAAATGGCTACATGAAGTGTAATGCTGACCATTGTTGCTACTTTAGGCGGTTCGAGTCCAGCTATATCATTTTGCTACTTTATGTCGATGACATGTTAGTAGCCGGCTCGGACATGGACGAGATCAAGAAGTTGAAGAAGCAACTATCTGAATTGAAATGAAGGACTTGGGTGAAGCAAAGCAAATTCTAGGAATGAGAATTTACAGAGACAAGCAAAAAGGTGTTTTGCAGTTGTCGCAGGCCAAGTATGTTGATCAAATCCTGCAAAGGTTCAACATGAGCAGTGCAAAGCCAGTCAGCACGCCATTAGCGAATCATTTCCGTCTATCCAACGACCAGTCTCCTAAGACAGAAGAGGAGAGAAACTTCATGGCTAAAATTCCATATGCCTCAGCCATTGGAAGTTTGATGTATGCCATGGTTTGTACCAGACCAGATATTGCTCATGCAGTGGGAGTTGCGAGCAGATATATGGCAAATCCTGGAAAGCAGCATTGGGATGCAGTAAAGTGGATATTGAGATATCTACGGGGAACTACTGATAAATGCTTATGCTTTAGACGAGGCGAGGTGACACTACGAGGTTTCGTAGATGCAGATTTTGCTGGTGAGGTAGATCGCAGAAGAAGCACTACCGCTATGTCTTTACAGCTTGGTGCCATCGCAGCTTAGTGATTTCGCAGATACGTAAGATTGTTGCGTTATCAACTACGTACAGATCGTGGCAAAGAACCGAGGCTAGCAAAGAGATGATATGGTTACAAGGTTTGTTGGCGACTGGGTTTCACCAGGAGAAGAATGTCTTGCACAAGGATAGTCGAGTGCGATACATCCGCAAAGAATTCGACATTTCATTCGAGGACCAAACATATTGGACTCGTTATCATTTCATCGGTCACTTTTGGAAGATGGAGTGTTGAAACTTGAAAAGATTCAAGGTACCAAAAACCCACCGACATGATGACGAAAAACAAGAACTAAGGAGAAATTGGGTGTCGACCATGGTCTTCTACAATGAAGACAAGGTGATGACCCACATCATATTTTTCACATAGTGCAAAATGAGATGTCCCAAGGTGAAAGCCAGATTGTGAAGACAGATTGAAATCGATCTTCAAGTGGGAGATTGTTAGTGAATTTGGTGGTAGGAGATGAAGTCAAAGAATGGGCTTGTGGAGACATGCCTGATTGTCAAAGAAAGAAAAAAAAAAAAAAAAATGGGAGTCAAAGGATGGGCCAAGAATTGGCAGACGAGAAAAGAAAGAAAAATTGCGCAGCCTTTCTTGAATTAAGCAAGAGTAGGTGCCCAACAACTCAATCCTTCGCTATAAATACGAGACATGTCCTGCAGCTTCGTGATCCATCTTACCACCAAAACAACACAGAGTATCTTGTGTAGAGAGAGTGTGAGAGCTTGATGTAGAAAGCCTATCTGCGAGAGATAAAAGTGAGTGGAGTGATAAAACCTTTGCGTAGGTAGAAAAATACTGATGTAGTATTTTTGTCTCCTCCTTTTGTGATAGTGAAATATATTGGTGTGGGTCAGTGGGCGTGGCGGTTTAGTAACCACGTTAAATCTCGGTGTTTATATTTGTGCTTATTTTAGCGTCCATTATTTTTTTTTTCTCAGTCGCATTTATTTATCCCACTGATCTTGGGCGGAATTAGCAGCGCCTAGTTCCCCAACAAACATTTCAATTGACCCGTTCATTGCAATAGTGGAATGCAGATAACAGTTCTGGCCCTGGCCCCATAGATAATGACATCATAAAAACTATGTAGTACTTATCTTCAACCCCATTTTTTTTTTTTTTTGTTATTAAGAAAATCAAATTTATCATCTTTTAATATTTGTTATAAATAGCTTTCACCACACAAAAAATAAATAAATAAATAAAATTATTTTTTCATGAAATCACTTCTCATAAAATCAAACTTAAACCAACACGGCAGCTCTAAAGTCTAGATGAGGAACAGCCCAATACTTGTGATTTCAGATAGGGAATTTTACATTAATACAAACTTTTAAGTTTCATATTTGATAAATAAGGGAGATATAAATTAATTACGCTCTTAACAAAAACATTAGATCTAAATTAGGAAAATCAGGTATTCTTAACTCGGCCCACTAAAAGAATAAGAAAAAAGAGACACAAAAAGGTCATCGTTATGCTGGTTGGGGTGGCTTAGTAGGAGACTCACCTTATCTATATATAGGTCGGCGGTTCAACTCATAGGGTATGCAATTTTTTAGCTTTCTTTTTTTAATCTCTCCAACAATTCATTGCATAAAAGGTTTTTTTTTTCTCTCTTCAATAATTCATTGTATATTTTGTTATTTCTGATTTTTAATTTAAATTTGTATTTTTTATACAACAATATCTAATAGAAATTGTCATTCTCAATTTAAATATTTTCTTTTTTTCTTTTTTTTTTCCCTAGTTTTGCAATTTTTCCCTTTATTTTAATTACTATACATTGCAACCTTTTATTTTAGATAATAATGTACATTGCACCCTCTATATAATACTTTATATATACTTGGTGTAGCGTTTTACAACATCATTACACTCTTTATCTAATGTATTGATTTTCAATTTTTTTATTTTTTCATTTGCTATAATTCCTTATACATTTCGTTCTTTTCATTTTAAGCATATTTTTTTCTCTTTTTTTCCTTACAAATTCTTGTTTCTCTTTCACACAAAATGTGTAGTGCATTACACCTGTCAGACACATAAAGTGTAATGCACCAATCAATTAAATATTAGTTACATAGAATATGCAATCCATTACACATTAGTTACACAAAATTTTCAATTAATTAGTTTGTATAATATTACACATTACCTTATTCAAAAATAAAACAAAATAAAATTACACATTACTAATGAATTACATAGAATGTGTAACTATTCATATCACATAATTCTTTTTGGCCCAAACATAATGTAAAAATTTAATATTTAATTTTGAAACATTATTATCTCTCTTTCACATAAAATGTATAATGCATTACACATGTCTTACACATAAAGTTTAATACACTAATGAATTAAACATTGATAACACTCAATGTGTAATTCATTACACATTAGTTACATAGAATTTGTAATTTATTAGTCTAGATTGTATTACATACTGAATTACACAAAATGTGTAATTGTTCATATCACATAATTCTTTCTTGACTCAAACAAAATGCATAAATTTAATATTTACTTTTGCAAAATTATTATCTCTCTTTCACATAAAATGTATAGTGCATTACGCATGTCTTAAACATAAAGTGTAATGCACTAATAAATTAAATATTAATAACACTGAATGTGTAATTCATTACACATTAGTTATACAGAATCTATAATAATTCATTAGTCTATGTTCTATTAGATACTACAAATGAACAACATAGAATACATAATTATTCATATCACGTCATTCTTTGTTGCTTCAAATATAGTCTGAATTTTTACATTTCATTTTTTTAACATTCATATCACATCACTCTTTACTGCCTCAAATACAATGTAAAATTTTAATATTTAATTTTTTTAAACATTCACTTCTTTAAAATCAAAATGTGTAATTCATTAGGGTAGGTTGTATTAGAAATAAATTTCACTCTGATTACACTTAAAAAATGTGATGTATTTACACAGGAATGACACAAAATATGTAATATAATACACATTTACTCAATACATTAGATAAAAAAAATTACAAAAACAATGAGACTTAAACGGGAGACAATAGATTAAACTTTATTCTTATTCCAAAAAAAAAAAAGATTAAACGTTATTGGGAACATCTAATTGACCATACAAAACATGTATCTATCTCCATTCTCCTTTGGAATTTTTAAACAAACCCCCTCACTCACCTTTACCATTCCCTCTCTCCTACACACTCACTCACACAAATCGTGAGAACACAAGAAAATATAAGGGAAAATATGATCGTTAGTCGAGTGGAGAAGAAATTTTCTACCAAGCAACGAGATATATATACACAAAATTCTGTGGAAATCAGAGAAATGTCGCACCGCATGGATCAAACATAAATTCCTTAAGTTTTCCTTTGAATCCTGTTTTCCTAAAGTAGTAAGGAATTCTTCTGTGTGGATAAGAATTTCTCGAAATATTTATGTTTAATTATTTATATTCATCATGTATATTGGAATCTGTTTCAATATATCCCCAATTTTACACCAGATTTGAGCCAAAATTAGGGATTCATCACTCGACAATTCCATAGAAGTTCCAACATCTAACCATTGATACGAGAAAAATAGGAAAACTAGGGAAATGAGAATCTAGAACAAGTTTTAACTTGGGGTTGCTCCACCAGACCTCTCATTACCTGATGAGTGAACCGCCAAAGTTTTTTCTTGTTTTTTATTCTTAGGTTGGACCGGCTGATGAGTGAACCGTCATTACCTGATTCTATCAATTAAAATGATTATGCAGGATTTTTGAAAATTGAAAGTTAAAAGTGCTACTAGACCTAATTTCCTCTTTCAGATAAGCAAATTGGACCGATTTATTTAGATCCAAGTTTAGAGATGAGGAACGACCCAATACTGTTTCATGTCCATGAATGGTTCTCTGAAAGAAGAGAGATAACTCAGTGATTTTTATTGGGAAAATTATATATATGAATTTTTGTGACCATAACTCAAATGCAGAAAATTACGCAGTATGAACTCAAAATTTCAAAAAAAAAAAAAATCTGCTTCCATTTATTAATAGTAGATAATGAAATATGTTGACTAAATGCAAGTCTAAGTTGTCGAAGTCGTCGTTCTTTATTGTCACTAATCAAATTAATATGGTAGAACACGAGCTATGACTCGACTTATGCAGTTCGTTTCATAATCTTCTTCGTCCGTAAAACTTACTCAACATCTTTCTTAGAGGGGGCCGAAAAAAAAACAAAAAAAAGAAGAAAGAAAGAAAGACCAAAAAAGACCAAAACATTCATGGAACAAGCCTGGGTTTGCATATTTTAATTAAATTATAAAATTTTACCTTTTATTTTTTCTATAGGTGCTTATTTGATCCATAATTAATTTTATTGAATTAATTTGATACTGATTAAAAATTTTTACAACAAATTTTCAACATGGTAATATTTGTTCGTATTAATATAATATCACAACCTTCGAACATTTTCTTTAGCATTAGAAATACGCACATTTTGATTTTAAATAACAATTAATAATAAATGTAATTGTTGTACCTAAATAAAATTTTATTAGGAAAATATCACTGCAAAAAATATATCAATACAAAGAATTAATTACAAAAACTAAAATAAAAATGAAAATAAGAAAATCAAAAATAGAAAAACCTCTCCCGGAAACCACCACCGCCACTGGTGGTCTTTCGAAAATTTTCTTTAGCATTAGATATTAATCATATGCATTTATAAATATATAGACAATATGATCACAATAATTCGAAAGGGATAATCCAAGCCGGATAAATATTTGTTACCCTGTTTAGTCCTGATTTTTCATACAATGTGACTACTTTTAAAGCTAAAAGGTTAAAAAATGCATAAACAAAGTAAAAGAAAACATAAAACGATTGTGCGATTGGAAAAAACCTTCTCGCTACGCCCCACAGAAACAACGTCTCAAGAATTTGGATGTGGTTGACTGCTTTGCGCCTTCGGCGTGTCTCGGCATCTGTGCACTTTCGGTATTGGCTTGCGGGCTCCCCATACAACTCGTCTTGAAACATAGACGAAAAAGTCTGACACGTGTGTGAGTCAACGGACGAGTCAATTGGTGAAGTGCAAGGTAGTTGATTGGCACTTTCTTGAGTTCGACAGTCACCTTGAAATGTAAAGGCACCAGGCTCGGTTTACATGTGTAATTGAGCTTTGTAGACAATAGTGTCAGGTACTTAACCTCTTTAGATAGTGTATTGAATTAATGAGAAGACCCCAGTCGAAAATCTAAATTGAACTAGAGTGCCTTTTATTGAAAAGGGAAGGTCTTTTTGTTTAACATATTGGTGTCCGAACAATCTCTTAAGAACGTCAAGGGTATAACAATCTTGCTATCAACCCATTTATGACTATTATTGTTCTCCAAAACATGAATATTGAGTTGTTGTTGTTCCATATAGGCAAGAGATGGGTACTCTTCCCAATCTACGAACCAAACCCACTCCCGATTGGAGAGAGAATTTAGTGGGGTATTAATATTTTTAATACTATAATTTTTCAAATCAATGCAACCTATAGAAATATCACCACCCACTGATCTTGCATAATATAATGTTGCATCTATAACTTTACGTATAGGCCAAACACTTGGCATAGAGTGCTCGAGTTCACCCAACAACGGAGAAACCAAGCTTTTCCATGTAGAATCGGTGCCAACTCTAAAAATATTATAAGTTAGAACTTCTCTATCTCCCTGACTCGAAAAATGCTCATAGATCACGTTTAATTCATTAGTTGACGGAACGTAACACATAACTGTAGGAATACCTTTCGTCTCTGCTATCAAACTAGGCAAATCAAGTATTTGCCTAGTAGCCGGATTCCTCAGCCGGTATGTGTATGTCTCGTTGGAATCGCGGTGTTTCTCCAATATTAGTCCCTTGCACTCTCTTTTGAATGTAAAATCAGTATCATCATATACATATTCACGGGGAGATTGTTTCCAGTGCTTGACAATGAACCTAGGATCCTCAATTCTGGAGTACCAGGTTTTATTAACGCACTTGAATCTTAGTAATGACATAACTGGTAACCAACTTAGTATTTCGAAGAACATATATATCATCTGGCAGAGACAAGCCTGACATGGCCATCTTCACCTCGTTTCTGTGGCAGAGAATAAAATAAAATCAATGCTGTTGAACAAGATTGAAGAGAAAAATCCAGTTTCTCATACCATTTATTTAGGAGAAGATTGGAAGCCTCGACGAGTTGGAGTTGAGAAAGAAAACTGAAGAACAAGTCTTCTATCTTCGGGGATTTGGATTCCAACTGCTACTAGAAATAGGAAGCAGAGTGTTTATCTTCCTCAACTTCCTCTATTTGCTTTGCCGCGTGTCGATGTCTTTTGCGATCCTCAGGTTTAAAGTTATTATTATTATTATTATTATTATTATTATTATTATTATTATTATTATTATTATTTGTTATAAAAGTATAGAAATAATAGAGAGAATTTAGAGAGAATGAATTCTAACGAATTCTCAGGAATGAATTTCATTAATAATCGCGCTATTTATGTGAAACTTGAATTAAGACAATCGTAATTACATAATTTCATCAAGGGTATAATAGTCATTCACATATAATAATTACATCTTTTACCAAATTATTCATCCACCAAATTATTCCTCATAATTCATAACCACCACATTATTCTCAATTATTCATAACACCTAATAATTATTCTTCAATTATTATTCATAAAGACTTCTCGAACGACTATTAATACAAATGTCTTCCTGACTGCGTTTGGAGAAAAACTTCGATGGGAAAAAACTTCCAAACCGATTGCGGGATAGCTTGGAGTGGTTATATCGCTTCATCAAAACATTGCTCCCCGATGTTTATCACGCATATGAGTATTCACGTCTTTGCCTCAAGTTAAAACCTCACAAGAAAACCCAGTGGGAAAAAACTTGATCGAAAGAAAAAGAGTACAAGCCCGCTTGATTTCATATCTTGAGAATCGATATCTTTACTTCAGTAAATGATTTCCAATATCATCATCGTTTGGATCTAAAGCATTAGCTTCATTATAACTTGATCCAATAGATACATCTGTATCAATTTCTCCTATCGTTCTCAATATACCATGAATATGCCTCGTTAAAACCTTATTAGGAAAAACCCAAAGGTGGAAAAACCCTAATGAAGGAAAAAGAGTACATTATTCATGTGAATACGCCTTTAAAGTTGCCTCATTAAAAACCTTGCTAGAAAACCCAATGGGATAAAACCTCACTAAGGGAAAAAGAGTGCAACGCGTATTTTATACAAGTATGCTGCAAGCATTTCAAAATCTTTCATACATTTGTATGAGTATCATATACATTGGTTTTATACTCTTCGTTCATTTAGAGTGCATCAATTTTCTTACACAACTACAAAACATTCACCATGAACACATGTCTCCAAACACACAATTTAAAGCATATAAATTCATAGTAAAACATGTAAACATATAAGTAAACCTTCATAACTAACACTTAAAATATATCATTTAACATTTAATACTCACTTAATAGGTTATTTCATTCCTGTGGCTTAGCTCACCCTTTAGGGTACTCATAAACACGGGTTTAGCTCATCCGATCCTTTAATTTCCTTTTCGGTACTACACACACGATCGGTAATTTAACTTTCATGAGCATGCAACATATAATGACCACCATGCTTATCTTTAAACTTGAGCAATAGTCATCATCATCTCATCATCTCATAAGTTAAGGATTTCACATTCACCATTTATCATCTTCAATATATCTCAATATTTTCATTATCATTGATCATATGTAGCGCTACATTTTCATATTGTGTCAACACTTTTCAATTTCATTTCTTTCCCCATATCGACATAACTTATCGAGATATCTCATTATCAATCCTCTTGTAGGATTACACAATATAGTTATGTCTATATACTCTTCAAGAGCATATGCCTCCGTTATTAAGACCATCTTTTATAATTTGCTTTGATATATATGTTTGGGGAAATATCAACGCTTCTGACGCGCTAACTTATCAAAGCATCGTAGGCTGATATATGTGATTGTTCATAGCCTTTCATGCATCTTTGAACTTCAAGTTCGTATTTCAATTTCGAGGATATAACATGATGCATTTATTTTCAACCTTTAATACTCCCCCTCATGCTGAGAAAATTTAGAACACCAAAACTCATACAGTTGGTATGATTTTAATCATATATGTTCTCATCATTCAGCCTTAATATGGGAATTTAGACCGTTTGCATTCTATTCTCGATATCGGCAATTTATTTGAGGACTTTAAATAATTTGCCATATAATATCCCACTTGTATGCATACTCAAATCCTTCAGGATTTATTCAAGTATTGGGATATACATTTACTAGCTTTATCATTAAATCCCGAAAATCATGCTCATACTGTGAGCAAATATTTCAGTAAATTTCAAATTACGAATCATATACACATGTGACTATCTAGTGGATCCATATCATAATATCTAGTAGTCCACATGGAGGATGAGTGGGCCCACACTTCTCATCCTTTATTCCGTGATATATTTTGGATTTATTCCCAATATTTGCTAAGAATGATTTCATCATTTATCGAGAACAATCATTGAAGAATTCCTTTAATTCTTCACTTGAAATATTGATTTCAATAATTATTTAAACCGGGATGGTCAATCCGGTTTTGCAAACGAGTATTATTGAACTTCTAGTTGAGAAATTACGATATCGATTTCACTAGTATCTCGTATAGTGCTCAACATGATATCATAGAAACAATTCACCGACATATTCCATCATCTTTTGGTGACATTATTGTCTACTACTATTCAAACACTGAGCTACAAATTTCATACGCATCACATCCCATTATTATTTAATTCCGAAATCGTAGCTCTTACGCTTCATATTATTTATTTAAAATCGGAGTCTTATTTCATACGCGTCGTATTATTCTATAAATAAATCATCAAAATTATTGCAAAATTCATCCTAACAAGGGTCTATACATTATAATGGATCATATGCTCTCAAATCTTCGAAAATACTATCCATCACTACCGATCAAAATCCTAAAAAGGATTTATCAAGGTAGGCTGGAAAGATTGAGGATGCTAATGAATAAGGGTATCCCACAAGATATCCGATGCTTGATTGAAGCAAAGGTTCGATTATCTGGTGAGGTTTCAATTCCCTCTAAATACATGCCTGGTATGGGTAAAAGTAGTTTTTCAAAGAAACGGAGAGCAAAAAGATTAGGAGGATGCTACAAGTGTGCTCGGTGGACATGTGACACTCGATGTAAATCATGGGGTACTTGTCCGCAAATCGAGAAGATAAAATAGCATTCATTAAGGATGGATTGAGTAAGGAGCCTTTGGATGATATTCAACAGGCTCTTGAGACACATCCTAGTGGACACGTACAAGGTGAGCTAATGGCCTTATGGGCCAAATTCAAAAATCAACAAACGCGTTACAGTCTTGAAAAACTTACTTTAGAAGATCCTGTTTGTAAATTTAGTAAAAAAATTTAGTATAATGATTTTTCCATATTTATGTAAGAAAGCTCGTTGTAATAATGAAGATCAATGTTTTTCTTGTAATTGTAAATATTGTTTTTCAATTTTAAGATATATATATATATGTATATATATATATTATTTTTCAATCACCGACAGGTATATGTCATTTCACTAAAATTTTTCTACCATTTTCTCTTTCATATTTGTCAAAAAGTAAATAGTGCACTCAATTATTGGTTTGAAAATTTTTCTTTAAATAGAGGGATTCATATATCTCTCATGTTCATACATTAAAAGTATAGTGCAAAAAGATAGATAGGAGTAGAGATGGATATGGAGATTTTAGAATCATCTCATACAAGTCAGCTTTTACCTCGCCATATTAAAACCGTATGTATTCTTGGTGGATCTAAGCGGTAGGCCATATCCAATATGTGGATATGGCAAACCGACTAAATAAAGAGTTAGGAGACAAGAAATCAATATACTATACGGAGGAACCAACAACAAACTTTTAGCTAGACTTATAATGGCCGCACAATCATGGGGGAATAAGAGTTTCGAGTGTAATACCTTTCCATCTAGTTGGATCTAATACTCGAATTGGAGCCGCTTCTACCATGGGTCCAGCAGGCTGGGCTATGCGCAATCCATCCACAAGCGCATGATGTATATGATGAATAATAGTGATGCTTTCATTGTCCTTCCAGGCTACAACACATCGGGAGGAAATATTCAATATAGCCTCGTTGGCACGATTGGAACTTTCATGTCAAACCAATAGGTTTGTTGAATATTAACAATTTCTTTGATGGCTTACTAGCGTTTCTAGATCGGTGTAAAGAATAAGTTTATCTCTCATTCAAAGAAAAATACTTATCTCTGCTGAAATCTTGTTGATGAACTACTCATCAAATTTCATGCATATGTTCAAGAATCTGTGGAAGCCAGTCCGTCGAGTCCACGACCATGGTGTCAAGCGAAAAAGAAATTCGGATCCTTTAAATATTTCATTATGAATCCTAATGTTGATGGTGGCAGAGTTACGAGTATTTATACTCTCGAGACGCATCCCTCATTTATGGATTCAAAGATGTATATTCTTTTGCATTTCTATATTTTCAGTGTTTAATGCCATCTTTTGATATTCTCAATATGTTCCACTTATTTGCTTTGTACTTCTTCCTGAGTAATAATAATATCATATTGGCTTTATTCAAATACGTAAATCTAGTGATTATGCTTCTTCAAGAGCATTTTATTCTCATATTAATACAATCTCATATCATCGATGAGATTACTTCATATAAGCTTTCCATGCGATATATTTTCTTTGATTTATCAACATGGGATCTATTCAGCATTTTACTTTCGTCTATTTATCCAATGGTAACTTCAAGTACCACTTGCTCAATTTTCTCCATTCATATTCGGTATATATGAAGAAATAATTTTATTCTCATCGTCTACTTCTTCGAGAGTATGATTAGAATATTTGATCAACTACTTCTTCTGGAGTAGGATTCGTTATAACCAATCGTGTAGTATAACCCACCACATTGGAAATATGCACACCAATCGTGTGGTATTACCCACCACATTGGAAATATACTCAAACTATAAAGTGCATAAATTTAAATTGCAGAAATTAAATTTCCTCCAATAGGTGGTCGAACCTACCTTATGGGAATTATTGTAATAAATATAAATTTACGGAATTTAAATAGCAAGAATTAAATTGCATAATGTTTAACTACTTCTTCAGGAGTAGGATCTGCTTAGTAGAAGGTATTACCCATCACTTAGCATATAAAGTGCAGAAATATATAAAACCTTCCGTTTAGTGATGGTTGAACCCATCATTAGGTAGGAGGTATTGCAGTAATTAAATTGCAGTAAATAAAGTGCGAGAATTAAATATTGAACTGCTTCTACGGGAGCAAATTTGTTCTTCTAGAACAAATACTCATTACTTCTACAAGATCACACTTATCCTTCTAGAATAAGTACATTATGTAATTGAACTCTTCGGGAGTTACATTAATATTTCGATCTTTTTAATTCAAATGGATTTCAAGCCATTTTATATAATCAATGGATTTAGAATTTCTTCATGAATATTCTATCCATTTTTCACTTGTCGTCAAAATTAGGTCGGTTTACCTAAGGGTAAAATTGTCCATTCCAATTAAATGAAGGTAAAATTGTCAAAAATATTTTATCAATATTTTACGATTGGAAAATTATCTCCTTTCTATTTCAATTTATCAATATCAAAATGTTCAAGGACTATTTTGTAACTTTTTCAAAAGTTGGTGTACTGATTTGTAAATTTTGAAAGTTTGATAATAACATATTTCAAACAACGAGTTATTACCCTATTAATATTGGTGTCAAATCGAAGCTCTCGTTAAATCGAGTATAATGGAGTCGAAAATTTGATTTTGATAATGTATGCTCTTATATCTCGATAAAACGGATGTTATAGTTTAATATATTATTATATTATAAAATAATATACATACCTTTTTCTTCAATTATTTTTCACCTCCAAAATTCATGTGTTCTAATCGCAATCAGCAGAGAAACAAGATTGTACAACAAGTTTTGCAATCTTGTATTCATCATTTTTCAATGTGAAGCCTGATTATCAAAATAACAGCTTTTCTATTGTGAAAGAAAAGTGTTTCTTTATCTGAGCATCGAATCCAATATGAGGCACCGACAAATGCTTGAGTGCTTGAAGAGAGATTTCGTAGAAAATTGAGTATTTCAATTTGTAATAATCCAGTTTCTGATACAGAAGATCATCTATAAGATACAACTGTAGAGCATACTTCTTTCATATTACTCAAAGGGTTAGAGACTCGTGCTGATAACGTGTTATAAAAGTATAGAAATAATAGAGAGAATTTAGAGAGAATGAATTCTAACGAATTCTCAGGAATGAATTTCATTAATAACTGAAGCCCTATTTATAGGAAAACTTCGAATGGCACAATCGTAATTATATAATTTCATCAAGGGTATAATAGTCATTCACATATAATAATTACATCTTTTACCAAATTATTCCTCCACCAAATTATTCCTCATAATTCATAACCACCACATTATTCTCAATTATTCATAACACCTAATAATTATTCTTCAATTATTATTCATAACATTATTATTATTATAAACCGGATCTTTTATTTTTGAAAAGATTATAATCATATCTTTTAGGTAAAATTAATTAATTGAATTTGGAGATATAATAATTGCACCAAAACACCTCAATTTTGGTCATAACTTTTGATTCCGATATCCGATTGAGCCCATTCAAATTGCGTTGGAAACTAGACTCGATTATCTACAACTCTCTAGTAAATTCTTTCCTCCAAATCAACTTTTATATTTATAAAAATGCTCCTCAACTTCCAGACATCTTACATTTTGGTCCATGATTTTCGCTTGGCCAAATCTTTTGATCCGGTAACTGGAATTGAAATCCGTAAAAAGCTACAGACTCCACTTTCCATGTTCTTCATGTGAGCTCAAGAAATGCGGCTGAGAAGATCTTCACAAATTTTCACCCAAAGTCCTTCAATTTTGGAATAGTTGCGTTTTAATCATCGACTTCAGGTTCCTTGACACTTTTAGTCCATTTGGGGCCTTTAGCCTCGTTTTCCTCCACAATGAGAAATAGTATCTAAGACACAATAAATACATAAAATTATAAGTAGAAGTCCATTCCAAATGAAATGTAAAGAGACATAAATAAGTGTGCAAAATACACGCTTATAAATGTTGTTAGACTAAACTTGATTTGGCCCAAAAATAAATAATTGGGCCAAGATTTAGTAGTTAAAAGACCAATGGCCCAATTTCTAAAAACTTATTTTGGATAATATAATAGCAAATATCATGATACTTTGAAAATATTTTTATAATGTGTTTCGAGACATTTTAGAAGATAGATAAGTTTCTAAAATATTTTATTGGGAAATTCTAGATAATAAATTATACCCATTCATTAAAGATGTAATGACCCGCCCGAATCCGTCCCGGATACGGATATGATTGCGTATATACGCCCGTATATGACTCCGTCTATGATATGAAATGACATGATGATGTTTCAGTATGACGTATATGTATATGATATGCTCACATTATGATTTGCAGTACGGGATATGCCTCGGGATGCGAAACGGCCTTCGAAAAGAGGAAAATGGGAAAATTCTGCAGAACCAGAATTACGGCCGTAAATGTAAGGATTACGGCCGTAAAAGTCAAGTTACGGCCGTAATGGTTCAAGGTTACGGCCGTAATGGTCAGGTTACGGCCGTAATGGTAAAAGGTTACGGCCGTAAGTCAAGAATGAAGGTTAAAGGGCTGATCCTCTGCTGGTCGCGTAACCGGAAGCGCGGTCGCGTGTGTGCCGCGTTACGGCCGTAAGTTCATGAGTTACGGCCGTAATTTTGGAATTTACGGCCGTAACAGGGAGATTTACGGCCGTAATTTTAAGTCGGCAGAATTGGTCTTTAAGAAGATTCTTGTCATTTCTTGGGCACTATTCATCCAAGCTCGGTTCTAACACTCCCAAAACCCTTCCAAGACCCTCATGAACCCATGGAATCATCTCCCACTCCATATATGACCTATGTAATGCTTGTGTAATCTATGATTACAAGAAGAAAGGAAAGAAGAGAAAGAAGAAGAAAAGGAAGAGAAGGAAGAGGAGGAAGAAGATGGTCTCCATGCTTGTTTGAACCCCATCTATGGTGGGTAATGGTTGCTTTACATGTTTTATGAAGTATATGCATGTTTGTATATGATAGAAACAAGATATGGCATGATTATGATGATTAGAGGCCTTAGAAGCATGCTAGGATCTCTTGGCCTTGTGTTATGGTTATGACATGATGTGAAGATGATGTGTACATGCTTGTATATGCTTATGTAGCCTATGTGACCTTCATGCCAACTTCTATGACTTATGTGGCTATAGGAAGCTATATGTAATGAACAAAGGAAGTAAAGCTATGTATATGCAATGAACAACTAGCATGATGAGCGGGGCATTTATGTAGGACTACGTGGTTCAATGTGACGTATTATGCGTGTCATGTGATAGCAATATGTGACGTACGCTTATATGAACCAACGTGAACCAACGTGAACACTTTGTAATCGTATGCTCTATGTTTGAATGTCGTGGCCTTATGTGAAGTTAACGTTAATGCACGAATATATGCCTTATGCTTGTGTTCACGATGTGATGATGAAGCCTTGTTTATGGTTTACGTATGAATGGTGACGATGTGAAAGAAACAAGGCCTAATGGTAAGTGCTACCTATGATCATGTCATGAATGCATACGTGTGAATGAAATGCCTATCACGTATTTACAAAATGGAAATGTTTTGGCCTAACGGGGGATCACGCCCCGCGGGGGACTTACGCCCCGATATTTGGGTCTAACGGGGAACCAATGCCCCAATGGGAAATTGATGTCTCCAATGATGTTATGTTATGTTATGGGACCCGGCCATATGTTTAAAAATGGCGCCAATGTAAGCACGTGATTCGCAAGAGGGCCCAAAATGAACGTGTGACATGCATTGCATTGCATCTATTATCCACTGAGTCTTTATGACTCATTATGTGCGTATGTTATATGTTTGACGTAGGTGATGTGCGTGGAGAGTGGGCGAAAGGTCACTAGACGCTATGAGGAGGTGTGTGGGCAAAGAATCGAAAGATCTTGCGGTATGTAATGAAAACCGAAACCCTAGCTCTATGTTATAAGTTGTAAAGAAAGGAAATTAGGGTTTCGTATTTAATGAATGACGGACGCACGTCTAGTTCCATAATGAAAGAAATGAAAAGAATGACGTGCACGGGCCCGAAGGTGGCTTTATCTTTACATGTTATGTTTATGATGCGTGCACAGAGCGCTCTGATTATGACGTCATTTATGACGTATATGTATGTGGAACTGGACGGGGAGTTACAAAAGAGGTGTCATTAGTATAAATATGGGTCATATGTTCCATTTTGTATCAAGCTTTCAAAAAGTAAATAAAAGAGTGTTTATATACTACAATTCTTCTCTTCCACTAACTTATTATTTCTGGGCTTTCCTTTAAATCTTTCTGCCATTTTCAAAATTTCTATATTCCAATAAATATTTATTTTTGATAAAAAAATTTTAATATTTAGTTGACATTTTAAAATATAAAGGTCGATTATAAAGAGAGAAAAATACTAATAAAAATGGCCCGCTTTCGAATCTGAGCCTGAGGTGCTTGCTTCATTTTCCTCATCACAGAACTAGCCATGCCTCTTAGCTTTATTCAGAGAGAATGAAGTCATTTCCAGTGCTCCAATTCCCCATTGCTCCTTCTGTCGTACAGTTATCATTATCTATTTTGTTTTGGTCGAACACATTGTACTGTCTCTTTTGGTACCTAAATGATATGAAATCACCAACATAGAATGTGTGGTTCATGTTGGGGTTCCAGCCCTTCTTGTATCACCCCGGTCAAAATACGTCTATGATTTCGTATGTATTTCGTATGTTCTTTCGTATATGAAATGAGATGGTATGAATGTGTCGTGAGATGATGATGATGAGTTTGATATGTGTATGACAAGATTTGGGATGCATTGGATATGTTTAGAATAGGTACGGTTGTCAAACGTGTGTCGAAATTAAAAATGCAGAAAAATGAGATTTACGGGCCGTAATTATTGGATTACGGCCATAATTGTGAGATTTATGGCCGTTAGGGTATATTTACGGCCATAATTGTCCGAGTTCAGGAAAGGTGGAAAAGTGACAGAGGCTCAGTTACGGCCGTGTTCAAGGGGTTGTCACGGCCGTAAGAAAGTTGGTTACGGTCGTAATTGTTGTATTTACAGCCGTAAATATTAAGGATACGGCCGTAACTTTTGTACTGATTTCCAGAGGTTGAGTTATACCCGTAAGTGCTTCCAATGCGGCCGTAAGGATTATGGGTTACGGCCGTAATAGGGGTTGTTATGGCCGTAATTTTAGGTCGGTTAGATGGTATTTCTAGTCAATTTCACCCATTTTCTTGATCATTATTCACACCACTCGAACCCAACACCCCAAAATCACCTCCAAAGCCATTTTCCAAGTTTTGTTACTTCTAGTTACCATTTGATCATCTTATCATCAAGTTTGGTTGTTGGTGGCATTACAACCTAGTGGAGAGCAAAGTGAAGAAGGAAGAGAAGGGAAAGGAAGCTAGTAGGCACTCATCTTTTGGATTGTTTTCACTTCAACTAAAGTGGGTAATAGGCATAGGTATTATTCACGAAGGTAAGTTGATTGATATACGCGAATTGATTGATGTTTATTATGGTAAACCTAAGGTTTCATGTTAATAAGGTCAATTGAATATCTTGGCATGGTTAATTGGATGTTTTAACATGTTTGCATATATGATGTGTAAAGACATGAAGTGGAATGTGAAAGTGAGCCAATTACTTGCCAACTATGTTGTAAAATCATGTGAGTGTGATGTTGTCTATCATGTGTTTACGTATATGAAAAATGAATGTCGGTCTCCGGGGGCAACAGCGCAAGAGGATTGGGACCAATAGCCCGAATGATGGTCTCACGGGGGTATCCCCACAAGAGGATTGGGACCTGACCATTTAAGTTATGTTATATTATGTATTAGCGCCTACGTAAACACATGATTCACAACGGGCCCAAAATGTGAGTGCGACATGCATTGTATATGTATCTATTCCCACTGAGTCAATATGACTCACGACGTTTTCATTTACATGTTTTAGGGAGGACCGGTCGTGATAGGAGCTGAGGAGATGGTGGGAACCCCTCGAGGGCTTGAGGTAATGTTTTGTAACTATCCAACGTTTGTCGTGTATTGTGTTTAAAGTACGTTTTGTCGACAAATGTATTAGTTATAAAATGTGGTATATTGGATAGGGCGTTACACTTCTTGTGCCGACAATGTGGTCGTTGGCGGAGACGGTGGTGGCCACATGGAGGACGAAGAAGATGACGGCTGTGCGGTGGCAGTGGTAGTGGAGAGGAGGAGTGAGGGTAGTGGTGAGGTGGTGGACATAATTGATTAGTGGAAGGTTTGAGGGAGGCAAGCACTTTTTGACTGGAAAAATACCTAATAATGATTTTTATGGCTCATGTACAACCACCATTATTGAACTCAGGGCTCTAGAATTGGGGCTTTACCTTTGTATTTCGAAAGGAATCAAATGTATTTGGATTGAAGTTAATTCATCAACTGTTCTTGATCTAATTACCCATGGAAAGCAAGGTGCTTAAATGGTTGTCGACGTTGTGGGGAGATTCAAATTCTATCTAGCAGTTTTGAACTGCAAAATTCTCACATTTCCTAGCTAATATTGGGTAGGAAGACGAGATAAAAATTTCTGCCTGAAGAGGGATTGGATACATTGGCTTATTAAGATATACTTTACTCTTGGAACTAAAGTAGTTATTACATCTCTCTCCATTTGAATTTATCTTTCTATCAATAAAAAAAAGGAAAATCCACATTGCCACAAACCTACGAAAATAGAGTCTAAAAACCAGGAAGATGTAGGTTGGTGCTTCTTTAAGGAAAAAACAAAACCAACAAAAAAAAAAAAAAAGGAGACAAGAGAAGCATTTCAAACATCAAACAAATCTGCTTGACATTTCGCCCAACTGTTGACTTTTTTTTTATTAAATGGCAAAGTTTATTCTTTCATATCATCAATCATTATTATAATAGAAATAATAGCATGAGGGACAAAACACTCCATAGACACTGAAAAAGAACTAACTGCCCTTGCTAAACAATGAATGACGTAGTTCATAGATAGACGAACCAAAGAGAAATTGACATCACAAAATTCTCTAGAAAGTAACTTGCAATCTTCAATCACTAAGCCAAAAGGGGATTGATCAATAGAGGGGCTATGAAGAGCATTATACATGACCTTGGCATCCATCTCAACCGTAACTGAGTCGACATGAATTGCCTTCCTCCAACTAAGAGCCTCGCGCGCACACCCTTTGCCTCCACTAAATTGGTGTCAAATGAGCCTTCTGCAAGAACATATTTTGTACGGATAAACTTACTGTTGACATTGTTGTTATTATTATTATTATTATTATTTGTTGGAGAAGTTGATAATTATTTATGGCTATTACATAGACCAGCTAGTGCTAGGAATTGCCTAATAAAAACAAGCACAGCGGAAATATAAAATCTACAATTCAAAACCGAATCTACTCATTTCTTAAATGAGATATGTGATTAGAGATTATCGATATAGAAGTGGATTTTACGGAAAATCTCTCGTTCATTCTTTCGTCTCTACAGCCGTCCAATTGTACAGCCTCCAATAGTGATTCACACGCCAAGATCCTTCTTAAATCACAAACACTTCGTAGAGGGATACCTCTCTAGATCTTAGTGCTGGAGAAAATTTAGAAACAATCACTTAATGAGTGAGTTATGTGACAATAATGTGTTATTTATCGGTTTCTAATAAACCTATTGGGCTTGTGGGTGAGTAGCACTTTGGCCACCCTCATTTAATGGAGGTGGAAGCTGTTAGGAACCCAAAGCAACTCACCCCATAACCATATTTCAAAGCCTAAGCGATCTCCTCCGTAACACCCTCCTGCTACCACCCTACTCAAATAATCTTATTTCTCTCTTCCCCTCTTTTTCTGTTTTAATTTTTTAACAAGAAGTTTTTAAATCTTTTGGATGAGATCTTTAAAACAAATATAATACTAATATATAAATTTTTCTCTTTTGAAAATTTATTTTTTACTATAAATATATAAAATCTAACTTAAACATAAACAGTAGCTAATGTTAACATTATCTAATGAGATAAAAAAAAGAAAAATTATAATAAGATTTTGTTGAAACTTAAGAGTTTGTTTTATACAATTTATTGATAAAAAATCATTTTTTGCTAGTATCATTGTCACCTATTCATTGCATTGATTTCACAGGATTTTTTTTTTTAATTCTTTACCATCTTCTCTTTACTTATTCTCAATCACATACCTTTTTTTTTTTTAATATAATTTCGATCAAACTTCCATTTAATTGATCTTTTTTGTGTGCAAAAATGATTGATACGCATCCCTTCCTCCTCTTTCTCTCTTTCTTGCTAAAGCGTACATACAGATGCTTTTATTTTTTAATTTTTTTGGGGGGTATATTTACTGGTTATCATAATCTCATCTTCTTTATTAATTCGTGTTTTTTCTTTTGCTTGTTTTTTTTTTTTTTTTTTTTGAGAATTTTTTTTTTTTTTCTCCCCTTTTTTTGTAGAAAGTTTAAAAAAAGTTTTGTTTGTTTATTTTGTGTAATTATACGAAAACTTCAAGTTAACTATCAAGCATAATTATTAATATATGAATTATTATTTTTTAAAATTAAGTATTTATTAAAAATTTTCTCATGAATTAAAACTAATATTAAAGTAGATTAATGAGATAAAGAAATTTAAACATAAATCTTCATTCATTTATAGTTGAGGTAATCAACACTCAAGTAGAACCAAATAACTTCCACGAAAATATATCTCATCCTGCACAAAAAAAAGATCAATTAAAGGGATGTTTGATAGAGATTATCGAAAAAAATAATGTTAGATTTGTGATTGAGAATAAGTGAAGAGAAAATATTAAAGAATATAAAAAAAATTAAAATTAATTTAATGAACAGCTGAAAATGATAGTCTCAAAAAATGATGTTTTTATAAATAAATTGCATCAAACAAACTCTTAAGTTTCAACAAATTCTTATTTTATTTTGTTTATCTCATTAGTCAATGTAAACATTAGTTAGAATATATGTTAACAAGAATGTCCAAGCACAAGCGCTAGCGCCATAGTTACGGCGTTGGAGCTGTGTTTTCCGATCATATACGACATTCATTTTGAAATCCAAGAGGGGGAGCTCCAATAATTTAGAAAATTTTTCGGTGATAGTGTGGCCGCCGATGGTTGCCGGTCAGAATTTTTTGTCACAATTTGGCCGGAAAACATGGCGCTAGCGTGCTTGAACATTCTTGATTTTATATATTTACAATAAGTAATAAATTTTTAAAGTAGTAAAATTTGTATATTGACATTATCTTTATTTTAAAGTTCTCACTAAAATGAATAAAATAGAATCAATAAATTTTTTTTAAAAAAAATTAAAATTAAAAGGGAAAAAGAGAGGGAGAGAGAAATAAGATTATTTTAGTTTTTTTTCGGGGTTGGGGGCGGGGGCCGGGGGTGGGGGAGGTAGGCAATTCAAATATAGGATTGTGGGTTGTTTTTTGGTTTCTAACGGCTTCTACCCTCACTTAACGGGGTTTAAGATAACCGCCGTTAATGAGGGTGACCAAAGTGCTACTCGTTTTTTAAGCCCCAAGCCAACTGCAACCTTTAATTAATGTAATTAATTAATTAGACCAGAGCCTGATTGGCTCGATTTAACTATTGGGCCTTATAGACTATAACCAACAGCTAGCTTGTGAAACTTTTATCAATTATTTGTGTCAGATATGCAAAAGTTCAATGGAAACTATCCGACTAAAGGATTTTCCATTCGTCTGAATATGTAAATTCCCATTGTATTTTGCGCTAATCTATATACACTATATCGTTAGTTCATAACGTTAGATCTAATGTTCATCCTAATCTTCTGAAAGAGTGCATCCATATACCGAAATCTTTAATTTTTTATTTTTTTTATTATTATTTTTTTTGTTTTACACGTTTCCACTACTGCTATTTTGTTTCTACGTATCTCCTTTATTGATGCTTCAGATTTAATTTGATCTGTTTACAAAATTTTGTTCAATTTTAGGAAGCACCTTCCGTGATCAAGTCTTTCTATGACAAATGAATTGTGGGATGCCCTGGAGTTGAAGGTGGAGAATTTCAGCTATCTACATGCTTTTACATCACTCTTTGATATTTGTACTTATTAGTTCATGTAACCTCTCTTCCTCGGGTTTTTAATCAAACTCTTCCCTTGAAAACTGAACAGAGGATGAGCACAATGTTGTCTGGTCCTGGCTAGAGAAGGGCAAGCCTCATGAATGCCCAGTATGTTCACAGTATTTTGTGGTAAGTACAGGATTTTACTTGAATAGTTACTAAAATGTTTGTCTTTGACACAGGGATGGTAATTCCAAACACGAACTGTGAAGACCGTTTGCATGAATTAATTCGCGTTTGACTTTGCTTAGCTTTCATTTTCACGGTGGTACTGGAGGAGATCATTACTCTATCTTTACTACGCTAAGTGCTGTTAAATATTTCGTCTTTAGCATTAAACTTGCATTAATGCATCTTATATGTTCTCCAGGTGAGATCAATGAATCCATTTTATCGAATTTTTATTTTCTTGAAAATGCCTCTCTCTAGCGCTAAAAATTGCTAATCAAGATCTATTTGTTGGTAGTTGGATGTTGTTGGCCCGGGTGGACCCCCGATGGACATGACGATGATGAAGTTGACCATCACACGATAGTAACACACCCGAGAAATTCCTAATTTGCAATTCCCTCTTCAGGAGGCTGTAATAAAGATATTTCAAAGAGCATTGCAGTCATGGACGAAGCTATAGGTGAGCTAGACTGGCTCTAGCTCGGTGATGGGAAATAATAACTACTGAATTGTGCAATTTACTAATAGGTCGTTAGTCAGCTGGGTTGGCCACCTGCTGTGTTTTGTAACTTGTTGGCTAGAGTTCGAGCTCTCCTTCTTGCACTAAGTTGCTTCGCTTCATTTTTAAATGATTATCTTCCTCCTCATTCTCCTCCTGCACACTTGTTTCTTCTTATTATTATTATTATCTCCTCCCCACATTCTCTCTCTCTCATATTTTTTAGCTTTAGGTATTATTATCAATTCCTATTATTATCTATCTCATATTCCTATCACTTTTAAAGTCGAACTCAAGTTAGTAGTTAGCCCAATTTTTTCTTGATATCAACAATGCATTGGACGAAATAAAGCCAATTTCGTAAACCGAATCAATTAATTAAAATCATCGTGTGCCAAAATAACCGAAACAAATTCTTATTTCATATTAAGCTTGCTTCTATTTTACAAAATCATTAATCTAACGAATCGTGATTCTTAATAAAGTTTTGTATATAAACTTTATAGGGAAAAAAAATTCGGGATGCTGCCCCACGAACCCCCGAGAAGAGCCTCCACTATCTTTCCTAAATTCAGCTCGGTGCTAGAAACATTCCTGGCTTCGTCCCTGATTGCAGTATTGTGATCCCCGAAAAGGTGCATCTTGTTACACAATGTAAATCGATGAAAAAAATTCAAAAGCAAGATAGAACTAGGGTTTTCATTGATAGAAAATAATGTTGTACAATGTAAGGGTTGTATCAAATCCTAAACACAACTAGATTGTATATAGACTAAATAATAAAAAAAAAAAAAAGATAAAACGATTATTCTACGCTTATGAGCAAAATAAAATAAATAACCCTACTTTAACACATCTTACCCTTTTGGGGATGTACGAATGAATAGAGTAACTTAGCTTGGCTGCTGAGCTCCTTAATTACTGGCAAGGTAAATAAAAACTCGTCTCGGCTTATTCTTCTGTTATGGACTTACGGCACCCCTAAGCTCCATTCTGACGCAGTCTAGATCCCTTACACTTTAAGGTCTGGCTTAGACGAATTCAGTGTCTTTTAAAACAATACCATGATGGCGTTCAGTCTCTTGTAAATCGTGCTCTTCTAAGAGCATCTCCAATGAGTCTTTCCATTGTCTAAAATTTGAAGGCCACATCATTAATACATAATGTCAAGCAAAAAAACTTCTCCAATGGTGGGTGATATGTACAATATAACGATGAAATGGCACAATTAAAAATTGACAATGTCAATTGCAATGTCTATAAATGAAAAGAATGTTAGACATGATGACTCACTATATTGTGTAATTATTTATTAATTTATTAAATTAAAATAAAGTGTGTATATACATTTCTCTCTCTTCTTTTTTTGTAGTTAATATTATTTGATTATAATTTTTTTCTCTCTCCTCTTTTGTGTTTACTTTTTTTAATTTTTAAATGTTAATTTATTATACATAAACTATACTAAAGGGGATAGAATATAACCATTGGAGACTATTTTTATATATGAATGTCTATTCCTAAATCATAAAATAGAATACTTTCAATTTGTACGACATATGGGATGAAATCGACATTTTAATTTTAACAATTTTTTTCCATTTTTGATATAGAATTTTCAACATGGCATTTTAATTTAATTATGTACATTACACACTTTGTGTAATGCTTTGAATTTCAATTTAATTTTTTCATACATTTTGTTATTTTCATTTATTTTTTTTTTTGTGGTTTTTTCCCTTATAAATTCTTCTCGCTTTTTCACACAAAATATGTAGTACATTACACATATCATACATATAAAGTGTAATGCACCAATTGCACCTTTAAAAAAGAAAGTTGCTACAATTCTTCATGTATTATTTTGTCCTTTTCATTTTAAACAATTCTTCATTCTTTATATATTTTATTGTTTTTATTTTAAATTTGTTTTACCATTTCTTCTTATAATTTCGGACCTTAACATTTTAATTTAATTAATTGGTGTATTCCTAGGCATGATGAAAAGTAAACTCATACATTTTTTGTTGTGATGTGTTCGCTAAATCAACTAGAAGCTAGCTGGTAACGAATAGTAAATTACATGTTGGTTTTACCATCATTTCACCACTCAAAACTTGAGTTTAACATTTGGTTGTTTAATATTTATTTCTTGTAAAATTCTTATCGGTCTTTCACACTAAATGTGTAATCCATTACACATGCCTTATATATAAAGTGTAATACACTAATGAACTAAACATGAATTACACAAAATATAATATATAATTCATTTGTCTGTAAATTAATTACACACAATGTGTAAGTATTCACATCAAATTATTTTTCCTTACCTAAAACATAGTGCAAAAGTTTAGCATTTACTTTTTTTAATTCTTACATGTGTTTCACACAAAATCTATAGTGTGTTACATATGTTTCACACATAAAATGTAATGTATTAATGAATAAAATATTAATTATAACGAATATGTAATTAAATCTAGTAGTTTTGAATCGTTGGATAGTAACTACTTCGAGTCACGAAAGCAATAAGATAAAACAAAACACAGAGTTAGACAAATATAATGGATTGGTGCAGTGGTTGGCCTACATGATTTTATGTCTTGCCAGTTCAAGGTTCGAAGCGCCATCGATGGCGCCGTAATTACGGCGCCATCGAAGGCGCCGTCGATGTCATTTTGGGAGTCGATTCGACCCCCGTTTTGAAATCCGGGACCAGATCTAGAATCAGCACTGCGAGGGGGAATGCTAGGAATTTTCCGAATTTTTTCCGACGGCTCCGTAGCCGTCGTGACTGCCGGTCAAAGTTTTGATTACATTTTTGGAAAAAATTTAAAAAATTCCTGGCACTCCCCCTCCCCGTACTGATTCTAAATTTGGTCTCGGATTTCAAAATGGGGGTCGAATCGACCCCCAAAATGACATCGATGGTGTCGTAATTACGGCACCATCGATGGTGCTTGAAACTTTCTGGTATATTATGTTGTTTTTACTTTAAACATCATTTTTTACATTTCTTCTTACAATTTCATATCTTAATTTTTTTATTTTATCAATTAATGTATTTTACATATTGTGACTTTTAATTTTATTTTTTTATACAAATCCTAATGGATTTTGACATTTTCATTCTCAATAAATTTTTTTCCATTTTTTCATATACAATTTTCAATTTGGCATTTAATTTAATTAATATACATTACACACTCTGTGTAATGTCTTATATACACTGTGAAATATATTACAATATAATTACACGCTTTGTGTAATGCATCGAATTTCAATTTAATTTTTTCGCTATGATACTTCATACATTTTGTTATTTTCATTTTAAAATATTTCTTTTTGGTTTTTTTTTTCCTTATAAATTCTAGTATCTTTTTCACATAAAATATAGTGTATTACATATGTCATACACATAAAGTGTAATGTACCAATGAATTAAGCATTAGTTACATAGAATATATAATTAATGACACATTGGTTACACAAAATTTGAAATTCATTATTCTGTATAATATTACACATTACAAATGAATTACACAAAATGTGTAATTATTCATAGCAATCATTCTTTTATGACTCAAATATTATGCTGAAATTTAATATTTACTTTTTTTTTAAAAAAAATCTTATCTCTCTTTTACACAAAATGTGTAGTCCATTGCACATACCTTACACATAAAGTGTAGTAGACCAATGAATAAAAATATTAATTATACATAAAGTGTAATTCATTAGCCTTTATTTTATTACTCATTACAAATGAATGTACATAATGTGTAATTATTCATATCACTTCATTTTTTATAGCCTCAAAATATAATGCAGAATTTTAACATCTAATTTTTTAACATTTACTTTTTAAAAATTATTATATCTCTTTATAAAATTTGTATAGTGCATTATACATGCCTTACAAAGACTTAACTAAGTTAAACTAGAATCATTAAAGAAAGTTATTGTGTTACACAAGAAGTGTAGTATGACTGATCACACATAAGTTGCATATGGATTGAAATGCAACAACAGAGAAAAAAAAGAAAAAAGAAGGGTTGAAAAAAGTTCCTACAGAACATCATAAATCCAGTATCGACACTAATATCAGAATATAGTGGAATGGCGAAAATGTTATATTCCCAACGTTATTCTCCCAGCATTTCTCCCAGCGTCTCACAGCCCACTTGCAGCCCCCCTTGAATGCGGTGGGGTCGGGGGGATCGCGCCCCCATCTCTTTCACATTTTTTCTAAGCGTTTCCCAGCTCTCTTAACATGACATTCCCGAGTGGAATGGAGGCACGGAGAAACTAAAACCAAGAAAACAAAACCGAAAAAGCTGCATCGTTTGATGGTTGCATATGTTGCCCAATTTTGATGCTAATCTAGCAGCAAATGCTTGACAGTCCACGAATTGATATTATTGACATTAAAAACATCTGTCTTGTTCTCCCGTAGTATGATTAGTTCAATCACATGAAACAAGACCCCAACAAAGCACAAATCTTAAACACATAAGCAATGCTCTATATATCTGAAACAACAGAAAATACAAACTACATAGATGCAAACGACGACCAAATCATCAGAATCCTCGTCGTCGTCCTTACTATTACTGATAGTCAACTGCTCATCTAAGCCATTTTCCAAAATCACACACTCATCATCTTCATTATCGCCATCATTGTTTGTAGTTTTTGCAGAGAAATTCGAAGAATTTAATCGTGCTCTCTTTGGCTTGACAACCACCTCATCCACCAAAACCACATCATCAGAATCATCTCTACTTTTATCAACCTCGTGCAATAACTCCGATAGTCAATTATGGTCTTCACCGAGACACCGACACCGCAACCGCCTACTATGGCCTCGCCAAAACTAGTCGACTAGAAAGAGGGGAGAGAGACTGGTAATTGAACCGGATGATTCAAGCTGGACTGATTTTAAGTAGACCGATTAAGTTGGACCGCTAATACAGGATTGCAGCAAATAACTTCAAATTGCCTGATTTTTGAAATATGAAAGGTAAAAGCCATATCTAATCTAATTTCCTCTAATAATATAAAATAGTGGATAAAGCATTTAAATGAGAAAAGAAAAATATTTAATTGATATTAATGGATATACCAAATATTAGATAATGTGACCACTAACCAATAACACCAAGATAACGGAATCTGCCTTGTATATCTATGACCGTAATTTTTTGTGGTTGTGAATAGATGTTGTTACCTTGACTTGTTGTTGTTACTAGTTACTATTACTATATTCAACTATCACAAAATCCTATTCAACTTTAGATGTAGCTTTAATTGTCTTTATTATAAAATGCAAAATGGTAGTATAGTATAAAGTATGTTGTCAATGTAAGAACTTCATAAAACAATTTGTTATTTTCAACTGTTACTCATGCACAAGGTTTTTTTGTGCTTGTGAACAAATATTGGTACTCCAACTGGTTGCTATTACTAGATAATGTTACTAGGACTTATGCTATTTCCCTATGGGATTGGTTCTCAAAATCTACAATTAACACGACCAAAAGGTTGGCACATCAAAACTCTCATAAACAAATGTTTCTGTAAATTGATATATACCTACATCAACCATGTATCTATTTTACAAATTACCAAAAATATGTAGATGCTGAGTAAGAAAATATGTACCTAGCTTTTGAATAAAACACTAACAAAATCACAAAATGCGAATAAATGCGATCAATCTCCAAAACAACAACCTATCTTACAAGTGAAATGGCAAAACACCTTCAACCAATAGTAATCAAAGTGACAAATGAAACAACTTATAAAGAGTATACATTGTTCATAATAACAAACTACATTATGATTTTCCGCAGCCAAAGCAAAAACATCATCGATTAACACTAATCAAAATAACATAGGAACACCAACAATTTATTAGAAAAGCGAGAGCATACGAACCAAGAACAAAAGAGACCACCATTTGCTATTACTACATTATTAGAACTTCCTATGCCTAACAATCTAGACTAATCGCATTGATTACATGCCGAGAACATCAAATGCTATTCACTAGAATTTGATATAGTTGTGTCGCCATGTTCCACCGAGTAGTGCTAGTGCTAAATGGGTTGGGCATCTTCTGTGTTTGTCCCTCTCAATGTACGCAATGTATTTGATAGAAAAAAATCCCACAATCACAACTAGAAACAAAAGGCAAAAATCAATATCATATTCAACGCAATCACTAGAATAAAAAATTTGAGTTACGAGATCGAGAACAATCCTGAATCCTCATTTTGTTGTTGAGGCAAGAATCATAGTGTAAAATCTCAAAATCAAAAAGAGACAACTATTACACATGTGGAGGGGAAGAGCCAGAAATTCCACATAAAAAAATAAAATAAATAAAGAGCAACTTATTGAACTATACTTAGAATGCCGAAGTTGAGAAATTTCACGCACAAGAACAGTTGCTCGAAGAATAAGATGGTTTATTGGGTATTGTGTGAATCTAAACAATGAAGAAACAAAATGATAGGAGAGTTTGCATACATCACAGGACTAGAAATGATTATGTTGAATTTGTTAAAATAAGTTGATAACGAATGTTTTCAAATTTTAATATTCAAATAAAAGGATAATGCTTATCGTAAAAATAAAAAACTCTTTTAATGTGAAAATAATAAAAGAATAAATAATTAAATAATAAAACAGAAAAAGGAAATTCAGTAGGAATAATTTTGAAAATTCAAAATACTAGAATTGAATTTGGTGGCGGTTGACAATCAACCGGCACGCCGCCAGAGGAAAAAGGAAAAACTGCACGGAATCCTGGAGATGAAAACACTACAGATTGTCCAATTCCTGGTTTGGGTATTTGCCTTCTGCCTGGCGACATCCCAGATCTTCCACGATCAGCTTGAAGAAATTCAGGCGGCACCCTGTGAGACCATTAATGCGTCCACACCCCAGATCTTCCACGATGAGAAATTGTCAAAACTCCGGAAGGTAATTCTTGGGGAATTTCTGATAGCCGTTTCTGGATTTACTGCTGGGGTGTAGTTGGCATCTATTATCTTGGAGTTGGTTTCAGGCCGTGTGAAATGGTTGCGTAAGTTTCTAGCCCGATCAGCTCCATCATAAAAGGAATAGACTTTTATGTTCTTTTCTCATTTGTTTCAAACTTTGGTCAAGCATCCTAAATTCTTCTTGTGGTTCTCACATAAAAAGTTGATGTCATAATGGTTACAAGTAATTCTTAGGCCTTTGAGCAACAATCACCCCAAGAACAAGTAACGCATTAGAGTTGTGACCATTAAATTAAATATATTAAATTCATTCCAAATGCATATTGTGAAAGTGGCTGCATGGTTTACCTATTAGACTAATCTTTATATTAAAATAACAAGAGTGCCACGTTGGCAAAGATACCAACATGGCACACTAAATATTTCTTAAAAGTTATAAAATTAGTTTTTGAAATAATCCAACATTAATTAGTCGTAATTAAAAATATAATTAAAAATAAGCCAATATTTAAAGCAATCATTTAATGAGAAAAATTGATTTTGGAAAGACTTTAAATTTAACTTAATTTTTTAAAGTTCTAATTAAAAATATTAAATAATAAATATTTTTTATTTATTTTCATCATGTTAAAATTATAGGTTTTAATAGTTTTGCTTGGTTACGTGAATTGGACTATTCAAAAATAGTGGGTATTTTTTATTTTTTATATTTTTTAAAATCAAATTGTGAGTAGTTAAAATTATAACTGGATTTACGTTTAATAATTTATCGATTTTTAAGTAAATAGTAATTTATTAATCTTTCTTTATAGTAAAAAAAACTGGAGTGTCACGTTAGCAAAGATGCTAACTTGGCACACATTAAAGATTTCTTAAAAAAATTATAAAATTAGTTTTGGAAATAATCCAACATTAATTAGTAGTAATTAAAAATGAACCAATATTTAAAGCAAAAATTTAATGAGAAAAAATTGATTTTGGAAAGACTTTAAATATAGCTTTATTTTTTAAAGGTCTAATTCAAAATATTAAATAATAAATATTTTTTATTTATTTTCATCATGTTAAAATTGTAGGTTTTAATTGTTTCGTTTGGTTACGTGAATCTGACTATTGAAAAATAGTGGGTATTTTTTACTTTTTTTATTTTTTAAAATCAAATTGTCAGTAGTTAAAATTATAACTGGATTTATATTGAATAATTTATCGATTTTAAGCAAATAGTAATTTATTAAACTTTATATTATTATAACTAAGTGTCATATTTGGCGGATGCCTTATTGGCAGTGCTAACGTGACACACGATTTCTAATTAAAAAAGTTAATTGATATTTTTCGTTTTTAATAAGGTTGATATGATATATGCTCACCAACTGGATTTTGCATTGCATGCATTTTTCCTTTTCTAAGTATATAAAATTAAAAATAAAAAGCTTTTCTTCCTTTTCTAAGTATATAATATTAAAAATAAAAAGCTTTTCTTTTTAAAATTAAAATACAATTTACGTAAATGGAAAGAAATCAAATGAATTATGTAGATGCGAAAAATTATCAGTATTACTACAAATTTAAATTACAAAAAATTAAGTATAATGCTTCTTATACAATAGAGCTAAAATTAAGTAGTAATTACAGTTAATCACTAAAAGAATGCATAAAATCATAAAATTTAGAGTACGTAATATCCATTTCAGAAAGAAAAAAGGTGTTCAATATAAATTTCATTTGTACCAACGAGGAAGACCAATTTTCATAATCAAATAATTTGTATATATTCATTTCCAATGGTTCATTTAAAATTAAGTTGGTGTTAGGATGTGTGTAAAAATGGATTTTTATGTTTTTTTATGTGATAGAGGAGAGAAAATGAATGGAGTTGAATGGTAGAGATTTGTGTAATACAGGTAGGTCTCACGTAATATATGGATGTGAAATAGAAAAGATAATTAGTGGGTTGAAAAGAATGTGTAAAAATATATAAAAATATGTAGAAGAACACGCGCTAATTAATCTCCACGATCACTGTTGTGCAATGCGATGTACGACAATTGGAATTAAAGTTGCACGTTTTGATAAACTTCTTAATTATGCGATGCACATGAATTTTTTAATTTACAATTGCAAATTTACTCTGTGTTTTTTACTTTGACTATAATATGCAATATTATAGATTTTAATAATTATTTACAATTATGCAATTTCTTATGCATAAATTACATCAATTATGTAATTCAACATTCATATTCAATATATTTATAATATTATATCAATTATTTATTCTTCATAAATTTAATTGTTCCCGTGCATCGCACGGGTATAGTACTAGTACTCATTGAGTCTGTAGGGACAGGAACCTTTATTCATTTGTTTTGTTATTTTAGATTACGACTAATATTTTAGTATGGAAAGTGGACGTTCATTACTAATCTGATCAATTAGTTTTTATTCTTAAGATTAATGATTAATTTTGTAAGTAATTCACATATTTTTTCCTTTTTAAATGCATTAATGCAGTGGATGAAGTATTCACCAATCCTTAAACTTAGGATATGTTTGGTACGCCAAATAAGCTAGCTTATAGCTTATTTAAGAGCTTATAAATTTCTACTAATTAAATAAGCTCCGTTTGGTTGGAGAAGTTTATTTGAAAAGCTCGAACTTATTTGAAAAGCATTTTTTACTAGCTTTTCAAATAAGCTCATGAGCTTTTCACTTTTTATTCCATTTTTTACCCTTATAATTTTTTAGAAATATATTTTAAACATCTCCTTTTGTGTAATTTTCTATTTATGGGCCAGCTTATCAGTTGTTTTGCCAAACGTTTTTATTTATATCAGCTGGTTTATCAACTAGTTTATCAAGCTATAAGTTATAAGCTATCAGCTCTCAATTAACTTATCAGCTATAAGCTAACTTATCAGTTATAAGCTAGCTTATCAACTAATTCTACCAAACATACCCTTAATCTTTGTTTACTGTTAAAATTATTTTATTTAATTTTTTATTAATATTTTACTAATCAATATAATTAATTGATCACAAAATTAGTTTAGAATATCAGAGAAAGAATAAATACGAAAGTTCAAATATTAGTGTTTGTTCTCCTATTAAAAGGATGGTATATTTGGACCCAAGTTCTCGTGTGGAATTCGTGAAAGATTAAATTAACTAAGAACAGAAAGAAAGAAAAGTTTAAAACAAAATTAAAACAATAAACAGAGATTGACGGACGGTTGGCCACCATTAAAAAGTGCTAATTTTTTTTTTTTTTTTTTTTAAATGTGTTTTGATTTTCAGTATTGTAAACTAAAAGAAAAGAGGATTTCTAGGTATGCCGTAAAAAGTAATAAAAGTTATAAATTTTTATGTAATATATGTTGTTGAAAGAGTAGGTCTTTGAAAATTTTATACCAAAGAATCTTGCAAATAGTGTCACAAAGTGGTTGATTCTTATTAGAGTTAGATTATGATAAGAAAAGCGTGTTTAAAGACGTTGTGAATAGAAGTTTCGTATTCTATCACACGTTATCTTTATGAAATTTTGTTTTGAAATCATTAGGTGACGATTCAATAATTGTAAGTAAATATATTTGATGCAATAGGTTTCAATGCTTATGAGTGAATATGACTTGAGTTTTTTTTTTTTTTTTTTTAATCTATATACATGTCCCTTGCATCATTGTCTGAAGAAAATCGATATATAGGGACTACCGGACTAGGGAGTGTATAAAAGGAATCAATGTATAATACTTTGATGTTAAAAAAATAACGTATATTTGTATTGATTGTTGTTATGAAGTCAAGATTTGTTTTTCTTCTTTTTTTTTTTTTTTTTGTCTATTTGACTATTGCTTCTAAATTAAAAAAGTCATACCTTTCTATTCTATAATACATTTTAGTTGTGTATGTAAACTGTTAATTAGATGGAGCAACTAAAAAAACATAAAAATAATACGATATATCTAAACTTCTTGTTATATATGATGCTCACGTTACATGAGAACATTCACACTATTCATAACTGAAACCACAGTTGTCACATAATCTCATCAACAATATAATACCTATAAATAATTTAATATATACATATATATAGTAGTGATCTGATGCCCATATGTATGAGCTGATGATTAACACATGCTCCCACCCCCTCACCATCAAGAGAGTGGTGGACACGTGTCAATCATCAACCCACATATAGGCCGGCCGACATCGGGTCATTTGTGTACATATATATCATGGACTTGAAAGAGGATTGGAAAGAGGAGAAATTTCCATTGAACTTAAATGCTTGAATCAAGATATATGATGATACAAGAGTAATGTGAAAGAAATTAATAAATCAAAGTAATTCTTCATCGTTTGATATTTTAATAATTTTCCAACTATATCTTTATATATATCTTATAATGATAATAATGTTGTGAATAATAATTGAAGTGTTATGAATAATTGAGAATAATTTGGTGGTTATGAATTATGAGGAATAATTTGGTGGAGGAATAATTTGGTGGAGGAATAATTTGGTAAAAGATGTAATTATTATATGTGAATGACTATTATACCCTTGATGAAATTATGTAATTACGATTGTGCCATTCGAAGTTTTCCTATAAATAGGGCTTCAGTTATTAATGAAATTCATTCCTGAGAATTCCTTAGAATTCATTCTCTCTAAATTCTCTCTATTGTTTCTATACTTTTATAACACGTTATCAAGACGAGTCTCTAGCCTTTGAGTAATATGAAAGAAGTATCTTTCTGATTGCATCTTATAGATGATCTTACTCAGATCGAAACTGGATTATTACCAATGAATTAATTCATCCTCATCAATCCTAAATAACTCTCTCTTTGCAAATACATCATCGAAAATTCCCTTTGTTCATATTCTTCTCCCACAATTCCTCATTCTACACAACCTCGCTTGGAGATGTCTAAATCCCAAAATTGGAAGAATGGAGTCCAAAGAATTTTCCGATCACGTAAATGGATTGCAAGTAAATCTCATCCATTGGAATAATTAGAGAAAGGGAAAAAGGTAAATCATATGATTTTATAATATAATAATATATTAAACTATAACATTCGTTTTATCGAGATATAAGGAGCATACATTATCAAAATCAAATTTTCTAGACTCCATTATACTCGATTTAACGAGTTTCGATTTGACACCAACATTGATAGGGTAATAACTCGTTTTGAAATATGTTATTATCAAACTTTCAAAATTTACAAATTAGTAAACCAACTTTTGAAATGTTACAAAATAGTCATTAAATATTTTGATATTTATAAATGGAAGTGAAAAGAGCGATTTTCCAATCGTATAATATTGATAGAATATGTTTGATAATTTAACCATTGCGGATTGGAATAGACAATTTTACCCTTATGCGAATCGTAAAGGAAGGACCGACCTAATTTTGGTGACAATAAACAAAAATGGATAGAATATTCTCAAGAAATTCTAAATCCATTAATTATGACACGAAGTCCATTTGAGTTAATAGATCGAAATATTAATGTAACTCTCAAGAGTTCAATTACATAATGTACTTATTCTAGAAGGATAAGTGTGCTCTTGTAGAAGTAATGAGTATTTGTTCTAGAAGAACAAATTTGCTCTGTAGAAGCAGTTCAATATTTAATTCTACTTTATTTATCGCAATTTAATTATCGCAATACCTCCTACTTGATGATGGGTTCAAACCGTCACTAAACGGAAGGTTTTATATATTTCTGCACTTTATATGCTAAGTGATGGGTAATACCTTCTACTAAGCGAGATCCTACTCTCAAGAAGTAGTTAAATATTATGCAATTTAATTCTTGCTATTTAAATTCCGTAGATTTATATTTATTGCAATAATTCCCATAAGGTAGGTTCGACCACCTATTGGAGGAAATTTAATTTCGGCAATTTAAATTTATGCACTTTATAGTTTGAGTATATTTCCAATGTGGTGGGTAATACCACACGATTGGTGTGCATATTTTCAATGTGGTGGGTTATACTACACGATTGGTTATAACGAATCCTACTCCAGAAGAAGTAGTTGATCAAATATTCTAATCATACTCTCGAAGTAGTAGACGATGAGAATAAAATTACTTCCCCATATATACCGAATATTAATGGAGAAAATTGAGTAAGTGGTACTTGAAGTCACCATTGGATAAATAGCTGAAAATAAAATGCTCAATAGATCTCATGTTGATAAATCAAAGATAATATATCGCATGGAGAAATTATATGAAGTAATCTCATCGATGATATGAGATTGTATTAATATGAGAATAAAATGCTCTTGAAGAAGCATAATCACTAGATTTACGTATTTGAATAAAGCCAATATGATATTATTATTATTACTCCGGAAGAAGTACAAAGCAGTAGAGTGGAACATATTGAGAATATCAAAAGATGGCATTAAACACTCGAAAATATAGAAATGCAAAAAGAATATACATCTTGAATCCATAAATGAGGGATGCGTCGAGAGTATAAATACTCCGTAACTCGCCACCATCAACATTAGGATTCATAATGAAATATTTAAAGGATCCGAATTTCTTTTCGCTTGACACCTGATGTGGTGACCGACGGACTGGCTTCCATGCATTCTTGAACATATGCATGAAATTTGATGAGTAGTTCATCAACGATACTAGCGTAAATAAGTATTTTTCTCATTGAATGAGAGATAAACTTATTATTTACACCCCGATCTAGAAACGCTAGTAAGCCATCAAAGAAATTATTAATATTCAACAAACCTATTGGTTTGACATGAAAATTCCACTTGTACAACGAGGCTATATTGAATATTTCCTCCGGTGTGTTGTAGCCGCTGGAAGGACAATGAAAGCATCACTATTATTCATCATATACATCATGCGGTTGTGGATGGATTACGCTTGTAGCCCCAACCTGCTGGACCCATGGTAGAACTAGCTCCAATTCGAGTATTAGATCCAACTAGATGGAAAGGTATTACGCCAAACTCTTATTCCCCATGATTGTGCGCCATTATAAGTCTAGCTAAAAGTTTGTTGTTGGTTCCTCCGTATAGTATATTGATTTCTTGTCTCCCTAACTCTTTTTAGTTGGTTTGCCATATCCACATATTGGATATGGCCTACTAGCTTAGATCCACCAAGAATACATACGGTTTTAATATGGCGAGGTAAAGCCGACTTGTATGAGATGATTCTAAAATCTCCACATCCATCTCTACTCCTATCTCTCTTTTTGCACTATATTTTCAACATGAGAGATATATGAATCCCTCTATTTAAAGAAAAATTTTAAAACCAATAATTGAGTGCACTATTTACTTTTTGACAAATATGAAAGAGAAAAAGGCAAAAATTTTTCTTTAGTGATATGACATATAGCTGTCAGTGATTGAAAAATAATATATATCTTAAAATTGAAAAACGATATTTACAAATAAAAGAAATATATTGATCTTTGTTATTACACCGAGCTTTCTTACATAAATATGGGAAAATCATTATGCTAAATTTTTCTACTAAATTTACAAACAAAGATCTTCTAAAGTAAGTTTTTCAAGATATGTAACGCGTTTGTTGATCTTTGAATTTGGCCCATAAGGCCATTAGCTCACCTTGTACGTGTCCACTAGGATGTGTCTCAAGAGCCTGTTGAATATCATCCAAAGGCTCCTTACTCAATCCATCCTTAATGAATGCTATTTTATCTTCTCGATTTCTGGACAAGTACCCCACAGATTTACATCGAGTGTCACATGTCCACCGAGCACACTTGTAGCATCCTCCTAATCTTTTTGCTATTCGTTTCTTTGAAAAACTACTTTTACCCATACCAGGCATGTATTTAGAAGGAATTGAAACCTCACCAGATAATCGAACCTTTGCTTCAATCAAGTATCGGATATCTTGTGGGATACCCTTATTCATTAGCATCCTTAATCTTTCCAGCCTACATCGATAAATCCTTTTTAGGATTTTGATCGATAGTGATGGATAGTATTTTCGAAGATTTGAGAGCATATGATCCATTATAATGTATAGACCCTTGTTAGGATGAATTTTGCAATAATTTTGATGATTTATTTATAGAATAATACGACGCGTATGAAATAAGACTCGATTTTAAATAAAGCGTAAGAGCTACGATTTCGGAATTAAATAATAGCCGGATGTGATGCGTATGAGTCAGAATCTGTGTTTGAACAAAGAGTAGACAATAATGTCACCAAAAGATGATGGAATATGTCGGTGAATTGTTTCTATGATAAATCATGTTGAGCACTATACATACTAGTGAAATCGATATAAGAATTTCTTGAACTAGAAGTTCAATAATACTCGTTATAAACCTGATCGACCATCCCGGTTTAAATAATTATTGAAATCAATATTTCAAGTGAAGAATTAAAGGAATTCTTCAATGATTGTTCTCGATAAATGATGAAATCATTACTAGCCAATATTGGGAATAAATCCCAAATATATTTGGAATAAAGGATGAGAAGTATGGGCCCACTCATCCTACATGTGGACTACTAGATATTATGATATGGATCCACTAGATAGTCACATGTGTATATGATTCGTAATTTGAAATTTACGAAATATTTGCTCACGGGATGAGCATGATTTCCAGATTTAATGATAAAGCTAGTAAATGTATATCCCAATACTTGAATAAATCCCTGAAGGATTTGAGTATGCGCATACAAGTGGGATATTATATTGCAAATTATTTAAAGTCCTCAAATAAATTGTCGATATCGAGAATAGAATGCAAAGCAGTCTAAATTCCCATATTAAGGTGAATGATGAGAACATATATGATTAAAATCATACCAACTGTATGAGTTTTGGTGTTCTAAATTTTCTCAGCATGAGGGGGAGTATTAAAGGTTGAAAATAATATGTGAAATGCATCATGTTATATCCTCACAATTAAAATATGAACTTGAAGTTCAAAGATGCATAAAAGATGCTATGAACAATCACATATATCAGTTAAGATGCTTTGATAAGTTAGCACGCCAGAAGCGTTGATATTATGAGATTTCCCCAAACATATATATCAAAGCAAATTATAAAAGATGGTCTTAATAACGGAGGCATATGCTCTTGAAGAGTATATAGACATAACTATATTGTGTAATCCTACAAGAGGATTGATAATGAGATATCTCGATAAGTTATGTCGATATGGGGAAAGAAATGAAATTGAAAAGTGTCGACCACGATATGAAAATGTAGCGCTACATATGATCAATGATAATGAAAATATTGAGATATATTGAAGATGATAAATGGTGAATGTGAAATCCTTAACTTATGAGATGATGAGATGATGATGACTATTGCTCAAGTTTAAAGATAAGCATGGTGGTCATTATATGTTGCATGCTCATGAAAGTTAAATTACCGATCGTGTGTGTAGTACCGAAAAGGAAATTAAAGGATCGGGTGAGCTAAACCCGTGTTTATGAGCACCCTAAAGGGTGAACTAAGCCCCTGGGAATGAAATAACCTATTAAGTGAGTATTAAATGTTAAATGATATATTTTAAATGTTAGTTAGTTATGAAGGTTTACTTATATGTTTACATGTTTTTACAATGAATTTATATGCTTTAAATTGTGTATTTGGAGACATGTGTTCATGGTGAATGTTTTGTAGTTGTGTAAGAAAATTGATGCACTCTAAATGAGCAGAAGAGTATAAAATCAATGTATATGATACTCATACAAATGTATGAAAGATTTTGAAATGCTTGCAGCATACTTGTATAAAATACGCGTTGCACTCTTTTTCCCTTGACTGAGGTTTTATCCCATTGGGTTTTCCTAGCAAGGTTTTTAATGAGGCAACTTTAAAGCGTATTCACATGAATAATGTACTCTTTTTCCTTCATTAGGGTTTTTCCCATTGGGTTTTTCCTAATAAGGTTTTAACGAGGCATATTCATGGTATATTGAGAACGATAGGAGAAATTGATCTGATGTATCTATTGGATCAAGTTATAATGGAGCTAATGCTTTAGATCCAAAGCGATGATGATATTGAAATCATTTACCGTATAAAGATATCGATTCTCAAGATATGAAATCAAACGGAGCAATTGTACTCTTTTCCTTCGATCAAGTTTTTTTCCCTGGGTTTTCTTGACAAGGTTTTAACGAGGCAGCACGTGAATACTCATATGTCGCTGATAGACATCAGGGGGAGCAATGTTTTGATGAAGCAGTATATAACCACTCCAAGCTATCCTGCAATCGTTTTGGAAGTTTTTTCCCACTGGGTTTTTCTCCAAACAGGTCCAGAAGACATTTGTATTAATAGTCATTCAAGGGGGAGTGTTATGAATAATAATTGAAGTGTTATGAATAATTGAGAATAATTTGGTGGTTATGAATTATGAGGAATAATTTGGTGGAGGAATAATTTGGTGGAGGAATAATTTGGTAAAAGATGTAATTATTATATGTGAATGACTATTATACCCTTGATGAAATTATGTAATTACGATTGTGCCATTCGAAGTTTTCCTATAAATAGGGCTTCAGTTATTAATGAAATTCATTCCTGAGAATTCCTTAGAATTCATTCTCTCTAAATTCTCTCTATTGTTTCTATACTTTTATAACAAATAATGATTAATTCATCCAAAATATTAATTAAGTACTTATTATATAATTTTCTCACTTTTACTTCTAATAAATAAGAATGGGTTATAGTCAAATTAAGTAATGATTTAATAAAACAATGTTAAACTAATCTCTTAGGCAATTAATTTGACACCTAATATGATTAGGTAACCCACAATCCCTAATTCCACCTTGTTTTGTGGAGACCGCGTAATTAGAATTAGAAAATTAAAGAATTAGAAATTCATTAAAAAATTAGAAAATTAAAGAGGTTACACATATCTTATAAAATGTTATACTGGTAACTAAAATTATTTTTGAGCATATAATTATGGGTGTTAACGCATTATGGTCGGTCTCGATCAATTCAATTTCGTAATAAGTAAAAGTTTTACTGACAGATACTCACAATGTTACATATACCCACAATGTTACATATACCATACGCTATATGAAAAAATGCTACTTAATTCAGAAGTTTAGATACTGAATCTTGATTCTCAGTAACTCATTTCTAATAAGTAAAATATAGATAGTTAAATAAATCTCTCAAGCAAAAAATTCCCTGTTGAAAATAATCGGACAAAAAAAATTCATATTAAGCAATTACATTTACTATACTTTGATTAATTTTTAAAAAATATTTAGTAATTAAATATTTGGCTAGCCAATCAAGTATCATGATTAGAGAAAAGTACGAGAAAGCAGCATTTTCATGTTAAAGATTCTAAAATTAGTAGGTGAGACACCATTATTTTGCTCTTTACAATTGTATTTCTTGTGTAGTTAGTGTTATGAATAATAATTGAAGTGTTATGAATAATTGAGAATAATTTGGTGGTTATGAATTATGAGGAATAATTTGGTGGAGGAATAATTTAGTGGAGGAATAATTTGGTAAAAGATGTAATTATTATATGTGAATGACTATTATACCCTTGATGAAATTATGTAATTACGATTGTCTTGAATTCAAGTTTCCTATAAATAGAGCAGTTATTAATGAAATTTATTCACGAGAATTCCTTAGAATTCATTCTCTAAATTCTCTCTATTGTTTCTATACTTTTATAACACGTTATCAAGACGAGTCTCTAGCTTTGAGTAATATGAAAGAAGTATGCTCTACAACAATCTTATAGATGATCTTCAGATCGAACCTGGATTATTACCAATGAATTAATTCATCCTCATCAATCCTAAATAACTCTCTCTTGCAAATACATCATTGAAAATTCCTTTGTTCATATTCTTCTCCCACAATTCCTCATTCTACACAACTCGCTTGGAGATGTCTGAAATTCCAAAATTGGAAGAATGGAGTCCAAAGAATTTTCCGATCACGTAAATGGATTGCAAGTAAATCTCATCCATGGAATAATTAGAGAAAGGGAAAAAGGTAAATCATATGATTTTATAATATAATAATATATTAAACTATAACATTCGCTTTATCGAGATATAAGAGTATACATTATCAAAATCAAATTTTCTCGACTCCATTATACTCGATTTAACGAGCTTCGATTTGACACAAACATTGATAGGGTAATAACTCGTTTTGAAATATGTTATTATCAAACTTTCAAAATTTACAAATCAGTACACCAACTTTTGAAAAAGTTACAAAATAGTCATTGAATATTTTGATATTGATAAATTAAAGTAGAAAGGAGATAATTTTCCAATCGTAAAACATTGATAAAATATTTTTGACAATTTTACCTTTGCGAATTGGAATGGACAATTTTACCCTTAGGGTAAAACCGACCTAATTTTGACGACAGTGAAAAATGGATAGAATATTCATGAAGAAATTCTAAATCCATTGATTATATAAAATGGCTTGAAGTCCATTTGAGTTAAAAGATCGAAATATTAATGTAACTCCCAAAGAGTTCAATTACATAATGTACTTATTCTAGAAGGATAAGTGTGCTCTTGTAGAAGTAATGAGTATTTGTTCTAGAAGAACAAATTTGCTCCCGTAGAAGCAGTTCAATATTTAATTCTCGCACTTTATTTCGCAATTTAATTCTTTATCGCAATACCTCCTACTTGATGATGGGTTCAAACCGTCACTAAACGGAAGGTTTTATATATTTCTGCACTTTATATGCTAAGTGATGGGTAATACCTTCTACTAAGCAGATCCTACTCCTGAAGAAGTAGTTAAATATTATGCAATTTAATTATTGCTATTTAAATTCCGTAGATTTATATTTATTGCAATAATTCCCATAAGGTAGGTTCGACCACCTATTGGAGGAAATTTAATTTCGGCAATTTAAATTTATGCACTTTATAGTTTGAGTATATTTCCAATGTGGTGGGTAATACCACACGATTGGTGTGCATATTTCCAATGTGGTGGGTTATACTACACGATTGGTTATAACGAATCCTACTCCAGAAGAAGTAGTTGATCAAATATTCTAATCATACTCTCGAAGAAGTAGACGATGAGAATAAAATTACTTCTTCATATATACCGAATATGAATGGAGAAAATTGAGCAAGTGGTACTTGAAGTTACCATTGGATAAATAGACGAAAGTAAAATGCTGAATAGATCCCATGTTGATAAATCAAAGATAATATATCGCATGGAGAAATTATATGAAGTAATCTCATCGATGATATGAGATTGTATTAATATGAGAATAAAATGCTCTTGAAGAAGCATAATCACTAGATTTCTGTATTTGAATAAAGCCAATATGATATTATTATTACTCCAGAAGAAGTACAAAACAGTCGAAGTGGAACATATTGAGAATATCAAAAGATGGCATTAAACACTCGAAAATATAGAAATGCAAAAAGAATATACATACTGAATCCATAAATGAGGGATGCGTCTCGAGAGTATAAATACTCCGTAACTCTGCCACCATCAACATTAGGATTCATAATGAAATATTTAAAGGATCCGAATTTCTTTTTCGCTTGACACCAGTGGTCTGTGATCGACGGACCTGGGCTTCCACAGATTCTTGAACATATGCATGAAATTTGATGAGTAGTTCATCAACAGTACTAGCAGAAATAAGTATTTTTCTCGCTGAATGAGAGATAAACTTATTATTTACACTCGATCTAGAAACGCTAGTAAGCCATCAAAGAAATTATTAATATTCAACAAACCTATTGGTTTGACATGAAAGTTCCACGTGCAACGAGGCTATATTGAATATTTCCTCCAAAGTGTGTTGTAGCCACTGGAAGGACAATGAAAGCATCACTATTATTCATCATATACATCATGCAGTTGTGGATGGATTGCGCTTGTAGCCCCAACCCTGCTGGACCCATGGTAGAACTAGCTCCAATTCGAGTATTAGATCCAACTAGATGGAAAGGTATTACGCTCGAAACTCTTATTCCCCATGATTGTGCGGCCATTATAAGTCTAGCTAAAAGTTTGTTGTTGGTTCCTCCGTATAGTATATTGATTTCTTGTCTCCCTAACTCTTTTACGAGTTGGTTTGCCATATCCACATATTGGATATGGCCTACCAGCTAGATCCACCAAGAATACATACGGTTTAATATGGCGAGGTAAAAGTCGACTTGTATGAGATGATTCTAAAATCTCCACATCCATCTCTACTCCTATCTCTCTTTTGCACTATATTTTCAACATGAGAGATATATGAATCCTCTATTTAAAGAAAAATTTTAAAACCAATAATTGAGTGCACTATTTACTTTTTAACAAATATGAAAGAGAAAAAGGCGAAATTTTTCTTTAGTGATATGACATATAGTCACAATGATTGAAAAATAATATATATCTTAAAATTGAAAACTTGATATTTACAAATAAAAGAAATATATTGATCTTTGTTATTACACCGAGCTTTCTTACATAAATATGGGAAAATCATTATGCTAAATTTTTCTACTAAATTTACAAACAGGATCTTCTAAAGTAAGTTTTTCAAGACTGTAACGCGCTTGTTGATCTTTGAATTTGGCCCATAAGGCCATTAGCTCACCTTGTACGTGTCCACTAGGATGTGTCTCAAGAGCCTGTTGAATATCATCCAAATGCTCCTTACTCAATCCATCCTTAATGAATGCTATTTTATCTTCTCGATTTCTGGACAAGTACCCCACAGATTTACATCGAGTGTCACATGTCCACCGAGCACACTTGTAGCATCCTCCTAATCTTTTTGCTCTCCGTTTCTTTGAAAAACTACTTTTACCCATACCAGGCATGTATTTAGAAGGAATTGAAACCTCACCAGATAATCGAACCTTTGCTTCAATCAAGTATCGGATATCTTGTGGGATACCCTTATTCATTAGCATCCTTAATCTTTCCAGTCTACATCGATAAATCCTTTTTAGGATTTTGATCGGTAGTGATGGATAGTATTTTCGAAGATTTGAGAGCATATGATCCATTATAATGTATAGGCCCTTGTTAGGATGAATTTTGCAATAATTTTGATGATTTATTTATAGAATAATACGACGCGTATGAAATAAGACTCCGATTTTAAATAAAGCGTAAGAGCTACGATTTCGAATTAAATAATAGTCGGATGTGATGCGTATGAAATTTGTAACTCAGTGTTTGAACAAAGAGTAGACAATAATGTCACCAAAAGATGATGGAATATGTCGGTGAATTGTTTCTATGATAAATCATGTTGAGCACTATACAGATACTAGTGAAATCGATATAAGAATTTACTGAACTAGAAGTTCAATAATACTCGTTTGCAAAACTGGACTAACCATCCCGGTTTAAATAATTATTGAAATCAATATTTCAAGTGAAGAATTAAAAGAATTCTTCAATGATTGTTCTCGATAAATGATGAAATCATTACTAGCCAATATTGGGAATAAATCCCAAATATATCCGGAATAAAGGATGAGAAATATGGGCCCACTCATCCTCCATGTGGACTACTAGATATTATGATATGGATCCACTAGATAGTCACATGTGTATATGATTCAAATTTATTTAAATATTTGCTCACGGTATGAGCATGATTTTGATTTAATGATAAAGCTAGTAAATGTATATCCCAATACTTGAATAAATCACTGAAGGATTTGAGTATGCATACAAGTGGGATATTATATGGCAAATTATTTAAAGTCCTCAAATAAATTGCCGATATCGAGAATAGAATGCAAAGCGGTCTAAATTCCCATATTAAAAATTTGAATGATGAGAACATATATGATTAAAATCATACCAACTGTATGAGTTTTGGTGTTCTAAATTTTCTCAAGCATGAGGGGAGTATTAAAGGTTGAAAATGATATGTGAAATGCATCATGTTATATCCTCACAATTAAAATATGAACTTGAAGTTCAAAGATGCATAAAAGATGCTATGAACAATCACATATATCAGTTAAGATGCTTTGATAAGTTAGCACGCCAGAAGCGTTGATATTATGAGATTTCCCCAAACATATATATCAAAGCTGGTCTTAATAACGGAGGCATATGCTCTTGAAGAGTATATAGACATAACTATATTGTGTAATCCTACAAGAGGATTGATAATGAGATATCTCGATAAGTTATGTCGATATGGGGAAAGAAATGAAATTGAAAAGTGTCGACACGATATGAAAATGTAGCGCTACATATGATCAATGATAATGAAAATATTGAGATATATTGAAGATGATAAATGGTGAATGTGAAATCCTTAACTGATGAGATGATGAGATGATGATGACTAATGCTCAAGTTTAAAGATAAGCATGGTGGTCATTATATGTTGCATGCTCATGAAAGTTAAATTACCGATCGTGTGTGTAGTGCCGAAAAGGAAATTAAAGGATCGGATGAGCTAAACCCAGTGTTTATGAGTACCCTAAAGGGTGAACTAAGCCTGGGAATGAAATAACCTATTAAGTGAGTATTAAATGTTAAATGATATATTTTAAATGTTAGTTAGTTATGAAGGTTTACTTATATGTTTACATGTTTTTACAATGAATTTATATGCTTTAAATTGTGTATTTGGAGACATGTGTTCATGGTGAATGTTTTGTAGTTGTGTAAGAAAATTGATGCACTCTAAATGAACGAAGAGTATAAAATCAATGTATATGATACTCATACAAATGTATGAAAGATTTTGAAATGCTTGCATAAGATACTTGTATAAAATACGCGTTGCACTCTTTTTCCCTTGACTAAGGTTTTATCCCATTGGGTTTTCCTAGCAAGGTTTTTAATGAGGCAACTTTAAAGGCGTATTCACATGAATAATGTACTCTTTTTCCTTCATTAGGGTTTTTCCACGGGTTTTTCCTAATAAGGTTTTAACGAGGCATATTCATGGTATATTGAGAACGATAGGAGAAATTGATAGTGTATCTATTGGATCAAGTTATAATGGAGCTAATGCTTTAGATCCAAACGATGATGATATTGAAATCATTTACCGTAAGTAAAGATATCGATTCTCAAGATATGAAATCAAACGGAGCAAATTGTACTCTTTTTCCTTCGATCAAGTTTTTTCCATGGGTTTTCTTGATAAGGTTTTAACGAGGCAAAGACGTGAATACTCATATGCCGATAGACATCGGGGGAGCAATGTTTTGATGAAACAGATATAACCACTCCAAGCTATCCCGCAATCGTTTTGGAAGTTTTTTCCCACCGGTTTTTCTCCAAAGCAGTCAGGAAGACATTTGTATTAATAGTCATTCAAGGGAGTGTTATGAATAATAATTGAAGTGTTATGAATAATTGAGAATAATTTGGTGGTTATGAATTATGAGGAATAATTTGGTGGAGGAATAATTTGGTAAAAGATGTAATTATTATATGTGAATGACTATTATACCCTTGATGAAATTATGTAATTACGATTGTGCCATTCGAAGTTTTCCTATAAATAGGGCTTCAGTTATTAATGAAATTTATTCCTGAGAATTCCTTAGAATTCATTCTCTCTAAATTCTCTCTATTGTTTCTATACTTTTATAACAGTTAGCACATATTTGAAACAAGATTTTGTCATACTTCATGACTTCCTTGCTTGATGATTTCCTAATGGACTATACCTAACTTTTTCACGAAATATATTTTTGTCACATACTCACATGCATAACAATCATTAGCGAAACGCTTTATCGATTTCTATATATTTATTTAGTTAATTTTTAATGATACCAAGTTCAAGAAAATAAACCACGTTCACTTCTCATTAGTGCCCATTATGTGCACTAGAATCTGTTGTCTCATACGTTATTCTCTCGATTATGTCATCTGATCAAAATACATGCATATTATTGAATCAATATCTTTAGTTATATATGTAAACTATTTTGGTTAGATGGAATAATCAAGAAATTAAAAGATAATTAAAAAATAAAAAAGAAACACTTGTACTCTTGCGATAGATCTGGATTTTGCTTACGTATTCAAGCTTGATGACCAATATAGAGAAACCCCATAACTTAATCATATGATCATCCATAATGCATTATCCATTTAAATATTCTTGTTTCTTGATTTCTTCTGCCATCTGGTATTCCTTCCTTTAATCCTTTTATATTCCTTCGATTATATTCTCTCCAATTTCTTGAAATTTTAGTATGTGTTAATGTATGTGTAAAAATGAATTTTTATGGATTTTGATATAATATATGAGAGATAATGAGTGGAGTTGAATGATAGAGATTTGTGTAATACAAGTAGGTGCCACGAGATATGTGGATGTGAAATAGGAGTAAAGTTGAAAAGAATGTATAAAAATGTGTCAAAATTTATAAAAATGAGTAGGCTAATACACATTAATTTCTTGATCCACGACAATGTAAAAATATATTATAAAAATAAAAATATACTTCCAAGTACATATAAAACCTAGCTGTTTTGAGCTTATAATCATACGCATTGCATGCCCTTATCTAATAATGCACAAGGTAGGCACATGATGTATATATTCTTGAAAATAAGTAATCATTTTAAGAAAGTATAAGTTTAAATAAGCCTAGAATTCTTGCTTTGCTGTTATGATTCTCTTTTGATTGAAACAATACAAGGATCCCAGGATTTAGTACTAAAAGAAACATGTGAATTGGGCATATCATCCACGTGCATTTTTGCCATTTCAATCTTTGATCATTTCCCATTTGGGATCATATGACATGAATCCAGCTGCAGAATATTTATTTATTGGTATTTAATGTAATATTTGGCATTAGGGTTCTTGTAATATGTAATGATTAGAGTAGATAATTCTTATCTAGATGAAGGTCAAAATGGAAAAATTCCATGACTAGCATCCATAATTCTTGTGGCAATGATGGACAAAATGGAAATTTTCTTGATGATTAACAAATTATATATGGAGTTAGGAGTATGCGCAAGTTCACAAACAACTTTTAATTAAATATAATATTATTGAAGAGTGTACTTAATTGTTTCAAATAGTTCAATTACAATAGTGTCTCACGTAATTTTTAAATACGCAAAACAGATAAGTTTATAAACTTTTATACAAGGGATGTATAATGAGGTGTTTACATTTGTCATCGACTAATTAAATGAACAATATGATTAAGCCTAGTAACCTGCAATTGAAAAAGATAATTTTAAAAAGCAAATAATATGTCTAATTAAAAACACAACATCATATAGAATTGATGCAGCATGAAAGAAATAAACATTGTGAGAGATCATGTCTACATCTAAAAATCACTGTGAAACTTTATATCTCAAAATTTTATATTTAATTAATTCGACTTGACTACGCACCATAAGTTAAACTACACAATCAAGATTAATTAGTAAATTGTAGACTGATCCCACAATAGAGCAAGGAAAGTCAATGGACAGATCAGTTGACAAATACACCAAACGCTAGTGTTGCCAACACAAAAGATTTGCCAACACAAATCTTTTTTATCATGTTATATATGATCTGTTGTTTCAACGCGAAAAAGAACTACTTAAACAGCGTCATCAATCTTCCTCGAGCGAAGGGATCTTAGTTGTCAACAAGAGAATAAAATACTAACCAGATTTTAAAAAAAAAAAAAAAAAGGTGAATTCTTCGTTAAAAGTTTCCAAATTTCGCGAGATTAATACGTTAGGCGGATTTGATTTTGATAATTTGAAATTGTTTTCACGGAAAAGATTGTCCCGCGTTAAAATTGTTTGTCATGTGTCAAATTCCACTCATGGTTAGTTAGGTCGTTAACAGAAGTGTTGGATGGAAAGTAATTTAGATAGTTGAATGAGGTATGGAAAACATTTATAATTTGAATAAGGAATGAGAAATCACACCCAAAGTTCAGTGAGAAATGAAATAATTAACTCAAACACTGCTTATTTTTATAATTAATATAATATCACATATCCATTGTAAATAGAGGTATATAAGTTTTGAATTCCACCATCTCATCCCAAAATTAAATGGTATCTAACGAGCGGCAATGAGTAACCAGTGAAGCCAAACCTTTTATAACACTTGATCATGATCATTTCAGTGATCCAACTCAGAATTTAGAGGGTTCTTATCGCACCCTCAAACACTATATAAACCCAGCCCATACGATCTTATTGCACACCCCCATCATCACATAATGTAATCCCAGCTTGACTATCAAAAGGACAACGGACTGAGCAAAATCGCACAATTTTACTTATATTCCTTCACTGCCAAAACGTTTTGTATTGGTCTGCCAAAAATGGCCAGACTGACCCTGTCAAAACAATGTCACAAAACCGGCAAAATATGCCAAGGAATTCGGAGAAAATTTTCCAAAAATTGAAAACTCTCTTTCACTTCTAAGCTATCTTTTTTTTCCTCTTCTGCTGCTTCTGTTTCCTATACTGTTCGTATAGGTTCAAAGACAATGTCGTCCTGTCCAATTCAGCCCTTAATCTCTGGTTCTCTTTAATATCCCTCAGTAGCACAAAATGGTCGGTAAGTTTGTTCCTAATCTCATCCTCGTCAAATTGTTCCTTAAAATCTATCTCCGGTCGAACCTTGACAGAAGATTGCATCTGATTTCCTCGTTTTCTTTTGTTGGAACGCTTTGCATCACCTGGTGGAACAGTTGACACCTGCTCCATTGATAACTCCTTAAAAGCTTGTTGGGGAGAGACGATGGAGTGATAAACCTGATTATTTGCATTGCCCATGGACACAATACCAGAAGCCATACTAGAAATTGCTGGATGATAATGTTTTGTGAGCAGGTTTAGCTCCCAAAGGACCGAAGCAAGTGCACCACTTAGGTTAGGGTCTGAGGCATACGGCTGGTATTTCTGTGTGCAAATAAATAATAACCACAGGCATCAACAAATAAAATTTCTTTAAGACAGAGGCATATTTTCATTGGTATATGAGATTTAAATTGAGACTAACCACGATTGCACCCGCAACAGAACCACCTCCAGCATCGTTTTCTAAAAGATTACGGCATTTGACATTCTTCTGAATAAGATGCTTGATGGTAACCAGTGCTGATGTCGTTAACAAGAAAGAAGCACATTACAATGTACAGAACAACAAACTGAATATCGACCAGCACAGTATAATGTACTGGTTGGCAAGGAAGAATGGTACAAAAGAAAGAAGTGTCTAGAAAGGTGTACCAATGAAAGGCGTGGGTACTTATAAATGTGTCTCTTGAAAAAAAAAAACTAACAATAATAATAAGTAAATAAAAGACATTGCCAAATGTCTGCAAAATCTTGTTCATTATAGTATTCGGTTATGTCCTGTAAAGTCCCAAAAATACAGTAGCCCCATTGTTTATTACTTTATTTTAGATTTTTTCCACCTAAAAATCAGTTTCCACTACTCGGTCAAAAAACGCATTAAGCATATGTTTATATTAACTTTTTTCTACCAAAAGTCATATTTAGTTAGTCAAATGCAAATTTCCATATTAACCACGCTTTGGGAACAAGTAATCATTTATTATCCACACTTGCGTGGCCTCACCAGCATTCAACTTAAAAGCTAGTTTCTAGCAAAATAAAAGTTTGTGTTTTGAACTCTGGACCTGCCATGGACTCAGCTGTCCCGAAGTACAGCGAGAAAGTGGACAAACGTTTTATGAAAGCAGCAGCCCGTTGCATATCATGTTGTCTATCATCACACAGCATTATCTTTAGGGCTTCAGCCAGTACCTCACCCCGGTCCCTGCTCAAGAGAACATAAGAGTAATCAAACCACTATGGTATTGCAGCAAAATGATATATGCAGTACTTTTACATGAAAGTAGGTGGCTCAAATAGACAATACCAACAAGCAAGGACCAAGTGAGAAATAATTCTAACAAACGACAAGTGTTTGTTGGTAAGAGTTGGTTGAAAAGTGAATTAAGTGTTAAAAGAGAATAAAAAATGTCCCATCAATAAAACTAGTTGAAAGTTGAGAGTGAAGTTCGACTAAACAAAATAATAAAAAAATTAAAAATTAAAAAATGGTGTACCAAACAGCTGCTATTTTTTAACCATACGTTCTCCCAAAAATCACTTTCTTCTCATTTAGTCATTTAAGCTTTACTTTACAAGCTTTTAAACAACTGAGAATACCAAAGAACCGAAGTATATATAGCAGGGTAGCTAAGTAGTTCTCTTAATCATACAAACATTCTCAACTCAAGAGTGCGGTTAGTTTTTTTATCAATGCAACACGAATAATTCCATATGAATGGGACTCATTGTAGAAAATAACTTTGACAGTCATATACATACCTCCCTGGCCGGTACTCCAGAATTAGATTGTAAAATTGGACAAAGAAATCCTGTAAATCAACATTTAGAGCATCTAGATTATTCTTCATCACTTTAAAGGCAACAATGCAGCACAACAACCGTTCAGATACTGTTAGACCACTTGAAGAATTTCCAGACAAATCCCCCGACTTGCTGCCATTTCCAGCGAGCTTTCTCAGACAATTCATGAGGTCAGCCATAAAATCCAAGTCAATTAGATGAGAAAACTTTCCGATTCCATTCAAACATGGTTCAAGCAAGGGGTGGGTCCCAGATCCACTGGCTTCTGGCCTGGGGCAAAATAAAATTCAGAGAGACAACATGGGCCAAAATTAATAGATTTGAACTAAAAAGAAATATACATACAGTATGTCTACAGCAAACGTGTCAGAACATTGAAAAATTAGTTCTTCGTAATGATTAAAAATTGACTGAAGCCAGTAAAATTTTGGTGTAGCATTTTATAAAATAATTTTTAAAAGGTCACAAGTTATAACACGAGGGGAAATGCTCAAATTAAACTGCACTGGGGAGGAGCGTTTAGTGAAGACTGGAGAGTATCAGAGATGAAGGATCTTAATTCAGGAATAACAAAGAGACCATCCACACAAAATAATTATTTGACATAAAAAATTAACACCATGCATGCAAGTCACACTTCTGAAACCAAAAGGAAGCATTAGCAATTCTAACATGAATTTCTGATTGAGCATCATGGGACATTTTACAACCTCCAGGAATGCAGGAAACTCCAAGAATTATGTATATGAAGAAGAAACATTAGAAGTCAAATAAGTGGGAAGGGTGGACAAATAAATTGATCAATTGCATATTTTTGAATTACCCACTTTATTTGGATATAATTTGACAGATTAGTCTTCAGAATTCTTGCCAATTGGCACTTCAGCAGAAGACAACAGTGCAATTTGCTATTAAGCATAAACACATATTAGACTTAATTTTTGCCTTTAGTTTAACATCTAAATACATAGTTGAAGAAGCTTACGTTGGCTGCATAACATGCTTTAAGATACGAAAGAATGTTTCAAAAACAGCCGAAAGAGTCTGCGACTGCATCCTCCTCCGCTCTGCAAGATCTGGGGCCAATGAAGCAGCTTTGAAGTCCGCATCAACCTGTTCAGGTTTTGAGTACATCAAAAGCAATGACAAAATTAACTCAAAGTATTTCTTGTTGGAGACTCATACCTCCTCTCGCGTCTTTGTCATCACCTCTTGCCTAGTTTTCTTCTTCCCATTATCAGGCAACTGATTTGGCTCTTCACCACCCTTCCTCTTCTTAGAATTTTTGTTTTTTCTTTTATTATCCACCTTGGACATTTGAGGTTTTCCAAGATCCTCATCAAATGACAGAGACATAAAGACCTGAAAGGACAGCAGCATGTAACGATTGGAGCATTCAGAAACCTATCCATCTGCACAATTTTATGACAAACTATCCAGAAGTGATGCAAACATAGCGACCACAACAGATAAAGGTCAAGAACAATGCTAAAATATTTGGAAAGGCTGAAATATATAGACTTTGAACTTCTCTGTGCAAGTGGAAGTTTTACGCATGATAGACAATAAATTACATAGGCCAACACGATGTTTTGAGTCACCAGTGGGTTGGGAATTTCCTTTTACTATTCTTTTCTTATCTTTCGCCCTGCAGATTTAATAAAATTTAGTGAATGCACCTACTAATTTTCATCTTGATACTACTAAAAGAAAGTAAAGAAGAGATGGAGACTTTTCAGGATCAGATTTGCCAATACCCAAATGAATCAGAGGCAACCCATATATTCGTTCCTAAACAAATTGATTCAACACTTGCATGATTTCAGATATAGGTAGAAGCGAATTACAGAGCACTAGACATTACAAATAGATAAGTTACAAACTTGGTTGTTACATTATCCAATCCCATCAACTACACCTTCACATGCACTTCGTTATTAGTCAATCAAGGAGATATCAACCATTTGGATTGGATAGGAATCAAAAAATAAATGTCTCAGGAATCTTTTCATGTTGTCCTTGAGTTGAGTTTTGGTGTTTTGGTAACTTGTGTTACATTATACGTTGTACAGCAGTTGCTCAGAGATTGTTTCAACTCGAAGTGTTTCTGTAATCTGAGATTTGCTCACAGTTATGTCTTAGGATTGGTGATTTCAATTTTCCTAGTGGATGTTGACTGAGATATGGGCAACTGGGATTTGCATGAGCCTGGAAATTGATGCCAGCAATGCAGAATTATTCTAGTTGCTACTAATTTGTTTATACTATATTTCCAGCAAGGCAATGTATAACATTTAGGGTATGCTTGATAGAGAGTATTGAAAAAGTGAATTTAGATGTGTTACCGAGAAGTAAAGAAAATGTATTAAAAACTACAAAAAAAATTTCAAATCAATCTAATAAGTGGTTAAAAATGATTTTTTGTTTAAAGTTGTATCAAATAAGCCCTTAACAATGTTATACTCTATAGCTAAAATATAATTAGGTGTGATTGTGTTTTCAAAAAAGAATAAATAAATAAATAAATTCAAAACTAAAGCCAATGAATGCAATATGGTAGGGATGGCAAAAAAGGGCCCCAAATGGGTCGGAATTTTGCCGACCCACAAGTCGGTGGGGCGGGTTTGGGCAGCATCCCATGACCCACAGCGGGTCACGGGTCCGGTTCAGGTCAGTGGTGACCGACCCGACCCGCCCGAGAACATATATATATATTAATAAGTTATTAAATTATCAACCTAATTCTATTTATCCATTGTTCTCCCAAGCCCAACAGTCCAATACTCAATAGCCCAACAGTAAAAATCCCTGATTCATATCAATTATCATTTGGCAATTCAGAATCAATTGATTCAATTCCATGAGCATTGAGCAGCCATACGACTTCATTCGGCAATTTCTGTTCTTGCAGCCAAGAGCCAACTGCAAACACTCAAAGGTAAATTATTGTTTGAGATCTCAATGCACTTTTTTCTGGGGGGAAAAAAAATTTGGGTCAACAGTCGAGTCAACGGCTTGACCCGAGCAGCCCGGGACCCGACCCAAACCAGATTGATGGCAGGTCACAGGCTGGAAATGGGAACTTAGCCCGTGGTCGGCCACGGAAATGGGCGACCCGACCAGACCCCGACCCGGTTGCATTCCCTACAATATGGTTAGTGAGTAAGAATCGCTTCTCAGCATGTCAATAGGATTGTTCATTAGGCTGACTTCACTTTTTCCAGACTACCATGCACTGAGGTTGCCTCATATGTCAGATTAGTTGTACATAGATTAACAGAGTTCCAAAAGATAGGATATTTTGCAGGCATAGAACAGTGTTCTTGACAGTGCTAAAGCAAATCAACATAGAATATGGATCAAAGCGAGCCCGCTGCATCAAAGAGGATTAAAGAGAAGTTTATCCCTTAATTGTAGCCCTAGCAGAGAGCATATGAGAGCTTGTATGGCACAGATTTTCAGAAAAATCATTTTTCTAAAACTTCATTTTCAACCACTCATTCAATTGATTTGATTATTTTTTATACTTTCTAAAACTTATCTCTATTTCTCAACCCTACATTCAAAATCATTTTCGAAAAATCTCTTCCACAGACACTTTCCACAGACACTTTCCGTTTACGTGACTTTCCTCTATTGAAAAGAAGATTCACTTATCTAACAGTCAAAAACCACTTAGTTACGATAACTTATTAGCAATTGCTGCATGAAACACAAATGCTTTCGTCCACACTGCAACACCCACCAACAAAAATCTGCACCTATTCAGTTATATCTCATCCTTGACAATTCGTTACTAACCTAACATATAATTCAAACAGAGACATATCGCCATATATATTAAACCTAATCAAGAACTCAGGTTACAGGAAATAGGTTTACTAATTAGTTAATTTAATTGACGACAGAACATATGTCCATTCAACTTTTTCTCTTGTCAACACACTAAGCATAATTATTGTCCCAGCAATAAATGTATCATTTGTTCATTTATTCACTTATTACAAAATTGATGCTAACGCCCCTGTTGTTGAGCTATGTTCCTAATTGCAACTGACACCAAATCAAAATAAACATTGTGAACACATGGAGAGATGTAAAGATATCGCATTAGCATTACTACTTACAAATCTCCAGAAATACGGAGTTAATAATTCACACTAAACGACTACGGCAATGCCAAGAGCAATATCGAGTACATTGAAGCAAGGTTTTGGGAATCATATGTTATGGATTACCTAAACAAAAACATCATCATTACAACAACATTCGTCACCCTCACAAGCAGAGTGGGTGTGCGAGTGAGTAAATAATCTGAAACTGTTTTTCCAACTTTTAGATGTCTGTTTAATTTGGACTTCTAATGTATACAAGACATCCAAAGCTGACATGACTAAATAGAATTGTGAAATCTGATAACAAGAAAAGGTTCCTTACCTGAATCGAATCGGGATGGAGTTGGCAATCATGAGTTTTTACCAATTCTGCAATCTTTTGAACAGCCTCCACGGTAGCCTCACCACCATGTTTCCCCTCATTGATAAACAGTGACTTAATCGTGGCACAACACAGATTTCTGCCAAAAACAAGATGCACGTGTACTTTAGATGAATGCGGTAATGCTGAGACCAATGGTGATGCGAGAGAAAACTTAAAAATAAAGCACCAAATTATTATTTTGATAAGGACGATTGGATAAGAAACGACTCCAACAATTTCCAAAATTATAGAAAATAATAAAACGATATTTATAAGCAGCTGGGACATAAAATCATATATATAAATAATATAAGATAGATCTAGTGTAAAGAAACCCATGGTATATAGTGCAGGATTATGACTATTTTCTATGTTCATCTTATTGCAATTACAACATAGAGGTCTACCATGAAACTCCAAAAGGAAAAGAGAGAAATCATTTAGAGAAAAAGGGAAGAAAAAAATCCTCTCAAAAGAAAATTAATGAACATCGACCATGAAAGGGGAGCAAGACATTTACAAACCACCTGTAATCAGTATGCCAATAAGACAGATCATGGCGAATCCATAACAATATACAGCAAAAAAATATAAATGCATTTGATTAAACAGATTTTTTAAGAAAATGGACAAAACATATGGTTGACCTGACAACATCATCTTGGGAGTTTATATTTCTGACTACAGCAGCCAACAAGTGCTCATGGAAATTGAAGTGGGGAGCTGCTTCAAGTAAAGTACATAGACACCGAACCGAAACTCGCTTATAGACAGCCTTTGGTTCTATTGCTATCAACCTCTGAACATATGCCTATTCATGGACAAAAGAGATACCAATAAGGCTGATTATGCACACAGAGCAGCAAGTATTTTTTTTTTTCTCTCTCTCAGTAACCACACTTGTGCAGATAAAGAACCTTGTATGCAGACAAGAGGGTGGACTCGTAAAGGCGCATTTTTTTAACTTCCTTCGAAACTTTCATTTCTAGTTCTTTTCCCGTGGGCAGTCTGATGCGGTAGCTGCATTACCATGGAAAAATAGAGTAAATACCAAATAGAAAAACGGATCAAATATGAAAACTGAACGACAAGCTAAAGCAACATGATTACCCTGGAATGATGTCTTTGAAAACAGCCAGCAAGGACTTTAAACCAAGTATGACTATTTCCCTGTTTCCATTTTTCGTTATCTCCAGCATCTCCCTTAGAGACTTAATGTTGGATTCTGGATCTGCAAGCAGTGCCATTCCAAGCTCAGCAAGTTTATACTTCTTGATCTCATTGGCTTCTTCAGCTGTTAGGTCTTTTTTCACCTCATCCTGTCCACAGCAAAAACTGTAACTTAACAATGTCATAACAGTAGATAGAAAGAACTCTTTGGCTTCTAAACAAATCTTGAGACTCTTTCAGGAGAAACCAAAGTTTGTCAAATGTTGAAGAAAGAAAAAATGAAATATCAATACAAGATAATTTTATGCCTGACTGGAAAGGAAGTGAAGTGCAGACTGCAAAAATTCGACAGCATAGAGAATCACACTAAGAGGTCCATAGTTTTATAATAGTATGTAGAGAATATTCGATAAGCAAGTCAGTTATATACTTTATTAGGTCACTAGTTGTTTCATACAGATATTATTAAAGGAATGTCAATATTGTAGCAAAACTCAACAAGCTGTACATAAAATTGCATACCAACACTTCTGCCTGAGAAGTTTGCCGCACTTCCTCTTTTGGTTGTTTCTTGGCCTCTTTCCTCAATTTCTTAAGCTTGGCCCGTTTTTCTACTTTTGTCAACTTCATACCACTCATGTCTTGTCCAGTGGCATCGTCTTCATTAGATTCACTTTCAGCCTTCTTGATCTCCTTGGGCACTGGAAAATCAAACCCATTTTACTTTTGCAATTACAAAAGCAAAGGGGAAAAACATCAAGAATAATAAATAATAGAATAATACCCGTTCTATAGTAGAGTTTCCCATCTATTTTTACAGGAAGTGCATCAACAGGATCAACCTCAATTGCATTTTCCTCTATTTCCTTATTCGGCAGTTTCTTTCCCAACCTCTTCTCATACAATGACTCCAAAGCATCCTCTTTTACGTCCGCAACTCGTGTAATGTGCCTGTTTATAAGTTTAATCATAGCATTATTTTTGACTGACCAAAAAATTGGACAACATTTCTCATTCAAATGCAAGTATACTTCCGAAAACAGCATATCCTTTGACCTACTTTAAGCACAACTAAATGTGATTATTGGGTTTGCTTTGACTCCAAAGGGATGAGTTTAATTCAGTTTTTATTTGACATGATTATGGAGAAATTTCCATTAAAAAATAAAAAATAAAAAATGAACTAGCCATAGCAGAAAGCAGTAAATTCCACATCATTAAAGGCAACAAAAAAAAATTCTTACTTTGTGATTGATTGAGTGTCCAATTTCGACAATAATCCCGCATAGTCCAAGTTTTCATTTACAAATTGCAAGTCCTCATCAGAAACTTCAATATCTTCTTCCACAACTTCGGGTGGTAGCTCTGGCGGTAATACCACCTTTTGCCTTTTCTTCCCCATCTAATCACAGTGTTAAATGAAAAAGATAAGTGAATAAATAATAATAATAATGATAATAACAATAATAAGAGCCAGGAATTCGTTCTCAAAAAAAAAAAAAAAAAAGAACAAAAGAAGGAGCCAGGAATATTTTTTCTGTGCAGACTATATAATTTCGAGTTTCATGATAAGAAACTTTGTTTCAATACTCAAAATTCTCACTTCCTTAACTCGCCAGCACAAATACATACAAAATCGATTTTTACAGAACTTCTTCCAAAGCACAAGAAGGCAAGGATTGTTAACCGAAGCTGTTTTCAACTCAAAATTTCAGCGACCATCTTCATAAATGAATGGAGAAAAAATTCAAAAGGAAGACACTATTCTATTGAATTAACAATCACACACTTTCTAGACTGCAAATTACTAAATTAACAGCAGAAATGCATCTTTAAAAAGTAAAAACATGTTATCAACCGTTAATAATTCTTAATCAAAATTTAGTAAAACACAAACTTCCGAGTACTAATAAAAACCCTAATACTAGCTCCGAATCATAATAACAACACTCGACAGTTCCACAAAGTTAAACATAAATATAATGTCAAACATTGTAAATAACCAGTTCACTGAAGAAGACAAAATCAACTAAGTAAAAGAATGAATACCTAAAAACGGCTAAAATGGAGAGGAGATTGTTCAAACTTCGAGTCTTTGTCAGCTGGAGTTCAGTCACCGGCGGAAAGGAGATCGGACTTAGGTATCTTCTGCAGTTCGGTTATTTGTATGTTTTGGTCTTCTGGTTTGGTTGGCTGGTTTTTCTCCCTGGGCCATTTCATTATGTGGCCCAAATCTTTAGTCATAGGCCCAATTTTTTCATCGAGTATCATGTTTGATAGTTGTTGCTGCATAAGAAATAGATAGTTTTAATCACATCCATATCCACGTGTGACTAAGTTAAAATGTCCTAAGGTTCATGTGATAGTTTGTAAGTGGTTCGAATCAGCATATAGGTCATACTCTAGATCAATAATAAATTATCAAATTATTATGTGGATAATTTAATATATCCATACGTGGATATGTGATCAAAACTAAATAAACGAAAATGATCACCTACCCATTGTGGATAGGATATCCTTCCCACAGTGGGTAGGAGAAAGGGACTAACTAAATAAATCGATGTTTTTGAAATACAAATATTATGAAGGAATCGGCCTATCGTACATAGGAGCTGTATCAAGCATCAAGGGAAAGATTAGGATATGTGTGGTTAAAAAGGAGGAGAGATAAAAAAAATTTTGAACTTTATTGTGAATCAAACATACCCTAAGGGCTTGTTCTATACACACCAATTTCCTTTAATTTAAATTTATCTTTTCCCTTTCATCCTTTTCAATCACTTATCCATTGATTTGATATTTTTTTTATTTTTAATATATTTTCTCTCATTTTCAACTACACACAACTCAAACTTCGAGTAAATAAAACTTATTGCAGAAGGAAAACATTTTAACAGTTGAAATTGAATTTTATTGCAACGGTTTTCAAGAAGAAATATGATGTTAAATATTTTAATAGTATATAGTGATGTTTAAAATGGATATTTATAAAGTATCATAAAATTTTGTTAGACATCAAATCATGATGCTTTTAAAGTAAGTAAAATTTAGTTAATCGAAAGATTGTCAAAAACATATATAATACTTTTGAACAGTAGAGCGGGGCTATACTTTTGAAATATTCGTAAAGATTTGATGCTCACAAGGTGCCCACGTGCCTCCCTACGATTAGGAATGATAGCCACATGGCAATTATTGGTCCACATATGATAATTTTAAGATACCCATATGTGAGCATTGGATTTTTAGTGTTTAAAACATAGTAAATTTCAATTGTGAGTAATGTCAATCATGGAGTAATTGTGGCTTTAATCCTCGTTCCTCAAGTTACTCGTGCTAATTATTTTCTTTACAAACCCTATATTGTTTTTTTCTGTTGGCAAAAAAGGTTATAATCATCTTTTATATCATTTTTATTTATATGAAATTCATTTATGTTCTTTATTTTTTGTGCAAATAATCTATATTTAATGAAACGTATAAATGTCAATTAATTACGATCGTAGGAAGTCTCTCTGTAAGATCAAATTGTAAAATGTACGTTCGTCTTCAACAAAACTCAGAGCCAAGAAGTTCTTTTAAAATCAGCAAAATTCTATCAATTTCTCCCCCGAAATATACCAAAATTCTTCATATTTTCTCCATTTTCTTATTCTCCACAAACCCCACGGTCAATCCACCCCAAGCCCTAGTTTTAAATCTTTTACAATTTTAAATTAGAAGAAAATTGTGTATGAAAATTGTGTACTGTCCTATCTGCGTCATCGCAAATTCCCTCTACGTCCCACGCCCCTAGCCCCAACTAACAAGTATTTTCCATTTCTATTTTTATTTTTTATTTTTTAAACTAAATGTGTGATACTTTGCATATCTTTGCATATTTTAAAAAGTTTGGCCTGCTTACAATTTCTCCCCTACAGGTAGGGGTGGGCATTCAAACCACCAACCCGCGACCCTAACCAATCCGAGTCGGTTCGGGTCGGATCATATGGTAAATTGGGTTAGTTTTTGGGTTGACAATTGTCAACCCGAAAACCGATTGGGTTGCAAAAAAAAATAAAAAAATGCATAGTAACTAGCCCGACACGAACTAATCGACCCGAGTCGGGTCGGATCGGTTTCAGGTCGGGTTCGAACCCGACCAATCCGATGCCCATCCCTACCTAGCTACAATGCTGTCACTTCGATATTGTTGTCTCTCTCACTGTCTCACACAGCCATAATTTTTTTTCGGTTGATTAGCAAAACACCCTTTTTTTTCTTATTAATAGCAAACTGTCCTCTTTTAAAAAAAAACTTAAAAGTGGTGAGTACATCCTCAACCTTATTTTGTGTAGATAAAACGTTAATATTTTTTTATTTTTTGTTTTGACCAAAGATGTTAATATTTATTAAAAAGACGCCAATAACACAACCATTAGTAAGAAGAAGAAGAAGAAGCAAACAAACAAAAACAAAAAACAAAAACCATTGAATGCCTATTTCACCAGTTTCCCAATGATTTTTACACTTGATAATGGGGTCAAATCGACTTAAACTTTCACAAATGTATTATTCAGTATTTCCTTGGAACCACCTCTGCATTATGGTGACGGCTCTATCATTGATCACTGCACATTACTTAACTTTTCAATTATCGTGGAGTTTACACTAACTCCCATTGACAATCTACAAAGAATGAGAGAAATCGACTGTAACACAAGTCATGTGAACTTATACTTCTAACGGCTGTATCATTTATAACATTTGAAAAATATAAGTATTATACTTTTAAATGGATGGTTTGTATCAAAATTCTGTAAATATATATTTTTAGAAAACACAAATTTGTCAAGGTATTGATATTTATTGAAACAAACATATTACATGTACTAATTAACAAACTAATTGTACTAGCTAACATGAGATAAATTTACTATTTTCCTCCCTCCCGTTACTTTGAATTGGAAATTTTTTAACAGGCCTACAAAATCCGTAGACTTGCTACTTGCTCCATATGTGCATGTTTTACTCATGGTTACATTTATCATATTTCATAAATGCAACACTATTGCATAGGAATAAAGCCACTATATATATATATATATATATATATATATATATATATTGAGGTACATAGTCATGGTGGACCGACATATTGGAGCCTGTGTTGTCAACTATAATAATCGACGGTTCAAATTATTTCTCATACATCTACAAATTTATTTTGCACACTTCTTTATACTACGTTCTTAGTATAATTATGTTTTTACAAGAATTCTCTATAAGCCGCTATCCTATGTATGTTTGTTACGGTTTTTAGCACTTGAAATTTAATCATAGTAGTGCAGACAAGGTGCGCTAACAACTTGTGAAACGTGCCACACCCCTCCTCTCTCTAGCTCTCTGATACTAGCTAGTTAATGTTCTTTCTTATTATTAGAGTGAAAAGTAAAAAAGAAAAGTATTGTAACTTGATTTTATTTTGCGTAAATTACAGCAGGGATCCCAAATATTTAGAAGCTAACGTGATGGGGTCTGAACTTTTGATTTTTAGCTATAAACTCTTAGTTATACCTTTCTATATATATGTTTGTATCCAAAGACATTTTGTGACAAAAATTGTTAGTCTGATCATAAAAATTTACCTTTCCCAAGAAAATGATAACTCTAACCCGAATCCGATAAAATAATCTATATCTATATGTCTATATATATATACATATATATATATATAGAGACTTTTTTTCCCGCTTTGCACCTTTCCTTTTTTAGTAATTCTATTTTTTAATTTATCATTTTCCTATATATTCTTTCTATCATTAATTTGCACCATTCCTTTTTTAACTTTTCTACTATTTAATCCATCATTATATATATATAGTCCTTTTTCCCACCTTTTTAAATTAAAATTATTTAATTAAGAATTATTTTATTTTTTTAAAGATATGTACTAAATAAGTTAAAAGAATGTTATTAATTTAAGAACTTTATTTTAAATTAAAATTATTTAATCAAGAATTATTTCATTTTTTTAATATACGTACTAAATAATTTAAAATAAGTTTACTTTAAGAATTTTATTTTCTATTTTTAATTTATTATTTTCCTATATATTCTTTCTATCATTAATTTGCTCATTTCTTTTTTAACATTTCTATTTTTTTATTCATCACTATATATATATATATATATATATATGCATATATATATATATGCATAAAGAGAGTCTTTTCTTCCCGCCCTTTTAAATTAAAATTATTTAATTAAGAATTATTTTATTTTTTTAGAGATATGTACAAAATAAGTTAAAAGAATGTTATTTTAAGAACTTTATTTTAAATTAAAATTATTTAATCAAGAATTATTACATTTTTTAAGATATGTACTAAATAATTTAAAAGAAGTTTACTTTAAGAATTTTATTTTAAAATAATTTTATTTTGAGAATTTTATTTTCAAATAATTGAGGCTATTAAGCTAATTATTTTTGAAATAATTATTTTTTTACAAGTAATTATAAAAAAATGAAAATTATTTATATCGTAATTAATTTAAATGAATTATAGTGCTAAATTTAATTGAACATGGTTTCAGTGAACAATGATTAATCAAGATTAAATATATTGCTAAAATGAGAAAAATATAATTAATTTAAATTTTAAAAATAATAATTAATTAGATTTCAATGAGTTGGCAAAACATTTCACAGGAAATTAAAGAAATCTTTTAAATTTAAGATATCTTTTGAATTGAAGACATCTTTAGAATCAGATTCACATTATTTTTAAAACTACGGATATTAAGCTAATTACTTTAGAAATAATTATTTCTTCCGCAAAAGTAATTAGCTAAAAATAAATATTAATTATATTTAAATTAATTAAAATAAATTATATTGTTGAGATTTAATTGGACTCGATTTCATTGAACAAAAAGTGACACAATTTCAATTTATGAAAATTAATCAAAGTTAGATATATTCTAAAAAGGACAATAATACTATTTAAAAACCTAGAATTAATTAGATTGATATGTGGTTGGCAAGATTTCCACTACAAAATGAGAGGTAGTTTTTAATTTGTAAGATATTATTTAAATCGGAAAATACCGTTTAATTTAAAATTAGATCCATACAATTCTTAAAACTAAGGCTATTGAGCTAATTATTTTTTAAAATAATTAATTTTTTAGAAATAATTAACTAACGATAAAACTTATTTAAAATTAATTATGTTTCTAAGATTTAATTAGACACGGTTTCATTGGACGAAAATGAATCAAAATTAATTATGTTGCTAAAATGGAAAAAATATAATTAATTTAAAAGAACAAAAGTAATTAAAATTAATTAGATTGCTAAGGGTTGATACGATTTTTCCTAATAAATGGAAGATATCTTCTAAATTGTAAAATATCGTTTAAATTACAAAATATATATATATATATATTTAAAATTATATTCATACAATTCTTTAAACTGCGGCTATTAAGCTAATTAGTGTAAAAATAATTAATCACTTTCAGAAATAATTAGTGAAAAATGAAAATTAACTATATTTTCAAGATTTAATTAGTGTCGACTTCATTGGACGAAAATTGACATAGTTTCATTGGACGAAAATTAGTCAGTATTAACTATATTACTACATGGAGAAAAATATAGTTAATTTAAAAGGTGGAAGATTGACACTGTTTCATTGTTCCAACAAATTATACATGCCCCACTATTTATATGTCAAATTGCCACCAACTGTAAATTGCCCCACTAATTGTAAAAGTCTCCCATTAAACGGTCACAATGGGTGGTCGATGGAGATGAAAATTTTCTAGCGGAGACGGAGAATGAGGATCTCTATCATGTTGTAATTTTTATATCATCCTTGCTAGGCCTTGATTAAATTGGGATGTGGCGAGGATGAGAATAAGTATTTTCTAAAGTGGTAGGAAGGGGGTATTGGGATTTGTCAAATTGAACCAGCTACATTGTAATTTCATAATATATTCGTATCTTGATTATCGAGAAAGCGCATGTGCAAACTTCTTTATTTTTCACTCATGTGGATTACTAGTATAAGTCATTAATTAATTTTTTGAAATTTGAGGCATTTTATATTTTTTGAGTTGCATTGGTATTTTAGATAATAATGGACGTCATTGTTTTTGAATTACTTTTGACATTGAGATGTTTAGAAGAAATTAAAATTACACTATATTGATTCTATTGAGTTTTGTCAGGAGTTTTTACTGAATTTGATTAGTTTAAAATATAGGATAAATTCTTCAAAATTTTAATAAAATATTATTCATTCTTTCGTTCTCTTATTATTAAATTTTTTATAATTATACATAACTTTTCGTGCAACGCACGGGTGTAAACGCTAGCTAATAAAAAATGAGAACACAAAATTTTTTTTTAAAGAAAGCAAACCCTATACTCACCGTCTAAATCATCACCACCTCCAACAACTCATCTCTCCATTTGCTATGCTTTCAAAATTCGAGGAAAAAAAAAAAAGAGGTGTAAGTAAAAAATACAAAGGAGACGGCATTCTTTAAGGAAAAGTATAATTTAAAAAGAAAAAAGCATGAGTAAAAAATAAAAGGAGACAGCATGAAATGAATTGACTGATAAGGCTATTCGAGTTTGCTGAATCCAAATATTGACAGACATCGTAAAAAGGTAATAAATACCCCAAGTCAAAAAAAAAAACATTAGTCGCATCTGAAACGGTTGGTGCGCTATTATAAATAAATGGCTGGCTGTAAGACATACGCCATAATTACATTATTTATTTGTTGTATTTCTAGTATTTATTATAAGTTAGGTACATAATGAATTGCTCCAGTAAGTGACATATTTATAGCATAAATAAATGTTTTACCAAATAATAAATTTATGATGCCATATTTGCTTCGAAAGAAAATAAAAAAATAATCATGCCCTGTTTTGTAAGGAAAAAGTTTGCACAGTCTTTAGTATGAATATATGTAATCAATGAGATATATATTTATATATATATATATATATATATATATATATATTAATTATCATATCATAAATATTTAATAACTTCTTAAAAAAAATATTTAATAACTTGTAATTTGTCATGAATTAATATAATCATTAATGAAATTTCCATTAATATTCGCCATGTATTAGTTATTATACATGTTGCTAACATATTACCACTCATATTTTGTCGTTCATGTCACTTCGTTGTTATTTTATAATGATGCCAGTGATCCTCTCTTTGTCGTAATGATAATGATAATGATGTGAGATATATAGAAATTACATTATTTATTGAAACCATTTTAACACTACTAGAAAAATATTGTTTTTAGTTATTCTAATTAGCTTTTGCATATGTAAATTTTCTCCAAAAACAAAGAGAAAAAGGGATAAATCATTCATTATTTTAACATCTGGTAACTCATTAAATCTCTATTAAAAACTCAATTTTACTATATAGATGGTTGTTTCTCTCTAACTTGATTGAGATTCATGTCTCTATTAGAAACTCAATTTTAATACTCTTTTCGTCCATTTATATATGGAACCCTTTTTTTTTAATTTTTTCTTGTATCATTGACATGGTCTTGATTCTCTATATTGATTAGTATTTAGTAGTTTGTTAAGTTGCTAGTATAAACTTATTTAATTTGTATTAACTTAGATTCATTGTCTTTTAGACTTATTAACAACTTAAAAATAGGTCAACTAAGAAAATTAGTTACACTATTTATTTGTTCGATGATATTTTTAGTGCATGTGGAAAAAACAAACAAGTATATATAATTAGAACAGTGGGAGCATTAAATTTTGATTGCGATGGAACACTAAAAATTAACAATTTCATAGTAAAATATTAAAAACAAACGTAAAAATCTTCTTTTAAAAAATTCTACATTACAATACACTATATGAAGCTAATCTGGTGTACCTTCTAATACGCACAATGGCACAACCCAATTAACATAGCATCGTGATTGATGTATCACATAATCTGAGGATGCACCCTAGTATGACCCCAAGGTACGCTAAATCAAATATGTTATACTACTATTGTTATCCTTGTAGCAACCCAATATAAATAATAATTGATGGGTAAATTTAATGAATGGTCACCAAACTTTCAAAATGTCACTAATTACTCATTGAACTTTAAAATGTAACTGAACACTCACTAAACTTTACTTAATGTCAACTAATCATCACTTTTAACTCAATATTTAAATATATTTAAGAATTATGTGTATATGACTAATAACATTCTTCGTAGAGATAATTACACTAATTGTTGGCAAAATAAATTCATCTACTGGGACTTACATCAGAGAAAAACTAAATAAACTATCAAAAATGTCATTGTCTCAAATAATACTTATGTCGCGTTTCTTATTGTTTATATAAATTTTCGTCCTATTTGAGTGAGTTTTTTATACCAGCAGTTGATCTAGTAGGTCACTTATATGATTTCGCCAGTCAAATTGGTGCAATACTCTAATAAAATAAATATTAAATTAACGAGTAATCGATAAATGACGTTAAGTAAAGTTCAGTAAGTATTTAGTTACATTTCAAAGTTCGGTAAGTAATTAGTTACATCTTGAAAGTTCAGTGACCATTCATTAAATTTATCCAATAATTGATTACTTCACTGAAAAAACAAATTTTCTTCCGAACAAATACTATTACAGAAAGATATAAATATTGTCAAAACCCAACCGTAAGTCGAGTCAAGTCAAGAAAAGACATTAACTCGAACATAAAATTTTTGCAGACAAAAATAAAGATAGAGAAACCTTTTAATTCACGAAAGTGAGTAGATGGGCTTATTCAAGAAAGGTGGGAGAAATAAATCTCATTTATTACTAGTTAGGTGTATTAAAATGAAATGCATTCCATAGTAGATACCGTATTTTGGTGCTTCAAAGACCACAGAACATTTACATACGTTGACAAAAGGTTTTTAGGTGGATTGCACTTATCACCCATTTATAGCTTGTATTAATGCATTGCACCAAATCCAAAAGGTTACGTGAGGATGTTGTTTCGTTTTCTCATGGTCAAAGAATGAGTGAATACACCTTAACTTGTAAGTTGAATTGTGCATATATATTAAACACATGCAGTAGTAGTTACACGTTTGGTAATTAAAGAATATCTATGGCACTCGACATCATTAATAAGGACGGAGGTTTAATGTTATGCATCATCAATTATAATTGGTTGGTATTTATCTAATCACACTTTTTAATTGACTGTCGTCGAGATAGAGTCGATTGTGTACAGTAAAATTGACTTTAAAGGATCAGAGAGGTGCCACTTCGATGCAACCAGAGATAAAAGAGTAGTGTCATACACCATTTATGATAATTAATTGGTATTCTTATTGTTTTTCTTTATCAACTGCAATCGAGATACAATACATGGTAAAATTGACTCTAAACAATTAAAGAAATGCCGTTTTGATGCAACCAGAGATGGAATAATAATATTAATGTATTAATGTATTATTAATAGTAATTGATTGAGATTATAGTTGTACTTCTTTATTGGCTACAATCCAAGTAGAATACATGGTAAAATTGACCTAAATGATCAAATAGGCATCACAATGGAACTAGAAATAAAAGAGTAATGTTATGCATCATTGATAGTAATCACTTGGTATTCTAGTTGCTCTTCTTTATTTGTTGCAATTGAAATAGAGCACATGGTAAACTTGACTCTAAACGATACAAGAATCACCACTTCAACACAACCAAAAACAAATGATAATGTTATATATGGTTAGTGATAATCAAGTACCAATTGTATTCTAGTTGCATTTCTTCATTAGCTACAGTTGAGGCAGAGTACATGGTACAAAATATTCTGAATGATTAAAGATGTGCCGGTTTGATGAACCCGCCCCTACAGCCGAGCCCAATACAACTCGATGTCGATGGTAGAGCCGAGGTTGACCATGACTCGATCCATTGAAGGTCGGAAGATGCACTCTTCACAAATTGGGTAGCGGGTAGCGATTTTTGAGGATTGATCTTCGGAAAATTTGCAACTGAAAATGAAAAAAATTGTACATGTTCTATAGATATGTTCAGCGCTTACTTCCAAAGGACAAGTACCAATTAGGACAATATTTTTATCCTCAAGGTTTATTGTATTAGGGTAATTTCAGCCAATCAGTGCTGATCATTTATGCATAGAAGGCCACATTATTTAATTAAATTTTAATATCTAAATTAATATTTAATAAGCATGAGTATTTAGTAGTCAGGACATAAAGACTACTATTGTAAAGGAGTACGTACTAGATAAGTTGTTTATCCAACTTGGCAGAAAACTTTACCATTTCCTGAAAAAATATCAGTTCCTCTGAATTCTGAGAATCTGTGTACGTGGTTCCAAGAGCCTTGTCTATACTTGATGACAGGAGCTTCATAAACACACCACAGAAGATTTTAACATTTTACATGATTACATCTGCACAACTGATGGAGCTCATTGAAATATCTCTTCTTGAAGTTGAAGAATAATGATATTATCTCTAGTAAAAATGATTAACACTTCATGTTACAATGGCATTGCTGCTACTGACTAATGATGCATTTAAACTTCATAATATCTAAAAAAGAAACCCCCAAGATGAAATTTATATACACCATTGTTTTCCACTTACAAAACTACTACCGAACTTTACAAAAAATCAAAATCATTAGATGGTTCCTAACTCTTTCAAATCGATATGTTGAGATCAATTCGAGGTTTCTTGACTACCTCGGGAGGTGGAACAATACCATTGCATCGTGGGCATTTAGGATCGCTCTTCGATATTAGCACATAAATCAGACAACTTGGACAACCAGCAGCTAACGAGCCTGATAGCTTCTCTACACGATCAATGTCACTATCTTTAACATCACTATCTTTAACAGAGGATGAAGAGTTTGACGGCGGTGATGATGATGATGATGATGATGATGATTTTGACATTGATATTGAGCGTTTCCTATAATTAGTTTCTTTCTCTGCCCTCTCGAGTGCGGATTTTACTTTGTCTAGAGTGCATACGCTTTGATAATTGGGAGACGAAGATGCTGAGGTGGACAATGGAAGCAGCTTTAAGTCTAAACACGCATCATCGAAGAGTTTTAAGGGCTCGTTTGGTGCAGGAGGGAAGTTGAGATCTTGAAACTTAGCGGCTGATTTCTTGTTTTGCTGCTTATTCTCAGAAGTCGAGGAAGATGAGTTTAAAGAGTTGCACTTCTGGATGTAGACTTTGCCAGACTGAAATCAAGAACAGCACATCAATGGGAGACCTTATAGCTTATACAAGTACTGCATATTCATATACATCAAAGCAGAAATATGAAATAACTCACTCCTCATTTTACCATCAAAATAAGTAACTTCAAATTTGCATATCTGCTTATAATTATAAGTAAACTTATAAAACATTTATCAAATTACTCCAAGATACCACGTGGGATTTTCTTGATCCAAATCCGCAGAAAAAGAAGAATGCATATTTCAACTTTTAACAGTTAACAGAAACTGCTAAATTCCTCAAAAAGTAACTGATCTAAATACCATATTATTGCAGATCAGAGAGATAATGGAACAGGATTCGATCATAATTTGTTGAAATTAATCATAATCCCAAGCACTAAAATATACCTTAAGCATAATAAATTAATAATCTTATTTTCTCCATCGAAAATAATAAATATCATATTAAATAGAGGAGACCAAATTAATAAAGAGTGCTAACAGTTGCCTTGAGAGAATCTCCCAATATGGTTTCATATCAAACACGCTAAGTTCACACAAATGGAATTGATTTGCTACTCAAGGCCAATGCACATTGAATTTCAATTCTGCTTAAAAAATAAGCATAAATTATCAGCAATCATAAGTGAATATAATAAGCAGAGAAAAAGCATTCAATGCAAATATTAACAAAACAGAATCAAACCAAGTTGTAATCAAACAGTTTATCTCCAAAATCAAACTGAGAAACCCGATCAAACACCATTTGTTGGATAAATTTGAAGTACTGCTCTCTTGAACAACAATATAAAATAATTCAAATCCAATTCACACAATAAAACAAGAAACATACCAAAATTTTCGAGTATATTTTGGATAAGCAAACAGAGAAATGAGAATCAAATCCAACAAAAAGAACACTTTTACTACCTTTAGGTCGAGCCGTTTCTCCCAACCAGAAGGCACTTGCAAATCGAGGTCTAACTCTTTCGATTCGAGCGTACAACATCCGCCAAGCAAGTCCTTCGTAATCAGAGCCGTTGATTTCCCACCACCACCTGATTCTTTCACATCTCCACCGTCCACTAATCTAATCAAAGAACTCACTTCAGCGGCCATTCCAGAGTTCACCGAGAAAAGTATCTTCTTCTTCGCAGCAGAAAGAGAGATTTTACAGAGAGAGAGAGAGAGTCAGAGAGTTGTAGATGGAGAGTTGAAGAGCTTATATATAGACGGAGTCGCACAGATATACGGAGAGACAGAGAGGGAGTAAATGCAATCCGTTATCAATAAAACAGCTAATGATGGAAATTATAATTAATTAGCGTCATTAAGGAGAGTTAATGACCATTTAATATTTTGTGGATAAATAGAAATTTTTGCTAATTTTGTAAAGAAAGTCCACATTGTGTAGTGAGGGTGGAGATATGGACACGTGGAGGTACAGAGGCCGTTGATGATGATGGAATTGCAATGTGGAAATGCGATTTAATGCATGGAGAAAAACCTTTTAGCTTCTTTAAATAATAATTCATTGAGTGTTGTCATCACGCTTTTAAAACTTGATTTCTTTTCCCTTTTTGTTTATTGTTTCATTAATTATTCTCACTTATTTCTTGAGTAATTACTGCCACACTTCAGTTAAAAAGGGACATACTTGTGAATTTCATCATCACATGAATAATTTATTTGGTCCACCTTGGCGTTCATTTACAATTATATCCGTATATTGTCTTTTCAAATAGTAGTACTATTCTTAATATATGCACCATTAATTAAATTGGGGGTATTTTACGATTTTTTTTACATAATAGTCATTTGCAATGTTATTTTTAATTCTTGTGAAAAAATAAAGTGGACCAAATAATTGGAATGGAAGGAGTAACATCTCTGTCCAACTTCGACATATTCAATTTTGTGATTTATTTGTTTCAAATCATATGTCATTTTTTTTGTGAATATATATTTAATTAATTTTATTTTTTAATGTATCTATATTTGATATGTATTGTTATTAATGAGATTTTTATATTGGCTATTCTAAAGAAAGATCAAATTAATTAAGTGTAATTAATTTTAATTGCTTGAGTTAATATTTGAATAGTTGAAGACTCAATGGAATGAAAACGACCAGAAACTGCTCAAAATTCGTTTGAACAATGCTCAAGCACTGTCGACAGAAACCAAGCAGGGTGCCATAGTTCTATCGGAGCAGGGCAATAGGGTTAGCACATTGAGGCCATCTCAGTTTTCAAGCAACTCCATCCTAAACCTATTTTTCAAGTATGTTTATCCGAAATCAATTCAATTCGTGTTTATGTATTGAGAGAGCTAGGAAAAACCATCTAAATAATTTAATTGCTATCATATTTTTTAGATTGGAATCAATATCTTTGAACCTTCATAATTAAAAGCCAACCTCTAGTATGAAAACACCAAACTTAAATCATTCATCATTTGCTTTGAGAGGTCTGAAGTTTGATGGGATGTAGCTTGAATTCCAACAAAGGAATAAGATCCAATTATTAGGAAAGGCGTTAGGGTTGCTGAAGTTGTGTATATCGCATAAGCGATAAAATTCATTGGGATTTACAAGCTAGAGGTCAGTCTAGGTTAATATATATGTTTATCTGCAGATTAAATATTTTCATAGTAGATTTTCATAGCGAGTTCGCACTGGTATTTTTTTCCCCAATTTAAAGAGTTTTTCAATAGTTTCTCCAGACATCACTTTTTCTATTTTGTGCTTTATTTTTGTCATTGTTTCCGTTATTTTCAATATTATTTAATTGTTTATTTAGTTTATTTACTATTGGGCAATTAGAATTTTAAAATTGTTATTTAGATCACCGATGAAACTTTTTCAATTATCAATCACAGTAAATTATTATTTCTTAGTTTACTCGCTTCTACTCCTTATGTCTCACATATATAGTCTACTTTAATTTTTATACATGGATTAAGAATGATATTGAAAAAGTAAATTTATAAACAAATTTTATATAATACCCTTATTTAAGTGAATAGAAGTCATAAATATATTTATATTTTTAATGATATAGGTGATATATAATTGTAAATGAATATAAAAAATATTACCTCCATCCTATAAAGATAGGCTTGTATTCTATTTTTGTTCGTTCCAAAATATAAGCAAGTTTCTATTTTGTTTCCATTTAATTTCTTCCATTTTCCAATTGTACCTTTGTTTAATATACATTGTCATTAGTTAGCATGATTTAATGCAATGATATATTTGAAAAAATACACCTAAAATTTACTTTTCCGATAATATTAATTGTAATTTCTTAAATTATGTGAAAGTCAAATCAAGCTTATTTTTGTGGGATGGAGATAGTACTAGTAAATATAAAAAATTAATTATCTATGTGGGATAATTTAAAAAATAAAAATGAATTATTATATATGAAACGGAGGGAGTATATCTTTATAGCTACCGTCATATTATTTATTTATAAAATTCTTGACGGCGTCTATCCAAAAATAGAATCATAACTTATACTACTCCCTCCGTCTCATTTTGATAGGTTTGTTTTCTTTTTTCATCCGTCCCAAAATATAAGCTACTTTTCTTATTGGTATAAATTTAATTTATTCATTTCCTAATTTACCCCTATTTATTATGCATGATTATTACCCGAAAAACGTTTTCCTTCTAACCATTTTCCTACTTTGCAATCAAACACACCTAAGAATTTCATTATTGTTTTTGTGAAAGAAGAATTTTATTATTGTTGTTGATATTATTATTGTTATTATTTTTAAAACTTTTTGACACTACCATTTCTTCGCTGCTTTCAGGTTTTTGGGCCTTCTCCCTTTATACCTATAAGATCAGGAAAGTGGAAATCACCCCATTGTATGTCAACTATGCATATTTACTATTTAGATTAGAGACTAATCACTTTACTAAAAGAACAAAGCAAACAGACCTGGCTGCCCGCTGCAAGAAAAAGCTTGCAACTTTCAGATGTGAGTCTCCGTTCAAATTCTCCACGGCTGCTTTATCAAATTTATCGCTTACCCAATGCAGAAACGAACCCATAAATCACACAATTCAATGCATAACAACCCACCCAGACACAGAAATTTCTGGGTTTCTGCAAAAGGGCTTTTCACAGATTACCAAAGAAATTGTTGGAAAAGCTCTACATGCAGTTTGCATAAAAGGGAATACTTGCTTGAGCATAATTCACACCAACACGTTGATAAACATGTACTCGAAGTTTGGGAATATCAATGCTGCTAAGAACGTGTTCGACCAAATGCCCAAGAGAAATGAAGCTTCTTGGAATAACATGATTTCTGGGTATGTCAATGTGGGGTTGTATGTAGATGCTAGTAGGTTGTTTATTGATATGCGGAGTCGAGGAATTGAGTTAAATGGGTATGTTATTGCTAGTTTATTGACTGCATTTAGTAGGTCAGGGAACATGGTTCTTGAGGGACTTCAAATACACGGTTTGATCTTCAAGAAAGGTTTGTTATATGATGTTTTTGCGGGTTCTTCTCTTTTGCATTTTTATGGGATTTATGGACTTATTTCTAGTGCTAGAACAGTTTTTGATGAGATGCCTCATAGAAATGTAGTTTCTTGGACTTCATTGATGGTTAATTATTCAGATGCTGGATATTTTGGTGAGGTTATTGAATTATATAGAATGATGAGATTGGAAGGGATCAGCTGTAATCAGAATACATTTACCACGGTTATTAGTTCTTGTTCGGCTCTTGATGATGAATTTTTGGGTTATCAAGTGGTTGGACATGTTCTAAAGTCGGGTTTCGAGAGCAATCTTTCTGTAGCAAATTCTGTTATATCAATGTTCGGTAATTTCAGCAGCGTCGAAAATGCCTCTTATGTATTTAATCACATGGATGAACGAGATGATATATCATGGAACTCTATGATTACAGTTTTTGCTGATAACTCTCTATGTACTGAGTCTCTTAGATGCTTTCAGTTAATGCGTCTTGATCATGGAGAGATTAATGAAACTACGCTTTCGGCCGTGTTGGTAGCCTGTGGCTCTGTTGAGAACCTGAAATGGGGTAGAGGAATTCAAGGATTAGTAGTGAAAATGGGATTGGATTCTAATGTCTGTGTATCAAACACTCTTCTTACTATGTATTTTCAGAGTCGAGCGTATAAATATGCAGAAAAGGTGTTCCACAGAATGGCGGAGAAGGATATGATCTCATGGAACTCTATGATGACTGGTTATGTTTTGGAGGGAAAATGCTTAGACGCCTTGAAAGTGTTGAGAGAAATTCGCCACACGGGGAAGATGATGAACTTCGTTGGCTTAGCTAGCGCACTTGCTGCTTGCTCTGATGGTGAATTTCTTGATCAAGGGAGGATTTTGCATTCGACTGTGATAATGTCCGGTTTTCATCAAAATTTGGTGGTTGGAAATGCACTAGTTACCATGTATGGAAGGTGTGGGATGATGAAGGAAGCCAAGAAAGTATTTCAGACGATTCCTGAGAAAGAATTGGTGACATGGAATGCTCTGATTGGTGGATATGCAGAAAACGAAGAACCAGACGAGGCTTTCAAAACTTTCAAATTGATGAGACTAAAAGGCGAATCTCCTAACTACATTACACTTATCAACATTCTTGGGTCTTTGTCCAATCCTAGTGACCTACCGAAGAGAGGAAAGCCCTTGCATGCTTATATACTACGGACGGGATTTGAAACAGACGAGTATGTAAAGAACTCCCTTATAACGATGTACGCCGATTGTGGTGATTTAAATTCAAGCAACCATATATTTTACAGATTAGTGAATAAAACACATGTAACTTGGAATGCAATGGTGGCTGCAACTGCTCAGCAGGGCCAATGGGAGGAGGCTTTAAAACTTCTTCTTGAAATGCAGAGAACTAATGTGAGTTTTGACCAATTTAGCCTTTCTGCAGGCCTTTCGTCATCGGCAAATTTGGGTATCCTCGAGGATGGCCAGCACCTTCACTGTTTGGCCGTTAAACTTGGACTTGACACTTACCACTATGTGAAAAATGCTACTATGGACATGTATGGAAAGTGCGGAGAAATGAATGATCTGTTTAAATTACTCCCCGAGCCCAAAAGTCGATCAAGATTATCTTGGAACATATTGCTCTCGTCTTATGCTAGACATGGGTACTTCCAGAGGGCAAAAGAGACTTTTCACGAAATGCTAGAGCAAGGAGAAAAACCCGACCATGTGACATTCGTCTCGCTTCTATCGGCGTGTAGTCATGGTGGTTTAGTAGACGAAGGTCTCAAGTACTTTGCTTCAATGACCAATGAGTTTAAAATCCCAGCTGCTATAGAGCACTGTGTATGCATAGTTGATCTTCTTGGCCGATCAGGACGATTGGCTGAGGCTGAGAGGTTTATCGAACAAATGCGGGTCCCACCAAATGACTTCGTCTGGCGAAGTTTATTATCGGCGTGTAAAACACATGGCCATTTGGAACTGGGAAAGAAAGCAGCGGAAAATCTTTTGAAGTCAAACCCATCAGACGACTCAGCTTATGTACTATACTCGAACGTGTGTGCAACTTCTGGAAGATGGCAAGACGCACAGAAGATTAGGGTCAAAATGGAAACTGAAAATGTGAAGAAGAAGCCTGCTTGCAGTTGGGTCAACGTAAGAAATAGAGTCAACACGTTTGGAGTAGGAGATCAGTCCCACCCGGAAAGCGAGCAAATATATTTCCAACTAATGGAGCTGAGGAAGAAGATTAAAGAAGAAGGTTACGCCCCTGACATAAGCTATGCATTGCACGATACAGACGAAGAACAGAAAGAGGCTAGCTTGTGGAACCACAGTGAGAGACTTGCACTTGCTTATGGTTTGATTTCCACGCCAGAAGGTTCGACTCTCCGGATTTTCAAGAATCTTCGTGTCTGTGGTGATTGCCATTTGGTTTACAAATTTGTGAGTAAGATAGTCGACAGGGTGATCGTGTTAAGGGATGCTTACCGGTTTCATCATTTTAGCGGTGGTAAATGTTCTTGTGGTGACTATTGGTAGCATAGTAAGGTCGGTAGGCGTTCAAAGAAATATGATCGAGCTCGTTGACGAGAATGACATCAGCAGCAGGCAGATGTTCAACAAGAACAAAAATGAAATGAACTGGTTAAACATTGAAGATTCATTCATGACTAATCTGTTTACGCACCTTACTCGGTTTCTCTTGGATATTTGTTTGTGTTGATTTTGTAAACTGGTTACTATTTTGACGGAGATTCGACATTGGTGGTTGTTTCTTTGCCATGCTGAATGTGTGCGGTAAGGGTGGAAAAATATTGAAAAAATGATATTAATTGGAAAACAATGCTCTCGTTGAGAGTCGAACTCAAGACCTCCCGCTTACTAAACGGGTGCTCTAACCAACTGAGCTACGAGAGCAGATTGAAAGTGCTGTGGATTTCTATCGATATATCACTGTGACGCTAAGACATTGTGAAGATGTTTCATCCTCTTTTTACGTTATTTATTTATTTTTCTCTCTCATTTGTGCAAAATACTCATTACTTGTTTGTAAGTTCTTTGAAGCTTGCAATTCATTCTTCCATCGAAAGGTAGATATTTCTATTATGCTCACTACTAATATGATGCTTGCACATCAGTAGATTCACATGTTGAGGGAAAAAGTAAAAATGTGCATTTGTGGTCAGAGCATTACTAATGTTGGAGCAAAAAATATAAGGGAAAAAAACCTAAAACGAAAAAAATAAGGAAGAAAAATTTGGGTATGACTATTTTAAATAATGGAGAAATACTAATTTTGCACCAAAATATGGATTTTTACACCCAACATTAAAAATACTCTTATTGACTCTAAGCGCATGTTCTCCTACCTATTTATATATATTTTTACACATTTTTATACTACCCATTTCGTGGAACCTACCTGTACTACAAAAATCTTCACCATTCAATTCCACTTTTTCTCTCTCCTATATTACATCAAAACACATAAAAATACACACCCTAACACGCGCTAAATGTTTTGAGACGCTATTTTTCACATTTGCAATAAAATCCATAGTTTTAACTAGTGTGGTCGTGTTCACTAGCCTCATATTCTCTCCTCTCTATTAGTTGAGTAGTTGATAAAAAGCCAGTTTCAACTGCCCTCCCATCGGTTGGTCAGATGTCAATAGCCACCAATGTCCAATCAGTAGAACAAACTTTTCAGCCACCGCATTTCTTGTAACAAATCAAGATTCATATTCGTGGGTGCAGACTTTTAAGGTAAATTGGAAAAGTGGAAAAACAAACAGGAAATTTCCATAAATTATGAACAGGGATTTTGACCAAACATGCTATTCGAAAATTCAAAATAAAAATTAATGGTCATAGAGAAAGTTGTAACATCATTTGGAACAAGATCTAACAGTAGCAGCTCAAATAGTCATACAACAATCGACCGGAGGATTTTTAACAGGAGAAAAAGGTATAACATGAACTGGGGGTAACAGCACTATTCCACTTCCTGCAAGTAGTCTTCAATTTCGGCCGCAGTCAAAACTCTGCAACAAAAAAGGCAATCACCATTATCGACCTGCCGCCGATCAATCAGTATTTAGGCTCAACAACTCAGAAGAGAAAGAAGGAACTTGCCTGAATACTTTGTCATTGCCGATAATGCCAATCTCAATGTTTTTGCCTGAAATTTGTCCCTCAAATCTGAGAATGAGGAATAAAGGGTCATCATCACTGGTTTAATTAGTCGCAAGAAATTAAAGAAATTCTGTTGCAATAATACATACATACTGATCATATGTAACAAACACCACCCCCCAAAGAACCAATGCAGCTAGAAAACCAGAAAATGAACCATGAAGACTAAATTTTGGGGTATCATAAATTAAGGGCTGGTTTGATACAAAAGAAATTTACTTTTTCTCCTCGTGATTTTCAACTATTCATACATTGATCTAAAGATAATACTTTTCAATATCTATTCTTTACTTCTCAACCACACATCGAAAAAAGAATATGATTTAACTTGTATCAAACAAACCCTAAAGTTCTTTTTGGTCTTTCATGCCAACTAAAATCACTTTATCTCAACGAAAGCATAAAAATGAGAAAAAATAGAAACAAAAATTCAAGGTAAAAAATGTGCTCCAAAATACAAAGATAGAAATATATGTGCTTACCCCTCCTTGAGGGTCAATATTGCAGTGTGAACAGCATCATCAAGTTCCATATCATCAGTATACCTGCAATCACCGAAACAAATCTTGATCAGCGACAACATGACAAGTTCAAAGGTACTTCAACTTGGATCATCAATGCATTAGCAAAAGTCATATGTCAAACAAGATTTTTAGGTCCGAAATTTTTGACTTTCAGAGTCAGATGATAGTATGGGTTTAAGAATCATCTAGTTGGGATCATATCCCATACCTTGTGACATTTTTTATTTGTGATTTTAAGATTGAATAACAAACCATCTTCATCCAAATAAATGAGTGAGGAAGGTATCATATTAAACTATTGCCATATTATATTCAGAGCAGCAGGACCTACGCTCAAGATCCTCTGAACAAATGAAAATTGTCTACATGCTTAAACAACAAAAGTGAATTCAGATTAACAAACTTTCATAAGAAAAAGCAAAAGAAAGTTCATTAACCAATGGATGTGGACAGACGAGGTCAACGACGTCCCAAGGAGCAAAAGCTGGTAGCTATTTTCTACACATCATAATTGCTCAAGGAGAATAACATATCCAGTGAGAGAAAATGTCAATTCCCTAATAATAATATAAAAGTAGGGAAAGAAGTTGTCAAATCCTAGCAGATAAAATCTGCTGTTTTCAAACAGCCCACCTCTTTTCCAGAAAAGTCTTTGCATTAGATACATTCTTTCCCATTGCCGATGCCTTCCAAGAGAAGTACGACCCAGATGGATCCACCTATAGAATGAACATATAGGGAACAAATAAAGTCATCAGTCAGCTAACAAAGGAATGCAACTTTTCACAGCAGCACTAAAAAATAAGAGCTTGCTTGGCAGACCTTACAATTTAATCATTTTTTTCACTACCAAGCTCCAAGTTTATCCCCGGACACATATTTAGTTAGGAATTCATGCAAAATGCAATACAAGCAAGGTGCAATAGTCCACAATGAGTGTTTGTTTGTGAGAGATTTTTGAGAAAACGATTTTTAACTGTGCTGTAAAAAGGTTATGGGGAATGGTAAGAGTGGGATTGAAAAACTAGACAATTTGTTGCTTGATAATAAAAAATGAAGAAAAATGAATAAAAAATGAAGAAAATGACTTTATAAAAATCCCACCCCAAACAAGCTCTGACTTTTGGAACAAAATGAGTTGTTTCTGAACGGGAAAAAGGCACAAGGACATTGTGTAAAAGAAATGCCTGACGTACCTGATACAGTTGTGGACCCTTGTCATCAAACCCAGCAACCAAGAGAGAGACCCCAAATGGCCTAACACCACTGAAAGAAAAGAACGATGAAATCAGAGAAGCAACACAATTGTAGCTGATATAATAACAGGAGAAACATATAAACGAATTCCTTCTAAAATTCCATGGCACGAAAACAAAAAAAATTGAAAGATTCCTCCATTTTGATCCTTGAGATGTCATTCAATCTTGAGAGAGATTGTCTATTCGTAGGGTCATTATTCAACTATATCTCCAGGAATAGTGTTACCAAAGCAAGCAGCCATTTCGCTCTCTTTTAATTAGAGATTGAAGAAAAAATTTCTCAAATACTGCAATCAGTTTGTTTGAGAAGCAAACAATACTTGCTCTACTGAAATGAAACCCAAATGATGAAATAATAATATTTATAGCTACCCGGATTGAGTGAATTCCTGCATAACAGCAGCAGTCTCCCTCACAAGTTGGGTAACAGGGATTGGTTCCTATAAATTACATTCAGAGAAGAACTGATCAGCATTAAACGATATGGTCATGCCAAGTAAATCCTACAAATGACATTCATAAATTAACTAATTAGCACTAACTGATGTGGCTGTGCCAAGTACTCTCTCTCTCTCTCTCTCTCTCTCACACACACACTCTCTCACACCCACGCGCACCCACAGAGGGGGAGAGAGAGGGGTGGGCGAATGAAATACTAGGGGAATTTTGAAAGTCTATGAGATTGAAAGTACTAGTACCTAACTGAGATTTTCAAGTTCAAGTCAATCTAATGGCTCCTACTCTGAAAGCGTTCAAAATAAAAATCTCAATTGTTTAGTAGCACGACAAACCAAATTTTACCATGTAACCTTACAAACTCACGTTGTCTAGAATAGGACATGAAGTAGCCGAGTCATATTAACTGATTGTTATCGATTAACTGATGAAACCTAAAAGCTTCAATGCTTCATATGAAGATCCAGGACAGAAGTACTCAAGATGGTGGTTTATCATATTTCCAATATTTTTCATAGAAAAATTATATTTACAAATTAATGAACTGAAGAATTGGCACCACTTAAAAATTTAAAGTTCCGTATTTCCAGACTCAATTAATCCCATCATGATATAGCGAGTTCAATAGCAAAAGAATATAAAACAGGGGTCATAACTGTATTCTTTTAGAGTCAAATAAATACTTTATAAAGCCGATGATATTGCTCAGCCTGCTTCCTACTTTTCCGAACCAACACACGAGAATCTGGCCCCATCCCACTGCACAAAATGAAAATTATTAGCCACTTTATCAGGGCAGTGTTATTCCACAGACTGAGTGAACAGCATAGAAGAAATGCATACAAACACCAATATTTCATAACTTGGTGAAGTTTATTAGGAGTAATGAGGGGGATGCCTAATGCCCTATAATATAATCCCCACATTAATTTCTGATTAAATCTAATTAGAAATTGTGAAACAACACAACCAGTCAATAGAGTAGTAGGATTATAAAGGTTATTCTCAGCCTGTAACCGTTTTAACATTTTTCTACCTAAACATTTTAATACTATTTCGAGGATATCAACAATTTCATAGGCCCACTGTCATTCAACCTAACATGCTAGTTTTTTAGCAAGACAAAAGTTTACCTCAACTCGCCCTTATATTTAAGGCCTTTCTTAGTATTATCAAATATTTCTTTACATATATATCTAGAGTTCAAGTAATTTTCTAAGAGAGTGCAAGCCCGAAATGCTTTAGATAGAAGATCATGAAAAATACATTAGTTTGTATCAACGCGGTATTCCTAAAATTTATTCTCGATGGGTGTATGGTTGACTATTCAAACAGTTGTAAATGATAAACAATGGCAAGGATGTTGCATTTTATAAAGCAACTACAAAAGTGGCTTAAATATGATTTGGTACCACACCTGTATACAACTCCAATATTAGGGGTCAAAATCTGAATCTTTTGCACCTGGAAGAAGATAAGAGGCAAGCGCATTACAATAGTATACACATATAGAAAATGAGATGCCGCAACAGCTCAGCACAGTTGAGAAGGGCATATGTAACGCAGGAATGAAGAAAAGATGCCTAGGAAAAAAGTTGGAATGCAAGAAACAGTATTGTGTCAAAGATGCCTAGAGACAAATCAAATTGGATAGTGCTTCAAAACATACTAGTAATGATCCTTTGGCAAAATTAAGAGCTAAATGTATGGTGGTAGACAAAAATAATTGCAAAAAAATGATAGAGAATTTAAATCTGATTTATGCATAGGTAATTAGTTTCCACAAAATTGGAAATAGGTCGTGCAGCATGCATGGCAACCAAAACAGACTGCATACTTTGAACAAGTTCTAGCATTTATGTTTATTTCATTGACGCAAATTAATGTTTACAAGTCATCTAACCATGAGGACAAGGCGGTTTAACAGCATAAAATGGGAACAGATTCATATGAGAACTCCAAAATTATTGCAAAGTGCAAGGATGCCACTTGAAGTAAAAACAACATGAAAAATATTGATAGCTGATAATAGTTATACAAACTTCAGTAATCAGCTAAACATTAAAATGACACCCCAAAATTTTCATTTAAGGAAAAAAAATAAAAATAACGGAAAGACTAGATAAGAGCATGCAGATGAGAAGCAGAAATATAACAAGATGGTGCAAAAAATATCAGCGGCATGGCATGCATAAGTACAAAAACAATGCACGAGAAAAGTGGCATTCTTATGTACGAAGACCATACATAAGATAAATTACGATTGTCGAGTTGTCAACTAATATTGAGCACTTCTCTCTCTTTTCACTATTACAGTCAAATTCATCCCTATGGGTCAAGGCCGAACATACTTCATAACGTAATAAAGATATTTGTCAAGAAAATCAAGACTAATGTACTATAAATACATATATTTTTCTGTTTGACCATACCAAGGAGGAATTGTTATCACATTTCCATTATTATAAAATGTTTCAGCTTGGCACAGAGTTATGAGCATGGCCCGAAACATGTTCAACACATTGCCAAATCAGGGATGCCGAGGGATACGGAAGTACAAAAAAAGAATGGACCATAATTACGTAAACCAATGGAACTCAAATGCCACCTATCTGCCAGTAAAATACTTACAGATGTTTCATCAACCAATATAGATGGCAATTTCTTCTCCGTTGCAATAACAACACCATTAGCAGCTGCAATCAACCCCGCACACCATTAATTACCACATAAAGGCATTGTGCATGTGAAGTTTTTCAAATGCCAAAGGTCTTCTACATTCAATAAGAAGCAATGAGCAAAATTTTCATATTCGTTCATAAAGCATTTTTCTAACACATTCCATTTCCGTTCACTCTCCAAAGAAAAATAAACGAATTGGCTCGCCAACAACAACCAGTATAAACATAAAAAGGGACCAATGTACGAGCAAAATCATTTATTAAGTTGCTCAATATTGTGTAAGTTAAATGCCTTCGGATATTTGACAATGGCAGGTGAGGATTACTAACAACGCACCATATAAAAGCTTTAGAAGGATTGTAGGAAGTTCATTATCAACAAACATGCATCCAATAAAGGTTTCAGATACCTTTAATTCCTAAAGATGTCTGACCAGAGCCAACTGCAGTTAAGGCATGTTCAATCTGAACCAGCTTTCCAGAAGGGCTGTGCATTAGACAATAATAAATCATAATAAGTACCCGCAGATACGGACTTAAATACAGACGATGTCTCGGATACACCTGAATAGTGTGTCAATTTTAATGTGGAAAGTAACCTAAATATATGAACACATACCTGAATGTGGTGAGAGAGAAAGAGTACTGACTGTCACCCATTGATTTCTAGATTAAACTTTAACTGAGCTCCTGCGAATGAAGTTATCAGAAAGACGGAACAACATATGCATTAAAAGTTTAAAACTATTTCATTTATATAAATATTCTGATAGATTAAAAAAGAAAAATGTTATCACAAAACGCTAAACTCAGACCCCTAAAAGAGCTTCAATTTTGACCCCTAAAAATGAATGTACAATCACATCTCTAATCCCCTATGATCTACGTAAAAATAAACCAATTGCAAGATCAAATCGGGATATTAAAAATTTGTAAAAAGACAAATCCCTCTTTCAGTTTCATACCAAAACCGGCAAAACGGGGGAAAAGGACTTCCCATTTCAATTGATTGGCGAAAGTTTTTAGAAGAAGATTAAGCAGAAATTTGATTATTACCTTGGATAACTTTGACGAAATGCAATTGCATATACAGTGTAGAGGCAGGGGTTTTGTAGCTGGTTTCTTGCAGAGTAATTAAGATCGCCATTTTGCTTTCTGCAGGTAAATAGGCCGTTAATTGACCCGAGTTTCATATCGGGCCTAACTTGTGCGGTCCGCTAAGAGGGTCTATGCATTCGAACTAAACAGATTCTCAAAAATAGCAACCTCTCTCTCTCTCTCTCTTTCTTTTTTTTTTTTTTTTTTTTTTTTTTTTTTTTTTTTTTGGCGGGGGCGGGGGTTGTTATCGTTTGTACTAAACAATTGTCTATTTCTATTCTCTCACCTCTCTAACAAATAATTTATTTTTAGATTGCAAACGACTTGTACAGTAGAAAAATCGAACCCGTAATCACAAATGTGAAAAATCCAATCCTCATATCACTTATCATCTTTCAAGCTTAAAGTTGACCTCAATGAAAATTAATATTTTTACCAATCCACATCAATAATTTATTTGTTTTATTTTGAGTCCCATTTTTACATCAACAAAAAACAATATCTTAGTGTTGAGATGCCATGACTTATGAGTTTTATTCTAAAAAGATCGTTTAAGCGTCATTTATACATGAAATTTAGTTTTGTCGCTTTGTCAAATTTTGTATTCTTACACTTAGTATACACTTAAATTCGATTAATTTTGTAAAAGCTTAAAGCTTAATTTTGCACTTTCGTCACATTTTACCTTTTTTTAAAATACCATCCATGAGTTTCAATTTTTATTTTAAAGTTGGATGAAAAAGCAGCCACTAAATTCAAAAGGGTGAGGCTAAATGCACCCACCCCAATTACTAAATACACCCATTTTCCCCTTTGCCCCATTTTATCCTTCCTCAGCCCAAAAAAAAAAAGAAAAAGAAAAGTGCAAGACGAAGAAGAGAAACGGAACAAGCTGCCATTGTTGTACAGCTTCAAACCTTCAAGCTTGCTTGATAGCTGAAATTTCAATAATAGCTTGTTCGCAACTACAACTACAAAGCTCCCTAACAGCAAAAGATCGAGCATTTTGATGCCCATTACAATCTAAAAATTGATGAAAATTGAACACAATTGATAAACTCCAATTTTGACAAAAAATTGAACTCATTTATTGGGAAAGGTAAACAAAAAAACCCAGAAATATCAAATTACAAAGTGGAAGAGGAGGAAAGACCAAGGCGAGGAAGTCGAGATGAAGTCGGGGGTTCGCCCCCACTGGGGCGACTCCTTGTGGTGTTCGTCCCCTTCGGGACGAACAGTGTAATCTGGTTTCCTTCTCTGCCCAGATTTTTATTATTATTATTATTTTTTTTAAGGGGTATACTAAGTATGGATAATTTTGTCATTTTACTTATTTTTTAAAAAATATGGGTATACTCAGTAATTGAAATTGAAATGGGTGAAATTGAAACGAAATTGAAACGTGTATTTAGCCTCACCCAATTCAAAATCAACGGTTTCTTTCAAAATAATAATAATAATAATAATAATAATAATAATTCAATAATCAACGGCAAGACAAATAATAGCAACAAGGGTGATGATTTTGACACCCACAATTTTAATCCCTACACCCACCTTTTTTTAAAATATTTTTAATTTCCAATTTTACCCTTTCATAAGGTGGGTGTGGACGGACGAATTTGGATCCTCGGCCTCGGCCATCCTTGGTCGAGGTCCCCATGAGGACCTCGGCCGTAGGGCCGAGGCCCATCTCATAGGGGACCTCGGCCAAGGATGGCCGAGGTATTTTTGCTCTACCACCCTGCCGAGCATCCAAATTTTTAAAAAAATTGATTGATAGATAATATAATTAATTAATATTTTTGATATTATTTTTGATTTGGGAAGGAAGATGTGATGTATGAGTTGGATCGAACTAGACGAAAAATCGCACTTTATAGATTTAGTGACCAACTCCGCTTTGGACAAATAATATACCGATTTAGGGCATAAAATAAAATAAAAATAAAATAAAAATTGTGATGAAATAAAATTAAAAATAAATAAATAAAAAAATTAAATTATTCGAAAAATAGAAAAGCCGATTTCACGCTTAAACGGGTTCGGATGGCCAAAATCCATCGTACATCACTCCAAAGGAGTGAGTTGGACTCAAGGCGTCGAGCCTACCCCAAATCGGTATATTATTTGTCAAACAGTTCGGTCACTAAATCTATAAAGTCGCGATTTTTTTCCGCTCGATCCAATTTATACATCACATCTTCCTTCCTTCCCCAAATCAAAAATAATATCAAAAAATATTAATTAATTACATTATCTATCAATCAATTTTAAAAAAATTAAAAAATTTTGACCGGGAGGTCAAGAGGGACCTCGGCCAAGGATGGCCGAGGTCCCCATGAGGGGCCGAGAGGGACCTCGGCCATCCTTGGTGATGGCCGAGTCCTTCTTGACCTCGGCCTCCTGAGGTCCAATTCATACCCACACCCACCGTTTATTATTGAGGGTAAAATTGAAAATTAAAAAAATTTTAAAAAGTGGTGGGTGTAAGGATTAAATATGTGGGTGTGAGTAGCTCCAGCAACAAAATCAACCAAATACTGCTGATTGTAACTTGCATTTCATTTTCGGAGTTTCTGTAATTCTATCTATACCGAGCAGCCACCGGATGTCATTTACCATTTGACAGTAAGTTCCTTACTCTTTACACAGCAATTTTCTCCCAAGTTTTGTAGAGCTTTTCTTCTCTCTCTTTGTTTGGCTCTTTTCCTGTTATGTATGTATGTTTACAGAATGATGTGAAGTTTAATTGCTTTGTTGATAACTGTGTGAGCTTCTTTTATTTTCCTTTTCCTTTTTTGGTTAAAATTTGTTCACACGTAGGGTAAAGTCGTTTTCTGTATGATGAGAATACAATAACTTTACAAGCTCACAGAGGATGTCTGATGCACTCAATTAATTGTGATCTAGCTGGCCCTTATATAGATGGATTTTTTTTTTATCAATTGAAGATTATACAGATTAGAGTATAGTCTAGAAGTTGCTCTCCAATAGATTTTGTTTAGATTTACTAACGTTGATTATCCGGTTTTTGAATTTATGATATAATATATATATATATATATATATATATATATATACTCTCAAATTTAATGCTTGTATTTCGGTAAAAACTGATTATTTGTTTACTTGACTATGTATTTTACCTTCTTCAATCTGTTGAGTGCATTGGACATGTTCTCAATAAGGGCGAACTTTTTAGGTAATGGAGAGAAATTGAGTTCCCAAATCTGTCTCTGGAAAATTGATGCATATTTGACTGTGCTTAAAGTTGAAAAAGAAGTTCTAGCTGTGTATATGTTTGCTGTATGATGGAGATACATTGTCTTTACTGTTAAGGGGACTGGAATTAAGCTTTCAAGCATGGAATGCATTTCAATCCCCTTAATTTGTTCCTGAAATTGGTGCATGCTTTGAGGTGATTAATGCTTAAAACTTAAAAAATGCATTTGTTAGTAGAAAAAGGGATTCTGACGAGAACGATAACTTAGAAGTATGCTAGGTATACTGTTAAGCACTATCACATGCACTGAGAATTGATGATTTGAAAGAATCAATGTGGTTATAACTTAAAAATAAGTCTCAAGGAAGTAAAGTGGAAAGTGTTAGACCAGACGAGCACTAAATGCAATAATTATCTCTCCCTTGAAGTGCCTTTGGTTACACTCTGTTTTCTTGTTCTTTGCAGAAGAGAATATTTAAGTTGCGATTGGTTCTTTCCCAGTTGTCGTGTAGGCTTGGGATTCTATTTCGTGTAGGATGTCTTCATCAGTGATTGCGAAAGAGGCTTCATTGTCAACTGACGAGCCTGTTGTTTCAGTTGAATGGCTCCATGCTAATCTCCAAGAGCCTGATGTCAAGGTTTACTTATAAGCCTTTTGGTTATTCATTGTTGAATGGACTTATCAGACTCATTCTGTGATGGAAAATCTTTTTTTATCTCTTTTTCTGTCACAGATTGTAGATGCAGAACTTTCTTCTTTCCGTTTTATTACCATGAAAAAGTCTCGTTTCTTAGTTTTCTTTGAATTATGCCTACTAGATAGCTTCCTTTCACATATCATTCCAGATTTCTTTAAAAGAAAATTCTAGTACTCCTTGTTCACCATACTTGGTAGTCCAAGCCAATCAACACTAAATACCTATACATAAGGGCCCACAATGTTTAACGAACTATGACCCCTTTTGTGTAGGTAGCTAATATTTAGTTGTAAAAATTACCAAGTACCAGAGTACCAGAAGTTTCTCCTCCCCCTAACGATGATAATTTTGGAACGGAATATCTCCTGCAAATTACTAATGTCAGTTTAAATTCTTCGATCTTTTTGTTGTAAAACTCTACTTGTTATGAACTAATTCTCACCTTATTTTTTAATAAACTTCATGACGCTTTTTTAATATTGCATTTTTTTCTTTTGAAGGTGCTGGATGCCTCCTGGTACATGCCATATGAAAAGAGGGACGCACTTCAAGAGTACCAGGTTTGAACTCATACATTACTCACTTTTTTTGAGTGGCCTCAGTAACATTTACCTACAAGACTGCCTAACACTTCTGTTTCATGTTCATATTTCGTCAAGAGTCAATAATTTGCATGAAAGGTCCTATAACAGCATAGTTTTGTCTAATGAGCTGCCACTCAACCTGATTTCTCTATATTTTCAAGTTTCAATATTCAGTTCTTACATAGACGTTTCATTGTGGACTTTCCCTCCTGATGTCTGAACAGGATTTACACATTCCTGGTGCTATTTTCTTTGACATTGATGCCATATCAGATCGATCTACTGATGTAAGAGCTTCTTTTGTATTACTTATTGAGAAAAGCATTTTTCCAACATAATTGCAAATATTCGTTGATTTGGGAACATCTTCACAATTTTAAAAACTTCTCTTTACTTTTGAACAACATATTTAAAAACCATATTTTCAGAAATCTTTGTGATTGTTGTCGGGCTAAACGTGCTTCTTCGAAGCATGTAGCAATGCTAAATAAAGCATAAGCTTCTATGGAGGTTGTATTCTTTTATGGGTATATCATTCCTTTTGACAGTAAGTCCAGGAGCTTGTTTGACAGAGCTTGTTATAGAAGAAAAGTAATTTTTCAGGTTGTGTACTTTTTCAAAAGATTAATGAGAAACTTGAAAAAGATATATATATTTTTTAATGCAAACAATCCATCTAACTCCGCACCGCATACCAGTTGCCACATATGGTGCCATCGGAAGAAGCATTTGCTGCTGCTGCTTCTGCTTTTGGCATTGAGAATAAAGATAGACTTATTGTTTATGATGGAAAGGGCCAATTCAGTGCAGCTCGTGTTTGGTGGTAAGTTTCTCGGTTGATACTACAAGGGAACGAATATTGCATATCAAATTTGGCATTCTTCACTTATTATATGGGATAAGTATAACTAATTTACATGGATAAACAGGATGTTTCGAGTGTTTGGCCATGATAAAATTTGGGTTTTAGATGGAGGCCTGCCAAGATGGCATGCGTCGGCATTTGACGTTGAATCGAGTACTTCCAGTGATGCTGCAAAAGATGCTCTCTTGCGAGCTAGTGCTGCTGTGAAAGCTACAGAAAAGGCATATCAAGGACAGCCTGTAAGTCACGCTTTAGGATTCCACCCCCCTCTCACGGGGGATTTTAAGGGCTTGTTTGGTTGGGATTTTTAGGAACAAGATATTTTTTTTTAGCCCCATTTCAACCACTCAATTTGTGATTTGAGAATTCTTTGTATTTGTTTACATTCACCTCTATTTTTCAGGTAGCATCACATGCAAGTATCCTTTTTTCTTCCCAACAAGCACTAAAACCTGATGCATCTACGCTTAAAAATCAAACTATTACGCTATAGTTAAATTCATTTATGTTGGATTGACTAACCAATAACTAAGTTTGTGAAAGAATACATCTCCCATAATATCAATTTCCACTTAGAGCTTGTTTGGGAGAGATTTTCCTAGTGAAAAATGAATTTCTCAGAGAGTGCACAGTTAATAAGTTGGAAAAAGCCGTAGATCTCATATAATTCGTGGATTAAATTTACTCACGGAAAAATGTCAATCCAACCAAGCCACACTTTCCACAATGCTGTTTATATGTTTGGTATTGAAGGCTTATTTTAAGAACAAAGCTTTAATCATGAAGTTGTTTTCGGCTTTCTTTATCAGGGTCGTAAAATGAAATCTTTTGCCAAATAATTAGTTGAGCTTTGACAAGTTCTCTTCTCATTTTGCAGGTTGAGCTAGTTACCTTCAAAACCAAATTTCGTCCCCATTTCATCTGGGGACTAGAACAGGTCTATTTTCTTTCTGAGTTTTATGTAATGAGGCTACATACTGATTGAGAATTATTACATTTCCACAATGAGGTTATTATTTTACCTATTTTCAGGTCAAGAAAAACATCGAAGAAAAAACATTTCAGCACATAGATGCTCGGGCGAGGGCTAGGTAGATTTTCCATATTTGGTGCATTTCTCGTGTGGTAATTCATGTCGTTCCTTTTGATGTGGCAAGTCCCTCCAAAACCGCTTTATTCTACTTAACTTACTCTAACCAGATATAAAATAAGGGTTAATTGTGTTGATCCTATTTGTCGAATTTTACTGCATGGTGAAAAAGTAATGAAAATTACTTAGCATCTAGTGAAAAGTATCGCAAAAGATTTTCAGCATTATGAAATTGTGATGTTTTTAAATGATCTAAACTTTAACTAATCAAAAAATTATGAAAAAGCATGAGATTGTGCTACTTTTAGACGGTGAATTTCATCTTTTGATACCAAAAGATTAGTATTTGTGTGTTTAACGTTTAAATTAAGGCCTTCTTCTAAAGCATACGAATAGCCTTGCTCAATAAATTAGCATTTCAATTTTTTTTTTCCCCCTAAATTTGAACTTCTTACTCGCAGATTTGATGGCATTGCACCAGAACCTCGTGAAGGAATAAGAAGTGGTCATATACCAGGGAGCAAATGCATTCCTTTTCCTGAGGTTTACATGTTAATTTCAGCACTATTTGTCTGTTCTAAGAAAAATATGCATTCATAATGACAAGAAAATTGAAAGAAAGCAAACTTCAAATGTTCTCTGATAGACAGAGTTTTAATGTCTGAATGAGTTGTCTAGTTTTACGACATTTGGGGGATTGCTTGCAGATGTTGGACGGCTTGCAGCTTCTCTTACCAGCTGACGAGCTCAAGAAAAGATTTGAACAAGAAGGTAAGAGCTCGATTTTGCATTGACATAGATCCAGTTCTTGAATGCTGATTACTTTATTCTCTCTCTCTCTCTCTGAGTTTTATGTGTAGTAACGTAATGGTTGTTGGGGAGAAATTTTTGAATTTGTGGTTAAAACATACTAAAAAAATTATGAAAAAGTGTTGTTAAAAGCAATTTGGTGCAAAATAATATGTGGAAAAATCACAACTAAACAAGCTCTTACATCTTGAACAAACTTATCCAACCAGGTTAACTTGCTTATTGGATTTCGGCTTGCCGCTTCCTGTACACAGGTATCTCATTGGACAAGCCTATACTGACTTCATGCGCGAGTGGTGTAACGGCGTGTATTCTCTTACTGGTGATTTCTTTCTCCCTATCTCCCTACGGCCCCAACTTCCCAGGCTGATCATAACCTCAACTTGTGTTTGTTTCAACTTTTTATCTAACATATGCGATTTAGTCAAAGTCAAACTTTCATTCCAACACAAACAGAGTCTTAGTAAAAGTCAAAGTCTCATTTCAACACAAACCAGTCATTTCCGTTATGTCTTTATTTCCCTCCGATCACCACTCCTCGTAGTTGATTATATCCTTAGCTTGGGTTTGTTTCAATTTTTTTGCAACCAAAAACTAACCTCTACGACTCGGTCAAAGTAAGATTCCGGTTTCATTTACATACTTAGAATTACTAATCATTGTTTATAACATCTCATCGAGATGCCACCGCCACTATTGAATCTATACCCCAAGACGAGCTAATTTTAAACCAATAAACAATATTTTTCCTCATGCAATATTCTTTCGTTCATATTGACCTTAAAAATAAGAGCAACAATATCCCATTTGTCGTCTCGCAGGGTCTCCATCGACTTGGGAAGACCAACATCCCACTACACGATGGGTCGTGGACTGAATGGGCAACAAAACTAGATGCTTCCCATGATGCTAATGCCTAGACGCCTTCTGAACGAACGTCCTTGTTTCTCCGTTGGAAGTCCCAAAGTGCAATGTAGTTAAAGTTTTTGTTTGGATGCTCAAAATGTAAATGGTAAATACGTACCATAGAGCATTAGAGCTCCCATAAGCCTAATGTGACGCTTTCCATCATTGTACTATTTGTGGAAGGCAAAATTACCGTCCGACTTTAAACAGATGACACATTGCTAATCAAACTTTAAAATGGAAGAAGTTATTTACCATACTTTTATGTGTAATCACAAATTCAATATTCATCATTTTAATACTGCTATAGCGATATGCTAGTAATTTTGTTTTATCCAATTTCGCGTAGGGTACAAAAGGAAATAAATTATTATTGAAAAAATAATCAGTTCAATAATACTAAAATAAAAGAAATAATGCTTTCAGAGAAAAACAAATAGAAAACAAGACAAACGTCAAACAGCACAACAGCAACAAGACCAACGAAATGTGACTGTGACCTGTATTTCATTTTGGAAGTTTCTGTACACCGTCGCCACTGGGGTTCGCTTCCCACTTGACTGTAAGTTCCCTTACTGCGTTTAAACTTTAGTTTTCTCTCCCAATCGATCAATTCAAGTACTGAATATGGTTGTATGCCAAAAAAAAAAATCTCTGTGTGAGAGCGAGTGTGTGGATGGGTTTTTCACTTTTTCTTGTTATGTATGTTTGGCAACTTAAATCGTCGACGACGGAATATATGGATGGATTTTTATTTTATATCAATTGAAAATCACAAAGTATGGTAAAAACTGCTCTCCAATAGATGATTTTGTTTAGATTTATTGATTTTGATTTTTTAGTTTATGATGTATGCTCAAATTTAATGCTTGGTATTTTCAGTAAACACTGATTGATTATTTGCTTGCTTGATTATCTTTTTTCTTTTTCAGTCTATTGAGTGCACTGGAGGTGTATTTAGGAGACAAAAAGCGAAACTATTTAGATGATGGAGAGAAATTCGGTTCCAAAATCTGTCTCTGGGAAATTGATGCATATTTGACTGTGCTTAAAGTTAAAAGTGCTGGCCGTGTATTTGTTTACCTTGTGATGGAAATACATTAACTTTACTGTTTAAGCGCACTAGAATTACTCTGAGTATGGAATGCATTTCAATCCCCTAATTTGCCCCTGGAAATTGATGCATGTGCAGTGTGATTAAAGCTTAAAACTTAGAAGTACATTGGTTAGTAGAAAAACAGACTCCGAATCTCTGATGAGGAAGATAAATTAGAAGTGTGCTAGATGTACTTTTAAGCACAATCAAATGCACCGAGAATTGATGATCTGGAATAATGTGTGGTTGAAAATAAGTCTTGGACGAAGTACAGTGGAAAGCAATTAGAACAAATGAGAACTAAATGCACTTATTATTTCTCTCCCTTGAATTGCCTTTGGTTCACTCTATTTTCTTGTTCTATGCAGAAGAGAATATCTAAGTTGTGATTGGTTCTTTCCCAGTTATCATACAGGCCTGGGGTTCTATTTCCGGTAGGATGTCTTCACCAGCAACTGCGACAGAGGATTCATTTTCCTCCCATTTATTGTCGACTAATGAGCCTGTTGTTTCAGTCGAATGGCTCCATGCTAATCTCAAAGAGCCTGATGTCAAGGTTTACTTATAAGCTTTTTGGTTTTGCATTGTCAAATAGACTTATCTGAGTTGTTCTCTTTGGCATTCATTTTCCTCTATGCATGTTATGATTGATGTGCTTATTCTTGGCTCATTTTGGAATAAGATGCCGATATTAGAACATTGTGCTGCTTGTTTAATATTGCATTATTTAATTTTTGAAGGTGATAGATGCCTCCTGGTACATGCCAAATGAACAGAGGGACCCACTTCAAGAATATCAGGTTCAAGACTGCTTTAACACTTTTATTGCATGTTTAAATTTCATTGAGACACGACATTTGGCATGGATGTGAGATGCCTTTTAACCACATGGCACCATGTAATGGGTTACCACACAATCAGATTTCTATATATTTTCAAGTTTTCGATATTTAGTTCTTCCATAGACTTTTGATTTTGCACTTTCCCTCCTGACGTGTGAACAGGATGCACACATACCCGGTGCTATTTTCTTTGACATTGATGGCATAACGGATAGATTCACAGATGTAAGAACGTCTTTCATACCGTTTAGTTTAGAGAATCAGTTTCTGCCAACTTTTTCATAATTTTAAAACTTTGTTTTACCCTTCAACCATATATTCGAAAATCATATTTTCAAAAGTCTCAACCAAACAGACACTTTGAAACATGATGCAAGCTTAAGTTTGCTATGGGGGTTTATTTCTTTGGTTAATATGTCATTTCTCAATAAGTCCAACAGCGTGTTTGACAAAGCTTTTTTAGAAGAAAAGTAATTTTTCAGAAAGTGTGGTTTTTCAAAATGATTAATGAGAAACTTAAAAAATAAATTCTTTATGCGAACAATCCATCTAACTCTGCACTTTGTACAAGTTGCCACATATGTTGCCATCGGAAGAAGCATTTGGCGCTGCTGTTTCTGCGCTTGGCATTGAGAATAAAGACAGACTTATTGTTTATGATGGAAAGGGCCAATTCAGCGCAGCTCGTGTTTGGTGGTAAGTTTCTTGGTTTGATACTACTATAAGTCAAGAAATATTGTTGTCAAATTTTGAACTGTTCACTTATTATATGGGTCCATTAATTTACATTGATAAACAGGATGTTTCGAGTTTTTGGCCATGATAAGATTTGGGTTTTAGATGGAGGCCTGCCAAGATGGCGTGCTTTGGGATTTGAGGTTGAAACGACTGCTTTTTGTGAGGCTGCAAAAGATGCTCTCATGGCTGTAGAGAAGGCATATCAGGGACAGCCCGTAAGTCGCACTTTATGATTTATTGTGATTTTGATTTGTTGTTATTGCGGATGTTAAAGGATTGTTAGGTAAAGATCGTTAGATAAAAGTTGTTTTTCTCTAACCCTATCTTCAACGACTCAATATACTGATTTGCAATTCTTTTGTACTCTTTTACATTCTTCTCTGTTTCTTGACTCACATCTACGCACCATTTTCTCAAAATCTCATCCAAACAAGCACTAAAACTTGATACATCTACGTTACATTGGAATGACTGAGCTACAATTAAGTTTAGTGAGAATGTACATCTCCTGTAATATTAATTTCCACATAGAACTTGTTTGGGGAGAGATTTTCCGAGTGAAAATTGAATTTCTAATGGATGGATTACAATTATTCTCGGAAAAATGTCAGTAAAATCTATTCCAAACAAGCCACACTTTATCGAATGCTGTTAATGCCTCCTGTTGTTGTTTTCTTGGATCAATTTCGATCCTCATTCTTTGTAATTACCAAGTCATTAATAAAATAGTTTTGTTTCTTTTCGAATATATATATATATATATATATATATATATATATATATATATATATATATATTAAGTATTGAAGGATTATTTTAAGAACAAACCTCTTAATCGTCAAGTTGTTTATGGCTTTTCTTTATCAGTGTCATAAAATCTTTTCTCCTAATAATTAGTTGGACCATGCCAAGTTCTCTTCTCACTTCGCAGGTTGGGCCACTTACCTTCAAAACCAAATTTCGTCCCCATTTTATTTGGGCACTGGATCAGGTCTATTTCCTTCCCTAGTTTTATTTTATGAGCATACACAGTGTTTGAGAATAATTACATTTCAGCAATGAGGTTATTATTTTTCCTAATTGCAGGTCGAGAAGAACATTGAAGAAAAAGCATTTCAGCATATAGATGCTCGGTCGAGGGCTAGGTAGATTATCTATATTTTGGTCCATTTCTAGTGTGGTAATTTTCACGTTACTCCTTTTGATGTGCCAAAAACCTCCAAAAATCCTTTATTCTTCTTCACTGACTCAACGTAGATAAACTAAGGGTTAACTGTGTTGATCTTATTTGACTTGTCAATTTTTACTGCATGGTGAAAAGGTAATGAAAATTACCTAGCACCTAGTAGAAAACATCACAATAGAATCCAGAAGTGTCAAATTTTGATATTTTAAGTGACGCAAATTTCAGTTTATCAAAAAACTATGAAAAGTATCAATTGTAATACTTTTAGATAATGGTAGCTTTTAGTTGTCATACCAAAAGATGAGGATTTGTATGTTAACACTGAAACTGCATGTTCTTCAAGCTTTTGTGTGTTTAAACATATGAATAACCTTGCTCTATGCATTCACTCTTTTTTTTCTTTTTCTCTAATTTTTTATTCATAGGTTCGACGGGGTTGCACCAGAGCCTCGAGAAGGAATAAGAAGTGGTCATATACCAGGGAGCAAATGCATTCCTTTCCCCGAGGTTGACATCTTAATTTCAGCACCATTTGTCTGTTCTAAAAAAACGTGCATTCACAATTACAAGGAAATAGAAAGAAAGCAAACTTCAAATGTTCTTAGATATATAGAGTTTCAGTGTTTGAGTAAGTTTCCCAGTTTTATGATACTTGGGGGGGGTTAACTTGCAGATGCTGGATGGCTCGCAATTGCTCTTACCAACAGACAAGCTCAAGAAAAGATTTGAACAAGAAGGTAAGAGCTCGGTTTTCCATTGAAATAAATCCAGTTCTTTCTTGAATGCTGATCATTGTACTCGTAATTCTCTTTTTTCCTTTGAGGTGATCGACCAATCTCAGTTTTATGTGTCATAAGTCGTTAGTGGTTGTTTGGCGGAGATTTTTATTGAAAAGTTCCAAAAAAAAAAAAGTATGAAAAAGTAGTTGTATCAATGAAAAATTGTGGTTAAAACTTAGAAGTATTGTAGGAAAATGATTTTTGAAAAAATCTTAGCCAAACAAGCTCTTACATCTTGAACAAACTTATTGAATGAACGAGGTTAACTTGCTTATTGGATTTCGGCTCGCTGCTTCCTTTACACAGGCATCTCGTTGGACAAGCCTATACTGACTTCTTGCGGGACTGGCGTAACAGCGTGTATTCTCATACTGGTTATTTCTTTCTCTGTATCTCCCTATAAACCCCAATCCTTGGGTTGATCATAACCTCAACTTGTGTTTGTGTCATCTTTTTGTCAGCTAAAAAAGAACTTCTGTCAGACTCCTATTTCGACAGAGACCAGTAGTTTCTATTTTGTCTTTATATCCCGCCGATCACAGCTCCTCAAGTGGACCATAACCTCAGCTTGGGATTGTTTCAACTTTTTCTCAGCTAAAAACTGATATCTCATTTGTTGTCTCGCAGGGTCTCCATCGACTTGGGAAGACTAACGTCCCACTATATGATGGGTCGTGGACTGAATGGGCAACCAAACTGGATGCTTCCCATGACGCTAATGCCTAGACACCGGCTGAACGAACATCTTTTTATTTGTCTGTCTGAAGTCGAAGAGTGCAATGGAGTTATAGTTTGTGATTGGATGCCCTAATGTAGATACTATAGAACTCACATAAGCCTAATGTGATGCTTACCATCACTGTTGTACTACAAAATTTTCCAAATCTAATTTCTTTTGGTACTACAAATTTTTCCCAATCTGCTTTGTGTCTATTTCACAGCTCAGAGTTGCAAAGAAATTTTTCTGGCATATCTGCAAGTAAAGATGGAGAAAAACTTAGGCAGAACAAACATACCATTTGTGGTGATATGTTTGATTGATGAGGTGTTCACTTTATTGGTAATGATGGCCAAAGCTCTAAGATTTCGTTTTAACCTTTATTTACCGAAATTTTGAATTCTGCTATTCAGTTAAAAGTTAAATCTTATTACTAATCACGTGTTAAATTGTTATTTACTCATATTACATGCATATGTGCCATGGTTTCACCATTATTTGATCTAAAAAGTAGATTTTAGCGAAATAAACGTTTGATCAAACACACTAAAAATTGTTTGTTTCAAGTTTTCTTGTTACCTAAAAATTAATTTTTGTTACGGTGAAAAGTAAACATCTATATCAATTAATACATTGTACTTTTGCAATTCCATCATTTTTCGATTGAGAAAGGATGTATATATATATATATATATACACACACAAACACACTAGAAAATGTTTGTTTCAAGTTTTCTTTCTACCTGAAAATTAACACATTTCACTCACTATTCAATTGAGAAAGAATATATATATATATATATATTGTTTAAACCAGTAATTTCCTTCTTTCTGGCTTCTATATAGATATATATACCCATATAACACAATCTCTGCATCAGCAGGATCGCGTGGCCTAATGGATAAGGCGCTCGCCTCCGGAGCGGGAGATTGTGGGTTCGAGTCCCATCGCGATCGTGTGCATTGAACTTTGCTTTTCAATTTTCCAGAAAGCACAATTCTATCCCACATCGAAAACAGAGCTGAAAATCATCTGGTTTATTCCAACCTAATGTATTAGATCGATCGCCGAGCCTGGTAGCGTAGGCTTGTAATCCAAGTGGAGGCGTTAAGATGATTGGACGTTGGCTGAGTTTGATGGGCTGGGTGTGGGTTGCAGTTACTGGCTCGCCCGTTCCAAGCTGGGAGTTGGTCCATGTGGTCGAGGCGAAAGCGTGGACTTCTTGGGCCTTAGAACGGTAGGCATTGCGTCAGGCTGGCTTCACAGAGCAGCGAGAACTACCTGCTCCTAGCAGTGGGAGGATAACGAGCAGGTGCTTCCTGGATCCGAAAAGCCCATTGGATCAGTTCAATTGGACAATCACCTTTTTCAAATTTTTTTGGCAATATTTTTATTAGTTCATTTTTTATTCATCGTAAATATTTTAAGAGGGAAATACTCTTGAATTTATATAACAGTATTTCTTTATCATGTTCGATACAGAGTGTGTGGAAGGACATTGAAATGTATCGTCAAAATCCAGTAACAAATCTCTCTTTAAGTGCTAGTTGATTAAGTGTGATAAAACGTCATCTTCATTGCCCAGAAGAAACAGCAAATTTCTCTTTAGAAAAATGGATGACGACAATTTTTACACCTGACTATTTTGTGAAACGTGTGCACAACAAGAAAGAAAAATCACGAGATTATTGAAAAGTAATTTAGTTTTCTAAGAGAATCGATGAACATTAACCGCATACAAAATGTAGAGGTGGAGTTAAGAGTCAACATGATATGACTATTATTCGTGCAACGTTTACGATATATTCGTTTTATTTGTAACTTTATAAATGTATCTAGAAACGAAATTTTATTGGCGAATTGGTGGTGTTGGCGGTTGGCCTTAAGTGTCGAGTCATCAATATTCTGAAGTTCCCAGAAAATTGCTTCCTCTATGCCACAAATGATCGATCACTAATATTGCACCAGTAGAAAAGAACGATGTCGATTTTCTTTTTTCATGATGATGATGATTCCTATAATTTGTCAATGTTTAGAACTAACTGACAATGCTACTCGTAAATCCAAATTAAAGCAGTTGAATCGATAGGGATTAAAAACCAGAATTAAAGAAACAATGAAATCTGACAGATGTTAGGATGTGTGTTTTTATATATTTGATGTGATATCGGAGAGAGAATGAGTGAAATTGAATGGTGAAGATTTTTGTCTAGTACAGGTAGGTCCTATGAGATTTGTGTGTAAAAATGTGTTAAAACTAGTAGGAGAACACGGGTCTGGTCTAAGAATAGTGGATATCAAGATTTAGATCATTGCATTAACGAGAAAGAGAGGGACTTGCAACCAGCCGTCTGCCGAGTCGCATCGGGCTTGTTGTGGGTTGCAATTGATGGCCCACCAGACGGTTGTTGAGTCCCTTCAGGGTGGTTCTGGGCTATAATGACTGGCCCACCCATTTTAAGCGGTGCGGGAACGGGGGCGTTGGCCCATGTTGTATATGCAGAGTGGAAGCGTTGGCTTCTTGAGCCGTGATAGACTGTGGGTACTGTATCAGGCTAGCTTTACGGAGCAGCGAAAACCACCTGTTCTCTGCGTTGGAAGGATAACGGGCCGGTGCTTCCTTGATCCGAAACCACATTGATTAGTCCGGGCTGGACAAAAAACTTAGAGAGAACATGAGATAGCGATTGTAGCTGCAAAATCTTTGATTTGTCTATTTCATTTTGTATATGTAAAATACATACATGTAATTCGGCCCTACACCATTTTCCATGCCCGCGCTAAATAAAATTTCTTGCACCACGACTGTACAAATGAAATTTTATTAGCTAACTTGTATTGGCTAGTCATTGATATTGCAAAGGTTCTACAAATTTTTTGGTCCATGCCACACATGATCATCAAAGGCCACCATAGGTTGTCAATGTTTAGACCTAAATGACAATACTACTAGGGTACTAGCAAATCCAAATAGCAGTTGAATCAGATAATGGTATTGCATTAAAAGCAGATTTAAAAAATGAAGAAAACCCAACTCATTATTCCTCATCAAATAATGAAACTTCGTTTACGAATAGCAGATATACAGATCAGCAATTGTAAAAGCAAAATGCACACTATGAAAAGATAACAAAGAAGCATTATCAGAAAACATCTCCACCAACAGAGATTACATTTTATTTCTAAGTCAATTCATTCTGTCAAAATCAAGAAAGATTCATTTCACAAGGATTCCTTCACTTTTCGATCGGAGTCAAAGAAATGAAACCATCAAACAATAACAAAAGATGGATCATTATCAAAAACGAGAAAATTTGTAGTTTTTTGCACAGCATTGCATGCTAAACATGCCCACAAAAATAATTATTCAAATCCGATCATACTCAGTACTCTACAAGACCAACTCTAAAAAAACTCTACTCAAGCATCATCGAGAGCAAGAACACCAGGCAGGGGTTTCCCCTCAAGAAGCTCCAAGCTCGCACCACCCCCGGTCGAGATATGGCTCATCTTGTCAGCCAGCCCAACTTTTTCTACAGCTGCAACAGAATCCCCTCCTCCAATGATTGTTGTTACTCCCTTCCCACTAAGTTCTGCTAATTTCTTAGCTATAGCCTGGTAATGGATAGCAAAATATATACATTATATTTCAAATATCCAAGTAGCACAGCATAAATGTAGGGTATATCTAGTTTGATGATATTCTTGTTTGCTAATATACCTCTGTTCCTGTGGCAAATTTGTCAAATTCAAAAACCCCCATGGGTCCATTCCAGATGACTGTTTTAGTAGAATCCAGAGCTTCCCCAAACGACTTGATAGTATCAGGTCCAATATCTAATCCCATCCATCCATCAGGAATTCCAGACGCTGGAACAACCTGCAAAGTGTGGATGATCACTTCAATATTAAGGGTATGTTTGATAGAGATTTAAATTTGAAGTGGTTTACATGTGTGGTGGAAAGTGATACAAAAATTAGAATAATTGTCAAATCAATCAAATGAGGGGTTGAAAATGAAAGTTAGAAAAAGTGTGTGAGTTTTAAGTAGGTTAAATTTCTATAGAACATATACATGAACTCTTGCCATTAAAAGTTAAAACCAGCTTGTTGAGTGATCTTAGCCATAGAGTTATTTCAAAACTATTGTTAGTAAAATTTAATCATTAATGCTTTTCAGAAGTAGTAGACTAACACCAAGTTATATGGCATAGAGCTTGAAAGACGTCAAATTATCAATAGCGGAACTACATACCTTGCTGTTGGCATCAGCAGCAAATTTGTCTGCAACAACTACGTCAGAAGGTAGAAGGAGAGATACTCCCTTAGCCTTGGCCTTCTCCATGAGTGATGTTGCAAGACTAAGCTTGTCTTCCTCCACAAGGGAAGATCCAACGGCCTTCCCTTGGGCTTTATAAAAAGTAAAGATCATTCCTCCCCCCAGAATAAGGATGTCGACTTTCTCTAATAATGACTCAATCACACCAATTTTGGACGACACCTTTGAGCCTCCAACTATTGCTGCAAATGGCTTCTTTGGGTTGGCCACAGCCCCAACTAAATAGTCAAGCTCCTGAGATTCAAGAAATATGCAAAGTTACTTAAAACTATATAAATATGAATAAAAAACCCTTCTGCATGGTGTCAAGTTGTCAACCAAAAATGGAGCAATATTTCAACTAGAAACAAATAACACTGGTCAAACAAATCTAAAGCATCCACCAACCTTCTGCATAAGGAATCCAGCGACAGAAGGCTTCAAATACTTGGCTACTCCTTCAGTGGAAGCATGGGCTCTGTGTGCAGTTCCGAAAGCATCGTTAACATACAAGTCAGCAAGGGATGCTAGCTTCTTTGCAAACTCGGGATCATTCTTCTCTTCTTCTTTATAGAACCTAACGTTCTCCAGAAGCAGAACACCACCTTCTGGGATTTCGGCCACCAACTTCTCTACTTCTTCACCAATACAGTCATTTGCCATCTTGACCTATTGATTCCACAGAAAAACAAATAAGAAATTTAAACAATTGGTGGCTATTACAAGAAAGGCTAGTGTATATGAAAATATGAAGATCAACTTGTTAACAGACCTCGACTCCAAGCAATTCAGAGAGCCTGGGAACGAGAGGCTTCAAACTATACTTTGGGGTGACACCTTTTGGACGTCCCTGAAATCCAACATTTAAACAGTGAATTCATTTTCAACCAATATTGTTTTGTCCATATTCTTAGGCCATTTTTGTTCCCAAACTCATTTTCAACCACGGTTTTCTCAGGCCCATAACTTTTCCCTCTTTTGGATCACCCATTCTCCCATAAAATAAATTCTAGAGATGCTTGGAGTGAAAAATGGCATCATCAGAAGTTTTTAAATCTTAAACTTAGTATGACTTTCAGTCTTTCACATATCCACGATGGATCTATGATAAATAACCACACAATCTTACAAATAACAAAATCAAATTTTCCAAAAAAAAAATTTCTTTCTTGCCAACAAGGCTTTATCAAACACTAGCTCTGATTCTAATCTAATCAGATTGCATATATATGGGATTGTTTATGATCTAATCAAGTACAATGGGAATAAACTCTATTTTATTTGCGTATTGTATTTATGTTCAATTATTCAATCAGAAATGCAGTAAGAACTTCCCATCTACAAGACAGGTTTTAACAAGCACCTTAACAGAAGAGCTTGTTTCATAGAGATTATTCTGAAAATTATTCTTTTTCACAATCATTTTCAAACACACTTCCTTTCGACAATTTTTCTCTACCTTTTAAACGCACTTTTAACATTACCCGTAACAGTAACCACACATTTAAACATAATTTTCCCAAAAACCTCTGCCAGACGTATAAATTAGATCAAACCCAGAACACGAATTATCATAAAACATTCCCCGTAACATTAACGACACACTTAAACATAATTTTCTCAAAAACATCTCCCCGACAAAAAATTTTAAAAAAAAAACCCAAAACACGGGTTAGCATATGACAAGATATAGCAATGCATTTCAATTTGATATTTAAATGAGAAAGGAAAACATATATAACTTTCATTGAACTGTTGAACACATACCAGGTGAGAAGAGAGGATGACTTTAGCTCCATGACCAAACAAGTATTTGATCGTTGGAACGGCGGCTCTGATTCTGGTGTCATCTGTGATGTTAAAGTTATCATCCAACGGCACGTTGAGATCCACTCTCACGAACACTCTCTTGCCCTTCAGATCGGCTTCCTTTAGAGATCCCACGCTCTTCTTTGTCGCCATTTACCCAAATTCAACAGACAGTTCTCCTGAACAAACAAATATATATCAAAAAAACTCGCAAATATGCATTTACAGATAATATATATGTGGAGATAGAGAAAGAGAACACTTACGAGTTACGATGATGATGGAGAAATGGAGCAGAGTTGGCTGTTGGTGAGTGTGTGTGTGTGTGTGTGTGTGTTTTATATGGACAAGAGATCACGGGCAATCCGCATTGGCCTGTTTAATGCCAGTTGGGGCCTTGGGTTCTTCAACTTGTGGATCAAGAAAGAATAATCTTTTTTTCTTTTCCTTTTTTATTTCTATGAAATTTCTTGTTCAATAGTATCTTGGAAAAGAAGTAATAGTTTAATTTAGAAAATACAAAAACTTTAATTTGCCAAAAAAAAAGAGAGATTTAGTACATACATCAAAATAACGAATGTTTGGTTCTCGAAATAATACAAATAATAAATAATAATAATAATAATAAAAAATAAATAACGAATGTTTGAAAACAAAAATTTCAAAAAAATCTGAACTAAACAATATTCAGCACGATGGCTTGAAATATTTATTCTTATATTTTTTTCAAATATATTTTCTCATAAATTACTTTTCTCTCGAGAAATATTAGTCATTTAATTTTTTTATACGTGAAAAATGATGGTAGACAAACCAACTGCAACCTAATTTTGTTATACGTTATGTTATATATATCTTTCATATCACTCATTTAATTTATTTAATTTGTCACTAAAAACTTGATTTAAATCTCTGCATAGCAAGAGTGCAAATACTAATTATAATACAAGACAATATCAATATTGAACTAGATTTTCATTGATCAATATACAAAATACAAGACAAAATCAATCTTGAACCAACCATGAAGTAACTACACAATTTCACTTCATTCTCTCAAATTGTCTCCCTTTCGCTTTAAAGCAATACATACTAATCGACCGAAGTGCAACGATGTGCAATCCCATTTTAACCGTGTCCTTTGAACGTCTAAACATTGTCATAGCAAATTATGACATTGGAATAAGAAAAGTTCATATACTACGATGTAAAAGAAATGCTATATGAAGACTCCTGTTTAACGCCGTATGCATTGCTCCCTCACAATAGAGAGGACAAAATGATCATTTTGCCATCTTTGTGTCTAGTTCAATACATAATACATACAAAGAAGCGGCCAAGCAGCATTTCTTTCCACGAAACAACACAACAAAAAACAAAGCATCAAAGATTACAAGAGACATCTCTTCCTCAAATTTCCATTATTTGTTCTTATCACTTCGACAAGAAAAGGCTGATATAGACAACAAAAACAACACTGAGATCCAACATCCTCATATCCTAAACTTTTCTCGTTTACATACCAGAATGGAACATGAAGATAGATTGATTTCGAGTTAATAAAATGAATTAGAATCCCGTCTATAATATAAAACCTTATGCCGGGACTGGGATAGCTTCATCGAGGGCAAGCACACCTGGAAGCGCTTTGCCTTCCAAGAGCTCCAGACTGGCCCCACCACCAGTCGAGATGTGGCTCATCACATCGGCCACTCCAACTTTCTCTACGGCTGCAACTGAGTCTCCACCTCCGATGATCGTTGTCACTCCTTTCCCACTAAGTTCAGCGAGCTTCTTTGCAACAGACTGCAACCAAATTCACTCTCTCAATTAACGTCTACTCTTTTTCAGAATTTAGGACGCATGGGAAAAGGACAACATGGTGATAAAAATTAGGCCATGACCCACCCCTTCTTTGGTCTAAATGCAAATATTTCTCAGAAGTAAATAAAAACGTTCTTAATGTGGTCCAGTAAAATAAATTGTTGACCCAGTAGATAGGATAGTAAACTTCAGACTACAACCCTCTGTAGAAGTGATTTTTACCTCTGTGCCAACTGCAAACTTGTCAAATTCAAAGACTCCCATCGGTCCGTTCCAAATAACGGTCTTTGTTGTTTCCAAGGCATCGTTAAATGTCTTGATAGAATCTGGTCCGATATCCAGTCCCATCCAGCCATCTGGAATACCAGATGCAGGCACAATCTGCAACAATGAACAAATCTTTTAGCTTTAACTGCTGTGTTTCACACTCTGACCTTTGTTCATTTTAGATTTTCCTTTTTCTTTTTGGCCCCCTTAAACTTCTAATTTAACTTCTAGTACTCAGTCAAACACAAACTTCAATATTAACTGTGCATCTCAAACCCCTACTCATTACTATCGATGCACCTCATAATTCTCACTACCAAACCAAGATTACCATAGAGTATATCCATTTAAATAATTACCCATTTTATATTCGGAAGGAGGGAGTAAAAAATTGTTTTCAGCTTCATGAGCAAGGAGCGGAAAAAAAATCACTAAGATTCTAACAGCGAGATTGAGCACAAGACCTTGCTATTTGCATCCGGAGCAAACTTGTCAGCTACAACGACGTCTGTAGGTAACAAGAGACTAACTCCTTTGGCCTTAGCCTTCTCAAGGAGGGAAGTTGCGAGATCCAACTTGTCTTCTTCAACGAGGGACGATCCAACTGAAAGACCTTGTGCCTTGTAAAATGTGAAGATCATTCCTCCACCCAAAAGCAAGATATCACACTTCTCCAGAAGTGATTCAATCACTCCGATCTTAGAGGACACCTTTGAACCTCCCACAATTGCTGCGAATGGCCTCTTAGGGTTTGAAACTGCCCCTACGAGATAGTCCAGCTCCTAAACCAGCAAATTAAAAACTTCTTCAATTTGTAAAGTATGACAGATCATATAAACCATCTTTCAATCATTGACATAAATCGAGAGTATTTTTATCAAGAAAATCTAAGGGCACATTTCTTTGTTGTTTTCAGACTCTTTCAATTTTCAGTCTTTCAAAACACTAAAAACTTTTAACTTTCATATTTTCGAAAACAAGCGAAAACTTTGTCAAGAAAACTCAAAAATGTTGAAAATACAGAATACTCACCATTGTGTTTAGAAATCTTGGAAACTGGAATGAATTAAAAACGCATAACTGAAAATTGACAATTGAATCATACAGAGATGCACCCAACCTTTTGTAAAAGGAAACCAGCAACAGAGGGCTTCAAGAATTTTGTAACTCCCTCAGTGGAAGCGTGTGCTCTATGTGCGGTACCAAAAGCATCATTCACATATAGATCAGCCAATGAAGCGAGTTTCTTTGCAAACTCAGGATCATTCTTTTCTTCCTCTTTGTAAAACCTAACATTCTCAAGAAGAAGAACAGCACCCTCCGGAAGTGAAGCCACCAATTTCTCAACCTCTGGACCAATGCAATCATCAGCCTTAAGAACCTGTTCATCAAGCATGATTTCACACGAGTCAAAACACAATTTGTAGCCCATATTCCTTTCCCCTGACAGCATAACTTAACTATTACTTTGAATTTCGACAGAGACAGTGTACCTGGATACCAAGCAGTTCAGTTAGCCTGGCAACAAGGGGTGCAAGGCTGTATTTTGGAGTGACACCTTTTGGTCGTCCCTGGAGTAAACAGTAAAAATTAACCTCTACTGCTCGGTCAAAAGACAGTAATATCTATGTCAACCATAGATGTCATATCACTGCTTGCCAGTATCCACACATCTCTTGATTCAAAGATAGCCTAAAAAGTTAATTTTGAGTGAAATGAAAATTTACCCTGACATATGCTGAGTATGATAATCAACGACTATGAATAAGCATTATTTGATGCATAACTGGAAGTTGAAAAACACCAGTGGAGGAAATAGGATCTCAGGGAATTAATCGCATTCATACACAAAACCAGACACAATTCACCAAATAGATAACAGATTGAAATCCTGATCACAGGAAAGAAAATCAAAGTGAAATTAACAAGTTCAGTTCGATCAAAATTATAGTCGAACAATGAAAACCCAGATAAGATAATGCACAAAGTTGCAGAAAACCCTTGGAAAGTTCAATCAGAATCAGTATAATCTTCAACAATTATAGAATCTCAACTTACCAAATGACTTGAAAGAATAACCTTAGCACCATTGTTAATCAAGTGCTTAATGGTGGGAACAGCAGCTCTAATCCTAGTATCATCGGTGATGTTCTGATTATCATCAAGCGGAACATTCAAATCAGCTCTAACGAACACCTTCTTACCCTTGAGGTCAACAGCGGTGAGGTCTCCAACGCTCTTCTTCGCCATTGAGATGACATTCCTCGCAGGCTTAAGAGAGCGGAGCTTGGTGGCGGCGACGTGGTGGCCGAGAAAAGGGTCAGCGGCGATTCCGGTAAAACTGAGGCCGCGAAGTGAGGTTTTGCGGAAGAAGCGACAAGCGAAGACGGCGGCCTTATTGGTGGTGGTTGTTGCGATCTTTGGGATAGCACAGAAGGCTGGTGATGCAGCTGTGGAAGCCATTGTCGCTCACAGCGTCTCTCAACTGCTTCTCTGTGTATCTGTTTGTTTTATTGTGTAGAGAGAGAGATGGGGTGATATGGAGGTTGAGGTGGGGTTGAGGTTGGGGGAGTATATGTGGACGAGTAGAATGAGGTGGAGAATTGGGTGTAAAGGGATTTCTCTTATCGTTGAGCTGAGGTTGTAGATCTTCGATGATTTACAGGCTCACTGTGTACAGCATGGCCGGTTTGTGGCTTGATTTTGCCTTGTGTTGGCCAGAAATTTCTATTTTGTCCTTTTTCCATTTTCTCCATTTTTGGCACTGGTTAGTGAGTGAGGGTGTGCCCAGTTTGAATTTTTGCAGTGAATAATGGATGGCAAAACGACCCGCTAAATCTGAAAATTGTGGATATTCGAATCGAACGGATCGAAAAAATCCGAACCGATGGGTCGACGGGTCGGATATGGTTTTCGAGTGTAAAACCCGAAACGAATATGGATCGGATATGGATATTAGATATATACCCGAACCCGAACCGAATAACCGTATTTTTTCATTATTTTCTACTAAATAAATCTTAAAATAACAAAGTAAACTTTACTTTTCATTTCAAATTCAGTAAACTTACTTTCCATTTCAAATACAGTGTCATTGCAGAATGGCAAGCGGTGGCCAATTGAAAAGAAATCCCATATCGCTTGAAAATTGGAACCTGACATAACTTTATCAATATAAAAGGACACCAAAGGCTGAGCTGCTATGCAAAGACAAACCCAAAGGTCAAAGCCTGTGATTGGAATTTGGAAATGGGGCTGAAGTTAAATCTTGAAGAGTTGAACTAGACTTACAAAATTTTGATTTTGTTTTCTTAGAGGATGATGGACCTAGTTGATTTGCTTTCGGGTCACCGGGTTTTGATTAAATAATTGTATATATCAAATAAAAAAAACGGGTAAACGGGTACCCAAACGGGTTTGAAAATCAATCCGAAAAAATACCCAAACTGAACCCGAACCGAATACCGCTATTCGGATATGGATATGGATATGTGGTTGGGACCTCGGTTCGGATATGGGTTTGGTCGACCCGAACCGAACTCGACCCGTTGTCATCTCTATGTCAATTACCACATTTAAGTGGTAATATCCAAAAAAGAAAAAATTTTAAAACTAATATCTTGTTGAATAGTAATGGAAAATATGAGATGTGAATATTATTAATGAGTAATTATTTGATATTTTTAATTGATATTGGTGTATAACTTTATTGGGTATAAAATATTTAATTATACTGTGTATATAATTTACATGAACGCAAGTTAGGGTCTGTTTGGTAGCTACATACATTGTTGTGAAGAATAGATTAATGTTACTTAAGTTATAACTGTTATAAAAGTATAGAAATAATAGAGAGAGTTTAGATAGAATGAATTCTAAGGAATTCACAGGAATAATTTCATTAATAACTGAAACCCTATTTATAAGGAAATTTCGAATGGCACAATCGTAATTACATAATTTCATCAGGGACATAATAGTCATTCACCTAAATAAAATATAATAAAGTACTTTCCTCGAGGCTCTCATTATCAATATTTTATAACACTCCCCCTTGAATGACTATTAATACAAATGTCTTCTAGACCTGTTTGGAGAAAAACCCAATAGGAAAAAACTTCCAAACTGATTGTAGAAAAGCTCGGAGTGGTTATATATTGCTTCGTCAAAATATTGCTCCCCCTGATTTCTATCAGCGGTATATGAGTATTCATATGCTGCCTCGTTAAAACCTTGTCAAGAAAATCCAGTGGGAAAAAACTTGATCGAAGGAAAAAGAGTACAGCTACTCCATCTGATTTCATATTTTGAGGACGGATATCTTTACTTCTGGTAAAGGATTTCAATATCATCATCATTTGGATCTAAAGCATTGTCTCTATTATAATTTGATTCAATAGATACATTGTGTCAATTTCTCTTGTCGTCCTCAATATACCATGAATATGCCTCGTTAAAAACCTTATTAGGAAAAACCCAGTGGGAAAAATCCTAATGAAGGAAAAAGAGTACATTATTCATGTGAATACGCCTTTAATGTTGCCTCATTAAAAACCTTGCTAGGAAAACCCAATGGGATAAAACCTCAGTCAAGGGAAAAAGAGTGCAACGCGTATTTTATACAAGTATGCTGCAAGCATTTCAAAATCTTTCATAGATTTGTATGAGTATCATATACATTGGTTGATACTCTTCATTCATCTCCACGTGAATGAAATTTTAGATGTTATACAATATCATGTTATATTCAGTGCATATATGCAATCAACAGCTTCGATCTCATTTTCTCAATATATCGAGATATATACCTAAATCTCTTCAGATTTCATATTACTTGAGATTGGGCCTCATTAAAAACCTTGTTTGAGAAAAACCCTTTTTGGGACAAAAACATCAATCAAAGAAAAGAGTACAGCATATGAATTTCTCAACAATATCAATGTAGATATTTTGAGCCGTTGCATGCACTGATACAATAATACATTTGAAACCTCTTCAAGAGTTTCATTCTCATTTCTCATTAAACCCGTGTATGAACACTTTAATCATAAGGGCATATATTTCAGCATTGGCATTTTCGATGGATTTTAATATCCTCACTATTATTGATAGTATGTAGCGCTATCTATTCATATTGTGTCGACACTTTCAATCTTATTTCTTTCCCCATATCGACATAACTTATCGAGATATCTCATTATCAATCCTCTTGTAGGATTACACAATATAGTTATGTCTATATACTCTTCAAGAGTATATGCCTCCGTTATTAAGACCATCTTTTACAATTTGCTTTGATATATATGATTGGGGAACTCTTATAATATCAACATTTCTAACAATATTAACTTATCAAAGCATCCTAGCTGATATATGCGATTGTTCATAATCTTTCATGCATCTTTGAACTTCAAGTTCATATTTCAATTGTGAGGATATAGTATAATGCTTTTCACATATCATTTTAAACCTTTAATACTCCCCCTCATGCTAAGAAAATTTAGAACACTAAAACTCATATATGTTCTCATCATTCAGCCTTAATATGAGAATTTATATAGTTTGCATTCTATTCTCGATATTGGTAATTTATTGGAGGACTTTAAATATTTTGCCACATAATATCCCACTTGTATGCGCATACTCAATCCTTCAAGGATTTATTCAAGTATTGGGATATACATTTACTAGCTTTATCATTAAATCTGGAAATCATGCTCATACCGTGAGCAAATATTTCGTAAATTTCAAATTACGAATCATATACACATGTGACTATCTAGTGGATCCATATCATAATATCTAGTAGTCCACATGGAGGATGAGTGGGCCCATATTTCTCATCATTTATTTCAGATATATTTGGGATTTATTCCCAATATTGGCTAGTAATGATTTCATTATTTATCGAGAACAATCATTGAAGAATTCTTTTAATTATTCACTTGAAATATTGATTTCAATAATTATTTAAACCGGGATGGTCGATCAGGTTCTGCAAGCAGTATTATTGAACTTTTAGTTCAAGAAATTCTTATATCGATTTCACTAGTATCCAGATAGTACTCAACATGATTTATTACTTTCATCATATGTATAGCTCACCGACATATTCCATCATGTTTCGGTAGCATTATTACACATCACTGTTCAAGCGTGGAATCTTAGCACATACGTTTCATGTTTCGATACTGTTCCAACGCGGAACCTTACCTCATACGCGTTTATAAATTATCCGGGCACTTACAGTATTCACCATAATAATGGTCCATATATAATAATGGATAATTTGCTTTCAAATCTTCGAAAATACTATCCATCACTACCGATCAAAATCCTAAAAAAGATTTATCGAAGTAGGCTTGAAAGGTTGAGGATGCTAATGAATAAGGGTATCCCACAAGATATCCGATGGTTGATTGAAGCAAAGGTTCGATTATCTCGTGAGGTTTCGATTCCTTCTAAATACATGCCTAGTATGGGTAAAAGTAGTTTTTCAAAGAAACGGAGAGCAAAAAGATTAGGAGGATGCTACAAGTGTGCTCGGTGGACATGTGATACTCGATGTAAATCTGTGGGGTACTTGTCCAGAAACCAATAAGATAAAATAGCATTCATTAAGGATGGATTGAGTAAAGAGCCTTTGGATGATATTCAACAGGCTCTTGAGACACATCCTAGTGGACATGTACAAGGTGAACTGATGGCCTTATGGGCCAAATTCAAAGATGAACAATCACGTTATAATCTTGAAAAACTTACTTTAGAAGATCCTGTTTGTAAATTTAGTAGAAAAACTTAGTATAATAATTTTCTCATATTAATATAAGGAAGTTCGGTGTAATAACGAAGATCAATGTTTTTCTTGTAATTGTAAATATTGTTTTTCAATTTTTAAGACATATATATGTATATATATATTATTTTTCAATCACCGACAGGTATATGTCATTTCACTAAAAATTTTCTGCCTTTTTCTCTTTCATATTTGTCAAAAAGTAAATAGTACAATCAATTATTTGTTTGAAAATTTTTCTTTAAATAGAGGGATTCATATATCTCTCATGTTCATACATTAAAAGTATAGTGCAAAAGAGAGATAGGAGTAGAGATGGATATGGAGATTTTAGAATCATCTCATACAAGTCACCTTTACCTCACAGATTAAAACCATATGTATTCTTGGTGGATCTAAATTGGTGGGTCATATCCAATATGTGGATATGGCAAACCGACTAAATAAAGAGTTAGGAGACAAGAAATCAATATACTATATGGAGGAACCAACAACAAACTTTTAGCTAGACTTATAATGGCCGCACCATCATGGGGAATAAGAGTTTCGAGTGTAATACCTTTCCATTTAGTTGGATCTAATACTCGAATTGGAGCCAGTTCTACCATAGGTCCAGCAGGGTTGGTGCTACAAGCGCAATCCATCCACAACTGCATGATGTATATGATGAATAATAGTGATGCTTTCATTGTCCTTCCAAAGCGCTACAACACACCGAGGAAATATTCAATATAGCCTCGTTGGCACAGTGGAACTTTCATGTCAAACCAATAGGTTTGTTGAATATTAACAATATCTTTGATGGCTTACTAGCGTTCCTAGATCAGAGTGTAGATAATAAGTTTATCTCTCATTTAGCGAGAAAAATACTTATTCTCGCTAGAAATGCGTTGATGAACTACTTATCAAATTTCATGCATATGTTCAAGAATCTGTGGAAGTCCAGTCAGTCGGTCATAGACCATGGTGTCAGCGAAAAAGAAATTCGGATCCTTTAAATATCTCATTATGAACCCTGATGTTGAGGGTGGCAGAATTACGGAGTATTTATACTCTCGAAACGCACCCTTCATTTATGGGTTCAATATGTATTTTCTTTTCGCATTTCTATATTTTCGAGTTTTTATTGCCATCTTTGATATTCTCAATATGTTTCACTTCGGCTGTTTTGTACTTTTTCTGGAGTAATAATAATATCATATTGGCCTTATTCAAATACAGAAATCTAGTGATTATGCTTCTTCAAGAGCATTTTATTCTTATATCAATACAGTCTCATATCATTAATGAGATTACTTCATATAATCTCTCCATGCGATATATTTTCTTTGATTTATCAACATGGGATCTATTGAGCATTTTATTTATCCAATGGTAACTTCAGGTACCACTTACTCAATTTTCTCCATCAATATTCAATAGACGTGGAAAGTGAACATTCCTTTATTAAATGCTTCTTTAAGAGCATTTCTCATCATATCACAATATACTAATCTCATAATGAGATTTTTCACCACAGTATATTTTCTTTCTCTTTTATCACAATGGGATTCTTTGAGCAATTTCATTTCATCAATACATACAACGGTAAATTCTGGCATCACTTGCTCAAATCCCTTCTTTAATATCAATAGAATATTCATATCGAATATATATAAATCAGTTATCCAATTGTGGGGTTTAATCCAACCACATTTGTAATAAGTATTCTAAACGTGTGGTATACCCACCACATTGAAAATCTTCATACCAATCGTGTGATATAACTCACCACATTGGAAATATATGCGAAATTTAAAGTGCGTAAATTTAAATTGCAGAAATTAAATTTCCTCCAATAGGTGGTCGAACCTACCTTATGGGAATTATTGCAATAAATATAAATTTACTGGAATTTAAATCACAATTAAATTGCATAACATTTAACTACTTCTTCAGAGTAAGTGCCTAGTAGAAGGTATTACTCTTCACTTAGCATATAAAGTGCATAAATATATAAAATCTTCCGTTTAGTGATGGTTGAACCCATCATCAGGTAGGAGGTATTGCAGTATTTAAATTGCAATAAATAAAGTGCAACAATTAAATATCTATAGAAGAAAATTTGTTCTAACTATTTCTTCAAAATATAATTATCGTCAAAATAAAAGGTCAGAATCGAAATATCTCGTCATTGCCAATCACATTCTTGTGGCAGTGCCTGGCAGGCATGACGCTACACATATTTCTTTATAAAACATTAATACATACTCACGCCGCCAATCACGCTGTTTGTGGCGCGTTGCCTTTCGACAAGTGCGTGCACATATCTCTTTATAAAGTTTTGACATTATAAGCATTAATACATAAATATTCACAAGTCCAAGGACCCTTTTTGTAACTTTTTCAAAAGTTTGGGTACTAATTTGTAAATTTTGAAAGTTTACCTTATCAATATTGGTGTCAATCGAAGATCTCGTTAAATCGAGTATAATGGAGTCGAGAAAAATTGATTTTGATAATGTATGCTCCTTATATCTCGATAAAGCGAATCTTTATAGTTTAATATATTATTATATTATAAAATAATAATATAATATATATAATATATACCTCTCCGCCCTTTGCTTTCATTTTGTTACTTAATTTTTTGAAACTAGTATTCGTCGTGTTTGGCTTGGAAAATTTTACTAATTGACATTGGTATTGTGACTGCTCTGTAGGAGTAGGTATTTTATAACGGAGGCTGTGGTGTGCTTGTCTGCTTTAGAGAGAGAATGGGACAGAGAGAGATTTTATAGAAAATTGAGTATTTCAAATTGTAATAATCCAGTTTCTGATACAGGAGATCATCTATAAGATGCAACTGTAGAGCATACTTCTTTCATATTACTCAAAGGGTTAGAGACTCGTGCTGATAACGTGTTATAAAAGTATAGAAATAATAGAGAGAGTTTAGAGAGAATGAATTCTAAGGAATTTACAGGAATAATTTCATTAATAACTGAAGCCCTATTTATAGGGAAACTTCGAATGATACAATCGTAATTACATAATTTCATCAGGGACATAATAGTCATTCACCTAAATAAAATATAATAAAGTACTTTCCTCGAGGCTCTCATTATCAATATTTTATAACAATAACATGATAGTTGACAAACAAATGATGTGGATAGTGTACCGATCATTCACTTTGAAAATTAAGTGATTTGAAAATATACTATTGTGTCAAACTTGTACATTCGAATAGTAGAACTATTGCAAATATATCAAATATGGTAAAAATTAAAGAACAAATGTGAGTTGTTTCATGTGTATGAAATGACTAGGGGAGTGTTTGATTGGGGGTGGAAAATATTTTCCATCCAAATTTTTCATTTTTCAATCAAACATATTTTATTTTCCTTATAATTTATTTTTTATCTTAGACTAAAAAGTAGAGATTTTCCTTGAAATTAAGTAATTTGAATTCTTTGAGAAAGAGGTAGGAATTTGAATTCCATGGAATTGGAATTCCAAGTTATTTTCCAACCTCCAATCAAACACACCATAATAGTAAAATATGATCAACTATACACTACGATAAATAAATTTTATATTTAAAAAAAAATGTGTGGAAAGACATTTTCTCATAATTAAATTTTTTCCACTTATTTTTAACTATTCTCTCTACATTATCGATTAAAGATATATACATCTTTAGGTTTCTACATAAAATTTCATACTTTTAATTATTTATATTCATCTAAAAATTTCTTTAAATTGCTTTGTCAATCAAGTTTTACTAACTTGTTTGCTCCAATATTGGATTGAGAAATGTTCTTTTCTTTTGTTAAATTTGGTTGAGAAATACTAAAAATATATTATATTTAGAAAGATGCGGACTATATTTGAATTGTGGTTTAAAATTAAATATTTAGATTGAACATAAGGTGAATTGCAAAATATTTAGACCAAATGCCATAAATAATTTCATTTTAAAGAGCCTAAAAGAATAGGTGTAAGAAGAACAAAGTCATAGTAGTTGTTTGGTACTTATAGTCCCGTTTCGTTGCTCACAGTGGGTACCGTTATGGTACCCACAATAGCTTGGATCAATGACACATGTGGGAAAATTGTGGGCCCCCACTATCGGAGCACGTGCCATCGATCCTTTGTTGATATCCCATAATATATAGTTGCATGTCACATATTAATAAATTTCATGTCAAGTCGTATCACATGTATCACCTCTACGCTACAACGAAGCCATCACCCCACCCGACTACCTTGCCTAAAAAAAAAAAGGGGCAATCAATGATACTCCAACGATCAAGTTAATTGTTGGAAATTTGACAAAGAACAAAACTGGATATAAAAGATATATAATAGCAGCATAGGGGTGAGATTGTATAAAATTCAAGGTGTGTTGTGTGATAATTCGAGTTATCTACAGCTCTTTCATTTATAACTGAGATGAGCCGTGAGTTTGGATTGAAATCGATCAATCCCCTTGATGGTGGCCATTAACATTGAGATTCCCTCATTTTGCCTCATTGAATTCATCTCCTAAACAGTGATAGGCTCGCAACTGTTGATTCTAATTTGTTAGTATAACAATTCCTTCGTAAAGTAATCGCTCATGCAATCTCTATCCGACTTATGAAAATGGAATTAAGCTTCACAACCTTGTAAAGCAAAAGTAGACGTTTTACTATCCAAGGAAAGTATCATGCCATCCATTTGATTGAAGTCCTCGACTTGAATGCTTTGTGAGGAACCTACAAAACACTTTATTGAATGACAATTTTAATATTTTGATTTGAGTTCAACGAAGTTACACCATTTTGTCGACGTCCACTTGTAAAGACAAGTTTGATTGTAGTTAGTAAGCATTAAATGATACCCATACCTATAATCATACTCTTTTCGTCCCACATGTAATCATAAAGTCCACTGTTTCTTTTTTTGCTTGTCCGATAAGTGCGTTTTGCGCACTTATTTAAAACCTTTGAACTCGTAATATTTATGTTTTTTATATTTAATTCCTACTTAATTTGATTTTTTATTGTGTTTTAGGAGAAAATTTGGAATAAGAAGGAGTTTGACCAAAAAGAAAGGAAAAATGATCAAAAGAAAGAAAGATATATCAAAAGAAGGAAAGTTTCCAAATTTATTTGGAATGTAAAGATGATAAAGATTGAGGATGAATTTTGACCCAGATAAAAGTGGAATTTCGATGTGACTATTTCTGAAGAAATTGTAGATCTTTTTCGTATATTTTCCATAGGAATTTGAATCACCTTAATCGGATATCGAGCAAAAGGTATCACTAAAACGGTAAATTGCGACGGTCAGATATTTAACCATGCGATCGCACGCCGATAGCATGGTTCAATCGGCACGCGCCGATTTTTCCTTTTCGACATGGACTCCAATTCTTGGGCTTTCTTGCACCTATAAAAAGCTAAAGTCGACCTAAAAAACAGAGAGGACGATCCGGAGTAGCTTTGGACAGAAAAGCGAGGCAAATACGAAGTTTCAAGCGTGAGGATTTTCACAACAAACACCTGAATTCATCGTTCGTTATGGAATTCTTCTCCTTTTTCGTATTTTCTTTTTTAATATGTTAGGCTAAGTTTATTGCTCGTTGAGGTGTAGATGAACCGCTTTATTTGATTGTTATTCATGAATTGTTGAATTGAACCAACAACTTATGTTGGATTTAAGTTTTTAATATTGATCTTCTTTCTTCATATGTTGAGTGCACGCAATTATATGATATTTGTGGTTTAATTTTTGAATCGAGAGATCTAAATTAAACTAGACATATATTAAAAACCGTAGAGTTCGATAGCGGATAGAGATATACCGCTATGCTACATGTGATCTTTTAATGTTTTCATAAATCATTAATGCGTTCTTGTGTATTTATATTTACCATAGAGATATAGGTAAATTGTGCATAAGAATAGTTCGAATATTACTCGAGAGAGAATATTTGATAAATTTGGAATTCGATCTTTAAATTTAACCAAGTTGTCAATTCGATAATCTACAATAATAATCGGGTAAAATGGGGATTCGAAACCTCTACGCCACTTTGCTCACTGATTTTTTTCTCCAAACAATTTCACAAATTGCTTTCTAGTTTTAGCTTAAATTTTAGCCTTAGTTTTCACATTTAATTTTAGTTGTTATTTGTTAATTTGTTTTTAGTATAAAAATCCCACATTTTTATTAGTTCGGTTAAAGCTAGTAGGAATTAAACGATATACTAACAAATTCTCGTGCGATATCCTGACTCCAAATTAACTTTATTACTTTTTGCGATCCGCACACTTGCGGTCGGGTTTTAGCGCAACATTGTCCCACATATATAGTCCACTTTCTATATATAGTAGTATTTTTTATATTCATTTATAATTATACCCCACCTGTATCATTGAAAATGTAAATATATTTATGACTTCTAGTCATTTAAATAAGAGCATTAAATAATGATGAAAGTGATTTTCATGAAACAAATTCTAAATAAATATGATTAGATAATTAGTTACATGCTTGCATCTATGTGTACAACAATACAAGATGCCATGTTAAAATTTAAGATAAAACAGATTAATCTCTCTATATTTGTCAAAACTTAGGCCTTGTTCTTTTGGGGATTTAGTTGTTCCGAGCGGTATTCTGTGTAAAATGTGTGGTTAATATTGTATTTAAAAATGTGTATGTGGTTGAAAATGAGTATGAGGTATACGAAATTGCGTGCGGATAAAGTTAATACCAAGAAGAACAAGGCCTTAAAAGGTTTGGATATGATTGTAATTCTATTATACTAGTTGTTTCACCCTTGCGTTACACCGGAGACAAATTTTTTAACTAATAACGACAGTGATATATGTTGATAATATTAACATAAAATCTAAAAAAATAATTAAAATAAAGAATGAGTTACAACAATAAACTTAATTAATTTAACTCGAAACAATTCTATAAAAACTTCGATAGAGTTTCCCTTATATTTTGTAATAATCCATCTCACAAATATGCAAGAAACAACTCACAAAGATCCACACAACTTAATTTACTGTATTCTCCATAGAATAGTAATTTAATTAGCATTTATACTCGTACTTTCCACGGAATAACAATTCATGGCAGATATTGTGATAATTTATTACATTTCGCTCATTGCAAAATTAATCTAGTAATGTAAACCCAAAATAAAATGACATTAACTATTATAATTATCAAAATAACCATACTAAAATGACTCTACTAACATTCATAGAGTTCATGGTTTTTTCTTTAAAATTATTTTACATTCTATTACATGCAATTATAAATTTTGAGAGATATTAATTATACATCAGTGTGATGTACGTTATTAGCAATTAATATGTAAATAATAATTTTTAAAATTGAATTATGAAATATAATCAGCATAGAGATATATTATAAAAATAACAATGTAATGAATACAGCCCGACAGACCCTAACACCTCGTTCGTACTACTCTGGGAAACACTTATCCTCGTTCTGGTCATCCTCATTTACTCTAGGTTGAGCAAGAATGATATAAGAATTATAATAGGATGGAAACTTTCATTCCCCGTCCCTGTTCCGCTGTAAAATTCTCATCCCCGTCCACGCCCCATCGTAATGGTTTAATCGAAGATTTTTAGTTATACTTTTCAATATATGTGTTACTGCCATTTTATTTTTTCAATAAATACCTTCTAAATATGCTAAATACGTATATTAATATATTAAGTATAAACTCACTAATTATAACATATTCACCATATTAAAATTGAATGATTCGATATAAATTTTAAATTAATTTGGATAAAATAAGTAAATTGAAATATATATGATTAATATTTATTTAGAATTCTTAATATTTATTTAGAAAATAAAAACTTAAATAAATATATAACATAGTCGAAAGCTAGTTAAAATATTCTAATTGAGTCGTATAATTACAATAATTGATTAAGTCGATAATCAATTGTTTAGTAAGAATTATTGGATTTATTCTTTAGCGAAAGCGATAGATTGAACCAAAGAATTATTATATAATTGTTGGTTCGAGTAGTGTCAACATAAAAAAATTTATTATTTGAACACCTATTTTTGGAGCTTTTTATTTAAAAAAAGAGAAACGGATCCTTTGAAACACCCTTAGTTATACAAAAAGAAATATAAATATTTTCTTGCCACCAACTGCAACTCAAAAGAAATATTATAAAAAATACAAAAACATATGAGAATAAAAAAAAATCATATTTTGAAAAAAGAATGATACTGAAAAAGTAAATGAAGTTAATTAAGGATTAATGATCAGTCGACTTACTTTACAATAAGGTGTAACACCCTAATTCTAAGAATCTAAAATCTTATAGGTGTTAACTTAACTTTATTTTAAAATACATAAAAAGATAAATTAATTTCAGAAGTATATTTTTCTTCCTCATAACAATCTAATTAATTTGAATTATTTTTCATTTTTTCAACTAATTATGTTTTCCCCTTTTAGCAATTTAATGAATTTTGATTAATTTTCATCTAATTAAATTATCTCAATTTTCGTCCATTGAAAATATATCCAATTAAATAAAAAAATTAATTGTAATATAATTAATTCTTGTTTTTAGCTAATTATTTATAAAAATAATTTATCATTTCTAAAATAATTAGTTTTTTCGTCGCACTTAAGAACTGTATGGATCTAATTTTAAATGTATTTTACAATTGAAAAGATATATTGCATGTCCAAAGATATCTTTCATTTTTTAGGAAAAATCAAGTCAACCACGGCAATCTAATTAATTTTAATTATTATTTATTTTTCAATTAATACTATTTTTCCGTATTACCAATATAAATAATTTTGATTAATTTTTATCCAATGAATCCATGTCAATTTTTGCCCATTGAAACCAAGTCCAATTAAAAGTGTAACAATATTATTAATTTTAATTAATTGTAATATAATTAGTTTTAATTAGTTTTCATTTTTATCTTTAATAATTATTTTAATATCTTCACTTTTAAGAATTATATGAATCTAGTTTTGAAGAAATCTTGTAATTTAAAAGATATATTACAATTTAAAAGATTTTTTTTTTCATTTTTTAGGGAACACCTGTAGCAATCGAATATTTTTTTATTTTTTAAATTAATTATATTTTCTCTTTTAATAATGCAATTATTTTGATTAATCTTTGTCCACTGAACTCATGTTCAACTAAATATTAGTATTAGAATTTGTTATTTTAATTAATTATGGTATAAATAATTTTAGTTAATTCTTTTGTTTGAGATAATTATTTCTGAAAAAATTAATTATTTCCAAAATAATTTGCTTGGTAGCCATAATTTGAAGAATTATATGAATTTAATTTTAAAAATATCTTATAGTTGAAAACATATTTTGGAATTTAAAAGATATAGATATAGATTCAATTAATTGAAAAATTGATTAATGTTACAGTTGAATGATTAATTAAACAAAATTGATCTTACACATTTTTTTTAATTTTTATATAAAAATTAAATGAATTGTAATTTTTTATCACACTAAAATTAAATCTTATCAAAATTGCTAATTTTAACTAATTTTGATTTATAAGATAATTATTATTTTCAAAAATAATGAATTCTTTCTAAAATTAATTAAAAGGTCCAAGCTAAGTTTTAAATTTTCAAGCTACATATTTATTTTAATTTTTATGTAAAAATTTAATGAATTGTAATTTTTCATCACACAAAAATTAAATCTTAGGGAAAGTTTTAATTAATTTTTGTTTCTTAGTAATTATTTATAAAAATGATTGATTGTTTCTAAAATTAATTAATGGGTCCAACCTAATTTTTTAAATTTTTTGTATAAATTGGGAATCATAGTGATGGGATTTTATCTCGAACTCAGGCCAACTGCGGCTAAGATTCTTTTTATTTTTGTGAAAAACTTTAATAAATCGTAATTTTTTATAGCAGAAAAATTGAATGTTAGAGGGATTTTTAATTTTAATTAATTTTTCTATTAGCTAGTTATTTATAAAAATAATTTAGTGTCATAACAAATTATCAATTTTTTTAATCTCATTAGGTCAGTAGTCATTAATCTATATCAATATCAATTTATATTTAAGTTAGATACTAATTTATAGATTTGTGGTAAATTTTAATTTTTAAAAAAATAAAATTTTGAATATTGATAGTATATTTGTTATAAAGCTTTTATCAAGTCGAATAAAATAGAATCAAAATTTTTTTATTTATAAGTAGAAAATGACAAAAAATAGAGAAAATGATAGAGAAAGTATTTAGATTTTATCAGATTTGATAAAGTATAATAGAAATAATCAAATAAAATCATTATACATTAATATTAATATATTAAGAAAGGAAAATAAATAAAAAAAAGTTGGATATGGATCAGGAAAGAAAAAAAAAAAAGAAAGTGTGTCTTAAATTGGAAAATGCATTTTTTGTAATAAAAAAATATAATAGGAAAAGCCTCATTTTTTATATATAAGTTATTCTATATACAGATAGAAGATTATATTAGGAAAATTCAATAGGCGGGAAAAATTATGATGTATTTAGGCGGGAAAAAAAGCTCTTTATATATATATAGATAAAATCATTATACATTAATATTAATATATTAAGAAAGGAAAATAAATAAAAAAATGTTGGATATGGATCAGGAAAGAAAAAAATAAAAATAAAAATAAAAAAGAAAGTGTGTCTTAAATTGGAAAATGCATTTATGGTAATAAAAAAATATATATAATAAGAAAAGCCTCATTTTCTATGTATAAGTTATTCTATATATAGATAGAAGATTATATTAGGAAAATTCAATATGCGAGAAAATTATGATGTATTTAGGCGGGAAAAAATATTCTTTTTATATATATAATATATAATATATAGATTTTGTTCTAATTACAATATAATTTTAATCCCGATCGAATAAAGTTTTTCTCGCCTATTGATCCAAAGAAGAATATGGCCATCGTCTGATTGTCTTTACATCTGTATCTTCTCCTCCTCTTCTTCTCCATCTTCTTCCAACTAATTTTTAAAATCTCTACCAACCCTTCGGTCGAAACCATCACTCCAGCGGTATACCTATGACCTTTCTTTTTTGTTCTCTCTTTCAAGTCAATTTGTCCCCAAAAAGGCCAAAAATAAAAAATAAACAAATAAAAAATAAGAAAATCTTAGCGTGTGTTCGTATGCATGTTTTTTTTTACCTAAAAATTATCTACTAATAGAAGTCATCAACCACGTATCTCACATCATCACTTATTATTATCCACATATCTCATAGTTCCCGCCACTATCTATCCAAAATGTTCATATTTAATCAATTGTTAAACAAAAAAAAATGCACACAAACACGAGCAATCCACAATAGCCGAAGTCCAACATGTGTGATCACTTTCCTACCTGAGTCGGCCTTAAATAACTTTAACAAACAAGACTCCATGAACAAAGGATTAAAAAATCTTTCAATGGCAGGTCTATTATGCTATCTCCCTCTAAACTCGACCAAAAACACTCCAATTCTGCAAAATGTCGTTTCGCGCCCAAATGATCTCATCATCAACCGCCCATTTCCATGTTCATCGCATGCCGAAATTATACCCAGAAACGACCGTGCACGCACCAGAACCAAGGCGCTACGGGAGTGGCAGGAATACGAGGAGGCGGTGAAGAACAAAGATCTCGGCAAAGCTCTCAGATTCTTAAGGGATATTCCGATTGAATCCAGAAATCCTTCGATTGAGTCGAGCCAGTTGTTAAGTGGTGAGTTAGGTTTATTTGGACCGGAGAGGAATTGGGAGGTTCTCGACACGTGCTTGAATGCTGATGATATGAGGCTTGTGGGCAGTGCCTATGCTTTTCTTCAAGATAAGGGGTTGTTGCCCAATTTTGGGAAATTCGGCAGTATTGGTAATTGACAACGCTTCTCGTAGCATTAATCAATTGTTCTAAGCTTAATACGTTGGGTGATTGATAGTGGAGTGTTAAGAGTATTGTGCTTTGATTTGCCGGCATTTGATGACATTTTTATGTTGCTCTGTTATTATGTAACTTACTAAATTTTGCAGGATTTTCCACCTACCGTTTTACTACACTGATTTAAGTTATTATAACTTGTTACTTTCACTGCAATATTAAAGCATGGATATATTAATCTGTAATTGAGTTTTATTCTTAGTTGAAGCCTGCAAAAGGTCCATATTATAGGCAACTGCGAATCTAAATTTCAAAATTTGGTCTAAAGTTTCCATGTATTTCCTCAATTTTTTCCAAATTTCACTTGAAAAATAAAAATGAAAATCGAAGAATAAGAAAAATTTGGTGTATTAGTTTATCTGCAACCTATAATATTACAGATCATAATGGGAGCTTTGGTAGATGCTCACCCGTACTGTGGGAGTGATGAATTATGTTTGTTGATAATGATGATTAATGGAACAATGGCATCGGTCCTCTAGGATTATTGTTCTTTTACATTACACCACTTGAAGGGTGACATTACTATATGGTTCCTCTGTCACAGATTGAAATTAGCAACTTACCATAACTCATGTGTGTGTATAATGGCGAAAACACATCTTCTCAGTACAAGTGTACTTTCCAACACAAATTATTTGTTACACTTGGAATGTGTTAGTTGCTCAATCATCCTCTATGCCTTAGGCCTCTTGATTTGAGCATCTTTTTAAATCAATTCTTATAATCGTCTTGTGCAGTAATGGAGGGACCAAGAGAAGTTACACCAACTGTGTTGAAGACTTCAACTGGTTTAGAAGGTAAAGTTCCAACATTGACAAGGAATTCTGCACCAACTTTTTCATATGCATTATTCTTGTTCTTGTCATTTCTGCTTGTAGATTCATAATTACTAATTAATGTCCTTTACTATTTGTCCCTCTAATTGCTTTTTCTTTTCCAGTGACAAAGTTTTCGCCAAAAAAGTGGGGCGTTTCTGGAAGCTCTAGTGTTCTCTTGATTGGTCTCTTCGCTGGAGAGTCTTTTCTTCAGAGTCGAGGAATAGATATCAGAGCTAACCTGGCAGCAGTGTTGGGGTTGGCCATGCTAGATGCTATTTTTCTTGGTGGTTCATGCTTAGCACAAATCTCAAGTTACTGGCCTCCATTTAAACTCCGCATTTTAGTGCATGAAGCTGGTCATCTTCTAGTAGGTAAGCTGTGCTTTGCTATCCAACAATGCATGAATTTTATGTCTTAATGAAAAATTAATGGCCACTTTAATGCTCTAAGGATCAGCATATTAAGAAATAATTACAGAATGAAGGATTATATAGACGTAGTTGGATTATTCTTCTATTTAAAAAAGATGTTGCATTTGCAGCATACTTGATGGGTTGTCCAATTCGAGGTGTAATTTTAGACCCAATTGCTGCAACGCAGATGGGCATTCAGGGGCAGGTATTTCTACTCTTCCGTGGGTTCTTGTGGCATATTTCCATCTATCCTATATAATTATGTTCGCTTAATCTGCTGTGATTAAATTGCCAACATGATTTTTTTTGAGTCACTTTATATTTTTTTAAATTTTTTCCTCTTTTTGTAACCCGACTTTTGCAGGCAGGAACTCAGTTTTGGGATGAAAAACTGCAAAATGAGCTGGCTGAAGGCCGTGTCAGTGGTACTGCCTTTGACAGGTTGTAGTAGAGGTCATCTGTCAAACTTTTTCCAGTGGTTTACGTATCTGTGTTACTTTTAGATTCTTAAACTAGACCTTTCAATGCTTAATGCAATGAATATAGTTGAGTGGATGTAGTTGTAAATCTTTTCATGCAATAAGAGCTTGTTTGGCCCTGATTTTTCATAAAAACATTTGTCCTTTACATCAATTTCAACCACCCATTTTGATTGTCATGACAATTTTTTCATACTTTATTTACCTTTTTTTGACTTATACATTCAAAATCTCTACCAGACGAACACTAAGTCATATTAGCATTCAATTTGTTTAATCAAATTTTGCATTGCTGGAAACTGTCAGGTACTGCATGGTTCTTTTTGCTGGGATTGCAGCCGAAGCTCTCGTCTACGGAGATGCTGAGGGCGGAGAAAATGATGAAAATCTATTTAGGAGCATCTGTGTTCTTCTGCAACCTCCACTCTCTGTTGCACAGGTTCTTTTCTGATTATCCGTTTCCTTCGGTAAATTATGGCAGTTTACACCCATGTCCTCTTCTCACGTATATTATCTACCACAAGATAAATGTGTGAGCTTTTTAAAGAATGCCTGGTAAGAAGTAGGAAGGGTTATGGGGCAGAAGTAAACTTTTCTTTCATGCTTGTGGCTGAAGATGAGTATAAAGAAAAGTGATTGTTAGAATGGTTTTATCCAACAAGCACTTGACGGCACTGAGAAGTAGTAATGTCTTAAAATTTCAATACTTGCTACAGCTAAACGCCAATTTTGAAGGGGTTTATAGAAAATTCATTGTAAATGTTCAGCTTGAGCATGAAACTCTAACATTGGTGCAACTCACAAATTCACTTCTGTGACAGATGGCAAATCAAGCACGTTGGTCAGTGCTGCAATCTTACAATCTGCTGAAATGGCACAGACATGCTCACACTGCTGCTGTCAAAGCTCTTCAAAATGGAAGCAGTTTGAGTGTGGTCATACGGAGAATTGAGGAATCCATATCGTCTAACGCCTCCTCTTCTCGAGCTTCTTCCCACGCTGCGTTGTAACTATTAAATTAATCTGGGGGAGGCATTTTCAGCACACGCGATATACCATACTCGGTACTTCTTGTCAACTAGCACTGACCACTTGCAGAGAAAAGGCCACGTATTTTAACTAATTGTGATATTATGTGTAGGTTGTGAAGGCTGTCAAGGACTCAATACACCATGAATACGAGAAATTTTTCATAATTGGGTCTACTAAGACCTTCGTCTAGAGAAAAATGGAGCCACTGGGGATGTTGCTCATCACCGATAAGGATCTAGTGTGGCAAATGCACGGTTGGTGCTCTTGATGCTTGAACGTACTTTCTTGATACAAACTTACAAAGGATGTTTTCAGGTGGAAAAATCTTACTGACACGCATGCTATTTAGTTACTTTTCCCCGTGATAAGGTTGACCTTCTGGAAAATATGTGTCTTTACGTATGTTTGAATGTCAGTTTTAAGCTTAGCCAAACTTCTCTTTTTAACTCTTAAGAAGAAACTTCTGGCATTTGGGGCCTTACTAATTAATGTGCGACTCTACACCATTGTTGTACTACGGATGGAAGGTGGTTGTATTTCTCTAAGTAGGATTACGCTATCAAACCAAGGAATGTGCCTCTGAGTGTAATGTATCACGTTGAAAGTTAAAATTGAGTACACTCTTTTACTCTTTACTTTATTACTTAATTAGTACTTTACTTTTATTTTTAACTGATGACATTTCAAATCAAATGAGATACAAGGTATTTGCTTTCACATTAATGTTTGTAAAGTAGAGATTCTTGGGGAAAAATGAGTTTTGTAGGTGCTGTGGGGAAGTAAAAAGAAGTTAAAAAATATATAAATATTGTCAAATTAATGTAATCAATGATTTAAAATAATGGTAAAAGAAAATATCATAAAACTTTTATTCAATTAAATAAAATTTTTCGATAAAAATGACCTTGATGGGAAAAAAGTTATAATTAGTTAAAGATTGAAAATAATCAGTATTGATGGGAAAATATTTACACAAAAACAATCTTTATAGCTCAAATTTATAATTAGTTAAAGATTAAAAATAATCAATATTGATGGGAAAAAAGTTAAGGTTGTAGTTACATTAAGATATAAACATTAAAATATTTAAAATAAATATATCATAATGTATCAATAAAAATATGTTGTGGCAATATAATTGCCCCTTGAATGTTTGTTGGACATTTAATTTTAATGATCATATATATATATATATATATATATATATAAGAAACAATTATGTAATTATAGATTTGTTAAGTATTTCAAGTGATAGGATATAAATACCATTAAAATATTTGAAATCGTTATAACGAATTTGAAATTGTTACATAAAATTTTATTATTAGTAAGGGAAAGAAGATGAGAGTAAACTAATAAAATTTTATATAACGATTTCCAAGATTTTAAGAGTAATTTGATCATTTATAAATATTGATAACCTTGTAAATTCGATTAATGTATGCTTAATTAGTATTTAAATTTAGAAAATTTGATAATCTTTCCTTGTCTAATTCACATTAAATTTTAGTAAATTAAATTTATTTTAAGATGTGCAATTGAAAGTTGTGGGAATTATAATATATATATATATATATATATATATATATATATATATATATGCACGTAAAGAAATTGTTAAAGGACAAGCATAAGTCAATTGAGAACTGTGGTCATTAAATGATAATGAGTTAATGAATTATAACATAATTTTTTCAAATGTGCAAAATCCTGTTGAAGCTAAAATTTGAAAATCAATCATATTTTTTTTTTACCTGTACTTTAAAAAAACTAGTATTTGTTTACTGCGTTCTTGCAGAGATAAACAACTAATAACGTTATTGATAGATGTTAATAATATTACTATAAAATCTAAAAAAATAATTAAAATAAAGAATGAGTTACAACAATAAGCTTAAATAATTTAACTTGAAACAATTCTATAAAAATTTCGATAGAATTTTCACTATATTTCATACTAATCCATTGTACAAATATCACGAGAATATTCCATAAATCCATGAGCTTAATTTATTATTTCCATTAGAATAGTAACTTAGCATTTACACCGTCTTTTGCATTGGAATGATAATTAATAGCGTGATTGTCGTAATAGATTACATTTGTTAGTTGTAAGATTAATCTACTTATGTGCCAAAATAAAATGACATTAAATGTTATAGTTATTAAAATAGCCATACTAAAATAACTCTACTAACATTCGTAGAAGCTCATAATTTTTTCTTTAAAATTATTTTACATTTTATTATATGCAATTATAAATTTTGAGATATTAATTATTATACATCAAGATGATATATGTTATTAATAATTAATATGTAAATAATAATTTTTAAATTTTAATTATGAAATATGTCGTATAACGATATATTATATAACAACAATGATATAATCGATGCTAGATCGTCATAAATTGTTCTTGCTTTGAGAAACACTTATCACCGTTAAATATCATCCTCATTTACCTGAATTGACCTTGAGATGATATAAAAATTACAAACTTCCATGCCCTGATCCACGCCTGCTAGAAAATTCTCATCCGTGTCAATAAATATCGTGATAATTTAATCCAAAACTTTTGTTTAGTTTTATTTCTTTGTAAATACATTCAAAATATATTAAACACATATATTAACATATACAGGTATAAACTTACTAATTTAACATATTAGAGCATATTAAATATTGAATGATTTGATATAATATTTAAATTAATTTGGATAAGACAAATAAATTGAAATATATGTGATTAATATTTAAAATATACAATCTAAGCTGATTATACTTAAAAATATAAAATAAAGCATCAACAGGAAAATTCAAGTATAAAATAAATAATTAAAGTAAGTAGGATTCTTAATATTTATTTAGGAGAAATTTAGATAAATATTTGATATAGTTGAAAGCCAATTAAAATATTCTAATTTGGTCTTATAATTTCAATAATTGATTGAGGTGATAGCGATTATTTAATAAGAATTCTTATATTTATTCCCAGTTAAGCAATATATTGAACCAAAAATTATTATATAATTGTTGGTTAGAGAATATCAAATAAAATCATTAGTATTTGAATACCTATTTTTGGAACATTCTTAAAAAAGAAAAAAATGGAAGCATCCTTTGAAACACCCGTAATTATACAAAATATTAGTATTTTGTAATCATTTATGCTTCAAAAGAAATATTATGAAAATACAAAACATATGACAATAAAAAAGTATATTTTCAAAAAGATCTTGAGATAGTAAATAAAGTTAATTGGGGGTGATGATGCTCGAATTACTTTACAATAAGATATAATGCCCCAATTGTAAAAATCCAAGATCTTATAGCGTTAACTTAACTTTATTTTTAAAATACATAAAAGGTCAATTAATTTCGTAAGCATTTTTCTTTAGGTAATAATCCCTAATTAATTTTAATTATTTTTCATTTTTGAAATAATTATGTTTCCCCATTTTAGCAATTTAATTAATTTTGATTAATTTTTGTCTAATAAAACTATCTCAATTTTTATCCAATCAAAATATATCCAATAAAATCAGAAATATAATTAATTGTAATTAATTGTAGTTTAATTAATTCTAATAAAATCTTGTTTTTGGATAATTCTTTATAGAAATAATTTATTATTTCTAAATAATTAATATTTTAACCAATTTTAAGAATTGTATGAATATAATTTTAAAGATATTTTACAATTAAAAGATATCTTACACACGTAAAAGATGTCTTTCATTTTTAGGAAAATCTAGCCCAACCATGGAAATGTAACTAATTATAATTATTATTTATCTTTTCATTAATGTTATATTTCTGGTTTTAGCAATATAATTAATTTTGATTATTTTTTTCCAATGAAATTGTGTCAATTTTTGCCAATTGAAACCAAATCCAATTAAATTGTAACAATATTATTAATTTTAATTAATCGTAATATAGTTATTTTTAATTAATTTTTATTTTTAGCTAATTATTTATGAAAAGAATTGATTATTTCGTGATAATCATTTTAATATCGATCAAACTTTTCTGATAAGATGTAATACCACCTCAATTACAAGAATAAATAATCTTATAAATGTTAAACTTAGCGTATGTTAAAATACATAAAAAGATAAATTAATTTAAGTATTTTTCTCATGTAGCAATGTAATAATTTTAATTATTTTTCATTTTTAAATAAAGTTATGTTTCTATTTTAGAAAAATTAGGAAAAATCTAGTCTCCAATGGTAGTCTAATTAATTTTAATCGCTATTTATTTTTAATTAATGCCATTTTTACTGTTTTGGAAATATAATAAATTTTTATTTATTTTATTCAATCGATAACCATATGTCAATTTTCGCTACTAAAATCAACTCCAATTAAATCTTTAACAGTAGTATCAATTTTAATTAATTGTAATTGTAATAGTATTAATTTTAATTAATTGTAATAGAATTCATTTTAACTAATTATTATTTTAGCTAATTATTTATGAAAGGAATTAATTATTTATAAAATAACTATTTTAATATCTTCACTTTTAAAATTGTATGAATTTAATTTTGAAGAAATCTTGTAATTTAAAAGATATATTACAATTTAAAGGTTTTTTTCATTTTTAGGAAAACCAAAGAATTTAATGATTTCTTGCATTTTTAAATTAATTATATTTTTCCTTTAACAATGAAATTAATTTTTATCGTCTTTGCCCACTAAACCCATGTCTAGCTAAATATTAGCAATAGAATTTATTGTTTTAATTAATAATAGTTTAAATAATCATAGTTAATTTTTGTATTTATTTTAATTATTTCTAAGAAATAATTAGTTCCAAAATAATTGGCTTGATAGCCATAATTTTAAGAATTATATGAATCCAATTAAAAAATATCTTACAATTGAAAAAATATCTTTGGAATTTAAAAGATATAAATATATATTCAATAGATTGATCTTATACATTTATTTTAATATTTTTATTTAAAAATTAAATAAATTGAAATTTTTATCCCATCAAAATTAAATTTTAGTGAAATCACTAATTTTAATTAATTTTCATTCATTAGCTAATTATTATTTTTAAAAATAATAAATTCTTTCTAAAATTAATAAAAGGTCCAAGCTAAGTTTTAATTTTCATGTTACATATTTATTTTAATTTTTATGTAAAAATTTAATAAATTGTAATTTTTCATCACACAAAAATTAAAATTTTATAGAAATCGCTAATTTGAATTAACTTTTATTCTTTAGCTTATTATTTATAAAAATAATTGATTGTTCTTAAAATTAATTATTGAATTCCAACTTAATTTTTAAATTTTTAGTCTTAATTAGGGATCATAAGTGGTGAATTTTGTCTCAAACTTGAGCCAAATTTGTTAAGTAAGTTTTTTTTTAAAATTTGTGTAAAACTTCAATGAATCATAATTTTGTAGTGTAAAAAAATTGAATCTTAGTAGGATTGTTAATTTTAATTATTGTTTGTTTCTTAGTTAATTATTTACAAAAATAATTAATTATTTTTATCTTATTTTTAATTTTGATGTTAAACCTTTATTTGAATTTTTATGCAAAAATTTAATCAATGGTAATTTTTGTGCATAAAAATTAAATCTTAGTAAAAAGCTGTTAATTTTAGATAATTTTATTTTTTAAATACCAAAATTATGAAAAAATCGGTTAAAAATTCATTCCGATTCTGGAACACTTAATAGTATACTTATTTTAAAACTCTCAAATTAGAGTAAAATAGAATCACAAATTATTATGTTTTATACATTAGAAAAGAGGAAATGATAGAGAATATTTATATATTATGAGATGGGGTAAAATATGGTAGAAATAATTAAATAAAATCTCTATACATTAATATTAGGGAAAAAAATAAAAGAGAGTTGGATATGGATTAGGAAAGAAAAAATAAAAAGAGAGTTTATTTTAAAAGCGGGAAGCAGTTCTGATGATAAAAATATAATAAGAAAAAGCGCCGTTTTACATATATATAAATATAAATTATTCATATATAGATAGAAGTTTATATTAAGCAAATTCAATAGGCGGGAAAAATTATGAATGTATTTTGGAGGAAAAAATGCTGCTTTTATATATATATAGATTTGATTGATCAAAATTAACCCCCCTTTTTTTTTTAATACTTTTAAGTTATTATTTCGGTTAGAAAATTATTTTCTTCTAAATCGTTTGCACTGAACAAACTCTCGAACATAAACCCACGACTTAGGGCTTTGTACGCACCATACGATTACGGCCAGTCTTCCTCCCCAATACTAGCACTGGTACGTCCTGTCTTCAGTTCTGTAATTCCCATTCGTATCTATTCGCCGTGAAAAATCGAAAGTTAACCCCTCGCCATTGCCCCTTTGCTGGCTATCACCATTCACCCCCTTTTCCGCTTTCCAGTTTAAACTTCTTCAACAGCTGGAATGAGCAGCTGGAGAAATCTCGTGCTTCGAATTGGTGAGAAGTGCCCCGAGTACGGCGGAAATGACGACTTCAAAGACCATATTGTAAGTGTCTCACACTTTCATCGCTCTGAAACCCTAATTTCGTTATGAATTTTGTTCAATTCTTTCTTCTTTTACTGAAGTTAACTGTGTATAAATTGCAAAAATGTAGGAGACATGCTTTGGTGCTGTTCGCCGTGAATTAGAGTACTCTGAGGACGAAATCTTAAAGGTAATGTCTATTAGATTATCCTTTTTTTTGGGCTACCTTAACCTCTCATCTCTACACTTCCATCACTAGATCGACTAGAAAGAGTAATTTAGTAGCATTAAGTACACAAAGCATTATGACTTTTGAGCTAAAAATAAGTTAGCCATCTAGCTTTGTTATCAGAGGGGAAATCAAATATAAGATTTGTCACTTTGTTAATTGTCATTGGGAAATTTAATTAGTTGCATCACGTGTCAGCTAAATTGAAAAATTTACTAAATGCATTTATCAAGCTAGTCAAACAAAATTTCATTAACCTGTTTTGCACGTCAAACAAGATATAAAGAAAATGGTGCTTTTGCAAGATGCAACATAATTAACCACCCGCATCCCCTCATTTAAATAAAATGATCTGTACTGAAAAGTTACTCTGTTATGCTGCAGTTCCTTCTCCAGTGTGCCGAGCAACTGCCTCACAAGATTCCTTTGTATGGAACATTGGTATGGTAGATTCTCCCATTTAATTTTTCCCTTCTTTGTAAATATTTGTTTTTTGCTTTGTATAGTTGTCAAGCTTTACTATGTGGATAAATACTGAATGCATACTCAATCTTTTGCTTATAAATATTAAATTGTTCTCATGTTCATTCCTTAAGTGATGTAGGATTGTAGTTGCCATGATCACCCCACCTGCGTTGGCCATGTGTTCGACATGGCTTAGGCTTTAATACCATTTGCAATATTCTAGTCACTTGATATGATATTTTTTGTTTTGAGCCTAGCTTGAATCAATTTTTTCTTTGGCTCTTGTCCAAGAGGCTTCATACCAATTGAGGGCCGTCCATCCCTTGTTGGTATCATTGTCCTTTCTGTTTCATGTGAGATTGTGGTTATTTGATATGCTTTTGGACCTTGGCAACCGTATTTCGCTGTTAAGGCTGCAATGAGTCCATGCAGCTTTAGCCCGTAGCATTAGCTTACTCACCATCCAGTCTCCACTGTGGATTCCAACATAGATTTCCATTGTGTGCTCAATTTGAATTCAACACTCCATTTAGAGATTTAAGTTGTCTTTGAGTTCGAACTGCAAGGATGTGAAATAAGCCACGTTTAAGAAAACCCCCCACAGGATGTGGTTATTGCTACAGACCGAATGCCTAATAGACGCATGACAGGGCTTAGCTGGCCGAATCTGGTGGTCCGTGGTTGTGGAGCCATATTGTTACAATAACGGCTTTGGTTGATTTGGCCATAAATATGCATTGTAACAGTGGTTTCTTAATGTTTTAAAGCAATCTGCTCATGGTATTTAATGCATTGCTTGATATTGAAGCAGCTATTGGATAAAATTTATGAGAAGATTCAACTAGTTGTTCATCAAGAAAATTGCAAATGCCTACTGCCTAGGATGTGTACAATGCATATTATCTCCAAACAGAAGTCCCTGTAGAATTATTTGTTCAGCCTGGCGAATGGAAACTCTATACCTGTGCTGTGTTCCCTTCCATTCATCAAATTGTATCTCCCTATACTTTCAAGAGCCAGTCTTCAAGTGTTGGCATTATCATTTTCTTTTTGCGCGAAGAGAAGCTAAGCCTGAAGTGCTTAGCAAACAAGTAAGTTTCCAGTTGATAATGCACCTTGGGAGAAAGTGTATCCAGCAACATCACATTGTGGCAGCATATGATCAGCTATTTCTCTGATGGATTGCTCACAATACAATATGTTGGATATGTGGAGCCTAAACAAATGCTTACCTTGAACTATTTTTTTGAGGGATCTTTTCAATTGTTACTGCATCACCTGGGGACATTCTTACAAGCATTAGGTCACCCTAGTATTTCCTCCTAGTCTCTGCATTAAAGGTATTGGGGGGTTGGGGGGGTTGCCTCTTTCACGTGATAGAGAGAAACTGAAAGAAGTACAAGTCTGGAGACAAACAGGTGATCCTCTTATTGGGGATTGTGAAATTTTGCACAAGTATCCAGCATACACGGCTCATACATTGAGAGCAGACAATCTTAAATTGTGTTCTTTACTTGTTTTCCTTTCTATTTCATACTGGGTCGCACTAGGTATTATAAGTTAATTGTTTATCAGTAAAACAAACTATAACACAATGCCTTTTTTTTACAGCCATGTAATATAAATTGGAGTTTGCGTACGCCTAAATTATGCCCATTCAAAGCTGGTTTTCAGTTCTCCAAGCAGCATTTGGTGTTATTTTGTATTTAATGTAAATTATTTTGTTGTATGTATTAGAAAATGTCAGTGATGATAATAATGTTTTTTTGCTATCAGTACGACTCTACACCAGAGCTATTAACTACTTTCTTTGCCGTGTTTGATGATTTTTGTACTTCTGATTTCCTGCTGATGACTACTTCTCCTGTTAGTTTATATTAACACTCTCCTATCACTTTAGGTTGGTCTACTAAATCTGGAGAACGAGGATTTTGTCAACAAAGTTGTAGAGAATGTGCAAGCTTATTTGCAGGTGAGGGATCCTGAGATAGAGACTGTATGGTCTTGCAGATTCCAGTCAATCTCTGTATTCTAGGCACGAGCAAAAACATTTTTCTTTATGAATGAAATTGCCTTTGCCTTTACTCTAGTTTGATTTTATTCATTTTATCCCCTAACAGGGTCTCTCTCTCTCTCTCTCTCTCTCTCTAGAGAATTTACATGAATTGTTGATGTGAAATTTTTTGTGTCTTGTCAACTCATTTGAAGTCTGGTCTATATGCATAATTTCACTTGTCAGGCCTTGGGGTTCTGTTTTACAAAATTGTACACCTTTTATATCATTGATATGTATATTTTTAGGATTGCTGGTTGAGCAAACAAAATTTTGAAAATTTGTTGTGATCTTGTCCGAGCACAATATGGCAGGATTCAACTGTAGATGGCTGCATGAGTTTTATCTTTAGCACTTGTTTGGTATTAATTCTTTGAGCAAAAAAGGTTGTTGTCAGAAGATGTGTTTTTGAGAAGTGGTAAAAAAATAATAATAATAAAAAAAAAAAAAGTAAAAAGAAAAGAAAAGAAGAAAGGAATAGAACTTGTGGGTTGCACATGAACTATGGTAAAAGATGAGTTCTTAGAACCAAACAAGCAATTCGTAGTCATTGTGATTTAGAAAACAGTTTCCAAACTTCGAGGTTTGTGAACCTCGGATGTTGGGTTTTGAATTTGTTGTTTTGCCCTATGAGAACGTGAATGCTCTATATTATCTTGGGTGAAATGAATCCATTCCTTTGTGATTGTCCTTGTATTTCAGGCTGCTTTGGACTCTGGACATTGCGATAGGATCCGCATATTGATGCGATTTTTGACTAGCTTGGTATGTGTTTCGATGCTCCACAACTGCTCCAGAAAAAATCTTCTCATTTTGATGGTTTTGAACTTTTATAGCGTTACCCATCTCTTTGTTTAAGTAACTAAATTAGGCCTGTATAATTATTGTCTTTTCTTCCTCCACGTTCGACATATATGTAAGCATTACTACTGCTGAATTGACTCAAGATATTTAAATGTTTCAAGTATGGGTTGGGTATATGGTACGTTGGCAAAAAGCCTAACCTAAAAACTGAGAGTCTTCGGGTTTAGGGTTAGGTTCCTTTTTGTGTATCTAATGCAAATAATTTTATTCTCGGTTATCCAAGCCAAGAGACAACAGTTTATGAATTGTTATTTCATTGCTTACTTGGGAGATGGATGTAGATATTACCCGAAGTTTACACGCTCACCTTTGCTATACATGAATAAGCATTGTGCTGCTTTCCTCTTATCTAAGATGTGAAGTGCACATTTTCCACTCTTCTTAGTTCCTTCCATCTTTTTTGAACCTCTTGTATTGTATTTGATATTCTTTACTTGTTTGCTGAAAGAAAGGGGCAAAAACGAGAGAAAGAATTCCTTCTGATTGACATTGCATGTGTCGGCATTATCCTCAGTCACTTTATCCTGTTCATTTTTTAAATAGTCAGAAGAAGGATCATTTTCAAGAAAGAATATTTCATAATATGCTATATTCTCTCCCCGGTATATTGGATGCAGATGTGCAGCAAAGTTCTTCAACCGAGTTCTTTGATGGTTTTGTTTGAAACACTACTATCATCAGCAGCAACAACGGTGGATGATGATCGAGGGAATCCCTCTTGGCAAGCTCGTGCTGACTTTTATATAACTTGTATATTGTCATGTCTTCCTTGGGGTGGAGGAGAACTGGTTGAGGTAAATTTTCATTTAGCTCTATTTGATAGGGTATTGACTGAATTCTGTTCATGTCTTTAGCATATGTGGACGGTTGTTTCTTGTACTGTGGCTGACAACTAGTGCGAGAGATAATGGTCAACCTTGTTTGATTGCCAGCAAGTCCCCGAGGAGATTGAGAGGGTTATGGCTGGAATACAGGCATATATGAGCATTAGAAGGCATGTTTCGGACACAGGCTTCTCTATCTTTGAGGATATTAATGAAAGCAACCAATTTGACAATGAAAAAGTATGTGCTTTGCCTTCCTTCATGGCTTTGAAATTTTAGTATGTTTCCTTGTTCCCTTTAGGGAGTGATAAAAGAACCCACTCACACGGGCAGAAAGAGTCAAAGAGGAAGTGGGTCAACATTCACACTGTTGCATCCATTTGTACTCGACTACAGATCTCAACTGCTAATTTTTAGTGTATTTGTCTTTAGGATTTCTTAGAGGATTTATGGAGTCGGATTCAAGATCTTTCTAACAACGGGTGGAAGCTTGATAGTGGTATAGTTGTTTTTGTGGTTTGGGTTTGATTTGTTTCATCACTTCCTGCTTAAGCGGCAGCAGCATTTTTTATTAGATGTTTCCACACAAATTCTCATGCTCAGCATATTTATTCTGCTGTTTTATATTTTGGTTTCTGCAATGAAGTTATGTACTTGATGTATTTCCCCTTCCCTGAGTTTACAGTTCCAAGACCACACCTTTCATTCGAACCACAGCTTGTTGAGGGGAAATCTCATGATCTTGGTGCTGTGAGTTGCCATGACCAATCTGATCCTCCTACTGCACTATCCAGGATTGCCTTTGGCAGACAAAAGCATGAAGCTGAGTCAAAATATCCTCAAAGGATACGGAGGCTTAACATATTTCCTCCTAGTAAAAATGAGGTATTTTACTGAGTTATTCGCTTATGGATTTAGTTGAGGTGTGTCTTTTTGAGTTCTTGCATCTGCCAAGTCTGTTAATTTTACAACCCTTAAACAAATGTTGAAACACTGTACTTCGCAGATGAGATGATAAATAATAAGCGTGCTATGTTCCTGGATGAATTTGTGCTGATAAGTATTGCTTCCAGTTTCACGGGAATGATTTGACCCTGTGAATTTCCTTAACTATGAACAGTTACTGTTACATTTTAACTTCCACAATATGTTAACAATCTTGGGCTCTGAACTTCCCACCGAGAATGAGTTTGATGCTGCTATGACTGGACCTTTATCATCTGTGGCGTTTTGTTTCTTTCTTCAATTTTCTGAGTCAACTTTCCTATTCATTGTAACTATTTACCACTTTCAAAGCTATGACCCATGTGGGTAGAACTGATGACTAGCTTTAATGGTGCGTAAATATTCACTACTATATTTGCTGTTGACATATTTTGATCAATATACTCTTATTAGAGGCTCATTTCCTGTGTTCTTTCCTATTTTTAATGGCAGGTTGTGCAGCCGATTGATCGTTTTGTTGTAGAAGAGTATTTGTTGGATGTGATGTTGTTCTTGAATGGCTGGTTAGTAGATGAGTTTACCGATTTCATTTTTTCACTAGTTGCACATTATTCTAATTTCTAAAGTAGTTTCAGTTAAATCCTGGTGAACAGTCTTGGATTTAGTTTTGGCATAATTCATTCTTTCAGTAGTTGCATGTTATTCTAGAGTAGTTTCAGTTCAATGCTGGTGAACATTCTTGGATTTAGTTTTGGCATAATTCATTTTTTTAAGTAGTTGCACATTAGTCCTAAAGTCGTTTCAGTTGAAAGTTGGTAAACAGTCTTGGATTTACTTTGTCGTTTGAAATACATTGGTTGTTTTGAGAGGAGCAATGACTAAATGAGTACTCACTTATCTTAAGATGATAGCCTGTTATAGGTAGTTGAGTTTCTTTGGCATGAAAGTTCTGGTCAAGTCCAATTTTGTCTCCTCTTGATGGTTTACCATTGAAATTATGTAAACGAAGAAAGTGAGAAATTGGCCATGTGTATCTTTTGGTGACTTTAAAAGAGAGCTCATCTCCAGGAACTTCACTGTTCCATATTTCCATTGAAGAAGAGGGTGGATCATTGTGAAGAGAAATCTTTTGACACGAGAGGAAAAAGTAGGCATTTAGACTGCTGGAGATTTTCTATCTATATAGTGTTTGCTTGAATTTTTGAACCATCGGGAACAGTTATTTTCTTAATCAGTTTTTTCTTTTTCCCTTTTTTTCTGTTGGGGGGGGGGGTGGGGTGGGTGGGGTTCTGTGGCGATCATTTGGAGTCACCGCTATGTTGCCTCACAGAATAACTAGTACTATTTTCTTCACCATTCATTATTATCCAAAATTCATCTTGACTGTGTGTAGAATTTTATTTCACTGATCCTTGGATTTGGTTACACGGAATTATTTCTTGTATCTCGTGATGTTCTGTTGCGCTTTTAATTCTCTGTAAAATATTGATCCTATTTCCTACCTTGATACTGTGCTTGGACATAGATTGGAGAAAAATTGGCTGAGGATGTGTTATTTTGTCTGGAAATTTATGTTATGTTTCCATTGGTATTTTATATTCTTATTAGTTTGTTTTGGTTCTTGCAAAGCTAGTCGAAAAGAGTGTGCTTCATACATGGCTGGGCTGCCTGTTTCTTTCCGTTATGAATACCTAATGGCCGAAACAATTTTCTCTCAGGTATGAAGTGATTACATGTCCAATCCTTTTGGAATCTCAATACTAGTTTATTCCTTTTTAATTGAAGTTCTGTCCTTTTTAATTGAAGTTCTGAGCATTAATCAAACAAAAGCAGGTGATTCCTCCTCCATGGTAGGGTGTAGGGTGGGTGCATTTAGATGTTTTGTCATCTATAGTGGAGTATAGACAGTAATATTGTTGCACTACCCTATATTGTTGCACTACGCAATTATAAAAAAAATATTGTTGCACTACCCAAGTTGGTTATTTTCTTATGAAGTACACGAACTCAAAAAATCTTGGGGATGGCTCTTACAGCCATCTCTAGGTCTGTGTGATATGCATTGGAGAAAAATATGTTCTATCAATACATTTATCACATGATTTCTTGCTTAGCTAGTTACTTTTGGTCCGGTGATATTATGCAGCTGGATCTTTTGGCATCAAGCCTTAGCTGAGGCACAGTGTGGATGAATTGTTCTGCTTATTTAGTTTCAGTCACATGTGTTTTATGGATAATTTCTCCTATTATGTTTTATCTGACCGTCCTTTATACAATATAACATTCTGAAAGGAGAAATATATTAATTGATTGATGTGCTAACGAGTCTCTTTGCTTTTAAAAATTTTTACCTTGCAGCTTCTTTTGTTGCCACAACCCCCATTCAAGCCATTGTATTATACTTTGGTCATAATTGATCTCTGTAAGGTAGTTCTTTTACTAAATTTTATTTAATGTCGCTCATAAAAAAATTTAGTTGTACATTTCCAAATAATAATTTGCAAGGCACTTATTCGAGATTGGCCTTCTATTCTAGGCACTTCCTGGTGCCTTCCCAGGAGTTGTAGCAGGGGCAGTCCGCGCTCTTTTTGATAAAATTGCTGATTTAGACATGGAGTGCCGGACACGCCTTATCCTTTGGTTCTCACATCACTTGTAAGTTTATCTGATGTACACATGTGTTTTGGTGATCCGCAGTTTTTTTTTTTTTTTCTTTTGGTAAAGTGATCTTGGCTCGAAAATCCAAGCCCGAGACCTTTTGTATTAATAAGAAAATTATTTCATGGGAGGGGGACGTGATACCAAACCTCCGGGAAAAAACTTACAAGGATTTAACTATCTACTTTGCAAAGTTAATCAAAACTTGAAGAAGCTGGAAACAATTAAGAAGAAAAAATCTAAATTCTAATATTTGGAATGCCGTTCCTATCGAGTTTGTCCAAGGCTTTTGTCTCTTTGTCAACTTCTTGAGCGTTGAGAATCCTTTGCTGCTTTTCCTTGTAACCTGTGTTTGCAAGCCAATCGGCCACTTTATTTCCCTCTCTCCATTCATCGGTGATCTTAAAGTTTAAATGTGTAGGTGACCTCTGATTTTCTGAATTGTGTAAGCAGTGGACCATGCACTCTTCTTCCCTTCAGATAATGTAGACGCATCAGATAAAGGGTCTGATTCAATCTAGACGTTTAGAAGGCCTTTTGCTCAGCAGAAAAAAATAGAAGACGAGGCATAGAAATCATAGCAAGCCCAGCATCTATTAGCAAGATAATCTCTAATAATACCACCACCTGCTGCCATTCCTTCAGATTATAAGGCTCCATCCGTGTTAAGCTTGAACCAGTTAATCAGTGGTTTTTGTCAGTAGACAATAGCACAAACCTGTGGAGAGAGCCGTGGTTTGTAAAGAGACAGAAGTCGATCCTTTGGAAATAGTGTCCGTTTGTTCTCTCTGTGAAAAGACATCCTCTTATTTTGGCGTTCAGCCAAATTTCTCTCCATCCAAAGGAACCATAAGGTTACAGGTGGTTGGTGTGGGAGTGTGGGGTGCGATGGGGTTGGGTGGGGCGGGGGTGAGTTTTTTTTTTTTTTTAAAAAAAAATGGCTAAAGGTGGCATGATCACATACTGCAATTTTTTTTGATTTGATGCCAAAATCCAATTCATAAGAAGCTGTTGAGGGAATGTATAGACTTTCATATCAATTCCACAGTGATTATGGTGAGCCTTCCACGCAAGATGCAATTCTACCAGAAAGGAATTCATAAGAAGCTGTTGAGGGAATGTATAGACTTTCATATCAATTCCACAGTGATTATGGTGAGCCTTCCACGCAAGATGCAATTCTACCAGAAAGGAAAACACGGGAAATTGTTTCAATATTGGCACAACACATACACTTAGGGGCCATTTGAGTGTTGAATCTGGTCCTTAATGTCTCTTCAACGGGCACCCAGTTCCTCCATCAACGCCAATTAAAGAAAGCCACTTTAGTAGGGAAGACCTTGAGCTCTTTAACCGCAACTCATCAATGCGGTTTTTCAATTTAAATTCAGCATTGGAAGATGAGTCTTCACATAATAATATCCTTATGGGTTCCAATTGGAATTTTAGCATTGTTGTCATCTACAGGTAGTTTCTTGATATTTATGCTTTTCGTGAAGTCAGTTTATGAAAAATTTTATTTGCACAAAGGTCATATCTCAGTCAATGAAAATTACCTTTTAGGCTGTTACATGTGGTGGGTGTCAACATTCAGATTCTGCAAGTGCACTGTTTATGGGAGGGGTGGTTTTATTTTTCCAGGAATCTATATGATATTTCTTCCTGTTCTACTATCATTCTTTTACATGATGTTGAGAACTGACCTGTGGAACCGAAACCCCGAAACAGATTTTCAGTGCCGAGTTGAAGCATGTGGTTATAGTAAAAACACGACAGCGCCGACATTTTTTTTCTTTTTTTCCCTTGTGGTTTTGGGTGTATATCTGAAGCTATCCGCTTCATAAATGTATCTTCTCTTGGTGGATCGCTGGAAACAGGACACGAGAAAGAGCTTTGTGGGTAAAAGTTGGAAATGGCTGCCATTTTATCATGTGTATACTTCATAACAACTTAAGTATTAGACTAATATAAGGTGCAATTAAAGAAGGTAGTTACTCTTAGGTCATTCTTATCAAATTGTGTATCAGGGGCTCGACTCCCCAAAAGACGTGTTTTGAGGTGGCTATTCCTTGTGGGTCATATAAGTACACGATATGATATAGTATTTTCCATGCCTCATTTGTTTTACTTGTTTCATTCTCGGATAACTTTCTGTTTGGATGTGCTCTAGCATGTATTGACCTTTCCTGAAGCATCGTTCTCAGAAAATTTCGCCTTGTTTCTTTCATTTGTGTTATTTTACAGATCAAATTTTCAATTCATATGGCCATGGGAAGAATGGGCTCATGTCCTAGACCTCCCAAAATGGGCTCCACAACGAGTGTTTGTTCAGGAAATTTTGGAAAGAGAAGTGCGTTTGTCTTATTGGGACAAAGTTAAACAGGTATCTATTTGCTGTTGTCTGTTATTTTAAATTTCTTGTCTTGTTGAACATTAAAACCAATTGTCACAGTGAGATTTGGCGATGCAGAGAAATATTGAACAAATATGAAAATCATGACTGGATAATAAGCTAATGTTGTTACGCCCAGAAGTATTTTCATTTGTGAAGATCAGTGGCTGTTACAGTAAATTTTATTCTGCATGTGTTAAGTTTTTGCAATGGATGTGTGATAGATGATATATCAAGGAGTTGTACTTCGGTGTTGTCGTATATATTCCATGTACATGTATATTTCTTAACATGAATTGCATATTGGATGGATGACTAAACAGGAGAGTAACTTTTATATATATGCTCTGGGTAGCTGCAATTATTTCCAACTTTACAAAACAACCATGCGTGTTTCAGTTGCTTCATTAAATTTTGATTGCATATTTTATTCAAGAATTGTCAATTTGAGCAAGTGAAAGGCGTAAATCCTTTTATTATTATTTTTACCTGTTTTATTTATTTATTTATTTAATTTTTGCTCGCTGGATAGTCCAAGCATTATCTCTTCCATTTGTTTGTGTTTGTAGAGCATTGAGAGTGCCCCTGCTTTAGAAGAGTTACTTCCGCCGAGAGGTACACCAAACTTCAAATACAGTTCAGAGGATGGAGGTAAAACTGAGTATGGCATTTCCTCAGAGTTAGTTGACATGGTCAAGGGAAAGATACCTTCTCGTGAAATTGTTTCATGGGTGGAAAATAGTGTGCTTGCAGTTCATGGTTTTGATATCACACTCAGTGTTGTTGTTCAAACTCTTCTCAATATTGGTTCAAAAAGTTTCACACATTTGATCACTGTTTTGGAGAGGTATGGTCAAGTCATTTCGAGGATTTGCCCGGATCAGGACAAACAAGTACTGCTGATATCTGAAGTGAGTTCTTTCTGGAAGAACCATGCTCAAATGACAGCAATAGCCATTGACAGAATGATGGGCTATCGCCTTATATCTAATTTGGCAATTGTGATATGGGTTTTTTCACCTTCTAACGTCGATCAATTTCATATTTCAGATCGTCCATGGGAGGTAAAGTACTGCATTGTCTTTTCGTAAAACTCTTCATAGTTCTATGCTAGATTGTGGTGAATAAGAAATCAGCAGAAGCTTTCTAGTCAAGCCTCTAATCAGTTCCAAAATTGTGAATACTACTTAAAAATTTAATTCCTCTGTTGTTGCAGATTCTGAGTAATGCTGTGAACAAGACGTATAATCGTATTTCTGATCTAAGGAAAGATATATTTTCCTTGAAGAGGAGTGTTTTATCAGCTGAAGAATCTGCATCTAAAGCCAGAGCTGAGTTGTCAGCTGCTGAGACGAAGCTTACGCTCATGGACGGTGAACCTGTTCTTGGTGAAAATCCTGTGAGAATGAAGCGTTTGAAATCTCAGGCCGACAAAGCAAATGAGGAGGAGGTATCTGTTCGTGAATCATTAGAGGCAAAGGAGGCTCTTCTTGCGCAAGCCATTGGTGAAATTGAGGTACTTTAATCTTGAGTTGAGGACTTATATTATTATAGCATAAAGAGAAGATGACTGATATTGCAGTGATATAGTGCAGTGCAAATAGGTTTCTTATTGACTCTCTTTATGCGCAGGCTTTATTTATTTCCCTGTATAAAAGCTTTTCCAATGTGTTGGTGCAACCTCTTCGTGATGCATCTATAGATGGGAAGTTGCAACGTAATGATGCAACAGATGAAATGCCCATTGATGAAGATTCATCTGTAATGGAGTTGGACAAAGAAAATGGAAAGTCAAAGAAAAGGTGCCCAAGCCCCACCTCTCCCTCTTTATCGTAATACTTAAATATATCAGCCAGTTTTTTTATGTTTATGTTGTTTGGATATGGTGAATGTTGCGGTCACTCCAATAGTGATGGGAGCGGAAATAATTATGTTGTTGGTGAGAAAGAGCAATGGTGCTTATCAACTCTTGGTTATGTCAAAGCCTTCACCCGCCGATATGCTTCAGAGGTAAGTTCTTCCTTACTAATTTTTTTTTTCCTGCTTGCGATGGTGGTTTTCTCACTGTGTGTGTGTGTGTCTGTGTGTGTGTGTGAAATGAATATTGAATTTGAAGACTACTGTAATTTAGAGTCAAAAGAGATGAATGATAGGTTTTTTTCAACTTTCAAGTTTCAACCTATGCTGCTGACTGAACAGGATTTGTACTCTTGTTTGCTCCAAGTTTTCTTGGCCTACTTGGGATTTTTCCCCTATGGGTAGGCATTTGAGTCTGTTTTGCACTTGAGCCAGTGCGTTTGGCTGAACTTAACAAATTACTAAGTCCGCAATGTTGGTGCTCTATTTGAAACTTGATATTCAAATGGTGGTTATTCTATGTGTTGAGGTTCAACGATGCCGCTCTTAAGCCCAAGGCTTGGATCACTCAAATGACGGTGATCGAATGCCATAAAAGATTTCCCATATTTGGACACTAATTGGTTTTGAGATGAGATGGTTAAAGCTCGATCTTACAATTGGTATCAGAGCCTAAATTCGACTTGTCCCAATTTGTGGTGAATTTGTTGATTTTTGGAAGTGTCTGTTTTTCACAAATTAGCGGTGAATTTTGACTAGAAACAGCCCAACGGATCAAGCTCAGCAGCTTTTCTACTGAATAAAGCCGTATTTTGGCCAAATTCCATCGTTTAGGCCTTCAAAATTGCATTTTTCTTTTTCTATGAATTATTGCAATTTAAAATTTTGATATATTCAATTTTTGCTTGTGCTTTAGTTGTTTTACCTATTTGCACGTTCTCATTGTTGTTGAGTTGATGTGGCTAGTCAATATCTCAATGTGCCTCCTTACTTTGATGGTTCTAATTATGCTTACTGGAAAGTGAGGATGAGAGCCTTTTTGAAGTCATTAGATGAGCGGATGAGGGTTACTGTTGAGAAAGGTTGGACAGCTCCTAGTTATATTGTTGAAAATGTGGTGGTTCCTATAGAGGTCTCAAAATGGACCACTGCTCAGAGAGAGGCTTGTAGTTGGAATAGTAAGGGGATGCATGCTATATTTATGGCCGTGTCTACTGAAGAATTTAGGAGAATCTTTATGTGCGAGATGTCTAAGGAAGCTTGGGGTATTTTAAAAACTACCCACGAGGGAAGCAAAACTGTTAAGAACTCCAAGCTTCAAATGTTGACCATTAGATTTGAAGAACTCATCATGTTAGAATATGAGACCTTTGATGAGTTCTATGCAAAATTGAGTGACGCAGTTAATTCCAGCTTCAACCTAGGTGAAATAATCCCTTAGGCTAAAGTTGTTAGGAAAGTCCTTAGGTCTCTCCCGAAACGTTTTCATCCCAAGGTTACAGACAGAGAAGAGAGTAAGGATTTAGCCACGCTTAAGATAGATGAGCTTGCAGGATCCCTCCAGACTTATGAGATGACTTTAGAACAAAATAAGAAGAATAAGTTGGTTGCCCTTAAGAGTGCGAAAAAGAATCGAGGGGACTCTACTAGGGAGGATATTGATGGTGAGGATATGGCTTATTTTGTCAAGAAATTCAAGTGAATGCTCTTGAAAGATAAGAAATCTAAAAAATCTGAGACTGGCCCTAGCAAGAATATAAAAGAGAAGCAATATAAGAAGTCTAGGGATTTCCATGGCAAAACCTAATCAGTGTGGTATTAGAGCCAGGGGTCATGGGTTGGAGTTACAGAGAGCGTCATGTTGGGGGAGCGATTGTTGAGGTTCGTTCAATAATGCCGCTCTTAAGGCCAAGGTTTGGGGGTGATCAAATGCCATAAAAGGTTTGCCATATTTGAATACTAACTAATTTTCAAATGAGATGGTTGAAATCTGATCCTAATTATGAAATGATAAATTTGATGTTTGGTGATTTTTTTTGTGGGAAAAAATCAAAAAATGGAAACAGTTTAAATTTGTGGGCTCTGCCTCTATGCTGTCACTTAGTGTCTTAGTGCATGATTATCGTCGCCTGTTATTTTGTCCTCATCTCTCGTTGATTGTTTTTGCAACGTTTAACAGATTTGGCCGCTTGTCGGACAACTAGATGCCGAGGTGTTAACAGATGACTCACATCCACTCTTCCTAAGAGCCGTGTACTCCGGTTTGCGACGGCCAGTGAGTAATTCTATGTGAATGTGATCGTGCGTAATTGTTCTACATGCGGAACTTATCTGCATAGGAGAGAGCCTGGCATATCTTTCGAGTTTTGTAGTAGAGCAGTGTATCTTATCAGAGTAAGTTATGTACCAAAAGTAACAAAATATTTACTTATTTCGATCAAAATATTTAATATGCATCATAACCGTTCTTCAACTTTATATAGTAATATATAGATTCTTGGAATCTTTTTTTTAAATAAGTGACGATTCTATTTTTGGATATAGATGTTGTCAACAATTTCTATTTTTAAATAAGTTATTTCCGGCATTGGTCCGCCAACGGTAACGGGGTAGATTTTGATTATGTGTCAATTTAAATAAAGGCAACAAAAATCTTGTCAACTTGATTTTTAACGATCAACAGAACCTTGGTTCCATTCAGAAGAATCGTGCATTCACCAATTTCAAACGTGTAAGTAACGAAGCATTCATCAATTTCAAATATATAAACAATATGATCGCAATAATTCCGACAGGCGCAAACCAGGTGGAATAAATATTTGTTACCGTGTTTATTAGTAGTTCCGAGTCTTCATATAATGTATCTACCTTAAAGGGGTTTTAAAAAAGCATAAACAAAGTGAAAGAAAACATGAAACGACAATCATATAATACATTCCATACCACTTGAAAAAACCTTCTCATTAAGCCCTACACAAACAAAATTTGGACAGCAAACTTTCTTGAGTTCGAGGTTTCACCTTGGAATTTAAAGGTATCAGGCTCGGTGTATATAGGAGACTGACCTCTGTACAGAATGGTGTCAGGTATTTGACCTCTTTAGATTGAATATTGAACGAGAAGCTCAAAAAACTATAATAGAATGCCCAATACACTAGATTGCCTTGTACTATATAAGGGACGATCTCGTCGACCGATATTTTGGAGTCATGACAGTCTCTCAAGAATGTGAAAGGTATGACAATTTCGCTCTCAGCCCATTTATGACTCTTGTAATCCTCCAAAACACGAACATTGAGTTGCTGTTGTTCTGTATAAGCAAGAGATAGCTTCCCTTCCCAATTTACGATAAAAGCATCTTTCCCCCGTAGTGGGGTCTTAATATTTGTAATACTATAATTTTTCAAATCAAGACAATCTACATAAAGATCGCTCGCTAATCTTGTGTAGTAGAATTTTGTACCTATACCTTGATTTGCTGACCACACACTTTGCATGGAATGTTCTAGATCGCCCAACAATGGAGAAACCATGCCTTTCCATGTAAAATCCGCGCCAAGTATAAGAACATTATAAATTAAAACCTCTTTGTTCCCTTGTGCCAAAGAATGCACGTAGACCACCTTGATTTCATTAGTTGATGGAATGTAACACAAGTGTCTAGGAACTCCTGTTGTCGCTGTATCCAATATCGAATCAGGTAGATCAAGTATTTGCTTGGTAGCCGGATTTCTCAACCGGTATGTATAGTTTGAATTGCGTCTCTCCAAGATTAGTCCATTAGATTGCATAACAGGAGTAAATTTTTTATCGTTTTCATATAACCCTGTAATGGGTGAGTGTTCCAAATGCTTGTTGATGAATATCGGGTCCTTCACCGTGGACCACCAGATTTTACACACGCATTTGAATCTTAATAATGATTTAACTGGTAATCGACTCAATATTTCAAAGACGATGATATCATCTGGCAAAGACGGGCCTGGCCTGACCATATCCACGTTGTTTGTGTGTTTACCCATTCTTGAGCTACCCTCTGCCAGAGAATAAACTATATTCAATTAGATTAGAAACACAGCTTTTGCACAAAGAGGAATAGATAGGTAGAATAAAATCCAGTAAATCTAAAATGGAAGACCTAGAAAACAAGATGTCCATTTTCCAAAACCAAATAAAAGCATAAAAAACAGAACAGATCTTAAACACACACCAATAAATAAATAAATAAATAAAAACACTTCAAACAGAAACGAGGATCGTATAATCGTACCTGCATAATAAATAGGGCAAAGTTGATTCGCAGAGACGACTGAATCACAGGTTTAGGAGAAGACTGAAGATTGAAGGGGAAAAGTCCAATCACTTTCAGAATTTGAAGCGAACTGAAGAACAGGCGTTTATCTTCTGGTAGGATTTGGATTCCTACTACGAATAGGATACAATGTTTGCGGCCTCATGTCCCTGCATTTTTGCGTGATCTCAATTAGGTTTACGAGTCATATTGTAGAAATAATTAGTAACCGTGATATGCATTGGAGAAAAATATGTTCTATCAATACATTTGATTGCATGATTTCTGGCTTAGCTAGTTAGTTTTGCTCCAGTGATATTATGCAGCAGGATAAGCCTTAGCTCAGATAGCTGATGCACAGTGTGGATGAATTGTTCTGCTTATTTAGTTAAGGCACTTATTCGAGATTGGCCTTTTATTCGAGATAGGAAGTTGCGACGTGATGATGCAACAGATGAAATGCCCATTGATGAAGATTCATCTGCAATGGAGTTGGACAGAGAAAATGGAAATGTGCCCCAAGCTCCACCTCTCCCTCTTTCTCATAATACTTGGGCCAATGCGTTTGGCTGAACTCAACAAATTACTTACTCCGCCATGTTGGTATTCCATGGTATTCAAAGGGTTGTTATGATGTATTCGATGTTTGGTGATCCTTTTTATGAGAGGAACGCCAATTAAAAAAATAAATAAAGGAAAAATTTTAAATTTGTGTGGGTTCTACCTCTACGATGTCACTTAGTCTATGATTATCATCACCTCTTATTTCATCGTCCTCTGCTCTCGATTATTTTTGCAATGTTTAACATATTTGGCCACGTGTTGAGAAACTAGACACCAAGGTGTTAACAAAAGGCGCCCATCCACTTTTCAAAGAGTCGTCTACCCCGGGGGAAGGGGGCCGGCGACTCCCATCCATCCATATGTGGGCATTGTAACATTCCCATATGTGGAGAGACATTACTCATCAAAGTAAGTTATGCAACGAAAGTAACAAAATATTTACTCATAGTGATCGAATTCTAGTTTTAGAATCATTATGAACAACTATTCTTAAGCAATTGATTTCTTGTTTGTAGGATTTTTATTTTCGTCGACCAATCCATTGAGCATGAGTAATAATTTTATTAATTTATATAAAAATATTTGAATTTTAAAAGAATACCATACTGGTAAAATTTGAAAATTCTTTGATTTGATATATAATTTATTAAATTTAGTCTAAAAAACAGAGGAAATGCTCCCCTGCCCATGATGTGGACAGGGGGTTGCCCACACTTGACGTGGCTGCCACGTCGAGGCCATGTGGGGATGGCACGCGGTTGACGTGGAGGCCACATCAGGCCAATGTGGCCTCCACATCAGCCATGGACACACATCCCCTATCCACTTGAGCAAATTCGTTTAAAACAGTATTGCTATCTAATTTTACTTTCTACCAAAAGATAGATCTGTGATATGTTACTTGATACTGATTCAAATATCTACAGAGATTAGTGAATTCATTCACTCACTTGACCACAAATTACAATAAGGGTATGGTCAACATGAGTTGTTTAAAAGATACAATTTGGATACGCTATTGAAAAGTAAATAAGTGGTATTAAAATATATAAAAAATTAAATTTAATGAGTGATTGAAAATGATGAATGGAAAGTGATTTGAATTTAATATGGATGAAACAAGCCCTAAATGTTTCAAAGCCCAAAAATGACAAAAAAAAAAAAAAAAAGGGAAAAAATAGTTTGCCATTAAATAACACCACTCACCGTGCTGCCAAGTTCATAGAAAGTAAAAATGCACGTGCAAACCATTAGTTTGATGAATATAGCAGCAAAAATGACATCATTTTACCCCAATAGGAAAGTCTTTACACCCATAATATGAGATTTGAGAGTATTTGAGCACAAAACATGGACAAATTATCAAGAGAAGTAGATTGTAAAGTAAATTAAGCATAAACCAAAATATCTGTACAAAAGATAAAAGAGATGGGATATCATAAAGTTAAACTAAAGGCAATTAGATGAAATGCGCGATGGACGAAAGATTGAGAGATTCAACCAAGTTCAGAAACACTCCTACGCAAAATGGAACATTTTAAACATTCTTCTGTTCTGCCAAAAGCTTTGCCTAGTTGTTGAAGTGCAGCAAAAAGGAGATCATCACAAGCATCCCTTGATTTGTCTCATTGTTTAGCATCATTTTCAGCATCCTCAGCATCATGAAACTCAACGGGCGGAGCAGAAGATGCAGACGTTGCCCGATCAGGCACAGGAAGGGGTATCTCTTTCATATTTTCCTGCAAAGCCTGAATAAACAATGTCCAAATTAGAACTTACATAAAAAAAACCAGTCAACATAAACTAACTAAGATATTTATATAGATGAGGCAACATCTGAGATCTACCTGCAAAAGTTCAGTCATCCTTCCAGTTCCATAATTGTACAGAGGTGTTGAGACAAGCGGAGTCTGTGATGGCAAAGTCGAGAATGATTCATTTACACCATAATCTTCAGTAGAAGGTTCCCATGCATCATTGACATTTTTATTGTCCACCTCCGATGATCTTGTAGAGCCTGCCACCTGTAACTCTATTGATTCAGTGCCTTCTTCTCCTTTCTCGACATCAGGCGTGTTCTCCTGCGATGAAGCATTGTTTTCCTGTGATGAAGCATTCTCATTTTCATTCGGCATGTTTTCTTGTGCAGCAGCTTGCTGACCAAATTGGGGTTGTATGGGGATAGGTATCTGGCCAGCAGGTATGGATTGAGCAGGTGGTAACATAGATAACGGTTCGACTGTCTCAACATCTTTGTCTTCCAAAAGCAACGGAGAAGCAGACTGGGTTTCGGACAGCATTGGGCCGGAAGGCCCAGAAGTTGGTGGCCCACTTGATGGATTCACAGGTTGCAATACAACAGGAACCACTGTGCCCCTCACACCCACAGGAGGAACAGAGGATACTATGGTTGGAGAAGTATATTTGCGTTTTGAACCTACCGTACCAGGTGCTTGGATTGCAAGTTTGTGACCACGTGACCAAGTTCGGTTTTGGGCTGGGAAATTTGTGTTATTTCGCTTAATCATTTGAACATGTGGGGCTATGTCATTTTCAGCTGTGACAGGGACATAATGTCCAGGTTTGAAAACAACACCCCGTAGAGTGGTATTGGAGTTGCCAATTCTAACAGAGAGCATATAGCCAGCATCAAAGGCGGCTTCTACAACACCTGTTACTGCCTGCCCAACCATATTTTCATTTCCGTCCACTCTATCCACCTTATGGGGATGGTCTATTTTCACTCCTTCAAAACCAGGGGGCCCACGTGCAGTTTTAACACGCTTTAGGTTTGGATCTTTACGAGGACGGCCACGTCCCCGCTTAGCTGGCAGGACAGGAGGGGTACTGGAATCGTCGCCTTGGATAACTGGATTCATTTCAAGAGATTACTTGTAACTCTACAGCTGAGAACAAACTATTGTTTGGATTTGCCTCTGCAAAGAAATAAATTGACAAATTAAGGATTTTGATTGCAGAGGATGATTTTTTCTTGGTAGCTCTAACTTTTTGATTGTGCATTCACAAGGAACAGTAAATTTCGTAAGTGGGAAATGCATTCACCTATTGATTAAGTTAAATCAAACAATTTAACCTCCAATGGCAAAATATGCATCTAAGTTTATGAGGATTCAACATTACAGTGTCTTAGTGATGAGATCGCATTAGTTATGAAACTCTGGAAATACATGAAAACAACGAACATCCTATCGGAATATCATAAATACTATAAGAACGACTTTCTCAATTTGGTTTCCTTCTTCTTGGTTTGTAAACTTATCATTTTTACTTTGCTGGAGGGATCAGGAACAACTATATGAACTGTGCAAATGGAGTGGAAAAATGTGGCAACTTTGTCATGCAGAGGGACACAGGACGGGGGTTCTAACCTTTTACTCATCTTTATCTGCCAAACCACTATTCATTTTTAACATCATTGACACAACAATGATGTGATTTACAGAAGGGTAATGCTACGCATATCACCTCGTATAGCGCAGGTTTCCACATTCACCATCACAATAGAAAAGAGGATGACATTGTCATTTCATCCTTCATAAGTAGTACATATAGCATTTTACTTCACAAAATCTCAAATAGATGATGAAAATGATAGGATATGCCATGATAAGCCTTGATGAGTCTTAGTGTCAACGGTATACCTTATACTTTATACCGACAGGGCATTAAGACCTCCAGATGAAACGATGACCTAGAGCACTGAAAGTTGAGAAGTTTATTTCGCTGATACCAGTAGTGGTTCCCCGGAGGTCTCCCACCGCGGCGGGCCGGTGGTGGCTGTAATTCCATTCACGATAAATTAAAACGGGGAAACACATATAAAACTCAAATCACAGTACAATAACTTCATTAGGAACCTGAATTGGAATTAAAGAGCGAAACTTTGAGTAACCTATACCTAATTGGGATGAGCAGCGTGAGGAGCGAGTCGCGACTAATTGGACTGCACTGCGAGAGCTGTGCAACTGCTTCTGTACGGCGGAGCGACAGGCAACAAACGACGGTCGACGGAGGCACAACACAACCAGAACTCAGAGGGTTGTGGAGAGAAAAACGAAGGCCTCGTCTCAGTTCTGTGAACAACTGAACGAAACGAGGCATTGGATTTGGCATTTTAGAGATTTGAGCTTTATTTAACAATTGGGCTGATTGATTCCGGTGCTACATTAATGGGTTTGGGTTGTCATTAAAGAGAAAGGCCATGACTGTTGGGCCGAACCAGATTCGGGCCGCAGCCCAAACTTCGCCCAAATCCACTTCTAATGGCACGTAGAAATGTACAAAAATACTTTTGTATCAGACTCGAAATCATGAGGGTCAAAAAGATAAATATATCTAAAATAAAAGCGGTCCGTTTTATTTTTCACCCTCTCCGTTCAACCGTTCGGGCATTTTCTTGTTACAGTAAATAGAGGGCGATACTGCTTTACTCCCCCACAGTTATATTTTTGCGGCTTAATTGCTTAAAGGGAATCTTGGTAGTTATAGTTCGCCAAAAATTCAATTTCCCGATCAAGATAACAACCATGAACCGCCACCACGGTGATCCACCTCAATCTGCACTACCACCTCCGCCTCCAGCACTACCGCCGATCAACCAGCGATCTGCATCTGCCCGGGGCATATTGAGGGGTGCCGCCGCGATTTGCTACGCTCGACTCTCCACATTCTTGGTAATCGCAATCGCTCTCTGCTTCATTCGATTCGCTATTGAAGAAATGTATCTCCACATATCCGATAAAAGCGAGTTCTATTTGCCGGAGAAATCGCTCCTCACTCGAATGGACTTCAAAAGCGTCCACATCTTCTCCTCCGGTGAATCATTCAGCAACAACTCATTTGAAATTGAACCCCTGGAACTGGAATTCAGACCACCGAGTTGGAACACCCCTAATTCCAGTGGAACTATATCATTCCCCCAAATCACGCTCCCCAACAACTGCTCCTCCAGTACAGATTTCGATTTCGGGTTGTTCATAGTCGGATTCAAACGCGGACGAATCCACGTCTTATTGCTGGCCAGATTCCTGCTGTTTACAATCGCGAGTTACTCATGTGCAGTTTATGCAAATCTAATCGCCTATATTTGTGCGCGCGGGATCGTTTTATTTCCAGGAATCGATGGTATGTATGGAAGACAGACGTCTTCGAATCAATCGATGATTTGTATAATCGCTAGGGCTATTGCTATACTGCTGTTGATAATTGCAACCTATTCTTATCGATTTGAGATTCTCTGGAAATTTTTCCTGATTGGAACGAGTTGGCTGTTTCCATCGATTCAAGCCCCTGATTGGGAGATTTCTGACTTCGTAACAAAAGCCTTTTGTACATATATTATTGTGGAGCATGTATCTTTGGGGGCTTTTGCTGTGGCCTTCGTAGGCGACTGGGAGATGAACAGAGTAGAATATAGGCAAGAAAGTTCTTATATCTTGGTAGTGTTACTTTCCTCTGCTGTTGAGATAAGAATGATGGAAGCTATACTCTGCGCGAATTTCGGGAACTTAGGTTCATTTGCTGTTCAGTGTGTGATGGAGGTGTTCATGTTGGTGGCTTGGGTGCTCTATTACTTGTCAACAAGAACTGTCCTTTGGGTGGCTTTCTTGTCGGCATCAATCAAAATCGAACGCACAGTCTTTCAAGCCCTTGCTTTCTTGATCCAATAGGTCAGTGTTTTTTTTTTCAGTGCTTTTATTGGTCGATGACTTGGAAGTCATATCTGTCGTTTATTGGTGATATCGTTGTTTGTGCAATTGTGTATACGTTTTCGTTCGATAATGGTAGTATAATGTTGACAATAATTGCCTCTCGGTGTTGTTTCGAGTTTTACAAATTTTTACGGCAACAAACAACTTCATTCATTAAAAAAAAAATGCGAAACATGCCCCAGTAGTGGAACAAAGAACAAAAGCAAAGAGTCGAGCCACATGAAATTTGTGGTAGATGTCACAGCTAACTTAGCTGGACTATGAACAACTCCTTTCCCATCTCTGGTAATAATATTACGAAAGATTACTCCGTTCGGGTCGCACAAGACTCCATCAATCGACCCTTTAGCCACATTGGAAGAATCAGTCCAAGCCTGCTGCACTTTTAATCCTGCATCTGAAAGAAAGTGAAGTCCGAATCTCATAGCAAGAGCCTCCGCAGTTGTAGGTTCGAAAGTACCATTCATACGTAGCAAAAGCCGCAATAACCATACCGGTGGCAAGGGCGGATCTAGTGGGGGGCTTGCACGGGCGGTAGCCCCCCGACCCAAAAAAATTTCCGAAAGTTTATATAGAAAAAAAATAATTTATGCAAAATTTTAGTCGAATTAAATTTTTTTTTGTATTACAGCCCCCAGCTAAAAATCCTGAATCCGCCATCGGTGGAGTCGCTAATCCAATGGCATCTTCACTGACCGCAGCATCGCACTTAGTAAAATAGGCATTCTTGCAGAAATCCTTACCTCACCATATGGGCAGCCCCACAACAGGTAGTAGATTCGAGTCATCTTCCAAAGGCCAGCTTACGAGCCTTGGTAAACTCCTCAAACGAACTCAGACCCAAAGAACAAACAACCTCCACTTCACGTAAAGTCTCATTTTAATTAGCTTAAAATGAATGTTCAATGCAAAAATTGTTCTGACATCTCATTTTAATGAAAGTTTTAAATTGGTTTTCTCGTATATTAAACTGAGACTCCAAAAGAATTTTACAGATTTTTAAGGGATTTAATTAATGGATTTGAAAAACTATAGTGTATCCAATTAAATTAATTAAAACTTTTAAAAGTCTATGAAAATATTAAGGTATTTAGTTTAGATTTTTATAAACTTTATAAAAGTCTATGAAAATCCAGTGGTATGAAATCAAAAAACTTTACTTTTATGGAATCCTTTAGTTACTAATCTTTTAGTAGGAATGACAAATATAATTTGTCATATAAAAGTTTATTAATCCCCTAAGAGATTGAAGGATTTTTATTAAAACCGAAAATCTATCATTCTCTTCCTTGGCATACAAAATTTTTTTTATCTCGTTCCAATACATTATTATTGTTTTCTTTTTTACTAGCCATTTCACCCGTGCGTTGCACGGGAGTAGATTTCCAACTTATATTTATTTTGGCGATAGAATAATTGTCAATCGGAGATGTGTTGTCATCTGATTCACATTGTTGAGTGCATTGAAATAGTAATCATAGTTGAATGACGTAATCAAGGCATAAAAACAATTAAAACATGTCTAAAACATTTTGAGCATATTCTCCCATATAATTGGTACATACTAATCCTGAGAATATTCCACTAAAAGCATTAGAAATCCACCTCAAATAATAACGTAATGCACAAACACAAAATACAATCAATGTTTTCACATCACTTGAATATTAAAGTATTCTCTATTGAAAAATAAATGATAGCAATACAATCATTTCTCATACAACATAATTACATCACCGCATGCCTCATTGACGTGGCATCCTATGCCTTTAACAATATAAAAAATCGTAGATACACCGTCGATGTTGAGATATAATTCTTCATTGCCAACAAAAAATACAATTGAATATTGAGAAAGCAAATTGGGTTACTCTTCATGGATTCTCTCTGATAGAATAATTGGGTTGCTAGTATAACTCCAGGAACAAACAGATGCAAAGATTATCCCTAGACAAATATAATATCACAAAACCAAAAATATATAAGTATAAAAGAACACATCAATATATAAGAACAATAGAATTATAAGGAATGTATGCAACTAATAAAACAATTCATACTATATACTTGTCAAGATCAATATGACGGGACTATAAATTTGTGAAGATTTCTTTGTACACAACATTTGTAGTTGTGTTGGTAGGCCGACCTTCATCATCGTGATATCACGAATTTCAAACCACTCCTATTTGTCACACGAGAAACCGGCAACATAGAGTTGTCCATGAGTGAAGATCGGCTTTCAAGAAAACTCCAACATTTGTTAGTGTTTGTCCTTGGCTCTTATTGATGGTCATAGCATAACAAACCATCAAAGGAAATTGTCTCCTTTGAAAATTGAACGGCAACCTTATATCGATGGCGTTAAGGTTAACCTAGGAATAAGGAATTCTTTCTGCTTATCCCATTCAACACCCTCGCCATTACATGATCGCCAAGCCTCGTGATTATAAGTCGAATTAGATACGTAGCGATGCATGATCAATATTACGATCAACATAATAGGAACAATCTACTTTCAACTTTAACACATGATTGGGGACCCCTAGCAATTAATCCCATTCAAGAATTCGAGGAGTATGAATCTCCAAGCAAATCGATGTCGAGTCATCTGACTTGCACGTGGTATCGAACTATAATAGGTACGCATTTCTGCGTCATTCAAACTAACCATGAAATCATTAACCATACCAACGCCTTTCTGCCGTAAAGGGCACAATGGCTCTCCCATTTAAGAACGATGGGGAACGCCCATCAATCAGGAAATTTGGGTATGTCTTTGTCACTATAGACCTAACAGATCCGATAAAGTAGGAGCCAATAGATCATCAAGAATTTCTATAGCAGCCTCTCCATCATTCGGCCCTCCTATTTCTCCATCTCCAATATTCAAAATCCATTCCAAAACAAACGTAGATCATTAGAATGCTCATTCCCGTGAAGATTACGCAATCTCATGTTCTTCGCCGCCTAAGCACTGCGGCAATGATCCCACAGAGATGATGCTCAAAGATGCATTGACAATGCATTGTCTCGATCCCTTTGGTATAACCGTAAGAATCATCTAAGTCCCCTCCAAACAACAACTTGCCACCAAATGGTAGTTGGCATCCACGAGGTTACCGATCTAGCAATGTCCTGCATTGTCCGATCCAACGCCAAAACAATACTTGTTCATCATAGGGCCTCATCCCATATTATCAACTTACTACGCTCTATAAGCTCACCAAATGACTTCCTCGCTTGATGTTACATGTTGAATGTTCCTCCGCATTCAATGGAATGGCGAACCTTGAATGAGCAGTTCTTCCACCAGGAAGTAAAAGAGAAGCTATAGCGCTGGATGCTACATTAAGCACTATTTCACCACGAGACCTGATAGCAGCTGATAGGGTCCTCCACAAGAATGTTTTTCCCGTACCTCCGTATCCATACAAAAAGAAAACTCTACCATCATTACCATCAACAGCATTCATTATGGTGTCGTAAACACCACGCTGTTCGTCTGTCAAATCATCTAACAACCGAGAATGTTCTTCAGCTAATGCATCTTTGTCATAGTCCAATTCATCATATATGATAATACATGGGGAAAAAAACAGAGAGCAAAATGACAACTGATAACATCAAAACCAAAGTAGCTTAAAAACTTCGGGATGGAGCCCAAGAAATACAAATGAAGGAGGCAACTGTTAACCCGTACAAATATCTAAACGAAGAAGCATCCCAGCAGATTACAATAATAAAAAATGAATAGCAGTACCAAAACTAACCAAGGAAGTGATGGAAAATACCTGGGTAGGATTATGGTTTCTACTTCATCGGCATTAAACAACCCAAACAAAACACAAAGAAAAAATTATATATATAATTAAATAAGAAAATCACGAAAAATTCCAGAAAATAATATGGACCACATCGGATGTAATAAAAATGTATAATACAGAATGAACAAATACCTCAACTCAGCTGAAGGGTACAATATGATATCGAAGCCTTTTCCCGTCTATATTTATAGGAACCGATCGATACAAATAACAGTAGGAGAATAATTCTACCATCAATAGAATTATAATATTGGAATGAAAATCCCAATTCCATAATTAGATAATATTGACAGAAAATAATTAAATTAAAACATATCAATTAGGGCTAGGTGGATTATAAAAACCACGTGATTTACGGGAGTCGAATTCGAATGAGTTTAAACTACACTCGAATTAACCAAATCGATTGACGAAGATACGAAATCGAAAACCGCTCTAGCAATTTTTATATATGGAATCGAAATCGATTCACGAAGATACAAAATCGAAAACCCCTCATGCAATTTGTATCTATGGAATCGAAATCGATTGATGAAGATGCGAAAATCGAAAACCCCTCTAGCGATTTGTATCTATGGAAATGAAAACCCCACTGAAGATGATAATAAGGCAAGAGATAGAGTTGCTTTTCTAGAAACCAGCCGGACAGTCAAGGAAAGAGATAAAAGTGGGTTTTCTAGAACCCAGCCGGATTTGACAGCCAATTGTTTTCCTTTTTTTCTTTCCTTTTTCAAGTTGGATTTAACTGGCATTTTCTTTTCCTTTTTTTTATATCAAAAATTCTGATTGGCAGCATTACTTTAAGCGGGAAGAGAATAAAAAAATTCAGTAAAAATATTTTTGATCCAATTCTTTTTCTATATTATAGATTCTCACTTATTACATTTTCCATTTTTTCCTTTTTTTCCATTATTTTCTTCTTTTTTAATAAGGATGGTGTAAACAAAATTCTTTTTGAATTTTATCTAACTTCCTTTATTAAACTTTTATGAAAAGGATAATTATTTTTCGAGAATTTGTAAAATGATATTACAATTTTATCACAAAAGAATCATTGTGATTTCCTCTTGGGGTCATTGTTATAATAGCCATTCTGAATATCTTATTAGACTCATAAATGCACTTGTCCAATTTTTTTTATTCAAATAAATTTTTATTATTTAGCAATGGCAAATATGGTTTAATAGAGTTTGTTTAGTCCATTTAATTTAATGATGATTGATATTTTAATAATTTAGTCTATTTGTTTATTCTTACTCTAAAAATCTCTATAAATCTATGACTTTCCTTTTAATTTGAAAATTGAAAATTATATGTGTCAATTTTCTATTAATCTATAATTAGAATATGTTTGGTAAAGATTTTTAAGAAAATGAATTTCAATCAAAGTCATTAATAGTAATCTTGTATCACATATCACTCTTCATTATTATAAAAAAGTCTTATAATTCACTGTTTAAATTAAAGATTATCCCAAATACATAATAAATTTCTTGCTTTTTAATAATATTTTTATCCCGCCCCCAAACCCAAAATTCCCCCTACAAGACTTAAAAGCATCTCCATTGCAATGTGATGTTAATAAGAGCATCTCCAATGCATAACTTCTCGATATCCTCTACTTTTATCTGCGTGACGTTTAAATGAGACACACACAAAAATTACGGGTCCCACATTTTTTTCTCTTTTTCCCATTTTTTCCCACTTTTTCGCTATAAATTCCCGTGCCACCTCTACATCTAGAAGTCCAACTTCACATCCTCCACTATTATTTTATTATTATTTTTGAATTTGTTTCTACATCTCTCCTACCTTTTCTTTTACACTACACATCTTCTATTTTCTTTTCAATCCACCTAATCATCTTCTCTCTATCTCTCTCCTCCACATCATCCCTTAACACCACATTGCAATGGAGATGTTCTCAAGGAATTATGTGGAGGAGAGAGATAGAGAGAAGATGATTATTTTAATTTTAATTGAAAAGAGAATAGATGATGTGTAGTGAAAAAGAGAGGTAAAAGTAAAAAAAGTAGGAGAGATGTAAAAATAAATTCAAAAATAATAATAAAATAATAGTAGAGGATGTGAAGTTGGATGTGAAAATATAGAAAGGATAATTTTAATTTATACACGAAAAGTGGAGAAAAATGATATAAATAAAAGAAAAGTGATTTAAAAAAATAAAAAAATATAAAAAAAAAGTGGGATCCATAATAAATTTTGAGTATTTTTCTCTCATACTTGACATTGGAGATGGAAAAGTGTGCTGCCTCCCCCGCTCCCCCCCCCCCCCCTCTCCCCCTCCTCAGGGGTTGAGTGTGGGTGGAGCTCGCATTTGGGAGAAGAGCGCGAGCAACTTAACATTCACGTGAGCTATTATTCGTGGTCGCTCAGCTCTTAAGCTGTGGTCCCGGTCTATTCCTATCATCCAATTACGTACAGTTGTCAGTTGAATATCCAAAAAGATCATAATACCCGCAGTTTTTGTGCGTCGTTGACTGCCATTGGGAAATGGAGTCTCCATTCAAGGTAGATATACTCAGAGGTAAAGTAGCGTTGTTAACAGGAGGCGGTTCGGGGATCGGGTTCGAGATCTCAGCGCAGTTCGGTAAACATGGAGCCTCCGTCGCCATCATGGGCCGCCGGAAGAACATCATCGACGACGCCGTCTTCACACTGCGATCGTCAGGGATTCCGGTAATTGTTTTCTCTTTCTTCAGCATCTTTTCAATCGTGATTTGTGACGTTCATTTATACGTATAACAATTTTCCATTTCCCAAATGTTGTAAATTGTACTGAGTTAATTGAATTTGTTATTCTAATAAGTCGTATGAAGGGATTAGGGTGAGATTTCTCATATTAATTGAACTTAATTTTCAGGCCGTGGGGTTTGTAGGCGACGTGAGGAAACGGGAAGATGCGAAAAGAGTACTGGAGGAGACTGTGAAGCATTTTGGAAAGCTTGACATTCTTGTCAATGCTGCTGCTGGCAATTTTCTTGTTTCAGCTGAGGATTTGTCTCCTAACGGCTTTAAAACAGGTGAGTTTAGAATCCTCTGAATCTTATCATCTCTCTGTGACTAAGGGCCGTAAATTTTTTGATATATTACTGAATTGTGATCTTTGAATTATTAGAATGAAACATAGTTACTAGTTCCTTAAAATCAATGGATGTCAATTAACCCTTCATGAGATAACAGTCTTTATGTTGTGACAGAATTCTGCTAATGAATAATGACACAAACATTTCATTTGAATCTGCCTTCTAAGAGGACACAGGAGAGTAGTTCCGGTCTCTGTTCGTCGAACATTATTTTTTCCAAAACTTAACATCTGGTACTTAATCAGTGCCAAATATCAATATCAACAACGCATCTTAAATCACTATTCATTATCATCCAAACATGGCATGGTCTCCACCACTATTCAACTAAAAAATTGAGTTATCAGCAAAAAAAAGTTTATCCGAACACACGCCATAAGTATTTGTATAGATATTTAATCTAGAAGTTTAAAATGTTGGATTTGGAAAGCTCAAGGGTGAGACTTGAGCTCAGGTAACTTGGATTCGGGTCTATTGCCTCCTCTAGTACCACTTTGAACCACATCATCTACATGCTATTTCCAGTGTTCCAAAACACCGAAAACTTGCTTAATTTCAAACTCTTGCATTAACACTTTCAGAAAGTTTTTGTGAAGTGTCGTCTTGAGTATTTTCTATAAAAATGCATCAAAATGTTAAAAACACAGAAAACACATCATTTTCTTCAGCCATCTAACTGAAAATAAATTTGAGGTCCAGAACTTAAAGTTGAAACATGAAACGCAAAGAAGATAACACCTTAATTTCTAACAGAGGCTAAAATTTATTTTACTTATACTTGTTCCAGAGTTTGTGATTAAGTTGAAAGCAGAGTTTTATGAAAGGGTAAGAGAATGATAGAAAAAGGAGTATGTTTGATGGATTTGAATCAATATACAAGACTTAACCTAAAACAAGTTTTTCCAATTTAATTCCTCACAAGGCGGAGGAGGTAGTTAACATACAAGAGCCAGGTTTTACCTTTATTTGATTGTCCATGGGTTGCAGATACCTTGATTCTAATGTATGTTTATGGAATTACTTTGTGCAGTGATAGATATCGATGCTGTTGGTACATTTACAATGTGTCACGAATCACTTAAGTATCTCAAGAAAGGTGGACCAGGAAGAAGCTTGTCCGATGGAGGATTTATATTAAACATCAGTGCCACTTTGCATTACACGGCATCTTGGTATCAAATTCATGTATCTGCAGCCAAGGTCTGTGAGTTATGCTTTCTATGAAGATGATTTAGCTTCCTTTTCAGAATTTAGTCAGCATTTACTTCGACTCAGGCTGCTGTTGATGCTCTTACGAGAAATTTGGCTTTGGAATGGGGCACTGATTATGATATCAGAGTTAATGGTATTGCTCCTGGTCCCATAGATGATACTGCTGGAATTAGTAAACTCGCGCCTTGTGAGATACTTGAGAAGGTTGGAGAGTTGGTACCTGTTCACCTTATTGGTCAGAAGTGGGATATTGCCATGGCTTCCCTGTACCTTGCCTCCTCTGCTGGTTAGTGTTTTAGCTGATCTCTTATATTTGCTAATTTCATATTTATCATTTAGCAAATCACATCTGATGTACTAAAGCCTGTGAGGCAACTCCAAATATTCTAGTGAATCTTACTTAGAGCTCGTTTGGTGAAGTGTGGTTAAAAATAGAAGAAAGAAAAGTGACTTAAGACTTTGCCAAACAAGCTCCTAAAATTATTTAAATTTCCCAACGGATTGCGCTTTGCAGACTTGGTCATATTTGCCAAGAAGGGCAACTACATGAATTGCATTCTAGTTCTTTTCTTCATACAGAGTGCTTTCTTTTTAGACATACATTGCATTCTTCTGTAGTGGCATCCTACCGAAGTTGTACTGTGTGTAGGTAAGTATATAAATGGAACGACCCTCATAGTCGATGGAGGACACTGGTTGAGTCAACCTCGCCATCTTCCCAAAGAGGCAGTTAAACAGTTATCTCGGACTGTGGAGAAAAAGTCACGCGATTCCCCAACTGGAGTTCCCACCAGCAAACTGTAACTTTTCGAATGTTACTGGAGATTACTAGCAAACTGTTAACTTTTCAAATTCTTGTTATATGTACGGATTTATAGGTGGGTCGAGATGTACTGTTCCAATTCCCATTTACTTAGCAGGGAACGAACTTGACAATCCTTGTTCACAACATCCGACTAAATGGAACAACGAGGAGAACAAAAGCTGGGACAGCAAATCAAGGCTCTTCTTAGAGAGAGATGAATATTAGAGAGAAGTGGATGAAAACTGTGCGAATGACGAGGCAATTTGAAAAAACTTTGAAATGGGAATAAACATATGCCTCTTCATAAAGGAAATGAAGACTTTAAACAGCCACTCTCTTTTGCCAAACAAATCTCCATCTATACAACCCTTGCAAACTCTGTGAATGTAAAGCGACTTGAAAAAACATTGAAATGTGAATAAGCATATGCCTCTTCATAAAGGAAATCGAGACTTTAAACGGTCACTCTCTTTTACCAACCAAACAAATCTTGCATTTATACAACCCTTGCAAACTATGCAAACAACAACAAAAAAAGGTGTAAACCTTCCTGAGAAAAGCAATCTCCATTGTCACATAAACATGTGTAAGCTCTCTACGAAAAGCAATCTCAATGGTCATAACTCATTAACATACTACACTTCTGCTACAATAACCTATAGAATAGAATAGATTAACCAAGCCTCTCACTCGTCGGTTGCGTCACTCTGTTGCTCTTGAGGCTGAGACAGCTGACCTTGCACAGGTGGCCATGGCATATAGGGCATAGGCTGTTGAGGATGTTGACCTGTAAAGTTCACACCTGGTCCCACCGGATGCTGAGGAACGTAGTAATACGGTATAGTATCTGTAGGAGATCCAACTAATGGAATAGTTGCCTTAGTAACACCAAGCCCCTCCTCTCTCAACTCATCTCGAGGTATAATATCCACCAAAAAGTCAAAAACATCAGTTCTTGAAATGGCAGCTGCAATGTCATTCTTCTGCAGGGTCCTCCTTTTGTTCTCTTCGGTGTGTATCCAGGCTCGTTGGGTAAGCTCCAAGATGAACATCTCACATGCCTTGGCGAAAACCACTGGCGCTTCAGCAGAGATCATTCTAACATCTTCATCGGCTTTCATTATCTTCTTGATTTCGAGCGAGCGGAGACTGTGGTTCTTGAAATCAGTTGTGTGCTCAACTTCCTGCATTTGATTGGCCCAGAAAGCTTGGAGTTGCGGTTGACTCTGTTGCTGCTGTTGACTGTTGAATTGCTGGGGCTGATGGTAAGCGAGCTGAGATGCTGCATAAGAAGTTGGGGAGGAGACGGCTATGGCTGGAGTTCCAGTGGCCACCGTGTGAGGTGGTTGGTAAGGATAAGTCATGTGGCTACTGCCTGGTACAACTCCACCCACTGCCTGCTGGTTTTGCATGTTCTGATGCTGCTGTTGGAGTACATGGTCCGATTGATCCATTATATTAATAAAGCTATGATTTTACTCCTACAAATATCTCCTCAAACGAATTCTGAAATCAGAAAAGAACTCATCACTGTCACTAGCTATCTCATGATCAATCTTCGTTCACTAAAACAGGGTAAAAGAGAAAGCAAACTTGTGCGGGTTTAAACTTCTTTCTTACTCAAAACTCTTTACCACTCTCATTCAAAGTCAATAATCAACATGGACCACACATTCAAACCAAAACCTAACTTGTGATACCCAGCGAAAGAAAAGTGATACCGAAAAACACGCTGAGTATCAAGAAAGATTTGAAACTCAGCAACTAGCACTAATAAGGGAAGGTACTTTGAAACTCAGCAATTAGCACTATTAAGGGAATGGTACTTATGTTAAGGAAGAAAGAAGAACAACAATTATGTTCTTTAGCAAGCGTCATAGCCAAAAATGATCCTATTTACACTTCTATTTGGTGTTAACCAAATCTGCACGCAATTCCGTATACCTCATACTCATTTTCAACCACACACACATTTTCCAAAATAATATTAACCACACATTTTTACACGGAATACCGCGCGGAACAACTAAACCCCCAATCAAACAAGGCCTAAGAAACAAATGATGAATGAGAAACATCAATATATATCACAAAGGAAAAAAGCAAAACTCGGTGAAACATGAATTCAGAGATATAACAGGACATGAAAATTAATCTCATACAATATTCGATGTCAGCAGAATCATTCAACAAAATCAATTTCGTACGAAAAATAAAGTTTTAATTTGAAGAATGTAAGCTCCTATCCTTCCTTTAAACTCACGTTCGAATTCCTCAAACACGATCAACTCAACGGAGAAAAATCACAGGACCGGACAAGTATAAACCGAAAGGAGTTTGTTTACACTTTGATTCACGAGAATCACAGGAAGCGTGAAGAATAGATGTTCAAAAATAGAAAAATCAGGGGAATAATAATATTAAAAGTATCGAAAGAGACAGTTACCCATATTCTCTGAATCAACAAGCCGCGGATTTCTCTGACGACACAAACCCTAAGAGAGAGAAGAAGAGTGATGGCGCGTTGGATTTATTTTCTACGCGAAAATCCGCAATTTCCTCAATACATCAAATAGTTTTAGAGAGAGAAACGGAGAGTCTTTTGAATATGATGATCTAGAGAAAAATGGAGAGACTCCTCGAATGGGTGGGTAGGAGAAAATAGCACCTGAAAACGTGTCGTTTATATGATGCTGCTGTTGTTGTACGTTGTAAAGGCATCTACGTGTAAGATAGGCACTGCCTGTTTGACGAATTTTCTTTAAACCGTCATTGTTCATTTTGTTATTCCCTTTGAGACTTGTAGGCTGATAGGATATAATTTATAAAGGTTTTTAATGAATTTCAATATAAAAGATGAGGGAGAATGAGTGGAATTGAGTGGTAGAAATTTATGGATGTAATTGATTTAAAATAAAAAATAATAGATAAAAAATGGTAAAAAATTTTAAAATCGGTTGGCTAACACCCCAACGATATTTATCGGTTTTAATAAAACTAGTTTTCACCCCTCGTGCGTTGCACGAGAGTAAAACTGTATAGATTTATCTAAAAAAAATTATTTAGATTGATTTTTGTGGTAATGAATAATGCAAAATAATTTTTTTAATAAATGACAGTTGTATTTAATTGATAACACCATCACATAATATAAAATGTAAATAATGTTAATAATAACGAAATATTATAGAAAAGAAATTTTAAGTTTTTCATTTTATACTGTACTCATAATTCAATAAATTTATCTATGGTCGGCTATTATCCTAGATTAAATTATAAAAAGATTTTACAATAAAAATCCATAAAATATAAAATATATAATCAATTAAATACTATTGAAATAATAATTACTTAGCTCAAAATGTATACAATTCAAGGATATTAGCATTAACAAAAGTCTTGTCTCACGATCACCGTATATTAGCTGTGTTTTTTTGTAAATCGATAATATACAATGTATTAAACTTACTTTTTTGTGCGAATAGAAAAATAATAATTGAAAATGATGTATATAAAAAATTTCAATTCAATATCATTCAAACTTTGTACTCGACAAAGGAATAATATAACCACAATAAACTAATTTCAAACCGATTCATAAAAATTATTCATCTAAGTAGCACGACACTATGTAATAGTGCAGCGCAGTTCTTCACTGTTGAAACAAATTGTAATTGTACAAATGAGAATAATTAAAAAAAATAACCAATGTAGAAAGAAATAAAAGTAATATAACATAATCGGACTATATATTACACAATAAAATAAATTTAGTGAATAACTAATGATATACTCTTTATCTAGAGGACTCATTTGTAGCATTCCATAATTAATAATAGAATCCATCTATCATATCGTTGACGTAAATAAAAACATCATGTTATAGACTCTAACGGTTTGCACAAAGTGACTACTTTTTTCATTCATACTATATAGTAAATCACTTTAGATAGCAGAGACATCCCTCATGGAAGCTCGGTCACTTGCCCTTACATACAACATAATGGAAATTTTCTCTCTCAACGACCTTCATAACACTTATGTATTTTTTTTATTATACCAATATATCGTGTTACGATGTTGACACATATAGGTGGGATCTCCTAAATATGTATATCATTCACCTAGAAAAAAGTATAATCCTACAAAAAAGAAACATAGAAATCAAAATTATTATGTAATAATTTTATTTAATAAGTAAGTCCTTTTTACATATTTGTCAAATCACTGTGATTCTTTGTAATTTTTAATTTATAGGTAGAATACAATGTATGCTAATTGCTAATAAATTTCTCTACTACTTTTAGAAACTAATTAGAAAATATTAATATCCCTTTTGAGCTGTAGAAAATTAGCAAATGAAGAAAATCTTGTTGCGCTAGGAAATTTTTCTACTCTGTACACTAAAAATTTAAAGATATAATTAAAAATACTTAAAGTATAAATTAAAGATATAATAAAAATATTTAAAGTAAAAAAATTTAAGATATAATCTTGTTATGTTAGGAAATGTTTCTACTCCTAAATAAAAATTAAAGATATAATAAAAAATATTTCCTTTCTTTAATAAGTACAAATTCAAGATATGTTGAGAATATTTCAATTAAAACTTAAAGGTATAATTTTACTGTACCAAAAAATATTAGTGGAAAAAATATTAAATTTTTTCATTTCAGATTATACAAATATTCTAAAAGCATTCTTAATTTATTTGAACACAATTTAACAATGGGGATTTAAATAGTACTTTAAAAAAAAAAAAAAATACACACATTGGGGGATTAAATAAATACATTTTTTAAAAAAATAAATTATTATTAGTTAGCAATTTTATTCACCATGCTAAAAAGAATGATGAATATTATCTTCAATTTGGAGGATCGATATAAGTGGGTAAACAATTAAAATTAATTTTTTTGTTTCATATTATTCTATTCATGGAGAGCTTAAAAAAATAGTATCTATATATAATTTTTGTTATTTCAAAAGTTACTTATTTTACAGGTAAATAAGTAATTTATCGCTAAAAATAAAAAATGAGTAACTTTTAAAATAGTAAAATTTATACATCAAAACTATACTCATATTAAACTTTCGATAAATAGAATAATATGGAACAAAAAAATTCAAAATTTTCAGTTATTTACCCCTCAAATTGATCCTCCAAAATGAGGTTAATGTTCACCCTCCTTTTTAGAGAACAAATTTGTTCACCCTATTGAAAGAGAGTGAACATCAACCTCTTTTTTTGTGGGTCGATTTGAGGGTTAAAAAATTAAATTTTTTTTGGTTCTATATTATTTTATTCGTCGAGAGCTTTAATATGAGTATAATATTGATATATAATTTTTATTATTTTAAAAGTTACTTATTTTACTGGTAAATAAGTAACTTATCACTAAAAATAAGTAATTTTTAAATCAATAAAAATTATATATCAAAATTGTACTCATATTGAAACTCTTGACGAATAGAATAATACGGAACAAAAAATTTAAAAATTTTTAATTTTTTATCCCTCAAATCGATCCACAAAAAAGAGGGTGATGTTCACCCTTTTTTAGGGTGAACAAAATTGTCGTCCATGATTTATGACACTTGGAAGAAAATAATTGGTCCAGCAAATTTCTAAGTAAAATCTTGTCCTAATAACTGTTTTGCAATTGAACAACTGTCAATCAAACCTTATTTTATATATTATATAGATTTTAGCGTTGTTATGGTGTATTTTAGTGCTATCATACAGTAGCAATTGTGGCTGGTAAATGGATCATATTGTCACATGATAGTAAGGGAGAGTTGCCATATTAAACACTGAAACTTTATTTTAACAAAGTTTTAGCGTTGAGAATGTATCACTTTTATTCTCGTAATATAAAAAATATTCTGTGTTACCGACAATAATCCAGTACTTTCCTTGCAATGAAATCTATCGGGAGCAAATAATTTTTTGCAAATTAATGATGAGAATGTTATCCAGCTACTATAAATAAATTAATAGTCGGAATTATATTAGTATTGTAATAGAGAATTGGAAGGCTTATAAAATATGAAATTTTGCAAAGTCAAGGAGAATATCAAGGAGATAACAAATTGTAATTAAATAGATCATAGAATAACACAAATATAATTTTTTGTGAAAATTTTGAGAAAAATTTGATGTTTTTTGGGCAAATTAGGAAAATAAGGATTTTATTAAAAAAATGAATACCAACATACATTTCCATCTTCTTGTCAAACAGAGAAATTCTTTGAAAGTGATGATAAACTTGGTTACCTCTTAAACACTTCCTATAAAAATATGCCACAATGCATGTCAAACTTACCTAAGAAACATCTTGAGTCTTATGTCAAGAGTAATATTATTTATTGAATGGAAGAGTAAATAACATCATCTGAAACTTACATAAGAAAACATCTTCACTCTTATTTAAAAAGTAATATTATTTATTGAATGGAAGAATAAAGTTATTTATAAATAATTGTTATTAGGGTTGGGCATATCAACTGAAAAACCGATCAATCGATCGAAACCAACAGCATTGGGTCAATGCGGTTCGATTTTTTTGGCCAATTGGTTTGTTTTTCAGTTTGGTTTTTACCAAACCGAAAAATTGCTAGGATTTTTTAATAAAAAACCGAAAAATTGACCAACTTGAGTCGGTTCGGTCAATTTCGGTTTACTATCGAACCGGCTCGATTCGATTTGGTTTGAAATCCACCAAACCGACGGACGGTCGGTCGGTCGGTTTAAGTTCGGATGAAAAAACCAATCGAACCGACCGACGGCACCCCTAATTGTTATAATGGTCAATAATGAATAAAATTAAAATAAAAAATAGGTGAAATCGAAAAAAACAATTTTAAAACAAACACATATACACATATCCTCTGGGATTTTTGGCGCCCAAATGTCTATCAGAAATTAGTTGTGTTACTAATTCATTGTCCGATGGTCAGGATCAATTCTTGATGATCCGATCTACAACCAATCACGATAATTGATCTCCAACTTACTCCGGTGTGCATGTCAACAATTACAAATGACTAATCAAAAGCTAGACACAAGTGCCAATCACAGCATCCATGTCTACCATTCTAAATTCACTCACCAGCTAAAGATATGCATCAAGAACATCGTGGTAAACTACAAAATGAAATAGGGACTGTAACCCTATAAAAAATTTGCCTACATATCTGTCTCCAATTTTCATTTTGCTGTGTACATCCCCGCTTCCTGCTGCAATTCCATATTTTTCAAAAGTCCTAAAATGAAACTTAAAAAATATTTTTAGCTTTTATGCTAACAAACGTAGCCATAGTGCTAAAAAAAAAAAAAAAAAAAAAAAGAAGCCATAATAATAAAAGTAAAGCATGAAACCAACATTAATGATAACATGTAAGTTTTTATCATTTTTACTTTTTTTACTAAATTTGAATTTAGTTAAATCAATCACATTCGCATAGCTCATATGATTTATATGTACTATATTGGATATTCATTACTCGACTCCATTTATTATTATCTTTCCTATTTTACATAAAAATATGTACAAATTCATAAAAAAAAAAATTCTTAACATGGGTAGGGACGGAGACAAAGTTTAGTTAGACTCGGCTCTAGCTTGGTGCGAAAAAATGTTTAGTAGCAAATTGTGAAAACCATGTTTAACAGGTGGAGTTTGTAAGAAATGACTTTTGCAACTGAAGGGTTTGCGGTTCAAAACTGTCTTGTTCAACCTTTTCTCTTGCTTTTTTTCCTTAATGGTTCTCCTTTCGACATTTCTTACTGTTAACCATCTTATTTTTGACAATTTTATTTTATATGATTTTATATTTTCAACAATTTTAGGTATATAATTTTTATAAACAAATAATATTTTTATATAATTCTACATCTTCAAAAATTGAAGGTGGTGTTATTATTTTCACATATTAATTAATACAATATCTTAGAAAATTATAATTCATGAATGATTTGCTCTAACTATAAGTAAGTCTGTAGATGTTAATGTAGATTAGATTGTTAATATAAAATGTCATACTTAACTTGTTAGATTATTGTTTCGGGTGTCCCAAAAAATTTAAAATAATAATTTTCATAAGTTCAATAATACATTGGGAAATAAAACCAATTTCATACAATTAATTGAAAACATCATATAATCAAACAATCAAATTAAATTGTTATTTCATAATAATTTGCTTTTCTTTTGCAAAATAGATATAAAGAATCGTGATTTTAGATAATATTTTGCAAAAAACTTTATGTGGGGGAAAAAAATTTCAGGAGCATTGCCCTGGAACCCCCAAATCAGCTCGAAGGTATGACAAGTCCTGGTTTCGCCCTTGAACATGGGTTTAGTGCATGTTACCGTTAGATCTTTATCTCCAGTCCAATTAAAATCAAGGCAAATCAGCATTCAAACGGTTCAAAGACGCGATTGCAGATGTTTCCATGTCAAACTCGACGTAGGCAAGAGTTTCCCAATTAATTAATAGTATAACCTTCCGGCTAATTTGAATTACAAGCTGAATGTCTGCTTTCCGCTCCTCGTTGGGCCCACCTCAACACCCCTTCAATTTCACCCCTCAACAACGATAAATACATTGCGTGCTCCCACGCTCTTCATCAAACCCTATGACAGTTGGGTCACTGTGCCACGTTGCCATTTTCTAATCGTCCGTGTCAACACGCTCGTTGCTATAGTTTTGGCCTCTCTCTCCGAAAACGTAAAACTCAAAATAAGCCATCTCTCCTCTGTTTCTTTAGTGCTCGAGTGCGTGAGAGATAGAGAGATATATAATTTGTTTGTATGTTGATCCCTTGAATTTCGATTTACTATAATTTGATCACGCGAATTACATTTTCATGATCATTTATTAAGATTTATACTATTAATATTGTACATTGTATTTAAAAAAAAAAGAAATAATGCTAACTTAAACAATTAATCCACAATTTTTTATTACTATTGCACTATGGGTCCAACCTCTATATATGGAGTTATGGAACATCACATCCCCAATTTTTATAAATAAAGTAAGCATCATTAGTTCAAAAATCACAATGATGTTACTTCTTTCACAGGTCTGTTCTGGTGCACCCGGGTGATCTAAGTCTCATACGACATCCATTTTGAAATTCGAGATTAGATTTAGATTCAGTACGACGAGGCAGAGTTATAGCAATTTGAAAATTTTTTCTACAATACCTTGACAGTCGGTCAAACTTTTGCCCATAATTTGGGCCAAATTATACTCTAAAACTTTGACCGGCCGCTACGGTATCGTCGGAAATTTTTTTGAATTGTTTGAACTCTACCTCGTCGTGCTAAATCTGGATTTAGTCTCGAATTTCAAAATGGAGATCGTATGAGAGAGTAAATCATCCGGGTGTGGTGTACCGGAACAATACCAACTTCTTTCATTGGTCACAAATTTTTTTTAATGAATAAAAAAAGATATTTTGATAAACTTAATATTTATTCGAAAATTTTATTAATAAAAAAAGATCGAATCCTTCACTATTTCAACTCAAATATTATGTAAATTATCTAAGGCCTTGTTCTATTTGGTGTTAACCAAATCCGTACGCAATTCCGTATACCTCATACTCATTTTCAACCACACACACATTTCCCAAAATAATATTAACCACACATTTTTACACGGAATACCGCGCGGAACAACTAAACCCCCAATCAAACAAGGCCTAAGTACAAAAAGTAAACTATATTTGAAATGGGTGAGGAAAACAAGCATAGCTATAGAATGAAGCAAGTATATTATTCTAAAGAGTTATTATTGATAAATAAATTTATTAATGTTACAAATTATTTTATAATTTTTTGTATCATATCATATTTTACCACAATACATGGTGAGATTTTTTAAAAATTAAATTTTGTAGGCATTATTTAAAAGTCAAGAAATATTAAAAAAATTTGTCAAATCAATAAAATAATGGCTGAGAAAAGTATAATTTTAAAATAGTTATAGATCTTGTTTGTTAAAATTTAAGAAATCATGAGTTGCATTAAATAAATGCAAAAAAATGAGTTAATTTATGAGTATCGAAGTTTTGGAGGTTCATTTGAAAGCCAATGGCATATTTTATACATAATAAATTTTTACTAACTTTTTTCTCTCATTATTTTTAATTACTCATACAATTACCTTGCATTTTTAATATATTTTTCTAATTTTCAACTATACATCTGACACGTTATTTAAGTAAATCTATATTATTATATATAAAACAAGCCCTCAATCATTATATTATCACCTAACGGAGTAAGGTTTTCTTCGTTACTTAAGGACCAAAACAAGCACTTATCCGTGTTCCGTCTTCATTTGTCTTTCCTTCTTCACCCGGTCTCTTCTTCCTTCTTCCACTTCTTTCTCTGCAAATCCAACCACTTCCTCTCCTTCTTCAACCTCCTCCACGCCGTCACCTCCTCCGTTGGACTCCGTTCAAACACCACCGCGAGAAGTAGCGGTATACTAGTAATTAAATTTGTTTTGTGAGGATATAGGGTGTTACTATGGATGGCAAACGAGTTGAGTCGAGAGGCTCGGCTCATAAAAAACCAGTTCAGATTATGCTCATTTTCGAGCTCGGCTCTTGTCCAGATCAACTACTCGGGTTCGATTCGATTCGTTTGGCTCACGAGCCGAACCCGAGCAGTCTACAAGCTAGCTCGTTGGCTCGGCTCTGCTTTTTTTTTTTTTAATAATTTTCAACACACGACTCACAATAGAAATATATGGGTCTATGTTTGCAATTATGACATGTTTGTTTTATTTACTTATTTAGTAATAAAAAATTATTCATCCCTTAAATGAAGTTTCAATTATAAGATAATGAACCGATTCACGAGCTTTACGAACTAAACACGAACTGTTCATTTTCCAATTTCTCGACTCAGTTCGAGTTCAAGTCTGTATTTTAAGGAGTCGAACCGAACTCGCGAACTGAGTAATTTTATTTTTGCTCACAAACTATTCGCTCGATTGCCACCCCTAGGTGTTATTAACATTCTAACACTATTGCTAACACATTGCTAGAGATTCCTTTGGTCAAATATGGCTAAGGTCCAAGAAGTATTAGGTCCAACATGACATAAATCTACAAGTTAGATGACGTCCTGTGAAATTTGCGGAAATCTATCTATGGTATTCCAATGCACCCCCAACCCTCACCGGTTCCTCGCCGGCATTCGGCAATATAGTATAGAAATAGAGAGAGAAAAAGTTTGAAGTATATTATTATAGGAGTAAAACACAAAATTCAAAAACACATACAATATCCGCTGCAAAACGACGACGTTTGCCCCATCTTCCTCCTCCGTCTCCATTTATACATTTGCTCACAGTTTAGATACACAAGCGTTTATACAGATATAGACATTTATATTTATTTGTAAATAGAGATGTCGGAGGATGAGAAATTGTTGAAGGAGGCAAAGAAATTGCCATGGGAAGATCGGTTGATGCACAAGAACTGGAAAGTACGAAACGATGCGAACATTGATTTGGCCGCTGTTTGTGATTCCATTACAGATCCCAAGGACCATCGCCTCCGTGAATTTGGTGAGAATTTTGTTCTACTTCCAGGTTTAGATCTGTTTTTGAGCATTTTGACGTTTGTTCCACTGATCTGTGTGTGAAAATAGGTGTAATGCAAGTTTTCTGTTGTCAGATCCCAGTTCTTTGGACTTAGTTTTTGTAAATTTGGAAAATCTTAGGTCATTTTTTTAAGAAGATAGTGGCGGATTCTAATGCCCCGGTTCAAGAGAAGGCTCTAGATGCACTAATTGCATACTTAAAAGCTGCCGATGCTGATGCTGGGAGGTATTTTGTTTTTTAGAGTGCTTGTTTAGGTTTCATGTATTCACTCTACTTTTTACTCGTTAAATTTGATTTTTGTTTCATTTGTTTGTGGGTTCAGACATGCAAAAGAAGTATGCGATGCCATAGTGGCCAAATGTCTAACAGGAAGGCAGAAAACGGTGGAGAAGGCGCAGGCAGCCTTTATGCTGTGGGTGGAGTTGGAGGCTGTTGAGGCTTTCTTGGTATGTTTTATGTTCAACAATGCATACATTTAGTCTATCGTTGCAATGATGTACTTTGATATGCAATTTAGCTATGAGGAGCCTTGTCATTATCAAATTTTAACTAATTAATTGAACTGTTAAAACAATGTATCTTTAAAATAGTGGAATCTGGAACACAATGTTTTACTAGGAGTTGTTCAATGCTGACACATGAATGTGGATTCCAGTAGATTAACATAATCCGGTAGCTTAATTACAAGGGATGGTACTTATTCTGATTCATTGTTGGTTTAAAAATTAGGATGTTCTGTACTCCCTTGAATGGTCAATGCTCTATAATTATTATTATTTTTTTAAAAGAAACACTCTAAATATATTGCTTTAAACAAATGAGGTACAGAAAACAGGTTCAAAAGAAAAAGAAATGAAGTTATGGTCAACACCAAACCCAAATGCGCTATAATTATTTTGAACTCTAGAGAGCTAGGACACCGCCAGGAGTGACTTTTATGACAAAAAGTTGTAAGCTTGTGCATGTACATTGTATTTGGTTTGATACTAGGAGCTTGCTGGAGGGGTTTTATGAACTTCTGAAATCTGAATCAGTGACAAGTGGGTATTTGGTTATTATGGTAGTTGCTTTAGGCTCTTCGTGATTTGGCTTCCTTCATTATTGTAATAAAATTATCACCCACTTCTTTTACATTATACACTATCTTTACATAAGTTGAGAAAGCAGCAAGCAGCATGTAGGTCACTCAACACTGCTCAGAAAATCATAGATTTGACGATGGATGAATGAAATCTATAGAAGCTTCACTTGTTAATAATCACCATCACAGTGAACCTGTTTCTCGGCTCACATAATAGTTAGTTAGTAACTAACGAGAATCAGTTAGCTAGCCTAAACATCGAATGCTTTTGAGAAATAGAAACTTTGGAGATCTTAAGATTCATAACAAATACAAATTGGGATAATGAACCATATAAAAAAAAATGCTATTGAAGTATATGAAATGAAAAATTGAAGTACAAGCATATCAAATTAATTAGGAGGCCATAATCTTATATCAGTACTTGGAGGTGATGATGTCATTGTTAATTTGTTTCATTCCAGTTTGATGGAACATTTATATTGAGGGGAACAAAATTATTATGAGTGAGTTTTTCATCGGAAACCCAAGGCTGGTGACATTTAAACTAGTCTGACATATGCCATAGAACACAGGGAGAAGCAGAGAAAGTTGAGAGTTAAAATCGTTAATTCAATGTATTTCCCTGTTTGGCTTTAAGTGCTTGCTTTATGTTAAGTTGTGCGCATGCAGGTAAATTTTTCTTCTTTTCTTTTTTAATATTTTATTATTTTGTTTTTAAAAAGAGTTACATGTACTCTGAATAAGGGTCGCAAATGAAAGGTGTCGGTCATAAATGAGTTATAGGCCTTGATTTTGAATTTTGACTTTGGTTGAGTGGTAAACAATACTTTTTTTTCCAGTTGAAAGTTGAAATGAACTCAGTAGGTATCATGTGAAAGGGACTACACGAATGAATGAAATCTTGAGGCTTCGTGGATGAAAAGAGTGTACCCAGTCTTCTGAATCTGAAAGATATAACGTGGCTTAGAAATGATTTGAGCTAAAGAATTGAAATGCAGTTGTGATTAATGATCATGTAGAAGTAAGACAACTTCCTATTAAATTTAAATATACTGTGATGGTACTTGCGTATTAGGTGGTTGCTTTTGTTTTAACTTAGTAGTTCTCACGTGTTTGAGCTTTTGGCTTGAAACTTTATTCGCCGTCACAAACATGAGCTAATAGTTTAGAGAGTTGGAAAGAATGTAAACTGAGATGCTTTCCTTTGCTACCCAAATTTATGCGAGGATGACTAAGATGTGTCCCTTTGCTACATGAATTTATGTGAGTATGCTTTTCAATTCACTTGAGTGTGTGTTGCTACTATTTATTCTACTGGCTCTGTGTTCTCATTGTTCATTAGCAACTTTAATTTTAATTACAAATCATTCCCCCTCCCCCCACGAACATTTCCATTCTACAATTGTTTTCGGTTTTGCTATCTACACAAGGAAAAAAAAGGTTAATGCTCCTTGAATGATGCATTTTTCTCTAATATGGTTTTCCTGAGTAGGATGCAATGGAGAAAGCAATAAAAAATAAAGTTGCAAAGGCAGTTGTTCCTGCAATAGATGTCATGTTTCAGGCTTTAAGGTGTGGAACCTATTGCGGTTATTAAATTTTTGGTTTTGATTTATGGTAACTTTGTCATTTTGCATGAGTAATGATTTTGGGTGGAAAATATGATTCAGTGAATTTGGGTCAAAGATAGTGCCACCGAAAAGGATATTGAAGATGCTTCCTGAACTTTTTGATCATCAAGATCAGAATGTTCGTGCTTCTTCGAAAGGACTGACACTAGAACTATGTCGTTGGATTGGAAAAGATCCTGTCAAATCAATTTTGTTTGAAAAGATGCGAGATACTATGGTATGTCGATACATGTTGGTCTAGGTTCTTTTCTGTTGTACTTTTCATGCATTTTGGTTAGATCTCTTATTGTTTGACTTTTTTAATTTTAAGAAAAAAGAGTTGGAAGCTGAGCTGGTCAATGTTACGGGAAATGCAAAGCCGACTCGCAAAATAAGGTGACCAGTTGCCTTATTTCGTGTTTCTTCTTCTCTTCTCCAATCTGATATCCAAAGAAATATCTTTTTTCTTCAGCAGCAAATTGCATTGGAAATGTTTCCTTGTAAATAATTTTCTCAAGTAGCGCAGTGTGATGTACCTGTATTTTAATTCCATTTAGATATTTGCAAATTTCCTATTTTTCTGTAGCATGTTTATTTTTTGATGTTCAGAAGATGTTGATTTATTTTGTACCTGCAGTCTCTGTGAGAAGATTGTTATTTTGGGACTCAAATCTAATGTTCTATGTTTTTACCTTGTCCCCTCTGATCTTCAATCTTTGCTTGCTTTTTTAATTTGAACTTTCAACTGCTCACCCCGTACCAGCTTGATCACTTTTAATGATCCTTTCATTTCGATAGGACAATTTGAAGTTGAAAAGTTTCACAAGATATAGTGTTCACTGGTTAACGGGGCGTTCTCATTATTTTTGAGTTCCAACTTTGTAGGAACCTTGTGAATAATTTTTGTCTAGTTGCAGGAGGGGTGCTTAGAACCTTCTATTGTTTTTAGATTTGTAAACTGCAGTGGCATACCTTCTGTCATTGGGAGGTTGAGTCCTATTGAATCAGACGCTCATGAGTCTAGTGTAATTGATAGAAGTCCTATCCCAGGTGTACGCAAATGGAGGACTATGTTACCTTGATGTATATGATCGATTGATTGAGAACCATGTTATCTAATTTGACAGGTTCCTTTTTTTATTATTTTATTATTTTTTTCATATTAACTTTTATTTATTTTTTAAAAATCTATTCTGAAAATTTAACATGTTAGAGATGGGGAATGCTTATTGTCTATCTAAACTTTTAAGCTTCAGTGTGAAGGCTACATTTATTCATTTGAATTTAGTTTGAACACACATGTTTTCAAATGTGCGGAGGTGTAAACTTATTACCTATGAATTTTAGTACAACATTAAATCATCATATCTGAATGTTTAAACTTTTCTTGAGGGGCACATTATTTATGCAAAACTAAGTCTTTAAGTTTTGTGATCTGTCTTTTGGATATTTATTAGATCTGAGCAAGACAAGGAGACAGAACAGGAGGCCATTCCTGAAGTTGTGGGATCTGGCCCTTCTGAAGAATCTGCTGCTGACAGTAAGAAATTACTAAGAAATTGATCTGCAGCCTTTCTTACTCTTGGCTGAACAGATTTTTGATGCATTTGTTTTAAGCTCACTGGCGATATGAACCTTGTTAGACAATCATAATGCTATAGTCATACAAGTGTCTGACAGTCATGCTTTTACCAGTTCCAGAGGTGATAGATGAGTATGAGCTCGTTGATCCGGTTGATATATTGACACCTTTGGAGAAGTCAGGATTTTGGGAGGGAGTGGTTAGTGCTCTTTTGCTTGTACTTTACATTCCCAGCAATTATTGATGTGCTATATTATCTCTGGTATGCTATCATTGTTGCATTTCAGATTATTATTTTGCTCATGGTGGTTTGAACTTATGTCAACATGTATTTCAGAAAGCTTCTAAGTGGTCGGAGCGGAAAGAAGCTGTTTCCGAGTTGACCAAACTCGCTTCTACTAAAAGGATTGCCCCAGGAGATTTTACAGAAATTTGTCGAACATTAAAGAAGGTTTGGAGTTATAACCCATAGCTGAATTAATTACCACATTCCATCTGGCTAGAGTTGATATATGTGTTTTCTGCATTTTTTTTTTCCTGATTGAGATGATGTATCTTACCATTCCTGTTCGCTTCCTGGTTCTCTTGTGATTATAGATTTATGTTTACGCTTTATTATGTGTCATTAAGGGTGACTTTTACATATTATTGCTTATAGTGTTCTACGTGAGTTTCTCATAGACATGGAGATACCAAAGTCATATAAACGGCTCAGTTATATAGGGTAAACTTGATTTTAGGGCATCCTAGTAAAGCAGCCTGAAAATGAAATCCCAAAAATCTGCAGAGTGGAGAATATAATTCAACCCTCAACCATCAGCAAGAGAGCAGGCCTAGTTCCCAAATTTTCTGCTATATAGGTTGCATCTATATGTCGTACTTCATGGAATCATTAGGTCACAATATCTTAATGTAACAATAACTTCTGTGAAGCTTGCCCCTGAACATATCTTTTTCACACTCGTGCAACTTTCCACCCTTGTCCACAATTCAGAATATTATGGCTTTTATTGTTTGGGTATGAATTTGGAAAGTTTAACTATTTATCGATCATAATATCTTTTCCAATTTTGCAGCTTATCACAGACGTGAACATTGCCGTTGCAGTTGAAGCAATCCAAGCCATTGGAAATCTTGCCTGTGGTCTGAGAGGCCATTTCTCAGGAAATTCTCGTTTCTTATTGCCTGTATTGCTGGTTAGTATATCTCTATAGTATTGGATTTCTCGACAAGATCAAGTTTTATAAATGACTTGGTGGTTGTGTTCTTAAAAAAATTACGGTTGTGGCTTATGTCTGATTTACTATTGTAGCATAATATATGGGGGGGGGGGTTGAATTTATATTTTACTTTATTTTCTTTTTCCTAAAAGTTTCATTACCTTTCAGCACTGTGGTGGAGTCAGTCACTGTATAACGAAGGCTGATAATTCGACCCTTGAGCAGCAAATACAGCCCTTGATACTGCCATGAATCTAGTATCAAGAAAATATACCTTTACATATGCTGACCCATTTTCGACAAGAAATTCTAGCTCTAAAAAAATGAAGATCTTACCAATAGCTTTGTCAAGCCTATAATTCTGCTATTTATGTGGGCTGCTTTCAGCATGAATGTACCAGCTTCGTGTGTGTGTATTTACGCTTTCTAATGGAACAACCGTTAATCAAATTTCTCTGCGTTGAAGTTGCCCTTTTCAGCTTGTTCATGTTGACTTTATCATGGTATAGGAGAAACTTAAAGAGAAGAAGCCTGCTTTGGTGGAGGCTCTTACTCAAACTCTTCAGACAATGCACAAGTCGGGATGCTTAAATCTTTCAGACATTGTTGAAGGTATGTTTTTTGTTCTTTTCTTTTAAGTCTAGCACGGTACTCCGCAGTTTCGCATTCTTAACTCATAAGTCTATAGCACAGTATTCTGCATCTTTGTAAAGTGATATTCATGTGACATTTCAAGATACCCATGTTTTTGCAAGATTTGGGTATCTTTTCTTGTCTTGATATGTGCAAATCTGTTTAGTTTGCTGCTATAGAACACTTTTAGTTGTTTCACTGTTTTTCTGACCTTGCTATGACATTTACATATTTTCTATCTTTTTGCTGAACTCTGAAATGCCACTTTTGTTTATTTGACCATGATTTTCTGTTATCTACTTGATATTCTGTTATTTACTTGGAAATGCTTGTTTTCATTATATTTACTTCTGTTTAATCTCGAAAATAGCAGTATTTTATAAAGTTGGTTACACATCGAGGTACTATAATTCTGGTTAATGGCTGTTTTTACGTCTTTATCTCATTTTCAATCGTAGGGTTGAGTTGGCATGAAACTGAAGTGTTAATTATTATTATTATTATTATTATTATTATTATTATTTGCGTACAAAAAGACTGGGAACCGTTGCTGAATATAAAAAGTTATTTTACTGCAGATGTTAAGACAGCAACAAAAAACAAAGTTCCTCTTGTTAGATCATCGACCTTGAACTGGGTTACCTTTTGTATTGAGACAAGCAACAAGGCTGTTGTGCTCAAATTGCACAAGGAATACGTTCCGATCTGCATGGAGGTTAGTGAATAGACAGCGGGGCCTCTATGCTACCTTTACAGGGCATTGTGTATTGACTTCAATTCTTTCCGATCTCATCCTACCTTCGACACAATATAGTTGTAATTTCCCATTTATCAGTGTGAAAATATGCTTGAGTGGGTTCTATAATTCCTTGGAGTTGATGTTTGTGCAATGGTATCCTTTTCTCACTGCAATGCTTTTGAAGGAAAAATTTAACTAGACCAGGTGTTCCTAAAAACTACTGTGTCTCCACATCTCAGCCATGAGAAATTGATATGGTATACAAAGTTTCAAAACTAGCCATGTAAATTAATGTTCTGATAGAGGTGATTTTACGGCAAGTACATTTTCCTTTAGGGTGTGTTTGATTGCAAACCCGGAAAATGGTTTGAAGGAAAACGTTTTCCGGGTAAATGAATTCCGGGAAAAGGTTTTCCAGGGAAAATAGTAATTGTAAGTGTTTGATTGAATTAATTTGAAAGTTGAAAAATGATGTTATTTTCTTTATTTTTGTATTTTTTTTCATAAAATTTGATCACTTTCCTTATCTTTATGGTTAAAGTAAATTGTCCATTAAAAAAAAAAGAAAAAAATGGCCAAACTTTTCCCGGAAAACAAAAACCACCTCCCCCCCAAGGAAAACGTTTTCCTTCAAAATAAGGAAAAGAACGGAAATCGAGAAAAAAGTGGAAAACCTTTTCCAGGAAAAAAGTGCAATCAAACAGCCACGGGTGGAAAAAAAAGCTGGAAAATGAGTTTTCCTGGAAAAAAAAGTATGAATCAAACACACCCTTATTGTCGAACTTGATATTTCTTTGAAATTTTGCTGTCCCTATATTGTGCTCTATTAACTGTATGATTTGTTACTTATGCTTTTATTTGTGAATTCAAATCTTTTAACTTTTTTCTGTCTTTTTCCTTTTGCCCTTGCTAAGTATTATGAAGTCTATATTGGTGTTGCAGTGCCTTAATGATGGAACACCTGAAGTGAGGGATGCAGCATTTTCAGCATTGTCGGCCATAGCCAAGGTGCCCTTAGAAGGTTTTCCTTTCTACTGTCAATACATGAAGCTCCAGTATCATTCAGAATGTGATAATTTCTGCAATTGTATTTTCACTTGTTTTAGTTAGTTGGAATGAGACCTTTGGAAAAGTCGCTGGAGAAACTTGATGACGTAAGGCAAAAAAGCTTTCCGAAATGATTGGGAGTTCTGGAGGGGGTCAATCTGCAGTTACGAGTACAGGTAATATGAAGCGCTTCTAATGTAACACGCTTTAGATATTTCTGCTTCTCGTCCTTTTTACTCAAGGGATGTGTTCAACTCATCTATTTGTTCTGAAAGCTGCAGTCCAATCTTCGGGAGGAGGTGTGTCTCGTACAGAGGTAGGCAGCACACAAAATTACTTTTCTTGGTGTTTTGTTTTCAGCATTCTAGATTTGAATAGAAAAAGGAAGGTGCTAAAACCAATGGTTTCTTGTGATGGATTGTTTCTTTTGATCTATTTCAGAGCAGTTAAACTTAAAAGTTACTCTCGGGACAGTATAGAAATTTTCTCTTTTATTGTGCAGTGTTGTTTCTTTGGTATCGACTGTTGTTAAAATGAATTTGATTTTGTGGTTAGAGGAGATCAACTTTACGGTGAATATTGAATATTGCTTAAAAAATGAAGAAACATGGGCAGTTGAAGTGTGGTTAATGGTTTCAGAGAAAAATTGTCTCTCGAAGAGCTGAATTAAAGAAGCCCATTGACTGCAGTGGTTTAATAAGTCTTGTTGGAATTAAGGCTCTTGAATGTTGCATGCACGCTTTTATTAGTGCCCCTGGATTGAAGGAAGGTTGAGATGACATCTGCATTTCACCTTCTTTCATGTTTCTGTCTTTCGATGATGGATTATGTTTGGAGTGTTTGAGCATTATATTTCTACCATTTGACTGTTTTACTAATTTGGCATAGATTTTGCTGTTTAAGTTGATAAAGTAAAACTTGAGTTAGATCACACTTGGCAAAATTTTATAAGCACTTCCAATGAACACTTTTTCATCAAACCACTTTCCACACATTTCCTTCTCTACCTCTCATTTCTTTGTTCCTCAATGCTTTCCGGTTCCCAGCTACGCTTACTTTTCAGTTCTCAATACTTAAAGTGAGAGCGTATCTGGAGAGAACACCACTGTCGTTAATAGGCTTTGTTATTTGTGGACACTTGACAAAGGAAATTCTGTGATCCAATTCGAAGGGAAAATATCATCCCTACAAGTGTCTTATTTAGGTTTTATTTTCTTTTAAGTGCATCGCTATTTATTCTCTGTTTTAATTGTTCCCAAGTAGTGAGTTGTGGTTTAAGCATCATTTTGAAGGTCCTGTCCTTGATATTTCCTATTGCAGACTTCAGATGGATCACTTGTTAGAAGGTCAGCAGCTAGCATGCTTCGTGGAAAGAAGACTGTTCAAACGATTGTAAGTTCTCTCTTTGCAATCCCTCAGGCCAGGCTGTTTGCAGAATAAAGGAGGAAAAAGTGGAAAATTCCTCCGACTCCTTGACATTAGTCTTGTGTTAATGTTGTGTCATCTATTTGATGTGATATCAACATTGCTTTGCCTGCTGCGATGCTTGCTTTCTCTCTCCTTTTTCAATTTCTCTTGCTTTTTCCAGCCTGCTAATAAGAAAGCTGCACCTGCGAAATCTGGCGTCAATAAGAAAGCTGATGCAGGCGGACAGTCAAAAAGTTCCAAAGTTGTGGCGCCACCTGAAGATATTGAGGTAAATAGGAATGCATGACTCATCTCTCTACAAGTCTTTAGTGATGAAGTCCTTAACTTGCCAGTTATTGTTGATTTTTAATCCACTTTATTTTACAGCCAGCAGAAATGAGTCTTGAAGAGATTGAAAATAAATTAGGCTCCCTTATTCAAGAAGATACAGTTGCCCAGTTGAAGAGCACTGTTTGGAAAGAGCGGCTTGAAGGTTTATATTTGTGATTTGTTTTACTAACTGTTGAGTTTGTTACAATAGATTCTATAATCTAATATCTTTTGGTAATAATAACTAAAACATTGTCTTGTTTCGTTAAGCATTGGGTATAAATTTCCGAAACCTGCGGATATCCTCTTTTGGTCCTTGAGAGCACTATTCTTAATGCATTGGGTATAAATGCACTATTCTTATTTGGACCGTTAGCTACCTTAAACTTTTTCTGTTAGATATCCTCTTTTGGTCCTTGAGAGCGCATCCTGTTGCTTCCTTTCATCCGAACTCAATCATTGGCTTGGACATTTCTTACTTATTTATAGATCATGGTATTCCTGAGAGCTTCCATTGTTTGCTATTATATCTAGGATGATGGTTTTTGTGGCCACATAGGTGATAAAGTAAAACTCCTGGTGATCATTCCACTTTTTTTTTATTTGTCATATGTATGATTCTTTGGTGTCCAGCTTGGCTTTGTTTAACATTGTCTATTTGTGCTTGTTTGTCAGGCTAATATGCCTCAGATTTTTATGATTTTTCAATTTATTACAACTGTTGGCTCAGTAGGGTCGATTCTTGTGGTGCTTATATCATTGCTCATCACCAGAATTTCTTACTTCATTTGATAGGTGTACCTTGCATGCATGCTTATCAATTACGGTAGTTGTATTTTAACGAGTTGAAAATCCTCCCAAAATTTTAAATTTACTTCACATTGTAATGGACCACCACATTTATACTTCACAAGTATTTCTCTGTTTCCTGTTGCAGCTATTGTGTCATTTAAAGAGCAGGTGGAAGCACTGCAAGACCTTGATCCATCTGTTGAGATATTGATACGTCTACTATGTGTGGTTCCTGGCTGGAGTGAGAAAAATGTTCAGGCATGTAGAATTATTATTTATATATTTTTTGGATATGGATGAGTTATCACCTTTACTTGCAGGAATGAACTTATGCCATATGTCTAAGCAGGTCCAGCAACAAGTTATTGATGTTATTACCCACATAACTTCAACAGCATCAAAGTTTCCGAAGAAATGTGTGGTGCTTTGCCTTTTAGGTCAGTTGTTTGTTTGTTGTTTCCGTCATTGCTGCTGTACCATATGCTTGTAGTTGTGGGGGCTTCAAACTTCTTTTTTTGGCTTTCTTCTACCCCTCTTATGTTTTTTATTAATTATTTTATCTTTCTCCCACAAGATACTGGCAACTAGCATTTGCCCATGGCGTTTTCCATTATTGAAATGCTTACATTGTTCCTTTTATAATATAGAGTTGAAGTTGACTTCTTGCACCGTGCGTTTTGCAATTTTTTTATATCTGAAGTTCATATTTCTCATTGACAGGTATTTTTTTATATCTGAAGTTCATATTTCTCATTGACAGGTATAAGTGAAAGAGTTGCTGATATCAAGACTCGTGCTCAGGCAATGAAGTGCCTTACTTCTTTCTGTGAAGCCGTGGGTCCAGAGTTAATTTTCGAGAGAGTATGTCTTTCGTGTATTTTTAGCTGGAGCAGTTATGCATTTGCTCTTGTAGTTTGGAGTGCTGTTCTGGTAACACTTGCTGTTGAATAGAAAGTTCTAAACTAAGCACACCAGCTTTCGAATTCTAAAGAGAAAAAGAGATGGATTAGCTCTTGACCACATCCCAAAGTTCAATGCGAATACCATAGTGTAGTTACCTACCATGGTGGAAGCCAAACTATACAATGGTTGTCATTGTTTCGAAGGCCATATAATTACCTCAATAGCACAGTTACTGATATTGGTTCAGTATTATAATAATAATAAACCTGGGGTTTACGTAGTTCCAGTTGATGTAAAAATAGTTGAGCTTAAACTATGATATATATATGGGAGTCAAACGAGCACTTCTTTTGGAAGGAATATATGTGACTCAGAGGTGCAATCAACTTTGAAAGGTTATCGGCATTTGACACGCATGAAACTCCTTCAATTGCCAATAAACTCGATTTGATGAGCCTCCTAACGTTTTCAAGTGCGATTGGATGATGTTACTTTGTGGAAGTTTATTCTCTTGGGCAGTAGATGGGGGGAGGGAACTAGGAACTGTCATTGGTTAGGAAATGGTTGGAACAGGCTTCATAACATCCTGTTTTTGAGTTGCAAGAGTATTTGCAGAAACTTTTAAGTCAGATGCATCTATCTGTCTAGCTGGCTTCATTTGGTTGACAGCACACAGCAAAATTTCACTTTTCTTTTTCTTCTTTTTCCCTGTAGTTCTAGTTATTTGTCACGTACTACTACCAGTCAAATTGTCTGCGTAGAAAGTGACAGTACAGAAATGATAATTAGGTTTCATTTGGTTATACGAAATGACATCTAACTTGAACGTGATTATGAATTTGTAGGAGTGTCTTTAATAGTGGTAAGGAGTGTTGTTACTTCATTTATTGTCATTTCTCGATTTCTTATTGACAAAGTCCAAACTGATCTCTCTCTTTCTCTCTCTACCTATCAATCTATTTCAGCTGTATAAGATCATGAAAGAGCACAAGAACCCTAAGGTGCTTAGTGAAGGCATTCTTTGGATGGTTTTGGCAGTTGAAGATTTTGGTGTTTCACATCTGAAACTGAAGGTACTTAGCTCCTTTGAGCAGCATTCTTTTTGGTGTTTGTTCCCTTTCCTTTGATGGATTTCTGTGATCTTAAGTAAGTTGTTAGGACATAATCTAAGGTATAAGGAATCGCTGTTTGTTACAGGATTTAATTGACTTCTGCAAGGATATTGGATTACAATCCAGTGCTGCTGCCACTAGAAATGCTACAATTAAGCTTATTGGTGTTTTGCATAAATTTGTGGGTTCAGGTGACATATCCACCTTTTACCAGGTCTGTTGTATGATACGGATTTTATGTTCTAAACTCTCCTTTACCAGCAGATATTAAGGCATTCCTCTTGGATGTTAAACCTGCTCTTTTAAGTGCACTTGATGCAGAATATGAAAAGAACCCATTTGAGGTATCTCATTTCTTATTTAACATATCCTTCTAGATCACCCTTATTTCTTTGATTTTTATTCTTTTTTTATTACCACCTGCAGGGTACCTCTGCAGTTCCAAAGAAGACTGTCAGGATATCAGATTCTTCATCGTCTTTGGCAGCTGGTGGTCTAGATGCCCTTCCACGTGAAGATATTAGTGAAAAGATCACGCCTACCTTGCTGAAGGGACTCGAGTGTTCAGATTGGAAGGTATATTTAACATATGATATTTTCTTTGGGTCTAATCTGTTAAAAATCATATCAGTCACTCAATGCCCCTTTTTGTTCTAGAATTCGCTTGGAATCCATTGAAACTGTGAACAAAATTCTAGAAGACGCCAACAAACGTATTCAACCGACTGGAACTGGTATATAATGATATGTGAGACTGGTAGTCATTTTAAAGATTATAAGCTATGTTGTATCTTGGTTTAATTTTTTCTTTTTACGCCTACCAGCGGAGTTGTTTGGGGCTCTGAGAAACCGCCTACACGACAGCAACAAGAATCTTATTATGACAACTTTATCTACTATTGGGGGTCTTGCTTCTGCAATGGGTCCGGCAGTTGAGAAGTCTAGCAAGGTTCATTCTTGTACAATGCAATTAGATTGGTCTCTGTGTTATCATCTTTCCATTTGGATTTGACCTAGATTTTCAGTTTATTTCTGTGTTATCTTGCCAGGGCATTCTGTCAGATATCTTGAAATGCCTCGGTGACAATAAAAAGCACATGAGAGAGTGCACATTGACCACTTTAGACTCTTGGCTTGCCGCTGTTCATCTTGATAAAATGGTAAACACATTTTCATGTCTGTTGCTTGGCTTTGATTTTTGTTTCTATGGTGTTACAGAAATTTCTCTTCTTTAGGTCCCTTATATCACAACTGCACTGACGGATGCTAAGCTTGGTGCTGAAGGGCGCCGTGACCTTTTCGATTGGGTATCAAAACAACTCTCTGGATTGGCAGAGTTTCCTGATGCTATTTATCTTCTAAAATCTTCTGCCTTTGCTATGACGGTATTTCCTTTCTCATCATTTGTAGCATGCTTTCTTCGTTTTCATCCTCTGCTTCAGTCTCAAACATTTGTTACTGCTTCAATATAAATTTAGGATAAATCAGCGGATGTCCGTAAAGCTGCAGAAACTTGCTTTGGTGAAATTTTGAGGGTTTGTGGACCGGAAATGGTGTGTTTTTCTGCATCTTGTTTCACATGTTCTAGTTGAAGTTCATTTAATATCTACTATCTGACACGTTACTCTCATAGGTGACCAAAAATTTGAAAGATATACAAGGGCCTGCTTTAGCCATTGTCGTTGAAAGACTCAAACAAAATGGAACCATTCAAGGTATATCTTCTGCTGAATATAGTTATTCCTTTGTTGCTAATGCCGCTTGTTGGCTCATGGAAAATTTTTAATGGACAGTTTCAACAGGGCTTGCATCTAAAGGCAGCTCAAAGATTGGAAAACCTAATGGTCCCACTGATCGTGGATCACGGCATGGAAGCAGAGTTGCACCCTCAGTATGTTTTTAATAGTTGATTTGCTTTGTTGGGAGGGTTAATATCAATATTGACTGAAATTATGTCTTTTAGAGAACTATTCCTGCAAAGAGCTCAAGGCAAGAAACTGTCACATCTCTTCAAGAAATCAACATACAGTCGCAAGCTTTGTTAAATGTCAAGGATTCTAATAAGGTATATCTGATTGTGTTATGTCACATATAAAATTCCGTCTTATACTGCAGAATGATCATCTGAGTTTACTTGCACAGGATGAAAGAGAGAGAATTATTGTTCGCAGATTCAAGTTTGAAGAGTTACGCCTGGAACAGATACAGGATCTCGAGGTTTGCTTTGCCTATTTGATGCTGTTATTTCCCTTTTGATTTCTATTAGATTTTATGACTTTCAAACAAAGTACGTCATAAAGAGAGTTGCTCAGGAAGAGTAATATCTTATCTTGTCGACTTTGGGATCTGATGAAATTGCAGCGTAGACATTATTTTTTCTTGAGATGTATAAGATGGAAGTTCTTATTTTCTCATGGAATGCTGTGTGTCATCTCTATTTGCCACAGAGTGACATCGCAAAGTATTTTAGAGAAGATTTATATCGAAGGCTTTTGAGCACTGACTTCAAGAAGCAAGTTGATGGAATTGAGATTCTGCAGAAGGTGCTTTTACTATCAAGTGCATCTTATTCTGAATATGGGTATTCGTTGGACTTCCTGACTATGCATACTTGTTGGCTTTCAGGCTCTTCCATCAATTGGAAAGGAAATAATTGAAGTTTTAGACGTTCTCTTGAAGTGGTTTGTGTTGAGATTCTGTGAATCTAACACAGCATGCCTATTAAAGGTATAGAGCCATCCTTTTTTAATCGTTGACGTGTGGAAGCTTTACATGTACTCCTTCAATGAAGATCACATGTCACCATTGGTATATGAGATTTCTCATAGGGAAGTAAGTCTAAACAAATTTGAATTTCGACTCATTGTCCTGCTCCTTTAATCAACTGTGTGTGCTTCATGCTTCTTTGACATGTTTTAGATGTCTTTGACTCATTGTCCAGCTCCTTTATTATATCAACTGTGTCCTCCATACTTCCCTGACATGTTTTAGCTAGGAATATCTTTTACAAACGAAATATTGAAATTTTTACAAAGTTTGACCGAAGTATGACTGCCATGATGCTGACGTGGGATCGATAAAGTGACTAATCGAATTTCTTTGGCCTTTTCACTTTGGATTAACTCCACTCATGTTTTTCAAAATGTTATAAGGTGCTGGAATTTCTTCCTGAGCTTTTTGACATGTTGAAGAATGAGGGCTACGCGATGACCGAAGCAGAGGCATCCATTTTTCTTCCTTGCTTGATCGAAAAGGTATTAGAGATCAGAATTGTTTGTAAGGAAGTTCTCTTCATACTTCTGTATTGGTCATATGCCTGCAAATGAGGCAAATTGCAGAGACTATAATCCATTTTGTCAACTGTTGTGACATCAAATTACATGTTTGAATAATAAGTATTTTTGTGCTGCAGTCAGGACATAACATCGAAAAGTTACGAGAAAAAATGAGGGAATTGCTGAAGCAACTAATTCACACATATTCGGCAGCAAAGACTTTTCCGTACATTTTAGAGGGTTTGCGTTCAAGAAACAATAGAACTCGGATTGAGAGTGCCGATCTTGTTGGCTTCTTACTGGATAATCACGTATCTGAGGTAAAATGTGAAATTGATATTATACGTTATTTTCCTTTGTGAACTCATTCTTATTGATCCATTACTTCTGGTTTCTCTAAAGGTGTGCATATTTGTTTAGAGCTTGTTCAGTGGAGAGCTTAAATGAGAAGAAAAATTTATTTTTATTTATTTATTTATTTTTATTTTATTATTATTATTTTTTACTTGGGGGAGAGAATCTGTGGCTAAAACGGAGGAGCTTGTTTCGCGGATCATTCCAAAAATCAATTTTCTCCAACCTCGTTTTCAACCACTCATCCTCTTGATGTGAAATTTTTCTGAAGTCTCTAATGATTTTTCTTTTCCTTCTCAACAACACATTCAAAAATCATTTTTGCAAGAATCTCTGTATACATACTCTAAGAGAGGTTATAGGGAAACATGAAAGATAAATTTTAAGCTTGGCAGATCAAGTTCTTCTTTTTGCTTTCTTAAAATTAAATTTGGTTTTCTCTTCTCAGATAACTGGGCAGTTAAAATCTTTGCAAATAGTTGCCAGCCTAACAGCAGAGCGAGATGGTGAAACTAGGAAAGCTGCTTTAAATACTCTTGCTACTGGATATAAGATTCTTGGTGAGTGTTATCTCGAATACTGTGGATAAATGATATGTTTTCTGTTAGGGTGTATTTTATTGCAATTGGAATTTGAAATGGAAATCACTTCCATTGAAAACCATTCCTACCCACTTAGGAGGTTCAATTTTCTATGGAAAATCTACCAAAATGTGCATAAATGACTTGCACATGGAAATGGCTTTCCGTGAGCAAATGTTCTCATCAAACAACCAAAGTGGAAAATGAATTCCTTAATCCTACACTTTCCATGGAAAAGAAAGGCTATCAGACACATCCTTATATGTGGCTTGAAACAAAAGTCTTGTTCTTAGGAAATTTAAGGAAAACCTGAATACGTCAATCTTCATTAGAGGAGATGCACGTGGAAAGAAATGAAACTCTATTAGATATTTAGGGCATGTTCAACGGCTACTTTACAAATGAGTTTATTTGCTTGGTGTCTATAAACATGGTAAATGAGTGGTGGAGAAATGATTTAATGAATGAGCGTGGATAAATGGTAGTTTGAGGAATGGGTTTCTAACTCAGAAGCACTCTGCCATAGATATGCTTTAATGTCATCAAAACTCCTGTAACATGGGATTTCTTGTTCAAATGCTCCTAAATTTAGTTCTTAAATCTAATTATTCTTTAGGTGATGACATTTGGAGATACGTTGGGAAGCTTACAGAGGCACAAAAAAGTATGTTAGATGATAGATTTAAATGGAAGGTTAGTAAGTAGCTTTGCTTTTTATTTCCTCTAGTTGCCTTCTTTTTTCTTCATCCAAATCAAGCATGCATGTCTTCTTTGTCAGGCTCGCGAGATGGACAAGAGAAAGGAAGGTAGGCCTGGTGAAGCTCGGGCTGCTTTACGGCGGTCAGTGAGGGATAGTGGGTATGTTAAAGATTCAGGTGTCTTACTTTTAAGTCATTGGTCCTGATTGCACTGCCTCATTGTTTTTGGCCTCGTGAAAGATGCAGTGTTTTCGTGCATGTTGCCTGTAGCTTTCTAATTTGACAAACTAGAGATGGTTCTTTGGCGGTCAAGATGTACTGTACACAAGTTTACTGTATGTTGTGTTCTCATTCATCATATTTTTGTGACCAGACTAGCGATATGTACACCATAGTGCTGCTGCTTTCGCTTCTGTTAATTTTGTCTCTCGCAAAAGTTGCTTAGTTCTTATCTAGAATCAAATTTGATAAGCTTTTCCCGGTTCACTTGTGTTTTTTTTATATTTTGGTATTTAAGCATTAAGTTGCCCTTCATTGTCGATCGTGCTATATTCTGTTAATTGGAAGAACAGAACCACTAGAAGAATAAATTAACATCTTGTCACCCTTTTCTTTGTCATACTGTTGGCTTGCAATGGCTTTCCCCATTGAGTCCTCATGATATTGGTTTTGTGGAATGTAGGTTTGATCCTGCCGAGCAAAGTGGGGAAGTTTCAAGATCTATAACTGGCCCAATCTTCAATAGGTACTAGTGGATATAATCCTCGCGCTGTTTGCTATTTGTTTATGTGCGCATCACATGTGGGACTCTGGCTATGTGCATCATTATTCTAATATTTGCTTTCTGATGCCAATTTTATTTAGTTCTAGGGAGAATTATGGTCATTCTGAAGTTCCGATGGAGAGGCATCCTATACCACGAACATATTCTGGACCTGTTGGTCCATCCGACTGGAATGAAGCTCTAGACATTATATCACACGGTTCTCCTGAACAGGTCTTCTTTGAATGCCTCAATTTGAACTTTGAGATTTGCAAAATGTGAAAAATTCTTTGTATACCATGATAAATGTTGTCGGCTGCAGTCTGTTGAAGGGATGAAGGTTGTGTGCCATGAATTGGCGCAGGCGACCATGGATCCTGAAAGCAGTGGAATGGATGATATTGTAAAAGATGCTGATAGACTTGTTTCATGCCTGGCAAATAAGGCAATTCCTACTTTAATTCCTTATTTCAAAAGGACATTTATGTTGTGTTTGCTTGGAAATGCTGTATGTGCTCATGACGGAGGTCTGTTTCAGGTAGCCAAGACATTTGACTTTAGTCTAACGGGTGCCTCTTCAAGGTCTTGTAAATATGTTCTGAACACGCTCATGCAGGTACAACCATCTCCTTTCTTCATTACTTATATTGGATCGAGAAACTTGGACTGACACATGAATGTAGTCATATTAAAGATTGCGAAATAAACAGCTGAACTTTTTTCTTCTCCCTCATTTCTTAGAGCAACTTATAGACAGGGCAACTTATAGACTGGGCGTTATTTAAATTTTGATCTTTGTTGTGCAGACATTTCAAAACAAGAGACTTGCTCATGCGGTCAAAGAGAGTACACTTGATGGTCTAATTACAGAGCTGTTGCTCTGGCTTTTGGACGAAAGGGTTCCTAAAATGGATGATGGCAGTCAACTTTTGAGAGCTTTAAATGTTTTGATGCTCAAAATTCTGGTATTTTTATTTTCTGAAATTCATCACTCAGCGTTTCTGTCTAATTTATGAATTATGAGATACTAATGTTTTGCCCCTTTCCTGATTGATGATGATTCTGAAATTCAGGATAATGCCGAGAGGACTTCATCATTTGTTGTGCTAATAAATCTTTTACGTCCTGTTGACCCATCAAGGTGGCCATCTCCTGCAGCAAACGAGTCTCTAACCTTGAGAAATCAGAAATTTTCGGATTTGGTCGTCAAATGTTTAATCAAACTTACTAAGGTGATCCCACTTTCTTCCTGTATTTTTGTGAAACTTAATAACTGCATCCTCTCCCACGTTTCACAAGTAATAGAGATGAGTTGCGCTGTTCATTTGACGTAACATAACAATGGATATCGATTGTTAATTAATAGTACTTGCATTTGACAGGTCCTACAAAATACTATATATGAGGTTGATCTTGACCGTATCCTTCAAAGTATTCATATATACCTACAAGAATTGGGGATGGAAGAAATACGGAGGAGGTACCTCTTAAACCTTAGAAAAAAAAATGATCGGATTTTATTCCTTAATGAGTTAACTATTGGGTGCTGTTTTGATTGATCATTGATTTCACAATGTGCATTAATTAAATGTTTGAACTTCCCAATATTAACATCTTTTGAATGAACATATAGAGCGGGAGCTGATGACAAACCACTTCGCATGGTGAAGACTGTTCTGCATGAACTTGTTAAGCTTCGTGGAACTGCCATAAAGGGTCATCTCTCGATGGTCCCAATAGACATGCAACCGCAGCCTATTATTCTTGCCTACATTGATCTAAATCTTCAGGTATGTGGGCAAGCACTCAAGAATGGAAACGAAGATATAATAGTATTAGAGTTCTTATTAGATTAGGAGTAAATATATCACTATTGAATTAGTATCTTATCTTTTAGATTCCAAGCCTAAATTGATTTAGAGTTATTTTATTATTTTCCTACTCAGATTAGGTTTTTAATTAGTTTCTTTCACTAATTGTAGGATACTTTAAACCCTTCCATATGCATTGATAGAGGGTTATTCTTGGTTTTTATTTTTTTATTTTTTTATTTTTGTGAACCTTATCATTGTTAAATACACGATAAATTCTTCGTAGTGTCCTATGATTCTTTATTTTCTTCTTGCTTCTATTCTCTTTTCCTTCACTCCATTATTGATTTTGCGACTTAGTTGCAACTACAAGTCGTCCTACGTCATAAATGAGCCTGTTTTTTGAGTCATTTTTTCTCATCCTGATCATCTTCAACTAATTTGAGCAGACCTTGGCAGCTGCAAGAATGTTGACCCCATCTGGCCCTGCTGGACAAACTCACTGGGGAGATTCTGCAGCCAACAGTCCAGCACCTGCAACGCATTCTGCAGATGCCCAATTAAAGGTATTTATGCTTTCTCTAGCTGTTCTCTTTTGAAAGGTTCCTCTGGTCTGGAGTTTTACTTCTTTTATCCATGTCCTGTCCTTTTCCTTTTTATTTAAGTCCTATGGTGGTGTTTGCACCTTACAGCAAGAGTTGGCTGCAATATTTAAGAAAATTGGAGACAAGCAAACTTGCTCAATTGGTCTCTATGAACTCTATCGGATTACACAGTTGTATCCTCAGGTAACGTCCATCAATGATAAAGATTTGACTTGTTATATCTTGTAAAATCATTTTTAGTCTATTTATTAGAACATGCGCATTCTCTAACTTTACTTGATGAATCCGGTTTCAGGTTGATATATTTGCTCAGCTGCAAAATGCTAGTGAGGCATTTAGGACGTACATTAGAGATGGTTTAGCTCAGGTCTGGATCTATTTACGGTTAAATAATAAGTTATGAAGGAAAACACCCTTTCAAATAGTTCTCATTAACTTATATTGCAGATGGAGAAAAATGCAGCAGCAGGAAGGACACCTTCAAGTGTACCTCTATCGACTCCCCCACCAGTGGCTCTTGACCTCTCTCCAAAAAATAGCCCCATATCACCTGTAAATACTAATCTGTTGAATGATTCAAGAAATCTGAACACTAAAGTTGAACCTACAAACTTCAGTTTACCACCATCTTATGCTGAAGAAGATAGGTCTACCAATGCCAGAGGTCCTTTGTCACATCAAACTGGTTTACAGCAGAATCTGGGGGATCTAAGAAGCGACAAGTTACTCTCTGGAGGTTAGTTTGCCTTCAAATCTATTAGTTCATCTTCCATATGTACCATTGGAGAACTCAACACTATAATGAACAACATTAGAATTTGCAACTACTTTAACGTTATATATTGCTTATCCAATCCCACTTGCAGTTTCAAGTGGTACATTAGATGCCATTAGAGAAAGGATGAAGAGCATCCAACTAGCAGCTGGTGGAGTGAATCCAGATTCTAGAAGTAGATTGGTACCTATGAATGGGAATAATGGTCATCCTTCTGTCACGGAAGGTGGTGGTACTGAGAATCCTATGCATGGTGGGATGCTTCCCATGGACGAGAAAGCCCTATCTGGCCTTCAAGCTCGTATGGAAAGGTTAAAAACTGGATCACTCGACCCTCTGTAGGAGGGGAGACTCTTATAAAAGGGTTAAAAACTGGTTTACTCGACTCTCGGTAGGGTGAGATCTCAGTTGGAGTAATTCTTTCTGCATCCGGGTAATTATGCCGTAAGATGCTAATCTTTTTGACTTGGGAGAAAGTTCGCAGAAATGACGGTGGTGCGACCATTGAGCATTCACTCCTCCACCTTAGGCGGGGATCTTGTAATTTTTTCCCCCTTTTTTGACTGATAGCAAATGCAGGGTTTTGTGTGATATGTATTGGTTCGGAGTGTGTGAACACTGACCTTAGAGGACATAGCCTAATTCATATAGGCAAAATGCGTGGTAAAAATTTATTGTGTTCATCATTTATATGTTCATCGATGATGGTTGTATATTGTAGTCTCGACTTTTGCCTGTTTGGCTATCGCTGTTAAATCTGTTCATTCATATTAGCGATTCCCTTTTAGTGTTCCTTTTTCGTCCTGGATATCAATTTTTTCGTAGGGAGGTTCAAAAATCTATGGCGCTTATAAGCTCAAGTACTCTGCGGAGCTAGCGACTCCAAAGGATATCAAATTCAAAAGGGTGTTTAGATACGATCACCAAATCATTGGCCATGACACCTCCGCTATAATATGTAAATGCTTAATAAATTAAGCACAATGGTTAAGAAACACATGCAAATTGTCCATTAAAACCTCTAATCACATGTAGTCCTTCTCTACCCAGCCGGATGAGGTCCCATTCCTATCTTAGATACCTTTCAAAACCTATCTATCGAACTCAAAGCCAAGACATTTTGGTTTGGATCATGCTATCTCTACACTTAAATGGGTGTACTGTCCTGGGGATATATTGGTTATGATCCCGTGCCTCCATATGTGTATGTTAATATATAGTCACATACTGATATGTCAATTTATAAGTAATTCACAGTGTGACCTATATATTGATGTGAACTACTAAATATTTGGATGGACACGTAGTATAATTCTTGTTTTGTTTTGTTACATCAACTTGCTAATGGGCAAGAAAATTAAGTTAAAATTTAGAAAATAAGTTAAAGATTTTATCTATTGTACTGTATAATCTTGTCATATCAAAAGAATACAAATTAAATTCTTATTTATCACATTGTTTAGCCTTTTGAGTACCGTATATTAATCTACATCACGTAGTCATCTTAGTTACGAATCTTGTACACCTTTGCATAATTATTGCATTCAATGGAACAAGTGAGATAGGAACAAACACAAAATGGACAAGCATTATATAACCTGAAGCTGATATTAAAATGACAGCTTCAATCAAGTATACTTACAAGTTACATCTATGATAGTTACACATTGACAGCCAAATTTGGACATAAATAGATATTAATAATATTATCAGCATACGTGACAAATTGTATACGTACACTCTTAATCAAATAATACTCCACAATATTACCGGATGAAGCTAAAGTCTTGTCCATTAAAATTTCCGATCGGTCGAATTCTTTCAAGGTTTGATCTCTGCATCATCCCATGATATATTGATAAGATCAGATGAAGTTAATAAATCAATATCATTCCAATTATTATTCCAATAAGAATTTGGTACGTCCAATGTTGTACTCTCTGTAATTGGACCTCCCCAGGGGTACTCTGTAACAGTGTTGCTTGTGCTCGGGTTGACTGTTGTAATGGTTGACTCCTCCGCTGCGTCGTGGTGGTTTCCGGCGAAGCCATAGGCATTTAATGATTGATGTAAACTGGTAGGGATGAATAAAGAAGATGAATCAATATTGTCGAAAGTGTTGCTCAAATTTGAGAATTGAAATTCTGGGATTTGATTCTTGGGTGTTGATGATCCCCTGTTTCCGAGGAAAGCGGCAAAGGGGAGCGCGGAGGAAGGTGGTGGTGGTGGTGGGATTGGTGGCACCGCCGCTGGTGGTTGTGGAACTTGCAGTTGATGTCTTGAGCCGTTTGTTTTTCCGGCCGCCGCCGACGGGGACGTTACGGAGAGTGCCACCTTTAGTCCAATGACGTTTGCAAGCTTTACAAAAATGGCGAGGCTGAGATTTGTTGTAATTGTTGTAATAACAGAATTTTGTGTTCGTTGATTCACACCTAGGACACTTCAAGTTAGGCTCTGATTGTTGGTTGCTCCGCCGTGTTGACGGCGGCGGTTTTTGCAGCTCCTCCCCTTCTGGTTCCAGCAAAGTTTGGGTCCAAGTACTAACACCCATTGACAGAACTCAATCAAGAAAGCTTAAAGAGATATATATATACTGAGATATATGTAGAAGAAGAAGAAGAAGAAGAAGAAGAAGAAGAAGAAGAAGAACCCTAAATCAGAGTAAGATGTACGAGGAGAAGAGAAAGAAGAATGTTGGTATTAATGTTCCTGGGGAAGGTGGTGAGAAGAAAGGAATTAATGTCTGAGATTCTCTCTCTTTCTATATCTATAGAATATATGTATAGCCTATATCTATCTGTAAAAACTAAAAACAATAACAACTGTGTGGTCCAGATGGCGTAATTGACATCTGTGGGGTGTAGTTTGGTGTCAATTATAAAAAAAAATTAGGCCCTTCACATTTGGACTGCAGCGTATAATCAGTGCTGATTGATAATTATTCATTAGTTATGTAGAGTAACACATGAACATGTTTAGAATTGTTGCTCTATTTGTTTCCTCTTCGTTGTTTCATCCAATTAAATAATTTACATACAAAATGGAAAGAAGTTGATAATTTTCATTTGAAAGTGACAATTAGTTATAATTATACAGTGATGTAAATTATTTTAATTAGATGAGACAACTAAAATAATAGAAAATGAAATAATAGATCTGAATCACACGTGAACATTGCAAAATCGGGCAATCTTAAGAAGTAGTGATAATGAATAGTTTTATTCTTTGGTCCCATTTTTCTTAGTTATAATAATTAATTATTATGTGATTTTAAGAATTTGGAAGTGTGATTCACATAAATACTTGAATAGTGTGGTTTAGGAGTTTAATTATTTATTTTTATGGGACGCATGGAAGTGTACACGTGATTTATGATCATATAACATGTTACACAAATATATTCACACTAATTTGATGTTTAAAGTGCCCATAACAGCTATACGTGGATCTTACGCACATATATTCGACAAACGAGGGCTATGTTAAATAAAGTTTGGCACAATGAAAAAGGAAGAGTTTTATTATTTATTATAAAGTGTTTTTATTTTATTTTATTTTATTTATTTATTTTTATTTTTTTAGTATACAAGTTCATATCTCTTATTTCATTTTATAACTTTCGATGTGAATAATACAAACTATTTTGATTGAATGAAACAATAATTATTGGTACATGAAATAAGACATTATATCTAGACTCTTTATCGACAATATCTCAACTATATATTTCGAACATTCTTAAAATATTTAATCAAGACTCAGCTAGTATTGTAATAAACTTTACTACACATTAATTTCTCTAGATCTATTGTTTATAAACGTCTATAAATGTATGCATACTGTGATTACAAAACTTATAAAGATCAATCTTTTTTTCAAGTGATCAAGGAAGAGACCTATACCGATTCAAAACAAAAGGAAAAAAAAATAAAAATAAAAAAAGAATGAGATCTATATATATGTTGAAATGATAAATGCATTATATATTACTATGTAAGCAGTATATAAATCGAAATACTTACATTCTACGTGGCATTCAAGTTGAGACCTCGTCTTCAATAAACACTACTATGATTCAATGATAATCTTTTTGTCGTTTATTATCTTGTAATAAGTTCTCAGGTTAGGAAATATAAATTATAAAATTATTTAATATCTAATTATCATCGTTGAAGAAAACACCTTCGATCACTTATAATCTAAGTTTATTCAAGAACAATAACTTAGATCGTGAATAATTTTTCAATTTACATTGAAAAATTAAAGAAAGAAGTTACCAAAACTTTCCATGTGTGATGTGTGTGTAAACATAGTTGCCAAGCTTGAAATGGTAAAGAAATAACAAAGAAGAATGGGTATAGACGTATAGTGGAGTACTACGGTCATATATATTCTTTTATGGTTTGGATTTTTGTGTGTGCATATGTTTGGTCGGCGTATTGTCTGCTATTGATGGAACTCATAAGAGCATTTCTAGTACTGTGATGTAAAAATTCAAATTTAGGTTTTCCACCCCTTTCTTACAAACCAAAATAATGTAAAGGATAAAAATCCATATTTTATCTGATTTAGAGTGGGAAAACCCAAACAAGAGGTTTTTCCACCCTTATTTTCACTTTTCCCATTTTCTCCATCACCATCAGAATTGCCCTAATAGAGTCGAAACAAGAAAAAGGAAAAATGTTGTATGCACCATCTCGTAAACTCGTGTATTGCAAGATGTATTATATGATCATTTAGTCATTTTCGTTTTTTGGGAAATGTTGCAAGTATATATAAAATGTATATACATAAACATTCACACATTAATTGGAGTGTGACCCCACTAATATAAGGGTGGATGGATGGTAGAATAGTAACTTTATTTCGCCCCATAATTGTATGTGAACTCATTTATATGTATATACATTAGATTTTTTTCCCCTATTCTGATTAGTGAGAGGTAATAACGATTTTATTATATGCACACTTTTGAATATTTAGAGTGTATTCTCTTTTACAAAGGTAAATTGGCAAAATGGTTATTCTATACCCTTAGATAATAATAAGAACAAATTGTTAGTAAATCATCCATTATGATATAGTGTTCGATTGTGTACGAGTTTATTGTGCCCACTTAACATTGTTCATCTTAGCATTGGATGTATATTGGATAATTGGATGTATATTGGATAATGTCAGTTATTTATATATTATTTAAATGGCGTATGTTAAGTAATAAACGTATTGAATCTGTATCTAATCAGAATACTATGTTGCGGCGTTGGCGTGGTGTGACTCAATCCACGATTGCGAGAGTTGAGTCAGCGGACGTCTTGCCAGCGCTTATAAGAGAAACGAGCCGATATATCATAATTGAGTAAATCATATATATGATGATGAAGTGGTTGATTCTAGCTCCGTAAATTAGTTACAGTTGTCAACACGTGATTCCTTGTGGGGAGAGAGAAAAGTTTAATTGAGTGATTTTAAAGATTGTGATCATGATCCTATGGGCCAATCCATGTCATGTATTACATGTAATCACACGATGTTCAACTTGGTGGGTTCATTATTGCCTCAATATCATGTTTGGGGTTGCTTCTATTTTATTTAGTTATTCTTATTTTTATATTTTTATTTTTTTCTGCCCCTACTCTAGGGATAAGCCACATGCATCTTTGCCTTCATTGGTGGAGAAAGAAGTTGGCCAATACTAGTTTGTGGGAAGATGTGTAGACTTTGGATGTGTCAATGTTGTAATATTATCTTACATTCTAATCTGTCATGAATAAGTCCCTGATGTATCTGTTTTTATAGCTCAGTTCATCATTGAGGATGACTCAAAATACAATATGTGTAGTGGAGAAATAGAGTTTTTGACTCATCTATATCTCAATTTGGGTTGCTTGTGGCTAACGGCACATTGCGAAATTGTCGGTCTAGATAGGGTTTGAACCACTTCTCAAGAAAATCTTACTTAAAAGTTAAACCACATGATCGGTTAGTGAATAGAAGCATGATAAAAAAATTGCGACTACTACATTTTTCCCCCTTTTATCACTCCGTAAAATCACGTTAAATTAAGTGTATCATAAACTTTAACGTTGGTCCCATACTCATTTTTATCTACTGTATTCGATAATATCTAATGTAACGTTATGGAAGATATGGAAATATTATATTATATGATGTGGGACCATGTATTCAACTTGTAGAATATGATATATGGAAGGACATATTGACCCAACAAATGTCACATTGATTGTCACTAGTCATTTCTTGAATTCCCTTGAATGGTGCATGGTAGCCCTAGCATGTAGCATATGTATTTAGAGTAGCCATATAGGTGCCACAATAGTCGGCATCATAGTCACCAAGAGAATCATTGTGACTATGATATACAGCAACAGGGACAATTTTCACATAAATAGACCATATATACATTTTATACATATTTTCATTACAAAGAATATAGATATGTTCCCTTATTTTATGATTTTTTTGATTGTTTGATTCAATCAATCACATATCCAATTAAATGTACATGTTCCTTGAATTATTTTGATTAAAAAAATTAATCAAAAAAACAAAAAATAAAACAACAAATCTACAATTCATAAAAAATAGTTTCGCGAATCTTATAATTGTAAGCCATGAATATGAGTCCATCCAAGTCACATAAATTTCGGTCATAACTAATTGAAACATGTATAAAGAATGGACACCCAGTGGCCATGTTGGTAAAAGAATTTTGCCAAATATCTCAGTTTGTTGGGGATATATGTAACATTATAATTTGATATCATAATTGGAATGAATTTATATGGATAAAGAGGTTTTTCTAAAAGAACAACCTAAGACGAAGTGTTTTTTTTTTTTTTAAATGTAATTTTGAATGAGACCATGAAAATCTTGACTATGGCGATATGAGTTTAATTGTTATGTTTTTGTTATTTTAAGACGTAATTACACCTAATAAAAGACAACTCGACTAAATAACTATATAACACCTAACAAAAAACAGCTTGACTAAATAAGAACCGCAGAAGAAAACCAAATTTCACCCAAACAAAAAATAATAATAAAAAAATCATTTAGCAATTCCTCAATTCAAATAATAGCTTCAAATAAGTCCACGTCTTGTTAAGATTAATTATTATTAAAAATAATATAAGAACGAATATATGAACAGAATCGGGTTGGTGGGTCGGCTGACAAAAGTCGTTTTTAGTAATTAATTTATTTCATTTATATAGTATTAAGTAATTGAAACAGAATATTTGTCGGTCAATATTACGACTTTAATAAACTTAGCTTAATAATCAAGTCTTATTAGAAATAATTTAATTATGACCAATCAGAAGTGGCCGATTTCTTCTTATTCCAATCTGTTACTATCTATTCAAATCAAAATCTTAAATTAATTAATTAATTAATTTATGGTGTTGACTCATACACGTGCACTCATAAGTCATAAGCCGGCTGCCCACTGATTAAGCTGCCCTTTGTTTACCCTCACTCCCTCTGTTTTATTATATTATATTAAATAAATTATAATAATAATATTTGAAAATGGGAAAAAAAATAATTGGGCAAAAATAATTCAGGACTTGTCTGATGCAATAAATCAAAAATCAATTTTCTCTATCGATTATCTACAATTATTCATTACATTGATTTAACATATTTTTTATTTTTTCATATTTTTTCGTTCTCATCCACATTTCTAAAAGTCATTTTTCAATTATTTTCATCAAACATATCCTAACTTAGATTTAGTTATAATAATACATAAATATTGCATTTACGAGTAAAAAGATCTTTTTGATTATTATTATTATTATTATTATTATTATTATTCAAAAAGATGAGATTTTTAAGAATATTTAAAGAGGTGTTTGGAATTGATTATGACTTAAAATTCGCGTTAGTGGATGGTGGACCCGTGTTACCAACTCTTGGAGGCTTGGAGCATTACCACAAGTCTAATAGTCACTTCGGGTTGGAACCGTAATGTGTTTGTTTGGTAGGCACTAATTATTGTACACCCGTCTATAATTAATATGTCCCTAATTAAATAATAATTTTTTGAAATAGAATTAAATAATACTTCACCATCGAGCTAAGTATGGTTTTTATTTGATTTACTTAATTGTATTTCATCGTTAGTGTTTTGAATCAAAATTCGAAAATGAGGACCACAGCCCATGTGAATAAAATTATTAAATCATGTGAAGTGATCTAATCTCTCAACTTTGATCAGGTCCCCACATGGGTATATATCCATGCTTCCGTAGAGACTTGTGGTGGTGTCACATCACAATAAAATAATTAAATTTTTTTTTATAGTATTTAAGTTGAGTAGGATGAATAATACATATTACCCCTAATGGAAAATAGAGGCGGTGGGGCCCACAAAATTTTTTTCCCCGCATGAGTACATACCCACATGAGGGCCAGATCATAACAGTCTAATGTCTATGTAGATATAATTTATTATTTTTATTGAACACATATTACCTCAATATAAACGATGTGAAGATAATTATGTTATGTCCATATTATCACATCCAACGTTGAAGTCACTAACTCCGGAAAAGAATAATTGTGTGCCAATAGGAGCACTAAATCAACAATGACATTAGTCAAGTATTGTAAATTTAATTTGATCCATTCTTTTGTAATGCACTAACAACATAATTCAATATTCTCCTCTGAAATTCTTCCATCAAATAACTTTGAACAGTAATGCACTAACAGCATAATTCAATATTCTCGTTTGATAATTTCAACATTTCTGTAAACAACCCTGCAAATTTGAACGCAAATTCTCTATGCACAATGATGAAGTTTGCACATTACAAACAAAGAAAGAAGATGAAAAATGAATTTACAAGCTTACGCAACTTTTCTTCTTCCGTTCCTTTCTACTCAAAGCCGAGTACACCTTTTTCGATCGGCTTATCTTTTCCCTAAACTACAATTTGATTACAGATAAATCATCGTCTTTCCCAGTTTTCACTTTTGATCACCAGCAAGAACATGCTAGATGCTACTGTTGGGAAGTAATGATTAAATATTAATGAATGTCTTCAAGATCACAAATAGTTGAGTTTCATGTATGAGTATGACCTTTGAGGAAATTAATGATCAGCTCATTTACCCGGTCAGGAAATTGCTCTTGAACAAAATGAGTTCCTTCGGGTACATAGATTATCTCCAAATTTGGTACGAATGTTTTTAACTCTCCACCTCTTATATAGTCCTCTCTCCCAGGAAACTTGAGCACATAATCCTTCTCCCCCATTATCAAGAGAGCTGGAACTTCAACTTTTGTAGTATTCGGTTTACTATTCTCCTCATTTTTCCGACAAAGGGGAGCCCTAAAATGGAACCAAATCAACATGTAAACATGAATAAATGTTAAGAATCTATGAATGTTCTTCGTGCATATAGGATAGAAGAACTAATGCAAGATGCACAATATTTGTGCATATGTTACCTGTAAGGAACTTGTAGTGCAGTTTGAAATCCTGATTTCTCATACAATGCTCCATAGGCATCAAGATCTTCCTCGGAGAACCAAGAAGGTAGAGGAGTAGATGGTTCGACCAAGTCCATGATCTCTTGGTCTTCTCGAGCTACTGGAATTTCGCTTCTGGAGAACATGACGTAGATATTCCTCACTACTGTTTTAGCATCAAACCGACCAAAATCAGCTTCAGCCCGTCCAGGCTTCTGCAAAAATAAATCAATAAAAATAAAATAAATAACAAAATAAGAGAAATTATAGATAGGGACCAAATTGGGCTACAACAATGAGGTGGAGGAGATATAAGTGAAGACCTGCCATCTAAAAACGTAGAAGCCTTCTGGAAGGAGCTTGTGATGGGCGGGAGGAAGTGGAGGCATAAACGGCATGCCTAATGTCACAAACCCTAACACTCTATCTTGATGGAGGAGGAGAAAGAAGGAAACAACAGCAGCTCCAAAATCTTTGCCGACAAGAAAAACCTACAAATTAATTCAATTGCAAGGTCTTTTTCAACAAATTGTACCAACCAAAGTGATAAATATACCAATAGGCGAACAAACAATTTTCCAAATATAGTGACCCCTGTTTGTTTACATTTAAGTTTTTTACTTTTAAGAAATAATTATTGACATTATTAGAAATCTACATTAGAATTGCTATAGATAGGCTGATATTTAGCAAAACAACAATCATCTTCGTATAGCAATTGCAAACATGAGAGAGAGAATTTTCTGATGAAATGATGAGATGAATCTGTCTACATCTTGTGAGGTATCATGCCTTCTATATTATGATCAATTGATCATATTCACTGGCACTGTCCCCTTTATTTCCTAACAGAATCAGCATGAAAGTCAAGCTTGATGCATAGTATTAACATAATTTTCAATAAACCTACTTATTTCTAACTTCCAGCCACAAAAAGAGTAATTCTATGCAACTTAAATTTGTACTTACAAGTTAATCGCGTTCAAAATTGAACTCGTTTAGTTAAGGTAAAACGCATTCTACAACTTGTTCAACTTCCGGTATGATTTCCTCTTTACATCTCCACAAAATCCCCAAATTAGAAGCAATTATCCACTGTACTATTCAGAGAAATTATCACATACCTTGGAGATGTGAAGAGCATCAAGAAGTAGAAGCAGATCAGATACCAGATCCAAGAACACGGTCTCCTCCGGTTGAGGCGGCGGATCCGACAACCCGTAGCCTCTGCAATCCGGTGCGATTGCTCTATAACCGGCTTTAGATACCGCAACCATCTGATGGCGCCAAGAGTACCATATTTCTGGAAATCCGTGCAGAAACACCACCGCCGGCGACGATTCACTTCCGATCTCAGCAACGTGAAGCCTCATCCCGTTCACTTCGACGCACTTGTGCTTAACTTCGTCCATTTTCGACATTGTCACTGTCATATAGTACCTTTATATTTTTGTGTCCTAATTTACAGTGTTTTGTCATTTCAATTTAAGAGGTACTATAAAGGGTGATAGGGGTTAGTTTTTAATAGTTTTTAAAGGTTTTTAATATAAAGAGGAGAGAATAAGTGGAGTTGAATGGTGGAGATTTGTGGATGTGATATGATATGTGGATGTGATGATTTAGGATAAAAAAAAGATAAAAAAGTGATAAAAAATAGTAAAAATTATTTAAAAAGGTTCCCTATCATGGTAATAATTGCAATGAAGTTTCATCGTCAAAATATTCCCCCTTCGTCGGATTTCTATTTTTCTAAAATATGCATGATAGCGATAAACTTAAGGCTATTTTAAAGTTGTATAAATATGTGATTTAAAGTTGAAAGAGTGTTGATTGATTACCTCTTTGTCAATTAAAATAAATCTCAAAGTAGCAAACTTTCGATAGTTGTTAGATCATATAACATTTCATTGACCGGTGGCAAAAAACTTTGACTAATAGCCAACGGTATCGCTAGAAAATTTTCCAAACTGTTAGAGTTTCGTTTTGCCGTGTTGATTTTAGATTCGATCTCAATTTTCTCAACGGAGATCGAATATAACTGAAAATATTATGGCACTCTGAGGTGTGCCTGATCATTACTATTATATATAGATTATATTATAATTTAAGTAGAAAAATATATAAAGTGGATTTGTGCTTAATTATATTAGTATACTTTAAGTAGAAAAATAAATAAAGTGGACACCAATATGCTAACCTAGAACTAAGAGAAATTAAATTAGTGTAAACTTGTTGTTCATTTAATTGGCACAATATATAATAAAAATCCCCAAGCACAACACAATAGAACTAAACTTTGAATTTTAATTTAATCAAACAGAGGCAAATTTACGGAAATCCCCAAACTAAGCACTTTGAATTTACAAACATTGAACAAGAGAAGCGGTACGTAGGGTCACCATGCATGCATCAACAACATCGCGTAGATGGCATTCTTTCAATTTCTTTTTCAAAGAGAGCCTCGTTTGGAGTAGGCACTAACATTGACTTTGGGATTCTAGTAGTTTTGATGTCAAAACTTTTTGGGCAGTGGTGGATAAAATGGCCGGCCACATTGCACCGATGACATACGTAGCCTCGTGGAGGTGTTTTACGATCCAACGTGATTCCTCGTCGTCCAAAACAAGATTGAGTATGCGCCTTGATCATCTTCATATCGGTAGGGATCGCAAATACGTCATCTCCAAAATCATTCCAATCAAAATCTTTTGTGGCAGTTCGTTGATCATGACAACACTCTTCCTCTTGATTAGTAACTGGTGGTGCAATAACTATGGTCGTCCTCTTCACTCTAGGAACTCGATGTACTAAAACTGAAGTGTGCTTTGCAATTAACATGCCCTCATCGACATATTCTTCTTGAGTCTGAGCGTTGCTGATAAGGAGGTCAAAGTAAATACTCTTGCCGAGACTCTTTGATCCGCCCATACGCTTTGATTCACGTATTATTCTTTTTAAATTTCCAACGGAGATAAAATGCCCATGAAATGTAGCCGAATGATAAGTCCTTTCACATTTAAATTTGTAGTACACTGCCATTTTTATTTTTGTTTTTATACAGGATGATTAGTTGAACCATGAACAGATCCTAAGAGTTGATCGATGTATATTCCCGCCGAACGGCAAGTGGTGATGAAGACGGAGTGTGATGATGGATAGATTTGAAGCTAGACTATGAGCTGATGGACGAATGAATATGGCTTTTAAAGAAGGCAATTGGTCGTAGTTGGATAGGAATAGGAATTCGACTACTAATGGGATTAGAGGCGAGGAGATAAAATAATAAATTGTACCTGGGCAAAAATAATAAAATGAGAGAGAGAGAGAGAGAGTCTGCGGTGGGTACTCAAAAGCTTTGAATTGCAAAAAGGCTCAAAAATGGTACGTAGTCAGTGCGATATATGTTAATTAGCGTGAGGTCACCGGTTCGAATAAGAATATAATAATAATGTTTTTTTGATGATCTAGTAGTTATTATTATTATGTCAAGAAAATGTGAAAATAATTAATTGGTAAAACAGATACTCCCTCCGTCCCATTTTGATAGGCTTGTTTTCCTTTTTCATCCGTCCCAAAATATAAGCTACTTTCCTTATTGGTATAAATTTAATTTCTTCATTTCCTAATCTACCCCTATTTATTATGCATGGTTATTAATCAAAGTAAGTTGTCATATTTAATATAGGGGTATATTGAGAAATATACAAGTAAAATTTACCTTTCCAATAAATATTAATTACAAATTCTTAATCCGTGTGAAAGTCAAACCATGTCTATCAAAATGGGACGGAGGGAGTAATTAATATGGAAACCAAAATATATCTACTAGCACTAATAACTACTCCCTCCGTCCCATTTTGATAGGCTTGTTTTCCTTTTTCATCCATCCCAAAATATAAGCTACTTTCCTTATTAGTATAAATTTAATTTCTTTATTTCCTAATCTACCCCTATTTATTATGCATGGTTATTAATAAAAGTAAGTTGTCATATTTAATATAGGGGTATATTGAGAAATATACAAGTAAAATTTACCTTTCCAATAAATATTAATTTCAAATTCTTAATCCGTGTGAAAGTCAAACCATGCCTATCAAAATGGGACGGAGGGAGTAATCACTTTTCATGGATTAATTGCTAATCTCCATGGATTAATCAATTGCTAGATGGATTAATTGCATGTACTCGCTTAATTTATGACAACTTAATTGATGCTTAATTTCAGAATTAATGCTGAAGCCAATTGGTCCAAGGATTAATTGAATTTAATTGCATGTATCTGCACATGTAATTGCTATTTAGTCTGTTCCATCTAATTCCAAAATTCCTATCTGGTGTGTTTCATCTATGAAATAATAATTTAATTACTTGTGTTTAGTTTCTATATTTAAATTATAAATAAAATTTCTTTGATTTTTAGACATTCACATTATGTAAGAAAGCAAACCACTATTGACTAGCCGTTCTGATGAATCACATGCATGTTATATATGTGCATTTTCTGTTCATCACTAAGATTTTATTTTCATTATTTGATAATTGCAAAAAAAAAAAAAAAAAAAAAAAATTGAGATACAGTCTTGAAATACATTAGGAGTTGCTAAATGACTGAAATTTCAACGCTAATATAGTATCGATTTTCGGATCAGCCTTTGATCTTTCATTTTTATTTTACGTCCTTTCATGATATTTAAACAGAATCAGTGACACTTTCAAAAAAAAAAAAAAAAGAATTAGTTACAATAATGCACAAATTTACCTAGCACAATATTCTATACATATACTAAGTTTTATCTTATTTATATATACTACTTTTTAATTTTATATATACTCATTAAAAACATATATAAATAAATAACATTTTGATATTACTCTTAACTTCCGAAATCATAAGACAAAGTATTAAATCCAACAGTGACAAATAGTTCTAATAACACGAGAATAAATTAAAAGGAACCATTTAATATTTGGACATCAAGAAATAATTAAAGTCATACTTCTTGGTGAAATATCAATGCACTCCAATCCTTCAGGCTTCATCATCGTTATTATAAGATTATAAAGAAATAATTTGTAGTATATTCAATTTCAAAAAATTTTTTTTTAATAGTATATATTCAAATAATAAAAACAAATGTATGTGTACTTCTTAAAAAAATGTATATGTGCTATTAGACACATAACGTAAAAATTATAAATTACCGCTACATTTAACTTTTAAGAAAATCTGTTGGGACCTGATCAAAATTTACAAAATCCTGAACAAAAATAAAATATCTATCAGCTTAGATAATAACAATTTGAGATCTAACCAGCACATTGCCATGCGATCCAACTTTACATCTGAGGTCCTTAAGTTAAAACTCGATGCATGACTAGGTACTCAGCTTATTGTAAAGTAAGAAATATAGTATATATATAATAATAAGCATATAATTGAATTGTGCAATAGAGTGAGTGAATTTATAGGAGAATTCTAGTTTTTGAAAGTCAAAATTCTAAAGTATAGCCACAATCCAATCTTAAACATCAAAATTCAATTTCATAGATACTAATTAATTTCATAGATAAAAAATGTGTTAATTAATGGTACGTGACATTGAATTGAAATCATGCCAATATAATTATTCCTTTGAGTACACATATTAATAATTAATAAATGAATAATGTTATAATAATAAATTTAAATTTTTGTATAATAAAGGTGCCTGCAATAAATTATTTGTATGGATTTCGAACAGAAGTTGTAATTAACTCGATTGCCATAGAATTCGATATATGCATTTTCTGTATGGTAAAAATCTCATAAACAAGCAAAGAAGTTCGCATTCAACAAATTAGGTTTTCAAATGACTCATTAAAACTGGACATAATATTAATATTTAACAACATTTGATCAAGGGGAAAAATCTTTCTTATAGACTTATAGTCTCTAAAACTTAAATAAGAGTATAGTTTAAATAAATAAATAGTGTAATACAATTATATTCAATTCACATTCACATAATAATAATAATAATAATAATAATAATAATAATAATAATAATAATAATAATAATAATAATAATAATAATAATAATAATAGAAAAATAGAACAATAGTATTATTTAATAGAAATTAAAATGTTATTATTATAATATATATATACTAGGCTACGTGCTTGTTTAAATATTTTCACAGATTTGATGTCTACTGAAACATGCCTTCCCATAACAAAGAAAATTCTTGAGTACACATTGATAAGATATAATTATGTGTATGATCAATTGACAACGAATAATTAAACGATGCCCGTTAATCACAAATAAGAACATGTCATCTCACCTTTCAATACTAATAAAAATACTACAAACGAAATTTATCATGGTTTTGATATAAGTAGAGCAAATAATAATAATAATAATAATAATAATAATAATAATAATAATAATAATAATAATAATAAATGATTAGCTCTTACAAGAAAATTCCTAAACAAATTTAACACTCAAGTCAAGGTTGTGTTCCACATATATATATAACAGCATGTGTTTGATTAACACTCAAACTTATTCCAGCTTGTGCTCGACTTTAACAAGGATTGTCCCAATTTATTATGATCTTTAATTAATTTAAAGAACGGCATAAAAGGAAATGTCGGTTTTAAAGAAAATTAACTAATGGTTTTTACAAACTAAAAACGGGTATAGGTTGAGAAGAAAATAGATATTTTATACTCATTCCCTCTTACATATATATATATATATACATATATATATATATTGAATGGTGATAACCACTTAAATATTTATTAATAAATTTTGAATTTAATAGAAAACAAACAAACTATTAGCATAATTTATATGATTTAAAAAAAATTTAACATTTAATATTACGTTAATACTTATGAAATTATTATTTGTTTAGTAGCATTGTGTTAATAATTAAATAAATAAATATATTATTATTATAAAATTAATTGGTATAATGATGCTGATAATTAATAAATTATTAAAAGAAATTAACTAAAAGTGGAGAACAAATGTGTTTCACTCATTTCCCCATTTATTGTATGTTAATCATTAGTCATATATATATATATATATATATATATATATTGTTTTAAAATATTTATTATTTTCACATGTTTCAAATAGAGTGTAGTGTCTATGATGAACTACAAATTATTTTTTTTTTTAATTTTTAATATTAATAAATTAATATAAATATTCATTTTATATACTTTGGAGTTTGAACCGAACAAGTTTAATAAATACATTACATGGAATTGTGGTTTAAGATATTATATCAAATATATAATATATAATAAGTATATTATATAAATTGTTGTAAATTAAAGAAAGTAATATTGTTTGATAATTTCTATGAGTGTATTAATTGTGTTTTTCAAATATTATTTGGTTTACCAAAAATATCTAACATGGATATGGATGTATTAATTGAGTTTTTCTAATATTTTCCGATTTCAGACAGAAGTTGATTATATTAATTAAGTTAATATATTATCATATTAATTAAGTTAATATATTATTATCACATGAATATACCCGTGTATCGCACCAATGAAAATATTAGTTATAGAAATGATAGAAAACAAGGACACAAGGGAAGTCACCCACTTCTTATGTTTTTAAAATTTTTTAATCTATTTTTATTTTAAAATTTTTTTTTCGGATGTCCCTGAAGAGACATGTAAAAAAAAAAATTTAAAACCTCATTGATACAAATTTTTATTTTGTTGGACAAGCACTTAATTTTTATCAATTAAGTTGGCCACTTAATTGGTTTCACTTTAAACTATAATTTAGTGGCACATCCAACATTGGTCTGTTGATTTTTTTCTTTTCAATTCATTTGAGAAATTAGGGTAAGAGAAACTTCTACTTACTGTTTTTTCAGAGAGAGAGAGAGAGAGGCAGAAATGTGTTAATTATTTGTTCTAGAGAGAGAGAGAGGCAGAAATGTTTTAATTATTTGTTCTATACACAATAAATTTTCAATAATTTTCACTAATTTTTCATTTCTCATTATTTTCAACCATTCATACAATTACTTTATATTTTTTAATATATTTTTTTCAATTTTCAATCACATATCATGCTTCATTCGAATAAATATCAAATATTGTGCATAGAACAAGATCATTATTACTATTTCCACTAATATTTGTTTGGCTTTCACTATAACTTAACTTTAGTACAACAGCAAGTGAAATGCAGAGTCCTAAGCTATTTTGTCTTTTAGTCGGAGGGGAGAAATTTTGTTGCACTAAAATAGAAAGAAACCATGACAAAATAGTAATAGTAATACCATGAAAATAAGAAGAATTATATATGCACATAACTTGTTAGGAATATAGGTGAGAAATTAGTTAATATTAATTAAATAAAAATTACAGCACATCTTAGTTACGATTAATCATAAACATGTAAATCGATCATCGTAATTAGACAACAAGATTAAATTTTAATTTATCAGCTTTGTAAGTTGTAGTGGCGACTCGGATGTCAAGTGAATCAAACGAACATCTACTCCTCCCAATTTAATTTATTTAATACAAAAAACGTCTAATCATAAAATTGATATATATATATATATATATATATATATATATATATATATATATATCAAATTCTCAATATTAATTTTCGACAAGGGTCTTGAACGTTTTAATTATAAATCACAAAAAAGACATGTTAAGCGATTGAATTTATAACTCGACTTGAGGGACGACATCGATAACCATAAGTTTCTACAAGAGAGAAAAGCTTAAGTAAACATTGGATTGCCTATATATGTTAAGCAAGTTGTTTCTTGTTAATGCCGTAAGAGATCGATAATTACTAAATATCTTTGTAGTAATTATTTAATATACATGAGGACTTGAAATAAATTTATATCTTTGTAGTCCAATCTCGGATCCACTCCGCCGTCTCCGCTCCGTATATGATATTGAGTCGCTGGGCACCATAATACAAATTAATATTTTTATCAATATCATTGATTGATTAAGGTACCTACCTGTATGGAATTATAGTTTCATCCTGAAAGATGGTTTACTGATCACGAAGAGTAGTATAGTTGTTTATATATCCATCTTTTACCCTATGTCTTAACGAACTTGGGATTTAATTTGTTCGCACTTTTCCTCAACGCTGGCGTACCATTATTTCAAATCTGATTAACATAATGTAAATGATATTGTATCAGATCTTCAACACGATTTCTCAACTGCTGTTAACAGACGAGTCGAAATTGGCCACGAGATATTGCCTATAATGTACACTGAGGCTAGACTCGGTCTAATCGGTTTAACCCTTTTTGTTTAAAATTTAACTAACCAACTTGTCATAGTTAAACATTAATATCAACCATACATCTCATATTATAATCCATTCCGTCCCATAAATATAGCCCATTTTTATTTTCACAAAAATTAAGAAAAATGTAATTAACAATGTTGGAAAAGTATTCCATTTTCATAAAGATTAAGAAAAATGCAACTAATAGTGTTGAAAAAGTAAAAGCTAATAAAAATTGAAGTTGTCTAATTATAGATTACTCATATGTATCGCGATAGTGATCTCAAAAAATACAATTAGTTTTTGTTTAATTTAAGCGAGACGTATCTTGTTTAGCAATTAACAAAAGCAATTGTGACTGAATTACATGAGCCTAGATGTATTTAGCCAATCACAAAAACAAGGTAGAGATAACACACGATATTTTTAACGTGGAAAACCCCTAAGGGTAAAAAAATCACACGTCCGTAGCCTACGGACAAAAATCGTTCCACTAGTCAACAAAGTTTAATTCACTACAAGCAAGTTAAGGTATATATGTTTACACATAAACAATACGTACAACATCTAAGATAATAGTGAGAAACACTACATGTTACTCTCTCCTAACATGTAATGTGAGCCGACGTCCCACTACTCTTTATAGCTTCTTATATTCGCCTGAGCCACCAACAGATCTTCACCTTCCGTGTAGATCTCTTCTTGTTGGGGTTTCTTCTCGTAGTGGGCGAAACTCCTCCTGGAGAACCTTTCAACACTTGATTAAAATCAAGGTGTGGACTAGTAGAGTTTTTGCACTTGAATTCACCTTTGAATTCCTTTTGATCTACTATACCAAGTGCATGAGGGAATCAAAGTATACTAGAGAACTCGAGCCCTATTCACGTATGTATGCTTTCACGTGCGCATCAGCAAATAAGGAGGAAAGCCCCCTATTTGTTGGTATAATCAGCAATTTCAGGCTCAGGGGCTTTCCTCTAGTTGCCGGGTGGCAAAGTGGCAGTCATGTTTAGAGCTTTCCCCTAGTTGCCGGGTGGCAAAGTGACAGTCATCGAAATATGCGCGTCTCTAATGCTAAGAAATTATTTGGGAAATTATGATATTAATGCAATCAAATTCTATTATGTTGAAAATTATCGATAAAAATTGTTTAATCGATGTCAAATAAATTCGATAAAATTAATTATATACCAAATAAAATTAATATCAAATTAATTAATTCGCTGAAATTACTATGATGTTACCTTTTGTTATTTCATACTAATTTTGTAGCAACTGTAAAATTTATGGACCATTTCCACCAATTTTCCAAAAATAATGTTGAAATTTTGAAATTTAAAAATTCGGGACTAAATTGTAAAAAATTAAAGTTAAAATTATAAAGTTTACAAAGATTTGGGACCAAATTGCACATTGCCAAAAGTTCTAATTGTAAGATAAAATGGTGTTTCAAATCAGGACCCCAAAGTTTTAGTGTATAAAAGAGTGATTCAAGTCAGGACCTCAAACTTTAGTGCACAAATTCAAGGACAAATTTAACAGTTAAATTGGATGGAACCCGTTAATGGCGGCTGTAGTGAAACAAAATTAAAGATTGAGGACTTATAGTGGCACAAAAAAAGGGTTGGAATTGTTGTAAAATCAATACTTTGGGGTCTTTTTACGAAAATAACCCTTATAAGCGATAAAAGACATGTTTGGCCTAAGAAAAGTTATATTTCTTTAATTATTTTAATACAGCTAGTGGGCTGATTAAGCACGCGAGGAACATTTTCCATTAAATATTTTATCGATACCAACTCAGTGGTTGGATTGAAATGTTATACAAAATTAGATTGCTAGGGTGAAATAAAATAAAGTTGCGGTGGCCAATGTGACACTAATTGAAAAATAGAATGGTTAACCCTATTTTAATGATTCTGTGCTGGTTTACTTTTGCAGATTCTGAGATTTGACAGGGCTGAAATCGCGTGAGAATTAAATGGAGCTCTGAATTCGTCCAAAGACAATTTTGTGCATACAAGCAGAATAAACCTGGACAATTTTTTTAGTATTAAAAACTTGTTTGTATACAAAAGGAAAATTTCAAGGATACAAGAAAATTACTTTTTGGCATCAACACACGTCTGTGTCTCACTGTGAATTGTATTGGCCCTATATGAATATGATATCATATTTTTGGTAATAATGCTTTTTGTACAATCCGAAAGCACTGCCCATAATGAGATCAAGCACTCTTGGCCATATATGCTAAATCAGACTTGTCATATGACTAAAGTCTCTTTTTTCGAGGAAAAAGATTAATTAATTGGCTAAAACAAAAACCAGTGAATTTCCTTGGATTAATTAATAATTAATTCCTAATTTCCAAATATATATATTAATGAATTGGTAGACGGTTTAATTGTGCGTACTGGCTCGCTTATTGATAAGCAAATTCATTGCTTAGTTAGAGAACTAACGCTAATTAATTAGCCAGAGTTTGCTTCTCTCATGTATCCAATGAATTTGCAACTGGTTGATTAGGATCCTTAATCACGCCAAATATAGAGTTTGCTGGAGATACATGTAACATTATTTTGGTTTTAGACGAATATAAAGGGTTAAAAAAAAAAAAAAAACTTGAGGTGAAATGTTTTTATGTGATTTTGAATGAGAGAATGATTTTTTTAAAAAAAAATTGACATTATTTTTCTATTACTTCAAAATGTAGTTATACCTTAAAAAAGATAGTTTGATTAAATATTAAATATGAACCGTGGAAGAAAACCAAATTTAATACTAACGTTTACATAAAATTCTAATGAATTTCACAGAAGAGTTAAAAGTGCATATATGCGCTTATAATAATCTGTATATTAATAAAATGAGGTCAGTTTCCCGCTCAATTTTATAATTTTCAGAATTAAAAAATAATATTTTATTTATATTTTCCACTCAAACACAAATACTTAATTTCCAACCCATGCATAATCTCCCGTTATTATCACATTTGATCTTTTGACAGAATCACTCCTTATCTCTCCAATCCGTGTTATTATCATGTGTGATCTTTTTAAATTTCCCATCCATATCTCTCCCATTAAATCACGCAAAATCAAGGAAAAATTTATAACCAAATGGGGACGAAATAATGTGTTTTTATACTTTTTTGACTGGATGTGCTTTTATATAGCTTCGTCATCTCCCTTAAAAATGTTATATCACACATTATTTCTGATTTTATTATTTTGTTTCTTATGCTATTTACCATAAAAAAGGAAAATATTAATTATAATTTTTATTTTACACATATTTTAAATTATAACTTAACCATAAATTTCCCCGTGCAACGCACGAGAGAAAATACTAGTTATATTATAATTGAAGGCCATGATAGGATTGGAGAGAAAAAAAATACAAATCTTACATGTCTCGCAGTCCCTTGAAATTTCTTACTCTATAAAAACCCCTCGGAAACCCTACTCTCTCCATTCCATCTCTCTCACTCTATCCGCAGCTGAGCTCCCTCCCTCCCTCCCTCTCAGAATGGATTTTACGACGACGACTCCCCTGGAAATCGTGAACAATATTCCACTTCCTGTCAGGCTACCACCCTTTTCCCCCATACAAGAAAAAATTAACAAAGCAGACAGAGAAATCTATTTTACTATGGTATCTGTCGGCACAGCCGAGATTGCAATTCTGGCCATACTAGATGGTTCAGATGTGAAGTGCAAAAAATGGTGGATCACCGAAGTTTACCTCACCGCAATATTTATCGTCGCGCTAATGAGGCTGACTTTAATATTCCGAGATATCCGCCGATTGTACAAAGAACAACAGGGCGGCCAAGACGAAGAAGCCAACGAAGGCATTGTGGTGGCTCTTCGTACGGAAAGTAAATGGACCATCCTCTTGTCCCTGGGGGGTTGTTTGATCAAGTTATTGGCAGGAACTATTCTCATACGCGCTTTTTCCAAGCAATACTCTTGCTCCAAATGAGTCTTGAGCGATGAGTTTGTTGTTCTTTGAGTCTTGAGAGACAGTTTGTTGTTCTTGTTATCATGATGTAATGGCTTCGCGGCAAGAAAGATGATTTATTATTATTATTATTATTATTATTATTATTATTATTATTATTATTAGGTCTATGTATATTATTTCAGTTTTTTTTAGTAACTGGTTGATATGATGCACTTATAAAAAGTATATCTTAATTAGAGTGCGTTTAATTATAATGCGGTGATATAGATAAACTTTATAACGTTACTTGCATTTTATGCTGTTTTTTACTTTATTTTTTTTATATAAGTAGGGTGCTCGTTTATATAATAATAATAAAACAAAAAATAATCGTATCATCTATATATATATATATATATTAATAAAATCAGGATATTTTCCCGCCAATTTCACATATTTTTCTGAATTAAAAAATCAATTGTTATTCTACAATCATAAACTTTCACATACTTCTCCCCGTGCAACGCACGGATAGAAATACTAGTAATAAGTAATTAGTATACCGCTTGTTTTCGTTGGAATCCAACAGTAAAAATAATTTTAATTTTGTGATAAAATAAAAAAAATGAAAGAATTTTTGAATAAATCGGGAAGGAGAGTGCTTTTTCAAACAAGATAAAAAGACAGTCAGTCAATTCATTTTTCGCACTCTTTGTTGAAAAAAAAAATCCCTAACGTGATAAATATAAACACAAATACAGTGTTGGATGCGTACTTGAGTTGCTATACATATAGAGTCATAATTTGTCTAGAGTTGGTAAATTTCCAATACCCTATTTCTGTAATTTGTCTCTTCTTTTGAGGATCATTTGGTCAGAAGATCGTTTCTTTCCTAATTTATTGTTAATTTATGACATCTTTATTTATGACATCTTTATCTGTTCATTAAAAAGGAAAATTATTAATTTCGGCATCTTGCTTGTGATTTTTGAAATCTAACACTACGTTATCAATTTTCCTTGAATTGTTTGAATTTTATACAGTATTTAGTATTTCTGGTTAAAGGGATTGCTATAAATAATAAATGTGGATGGTGGTTGTACTGTAATTTCTTCTTCCTGATTTGGCCTTTTGGCGTGGAGAGAACGGAGTTTTCTACTTTCCAGGTTTTCCATTTTTATTTTTGAACAATATCAGTTATTGTTATCTTTATCCATCAAATTTATTTACCTGTGTATCCTAGGTTATGTCTTGTCCATCAAAAGTTTAGGGTAACTGATGCCTAGTAACACATTTTATATTGAGACATAGATGTCCATTAATTAATAACTAACAAAATATGTTGATACCTATATATTCATTGCTCATAGAAGAAGTAAAACATTGATTATATTACTTAAAAATGTGAATATTTACTGTTATTATATTATTTATTATTGAGAGTGTAGATTTGTTGCGCAAAAAGTGAAGATAGGAAAACTGGTGTGGTCAATTTAAAGGACTGAGCATTCTATTCATTATTATTATTATTATTATTATTATTATTATTATTATTATTATTATTATTATTATAATAATAATAAATAGGAGCTTCAAATGTTGGAAGATCATCACGGGAGTCTTGATCTGTTGGAGGACCGCGTAAATCTGGTGAGATTGCGGAGTTTCAAAGAGTTATTGAAAAGCAACGGGACATTGGCTCACAGTACAGTTTAAGAGAAAAGATCAGAGAGTGACTTCGTTAGCATCTTAGATGTTTGATAGACTTATGCGTATTTCTATACTTTAACTTCTTGTAATCGGTTTAAACTTTTGGTACTAGTCGTCGATCGATTTGCCTGAGGGATTCGGGCCGTGGTTTTTTACCCGAGGGGATTTTCCACGAAATATCCGTGTGTTCTTTGTGTTTTATGTTTCTGCTATACGCTAGATACATCTAAATTTGCGTGGTTTTATACTTAGTCCAGATACATGGTACTATACTTTAAAGTTAAACCCAGTAATTTCCGTAACACATAGAACACCTAACAAATACATCTAGGTAATTTGTAAAATTAGACAACTATATATACTTTTTTTTTTTTACTATATTGGTGGCCAAAGAGGTATGATTATAACATTAAAATTAATATAATTTAAGTTTTATGACCGTTCAATCTAACCATCTTATCATATCATTAATTAAGAAAACATAGAAGGAGGGATATAATTCGACCAAATCGTGCTCTCTCTTAAGTGTTTTTATTTACTCCATCCTTCCCATTTTGATAGGTATATTTTCTAATTTGATATATCCCAAATTATAGGTAAGTTTTCATAGTGAAAATTTAATTTATATTTTACTTGATTTAAATATCCCGATTTATTATGTAGTTTGTTACTCCCTCCGTCTCAATTATACAGGTTTGTTGATTCTTTAACAAAGATTAAGAAAAATTATTGGAAAAGTAAATTTTATAACTAATTTCCTATTATACCCTCATTTAATGAACAATATTAAAAATAATAGTTATAACTAGGAAAATTAAATAAAGTTATTTTGGTAAATGAACAAAAAAATATTTCTTAATATAGAAACAAGATTATATATTTAGGATATCCCAAAAAGGAAAAGAAGTCTATATTTGTGAGATCGAGGAAGTAGTATCTTTATTTATGGAGATGGCATTTTAAAAAAATAGTAGAAAAAGTTTGCATTCCCAACTATAATAATTGTATCGTGTTAATCTATGTGAAAAAGCAAATATGCCTATTAAAATGAGACGGAGGGAGTATTTATTTTTGAAACTATAATTTTTTATTTTTGTTTTGTTTTTTTTTTTCCGTACGTGTTTCATTTTCTAGACTAATAATGTTGTCACGACAGTATAAGGTCACTATGTATTAAAAACTCTGTAATTTCAGTTGTACACAAATTGTGAAATTGATACTATATGCTTTTGGCAAATATGCCCATGGGCATTGACAAATTTGCATTGATTTTATGTATTTCTTCACCTTTTATGAAATTTTTAAAGTTCACCTGTAATACATTAATTTAACCTTTTGAAAGTATTTTATGATGAAATATGATAGAGGCATAACAAAATCTTCTTCGGGCCAAGATGTACTTAATCTTTAATACATTAGAAGTCACATACAACAGAATCATTTTGTTCACTATTTATTTATTTATTTATTTATTTTGGAGTTATATTTATATATCATCCCAATTGTAGTTGTGCTTTTATTTTTCCAGCTGATGCTTGTATCAGTGGATTCATTGAACCAATAAGTTAAAGGGTATATATATGTTCTATATAGATTAAGACAACTTTAAATTAAAATTACCTTTTAAACTTTTATTCCAATTATTCATTTAAATGATTTAACAATTATTTTAGATTTTATATAACTTTAATTCATTTTCAACCATACATTTAAAATTCTTTTCGATCATATCAGACTTAAATAATCCCTATGAAACATATAGTACATGCATGCAACTTTTGTTCACATACTTAGATAATGTAGAAATAATCATGTATTGCGACCTACCTCTTATGATATGTGATTTCTAATTTTCGAGCTTTAACAACATTGTTACAAATATATTTAATATTGCTGATGTGAAATACCAAAAGGTGATTTAAGTATTTTATGAAATTGTTCAATTTTTCAGGCATTTTGTGTAAACTCTTCAAAATAATGTTCGGATTGGACTAATCTGTCGATCCGCCCTTTTGAAAAGTCTTTAACTAACTCATTATTATTGAAAAGCATTTTGCTCCCAATTAACAGCCATAATTTTTAACGTGAGCTCAGATTGATACCTCTTCCACTTTTCAAGCTTAATTACCCAATTATAAGTAAATCAAGGGAGCATTAAAAAAGAAAACGTATCTCTGCATCTTTTAACTGCATGTGATCTTTATTCTTTCACAAACAAAAATAATAAATTAAGAAAATACTTCATCTATCCAAATCGGCCGATAATGCAAGCATGAATGACATACAAGCTAGCAGACCAATAAATCTATCCACAAAATATAAAAAGAAATTAATGAGATGCACACAAACTTGAAAGTTGAAACTGTAACTGGCCATATAGAATAGGTCTAATACGAGTCCTCACGATGACAATGACAATGCAAAACAGTACGTAGTAATAAATTTGCTCAAAAAGTCTAGAAGATTTAGGCAAGACATAATTGCTCCTAAAGAACTTAATTGATTCAATTCATCGTCCCCAACACAGTAGGATGAATAGAAGACCAATTCGAACACAAAACCTATCTCGGATCTTTCGGCTCTTCCTCTTCAACTGGCCTCCTCATACGTTTTTTCTTCCACCTGTAAAATGCACGAGAATGTAACCACATTACATAAACACTAATGTGTAAAGAGACCAACAATATAATTGACACTCAAGTAGAGTATATATAGGAACCACATCCCTCACTCACAGTAACAGGCATAAACACTAATGTGTAAAGAGTCTCATACCTTTCTTTGGTGGCCTTCATAGCATCAGCATACATCATTATCATTAGTTGTAAAGAAGTAGAGGTGGAAGATTTCGATTTCTATTTCAATTTCAATCTCAGACTCGAGAGGCGGATTCCAGGGTTTTTTGGAAATGAAATGGATGCCAACCATTTTGCTTCACAGGACGAAGAAAAAAAGAGTCTGGATAAGCTTCAGAGAACGAAGAAAGAGTCTGGGTACTCACTTAATAGTATATGGGATTTAGGGTTTTATTGTCAAACAGATGCCAGTATTTGCTTTCAGGTTTTTGTTGTCAAAAGACCCAAGTATTTGCTTTCAGGTCCTCAATCCTTTTAGGCACTGGGCACTGAGAAATTTCACAAGATGCCCTCAAACCTCATTAATTCTTTTTAACATTGGCACCGAGTCCACTATATTATGGCCCCTAAATTAAAAATGCTAGCTGAGAGCCAAGACATTGAATACGATGGTGCTTGGGTGGTGGTTTGATGTTGGTGGACCGTGGATATTGCAGTCATGGGTGGTGGTTGCCATGGTGCTTAGGTTTTTAGAATTGGGTTTTGTTTGGTAGACTAAATGAATAATTAATGTTTTTAAAAAGTTGAGTGACGTGTTGATATATCATTGGAGAGGCACAGCAAAATGGCACAGTTGATCTCGGCTCGAGTTCTGATTATAATGACAATAGATATGAGTGGAGTTAAAATCAAAGCAAATTATTTTGTTGAAATCAATTATTATAATTATAATATAAATAGTTTTTAGGTAGAAAATTCGACAATTTTGCACAATTAAATTGTGCTTTATTTTCGAAATTGCTTTAAGAGTTTGTTTGATTGAGGATAAAATTGATACCCGCGGTATTCCGTGTAAAATGTGTGATTAATATTGTATTGAAAAGTGTGTATGTGATTGAAAAGAGGAGAGAAAAAAGTGTGGGATAAAAATTATCCCCAAACAAACAAGGCCTAAATTAGTCAGTCGACCGTTGTCACATCACATTATTTCTAATGTTGTCAGTGGTCCCATAAAATAATCGGGATTTGAGGAGGAGCATCGTGTTTGTTTGATAGTTTCCTTCAAAAATTGGCCAAAAACATGCTAATAATAAATGTTGCTCTCTTTGATAAGATGAGACATGAGAGGGAATAAACGGCGGAGATTAAACAGCGTTAAACAGGAACCATGGAAAATAGAGAGTTTTGGAGGTTGGCAGGGGCCGTCACTCCTGGAGCCGTTTCCTGGAGTAGTGAGCTTTTTGTAAATTCCAACTCACTCTGTAAGCCACGCGCGCGTGAAATCGACATCAACATATATCACATTATGTAACGTGTGAGTACGTGAATGATGATGCGTGAAACGCCTGGGGAACACAAGTGGGGTGTGCTTGATACTGATGTGGTGAACAGAGTATTGGCTGGTTTTGAGCAATTACTATTCCCACTAACTTTTTTTTTTCTATTTTTACATTCTCGTACTACTCCATTATTCCGTAATTTGTCCTTTTTACACTAGATTAGATAAAATATTACTATTTCCATTAATTTTTGTTTGTCTTTTATAACTTTAGTGCGACAGCCATAGTCAAATGAAACAGTCCTAAGGTACTTTTGCTCGTGGGGGAGAAATTTCAAAAATTGTATGGGCAAGTAGAGGTTTAGATAAATACAAAGCTTAAAAGTAATTATTACTCCGATCCTCTTTATCTTTCCCAATAAGCACACCCTGAAATTATCATTTAATTTCATCCGATCCCCATCCTCTCCATTGCTCACTGTCAGATTATGTATCAAATTATCCCAAAAAATTAAATATCTCAAAATCAGTTTATAATTACTCCTCTCACTATATCAATCCTGTTTTGATTAAAACCTAATGAAATTCGTTGCTTCCATAATTTTTGTCTTTAGCTTTAAATAAACAATTCTTTTACATTTTTTTAAGAAAGAAATATCCCCCCAAAAAACCAAGAGACATATATACCTTTATGCAGGGGCCAAACCACAAGCATGATGATGATGATCGGAGTAAAATGGGCCAGGGTAGGCCACATAGAAGCAAAATGCAACTACCCCAGCCAATTCCACAACCCCAATTACAGCCAAACCCGAGAAATTTTTAGCCCAGAAAGCAGATAAGTTGTTGGGGTTCAACAACACAATCTTCTCCTTTAGATCTGAAAATAGGCCCAGCATTCTTGCTCCAAGGATGATCGCCATTATTGAAACCAAAACTTCGGTGATAACCTACATCGCACATTTTTCCGCTCTCGTCCATGTCTTTCGTGATTTTTCTGGCTACAAAAGCAAATGCCGCCAACAGCATGATGGACGACCATACCTGCTCTTTACGTATGTAAAGGAACTCGTTGTACATACCATATAAATGAATTTTTTATGAATGTATCTTGTCCTACTATAAACCTGAACAATATTTTTATTATTAAAAATTTGTATCTTAAACTCTATGAGATCCTGATGTCTTTGTTTCTTAAACTCCATGAGAGCCTTATTCTTTCCTTGGTAGACTTCATAGTAGCATTATACATTACTTGTAAAGCAGCAAAGATGGAGAAAGACTTCAATTTAAATCTTAGACGGGCATGGCCGAGTCCAAAGTTTTTTTTTTGAAATGATGCTGGTCATTTTGCTTCAGCAACCCACGTTGCACATTTTGCATCATTGTCCATGTCTTTTGTGACTTTTCTCACCGCAAAAACAAATGCTGCCAACAACATGGTGCATGACCATATACACTCAATTTTCACTTCACTATGTGCTTGCAATCTTTCTTTGTCCTTGACATCAAGTCTATCTTTCTTGACCTTTTTGGAAGCATCATCTTCTTCTGTCTTAGCATTCTCGGCAATATCATGTTTTTGTTTCTTAAGCTCCATGAGAGCCTGATGCTTTTCTTGTTTAAACTCTATCAAAGTCTAATTTCTTTGTTTCTTAAACTCCATGAGAGCCTCATGTCTCTCATTGGTAGACTTCATAGAAATGTCATACATTACTTTTAAAATAGCACAGGTGGAGACGGATTTCAATTTCAATCTTGGATGGGCGAGGTAGATTCCAAAGGTATTTTTGGAAATGATGCTAGTCATTTTTGTATGGGAACCAATGTTGCAGATTTTGCATTATTGTCCCTTTGTGACTTCTCTTGGAGAAAACTAACTGCTGCCAAGAAAAGAATGCACATCTATATCTGCGCAATTTTCCTTTCGATATGTTCATCAATTTCAACCACTTATACAATTACTTTACATTTTTCTCAATTTTCAGCCACACATCTAACATATCATTCGAGTAAATCTACATAGTTGTGTTTAGAACAAGCCCTCAGACGAGAAATTAAGGACTAAAATCTGAAAGAAATATTTCAGCGGGCAGTCAGTTCTAGATAAACTCTAGTTGAATCGAGAATCCACCCACAACAACAGCACACAGCCACAAGCACAACGAACAGTGCATCGGGGATGACTTCTCAGACTAGCCAGATTATAAAGTCCCGGTTCATTTCATTATCATCGGTGGCTTCGCTTCCATCAGATTAAGTAATCTGCATTTGAACTATTCCGGCCAGCGGTGAGAGTGGTGTTGGAGATGTCTCCAGGGAATGATGCATGTGCAATGGGGTAATAAAAGAAAGAGCATGAAGAGCGGCGCTACAATTGCCTTTTGTTGCCATTTTGAAATTAACAAACTGTTTCTCTAGCCTTGCTATCTATTGAAGATGTACGACCACTAGCTAGCAGAGGAGGAGAATAATTAATGAGTGCCGACTGGAAAATGACCTAATTGCCCCTAATTGTGTAAAGAAAATAATGCCCATGAATCTTTTCTGTTAGAAGATCGAGCACGTACACAATAAGCTGGCAATGGCAATGACATTCGTCTCCATCATTTTTCTGTAGCTAGATTTATTCTTGTGTAATTGTTTGATTGGCTAAAATTCGGGTTACTACGTATGTAAAGGATCTCGTTGTATGTACCATATAAATGAATTTTTCATGAACGTATCTTGTCCTACTACAAACCTGAACAATATTTTTATTATTAAAAATTTGTATCTTAAATTCCATGAGAGCCTGATGTCTTTATTTCTTAAACTCCATGAGAGCCTTATGTCTTTCCTTGGTAGACTTCATAGAAATGTCATACATTACTTGTGAAGTAAAAGAAGACTTCAATTTCAATCTTAGACGGGAGAGGAGGATTCCAAAGTTTTTTTTTTAAAATGATCCTCGCCATTTTTCTTCAGCAACCCACCATGCACATTTTGCATTCTTGCCCATGTCTTTCGTGACTTTTCTCGCCGCAAAAGAAAATGCCGCCAACAACATGGTGCACGACCATATCTACTCAATTTTCACTTCAGTCTGTGCTTCCAATATTTTTTTGTCATTGACGCCATGTCTATCTTTCTTGATCCTTTTTGGCAGCATCATCGTCTTCTTTCTTAGCCTTCTTAGCAATATCATGTTTTTTGTTTCTTAAATTCCATGAGAGCCTAGTGTTTTTTTTAAAACTCCATTAGAGTCTAATGTCTTTGTTTCTTAAACTCCATGAGAGCCTCGTGTCTTTTCTTTGTAGACTTCATTGAAGCGTCATACATTATATAGTGACCGCAAAATTCTTCTTAAATAAAATATATTTAATTAAATAAAATTTCGAATGTGTCACTACGACCTTACTTACAAAAATTTAAATGGCATACGCTCGTCTAGTCGAAATTCATATTATTTATTGTTATGTTTTATTATTTATAAAAAATTATTTATTTTCAAAATTTACAATTGAGGACCAAACTTTAGAAATTATTCGTTTTAGTCCCTAAATTTTAGTTTTTATTTAATAATGATCCAAACTCAGGGTGACCCCATAGAACTTGCACTTCACATCTTTTTTATTCAGAAAGGTTAGCAAGGAGATGTACATAACGAGGGCGGCAGCGACTGTCGCTGGCGCTTCAAGCATGGCCTTTCTCTTCTTCTCCCCTATAGGGGACTCGGGAAGTCTCACGGGAATAGGGTCATTCTGGATAGCGATCATTTGGCGACTCCATTCCGGGAAAGGCAATACTGATGGGGGGTGTGAAATTCAAAAATGCTTTCATCTTGTCTAAAGTCGTGCCACCGATTCGCCATTTTTGGAGTAGTGGGAGCTGGGCAGAGGTAGGATTAGGATTATTCTAACTAGTGGGTTGTCAAAAAATGGCTATCATCCAATTGCACTATCAATTACATACATAAGAATTAACCACAAATTGGATAACAAATATAAATGCTCTTTATTATAGGTTTAGTGAGGACTAAAAATGGAAATGCGATGCAACCCATAATTTGAATCAAATATTGGAAATGAATTTAACTCAGCATTTAAGATGACTTTACCCAATTTGTTAGACCCAAAGCTTGCAAATACAAAACCAGCATGTTATCAGCATAAGAATAAGCAAATATCAACAAGCTTATGTCACAAGCAAATCCAGTGTAATTAAAAGAACAAATTGCAACATCATTTTACTAGACTATGAAGCTTGGACCTTTCTCTGAGGCCGGCGTACCCGTGTCGAGTATGGGATCCGTACGGGATCCTCCATGTGCAAATCGGACATGGCAGCAAAGAGGGAGAATAGAGGAAAGATGGGGATGATTGCCGGAAAACTTACCGACAATTGAGAGGCGATTGAAGAAGACGTCGTAGTGATATTTTTCTTGTTTAAACTCTATCAAAGTCTAATTTCTTTGTTTCTTAAACTCCATGAGAGCCTCATGTCTCTCATTGGTAGACTTCATAGAAATGTCATACATTACTTTTAAAATAGCACAGGTGGAGACGGATTTCAATTTCAATCTTGGATGAGCGAGGTAGATTCCAAAGGTATTTTTGGAAATGATGCTAGTCATTTTTGTATGGGAACCAATGTTGCATATTTTGCATTATTGTCCCTTTGTGACTTCTCTTGGAGAAAACTAACTGCTGCCAAGAAAAGAATACACAGCTATATCTCCGCAATTTTCCTTTCGATATGTTCATCAATTTCAACAACTTATACAATTACTTTACATTTTTCTCAATTTTCAGCCACACATCTAACATATCATTCGAGTAAATCTACATAGTTGTGTTTAGAACAAGCCCTCAGACGAGAAATTAAGGACTAAAATCTGAAAGAAATATTTCAGCGGGCAGTCAGTTCTGGATAAACTCTATTGGAATCGAGAATCCACCCACAACAACAGCACACGGCCACAAGCACAACGAACAGTGCATCGGGGATGACTTCTCAGACTAGCCAGATTATAAAGTCCCGGTTCGTTTCATTATCATCGGTGGCTTCGCTTCCATCAGATTAAGTAATCTGCATTTGAACTATTCCGGCCGGCGGTGAGAGTGGTGTTGGAGATGTCTCCAAGGAATGATGCATGTGCAATGGGGTAATAAAAGAAAGTGCATGAAGAGCGGCGCTACAATTGCGTTTTGTTGCCATTTTGAAATTAACAAACTGTTTCTCTAGCCTTGCTATCTATTGAAGATGTACGACCACTAGCTAGCAGAGGAGAAGAATAATTAATGAGTGCCGACTGGAAAATGACCTAATTGCCCCTAATTGTGTAAAGAAAATAATGCCCATGAACCTTTTCTGTTAGAAGATCGAGCACGTACACAATAAGCTGGCATTGGCAATGGCATTCGTCTCCATCATTTTTCTGTAGCTAAATTTATTCTTGTGTAATTGTTTGATTGGCTAAAATTCGGGCTACTACGTACGTAAAGGAGCTCGTTGTACGTACCATATAAATGAATCTTTCATGAACGTATCTTGTCCTACTACAAACTTGAACAATATTTTTATTATTAAAAATTTGTATCTTAAATTCCATGAGAGCCTGATGTCTTTATTTCTTAAACTCCATGAGAGCCTCATGTCTTTCCTTGGTAGACTTCATAGAAATGTCATACATTACTTGTAAAGTAAAGGAAGACTTCAATTTCAATCTTTGATGGGAGAGGCGGATTCCAAAGTTTTTTTTTAAAATGATCCTAGCCATTTTTCTTCAGCAACCCACCTTGCACATTTTGCATTCTTGTCCATGTCTTCAGCAACCCGCCAACAACATGGTGCACGACCATATCTACTCGATTTTCACTTCAATCTATGCTTCCAATATTTTTTTTGTCATTGACGCCATGTCTATCTTTCTTGACCCTTTTTGGCAGCATCATCTTCTTCTTTCTTTAGCCTTCTTAGCAATATCATGTTTTTTTTTCTTAAATTCCATGAGAGCCTAGTGTTGTTTTTAAAACTCCATCAGAGTCTAATGTCTTTGTTTCTTAAACTCCATGAGAGCCTCGTGTCTTTTCTTGGTAGACTTCATTGAAGCATCATACATTATATAGTGACCGCAAAATTCTTCTTAAATAAAATTTCGAATGGGTCACTACGACCTTACTTACAAAATTTAAATGGCGGTACGCTCGTCTAGTCGAAATTCATATTATTTATTGTTATATTTAATTATTTATAAAAATTTATTTATTTTCAAAATTTACAATTGAGGACCAAACTTTAGAAATTATTCGTTTTAGTCCCTAAATTTTAGTTTTTATTTAATAATAATCCAAACTCAGGGTGACCCCATAGAACTTGCACTTCACATCTTTCTTATTCAGAAAGGTTAGCGAGAGATGTACATAACGAGGGCGGCAGCGACTGTCGCTGGCGCTTCAAGCATGGCCTTTCTCTTCTTCTCCCCTATAGGGGACTCAGGAAGTCTCATGGGAATAGGGTCATTCTTGATAGCGATCATTTGGTGACTCCATTCCGGGAAAGGCAATTCTGATTGGGGGGTGTGAAATTCAGAAGGGCTTTCATCTTTTATAAAGTCGTGCCACCGATTCGCCATTTTTGGAGTAGTGGGAGCTGGGGCAGAGGTAGGATTAGGATTATTCTAACTAGTGGGCTGTCAAAAAATGGCTATCATCCAATTGCACTATCAATTACATACATAAGAATTAACCACAAATTGGATAGCAAATATAAATACTCTTTATTATAGGATTAGCGACGACTAAAAATGGAAATGCTATGCAACCCAAAATTTGAATCAAATATTGGAAATGAATTTAACTCAGCATTTAAGATGACTTTACCCAATTTGTTAGACCCAAAGCTCTCAAATACAAAACCAGCATGTTATCAGCATAAGAATAAGCAAATATCAACAATCTTATGTCACAAGCAAATCCAGTGTAATTAAAAGAACAAATTGCAACATCATTTTACTAGACTATGAAGCTCGGACCCTTCTCTGAGGCCGGCGTACCCGTGTTGAGTATGGGATCCGTACGGGATCCTCCATGTGCAAATCGAACATGGCAGCAAAGAGGGAGAATAAATGAAAGAGAGGGATGATTGCCGGAAAACTTACCGACGATTGAGAGACGATGGAAGAAGACGTCGTAGTGCTGTGAGCGTTTCTTCGAAGGAGGAGATCGAAAAAGAGGATTGATAATCTGACGTTTAAACGTTTAAGTGGGCCTGAATAAATGGGCTTTTGTATACTTGTGGTTAATCGTTGATAATCATACAAAACTTATAAATAAATGGGCTCTTAAACAACAAGTCACAATGTTTTAATTGGCCATAATTTTGGATCAATAAAATATATATTTATATTTTTTAAAAGTAATTTGCATATTAATTTTTTAAATAAATTTTTATTCATTCGCCGTTCCCAAAATTTGGATTCTTTTTAGTCGTATCCTAAATTTTTAAAACAAAGCATCCAATACTTGGATCCGTACCCATACCCGTACCCCTGTCCGAGGAGCATAGATACTGGATCTTTTGCTCCTCTCAAATTTCTTGTATATCATCTTTTTGTTAAATCATTTTTAATGAGCAAATAAGCTTAAGGTGTGTTTGATTAGTCAAACTTTGCTTAGAAAATGTCATATCAAGGAAATCATTTTCCCACTTGTGTGTTTGATGCAAAGATTTGGCATGTAAGATATTTTGCACAACTCCCTAAAGCACACTTTTTGCTCATTTATATGCAAAACAAAATCTAGTGTAGAGGTAAGAAAACAATTGCATCTACACACACACACACACACACACACATATATATTATACAAAGTTGAAGTGATTTGGAAATTATTATTAATTGAAAAACAGTTATTTAACTATGAAATTAGTTATTATTTTGTTATACCAATTAAATGCTGCCAAGTATATTATTAGCTGATTTTTTCCCAACTTTTCCCAGTAGTTTACGCACATTTCACTTTTTTTTCTTTTACCCATTTAGTATATCAGCAACCAAGATTAAATACGCTAGCTCCTTATCCCTATAGTGGATGCATGTCCCGTGTCAAAGTTAAGATAATATATAGTTTGTTAAATGTCTTTTCTCACCTCTTCACATTTTGTAATTTTTTAAAAACTTTTTTTTGCAAATTTGCAATTTATAAAAGAGCAATAATTTAATTATTCGAGCAGTAATACTTTTTTTGTAAAGCCAAGAATAATAATTAATTAATCTAATAACAAAACTATACATAATAATAATCATAATAATAATTATTTTTTATCAACATTTATTGCTAATACTAATTTTGCAAATAATGTATTGCACAATAACTAAACAATAATTATTGCAACAAATATTGTTTTCCTTTATATCTAATTATTGCAATACTATAGTAGTTGACAGGAATCTCAAATGAAAGATTTTGAAGGTTTTATAAAATTTATTACGCTCAATACATATTGAAGACGTTATTAATTCTACTGAGACAAAATAGTAGTAAATAAAAATATAAACACATGACTACTTTAGCACAACTACTATATATATATATATATATATATATATATATATATGATAATGGGTGTAGTACTAAATAACTGCAAACAATAACTGCCACGTCTTGAAATAATACTATTGAAATAAAACCCCCAAAAAATGGCATATTAAACAACAACCACGTATTGAGTAGATAAATTGAATTAATTTTAAATACTCTGCAACTCTTTTAAATTAATATTCAGATAATTCTACATTTGAGAATAGTTATTTTAAATTAAATTTTTGTTAGAATAATTAGTAACTGTACTATGCATTATTCATTTATACTAGCTGTTTCACCAATGCGTTGCACGGGAACATAATTTTTTAGCTAATAACAATACTAATAGATATTAGTCGTACTAATGAAATAATTTTTAGAAAGTTTCGATAGAGTTTCGCTCTATTTTGTATCAATTCATCATGCAAACCAGTTGGGAGAAAACTCACCAAAAACACAAACTTAATTTACAATACTCTTAAAACCATCAAATAATAGTCAACAACAATACACAAGACAAAAAATAGAAATACATCCATGTTTTGACAAAAATGATGAATCCACTCAAATATATGTCACATCCATAATTATCACATAGAATATAAAATTTTGTGTTATTATATAATTGAATTATACTAAGACAATAAATAAATTCTTAGATAAGCGAAACATCTCCAACATCACTTTTACACATACACTTGGTGCTTTAGCAAAGAAACCTATAAAAATATAAGAAATAATATCATATTTCAGATATAATCAATGAAACTCACTAAAAGTATAGTTTTCGACTACTCAGTACGTTGAGTTACTTTTTCAAAGTATAGTACCCCTAATGCATAAATGCTATATATAATCAATTTGTATACCTCCACCAAATTTGTGATGGGGACATTATACCTGGATAAATATAAGAGCACAAACACAAAAATATATAAATATAATCCTTCACTTCACATATCAAACCACGAATGACATAAAATATTTGTGTAAAAAACCAAATAAAGTGAACAACATACCTGATGGGATTAATAAATATGAAACTATAAGTTTAAACACTTCTTCATATACGACATTTGTGGTCCTGATAATTGGAAGACCATCGTCATCATATATCACAAATTTTAAACCTTCCTATGCGTCACTTTCGAGACTGCAGCATACCATTCATATTCAAACCCTAGCTACTTCACCCATGCGTTGTACGGGGGACAAATTTTTCAACATCTATTTTTTCTATATATATTGATTGAATATTGTATTATCATAAGAATTAGAATATGAGAAAAACTAATAATCACCAAAAAGTCGTATTTCTCTACCTTATGGTTTGATTCATACTTAAAATTGCAAATAACTCTGTGCAAATTAGAAAAATAAAAATAATAAAATATAAAGTAATTTATCTAATTCCAAATTGGCCTATCACAAAGATGATGGTGTAAGTACTCATAAGATAATTATAATTTTAAATCTAATCTTTGATAATTTAGCTTAATAAATATGTAATTTTAGTTTTAAATCTCTCATTTCTTTTCTCTTTTTTTTCCAGATATATTCATTCAATAATTCATTATGATACAATTAAAATATGAACGCAATTCATACTCTTAACTCTTCTACTTCAATGTTGCATAACTAATAATATTGATTCATGATTGAGGTGTCAATGAGACCAATGAGGTACTAATTTACTAAGTCAACATGTGAATATGTTGGCACAAAAAATAAACGTTTCACGGAAAAAAAAATTTAAAATGCGAGGAAAGTACAAACAATCAACAAATTCACCTTTACAATTTAAAAAATTGTGTCTACTCAACCAAAAAGGTATTAAAAATCAATCATACAAAAAAATAAAAAAATTGTCAGTACAAAGAAATAATAATTATTTTAAAAAATTACCACAAATAATCCATCAAAGTGGGTCAATTCATATTTTAATTTATTTTATGCTCGTAAATAGTAATAATTTCATTACAAATTAATCTACTAGAAAATTTTAGAAAGTTTATTGGACTTTTACCATTGTGACGAATTATGTGAATTAAAAATTTCAATCAACCATACAACGGAAGTATAATTAATTTTGACAATGAGCATATTAGCATAAAAACTAAATGACCCGAAACAAAAAATTAATAGTGTGAAGAAAGTACGATCAATTCATGGATTTATCTTAACAATTTAAAATATTGTGTCGACTCCTAGTAATAGTTTAAAAAATTGATAATACAAAAAATTGAAAAAAAATAATTATCACAAAGAAACTATAATTATTTCTTCACACAAAGTGAGTTTGATACTCTTTTGATTGGAACTCTCTTCCACTGCTGAAAAATATTTTCCATATAGGCACAAAAAATAAATGATCTAATAAAAAAATTTAATAGTGCGAAGAAAGTACGATCGATCCACAGATTTACCTTTAGTGTTTAAAAAATCATGTTGTCTCAACCTAGTGTTATAAAAATTGTTTCAACAACTATTTCAAAAATTTTCCAAAAACAATCCATCGAATTGGTTCGATTAATATTTTAATTTATTTTATACTTGTAAACAGTAGTAGTTGCATTACAAATTAATCTACTAGAAAAAATTATAAAGTATATTGGACTTTTACAATTGCAATAAATTATGCGAACTAAAAATATTAATCAACCGTACAAAAAAAGTGTAATTCACAATGAACATATATATTGGTATAAAAACCAAATGATCCAAGAAAAAAATTAATAATGTAAGGAAAGTACGATCAATCCATGGACTTACTTTAATAATTCAAAATATTGTATCCACTCCTATTAATGATTTAAAAAATTGATCATATAAAAAAAAAAAAAACTTCACTAGTGCAAAGAAACTATATACAATTATTTCTTCACAATAAGTGAGTCAAACACTCTTTTGATTGAAACTCTATTTCACTATTGAAAAGCATTTTCCATATGGAAACAAAAAATAAACGATCCAAAAGGAAAATTTAATCGTGTGAAGAAAGTATGATCAATCTAGAAATTTACCCTTAGTATTTTAAAAATTACGTTGTCGCAACTTAATGGTACAAGAAATGAATATAGATGTGTGTAGATTAGATCTGTTGAGAAGATAAGTAGAGAATTCGTGCTGATAATGTGTTGTGAATGAGAGAGTTTTCATTTCAATTCTCGTCATACAATTCATTATAAATGACCCCCTATTTATAAAAAATATTGGGGCACATCATATTACAAATATTGATCCGATATATAATAGTCATTCACACAATGAGTTGATAGCTGATAATTTACCACCAACACTATCATATCATATTTTTTCTTTTCTTTTACTTTTTCTACTTTCGGTGGTTTTACAACTTGGGGGTTTTACAACAGAGAATACTTTCCAACTGAAAAATGACTTTGGCTTTTTAGATGATGGTGTGAATTGGACAACGCTTTTCATCTTTATTGACACAAATTTATATATTAAAATAAGCAAAATTAACTTGTAGTATATGCAGATTCAGTCTCATGTTGATGTTGATGATCTTACAATGACGTCAAGTTCTCTTAAATTATTAGGACATGTATATATGGTACTCTTCATCATCCTTTATGTTCAGTGTTTCTTTATGCATCGCGAAAGGCTTAAGAATTCTAGACTACGTAAAGATTATACTGAGGGATTTTATGCTATTGCAATGGTGATACAGTGATTAATGTGACTTTTCAATTTGTAGATTGATCCACACAATTCAGCTCTATCATGTCCTGGCCTGGATTTTGAATGCAGGGCTTTATTGAACAAGATCGAAAGCATTGGTTTATGGACAAGACTAGGACAAAATGTTGTTTTTGTTGATAAAACTTGCTTAACAGATTTCCAGATTATAACAAACAATAAACCAGATACATAACATGAAATAAAACCAAGATCAATGTGTAATACGTAATCCGACCACGAGACGCCGAGGCTTGCGTGAACGCGCAATGTCCTTAAGGCACCCGTCACTACCGACGTCGCCTCCCAGATACAACAACGAAATCGCGTTGGCGCAAATTGAGCCGAATGCGATGCTTGAACCGAACCACCAAACGAACAAGGAAGAGGAGGAGACTGGGACTCGTAAGAGAGATTTTGAATGGTGTGTCAAGACTTTGGAGACTGCTGGATATATATAGGTGCCATGGAGCCTCGAGAGCAATAAATCATGTACCGTCACAGCCATTACAATGACCTTGTAACGCAGGCCCGCTGCATTACAGCCGTTACAGATGCTGCGTATCGCCTGAACCTTCCAATTCTGCCATTACAGCAGCGGTCGTAATGCCAATCGATTTCACTGGCAGCTGACAAAGAATCGTGGTAATCCAAACGTTTCCACTGCTACATTGCATTAAACCAACCGAAAGGCAAAACTCAACTTGCGTCCTGGTGGTCAATTTCTGCGACATTCGTGTCCGCAGTCGCGCTCGCACTGTAATCCCAAAGCTCGTGTGGAAATTGGCTCGTGATTTCCACCTGCCAAGGGCGCCAGATGCCATGGCGGATACCCTATGTAACAATGGTTACACCTCACACACAAGCCAACCATTAATAAGTTGACAAAACTTCTATAAAATTCCTATGTGGGATAACTACATTTCCACATGCAATGCAATTGTGCCTCAATTTCCATTCACCATACACCTAATTTCCAACAATCCCCACATGAATGGGATTTGACAGACGCGGAATACTTGGTGATAAAGTTCAACGCCCAAACCCCGTGATAGGATAGGTAGGTATCGCCCTTTGAACCTTCCTCGTGAATATACATTTACTTTCGCTGACCGAAGAGACGTGATGTCCTTGAACTGCTCGGCCGCTTGTGTAAACGATGATGTACCTCACACGTGATTCTTACTAGCATCATTCGGTTCCTCATGGGTGTGCCCATTTATGGCCCTGGACACGTGCCTGGTTCTCGAGTTACTTAAGAATTGCACTCAACACAATTCCCTTCAAGCGGCCCCACTTCTCTCTCACATAGGTGATTCCTTTTGTTAAGAGTAACCCGCATTACTGGTTTTATCCTTTAGATTTCTATCGCCTAAGAATCATTAAGAGCTTAGTGCTCAACCTCCTTCTACTGGCATCAATCGTTTTTTTGAAGGAATGGGACAGAGGAAACCCCACGGATCTCCAAATTCGAGTCTCGCAATTAGGTTGTCCCATTGAACCTAGATCTTGGGATCTCCGCCAACCTAGGTCGGGTTTTCCGTCGCAGTTGACTTACTCTTCATGAGGCTTAAGTCCCATTCCCCTTGTCGACTTAGCAACTACTCTCGATTTAACCCTTTGGTTAGCGGATCCGCTAGGTTATCTTTTGACCTCACATAGTCAACCGAGATAACTCAGAGAGAGTAGTTGCCTAATGGTATTGTGTCTACGACGTATATGCCGAGACTTACCATTGTACATGTTGTCTGCGTTTTCCGATTGCCGATCGACCGCCGCAATGTATACAAATTACCGCACAAAGCTGCCATCTTGGAATATCCTCTAAGAACCGGCGTAACCACTCTACTCTTCACCACACTTATCAAGGGCAATAAAACTCGATTCCATTGTGGATCCGCTATAATCGCCTCGCTTAGAGGATTTCCACGATATCGCAAGTACCTCCCAATGTGAAAAACAACCACTTGTGGACTTTGAGTCTTTATATCGATATCCAGCTAGCATCGCTTATATCCTCAATCACACGATATCTGGTGTAGTGCGACCATAGTCACGAGTATATCTCGGCATCTTAATACTCTTACAATCGCTTCTCCGTTGTTCGTGATCTCGGATTACCAGATACCTGCCGCTTAATCGTGAAGGCTATATCGGGTCTTATGTACACTTATTAAGTACATCGACTCCGATAACTCTAGAGTACTCAACTTGAGAAATACCAAAGACCTCTATTCTTCGACAGATGCCGACTTGTATCTATCGGGTTCTAGCCACAAGTTTATCATCCTTGTTAAATTTCTCTAGAATTTTATCCACATAGTGAGATTGGCTCAAGACGAGACCATCCGATGTTCTAGATATTTTAACCCCAAAGGATAACATCGCCAAACCCATATCTTTCATGTCAAATCTTGATTTCAACATGTCTTTTGTGGATTTAACAATCTTGTCGTTACTCCCAACGATAAGTATGTCATCAACGTAGAGACATAAAAATGACGAGCCATTGTTAGTGTCTTTCACGTATACACATTTATCACATTCATTTATTTTAAATCCACATTCCAACATGGCATTGTCAAAACTGATGCCATTGTTTTGGTGCTTGTTTCAAGCCATATAATGACTTCACCCGCCATTTACACACCTTGTGTTCTCGTCTGGTGCGGAAAACCCCTAGGTTGTTCCATGTAGATTTCCTCTTCTAAATCTCCATTTAGAAAGGTCGCCTTGACATCCATTTGATATACTTCGAGATTGTGCGAGCAAAGAATCGCGTAGTATCATCCTAATGGACGCTTATTCTCGCCATCGGAGAATAAGTGTCAAAGTAGTCAAGACCTTCTCGTTGCTTGTAACCTTTAATTACCAATCGCCTTGTATTTATCAATGGTTCCATCCGCCTTCATTTTCCTCTCTTGAAAATCCACTTGTATCCTAGTGGTTTATTCCCTGGAGGAAGGTCCACTAGTTCCCAAGTATGGTTCTGCAAGATGGATTCAATTTCACCGTTGATCGCTCTTTCCATTGGAGGTCCTTCAGAGGAGTTTATAGCTTCTTTAAAGCTTATGTTCACCTTCTAAAGCATATAAGTTAGAAAATCTGACCAAAAGATTTCTCCGTTCTAACTCTTTTGCCAAGTGCTCCTGCTCAACCTCAACTTCTCTTCCTTTTCTTGGTCCACTTCTTCTCGTGTTCGCCCGAGGTACCCGCTTCTTCTCTCGACTTGTATGGAAATACATTTTCAAAGAAGGAAGCATTTCTTGACTCCATTATCGTGTTTTTGTGTATATCTTCAATTTTAGAATCATATACCGAAAACCGATAAGCACTATCAAGCAGAGCATATCCAATGAATATGCCATCAGTCCTTTTGGACCGATCTTTACCTTACCTTCTTAGGTGTAGGTACGACCACTTTGGCAAGACACCCCCACACCGCAAGTGTTTTGTACGATGGAGTTCGACCTTTCCACAATTCATGTGGGCTCTTTTCCATTCTCTTTGGGCACCTTATTTAAAAGGTAGTCGGGTCGACAAGACAGCCCCCCACATCTTCTCGGGGTAACCCAATCGATTAGCATCGTGATTCATCATTTCTTTCAATGCGATTCTTTCTGCTCGCTATATGCCATTTTGTTGAGGTGAATATGGTTGCCGTCTCATGGATAATTCCATGTTGGGCAATGTAATTCACCAAAAGGTGATTCATATTCACCGCCACTGGCCACTTCTCAACGCGATCTTCTTTGCTGAGTTGATTCTCAACTTCACTTTTGTAGAGAACAAATTCTATCGCTTCATCTTTACTTTTCGTAAGATACACATAGCAGATTTTGTGCTATCATCTATAAAAGTGATGAAGTATTTGTTGCCACCTGTTTGTACAAATTTTAAATCACATACATCAAGTGTGAATTAAATCAAGTGGTTCACTATTTCTTTCAATAGTTTGAAATGACGCCCTTGTCAATTTCGCTTCAACACAAGTCTCACACTTGTGTCCCGGTCAATGTGGAATGATGGTAAATGGTTCAAGTTAATTAATCTACGTAAAGTATTATAATTAACGTGACCTAGTCTACCATGCCATAAACCTAAGACTCAAGCAAGTAAAGCGTAAGAGTTATTCATTTTATTCATTTTGGCTTAACAATGACCATTACATTGAGCTTAAATAGTCTGGCCGACACATAACCTCTTGCCTACAAACACTCCACTCTTTGACAAAATAACTTTATCGGACTCGAAACACCATACGAAAACCATGTTGGTTCAAGAAGGATCCGCACACCGTGTTCTTTCGAATCTCCTCGCACATACAACACATTGGTGAGAGTCACTCTTTCCCTGACGTCATTCTCAAAACCACTTTCCCTTTGCCTTTGACTTGAGGTAGCCGAGTTCCCCATGAACACTTTCTCTCCATTCTCCGTAGCTTCAAAGTCAGGAATATCTCCTTATCGTGAGCAAACATGATCGGGTAGCACCTGTGATCCACCACTCTCTTGGGTTCGACCCTGATTCACTTCGAGACGACCGCAACAAGATCCATGTCGAGCTTCTCGTTGTTTTCAACCATATTAGCCTCTCTTCTATGATTGTTCCTTCGGGAGTTTGTATTCCCAAGCCTTTGTGACCAACTTTGTCACAATTGTGGCATTTTCCTAGAAAACTTCGCTGTGATCCCTCCTTTTGGTCCCAAATCATACCCCTTATTTGGCGGCCCATTCCCGATGGGTGGCCCAAGCTGCTCGATGGCCCATTTTTGTTTTGTGGAACGCATTTTCCTTTGTTTTTATTTTGGTTGTGTTCCACAACATTAGCCTTAGCAACCATTGAATGATTAGGTTGTTTCTTAGCGTAACTTCTCTGTTCTTCCTCAATTCGAGTCTCACAATGAGCTCTTTCAACCGCTACTCCTTCCGCTTATGCAACAGTAATTCTTGAAATCTTTCCAACCAGAGGCAATTTTATGAATCACAAATGCCGCGGAATGATTCACTATCGACCATCCCTTCAAGATGAATTTCGTGCATTATTACTTGCGCTCTTGGACCTCGACCGACACCGCTTTGGAGTCCACCATCATAAAGTCTAGAATCGACCAACAACAAATTTCTTTGTGCCGCATCCTCAGCTTTATGCTTTCGCTCTAATGACTCCTACGCCTTTGCGCTTTTCACCGAGCAAGAAACACTAAACAAGCTGAATCGCTCAAACTGCTCAAGATATAGTTTCAAGCAAAGGAAATCCAATGTTTCAAGCGCCAACAAAGATCGACCGCTTGGAAATCTCCCTCTCCCTCTTTCAGGATCGGAGCAGTTCCAGTCAAGAATCTCGCAAGATTCAATGTGGTCAGGTAGAAGAACATCTTCTGTTGCCATCTTTTGAAGTTCAACCCACTGAATTTCTCTGGTTTCATTGTGATTCACTGAACCGCCATACTATGACAGCCCCAACATTCGACACGCGGAGTCAGTCCCACTGACCAGCCCAACATTTGTCACACCCACTGTTGGATTAACAGCTTGTGACACGGGAGCCACCACGGGGATCACCACCGGAGGCACAACATCATTTCCAGAAGCCACAGCATTGTTAGTTTGATTGTTCTCCATTTCAGAAGTTAATTAAAATCTGAAATATACCAAGTTCCCACAATTAGTATATGAACATAATTAACGTGGGCTACTAAGCAATCACGAGTCAATTATCAACAAGATGGTGTAATGGCAGAACGTATGCAGAAACTTATGAGTTATAATCCATCAAATGTATGACTCGCCAACGTGGACAAGATAAACAAGATATATTCGTAAACTTATGAGTTATATTCGTAAACTTATGAACAAGATGGGTGATCGATGAACCGGTGTCTAATCTTTATGTATCCAAATGATATTGCACCACAAAGTCAACAAAGAACATATAATATCATATATATAACCACCAACAAAGAATTCAGAAACTAGAAACTTGGAAATATCATTGAGATAACCACCAACAGCAACTGGGAAACTAGAAACTAGACTTCCAGAAAGTGAACAGCAACATGGCAACATATGCTATCATATCATACATGCCGAAACAGAAACAGAAATATATTTTCCTATATGGATAAAGGCCAAATGATGTTCAAGCAGTAAATGAACATATTTTCCTATATTCAAGAAGGCAAGATAGAACACTAATGCATATCGGCATTTAAAGCGGTAAATTTGTCTAGCAGTATGGAGTATCTAATCTGCTGCATGTACTTGAAAATCTTGAATTAACCATACATAATGAAATCAGGTAGCAAATAGGTTTGGAAACACGACCATTTGCCTTAAGATTGTTGATAAAACTTGCTTAATGATTTCCGCATTATAACAAACAATAAACCGATACATAATATGAAATAAAACCAAGATCTAATGAGCGTAACCGAATTACGAGACGCCGAGGCTTGCGTGAACGCATGTCCTTAAGGCAAATTCGGCCGTCACCACCGACGCCCCGCCTCCCAGGATACAACAACGAAATCGCAGCGGCGCAAATAATGCGATGCTTGAACCAACCACCAAAACGAACAAGGAAGAGAGGAGACTGACCGTAAGAGAGATTTCTCAATGGTGTGTCAAGACTTTGGAGATCGGGCCGATATATATAGGTGCCATGGAGCCCGAGAGCAATAAATCATGTACCACAGCCATTACAGCGGCCTTGTAACGCAGGCCCGTTGCATTACAGCCGTTACAGATGCTGCGTAATGCCTGAACCCTTCCAATTCTGCCATTACAGCAGTCGTGTAATGCCAATCGATTTCAATTCTGCGCTTACAGAATCGTGTAATCCAAACGTTTCCACTCGTTACATTGCATTAAACCAACCGAGCAAAACTCAACTTGCGTCCGTGGCGGTCAATTCCGGTCGACATTCGTGGTCCGCAGGTCGCGCCGACCCAATCCCAAAGTCAGTGTGGAAATTGGCTGTTGATTTCCACCCAAGTGCAGATGCCATGGCGGATACCCTATGTAACAATGGTTACACCTCACACACAAGCCAACCATTAATAAGTTGGACAAAACTTCTATAAAATTCCTATGTGGGATAACTACATTTCCCACATGCAATGCAATTGTGCCTCAATTTCCATTCACCATACACCTAATTTCCAACAGTTTTATTTTGGTTACTTCACGTTTTTTCTATGGACAAAATTCTCACGATATAGTCAAAAGTTCATTCTTATCAAAAGTTATGATTCCGAGACACAGTCGAATTTTGTCTAATGATATTGCTGTTAAATTTTGCATGTAATGATACCTAATGCTTGCTAATATTTGGATGTGTAATTTAAAAAAGGGGTGTGCATAATAAAGTGATTTGAGTGGATGGAGCAATTGGATTAAATTCAAAATAGCAAGATAACAACGATGTCTAGCAATTTAGCAGGGCATTTCCATTTAGAGTATATATAAGAAAAATAGCAATTTTATTTAGCTTGGAATGCGGACTTAACAAGTGACATATGAGACGTATTACAAGAACATACATAAAACTAGCAATAAATTGGATGAAATTTACCTTGAATTTTTGCCCCGCACTCGTTTTCAACTACACATCTAAAGGAACTGATATGTGTTTTTCACACACATTTCAACTTTCAGCCACATAGCTTCACAAAAAATCAAATGTATCGAGACCAAAGAAGCACCCAATAAGAAATTAATTGATAATTGATAGATTTCTTTTCATCATTTTTGCCCTTCCCAATTCAACCATAGACACACTCCACTATTCTTCTTTGTTTCATATAACATGTCTGACCTATATCTTCTCATCACCAAAACCACAAGACCTTTTATCTCATTCTAGCTTTGATTATAATCTATCCCCTTCTCATGGTCAGTTCAATTGAAACTCAAATTTCTTTATCTTTTACACTCATCCACATGACAAAGACACATTCATTAATGTGATATCGACTATGGAACAAAGAAAACCGTAAATCCACAAAACTAGCAGTAAATCCCACATAATTTTTTATTGTTGTTCAGCAAAAAAAAAAAAAAAAAAAGGTGCATAATCGATTTGTTAGTTCTACAAAAAATGAATAGCCAACCTGTATTGACCGAATTCGGCTTTTCCCTGGGTTTGACTGCGACGCTTACGTGGCATCCCACATCACATGCGGGTACTGGTAGTACTAGAAATGGGCGGGTGGGTCAAAAACAATAGCCAGATATTGACCCGTAAATAGGCTGGCTTATCTCTCGTCTCTCTCCTAGTGTCCTAGTTATTTTCATTCACATCGCATGCTTTATAATAATAGTAATTTATTAAAGCTAATTGTCTAAACGAAATTACAATATGATACACATCACATGTTTTATAATTTAAACCTAACTAGAAGGATCACACAAAATAAGGAACAAATCAAACAAAGGACGTTGAGCAAGATAAAACGTTAAACGTTACATCCTATTCCTAGTAGCAGTAGGAATCCAAATACCATATTCTTACTTTTCCGAATTGTAATTGGATTTTCCCTTTCAATCTTCGGTCTTCTAAATAAATAGCACCAAAAACTGAATTTTGGCATCCCAATCTTGTTTTCTTGGTCTTCCATTCTACATTCACTGGGTTTTATTCTTCCTTTGATTCCTCCACCTCGGATGATAATGGGTAAATCCCATAGAAACAAGGCGAACATGGCCATGTCAGGCTTGTCTTTATCCGATGATGTCATGTACGAGATATTGAGTCGCTTACCAGTTGAATCATTACTAAGATTTAAATGCGTGTGCAAAATTTGGTACTCTATAATTGAGGACCCCATGTTCATCGACAAGCATCTCAAACATTCTCCCTTTGCAGTGGTAGATAAAAAGGAACGCAATGCTGAATTTACTATAGCAAGACAAAGCGAAGGACTAGTGTTGGAGAAACGCAATTCAAACACATATCGGCTGAGGAATCTAGCTACCAGGCAAATACTCTCTCTCCCTGGCTTGAAAGACACCAAAGGTATTCCTAGACACATGTGTTACATTAGATCAACTAATGAATTGAATGTGGTTTATGTCCATTCTTCGATGCAAGAGAACAAAGAGGTTCGAACTTATAACGTTCTTAGAGTTGGCACGGATTTTACATGGAAAAGCTTTGTTTCTCCTCTATTGGGTGATATCGAACATTCTGTGCAAGGGATTTGGCCTATAGATACGCTTATAGGCACATCATTCTATAGTACGAGATCAGCATGTGATCTTTATATAGATTGCCTTGATTTGGAAAATAACACTATTACAAATATTAAGATTCCACAAAATTTTTTCTCCAAATGGGAACATGTTTCAATCACACACTGGGAAGGGAAGCTATCTCTTACCCGCATAGAACAAGAGCAACTCAATGTTTATATCTTGGAGAACTACAAGAATCAGAGTCATAAATGGAGTGATAGCAAGATTGTTATACCCTTGACATTCTTGAGAGATTGTCCTGATCCCAGTATAACGATTGAAGACATCTGCCCTTGTTTAGTGGAAGGAAATATAATTACATGGACTTTCAACTCTTGTTATAGGCTCTTCTCAACCGATACTCAAACTAAAGAGATCAAGTATCTAACACCACCATCTCAAAATATCTATTATGCATATGAACCAAGCTTGGTACCTTTACATTTCAAGGTGAAACGTCAAACTCAAGAAGGTCAACTGTCCAAATTTATGAGACGTTGTTTGAGACATTGTGTGTGTAGGGCATAGTGGGAAGGTTTTTTCAAGTGGCATGTAATTCATTATATTGTTGCCCTTTTCTGTTTTCTTCCACTTTGTTTATGGCTTTTTAACCTTGTAAGATAGCTACATTGTATGAGACTCGGAATTACAAATACACAAGGCAACAAATATCTATCCCACCTCATGAATTATGACTGCATCGATTTATTTATTTCGATTATTATTATTATTATTATTATTATTATTATTATTATTATTATTATTATTATTGGGAAGCCTGCGTCAATCGTTGTGATCATATTGTTGATATATTTGAAATTTATAAATGTGCAGTTACTTATACATTTTAAATTGATAATTGTTACGTAGTGTAGGAGAAAGAGGTTGCGTTGGTTGTTAAAAATCAAGTTGACAAGATTTTTGTAACCTTTGGTCATTGCCACTTCATCATTAAATAGCTTCAGTTAATTTGTCTATGTTAAATTTGTTATTAAGGTGACAATTTAGTTAATACCATAACCACATTTTACAAATGATTCACAAGCACCACATGTAAATAATATCATTCGCATTACTCTAGTTCTACGTTATCTTTTTGTCAATCAGTTATCAATTTGCAGCCTTTATTGCTAATTGCGATTTATTTTTTAATTTTTTTAATGTCGCCTTGGAAATTGATAATCGAATTTTCGAACTTGATAAAAGACAACCTCATATACTCGGAAATAGTTGCATATGCATGCACCACTCCATAATTGCACAATATATATTTTTTGTAATAGGACATAATTGCACAACATTGAAGAACAAAGAATCACACAACACGTAACACATATAAAAGAAACTATTCCAATTCTTTCATTTTGTTTATTTCAATAATTTTAATAAATATAGACATTAAACATCGACTTTTATTTTTTTTTTCCCAAACTCGCAACTTTTATATTTTTAATTTAAAGTACATAAAAAGGAAATGCATAGACTATACCAAATGTTGTTGATCAATCCACACCGCAAGTGTACAGATCGTATAAGTAATAAAGTGGACGTTTAAAGTCCGAATGTCGTACCCACGAGGACTGATTTATTCCCACGCTCACTTTAACTAGCCTTAACCGAAATGAATAAGTTGATGTCACTTGATTTCTAATCTTGCAAAAATTAAATTATTAAATTAAATTTCTAAATCTAAAATTAAAATTAAGAATTAAATTGGAGCAAATTAAAAGAATGATTTTTTTTATGGTTTTAAATCAAATATGGGAAAACTAGCATTAACGTTTCGAATCCACTTTTCATTTAGTTATCCTCCGGATTATCAATTTGACAATGAAAGTTAGTTTTGACGATTCAATTCACAAAATTTGTTGAATAATCTTTCTCAAGTAGAATTCAACCTATTTATATGACGTGCTAACTATATCTCTATGATAACAACGCCATAAAAATGCATTACAACACAAGAATTGCATAAAAATATCACACAAAGCATAAGGGTATTCTCATCCCCTATCGGACTTCGTGGTTTTCAACAAAAGTCTAATCTATTCACGATTTCTCAATACAATAAATAGATCACAGATCAACTTTGGCCACAGTTGTAAAAGAAAGCACAATTATATTGAAAACTCAAAACCGAACGTTCATCTTAGCATAAGAATTAACAAAACATCAAATTAACAATCCGGATTCAAACCAAAATCAAAGTTTCATCTCTACCCTAATGCTATGAAAAGTTTAGCCTATCATGTTATAAAAACCAGAAGAAAAACGGAAAGAGAAAGCCATCACCGAATTAGGTTGTGTTCTTGAGCTTGGATCTTCAATTATGGCTTTTTTCTCCAACTTTCTCCTAGGTGATTGCTCCAACTTTCGTTCCCCTCTGTTCTCTGATGTTCTCCCCCGAAATTAGGTCGAGTTCTGTATTAATAAATGCAAGAAAGCCCAAGAAAACCAGGTCCAATTCAGTTTCGGAAAGTTTTCCGAAAATCTGCCCGATATAACCATGCTATCGCGCGTGCGATCGCATGGTTATAAATTTCCAAAGGCATGCGGTCGCGCGTGGTTTTAACAGATTTCTACTTTTGCCATCTTCCAATTTAGTCCCCAAAGTTTAATTGCAGGGCAAGTCCTGAACTTCCAACTTTGATCAATTGAGTCCCCAAACTTTTAAAGCTCTCCAACTTGGCTTCCATTTGATTTTTCTTCACGTTCCCACTTTCATTTCTTCTGATTAGGTGCTTCAACTTCTGAATTGTGCCGCATTTGGCTCAAAATTGTAATAGTTTCTTCCATTCCCGGTTTTCACTGAAATAGAAACAATTAACACTAAATTAAATATAAAATTGACTAAAAATAATGAAAATACATAATTTAAAAGACCGAAATAAGTGCATAAATTGCACTTATCACCAAACAATATAACAAAAATAGAATTATATTCTGAAAATTGGGGGAAAAAAAAGGATGACCAAAAGACTATCTTTTGAAATTCTCAAATCACGAGTATCATTTCTGCGTTGTATTGTTTCTTTTCTCTAATTCCCATATGACATTGTGTATTTCTTCATGCTAACAATGGTAATACAAATTAGACCTAAAAATTTGTGATAGATTTATACCCGAAAAAAGGGGAAAAAAATGAAAAAAAAATTGGACTATAATTTGGAACGGACAAAATATGAATACTTGCCTATCTTAGTGAGACGGATGGAGTAGCACAGTGGCCAATTGAAATAGTTGATGTAGTTGATGACGTTATTTCATTAATTTTTATTTCTTCACCATTTCTAGTATCTAGTTATACAACAGTATAGGCTTGTTTAAAAAAGGAAAAAAAAGGTGTATAGGTTACATTATCTTGTCACAAATCACAAATGTGATGATTATTTTACTCGGCCGATTACTGCTGACATCCTAGTTGCTTGTGTAATCAATTTTATCTTTGTACTGAAATAGGCAAATAGCTAATTGATAGAATGTAATTCTTTTTGCTTGCAGTACAAATGTGTAACTTCCTCGGTTGCCATCGTTATGAGAAGCTAGGCTTTATGGATATGGGGACGGAAATGTTTTTTCATGGAAAAGTAGATTTTCTTTTTTTTTTTTTTTTTTGAATGGGGGAAAAGTAGATTTAACTACACTAAAAAATGAGAAATGAGAAAGAAAAAGAAGAAGAACGCTATTATGTTTTTAAAAAAAGGTACTATATTACAGTTTTAATAATATGACGTTCAAAGCTAAATTTTAGAAATACAAGACAAGTTAAAGAAACTAGGATGTTAAAAAAAAAAACACACACACACACACACAAAAATAACATAATCACCCAAATATGTATTACGGAATCTAACTCAATGTTTGTTGTTTCGGAAAATATAATTACATGTCATTGGCAAAGAATTTGGTATATTACTAAAAATTGAGAGGAACGAGATAGATATAATTGGAGCTGAGTTTGCTTTTATTTTTTAATTGACATGCAACTAAATGTAACGTTGAAAATTTGTGTGACAAATGTATAGCAAGTGTTTTTGGTTCATAAAATACCTCAATTACTACACGTCATTTTGCTCCGTAATTATTTGTGGTCTCTCTGCACTTGTATTTTTATGAATCTAAGAATTTTATACTTAACAAATGATGCATTTTGTGACCGTAATTAATATATTGTTATTCTTCTCCTAATTTCCTAGCTCCCGCGCGTTATATGTCTTTCTTTTGCCAAGCTTTCTTTGCCATTTTCAAAAACTTAATTACCACCGCGTTTGATATTGTTGTTTTGTACTAATAAAGTAATGACACTCTTGCCTCACTTTTTCCCAAAAATTATCGTATTCTTAGTTCATTTTGCACCATTTCTTTTATCAAAATTTTAATACTTTTTCAATATTTCTTCCGTTTATTTTTTAATAGTACTACTTTTTTTTTATTATTATTTCTTCCCTTTACTTCACATATTTAGGGCTTGTTCGGTTGCTTAGAAGATTGCCATGCACGATTTTCCATATAAAATGTGTGGTTAATATTGTATTGGAGAATGTGTGTGTGGTTGAAAATAGGAGAGAGAAATTTTTTTTTGGTAAACATGGAACCGAACAAGCTCCTAGAATAATTCTTTTTCTTTTTATTTTTCCCAAAATCTCAAGCTTATTTTTTTGATCAAATGAATGAAATCTCAAGCTTTGTTAAGTCAGTTCTTTGGAAATTTTTTTCTTCAAACATCGTTTTAAACTTCTCAATTCGTTGACCCAAAATAATAAATTTAAAAAAGTCTAACAAGGGTAGCTTTTGCTGACATTGTTGTTGTCAATCAATTGTATTGCAATCATAAAATTATGAAGAAAAAGAAATGTATACATACACACTAACAATATTAAATCCCTCTCTCACAACAACTACAACAGCAACCAAAAAAAAAAAAAAAAATTGGATAATTTGCATTGAAGAGTTCACATGGTGGGTAATTATTAAATAAAAAATCATTTATTTTATTTTTACAATGTTAAAAGGGTAGTTTTAGATATTTTTCATGGATAATGTGCATTGAAGAGTTCACATAGTGGGTAATTATTTTAGATCAAATATTGAGTAGTTAAATAATTAAATTTATAATGAATAATTAACTAATTAGAAAAGAAAGAAAACAACAACTTCCATGTCTCATTTCGTCATTTTGCAAACCAAATAAAAAATAATTATTAAAATTATCATTTAATCATCTCTTAAGTTATCGCCAAAAATTACAAGTATCAAAAATCATTTTTTTTATATTTAATATTGCAAGCATTAGTGAAAATGTGATAAAAAAAATTATATTTAATATTGCAAGTTGTTCTATAACTTGAACAATAATTTTATTTATCATTAAAAAGTTGTTTGTCCAGAAAAGGATAATTTCAAGGACAGAAGAAGAAATGGCTTGGAAAAATGATTTATCCTTTATGAACAGATTTGCCAAACAAGTGAATAATTAAGGATATAAATTTTCTTTCAAAATGATCATAATTGTCTCAATCATTTAAATAGTTCATTATAATTAATGCTGGGTTTCATAGTTATTCATTTTGTATTAGCTTTTATAATATTGCTTCACAATCATTTATAATATCTTTTTCCTAATTACATTATTTTTCTAATAAAAATATTATTAATTAATATATTATTATTTATGTTTACTAACTCAAATATCTTCACATTGTTATTTCCGACATTAATAATCTAATTAACTATAAAGATTAATAGCTTAAACTAATTTCTCAGAAGTCAATAATTCTATAATTTTTGGTGTTCATAACATTATTATTTGTTTGTAATAATCATTCGATAATTTCGGATTGTGATTGCAATAATAAATACATCCTCATATTTAAGTTCAAAGCCAACAAGTAGTTATTTGTATATGGAGATCATGCAATTGTAATTGGAGGCTCACGCATATCTGCAGTACGTATCATTTTAAGGTTTTTTCTTTTATTATTTATTATTTTTTTAATAATGTTTGATGTACTTTAGAAGAACATGAATTTCACATATATTAGCATTTAATTCAAATTTAGTAAAGTATTACACAAAAAATAACAAAATTGTGAGATTTTTTAGAGAAAACGGTAGAAACTAGCATCTTTATATAATCCGAAATAAATTAATAGAAAAAAAAAGGTTGAAAGATAAATTGAAAACAATGTGCTTCGACAAAAATAAAGATTAAATGGTATTCGAAATCATCCGTGAACTTCGATTGTGAGATTAAATGGTATTCCAATTATATATAATAATTGGATGAATATTTGGAATAATTTATTCATCAACTCTCAAACTTCGATTGGGTTTATTATATATATATATATATATATATATATATATATATATATATATATATATCTGTTTCCTTTGCCAAGCTTTCTTTGGTATTTCTAAAAAATTCATTTTGATCCCATTTGACACTATCCCATTTGCCAAGATCAAAATGTGTTAATTGTTTTAGCTTTCTTCAGAAGTCTTTTTCTCAGATCGTTTTCAACTAACTACTCAATGAGTCAATTCAAAATGGAATTATAACAAAATCTAACAAATTGTGACGCATTATTATAATTGACTCAAAACTAACAACTATGGTCAATTAAGTCCTCGAGTATTTAAGAGATGAGAGTCAGGACTCAAACAACTGGCCTTGAAGATGTAATTAATTAGTCACCCAACTTTGAGATGTAATCATGCACTCACTAAACTTTATTTAAGGTTAGCAATAGATCATTCGATAATTCAACATTTAAATTAATATATTAGTCAATTATCCCGATATGACTAGCAATATTTAACGTGAAATTAATGAACTAACTACTAACACATGAAATTCACGCATATGAGACAAATAACTACATAAACCATAAAACCTACTACATTTATGAGCAAAAACGAAACACAAAAATAAAAAATCGAGTTTTAAGATGAATTATTTAATTATTTGTTTGGTGTTAGTGGATTTTTATGGCAACAATTAGTAGATTGATTCCTTGTAGAATATAATCGGCCATGTGGACTCAATTTATTAGTATATTTAAATTTATGGGAAATAAATTAAATATTTATATAATTCTATCAATCAAAAAATATGCAAAACTTGGAAGATCCAAATTAAACAGAGTTCTAGACCAATTTTAGGCTATTCCCTACGAGCCAAAGGCAAAACTGGGCGAGTCTTGTTTTAGAAAAATAAATAATACAAATATTTTTTTTATTTTTCCTATATTTAATAAATTAAAAAATTTGATATAATTTTCAAATAACTCTAAAGTGCGCAAATTAAATATCGATATAATAAATAAATAAATAAATAAATAGAAGAGGAAGATAAAATTGAAAAAACAAAAGACACATAATTGGGAGGGCGATGGAGTAAAATAAGAATTCACACTCCGTGTGGAAGTTATGAATCTGTATTAAGTATTAACAAACGAGACCTTAATATATATACATTCATACATACTTAACTGTAAATAAGGCTTAAATTAAGCCCAAAATATATCTCACTTGTGCTTAACTTCGTCCATTTTCGACATTGTCACTGTCATGTTCGGTAGAATCCGCTTGGAACATTGTAAAAGGTAGAATATTGTATATGGGTCCATCTTGAATGTATGGAGAGCATACACACATAAAATTTCGCGCGTCCCGTATTTTCTCCGACTAATATTTTACAACGAGCATTGCACGAGAGTTGATTAAGTATCTTTAAAATATTAAATTAAATAGTAACAAGTAATATACTCCATATTAATTTTATTTTATTTTATAAATTATTTATGAAAATTTTGATTTTTATCGAATACATATAGTACCTTTATATTTTTGTGTCCTAATTTATAGTGTTTTGTCATTTCAATTTAAGAGGTACTATAATTGCAATGAAGTTTCATCGTCAAAATATTCCCCCTTTGTTGGATTTCTAGGACATGTATGATAGCGATATACTTAAAGCGATTTTAAAGTTGTATAAATATGTGATTTAAAGTTAAAAGAGTGTTGATTGATTACCTCTTTGTCAATTAAAATAAATCTCAATGTAGCAAACTTTCGATAGTTGTTGGATCGTATAACATTTCATTGAGCGATGGCAAAAAACTTTCACTAATAGTCAATGGTATCGCAATAAAATTTTCCGAACTACTAGAGCTTCGTTCCGCCGTATTGATTTTAGATCTGATATCAATTTTCTCAACGGAGATCGTATATAATTGAAAAATATTACGGCGCTCTGGGGTGTGCTTGATCATTACTATTATATATAGATTGTATTATAAATTAAGTACAAAAATATATAAAGTGGATTTGTGCTTAGTTATATTAGTCTAATTTAAGTAGAAAAATGAATAAAGTGGATACCAATATGCTAACCTAGAACTAAAAGAGAAATTAAATTAGCGTAAACTTCTTGTTCATTTAATTGGCACAATTTGATGAGTGATTTTCCAAACAAAATCAGAATCATACAACATATGGCAATGGGAGCATAATTAGGTATTCATTAGAATTAATATGAATTAAATCTCAGTCAGTGTCAGTGGACCATATACACATTCTTTGCATATAACTTCATGTCTACTATTCCCAAACTTTCGTCTCTTTGACATCATAATTAACGTTATAGACTAGTAACATAATTAGCTAATTTGTTAAACACGAATTATTATTAAGATTAAAGAATTGAAAGGCTTACAATATATAATAATAAAAATCCCCAAGCACAACACAATACAACTAAACTTTGAATTAATTAATCAAACAGAGGCAAATTTACTGAAATCCCCAAACTAAACACTTTGAATTTACAAACATTGAACAAGAGAAGCGGTACGTACGGTCACCATGCATGCATCAAAAACATTGCGTAGATGGCATTCTTTCAATTTCTTTTTCAAAGAGAGCCTCGTTTGGAGTGGGCACTAACATTGACTTTGGGATTCTAGTAGTTTTGATGTCAAAACTTTTTGGGCAGTGGTGGATAAAATGGCCGAGACTCTTCTAGGTTAGCATATTCTTCTTGAGTCTGAGCGTTGCTGATAAGGAGGTCAAAATAAATACTCTTGCCGAGACTCTTTGATCCACCCATACGCTTTGATTCACGTATTATTCTTTTTAAATTTCCATCGGAGATAAAATGCCCATGAAATGTAGCCGAATGATAAGTCCTTTCACATTTAAATTTGTAGTACACTGCCATTTTTATTTTTGTTTTTATACAGGATGATTAGTTGAACCACGAACAGACCCTAAGAGTTGATCGATGTATATTCCCGCCGAACGCCAAGTGGTGATGAAGACGGAGTGTGATGATGGATAGATTTGAAGCTAGACTATGAGCTGATGGACGAATGAATATGGCTTTTAAAGAAGGCAATTGGTCGTAGTTGGATAGGAATAGGAATTCGACTACTAATTGGATTAGAGGCGAGGAGATAAAATCATAAATTGTACCTGGGCAAAAATAATAAAATAAGAGAGAGAGAGTTTTATACTTTTATAAGCACCACAAAATGGGGCGGTGAGTACTCAAAAGCTTCGATTTGCAAAATTGCAAAAAGGCTAAAAAATGGCACGTAGTCATGATTAATGTTCAGGTAACTGCAATGGAATACGTGGGGTCCTGTGGTGGTGTCATATTATTCTAAATTATTTTTTTTGAAATTTTTTGTTTTAGTATTTAAGTTAGATGAGATAAATAATATCTGCCCCTTGATGGCGGGGTCCCACCGGCCCTCACAAAATTTTTTTTTCCCTACTATAGGACCCCACGGGTCATGGCTAATTTTTGGCCAAAAACTTTGACTGATCTTTTACGGGTCGCCACGGTGTCGAAATTTTTTTTTCGAAATTGCTGGAGCTCCGTCTCATCGTGATGAATCCAACAAAATTTTCGGATTTCAAAAGTCGGACGAGGAGAAAATCGCCTACCGTAAGCTACGAACACCCTAAGGATGAGAACATTTTCCAAGGTTATTCAATAAGAATAGGATAAAGCTAGACATCTATAATATGTGACATATTCGACGTGAATATGTCACCGGTTCGAATAAGAATATACTAATAATGTTTTTTGATGATCTAGTAGTTATTAATTATGTCAAGAAAATGTGAAAATAATTAATTGGTAAAACAGATAATTAATATGGCAACCAAAATACTAGTACGTACTAGCAACTAATCGGGTTCACAAAATAAATAACTAATCACTTTTCATGGATTAATTGCATGAACTCGCTTAATTTATGACAACTTAATTCATACTTAGTTCCAGAATAAATGCTGATGCCAATTGGTCCAAGGATTAATTGAATTTAATTGCATGTATCTGCACATGTAATTGCTATTTAGTGTATTACATCTAATTCAAAAATTCCTATCTCTATGAAATACAGTAATAATTTAATTACTTGGTGTTTAATTTCTATATTTAAATTATAAATAAAATTTCTTTGATTTTTAGACATTCATATTATGTAAGAAAGGAAACCACTATTGACTAGCTTCCGATGAATCACATGCGTGTTATATATGTGCATTTTCTGTTCATCACTAAGATTTTATTTTCATTATTATTTGATAATTGCAAAAAACAAAAATTGAGATACAATCTTGAAATACATTAGGAGTTGCTAAATGACTGAAATTTTAACGCTAATATAGTATCGATTTTCGGATCAGCCTTTGATCCTTCATTTTTATTATACGTCTTTTCATGATATTTAAACAGAATCAACGACTCTTTCAAAAAAAAGAAAAATAGAATTAGTTACAACAACGCACAAATTTACCTAGCACAATATTCTATACATATATACTAAGTTTTATCTTATTTATATATACTACTGTTTAATTTTATATATACTCATTAAAAACATAAATAAATAACATTTTGATATTACTCTTAACTTCCGAATTCATAAGACAAAGTATTAAATCCAACAGTGACAAATAGTTCTAATAACACGAGAATAAATTAGAAGGAACCATTTAATATTTAGACACCAAGAAATAATTAAAGTCATACTTCTTGGTGAAATATCAATGCACTCCAATCCTTCAGGCTTCATCATCGTTATAAGATTATAAAGAAATAATTTGATAGTATATTCAATTTCAAAAAAAAAATAATTAATAGCATATTCAAATAATAAAACAAATGTATGTGTACTTGCTTAAAAAAAATGTATATGTGCTATTAGACACATAACGTAAAAATTATAAATTACTACTACATTAAACTTTCAAGAAAATCTATTGGGACGTGATCAAAATTTACAAAATCCTGAACAAAAATAAAATATCTATCAGCTTAGTTAATAATAATTAAAAATAAAAATAAAAATAAAAATCTATCAGCTACTAAGTAACAATTTGAGATCTAACCAGCACATTATTGCCATGCGATCCAACTTTACATCTGAGTCCTTAAGTTAAAACTCGATGCATGAATAGATACTCAGCTTATTGTAAAGTAAGAAATATAGTATATAAGCATATAATTGAATTGTGTAATAGAGTGAGTGAATTTATAGGAGAATTCTAGTTTTTGAACATAAAAATTCAATTTCATAGATGCTAATTAATTTCATAGATTAAAAATGTGTTAATTAATGGTACGTGACGTTGAATTGAAATCGTGTCAATATAATTATTCCTTTGAGTAGACATATTAATAATTAATAAATGAATAATGTTATAATAATAAATTTAAAATTTTGTATAATAAAGGTGCCTATAATAAATTATTTGTATGGATTTCGAACAGAAGTTGTAATTAACTTGATTGTCAAGTCCTCAAATCGGATTCGGATCAGATCAAGAAAAAAATCTAAATACGATCCCTATTGGTATATGTTTTTATAAAAAGTAATAAAAAAATCAATTAAAATTATCAATTCGGATCGAATTGGATCAGGCTTGATCCGATCCAAATTCAAATCTGTTTCGGATCGACAAAAAATCGCTCCATTTGGATAGGGTATCCATCGGATTTGGATCGGATCGAATTTTTCTACTATCACTAATAACGGGTTATAGTTGAATAACTAATTATTTTTGTTAATTTATTAATTTTACATAAAATAATTAATTAGCTTACGAGCTCTTTTTCGCAACATATAAATTTAACTACAAGTATTGATATATCCTCAAACAATATTTTGATTAAGGCTCCAAAAATCTTGGGCGGTCTCTATTATTAGGAAATTTTAAGTAAAGGCGGACATTGATTCCATAGATATGATTGAGTGAGGCCGATTTTCTAGCCACCTTATAACACAAAACTAAGAGAGTGTTAGCATGCATTAAAAAATGTATTTTAATACATTTTTTTCAAATTTCAAATTTGATCAAATAAATCACATCCATATATATTTCCACTCATTAAATCTCCACCATTCAACTCCATTCATTCTCTCTCTTCTTACTCATAAAAATACATTAAAACTCATTCGCTAACACCCTAAGCTAGCACGGTTTAAGTTATCATGTAAATTTTAAATTCTTTCTAACTAATTTTTCTTTTAGATATGTGAACGTGAGCTAATTTAATAACTATAACAATTTCGAAATCTTAATACAATCTTAAATCACCTTCATTCGTTTAATACGAGATTTCATATAATCAATAATCATCTAGTTATGTAGGGAAAAAAAGGGAAATGAATTGGATGAGGATAAAAAATGATGAAATAAATATTCTTTTTTTCAACACCAATTTAGGCCAAAAAAAAATCCCAATAGTTTTGATGAAGTGCCCCCAGGGCACCTCATCAGGAGCAACAATGCCAAAAGTTAGAATTAAGAAGTAAACTTAATTAATTTAAAACGAGTAACTACTTGTTATTAAAGATTACTAATTTTTAACTAATTAAAAAAGAAAAAACATAGTAAAGCAACGTTGGACCTGAATTAAAGATTAAATACCAATTTGTAACTGGAAAAAAAAAAAAGAAAAACTAGTAAGAACAAAATTGCAACAGTGAGGATTCAAACCTATGACATTGTGTAGGCAGATTGGAACATCACAATCTTCTCTACACGAAATCATGACTAGGACAATTAAAATGGTTCGACTTAATGTATGTATTATTAGACATTTATAATATTTAAAAATATGAAAATTAATAAGGGTGTGTTTGATTGCCTATTTTGCCTGGAAAATATCACATCATGAGAAAGTTTTTCCAATTTTGTTTTCTAATTAGCAAAAATTTCATAGAAATTGTTTGCCATATACAAGTGCTCAAAGCACAATTTCAATGATATGCCTAGAAAATTGAATTTATGGCATAGACGGAATTTATTTGCCTGAAAAATATTTCTTTCCACCTCTTGCTATCAAACTTATCCGAAGTTCTTCATAAAAATTCAGACGTTGAATTCGGTTGGACGACCGCGCTCCGTTTATTGTAGCTCCGCCCCTTAGTTTTGGTATTATGAGTAGGGAACACCTGGCCCAGAAATAAATAGGCATAGAAGATAAAACATTTTTGGGGTTCACGTGAGGGAATCGAGGATACGCACGTGAAGGGGCAAAAAAAAAAAAATTCTAGAAATTAGTAGTGTGTGTGGAGTGTACGGCCGTCATTTATAGTCATGCAAAATTCACTCTTATAAACATTTTAATTTGGAAGTCATGTGGTCTAGCGGTACGTAAGTGTGTTTCTCACACTTTTGTTAAGGGTCTAATAATGTCAAAAAAAAAAAAAGTTGGGGTGGGGGTAAGGGCGGGGGGACATTGTTACAATTACAACGAAGTGTATAATAACGTGTACAATATATACGGTTTGGTAGAATTCTATTTTTCCACACATTACATAACTTTTCCTTTAATTTGTACTCAAAGTGAAATGGATTATATGTTTGTTATACAACTTTTTGTACAACTTTGTTGTATTAATAGCATTTCCTTTTAACTTGTACTCAAAGCGAAATAACTAAAAACAAAAAGTCGCGCGTCTTGATGCATTTTAATAGATTGAAAAATAAAATAAATAAATAAAATGTCCAATCAGCAATAAACATTTCTATATCTATAATAATAATAATAATAATGATAATAATAAAAGCCACAAGACTTGAGAATCATTTTGTTGACGATTCTATCAAATTAACTTTATATATAAACCATTACCTTAATATCCTTTTAAATTATTAATTAATCTCAATTTTCGTTTCAATTATATTTATGGTTGAACAATAATGCATTTAATTAATTTCTCTAGCACTATATATATTTACACCGTTTACTCATTTTGATACAATGTAATGAATTAATCTTAAGTACGTATGCATGTGTCTTTGAATGTGTATAACTATATGATTTATTGTATAAGGAGAAAAAATCAACTTTTGTACATTCCAAAGCAAAGTTAATCATTTACTAAGTAAAATCAAAAGACTTTATTCACTGTATATATGCATGTCTCTTGATCATTTTTACTAATTATTCCACTATATATTTCAAGACTATATCTAACGAAAGCAGTTAGAAAAAACGGCATAAGCTTTGCACGGTATTGGCGGTGAAAGAGCATTGAGGATTACAATTATACAAGAAGGTGGTCGGAAGAATTCAAAATGATCATTTTTCGATTTATATTTTCTATATATCTTTTTTCCTTTGTCAAAAGGGATACAATTTTTTTTTTTTTTTTTTTTTGCTTTTTATGCTGATCTACATGAAAGAAAGTTTGTTGAAAATTATAAATAAGCACAGTTTTTCGCCCAATTCAACCATCTGTTTCTGTTTGTTTTCACATATTCTTTTTTTTTTCTTTTCGCATTTTGTGTATAGAAATTGTTAATAGAATTCTGATTTAGTGACGTTTCTCAACCGACTCCAACTAATTTAATTTCTTTTTTTGAAGTAACTAAATTTACTTTAGTTGGAATAGATTGATCTTTTAATTTATATTGCCGAAGTCAATTAGTAGAAGAATACTTAAGCAAAAGTTTAACTCCTTAAACAAGGAGAAGGAACCATGATACCATGACACATTCTAATACTTATTTTTGGTCCAATTCATACAAAATTTTCAAAGTTAAGTGGGTTTAAATCACTATTTGTATATCGAATAATGTAAAATTTGTTATGCCACTCTAATTAAAGATGTAAAGAGACTTTACATATGTTAGCTTTATTTATTTATTATTTATTATTTATTTTTTATACAAGAGCGACGCGGGTGAGAATGGAACCCGGGCGTTGCCTGTGGCCCAGCCGGGAGTTACCACCGCAACAACCCGAGCGATCTCTATGTTAGCTTATTTGTAAGCTAATGTGTTGTTATTTTTATTTTTCCATTCATGATAAATCTTTATCACGCTAAATTGGATTTTTATCACATATAGAATGTTCTAGGACTTTTAATTGTATTATTGTAGCATGTGATCTTTTCTAATCTAGGAATTGTTATGAGAAAAGGAGTCCACCTTGGACAATACCCATGTCACACGCCCAAGAGACTTTCTTCGACTCCAAGATTGCCCCACTTATCAGTTTGGTAAGAATTCTATTCCTACAATAATTGGTAAGTTTTGTGGTCTTTTGTAATCTTGGAATTGTGAGAAAAGGAGTCCACCTTCGTCAATACACACATCACACGTCCATGAGACTTTCTTGGACTCCAAGATTGCCTCACTTATCAATTTGGTAAGAATTATGTTCCTACAATAATTGGTAAGTCTTACAGATTTTATGGAAAGTGTGAATTCTATTATATTATTATCCTTATTTATTTACCATCTTTATTAGAATACTACAACTAATATTTTTCTATTATTTTGTAGGAATTTATATATAAGGAAATTTCTTTCGTGGTAAGAAATTAACTTGTATATAATTAAGAGGAGTCAAAGAAGTTCATTGCATTTTGGCCATTGTTTTACACGCCTACAAGCCTTCAAAATGTGCTGACCATGAAAAAATTGTAGAGCGTTTTCTTGACTTCTCCATGCACTTATAAACTAAAGATCTATATGTTGTTCATGCAAAAATTAAGTGCAACCATTCTTTAAGTCCACAAGTTGATTCTTACCAAGTGAAATCTCCGGGAGGAATCTGATCCACTACACAGGAGCTTCAAATGTTGGAAGATTATTACGGGAGTCTTGATCTGTTTGAGGACCGCGTAAATCTGGTGAGATTGCGGAGTTTCAAAGAGTTATTGAAAAGCAACGGGACAATGGGTCACAATACAGTTTAAGAGAAAAGATCAAAGAGTGACTTCGCTAGCATCTTAGATGTTTGATAGACTTATGCGTATTTCTATCCTTTAACTTCTTGTATATCGGTTTAAACTTTTGGTACTAGTCGTCGATCGATTTGCCTGAGGGATTCGGGCTGTGGTTTTTTACCTCGAGGGGATTTTCCACGAAATATCCGTGTTTTCTTTGTGTTTTATGTTTCTGCTATACGCTAGATACATCTAAGTTTGCGTGGCTTTATACTTAGTCCAGATACATTGTACTATACTTTAAAGTTAAACCCAGTAATTTCCGTAACACATAGAAAACCTAACAAATACATCTAGGTAATTTGTAAAATTAGACAACTATATATACTCTTTTTTTTTTACGATATTGGTGGCCAAAGAGGTATGATTACAACATTAAAATTAATATAATTTAAGTTTTATGACCATTCAATCTAACCATCTTATCATATCATTAATTAAGAAAACATAGAAGTAGGGATATAATGCGACCAAATCGGGCTCTCTCTTAAGTGATTTTATTTACTCCATCCATCCCATTTTGATAGGTATATTTTCTAATTTGATATATCCCAAATTATAGGTAAGTTTTCATAGTGAAAATTTAATTTATATTTTACTTGATTTAAATATCCCGATTTATTATGTAGTTTGTTACTCCATCCGTCTCAATTATATAGGTTTGTTGATTTTTTAACAAAGATTAAGAAAAATAATTGGAAAAGTAAATTTTATAACTAATTTCCTATTATACCCTCATTTAATGAATAATATTAAAAAATAATAGTTATAACTAGGAAAATTAAATAAAGTTATTTTGATAAATGAACAAAAAAATATTTTTTAATATAGAAACAAGATTATATATTTAGGATATCCCAAAAAGGAAAAGAAGTCTATATTTGTGAGATGGAGGAAGTAGTATATTTATTTATGGAGATGGCATTTTAAAAAAATAGTAGAAAAATTTGCATTCCCAACTATAATAATTGTATCGTATTAATCTATGTGAAAAAGCAAATATGCCGATTAAAATGAGACGGAGGGAGTATTTATTTTTGAAACTACACTTTTTTATTTTTGTTTTTTTTTTTCCGTGCGTGTTTCATTTTCTAGACTAATAATGTTGTCACGACAGTATAAGGTCACTATGTATTAAAAACACTGTAATTTCAGTTGTACACAAATTGTGAAATTGATACTATATGCTTTTGGCAAATATGCCCATGGGCATTGACAAATTTGCATTGATTTTATGTATTTCTTCACCTTTTATGAAATTTTTAAAGTTCACCTGTAATACATTAATTTAACAAAATCTTCTTCGGGCCAAGATGTACTTAATCTTTAATACATTAGAAGTCACATACAACAGAATCATTTTGTTCACTATTTATTTATTTATTTTTTGAGTTATATTTATATATCATCCCAATTGTAGATTTGTAGTTTTGCTTTTATTTTTCCAGTTGATGCTTGTATCAGTGGATTCATTGAACCAAATAAGTAAAAGGGTATATATATGTTCTATATAGATTAAGACAACTTTAAATTAAAATTACCTTTTAAACTTTTTACTTTTATTCCAACTATTCATTTAAATGATTTAACAATTATTTTAGATTTTATATAACTTTGATTCATTTTCAACCATACATATTTAAAATTCTTTTCGATCATATCAGACTTAAATAATCCATATGAAACATATAGTACATGCATGCAACTTTTGTTCACGTACTTAGATAATGTAGAAATAATCATGTATTGCGACCTACCTCTTATGATATGTGATTTCTAATTTTTGAGCTTTAACAACATTGTTAGTTTGTTACAAATATATTTAATATTGCTTATGTGAAATACCAAAAGGTGATTTAAGTATTTTATGAAATTGTTCAAATTTTCAGGCATTTTGTGTAAAGTCTTCAAAAATAATGTTCGGATTGGATTAATCTGTCGATCCACCCTTTTGAAAAGTCTTTAACTAACTCATTATTATTGAAAAGCATTTTGCTCCCAATTAACAGCCACAATTTTTAACGTGAGCTCAGATTGATACCTCTTCCACTTTTCAAGCTTATAAATTACCCAATTATAAGTCAATCAAGGGAGAATTAAAAAAGAAAACGTATCTCTGTATCGTCTTTTAACTGCATGTGATCTTTATTCTTTCACAAACAAAAATAATAAATTAAGAAAATACTTCATCTATCCAAATCGGCCGATAATGCAAGCATGAATGACATACAAGCTAGCAGACCAATAAATCTATCCACAAAATAAGAAATGGAATTAATGAGATGCACACAAACTTGAAAGTTGAAACTGCAACTGGCCATATAGAATTGGTCTAATACGAGTCCTCACGATGATCACAATGACAATGACAATGCAAAACAGTACTTAGTAATAAATTTGCTCAAAAAGTCTAGAAGATTTAGGCAAGACATAATTGCTCCTAAAGAACTTAATTGATTCAATTCATCGTCCCCAACACAATAGCATGAAGAGAAGACCAATTCGAACGCAGAACCTAGCTCGGATCTTTCGGCTCTTCCTCTTCAACTGGCCTCCTCATACGTTTTCTTCTTCCACTGTAAAATGCACTAGAATGTAACCACATTACATAGACACTAATGTGTAAAGAGACCAACAATATAATTGACACTCAAGTAGAGTATATATAGGAACCACATCCCTCACTCACAGTCACAGGCATAAACACTAATGTATAAAGAGTCTCGTGCCTTTCTTTGGTGGCCTTCATAGCATCAGCATACATCATTATCATTAGTTGTAAGCAGTAGAGGTGGAAGATTTCGATTTCGATTTCAATTTCAATTTCAATCTCAAACTCGAGAGGCGGATTCCAGGGTTTTTTTGGAAATGAAACGGATGCCAGCCATTTTGCTTCACAGGACGAAGAAAGAAAGAGTCTAGATAAGCTTCAGAGAACGAAGAAAGAGTCTGGGTACTCACTTAATAGTATATGGGATTTAGGGTTTTATTGTCAAACAGATGCCAATATTTGCTTTTAGGTTTTTGTTGTCAAAAGACCCAAGTATTTGTTTTTAGGTCCTCAATCCTTTTAGGCACTGGGCACTGAGAAATTTCACAAGATGCCCTCAAACCTCATTAATTCTTTTTAACACTGGCACCAAGTCCACTATATTATGGCCCCTAAATTAAAAATGCTAGCTGAGATCCAAGACATTGAATACGATGGTGCTTGGATGGTGGTTTGATGTTGGTGGACCGTGGATATTGCAGTCGTGGGTGGTGGTTGCCATGGTGCTTAGGTTTTTAGAATTGGGTTTTGTTTGGTAGACTAAATGAATAATTAATGTTTTTAAAAAGTTGAGTGACGTGTTGATATATCATTGGAGAGGCACAGCAAAATGGCACAGTTGATCTCGTCTCGAGTTCTAATTATAATGACAATAGATATGAGTGGAATTAAAATCAAAGAAAATTATTTTATTGAAATCAATTATTATAATTATAATATAAATAGTTTTTAGGTAGAAAATTCGACAATTTTGCACAATTAAATTGTGCTTTATTTTCGAAATTGCTTTAAGAGTTTGTTTGATTGGGGATAAAATTGATACCCGCGGTATTCCGTGTAAAATGTGTGATTAATATTGTATTGAAAAGTGTGTATGTGATTGAAAATAGGAGAGAAAAAAGTGTGGAATAAAAATTATCCCCAAACAAACAAAGCCTAAATTAGTCAGTCGATCGTTGTCACATCACATTATTTCTGACGTTGTTAGTGGTCCCATAAAATAATAGGGATTTGAGGACAAGCATCGTGTTTGTTTGATAGTTTCCTTCAAAAATTGGCCAAAAACATGCTAATAATAAATGTTGCTCTCTTTGATAAGATGAGACACGAGAGGGAATAAACGGCGGAGATTAAGCGGCGTTAAACAGGAACCATGGAAAATAGAGAGTTTTGGAGGTTGGCAGGGGCCGTCACTCCTGGAGCCATTTCCTGGAGTAGTGAGCTATTTGTAAATTCCAACTCACTCTGTAAGCCACGCCCGCATGAAATCGACAGCAACATATAGCACATTATGTAACGTGCGAGTACGTGAATGATGATGCATGAAACGCCTGGGGAACACAAGTGGGGCGTGCTTGATACTGATGTGGTGAACATAGTATTGGCTGGTTTTGAGCAATTACTATTCCCACTAACTTTTTTTTCTATTTTCACATTCTCGTACTACTCCATTATTCCGTAATTTGTCCTTTTTACACTAGATTAGAGTAAATATTACTATTTCCATTAATTTTTGTTTGTCTTTTATAACTCTAGTGCGACATCCATAGTCAAATGAAAGAGTCCTAAGGTACTTTTACTCTGTGGGAGAAATTTCAAAAATTGTATGGGCAGGTAGAGGTTTAGATAAATACAAAGCTTAAAATTAATTATTACTCCAATCCTCTTTATCTTTCCCAATAAACACACCCTGAAATTATCATGTAATTTCATCCGATCCCCGTCCTCTCCATTGCTCACTGTCAGATTATATATCAAATTATCCCACAAAATTAAATATCTCAAAATCAATTTATAATTACTCCTCTCACTTATCAATCCTGTTTTGATTAAAACCTAATGAAATTCTTTGCTCCTATAATTTTTGTCTTTAGCTTTAAATAAACAATTCTTGTACATTTTTTAAGAAAGAAATATCCCAAAAAAAAACTAAGAGACATATATACCTTTATGCTGGGGCCAAACCACAAGCATGATGATGATGATCGAAGCAAAATGGGCCAGGATAGGCCTCATAGAAGCAAAATGCAACTACCCCTGCCAATTTCACAACCAGCCAAACCCGAGAAATTTTTAGCCCAGAAAGCAGATAAGTTGTTGGGGTTCAACAACACAATCTTCTCCTTTAGATCTGAAAATAGGTCCAGCATTCTTGCTCCAAGGATAATCGCCATTATTGAAACCAAAACTTCGGTGATAACCTACGTCGCACATTTTCCGCTCTCGTCCATGTCTTTCGTGATTTCTCTGGCTACAAAAGCAAATGCCGCCAACAGCATGATGGACGACCATACCTACTCTTAACGTATGTAAAGGATCTCGTTGTACATACCATATAAATGAATTTTTCATGAATGTATCTTGTCCTACTATAAACCTGAACAATATTTTTATTATTAAAAATTTGTATCTTAAACTCTATGAGATCCTGATGTCTTTGTTTCTTAAACTCCATGAGAGCCTTATGTCTTTCCTTGGTAGACTTCATAGCAGCATCATACATTACTTGTAAAGCAGCAAAGGTGGAGGAAGACTTCAATTTCAATCTTAGATGGGCGTGGCGGATTCCAAGGTTTTTTTTTTTTTGAAATGATGCTGGTCATTTTGCTTCAGCAACCCATGTTGCACATTTTGCATCATTGTCCATGTCTTTTGTGACTTTTCTCACCGCAAAAACAAATGCTGCCAACAACATGGTGCATGACCATATACACTCAATTTTCACTTCACAATGTGCTTGCAATCTTTCTTTGTCCTTGACATCAAGTCTATCTTTCTTGACCTTTTTGGCAGCATCATCTTCTTCTTTCTTAGCCTTCTTGGCAATATCATGTTTTTGTTTCTTAATCTCCATGAGAGCTTGATGTTTTTCTTGTTTAAACTCTATCAAAGTCTAATTTCTTTGTTTCTTAAACTCCATGAGAGCCTCATGTCTTTCCTTGGTAGACTTCATAGAAATGTCATACATTACTTTTAAAATAGCAGAGGTGGCGACGGATTTCAATTTCAATCTTGGATGGGCGAGGAAGATTCCAAAGGTATTTTTGGAAATGATGCTAGTCATTTTTGTATGGGAACCAATGTTGCAGATTTTGCATGTCCATGCCCTTTGTGACTTCTCTTGGAGAAAAGTAACTGCTGCCAAGAAAAGAATGCACAGCTATATCTACACAATTTTCCTTTCTATATGTTCATCAATTTCAACCACTTATACAATTACTTTACATTTTTTCTCAATTTTCACCACATATCTAACATATCATTTGAGTAAACCTACATAGTTGTGTTTAGAACAAGCCCTCAGACGAGAAATAAAGGACTAAAATCTGAAAGAAATATTTCAGCGGGCAGTCGGTTCTGGATAAACTCTCTTGAAACCAAGAATCCACCCACAACAACAGCACACGACCACAAGCACAACGAACAGTGCATCGGGGACGACTTCTAAGACTAGACAGATTATAAAGTCCCGGTTCGTTTCATTATCATTGGTGGCTTCGCTTCCATCAGATTTAGTAATTTGCATTTGAACTATTCCGGCCGGCGGTGAGAGTGGTGTTGGAGATGTCTCCAGGGAATGATGCGTGTGCAATGGGGTAACAAAAGAAAGAGCAAGAAGAGCGGCGCTACAATTGCCTTTTGTTGCCATTTTGAAATTAACAAACTGTTTCTCTAGCCTTGCTATCTATTGAAGATGTATGACCACTAGCTAACAGAGGAGAAGAATAATTAATGAGTGCCGACTGGAAAATGACCTAATTGGCCCCTAATTGTGTAAAGAAAATAATGCCCATGAACCTTTTCTGTTAGAAGATCGAGCACGTACACAATAAGCTGGCAATGGCAATGGCATTCGTCTCCACCATTTTTCTGTAGCTAAATTTATTCTTGTGTAATTATTTGATTGGCTAAAATTCGGGTTACTACGTACGTAAAGGAGCTCGTTGTACGTACCATATAAATGAATTTTTCATGAATGTATCTTGTCCTACTACAAACCTAAACAATATTTTTATTATTAAAAATTTGTATCTTAAATTCCATGAGAGCCTGATGTCTTTATTTGTTAAACTCCATGAGAGCCTCATGTCTTTCCTTGGTAGACTTCATAGAAATGTCATACATTACTTGTAAAGTAAAGGAAGACTTCAATTTCAATCTTAGACGGGAGAGGCGGATTCCAAAGTTTTTTTTAAAATGATCCTAGCCATTTTTCTTCAGCAACCCACGTTGCACATTTTGCATTCTTGTCCATGTCTTTCGTGACTTTTCTTGCCGCAAAAGAAAATGCCGCCAACAACATGGTGCACGACCATATCTACTCGATTTTCACTTCAATCTGTGCTTCCAATATTTTTTTGTCATTGACACCATGTGTATCTTTCTTGACCCTTTTTGGCAGCATCATCTTCTTCTTTCTTAGCCTTCTTAGCAATATCATGTTTTTTGTTTCTTAAATTCCATGAGAGCCTAGTGTTTTTTTTAAACTCTATCAGAGTCTAATGTCTTTGTTTCTTAAACTCCATGAGAGCCTCGTGTCTTTTCTTGGTAGACTTCATTGAAGCGTCATACATTATGTAGTAGCCGTAAAATTCTTCTTAAATAAAATATATTTAATTAAATAAAATTTCGAATGTGTCGCTACGACCTTACTTATAAAAATTTAAATAGCGTACTCTCGTCTAGTCGAAATTCATATTATTTATTGTTATATTTAATTATTTATAAAAATTTATTTATTTTCAAAATTTACAATTGAGGACCAAACTTTAGAAATTATTCGCTTTTGTCCTTAAATTTTTGTTTTTATTTAATAATGATCCAAACTCAGGGTGACCCCATAGAACTTGCACTTCACATCTTTCTTATTCAGAAAGGTTAGCAAGGAGATGTATATAACGAGGGCGGCAGCAATTGTCTGGCGCTTCAAGCATGGCCTTTCTCTTCTTCTCCCCTATAGGGGACTCGGGAAGTCTCACGGAATAGGGTCATTCTGGATAGCGATCATTTGGCGACTCCATTCCGGGAAAGGCAATTCTGATGGGGGATGTGAAATTTAGAAGGGCTTTCATCTTGTATAAAGTCGTGCCACCGATTCGCCATTTGGAGTAGTGAGAGCTGGGGCAGAGGTAGGATTAGGATTATTCTAACTAGTGCGCTGTCAAAAAATGGCTATCATCCAATTGCACTATCAATTACATACATAAGAATTAACCACAAATTGGATAACAAATATAAATGCTCTTTATTATAGGTTTAGCAAGGACTAAAAATGGAAATGCTATGCAACTCAAAATTTAAATCAAATATTGGCAATGAATTTAACTTAGCATTTAAGATGACTTTACCCAATTTGTTAGACCCAAAGCTTGCAAATACAAAACCAGCATGTTATCAGCATAAGAATAAGCAAATATCAACAAGCTTATGTCACAAGCAAATCCAATGTAATTAAAAGAACAAATTGCAACATCATTTTACTAGACTCTGAAGCTCGGACCCTTCTCTGAGGCCGGCGTACCCGTGTCGAGTATGGGATCCGACGGGATCCTCCATGTGCAAATCGGACATGGCAGCAAAGAGGGAGAATAGAGGAAAGAGAGGGACGATTGCCGGAAAACTTACCGACGATTGAGAGGCGATTGAAGCAGACGTCGTAGTGCTGTGAGGGTTTCTTCGAAGGAGGAGATCGAAAAAGAGGATTGATAATCTTACATTTAAACGTTTAAGTGGGCCTGAATAAATGGGCTTTGTATACTTGTGGTTAATCGTTAATAATCATACAAAACTTATAAATAAATGGGCTCTTAAACAACAAGTCACAATGTTTTAATTTGCCATAATTTTGGATCAATAAAATATATATTTATATTTTTTAAAAGTAATTTGCATATTAATTTTTTAAATAAATTTTTATTCATTCGCCGTTTCCAAAATTTGGATTCTTTTTAGTCGTATCCTAAATTTTTGAAAACAAAGCATCCAATACTTGGATCCGTACCCATACCCGTACCCCTGCCCGAGGAACATAGATACTAGATCTTTTGCTCCTCTCAAATTTCTTGTATATCATCTTTTTGTTAAATCATTTTTAATGAGCAAATAAGCTTAAGGTGTGTTTGATTAGTCAAACTTTGCTTGGAAAATGTCATATATATATATATATATATATATATATATATATATATATATATATCTTATACAAAGTTGAAGTGATTTGGAAATTATTATTAATTGAAAAATAGTTATTTAACTATGAAATTAGTTATTATTTTGTTATACCAACTAAATGCTGCCAAGTATATTATTAGTTGATTTTTCCCAACTTTTCCGAGTAGTTTACGCACATTTCACTATTTTTTTTTCTTTTACCCATTTAGTATATCAGCAACCAAGATTAAATACGCTAGCTCGTTATCCCTATAGTGGATGCATGTCCCGTGTCAAAGTTAAGATAATATATAGTTTGTTAAATATCTTTTCTCACCTCTTCACATTTTGTAATTTTTTAAAAAAATCAAATTTGCAATTTATAAAAGAGCAATAATTTAATTATTCGAGCAGTAATACTTTTTTTGTAAAGCCAAGAATAATAATTAATTAATCTAATAAAGAAACTATACATAATAATAATAACATAATTATTATTATTATTATTATTATTATTTTTTATCAACATTTATTGCTAATACTAATTTTGCAAATAATGTATTGCACAATAACTAAACAATAATTATTGCAACAAATATTGTTTTCCTTTATATCTAATTATTGCAATACTATAGTAGTTGACAGGAATCTCAAATGAAAGATTTGGAAGGTTTTATAAAATTTATTATGCTCAATACATATTGAAGACGTTATTATTTCTACTAAGACAAAATTGTAGTAAATGAAAATATAAACACATGACTACTCTAGCACAACTACTATATATATATATATATATATATATATATATATATATGATAATGGGTGTAGTACTAAATAACTGCAAACAATAACCACCACGTCTTGAAATAACACTATTGAAATAAAACCCCCCAAAAATGGCATATTAAACAACAACCACGTATTCAGTAGATAAATTGAATTAATTTTAAATACTCTGCAATGCTTTTGAATTAATATTCAGATAATTCTACATTTGAAAATAGTTATTTCAAATTAAATTTTTGTCAGAATAATTAGTAATTGTACTATGCATTATTCATTTATACTAGCTGTTTCACCAATGCGTTGCAGAACATAATTTTTTAGCTAATAACAATACTAATAGATATTAGTCGTACTAATGAAATAATTTTCAGAAAATTTCGATAGAGTTTTGAAACTCCATAAGAGCATAATGTCTCTGTTTTTTAAACTCCATGAGAGCCTCGTGTCTTTCTTTGGTAGACTTCATAACAGCATCATACATGACTTTTAAAGCAGCAGAGGTGGAAGTGGATTTCAATTTCAATATTAGATGGGGGAGGCAGATTCAGGGGTTTTTTTGGAAACGACGCAAGTCATTTTGCTTCAGCGGCCACATTGCAAATTTTGCATTCTTGTCCATGTCTTTTGTGCACTAGTACAAATTAGACATTAGGTATTGCCCATTAGGTGGCGTTTTTATTTAAAAACGCCACACAAATTTTTTTTAATTTTCTAGTATACAAAGGGTGGCAGTTGTGACAAAAATCCGCCACCCAAAACGAATATAAAATTAAATAATAAACTAAGAAAAATGAAAAGATGGCGGTTGTAACAAAAAACCGCCACCTTTTGTTAAAAAACGGGTGACGGTTCCTTATTTAACCGCCACCTAATATATGACAAAAAGTTAATTTTAAAAAATAATTATAGGTGGCGGTTTCTCACATTAAATCGCCATCCGTTATTAAAATTTTTAAATTTAAAAATAGTTTTAGGTGGCGGTTTCGTTGAAGAAACCGCCACCCATTATTCATAAATAAAAAAAATTATTTTTTGCTTTTAGGTGGCGGTTTAGGGTCAGAACCGCCACCCTTTTACTTCATAAAGACAAACAAATTAAAGCAAAGGCAGCAATTCACTTCATCACAATTAAGAGGGCAAAACCACATGCAAACGTCTTTCTCTCCCATTATTAGAAGAAGTCAAGGAAGAACTGTCTCTCTCTCTCCTTCCCCAAAACTTTCCTCTCTCAACATAGATCTTAGATCTATAATTTTTTTTTCTTTTTTGCAAAATACATGCGATGAATGCCTATGTCGTGCTACTGGTGGCTGTGTGAGAGTGAGAGGGGCCTGAAATTCAGCCGAGTCGATTTGGGGAAAACGAGTTTCAACACATACGGACGAGGCTGTTCAAGAAAGATTATCCATTTTTGGGCACAACAAGCTTGAGGTGTTTGTCCTCGTTTTTAATGGTTATTGCTTCTCTTTTCCATTTTTTTGGTTGTTGAATTATTATATTTTCAACTTTGAATGTTTTTGGAAAATGATTATTATGATAGTGATAGTTGAATTTGGATCTAGGGATTTTTTGTTTTTGTAATGTGAATTTAGTGATACAAAGTTGTAAATGTGGTGTTTAATTTACAGGAGAGCAAATTCTTGAATTTTTTGATGTTTATTTACAGGGATTCCAATGCATTTTGGGGTTTATTTCCAAAAAAAAAAAAAAAAAAAAAAAACAGGGGTGCCGATTCTTAGTTAGAACCGCGACCCTCTAAACTTTTTTTTTTAAAAAAAATATTAAGGGTGGCGGTTGTTAGCTGACAACCGCCACCCTAAACTTTTTTTTTTTAAAGGAAAATAACAATGGGTGGCGGTTGTTCTTAAATACAACCGCCACCCGTTGTTGTTTGGGTGGCGTTTTTTAAACCGATACATGTTCCTCCGACTTTGTGTGTCGCTAGTTTGAGTGTCATTCCAAAAACCGCCACCATAACTCTAAAATAACCGCCACCTATTGTCTCTTTTGTACTAGTGGTGATTTCTCTCGCCGCGAAAGCAAATGCCACCAACAGCATGATGCATGACCATATCTGCCCAATTTTCACTTCAATTTGTGCTTCTAGTCTTCCTTTGTCCTTGACATTTTGTCTTTCTTTCTTGGCAACGTCATCTTCCTCTTCTTCTTTCTTTACCTTCTTGGCAGCATCATGTTTTTGTTTCTTAAACTCCATAGGAGCCTAATGTCCTTTTTTCTTAAACAAAATGCGAGCCTAATGACTCTCTTTCTTAAACTCCATTTGAGCCTCGTTTCTTTCCTTGGTAAACTTCAAAGCAGCATTATACATTACTTGTAATGCAGCAAAGGGGGCAGATTTCAGTTTCTTAGATGGCCTAGGTGGATTGCAGAGGTTTTTTCCTTAATGATGCTAATCATTTTGCTTCAGCAACCCACATTTCACATTTTGCATTCTTGTCCATGTCTTTTGTGACTTCTCTCGTAGCAAAAGCAAACGCCGCCAACAACATGATGCATGACTATATCTGCTCAATTTTCACTTCAATATATGCTTCAAGCCTTCCTTTGTACTTGACGTCCTGTCTTTCTTTCTTGGCCTTCTTGGCAGCATCATCTTCTTCTTTTAGCATCATGTTTTTGTTTCTTAAACTTCATGAGAATCTAATGTTTTTCTTTCTTAAACTCCATGAAAGTCTAATGTCTTTCTTTCTTAAACTCTATGATAGCCTCGTGTCTTTGCTTGGTGGCCTTCACGATAGCATCATACATTAATTGTGAAGTAACAAAGGACGTGGCGGATTTCCGGCTTTATTAGGCCATGTAGGACGTAATTAAATATTAAGAACGTGCTAAAGTTATTGCATATAAGCATATGGCCAGTTTAGGATTGGATGGACAAAAATTAATTTAATTCGAAAAAAAAAGGATTTTTATTTTACTGTTTGATGCAAAATAAAAATGAAAAATAAAAAATTGGGTCCTATTTGGTATAGTTGGAAAATTTTCATTGGAAAATAAAAAACAAAATATTTTTTCTAGGATTTTAATTAGAATAGATTTGTACAAACTTAATTCGTTTGTTAACACCACTATGGTAATCTTATTCGATGAACTTTTTCTAATAAATAGCAAGATGTTATACATTATTATATCACATGTTTATATTGTTACATTGACATTTCTAATGTTGTGTGTAGTCCGCATAATAATTACCGTATTTTGTACTTCTTTAATACTAACTCTTTTAAGCACTTATCAATTATGGGAGTGCTAGCTACTGAATATGTATAAAGTGATCGTTGGTTTTTTTTTTAAAATGTATGAATAATACTTATGTTTGACAAACTTTAAAAACTTTGTCACAATGTTGCATATCGAATGGTTTAAATACTAGAAGCACTTGATTATGAGTTCTTATAATGACAATAGATATGAGTCAAGTTAAAATCAAAGCAAATTATTTTGTTGAAATCAATTTCTTGGTGCTGTTAAATCTTAAACATCGTTCAGTTGTTGATCAGTGTATTTTACTATACTTTTTGTTATCAACTTTAATTTTTTTAGCTTATTTTTAGCATTTATATTAACCAAAATATTTGCCTTTTTTATTATTAGGTCAATAATCAGATTGAAAATAAATCACTAAAAGAAAAAGAAATAAAAAGAGCTTAATGGGCTTAAAGCCATTAAACTAATCAGGCCAGGGGACGAATTGGATTAAAAATGGGGAATTGCCGCTGCCGGAAAACATGAGCAGGCTGCTGGAATTGACAAAAATACGAGACGGCTGCAGGGGTGGAATTGGGGGAAGAGATTCACGAGAATTCGATGGGTTTTCACTCCACTAATTCAATCTTTATTTGTCCGATTTATCTCTTCTAGTAATTTTAGTTTTATTGTGTTCTTCCAATTTACTTAGACTATAGGAATAAGATGAAGAGTGTGCTAAATGCACCCAGCCAATTTCTAAGTACACCAATTTTTATGCTGTTGTTTCAATTATGCCATCAATCAAAAAACTACAAAAAAAAAAAAAAGAAGAAAATTATATGTTCGCTCCACATGGAATGAACACACATTTGTGTGTTCACTCCATGTGGAGTGTGTGTTCACTGTTCACTCCATGTGGAGTGAACACAATTATGAAAAAAAAAAAGGCAAAAAAGAAGAATATCATTTTTTTTTCAATTTTTTTGCAATCACTTTGATTAGTAATTTCTTTAATTTTTTAAAAGAAATTACTAGTCAAAACAATTTTTACCATCATTTTTTATTCAAATTTTTTGTAACCACTTTAGCGATTCTTTAAATTTTTTGCAGCCATTTTAATGATGAATTTTGATTTTTTTTACGATATAGTAATTAGCTTTATTATTGAATACATTAAAAAATTAAAATTTTTTACAATCACTTTGACGATTAATTTCAAAATTTCTTTACGTTTTTTGCCACTACTCTGATGATGAATTTATAAAATTTTTTTGATCATATAATAATTGGCTTTATCCGGTTAGTATTGAATACGATTATTAAAAAAAAATTGAATGGTTGAAAAAACTTAAAGAAAATTTGAAATTACTCGTCAAAGTTATTGAAAAAAATTTCAACAAAAAATGACATAAAAATTTTTATCTCACATTTTTCCTTTATTTCTTTTATTATTTATTATTTTTATTATTTTTTTGAAGTAAATGTTCACTCAACGGCGTTCGCTCCACGCAGAGCGAATAGTTTTTTTTTTTTTTTTTTTTAAGCACGAGGGCATGATGGGAAATTTTTAAAAATATGGGTGCACTTAATAAGTTGCCAGGTGTATTTAGCCGTACCCTAAGATAAAATCCTTTTTAACCAAATAATGTTCTTTGAACTCACCATTTAGTTTCCGTATCTATGGACGAGAAGTTCATCTTCTTCTTTAGTCCATGTCTCTTCTTGATGTGTGCTTTCCTTTCACAGCAAGGTGCAAGATTTCTTTGTTATGCGTAGCAGGTACAAGATGTTTATTCGTTCATTTGATAAATTGTTGATGGGAGGTTTATGCGGGATCCAACTTTTGTTTTTGTACTCAACAATTTAATTGTGATCATGCAAAGTTGGTTTGGACCGTCGAAGTATTGTACATTCCTAATCTATCTTTTTTTTTTTTCTTGGACTCATACTGCTTGTGTACATTTGTTGACTAAGACAATGGTGAATAGAGAGTTGGAATATTAAATAAAATGGGTGTAGAAAGTAAAGTAATTGGTGTATTTAGTCATAGCCCTAAATGAATTGGTAAAATGCCAAAACAACTAAAAGAGAAAAGGAACCTCATTTTTTACTATTTGGTGCTGAATTCCAAGTAATGCTATTTCAGACATTAATATCTCCACAATTCTATCTTTTGGTTCATCCAAAGCAGAAGAATAAACAAACAATGAGAAAAAAGTATCCAAACAGATTATTAGTGTTATTTTTTAATCTAATCTTAATGAAGCTGATATTCCTTATGATTTTAAAGGAAGTATAATATAGCAAGTGCAGTTATCTAGTGGTTGAGCTCAACATTCCAACGGAGAGTACTGCAAAACATGCAAAGCAAATATAAAAATAAAAATAAAAATAAAAAAAGGTCTCATTGTTAATGTTAAATGAAGAAGAGGCAGAGCCAGAATATTATCTCAGTGGGGCAGTATTACTAGGCACATAGGCAATGGCGGAGCCACGAAGTAATGTCACTAGGGGCCAAAAAATTTTGACGTGAGGTGTTGGAAGGAGTCGCCCCGTTTCTGAGGGTTCGGGGGATTTTTTTACCTAATATCATTGAAATTAAAAACAAAATTACACTAGTTTACTTTTAATGGAATTATAAATTTCAAACATGTCTATTTAAATTAAACAAATCTAAATATTTAACTAAGAGAAAAAAAAAACTATAGGTAATAAATATTATTATAATTCCAAATCAATTACTTTAACTATTAAACATGGATATAAAAGTGTTTTCAAATTAAGTATGTCTAACAAACTAAAATATATAATAGTATTTGTTAGCATGAAGGATATACTAATGGTTGGTTTTCGCTACAATATATCCAAAACAAAATCCTTCAAACATTATTGATAGCATCCTTCAAAAAAGTAAAAAATAAAAAAATAAAATCAAAGTTGACCGGGGTTCAAGGACACCAAAGGCGCCCATGTGGCTCGGCAATCGCACCCCAAAACAGTCTAGAAAGCTTTTTTTCAATAATATAAAGTATCTACAAATTTAAAGCGTCGCCATATATAAATTTAACTACAAATATTGATAGATCCCTCAAATAACATTTTGCTTAAGGCTCCAAAACTAAGTTATCATGTAAATTTTAAATTCTTTCTAACTAATTTTTATTTCATATGTGAACATTAACTAATTTAATAACTACAACAATTTCGAAATCTTAAATACAATCTTAAATCACCTCATTCGTTTAATACGAGATTTCACATAATCAATAATAATAATCATCTAAGTATGTAGGGAAAAAAGGGAAATGAATTGAACGAGGATAAAAAAAATGGTGAAATAAATATTCTTGTTTTAAGACCAACTTAGCGCCCCCAAAAAAGCCCATAGCGATGCCAAAAGTTAGGATTAAGAAGTAAATTTAATTAATTTAAAAAGAATAATTACTTCTTGTTAAAGGCTACTAATTCTTAACTAATTAGAAAAAGAAAAAACATAGTAAAGCAACATTGCACCTGAATTAAAGACTTAAATACCAATTTTTAATTGAAAAAAAACATACTAATTAAAAGCAAAATTGCAGCAGTGAGAGGATTCGAGAACCTGTGACTTCGTGTATGTAGAAACATGATAGCTAGTCTCCATTACAAAAAATCATTAGGACGATCAAACTGGTTCGACTTAATATATATATATATATATTATTAGACGCTAATAATATTTAAAAATTTTTAAAAATTAATAAGTGTGTGTTTGATTGCTTATATACTTTGCCTGGAACATGTCACATCATGGAAAAGTTTTTCCAACTTTATTATTTTATTAGAAGAAATTTCATGAAAAGTCGAGTGTGGTTGGACTACCGCACTTGGCCTACTGTAGTTCCGCCCCCGAATTTTAAAGGCCTCAACACGGAAAAATCCTCCAACAATGAACTCGCCATTTAGTTTCTATATCTATGGACGAGAGCAGTACGTACATCTTCTTCTTCGGTCCATTTAGTCTCTAATTTCTTGATGTGTGCTTTCCTTTCAAGGTAAGGTGCGTGGAAGATTTCTTTGTTATGCGTAGCAAATACAAGATGTTTATTCATTCATTTGATAAATTGTTGATAGCAGGTTTATGGGGATCCAACGTTTGTTTTTGTATTTAACAATTTAATTGTTGTCATGCAAAGTTGGTTTGGAACGTTGAAGCTTGCTAGTATTGTACGTTCCTAATCTATCATTTTTTGTTTTTTTTTTTCCCGTTGGACTCGTACTGCTTTGTGTACAATTGTTGACTAAGATAATGGTGAATGGAGATGGATTTGTTGTATGATTTGTGGTCACAATGTCGAAATAACAAACTAGTGTGTCGTGGGCTTTATTTCCACCGATGGCCTGCCAACGGTGGGCTTTCTTCGTTGTCCGAACCATTATTTTATAAGAAAAAAATATCATATTAATTGTTATAATTAATAATTTTAAATAATAATAAAATATATAGGATTAAAATCTAAACAATATTTTATTTGAACAAAAAGAAATGCTCTTATTAAATTAATTCAACTTTTGTTTATATATTTATATATATATATATATATAAGAAATAAGTAATTAAAATTTAATATCCAAAAATTAAAATGTATATAGAAAATGTTAATTCTTATTTTCAAAATTAATTTAATAGGTATTATAAGTTATAATTTTGATCTCTTATCATATTTTCATTAATACGTGCGACACTAAATAAAAAAAACTATATGAATTAATTAAAAAAATAAAATAGATATAAAAAGTAAAATAAGGAAAACAATACCAAATAAGAAAATTAAATTAAATTAAATTAAATAATAAAAATAATTAATCACTAAAAAATAATAACAAACTTAGTACTATCACCTAAGTACTTTACATAAGTGTCTCTTTTATTTTTATATATAGTTAAATATATAAAAAGTTTAACTTATAACTTACCTACCATGATCTATATGTCCATAATTAATTCTTTAAAGTTAGCTTTTTAAATTTCAAATTGAGAATGTCAAAAAAGAAAAATAAATAATAATAATAATTATTATTATTGTTATTACGCTATTTTCGAGACATTTTCTGATCTCGCTGAAAAAATTTTCGGAGATATAGTGGTAGTCGATCAAAGTTTTTAAACTTTGATCGACTTCACAATATAGTATTCTAAAATTTTTAAATTCTTGAAGCCTCATTTATATTGATTTTATATATTATCTCAAATTTCAAAATAAAAATCGTATAGGATCAGAAAATATCCCGATACACTATAATTACGGTACATCCAAATGCACTAGAAAGGAGCTGTCTTAGCCGGCATTGAAAAGGATGAACAAAGTCTTGGTCAAAGATATGTGAACAATTGCCCATATATGTCCAATGGGATGGGCGATACGTGTCAGACATCGAACCCTCATGGTTGGGCCCGGCGTCGCTCGTGAGTGGTGAATAGGATAGTAGCATTAGAAATCTTCGATACTTCGCTGCTCACAGTAATTATCTCCAGCGACTCGGTTCGGTCGAGCTTGGTCTTCGAGATACCAAAAATGGAAGAAATTAAGCACAGTTACGTCGAAGTAAACGGGCTCAAGCTTCACTTCGCTGATATCGGAAGTGACTCGTCGCCGGTGGTGGTGTTTTTGCACGGATTTCCAGAAATATGGTACTCTTGGCGCTATCAAATGATTGCAGTAGCTAAAGCTGGTTTCAGAGCAATCGCACCAGATTACAGAGGCTACGGGTTGTCCGATTCGCCATCTCGACCAGAGAAGACGACCTTCTTGTATCTGGCATCTGATCTCCTTGCACTTCTCGATTCTCTTAACATCTCCAAGGTATGTGATCATTTGGTGATAATTGTGTTTTCCTCTCGTAATTCAGATGAAACTTTAGTTAATTTCCATGAAAATAGGGGCTTTTGATGAGGTGTGATTGTGTGAAGAGGAAACTAAACTGGAATGAAGAACAGAACAATAGGAGCAGAACAAGTACTAGAACATGTTTGGCTAAGCCCAAAAAAATAATTTTATTAGAAATTTTAATCCCTAAGCGGTAGAAATAAATAATTAGGTAGGAGGTTCTGTTGGCTATTAATGGAGATTTGCCAAACAAATCTTAATTTCTAGAGGAAATGTATGTCATCCAAAGATGAGCATGTTCAAATTTTACATTTAATGATCTTAGAAGAGTGAACTATTTGAATGTTATCTCTGTTTCTCTCTTCTATATCCATTTTATGCAACGGGACATGGCATTAGGAAGAATTGAGACAGCAGCTTCATGTTATTTTTGAGAATTATCAATGTGCAATCCATTTGTTCAATTCAAGCCGATATATAGAGACAATCCAATACATGAAATTGTCTATTCGCTAGAGATTCTTCATCTAAAAGGTCGCTTGAAAAAGTAATTCAAAAAAATGCTAAGGGGATTTTCAAATTGAATTCATGAGAACATGAATATCATAATCAGCTATCAAAATTTAATCTGCAGGCTTATCTTGTTAGCAAAGACTTTGGGTCAATTGTTCTCTCCACCTTTGTTCTCCTCCATCGAGACAGAGTCTCGGGTTTTGTGACATTGGGCGTGCCGTTTAGTCCTCCACGTCCTTCTACCCATCAGAAGCTCCTTCCTGAAGGCTTCTATATCTATAGATGGCAGGTTATTTCTTCTCTCTCCACCTCCATCTAGGATTTGGCACCTTTAAAATTCTATTGATGATTTATTCTTGCAGGAGCCTGGACGGGCCGAAGCTGATTTTGGTCGATATGATCCTAAAACGGTAGTGAGGAAGATTTACATCATGTTCTCGAGAAGCGAAATCCCAATAGCTCAAGAAAACCAGGAGATCATGGACTTGGTAGAACCATCTACTCCTCTACCCCCTTGGTTCTCCGAGGACGATCTTGATGCCTATGGAGCCTCATATGAGAAATCGGGATTTCAAACTGCACTTCAAGTCCCTTACAGGTAACATAAAAAGTCATTAAATTGTGTTGTTATAGTTTACCCTTATTTCTTACATGTTAGTACCAAATTAGCTATGGCAGATAGTGTGTGCAGAAAAATTTTTATTTTGCTACAAAGTAAAAATACTCTTTCTAGGGGTACGTTGGGATAAATAAGTGAGCACTAGAAGTTACTTCTTGAGTAAAAAAATGTTAACACGAGCACCGGCTTATGGTTTGTTTGGTAGCTTGTGAAAAATAGCATTTTCTGATTGACCCATCAATGGATGTGTTGTCCAAATCATGAAAACGTTTCTACATGTTGATTTTGTTCTGTTTTAGGGCGTTCCTTAAGGAGTCTGAACTGGCTAGCATACCAAATCCAAAAGTCGAAGTTCCAGCAGCTCTTCTGATAATGGGGGAGAAGGATTATGTTTTCAAGTTCCCGAAAATGGAGGACTACATAAGAAATGGGGAGGTGAAAACATTTGTACCAAATTTGGAGATAATCTATATACCAGAAGGAACTCATTTTGTCCAAGAGCAATTTCCCGACCAGGTGAATGAGCTTATCCTTAATTTCCTCAAAGGTCATAGTTGATCGCTTGTCTTCGACTTGGCCTTTCAGTATGTAAGCATCCTATGCTCCTTAAAGGAGGAAATGCAGAATAAATGACTTTGAGACGAGAAGAACGTGCATTGTACGTGGATTAGTTTCATATTTTGGGTGTTTAATGTTTGTATAAGACGGAAGAACGTGAATTGTCCATGAATTAGATTGATATTTTGGGTGTTTTAATGTTTTTTGATCTTTCTTCTTCTTCTTCCATTGTTGTTGTTGTCTCTTTTTTTTTTTTCCATGGAATTTCGCGACATGGACTTTAGTGGATAAATAATGTAAATACATGGTTGGTTTTTTTTTTTCTTTTTTTTTTTCTTTTTTTGTGGAATTTGGCTACGTAGATCTTAGTAGATAAATAATGTAAATACGTAGTTAGAACCTCCAACGGGATATTCAGCCTTCAGTTTGCGGAGAGATGAGCTGACAGGTAACATGAGCAAGAAACTCAAACACCACTACAGAGAGCTTGAATTACATCAAAGTTGTCCTCCGATATATTTTCTAAACATTTATATTAGCCTCCAAAGAAATACATATAATGACTAGTAAAATGAACAGAAGGGGGAAAACGCAAGAATATAACGTTCTTCTGGCCAGTTGGTTAATGCAAATGGCTCCAATCATCACTCTTTTCAACTCTCATTTACAGTGAGTGTCTGATAACCAGAGTGCTCATCGGTTTCTGCACGATTCGATTACTTCCAGCACAGTTTTGTGAGTCTCAGGTGATATCATGTTCAGCGTCATATGAAATTCCTGAACAAAACAAATGAAAAACCAATTGTATGAACGTCATTTCTAAGACCACGTTATCCATAATGTCGTTTAAACATTCTCCAAACAAGCCCTTCAGAGTTTTAAACTAAGCAATTAAAGCATATTTCAATAATCAGTTGACCACTTTGAGACAAAAAGAAAAGCGGGGACGAAATAGTAATTATATACAAGAAATACGTACCACGAATCTTTCCAACACAGGAACGAGAACCCTGAGGTTGTGATCCGGGAGATATTTGGCAATAGCATTATATACGCTCTTACTGGTAATCAAAGGGAAAAATACGATGATTGATGAACAAGAACGGTAAGTATTTACTAAAGATTAGGCAAAAAAAGATGCTTACTGACCTTTCGGTAGAAAGGAATGCAAGAAGAAGAGCTGCATAAGCTTCTACAATCATTTTCTCACCTTCTTTTTCTCCCTATAATATGTCATCTTCATCGTCCAGCATAATCACATTTTGTAGATCCTTCATGTCGTTTTGGAAAAATAAAATTCATCCCAATTCTATTGACATCTGTTAATGGCTTAAAGCTAATGGGAGGGAGAAAAATACAAATATGTCATCGGAACTTTTTAAAATACCAAATCGTCAAAAAAAAAATTTTTAAATACCAATTTGGTATTTTAGCCCACCATGATCTAGATGTTCATAATTATCTCTTGATAGGTGCTTAAAAGCACTTAAATGGTCTCTTATTTGTCTTGTTTTAATTGGGTTATATTTATATGAAGGTGTCATTGTATGTGTTTTTGTTGTTTTCATCATTAAGGACCAAGAATCATTAAAAGAAGTGGAAAAGAACCAAGAAAAGTGGAAAGAAGTAGAATTAGGGTTAAAAGAGTAAAAAAACGAAGTTTCAGAGGCCGTCTGATTTAATTTTTCCTAAAGATACAAGTCTAATTTCGAAGTCACTATTTCTTGAAGAATTGTAGTCCACTGAGTCTAGTTTCTAAGCTAACTTGAATCTGCTCAATCGAACATCTCAATCAAAAGTTATGGCCAAAATACTAAAGGGTGCGTGGCCGTAACCCCCAACTTAGCCCCCAAAAATGTTTCAAAGAACTCATTACGGTCTTAACACCTGTTATCATTAGAATTTTATTTTGCGAATGATTTTTGGGCTTCTTGTGTACAAAATTGAGCTTATAAATAAGGATTTAAGCTACACAACAAGAAGAAAAAGCTTTATAATACATTTTAGAGAGAAAAGAGGCAATCAATTGGAGATTTCAACAACAAAATGATGGATTCAAGAGCCAAAACTCAAGATTTCATCACTAACATGAGCTACTAAGCTCTAGATCTAGTTCAAGAGGAAAGTTATGTCATTCCAATTTGTAGTTCTTTTTCCAAATCCAACTAACCTTGCATCTATTCCAATTACATTCAATTTGTTGATTTATTATGTTTTCAAATCAGATCTGAATTTATATAATTGTTTGATTCAAATTGGTCACTTGTATTATTTAATTTATGAATTCATGATATGTGCTAGGAATTTAGGATTAGACCTTTGATCCATAATTGTCCTAGATTCTAATCTATTAATAGTAATTAAGTCTCGTGCAAATTTAATAATAAATCAACTTAGGCTAAATTAATCCGAGGTTGTGTGATTGATTGCCTAATTCAACTCATTCTTCTAAATCAATTTAGGCTAAATTAAGTTGGCGGTGCATTAAACCTTAAGAGCTTGTTTAGGATTATCTATTAGCTATACGTTAATTCAAAGAACTTATTTTGAATTAATACACTTTCAAAAAAATTTAGATAGTTGGAGCTTGTTGATTATCTAGAGTTGATAAATTGAATAGGAATAGAATGCGTTACAAGGGAATAGAACAACAATAGTTGGCGACACAACCGAACTCGAGAACTAGAGTTTCCTCCCATTGACTTCTTCTAATCTCGTTTTTGCTATTATTATTATTATTAATTGTTTATTTTTAATTCTTTTGCCAATCACTCTAATTGTTATGACAACTAGATAAAATACCATTCCATGTGAGTTCGCCCTTACTCGCCATTCCTACATTTATTTTAAAATCCTAGTAAAAAAATTTTATTATTTGGTGCATCATGACACGCCACCAATTCTTCAAAGTTAGCCTTTTAAATTTCAAATTGAGAATGTTAAAAAAAATGAAAAAAAAAATCTAATTGAGACCATCAATTTAAGATTTTGTATTAGTATCAAAATGGTGTGTTTATATCCCCTGAAAAAAAATGATGTTTTTATTTAAAATTTAAGATATAATATTTAGTTTTAGATTAAAAACAAAATGTATTCTTGAAATAGATTAGGGGTATTCCATAGAATATTTCAGATATTCTCAAGTGGATTTGTATAGATTTTAAATGCGTGACTAAGAAGCAAAGAATGTGTATTAAAAAATATAACAAAATTTATCGAATCAATATATAAGTAATTAAAAATAATGATCGAAAAAAGTGAATTAATTTAATTTGTATCAAATAAGTCCCTCAAGTCATACCAAAACGAGTAATTTCCCCAAAAAAGAAAAATGCTTCTTTTACCACATATTTAATTGATGACGAGAAGCTGGAGTTAAGCTTGAATAAGGATAATGAATTTTTTCAGAATAATATTAAAGATACAACAAAACCAGTATACCAATTGGTACAACTTTTAATAAAAGAGTGAAAAAATTAGTATTTTTATCTCCCTTACATTGGTAGGATCCTCTCATCTATTATAGGTTGTATTAATGTTATTGTACTTCTACCATTACCCATTTTTCATATCCACCTAAGCCAATTTGCTCACCCTCACAAGCTCAATCCTAACCACTTTTCAAAAGTGCAGAGAAGATTGTCTTCTCATGCTTGTTTTGCACAATTTTCTTAACAAATAATTTTGTTAGTGTGATAAATTAATGTGACAATTTTTTTTATATTTACTAAAATTTATTTACCTTTTTTTAACTTGAAATTTGTCACAATCGAAACGAGTTTTCTCCCCCACTAGGTCAAAAAAAGGATGATATACGTCATGTCCGTCCGTCCATCCTCTCCCTCCCCCCCGGGGCACTACTTCTCTTCCTTCCCTCTCCTCCTCCTCCTTCCACCGCCCTCAAGCTCCACCGCCGCCATCAGATCCTTGGCCTTCTCGAAGAACACCAACAAAGCAATGGTATACTAGTTTAGCTTTAGCCATAAATAAATATTAAGCATTGTGTTTTCGAAAATCCTCTAGAAAAATTTACAGTAAGGATGTTCTAATTAACCAAACAAAATTGTTTATATTTGAATGGCACACAAAAGTTCTATTGCCCCACTTGAATAATTGCCCATATATGTCATGATGGGAGGGGCGAAACTTGTCCAGACATGGAACCCTCACGGTTGGGGCATCTTCAATGGGAGATGTGTGTATTTAAGAAATAGATAGAGAAAAAAATATTATTTTAATTAGAAGGAATGAAAATAGGTGTAGATAAAAAAAGAGAGAAGATGAAAAATGGAGAGCGATAGAAAGAAAATTAAAAATAATAATGAAATAAGTAGTAAAAATGTGAAGTTAAATGTGTAAATTTAGACATGAAATGGGAAATGATGAAGAAAAATAAGAAAAATGAATGAAAAGTAATTAAAAAATATAAAAATACATATAAAAAATATATAATCATTTAATAAAAATGTGGTTCCTCTTACTAAATGGATATCCAAGGTAAAAACTCCTCATTGAAGACGCTGTTAGAGCATGTCCAATACAAGATGTGAATTGGGGATGATGTGATGAAAGAGATAAAAAGGAGACGGTTATTTTAACGGAAAATGAATAGAAAGATATGTAAAAAAAAAAAAGAGAAAAGTAAAAAAAGAGTGAGATAAAAATAAATTTAAATAATAATAAAATAATGGTAGACAACCTGAAATTAGATAAGAAATTTAGGGGTTAGGCTCTGGTACCCACAGTCGGGAAAAAAAAAAGTTTGGAGGTCGGGTGAGACTCATTAGGGGGCAGTTATGTATTATTCATCTAACTTAATGTAGATTCCAAAAAATATTTTTTTAAAAAAATTTAAAAAAAATTTACATGTTTACGTGCCAATGTGGCGCTACCACGTTGGCGTGGGATTTGGCTTCTGTTCCCCACAGTGAAGAACAGAGCCAATCCGAGAAATTTAGTTATGGCACGAGACTCGAAAAAGGACAAAGTGGAGTCAATCAGATAAAAATGATTTTAAAAATTAAAAATTAAAAAAATATATATGGGACCCACCAAATGTGTGTCTCTTTCCCACCTTTGATATTGTGAAGACATCATGCGTCGGAGTCTTGCAGATGCTCTTAGCGCCGGCGTCGCTCGTCAGTGGTGAATAGGATAGCATTAGAAATCTTCGACACTCTTCTACTCTGTTCACAGAAAATATCTACAGCTACTCGGTTCAGTCGTGCTCGGTCTTCGAGAAATCAAAAATGGAAGAAATTAAGCACAGTTACGTCGAAGTCAACGGGCTCAAGCTTCACTTCGCCGATATCGGAAGTGACTCGTCGCCGGTAGTGGTCTTTTTGCACGGATTTCCAGAAATATGGTACTCTTGGCGCCATCAGATGATTGCAGTAGCTAAAGCTGGTTTCAGAGCCATCGCACCCGATTACAGAGGCTACGGGTTGTCCGATCCGCCATCTCGACCCGAGAGGACGACCTTCTCGGATCTGGTATCTGATCTCCTTGCGCTTCTCGATTCTCTTAACATCTCCAAGGTATGTGATCATCTGGTGATAATTGTGTTTTGCTCTCGTAATTCAGATAGTTGATTTCCATGAACATTGGGTTTTTGATGAGGTGTGAAGAGGCAACTAAACTGGAATGAAGAACAGAACAATAGAAGCACAACAAGTACTAGAACATGTTTGGCTAAGCCCAAAAAATTAATTTTAATAGAAATTTTAATCCCTAAACGGTAGAAATAGATAATTAGGTAAGAGTTCCTGTTGATTGTTGTTAATGGAGATTTTCCAAACAAATCTTAATTTCTAGAGGAAATGTATGTTATCCAAAGATGAGCATGTTTAAATTTTACATTTAATGATCTTAGAAGAGAGAGCTATTTGAATGTTATCTCCAGTTTCTCTCTTCTATATCCATGTTATGCAACGGAACATGGCATTAGGAAGAATTGTTGGCATGATCACGTATTTTAGAGAGGATCTCCATGTTATCATTGAGAATTATCAATCTGCAATCCATTTGTGCAATTCAAGCCGATATATAGAGACAGTCCAATACACGAAATTGTCTATTCGCTAGAGATTCTTCATCTAACAGGTCGCTTGAAAAAGTAATTCAAAAAAATGTTGAGAGGATTTTCAAATTGAATTCATGAGAACTTGAATATCACAGCTATCAAAATTTAATCCGCAGGTTTATCTCGTTAGCAAAGACTTTGGGTCAGTTGTTCTCTCCACCTTTGTTCTCCTCCATCAAGACAGAGTCTTGGGTTTTGTGACATTGGGCGTGCCGTTTAGTCCTCCACGTCCTTCTACCCATCATAACCTCCTTCCTGAAGGCTTCTATATCTTAAGATGGCAGGTTATTTCCTCTCTCCGCCTCCATCTCGGATTTGGCAAGTTTAAAATTCTATTGATGATTTATTCCTGCAGAAGCCTGGACGGGCCGAAGCTGATTTCGGTCAATATGATCCTAAAACGGTAGTGAGGAAGATTTATATCATGTTTTCGAGAAGCGAAATCCCAATAGCTCAAGAAAACCAGGAGATCATGGACTTGGTGGAACCATCTACTCCTCTACCCCCTTGGTTCTCCGAGGACGATCTTGATGCCTATGGAGCCTCGTATGAGAAATCGGGATTTCAAACTGCACTTCAAGTCCCTTATAGGTAACATAAAAAGCCATTAAATTGCATTCTTATAGTGTACCCTTATTTTTAACATGTTAGTACCTAATTAGCTAAGGCAGATAGTGCGTGTGTAAATTTTTATTTTGCTACAAAGTAAAAAGAAGCTTTCTAGGTGTGCGTGGGAATAAATAAGTGAGCACTATAAGTTACTTTTGCAGTAAAAAAATGTTAAAACGAGCACCGGCTTATGGTTTGTTTAGTAGCTTGTGAAAAATAGCATTTTCTGATTGATCCATCAATGGATGTGTCATCCAAACACTGAAAACGTTTCTACGTACTGATTTTGTTCTGTTTTAGGGCGTTCCTTGATCGGGAGATTGAACTGGGTAGCATACCAAATCCAAAAGTCGAAGCTCCAGCTCTTCTAATAATTGGGGAGAAGGATTATGTTTTCAAGTTCCCGAAAATGGAGGACTACATAAGGAGCGGAAAGGTGAAAACGTTTGTACCAAATTTGGAGATAATCTATATACCAGAAGGAACTCATTTTGTCCAAGAGCAATTTCCTGACCAGGTGAATGAGCTTATCCTTAATTTCCTCAGAGCATTTCTAATGTCAAGGGCTAAAATGTAGTGGAAAAGGGGGGAAAAAGAGTGAATGGACGGGGAAAAAACCTAGAAGAGGGGCAAATTCCCCTCAAATCAAACAAAAAGTGGGTTTATACCCCTTAGGGTTATTTGATTTTGTGGAAGGGGAAGACCCAAATTTGGGTTTTTAGCCCTTGGCATTAGAAATGCTCTCTAAGAGCATTCCTAATGCTAGGGGGTAAAAACCAATTTGGGTTTTTACCCCCATTTCCTACCATCCCAAATAACCCTAGTTGTAAAAGACCCATTTTTTGATGGATTTGGGGGAAAAAACCCAGAGGGGCTAAATTTGGCCTCTCATTTGGGTTATTCCCCCTCGTTTTCCCCTTTCCTCTTTCCCCTTGAGTTTTTAACCCCTAGCATTAGGAATGCTCTACGGTCACAATTGATCACTTGTCTTCAACTTGGCCTTTCAGTATGTAAGCATCCAATGCTCCTCAAAGGAGGAAAATGTAGAAAAAATGACTTTGAGATGAGAAGAACGTGCATTGTACATGAATTAGTTTCATATTTTGGGTGTGCATTGTACACGAATTAGTTTCATATTTTGGGTGTTCAATGTTTGTTTGATCTTTCAGTATGTAAGCATCCTATGCTCCTTAAAGGAGGAAAATGCGGAAAAAATGAGTTTGAGATGAGAAGAACATGCATTGTATATGAATTAGTTTTCATATTTTGGGTGTTCAATGTTTGTTTGATCTTTCTTCTTCTTGTTCTCTCTCTCTCTCTCTCGTGTTTTTTTTTTTTTTTTTTTTGTGAATTTCGCTGTGTAAATTTAGTAGATAAATAATGAGAATACTTAGTTAGAACTTCCAACGGGATATTCACCCTTAGGTTTGCAGGAAGATGAGCTGACAGCTAACATGAGCAAGAAACTCAAACACCACTACAGAAAGCTTGAATTACATCAAGTTGTCTTCCGATATATTTTCTAAACAATTTATATGAGCAAGAAACTCAAACACCACTACAGAAAGCTTGAATTACATCAAAGTTGTCTTCCGATATATTTTCTAAACAATTTATATTCCAAAGAAATATATATTAAGACTAGTAAAATGAGAAGGAAAAAAAGGGGGAGGGAGGGGGGCAAGTGGGGGCAGGAGAGGGGGGCGGGGCAAGAATAGAACGCTCTTTTGGCTAGTTGGATAAAGCAAACGGCTCCAATCATCCCTCGTTTCAGCTATCATTTACAGTGTCTGATAACCAGAGCGCTCATCGGTTTCTGCATGATTCGATTACTTCCAGCACAGTTTTGTGAGTCTCAGGTGATATCATGTTCAACGTCGTATGAAATTCCTGAACAAAACAAATCAAATACCAATTGTATAAACATCATTTCCATGACCAAGTTCTCAATAATGTCGTTTAAACACTCTCCAAACAAGCCCTAAAAGATTTTTAAACTAAGCAATTAAAGCATATTTCAATGATCAGTTGACCACTTTGAAACAAAATGAAAAGCAGGGACAAATAAAAGAAATACGTACCACGAATCTTTCCAACACAGGAACAAGAACCCTGAGGTTGTGATCCGGGAGATATTTGGCAATAGCATTATATACGCTCTTACTGGTAATCAAAAGGGAAAAATACGATGATTGATGAATGAGAACGGCAAGTATTTACTAAAGATTAGGCCAAAAAAAGATGCTTACTGACCTTTCGGTAGAAAGGAATGCAAGAAGAAGAGCTGCATAAGCTTCTACAATCATTTTCTCAGCCTCTTTTTCTCCCTGTAATATGTCATCTTCATCATCCTGCATAATCGCATTTTGTAGATCGTTCATGTTGTTTTGGAAAAACAAAATTCATCCCAATTCTATTGACATCTGCTAATGTCCCTTAAAACTAATGAGAGGGATAAAATTCCCAAATTTACTTATTCCCCCATGTCCCCCCAAGTTTAGCCCCTTTGTGAGGGGAATATATGTAAATGAGGGGGCCAAATTTGGGCCCTCATTTACCAATCCCATCCCACCCACCAAAACCCACACAATTAGTTTTGCTCGAATTATTCCTTTCTTCATAACAAAAGGACGAAATTTGCACTAGTCCTTCCTTTAGTAGCAAGTGGTCCCCAACCTCAAGTTATGTTATAGCTGCACACATGAACAGATTGTGACGGTTTCCATGACTCCTTTTTCAAATTGAAGACCAACTTACTACTAAGGCAATGGGTTAGAGACCAACGAATGATACGATTCGTCTTAGGATTTTAGAAGGAAAAATCGACTCAACAAAACTTAAAGAGAGAATAAGAAAAATCCACGTAGTCCCTTTGCTCAAACTTCCACGCAACTGAAGTTTAACCTCAGAGAAGGTTGAACCAAAATATGGGAATAGCATAATACTATATAATTAGGAACATGAATTTACTCACCCAGGACAAACTTTTTTCTTCTCCATTGGCCTCGCCAGCTCCTTGATTAGCCAGAAAGATAGAGCACAATAGTGGGATTATATCTTTACGATCATCCTCCACTCCGTCAGATATGGGTAATGGAACGCTACCTCTCGCAAGCCATGATCTGTGACAAAAGACATGTGAATTATTAATTTGCTAAACAGTGTCTTTTTAGGTTGAATAGTGGTGTGGGACCACGAGATATGTACATAATAATAAGAAGTGATGTGAGATATGTAATTGACCTTAATGTTTGACTTTCACTAAAACATAGAACAATTACCTATTCCGAAGATCCTTCTCTACCAAATTCACAAGCAAGCCCAAAATAGCAACAAGAAAGTCTAGCTCGTGATCGGCGAGATTGGGGTAAGCCTCCACACTTGATTTAGACGACAAACTATCCTCCCTTAGACAGGGAGATGATAAGCTAAAACATGGGAAGTGGGCAGCAATCAGTGAAGATAGTATTTCTAGACCCCCGAAGTCACCAATTTGGCGACAACCCTCAGGATTGTCATTGGTTAAGTTCATCAGAACCTGCAAATTAATAATAAAGAAACTACATTATTTCCAGAATACTGACATGAATGAACATGAAAACATGCACAAATCCATACAATAACCACCCAGATAAAACAATGTCCGCCAAAAGTTAAAAAAGAAAGAAAGAAAATATTGTAGAAGAGGAAAGGGAGCATGGGTCTCCATCTAAAGCTAAGAAAACAATTTAAAAGAATCTGCATTGCTGAAGGAGTGGAGAAAAAGCATGAAAAGAACATATAGGAAGGCTTGCCAAGTCAGAGAAATAAAAACCATATCAAAATAATATTAAATGACTCCTAAATACAATTCTTAGCCTTAGCCTTCAATGGATAACTCCAGAGGAAAACTCATTTTTCTTAAAGGCCACAAATTGAAATTATAGATACCTTGACAGCTGTAAGAAGACAATCTGCTAGAAGATCTGACTTGCTTTCGTCAGCTGCAGATGAACAAGAGGCCTCCTGAGAACAATGATTTTCCAAGTTGCTTGTTTCATGTTGGATCAACATCAGTCTAGAGTGATGACCATCTTCATGTTCACTTACTTCACTTACTTTTGGCCCACTATGTTCAGTTCGTGGTTTCTTTCTCTTCCCAGACAACAAATCCCATTTCGAGGGTTCATCAAATTCGTCTTCATCAAAAGCAAAAGGATCCTGACTGTCCTCGACAAAATCGAAGTTGGCACTTTCAGAAACTTTGTTTCTTTTTCCAATTCCAAATCTTAGCTTTGAACCGTCATTTCTTAAGGATGCACCAACAACTGAGTTCCCCGATGTTCCACTGCACGACACGGATGTGGAGGACTCAATTCTCATCTTCAACAACCAAGGGTCAGAAACTACACTAGTAGTTTCCAGACTGGATTTAGAACACCCTGGCTGATCAGAGCTAATGCATCGATCATCCTGAGATGCACTAAAGCATTTCTCAGAGGAGGTCCAATCTATGCTATCACAGCCTGTGCAAGGAATGAAAGATTTCTCAATTTTGCCCACTGAAATTTCAGAAGAAAAACCATTCACCTTCTATTTTCAAAATATACTTGTTACTCTGAATATATTCACATTAATAATGAAATTGAAATGTCTCATGCCTGATTATTTAAAAGCATGAGGTCTCTCCAAATGTCAAGAGAAATTTAAACCGAGTACTTACCTTTATCATACACAAATTATAATTTTCGAGCTTTAACAACATTGTTAGAAATACTTATATTGCTGATGTGAAACACCACTCGTCTTATGTTAAAGCACAATCACTCTTAATGCAGAAGAGTGTAAACATCAACAGAAATTCAGACTAAGTACCTTTACCGTATAGAGTCAAAGGTCTTTCAGAAGAATTCTGAGAACGAATTCCATCACAAATTCTATATAGGCTTTCAACTTGAGAACGGCCACATGAATTCCTCAGTATCGAAACACCTGACAATGAAACATATCATATCATGAACATATTAACTAAAATAAACACAATCCTTAAGTCTTTTGGGCAGCTATCAACATACAAATCAATCAGGAAATTTAAAATATAACAATGTTAACATAAGGGAAAGTCTACTACTGTAAAACACCTGAGAGAATTTTAATGACACTTAGAATCAGCTTTATGAAAGTACGTGGAGCTTGCTGACCGTCAAATTTCCCTTTCATTCCAAGCAAATGGCACTGTAATTTAAAAAAATAAAAAATAAAAAATAAAAAACAAAAGATAAAAAATAAAATGAAAAAAGGAAGAGGAAGAAGAAGAAAAGAAAAAGGAAGAAGAATCGGTCAAACGAATATCGGCTATAATTGACTGTTCATCATCTGGAAAAATTTGGGGCAAGTATTAGATGCTCTCAGTAATTTGGAGATACAGATTCAAGCTCCGTACCTGATTATCTTCGCTAAGGAATGCAGCATTTTCCATGATTTTCAAACATTTCAAAAGTAGTACCACGCTTTCTAGCCCTATGACATCTTTTGAATCTAGTACGGAAGACGGACTTCGTTCTAACCATCCCTGAATAAAGTTAATGAATGTTAGAAAGCATAACTTCAACAAACAAAAAGAAAAATTAATTAGTTGGCTCAGAAGAGCATGCAATAGAAGTCTATTATCTTACATTTCTGGCCACTTTCTTAACCTCGAAAATAAATAATTTTTGGAGATACCCAAAAATTTACATCACCATTCTGGTCGACTAACATTTCTAATCTCTGTAAAAAGGGTAAAGTTATCTTTTACCAGGCTTGAACGAGTAGTTCACGTTCCTCATTCTCCTTATTTAATCCACTCTCATATGCAACAAATTAATTGTAGTTTTAAGTTATTGACTAGGTGCATATATCTTATTCAAATTTTGCTAAATCATTTATGCAATAACTGGTATGTCAACCTGATAACCATGTCGTTCACTAGCCACAAGCACAATAATTTTGTACCCGTCTAGCACAGACACTAGGTTTCCTTCTCGTTAATAGAATATCTTTTTTACTCAACAGGTGTCTCTTTTAAACTCCACAAGACTGTAATGGACGAATGGTGGATCCTACAATTAACAATGAGCAGATCCAACAATAATATAAAATGAGAACATACAGGTCACACCTCCATTACGGAATGACATTTCCTTGCTACTTCAAATACAGCATCCAGACCTCCCATCTCCCTTAATTTTTCCTTGAAGTTTCCCCCAGATTTTTGGACAGTGCCAGAGGTGTCTGCATGAACCAAAATAAAACAAAAAGGGTAATGGAAAAAAAATAATAAAGCTTTAAATGCATTACAGCAGAAGATGGCACCAGAAATCAACCAAGTAAGTCATAAGTTGGAAATAATGTGATAACTTTTACAAGTTCTCTTAACATGCAGTAACAGCGCTCAAGATATTTTTAGGCAAGCAACACTTCGGAGGAAGCTAATTTGTTCGTCTATAGTTAGAAGCAAAATATGCCAGTGCTCTAAATATAGAACGTGGATGAGAACGAAGGGACAGGAACTAGATACTCTACCTGCAGAAGTAAACACAACAAAAGGAATAGTGGTCGTGAGAGTAGACAAATTTTCATTACGTCAATTGATGAAAAGGTAAGAGAAGGTAGACTATGAGAAAGACACGAGGGGGGAGAAAACTGCCACACATTGGCAAGAAGAAAGAAATTAATGAGAAGTGTCTCTGAAGGATGCATTATAAAAGGCAGGAGTCAAATGCTATCTACCATTAACTATCGTAAAACTCCTACTACCATTGGATAAGTAAATGTCTACACATAAACAACTTAACCCCTCAAACTTACAACTACCAAACAACAATGGTAAAAAATGTAACAAGCTGACAAACATCTAAACAATAAACATTCACAAGTTTTGTCCGACCAAATTGTAAGCAGTATTTAAAGTTTAAACCTTCAATAGAGAGTGTAGATGAACAAGCTTTCTCCATTGTCAGCAAACTAATCCATTTAGAAGTTAACTCAGGTCTGTCTCCACTATCATATTTCTTATCCCTTGGCTTCATTTCCTTGCAATTGATAAGAATCTCCTCAACCTTGAGCATTACCGCAGCAGAGCTGGAGTCTGGTCCCTTGGCTGAGTCTTGCATAATTCCAGCATCTTTGCATATGCCCAGAAGCTTGCTACCAATGGTCACTGTCTTTTCTTTGGCAGTATCGGCTTTTGGTGGTTTCAACATTCTTATCAAAAAGCTGATGCAACTGGGAGAATCCAGAAGACGATCATCATGTCCCTGAAAGAGTGAGATTCAATATTATTCAAGGCTCTCCCCGGAAGTATTGATAGATGTCAAGACGATAGTTAATTTAACTGAAATAGAACAGACGATATCAAATTCAATATAGAGTTGAAATATAAAGCCATAGATAAACCTAACACGCTGATATGACAACCAGCTCAATTGTCAACTTGTGTCACAGACAACTACACACTAATATGTCAAAAAATTTCTTCAGCAGAAAACGCCATCCACTTTTCCTTGAATTTGAGATTTCTTCTTGTGCCACCTTAGTGCAACAATATGATGCAATCCACTTGAGTCGCCTTGGCATGGGACTTAGGAAAGCAAAATGAGTGCAGCGTCATCTCATACTTATACCATATCTCTGGAACTCGTCCTCATAGCTAACCCTCTTAGTAGAAGTAGCTACCATGGTAATTTTGCATTTATGCAGACAAATATTTGCACTTATTGAAGTGTATCCAAGGATCTAAAATAGTTGAGATGAGATGAACATTTTGTAAAACAACGAAACCAAAATCCAGAACTCAATTTTCAAAAATTGGACAGTGTAAATGTCGAAGGAGTATGGTCAGCATTGTCATCAGCTAGTTTGAAAAAGATTTATTAAGAAAAGTGATTTTCTGGAGAATGTGCAGTTAAAAGGAAAAAGCTATGCATGAACGCGGTCCTTTTTTTCTCGGGGTGTTGGGGCGACCCGGGGGGGCTTATAAATGACCCCATGGACCCAACCAAAAAAAAAAAAAGGGGAGGGAGGGGGAAAGCTTTTCTTAAAAGAAAGTGGATTTTTAAGAGAAGATGGGGGTTAAAAAAAAGTAAAGTTCATGGAGATATGTGAAAAATAATATTCTTTGGTGATGCTTAGTATAAGAAAGAGTGAATTCTAAGGTTTCATAAAACAAACACTTCATCAGTTTTCCCTGTCAGATATGATAATGTACAGTTTCCTCCACTTATCCATTATTTTTCCAATTAGTAAACTACTAAGAGCCTCTTGGCCACAACTAATTTCAAAGGTCATTTTTCTCCAAACATCATTAACCAACCATTCAATTGATTTAATAACTTATCCACATTTTTAAAATCTTTCTTTACTTTTCAACCATGCATTCAAAAATCTTTTGACAAAAATCTCTCCCCCTACACTAAATCCTCAATTAGCAGTACAATGGCTAAGACAATTTTTAAGGAACTTGAACATAATGACACAATTCTAAATAGGAAATTGGTTCTTTAACCATTTCACATTTAGCAATTACAGGGGAAGTGTAGAAAGAAAAGAAGTTATTCGACTGAAATCAGTAGCCAAATTATAATAAAGCATATTACCATCACGAATAACTGCAATAGGAAAGGAACTCACATCACTTGTCAGGATGTAGAATAGAGCAGCAGCAGCAAGGTTGCTGGGAGGGTCATCAAAGTTCATTTCTGAAACCACGTGAATAATAGTTTTGGCCATCCTAACAAAGATCTCAGCAAGTTACAAAGTACACAATAACCAAATATCAACAATTTGATAACTAGAAATAGAGATGTCAGAGTTTTCACCCAATTATCATCATATATCTAAATTATGAGCATGAAAATGTAGAATGATAACCGATTGACAGATTCCCTGTCTAAAACACCATTTTAGAGTTTATCCCCCACAAAACACCAAAAGTGCATGTTTCTTTTGTTGCTTATATTTTGGGAAATGGTTGATCGTGATTAACCATTAAAACTTTAAAAGTATATTGATTTTTCCCCAATAGGCAGTAACCTAAGACTTCCAAATCTACAAAACCTCACAAACAGTTATGTTTTATTACCTACAAATTGCTGTTTGAAAGAGGTTTTCAACTTCAAATAGTGTTAACTGTATGTTTACATCAGTTCTATTGAATTGCCATTGAGTTTAACCATTTAAATTCCTTTTCCAGAAGGGGTATGTTATGGTTGCCATTGTAAGGTATGGGACTTGTCCCACATAGGAAGTATGGGCTCCTAATGTGTGATTTGTAACCCTTTGGGCACCCTCCCCTTAACAGCTAGCTTTTGAGGGTGAGTTCTACCCAAGGGGTTGTAACAATGGTATCAGAGCAGGCGCCACGTCTCCCAGTTGCAATCGAGTGGCGCGGATGGTGACGCCTGCATAGCAGTGTTCATCCGGGGCTAGTAATGACTAGCGCAAAGCCTGTCCAGTGTGGGCACAGGGACTGCGGAGCATGGTGGATTGTTATGGTTGTCATTCTAAGGTATGGGACTTGTCCCACATAGGGAGTATGAGCTCTTAATGTGTGATTTATAACCCTCCCCTTAACAGCTAGCTTTTGAGAGTGAATTCTACCCAAGGGGTTGTAACAGGGTATTAACCAATTCATGCCGAAGGATAAATAAGTATTAATCAAGATGATAAATAAGTATTAATCAAGATCAAATGACATTGTCAAAAATAGAAGATAGATACCCATGAGCCCTCAATAGCCTCCTCTGCTGAGCAGTTCCACATATTGATAGAAATGACAGAAGACTCCCTCTTCGAATCCTTACAGGCTGCTCCTTCTTCAACCCATCAAGTGCAAAATTCACCTCATCCACATGCTCCATCATCTCTCCAAACTCCTGAGTCTCCATCAAGGTCGCGGGTAATCCCACTTCTCCTGATTCCAACTCCTTCAATTTTGCCACCTTGTTATTCTTATTCTTATACTTATTCTTCTGTCGAACCCCATTTTCTTTATTATCCACCTTCTTAGACTTCCCAGAAGTCCCTCCCAAATCCCAAGAAATCCAATTCTCATTGCTCTTTCTTGGAGGCAAACCTTCCAATTCATACTCCTGAGATGAATTCAATCCATAGGGATCCAAATCAACGTTCTTGGCCTTCTTGGGTTTCAGAAATTCACAATCAGGAAACTGAAACCCCCCATCATCCTGGTCATTCGCCCTGGGATGAATCGCCAACTCCCTTCCGTACTGCAGGGAATTTGATCCAATCGGCTCTGAATCAACGTCAAACACCTTCACTTTCTTGGGTTTCCATAAAACCCCATCCTTATCCTCACATTCCCCACCCTTTCTTGAAGCCAAAATGGTCAATTGCCTCGATTCCTGTGATGAATTGAAACCATATGAATCGGGCCACTGACATTGAGTGGAGCCCTGAGATGAGTACGTAAAATCGTAAACATCTTGAGGGCATTCTTGGGATAGACAATCCGTGTCAAAATCGTCGAATCCATTAGTCTCCGAACAGCTCCTTGTCAAGCTCCGATTCCGACGACCATACTTTCTAACGATCATATTTCCTATCCCTAAAATAATTCAAATCCTTTGTCACAGAATCAAAAGATTGGGCTTTGAATTATTAACTCATTCCTACACAAGTAATTAGGGTTCTTCGTCAAAGCGTGAGCTTCTGGGTTTTGCTGTAATTTGGAGAATTGAAAGGGGAACAAGAATAACAGTTTGAGAGAGAGAATTTTGACGTTAATCTGAATTGAATTTTGAATTACAAATGGAGTAAATTTTAAGACCTAATAAGATCCGAGCCGTTGAATCTCACTCTTCGCTATTTGTTAGCGGCCGATGGAGCTGATTTTCGCTGTTTCGTTGTAGTTATTTTTACGATTTGTTCTATGGATAATAAATTTCATATATTTAATTTTTATTTTTATTATTTTTTTAATTCTTAAATATTAATTTAATAATTTATTTATATTTTTTTAATATATTTTTTCAAATTCTCAAACACACACCTAATAAAAAAATCAAATACACTAAGATTATTTGGAAGAGAGCAAGGTCTGAATGTAATAATTATTACTATACAATTTAAAAATATATATATTTATTTTAACCATATATTCAATATTTGGATTGAAAATACGAGATTAAAGAGAAGTTATTTAGAAATCATTTGAAAGTGTAGTCATTACTGATTTCGAAAATAGTGTAATATGTGAAAAATAAAAAATGATTACGAGCATATGTAGATTATTTTATGCATATTTGTGGATGTGTATGTTAAACTATAAGAGCATTTATAATGTTAGGAACAAAAAATCAAAACATAGGCCTTTTCCCTCCTTTCAAATAAAGCCAAATAACCTGAAAGGGTAAAAACATATTTTTTTAATGGATTTGATGGGGAAAAAACTAAAGAATGGGTTAAATTTGGCCCCAATTTTACCTTTTTCCTTATCTCTTTTCTCCTATCCACTTTTCCCTTATAATTTTCCCCCTCACATTAGAAGGGTAATGATACGGCACCCACGTACCCAAGTTGAAAAAATATATATATTTGTGGGTCTCCACCGATCCCCCACAATTCGCGGATATATATGATTCATCCGACCCAACGTAGATACTATAAAAAAATTTTAAGCTAATATAGCATCCTGTGAGGGTATCATATCGATGTAGACATGGAATTGATCTATTCTCACCGCACATTAGAATTGCTCTAAGTTAGAATAACATAATTCAAATTCATCTAGGCGGAAGTACGGTCAAGGGAATGGATTATTCATTTTGTTCGTGTTAATTTTCTTCTTTCTAAAATTCAACTTTTATCAAACGGCAATATTAACTTCCCATGTCAGATCATTACTTATTTTGAGGGAAATTGGCGCATTTGATACAAAAAGTTGCTCTAGTAGGATTTTGGTTCGAATTAAAAAAGGTAGCGCATTTGGTCCAAAAAAAAGTTTTGGTGCCGCTTTGATCTATTTGGATGGAATTTGTTCATTAAACCGTTAGTCAAAGTCAACTTTTAAAAATTTATGTACTCATTTGGTTCATTTGACTTTAGATAAATTACACAAAATGTCCTAATTTTTAAGTATTGTTATAATCAAGTCTCAAATTTTGAAAAATGTATACTTTAATCCCAAATTTAGTTAAATTGCACAATTTTATATTTTAGTTTTTCTATAGGTACTTATTTGGTTCATAATTAATTTTATTGAATTAATTTTATACTGATTAAATAATTTTTATCAAAAATTTTTAACACAGTAATATTTATTCATATTAATATAACAATACAACTTTCGAAAATTTTCTTTAGCATTAGAGACGAGAATGTTTTGATTTTAACCAACAGTTAATAATAAATATAATTATTGTACGTATATAAATTTTATTAAGGATGTATTACTGCAAAAAAAAATACCGAATATAAAGAATTACTCAAATCAAATAAAATAAAAAAATCCTCCCCACCCCTCCCCCTCAACCACCACCGCCCGGTGCTCAATCCGTTCGATTCAATCAATAGTTATACTACAAGAGTATTTCGAAGTTGTTAGTTTGGACATTCTTCTTACAGATCGGCAAGTATTATACTCTTTTTTAATCTTTTTTAATGTTCCTTCCATTAGTTAATAATAAAATATTAGAAAACTTAAAAAGTTTTTAATTTTTTTATTATTTTTTTGGTTTAAAATATACATATTTCCTTACTCTTATTTTCAATATTAAAATTTTTTATAATAATAATATAGCGTACACAATTATTTAATTCATCTATACTCGTTCAACTAATTGAAATAACAGTTAATGCGTTGTTAGTTACTCCGCATCATTTAATTTATAATATATTTTATAATTTTATAAACATTAATACTTTTTCATAAATAATAATAATAATAATTTTGCAAATACAATTATTCTTTAATTTATCTATACTCATTAAAATGACTGATTAGTTAATGAGGAATTTATTATAAATAATATTTGATTAATTAATTTGATTCAATAACTTTTCTCCGATTTAGTTTGATATTGTAAGAAAGTGATAATTTCAAGCTTATATATGTTCCAAGTCTAAAAAGAAAAGTAATACTAACATATTTTATTGGTTTACTAAAATGTTCCTAGTGCAATTATTTTATTCCTTCAATAATAATTAATAGGATTTCTAGGCAAATTGATTTTGTGGACAAGTAGTCGTGCTCCGAAATCCGATCACAGTGCATCCCATTAATGTAGCATCAATCCATCCATTTGCTATTTTGTTACTTTTTATTTTTAGTTTATAAACTGATGCAACTCTTCGTTTTACTTTTTTTTTTTTTTGAATAGCTCTTCGTTTTACTAATTAATTATCTAAAGGCAAGTTTTTGTGTGTCAGTACTATGATAATTATGAAATTATATTTGTTTGCGGCGTTTTCACATGTCTTAGTTAGAATGAATATTATATGAATTTATTTATTGTAAGTATATGATTGAGTTGATAAAATAAAATTAACAATGTGATCTTATCACTGTAAACAAAATGAAATGAAATGGCATTTTCATTTCATGTGTTTACTTTCATTTCATGCTGTGGACTCTCTCCATTTCATTTTGTACCTTATTGTATGATTGTATGATTTTGTCAATATTCTTGCAGAAAAAAAAGAAAGCAAATAGAAAATTTTAGATTCGGATCATTGGAATAAAATAAATTTTTAAGGCAAAAGTTACAAATCCAGTACAAATGTCATATTTGTTTACTTGAAGTGTAATTATATCAAGAAGCAATAATAATAATAAATAAATAAAGGCTTTACAAACTAAATAAACGTAAAAATTTTTTTTAAAAAAAGGCACAGATTTTTTTTATTTTGGATATGATATGGATAATAAATTTTGTTGGAGAATTTTTAAATTTCTTCCTACATGATATTTGTGTTGAAAATTATTATTATTATGTATATAAAAAAATACTTTGACAAAGGGATCGATCGGAACTATATTTGATACAATCAAGAAAAAATTGTTGACAAACAATTTGCAGATCTGCAGTTCTTTCTTTCTTTTACTTGGCCAAATGCTTGATCAGTGAACTGTTGCTAATTTTGGGTCAAGATCTATAAAGAATATCGATTAATCATGTGTTTTAAGTATTATCTATTATTATATTATTATACTTGAAGTATGAAATTTGTACACTTCTTATTTAATTTTTGAATGTACATACCATAATCTTTTCAAATTTCGTCAAGTGTTTGAATCCAAATCACAATGTATTTCAGGGTTCTTGGCCACGGGCATATGGGATTGATTTGGGGATTCCTATTGTAGAGATTCATAATATCATTGTTTGAAAGAGGAATTGTGTTTAGCCTTGCCTCCGAAAGTAATTCGGAGATGTCTACGTGCGGTGGCGGTTGAATGCCATGTTGTTAGCTACCATGATTTAGGAATTGGTTTTGTGAAAAATAGGGGAGGAAGCAATGTTTGGGGTTGGTGGTAGTAATGCCCTGTGTGGTTGGTTGCATCTAGATATTTTGGTTTCAAGCTTCGTTCGATGAGAATTGCGTTTCACATTGGAAAATGTTCGTGCAATGCATAGGTACGATCACTAGTGGTACTTAAAAAGAGTAAGGCATCAACCAAATGTGATATGTTATGGAGACATTCCGATGACAATAAATTTGATTTATTGATAATTTTTGCACAAAATGTTTTAGATATTAGTGTAGAAACTTTTTTAATAGTTAGAGTATAAATATATTACACCACTAGATAAATCAAAATCCTTTATCTAATCCTAATTTTTCATTGTATCAAGAACTTTCGATATAAATAATTATATTAAATATTTTCACAAACTCTCTTACATTGTCAAATGTCTTCTCCTTGTTGATTTTAAGTTCCGCGATACTATGTTGGACCAATTATATACACAAAACATACAAGCAACAGAATAAATGTACAGATAAATTAAAGTTCATTAAAGATATTTATATACAATGTAACAAATGATTCCATTCAAAAAAAAATGATAAAAAAGAAAATATGAGATTTAAAAAAATGGTAAGTACAAAATATAATAATAATAATAATAATAATAATAATAATAACAACATTTGTTTTTAATAAGCTTTTAAATACATGAATTTAATCACTGTAATCTACTTGTCCTATTTATATCTTAATACAAATATGTGTGTTTGTTTCTTTTTTGAAAAGAGGCAAAATATATTATATTGACACTACATCTTTTCTTTTATAAATGCATATAAATGCGCCACATTTTATTTATTTTAATGGTTCATGGGCATTATTTATTTTTACAAATATTTACATCTATAGCATTTTTATCTCATTCTTTTTTGGAGCCTTCTATTATTTAATACTTCTTGTCTCAAATAATGATTCTCAGCCAAACTTTTTTTTTATCAACGTACTTTCACTATATATATATATATATATATATATAAAAGTAATTGCACTTTATTGCTTGTTAAATTTTCTACTTATTTAAGATGTTTAATCATTTTCTTAACAAAAATTTTAGATGGAATTTTTTCGTGAATATATATAAGATATGTTAGTCAATAGTAGGTTGAGAATGAAAATGTAATAAAAAAACTAATCTATACGTATATCTATATATAAATAAACTAATGATATTTTCCCACTCAAACTTAATTTTTTCATAATAAAAAAATATTATTTTATTCACATTTTCCACTCATTCTTTTATTCGCAATAATTATTATTTTATTCATTTCAAAATTGATTCATCATCCATAAAATTACTCTCATCTTCATCTCTCAAAATCTATTAACATCCGCGGATCCACCTCTCTCTATATATCTTTCTCTCATTTGCTCAGTGAGGCAAAGCACATGCCAAATAATTTATAATTTTCTAAACTCACAAATTTAATTGGCATTTCCATAGAAATTTACTCATTGAAAATTTTGAAATATATAAATATATATTTTTTCAAAATTTCACATTTTTTTATTAATTGACTTATATAAAATATTTAGCCTTATTCTTCCATTTCCTGCTTTTTGGATGAAGATTGTTATAAAATTTTGATGGAGCCTAATTTAGGCCTTGTTCGTAGTAGAATAAATTTATTTATTCGAATTGCTTATAAATTGTGTAGTTAAAAATGAGAGGCAATGTATTAAAAATATAAAGTAATTGTGTGTGCGATTAAAAATGAAGAGAGTGAAAAATTTTGAATGTTATTGTGAATCAAACATGGCCTTAGTTGCAGTTCCTAAATATTTGATGGAAACTTATGCTTAAAGATTGTTATGTTAAGTACTTATGTACTCGGAAATAGAATATTTTTCTACTCGACTAACATAGTATAGGTATTGAAATCTATCAACCTCAAATTCAATGCATGAATTTACTCATTATATTATTGTCAATAATATAACTTATTAGTTATCAATTAAAATCTTTATTTAATGATTTATTAATAAAAATTATTTTATTTAATTTTTTATAGTAATTAATAAGAAGAAACTAACTAATGTATATATAAGACCCGCCCCTAGACCCTTGAGTTATAGAGCTGTTCGGACTCGCGAGTTCTAGGGATAGGTCAAAAGGTTGGCTAAGTTAGACTTTAGACCCGCGAGTTGATCCACGAAGCAATTTTCTTTTTCACAAATCGAATTTTTTCTTTAACAAATGATGAATGGGATAATGTTAAGACACTCCATCATGAACTTACAATTTATGGATTCAAATGTCCAAATATTTTTACTTATATTAAACTTTTTAATTTTAAAAATATAAGTATGTTTGTGGTTAATATGGGTGGATACATGCCAACCCAAATTTATCCCAAAAAAATTTGTGGGTTACAAAATTCACCATCGAGTTCTAAATTATATTTTGGACATATGTCTCCACGTACAATACACAGAGATAAAATGCTAGTGTGTAATAATATAATTAAATATGTAACGTGGTTATGAAACTCGATAATTAAATATCATTTGATTAATATGCCCCTTTTTAATACTTGCTATAAAAATTTTTAACATAAATGTTATATTAACTATTTAATATAATTTTTTTAATATGCCCCTATTTAATATAAATTTTTTAAATACTTTTTATAACTATTAACTAGATGTTTCACATGTGCGTTGCACGGGGGATAAAATTTTCAACTAATAATGGCATTGATAGATGTTAATACCATTGATATAAGACCTAAAAAAATAATTAAAATAAAGAATGAGTTATAACAATAAACTTAATTAATTTAACTCGAAATAATTCTATAAAAATTTCGACAGAGTTTCCCACATATTTCGTACTAATCCATGCATCCTGCAAATATGTAAAAAAATAATTCACGAAAATTCACACAACTTAATTTACTATTTTCGATAGAATTGTAACTTCATTAGCATTTGTGGCAGAGATTGTGATAATATATAATATTTTGCTCATTGTAAGATTAATCTACTAATGCAAACCCAAAATAAAATATCATTAAAATTAAATATTATAGTTATCAAAATAACTCTACTAACATTTATAGAGCTCATTATTTTTTAAAAAATTATTTTACATTCTATTATATGCAATTATAAATTTTGAAAGATATTAATTGTATATCAGTGTGATGTACGTCATTAACAAATAATATGTAAATAATGATTTTTAAATTTTAATTGTGAAATATAATCAATATATAGATATATTATAAAAATAACAGTGTTGTAAATACAGTCCGATAGACCCTAACATCCGGTTCTTGCCAAGTTGGGAAACGCTTATCCTCATTTCAACCCATCTTCATTTGCTACTATAGGCTAAGTGACAATGATATAAGAATATAGGATGGGAACTTCCATTCCCCGTCCCCGCCTCGCTAAACAATTCCCATCCACGTCCATGCCCCATCGTAATAGTTTAATCGAAGACTTTTATTTATACTTTTTAATATATGAGTTATTAAAATTTTATTTCTTCAATAAATACCTTTTAAATATACTAAACACATATATTTACATGTTCTCTGTAGACTCACTAATTTAACATATTCAATATATTAAATATTGAATGATTTGATATAAAATTTAAATTAATTTGGATAAGATAAATAAATTGAAATATATATGTAATACATAAAATATACAACCTAATTGATGATACTTAAAATTTAAATAAAATCACAACTGGCAAAATTCAGTATAAAATAAATAATTCAAAGTAGATAAGATGCGTAATATTTATTTATGAGATAGAAATTTAAATAAATATTTAATATCGTCGAAAACCAGTCAAAATATTATAATTAAGTTGTATAATTCCAATAATTGATTGGGTCGATACCCAACTATTTAGTAAGAATTCTTGGACTTATTCCTTAACGAAAGCGATATATTAAACCAAAGAATTATTATATAATTGTTGGTTCGAGTAGTGTAAAAAAATCATTACTATTTGAAAACCTATTTTTCGGGGCTTGTTACTTTAAAAAAAGGACTAGATCCTTTGAAACGCTCTTAATTTTACAAAAAGAAATATTAATATGTTGTCTCTAACTGTAACTCAAAAGAACTATTATAAAAAACGCAAAAATATATAAGAATTAAAAGAAAAATATGTTTTGAAAGAAGAATGACACTAAAAAACTAAAAGAAGTTAATTAGGGACTAATAATTAGTCGCCTCACTCTATATTAAAATGTAACACCTAAATGCTAAGAATCCAAAATCTTATAGGTGTTAACTTCGCTTTATTTTAAAATACGTAAAAGATAAATTAATTTCGGAACCACATTTTTTCCCCACGGCAATCCAATTAATTTTAATTATTTTTTATTTTTTTAAATAATTATGTTTCCCCTTTTAGCAATTTAATTAATTTTGATTAATTTTCATCAAATAAAACCATCTCAATTTTTGTCCACTGAAAATATATCCAATTAAATCTAAGAAATATAATTAATCGTAATTAATTGTAATATAATTAATTCTAAGAAATATAACTAATTTTAATTAATTGTAATATAATTGGTTTTAATTAATTTTCATTTTTAGCTAATTATTTATGAAAAGAATTAACTATTTTTGAAATAACAATTTAATAGCTGCACTTTTAAGAATTGTATGAATCTAATTTTAAAGAAATCTTATAATTTAAAATATATGTTACAATTTATTTTATTTTCTTTTTTAAGGGAAAACCCCTAGAAATCTTTTTTTAAAAATTAATTGCTAAGGGAAAACCCCTAGCAATCATTTTTTAAAAATTAATTGCATTTGCCCTTTTAATAGTGTAATTAATTTTAATTAATCTTTATCCACTAAAATCATATTGAACTAAATATTAGAAATGGAATTTATTATTTTAATTAATTATAGTACAAAAAATTTTAGTTAATTTTTGTGTTTAAGCTAATTTTTTCTTTAAAAAATTAATTATTTCCAAAATAATTTGCTTAATAGCCATAATTTTAAGAATTGTATGAATTTAATTTTAAAAATATTTTATAATTAAAAAAATATCTTGGAATTTAAAAGATATCGGTAAAGATTGAATTAATTAAAAAAATTGATTAATGTTACAATTGAATGATTAATTCAACAAAATTGATGTTACACTTTTATTTTAATTTTTATGTAAAAATCAAATGAATCGTAATAATTTATCGTACCAAAATTAAATCTTACATTTATTAGCTAACTATTATTTTTAGAAATAATGAATTCTTTCTAAAATTAATTAATGGGTCCAAGAAAAGTTTTAAATTTTAATGTTACACATTTATTTTAATTTTTGTGTAAAAATTTAATGAATTGTAATTTTCCATTGCGCAAAAATTAAATTTTAGAGAAATTACCAATTTTAATTAATTTTTGCTTCTTAGCTAATAATTTGTAAAAATGATTGATTGTTTCTAAAATTAATTAATGGGTCCAAAGTAATTTTTAGATTTTATGGTACAAATTGAAGATCGTAGTGGTGGGATTTTGCCTCTAACTGGGGCCAATTCCTAGTAAGTTTTTTTTATATATAAAACCTTAATGAATTGTAATTTTGTATTGCACAAAAATTGAATCTTAGCAGGATTGTTAATTTTAATTAATTTTTTTCTTAGGTATTTATTTATAAAAATAATTAATTATTTTAAAATTAAGTAACATGTCTTATTTTTTAAATTTTATTGTTACACCTTTATTTGATTTTTTGTGTAAAAATTTAATCAATGGCAATTTTGTATGGTATAAAAATTAAATCTTAGCGAAAATTATTGATTTTAAATAATTTTATTTTATTTTTTAAAATACTAAAGTTATGAAAAACAATGAGTCAAAAATTAATTCTAATTCTTGGAATATTGTTATATTGTTCAATACAATAACCTATAAGTTGAAGATTTGGAAGCAAAATAAATAAGTAAATAAATAAATAAATTGAAATTTGCTGATTCAAAATAAAATTGAAATTTATTGCAAATATATAATATTTGTCCTTGTTAACTAAATTAAAACTATTAATAACATAAGCTAATAAGGTAAAAAATTAAATTTATAATTTGCTATTGATATTTGTCTGTAAAAGTACAAATATAAAGAGATTTATTTCATGTATAAATTGTTTTAGCTTAATTGGTTTTATTATGTGTTCAATTTACCTTAAGAATAAATGAAATGAAATTTTTTCTTTACAAAATTATTTCTATATAAATTGAGTCTATTTTTTGTAATTAAGGGAGAGTTTTGATTGAAGTACCATATTAATACATCTCGGCTTCTTTTTTATTCTTTATACTATTCATAAAAATTTTGAAAGAATTTGAGCCCATTTTGTGTAATTACATGAGGACTTGTACTTAAGTACCATATCAATATATAAATTATTATTTTGGTAAATTAAATATTTATTAGGAAAAAAATTATTCAATTTTAAACATAAAATAAAGTTGGCCTTAGCATATATTTGCGAGATAAAAAAATTTAAGCATTATTTTTCATTTAATTTATTCTTAAAGTAAATCAAATACTGAATAGAATTAAAAGCTAAAACAATTTATACAAGTCATTATATTTAAATTTTACGCACAAATATCAATTAAGTGTCGTAACAAATTATCAAATTTTAAAATCTAATTACGTAAGTCGTAATTAATCTATATTAATATTAATTTAATTATATTTAAGTTGGACACTAATTTATATATTTGCGGTAAATTTTAATTTTTCAAATAAAAATTTATATATTGATAGTCTACTTGTTTTAAAGCTATTATCAAGTTGAATAAAATACAATCACGATTTTTTTTTATTTATAGGTAGAAAATGAGAGAGAGAGAGAGAGAGAGAGAAGTATTTAGATATTATGAGATTGGGTAAAATAAGGTACAAATAATCAAATTAAATTTATATACATTAATATTAATATATTATGAAAGAAAAAAAATAAAAAAGAGTTGAATATGGATTATGAAAGAAAAAATAAAAAAGAATTTATTTTAAATGAGAAAATAGATTTAAGGCAATAAAAAATATAATGAAAAAAAGCTTTATTTTCTATGTATATAGATAGAAGATTATATTAAGGCAAATTCAGAGGCGGGAAAAATTGATAATGTGTTTAGGAGAGAAAAAATGCTCTTTTTATATATATATAGATATAGATTATAAATTCTACCTATTACGTTGGAGGTAAATTAGAAACACGATTTATATCATGCATCCTTTCTGGATTATATAACATGCATCATTTCAATACATTTTTAATACTTGTCAAAAGTCAAAACTTATTATATGGGGTGGAGGGAGTGTTGAATAATAAAGAATTAAAAGAGCATGTTCAATGGCTTGTGATTCTCAAATTATTATAGTTTCATGTATCAAGAAAACACTTATGTAGTGTATTAAGATAATCTCTAATTGTGAATTCTTCAAATTACACGCATATCAATTAGAATAGACTATATACATTTTAAAAAATCCCTTTCAATGGTTTATGAATAGGACAAATAGGACAATGTCTAGTTTATGTGGCAAAAAAGGGAAGGAATAATGGGCAAAAATTGATTTTTTCTCACCAAGCATTTAATGTAGCATAGATGATTATGGAAAATTTATTTAATTTGAAAAAGAAAATAAGAGAGATGAGATGTGCTTATTGTATATGGAGAGTAGAAGGAACTATTCGAGATGGTTTTTAGACTTTCATGTATATTCTCTAAACTCTATGCTACTTGGATTGCATAGTAGGTTATCTTTATATTAAAAAAAGAGGAGTGTCACCTAAGGACATTGTCATGTTGGTACTCATTTAGTTTATTTTTTTTAAAAAAAAACCTTATTTAGGAAAAAAATATTAAATGACATTTAATAATTTCATTTTCTTATGTAGTTTATTTTTATTTCCATATTTACTATTATTTATTTATTTCCCAGTTGACACTCATTTATTATAAATATAAAAAAAACCTTGATTTGCAAACAAACATTAAATGTACATTTAATAATTTTATTTTTCTTATTTAATTTAATTTATTTTCCTTATTTAGTGTGTGTATATATATTTTTTAATTTTTGAACTATGTATATAGTTGAAATGAATTACTAAAAATCATGCTATTAATAAAAATTAAAGTACCAACTAGATATTGTGCCAAGATGGCACGCATTTATTTAAAATTTTAAAAAATTATATTTTAGAAACAAACATTACATGTGCATTTTATTATTTTATTTTCCTTATTTAGTATTTTTTCCTTATTTTATTTTATATATATATATTTTAATTTTTTATATATATTTTAATTTTTTATATAAATTTTAATTTTCGAATTATGTACATAATTGAAAATGAACAAAACGCAAGGATTAATGAAAATGTGATATGAGGTCAAGATTACAAATTATAATTATATTTGAATTATTTCTAAAAATGAGAACTAAGATTTTTCATATACATTTTAATTTTTAAATTGTATGTATGTGTGTGTGTATATATATTCTTTTTATTAAAAGAAGTTGAATTGCCAACTTGGTACAGTGCGATGTTGGGAATGATTTGCTATTTTAGAAAAATATTCATCTTTATTTATTTAAAAAATTAAATGAAATATTTTTAATTCATTTTTCCATATTAAAATGATAGTTTTTACACGTAATATGCATTGTAAGTTCAATGATCGGAAAATAAGTTTTGACTTCAATTGGTGTTTTTATTTTAGACCTTAAACTTTCTAAACATATTATTTTATATTTACTTTATAATTTTTTCACATATTCAGTTTAGATAATATCTACTATTTCAATGCTAATTCAATATGCATGTGGTCTTTAAAAAAAATTTTCAAATTCAAAATTATTTTGGGTTTGTAAAGTTTTAATTTCAACATCCATACCAATTTTAAATGTTATGAAAATTATTATTTCTCTTTTGGATTTGTCATATAAAAAAATTTTTTTTACGAATTTTATCAAAATTATATTTATGGATCCCGTGCGTCGCACGGGAGTAGTACTAGTTTGTAGTTAGATAGACGGAAATAGATATCAATTATTGGAGATGTTGTTAAAATATTATTATTTTATTTGAATTTTATAATTGTCTATTTCATTACCACATAAATACAAATAGGCATTAACCATTGTTTATTGGAGGTGCTTTAAAAAAATAGACAATACCTAGTATATTGTCTATATTTACACAATTTGCTATACATTATCTATTGAACTATTTGCATTAATGTTTTTTATTCTTTAGTCAATAATTAATATATACATAATCTAATCTAATAATTCTTAAATCTACATCCACTATTGGAAAAATTTCCGCCTCATTTCTATTTTATTGTCGCATAAAAAAAAAGGAAAAAAAAAAGAAAAAAGAGCACGTTCTGGCATCGGAGCTAAAAACTGTTAATGGGATTTTTGGAGTAGATATATATAAATAATCGAGGCTGTGACATTAAAATTACCAACCCACGTGTAGGAGCATCGTGTGACGATAGAGAGAGGGCGTACGATATTTTGAGTTTTTGACCTGGATCTAGGGTTTTCATATTCATCTCCACATATGCTATGCTGATACACTACTACTATTATCAAATCATTGTCGAACCCATATATGAATTTTGAATTACAGTGCGGACATGTCGACAAAATCAGCTATTCATTTTGATGAAACCCTAATTTGTACAGAGTGTTACTTGATTCTTGATTTCATCATCAAAGATCTATAAATCTGGAACAATTGGATCGATTATTAAGAAATATCCAATTTCAAGGACCGATTGACTGATATTGATTTGATTTTACCCTCAAAATTCACAGACTCATGAATTCCGCACAGCTATATTGAAGACGAGAAATTGGCTAAGAACTTTGATTTTTTTATTTATTTTTTTATTTCTGAGAAAAAATGCACGGAAAATCGGCTTTGGTTTATGAAGGAGAACGGTTGCTGGGAGATGTGATTGTGTACCCAACGCAGTCACAAGACGGTGTCGTTTTGGGTGAGCGTCTGAAGGAAATTCGGATATCTCACTATTCCCCACCGAGTGAGAGGTGCTCGCCACTTGCCGTGCTTCACACCATAGGTGTACTTGCCTTCAAATTGGAGTCGTCACAGTCACCGCAACATCAGAATTCGCCGCTTTCTGTTTTGCACTCCACATGTCTCAGAGATAATAAGGTATATTATCGCATTGCCCGCAACCCAAGTACAGAACACAAACTTCTTAAAACAAAACTGGATTAACTAAAGCCTCAAATTTAGCCTAATTGACATTTTAAATGAATTTTTACAGAAACCCCCTGTAAGGAAGATAAAGAGAAACTCTAATATTAACTCATCATGGAAATAAATATGTTACATTTCTAAAATAAAATGAAATTGTTGAACCTCTGTTTCAGAAAGATTCAATCTTAGGAAATTTTTTGATCCAAAACTGGACTTTGCTGAAGTAAGATTTCCATTTGGACAAAACGAACAATGCAACTGGAAGAATGTACTGTGAATTTTGATGAACTGAATTGCATTTTGAGGAGTACAGGATCTCAAAGCCTACTAGAAGTTTTTGATTGTTGATATTTTTCTCTCTTAGAAAGAATCTGCTGGGGCAATTGTTAAGATAACTAGTGAAAATTTGTTCTTTCTTGGAAGCACTTATGATGGCCTTGGAATGCCAATGACGTGCTTTTTGTCTCGCATGGTGATTTTTACATAAAATGCGCGCGTCAGATAAAACTAACATTGAATGCCATCGATATTGGGAAGAACCTATAGGCTGATGTTTAATTATGTTCTGGACAGGACATATTATTTCTCTGTTGATCCATACTGAAGGGGCAGCGCACAGATAGCGGAGAGTAGTAGATATATAAAGAACATTTTCTTATTATAGATTATATGCCGTGCTGATATTTTCTTGAATTATGCTTTGACCATTGCCTCTAGAAATTTATTTAAGACCAAGATGCGACCAGTTGCTGCTGTTCTAGGTTCTCTTTGGACATATTGTTGAAACTTAATTGTTTTGTTTGGGTCGTCCCACCTCTGATTGTTAATTGTGATACATGCTTGCAGACTGCAGTAATTTCGCTTGGAGGTGAGGAGCTTCATTTAGTTGCTATGCATTCTCGGAAATATGAAGGACAGGTCTCTTGCTTTTGGGGTTTCAATGTCACATCGGGACTTTACAATTCTAGTCTTGTCATGCTGAATCTTAGATGTCTCGGCATTGTATTTGATCTTGATGAAACACTTATAGTTGCAAACACAATGAAGTCATTTGAGGATAGAATAGATTCCTTGCTGCGAAGAATGAATTCTGAATCTGATCCACAGCGTGTTGCTGGTATGATGGCCGAGTTTAAGCGCTATCAAGATGACAAAAGTATCTTGAAGCAATATGTTGAAGGTGATCAGGTCATTGATAATGGGAAGGTGATCAAATCGCAGTCTGAAGTGGTTCCAGCTTTATCAGACAACCATCAGCCTATTGTTCGACCCCTTATTCGTCTGCAGGATAAAAACATTGTTCTCACTCGTATTAATCCTCTCGTAAGTGTACTTATGCTGTCTGCTTCATACACTAGTAAATTATTCTGCCATGTGTTGTCATCTTGGTAGTTAAGTTTGCTCATAGTACTTAGAGAACTTTAACTTTTAATATTGTTATCTATTTTTTCTTGGGTGGGGTGAGGCGGTTTAAGGTTGGTAGTGCCAGATTTCAATAAAATTTTCCTAATTGGTCGGTAACTATATAGCTGCATGGGAAAAGGTAACGGACTCAAGAAGATTTGACGTGTGGTACCTTTGTCACATCATTAGCTTTTGAGTTTGAAGATATGGGATGTTGAAAATTACTTTGTGTTACTGTAGATACGCGATACTAGCGTCCTTGTTAGATTGAGGTCTGCATGGGAGGATCTTAGAAGTTACTTGACTGCTAGAGGTCGTAAACGATTTGAGGTTTTCGTTTGCACTATGGCTGAAAGAGATTATGCTTTAGAAATGTGGAGGCTTCTTGATCCAGAATCGAATCTGATAGACTCCAAAGAGCTGTTGGAGCGTATTGTTTGTGTCAAGGCTGGTAAGTTTTGACAACGTAGCTTTAACTTACCACTTCGGTAGAATTTGTCCGTGATTGCATATAAAGCACTTTCTTTGTACTCATTCGTTTCAATTTCCCAACAGGCTCAAGGAAATCATTATTAAATGTTTTCCAAAACGGAAATTGCCATCCTAAGATGGCTCTGGTGGTTGATGATCGTTTAAAAGTTTGGGAGGAGAAAGATCAGCCTCGAGTGCACGTTGTTCCTGCATTTGCTCCATATTATTCCCCTCAAGCTGAAGTATTTTCCAAATACGTAGACCATGCATTTTTTAGTAATTATGGAAATCTTAAGCTCATTGAGTAGATGACATGGTTGAAAATTATGTTCTACAGGCCAACAACACAGTTCCGGTTTTGTGTTTTGCGAGAAATGTAGCTTGCAATGTTAGAGGCAGTTTCTTCAAGTAAGTTTACATGTTTCCTACTATTGATGCACAGGCACTCAATAAATTTGGGTGGTGACCTCTGTAGTTGTTCTTTACTTTTAGTTCATCAGATTCTAGGTTCATGTACATCTGCCAGGATTGGACTTGAAAAAGATTCTTGATACAGGGAATTTGATGAAGGTCTCTTGCAACATATGTCCGGAGTTGCATATGAAGACGATATTAAAGAAGTTCCTTCTCCACCGGATGTGAGCAATTATTTGACTTTGGAGGTGAGTGAGGGCATCATTCTTTACCTTGAGCTGCTCCTGATTGTTGTGTTTTGATGAGGCCAGCTAATTAATGGCACCATGACGGTGTTACTTCTATTAAGATCTTGTTTGACAAAGCTTCCCCCCTGGCACGGGAAAGTAATAATTATGATGATGATGATGATGATGATGATGATTATGATTATTATGATTATTATGATTATTATTATTATTATTATTATTATTATTTATTTATTTATTTTTGAGATGAGGGTTAAAAAGAAAGGAAAACTATGGGAAAACATGAAATATATCTGTATTTTAAGAATGAGTGGTTGAAAATTAGTGTAAGAAGAAATGATTTATATTTAAGATTAGTTGATCGAGCTCTAACAGCATTAAATAATTTTCTTTAGTTGGGAGTCTTGGATTTATTTATTAGAGAAGGACTTAGGGTGCAATTAACTTTCTTTTAGCAAATAGGTTTTGAAAAGGCATGGCGACCTTAAATCGGCTGTCTTTGAATTTCTGAGAAAATGATAAAGTTGTGGGAGTTTCTCCAACTGTTGCTACCCTTGTCAAATTTATCCTCTCTTTGCAACTAAATTTATTGGCGAGACAGTAGTTGAATACATTGCACAAGAGTTGAGATGAATCTTCTCAAACCCGAGGAGTTATGATGAGGTGCATCGAATTGCAGAACTAATGTCACTTTCATTTATGTATTGTTATCAGTAGGGGTCGAGTATTTAGTAGAGGGGCGTGAATTAAGCAAATAGGGTTAGGATTTAAAACTGCATCTATGATCATTATTTTGGCTGGCTTTGAATTTCTTTGGAAAAATGACAGAGTTGTGAGATTTTCTTTAATTTTTCAATTAGTTGTATCATTTGCATTTCTTCAGCCATCAGGTTGTAATGCTTTGATGAATTATGCAGTTCTTTAACTTTGTTAATGGTCATTTGTATATGATGCTGTTCAATTCTTTGCTTCTTAGGACGATCCATCTGTCCCTTCTGGGAATAAAGATTTGATTGGTTTTGATGGCATGGCAGATGCTGAGGTAGAAAGGAGACTACTGAAGGTGCAATATCTAATTTTGACAAACTCTTGTAGATATTACTGGTGGATCGTTTTCTCCTTTTTTGCAGTTTGTTCTTTTCATGTGATAAGAATAATCTCTTATTGCTGTGTTAGCTGACAGTAACCATTATTTAAGTTTTAACAACCTAAACATTCAGGATGCAAGTTCAGCTTCAGCCACTGCCCCTTTGACAATGGCAAGTATAGATCCAAGAATTGCCTCAGCTCTCCAGAGTATTGTTCCATCTTCTTTCTCAGTTCCACCAACAACGATTCCAGGGCCAGTGGCGTCTTTTCCTAATCAGCAATTAACTCAACTGGCAACACTACTTAAACCGCCAGTGGTTCAACGTGGCCCAGCAGAAACAACATTGCAAAACTCGCCAGCAAGGGAAGAGGGCGAGGTACCAGAATCAGAATTGGATCCTGATACGAGGAGGAGACTTCTCATTTTGCAACATGGTCAAGACACAAGAGACCAAGCACCAGTTGAACCTAAATTTTCCGCACGACCACCCATGCAAGTCTCTGTACCAAGGGCACATGGTTGGTTTCCAGCTGAAGAAGAGATGAGTCCAAGGCAACTGAACCGAGTGACACCACCGAAGGAAATTCCCTCAATTCCAGAATCTGTTCCTATTGATAAGCACCGGCCACATCATCCACCATTTATCCATAAAGTGGAGAGTTCGGTCACACCTGGTAGAGTTCTTCTTGAAAGCCAAAGGTTGCCAAAGGAGGTAAATATCCTGGTTTTTAGCTTCACGTATACAACATAAATTGAAAACATTACTGGCTGACAAAGGTACTAAATACTAATCCCAAGGTTTATATATGCAGGCAATGCCAAGAGAGGAACCATTAAGGCTAAACCAGTTGTCTAATTTTCGTTCCTTGTCTGGTAAGTCAAGTATTCCTGCTAGTTGCTCATTCAGTTTTACAGAATCTAAGAAACCATTCCTATTTCCTTTTCTTGAAAAAAACCTGCCACAATGCAATGGCTTCAGACTCATTGATTCATCTGGCAGGTTTTTTGTTCCCATGATTAATCCATGCATGAATTAAAAGTGGACTGTGTGAAGTTATGACTGATAAACTGAATTCTTTTGGTGATTTGCAGTCATTGACCAACACACAAACATTCATTCTAAGGAGAAATCTTAGCCTTTGTTTTTAACTTTTTCCTACCTAAAAATTAACTTCTATTACCTAGTCGAAGTCAAAATTTAATGTTAACATATTCAGAACAAGTACCCATCATTATACACACATTTCAAATCAGCAACATGATTCAACCGAATAAAATCTTCATCCGAACACATGCCTAGTGTCTTGACTTGTCTGCTTCAATTTGGCTTCCCATGCGGAAATAATTAAAAAAGGAAAAAATGAAAAATGGAATAACTAATATAGCTGTAAATGATGTGAAACATCAAGTTCACAAACATTGCCTTGTTGGTTTTATTCCCTCATTTCCGTGGCGAGTTTGGTGCTTGCTCCTCTTGGGGATTTCGAAGAAACCCATCAGCAGTTTTTGGGTAATTTTTTGCCTCAAATTAACCTGTTATATGATAAATTGAGCTTGAAATATCAGATTTAATTCTCTTCCTTATTATGGTGTTAGTTTGATTTGATATGCTGTATATCTATATCTCATAGGACACTAATAGTACAAGTGTTTGTGCGAGTTTATACGATTCTTTTTAGCAAAGGATAGATTTATTGACTGTGATTCTCGTTTTCAAGCTGAGGAAGCTCCCATTGCTCAACCATCTCCGGCAAACAAGGATCTTGAACTTGAAGCTGGGCAAATAGATCCCTACCAAGAAACACCTACAGGAGCTTTACAGGATATTGCATATAAGTGTGGAACAAAGGTATGAAATGGGTGCTAATTTTCCTGTTGGATCCCTTCTCGACTTAGTCTTGTTGGCTTTTCAGGTTTATTTATGATTATTTCAATTATCTATAGGTGCAGTTCAGGCATGCTCTCGCCCCAAGCCCGGAATTACAGTTCTCTGTACAGGTTGTTTCACCGCTTCCCTTACAGTTAGTTGAATTGTGGTACATTCTGAATGCTATAATTGAACACTAAACAATTAAGAACTGGTCTCTATATTGATGCAACATTTTCTCCTCTCTGGCCAAATCATTGATGGAGAAATTTTTAAAGGTTCCCAATTCCTCTGCTTGTCATTAGTACTGTTTTGAAAATAATCTTTGAGAGTTTTAAAGAAGTTGTATCATGGTCTTTGCAGGTTTTATTTGCGGGAGAGAAAGTTGGTGAGGGAATTGGTAGAACAAGGAGGCAAGCACAGCGTGCTGCTGCTCAGGAATCTCTTCTGCACTTGGCTGGTAAGATGCTAACGCTGTCGTATTGACAGTTGAATATCCATTTGTTCCAAATGTAACTTTATCCTTTTTTTGGGGTAACGTTTTAATATTTCTTGCCTTCATTTGCTTCCCTGGGCAAAGTAAAAAAATGTTGCGAACGAGGTAGTGTTAACTATTTTACTCTGGCTTTTGGAAATGATATATCTTTGTCTTCATGTGACGAGCGTAATTCAGGTTGCCCTTTGACATTATATAAAAATTATTCTTTCTGGTGTTCCTAAGCTTTCTCAACCAGCATCTTCAAATTCTTATTAATTGCCTTTGCAGGCAATTTTCTGAATTGTCTTGAAGTATCATAGATAAGATAGTATTATCAAGATCAATAATTACTGTAGGGATACCCAAAATGATTCTAGAGAGATGCCAATCTTTATTCCTTGGACCCTTTCAGCTTGTTGCTAAATTTCTCAGATTGTGAGACGACAATGTTAGGAGTTACTTTCATTGCATTCTGTATTATAAAGACCTAGTTATAAAACTGACTAGTAATTGATATTAATGTAAATAGTTTAAAAGAGTATTTTGTACACCAATGAGATTGGAATAGGGGTATTTAGGCAGGAATAGTTCATGCATTGGATCCAAAGATGCTCCTAGCCACCTACTTTGGAAAACCATTTATTTCTTCACTCAAGTTGGATTCCCTGAAGCTTCTAATCAATAATCATGACGATTGAGTTAAAATAGTACTGTTGCTAGATGCAGATTGTGTAGCAATCTACCAGACTGTCACAAGCTCTTATATTTCTATTTTCCTTGGCACTTTAAATCACTGAATTGCCTTCAAAGATAAATGTTTTCCAATTTTTTTGGATTAATATTTGGCCGGGCTATAAAATCATTTTGCATGGTATTCAACTGATTCTGGTGAAAAAGAAAATATTTGTGGAAATTGACTGTCAGATAACCATGTTAACTCTCTAGTTCCCTTTTTTTTTTTTTAATTTAATTATCTGGCCTGAGATTTATTGTGCAGATTTAGTTTTGTTGTAACCTCTAGATTTTCCGCGTGTCCTTAGTAATATCTAATTTCTTGTAATTGTGAGTAGAGAGATTCCCTTAAACTACGAGTGATAGAGTTCAAGTCAATTGCCTTTCTTTGTAATAATTACTCCTATAATTCAATTTGGCAAACGAGAAAGGATGACAAGAAGGAGATTCCAGGTTCATGTTTCCACCATGTGAGCCAGTGAATCCTCTTAAACTTCCATCACTACCATGTGGACCTTCTCCTCCTTCCTCTGTTCAGATTTCTAGTACAATTATCGTCTATTTCTCGTGATTTTGGAGAATCTATTGGAACTTTGTGCATTGTATTGTTGGGATTGTGTTTAAACATAAAGCTTGTATCTTAATGGTGACCATTTACTGTCAATTTTCTGGATGACCTGTCTTTTAGAGCAGGGGAAGAATGAGCCAGAGAATCAATTTCTTGCTGTCAGTACCCATCTCAAATCTAAGTTCATTAGACGAATTCTGCAGTTGACTGCTGAGAACAATTTTCTCTTGACAAACTAAATCTATTATTTAGGGTGTTGACATAAGCACTTCCTATTCTTTAATGATGCAAAATAATTTGCTAGTTTTCATCGAATTTCTGTCTTAGAAGAGCACAATTATTCTGTTTACAAAAGTTTGTCACTGCATGCTTTCTATGTAGGTGCTGACCATGACAAACTTTGTTTGCAGATAAATATTTGTCGTGTAAACCGATTCCAGCTCCGTGCCTGTTGATGGAAATAGATTTGCTAATCCAAATGATAATGGTTTCATCGGTGATGCCGACCCTTTTGGGCATCATACATTACCGAAGGAGGATGGTGTCTCTTACTCAATGGCATCAGAGTCACCGAGGATTCTCGACCCAAGACTGGAGGCTTCCAGGAAGTCTATGGGTTCAATTGCAGAACTTAAAGAACTGGTGAGTTTCATATGGTCAAAATACTACAAATTCTGATATCTGCAGTTGCCATTTCCTATTCACATGCCCTTTTTCTCTATTCTTCAGTGCATGATGCAGGGCCTTGGTGTAGCTTTCCAAACTCAACCTCAATTTTCAGCAAATCCTGGCCAGAGAAATGAAGTATATGCACAGGTCAGCAATTTTGGTGATGTTAAGACGAACTTCTTTCCCCTCTTTTTTTTGGGGGAGTGATTAACACCTATTATTCTCTACCTTCTGGCCTCCCTACCTCTATAACACCATTTACCACCATTCCATATCTTGTTAGTGTGGAAAGGACGCTGACAGAATAATTCTTATCCTGTAATCTATTTTAGTATCATATTATTCTGTTGGCCAAACTAATTGTCCTGGATATCATGTTGTTTTGCATTAAGGTTAATTTAGGTTGTGTTGAGTAGCATGACTCTGGGATTTCTGACTTGGATTTAGAACTCAGACCATATAAATTCTGAATTTGATTTTACTTTTAACGGAATTCTGATATTAAAATATTAATGGAATGCCTCGAGTAATGCTGCTGTATGGTGGAACACGGTTGAATCCTCTTGGTGGCCGTTTGGTTGCAAGATTTCTGTGGGCTTATAATGATTCTGTCCTTATTAGGAGACCAGATTTATTGTCCCATTTCGTGTCTCCTTAGCTGTTTCATCCATCCAAGAACAACCCAAATCATTGAATAAGGGAAATAAAAATTCAATTAGTCTTTGTTATGGAGTTGTGCTGTTTTTCGCATTTCAGGTTGAAATTGATGGACAAGTATTAGGCAAGGGAATTGGACTAACATGGGATGAAGCGAAGGCACAGGTGTTATGTTGCTTTCCTGCTTCCCTTTCTTATTAATATTGTGGACTTTAATGTTCTAAATTTTTTGTTCATTAAATTTCTCTTCATGTTTTGAACCCCATATTGTTTCCCTTAGGCTGCTGAAAAGGCTCTCGGAGCCTTGAGATCCATGTCCGGTCATTTTTCTTACAAACGTCAAGATTCTCCGAGGTTAGTGGGTTGCGCTGTATTTGCTTCTGATTAAATGCTGTAACCTAGTAAGAGCTTGTTTGGCATAGCTTTCTCAAAATCATTTTTCTCAAACCTCATTTTCAACCACCCATTTCAGTGATGCGACAACTTTTTCATCTTTTGAAAACTTCTCTACTTTTAAGCACACATTCAAAAATCATTTTTTCCATGATCTCTCCCAAACATACACTTCAAGAAATTGAATTTCACGGTGCTATGTGTGATGAATTTAATATTATGATCCTTATGCGTTTGTGTGGGTGCGATAGCTTTATCTAGAATGTGTTAGAACTACTTGATTTAAAGTTTTAAATTGTTTTGTACTAGATTTACAAACATGTCTACCATGTTAACAATTCTTCTTTGGATCAGGTCATTGCCAGGGATGCCAAACAAAAGATTCAAACCAGAATATTCTCGATCTTTTCAGCGGCTGCCCTCTTCTGGAAGAGACCCAAAAAACGCTTCTCCAGTGCCATAATCAGAACACCAAAAAAAAATCCATCTTCCCACTTGGTTGTATAGCATGAGCCCTTAAGATTCTTCTTGGCCCTATACATTGCTCTGTAAATCAAAGGCAGCCAAGATTAGGGTTCTACAATTGGCCCTGTTTAGAGATTGCGTAAGTTTAATCTCTGGATTGAGTTTGGAAAGTCGAGGAGTCTGTGTTAGACGGTGTATATCGTGGATTGTTGTAAGATTAAGCGAAAATGGCTTCAAGAAACTGAAGAAAGAAAGATGGTTGGATGTTGGACGGCTTTGTTGATGAAGTTTTTGGAAGGGATTTGATTAAAGCTTGTTTCTTTGTATCCCTGTAGTTTGCAACTTTTTGGTGGAATATGTAACATAGCCACGGCAGCAGCGTGGGTGATGTAGAGCAGAGGAATAGTTTTCTTTTGATATTGTTGCTTAGTTGATGAGATGAAACGTGAAAGCGGTATTTTTTGTTTTTTAATTTTAACTTTTACTTTTTGTCCTTTTTTTTACATATATATGTAGGCCACCTCTACACAGATACACCTAGATTTTTTTCGAGTATTCATCTCAAGAAAATATTTGATAGGATTTATGACAAATTTAGAGCGAGACCAGCAATTTTTATTTTGAAAAAATTTAATTTATTTTCAACATGAGAACGGGTAAAGTTTCGTAAAGTATGACTGTGAAGAAAAATAATAAAATGGTTGTCCCGTTGGCATGTTAAAGCTTCTACAAATAACGTTGACTAGGGACTTTTGTGATGTAGGCGTAGCACTCTTTACATTTCTGAAAAAAAAATATATATATATATATATATTTTTTGTAGAAAATATATATATGAATTATAAAAAAAGTAATGTTGCATATAAATTAGATATATGATTATAAAAATTCATCTTTAATGATTGATGATAAGGTTTGCCCAAAGCTGACTCAACAAGAAAAAACCGTCCTGTAAATTTTTTAGGCTTTTGACTTTAATTTTTACCATTATACTCAATATTTATTTTTCCATTATATTGTTAATTCTTAAAAAAATAAATTTGATGAATAGTTAATTTCCACGACTTTTTTTTGAATAGAAATTTCCATGACTTTTTTTGTTCACCAATTTTTTTGTTATTTTGTTTTCTCACCGCAAAAAGTGAATCTCGTGATTTTTTCAATTTTATTTCAAGATAACTATTTGTAATATTATGGCCAAGATCATTATTTCTATAATTTAATGAGGAAAATTGATCATCAAAATTGTCTAAATCAATTTCCATTTACAAAATTCGAGAATACTTAAATCTAGGTTCCTTTCATTTAAAAAAAATTAAAAGAAAAAAAAAAGGTTCCTTTGAAAGTGGCCTAGAAAAGAGAGTAAAAATGAGTCCAGTATGTTTTAAACTAATTTGCCTCTTATTTTGATTTATTTATGTCAAATCAATTAACAGAAAGAAACAGGGAAAAGGAAATTTGGGTGATAGCGTGGACACATCAATTCGCCTCCTTTGTAAGCAAGCAAAATCACATCTCACTCCGATTCGATCCCTCCACTGCATTGAGAGAGAGAGAGAGAGAGAGAGAGATAGGTGATAGCGAGATGGCAACATTCGACGTGTTTAGCATGGGCGGTGACTCACCGGCGCGTGCTTTTGAGGACGGTGCATACATCGGACACGACGACGGCTTCGCCGCCTTCCCCACACCTGAAACTCCTCCTTACTCAGCTGCCACAGGTGGCGATGGAGTGTTCACTACGGAGTACGAGGACTCGGAATATGTGAAGGTGGATCACGTCTCGCACTCGGTGGATAGTTCGGATCCTTTCGGATTCAGTTCAAATCCAAACTCAGTACCAGACTCTAATGGCAACGGAAAGGCACCTTATGATATTGGCCATGATTCGGAGGGAATATTCAGTTCTAACGGTCCGATCCTTCCGCCTCCGAGCGAGTTCCCACATGAAGGATTTGCTCTTCGTGAATGGCGGAGGTCAGTCTTTTCATACTAGTTCAGTACCATTTAATGTTAATATTGATTACTTCGTGCGGTTAAGTTTATAGTGTTGTTAGATCCATTACTGAATTTATTGACTTCGCGTTGAATCTTTGAAAGAAAATGGTGAAACTGAGCATAAGATAAAGAGAAATAGACAATTGTGTCATACTTTATCTATTTTGCAATTATCCAATGGTTGTGATTATTCAGTGTAACTCGAAGGATCTCTCTGCATTACTTAAGTTGGCTTGCTTGCTTATTTTCTTCTTGGGAACGCCGATTGTTCTCCTTCTTTAACTTGGAGAGGTGATTTTGCATCCATAGACCATAATGGTTTTGAAGCTTAAACCATATCTAGTCGTATTACAACTGAAGTGATGATAGATCTCATTGTTCTTATTACCTACTGATTTCACGTGGCTGTGTAATTGGTTCTAATCCATTAACACTGTGAATTATTAGTTTGTTTTAATTCGCCAGCCAATATAAGTATGAAATTATGGATTTCTGAATCGATTTTGTATTATAGTTACGAAATCCTGAAGTTGTGTCAGATAATCATGCCTCTGTGTTTATATGCATATCTGTTGATATTATTACCGAGCATCAATGAATCCGATCAAAACCAGATTTATGGTTGAATTTTTTATGTAATTGAGGCTATTTCCAAGTGAGCCAAGATAAATATGGTGCCTGTTTCAATTATTTTTATTTTCTTCATTACATACATTAGACAATTATTAGAAACTTGTTGAATTATAGGCTGCTATAGACTTTTACAGTTACACTCAAGTCAATTGACTCACAAATCAACTCTATATAAGCTAGAGATATACAACTGAGTCCAAAAGGTCACATTTCCACCGACCATTGTGTTTCGAAATGTGTGTGAGACCTTTGTATTTTAGTACTCCCCCTTTCCTTTTTCTTCTCCAAAATCAGATTGTAGAGGCTTGAGAACTATGAGTGAGAAACTTCCCCAGTAGAGTAAAACTGGACTAAGAACGCTTAATTTCTTAACTAGTTCAACGTAGGTAGCTTGGCATACCTCTAAGCGGGCATAACTTTTTAGCTCAGTTCAGTCAGCTGGAATGCATTAAGAGCTTGTTCATCAAGGTCTTTTCTGGAAAAGTAAAGTGAATTTTTTTTGGAGAATGTGTTCAAAAGATAAGAAAAAGTTACATAGAAACGCGAAAGTATACTTTTGGGACAATGTTCAGTTACAGGTGAGGGTAAGAGAGTGATTATGTTTTAAGCTTTGTTAACCGTGCTCTAAATATAGTGTAGTTAAGCTGCTTGGCCTCATGTTAGGTTGGGATCAGAAGTTGGCATCTGAGAATAAATGATTTGTATTACTAGTTTGATCATGGACATGAACGTCCTCAATGAGGTAACGAAACCGTGCTTTACTTTCCCCTTCATGTTAAACTCGACCTTTGTCTTGAAAGGCATAGATGAAAATGTGTTGACAAACACTGATCATGGTTTCTCAACCCTGTAAATATGGTTTCCTGGTGCAGGCAAAATGCCATTCGACTTGAAGAAAAGGAGAGGAGGGAAAAAGAGCTGCGAGCTCAAATTATACAAGAAGGTGAAGAGTATAAGCAAGCTTTCTATGAGAAAAGAAAGCTTAACGTAGAGACTAACAAGACAACCAACAGAGAGAAAGAGAAGGTTAATCGTTCTGAACCTTTTACTCTTTGATTTTTATAGAAATTTGATTAGAAACAAATTCGATTGATAAATTTCTACATTTTCCAGTTATACTTGGCTAATCAAGAAAAGTTCCACAAAGAAGCAGAGAAACAATACTGGAAAGCTATAGCAGAGCTCATTCCCAATGAGGTGCCCAACATTGAGAAGAAAGGGAGGAAGAAAGATCAAGATAAGAAGCCATCAATAACTGTCATTCAAGGGCCCAAACCTGGAAAACCCACCGATCTTTCAAGAATGCGCCATTTATTGGTGAAGCTGAAGCATAATCCTCCATCACATATGTTACCACCCCCGCGCCCTCCCACCAAGGACGTTAAGGCTGACAAAGATGGAAAGAATGTCAAAAATGACAAAGAGGCACCTATTGCCCCTCCTGCAAAAGATGCCACTTTTAATGGTTCTCAGCTTGTAACTGAAGAACCTGTTACAACAGTCAAAAATCAGCGTGCTAGCTGACCTTACCAATTTGGTACCATCCTTTACAACTTCTCTGTGGAAACGTTCGCGTTATCTCCATACTTTTTGATATCTTATTTCATTCTTGCCCGTGTGCCAAATCGAGGTTTACTGAAGATTGAGTATATATATAGTTAAGACATTCTCACATTTTGAGCTTTTATCAGTTGAGATTGTGGTTTTCTAGTACTGATTGTTTGGTGATTATGGTTTGATAGTCTTATTTTTGACCTTTTATTTCATTCATTTGACGTAGGAAAGATAATAAACTTGGGTTTTCAATAAATTCCATTCTCTACGAAATTTACATGATGGGGAAAATTACATGCAGTTAAAACGGGTAAAGAAAACAACAGAAAAATAAATTCAAATAAAGCAGAAAGGGTTAAAACAGAGATTTAAATGAGTTGGTGAGTAATTTGTTGGTCATATGTCATCATGCCTGTTGGCCCCAGGTGGCCCAATTAGCTTCACTCCCAACCCTTGGCATGCTATTGACTTTAGAGTAGGTATCAACCATGAAATTGGCTCCACACATTGCTCCTTCACTGTCAATTCTTGGCATGGCTTTCATTTTGTTCATTGGATGCTCGAAGCTGATCAATCCTCTTTCGGTATGGTACATGCACCCTACATCCATCAAAAATCGACTTTCGATTACTTCTTGAGACTCAAGAGTCGAGCCCAAAAGGTGGATAAAGCAATTTGCAGTTCATAAACCACTTTTAGTAGAGAGATCTTTCCTTAGGATCTCTCACTAACATGTCATCTATCATTTAGAAAAGTTTTTATCTCCTACATTTGTTTTTTAATGAATTTAAAAACACATTCTCAAATCTCGGGTCTAAATAATGGAGAAAATTTCATCACATTCTATGATGTGAATAGTGAATTCAACATACCACTTGGGAATGGAGCAAATGATTTTCTGCAACTAGCTTTAACAAGATCCACATTATCAGATATCATAACAGATCCATCACTTGCAATTCCCCAAAACAGCTTCAATGCATCATCTGCACCCTGCCATATCACACATTTTCCCATTTTCAGTATGCATTTTTCCGGAAATCTATCATACAAGTTTTTGAAGATGATCAATCAAGAACTTACAAGGGCAGTAAAAACAGCTTCAGCCTTGTGATCATAGATCACAAAGCCAAAGCTTCCTTCAAGATCCTTAAGGACCTGATGGGCCGGGTATGGGCCGCGGTCCCGGAGAGTCCGATAAGCTTCTATCACAAACATAGCCTCATTACCACCTTTAGATAGCCCATACTGCCTGTTTAGTGTGCATAAGTTGTTTAAAGTCCCCCAGAAGATACAGTACATGTCATTCACACCACAGAACAACCTGGAAAACATCACAAGATCAAAACACATTTTTCATCAAAAATTACAAAAAAGACACAAACTTGAAATAGATTTCATGATTATAGTTCTACCGTTGATGTGCTTTGAATGAGGGTTCAGTTGGGGCATAGGCCAATAATGCCTTATCACCAAAGCCAATGGAAAAGCCATTGCAAGAATCAGATATGAAATCCTTCAATATTTCTTGAGGACTGTTAGGGTTAGCAGAAGCTTGAGGAGAAGCTGGGCTATTCAATTCCTGGGGTGGATTTACCATACCCTTCTTGAATATTGCCAACATTTTTGTTTTTACCAGTTCTTCAAAATCAAAGAAATCAAGAAAATCTTTATAAGGATGACACTCGCAATCAAGATCTAGAAAGTCGAAATAAGTATAGAAGATGTGAAGTCTATGCGCAATTGTGCTGAATATTTATAGTGACGGTTGGAGGGACCCAAATTAGGTGGCAACATTATCCAAAGCTAATAAAAGATAAGAAGAAATATTTAATGATGAACAGGAAAAAATGCAACGTGGGCTCTCAGATTTTGCAATAAAAGGGAATTGTGGGAATTGTTTGAAAAATGATCGGAATGCAGAGGAATTAGTCAGAAGTCTTATCCATAATTACAGGCGACCATGACACTATTCCGAGTCAGCAAATCTCTTTTATCGGTGTAAGTGCGTGAAATTCTCTTCCTAATTTTCTACCATTTAGATAATGTTTTCTATCATGATGTTTCAGCTGTTATTTAGATAATTTTACATATTATCTTTAATATTATTTTAAACGTAAAATTTAAGATAATAAATTAATTAGTGTTTACTTAAATAACATTATTCTAATATATAGGTTGTATATTTTTTGACAAAACTTCTTCGAAAGTTTCATTTCCAAATGTTATTTACATTTTGTAGAAAAATCACTATTCCCCTTGAAGAAAGTGGTGTCAAATAAAGGCGCGGTTTTTTTGATGATTGATTAGTTACATTCTACGAATGGTTCAAAACTCAAGTTTTTATAAATATTTGTCAAAGTAAAATTTTACGGAATGGAGTAATGTTTAAAGAGAAATTTTATATTGACATTTGAAATTAATATATTCAAATGGTACGATCAATATAACATATTTTTATTAGGTAATGAAGAGACATATTAAGTAACAAAGTATACGGTTTTGATCTCCTCCCCATATGGGGAGGGAACCCATATCATGTGTTTCCCCTGTTGGAGGGGGGCTTTGGGTGAGACCCTTTTTTTTTTTTTAAAGTTGACATATGACATTGGTTTCTTTCTTACATGGGGAGGAGATCACCACTCACAAAGCATATATCGCCTTTTAATCTGCAATAAATTAGTGATTAAACATGTAACAGGTTGGAGAGGAAATTGCAAATTAGTATAAAGACAGGGACTGGACATGTAATTTACTCTTATTTTCAACAAATGTACGATGATATAACATTGCTACATCAGTTGGGGCAAAATCTTATCATCCCCCATGGGCAGAATAATAAAACTCCGATGACGTGATAATGTCATAGGGGTTCTATTCGCCTCGTAGATGTTTGGGTGATGAAAGAATATAAAAAGCAAGAGTCTTGGTTGAAGATGTATACACTTAATCCCAAAAATGTGATTTCTGAAAAAGGAGTGAATATAGTGTTATATGCCTTTTGAAGAGTGGGGGACATATTGGCCCAGTGCGACTCTGGAACTTTGATATCTTACAATCAAGACACTTGAAGGTTTAAGATATACTTCAATTTCAAGGAATGCCAAAGTATTTAGTACAATGCTTCATGTTGGGAACACCTTTATCCAATTGTTTAATCTTAAACCATGAATAGACAACTTACCACGTTTATTGGTAGTGATTAGCCATAGAGTTGAAAGCGAGCAAGCTGCTCTTATCTCGTAGAATTGATCTTTTTTGTTTTAATCCGTTTGTGTAGTGAAATTCAATCTACTAAAGGAGCATCATTGTTCATGAATAACTCGGGCATTCCAATTGGTTCCTATGCTTTCTTCTGGTGATGTGTGAACATAGATCAAAATGCTCACACTTGGAAAAAGTATGAGACGAGTTCTATAAATTGCTGTAATTGTTTATGAATGACGTGGTCATGTCAATACTCAATATTTGTTTTGACAGAATTTTTTTCTTCCCTCACTGGAGAATATTTGGTTTCTCCTTCGCCTGGAGTTGCAACCAACTTTTTCTCAGCATTTGCTTTGCACGTGAGAGCTTCTTCCACGTTTGCTTCCATCTTCAAGTACCGAACTCAAACCCAGATTCCTGTCTGTAAACTACTAATGGCATACAGGAGGGCCCAATACTAAAAATAGCCATGGCTACAGAATCTGCACATTTTGTAACAAAAATTCACTCATCTTCCCTCAATTCTGCACGATCTATCAGTTTATATCATTCAGTTCTCATCTTTCCTCCTATTTGTGATCTACTGAGTCACGACTTGCATCTATTGATTCAATATTTTGATGACAACTATTAACATTGTCTGTCATCGTTCTTGGAGTATATCTTAACCAGTAGTACCATTAATAGAGTTTCAATGAATCGCCCTTACGCATCAACTTGACTTACGAGCATATATCAACTAATGTCTACATGACATCATTATTAATACAATCAGCAATACTGATGATTACTAAAAGCAATGTTCTATTGTCATCCGAAGGGGGAAAAAAACAACCCACACACACGCTGGGAGGATGAGGATTTACACTTCATAGGCTAAAAATCAAAAGAACACAATAATGTCTTCGTGAACAAGGACCTCTTCAACACCCAACTCACCTTGATGGCGCCTTGTCAAATCCGATTACCGTTGAAAAAGTCAAAGGAATAACACTACTACATCATAGATATTTCAAACAGAGGAACTCACAGTTTTATAATTACCCAATAAGTTAAAGTGAGAGAAAAGAATACGAACTACAACTAGTACATCAACTTTTGTCATTTTTACAAAAAGCACCAATATTTGATGCGTACATCTTTTACATTGCGATCAGAAACGTTAGCCTTTTACATAGCTTTGACAACAAACACTAGGGCAGAAAAGATGAGTTAATGTGAATTCATGATCCATATTCTCTACCATAATATTTCTCTTCTGGATAATATATAGCACACACAGTATTACCTCCAAATTTCCTGCCACTAAGTGCAGCCTTTGCTTTAGCACAACCAGCAGCATCGGAATACTCCAGAAAGACCTTCAACAACAACAAATATCAAAATTTCAGCAATAATAATACAAACACTGGTTTTTATCTATACGGGAGTACACGGCCAATGAATGCCTTCAATTTTTATTAGAAGAGAGAACTGCACTGGTCATCTACACATAGGGGCCTCATGGGCCATATGTACTCGATACACCAGGAATACATGGAAATTTTTCCACTCCAATATGGATATAGTTTAAGAGTGAGCATTTATACCTTTCCAAGACCATGATTCAGGGCGGTATCTGGAATAGGACGGGGGATTACAACATCAATCAACTCTCCTTCAGTGTCACAAAATATACGAAATTAGAATAATGAAATCCATATCAATTACCCAACACATGATTATCTATAAAATCTTGCACAGTAGATAGTAACTACACTGGTTTAGGCATCAATGCTGTCAAGAGTCATATCGAAACCCAAGGGGAAAAAGACGATAGAATAACCATGCATGTGTCAGCGACGAAGTTTGCATACCAAATTTTTCGCCTTCTTCTTTCATATCCGCTAGAATTTCTTCATATTCTCCATCATCCATCAGCTCGTCAGTGGTAATTACCTTCATTAAGCCAAACAATTGACAAAGTGCAGTTAGAATTAGAAACCTTGTTATGGATAAAACAAAAGAGAGGAAGTGAAGGCTTACAAGTACCTCAGTTAAGCACAGAACCTTTGTTGGAGTTTCGGCAGTTACCGTTACTTCATTTTCCAATCCCGAAAGATTCAAAACACCAGCTCCAAAAGCCATTTGCTTCTATCAATGAACAAATTAGCGAACATCTAAAAGCTCTACAGAAATGCCAAAAGATTATCAGAAAAGTTGACTCTCAACCTGCATGGATATATGCTGCTGTGCCTGAGCTAACATATCGTCCTGCTCTGATTTGGCTTGCGCACTGTACAATATAAAAAGAGTTGTCAAGGTGTGTTTGGGGCTTAAATGTCAACAACGCAATCTGCTAAGTACAAGAAAATTGAAATGGAGATCGACCAAATCCAAGCCTCATGTGCAGTTTCATGGTCGGCTCAAATATGAGTCATGCATGAGCAGATACTTACTTGAAGTTTAAACCGTCTACGAACTACTTCGAGGTTATAAATTTCTCCACATATATTCAACATAATCATCAGAAGCCATTGCTAGTAAATTAAATCCAAGTTCAGACTTCAATCCCGTTCACATTAATGGATTTCATAACATGTAGTTATGGAACAAGAAAGCTCTCTTTTTATTTTTTATTAATTTTTTTGTTTTCTCCGAAACCAAAAACAATCAAGAAAACTTTATCCTCCTCACACTCAAATCATTATCATAAGGATTCTCATAAAGGCAAGCACTTCAAAGTTTTTGTAATTCCAACTCAAGTCACACAGTCCTAGTACAATTCAAGATCTCCCACTCCAGGCAAAAACGCGAAAGGAAAATTTAAATTTATCTGCAACATTCATACAGCATATAGTAGCAACAAGATTGACAAAAGTATGAAGCAACACCATAGAAAATCCAAAAAGCATACAGGACACAAATACAGTACATCTATGCCATAAACCAGGATCCTATCATCAAAGAGAACACACCTTATGGTGGCTCGGCGAACAGTCAGGGTTTTATCACCCATTTTTAATCCATTCAAGGCAGCACAGGCAATATCTGTTGCAGCTGGATCCTGAAGTAAAGTCGAATTGATTGGGTGGTCAAATGTCAGAAGAAGCCTCGTTCAGCAATATATTAAAAGCATGATGCAGAAACGACATTGAGGCTACTAGCATTTAAGAAACCAGAAAGATCTGAAAACATCACATCATCTTGTAGATCAGTGCAAAAAGAACATATTTCAAGTTGACCAATCCAGTCACAAGTCAATGCAAAAACTCAAGAAAGAGAACCAGAAAAAACAAAGAACTTTGGTACTCACGTCATACGTACCACTAAACCAAAAAGAATAAAGTTAAAGAAGTGCTTTAAGAAATTAAATAGCTAAAATGTTGCAACCCCAGGCTTGTTTTCTAGCATCAGTTTTTCGTACCATGTAGATGCAGAAACCATATCCTTTGGAGTTTCCCGTCTCCCTATCTTTAACAAGGTCAAAACCACGCAAAGGCCTAAAAAAAATTCATCATGAGATGTCATTGTCTCAAATCACAGGAAATTAAAATAAAAAGTATCCCACCAAGAGTTACGATGACCAAAAAATGCAAACGGAATTAACGCCATACCCAAAAGACTCCAACAACTCCTTAATTTGGGTTTCGGTGAGATAGTATGGTACCCCACCAAGGAATATACGATCCGCTCCCTCGGTTTCTCCAGTCATGCTATCAGATAAATGAAAAATCAAAACATGGAAGGGCAGGGAGTCAGTTGTATGCTGTGATATAATTGATGAATGATTATTGGCCCAGTGAAATCAGAAGATAAATAGCAAAAGATCAACAAAAATAAATAAATAAATAAAAATAAGAATCACTTACTGGACTCAAATCAAGATCTAAAGCTATATATGACTAGTTTGGCGCTATTGGTAATGGCTATTAAGTACACAAGCAGAAAGACTATTTACAGTGAAGCTCACAGATCATGTCTTTTCAGCCCGGGTTGGCTATCTCTGGAGGAAGCTTTGTCATTCTTCACCTTTGTTTAATTCTAAATCAGTAATATTTCCTCCCTTGATGTCAGGACAAAAGCCAAACAACTGACACGAGCTTGGCATAATTTACAATACCAGTGGCTCAAGGTCATTCATCACTGATTCAAGTAGAATATGGGTTGAGCTGTTTACAAATATATGTGCATAAGGAGCCATCATAGCAATTCAACAAGTAAAGTGAAGCTCTAAATGCAATGTTCCTAAGAAAACTTCCTCAGTTGGCCATTTAGACTTGAGGAAAGTCGAGAGGACACCCGTAGACCAGTTTCCTCCTTAACAGGTTATGTGGGACATTTTCAGGTTGAGCCAGGGATTGAAATCACTAACAATATTATAAAATACGTTGGGTCTGAGTTGGCTCAAGTTGCTGCATCTGAGATTCTTGACTCTCAACCCATTAACCAGTGCCCAAGTGTCACCCCATGGCTGGAGGTTGTTACAAACATGGTCCATTGTACATACCACTCCAAACAGTTAGAAAAGCTGCGGTCTACTCTTTTCGAGTTACCCTATTCCACAGGTGGGATGTTCATTTCACATACACCACCATATGATGTCCTTTCAGAAGATCCACAGGTTTTTGTTTCTCTAAGAATACCTACTTTGTCCAGGACACAAGTTCAATAGCGCTAATCAGCCATTGCCCTCATTGGCTCATCCTTCATCCTTGAGAGTAAAATCTTCCAATTGTCAACCAGCTTGGCCAATCACATTTTCTCAGTTACTATTGTGGCCCAAGATATATTATGTTCATTAAAGATTGATTTTCTTAAATTTATTTGCTGAATAATTGCCAACGCTGTGTTAAAGAAATTGATAGACTCACAAATGTTTAACAACTCTATACGGCAGGGAATCATAGTGCAACTAAAACTGAAATAAGGTGCAAAAGACGGAGAGAGCAGAAGTTAAAAGCCATGTACCCTGATGTAAGTCCAGCAGCGGCTAAATTGAGGTGAGGACTTGGTTGGCTGGGACCAAGCACTGCAGCCAATGAAGGATTATAATCTGTAGGTCTTCGAACTCTTACAGAAACACCCTAATAACATCAAACAAAAGAATGTCAGATGGGAAACATGGAGGCAAAAAAATTCATGCAAGTCCATTCATACTGGGTATGTCTAAATGAAGTCATGCGTCTTTCAAATATTTGACAAGAGAATGCAACTCAAAATGTTTTAGCATATGCTTGGCCATGTATTCCAATAAACATATGTAATTAACACTTAAAGATTGATAAGATTTTCAAAAATTACTTTTTATCAGCAAAAATATTCCCAAGCCACTTCTCCCCACTTATTTACCCTTGTCTATGAACATGTGCAGTTGTGTATAGCCTCTTAATTTTGGAATTAATCAAGCCATATCATGCATCTGCAGATGCAAATAATAGATAAGAAAATCGATAAAATAAAATCAACCACTTGATTTTAGTGATGGGCCGGAAATTATGTTAACTTTGTGAGTCAAACAAGCTTATCAGTTCTTTTGAATTAGCATAGAGTTTTCATATTACATCCCCTTAGAAGACACTAAGATAACAGAAGTGTCACAGTCCCAACCCTAGGAGAGAAGGAGAATCTTTCGTGCATGTCAGTGATTTGGGTTTCCAGAATAGAAATTAAGCAAAAGAAAATGGTTCTCTACAATAACAGACTCTAAATCGTACCAACAAAATAAAAAATACTCCCTCCGTCCCACTAAGATAGGCAAGTATTCCTATTTTGTCCGTCCCAAATTATAGTCCAATTTCCTTATTGAATGTATAATTTATTTTCCATATACTAAAATACCCCTATTTAAGATAATTGGAATACTAAACATCAAGATAGATATTTCATCTTCCAAGATATTTAAACATATTCACACTACTTTTTGACCATTCAATATAGGGGTAAAATTGGAAGAATATATAAATATCTTATAATTCCAAGAACATTTAAGATGTTTTCTTAATATGTGTGAAAAATGGTGGGTGCCTATCTTAGTGGGACGGAGGGAGTAAAAAATTAAGACACCCTAAACTAATAATGAAACGAGAATCAACAATTTTGTCCTTATAAGTAATGTAGGACAGACCGTTCAACTACTTTCAACTGTATATTCTGCCAGACATTCCCAAAATACTTAGACCTAACATACTCTAAAGTCTAGATCTCTAGGTTACATTTCCCATTGCTGACTCAAGATCAGTTAGCATCTAAAAAAATCCAAACAACTGTAGACTGGAAAAGTACATTAATCTGGGAAAGAGAACAGCCCACTTTTAAATTGGCAGCTAAAAATTGTGGTGGAAGACTTGAAATCCCCTCCTGCACACTGGATATGTTATCAAATATAGGATTTGACAATGATTTTACAAAGACTACATATGAAATGCACAAGAGCTTGTTCGCCACACCTTATTTCGAAATCATTTTTTTTTCAAAGTCACTTTCAATTTATTGATGTGACAACTTTTAATATACTTAAATCTTCTCTTTACTTTTCAACCACACATTCAAAAATTATTTTTCCATACTACCTCCCAAACGTACACTAAGAACTTGTTCTTTCCATAATTATACAACAAAAAAATTTTCTCTCTCCTCTTTTCAACCACACACACATTCTCCAATACAATATTAACCACACATTTCATACGGAATATCGTGCACAACAATTTACACTCCAACCGAACAAGGCCTAAATAATTGTCCAATCTCGTTGTTTTGTAAGTCCTAATCAAACCCCTTTCGGATTCTATTTCTATATATATGTATAAATTCTACCACTACCCCGCATGAGAGATAAGATTTCTTCCCAAGTCAAACTGAACTTGGAGAATATGGCCACAGGAGGAAGTCATGGTTCTGGTCTGCAATACTAGCAGATTATTAAACCTGTAATAGACGTCAGTTAAGCCTTTAACAGTATACTAAGGATTGCTACTTAAAAAATTCATGACATAGACTATGAATTACATAACTCATTTTTAATCCAAAGACTTGAAGAAAAGCGAACCCACATAAGATAAAAGTAAAAGACGAGAGTAAAGTAGGGTTCAAATGCCTCAAACACAATCCCATCAAGCGCCATAGCGTTACTTGCTTCTTCAACAGTTCTCATCTCCACAAATGCAAACTTCTTTTCATGATTAATATAGACATTTACAACTGCATCGCCTAAGAAACAAATGATTGCGCCATGTTAATAAGTGAGAAAAAAGTTGACAAGTTTACAGTTCTACATTAAGCTTCAAAAGCAACTGACCAGAACCGGCAGAATTTCCTCCAATTGCAGACATAACATAGCTGAAAAATCTTGCAATCGTCTGTTTCATAAACAACAAAATTGAGGAGAGAACTTAACTAAAGAATTAATTGTTTAAGCCAAAAATATATATATTTATATATATATATATTTATATATATATATATATAATAAATAAATGCGGAAATCATAAAAGTTTGCAGGCTCATTCAAGCCAAATAGCATATAAATAACCTGCAAATATTATCCCTTATTCAGACCAGAGAGTAAATTAATGACAACACTTAATATATCTCTGCTTCAACTTGCAGCAACACGGAAATTACATGCCTATATACAAAGTAAAATAGCACTGAAGATTTTGTAAAAGCAAGTTGGACCTAGAAATTAATTAATCTTGAAAGATTTTAATTGTTTTTCATCCAAGAGGGTTTATAGATATAAATAAGTATGTCGAGAAGAATCTGGGACAAAATCATCGTGGTCTAGTTTCTTAAGACTACTGCATAAGAGAGATAAACCTCACATCAGTCTTTAGGTGGGCAAATAACGTAACGAAGCAAAGATACAAAATTGATTTCTTTGATTTGAAATGACATCAAATAACATAGGGCTTGTATGAGAAAGTAAAAATTTTTGTTCATAAACATGTAGAAATAATCGTGGAAAGTTGAGTAGTAGTTGTGACTCCAAAATTGCTGAGAAAAAGTGATTCAACTGTAAACATTTCACAACCAAGACATTTTTTTTTTTCGAAAGAACAAAAACCCCTTCAGCAACTCTTGATACATTTGAAATATATGCTGTCAAGAAGAACATTTATAGAGCCATAAATATAACTCAGAAAATGCTGGCAGAATAGAGGTTAAATAAGACCAAAAATCGCATGACAAACACAAGGGAAGTGGGAGAGGCTAGAGAGTATATGCTAAAGCTAACTGAGATAGGCAACAAGATACGAGAATGCAGAAATAAGAAGGTTCAATCCCTTGGGTGTAAAGGAGGAGAATCAGTGCCTACCTGCTCATTAGCCAATGGTGGAAGGCCACCAACATACACACGACGAGCATGCCTTGTAGCCTGGGGAGTAAGTAAAGATTAGAAGAGAAGTGTAAATTACTTAAGCAAGTGAAGCAGAAGCATAACTTGTTTACCTGCTGACTCATGGCTTGGATTGGCAACAATGGACTGTAACCCAACTGGTTAGCCTATTAGCATTCATTGTCTTATGTAAGAAACATGATAGTAACCTTTTTCAATATATAGACAGCACAAAATAAACGAAAAGGAGAGGGCTATAATCAATTAACTCAGCGTACCTGAGTGGTCTCAGAGATGAGAACATTTTGCAACATTCCAGAGACAGCAACAGAAGCTACGGGAACTCCTTTCACTTGATCTGTATGATCAGCAGGGCCACACAAAATAAATATGAAAATGGCATCTATATATGACATATATATTGAACTTTGAGAAATTGAAATTTCCGTAGCTACGCTGAACAAAGCAAAACCATTAAACGTTAAGGCCATCTCCCCCCACAAGTGTAACACTAACGTGCTGGAAATAGATTGAATTCAAGAAGCAGAGACCTATTTCTTACCTAGAGTTATATACCAGTCAGAATCTAATGTAAATAAATTTCACCACTGCAGATCTGGCATAACAATTCAAGTCTACCAGATAACAACATTTGCGGTTGCAGATGATAAATATCCAGCAACTGAAGCATTGATTCCTCTTTGCCATATAATCTACATTCCTCACTCCAATGAGAAGCATAGCAGGACATGAAGCCCAATATTGCCTTCTTACCAAAATGGTAATAAATACATAACACAGAACCACAAACAACAGCCAAACAACACAACGATGGTTCTTAGTATCATGATGAATTATCATCAGATAAATATAAGACAAAATCTAAAGCAATAGACAGAAGCATAAATCAGAGTGTGGTTATAGCTAAATACTGTACCATGTACGTGATAAAACAGATTGTTAGCTATAATATAGCTGAGGACTAAAGGTGTAACCTGGGCCACCAGGCAATGGAGCAGCATATTGTGGAGCCATGTCAAAGCCGCTTGCTCGTTTGCTGCGGAGAAAGAGAGAATTAAATAACTCATAATGCCAGAAACAAATCATAGATGGAAATAAGCAGGAGATCTTTTCAATATCAACATGGGTACGAGTGCCAACGACATTATATAGATAAGAGAAAAAAAAAGGGATTTGGGGAACTGAATGTCATTACAAGAGGCTTTGAAGAATTAAGGAAATTAAACCCAGCAGATTCTTGTTCTAAGAGATCATATATCATGGCAATTTTTTGTACACCAAGGTGCAAAGCCAAGAGATAAAACACAGAGATAACAATGATTAAAAGAAGGCTGCCAAAGCCCCCTGAAAATCGAGGAGCACCAAGTATTTAAGATAATTGTTGGTATAGAAATCTTTTAAGGGTAATGTGAAGCCTCCAAACCTCCTTGGACGAGGAGAACTTGACGAAGATCTTGCTTGCTTGTGAAATTGATCATCTGATGGAGAGGGTGATCTTTGTTTGTGATGCTTCTCTCTGTCTTCGTCATAATTACGATGCCTGTTTAGTGACAACAGTTAAAAGAAAATGATGAAATTTCCCAAGCTGTGCCGTAAATAATTGTGCATTAGCAAGTTGCATAAATTGGTTATTCCTGTTGCTTAAATGTGAATAAACAAAGAAACAATTTAATGAAGGAAGAAACAGAAGAATCATATCGGGCAGGTAAAAATACATGCTGTATATGGCAAAATAAGTGCCTCAACCATCAAGGCAGCGGCATGACACCCAATCACACCTGCCAAATTTATGGTTCCGTGGACGGCCATGATCCTCAAACCTGCTTTTTCCTCTGTAATTTCTGGAACTGTTCCCATGGTCTCTGGAATAGTTTGTCTGATCTTGATTCCAATCTTTTCTCCTTGATCCTCTGTCACCTGACTCAAGAAAGTCGTCCTGCAGAAAGAAGAATCAACACCTCTTACACTTCTTATGCAGCCCTGTGTTATAAACTTTTAAAGGCCAGAGGACTATCAGTATAATACACCCAATTCTACCATCTAGCAAAGAGTGCCCCCTTCAAAATTAAGAAATAATTACTATAATGCAAATTCAAGACTCCAACTAGAAATTAAAGTTATACTACAGACTTCTAGAGTGAAACCATAACATGTGAACTCCGTGGCTTCACATATAACAGAAGTTCATTTCTCAGTGCATGTCATTTTTTCTTCTTTTTAGGCTCCCTTTCAGTGAAAAGTCCTTTCCAATTACCATATCACACTCTGATCAGTGACTTCATTGATAACCACAAAAGGTCATTCTTCCACTAATTACATTAATTACAACCAATATAATCTTGAAGTCCAGGTAATTCATTTGTGTGCCGATATCAATCAAACAAAAAGATCCATTCTTTTTTGCCTGAGTTATCATTAAATGAAGAACCATACTCGTATTATAAAATCAATCTCGTGGAAATCTCAATTAACCGGAACTTCTTACTACAGTTATCATTTGCATAGGTCACAGTAAATAAAAATGACCTTATCACGACGAGAACTTAGATCTTTGGAAACATCGTACGGTTTCGATCTCCTGTCGTCTTTCCCACTGTAACGAGGCATTTTCGGAAGCCTAAATCGTAACCCTATTAAACCGATTTTCCGCCTGAGAAGAAAGAGTAAATATCACGGACTCCTCGAGGCAGGCAGCCAAGCACTCCGCAGTGGCTAATGGCAATATACGTAATAATAAAATGAAAAAATTATAGATATACAGTATGGGCAGCAGTTCGTCATTAAAGTTTCAAAAGATAATAAATAGATATGGACCAGACCAGAAGGCCCATGAACTCTGCCTAACCATAGCGCTAGTATATATATTACACGAATAGCACTAATTACTAATGACAAACCTAACCAGAAATGGAACAAGGAACTTTGTTTTCAGCTTGTTTGATACGATTTTAAAAAATAAAAAATAAAAAAATTCGATCAATCACTCATGTATATTTTTTAATTCTCAACCACATGTCCAAAAATCATTTTCGCTGTGATTTCTATCAGAATCTAAATGGGCTTCAAACATTATTCTCTATTTCATCTTTTTATTATTTTGCATTTCCAACAAATATAACATTATTGACTCTCTATCAAACGTTATTTTACATAATTTTCTATGCTCTTTATGAATATCACAAAAGTCACATAAAATTTATAACATGTCTAATAATTGCATCAATTGAAGAGTTTTTTTAGAGAACTTTCCAAATACATAATGTTCTCAATTTTGAATAATTGTTACACGGATATTGGATATGATGTAATCAACAATTTAATATTATCCAATAACAAAGTAACATGTATCGACGAACACAATATCCGTGTAATTGTTAACATTACATCTATATTAAAGATAGCATTTTTCAAATTTTAAATTGTTTAGGTGTGTTTTTAAAGTTTCAATTTCGGTATCCGAACCTATTTAAATATTATTCATATTATTATTTGGCTTTTGAACTCATCATATAATTAAAAACTTTTACAAATTTTTATCAAAATCATTTTTACGACTAAAACTCTCGTGCATCGCATTGAGCTGCACCAATCATCATAAAATTTCTAATGAAGATCACACCAGTGATACCACTAACAAATTTCCAAACAATCACTACATTGTTACACTTTGACAAATATTTCATGTGCAAGAATTTGACAAGAACCCTAAAACCACAAGATTTCGACCACAAGCTTTTTCCAAATCAACCGTACTTGGAGATCAATCCTTCGCTATATAAATCCTTGACTCCTTGAGTTCTTCAGGCAAGACATCCTCGTATTTGAGCACATAGTTAACAAGAAATTGCTCGTTGGTTTTCGCCAAGAAACACATCAAACTTGGTTTCTTCAACAAACCCTTCTCTTCCAAAACCTTAACCACTCGACACCTAGGGACAATTCTCTTCTCAAAGTTGTAAAACAGAGCAGCGGGCGATTGCACAATCATGGAAACTGGAAACCCCATCTCGTTTACAAAGAAGTCCATCGCTCGTTCAATTTTCTCTTCAGACAAACTCATGCACAAAGGATGGGCTCTAAATGCTAATTGAATATCAGACTCAGATAAACCAAACTTGCTATAAACTTTCTTTCTACTCTCCCAACCTTCTTTGCTAAACACGCAGAGAACGTGAACAGCTTGGATGAACACCGTCTTTGAAGGATCGAATCCCAAATTCAACACCTTATTAATGCCAAGTTTCATCTTATTGCAATTTACTAGCACTAGAGAAGGGTAGTGCATAATCACTAATAAGATCAAAGAATGGGGTACCTCAATTTCTTTCAAGGCATCCACATTAGATGCAATCCTTTCCAGACTAGTAGTAAATAATCTATTACTGCGACACATGAGCTTAACAATCTCTGTATTGGCAAGAGGTATACTCTTGAAGAAGCTGACACAGGGGATTAGATGATTCTCTAGGCTTCTCATGAATAATGTAGGGTTTTTCAAAATAATATTCTGAAGATCATCATTTGAAACACCAATTGATCGCAGGAACTCGAGTTTCGGTAAAATGATCTTCTGTGGATGATATTTATACAGCAAGGGATTCACTTTAGACATTTGGGTATCGCTCAATCCATAATTTCTTAATACGATTCGAAACTGCTCTACTTTTTCTTGATCAACTGTAATAGGCAAGTTGCTCGAGATCTTAGCACGAACATTCCGAAAAATACGCAACGAGTATGAGTAACTCAAATAACTCTGCGATGAGGATGTCCTTTTGCAGAGAAAACATGAAAACATGAGCCTTAAATCCTATTTATAAAAAAAAAAAAAAAAGAGGTTCTTCTCTTCGTAAAATAGACAACGAATACAGTCAACGGAAGTGCGTAATTTCAGCTTACCCATTTTTGAGAAGCGTGGGCCCGACTGATATTCTCTGAGATTCCAATGTTGTGGTGGTGCAATTGCTTGAAGCGGAAATCATGTGGATGGCGTTCATAATGTTGCGGCGGAGGAACTGGTTGAGAAGATGAGGGGCGGCAAGGGTTTCGGCGGAAATGGGCTGACGGAAGCCGGTGGACCTGAGCCCTATGCCACCTATTAGGGAGGTTGATTTTTGATTGAGAGCGAAACTGGGCAATGCTCATTCAAGTTTCTAAACATTTTCAAAATGGTAACTAAAGAAAATTTGTTTCAAGAGTAGTCCCCAAATTTCTAAGGGTGTGTTTGATATGCCAAAATTTGGTGAAAAATATTACACCTAGGAAAATATTTTTTCATTTGTGTGTTTAATCAAAGTTTTTTCAATGGAAAATACTTTCCATATACAAGTTACGAAAGCACAATTTTGGCCCATTGGCTTGGAAAACTCAATCTAGTGTTGAGATGGGAAAATTTGCAAGGAATTGGTTTTCCATGGAAAAAGTTTTTCACGGAAAAAGTTTTTCACCTGCAATCCCTTATTCAATCAAATCAAACACCCCACGGGTGTGTTTGATAGGAAAAGATAATATATATATATATATATATATATTCTATTTTACATAAAAAAATATTTTCTCTAGGGGGATAAAAAATATTTTCTCTAGGGGGAGGTGGGAATTATTTTCCATGGAAAATAAGCTAAACCATACTTTAAGTGGTTGTATATGGAAAATTTTTTCTATGGAAAAATTTACAATAAAAAAACCAACTTGAAAAATAATTTCCAATATTTTATATTTTTCGTGGAAAATTATGGCAATCAAACACACCCTAATAGATTAATGGTCTCGAATTGGTCGGATTAAGGAATGGGACAACGAGCAGATCAAGTTAATCTATTGCCGATGCTAGGATTGATTTCTTTATGAATTTTTATGTATTTTTTTGTAAAATAAGAAAGAGAATGAGTGGAGTTGAATGATAGAAATTTGTATAGTATACATGTAGGTTGAAGATATGTTAATGTGATTGATTTAACCAAATTTAAATTTAGAAAGAATGAATAACAATGATTTAAAATTGATTAAAAAAGTTCATCGTGATTTAAAATTGATTAAAAAAGTTCATCGTGATTTAAAATTGATTAAAAAAGTTCATCGTGTCATGGCTATTTAGTTATCACAGTGTAGCGCAAACAAGCAGGGTAAGTATGCGTGGGGTTATAATTTAACATCAAACTGGCTAAGAATGCAAATGACTGAACTACCCATTGAAAATGCAAAAAAAACGCACAGCTATTTTCAAAAAATCTACATGATAATATGTCAATATAAAAATTGAAAAATGAATTAAAAACTCACTTTGAAAATCGAAGTGTAAACATAAAGACACAATAACTTCAATTGTCTTTGCTGCAGCCTACATAGTTGTAATCATTAATCTCCATTAACTAGAGCACTTCTCGCAGGTCTGTAGCAAATGGAACTATAAAATGATTCAAATACAATTTTTAAACAATTTTTAATTCAACAGGATGATGAAAATGTGTCCTCAATATTCCATGCCAAAAACTTTGGCCACCGATCTGACTGGCCATTACTACATGCTGTCACTGTTCAAAATTTTTTCAAATTCACGAGCCCGTCTCGCACATGATTTAATCCAACAAAATTTTTGGATTTCAAAACGGAGTCCGGACGAGGAAGAAAATCACCCGGGCGGACTGGAACACCAGGCATGATCAATGTGTGCTCGCACGAAGGAAAAAAAAAAAGAAAAGAAAGGCTTTTTATGGGAGAGAATTCATATGTAACTTCTGGAATTGTTTTCCGTTGCAAGGAAATTTTGAAATGGACGTCTAAGCTTAACAATATGGGCATGGAAATCGGAAGAAAAAGAAAGCTACATCTGTGTACACAAATATAACAATCAGTACAAGATCCAAATCATCATACAATTCCCAATGAAGATCTTACCACTAACAAATTTTCCAAACAACCACCCACATTGTTACAATTTGACAAATATTTTATTTGCAAGAATTTGACAAGAGCACTAAAATCTCAAGATTTTGATCACAAGCTTTTTTCAAATCAACCGTGCTTGGAGATCAATCCTTTGCAATATACATCCTTGAGTTCTTTAGGCAAAACATCCTCGTACTTCCGCACATAGTGAACAAGAAACTTCATGTCCGTTTTCCTCAAGAAAGAGAACGATGTCGGTTTCTTCAACATACCCTTCTCCATCAAAACCCTAACCACCTGACACCTAGGGACAATCCTCATCTCCAAGCTATGTAACAGAGCACTAGGTGTTCGCACAATCATGGAAACTGGAAACCCCATATTATTCACAAGGAAATCCAATGTTCCTTCAATTTTCTCTTTCGACAAAGTCATACACAAAGGATGCGATCTAAATGCAGAAAGAATATCAGACTCAGACAAACCAAACTTGCTATAAACTTTCTTTCGACTTTCCCAACCTTCTTTGCTATACGTGCAAAGAACAAGAACGGCTTGGATGAACACCACCTTTGAAGGGACGAATCCCAAATTCAACACCTCATTAATGCTAAGTTTCATCTTATTACAATTTGTTAGCACTAGAGAAGGGTAATGGAGAATCACCAATAAGATCGACGAATGGGGTACCCCAATTTCTTTCAACGCATCCACATTAGAAGCAATTGTTTCCACATTAGTAAAAAATAATCTAGTACTGCGACACATAAGTTTAACAATCTCTGTATTGGAAAGAGGTATCCTCTTGAGGAAGTTAAAACAGGGGATTAGATGATTCTTCAGGCTTCTCGTGAATAATCTGGGGTTTGTCAAAATAATATTCTGAAAATCAGCAGTTGAAACACCAATTGATCGCAAGAATTCGAGTTTCGGTAAAATGATCTTCTGTCGATGAAATTTAGATAGCACGGGATTCACTTTAGAAATTTGGTTATCGCTCAATCCATAATTTCTCAATAGCCTTCGAATCTGCTCTATACTTTTCCTTGCTCTATTGGAATAGTAGAGTTGCTCGAACACTTAGTACGATATGCATTCTGAAGAGTACGCAACAAGTACGAGTAACTCAAATAATTCTGCGATGGAGATATCCTTTTGCAGAGTAAAGAAAACATGAGTATTTAACTCCGAGAGAGGGCTCTTCTGTTCGTAAAATGGACTCTGAATACACTAAATGGAATTGTGTAGCATCGGCTTACCGATTTATGAGAAGCCTGGATCCGACTATTGTTTTCGGAGATTCCGCTGATGTGGTGGTGCGGTTGTCGCCACCGGAATGATGTGGCCGGCGTTCCTAATTCTGCGGTGGCGGAACTGGTTGCGAAGATGAGAATTGGCACTGACGGCAGGGGGGTAAATGGAGCCCTACGCTGCGATATTTGGTGGTTGATTTTGAGGGAGAAATTGGGCGATGCACATTCAAGTTTGTTAACAATTTCAAAATGGTAACCGAAGAAATTTTGTTTCTTGAGTGGTCGCTCAATTTCTACTAGGTCGACGGTCCCAATTGGCGTGGTGATGAGGAATGAGCGTTTGGCCATGATAGGCTTTAGCTTTGTGTTTAATTTGGCTATTGATTTATTATTAAAAGTTGGTGGAAATAATTACGAATCATGTGGATAAATATAAGTAGCATTTTTTATGATTGATGTTAAAGTCAGGATTAATAGAAGTAAATTTTTATTAGCAAAAATCAAAATAATTATCCATTTGAAATCATTAAAACTGTTATGAATAATAATTGAAGAATAATTATTAGGTGTTATGAATAATTGAGAATAATGTGGTGGTTATGAATTATGAGGAATAATTTGGTGGAGGAATAATTTGGTAAAAGATGTAATTATTATATGTGAATATTATTATCTCTCGATGAAATTATGTAATTACGATCATGCTTATTCAAGCTTTTCCTATAAATAGGTTTCATTATTAATGAAATTAATTCACGAGAATTCCTAATTCATTCTCTCTAAATTCTCTCTATTGTTTCTATCTTTTATAACACGTTATCGTACAGTCTCTAACCCTTTGAGTAATATGAAAGAAGTATCTTTCTGATTAATCTTATAGATGATCTTCATGTCGAACCTGGATTATTACCAATGAATTAATTCATCCTCATCAATCCTAAATAACTCTCTCTTTGCAAATACATCATCAAAATTCCTTTGCTCATATTCTTCTCCCACAATTCCTCATTCTACACAACCTATTCGAGAGATGTCAAATCCCAAAATTGGAAGAATGGAGTCAAAGAATTTTCCGATCACGTAAATGGATTGCAAGTAAACCTCATCCATGGAATAATTAGAGAAAGGAAAAAGGTAAATCATATGATTTTATAATATAATAATATATTAAACTATAAGATTCGCTTTATCGAGATATAAGGAGTATACATTATCAAAATCAAATTTTCTCGACTCCATTATACTCGATTTAACGAGCTTCGATTTGACACCAACATCGATAGGGTAATAACTCGCTTTGAAATATGTTATTATCAAACTTTCAAAATTTACAAATCAAGACACCAACTTTTGAAAAAGTTACAAAATAGTCCTTGAACATTTTGATATTGATAAATTGAAATAGAAAGGAGATAATTTTCAATCGTAAAATATTGATAAAATATTTTTGACAATTTTACCTTTACTTGGAATTGACAATTTTACCCTCGGGTAAACCGACCTAATTTTGACGACAAGAAAAATGGATAGAATATTCATGAAGAAATTCTAAATCCATTGATTATATAAAATGGCTTGAAGTCCATTTGAGTTAAAAGATCGAATATTATTTTAACTCGAAGAGTTTAATTACATAATATACTTATTCTAAAAGGATAAATGTCTTTCTTGTAGAAGTAATGAGTATTTGTTACAGAAGAACAAATTTGCTCCCGTAGAAGCGATTCAATATTTAATTCTCGCACTTTATTTCTTTGCAATTTAATTCTGCAATACCTCCTACTTGATGATGGGTTCAACCGTCACTAAACTAAGGTTTTATATATTTCTCGCACTTTATATGCTAAGTGATGGGTAATACCTTCTACTAAGCAGATCCTACTCCTGAAGAAGTAGTTAAACATTATGCAATTTAATTCTTGCTATTTAAATTCGTAAATTTATATTTATTGCAATAATTCCCATAAGGTAGGTTCGACCACCTATTGGAGGAAATTTAATTTCTGCAATTTAAATTTATGCACTTTATAGTTTGAGTATATTTCCAATGTGGTGGGTAATACCACACGATTGGTGTGCATATTTTCAATATGGTGAGTTATACTACACGATTGGTTATAACGAATCCTACTCAGGAAAAGTAGTTGATCAAATATTCTAATCATACTCTCAAGTAGTAGACGATGAGAATAAAATTACTTCCCCATATATACCCAGAATATTAATGGAGAAAATTGAGTAAGTGGTACTTGAAGTTACCATTGGATAAATAGACGAAAGTAAAATGCTGAATAGATCCCATGTTGATAAATCAAAGAAAATATATCGCATGGAAAGCTTATATGAAGTAATCTCATCGATGATATGAGATTGTATTAATATGAGAATAAAATGCTCTTGAAGAAGCAAAATCACTAGATATCTGTATTTGAATAAAGCCAATATGATATTATTATTATTACTCCGTAAGAAAGTACAAAGCAGTAGAAGTGGAACATATTGAGAATATCAAAAGATGGCATTAAACACTCGAAAATATAAAAATGCAAAAGAATATACATCTTGAATCCATAAATGAGGGATGCGCCTCGAGAGTATAAATACTCCGTAACTCGCCACCATCAACATTAGGATTCATAATGAAATATTTAAAGGATCCGAATTTCTTTTTCGCTGACACCGCGGGTCCGTGACCGACTACAGGCTTCCATGCATTCTTAAACATATGCATGAAATTTGATGAGTAGTTCATCAACAAGATTAGCGTAAATAAGTATTTTTCTCATTGAATGAGAGATAAACTTATTATTTACACTCGATCTAGAAACGCTAGTAAGCCATCAAAGAAATTATTAATATTCAACAAACCTATTGGTTTGACATGAAAATTCCACTGTACAACGAGGCTATATTGAATATTTCCTCCAGCAGGTGTTGTAGCCACCGAAGGACAATGAAAGCATCACTATTATTCATCATATACATCATGCGCTTGTGGATGGATTGCGCTTGTAGCCCCAACCCGCTGGACCCATGGTAGAAGCTGCTCCACCCGAGTATTAGATCCAACTAGATGGAAAGGTATTACGCTCAAACTCTTATTCCCCATGATTGTGCGCCATTATAAGTCTAGCTAAAAGTTTATTGTTGGTTCCTCCAGTATAGTATATTGATTTCTTGTCTCCCTAACTCTTTACAAGTCGGTTTGCCATATCCACATATTGGATATGGCCTACCGCTTTAGATCCACCAAGAATACATACGGTTTTAATATGGCGAGGTAAAGCCGACTTGTATGAGATGATTCTAAAATCTCCATATCCATCTCTACTCCTATATCTCTTTTTGCACTATACTTTTAATGTATGAACATGAGAGATATATGAATCCCTCTATTTAAAGAAAATTTTCAAACCAATAATTGAGTGCACTATTTACTTTTTGACAAATATGAAAGAGAAAAAATGCAGAAAATTTTTTTAAGTGAAAATGACATATATCTGTTTTGATTGAAAAATAATATATATATACATATATATATATCTTAAAATCGAAAAACAATATTTACAATTACAAGAAATATATTGATCTTTGTTATTACACCGAGCTTTCTTACATAAATATGGGAAAATCATTATGCTAAAATTTTCTACTAAATTTACAAACAGGATCTTCTAAAGTAAGTTTTTCAAGACTGTAACGCTGCTTGTTGATCTTTGAATTTGGCCCATAAGGCCATTAGCTCACCTTGTACGTGTCCACTAGGATGTGTCTCAAGAGCCCGCTGAATATCATCCAAAGGCTCCTTACTCAATCCATCCTTAATGAATGCTATTTTATCTTCTCGATTTACGGACAAGTACCCACGATTTACATCGAGTGTCACATGTCCACCGAGCACACTTGTAGCATCCTCCTAATCTTTTTGCTCTCCGTTTCTTTGAAAAACTACTTTTACCCATACCAGGCATGTATTTAGAAGGAATTGAAACCTCACCTGGATAATCGAACCTTTGCTTCAATCAAGCATCGGATATCTTGTGGGATACCCTTATTCATTAGCATTCTTAATCTTTCCAAATTACATCGATAAATCCTTCTTAGGATTTTGATCAGTAGTGATGGATAGTATTTTCGAAGATTTGAGAGCATATGATCTATTATAATGTATAGATCCTTGTTAGGATGAATTTTGCAATAATTTTGATGATTTATTTATAGAATAATACGACGCGTATGAAATAAGACTCCGATTTTAAATAAATAATATGAAGCGTGAGAGCTACGATTTCGGAATTAAATAATAGCCGGATGTGATGCGTATGAGTCAGAACTCCGTGTTTGAACAAGAGTAGACAATAATGTCACCAAAAGATGATGGAATATGTCGGTGAATGATTTCTATGATAAATCATATTGAGCACTATCTGAATACTAGTGAAATCGATATAAGAATTTCTTGAACTAGAAGTTCAATAATACTCGTTTGCAAAACCTGATCGACCATCCCGTTTAAATAATTATTGAAATCAATATTTCAAGTGAAAAATTAAAAGAATTCTTCAATGATTGTTCTCGATAAATGATGAAATCATTACTAGCCAATATTGGGAATAAATCCCAAATATATCTGGATTAAAGGATGAGAAGTATGGGCCCACTCATCCTCAATGTGGACTACTAGATATTATGATATGGATCCACTAGATAGTCACATGTGTATATGATTAAGTAATTTGAAATTTATTTAAATATTTGCTTTCCATGATGAGCATGATTTTTTGATTTAATGATAAAGCTAGTAAATATATATATATATCCCAATGATTTGAATAAATCCCTGAAGGATTTAGTATCTTTATACAAGTGGGATATTATATGGCAAATTATTTAAAGTCCTCAAATAAATTGCCGATATCGAGAATAGAATGCAAACGGTCTAAATTCCCATATTAAGGCTGAATGATGAGAACATATATGATTAAAATCATACCAACTATATGAGTTTTGGTGTTCTAAATTTTCTCAGCATGAGGGGGAGTATTAAAGGTTGAAAATAATATGTGAAATGCATCATGTTATATCCTCGAAATTGAAATCTGAACTTGAAGTTCAAAGATGCATGAAAGGCTATGAACAATCACATATATCGCCTACGATGCTTTGATAAGTTAGCACGCTAGAAGCGTTGATATTTCCCCAAACATATATATCAAAGCAAATTATAAAGATGGTCTTAATAAAGGAGGCATATACTCTTGAAGAGTATATAGACATAACTATATTGTGTAATCCTAAAAGAGGATTGATAAAGAGATATCTCGATAAGTTATGTCGATATGGGGAAAGAAATGAAATTGAAAAGTGTCGACACGATATGAAAATGTAGCGCTACATATGATCAATGATAATGAAAATATTGAGATATATTGAAGATGATAAATGGTGAATGTGAAATCCTTAACTTATGAGATGATGAGATGATGATGACTATTGCTCAAGTTTAAAGATAAGCATGGTGGTCATTATATGTTGCATGCTCATGAAAGTTAAATTACCGATCGTGTGTGTAGTACCCAAAGGAAATTAAAGGATCGGATGAGCTAAACCCGTGTTTATGAGTACCCTAAAGGGTGAGCTAAGCCCTGGGAATGAAATAACCTATTAAGTGAGTATTAAATGTTAAATGATATATTTTAAGTGTTAGTTAGTTATGAAGGTTTACTTATATGTTTACATGTTTTTACTATGAATTTATATGCTTTAAATTGTGTGTTTGGAGACATGTGTTCATGGTGAATGTTTTGTAGTTGTGTAAGAAAATTGATGCACTCTAAATGAGCAGAAGAGTATAAAACCAATGTATATGATACTCATACAAATGTATGAAAGATTTTGAAATGCTTGCAGATACTTGTATAAAATACAGCGTTGCACTCTTTTTCCCTTAGTGAGGTTTTATCCCATTGGGTTTTCCTAGCAAGGTTTTTAATGAGGCAACTTTAAAGGTGTATTCACACATGAATCTTGTGCTCTTTTTCCTTCATTAGGGTTTTTCCCCTTTGGGTTTTTCCTAATAAGGTTTTAACGGCATATTCATGGTATATTGAGAACGATATGAGAAATTGATACAGTGTATCTATTGGATCAAGTTATAATGGAGCTAATGCTTTAGATCCAAACGATGATGATATTGAAATCATTTACCGTAAGTAAAGATATCGATTCTCAAGATATGAAATCAAAGCGGAATTGTACTCTTTTTCCTTCGATCAAGTTTTTTCCCACTCGGGTTTCTTGACAAGGTTTTAACGAGGCAAAGACGCTGAATACTCATATCCGATAGACATCGGGAGCAATGTTTTGATGAAGCGGTATATAACCACTCAAAGCTATCACTGCAATCGGTTTGGAAGTTTTTTCCCCTTGGGTTTTTCTCCAAACAAAGTCAGGAAGACATTTGTATTAATAATCGTTCGAGAAGTGTTATGAATAATAATTGAAGAATAATTATTAGGTGTTATGAATAATTGAGAATAATGTGGTGGTTATGAATTATGAGGAATAATTTGGTGGAGGAATAATTTGGTGGAGGAATAATTTGGTAAAAGATGTAATTATTATATGTGAATGACTATTATACCCTTGATGAAATTATGTAATTACGATTGTGCCATTCGAAGTTTTCCTATAAATAGGGCTTCAGTTATTAATGAAATTCATTCCTGAGAATTCCTTGGAATTCATTCTCTCTAAATTCTCTCTATTGTTTCTATACTTTTATAACAAAAACTTGAATAATCTACGGTGGCCATTCTTATATGAGATTTATAGGGCGAAGGAAGTTAAGAATGTAGAATGACCCAAACAACTTAACTACCTCTACAGCAATCATAGAACGTGGACAAGAAAATGAGAGAATGTTGGCAATGTGGATAATTTCTTCAAATCATCGCAGTTGCAGGCATTGATTTGATAGACAATTTAAAAATGACGAAGTAAGCATGATATATAAGTCAAAAATCAAGATATTCAGAAGGATCGACAGATACTCTTCTTATAGATTTTTTTTTCTATTTACATTTAATCTTATTTCGATTTTCAGCTTCACATTTTTTCGAGAACTTTGCTCAAGAGGTTTATATTCCTATGCACAATTGTCTAAGGTCTGCATATTAAACAATTTTGCGGCGCAATCACTTTCTTGCGTGAAATAAGGTGTTAAAAAAATAAATGGATTGATGTGAATTATAATTTATGACTTTGACTGATCTATAGAACTTGTTTGTTACAACTTAAAGCTGTGTTTTGTAGATATTAAGAACAACTTACAATAATAAAAACTTTTTTCAACTTTCATTTTTAACCACTAATTTGATTGTCTTGATAATTATTTTATTTTTCTCCACTGTTTTCTTTCACTTTTTTCTTTGACAAAGAAAATAGGAAAAGGCACACTAGTTTACAGCTTACTGCTGAAATACAATGCAATGAAAGCGACTCTATTAACGGGAACTAATTGCCCTACTGACGAAAACTATAGCTCACTGCTGGCTGAAGAACTATGATTGCACTACTTGAGATAATTAGTTGCTTTATTGAGCGAAACTAAGGTCGTCTCACTAGAGCAACTAAAGCTACTCAACACGCGATTCGTAGGAATCGAATTTGAGACCTCTAAATTTTAAGACTTCAGCCTTTATCGGGATTGTGAGACTACGCTATTCAAAGAGAATTCGTTGTCTTGAAATTGGCCAAACTACCACATTGATATTAAAAAAAAAAAAAAAAACACGCTTTTGATGATTTGGTATTTAAAAAAGTTTCGGCGTCACATTGGTATTTACAACTCGACTTTTGCATATTTAGGTTTTTTTCTTTTGCCCTCGGTAGAATCTTGAATAAATAATAATATTTTCAAAATTTTTATTATTTTATTATTTTATTCATTTATTCAGGGGAATTTTATTAAAATAATAATATATTTTTTTGCATATTTTTTATTCATTTTATGGTTTTTCTTAGTATGTTCTTTGATTTCCTTTCAGTTCTTAGAAAATTGACGCAAATAGTCCAAAAAAAAGAGCATTTTATGAGATTGGTAAAAAAAGGTAGCTCAATTGGTAAAAAAACAAAAAATTGGTGCCTATTTGCTCCATTTGGAAGGAATCCATCCAATTTTGTTATTAGTCAAGTCAAATTTTGCTATTTATCGTTGCTTTTGCAATTTAACTTGTGATAAATATAATTATTGTACTAAATAAAATTTTGTATGAATATATCATTGTAAAAATATAGCAAACATAAAGAATTAATAAAAAAAAAGAGAAAATACCCACCCCACCCCTCCACCCCCAAAAAAACCACCACCATCGCTGTAGTGGTGGTGGTGGTTTCACCACCGCCACCTGCCGGTGGCTTCGAAGCCAACACTAGGTGGTGATGGTGAAACCACTACTTGATCAGGTGGTGGTTTCATCACCACCACCAAAATAGTGGTGGTTTTTTGTAGGGATTGGTGGGGGGTGGGTTTTTTTTTTTGATATTATTAATTCTTTATATCCGGTATATTTTTACAGTGATATATTTGTACAAAATTTTATTTAGTACAATAATTATATATGTTTCAAGTAAAATTGCAAAAACAATAACAAATAGCAAAATTTGACTTGATTAACGGTAAAATTGGATGGATTCCGTCCAAGTGGATCAATTTTTTTACTAATCGCGCCACATTTTTTTACAAATCTCATAAAATGCTCTATTTTTAAAGATTATTTGCATCAATTTTCCAAGAACTGAAAGAAAATTGAAGAATATATTAAGAAAAACCATAAAATGAATAAAGAATAGGCAAAATTGAAAATATTATTATTTTAATAAGATTCCACTGAATAAATGAATAAAACAATCAAAAAATCGAAAATATTATTATTTTATTCAAGATTCTACCGCGGCGAAAAAAATGACCTAAGTGCGCAAAAATCAAGCTTTAAATACCAATGTATCGCCATAACTTTTTTAAATATTAAATTGTAAAAATGTACTTTTTTAATACCAATGTGATAGTTTGGCCTTTTGAAATTTGTAGAGAACTTCTCTGACCATTGCATGAATTAACCTCTTTAAACCAAACCAAACCCTCCAACAAACCCCCCTCCTCTCTCGCCGCGGCGGGGAACACACACCCTGTCTCCCTTTACATGTTTTTAAAATTTTTTTTTTTCCATCGACGTCTAAATATTGTTTAGGGCACCGTTCACCGCCATTTCCCCCAAAACCTGACCCCTCTGGACCACCAATTATGCCGTCGCAAGAGTAGCACCACCGTAGATATCATGTCGGCCCCGAGCAACCGCATCACTACATCAACGTAGTCTCAGAAAACAATCGGTAAGCTGATAGTACACACTTCCCGTTACTAGATAATATCCAGATTCCATTTCACGAACAGAAGAGCTTCTTTGTAGGAGTTCAGACTCATGTTTTCTTGTTTACTCTGCAAAAGGCAGAGTCATTTAGGTTACTCTTACACATTGCGTGTTTTTCAGAATGCATTTTGTTCTAAGATCTCGAGCGATTCTCTTGTTGCAATTGAGCGGAAAGAAGTAGAGCAGCTTCGATCCCTTTTAAAAATGAAATCAAGCAAGAAAAAGTAGGGCAGTTTCAATCGCTTTTTAGAAATTATGGATTGAGTGATACTCAACTGTCTAAAGTGTCTCCTGCGGTGTATAAATATGATCCACACAAGAATATTTTGCCTAAGCTCGAGTTTTTGCGCTCTCTAGATGCTTCAACTGATGACTTTCAGAATATTATTTTGAAAAACCCTTCATTACTGATGAGAAGCCTAGAGAACAATGTAATCCCCGTTTACAACTTCCTCAAGAGCATATCTCTATCCAATAGAGAGATAGTTAAGCTTATGAGTATCAGCACTAGATTATTTTGTACTAATGTGGAAAAAATTGTTTCTAACGTGAATGCATTGAAAGCAATGGGAGTACCCCATTCGTCAATCATGTTAATCGCTATATATTACTCTTCTTTAGTGACATTGAATACTGATAAATTGAAAGAGGGCATTGATGAGGTTTTTAAAATGGGATTCAGCCCTTCAAAGACTGTGTTTGTCCAAGCCGTTCGTGCTCGTTGTTCGTTTAGCAAAGAAGGTTGGGAGAGTAGAAAGAAAGTTTATAGCAGGTTTGGTTTATCTGAGTCTGATATTCAATTAGCATTTAGAGCCCATCCTTTGTGTATGAGTTTGTCTGAAGGGAAAATTGAACGGGCGATGGACTTCTTTGTAAATGAGATGGGTTTTCCAGTTTCCATGATTGTGCAAGCGCCTGCTGCTCTGTTTTACAACTTTGAGAAGAGAATTGTCCCTAGGTGTCGAGTCGTTAAGGTTTTGGAAGAGAAGGGTTTGTTGAAGAAACCGAGTTTGATGACGTTTTTGGCGAAAACGGACGAGCAATTTCTTGTTAACTATGTGCTCAAATACAAGGATGTCTTGCCTAAAGAACTCAAGCATCTATGTAGTGATGGATTAATTTCCAGGTGGAGTTGAGTTTTAGGAAGCCTGTGGTTGAAATTTTGTATTTCTTTTAGGGTTCTTGTCAAATTGTAATAATGTGGTGGTCGTTTGAAAATTTGGTGGTAAGATCTTTATTGGAAATATTATGATGATTTGGCCCAACATGATGGGGATTTTGTGTTGATTGGGATATTTGTTACACAGATGACGGATATTGCTTTCTTTTGCTTCCTAATTCATCTCCATTGTTGTCAAGTATGAAGTCATTGATACTTCTAAATTTTTATGTACTTTTCAACATTTTATGATATTTTTCATAATAGATAAACAAAGTAATCAGCACAGAGTTAACTCTGAAACTTCTATTATGTCAAATTGCTCTCTTGTGAAAGGATGTCTTCTCCTGAGGACCATCCGGCCCAGGATTGGCCGATTGGCTGGGACCAACTTTGGGGACAAGATCCTATAGTACTTGTGACGACTTGAGGTTCAGGCCCACATATTATTGAATGAAGTTCTGATGATTGGCCGGTGTAAAGATGAAGTTGATCGTCATTCACTTGTATCACAGGCCCAGTACACTGAGAAAGTTCTTTTGGTCTTTACCTTTTTGTTTAAAAATCATCTAGACTTGCGCCGCAACCCCCAAAAATAATTATTTTAGCATTTAGCAATTACTTTTAATAGAAATGATCCAATGTCTACATTAGTGTAGATGTATTGTGTCTTGCGAATCAATGCCAATTGTCACATCGATAATGTATGATATTGAGGTGATTACATCATGTTGACGTGATAAGATCCAATGGCAATGTGAGAATAAGTCTTAAGCACTTGGTTAGATGCTTAGATTAGCCATGTACATTATGCTCATTCTTGGCTACATTTCTCTAAATATTTACTCTCTCTCTTCAAAAAAGTTTTGTCTAAGGCGTAATATTATTGTCAGAATAGGTTTGTCATATGAATGGATTAAACAACCGTCCTCTCATACGTTGAGATGACAAAATATGTTAAATTTGGCAGCACAAACTTCCAATTTTGCCAATGTCACATGGTGGTTTATAAAATTCAATCATACATTGACGCTACTAAGTTAGACATATGGAGTTGTCCCCGCCAGAATGATGCGGCCAGCATTCATAATTCTGCGGTGGTGGAACTGGTTGCGAAGATGAGAAGTGGCACTGACGGAAGGGGGCAAATGTAGCCCGACATTGCGCTATTTGGAGGTTGATTTTGAGCAGTCACGCTCTGTTCCCCTCACAGTTCGGAAAAAAATTCGTAGGGATCACCAGTCCTCCTACTATCAGAGATTATATATTATTCATTTGGTCTAACGTAGATACTAAAAAAATTTGTTGATGACGTGGCGCACTTCTGCGTGGGAACGGCCCCTTAGTGCCCATGTTGGGAACAGAGCGCTAGCATGATTTTGAGAAAGAAATTGGGCAATGCACATTCAAGTTTGTTAAAAATTTCAAAATGGTAACTGAAGAAATTTTGTTTCTAGAGTAGTTGCTCAATTTCTAATAAGTTAACGGTCCCAATAGGGATGGCAACGGGTCGGGTTCGGGTCTAGTCGGCCGTTTCCGTGACCGACCTGCGGGTCAAATTCCTACCCAAACCCATCCCATGACCAGCGAATAATCGGGTTGGGTCGCGGACGGCTCGGGTCAAGCATTTGACCCGACTGTTGACCCGATTTTTTTGGTTTTCGTTTAGAATTCAAGGATAAAGGATTCTAGCTAACTGGATCTTGGTACTAATTGGACTTGGGTAGTTGGATATTTAGGGTGATAGAGGTTGATTTTTAATAGTTTTTAAAGGTTTTTAATATAAAAGATGAGAGAGAATGTGTGAAGTTGAATGGTGGAGATTTTTGGATGTGATATGATATGTTGATGTGATTGATTTAGAGTAAAAAAGAATGGATAAAAAAGTGGTAAAAAGTGGTAAAAATATTTTTAAATAGTTCCCTATCATGCTAATTAATTGGCTATTTGGCAAATTACAAACATAACAAATTAAGGGAAAAAATATACATGTGTTTCAGGCAGCTCGGGTCAGGTCACCATCAACCCGAACTCGACCCGCTACCCGACGCGGGTCACGGGAGCCGACCCGCTAACCCATGGGTCGACAAAATTCAGACCCATTCGGGCAGGTTGCCAGCTGGTTCGGGGTGAATTTTTTCCATCCCTAGCTCCCAATTGGTGTGGCGATGAGGAATGAGTGCTTGGCTATGATAAGCTTTAGCTTGTGTTTAATTTGTCCGTTGATATTAGAAGTTGTTGGAAATAATTATGAATCATGTGGATAAATATAAGTAGCAATTTTGATGGTTGATGTTAAAGTCAGAAGTAAATTTTTATTAGCGAAAATCAAAATAATTACTCAATTGAACTCATGACAATTCGAAAATTTACAATGGGCATTCTTATATGAGGTTTATAGGGCGAAGGAAGTTAATGTGGATAATGAGAGACTAGTGTGCGATGTGAAGAAGTGAAGTAAAGTTATAACATCAAACTGGCTAATGACGTAAACAACTTAACTGCCTCTACAACAAACATAGAAAGTGGACAAGAAATTAAGATAATGCAGGTAGTGTGGATAATGGCTTCAAATCATTGCAGTTACAGGCATTGATTTGATATACCATTTAAAAAGACGAAGCAAGCATGATATATAAGTCAGAAATCAAGATATTTAGAATGATCGACCCATACTCTTCTTATAGATATATATATTTTTATTTATATTTAATCTCATTTCGATTTTCAGCTTCACCTTTTTTCGAGAGCTTTGCTCAAGAGGTTTATATTTCTATGCACAATGGTCTAAGGTTTGCATATTAAATTATTTTGCAATGTGATCACTTTCTTGCGTGAAAATAAGGTGGTAACGAGAACTAATCGCTCTATTGGCGGAAACTATAGTTGCATTGTTAGCTGAAGAACTATTGCTACGTTATTTGCGATAACTAGCCGTTCTATTGTGGGAAACTAAGGCTGTCTTATTGCAGCAACTAAAGTTACTCAACACACTATTGGTAGAAATCGAATCTAAAACCTCAAAATTTGAGAGCATTAGCCTTTGTCCTCCTAACCAACTGAGTTTTCTTTGACAACTCATTTACCAATTTAATGTGCCGGTCTATCGGATTGTGAGACTGCTTTTCAAAGAGAATACCTTGTTTTGAAAATTTTAGGGAACTTCACTGACCATTGCCTAAATTAACCTCTTTGCTCATGTTAGCTTATGCTCCCCCGTCCCATAAATACAGGCTTGTTTTCCTTTTTGGGATGTCCCAAATATATAACATTTTTTCTATATTAAGAAATATTTTTTTTATTCATTTACCAAAATAACTTGATTTAATTTGCCTAGTTATAACTATTATTCCCTCAATCCCACTAAGATAGACTTATATTCCATTTTCATTTGTCCCAAATTATAGTCTACTTTCCTATTTGAGAATATGGTTTATTTAATTATTTTCTAGTTGATTAAGGTACCTCTATTTAATATTATTAGAACCTCCGTCTCATTTTGATAGGCTTGATTTCATTTTTTCATCCATCTCAAAATATAGATTACTTTCCTTATTAGTATAAATTTAATTTATTCATTTCCTACTCTACCCCTATTTATTATGCATGGTTATTATTAAAAGTAAATTGTCATATTTAATATAGATGTATATTGAGAAATACATAAATAACATTTACCTTTCTAATAAATATTAATTTCAAAATCTTAATCGTGTGAAAGTCAAACTATGCCTATCAAAATGGGAAGGAGATGGTAGTTATTCTATCTCCCAAAGATGTTAATAATATCCAAACTATTTTTTTCAATTAATATAAGGATAAAATAGCAATAATATAGAAATATTTTGTAATTCCAACAATATTTAAGATGTTAAGATGTTTCCTTAATATGTGTGAAAAATAATGAATACCTATCTTAGTGGGACAGGGTAAGTATTTTTTAATATTATTCATTAAATGAGGATAGGTTATGAAACTAGTTATAAATTTTACTTTTTCAACAATTTTTTTAAATTTTTATGAAAAAATCATTAAGCCTATATAATTGAGATGGAGGAAATATACTTTTATAATTTTTTACACATTTTTATACATTTATTTTTGAATTTGAATTTAGTCAAACTAACCACATCTACATATATTTAATAATACCTATATATACTATATAAATTTCCACCATTTAATTCGATTTCTTCTATCCGCTATTTCATATCAAAATCCATCAAAATACATACAACCTTACCGAACACGTATGCAAGTTGTCCTGTAAATAACTAAATATTTTATTATTATTATTATTATTATTATTATTATTATTATTATTATTATTATTCTACCTCTAAATGTTGTTTAGGGCTCCGTGATCCGTTCACAGCCATTTCCCCCAAAACCTGACCCCGTCGCATCTGGACCACCGATCAGCCGTCGCAAGATTAGCACCTCAATACATATCGTGTCGGCGGCGAGCAACCGCACCACTGCGTCATTGTAATCTCAGAAAACAATTGGTAAGCTGATATTACACGCTTCCCTTTGCAAGATAATATCCAGATTCGATTTCACGAACAGAAGAGCTTCTTTGTCGGAGTTAAGACTCATGTTTTCTTGTTTACTCTGCGAAAGGCAGAGTCATTTAGCTTACTCTTACACATTGCGTATTTTTCAGAATGCATTTTGTTCTAAGATCTCGAGCGATTCTCTTGTTGCAATTGAGCGAAAAGAAGTAGAGCAGCTTCGATCCCTTTTGAAAAATGACATAAAGCAAGAAAAAGTAGGGCAGTTACAATCTCTTTTTAGAAATTATGGATTGAGCGATACTCAACTGTCCAAAGTGCGTCCTGTGGTGTATAAATGTGATCCACACAAGAACATTTTGCCTAAGCTCGAGTTTTTTCGCTCACTAGGTGCTTCAACTGATGACTTTCAGAATATTATTTTGAAAAACCCTTCATTACTGATGAGAAGCCTACAGAACAATGTAATCCCCGTTTACAACTTCCTCAAGAGCATATCTCTATCCAATAGAGAGATAGTTAAGCTTATGAGATTCAGCGCCAGATTATTTGGTACTAATGTGGAAAAAATTGTTGCTAACGTGAATGCATTGAAAGCAATGGGAGTACCCCATTCGTCAATCATGTTAGTCGCTATACATTACCCTTCTTTAGTGACATTGAATACTGATAAATTGAAAGAGGGCATTGATGAGGTTTTTAAAATGGGATTCATCCCTTCAAAGACTGTGTTTGTCCAAGCCATTCTTGCTCGTTGTTCGTTTAGCAAAGAAGGGTGGGAGAGTAGAAAGAAAGTTTATACCAGGTTTGGTTTATCTGAGTCTGATATTCAATTAGCATTTAGAGCCCATCCTTTGTGTATGAGTTTGTCTGAAGGGAAAATTGAACGGGCGATGGACTTCTTTGTAAATGAGATGGGTTTTCCAGTTTCCATGATTGTGCTAGCGCCTGCTGCTCTGTTTTACAACTTTGAGAAGAGAATTGTCCCTAGGTGTCGAGTCATTAAGGTTTTGGAAGGGAAGGGTTTGTTGAAGAAACCGAGTTTGATGACGTTTTTGGCGAAAACGGATGAGCAATTTCTTGTTAACTATGTGCTCAAATACAAGGATGTCTTGCCTAAAGAACTCAAGCGTCTATATAGTGATGGATTAATTTCCAGGTGGAGTTGAGTTTTAGGAAGCCTGTGGTTGAAATTTTGTATTTCTTTTAGGGTTCTTGTCAAATTGTAATCATGTGGTGGTCGTTTGTAAATTTGTTGGTAAGATCTTTTTTGGAAATATTATGATGATTTGGCCCAACATGATGGGGATTTTATATTGATTGGGATATTGGTTACACAGATGACAGATATAGCTTTCTTTTGCTTCCTAATTCATCTCCATTGTTGTCAAGTAGATACCTATAAATTTTTATGTACTTTTCAACATTTTATGATGTTTTTCATAATACATAAAATAAGTAATCAGCAGAGTTAACTCTGAAACTTCTATTGTGTCAAATTGCTCTCTTGTGAAAGGATGTCTTCTCCTGAGGACCACCCGGCCCAGGATTGGGGATTGGCTAGGACCTTCTTTGGGGACAAGATCCTATAGTCCTTGTGAGTTGTGACGGCTTGAGTTCAGGCCCGCATATATTATCGAATGGAGCTCTGCTAGTTGGCCAATGTAAAGATGAGGTTGATTGTGATTCACTTGACTTAGTGGGCCCAGAAAGTACACTAAGAAAGTTGGTTTTTTTTTTTTTGGTTGATAATCTACATGTGATAGTATAAAACGCCTACATATGTAGTCCAACTAAAGTATATTACACAACAAGACCCTTTATCGGGGCAGTATAACCCCCCTGCCGAGTGCTAAATCTCCAAACTGGGGCACTAAATCCCCTTGTTGGGGCACTAAATCTCTTTATCGGGTACTATAATTTTCCTAAATAGAGGCAGTAAGATTCCCCTTATGCCCTTACGGGTACTATGAAAGTTGTTTTGGTCGTTACTTTTTGGTTTAAAAATCATTTGGACTTGTCAAAAAAAAAGAACCAGAAAAAAATTATTTTAGTATTTAGCAATTACTTTTAATAGAAGGGATTTCAGGAATGTTCACACACCATTGATGGTGCTATAGTTACGGCACCATCGATGGTATTTTTAGGGTCGAATCGACTCCCGTTTTGAAATCCGGAACTAGATCTGGAATTAGCACGGAGATGGGGGCCAAAAATAGTGCCAAAACTTTGATTGGCCACGGTGTCGCCGGAAAAAAATCGAGAAATTCTTGGAACTTCCCATCGCCGTGCTAATTTTAGACCTAATCTCGGATTTCAAAATAGAGGTCAAATCGACCTCGAAAACACCATCGATGGTGCCGTAACTAGGACACCATCGATGGTGTTTTATCATTTCCGGAAGTGATTCAATGTCTACATCGGTACAGATGTACTGTGTCTTGTGGACCGATGTCTCATCGACAATGCATGATATTAAGGTGATTATATCATGTTGACATGATAAGATCCAATGGCAATGTGAAATATATTACCGACACGATAAGTCCATGTACATTATACTCAATTTTAGCTACATTTCTCAAAAAATTACTCTTTTCTTTTCAAAAAAGTTTTGTCAAAGACACAATATTATTCTTAGGATAGTTTGGTCGTATGAATGGACTCAACAACCGTCCTCTTGTAAGTTGAGATGCCAAAATTTGCAAAATTTGGCAACAAAAACTTCCAATTTTGCCAATGTCACGTGGTGGTTTATAAAACTCAATCGTACATTGATGCCGCTAAGTTAGACATATAGAGTTTTGTTCTGTTGCCCACATGTGGGTACTATCTTCACATTGGCGGATGCGAGACACGTGTTCCCCCATATAGGAGGACGAGCCACACGTGTGCCCCACATGGGTGGATGCGCCATACATGTCCGCCAAGTGGGTGTCCACATGTGAGCAATGAAACATTTGCCTAGACATATGAACCAACTCCGATTTTCCAACATATATGGTAAGAGCACATATACTTTTTTTGGTCTAAAAATAAACTTTTGGGATGGATAGTGGTGGGGACCACGAGATACGTGGATAATAATGAGTGATGATGTGAGATGTATAGTTGATATTGATATTTGACTTTGACTTTTAATAGTATATGATTTTTAAGTAGAAAAAAGTGTACACAAACACATGCATGATTAATATCGAAGGAAAAATGGAGGGACAAAATAGAAGGTGCAAAATGTAAAAGAAATGCTAAATTTGATCCTTCCTTTAATCCTTTATATTATTCATCCAAAGAAAAAAAAACCAAATTTTCAATTTTTTTGCTCCCTAACATTATTTATTTTTGGTGGAACAAGCTGGGGGTAAAACTCAAATTTTGGTTTTTGTCCCCGAACATTAGAATGTTCTAAGTTAAGTTAGAGACCTGATACGCCTCGCTTGCATATAACGACATGCGAACACAATGAAAGAGAATGGAAAGAATAAATCGATTATTTTAAATGTTTTTAAACGATAATAAAATCAAGATATTCTTTACTTCTAATAATAATATAGCCTTTCAAAATGGAAAAAAGTGTGGTAGTGGGAACTAACTTGAAAAGGAAATATATACTTCCACTTCTTGTAATGTGCAATGGAAATGGTTGCGTTTGGTAAATAGACAAAGGCAATACGTCAAGGTCCAACATGAATCTATTACAAGCTTTTGGAATGATAGAAATAAAGAAGATAATGTTTGTGATGTTGGACAGCACAAGCTTACATCCCGTGAACTTTATAAAATGCACTAAAAATATCCTTTTTCTCCATTCATCCCCTGTCACCAATTCAAATAATCAATGACTTCCATTGTCAGCCCCACCGGCCCACCCCCACCAAAAGACGATAAATGGCAAATTTTTGGTAGGTGTATTTGATAACTTCTGATCATCTCACAATCAATAACTCAATATAGTGATTAGTGATATCTCAATTAATATTATGGTCAGTGAGATTTTAATTATGTCATGATAAATTCTTGATTGATCTTAGTTTGTATTTGATAATACTATACAGTAGACGTATAATTTTTGAGTACTAGTACTAAAAGTTATCAACTTTTCACAGTAAGAGGAAGACAGAATAGTCATTACACATCCTTTTATGCCTATGAGGTAAAAAGTCTTTTTTCTAAAATTGAAAACCACCGTCGACCTAATATTGTGCCAAAGTTGGCGCTTCAACTTTGTTAATAAGAATATATATATATATATATATATATATATATCCAAATATTAAAATGTATATAAAAAATGTTAACTCATTTTTAGAATTAATTTAATAGATATTATAAGTTGTAACGTTAATCTCTTATTATATTTTCATTAATGTATGCGACACTAAATATAAGAATTTAAAAAATTATATAAATTAATTCAAAATTTGGAATATATATAAAAAATAAAATAAAAAAGGACACCAAATAAGAAAAATAGAATAAATTAAACAATGAAAGTGTTATGAATAATAATTGAAGTGTTATGAATAATTGAGAATAATTTGGTGGTTATGAATTATGAGGAATAATTTGGTGGAGGAATAATTTGGTGGAGGAATAATTTGGTAAAAGATGTAATTATTATATGTGAATGACTATTATACCTCGAGAAATTATGTAATTACAGTTTATGCAATTCAAGCTTTCACATAAATAGAGGCTTGATTATTAATGAAATTCATTCCCTGAGAATTCCTTGAATTCATTCTCTCTAAATTCTCTCTATTGTTTCTATACTTTTATAACACGTTATCAAGACGAGTCTCTAACCCTTTGAGTAATATGAAAGAAGATGCTTCTACAGTTGCATCTTATAGATGATCTTCAGATCGAAATGGATTATTACGAATGAATTAATTCATCCTCATCAATCCTAAATAACTCTCTTTGCAAATACATCATTGAAACTTCCTTTGTTCATATTCTTCTCCCACAATTCTCATTCTACACAACCGCTTTAGATGTCTGAAATCCCAAAATTGGAAGAATGGAGTCAAAGAATTTTCCGATCACGTAAATGCATTGCAAGTAAATCTCATCCATGGAATAATTAGAAAGGGAAAAAGGTAAATCATATGATTTTATAATATAATAATATATTAAACTATAACATTCGTTTTATCGAGATATAAAGGAGATACATTATCAAAATCAAATTTTCTCGACTCCATTATACTCGATTTAACGAGAGCTTCGATTGACACCAATATTGTGAGGGTAATAACTCGTTTTGAAATATGTTATTATCAAACTTTCAAAATTTACAAATCAAGACACTAACTTTTGAAAAAGTTACAAAATAGTCCTTGAATATTTTGATATTGATAAATTGAAGTAGAAAGGAGATAATTTTCAATCGTAAAACATTGATAAAATATTTTGACAATTTTACCTTTGCGAATTGAATGGACAATTTTACCCTTAGGGTAAACCGACCTAATTTTGACGACAGTGAAAAATGGATAGAATATTCATGAAGAAATTCTAAATCCATTAATTACGACCTAAAGTCCATTTGAGTTAATAGATCGAAATATTAATGTAACTCAAGAGTTCAATTACATAACGTACTTATTACAGAAGGATAAGTGTCTTACATTGTAGAAGTAATGAGTATTTGTTACAGAAGAACAAATGCTCAGAAGTAGTTCAATATTTAATTCTCGTGACTTTATTTAATGCAATTTAATTCTTTGCAATACCTCCTACTTGATGATGGGTTCAACCGTCACTAAAGCGGAAGGTTTTATATATTTCTCGCACTTTATATGCTAAGTGATGGGTAATACCTTCTACTAGCAGATCCTACTCCCAAGAAGTAGTTAAATATTATGCAATTTAATTCTTGCTATTTAAATTAGTAGATTTATATTTATTGCAATAATTCCCATAAGGTAGGTTCGACCACCTATTGGAGGAAATTTAATTTCTGCAATTTAAATTTATGCACTTTATAGTTTGAGTATATTTCAATGTGGTGGGTAATACCACGATTGGTGTGCATATTTCCAATGTGGTGGGTTATACTACACGATTGGTTATAACGAATCCTACTCAGGAAAGTAGTTGATCAAATATTCTAATCATACTCTCAAGTAGTAGACGATGAGAATAAAATTACTTCCCCATATATCTAGAATATTAATGGAGAAAATTGAGTAAGTGGTACTTGAAGTTACCATTGGATAAATAGACGAAAGTAAAATGCTGAATAGATCCCATGTTGATAAATCAAAGAAAATATATCGCATGGAAAGCTTATATGAAGTAATCTCATCGATGATATGAGATTGTATTAATATGAGAATAAAATGCTCTTGAAGAAGCAAAATCACTAGATATCTGTATTTGAATAAAGCCAATATGATATTATTATTATTACTCCAGAAGAAGTACAAAACAGCCGAAGTGGAACATATTGAGAATATCAAAAGATGACATTAAACACTCGAAAATATAGAAATACGAAAAGAAAATATATATTGAACCCATTAAGGAAGGGTGCGTCTCCAGAGTATAAATACTCCGTAACTCTGCCACCATCAACATTAGGATTCATAATGAAATATTTAAAGGATCCGAATTTCTTTTTCGCTTGACACCAGTGGTCTGTGACTGACGGACCTGGGCTTCCACAGATTCTTGAACATATGCATGAAATTTGATGAGTAGTTCATCAACAGTACTAGCAAAGATAAGTATTTGTCTCGCTGAATGAGAGATAAACTTATTATTTACACCCTGATCTAGAAACGCTAGTAAGCCATCAAAGAAATTATTAATATTCAACAAACCTATTGGTTTGACATGAAAGTTCCATCTGCCAACGAGGCTATATTGAATATTTCCTCCAGTGTATTGTAGCGCTTTGGAAGGACAATGAAAGCATCACTATTATTCATCATATACATCATGCAGTTGTGGATGGATTGCGCTTGTAGCCCCAACCTGCTGGACCCATGGTAGAACTGCCCACCCGAGTATTAGATCCAACTAGATGAAAAGGTATTACACTCGAAACTCTTATTCCCCATGATGGTGCATCCATTATAAGTCTAGCTAAAAGTTTGTTGTTGGTTCCTCCGTATAGTATATTGATTTCTTGTCTCCCTAACTCTTTTACGAGTCGGTTTGCCATATCCACATATTGGATATGGCCTACCAGTTTAGATCCACCAAGAATACATACGGTTTTAATATGGCGAGGTAAAAGCTGACTTGTATGAGATGATTCTAAAATCTCCATATCCATCTCTACTCCTATCTCTCTTTTTGCACTATACTTTTAATGTATGAACATGAGAGATATATGAATCCCTCTATTTAAAGAAAAATTTTCAAACCTATAATTGAGTGCACTATTTACTTTTTGACAAATATGAAAGAAAAAAAAATGCAGAAAATTTTTTTAAGTGAAAATGACATATATCTGTCGGTGATTGAAAAATAATATATATATACATATATATATATCTTAAAATCGAAAAACAATATTTACAATTACAAGAAAAACATTGATCTTCGTTATTACATCGAGCTTCCTTATATTAATATGAGAAAATTATTATACTAAAATTTTCTACTAAATTTACAAACAGGATCTTCTAAAGTAAGTTTTTCAAGATCAGTAACGCTGCGTTTGTTGATCTTTAACTTTGGCCCATAAGGCCATTAGCTCACCTTGTATGCGTGTCCACTAGGATGTGTCTCAAGAGCACTGTTGAATATCATCCAAAGGCTCCTTACTCAATCCATCCTTAATGAATGCTATTTTATCTTCTCAATTTACGGACAAGTACCCATGATTTACATCGAGTGTCACATGTCCACCGAGCACACTTGTAGCATCCTCCTAATCTTTTTGCTCTCCGTTTCTTTGAAAAACTACTTTTACCCATACCAGGCATGTATTTAGAAGGAATTGAAACCTCACCAGATAATCGAACCTTTGCTTCAATCAAGTATCGGATATCTTGTGGGATACCCTTATTCATTAGCATCCTTAATCTTTCCAAATTTACATCGATAAATCCTTTTTAAGATTTTAATCGGTAGTGATGTATAGTATTTTCAAGATTTGAGAGCATATGATCCATTATAATGTATAGACCCTTGTTAGGATGAATTTTGCAATAATTTTGATGATTTATTTATAGAATAATACGACGTATGAAATAAGACTCAGATTTTTAAATAAATAATATGAAGCGTAAGAGCTACGATTTCGGAATTAAATAATAGCCGGATGTGATGCGTATGAGCTGTAACTCCGTGTTTGAATAGTGGTAGACAATAATGTCACCAAAAGATGATGGAATATGTCGGTGAATTATTTCTATGATAAATCATGTTGAGCACTATACAAATACTAGTGAAATCGATATAAGAATTTACTGAACTAGAAGTTCAATAATACTCGTTTGCAATACTGGACTGACCATCCCGGTTTAAATAATTATTGAAATCAATATTTCAAGTGAAGAATTAAAGGAATTCTTCAATGATTGTTCTCGATAAATGATGAAATCATTACTAGCCAATATTGGGAATAAATCCCAAATATATCTGGAATAAAGGATGAGAAGTATGGGCCCACTCATCCTCCATGTGGACTACTAGATATTATGATATGGATCCACTAGATAGTCACATGTGTATATGATTCGTAATTTGAAATTTACGAAATATTTGCTCACGGTATGAGCATGATTTTCAGATTTAATGATAAAGCTAGTAAATGTATATCCCAATACTTGAATAAATCCCTGAAGGATTTGAGTATGCTTGCATACAAGTGGGATATTATATGGCAAATTATTTAAAGTCCTCAAATAAATTGCCGATATCGAGAATAGAATGAAAACGGTCTAAATTCCCATATTAAGGCTGAATGATGAGAACATATATGATTAAAATCATACCAACTGTATGAGTTTTGGTGTTCTAAATTTTCTCAGCATGAGGGGGAGTATTAAAGGTTGAAAATGATATGTGAAATGCATCATGTTATATCCTCACAATTAAAATATGAACTTGAAGTTCAAAGATGCATAAAAGATGCTATGAACAATCACATATATCGATTAAGATGCTTTGATAAGTTAAGACGCTTGAAAGCGTTGATATTATGAGATTTTCCCAAACATATATATCAAAGCAAATTATAAAAGATGGTCTTAATAACGGAGGCATATGCTCTTGAAGAGTATATAGATATAACTATATTGTGTAATCCTACAAGAGGATTAATAATGAGATATCTCGATAAGTTATGTCGATATGGGGAAAGAAATAAAATTGAAAAGTGTCGACACGATATGAAAATGTAGCGCTACATATGATCAATGATAATGAAAATATTGAGATATATTGAAGATGATAAGTGGTGAATGTGAAATCCTTGATTTATGAGATGATGAGATGATGATGACGGTGCTCAAGTTTAAAGATAAACATGGTGGTCATTATATGTTGCATGCTCATGAAAGTTAAATTACCGATCGTGTATGTAGTCGAAAAGAAAATTAAAGGATCGGGTGAGCTAAGCTCGTGTTTATAAGTACCCTAAAGGGAGCTAAGCCCGAGAATGAAATAACCTATTAAATGAGTATTAAATGTTAAATGATATATTTTAAGTGTTAGTTAGTTATGAAGGTTTACTTATATGTTTACATGTTTTTATGATGAATTTATATGCTTTAAATTGTGTATTTTGAGACATGTGTTCATGGTGAATGTTTTGTAGTTGTGTAAGAAAATTGATGCACTCTAAATGAGCAGAAGAGTATAAAATCAATATATATGATACTCATACAAATGTATGAAAGATTTTGAAATGCTTGATACTTGTATAAAATACAGCGTTACTCGTTTTCCCTTGGCGAGGTTTTATCCCATTGGGTTTCTAGCAAGTTTTTAATGAGGCAACTTTAAAGGCGTATTCACATGAATAATGTACTTTTTTCCTTCATTAGGTTTTTTCCCACCTGGGTTTTTCCTAATAAGGTTTTAACGGCGATATTCATGGTATATTGAGAACGATAGGAGAAATTGATACTGATGTATCTATTGGATCAAGTTATAATGGAGCTAATGCTTTAGATCCAAAGCAGCGATGATATTGAAATCATTTACCGTAAGTAAAGATATCGATTCTCAAGATATGAAATCGAGCGGATTGTATCTCTTTTCCTTCGATCAAGTTTTTTCCCACTGGGTTTTTTTCGAGGTTTTAACGAGCGGCGAACGTGAATACTCATATCTGATAGACATCGGGGGAGCAATGTTTTGATGAAGCGATATAACCACTCCAAGTTTATCACTTGCAATCGGTTTGGAAGTTTTTCCACCGGGTTTTTCTCCAAATGCGCCAGGAAGACATTTGTATTAATAGTCGTTCAGGGGATTGTTATGAATAATAATTGAAGTGTTATGAATAATTGAGAATAATTTGGTGGTTATGAATTATGAGGAATAATTTGGTGGAGGAATAATTTGGTGGAGGAATAATTTGGTAAAAGATGTAATTATTATATGTGAATGACTATTATACCCTTGATGAAATTATGTAATTACGGTTATGTCTCATTCAAGTTTCACATAAATGAGGCAGATTATTAATGAAATTAAATTCACGAAATTCCTTAGAATTGATCTCTCTAAATTCTCTCTATTGTTTCTATACTTTTATAACAGAAAGCAATTAATTCCTAAAAGATAATGTCAAACATGACATTACTACCTAAGTAAGCATCTAGGTAAATGGGTCTTTTATAATAATAATAATAATAATAATAATAATAATAATAATTAGATTTTTTCCAATCATCATTTTCAATTGCACAATTATTGATAACTTTTTGATATTTCTTGAACTTCAACTAAACATTAAATGCCTTCAAAAAAAAAAACAAAAAACTAAACATTAAATTATTATTATTATTATTATATTTTTTAAACCTCTCCAACATATTTCAGGAAAAAGGCAACACAATTGCTTTTGAATAATGTTCATGTATCACATTGGCTGCTAATTAATCTTTAGAAACCTACAGGTTACTCCCTAACATATTCAACTATTATTCTATCAACTCAAACTTTTCTAAGAGCGTTTTTGATGCGGTTAAATCGAGGAAAAGTAACACTGTTTTTCGCGAAAATTTTCTTACCTTATACGTGATTCAAGTTGGAAATGACATTCAATTTAACTTTGTTTTTAGATTAATTTGAAAAATGAATTCTTTTGGAGACGTTCTTATCCAATTTTTGCAATGAAGATTTGTGACCCAAGAAATTCAATTAGGACCAACATTACCATTTGACAACAAGGCGAGGACCAATATGTAACTTTCAAAAATTCACGGGTAGCAGTTGAAAGGTGAGATAACGTAAATATCAACGCGGCGCTGCGTGGACCGAAAGCTACCGCATCGAATACAAAAAATGAAAGTGGCAGACACAAACAAATATCCTTTAAACCAAACAACCGCCACCCCACCCCCACCCCCGGGCCCAACGCCCACCCCCAAAAGAAAAAAAAATGTTGGAGAGAGAGAAGATATTTATATTTATATTTATGGATAAGGGCGTCACATAAATTTGACTCTACCGGTGCATAATTATTCGCTTTATCTTTATCCCAATTAAAGTATTAAAATTATTATTATTAATTTTTGTTATTACCATGCAAATATTTTATTTTAGAGCTTATTCTAAACACATTAAATTTTATCAATTTATATTCATTTTTATCACTCTTTTAATCACTTCAATATTAACCTGATAATTTATTTATATTTTTCAATTTTCAATGCCACATTATATTATATTATATTTTTTTATTAAAAAAAATTATATTTTAATTTAAAGTGTGTCATCGACCCCGTCCACGTGTCGGGTCCTTTTTACTTCTCTCTGCATTAAAACTGAAGAAGGAGAAGGAGAGAAGGGAAAACACCGAGAGAAATTCATTCAAAATTCTCTGCTCAGTCAGTTGCAAGTCTTCTTTTACGTTTTGTGGAGTGAGAGAGATTGAGGATTTTGATCCTGATTTTTTCATTTCTCTATAATGAAAAAATTTATGAAAAATTGTTTTGATACACAGTGATGAGTGTTTGATTCTCCAACCAGAAATATATATATTTTTATTTTAAAATTTGTGAAAATCGGTGGTTGAGAGATGTACATAGGAGGTGGTGGAGCGCCAAAGCGAAATTCTTTCAAGGATTCGCTCAAAGTTCTTGAAGCTGATATTCAGCACGCAAATACTCTGTACGTCGAATTTTTCTCTCCCTTTTATTTATTTATTTTTAAACATTTTTTTTTCCAGTTTTCCGAAAGGGCTTTTTATGATTGAAATATTTACTTCGATTCTGATTTTAAATTTTTGAGAAAACTTCTAGCGTTTCTATTTCGATTACTGTTTATGGTTACTGTTAATTCTTAGAATTTAGTTTTGTGCTTTACTAACCTGTGTTGTTTAATTAGTATAATTATGGAGAATTTGGATCATTAGGGGTATTATTGAAAATAATTTAATGCTATGCCCTTGATTAGGAAATTTTACAAATGATGATAGTTTAAAGAGTACTTTGCTTCAGTTTGGGATAAAGGTATCTTTTCCATGTTCAAGTTAAGATTTGGTTTCTAAGCTTTTTCAGGATTTTCTTTAAGGTCACCATTTTTTTTTTTTTTCACTCGTTTAACATTCCATCTTTAGTTGAATTTTCCTTGTGAAGTATACAAGAAACAACACAAAAGAGATATTAACCAGAAAATTAACCTAAACATGCGAAAAGATAATATAACTACCTTTGGAATATATTATGGTTATAAGAGAGCTGTTGCCTGTTGGGTATGTAACTGGTTTACCGACAGCATGAACTTCATTTCTGCATTGTTTTATTGGCTAATCAGTTGTACATAAGCTTGCCATTCACTGAGACAGTGGTTTAGCTAATCTACGCTGTTGGTTTTTGTTTCCTTGAAGTTTTTCCGATTCTGTTGCTTGAATCTGTTAGCATCATTGCAGAGCATCGGATTTTCCAAGAGAGTATGATGGTGCATGCCTACAGATGAGAATCTCATACAGTCCGGCAGCACATTTTTTCCTTTTTCTAGTACAATGGACTGACTGCCACCTTGCTGGAGCTCTTGGACTGTTGCGAGTCCTAATTTACAAGGTTGACTCTTGTTCTCCAGCACAACTTTTGCTCTTAATCATTGCAAGCAATTGAATGTAATGCTTTCTCAAGCAGGTTTATGTTGATGGCACCACGACAATGTCCATGCATGAGAGAAAAGCCAGCATTCGAGAATTCTATGGTAAGATTTCTAATTGTTTACTGCTTTTACAGTCTCACTGCCACCAAACTAGGTCAAGGGTCTTCTAGTTTCAGCACATCTTATAATTTGATATATCTTGTGGTCAGCTGTTATTTATCCCTCTTTATTGCAACTTCAAAGAGGCGTCACAGATTCAGAAGACAAAAAACAGAAAGCCGTGTGCATGGAGAGATACAGAAGAAGAGACGAAGAAGAACACAGGCAATGCACAGAATTAGATATTGAAAGGGAAGAAGAATGTGGGATTTGTATGGAGGTGAACAGTAAGATTGTCTTACCAAACTGTAACCATGCCATGTGCCTGAAATGCTACCGTGAATGGTACAATATCTACACTTTATCTCTTTACGCTTAGTTAAAATAGCAAATCTGCCTTTTATTTCCAAACGTATAGATCATTAATGGTTGCTATAAATATAATGTATGATACGGTGAGTAAATGTGATTAGCAGGGAAGGCCACTCACAAGAACTTTCCTTTTCTCTTGATGGCTATGGATAAATTGTATCAAATTGCAGGCGAACATACTTAACTTCCCTTCTCATACTCTTGTACCTAGATGTTGTCTTTTTGCACTACTCTGTTTGTATTCCCTTTTATTAAAAAAAAAAAAAAAATCATGTTTGTTATTACTTAGGAGAAGTAGTAAAGGACGAAAGCTAAGTTTGGTAATTATTGCATGGATATCACTTGCCTATATTTTCTTTGGAGATTGACATGGCATTATTTAGTGCTTTTTGGTCTAATACTTTTTGGAGGAAAGTGGCTTGTTTAGAGTGTGGTAGAAAAGTTATTTAGTGGGTGTTTGCAAACTCCTAAAAATGTATTTAGGAGTAAAAAGAGAGAATAAGTGAAGTTGAATGGTGGAGATTTAGTAGTATAAGTGAATGGGTGTGATTTATTTGACCAAAGTTGAATTTAAAAGAGTAGGAGAAATTATGAAGAATAATTTTTTTGCAAACACCCTCTTAAGAAGTGTGAAAAGTTATGGGCTCCATTGTTAAAGTAGCTAGACTAGCGCTTACTTGAGGAGTCCAGCCAAGATGTTCAGTAATTCATACATCTGGAGAGGACTGATGCAATGGTGCTAGTACCATATTTTCACTGACTGATCCAAGTCTTTTATGAGCTCCATTAATGGTTGGTGTGAAATTCCTCCTTACAGTATACAACAGTAAGCATTGGACACAAATCGCACAATATGACATAGACACGCTGAACATGGGACTTCATATAAAGTAGACTCCAAAGAGATTGGGGGTTGTGCTTATTTAAATTTGTTAAAAAAAAAATTACATTTTTAGTAACTAATTCTATTTATGTATTTTTACTTATTCACACCAAAAATGACATAAGACGTTGACCCAAAAAAAAAAAATCTACATAAACAAGAGTTATTATAAGAAAAAAAATTATGTTTCAGTTTATGCATATTTTCACACTGTATTGATGTCATGACAATATTGACTCGTGTTCTTTTTATAAACTTTTCTTTGCGTACTTTTAAAGAGTAGTTACAATAGACGTGCTTACAACTAGTATTTTCACATGAGAGTGCTTAATTATATAAAAAATAATTCTGAATTAAACCATAGGTTATTAATGCCAAAGAAACAAAATAAGTAGCGGTAGTGCGTTCAGAGTGCTAATCTCTGAAGTGATGCAGAACCTTTCATTGACGGTAACAGAAATCGGTGATTGATGGCTCTATGCTTATGTTACTCAAAATTTGCCTCGATTATATTGTTAATAGCTAAGATTTGAACATGAACAATCTGTGCAGAAGAGGAGTGTTTACGGTGGAATTCTTTTGTAATTGCTTTTTTGTTGCCCAGAGCTCCCTTGAGGCCTGGGACAACTTGTATTTACCATGCTGGGAGCAAACAACTGTCATACCCTGGAATTTTCTTGTCAAATTCTCCTGTAATTGCAGTATTGCATCCCTCTATTTGCCAAATGAGACTTGCATTCTTTTTGAGAACCAATGTAATATCTACATGCTTCCTGGGATAGTTCTTATAATTGTGTTCAACCCAGTGCTTATACTGGACTGCCAAAATCCAATGTAGGTGTAACTTTTGTGCATGTAAACTTGTTCGTCCCAAATTATGCTTTTAAAATAGCCTGAACTGGTGGTTGAGGTGCCTGTTTGTTCAAGTTGTTGTGCAAAGTGAAAGAATATAAAACGGGCATATGCTGGCTGGTTTTTGTATTCTGCAGCTTTGTATTGGGAAGAAATTAATTTGAGGTAGTTTCATTGTGGAACAGTTTCTTTTCCGCTGGGATTTACTAACTTTTGAAGGGTGAAGGATGTAGCGAGAGTCTTGTGGATGGATGGTGGATAGGGATTGACTGCACAAATACAATGAAGAAAATTTTCTGTTATTCTTTTTATTTTTAACGGTGCTTGAAAAGATTCTCGATGTTTGTGCTGTTTATTTATTTTTCTTTTGCTGTTTTATGCACATACCTAGGTACCTACTCAATATAAAGGAGCATGAGGTTACGCTAACATTACGAACAACACCACACTGTGAATCTTATTGTCAAACATGCTAAGATAGAATATAAATCCACTACAGTAGACAAAATATGAAATGAGAATCGATCAACAACCATTAAGGTGTTGATGAGGTGAAGTTAGTGACTACCACATGATTAGACTTTTAAAAAGCTCCCACAGTGGTGTTCCAAAAGCCATGCATCTTGACAAGGAAGCTATACTGTCTGAAGTGGAGAAGGTCCAAGTTGAATTCCATATTCCAGTCATCTAACGAACGGTGATGAACTGCTAGAAATGGCGAATCTCATGTAATTAACCCGAATTTTATTTGGGATGTGTAGATGCTCCATATGTTCTATAGTTGTGGTTTTGGTGTCTGTCTGTTCCTTCAAAATGGCACTTTAAAGTTCAAACCACGAGATATGTTAAATGGTGGCGATTGCTGTTATCATGTACCTTTGTGTCCTGTCTTAAAATTGACACCACAGCATTAGCCTACTAAAAGTATTTATGTTCCCTGTGTTTTCTCTGAAAATTGATACCGTAGCATTAGCTCTACTGCTTTTGTTACAAGTACTTTTAAGTTTTTTGCCTACACACAGAGAGTTCCCTTTTAACTAATCAAGACAAATTATACAACTTTTTGCAGCCATTATTTTTTAGTAGTATGTTCTTGATGTGGTCTAACATGCTCATCATAACTGATGAAGCTCTCTTGTTCTCATCACCTTACTAGGTGGGGATGTTAACACAATTGATCTTTTTTTTGCAGGCGAACAAGGTCACAATCGTGTCCATTCTGCCGTGATAGCTTAAAGAGGGTGAACTCAGGTGATCTATGGGTATTTATGGACGGGAGGGATGTGGTAGATATGGCAACTATCACGAGGGAAAATCTGAGGCGGCTGTTCATGTACATAGATAAACTGCCCCTAGTAGTTCCTGATACCCTTTTTGATACTTATGACTCCCATCTGAGGTAAGATTGATTAACTAGTATCAGCTCTTCGAATGGCGAATGGTTAACAGTGTGGAAGCAGGAAATAATGTCGAAACCTAGATTTAGAAGCTCAAATGGTTTTATTTTATTTGGCTTATGATTTAGAAACCGCCTGGCTTTATTGTGGGCAGGGTTTGAATCTATTTTAATGGAAAATGAAAGAGTTAAACGTGTATGTAGAAAATTTGTACATGATTGTATAGTTTCTGTGTGGATTTATCTCGTCCTGGACCTGGATGATTAGATTTCTATCTTGACATCCCTAATGAAAACGAAACTCATGCTTTCTATTATACATGAATAGGATTACAGCAGTACAAGTTCTACCCTTGGTTAACTTGTATCAAATCACTCACTATTATTCATACATCTAAAAGTTTCCATTTTTGTGTATCCTACTTTCATGCAATTCACAGGGTCTCATTAGCATTTGATGCCTCACGAATAGAGGAAATATGTTGGAAAGGAAAAATCTCCATTTGAGTAGGCGGCTTCTTATACTTGTGAATAGACCTGGAAACATACATTGGAACACTGAAGTATTATTCATACATTCATGGATAATTTTTGAATCATTATTGGTGTCTAAACGACTTTTAGAATGAATTTTCATGGTCGCCTGGATGATGATGGAAATCTACTGAGCTTTCAAACGAAATTTTAGGCATTTAACGTAGTACTGGATGAGTGTTGAACATAAATGCTCTCAAGAAATTTATCGATCATCAATCTTGATACATTATAAGGGTCTAATTACGGTATGCAAATCGATGTACAAATATCTATTGATCATCAATCTCGAGTCTCAACGCATTATAACTGCGTAAGGTGTAATTTTTAGTGTGCAAATTAATGTACAAATAGCTAAAATGTTCTTGAAAGTGAAGGAGATGAGAGTTCCGCTAGTTTGTGAAGGCGAAACTGGAATAGCTTGATGGAATATAGAAAAAATTGAGTGGGAACAAAAGTTTTGTTGCATGTACAAAAGTTATATGAACGATAATGTATAGGAAATCAGGAATTAGTATTTCACATGCCACCTCAATTGGGCGATAATGTGATTATACTACTTTCAGTTAAATTGTAGCAGTAATTTTTTCCACAACGAGAATTGACTTGCAAGGGTAAAAACCGCTTTCCTTTCACTGTTTTGTGCCCCGGTTTGGAATTTGGACGGTAGCCATCGTGAAATATGTTTAAAATTGAAATAAGACTTGCTTGAAAGCATGCCGTCAATTGGCCTATTAGCTCAGTTGGTTAGAGCGTCGTGCTAATAACGCGAAGGTCGCAGGTTCGAGACCTGCATGGGCCATAAAATTTTGTCATTTTTAGGTATTTGCAGAAAAATGTAAGCAAAGGATGGAAACTGGGCGTTTTGAACAAGAAATTGGAAAGTGGGGAGGCCTTTGTCAAAAAAATGAAAAGGGGTATAAGTAATAATGGTAAAAATAAATATGATTTTGCACGAAGTCGGTAAAAGATTGTGAAGGGGTGGTAGGATTGAATTTTTTATAATTTTTTATGAATTTTTATATAAAAGAGCAGAGAGAATGAGTGGAATTGAATGGTAGAGATTTGTGTATATATATAAATCCAACGAAATATGTGGATGTGATTGGTTTAACAAAAAAAATAATAAATAAAATTTGATAAAAACAAGTGGAAAAATGGTAAAATTTAAAGGCTATCATCCTCGAAGTTTTGCATCAATTATTCCAAAAAATGAAATGGTAAATTGCAAATTTAGATCTCAACCTTAACCAAGATTTGCAATCTCAGCCTCAACCTTTATTTTTGAGGTGAGAGGACCCAACGTTTTAAAAATATGCACGTTATATCCAAATGCCCTCCAATAGCAAGTAAACTGGCCACCTTCATTTTTTTGTACTAAATCTACAAGAATGTGGAAAGTTGAGGTTGTAATGCCCAATCTTTCCACGAGACAAATTGATAGAACTTTTTTACAATGAATATCTTTTGTTTTGCTTTTCATTTATTATATGATCATGCATTTTATCATTTAATCCCCTTTTCTGCACTGCCATTTATACTCAAGTTTGCAAGATTTATTTTTTTATTTTCAATCTTCATTGCTATTTACACCAAAACATTGAAATTTTGTTTGTGTTCTTTTTCCATTTTCGGTCTACCTTTTTCCCATGAAGAATCAAAGTTGTTGTCGGGTTCATTATCTTTATGTAGCTTTGAGTTCTTTTTGGGTAAAAGAACGTAACAGGCATTTAATGATTTTGTGTGTGTGGGTGACCAAAAATTTAAAAAATATTCTTGCAAAGTTGGAAGGGTTAATTTTTACACACTCCCATGTATTTTTAGTTCTTGCAAAAAATTAACAATATTTATCAATTTAATATTGTGTAAAAAATTCTTTCACCAAATGTTAATTTTTACACACTGCCATTTATTCTTCAAATAAAGACAGCCAAAAATGGAAAGCTTGCACATTACAACCTCAACCTTCCACATTCTTGCAGATCTAGTCCCAGAAAATGAAAGGTGGCCGGTTTACCTACTATTAGAGGTCATTTCGATATAACGCGCATATTTTTAAAACGTCAACGCCCTCTCAACTCAAAAATAAAGCCTGGGGTTGAGATTGTAAATATTTGTAAAAATTGGGGTCAAAATTTACAATTTACCCAAAAAATTGTATTAGTTCCTTCCATGCTAAGTCTCTTTAATTAGTTATTGATATTCCCGTGATAGAAAGGCATAAATATATTAGTGTTATAAAAGTATGAAAACAATAGAGAGAATTTAGAGAGAATGAATTCGAAGGAATTCTCAGGAATGAATTTCATTAATAACCGAAGCCCTATTTATAGGAAAACTTCGAATGGCACAATCGTAATTACATAATTTCATCAAGGGTATAATAGTCATTCACATATAATAATTACACCTTTTACCAAATTATTCCTCCACCAAATTATTCCTCCACCAAATTATTCCTCATAATTCATAACCACCAAATTATTCTCAATTATTCATAACACCTAATAATTATTCTTCAATTATTATTCATAACACTCCTGAATGACTATTAATACAAATGTCTTCCTGACTGTTTGGAGAAAAACCTGTGGGAAAAACTTCCAAACCGATTGCAGGATAGCTTGGAGTGGTTATATACTGCTTCATCAAAAACATTGCTCCCCCTGATGTCTATCAGCGGCATATGAGTATTCACGTGCTGCCTCGTTAAAACCTTGTCAAGAAAACCCAGTGGGAAAAAACTTGATCGAAGGAAAAAGAGTACAGCTGCTCCGTTTGATTTCATATCTTGAGAATTGATATCTTTACTTCTGGTAAATGATTTCAATATCACCATCGTTTGGATCTAAAGCATTAGCTCCATTATAACTTAATCCAATAGATACACTGTATCAATTTCTCCTATCGTTCTCAATATACCATGAATATGCCTCGTTAAAACCTTATTAGGAAAAACCCAGTGGGAAAAACCCTAATGAAGGAAAAAGAGTACATTATTCATGTGAATACGCCTTTAAAGTTGCCTCATTAAAAACCTTGCTAGGAAAACCCAATGGGATAAAACCTCACTAAGGGAAAAAGAGTGCAACGCTGTATTTTATACAAGTATCTTTTAGCATTTCAAAATCTTTCATACATTTGTATGAGTATCATATACATTGGTTTTATACTCTTCTGTTCATTTAGAGTGCATCAATTTTTCGTACACAACTACAAAACATTCACCATGAACACATGTCTCCAAACACACAATTTAAAGCATATAAATTCATCGTAAAAACATGTAAACATATAAGTAAACCTTCATAACTAACTAACATTTAAAATATATCATTTAACATTTAATACTCACTTAATAGGTTATTTCATTCCCAGGGCTTAGCTCACCCTTTAGGGTACTCATAAACACGGGTTTAGCTTATCCGATCCTTTAATTTCCTTTTCTGATTACACACACGATCGGTAATTTAACTTTCATGAGCATGCAACATATAATGACCACCTGCTTATCTTTAAACTTGAGCACTAGTCATCATCATCTCATCATCTCATAAGTTAAGGATTTCACATTCACCATTTATCATCTTCAATATATCTCAATATTTTCATTATCATTGATCATATGTAGCGCTACATTTTCATATCGTGTCGACACATTTCAATTTCATTTCTTTCCCCATATCGACATAACTTATCGAGATATCTCATTATCAATCCTCTTGTAGGATTACACAATATAGTTATGTCTATATACTCTTCAAGAGCATATGCCTCCGTTATTAAAGTATCTTTTGTAATTTGCTTTGATATATATGATTGGGGAAATATCAACGCTTCTAGCGTGCTAACTTATCAAAGTATCGTAGCTGATATATGTGATTGTTCATAGCCTTTCATGCATCTTTGAACTTCAAGTTCGTATTTCAATTTCGAGGATATAACACGATGCATTTCACATATTATTTTCAACCTTTAATACTCCCTCATCTTTGAGAAAATTTAGAACACCAAAACTCATACAGCTTGGTATGATTTTAATCATATATGTTCTCATCATTCAAATTTTAATATGGGAATTTAGACCGCTTTGCATTCTATTCTCGATATCGGCAATTTATTTGAGGACTTTAAATAATTTGCCATATAATATCCCACTCAGATGCAAGATACTCAAATCCTTCAGTGATTTATTCAAGTATTGGGATATACATTTACTAGCTTTATCATTAAATTTGGAAATCATGCTCATACTCATGAGCAAATATTTAAATAAATTTCAAATTCGAATCATATACACATGTGACTATCTAGTGGATCCATATCATAATATCTAGTAGTCACATGGAGGATGAGTGGGCCCATACTTCTCATCCTTTATTCCGTATATATTTGTGATTTATTTCAATATTGGCTAGTAATGATTTCATCATTTATCGAGAACAATCATCGAAGAATTCTTTTAATTCTTCACTTGAAATATTGATTTCAATAATTATTTAAACGGGATGGTCATCAGGTTTTGCAAACGAGTATTATTGAACTTCTAGTTGAAGAATTCTTATATCGATTTCACTAGTATCGTATAGTGCTCAATATGATTTATCATAGAAACAATTCACCGACATATTCCATCATCTTTTAGTGACATTATTGTTTACCACTATTCAAACAGAGTTCTGACTCATACGCATCACATCCTCGCTATTATTTAATTTGAAATCATAGCTCTTACGCTTCATATTATTTATTTAAAATCGGAGTCTTATTTCATACGCGTTGTATTATTCTATAAATAAATCATCAAAATTATTGCAAAATTCATCCTAACAAGGGTTTATACATTATAATGGATCATATGCTCTCAAATCTTAAAATACTATCCATTACTCTAGATTAAAATCCTAAAAAGGATTTATCGAGGTAAATTTGGAAAGATTAAGGATGCTAATGAATAAGGGTATCCCACAAGATATCCGATGCTTGATTGAAGCAAAGGTTCGATTATTTGGTGAGGTTTCAATTCCTTCTAAATACATGCCTGGTATGGGTAAAAGTAGTTTTTCAAAGAAACGGAGAGCAAAAAGATTAGGAGGATGCTACAAGTGTGCTCGATGGACATGTGACACTCGATGTAAATCTGTGGGGTACTTGTCCAGAAATCGAGAAGATAAAATAGCGTTCATTAAGGATGGATTGAGTAAGGAGCCTTTGGATGATATTCAACAGGCTCTTGAGACACATCCTAGTGGACACGTACAAGGTGAGCTAATGGCCTTATGGGCCAAATTCAAAGATCAACAAACGCGCGTTCATGATCTTGAAAAACTTACTTTAGAAGATCCTGCTTGTAGAATTTAGTAGAAAATTTTAGTATAATAATTTTCTCATATTAATATAAGGAAGCTCGGTGTAATAACGAAGATCAATGTTTTTCTTGTAATTGTAAATATTGTTTTTCGATTTTAAGATATATATATGTATATATATATATTATTTTTCAATCACCGACAGGTATATTTCATTTTCACTTAAAATTTTTTTTTCTGCATTTTCTCTCTTTCATATTTGTCAAAAAGTAAATAGTGCACTCAATTATTGGTTTGAAAATTTTTCTTTAAATAGAGGGTTTCATATATCTCTCATGGTCATACATTAAAAGTATAGTGCAAAAAGAGATAGGAGTAGAGATGGATATGGAGATTTTAGAATCATCTCATACAAGTCGACTTTTACCTCGCCATATTAAAAACCGTATGTATTCTTGGTGGATCTAAACTGGTAGGCCATATCCAATATGTGGATATGGCAAACCGACTTGTAAAAGAGTTAGGGAGACAAGAAATCAATATACTATACGGAGGAACCAACAACAAACTTTTAGCTAGACTTATAATGGCCGCACAATCATGGGGAATAAGAGTTTCGAGCGTAATACCTTTCCATCTAGTTGGATCTAATACTCGAATTGAAGCAAGTTCTACCATGGGTCAGGCCAGGGTTGGGGCTACAAGCGCAATCCATCCACAAGCGCATGATGTATATGATGAATAATAGTGATGCTTTCATTGTCCTTCCAGCGACTACAACACCTGGAGGAAATATTCAATATAGCCTCGTTGTACGCAGTGGAATTTTTATGTCAAACCAATAGGTTTGTTGAATATTAATAATTTCTTTGATGGCTTACTAGCGTTTCTAGATCGAGTGTAAATAATAAGTTTATCTCTCATACAAATGAGAAAAATACTTATTTCTGCTAGTACTATTGATGAACTACTCATCAAATTTCATGCATATGTTCAAGAATCAGGGAAGCCTCAGTCCGCTTGGTCACGACCAGTGTCAAGAGAAAAGAAATTCTGATCTTTTAAATATTTCATTATGAATCCTAATGTTGATGGTGGCAGAGTTACGGAGTATTTATACTCTCGAGACGCATCCCTCATTTATGGATTCAAGATGTATTTTCTTTTGCATTTCTATATCTTGAGTGTTTAATGCCATCTTTTGATATTCTCAATATGTTCCACTTAATTTGCTTTGTACTTCTTCCTGAGTAATAATAATAATATCATATTGGCTTTATTCAAATACAGATATCTAGTGATTTTGCTTCTTCAAGAGCATTTTATTCTCATATTAATACAATCTCATATCATCGATAAGATTACTTCATATAAGCTTTCCATGCGATATATTTTCTTTGATTTATCAACATGGGATCTATTGACATTTTACTTTCGTCTATTTATCCAATGGTAACTTCAAGTACCACTTGCTCAATTTTCTCCATTCATATTAGGTATATATGAAGAAGTAATTTTATTCTCATCGCCTACTTCTTCGAGAGTATGATTAGAATATTTGATCAACTACTTCTTACGGAGTAGGATTAGTTATAACCAATCGTGTAGTATAACCCACCACATTGGAAATATGCACACCAATCGTGTGGTATTACCCACCACATTGGAAATATACTCAAACTATAAAGTGCATAAATTTAAATTGCGAAATTAAATTTCCTCCAATAGGTGGTCGAACCTACCTTATGGGAATTATTGCAATAAATATAAATTCACTAATTTAAATTGAAGAATTAAATTGCATAATATTTAACTACTTCTTCAGTGTAGGATGCTTGGTAGAAGGTATTACCCATCACTTAAAGCATATAAAGTGCAGAAATATATAAAACCTTCCCTTTAGTGACAGTTGAACCCATCATCAAGTAGGAGGTATTGCGATAATTAAATTACACTAAATAAAGTGCGAGAATTAAATATTGAATCGCTTACGGAGCAAATTTGTTCTTCTGAACAAATACTCATTACTTCTACAAGAGTACACTTATCCTTCTGTAATAAGTACATTATGTAATTGAACTCTTCTAGTTAAAATAATATTCCGATCTTTTAACTCAAATGGACTTCAAGCCATTTTATATAATCAATGGATTTAGAATTTCTTCATAAATATTCTATCCATTTTCCTTTATCAAATCAAAATTAGGTCGGTTTTACCTAAGGGTAAAATTGTCCATTCCAATTCATAAAGGTAAAATTGTCAAAAATATTTTATCAATGTTTTATGATTGGAAAATTATCTCCTTTCTATTTCAATTTATCAATATCAAAATGTTCAAGGACTATTTTGTAACTTTTTCAAAAGTTGGTGTCTTGATTTGTAAATTTTGAAAGTTTGATAATAACATATTTCAAAACGAGTTATTACCCTATCAATGTTGGTGTCAAATCAGCTCTCGTTAAATCGAGTATAATGGAGTCGAGAAAATTTGATTTTGATAATGTATGCTACTTATATCTCGAAAGCGAATATTATAGTTTAATATATTATTATATTATAAAGTAATATAATATATATACCTTTCCTTTTTCTTGCGGAGAAGCGATTGAGCACGACGTATTTCCTCCATTCGCTAATTCTTGAATTGCCACAACTCTTTGTCTCGATAAATGTTTTCTATGAGTGATTGGGAAGATAGAGAGAGTGAGGCGTGAGAAAGTGAGAAAAAGATAAGAGAGAAAAGAAAGATAAGTATTGATTAGAGATGGATTAGGTTATTTATAATAATTCGGTTTACGTCTGATAGATACATCATCTATAAGATCTGTAGAAGCATACTCCCTTCATATTACTCAAATGTAGACTAGTCTTGATAACGTGTTATAAAAGTATGAAAACAATAGAGAGAATTTAGAGAGAATGAATTCGAAGGAATTCTCAGGAATGAATTTCATTAATAACCGAAGCCCTATTTATAGGAAAACTTCGAATGGCACAATCGTAATTACATAATTTCATCAAGGGTATAATAGTCATTCACATATAATAATTACACCTTTTACCAAATTATTCCTCCACCAAATTATTCCTCCACCAAATTATTCCTCATAATTCATAACCACCAAATTATTCTCAATTATTCATAACACCTAATAATTATTCTTCAATTATTATTCATAACAATTAGTAGTTTCTATTCATACTTTCATTTTTCTAAAAGTTAAATTTTCAAGTGGAATACTAATGGTCTATGAGCTGTTTAAATAATAATCATGCATTATATAAAATGTAAAACGTACCATAATTTTAATGTATCATAATTTTTTTTTTGAGAAAATGTATCATAATTTTAACGCATCACAATTTTACATTTTTGAGTTCTTTGCACTTCTTTTTAATTACTAACCCAAATAAAGGTTATTAATATTCATAAGTTCCCCATTAAAAAAAAATAAAAATAAAAATAAAATCATAAGTTTAACTTCAAAAATAAAAAATCGTCAAACAAGCATTCAATATGCATTTAACTTTTGTCATGTATTATTATTTTATAGAATTTATAGAAAGCCAAAAATATTGTCAAACTGTGGGTTTCATGCACTGCAATTCTGGACCAGATAAGGGTTGGCCTTCAATTATTTAACCTTTTTTTTTTTAAGAAGTCAATTATTTCATTTCATTTTAATTGTGGGCTTGCTGTATTTGGAAAAGTCAAACATAAATTAATGTAAATTCTTTTGGAAAAAAAGTGACATTTTACCTTGAGGTATAATTGAATTTTCTTCTATTTATGAAAAATTAGAAACCTGGGTGATACGTCATTTCCCGAGACTAGTTTCCTTATGCCGAAGAAAAGCATCTCTCTAATTAAAGATTGCATAAATTAATTGTATCTTTAATTAGGTGCCTAATGTGTGTCGTTAATTGACCTTTTTATATTACAAAGCACATGTAGTTTGTTAATTTAAAACAAATATAATTAGAAGTAATTATTTTAATGAAAATTTATTAGGAATTAGGAAACCTAGTAAACATGAGAATTGAGAAAGAAGAGAAGTTGTTAATTAATTCTTGTCTTCAAGTTTGGGCTTACTTTCTTGACTCTAATCCTTTTCCTACTCCGACATCTACGTTTACCACATTCCTGATTTTGAATATATTACTAGTACATTGATGGTGGGGTTCACAAGCAGTGTTAGTATAGGTTGTCCACCCATACATTCAAAATCAGTAGTAGAATAGAGTTAGATGCCTAACTCAGAATGTTGTGATATGTATGAATGTGAGTTTGTTTCGATTTAAATGGTAAATGGTTGCTATTTATAATTTTTTCAGCGATTTGTAATAAAAGTAGGTTACGTTTGCATCTTTAGTGATTATCGATCATTATGGGTCGACAATGATGGTGTTGAATTAAGGAAATTGATATGTTATCAGTACCGTGATTGGATTTGATGGGATAACTTAATTGATGTGGCATGCCATTGATGCGCCACATTAGCTCTGCGGCAATAAAAATTGTCCGAGCGCTAGTAACGTATCAATCATGGTTTAATTAATATTATTTTCTAAACCATTTTATCCATTTTAATTATACATGGAATCATTTTACATGTGAGATTATGCATTAATCAAACATCGTTCGCTTATTAATTGTGTTAAATTTTCAATTTGATGTTAACATGCTACGAGGTATATGATATACCTTTTGTAGTTAATGACATTATAAAGCGACATCATCTTACATATTTCAACTTCAATAGAGTTCTACAATCTGTCAATGCATTCATTTGATCATACATTTACTTATTTTGTTCATTGGTTTATATTTTTATTAATTAATTAATATATGAATAGGAGTATTAATTAATTTTTAAGCCATATATATATATATATATATATATATAAATAAACAAACATAGGCTTATTGCGTCCTTGTAGGACCCCTTCCCTTACGCCAATCTCATTGACTGCATCCCAACCTTGCCATATGCATTAAATTCTGGACTTTAAACCGTACGTTTCGTTTCGTGTTCTTGAGATTAAGGATTTAACGCGTGGGCTTCAATTATTGCCTTTTTATTTATCTTTAAAAAAAAAGGGAAAATGAAGTGACTTATTGAAGGAGGACAGGTTTTTTAATTTTCTTCCCTTTCGTCTATTTAAATATTTAAATAATTTTTTTCCAAAATTACTTTCGGAACTTTAGTTTAAGTTTGGATTTGCTCTTACTTACAAAGTAATTAGTATATCCATGGAATTCGAATAGAGTATTTGGTCAAGCACCATTTATTTGAGAATACTCAAAGGGGCATGGTGTTTAACGTTTGCAACTAAGAATCTTGATCTTCTCTTCATACGGGTAGAATAACATCTTTCCATTACTGATGTGAACCAATAAGATTTCGAATAATTCTAGGTGCGCACACAAATCCACTACCACACACTACCACACTCTAATACACAAAATACGAAAAGACCAAAATACCCCCTAAATGGGAGGCCATACCCCGATTAGTATGTGGTATTTTACCACACCAAAAATGTGTGTACTCCAAGAATGGTCCTAATATCTCCTCACATGAGAGGAGATCAAAAGCACATGAGAGGAGATCAAGAGTGTAGCGAGTATTGATTTCCTCCCCATATGGGGAGAATTATTGACGTGAAGCAATAGAATTTTACATATGGGGTCATCTAATTATTTCAGAATCAATAATATCTTTCCATATAATCATGTGGGGGAGATTAATTTCTCCCCACATGAATAAGAGATCAAAAGTGTCGATTGATCTATCAATAATTGAGAGAATAACTCATTCCCATATTGGGAAGAGAAGACGTAGGACCCAGGAGCGTTTGGATAAAAGCTTCGTTTTGAAAGGGGAAAATAATAAAAAAAAAATCAGTTTAGTTTTGCTTTGCGGCTCGTGTGTGGATCCCAGTTTCCCATCAGGAAAAAGGAAGCCTTTTTTGCCGGTGCACCAAGAAGGGATAAAATGGTCGGTCGATGGTGCACCCACCAACAAGTGAAGGGCAGCAGCCACTCTCTCCACTGTCCACAGCCTCAAGTTCGATTTTAGAGTTTAAATTTGTTATCGCATCTGCTCCTCACTTGATTGTCTCGTTGAATTAGTGTAACTTGCAATAGTTTAATACTGTTTAAATTAATTGAAATGGTTAAAAAGGCCAAAAAATAAAATAACAATTAGGCTCCCTTTTTTAAACCCTCGTACAAATAGCATGATTCATTTACTAGCCCTTGGTTGCAGCGTGGCAACATTAAAATGCGCCGCACCAGTACTAATTTTAATAAAATTCCAATATTGAGAATATATCATTTATACTCTCATAATAGGGAATCACAAGATAATTATTTTACTTTTTCTTGCATCTAAATCTAATTACACCCAGTGATAAATGGGAGTACTACTAACATTTGTCTTTTTATGTAAGTACCTGATTTTATGAAGAAATGCAAAATTGTGGCTCAAATGTATTTTGTGGCTTAGTATATCATTCTGGAAATATCTATCTAAAATTATTGTTTTTATTAACATTATAATTTCACTACTTTCCAACTTCCAATTTTAATAGATTACCATTTGTCAAACATGTTGACATAATGACATGTGTGTCTGACGAAGCTGTTCTGTTGCCTAACATGGTGATGTGGCGCTCTGTGTCATCGGCCAATTTTTAAAATTTTTTTTTTTGAAATCTAAGTTATGTGAAATAAATAATACATAACTATCATCTGATGGTGGGGGGCTCGTGTGGCCCCACATTTCCCCCAAAAAATGGAGGTGTTGGCATGATATATTGCCAACTTTGTTGGCAATATATCATTTTTTGTGTGTCTGATTGATAACATTTTTAATGAAAAATGTCACATCAAAAAACTTGTTTTCTAGCTTCTTTGTGTGATACTCACATTTTCCGTAGAAGATGTTCTTCGTTAGCAAGTATTTGATTGATACATCATTTCAGACAAATATTTTCCATAGAAAATGTTTTTAATCTACTAGCATTTGATGCATCATATTTGCTCAATGGATACAATCAGCTCATGGGAAAACTTCCTGTGGGTTTTTCCGTGTTTCAGAATACGGTTAATCAAAATGTTAACTAATGGATTGTGATCAAATGGATTGGATTTTGCTTTTTTTTTTTTAGATGCCGGAGGAGGATCTAGAAGAGGAGCCCGAGGCACTGAATGAGGATCTAACAAGATAGTATTTGGAGTAGAAAAAGGGGTGCTCAAAACCAGTGTTCTAAAAAGCCTGCCTAGGCGTAGGCGACGGCGTCGCCTATGCTCGAAGCTTTGGTATCACGCTTCGCCACGCTTTGCGCTTAATCACACATTGATCACGCTTTTATCACGTATTGGTGCGCTTAGGCACGCCTAGGTTCAATGCTTGACCTTGACGCTTTTTCAAGTATTACTTTTTTAGAACCTTGCTCAAAATATTTGGATTTGATTTTGAATAGTAGTGGCGAGCGAATTGGCAGCAGTCTAAACCCTAAAAAAGGATTGTGGGAGAGACTCTTCTTGTTTATCCTAACTGTTGGAATCGATCATTTTGCTACATAAAAAATAATTAGGTCAATTTAAGGAAAATTGCGTCCAAAGAAATGATAGGAAAATTTTTAATTCTATGAAAAATATTTTTCCATTTCATTTTCTTGCTGTATCATGAAGCCTGAAATGCAAAAGAAAAGAAATTTTTAAAGTAAAGCAGCTAAAAAATCGTAATGGATATCTGATAAGCCGCAGATAGTAGACTTTTGTGGTTGGGTCCAAAAACCCGGACCCCACTGCTGCAGGTTAGAACCTGGTGTGTTTACTATCCCTCACCAACAGTCTTACACTTTCTCGTTAGGCTGCTGAATTTGAGAATGCGAATGCTTCCGTTTTCAGTTTTTGTAATGGAAAATGAGAAAAAGCCATTCTCCGCACGTTTGTTTATTGAAATGGAAGTTACAGTTAATCTTAGAAATGACATGACACAATAATACCAAAGATTCAATGTTCACATATGAACCGATAATTAATACGTGGTCACTCCCAGATAGTAGAGGGATAGGAGGCATGTGTTAATTATCGGCTTACATGGTGTCCACATGTAGGCATTAGAAAATTAACCAATGCAATAAATAGCAAGTTTTTTGGTGGAGTGTGTGTGTGTGTGTATATATATATATATATATTTGTTTAAATTAATTTTATATCAAACGTTATGATTTTTAAATTATGTGGTTTACACCGATACATGTGGCAAGCGAGAGCCCATGACAGTTGATGAAGCCATTGATAGTTTTTATTGAATTGGAGTTAAACAAGTAAAATAATATTTATTGGACAATGATCTAGTTCAATGGCCCATTCGCAATTAGATGAGTTCAGTTCAACCCAAAAGTGAGCCACACAGAACCCTAACTACCCTCATTTCTCTTACCCTCCATAATAATTTCGACTATTGACTTAATTGTTGAAGTGTACGTCTATGGTCTCCAGAACCCTCTTTTCCCCAACCGCCTTGACCTTTGGCCGGGGCTATATTTTGCAATTACACTTGGATAGACGGAGACAAGTAAAAAATTCTAATCGATGAAAAAATCTGGTAGCTTTTAGAAAATTAATGATGTAATAATTAATTAATATGTTAAGCGTCTAACTTTTTTTTATACCTATTTTATGCTTTAAAAGGGAAAATTTGACCTAACCAATTTTATTTATTGGCTATATAACATTCTAGTCAAATCACTTAGTTGGATTACAATGACTCCATGAGAAATTACAAGCAAGCACCGGGTACATTGTGCCTATTTTAATGGTATAGTAGTTGTCTAAAGACTCAAAGCTTGCTTGCTAATATATTAAACCAATTAATTAAGAAGAAGGCACGACGAATTGTTCCAACTTTGCCGAAGGTGAATAATGGTTAACTAATCTATCAAAAATGATATAAAATAAATAAGAGAAAGGTATTTTATTTTAAGAGAAACGTTTATAAAACCCACAATTTTCATGGCAGTGTTATGATGTAACAAAATCTAGATAAGAGGAGGGCCCACGGTGAGTGGGAATATCGGATGAGAATTGAGATGAGATGCATGTGTAAACCAGCAAGATACATGTCATAATTGCTACATTTGACCAGCAAAGATGTTTATCTCTTCGTTTAATATGACCTACGGCTCAAATGGCTCATACAATTTATGAAGTGATCACATAATTGTTTGGGCCGGAGAGTGTATATCAGGCCGATTAAACAGTTTTTGCAGTATAAATTCTTATATAGAAAAAGATAAATTAAAAAAAAAAAAAATCTTCAAATTATATACATATAGGAAAAACTTGTGATGAAGGCAAATGATAATTGAAAAGGTGTGAATTTTTTTTCTTTTTTTTTTTTTTTTTTTGGGAAAAACAACTGTCCGAATACTAGGGTAATTTTTTCTACAAAAGAAGTAAATTGGATATTAGTTGAGCACTATTACAATTGAATTAGTAGCAACTTGGAAACGAGATTAAGGGCTTATTCTAAACACAGTATTAAAAATTTACTTCAACGATATGTTAGATGTGTGGTTGAAAATTGAAAAAATATACTAAAAATATAAAGTAATTGTATGAATGATTGAAAATAATAAGAGAGAAAAAGTTAGTAGAAGTTAGTGAAAATTTATCATGCATACAGATGCCCTAATTGGTATCTTTGGTTTACATTGAATAGCGTACGAAAAAATCTATTTTATAAATAATTTCATTTTTGGAAAAAAAAATACCAACAATGTAACCATGATTAATTACTTTGAAATAATTAAATAATCAATCTCTTTTGAAAGTTTATAAAAGTGCTTATAAATATATTTTTAAAAAATTGTTAAAATCAAAATGATTTTTGATTTACATATTTGATAAGATTTACACACTACAAGATTTTTTGTCTTTCCCTACAAAATACTTTTGTAGAGAAAGATATTTATTTGTGGCGAAGTGATAGAGGAGACAAAAAATATTTGTAGCCAGGTTTGTGGGCTAAACCTAGAAAGGAAAGGTAATAGGCCACAAATTGTGAAAAATTCAAGGGCTAATGTCTGACGCTATAAATTTTTTGGAGACAAATAGAGTTTGTAAGAAAATGTTAGAGGCGACAAAACTTTAAAATTGTGAGGTGAATTTTGTCACTCTGGCCTTTTAGAGACAAATGCAATTAGTTAGGAAATGGTAGAGTAGCATATATGGTTTGTCCTAATGTCTCTCTCTCACAAATTATATATTTCAAAAATAAATTAAAATTAAATTTTTACCCAACCAACTAGCCATCTATTTAACTTAAATCAACCCAACCCAACCTACTAGTTACTTAATTAGCTTCAAGAATGTGCAGTGCGTAGGAATTGAACCTTAGACCTCATAGTTGAGAAACTAAGATCTCAACCACTCGGCTGTTTAAATTTCTTGTTACTCATTCTCATTCTCATTAATATAATATGTAAGTTATGAGTGTAAATCTTATGATTAGTTAACTACAAAGTTCAATTTGTTTGCAAAACAATTTGCACACAAAATCATATGGCTACAATTCTTTTTTCTGGAAAAATGTAACATTTGTGTAAAAATGCCGAACAATTATAGAAAAGATCATATGCCTACAAAACCTTTTATTCGGGGGAGGGGGGGTGACATACCTTTTGGCTAGAAATTGCAATTTATTTGTGAAAAATTTGTACTAAAAATCACATGCCTGCAAAGTCTTTTTTTTTTTGGAAAAGGTAACATTTTGCTACAAATTTTAATTCGTTAAAAAAATCAGATACCTATGAAATCTATTTTTTAAGGGAAAAGATATCATTTAGCTACAAATTATAATTTATATAGGAAAAATTGCATTCCTACAAAATCGTAATTTTTGTAGGGAAATGTAATCTTTGGTTACAAATTTTAATTTCTAGGAAAAATTATATGCTTACGAAATTTATTTTTGTGGGGAAAAATATTTTTTTACTACAAATTTTAATTTGTCTACGAAAAATTTGCAGCGAAAATTATATGCCTACAAAATCATTTTGTTTGTGAGGAAAGGTAATTTTTGATTACAAATTTTAATTTGTAGGAAAAATTATATACCTATAAAATTCATTTTTTGTGAGGAAAGATATTTTTTGGCTACAAATTTCAATTTGTTTGCGAAAAATTTGTAGCCAAAATCGTATGTCTACAAATTAGTTTTCTTTGTAGGGAAATGTAGTTTTTTGTTACAAATTTTAATTTGTTTGCAGAAAATTTGTAACGAAAGATCAAAATTCTTGTAGTGATAGTACTATTTACTTATTCACAACTCATTTATTTTTTTATTTCATTTTATTATTACTAGTGTTTCTACCCGTGTGTTACACGGGGAGACATATGCACATATAATAAACTAGAATCCACATAAGGGGATAAGTGCAAAAGAATTTCTAAAATTTTTAGTAGACTTTCGTCTATATTTTATACAAATACATCATGTTATAGTAAATAGCAGGACTAAAAATAATAAAATTTCATATAATTTTATATTGTGTTGAAACATATTATATTCAATAACATTCTAAAACCGATAAAATCCACTATTCTCCGCCACACAACCCAATTACAGAATATATAAATGACATCAAATTTTTTAACAATTAAATAATCATAGATACACTTGACCAACCACAGCATGTCTAATAATTTCTATCACAGTTTTTTACAGCAAACAATTGGGTTTCTTTCATATCCCTTCACTTGATTTAGTAATCTAATCATTATGTATTTTGAAGTTATGCCTAATGTTTCATCCACGACCTGCAAATCGAATAAAAAATTAAAACAAAGTATAGTCAATTAACACAAGATAAGGAAGAACCCGATGTAATTTTCCAACCAACTGAATGATAATATTGTGTGAATCAACGTTGCCAATTTGATGATATCTGTAGTATCCTTTTTAGGACCATTAATATAATATTCAGAGGAAAAAAATCCGACGATTCATGTTTTGTCGTTAATTACTCCCTCCGTCCCATTTTGATAGACTTGTTTTCCTTTTTCATCCGTCCCAAAATATAAGCTACTTTCCTTATTGGTATAAATTTAATTTCTTCATTTCCTAATCTACCCCTATTTATTATACATGGTTATTAATAAAAGTAAGTTATCATATTTAATATAGGGGTATATTGAGAAATATACAAGTAAAATTTACCTTTCCAATAAATATTAATTTCAAATTCTTAATCCGTGTGAAAGTCAAACCTTGCCTATCAAAATGGGACGGAGGGAGTACCAAAGTCATGCTACGTGAAAACATTGTGCCTTTTCATCTCCCGTTTATATCTTAGGTTGTTAATGGTCATTTTTTCTAATATAAATACCAGGTGCATGTATTAGATTAGAGTTGATCCAATTTGCATATGGATTGACTTATTTTAACGGTGTGATTTTTTTAATTGAGAAAAATAGGTGAACCCGATGCGTGTATATATGTATACACGTTGAAGAAGAAGTCGAGTTGGAAAAGACATGTAGAAGCGGTAAAATTGGTTGCCGTAATTAAAAATTGATTTTTTAATTCAGAAAAATATGTGAAAGTGATGGGAAAATGTGCTGATTTTATTAATATATATAGATTCCCAAGGGTTGATTCAAGATGTTTATTAATAAATGAACTAATTTTCTTTCTTAATCTTCCACAATCATTTATATCAACATTAATCAGAAAATTATCTTCGGATGTAAACAAATTACATCATGATGCATATTTTCGACACACATATTCAATGATTAAGAATTGTGACAAAAATCATTTCAGGAAAAAAATAAAAATTGATACTTCTAAATAGATATGATTATTGATTATCATTACATCTTAGTATGCTACAATCATATTAATATTAATTTAAAATTTATTTTATGGTCGTAAAATTAACTATATGAAACCCTTAATTCATTATTCTAAAAATATGAATTGCACGTTTGGTTTCTTCTTGATTGTGAGGAATTAACTTTTAATAAGTATATGAATTAATCATTATAACAACTATTAGGAAAAAAAAATTCCAATATTCTCTTTTGGTCCCCGATTAATTATAAGTATAATTACTATCTGAGATTTTTGTGGAAATTGTCATCAAGCGTATGATTGTTGTTATTATTTTTGGATATATGTTGGAAGGAAAAATGGCATCAAACACATGACATGTTTGGTGACAATTTCTCTAACTTAATTATTTGAGATTTGTTAGAAGATAGCAAAAATTTAACAATAACCTAATCAAAATAAATTGTTGTATCAACGTAAATCAAATATACATAACACCTCTTCAAAACAAGACTCTAGACACCGTTTATTTTACTCGTTGTCTATAATCAAAATAAGTCACATATACTATTAAGTACACTGATTGAAATAATGTAGATTTATTTGATTGTGTGTAACAATTAAGGAAATATGAGATCTAAACTCTCATTTGGTACATTAACATGATTGAACCATAGTCACCAACAATTAAAGATGATTTCCTATTTATAATAAAGTTGTTATTTACAATGATTCGATATAATTGATTGGTTATTATAAATCTTACATTTCAAGTTTCACTAAATTTATTGTCAGACAATTATCACACTATCAATGATCGATAAACCATCGTTATGGATATCGTCATCTTAATTGATATTCAAGAGAATCATTTTTTTTTGTCACCAATAAATTTTCTCCTTCAATATATAGACCATATGGAATATGCATAAAATTCTTTTAGTAATATCAATAATTACTGTTCAAAAAATTACTTCTCTTTCCGAAATAGTGGCTCGAATCAACAATCACGATATCAAGTCATTTAAAAATGTGATACAGGTTTTCAAGTGAATAACAGTAAAAGGAAAAACAAATAGAGTAGATTATCTTCATAATTATTACTCTTAAGATAATATTGATAATAAATGCCTGCTTAACTAAGTAACCAATTACCCCACATTAATTTATTTAGATTACTAATTTACTCTTACTCACACGTGGGGCAACCATACAGACTCTCCGTACTTAAGCCGTTCCAATCCAACGGCCCCATGTGTTTCCCCTGGGCCCACATTCCGCGTCCACCCTACCCTCCTATATATGTACACCGGCCTCTACTCTGATTCTCCATGCACCAAGTATTATTTATCTCCTCTCTAACCGAAGATATCACATTTAACATTTCCACCGGAAAGTCCACCGGAGAAATCAGCATTTTCCGACGATTGCGACTCATGAAACCGAACAACAAGTGGTTTGTTTCGCTGAAGCTGTTTTTTCTGTCAGCTGGAGTTGTATCTTTAGCTGTGGGGGCAAAATTCTTTATTCCGTTTATTCTCTCCTGGTTGAAACCGCCGTATCTGTACGTCATCATTAACGGAATTATCATCACCATCGCCGCTGCATCTCGCTTCCACAACAGTGAATCTCAGCCATCCGTTCAATCTGAGAATTTGATTTCAGTGAAAACGCCTCAACCATCGGAATTAGCAGCGTTGTCCCCTACTACGGAGATTGGCACTGCTGTGGAGGAGACTTTTGCGCCTTTATCGGTTCCTGTTGAGTTTCCCACTGCTGTGGCGGAAACTGAAACTCCGGTGGTGGTGGAGCAGCCTTTTGTGGACGATAGTGAAGATGGAGTTATCGAGGTGAAGCACGTGCTGGTGAACGATTCAGATGATGTAAAAAACGACGACGTTATGGTAGCTGAAGATGAGGACGAGTTTATCCTCCCGAATTTGACGCACTCTCCGCCTCCACCTGATCAAGAGATAATTCCTCCGCCGTTCCCTTTTCCGGTGAGGGAGAAACCTCTGGCTTCTTCCAGATTCAGCAACCACCGGAAAACTCACAAATCCAGTCCAGAAGGTACGCTTAATTAAACCGTTATGTGTGTGAGCATAGATATTTTCTGTTAGAATTAAAATTAAAACTATGTAACCATGTAATTAAGTATCATCCATGTTTCCCTGTTCTTCAAGCTTCAATTAAATTAACCAAACAAAGCTTGACGGTGTCGTTTGGAATATTCTTTGCCAGTGTTGTTTGCCTTCTTTTGAAATTTGAAAAGCATAAAAGGGATTTTGCCAATTGAATCGACATTGGACGCCATCTATAAAGTGCTTTATATTATTAATTATCACACTGGAGCTTTTCCATCATTCTTTTAAAGTAGAAATTACTATCTTAATTTTATTTAATTATGAAGATGACATTTATAATCAATTTGTGAAAATTGAAAAATATTTCAGGAGCGAAGGCATTAGGGGTGGCTAGGCCGAAAAGGCACGAAACGCTGGAGAACACATGGAAGATGATAACGGAAGGACGTCACGTGCCTCTCACACGACACTTGAAGAAACCAGACATGTGGGAAGATCACGAGCTTCAGGTAACTGAAAGCCCCCCTTCAGATCGATCAATCAAATCGAACAGCAACAAGAACATTACGACTCGCGGCTCGCCTCGTGCTTCACTGAGTTCATACCCGAGTCTTAAGGCTCGAAAAGAGTTATCGGTGGGTCACGAAGAGTTGAATCGCCGCGTGGAGGCATTCATCAAGAAGTTCAATGAGGAAATGAGGATGCAGAGACAAGAGTCGTTGAATCGATACATGGAAATGATCAACCGTGGTGTGTAACGGTGTAAGTTGATTGAGGAGTTTTGAATTTCACATTGTTAATAGATATTTGAAAAAGATTTTTTACTGTCCGAAAGGGAAAAAAGGGAATATAGTCCTGAATTAGGATAACAGCTTGAATTTTGTTGAATTCGTTAGCTGGGTTGGTAATTGGTATAGAAAGGATCTGTAAAGGAACACAAAAACCTCATTGGTCCTTTATTGTCGTCGGTGTGATGCATTGATTTTATGATTTATAAAGTAATGTTATTTTTTTGTTCACTTTGTTCCTTTTCTTGCTTTAAGTCCATTCACTACATTTTTAAAATAGTATTACTACATTTGATACACTTTTTTCTTGGTCTACTCATTCATTATCATGAGTAGACATCCACTTAGGCAAGCGCGAACCAAACCACCTAGTTAAAGAGTTGTGAGCGATTCGTTGCCAATAATGTTAGTATCATAAGGTGTCAATATTATCCCAATTGTTGCCACGCGTCTACACCTTACCCACCCCCTGATGGTTACGGGGAGGGGGTCATGTGGCACCATTCGGACAATATTGACACCTTATGGTGTCAACGTTGCTGGTAACAGAACGAGAGCGAGTTAAAATTATGTGCTCAATTATTGACGTGTTGATTCAAATAAAGTTTTGAGTTGTTTGTCTACACAATTTGTTAAACTTCTATCCAATGTTGGGGAACGATTAACAACCGGGTAGGTAGTTAAGGACAACAGCAACCATTCGGATAAAATATATTCATTTAGTTAGGTGTTCAATTATAGATGCCTCCCTTTTAATAAGGTTTGGATGCCTCCATTTTAACAGGGTGGGTTTTGAGTTGTTTGTCTCGAGAATATGTTATGGAAAACGTTAACCACTAACCCTTTGTTTTATTAGAACAAAAATTTTTAATGAATATGCCTAGGGAAAAAAAAAACACTTGACTTAGAGGGTGAAGCCGACGAGTTGTATCGAACCGAGGAGGACCGGGCACGGGACTTGGGCCATATTCTGCTCGAGGGACATGACTACCTCGACCGTACCAAGAGTAGGTCCCACAGAGGTTGATTGCGATCTCCTTTGTCGACAGACTCACATTCACTCTGACGCTATTTCTTTTGGATCACCCTTACGTTATTTCTTCAAGATAGAGGCTCGATCACAGGTGTCGATCATTTGGAACATCCCCAGCCAATGATGAGACTCATCCTCCCACACCCTCCTCCATTGGGAATAAGTCGAGGATATACATGTGGGTCGGGCCGAGACAAGATCCAAGCCAGATCTAGGTTCCTACTCTTAAGAGACTAGTTGAGGACCCAGAACCTTAGTGGAAATCTGTAAGTCCAATTGAAAGTGGTGATCATAACCCGAGTAGCTTTTGACGATAGAGATTGCCCGCACGCTTGTCCATCAATTCATTTGCGCGATGTGATTTATCAGCGTTTCACATACAAATTTTGGTAGAAATAATAAATTATTTAACTTGGAGACTAAAAGAATCCATATATTTATTGCAACGTGTTCCTTTTGATGTGTAAGTTAGCAATACAATGTTTTCAATTAGATGACGTCTATTGGGTTGCAAAGAGTCGGTGACTCAATAGTTGATGTTTAATTTTGACGGATGAGATGCACTGCAAAATAAAACAAAACAAACGAACAAGAGGAAATTCAGCTGAAACTTGATTCCACACGTAAACGAATGTATACATATTTCAACATAAAATTGATTGAGATTGATTTTCACTTGATTAACATTAAGTACAATTTATTTGACCCTAATGGGGAGTTGATTTTGACTTGGTCAAACATTCATTTGACTACTCATAGTCTCATATTAATTATTATCCTAAGGTGTAGATCAAGAAGACGACAATTAGAACAGGCTGTTTATGAACATTTTTTATTCTTGTTTCTCACCTTTTCCCGTTCAAACACCAGCCGCGATTTGGAAGTCTACATGCATGGAAACGTGATCAACATGTTCATGTGAAGTTTCTGTGAACTCACTTATTTCCTCACAAAAGGTTGGTCACACGCCTAATCGGTAATACTAATTGGTACATTTCTTGACATTTTGGCATTTCTTGATAGGGGTGATGACTTATAATATATGAATATTGTAGTATAAAAGAAAATATGGGTATTGTCAATCAGTGAATTTCATGGCAATAACTCAAGTCAGAGAAGCACTATGCTCTTTATATAACGATTTACGTAATAACACGCATGATATAGATTTAAAAAAAATTTAATAATTTTTTTCAAACACATATGGTATAGATTTAGGAAGTAATCAATCGATAACAAAGTTTAATAATTTTTTTTCACTTTATTTATCACATCAGCAAATGTAAATTATCAATTATAATGTACAAATAGTTTTTCCTTCTTAGAAAAGCCTAAAAGTAGCACTTGCCATATAATTCAAAGGCTACGAGGAGTGGGATGGGCACTGAAACTGACCGATGGGCGGTCGGTTTGGAAAAAATGGTTTTCAAGACCAATTCGAACCCTTTGGTTTGAGTCGATTTGTCGGTTACCCAACAATTCAAGGCATAATTTTATCTTTTTCATAACCGATTGATTTCAGGTTGGAAAATCGAACCAACCGCCGATGTAAACTGACGCTAGGAGTGGGCACCCAACCTACAACCCACCCAAACCCACCGACGCAACCCGACTCGGGTTGGTTTGGGTCGGGTTGAAAGGCCCGCCGGTTTACATGTTTGAAAATTCCAACTTGAAAACCGACCAGTTCCAAAAAAAAAAGGGCATAAATCGTCAAACCGACCTGAACCGGGAACTGCCAAGCATCCGGTTCGGTTTCGATTCCAATTTTCCCAAACTGACAAAAATCGAGTCGATTTCAAGTGGGGCTTGAAACTGACCAGAACCGAACCGTGTCCACTCCTAACTGACTCAAATTGACCTGAGTCGACCAATTTGGTCGGTTTTCACGGTTTAAATGCCTAGTCTTGCATGGGATGTTCTCTTTGTAGTTTAATTATTGACTTCAAAATTGTTAAATACTGTATACATTTTTCTCTTCAAAATTTTCTATGGTTTCATTTTAAAGCCGAGTTAATAAATTCCAAAATTAAATTTATTGCGACTCTCTATTTTGGGTTTGCCCTAAAGATTAATGCGGCTGTTTGTGATGACCAATTTGTTTATATCGTTGTAATAAAAAAGAACAAAGACGTGCATGAAAAATATTGAAGTCGTAGAACGAAAAAGACTCCGAATATCAACTTTCGCTTGGAATTCCATAGCCGATTCTGAGACTCTATGAAAAATGCGGTTGCTTAGGACCCCTGGTTTATTTATTTATTTTTTGTTAATACAAAAAGAGCCCCAATAATTAAACTCATAGAAAGGAAAAAAAAAAAAAAAACCCTCTAATTTCAACTTTTGCCTATGAACCCGAACATCTTGATCATTCTCAGGGCTGACTATACGAGATCCCCAATATTTCAACCATTCTCAAGGCCAACTGGGACTTTCTAGAAAATCTCTGCAAGTCATTTGAAATGAAAGCCATTTATAATTCAGGAGACACTTGTTCAAAAACCTTGGACATTAGAGCCACTGGAGCAAAAATATCTTAAAAATGTAGCGAGGAATGTTAGATTCAGTTACTTAGACTCAAAATATTTACAAAGTAAAGATGTGTTTGAGGACTTTTATTTTGTTAACAATTAATTTTTTTAGTTTGAATGGTGATGAAGACTATGATACCTATGACTTGAAAGTAAAAAATTATTTTTAAAATTAAAAAAATTTAAAACTAACCCAAGCTAAAATTTAGACAAGTGATAATCAATGGTATGAAAATACTAATACACGTATACTTAATGAGGAGTAGAACATGTGTCTTTGGCCTGTGTTGTGTGCTAGTCAACTACTCTGGTCAATAAAATCAGATTTGTCTAATTAACTATGTAATCAATCATAATTAATTTATAATTTGGTACTTATTTTGGTATATCGTATAAAAAAATGAGAAAATAAATACTTGAGCATGTGCGTTAAGCTTGTGACAAGTATGTTACAATAGTTAATTAAAACGCACGAGAGGTAAATGTAAAACGACAAGTCATCAATTGTGTATAAGTTGTCCGATAATAATTTCCGGTGCTGTACCCTTGTTCTCTTGGTGTTTCATTTAAATTTTTAGTTTTGAATTTATTTTCTATTTTCTATTTTTTGAATATTTAATTTTTTTACCGCTTTTTTTAATATAAATTTGGAATCATAGGAATGGAGTGGGGTATGATATTTTACCATTAGACCAAATTCTTTTTGGACATTTTTTCTTATTATAATAAGGAAAATACTAAAAGTATATACACATTTGTGTGTGTTTGTATCACATCCTAATAGAGTGCAGTGTAAAATAACTATATTACCCCCTAAAAGTGGGGGAACCCACACCCTCATTAGAGTATGGTAAAAATACACATAAAAACTACATGTGCCTCTAACATCACCCTTATAATGATCTTTGTAAAGTGTAAATATGTTCTAAATAATAAAAAAATAAATGAATTTTTACCGTTTTGAGAAATTAAAGACCGTTAACTATTCCTTTTCTCTTAAGATGTAGCACTTTCGTATCTGAATTCAAATTTTTACATAAATTAGAATAATCAAAAGAGTGAGAACCACTTTTCTCAGGAAAAAAAAAAAAAAAAAAAAAAAAAAAAAAAAAAAAAAGAGGAGGGTAAAAACCACTAAGGCCAATTTAGGCAATACAAAATTTTGACATTCAACAGCGCCAAGTCAAATCTGACGCTTGCATAATCGACGGTGACTGCATCGCGTGCGGACAGGGACACGCAATCTTAACCGTTAAATTTTCCATACGTTAACAAAATCTTCCACAAATTCGCCATCAGAATAGAAATTTAAAAAGTTAGAAACTTCAGAGATGCTTCCAATTTAGCAATTTCCGTAAGCTTTCTCCGAAATCTCTTTCTATCTTCGGGCGCTGTTTCAATTTTCCCGCTTTACATTTCCCCTTTTTTTGGGCTCCTTTTTATTCACTTTTTCACCGTCGGAATCTTTTCTCGGAGAGACAAAAGAATTATAATAATTTGCTGAAGCAAGTGGTTATAGAAGAATTGGATCAGATCAGATCTCGATATCGGTTTTCTATTATTCTGGAGCTCTCGGAGAAGATGCAGACGAAGTATATGGAAAGATCAAATAGTATGGCGGCTAGAGGAAAACGTAATTTGGATCCGACTAGTGGAGAGGAAGAGGAAGGTCAACCTGATAGGAAGCGTCCTGCTCTTGCCAGGTAATTTACACCCAAATTCGTGAGAGTTATTGATTTTTATGAAGTTTTGTATTGATTCTGTTTCTCTCGGTAATTTAATGTACTTAATTGCAAGCGAGTTTGATGCTTCAGTGAATTGTTGTGCTGATTTCTATTGTTTCTATAAATGGCTAAGTTGATGTTAGTTTCCGTGTGCATTTGGTATTGGCGTCACAAGTGTTATGACTGATCCCAGTGCTTGGCGGCTGCGTAACGGTTAAAGGAGCTGCTGACAGTAGGCATATAACAGTTCTTTAGTTCCAACTTGAAACAGTCGTAGCACAGTTAGTCACTTGGCCACTGTCTCTGGCTCAAAAGGTCTGTGCTTGTATAAGACGATGCAAGAACTAGTGAGACTAAGTGGAGAGCTCAATTGAGCAAGGTCAAACCAGGGACGGTAACAAAGTTAGGCCTGAAATGATAAAAGATGAGGAAAGGGATTGAGAATATCTAGTCATAGCAGGGACCTAGAAGCTTGGCCCTTCACCTAACGCGACTCCCTCTGACCACTGCACAACAGGCTGCAATCCATAACTTTGACAACCTGCAACAGCTAATAAAACTGCATCGGTTTTACCTCTCAGGCATGGGAAACTTTGACCTTTTAAGTATTTAGCATAATTGGTCACCCATAACTTCCAATTGGCAAACAGAATCACAATGCTCTATTTTAAAGAATGGACTATTTAAGTGAACTCCGCTGAATAGGAACTTCCATCAAGTCTTAGCAATACAAAAGACAGCAGTGAGTGCATGAATAGGTTTAGAATTAAAACTTAGACTTATTCAATTGACATTACATATATGGATTATGAAACATGTGATGATGAAGGTCACTGGGAGCTGCTGAGGCTGTGTTGGTCAGAGAGGTGGAGAAATTATCTGTTAGGAAATGTTTTTCAGTGGGGTTCCACAATTAAGGACATATCACATATGTGCTATTAGTATGCAGTTCTTGAGCATGGGCCAACACCCTTGATAGAATATTACTTGTTCTCGAACTGAACCCTGGGAGTCTATATACATTTTTACTGGAGTTGGTTATGAGGTGAAGTTATGTTGTGCAAGGAACTTCAATGGTAACAAACCTAGGTGTAAATTCTATGTCCTGTTGAAGGGAATCAGAGTGGAGGTCGAAAACTAAAAAGTGCCACATTGGCTTTTCTTCATGAAGCTTTAAATCAACAAAGAAGATAAACAGAAATTTAACCTACATAGAAGCTTGAACGCCTCAATGTGCTCTGCTGTTATATTATGTTAGATCATTGTTGTCCTGAGTATTTTATTATGGATTTTGATTGGTGAGCTAGGCTTGTGTTTATTTGAGATGGATTCTTCTCATGTACTTGTCAGAGACTTGCATAATTTATTGGGAAACATGAGCCGCAGATAAAGCGACGTCTCTTCCATGAAATTGCGTTTATTGAAAAACATCTTTGGGACCCAACTTGCTCCATTTTATATGCCGGAGAGATTAAAAATGTCTTTGAGAATAAGTTGTCTGCATACTCTCCCTTGAATTCAACTGTGTACTTGTCTATAAGCATCCTGCTCATTGTTCGGAAAGAACCCTCTCACAGTGGATGCGACAACTTATTTCATACCTTAGTTCTGGTTAAGTGGTTTACATGCTTAAAGATTTAGGTTTAGACATCTGATATGTTCGGAAAATGAACCATATTATGCTAAATTCAACGTCAGTTCACCAAGCATTTAATTCTTAAGTTTTCTTATATATTTCTAGTAAAAGATTAATAATATTCTGCTGCTGCAAATAATCCGATCAAGGTAAATATATTCCTGTATCCTTTACTGAGTTTATGCAATCTGCCCTTCTATCAGCCCAACGGAGCCTTCAGAAAAAGACAAGGAGAAAAATATATCCCGTAGAATATACTTGTACTTGCCAAATATAGATATTTAGAATTTCGTATTTAAAATTTCAGTAATTTTAAGCATTTCGTCTTTATGGTTACAATGCTATTTCTTAATGAATACTGGTTGATGCAGTGTCATTATCGAGGCACTAAAGATGGACAGTCTGCAGAAACTTTGTTCATCCCTGGAACCAGTTCTTCGGAGAGTTGTAAGATAATTAGACTCTCTCTTAAATTTTGTTTTGATGTATGGAAGAAAAGTGACGCACTCAATTATGTGCAAGAAACTTTCTATGTTTACCAGCTTTGACTATTGACCTTAAACACTAGAGCTAATTACTGAACTTACTTGCACAAAGAATGAAAATATTTCAAAAATCTCTCCACTCATCATTGTTTATGTTGAACTTCTAGGAGAATACTAACTGATGACTCCTTAAGCTACCTTGAGGAGTTATGACTCATAGAATTAATGCATACCACATATATGTGAAGAATATCAGTAGAATGTGGTGCTCTATTGTGTACCATAACCGTTAATCGAATGTTCATGGGGTTTGCATATCTTGTATCACTACTACTAAACATATGTGCTTTGTATTTCTCACAATCTGGATTCAGTGAACAGAGGACTAGGAACCTCCATTTGATCCTAGTTTCTCAGTTTAACTTGCAGAACTTTGAATTCTTCGTCATTTATTATGATGGTTTAGCACTTTTAATGGATTCTAATTACATGCATATGTATTTTTGCTGACCAGGTGAGCGAAGAAGTTGAGCGTGCCTTAGCTAAGTTAGGCCCTGCCAAACTTAATGGAAGGTACAACCAAACCTTTCATAGTGCGACTGTCTCTAATTCCTTTTGTTTCCTCTTTTTAGGCATCAATATCATTCATCTCAATTTTCAATCAGTTAATCGTGAAGTTGTCCATTGCGGTTATGTGATATAAGTAGTTACACTTGTCAAACACCTTGAAGGCTTTTTTCTATGTGTACAAGTATATTTTCTTTTTCAGAAAACCAATCTTCTACTTTAGGTATGGATGGATCAATGATCATGCTGTTTTATAGAATATATTGCAAAGGTGGTGAATGGAAGGGGCGGAAATGGAAAAATAAAATGGAACTGATATTAAAGGGACTGGATATGACCTTTCCATGAACAGTGGCTCATTTTTGCTGGCTTACCACTTTATATTGAGTATCTCCATTCACATGCAGGGTTTCTCCAAAAAGAATTGAAGGGTCCAATGGAAGAAATTTGCAGTTGCACTTCAGGTCCAAGTTGTCACTACCTCTCTTTACTGGGGGAAAAGTGGAGGGAGAGCAGGGTGCCGCAATACATGTTGTCTTGCTTGATGCAAACACCGGCCATGTTGTAACATCAGGTCCAGAGTCCTCAATTAAATTAGATGTAGTTGTACTTGAAGGCGATTTCAACAATGAAGATGATGAAGGGTGGACTTTAGAAGAATTTGAATCTCATATAGTGAAAGAGCGGGAAGGAAAGAGGCCACTTCTGACTGGAGACTTACAAGTGACATTGAAGGAAGGTGTGGGAACCCTTGGAGAGTTGACATTTACTGACAACTCTAGTTGGATAAGGAGTAGAAAGTTTAGACTAGGTTTGAAAGTTGCATCTGGTTATTCTGAGAACTTCCACATCCGTGAAGCCAAAACCGATGCCTTCACCGTCAAGGACCATAGAGGGGAATGTAAGCACATGATCTGTCAAATATCTACGTTCAATAGTTTATGTTGTCTTTGTGTTTGGTTGTAATTCAGTAAGTTTCTTGTTTTGTAGTGTACAAAAAACATTACCCACCTGCACTAAATGATGAAGTTTGGAGATTAGAGAAAATTGGAAAAGATGGATCATTCCACAAGAGGCTTAATAAAGCTGGAATATCCACAGTAGAAGATTTTCTTCGTATTGCTGTGAGAGACCCTCAAAGGCTTCGAACTGTAAGAACACTAACTATTGGTCCTGTAAGAAATTTGGGTTCTTTATCTATTCTTTCTGTTTGTCTGACTTTTTTCTTTTTGGTCCTCTTAGATACTGGGAAGTGGAATGTCAAATAGGATGTGGGATATTCTACTAGAGCACGCAAAAACATGTGTCCTAAGTGGGAAACTCTATGTATACTATCCTGATGAGCCAAAGAATATTAGTGTCGTGTTTAACAACATCTATGAGTTGAGTGGTCTGATTGCTGGTGGACAATATCATTCGGTTGATTCACTTTCTGACAGTCAGAAGGTTAGTTGTCTTCTATGTCAATTTAAATAAACTTGGAATCTCATTATGACTTTCTTCACATTGAAAAACCGTACAAATTCCTCAATGTTTTTCCTTCTGTACGTTCCCTATTACATTACTTGCTCTTCCGTTTTACATTCATGATTTGACTTTGCTTCCGCTCCGCCCTTCAGTGCATAGGATTCAGCACAAGGAATCCGTTCTTCAAATTAAAAAGGAGTTGACTTGACAATTGGTTTTTTTTATATTGCAGGAGTTTGTTGACACACTCGTGAAGAAAGCATATGACAACTGGATGCATGTGATAGAATATGATGGCAAGTCTCTCCTGGGCTTTGATCAAAATAAAGTTTCCATTAGTTCAGAGATCGATCCAAAAGATCAGCCATATTCTTTTGATCAGCTCAGACGACAAAGTATTCCTGCCACAGTTCCTGATGGGCATCCTTCAATGGATCTCAATTCAGGATTGAGTATAGGAGGTATCAATCTTTTCATTTTCAATGCTAATAAAATTTTACCTTCAAGGCTTCATAAATAGATGCGTGCCCCAAGTAAGTCTCAGCATTCTAATTTGCAAACTTGTGTTTGTTTGGGGAAGATTTTTGAAAATTTTATTTTTAAAAAGCAAAGAAATGTTTTAGAAAATATGAAGAAATTGTCCAATCAGCTACATGGGTGGTCCAATCAACTACATGGGTGGTTAAAAACAATGCAGGAAAGAGATGATTTTCCGGAAAATCTATACCAAACTTTTGAAGGCCTGTTTGACTCTGATTAGGCTTGAATCTTTACTACCTTTAAGCACATTTCACGAGTTCAATTTTCTCACTTTAAGAATGATCTACGTTTCTCCAGGTTATAATGACAATGATGCCGGCAGATATCAGATGCAATCACACTTCAATGCTGCTCTTCAGCTAGACAACACCACATTTCATCCACATAATCAGCTGATCAACACAGCACAGGCATCTCAGCCATCGGGAAGTGACAACATGCTAGCGCTTGGTCCATCTCACTCAACCATGCCAAACTTCCACATGGGTAACACATCTAATCTTATTTCCTATAAAGGATTTGAGGACTTCTGTCCTGAGGATGAGATTCGCTTAAGAAGTCATCAAATGCTTGAAAATGAAGACATGCAGCAACTGCTTCGTGGATTTAGTATGGGAGGCCATGGTCATGATTCTTTCAATGGCAATGAGCACAATTACGTTTACACCCCTACTGTGCCTTCTAACTATAGTATTGGGGAGAATAGTCCACGTTCGTCTAGCAAAGCTGTTGTCGGGTGGCTCAAACTTAAAGCAGCTCTGAGATGGGGCATTTTCGTCAGGAAGAAAGCTGCTGAGAGAAGAGCTCAGATTTATGAGTTGGATGATTGATAGGTGTGGTATGGCTTTTACTACTGATCACCGGCAATGATTTACGTGGAATTTGATGATACTGTACAGTTTCTTGCTGTACTGTGGGATTACTTTCCCACTTTGACTTATGGCATTTTCATCTAAGCTTAAAAGTCCAACTTTTATGTCAATTATCGTCTTAATAGCCAGCCCGTGAATATCTCAGTTGAAAGAAGATTTGCTAAACTATGGTTTACTGCTACTGCCTACGTCCATATCAGGTGGCTACCAGTTCCCCAGTTCGCAGGTCGACCTCCAATTATTCATCATCATCAGAAAGGGAAAAGGACCGGTGGAAGATAAGACTAAATTATCCACAACCCGGTTAGCTCATGGTTTTGTTGGTTGTTTGTTCTCGGTGTTTTACAAGTTGCTGTTTGTAGAAATTATTGAAGAATGCTTTAAAGTTGAAATTGAAAAAGAATTTTCAAATAATTTCCATTTGTAATTTATGATCTGAAATATCTGTTCCCTGCAACTTAACGTACAATTACTAATTGTGCGTCAATATTTTATTACTAATTGTGCGTCAGTATTTTCGTTTTCTGATTTTTTTTACTGTGTCAAAATTTAGAGCGACAACAATTGAGCCGCATCCCCAGGAAAGCTTGACAAACGAAAAATGATAATGGACTAGCAGGGTATGAGGAGAATTATATTTTCCAAACTACGCAAATGTTCTGTAATGCATTATGTTTCCAGTACTAGAATTCTTAGATTTTCAAGAATCCAATTAGATATAGGCCACAAATGATTACTCCAAGCACAAAATGACATGTAAAATGTAGTATTCTTGTGAACTAAAATATGTGACCCACTCAATTCTCTCCAGACTATCGTATCTTTATCAGCTCTATAAATTGTATGATTCTGAGATCCAAACTTCTATCAGTGTAGTATAGTGATAGTAATAAGCAATAACACAAGCTCCTCTATGGAAATTACAGTCCTACTAAACCCTCATATATCACATAAAATCATAGTCATCAAAATCATCGTAAGTATCAGCAACTACATCATCATCAGGCTTGCCAACATGTAGCTGTTTCTTCTTGGACCCTCCTGCAGACAAGATCACACTCAGTCATAATATTCACGCCATTAATCATAATACAGTATATTGAAGCTCTCAAATTCACCTTTCTTTTTGTTAGCATTGGCTTCTTTCTCTGCTTTGATTTTCTCGTTTGCAATTGCAGTGACAGAAGAAGCAACTTCTTTTGCATCTGCTCCTTTCAAAGAAGTCATTGACATTCTCATCACATCCTTGAGCAATCCAATGTAGTGATAGCTTTTCTGCAATAAAAGAAACAGCCAAATTAGATCATAATCAGACAGCAAAAAACCAAAAGAAAATACAAACACTGGCAAAGCATATCTGATAAACCTCGTATGGACGGAGCTTATGGGCAACAAGTTCGGCATATTCTAAGAAGTCGCTTTCGCTTTTGGGAATAAAATTATCAAGAGTCTTCTCGTCACCCTTCTTAGAAAATAACTCCGCAGTGGACTTGTAATCGGCTTCTTCAACAAGCCTGTGACAGGAAAAAGGATGGAGATATACCAAGCATCAATCACAGTGAAGCAAGACAGAAAAATAAACATATTATGGTGACCACTCCACGATTATGACAAAATGACAATTTGTCACCCATTGGGGGTTCCAAGTGATTTTTATTGAGAACAGCTTTCCAATGAGAATAAAGAAAATGCAACATTAGATGACGCAAACAATTGTGGATGACGCAATGATAATCTTGGCGTGTCTTCGGGTAACTCATATTTTGCTAAAAGCCTAAAACCTAACTTTCTAGGTGGAATAGTGATGGAGCCACATGTTGACTACAATGAATAGCGATTTGAGATGTGTAGTTAATATTGAAGTTTAACTTCATGCCAGCAGTAAAAGTTAGGTTTTAGGTACAAAAAAACATTAAAACGAACAAAGGCCAAGGGTGGCTACACCGATATCTGCGTTCAGAAATCTTAAACTTGACAGAAGTAGGGAGGCTTAAACTTGAAAAAATTACACATTGGGTAAGAAATAGTAGTTTATAAGACGAAGATGCTTACTCTCAAGTTAAATATCTTGATCCCCATATATATTTTGGCACGTCTCATGTTTGCTATGTGTGGGTAGTAGAATATGAGAACAGAATTCCAGTACCAAAATTACAATACACTGAAAAAAGATACTCAGTTCCCACCTTTGCTGGCAAAGTTTTTCTTGCAAAGGATCTAATGGTACCTCCTCCTTTGCAGCTTCAATGGCTTTTCCTTTCTTTTCACTGGACTTTGCTGCAAGATTTTTTGGGACCTTTTTAGGTAGCGGCTCTACTTTAGGTGCCTGATTACCTCATTATATTATTTCATAAAACATTAGAACAACATCAACTAACAGTATTTACCATAAAACAACAGTCAAAACACTGTAACACCAAAAACCATTACTAAATATAATCTACACAGATGACACACTAGCCACAAGTTGTTGCCTGTTAATACACAAGTTTCTCATCAAGCAAGAGAAAAATAATGCAATTCCAATCCCTAAGGCAAATGAAAGTAGCAATAAAGATGTTTACTTATAAAGATGAAACAACTAAAGATAATACAGTTATTAATATTATCAGATATAAATTGTTGTTAAACATTAATGTTTCCAAATGACCAAAGGCTTGCACGTTAAGGCATAACTTGGTAAAAAGGGGGTAAAAAGGCTCGTTAGGAGTCTCAAAGGTTGCACTTTGAATAACCGTTCTCTAGGATTAATGCTTCCCTTGCATAGACCAGCGCCCCAGGCCAGTTAATTTGTAAAATATCAGTTTAAAAGATCATCAGATGTTGTCAAGGAGCTATCTTGTATTGTTATTTGTTCAATATAGATTGGATCACACGTGTAAAGTTAATAGCAAGATTTGTCTTTGAGTTGCACTGGAAATGTAATACACCATGTCATGAACATTGTTTAGTTATATGTGCAAGCACAACAATCAGTGTTGAGATCAAGATTACATATATCCTCTCTTTTGCTGGTGAAACATGCAGCATGTATCGAAGATGAGTGAAGAAAAGAAAGAATTCATATTCTCGAGCAAAATTGCATGTATATCCTTCCTTTTTTTTGGGGGCGGTGGTTCCCCTCTGCAAGGGAAATATTTGTACAAAGCCAGCAATGTCTGAAAAGAGAAACTATCTAGATTTACCGGTTGAGGCTCGTCTTCATCTTCCCAAGATTCTTTTACATCACTGTCGTCCAAATCCTCATCATCCCATTTACCCTGTGGTAGGCCCTTTTTGAGAAGATCTGGAACAGGCTCCTCTTCTGAAATATCAAATATGTCCACCGTTAAACACTAGTCTTCATAGATGCAATAAGGATAATACACATTGGTACTGATCTTCACTAAGCAAAAGCAATGAATATCATAGAGTAGGCTCAAATTTGAACACTTGTCCGAATGTCAAACCCATCAACTTCTTAAGACATAGGCATCCAATGCAACAGCTATTGTTTCCCGAATTCAAAGCGCACCGAAGTTAGAAAGCAATGAATTGATTATGCCAAAAGACACTTGAGAAGCAGGAAAGTTAATTTCCAACCAAAAGTCACGAAACATGTTCAAAAATTCACAAGGGGAAAGTACACTAAATATTGATCATAAGAGTAAAATAAACAACGAAAGAAATAGAGGATGAAACATTACCCCAATCCTCCATCAACTTCTGGTTTTAGACTTCAAAATCAAATAACTGCACCAATTCAAGAAAACTTACGCCCTGGATTCACGATAAAACATAAACAGGAAAATTAGACATGCATATTCAGAGATAGATTCCAGAAGTTACATATCCGTGCAAGCATAATAATCATTGAAAACGGATAACTACAAAACACTAGAAAAACCAAAAGAAAGGAGGACCGGATTGAAGTTCAGATTAACCGAAATTCCGTCATAGACACAATTCACCATTTTTTTAAAATTAAAATTGAAATTAAAACGTCAGACGAACCTGTTAAATAAGTGTAAAAATCCCAAATTGACTACGCTTGAAGAGAAACGGTACAATCGACAGGCGAAAACCACAATTTGATATCAGGAGAAGATTTTCGAAATTCAGTGAGAGAGACGCGAATAAGTAGCGACGGAGTTTAGGGAGGAAGCCAGAGAATCTGGTTTAGTAGGGTTTTCAATGCCGTTACCTTTTTCTCGCTCACACAATACTTGTCACAAATCTAATATCTAACCCCTTTTTTTTTTTTTTTTTGAACAATCTAATTTCTAACTTCACCCTTAGATGTATGTCAAATTACCAAATGCAAATTCTAATTATATATCCCATTTCCTTTAAATTTACTAATCCTATTCAAGACTTTCACGACAGGTTTAATCCTGTAAACCAATCAATTCTATTCCCTCGATCACCTATTTCATGCGGACAAAAAATTGATTATGGAAGCAACTATGATGTCGATAACAGTCAACCTTGTAAAATAGTCATCATACTTGTCAAAAGATAATTTAATCTGTATTGTTACATAATCAGAAATGGTGAAGAAAGAAAAATGAAATGATAACATCAACTATTGCAATTGCTGCTTGTGACATTGAAATTTTAAAATACAATTTTAGATTCAATTGATGCATTGTACAAAATTATAGGCTCTTAAGCATCTAGATATTATTTTATTTAATACTAATAAAGATAGATATATATATATATGAAAATTAATTACTTATTTATCAATAAAAAGATACACAAGAAGTTTTAATACAACACTTCATTTTTACATTTACAAATATTTTACGAAACATTTTATATTTATTTATGGGGAAAATTATTTTTTTGTATTTATTTTTTGCCAAAAAGAATATATTTATGTTTTATTCATTCATATTCTCTCAAAAAGTTAGCTTTGCCATCCCTATAACAAGCAAGCACAGAATATTGGCATGGACACAGGACAGTGGACAGTGTTAGGTGCACATTACTACATAATTCATCAACGAAATATAAAGGCTTGTGATCAACTGTAAAACTTAAGTTGAAAATCCTAGTTTGGTGCAATATAAAAGTGTTGTTGGGATTAACAAAAAAAATAAAAGACACAATGTATTATGTAATGCAATATTACATTTTCTACTCATGTTCTCCTCCCTCCCTATATAGGGTGATGTCATTCTCCTTGCGAGAATGAAGTCTCTACACATGGAGAGATTTTATTAATCTACATTAAAAGAATAGGGATGATAAAATTTAGGGAGGAGAATAAGAGTGAATTAGGAAAATTAAAGGACCAAATTGAAGCAAATGAAAAATGACAGACTAACTTCAACCCAGCCTGTGACCTTCAGTGCGCACCAAGGGAACAACTTTTGTAAAATTACAGAAATGCGGGGCAAATCTGCCACCCACGAATGGGTGGCGTGGGGCAGGCTTTACCCCTCAACGTGCATTTTTTTTTTTTTAATTGATTTTGCAGCCTTTAATAATTAACAAGGCTAGACCCCAAGAGACTAGTCATTTCATTTCCCAAGGTTGATTTCACTCTAACACAAATTATGATTTGAATAACCCTCCTTCTACTTTACATGTATTTTTTTTCCTTTATAATTATTTTCGTTGTTCGTTTGAGGATAACTTCAATTTTTACCGTTGTTTATGCTGAGTCCATCGGTAGACAAGTCAAATATATCATGCGCCAAAGAAACGAAATCTTCAATTTTTACCACTGTTCATGCGATAGACAAGTCAAACATATCATACGGGCCCCACCGATTGACAAGTCAAATATATCATGCGGAATTTCAAAAATCCTGTATCGAACAAGGCAAGCTACTACTCTAGATTAGATTATTAATGTCGGAAATAAAAATGTGCAGATTTTTGTATTAGACTGAACATAAATAATAATACACTAATTAGTAATATTATTAGAAAAATAATTTAATTAGTAAATTAATTAGGAAAAAGATATAATAAATGATTGTGAAGCAATAGTATAAAAGCTAATACAAAATGAATAACTATGAACCCAGCATTAATTATAATGTACTCTTTAAATGATTGAGATAACTTGTTCTTCATTCTTCATTCTCCACGCTCTTGTTTAACTTGTTCTTCATTCTTCTTGGAACCGGCTAGATTATGGTTTGCCCAAGTTGAATGTTGATGCAGCTACATTCGAGAATCCAAATGGGATTGGCTCTGACTTAGTTTTGCGTGACCATGAAGGTTGTTTCATATGGGTTCTTTTGAAGCCAAATTAGCGGAAGGTATGACAGTACGAGAAGCACTTACGCGGATTAAGGAAACGGCTTTGCAAAGTGTTATCGTGGAGATGGATGCGCAGCGAGTTTACACTGCCCTTCATGGCTCTCTTGATGATCTCTCCCCTTTGGGTTTGATTATTGGCGATTGCCACACACACTTTGAAGTCGGTTAAAGCCACATTTAAAAAAAAAAAAAAAAAAAAAAAATTAAAGTTGAAAAGTCAAAATTTGTAGGCTTTGAACCGCCATAGTCCACCGCCTTTAACATCTATAAAAAGGCATGGTTTGTTCATGTAATGTAATCCATTCTTCATTTGTAATCCCATGCTTAGAGTTACAAGTGGGTTGTAATTCCATGAGTAGAGTTACAAATCCTCTGTAATTCACAATTGGGAGATAGAGAGAGAGGTTTTGAGAGCTAGAGAGAAAAGTTGTGAGATTTCTCCTAGTATTTTCGTGTTCTTTCCTTTATCGAAGAGAGTGTTTTCTCCTATTCTAAGAGAGAGGTTATCGCCAATTGTGCTCTCCTTATATTAGAGAGAAGTTGTTGTAATCCTTTTGCTATAGTGAAATCCTTCTACGGTTTGCGGTTTTTACCCCGAATTAATTTGGGGTTTTCCACGTTAAATCAGTGTTCTCGTTTCTCTCATTTCTACTTGATTGAGTTTATCTCCGGTTCCACAACAACGATCCTAACAAGTGGTATCAGAGCACCAGGTTTGTAGCCGGTTGTTGTGTTACAATCAGATCCTGTTAGTGGAAAGGAGATATTTATAAAGATGGCGACGAAGTACGAAATAGAGAAGTTCAATGGGAATAATTTCTCATTGTGGAAAATGAGAATAAAAGCGATGATTGAGAAAAAGATAACTGGCCACGGCAATTGAAGAAAGGCCCGACGATATCACTGATGATAAATGGAGCGAGATGGATGGCAATGCTATTGCTAATCTATATCTAGCGCTAGCCGATGGAGTATTGTCAAGTGTATCGGAGAAAAAGACAGCAAAAGAGATTTGGGATACTCTCACAAAGTTATACGAGGCCAAATCACTACACAACAAGATCTTCTTGAAGAGAAGGTTATACACCCTTCGGATGATGGAGTCAACTTCGGTGATGAGACCACATCAACACCTCAATACTCTATTTTCACAGCTTTCAACAATGGGGCATAATATAGAGACGGGTGAACGTGCTGAAATTCTACTTCAGAGTCTACCTGATTCGTATGATCAACTCATCATCAACTTAACAAACAATATAGAGATACTAGTCTTTGATGATATTGCAAGGTTCTTGAAGAAGAAAGTCGGCAAAAGTAAAGAAGATAGACTAGGAAACGCACAACAAAGTTGAAGCTTTAACGATGGTGAGAGGTAGATCAACGGAACGTAGCTGGGAGTCAAAATCGAGTAGATCAAAGTCAAGAAGTAAGAAAAATGTCAAGTGTCATCACTGTGGCAGGAAAGGGCACTACAAGAAGGAGTGTTGGTATCTCAAGAAGAGTGAAGAAACCAAAGGGAAAGGTACTGAGACATCAAAAGCTCGGGGTTCTGTGAGCGAGTACTTTGATGAGGGCGAAATATTATACAATAAGCAACAACAGCTTGTTGAAGGCGTAAGACGGTTCACCGATGTGTGGCTTATGGATTCGTGGAGCTACATGGCATATGACCCCTAGGAGAGAATGGTTCCACCAATACGAACCTATCTCAGGAGGATCTGTGTTTATGGGTGACGATCATGCCTTGGAGATTGCTGGTATTGGTACCATCAAATTGGTGATGTATGATGGTACGGTTCGCACCATCCAGGAGGTACGGCATGTGAAAGGCTTGAAGAAAAATCTATTGTCATTGGGACAATTAGATAGTATTGGGTGCAGTACCCATGTTCGAGATGGGATCATGAAGATCGTTAAAGGCGCGCTTGTGGTGATGAAAGCAGAAAAGATAGCAGCAAATCTGTACATGCTTAAAGGTGAAACACAACAAGAAGGAGAAGCATCAACCGCGACGGTGAATTCGGGAGAAGACGTGACGATGATGTGGCATCGTAAACTTGGCCACATGTCTGAACGAGGTTTGAAGATTCTCTCAGAAAGAAAGCTTCTTCCAGGGCTCAAAAAGGTATCTTTACCATTTTGTGAGCATTGTGTTACTAGTAAGCAGCACAGATTGAAGTTCAGCAGTTCGACTGCTAGAAGTAAAGCTATACTTGAGTTGGTTCACTCTGATGTTTGGCAAGCACCGGTTGTGTCCCTAGGAGGTGCCAGATACTTTGTATCATTTATTGACGATTACTCCAGGAGATGTTGGGTGTATCCAATTAGAAAGAAGTCAGATGTGTTTGAAATTTTCAAAATCTTCAAAGCGCGAGTTGAACTTGAATCTGAGAAGAAGATCAAGTGTTTGAGGACAGATAATGGAGGAGAATATACTGGCGATGAATTTGATAGCTTCTGCAAACAAGAAGGTATCAAAAGACAATTCACGGTGGCACACACTCCACAACAAAATGGAGTAGCAGAGCGGATGAACAGAACCTTGTTAGAAAGGACAAGAGCGATGTTGAGAACTGCAGGGTTGGCCAAATCGTTCTGGGCTGAAGCAGTTAAGACCGTCTGTTATGTGATCAATCGGTCACCATCAACCGCAATTGATCTGAAGACTCCGATGGAGATGTGGACTGTAAGCCACCGATTATTCTCGCATACATTTGGAAGTCTCAGTATATGCTATGTACAACGCCCAAGAAACATCGAATCGGATCCGAAATCTAGAAGGTGCATTTTCTTGGGGTATGCTTTGATGGTGTTAAGGGTATCGCCTGTGGGATCCCACTCGCCCACAAGGTAATAATCAGCGAGAGACGTTGTATTTGCGTAAGATAAAGTACAAAGTGATAATAGCACTTCGAGAAGAAACCAGAGACTATCGTTGTTCAAGTTGAAGATCAACAAGAACAGAAGTTCTAGATTCTTCTGAGACCGAGCACGAAGAGCAAGAGCAAGTCGAGTTTGCGACTCCACAAGTTAGACGGTCAACACGGGAGAGGAGAGAACCAGCTTGGCACTCAGTTATATTATGGAGGGTAATGTCGCATACCGTCTCTTAACGAGAGGATGGGAGCCATCGACTTTCATTGAGGCTATACTGAGTCAAGATGCTTCTCAGGATGACAAAGAATGCAAGAAGAAATGGAAGCTCTTCATAAAAATAAAACTTGGGATCTTGTTCCACTACCACATGGAAGGAAAGCCATTGGAAATAAATGGGTCTATAAGATCAAACGAGATGGTAATGACCAAGTGGAGCGGTATCGTGCTAGATTGGTGGTTAAAGGATTTGCTTTCGAGAAAGAAGGTATTGATTTCAACGAAATATTTTCTCTGTTGTTCGACCGATCGAGTGGTCCTGGCGATGTGTGCTATATTTGACTTGTACTTAGAGCGGTTGGATGTTAAAGCGCATTTCTTCATGGTGAACTTGAAGAAGAAATTTATATGCTCCAACAGATGGTTTTGAAGAAAAGGAAAAGAGAACTTGGTTTGCAAAGTTGAACAAATCTGCAGACGGTCTCAAACAGCGCCGAGATGTTGGTACAAGAGATTTGATTCCTTCATCATGAGCCTTGGATACAACAGATTGAATGCAGATCCTTGTGTCTATAACAAGAGATTTGGTGATGGTGATTTCATTGTTCTCTTGTTGTATGTTGACAACATGTTGGTAGCGAGCCCCAACAAAGATCGACATGCATTGAAGGCTCAATTGGCTAGGGAGTTTGAAATGAAGGATTTGGGACCAAAAAAACAAGATTCTAGGAATGCAAATTTACCGAGACGAAATAGTATGAAGATTTGGCTTTCTCGGAAGAATTACTTGAAGAAAATCTTGCGGCGCTTCAATATGCAAGATTGTAAGCCAATCTCTACCCCTCTTCCTATTAATTTCAAGTTATCCTCAAGTATGAGCCCTAGCAGAAGCGGAGAGGATGGAGATGTCTCGAGTGCCGTATGCATCAGCGATGGGTAGTTTAATGTTCGCTATGGTTTGTACTGCATCTGGACATTGCACAAGCAATGGGAGCGGTTAGTCGATACATGGCGAATCTGGGAGAGAGCATTGGAATATCAGAAGAGGATCTTGAGATATATCAAGGGTACCTCGGATCTTTGCATTATGTTATGGAGGATCGACTTTATTGTCGAGGCTATGTTGATTCGGATTATGCAGAGATCTTGATAAAAGCAAATCCACCACAGGTTATGTGTTTACTCTTGCTGGAGGAGCAGTGAGCTGGGTTTCGAAACTGCAGTCTATCGTGGCTACGTCAACGACGGAGGCAGAATACGTAGCAGTTACACAAGCCAGAAAGAGGCAATATGGTTGGAAATGTTATTGGAGGAGCTCGGACACAAACAAGAGAAAATTACTCTATTTTGTGATAGTCAGAGCGCTTTGCATCTGGCAAAGAATCCAGCATTTCACTCGAGGACGAAGCACATACGAATTCAATATCACTTTGTTCGTGAAAAGGTGGAAGAAGGAAGTGTGGATATTCAGAAAATCCATACCAAAGACAACCTAGCAGATATATTGACAAAACCACCAACAACGACAAGTTTATGTGGTGTCGATCCTCTATTGGCCTAGCAGAAATGTGAGCAGCACGTGAACATGGCAAACGTAGAAAGGGGAGAAGGATTATTACAAATGTGACTTTAAGTGGGAGAATGAAGTCGGTTAAAGCCACATTTAAAAAAAAATTAAAGTTGAAAAGTCAAAATTTGTAGGCTTTGAACCGCCATAGTCCACCGCTTTAACATCTATAAAAGGCATGGTTTGTTCATGTAATGTAATCCATTCTTCATTTGTAATCCCATGCTTAGAGTTACAAGTGGGTTGTAATTCCATGAGTAGAGTTACAAATCCTCTGTAATTCACAATTGGGAGATAGAGAGAGAGAGAGGTTTTGAGAGCTAGAGAGAAAAGTGGTGAGATTTCTCCTAGTATTTCGTGTTCTTTCCTTTATCGAAGAGAGAGTGTTTTCTCCTATTCTAAGAGAGAGGTTATCGTCAATTGTGCTCTCCTTATATTAGAGAGAAGTTGTTGTAATCCTTTTGCTATAGTGAAATCCTTCTACAGTTTGCCCGTGGTTTTTACCCCGAATTAATTTGGGGGTTTTCCACGTTAAATCTGGTGTTTCTCGTTTCTCTCATTTCTACTTCAGTTGCAAGTTTATCTCCAGTTCCACAACAACGATCCTAACACACTTTGTAATGAGATTCGAAATCTTCGTTTCTCTTGGGTTTGTCGGTCTACGAACCAAGCTAGCTGCTCACAAATTAGCGAGACTAGCTGGTTCTTTGTCAGGCTCGATCTTTTGTTTGGGAGGAATTCCCCCAACTCTACTTTTTGATGTACTCACTTTCGATGCTAGCAATGAATAGGTTTGTTTCCCTAAACAAAACGAAAAAAAAAAACCCTTCTTAACTTGAACACGCTCATTGGTTTTGTTTTTTTTTTTTTTTTGGAACAAATTTTTTTTTTCAACACAATCATTGTTACTAGTTTCCACTCAAGGTCACAATCGCTCGAAAATATTTTCCTTATTGATTTTTGTAATTTAAGTTAGGTACTATAAAGTACTTCCTATTTAAGTATTAGTTTCTCTATATGTTAGATTATTTATTTGTTTAGTTATTCCTATTCTTTTTTTTTATTACCCAGATATCCAAGCTGACGCCTGACTAATCCTAGGAGCAGGTGGCCTTCCCCCATGGTTCACCTGCCAGGTAAATCCGGGCACGTGGGGCAGTCTATACACACTAGGGTTGGACACTTAGCTCGTTAACCATCTGCCCAGGGCCGCATCACACATCATGGGCCCATCCCGAAGCGCCACAAATGCAGCCTTATTAAACCCCACAAATGCGGCCTTTTTAGACCCTGGGATTCGAACCATTGACCCTCCAGATGATACCCCTAGTTATTCCTATTCTTATTATCACAAGAGGTTTCCTATTTAGAAAAGGTTTATTATTATTATTATTATTATTATTATTATTATTATTATTATTATTATTATTGAATCGAAGTTTAATATTGTTAGTGTGCATATATAAACTTCTTTTTCTTCATTTAATTTTATGATTACAATACAACTGATTGACAACAACAATGTCAGCAAAAGTAGAAGAAAACAAAAGAGGACAACAATATAATGAATTACATCCCACTTGAAAAAACCTTCCCACTATGCCCGACACAAACAATGTCTCAAACAACGTCTCATAAATTTGGACAGCTGATCTTCTTGAGTTTGACATTTCACCTTGAAATGTAAAGGTACCAAGCTAGGTTCATATGCATAATAGATATTTTTAGATAGTGGTGTCAGATACTTGATCTCTTTAGCTTGAGTATCAGTTGAGAAGAGCATATAACAAGACTTGAAAGTCCATGTGATTAGATTTTCTTTTACTAAACAAGGGCAGATATCTTCGGCCGATATATTGGGATCGGGACAATCTCTCAAGAATGCCAAGGGTATAACAATCTTGCTATCACTTCATTTATGACTTTGACCCTTGTAGTTCTCCAAGATATGAATATGGAGCTGGTCTTGTTCTATGCGGGTAAGAGATAGCTTCCCTTCCCAGTGTGCGATTGAAACTAGTTCTCACTTGGAGAAAAAATTTTGTGGAATCTTAATATTTGCAATAGTGTTATTTTCCAAATCAAGGCAAATCTATATAAATATCACATGCTGATCTCGTATTATAGAATAATGTACCTATAAGTGTATCTATAGGCCAAACCCCTCGCACAGAATGTCCAATGTCACCCAATAGAGGAGAAATGAAGCTTTTCCATGTAAACTCTGTGCCAACTCTAAGGACATTATAAGTTAGAACCTCTTTGTTCTCTTGCGTTGAAGAATGGACATAAACCACATTCAATTCATTAGTCGATGTAATATAACACATGTCTCTAGGAATACCTTTGGTGTCTTTCAAACTAGGGAGAGAGAGTATTTGCCTGGTAGCTAGATTCCTCAGCCGATATGTGTTTGAATTGCGTTTCTCCAACACTAGTCCTTCGCTCTGTCTTACTACAGTAAATTCAGCATTGCGTTCCTTTATATCAACCACTGCAAGGGGAGAATGTTTGAGATACTTGTGGATGAACATGGGGTCCTCAATTATAGAGTACCAAATTTTGCACACGGATTTAAATCTTAGTAATGATTCAACTGGTAAGCGACTCAGTATCTCGTACATGACATCAACGGATAAAGACAAGCCTGACATGGCCATGTTCACCTTGTTTCTACGGAATTTACCCATTGGAATCAAAGGAAGAATAAAACCCAGTAGATGTAGAATGGAAGACCAAGAAAACAAGATTGGAATGCCAAAATTCAGTTTTTGGTGCTATTTATTTAGAAGACCGAAGATTGAATGGGAAAATCCAATTATGATTCGGAAAAGGAAGAATATGGCAACGTTTTATCTTGCCCAACTTCCCGTGTTTTGCTTGATCCTCTCGGTTAGGTTTAAATTATAAAACATGTGATGTGAATCATCTTGTAATTTCGTTTCGACAGTTAGCTTTAATAAATTATTATTATTATTATTATTATTATTATTATTATTATAAAGCATGTGATGTGAATGAAAATAACTAGGACTCTAGGAGAGATACGAGAGATTGAAGGAAAATGTAAAACATAAAATTAAAAGTTTTTACCCACAACTTTTGAGATTTTAAACTGTATCATGGTTCATGAATGTACTTGCAGTTGGTTGATATTAAATGGATCAGCTATGATGGTGAGGAAGCAGAGGGTGGATCTAAGGAGATGGATCTTATTGTAATGGGACATGTACCCAAGCAGCTGCAGCAAGAACAAAGGCAGAAGGGGAAAACATTACATCTAACGCAGATCCTTAATTCTGATGCAAAATTCATTCAACAAATACAGGATTGAGCAGTTCCATTATTTTGCAGGTATAATTCAGTTTATGCTTTACATGGCCTTGTGTTATTAAGTGAGAATTCATGGATCATCATAGGTACATGCGTAAGAGTGATATTGGAGATTGTGACCGAATAATTGTAACCCGAATTCTATTTCAAATCAAATTTGATGAAGTTGACGAATTCTATTGGAATTAGGAATTTATTCATATTTTCCCAATATCTTTACCTATTCTATTTGGATTTATATTTCTCTTCCTATTAAGGTTAGGCTTATTTTTCCTCCTATCTAGCTATATATAAAATTTAAAAAGTCACATAAGTGCTTTGGGTGGTAGTCCACGTTTGGTATTAATTTTTATGAATTAATTGCTTTTATTATTTAAGTTATTATATTTGGTGTTATTTTCCTTATTTTATATGTATTTTTTTATATGTATTCTAATTTTTGAATTAATGTATATAATTTTTTAAATTCTTTTATATTCAATGTTGCATGCATAAATGAAAATATGATAAGAGATCAAAGTTGTAATTTCCAGTACCTATTAAATTCATTTAGAAAATGAGAATTAAAATTTTCTATATACATTTTAATTTTTGGATATTACATTTTAATTATTTATTTTCAATATATATATATATATATGTTCTTATTAATCAAAATTGAAGTGCTGAACTTGGCACAGTGCCACATGCGTAGTGATTTCTGTTTTAGAAATTTTTTTTTACATATTTAAAATATTATATAAAAAATCTCTTTCTTATTTTTATCATGTTAAAAGGGTAATTTTAGATAGTTTTCATGAGTAATATGTATTGAGCTGTTCCAATAGTTGGTAATTTTTTTAAGCTCAAATAGTGAGTAGTTAAATAATTAAATTTATAATGAATAATTAATTAATCAGAAAAGAAATAGAAAATGATAACTCACAAGCCACTTAAAAAAAATTGTTAAAATTTTCATACAATTATCTGTTCATTTTCTGTAAAAAAAAAAAAATTACAAGTATCAAAAATTCATTTTTTCATATTTAGTATTGCATGCATTAGTGATTTTTTAAATTTTTTCTCAATTATTCTGAATAAATTTTTGTAACTCAAAAATTAATATGCAAAGTTTTACTCATAAATATTTGTAAAGAGATTTTATCATTTCATAAAATACACAATCCACGTAGCATAAATTCTCCAAGACCTAATATTCAAAAATATCATCGTGGCTTAACTACTTGAATGACGGTAGTGACAAAAATTTTGGGAAAAAAATTAATAGGAGCATTTCCTTTTGCTAAAATAAATAGTGTCTAAATTTTGATTCCAAATATTATGTTATTGCCCAAAATCATCAAATAAAATAATTGATATGAATTTAGTTTTACAAGATAATAGTTCGGATCAAAATTTGTAAATTATTATTGAAAACTATAATATTATATATGTTTTTTTGTATTCATATTATTTTATGTAAATAACCATCTTATCGTTCTGTACATCGCACCTGGAAAATACTAATATATATTAATTTTAAACTTTGGTCAATGAAAACACCTTAAGAGATCAGTAGATCACATTAATTGTCCACCCAACGAATATATACCATTTTGGCCGGAAATGCCAAAAAAAATTTGAGAATAATACGCCGGAAGGATTGAAGAGTATAATAATATATTACTTTCCATAACAAAATGCATTTATGTTATCAGTATAAAATTCTTTACATTCGATTCAAAAAAATACGAGTACTGATAAGCCGCAAATGGTGAAACAACTCTCCAAGCACAAAATGACATGTAAAATTGAAGTTATAACTAAAAACACAATGTGCCCCTCTCCAAAATCTCCTCTTCATCAGATCAGCTATAAATAACACAAGCTCCTCTATGGAAATTACAGCCCTGCTAACCGCTAACCCCTCATATCACATAAAATCATAGTCGTCAAAATCATCGTAAGTATCAGCAACCACATCATCATCGGGCCTGCCAACATGGAGCTGCTTCTTCTTCGAACCTCCTGTACACAAGATCACACTCAATCATAATATTCAAGCCATTAATAATCACAATAATATATTCAAGCTTGAAATTCACCTTTCTTTTTGTTAGCATTGGCTTCTTTTTCTGCTTTGATCTTCTCGTTTGCAATCGCACTGACAGAAGAGGCAACTTCTTTAGCATCTGCACCTTTCAAAGAGGTCATTGACAATCTCATCACATCCTTGAGCAATCCAATGTAGTAATAGCTTTTCTGCAAATTATATAACATAATCCGACAGCAAGTCACCAACTATAAATAAAAACATGGGAAAAGAGCGAATCTGATAAACCTCGTATGGGCGGAGCTTATGGGCAATAAGTTCAGCATATTCTGAAAAGTCGCTTTCGCTTTTGGGGATAAAATTATCAAGAGTCTTCTCGTCACCCCTCTTCGCAAACAACTCTGTAGTGGACTTGTAATCAGCTTCTTCAACCAGCCTATGAAACACAAATAGAGTAATACCCACTTCCATCAGCCATCAGGTCCAACAGTCAATACAGACTATTTTCAAGTGTTCATTTACATATTTATCCCTATTGATCAGGCTGATAACAATAAAGAAAGAATAGGACAAAATGCTTAAATTAGATGCAGCAGAAAATGGTTTATGAAGTAGGACAACGGAATTCCAATGTTAAAATTAGAACATCATGAAAACAAAAGTATTCAATTCCCACCTTTGCTGGCGAAGTTTTTCTTGTACAGGATCTAATGGTTCCTCCTCCTTTGCAGCTTCAATGGCTTTCCCTTTCTTTTCACTGGAATTTGCTGCAGGCTTCTTTGGGACATTTTCAGGAAGAGGATCTACTTTAGGTGCCTGGTAATCCAATCATATAAAAGGAGCTCTTTATATTAGTTGATATAAGATTAGAACTACATCAACTGAAAACTGCACGGTATTTACCATGAAACAATAGACCAATTCTTTTGAACACCACATAGAAATTGTAAATTATTGCCGAAACAGGAAGATCATTATTAAGCGTGTCTTCCAGGAAAACTTATATTTTGCTACAAAAAAACTTTTTCGAACAAATAGTGGTTGAGACCACGAAACGTGTGGATAATAATGAGTAGTGATTTAAGATGTGTGGTTAATATTGAAGTTTTACTCTCATCTGGTAATAGTAGTTGATTTTTAGGTATAAAAGGGTTAAAACAAGCGTAGGCTAATAACCCAGAGATAATGGGTTAAGATCTCCCATTGCAATCCTTAAGAAAGTAAAACACAACATTGTGCCAGTTAAAAAGCAAGTAGTCACAAGTTGTTGCCAGTTAAAACACAAGTTTCCAATCAAGCAAGAGAAAAAACCTTGCAATATCATGATGCTTTCTTGGCAAAAGAAACCGGAAAATCAACATGTTTACTTGTAAAGATTAAACAGCTAAAGACAAATAACTAAAGATTAAACAGCTAAAGATAATAGGAATAACCATTATCAAAGACATCATTTGTTATTCAGCATCAATGTTTTCAAATGAACCCAAGACAAACCCATTAAGGCACCAATTGCTCATTTATGTACCAGATTTGGAACTATGACCCCAATTACCCATTAAGACATCATTTGTTATTCAGCATAAATGTTTACTTGTTGCACATTATACTTCTTTTTAAATAGAAAACGTTCTGTTAACAAGTTTTCTAGCTCTAAGCCTTGGGTATAGGAAAAAGGCTACAATCAAGATTTAGCCATTTTTTCTATTCTCATCCCATCATATATGTCAGTGGTTAGCATGTGTTTGCCATATTTACAATAATATCAAGCAATTGACAAGAATGGCAATTAGAACATGTATTGTAATATTGAAACGAGAAAGTATGTGCCTCTAAACCACCTAGACATTATGAAACTTGTAAGATATCAGTTGAAAGATCATGAGACACAACACTGTTCACTGGTAAGACCAACATGTTCTTCAGGAACTCTCATGGATTATTATTTGTTCTCCAGATTAGAACCCACCTGCTGGCAATAGCATGGCATTTCTTCCATATTGCATTAAAAAGTTTAAAACACTATGTCATGAACAATATATGCTCAAGCACAGAGATCAGAGCTGAAATCCAGATTATCTATACCCCCTTTCTGATAAAACATGCAACATATATCCAAGACAAAATATCGAGGACGAGTGGAAAAATAGTGAGCATTCATAATCTAGAGGAAAATTGCATGTATTCTTTTGCTGAAGTGAAATTTTTACGCAAAGCCAACTAAGTAAGAAAAGAGAAACTCTCTAGACATACCGGTTCAGGCTCATCTTCATCTTCCCAAGATTCTTTCACATCCTCATCATCCACATCCTCATCATCCCACTTACCCTTTGGTATGTCCTTTTTGAGAAGATCTGGAACAGGCACATCCTCTGAAATATCAAGTATGTAGACAGTTAAAAACCCATTTTTTTTCCATAGATGTGCCGAGCAGAATGAGCATCATTGCTGATTCCCACGAGCAATTATATCTTAGATTATACTCAAAATTGTCCACGTGCTTCAATTTCAAGGCCAACAACCTCTTAACTCATACGTAATTAATGGTACATTGATCAAACTATTGCATATGCAACTGTGTTTGCTAAGCAACATAACTCGTTTAAGAAAATTCACAAGACCAATGTTAACAGCCAATTTCGAGGAGAACGGAGAAGAAACTAATCATTGATCATGAGAGTTTAATAAAGAAAGAAAGAAATTGAGAGTGAAACATTACCCCAATCCTCCATCAACTCTTGCCTTTTTCTCAACTCGTCCAAAGACTTCAAAACTGTCTAACTGCACGAATTCAAACAAATTAACATATCCGTGCAGGCACGTATCGATAATCACAAAAAGGGATAAACAAAAAACCAAAACGAACAGCATGCACCAGTAGTTACAATTCATCAAATTCAGAAAAACATGGGGGAAAATGTCAGTCGTACCAGTTAAATCAGTATAAAACCCCAAATTGAATACGCTTTAAGCGAAACTATCGAATGGATGTGACGAAATCACAATTTGATACCAGAAGAGGATTTTCGAAAGATGGAATAAGTAAAGACGGAGCGGAGCTGATGGAGGAAAGTGGAAATGGAAAAGGCCAGAGAATCTGATTTCTTGGGTCTTTTGGTAGTTTCCTCCCCTCTATTTCGTGAGATTTCTTTTTCTACTTTGGTAAATATTCGGTTTCTTTAATACGAAGGTTGTGTTTAATTCAATTCATTTTCCAACCTTTTTTTTTTTCATTATTGGCTCTTTGATTGTACCCTTAAAAAAAAAATTCCAACTTTTTTTTATTTCAATTTTTTTCCTCATTTTGAAGAAAAACATTTTTCTTGGCAATGTAGTTTTTGTTTTCCGAAAAAAATTTGGCTTTTTTTTTCCTTTTTTTTAATAGATGATTTATTTTAACAATAAAGATAAAAAAAGAGGAAGAAGAAGAACTATGTGTTCGCTATCAATAGTCATGGGTGTTAGTGTGAATTAATCAAAACACAACATCCATTGAATCCAAAAAGAGGAAGAAGAAGAACAACAGTTCTAGCCGACAACTCTATTGATGAAGAAAACCTATATAAAAATAATACAACCCAAGAGACTTCTATATATAGGACTCATGACTAACATAACCTAACTAACAAAGAAATAGGAACACTAATAAGGTAAATAATATACTAAATACTAACTAATCTAATATTAATAATATGCTAACATCCCCCCGCAAACTCACGATGTGACAGCACAGAACAGCGAGAGTTTGTCAAGCAGAAACCGAAAGCGGGAAACCGAGTGAGCCTTAGTGAAAATGTCGGCAAGCTGAAGGGAAGACGGAACAAAAGGCAAAGAAATGGTCCCGAGCTGAAGATGATGGCGAACAAGATGACAGTCAACCTCAATGTGCTTGGTGCGTTCATGGAACACAGAGTTATGCGAAATCTGTATGGCACTCTTATTATCACAAGACATGGGAGTAGGACAAGAGATAGGGACACCCAGATCACCTAGCAGCCAACGAAGCCACACAATCTCAGCAGTGGTGGACGCCATAGCACGATACTCTGCTTCCGTAGAAGAGCGAGAGACAATACCCTGCTTCTTACTCTTCCAAGAGATGAGAGAATCACCTAAGAAGACACAGAAGCCAGTCGTAGACTTACGATCAGTAGAATCACCAGCCCAATCGGCATCAGAATAGGCACGGAGCTCAAGAGAAGAAGTGGATGGGAACAGAAGACTCTGAAAACAGGAGCCACGGAGATACCGGAGAATACGAACAACAGCGGACCAGTGTGCTGTAGTAGGAGCCGAAACAAACTGACTAACAACATGCACAGCATAAGCGATATCTGGCCGAGTGATAGTGAGATAGACGAGGGAACCAACAATAGTGCGGTAGAGAGCTGGATCGGGTAAAGGTGCACCGTCTGAAGGTGAATATCGAACATTCGTCTCAATAGGCGTATCAACGGTCTTGTGATCAGTCAGACGAGCACGCTCAATGACATCAGCAATGTACTTTGATTGAGAGAGCATATAACCTCTAGGCGATGTGGCAACCTCAATCCCCAAGAAATAAGATAAGTGACCGAGATCCTTCATCTCAAAGAGACGAGTGAGGTCAGACTTCAAAGCTGCTATCCCAACAACATCATCCCCAGTGAGAATCATGTCATCAACATACAATAAGAGAAGAATGCGACCAGCCGAGGTACAGCGGGAGAATAATGCAGAGTCGTGAGAACTAGAAACAAAGCCAAGAGATGTAACAGCTGTAGAGAACCGCTCAAACCAGGCACGGGGTGCTTGTTTAAGACCGTAAAGTGCCTTCTTAAGTCGACAAACATATCCAGGAGCATGAAAAACACCGGGAGGGGGAGTCATATAAACCTCTTCTTGAAGAATCCCATTCAAGAAGGCATTCTTAACATCCATTTGCCAAAGACTCCACTGTCGCACAGAGGCAACTGCAATGAGAGCACGAACAGTAGTCATTTTGGCAACCGGAGCAAATGTTTCTTCATAATCCAAACCATACTCCTGAGTAAACCCCTTAGCAACCAACCGAGCCTTGTACCGCTCAACCGAACCATCAGACTTGGTTTTGATCTTATAAACCCAACGAGAACCAATAGCATGTTTACCTGGAGGTAACGGAACTAGTTCCCAAGTGTCGGTCTTATGTAAAGCAGCAAGTTCATCAGCCATAGCCTGTTGCCAAAGGGGATCAAGGGCTGCTTCTTTATAAGAGGAGGGTTCAGAAAGTTTGTGGATGGAGGATAAGAAACAACAAAACGATTTAGAATAACAGGAATAATCAAACTCTGGTAATTGAGTGGACTTACGAATTCGTGGAGGATATCGAGACGGTGGAGGAGGAGATGACGGATCCTCAGCCTGAGAAGGTGAGTGGGATATCGAGGAGGAGGAGAGGAGACATCGTGAGACTGGCGCATCATGTGGACTGCAGAAGAAGAAGATGAAGAGATAGGAATAGAGAGAGATGGTTCATCAATAACATCAAGAAAGGGTCTATATGGATAAGATCGATTTGGGTGTGTGAGGAGTATTCTCAGCAATGGAGAAGTAAGGAATGTGTTCAAGGAACACAACATGCCGGGAAACATACAATTTTTGACTAACAGGATCAAAACACCGATAACCCTTGCTACCTTCACCATATCCTAAGAAAACACAGATGGCAGATCGAGAGGTCAATTTACTACGTTCTACTGTAGGACGAAGAACAAAGTACGTGCACCCGAAAACTTTTAGAAGAGAGTAATCAGGAGAGTATCCAAGTAAGATTTCAAACGGGGACAAGCCGGATGTGTTTGAGGATGGTATCCTGTTGATCAAGTAGACAGCAGTGAGAACTGCCTCCCCCCAAAACTCTCGTGGGACTTTGGAGGATAAAAGAAGGGAACGAGCTGTTTCAATAATGTGTCGATGCTTGCGCTCGGCGACACCATTTTGTTGGGGAGTGTCAACACAAGACGTCTGGTGAATAGTGCCGTCTACAGCAAGTAATTCACGAAAATCATGAGAGGTATACTCACCCCCCAAGTCACACCTAAAACACTTAATGATAGCAGAGTATTGAGTTTTAATAAGTGCACGGAACGAGTGATAAATCCCAAGAAAATCAGAACGTTGCTTCATAAGATAAATCCAACAATAACGACTGTAATCATCAATAAAAGAAACATAATATCTAGATCCTCCTTTAGTAGAAACAGGAGCAGGACCCCAGACATCTGAATGAATCAAATCGAAAGGTGCAACAGAATGAGAACTACTACGAGGAAATGGTAAAGCCGAAAATTTTGCAAGTTTGCAACCACTACAGTCGGATATATCATGGCTTTGCAAATCACCTAAACAACCTTTTGACACTAAAAAGTTCAAACGACTAACAGAAATATGTCCAAGACGAGAATGCCATAAATAGAAAGGAGAGGATGAAGAGTTCAAATGAAACGATGAAAGGTCAACACTAGATGCTGCAAAATGCGCGGGTCCCAAGGTCTCCAAAACATATAGCCCTCCTCGTTGCCTACGGCCTATCCCAATCAGCTTCTGAGACTGGGGATCCTGTACATAACAAGCAGTAGAAGAGAAATTAACCAAATATCCAGAGTCACACAGCTGACCAATAGAAATGAGATTTAAAGTAAGACCCGGAACACAGTAAACATCGGAAAGAGATAAACTAGGAGTGCGAACGGAACCAACACCTGCTAAGGGCAGCGGAGTGCCATTAGCAGTCATAACAGAGGTAGATGAGGGGGAGGGTCGCAAAGAATCAAATAATGTAGAGTTAGAAGACATATGTTTTGAGGCACCTGAATCGAAGATCCATGAGGAGGTGTTACCTGACGAACACTGAGATGACAAACCTATATGAGTAGAGGCAGACATGGCACGAGGCTGGGTAGCTAAGAACTTTTGAAACTGCTCACCAAGCTCAGACAACGGGGAACTAGAAGGCGGATGAGGGCCAAGTATGGAGGAACTATCTGATGGAACAACAGCCGCCGCATTTGCAGTAGATCGATACGGTTGCTGTGACGAAGATTGTTGTTTCAGTAACTTGGGGCATTGAGCCCTCCAATGTCCCTTCTGTCGACAAAAGCTGCATGTATCACTTGGCACCTTTGCATGTCCCTTATTTCGATGCTGTAGAGGCGGCATAGCTAAAACAGAAGTACCCGAATGCGGTAGAGAAACTTCCGTAGCGAGAGACTTCAACCGTGTCTCCTCAGCAACGAGCTCACTAACCACTGAATCAACAGAAGGAAGGGGTGAACGGTGCAGAATAGAACCTCTGAGCCCCTCAAAGTCACTACGAAGAGCCATCAAGAATTGAACCAATCGTTGTTCCTCACGATATGTTATATAATCCTCAGATGCCTTCAATCCCGCAGGTTCGGTAAGCGCTAACTCATCCCAAATGGAGGTCATAGCAGTATAGAATTCTAAAACACTCATATTCTTTTGCTGCAATGCCCGAATATCAATCTCCAATTGATATCGTTTAGCAAAATTCGTCTTAATGTATAGCTTTTGCAAGTGATCCCAAACTTCCTTCGCCGTCTCATACTTTGCCAATTGAACCCCAATACTATGCTCAACTGAGTTATTAATCCATGTAAGAATTTTCGAGTTGTTGGCATCCCAATTATCTATCTCCTTCGCATAATCTTTATCAGTCACCCCGGGCGTCACAATCGTTCCACTAACGTAACCCCAAAGTTTTTTACCCTTTAGAAAATGTTTCATTACATGACTCCAATATGAGTAGTTCTTTCCATCTAATCGTACACTAATTGCTTGAAGTGAGTCCTCGGATGCCATAACACAATAACAGAGAACAAACTTGCACAAGAAAAGAGAGAGCAACCAACCACAAACTGAAAAAAGAACACCAATCCGGACTCGACCCGAAGCCAACAAGACAAGAAAACTACCAACCACGAACTGAAAAACACCAATCCGGACCGACCCGAAGTCAAAAAATCAAAAACAGTACCATAATAAGAAAGAGCTCGAGGAGACGATCAATACCATGGAAACCGATTCGCCGGAAAGATGCGCACGCGAAAGCGACACCAACCTCCGCCACACACGCCGCGTCAACTCAAGCGCATGTAGTCACACGCGCCACTCCGGAAGAAAGACCTCGGCCAGTACAGTCGGAATATGGTATTCAATTGTACAAAAGGTGACCGGAGATGCCTCGAAAATTGAGCTAAAGGTGCGGTCGTACGTCGTCTTCCACTAGGAAGAAAGAGAATGAACGAGATCCGATTTCTTTGACATCAAACCCTCCACAATGGCTCTGATACCATGTGAATTAATCAAAACACAACATCCATTGAATCCAAAAAGAGGAAGAAGAAGAACAACAGTTCTAGCCGACAACTCTATTGACGAAGAAAACCTATATAAAAATAATACAACCCAAGAGACTTCTATATATAGGACTCATGACTAACATAACCTAACTAACAAAGAAATAGGAACACTAATAAGGTAAATAATATACTAAATACTAACTAATCTAATATTAATAATATGCTAACAGTTAGAACATACTATAGAGATTTTTTCTATTCAATTGTTTTATTTTTTATTTTTTTTGGTAATATGTCACACTATTGGTAATGATAATTTTAATATCTATCCATTGTGGATTAGTTGCCATTTTTCTAAATATAAGAGGTTTTTGTGCTATTGCCTATTGCATAATTTTAAGTCATCATTTCGGAAAAATAGGTAAAAATTATGCTGATGCTGCTCGTAAAACAGGTTGTGGTTATTATGCTGTGGGTGTTGTTTGTAGGAATGAATCTGGGGAAATGTTGCTGGGATGCTCACGAGTCTTGTTTCGAGATTTGGATGTACGTATGTGTGAAGCCATGGCAATTCTTATTGGTCTCCAATGTGCTATAGAAGATGGCGTTGTGGTGGAGTCCATTGAATCCGATTGTCGCCAAGTTGTTCATGACATCCTTAATGCTAATGTTGACGGTGAGTCCAGGACTATTATCTTTAAGGACATGTTCGTTTGGGTATTATCTTAATTTTCACTACTTTCTTGTGGGCCGTACCATTCTACCAAATCAAAAATATCAGGCGCATTTGAGGATTATTCAGCTGGTTAATAATAATTTGGAATCGAAAGACATCCCTGCCCCTTTACCTATTCCATAACCTGATTTTCAAAATTTTCATGCGGGCCCCACGAGGGTAGAATTGGCACACTAGTAATTGTTTTTGTTGTTGAAAAGTATAGACGCGTGCTTAGCTCAGAAGTTGGACTTTCCAACAGTAATATAACTTCTTGAGTTTCGTAAAATACCCAAATGAACATGGCCTAATATTACTAGGTTGTTTAACTTAATGTCCAACTCAAAGTGTATTTGTATTAGTAGAAAAGCTAACATGGTAGCTCATACTTTTGCCCAGATTGGGTTTGCTCACTGTAATTCTCATGTATGGAGGTAAGGTTAAAAAGCGTAAAGCGCGACGAAATGGTGAACCCACGTTTCACTTTTTTTTTTGGCGCTTAAGCACGTTTTTTCACGCATTTGCGGGTTTTTCGTTGATGCTTTTTACTCTATGCTCACGCTTAATGCACGATTTATGATGCTTTTTAAAACACTATTAATGGAGGCATCAACCTCCTGACTTTGTTGTTCCTTTTCTCTTGAATGATATAGAATGTATTTTCTTTGATCAGAAAAAAAAAAGGAGAACTAAAACGGTTTTATAAAAGTGTTTTGGAAAGGGGATATTAACATTGGCAATCAAACTTTTACGAATTCATATACACCCTTTCCTTTTTAACTATTTCTATATGTGAACACCTTGTTTGAACGATAGATACTCTATCTAATTTGCATAATAATAAATAAATTTGTTGTAGACTTTAGTTATATATATATAATATAAAATAATAATAATTAAATAAATAAAAGTCAAAAGTGTAGCACAGCAACATTGGTAAGACCCAACGAATGTTATCCAACGTGACGACATGCCTCTAAATAATGACACTGTGTGTCAAAAATCATTCCTTTTGTAGTTCTGGTGCCATTTAAGGGGGCATCTTCACATAAATTAGTCACTTTTTTATAATTTTTGATTGGATAAGAAATATACGTCATGATACATAGTAGTTTATGTGGCACACTATTTCGCACAAAATACACTTTTGGTACAATTTTCTGGAAAATTTATTTTTTTGGGTTATCATTTTCAACACTCATTTTGTTGGTTCCACGCGTCTATTTAATCAATAATATGATTTGGCAAATTGTGCATGTGCGTATAGTTGTTTCGAATAATTTTTACTTAAAGAATTCTCGAACGTATAATCAGAGAATCGAACGTCTTAAAATTTTTTTAAAAACATTATTAGACTTCTATAATGTGCTATTGAAATAAAGATAGAAAAATAAACCATAACACTCAAAAAAACTGTGGTTATCTGAAACGATAGAGCGATGAGGCAAATATAGATAAAGAAAAGCAATACCAAAACCAGGTGTGGAAGGATATGGTTATTAAACTATATACCCCAGAAAACCGAAACCGTTACCTGACTAATTTATTAAATTATTATATTTTTTATTTATTTCCCTTCCGAGTTGATAAAAAATACCTAAATGGAACTTATAATTTTAAAAACTTGGAACCATCTTTATCTTTTACATCTTTTTTTCCAACTTTTTAGCAATTTTTAAATTTATACTACCTCCACATTGCTAATCTTTTTGTTTTTTTGCCAAAATATTCGCGGTTAATAATATACGAATTCGATCCAAACTGTCACTTAAATTGACTGGACATATCCGCAGTTCAAAAGCATGGGTTTACCTCTTATTCCAAAAATAAAAAATAAAAAAATCAAAGGGTTTACCTATTGGTTAGGATAACGGATCCGACCCACCCGTTGCCATCAAATGAAAATGATACTAAAAATATTAGTAATAATTGTTATGAATAATAATTGAAGAATAATTATTAGGTGTTATGAATAATTGAGAATAATTTGGTGGTTATGAATTATGAGGAATAATTTGGTGGATGAATAATTTGGTAAAAGATGTAATTATTATATATGAATGACTATTATACCTTTGATGAAATTATGTAATTACGATTGTGTCATTCGAAGTTTTCCTATAAATAGGGCTTCAGTTATTAATGAAATTCATTCACGAGAATTCCTTCAATTCATTCTCTAAATTCTCTCTATTGTTTATATACTTTTATAACACGTTATCGGCAGTCTCTAGCCATTTGAGTAATAAGAAGGAGTATGCTTCTGATTCGCATCTAACGATGATCTTCTCAGATCGTAAACCTAATTATTATAAATAACCTAATCCATCTCCAATCAATACTTATCTTTCTTTTTCTCATTATTTTTTCCCACTTTCTCACGCCTCACTCTCTCTATCTTCCCAATCACTCACAGAAAACATTTATGCATAGACAAAGAGTTGTGGGCAATTCAAGAATTGGCAAATGGAAGAAATACGTGCATGTTCAATTCTTCTGCCTAAGAAAAAGGAAAAGGTATATATATTATATTACTTTATAATATAATAATATATTAAACTATAATATTCGTTTCTCGAGATATAAGGAGCATACGTTATCAAAATCAAATTTTCTCGACTCCATTATACTCGATTTAACGAGAGCTTCGATTTGACACCAACATTGATAGGGTAATAACTCGTTTTGAAATATGTTATTATCAAACTTTCAAAATTTACAAATCAGTACACCAATATTTGAAAAAGTTACAAAATAGTCCTTGAATATTTTGATATTGATAAATTGAAGTAGAAAGGAGATAATTTTCCAATCGTAAAACATTGATAAAATATTTTTGACAATTTTACCTTTATTTAATTGGAATGGACAATTTTACCCTTAGGGTAAAACCGACCTAATTTTGACGACAATGAAAAATGGATAGAATATTCATGAAGAAATTCTAAATCCATTGATTATATAAAATGGCTTGAAGTCCATTTGAGTTAAAAGATCGAATATTATTTTAACTCAGAAGAGTTCAATTACATAATGTACTTATTCAGAAGGATAAGTGTCTTCTTGTAAGTAATGAGTATTTGTTAAGAAGAACAAATTTGCTCCTGTAGAAGCGATTCAATATTTAATTCTCGTGAGCTTTATTTCTGCAATTTAATTACTACAATACCTCCTACTTGATGATGGGTTCAACCGGTCACTAAACGGAAGGTTTTATATATTCTAGACTTTATATGCTAAGTGATGGGTAATACCTTCTACTGCAGATCCTACTCTGAAGAAGTAGTTAAATGTTATGCAATTTAATTCTTGCTATTTAAATTAGTAAATTTATATTTATTGCAATAATTCCCATAAGGTAGGTTCGACCACCTATTGGAGGAAATTTAATTTCTGCAATTTAAATTTATGCACTTTATAGTTTGAGTATATTTCCAATGTGGTGGGTAATACCACACGATTGGTGTGCATATTTTCAATGTGGTGGGTTATACTACACGATTGGTTATAACGAATCCTACTCCAGAAGAAATAGTTGATCAAATATTCTAATCCTACTCTCGAAGTAGTAGATGATGAGAATAAAATTACTTCCCCATATATATCGAATATTAATGGAGAAAATTGAGTAAGTGGTACTTGAAGTCACCATTGGATAAATAGATGAAAATAAAATGCTCAATAGATCCCATGTTGATAAATCAAAGAAAATATATCGCATGGAGAAATTATATGAAGTAATCTCATCGATGATATGAGATTGTATTAATATGAGAATAAAATGCTCTTGAAGAAGCATAATCACTAGATTTACGTATTTGAATAAAGCCAATATGATATTATTATTACTCCGTAAGAAGTACAAAGCAGTTAAGTGGAACATATTGAGAATATCAAAAGATGGCATTAAACACTCGAAAATATAGAAATGCAAAGAATATACATCTTGAATCCATAAATGAGGGATGCGTCTCGAGAGTATAAATGCTCGTAACTCTGCCACCATCAACATTAGGATTCATAATGAAATATTTAAAGGATCCGAATTTCTTTTTCGCTTGACACCAGTGGTCTGTGATCGACGGACCTGGGCTTCCACAGATTCTTGAACATATGCATGAAATTTGATGAGTAGTTCATCAACGGATTAGCGTAAATAAGTATTTTTCTCATTGAATGAGAGATAAACTTATTATTTACACCCGATCTAGAAACGCTAGTAAGCCATCAAAGAAATTATTAATATTCAACAAACCTATTGGTTTGACATGAAAGTTCATTTGTGCCAACGAGGCTATATTGAATATTTCCTCCAGGTGTGTTGTAGCGCTGGAAGGACAATGAAATCATCACTATTATTCATCATATATATCATGCAGTTGTGGATGGATTGCGCTTGTAGCCCCAACCGTGCTGGACCCATGGTAGAACTGGCTCCCATTCGAGTATTAGATCCAACTAGATGGAAAGGTATTACACTCGAAACTCTTATTCCCCATGATTGTGCAGCCATTATAAGTTTAGCTAAAAGTTTGTTGTTGGTTCCTCCGTATAGTATATTGATTTCTTGTCTCCCTAACTCTTTTACAAGTCGGTTTGCCATATCCACATATTATATATGGCCTACCAGTTTAGATCCACCAAGAATACATACGGTTTTAATCTGGCGAGGTAAAGGCTGACTTGTATGAGATGATTCTAAAATCTCCATATCCATCTCTACTTCTATCTCTCTTTTTACACTATACTTTTAATGTATGAACATGAGAGATATATGAATCCCTCTATTTAAAGAAAAATTTTCAAACCAATAATTGAATGCACTATTTACTTTTTGACAAATATGAAAGAGAAAAAATGCAAAAAAAAATTTTTTTAAAGTGAAAATGACATATATCTGTCGGTGATTGAAAAATAATATATATATACATATATATATATATATCTTAAAATCGAAAAATAATATTTACAATTACAAGAAAAACATTGATCTTCGTTATTACACCGAACTTCCTTATATTAATATGAGAAAGTTATTATACTAAAATTTTCTACTAAATTTACAAACAGGATCTTCTAAAGTAAGTTTTTCAAGATCAGTAGCGTTTGTTGATCTTTGAATTTGGCCCATAAGGCCATTAGCTCACCTTGTACGTGTCCACTAGGATGTGTCTCAAGAGCCTGTTGAATATCATCCAAAGGCTCCTTACTCAATCCATCCTTAATGAATGCTATTTTATCTTCTCGATTTCTGGACAAGTACCCCACAGATTTACATCGAGTGTCACATGTCCACCGAGCACACTTGTAGCATCCTCCTAATCTTTTTGGTCTCCGTTTCTTTGAAAAACTACTTTTACCCATACCAGGCATGTATTTAGAAGGAATTGAAACCTCACCAGATAATCGAACATTTGCTTCAATCAAGCATCGGATATCTTGTGGGATACCCTTATTCATTAGCATCCTTAATCTTTCTAGCCTACATCGATAAATCCTTTTTAGGATTTTGATCGGTAGTGATGGATAATATTTTCGAAGATTTGAGAGCATATGATCCATTATAATGTATAGACCCTTGTTAGGATGAATTTTACAATAATTTTGATGATTTATTTATAGAATAATACGACGCGTATGAAATAAGACTCCGATTTTAAATAAATAATATGAAGCGTAAGAGCTACGATTTCGGAATTAAATAATAGCGGATGTGATGCGTATGAATTTGTAACTCGTGTTTGAGCAGTAGTAGACAATAATGTCACCAAAAGATGATGGAATATGTCGGTGAATTATTTCTATGATAAATCATGTTGAGCACTATACAGATACTAGTGAAATCGATATAAGAATTTACTGAACTAGAAGTTCAATAATACTCGTTTGCAAAACCGGATTGACCATCCCGGTTTAAATAATTATTGAAATCAATATTTCAAGTGAAGAATTAAAAGAATTCTTCAATGATTGTTCTCGATAAATGATGAAATCATTACTAGCCAATATTGGGAATAAATCCCAAATATATACGGAATAAAGGATGAGAAGTATGGCTCACTCATCCTCCATGTGAACTACTTAGATATTATGATATGGATCCACTAGATAGTCACATGTGTATATGATTCGTAATTTGAAATTTACGAAATATTTGCTCACGGTATGAGCATGATTTTCAGATTTAATGATAAAGCTAGTAAATGTATATCCCAATACTTGAATAAATCCCTGAAGGATTTGAGTATGCTGCATACTGAAGTGGGATATTATATGGCAAATTATTTAAAGTCTTCAAATAAATTACGATATCGAGAATAGAATGCAAACGGTCTAAATTCCCATATTAAAATTTGAATGATGAGAACATATATGATTAAAATCATACCAACTGTATGAGTTTTAGTGTTCTAAATTTTCTCAAAGATGAGGGGAGTATTAAAGGTTGAAAATAATATGTGAAATGCATCATGTTATATCCTCGAAATTGAAATACGAACTTGAAGTTCAAAGATGCATGAAAGGCTATGAACAATCACATATATCAGCTACGATGCTTTGATAAGTTAGCACGCTAGAAGCGTTGATATTTCCCCAATCATATATATCAAAGCAAATTATAAAAGATGGTCTTAATAACGGAGGCATATGCTCTTGAAGAGTATATAGACATAACTATATTGTGTAATCCTACAAGAGGATTGATAATGAGATATCTCGATAAGTTATGTCGATATGGGGAAAGAAATGAAATTGAAATGTGTCGACACGATATGAAAATGTAGCGCTACATATGATCAATGATAATGAAAATATTGAGATATATTGAAGATGATAAATGGTGAATGTGAAATCCTTAACTTATGAGATGATGTGATGATGATGACTAGTGCTCAAGTTTAAAGATAAGCATGGTGGTCATTATATGTTGCATGCTCATTAAAGTTAAATTACCGATCGTGTGTGTAGTAATTTAAAAGGAAATTAAATGATCGGGTGAGCTAAGCCCGTGTTTATGAGTACCCTAAAGGGTGAGCTAAACCCCTGGGAATGAAATAACCTATTAAGTGAGTATTAAATGTTAAATGATATATTTTAAGTGTTAGTTAGTTATGAAGGTTTACTTATATGTTTACATGTTTTTACGATGAATTTATATGCTTTAAATTGTGTGTTTGGAGACATGTGTTCATGGTGAATGTTTTGTAGTTATGTATGAAAATTGATGCACTCTAAATGAATGAAGAGTATAAAACCAATGTATATGATACTCATACAAATGTATGAAAGATTTTGAAATGCTTGCAGCATACTTGTATAAAATACGCGTTGCACTCTTTTTCCCTTAATTGAGGTTTTATCCCATTGGGTTTTCCTAGTAAGGTTTTTAATGAGGCAACTTTAAAGGCGTATTCACATGAATAATGTACTCTTTTTCCTTCATTAGGGTTTTTCCCATTGGGTTTTTCCTAATAAGGTTTTAACGAGGCATATTCATGGTATATTGAGAATGATAGGAAAAATTGATACAGTGTATCTATTGGATCAAGTTATAATGGAGCTAATGCTTTAGATCCAAACGATGATGAGATTGAAATCATTTACCAGAAGTAAAGATATCAGTTCCCAAGATATGAAATCAAATGGAGCAGCTGTACTCTTTTTCCTTCGATCAAGTTTTTTCCCACTGGGTTTTCTTGACAAGGTTTTAACGAGGCAGCACGTGAATACTCATATGCCGCTGATAGACATCAGGAGGAGCAATGTTTTGATGAAGCAGTATATAACCACTCCAAGCTATCTTGCAATCGGTTTGGAAGTTTTTTCCCGCTGGGTTTTTCTCCAAACAGGTCCAGAAGACATTTGTATTAATAGTCATTCAAGGGGGAGTGTTATGAATAATAATTGAAGAATAATTATTAGGTGTTATGAATAATTGAGAATAATTTGGTGGTTATGAATTATGAGGAATAATTTGGTGGAGGAATAATTTGGTAAAAGATGTAATTATTATATGTGAATGACTATTATACCCTTGATGAAATTATGTAATTACGATTGTGCCATTCGAAGTTTTCCTATAAATAGGAATTCAGTTATTAATGAAATTCATTCCTGAGAATTCATTCGAATTCATTCTCTCTAAATTCTCTCTATTGTTTCTATACTTTTATAACAATAATAATTATTTTAAAGCTCTAATAATTGCTTTAAAGTTCTCTATTGGTAATGTTCTATTGCTCCCGGGAGTGTCGTAATTATGGCGTTTTTAGGGTGATTTACCGATACATACTATTTTCATTTTGAAATTCGAGATTAGATATGAATTCAGCACAACGAAACGGAGCTCCAGCAATTCGGAAAATTTTTCGGCGATACCGTAGCGGCCGGTCAAAATTTTTACCCATATTTTAGGCTAAAATATGGTAAAAAACTTTGACCGGTCGTCACGGTATTATCGGAAAATTTTCCAAATTGTTGGAGCTCCGACTCATCCTGTTGAATTTAAATCTGATCTTAAATTTCAAACCAAAAATCGTATATGTTCGTAAATCACCCGCCGTAATCATTAGGCTCAAGCTCCTGAGATAAGTCTTTCGGTTAATCATTAGCCCCACCTCTTCCGCATTCAGGAGCACAAATTTGTCTAGATTTTGACGAATTACTTATTGCCTAAGATCCCTAAACAAATGACCCCATGAGTATGATTCAATGTACTAATGCCATTTATCTTTAACTGTGATTTTGTTACACGTAGGGAGTCAATCTAGAGACTTTATCACTATATGTCGGTTCCATTATTCTAGTAATACATAATATATATGCACTAATTGCTATAAAGTCTTCGAACATCTGTATATCCAAAAAAATTCTACACGTACAAACAAAATTTATACACAAAAATATAGAGGTATAGAACCCTGGGGTAGAATGGCATTTTCATTCATGGTGACACCTTTATGTATAAATATGCATGTTTATCTAAAACGACCCTATGCGAGTACTAAGTACCGTATAAATTCATCAATGAATACTTAGTATAAGATGATCACGGCGCTCATTAGTTAATTCCTTTATGTACATGTATGTATCTATTGAAAACAAGAACATCTAAGAGAGAGAGCGATGAGAAACAATGAAACATTTATTAAATACACTTTTCTAATTTCTGTGGATCCCTTCTTGGCAGTATTTTCTAGTATTTGTACCAAATCGCACAATGGTTGCTTTTAATTACTAAATAGTGACGACTTATTTATAAGAAGCACATTTTACTAAATAATTTGATTCTTATATATGCAAATTCAAGACCGATTGGCGTAATGTATAATACAAAAATAATCAAATAATGTTGATTGGAGGACAAACTTATCGTTTATAGAGCCACCGCCAATGATCCGTTACACATATTGCCAACATGGGTGACGTGGCGCCCTGGGAGGGCGCCACGCCACCCTCTATTTAAAAAAAAAAATTTGTTTAGAATATACGTCAAGTGAGATGAATAATATATAATTGCCCCTTGATGGTGTTGGGGTTCATATGGATCCCATATTTTTTTCCCCAAAAAAAGGGTGTTGGCAGGTTCCGTCGCCAGCGAGTTGGCAACAGAACATTACTAATAGAGCCACATGTGATGTTAATGTGATCACACCTAGGAGAATAATAATGTGTTATGCGTGCCCAAATTGGCAACGGAACATTACTAATAGAGCCACATGTATGTGATTTTAATGTGATCACCCCGGAGAATAATAATATGTGTCATGTGTACGATAGTAGAAAATTTCCTCCAAACATGACCCACCTGAGACTTGAGATTCAGACAAATCAAAAGCAAAGCTTTGTTTGACAGTCTACACATGCAAAATGCAGTCTTTTTCCAAATCCAATGAAACCTCTATACCACTCGCCAGCTTTCTGCAACCTCAAGTAAGCCAAAAACCCACGCCTAAATCTACCTTTATATATACCTCTGTCCATATGTGAGCCCTATATATATACACACACTCTGCTGTCACTGTCAATGATAAGTACGTAATCCAATGTCGACCAATCTCAGTTCTCTGGAGCTCATGCTGGTTAAAATCCAGCAATTTGACGACCGGCCAGAGGAGGAGCCGCCGGCATTACCGGTTCGACCGGTTTCCAGTGCCCGCCGGCTACCTCGACCCAGAAAGCAATTTCCTTTTCACTTCAGACAGAGTCAAGAAAATAATGGGTTCAATTTTTAGAGTCGGTTCATGATTGTAAGCCGGGTTTGCCGCAGAGCGATTATATTCCGGTAAGGTGAAACAATTTTCTTGCTCAGTTCTGAAAAACTACTTATTTGTCCATAAATAATCTATACCAAACAAGCCCTTAGACGAGGAAGTTTTGCAATAGATATTAAATTGTGTCTTGTGTTGTTCTGATGGATGATTACAGATTGGAATGGTGGAGAATTCAAAAGAAACAGCAGAAAAAGGGGTATTGAAAATTCAGAAATGCTATAGAGTCCATCAAATAAGGTGCAATTACAACAAGCTAAGAAGAGGAGTAATTGCATTACAATCATGTAATCCCATGTTATCTCTACTGTAATAATGATTGTTTGAGGTCCCTTTTTAGTCATTTTGTTGGCCCCACTCACCCCTTTACGTGAAGCCTATTATGATTTAGGTAGTGTTGCATTAATCATGCCCATCTAGGTTAAGGTTTAATTGTCTCTATAGACTACAACATACATGTCACCTCAATATTTCAAGAAAGAAGATGCTTAAGCATTGTCTATTGTTCAAGTGATATGTGTTCCGGAACAATAAGGCTCTATTCATGTTCACATTACATCAGTTCTAATGATTTCAGTAAAAAATGTTTTATTAATAAGCGAAACCTTTCTTAATATTTGTTAGATTGTGTCGAGCTCGTCTATTCCTAGTTACATTGATATTCCTCCTATCGTCGAATTTATATATGGTTGTTTTGGATGCAATGTTTTGAAGCGTGAAACGATTATACGGAACAATGTATAGTTGAAAAGTGATTGAATAGGTGAAAAAAGGGGGTATGAGTCCCATGTAATGTAAGGTATAAAATGAGATTATGGAGAAGCAACTCTTGAGAAGAGCTCTACCATACAAGATTAGTAGTGGCGAATGAGGATGAATCATATCGTTTGGGTTTATTATTGCGTAGCGACAGCTAAACTTGTTTGCTTTAACTCCATCAGAATTTATGCACTAGCAGTTGTCCGAGGTGAAAATTCAAGGAAGGAACACCATCATCGGATTACGGCCATACTTATTATACAGAGACACATTAGAGATCACTTTGTATTTAGAGACCTAAAACAGAGACATGAAGCAGTTACATGCTTGCAATCTGGTAAATGTTGATCAAAACATTTCATTCTATGTTTGGACACAACATGTATGTTGTGTTATTCATATGTACCATCTTTTGTAGGACTTCGAGGTTGGTTGTCTCGAAGGCATTTCGACCACATCAAACACGAGCACAAAGTGAAAATCGAGAATGAGAGAAATGTCGTAAACCTGCCTCAAGACGCAAACATGAAGGTACATTGATTTGATGTTTGACGATTCTTTTAGACTTTTTCTTTCATTTTATTTTAAGAGAACTATCTCAACTCAAAACCCAAGCTCGGGTAGAAATTTTGATCACTCAAAGGATTGTTGGCTTTTTAGATTTAAATAATAAAAAAACGGAGAATTTTGTTGTTAGGGTCCCGTGGTGGTTCAACATTTTGTTCTTGTTGATCTTCAAAAACGAGCTTTAAAGGCGGAGGCAAAAGTGCGGGAGAAAAAGGAGGAAAACTTAGCATTGAAGATGCAACTTGAGAAATGGGAGCAAAAATGGCAAGAATATGAGGAGAAGATGAACTGCATGGAGAGAACTTGGCAAGATAAATTGACATATATACAAGTGAGTTCTCGGTCCTACATCTCCTTCTTTAGCTTGCTTCGACTCCCTTGATGCACTATTTTTCACTATTGTAGAGGCAATCCTATGCTTGGGGAAAACCCACAACTCTATTGATATCAAAGATAGTTATAAGATGAGCTATGTCATGAATTCTAATTGTGATATGACACGTGATTCATTGTTGTGTCTACTATCAGTACGAAATATATTGATAATGGTTTTGCTAATTCATGGATGTCAAAAACTAGCAAAAGTTGACCATTTTCAATGTATTTTATATACATAGTAGTAATTTGTTCGATTTGATGCAGACATGTCTAGATGCGGCCAAGAAAAACCCGAAAGACGAAACCATCGTTGGGAAATTCGGACAAACTGATGCCACTTTACAACGTCAAAATTGGGATGATGGTGATCGCGGTCGAGTTGCACCAGATGAGATCGAGCCGTGTCCTAGTGTTGAGCTTCGAAAACTTAAGCATAGGTTCACAGCATGGACAAAAGACTTCAAAAACCAGTTAAATGAGGCAGAAGGAATAGCAAAGAGGCTCGGCCATATGGAAACAAAGAAGGGCCAAAAGAGATGGTGGGCAAGACAAATGAAAAAGGGAATTTCAAGCTAATACCTTTTTCCTTCTAAAATTTCCATCTCACTCGAGCAAGTATTGCTTGATGTCTTTTTATGTTTTTACGAGACTTTTACGAGACAGTATATGCTTACATAGTTACACTCGCTTAAACTCGAAACTTGACTTTGACGCTTAGTTATGCTTTGCACTTTTAAAAATGTGATTTTATTAGACTTTGGTCGAAAAGGGTTCTATTTATTGACAAATTTCCTATGAGGATGTTTAAATGGTCTCCATCCTTTAGGATTGATGTTGAATCTTCTTTATAGATCTCCTTTAGGAAGATCTATAAAGCTTGATGGCGCTACGGTTAAGGTAAGGCTAGAGTACTTGTTGAGCTTGACCTTGTGGAAAAAAGAGACAAATGGTGGATTTGGGTCACTATGGAAACCGAGAAGAGGGACAGAGTTTTTTGGCAAGAGGTGCACTATGAAAATCTTCCACCATTTTGTTTTAAATGTTTCTATGTTGGCCATTTTGAGGAAGGATGTTTGATTGAAGGGGATTATATTTACACCACCAAAATTGCTAATAATACCATATTTTTGGTATTACTAAACTAACCAGTAATATGGAAACAAAGAAAGGGCCAAAAGAGATGGTGGGAAAGACAAATGAAAAGGGGATTTCGAGCTAATAATTTTTTCTTTATTCTAAAATTTCGACCTCACTTAAGTGATGATTGCTTTACGTTTTTCTTAAGCCTTTATTTTTGACAATATATGCTTATATTCACATAAACTGGAAACTTGACTTTGTAAATTTTTTAAAAATGCTAAAAAATTTTGTGAGCTATGTACTTCATTGCATAATCAATATGCATAGTGAAGGTTTGTCCAATAAGGTTGATTGCACATTAATCGACAATTGACATATTACAATATCTTAATATTAATATGTTAAGAGCATCTCCAACAAACTCTTTAAATATGAGATTCTTTATAATTTAAAGAGTTAAGTTCTAAAATTTTACTCCAACAAGCTCTTTAAATTAACAATTTAGTTTAGAGAGTGAATTTGACTCTCCAAATTTGGAGAGTCAAACTCACTCTTTATAATTGAATGATTACAAGTTTCAATGTCCTACTTCTTGAATAATGTAATCCATAATTAATTCTATTGGTCATTTATACTTAAAAATATTATTATTAATTAAATTTGAGATAAAACAATAATTTTTCTTGAAAAGAGTATAATAAATAATTAAAATGGGAGAGTTTGTTGAAGCATTTAAAAATTTTCACACTTTAAATTTAAAGATGCTCTTTACTTAATGGAATATGCTCTTTAAAAATAGAGAGATTGCTGGAGATGCTCTTAAGAAGATGTAAATGAAAAATGTAATGTTATCTATTATTGCACATTCAATATCTCAAAAACATTTATCTTTGAGATATTTGTCTTTTAAATCTAAATCTATTGTCTTGTTTTCCATATCTCATATAATAAAAAAATCTACAAATAAAATCTATTAAAAGAATTCAATAACATGAACTGTTTTGATTCAACATGAAAACCAATAAAGTAGTATACAATTTGGATTAACCTAGGAAAAAATGTATAATTTAGTTTGATTTCCTTTTAGGTTGTTGATTTTATTAACAATAATGAACTTACAAATTTTTTTGAGAATTTTTATAATTAACTAACACTTTAATACTCAACTTTGTGAGTTAAAGGGATTTGGTTTAGTGGTAAGGCCCCCCCTTACTGTTTATTCCGAGTTTGAACCACCACATCCCATATCTATGATCCCAAATTTTTACAAAAAAAAGAAAAATACTCAACTCTCTGAAATGAAATTCATTTATAACTTGCAAAAACATTGACATGTAAACCTAAACAGTAATCCTTAGATGTAAAATACATGGAGTACATAAATTATACGTATAATATGTATTGAAAAAGATGCATAGGAAAAAATGATTTATTTCGCCATTGACGGGGATTGAATCCAGGTCACCTTGTGACAAGCAGGTATACTCACCACTATACTACAACGACTTGCTGTTCTTTCGAGATACTATTTTATACAGGAATGATCCGGTGCCACCGATGGCACCGTACTTACGGTGCCATCGGGGCATTTTCGGGCCTCATTCGACATCCGTTTTAAAATCTGGGACCAGATCTAGAATCAGCACGGTGAGAGGAAGCTCCAGCAATTTTGAAAATTTCCCGATGACACCGTGTGGGGCCGTGGTGGCCGGTCAAAGTTTGGCCCAAAAACATAGCCAAAGCATGGCCAAAATATGGCCAAACTTTGACCGGCCACCACGGCCCCACACGGTATCGTCGGGAAATTTTCAAAATTGCTGGAGCTTCCTCTCACCGTGCTGATTCTAGATTTGGTCCCGGATTTTAAAACGGATATCGAATGAGGCCCAAAAATGCCCCAATGGCACCGTAAGTACGGTACCATCGGTAGCACTTGAACATCCTCGCTATTTTATATAAGTTTTAGTAATTTTTAAAAATCGATAAACCAGCACACAGAATTGCATAACAAGCTCTGTTGGTGCACGTAATTTTCCCATCTTTTCCCATCCTTTCCCTCCTCGTTTCTTTTGTTTTCAAATAAAGGCGGGATTTTCAAACTTTTTTCAAATTCTTTATTATTTTACTATATCTACAGGCTACAGACAAGACTCTTTTACTGTACTTCTAGTTCCATTAAAGTTTCAGAATCTAACAGCCAGAAACAATTTGTACTTACTGCTCCGCTTTCTAGAAGAAATCACATACTTTTCTCTTTGGTCAGAGTACAACTCGAGGAAGAAGATGGTGGCGACGAAATTAGTCGTGGATGAAGCTGAAGGAAAAGAAGTTAAAATCGAGAAGATTGAAGAAAAGCTAATCATGGCTTCTGAAAATCAAGAAGTAGTTTCTTGTATAACTGAGGGTGTACAAGAGAGTAAAGTTGGGGTTTTGGAAGAAAACGGAAGGGGCAGTTTGAAGAAGGAAGAAGACATGGAAGAGAATGGGGTTTCAGACAAAAAAGCTAACGGGGATAATGGAGCAGAAGAAGAAAGATTAGATTTCCAGGAAGACGAAACTAATGGGGAAAAACCTGATTCTGGTGAAGGAGGTTTGAGGGTTGAAACAGAGGAGGTTGAAGAAAAGGTAATAATGGGTTCTGAAAATCAAATCGAAAATCAAGAAGCAATTCCTTGTACAACTGAGGCTGTAGAAGAGAGTAGAGTTGTTGTTGTGGAAGAAACGAAAGAGGGAAGTGAATTGATGGGCTTATCTGAGGAAAACGGAGAGAAAAGTTTCAAGGAGGTAGTAGAAGACATGAAAGAGAACGGGTTTTCAAACAAGAATCTTGACAGAGATAATGGAGAAGAAGATGAAAGATTATATTTTCCGAAAAAAGAAACCAATGGGGAGAAAGCTGATTCTGGTGAAGGCTTGTGGGTCAGGAGATCAACTCGATTGGCGAAGGTGATGATCAACAATCTCTGTGAGGAAATCAATGAGGAAGAAGAAGAGGATGACAATGGGGTTCGAAGGGGGAGAAAGAGAATAAGAGGTCCTAGAGCGAAGAAAAAGACTGAAACTAGCGATGATAAAACTAGGGAAGAAGAGGAAAAAGGTGAAGATGGAAGTATGAAAAAGAAGAGAAAGAAAAGGGAACCTAAGAAGGCTAAATCAGATGAAAAATCGCCAGAGGTGAAAGAGGATAAAGTACCAAAGAAGAAGAAGGGACGCCGGACGGTAGACGAAAATGTAATTTAACTTTCGGTATTTTAAAATTTCTGATTTTGTATTTGTAATCTGTAAATCTAAGAGTTTCTTGAATTTTTAACAGTTTAAAATGATTTATTGTTGCACAGGGCAATGAGATTGAGTCCAATATGTGTCACCAGTGTCAAAGGAATGATAAAGGAAGGGTTGTAAGGTGCACACAATGTAAAACCAAGCGGTATTGTGTTCCGTGCATGACTAGATGGTATGAAATTCTCATCCACTCCAACTATTTTCCCGGTAGTTCGTTTATATTACTCGAGTCCTTATATAAGTAATGTCATTGTGGAAAGAAATTGTTATGTATGCATCGCCATATCTTATCTTTGTTCGAATCTATTGATGATCAAAGAAAGGACATTGGTTAAGCTAGTTTAAATTGTACCTATTGCCCTGTTTCTTGATGTTCTTGTTGATCATAAAAGCCTCTGATATCTTTGTGACATGATTTGAATAGAGTTTTTTAGTCATCTGATTATCTTAAGTTAGTTTGCTAAATCTAATTTACTTATGTGCTTCTGCTTAATGCTGGAATTACATTTTGTACTGACAATTAGGTACCCAAAAATGCCAGAAGAAGCGTTTGCTGAAGCTTGTCCAGTTTGTCTTAAGAATTGTAACTGCAAATCTTGCTTGAGGATGGATGAACCAATAAATGTTGGTTTCTTTAACATCTCGATTTTTTTTTCTTGCTTTGGGCATTAGAGACATTTATACTTGAGCAATAATGATGTGTACTATGATGTTTGTTGTCAGACGGTGAAGACATTACAGGTTGAAATTCCAGATGATCAAAAGGTTCAATACTCTGTAAATGTTCTTAAGGTGCTTTTGCCGTTCTTAGAACAATTTAATAAAGAACAAATGGCGGAGATGGAGATGGAGGCTAAGATTCAAGGTGTTGCATCTGCTATAAACTTTTTACGTGCTTGAAAAGTTATTTAGGAGTAAGCATTTAAGGATCCTAGGCTGTGGTGTTTGAAAGAAACATATAATCCTTTTATACTAAACTTCTTATGATTAGGCGATAGCGTTCATCTTAAGTACTAGGATAGGAGATTATCTTGTATGGTTAATGATTAATGTTTTCACTTTCACAGGATGTCCAGTTTCAGATGTAAAGCTCGAGAGATCCAAAATCAAGCGGACTGAGCGAGTTTATTGGTAGTTTTTCAAGCATGTCCCTTATCTTATGACGTTTGATTTTCAAAGGATTGATTTTTTCACATTGTTTTTAATTGCAGTGACTATTGCAGAACTTCTATCTCCGATTACCACCGAAACTGCCCACTTTGCTCCTTCGACCTCTGCCTTAGTTGCTGCAAAGAGCTTAGAGATGGCCAACTGCCACCAGGTGATGAAGTTATTCTCCAGTTTCCCGACTTGGGATTTGAATACTTGCATGGTGGCAAAAAGAGGACCCAACAAATTTCTAAGAGGAGCTCAGCAAGAAATATTACTGCATTGACCAAAAATGGAACCTGCAAACCTAAGTGTCCATGTGAATGGAATCCCGAGGAAAATGGTGTCATTCCTTGTCCACCAAAAGATAAGGGTGGTTGTGGTCAAGGGATTTTAAGATTGAAATATTTGGTTAAACAAAACTGGATTGCGGAGTTGGTTGAAAAAGCAGGAGAGATTGTTAACAAATATAAAGATGAGGACTTGCTTGAAAATTCTGGTAAAAACAACGTAGTCACTGGAAATCTTAGGAAAGCAGCTTCTCGTGAAGATTCTGATGACAATTATCTGTATTGTCCTGCTGCTATTGAACTTCAACATGAGGATTTAAAGCATTTCCAAAGGCATTGGATTAGAGGACAACCAATAATCGTTAGCAATGTGCTTGCAAACACCCTCGGCCTCAGTTGGGAGCCAATGGTTATGTGGCGTGCTTTTCGCCAGATCAAAAATCTCGAGCACCATCAACTCCTCGATGTGACTGCCATTAATTGCTTAGATTGGTGCCAGGTTTGTTAAATTCTCTTGTTTATCCAAACAAATCTTTTAATTTTCTGATTTCTTAACATTAGTAGTTTGTCTTTTGGACATTGATATAACAATGCAATCATTTGTCTGTAGATTGATGTCAATGTTCATCAGTTCTTTAAAGGCTATTCGGAGGGTCGATATGACAAGTTGGGGTGGCCTCAGATTTTGAAGCTGAAAGATTGGCCTCCATCGACGTTGTTTGAGATGCAGTTGCCACGTCATGGAGCTGAGTTCATTAATTGCTTGCCCTTCAAAGAGTATACACATCCAAGAAGTGGATACTTGAATCTTGCTGTTAAATTACCAGAAAAGTCCTTGAAGCCGGATATGGGGCCTAAGACTTACATAGCTTATGGATTTACCGAGGAGCTAGGACGTGGAGACTCTGTAACTAAGCTTCACTGTGACATGTCTGATGCAGTATGTGTTTATCTTTTTCTTTTTACCATTCTCTTTATTGTTTGATGTTTGTGAGTTTTTGAAGTTTGCTATTTCAGGTGAATGTCTTAACACATACTGAGACAGTTGCTGTTTCGTTTGAACAACGTGAAACCATAACAAAGTTGAAACATGAACATGCTGCTCAGGATAGGAGAGAGTTCCCAAGAAATGGTCAAGTAAGTCAAACCCACATTGATGTAAATAATGGGGAAGAAGGGCAAGAACGTGATTCTGGTGTGTCATCAGAAGTTGAAGTTTCTGACAACACTGAAGTCAATGGAAATAAAAGAAAGCGTCCATTAAGGAATAGGAAAGCAAAGAGTCCTAGCATTTTAGGGATGTCGAATGAAAAGGAAGATGGGGGAAAATGTGGTGTTACCATTGGAGAAGGTAATAAGAATGTGGTTGAAGGGATTGAAGATGTTGATGCTGGTGCTCTTTGGGACATATTTAGAAGCCAAGATACCCCAAAATTGGAGGACTATATCAAGAAGCATGTTAAGGAATTTAGGCATATCTATTGTAATCAACTCGAAGAGGTAGTGTTATGTCCAAGATTTGATATTTCTTGCATCATCTGCTGCTCCGACTTATGCTTCTAAGTTTTATGGGATTTTCTTGAATAATACTATGTGTCTTTAACAGGTTGTTCACCCAATCCACGACCAGACTGTTTACTTGACGATGGATCATAAGAGAAAACTCAAAGAGGAATATGGTCGATTTTCCTTCTTAACTACACTAACATGAAATTGAATGTATGGCTAATTTTCTTCTGATTAATTTTTACATGTTTTACTTTTACAGGAATTGAACCGTGGACTTTCATCCAGAAATTAGGGGATGCAGTTTTTATACCTGCTGGTTGCCCTCATCAAGTCAGAAACTTGAAGGTGGTGTTGTTTGGCTAACTCTCTTCTTATTGCTGTGTGTTTGGTTTTTTGAAGTTCAACTCTAGAGCATAAAACAAACAAGGCCTTAACAAAACTCATAGTAAAATAAAATTTGTTACATTTTTTTTTTCCTTATACAGTCATGCATTAAGGTGGCACTGGATTTTGTCTCTGCCGAAAATGTTCACGAGTGCATTCGTTTGACTGAAGAATTTCGACAGCTTCCTCCAAACCATCCTGCCAAGGAAGATAAACTCGAGGTTTGATTTTCTCCGCATTTTGCTTCTTCAGTTTTTCTATGTTTAGACACATTTTCAGAGCAGTAAACAACGTTGTTGTAATGAGGTCTGTGTTTTTTTTTTTTATAACATAAATGGCTTGCATTTTGTTCTTTTTGCTTTTTAACAGGTGAAGAAGATGATTGTCCATGCAATGAAACAAGCTGTGAAGGATGTCAAGGAATTTTCATCAAGTCACTAATCAAACTGGTATACAAATGCACTCGTTTTTGTCTGCTTCTACACGATTTCTGAAATGTGTTTTAGGTGTTCGAAGTTAAGGTTAGTCGTTTGTATCGCCATCTCGAGGATATACTCTTTTTGTGGGAAGAAGCCATTTCTGTTCTGGATGATTGGGAAGCTTTTTGTGGGCTTTTGCTGATGCAACTATGTATGTTTGTGTGTTGTGTTTGCCACTTCACTTGTTCATTTTGGTGTAGGAGGTTATTAGCTTGATGATGATCATGGCTACATTGATCACATTTTGTTGTGTAAAGAATTGTAACCTCACTATTTTGCTTATTGTATTTTCTGTAATTTGGCTAGATATTATGTTCTTCGTATTTTATTACAAGATTTTCTGTAATAGCTATATATTAGTCTTGTAGGAATTTAGAATTGGTTAAGGTGTGATAATTTAATAGGAATGATTTTATGTGCTCTCTTGATCTATTTCTTGCAAGAATTCAGTTACCACACAAAGCAATTAAGCGTATGCTCTGTGATTGCCTCTTAATAGAGGATCCTTTACATTAGAAACTTGATTGCCGATCACGATCCTTATGTTCCTTGAGTGCGCCAAAACTCTAAAAGTCAGGCCTTTGTTATTGCCGAGGTATGACACTTGTTTTGCGTTAGAATAGCTTAGGGTGTGTTTGATTCGTGTAACTTTTCTGGAAAACTCGTTTTCCAGCCGTTTTTTCCATACGAGGGTGTTTGATTCGTTTTTTTTTTCCGGGAAAACGTTTTCCAGGTTCAAGCGTTTAAAGCACAAAAAATATAGTTTTCCTGGAAAACTCAGAAAATGTAGGAATCCGTTTTCCAGGAAAGGAATCAAACACACCCTTAGTTAAGTGGGACCTACTAGCAGTGCAAAAGAATAGAAGTGATAATTTTCCTACGATTAGTAAGTACTATTCAATAGTTTACAAAAAGCAGTAATGGTTTGGAAATTTTTCCTTGGATGGACCCAGTGGTGACTCTATCCATCTAATTAAAAAAAATAAAATTTTAAACAATTCGAAGTCTACTGATTTTTTAATTATTTATTTTATAAATAATTTTCACTTTTCCCTTTTAATTATTATAATAAAATATAAAATGTGAAAGAAGATCCATTAAATTAGAAGTAAACTTAATGATGAAGATGTCACGTTGATTTAGAATGATTACAAGTTGTAATAATTAACTTACTATTGGCGTACAAAATTACGTAATTTACAAATGTTTGCTTACGTGGACATACGTGAGTAATGTTTGGTTCTAATCTATTCATCTATTTGCTATGTCAAAGTCGTAGAAGTTAAAGAAATTATTTAATTAGAGAGTGTTATGAATAATAATTGAAAAATAATTATTAGGTGTTATGAATAATTGAGAATAATGTGGTGGTTATGAATTATGAGGAATAATTTGGTGGAGGAATAATTTGGTGGAGGAATAATTTGGTAAAAGATGTAATTATTATATGTAAATGACTATTATACCCTTGATGAAATTATGTAATTACGATTGTGCCATTCGAAGTTTTCCTATAAATAGAGCAGTTATTAATGAAATTAAATTCACGAGAATTCCTAATTCATTCTCTCTAAATTCTCTATTGTTTACATACTTTTATAACACGTTATCGTATAGCTCTAACCCTTTGAGTAATATGAAAGAAGTATGCTTTCTGATTCAGATCTTATAGATGATCTTCAGTATCGAACCGGATTATTACCAATGAATTAATTCATCCTCATCAATCCTAAATAACTCTCTCTTGCAAATACATCATTGAAAATTCCCTTTGCTCATATTCTTCTCCCACAATTCCTCATTCTACACAACCTATTCGTTGGAGATGTCTGAAATCCCAAAATTGGAAGAATGGAGTCAAAGAATTTTCCGATCACGTAAATGGATTGCAAGTAAACCTCATCCATGGAATAATTAGAGAAAGGAAAAAAGGTAAATCATATGATTTTATAATATAATAATATATTAAACTATAAGATTCGTTTTATCGAGATATAAGGAGTATACATTATCAAAATCAAATTTTCTCGACTCCATTATACTCGATTTAACGAGAGCTTCGATTTGACACCAACATTGATAGGGTAATAACTCGTTTTGAAATATATTATTATCAAACTTTCAGAAAATTTACAAATCAGTATACCAACTTTTGAAAAAGTTACAAAATGGTCCTTGAACATTTTGATATTGATAAATTGAAATAGAAAGGAGATAATTTTCAATCGTAAAATATTGATAAAATATTTTTGACAATTTTACCTTTACGAATTGGAATTGACAATTTTACCCTTAGGGTAAAACCGACCTAATTTTGACGACAGTGAAAAATGGATAGAATATTCATGAAGAAATTCTAAATCCATTGATTATATAAAATGGCTTGAAGTCCATTTGAGTTAAAAGATCGAATATTATTTTAACTCCCAAGAGTTTAATTACATAATATACTTATTCTAAAAGGATAAATGTGCTTTCTTGTAGAAGTAATGAGTATTTGTTCTGAAGAACAAATTTGCTCCGTAGAAGCGATTCAATATTTAATTCTCGCACTTTATTTCTGCAATTTAATTCTTTGCAATACCTCCTACTTGATGATGGGTTCAACCGTCACTAAACGGAAGGTTTTATATATTTCTCACTTTATATGCTAAGTGATGGGTAATACCTTCTACTAGCGAGATCCTACTCCTGAAGAAGTAGTTAAACATTATGCAATTTAATTCTTGCTATTTAAATTCAGTAAATTTATATTTATTGCAATAATTCCCATAAGGTAGGTTCGACCACCTATTGGAGGAAATTTAATTTCTGCATTTAAATTTATGCACTTTATAGTTTGAGTATATTTCCAATGTGGTGGGTAATACCACACGATTGGTGTGCATATTTTCAATATGGTGAGTTATACTACACGATTGGTTATAATCGAATCCTACTCAGGAAAGTAGTTGATCAAATATTCTAATCATACTCTCAAGTAGTAGACGATGAGAATAAAATTACTTCCCATATATACCTAATATTAATGGAGAAAATTGAGTAAGTGGTACTTGAAGTTACCATTGGATAAATAGACGAAAGTAAAATGCTGAATAGATCCCATGTTGATAAATCAAAGAAAATATATCGCATGGAAAGCTTATATGAAGTAATCTCATCGATGATATGAGATTGTATTAATATGAGAATAAAATGCTCTTGAAGAAGCAAAATCACTAGATATCTGTATTTGAATAAAGCCAATATGATAATATTATTATTACTCCAGAAGAAGTACAAAACAGCCGAAGTGGAACATATTGAGAATATCAAAAGATGGCATTAAACACTCGAAAATATAAAAATGCAAAAGAATATACATCTTGAATCCATAAATGAGGGATGCGTCTCGAGAGTATAAATACTCGTAACTCGCCACCATCAACATTAGGATTCATAATGAAATATTTAAAGGATCCGAATTTCTTTTTCGCTTGACACCGATGGTCTGACCGGCGGACTGGGCTTCCAGATTCTTGAACATATGCATGAAATTTGATGAGTAGTTCATCAACAGACTTAGCGTAAATAAGTATTTTTCATTGAATGAGAGATAAACTTATTATTTACACCCCGATCTAGAAACGCTAGTAAGCCATCAAAGAAATTATTAATATTCAACAAACCTATTGGTTTGACATGAAAATTCCACCTGTGCCAACGAGGCTATATTGAATATTTCCTCCAAAGTGTGTTGTAGCGCTGGAAGGACAATGAAAGCATCACTATTATTCATCATATACATCATGCGCTTGTGGATGGATTGCGCTTGTAGCCCCAACCTGCTGGACCCATGGTAGAACTGCTCCAATTCGAGTATTAGATCCAACTAGATGGAAAGGTATTACGCCAAACTCTTATTCCCCATGATTGTGCGGCCATTATAAGTCTAGCTAAAAGTTTATTGTTGGTTCCTCCAGTATAGTATATTGATTTCTTGTCTCCTAACTCTTTTACAAGTCGGTTTGCCATATCCACATATTGGATATGGCCTACCAGCTTTAGATCCACCAAGAATACATACGGTTTTAATATGGCGAGGTAAAAGGCGACTTGTATGAGATGATTCTAAAATCTCCATATCCATCTCTACTCCTATATCTCTTTTTGCTATACTTTTAATGTATGAACATGAGAGATATATGAATCCTCTATTTAAAGAAAAATTTTCAAACCAATAATTGAGTGCACTATTTACTTTTTGACAAATATGAAAGAGAAAAAAAAATCTGCAGAAAATTTTTTTAAGTGAAAATGACATATATCTCGGTGATTGAAAAATAATATATATATACATATATATATATATATATATATCTTAAAATCGAAAAACAATATTTACAATTACAAGAAATATATTGATCTTTGTTATTACACCGAGCTTTCTTACATAAATATGGGGAAATCATTATGCTAAAATTTTCTACTAAATTTACAAAGCAGGATCTTCTAAAGTAAGTTTTTCAAGACTGTAACGCGTTTGTTGATCTTTGAATTTGGCCCATAAGGCCATTAGCTCACCTTGTACGTGTCCACTAGGATGTGTCTCAAGAGCCTGTTGAATATCATCCAAAGGCTCCTTACTCAATCCATCCTTAATGAATGCTATTTTATCTTCTCGATTTACGGACAAGTACCCCTGATTTACATCGAGTGTCACATGTCCACCGAGCACACTTGTAGCATCCTCCTAATCTTTTTGCTCTCCGTTTCTTTGAAAAACTACTTTTACCCATACCAGGCATGTATTTAGAAGGAATTGAAACCTCACCAGATAATCGAACCTTTGCTTCAATCAAGCATCGGATATCTTGTGGGATACCCTTATTCATTAGCATTCTTAATCTTTCCAGCCTACATCGATAAATCCTTCTTAGGATTTTGATCGGTAGTGATGGATAGTATTTTCGAAGATTTGAGAGCATATGATCCATTATAATGTATAGATCCTTGTTAGGATGAATTTTGCAATAATTTTGATGATTTATTTATAGAATAATACGACGCGTATGAAATAAGACTCCGATTTTAAATAAATAATATGAAGCGTAAGAGCTACGATTTCGGAATTAAATAATAGCCGGATGTGATGCGTATGAGATGTAACTCCGTGTTTGAACAGTAGTAGACAATAATGTCACCAAAAGATGATGGAATATGTCGGTGAATGATTTCTATGATAAATCATATTGAGCACTATACAGATACTAGTGAAATCGATATAAGAATTTACTGAACTAGAAGTTCAATAATACTCGTTTGCAAAACCGGACTGACCATCCCGGTTTAAATAATTATTGAAATCAATATTTCAAGTGAAAAATTAAAAGAATTCTTCAATGATTGTTCTCGATAAATGATGAAATCATTACTAGCCAATATTGAGGATAAATCCCAAATATATCTGCAATAAAGGATGAGAGGTATGGGCCCACTCATCCTCCATGTGGACTACTAGATATTATGATATGGATCCACTAGATAGTCACATGTGTATATGATTCGTAATTTGAAATTTCTGAAATATTTGCTCACTAGATGAGCATGATTTTCGATTTAATGATAAAGCTAGTAAATATATATATATCCCAATGATTTGAATAAATCCCTGAAGGATTTGAGTATGCGCATACAAGTGGGATATTATATGGCAAATTATTTAAAGTCCTCAAATAAATTGCCGATATCAAGAATAGAATGCAAACGGTCTAAATTCCCATATTAAGGCTGAATGATGAGAACATATATGATTAAAATCATACCAACTATATGAGTTTTGGTGTTCTAAATTTTCTCAAGATGAGGGAGTATTAAAGGTTGAAAATAATATGTGAAATGCATCATGTTATATCCTCGAAATTGAAATACGAACTTGAAGTTCAAAGATGCATGAAAGGCTATGAACAATCACATATATCAGTTACGATGCTTTGATAAGTTAGCACGCTAGAAGCGTTGATATTTCCCCAAACATATATATCAAAGCAAATTATAAAAGATGGTCTTAATAACGGAGGCATATATTCTTGAAGAGTATATAGACATAACTATATTGTGTAATCCTAAAAGAGGATTGATAAAGAGATATCTCGATAAGTTATGTCGATATGGGGAAAGAAATGAAATTGAAAAGTGTCGACACGATATGAAAATGTAGCGCTACATATGATCAATGATAATGAAAATATTGAGATATATTGAAGATGATAAATGGTGAATGTGAAATCCTTAACTTATGAGATGATGAGATGATGATGACTATTGCTCAAGTTTAAAGATAAGCATGGTGGTCATTATATGTTGCATGCTCATGAAAGTTAAATTACCGATCGTGTGTGTAGTACCAAAAAGGAAATTAAAGGATCGGATGAGCTAAAACCGTGTTTATGAGTACCCTAAAGGGTGAGCTAAGCACCTGGGAATGAAATAACCTATTAAGTGAGTATTAAATGTTAAATGATATATTTTAAGTGTTAGTTAGTTATGAAGGTTTACTTATATGTTTACATGTTTTTACTATGAATTTATATGCTTTAAATTGTGTGTTTGGAGACATGTGTTCATGGTGAATGTTTTGTAGTTGTGTAAGAAAATTGATGCACTCTAAATGAACGAAGAGTATAAAACCAATGTATATGATACTCATACAAATGTATGAAAGATTTTGAAATGCTTGCAGCATACTTGTATAAAATACGCGTTGCACTCTTTTTCCTCGATCGAGGTTTTATCCCATTGGGTTTTCCTAGCAAGGTTTTTAATGAGGCAACTTTAAAGGTGTATTCACATGAATACTGTACTTTTTCCTTCATTAGGGTTTTTCCCATTTGGGTTTTTCCCACTGGGTTTTTCCTAATAAGGTTTTAACGAGGCATATTCATGGTATATTGAGAACGATATGAGAAATTGATACAGTGTATCTATTGGATCAAGTTATAATGGAGCTAATGCTTTAGATCCAAACGATGATGATATTGAAATCATTTACCAGAAGTAAAGATATCGCTCTCAAGATATGAAATCAAACGGAGCAAATTGATTTTTTTCCTTCGATCAAGTTTTTTCCCACCGGGTTTTCTTGACAAGGTTTTAACGAGGGCAAAGACGTGAATACTATATGCCACCGATAGACATCGGGGGAGCAATGTTTTGATGAAGCGAGATATAATCACTCCAAACTATCCGCAATCGGTTTGGAAGTTTTTTCCCACTGGGTTTTTCTCCAAACAGTCCGTAAGGCATTTGTATTAATAAATATTCAAGGAGTGTTATGAATAATAATTGAAGAATAATTATTAGGTGTTATGAATAATTGAGAATAATGTGGTGGTTATGAATTATGAGGAATAATTTGGTGGAGGAATAATTTGGTAAAAGATGTAATTATTATATGTGAATGACTATTATACCCTTGATGAAATTATGTAATTACGATTGTCTTATCTCAAGTTTCCTATAAATAGAGCTCGCTTATTAATGAAATTCATTCATGTGAATTCCTGAATTCATTCTCTCTAAATTCTCTCTATTGTTTCTATACTTTTATAACAGAGAGAAAATTGTAAATTGTATACAAAATTGCATACTCCCTTCGTCTAATAAATATAGTTCATTATTTTTTTCGTTCGTCTCAAAATTATAGTTCACATTACAAGACAATCATTGATCATCGATGCCTCCTCTCATTACCGCTATTCCGTTACATACATCAATGATGCTTTTACTCGTTTAATTATCACATGAAATAAAATGGATATGAAATACACGTGAACCTAATATATAAAATATATTTAACGAGTTACGCAAAATGTTATAGCTTATTTGGTAGGAATTATTTACTTTTTTAAACCATCATTCTTATCACTTATTACTTTAATTTGATAATTTTATTGGGAAATCCTAGACTACCATAATAAATGTCATAATGGTTGACATAATAGTATATTTAATAACCGTCCATCTAAAAGCGATGGAATGATTGAAATTATATGATCATGTCACATATCCATTATGTCAATTATTATGGCATCTATTATAGTATTGTAGCATGATCCAATTTTATTTATATTTTCTAAAATTTTCTTTAGGTTTTAACCAAATATCCTTATTTACCATTTTTTTCATAAACGCTAAACACATGCGAAAAAAGGAAAATGAGACTTTAAAAAAATAATAATAATAAATTTCAATTTATTTTTATCAGACATATAATAATTTAAGTATATCACACATATGTGAAAAAGGAAAATGGAAATTTTGAAAATAATAAATTCGAATTTATTCTTATCAAAACATAAATTTATGTATATGAACCATATGTGAAAAAGGAAAACTGAAATTTTGAAAAACAATTAATAATAAATTCCAACATCACACGGTGTGGGTCCATTCCCAATATGAACTGCACTCCAATTGGCTAGCTCCCTGCAACTATGACCAGGTAAAACTGTAAACAGCCGTCAACTCGTTTCCGCCGCCGATTGCGAATCCAAGGTTCACTGTATCTCCAAAACCAAATGCTAACTGTCAGATATATTTTACCTTACACGTGTTATCATCCTATTCACCTCTCATTTTTAAATCTACACCCAAAGACGTGTGCGATAAAGCTAGCCGACTTAGACCGACCACTGTCACTACCCACGTCACCAGAACCACCCATGTTGCATCCACCAACCACTCCTCTACCGCCACGTGTCATTTATAACGGCTAGTTTTAGGTTATTCTTCCTCTTTCCAGTCTTTTCTAGTAGAAAATCTCAAACATTTTCCCAATCAGATTTATTTATTTTCGTCTTCCTTTTGGGATATTTTTCATCGAGAAATGGAAAATTAAAGTTATAAAGCCATTTTAATTGACCAAACTTGATAGTTGGAAGTCGGTTCTTGTTTCCATTTTAGCTACAACCGTTACATCAATCCCCAATTACTCTCTGCGTCAAATTAGGGTTCATCGAGATTCCGTGAAATCCGATTCAGCTGGGAATAGGATTTATAGAAAGCGATTTAGATTCTCTTTCAGTGATTATAGCTAGTGTGCTTCGAGTAATTTAAGATTTTCCAATTTAGGTTTTTCATTTTTCCTATTTTTGGATTTGGATTATTCCGATTCTTCTGTCGATATGGTGTTCGGAGGAAACGAAGATTATGGAATTGGATTGGTGAGGAGTACATCTTTTGGGAGGAAAAGAGTTGCTTTGTCGAATATTAATCTCGAGATTGATGGAGATGGTGATTATATTCTCACCACTCCTACGAAGAGACAGTGTTGTGAGGATTCATTTTCCTCCGCAGAGAAGTCTGCTCTTGAATCCCTTCCTCAGGATGTTCTGGTGAGTACATTTTGCTTTAATGATTCCTTCAATTTTTGTTTGAAATTAGGATTAGTTGAGTTAGATTTACACATTTCTGTATATGATTGATGGTGAAAATGATGGAAATGATTGAAATTCATTGATTATCAGCGGCATTTCTGCTTGTTTTAGTCGAACTGGGACTAAAATGGTCCAAATTTTTGCAATGCAGATTAGGATTTTGTGTGGAGTGGAGCATGATGATCTGAAGAGACTGGTTTTCGTATCTAAACCGATAAGAGATGCGGTAAGATTCGATTTTTGTCGTCTTCTTAAAGATTCGACTTTTGCGGCTTCTTAAACATTCGATTTGATTGATCTGATTCAAACTGAAAAAATAACATACTTTTGGTATAACAACTGAAATTTACTTCTTTCGAATGAATAAACAGACTTTGATTGCAAAGCAGTGGCATTTTGCATACAGTACTCCAACAAAGACGATACGGTTCCCCAAAGCGGAGGATTTGGAGGACATGAAAGACATGGAAGCTCCTAATGCTCCAAGGCGGTCTAGGGTTTCAAGGTCTAGGCTTTGCGCGAAGAAGCTGGCTGATCTCTCGATCTCCTTGTTCGCTGAAGACAACTTGCTGAGCAGAGATTTGTGAACAGAAATGGAAGCAGAGATGTGAAAGTTAAATTATGTATAGGCGTACAATGTTCTCGTTGTTGCTCAAACCGTAAATTGTGTTGGGTTAGAGTTGTTTTTATACATGTTTAAGCAATAGATCTGCAGGCCTGTTTTCTTCAACTCTTGCATTGGAGAAGATTAGGCTTGACTGTGATTGTTTGTGTACATGTATGTAGTTTGTACATACAAGTAGAAATGATTTTAAGGATTTTGTTGAAGTGCTGCTTTGGGCAATATACTCATTTTGATCGATTTCAATGAATTTAATGACATTTATTCATTTATGCGCTTGGAGTTGGATTATTTTTCGAGTTGATGATATTGCTGTGTATTGCATGATCATCAGCATCAGTGGGTTGTCTCTTGGATTGCTGTGTAGTTATTTGCTGGTTCAGTGTTGTCTGGAGACTTTTCTGTACTGATGGGCAAATGATGTGTGTTATTTGATTAGCGTGTTGCGGGCTGTTTTCATACTTCGGGATATTTGCATATTTATGGACTGAGTTGTGATGTGTGATTGAATTCAGCGCGTGTTAGGGTATGTGTTTTTATACGTTTTTATGTGTTTTGATGTGATATAGGAGAGAGAAAAAGTGGAATTGAATGGTGGAGATTTGTGTAGTACAAAAAGGGGCCACGAGATTTGTGTGTAAAAATGTGTAAAAATGAGTAGGAGAACGGGGTTCAGCTTTGATCAGTGGTGCAGTCTGATTTGACTGTGTAAAGGCTTGAGATCAGCAGAGTATTTGGCACGTTTCTACAAACGACGTCTGAGGAGAGTTGAACAGGGAAAAAGTGTTTGATTGGAGCATATTGGAATTTCAATTCCATGAAATTCCATTTCCCACCTCCACTCGTGGGAATTTAAATTCCTTCTTGGTGGAAAATGTGAACTTTTTATGAGAGGATGGAATTTTAATTCCATGGAAAATGAAATTGTGTTTAATTGTTTCATGAAAATTTAAATGGAACACAGTGTTTTTATGGAAAATAATTTATAATAATACCCGTAATGAAATGAAACTGAAAGATTGTTGCTTCCTTATTACCTCACAGTGGGAATATTCTCTTTTTATTTTCCTCTTCTTTGGGGGTGTTGGGTTGGGAACTTTGTGGAACTTTTGTTGTATCCCTTGAACGATTTTGATGTTTGTAGAACTTTGTAGAACTTCTGTTGTATATCCCTTGGGAAGCTGAAAATCATTATGAACAATTTTGAAAATTGTTGAACTGAGTCAAAATGTGGGGATGGACATATTGCCAAACGCACTCATTGTTGTAGGGCCATGGGCTTTTGGGCTCTTATTTTCTCAAGCCCGAGTGTGGACGTGAGGGGATATGAATATGGATGTTGTGTCTAGCTTTGCAGTTTTGCTTCAAAGATTGTTTGGAGTTTGAAGGGAGTTTATGTTGCCTATATATTACGTAGCAGTATCATGTTGGATGGAGTAGTTTAATAAGGAGATCAATCTTGTAATTTACTTCTTGCATCGATACTCTTTGATGGAAATAATGTTACCATTAATAAGCTGGCTATCATTTAACAACGATTTTGCTGCAATGCTCATTTGTGGGTATGGGAAAATGCTTATAAGTGGACAAATTTTTGACACGTCTCCTCACGTGTACAGATAACTACTTTTGTGACAAGCCTACACTACAAAAAATGTTATTTTGATTGAATATTATCTTATATATACTCTTATATCAATAAATTTCTCCACAAAAAAATTACGAAAAGAAAAAGTTATAAATAGATCTCACAAAGTAATTACAATGCGGAAAATTATATCCTCTTTATAATTAATCGTAATTCGTACATGTGATCAAATTTCTCCCTTTAACCATAATTTCCTACTTCATCAATATTCAACTGGAAAACGCAAATAAATTTATCTAAGTGGTAAAATTTGAGAAAAACAATATTTTCTCTAAGAAATAAAGAGTTTCAAAATATCAAAAGTAAAAACTTGCGAAACAATGAAAACCTCTTGTAATTGTGACTCTAGACTACTTGTTTCAATTTTTATACCCCTAATTGATCCATCTAAGTAAAACAATCCATGTCGTTAAATTTCTGTCGCGTCATGTCTCGTCTCAATTGGAAAATACAAATTAATTTAATGGTATACTTTTGCGAAAAATAATATTTTCTATAAGAACTACATAGTTTTAAAATATCAAAAAATAAAAAGTCGGAAAGAATGAAAATTCCTTCCGGCTCTAGATCTCTTGTTTCAATTCTTATTCGCTTGATTGTCCCATCTAATTAAAGTAATTCATGTCGTGGAATTTCTATCCCATTAATTCTGTCTCATGCCCAATTGAAATAGTATATATTTATTATTGAATGACGATAAATTTAGTTGTGTATGTGTATATATGGATTTAATTGAAAGAAATAATCAAGAAAACAAAAATTGAAATAGCGGATCGATCAAGACCATGTAATTGCAACCGGACCCAAGCCATGTGATTTGCTCTCTGAAGTTAAATCAACGGACATCAATTAAATCCATATATACACACACAAATTAATGTATTTTTGTGAGTAGGAAGAGAGAGAATGAGTTTTAGCGGATGAGTTTTAATGTATTTTTATGAGTAAGAAGAGAGAGAATGAGTGGAGTTGGATGATGGAGATTTAATGAGTAAAGAGATATATGAATGTGATTTGATTGACCAAGTTTGAAATTTGAAAAAAATACATTAAAATGCATTTTTCATTTCATGCTAATACCATAACTTTCTGAAACCCTTTTTTCTTCCCCAGTTACTTTATTATATCGAACTTTCCTTCTCTCTCTCTTTATTTATTTATTTATTATTTTTTTGGAGTCATCGAACTTTATTTTTGGGGGCCCTAATTTTCACTTTTCCAACTGCAAAGTGTGTGTCTTTGAAGAGTTAGACGGTTGAGATTCTTTGTCTGCCACAAGAAACAACTTCCATACCCCCCATCTTTAAAAGCAAGCAAGAAACATGTCTTCTTGCTTTGATCTCAAATTTTCTCCATATAAATGAAGATGGATAAAAAGGTTTTCTTAACTTGCATGTTTGACATCTTCAATGTCATGGTTGGACTTGGAAGAGAAAATGTTTCATAGCACAATAACTTCGGATAACAATATTTCTAATACTACAATACTGTCTGTTCTTAATTTAACAAATATAAGAAATGATAAAGAAAAATAAATTTTGCCGTCTGGCAAAGGCATTGGCCTCTTCTCAACATGGGAGGTTGATCCTACTTACCCACCTCCGTGTCATGTTGTAGGTCAGCACAACCGCCCCTCCCCAAAAAGCAGAATCGAGGTCCCCGCAAATTTTAAATAATAATTATAGGCTTAAAAAAATTTATTGAAGATAATTAATTTAATGCAAAAAAAAAAAATTAAATAAATATGTTCTAGACAGTGTACTTAAAAAACACAATTTAAATACTTTTATGTCACGGGAAATTACATTTTCACAATCCATGGACCATCGAAAATGTTTTAAAGTTTTGTCACATTATTAGGGTTAAACATATTGTCCAAATCAGATTTAATTTTCCCGCATTGGTGGAGGCACGTATCACAGACAGCATGATGCGATGTTTTACCAAAAAATTTCTCTCCTATTAGGGAAAGTGTTTAACTGCATTACATCGTGGACATTTTTAACTAATTTGTGTGTGGAGTTGGTGTCTTTAAGCAAATGGACCGTATTAAAACACGACTGTAACCTGTCAAATTTAAAACATGCAAGAAGCAGCTAGGGTTTCTAAGGATATTCAACGACTTGCATTATTGACATCGATCTTCATTGGTTTACTTCAATTAAAAAATAAAAAAAAAAGTGTTTGTTTTACAACTTAATAGTGTTAAATATTAATTACGCGATCCTTAATTTATGGTGCATGTTAAAGATATAATTAATTGTTGAGTCATCTTACATGGTTTGTATGACCTTAATTATACATCTTGCATACACTATTCTTTAATTGTCATGCACCACTCTTACATAATTCCTTCAATTCCCACATTGGAGAAGTTATTTTAAATGATGAATTAATTATTCTACATGTACATATAAAGGGATATAAGAATACACTCCCGCTCTCCTACACACTACTTATGCATTATTCGTCTAATTTAACGTAGATTCCAAAAAAATAAAAATAAAACATTATGAAATACAATAGATTTTCACTATAACTTCTACATCTATATTGATATTTGTATGTGTACGAGAATTGTTAATTAATATTCACTACAACAATGAAAATTTTGTTGTAAAAAATCTATTTTTAAGTTGTTTCGCGGAAAATTGGTCGCTAGAAAAAGTTTCCCGCTAAAAAATTTAGTCAAAAATTACTTCTATTTTTCAATATTAATTATTTATTTACTTATCAGTACTTCATCTTTCTCAATAGTGTATTAGAAATGCTGCTAAATTTTTCTGACAAACAAGAATCGAAGAAGCGGATAATTAACCCAAACTCTAATAAAGGGCACCAATGAGTGATATCTTGTAATATCTTCTCAAAACTTGAGAGAATTTTCACTCGGACCAAAATTGTTGCTTTAGCATATAAATTCATTGTTCCATTTGAATTCGATTCATTGTTTCCACTGCACAAAATTCTTGACAGTCACAGGTTAAATGATTCTCTGAACCTTCCCACGCTTGATACTTTTTCCACATCATTGCAAGCTCCATCATTCCATCTTCATCAATTGCTTTTCCTCTTTATGCACACAATTGGGCATACATACACACGCACACATGCATATAATCAAAACATAAATTCTCCCTTTCAAAAAAAAAAAAATTTCAACTCTTAAAAACTATCGTGTTAACATTTGGGAGTAACACTGACCCTCCGATGTTAGAGGTTCTAGGCTAAGTATGATATTAAGCCTTTTTTATTTTTTAAAATCTGAGCTTTATGTTTGGAACTTGGAAAAGTAATTAAACGAAGTTTAAATTGAAGATTCTAGGCGAGTGAGTCATCTAATCTCATGATTGTCATTAGATGGGTATACGATGCACAAATGAAAATTGACTGAGAACTTGCACGTGCACCGTAAAATAGTGAAATTGGGTTTCAATGCAAGATTTTTTCCTTACAAGCTATGAATTTTGCATATGTGAGGAAGTAATCCAAATATATTAATCAATTAATAATGCAATTATCAGCAATGTGATCAATTAGACTGATGGTGATACAACACGTGCATTGTTAGTGATACAGTGTTTATGTGCTGATATAAGAAATGCTAAATTTCCGCGTAATCGTGATGATCAAGCAAAACTTTTTACGAATAGTAATACTTTAATGAAATGCTTTTGTAGCTTTGAGAGTCGTGCAAATCGTGCTATAATTTTATTGATGATTGATGAGCCATTTATAGTTGAGATGATGATCCAATTGAATCAAGGGATCCCATTGATTTCCATGCAAAGTGAAACCAATCAATTCAAGGGATTAGATCATAAGTTACAACCTATCAGGCTTACGTCCCATAAAGGCGATTAGCTTTCTTGACCATGATTATACTATCATAGCATTATTCTTACTTTAATCTAAATAAATACGACTAGAATTGTCAATCTCAATAATATATTTTAGAAAATAAGTCACATATAAGCTGATTGTAATTACTAGTACTTTTTTATTTTAAATACTTTCACTCTGTCCCAACTCTGACTCCAACCGTCCAACGTATTTCTTGCGCACATATAAATCTCCCACAATTCAGTGCCTCTTCAGCTTAAAAAATTCATCAATGGAGGAAAAGCAAACACAAACAGAATCCAATTTCTTTACCTGTCTTTGCGCAAGTCCTCTCTTCTCCGCCATTTTCACTCTCTATGCTCTGATTCTACTCTACTTCCCAGCTTTCTTCCATGGACTCTGTTTCTCCCCTGTCCTAATTTCCACTTCACTTCTCTTACTCTATCTTCTCCGCCTCGGTGCAAATCAGAACTCCGACAAAGAAAAGGGATCAGATTCGCCGGAAATCGATTCCACCGATAAATTATCGCCGCAGGATGAAGACTTTTGTGATCACGATCTCGACCGGGTCTCGTGTGAATCCAAATCCGAACCGAATTCGAGTTCGGATCCGGTTCCCAATTTTTTGACCGATTGTTTTGTCGAATGGGACGTTAGGGCACCGTTGGATGTTATACATGAAGAGTGTGAAGCAGAAGGAGGAGGCAACGAGGGGTTTTGGGAGGAAAAGCGAGAGACTCAGATGGCGATAATTGAGAAGTACGGATCGTTGTCACTGTATTATCCGTCCGATACGGAGACTTCGTCGGAGGGAGATTCGCCGGCGATCGACGATTGGGAGACGTCGGAGAATCTGTGCTTCCGGTGGGAAGAGGATGATAGAGAAGGAATGATAGAAATCGAATTGGACGGGAAAAGGAATAGCAGTGAAGTTGACGAAGAGAATTTGATCGAGATTGATCTCTTCCCGTTGAAATGACGTGTACTTTCCCGGCGTGTTTTCCAGTGAATGTTAGATACAATTAACCAAAAGGAGGAAGGTTTTTTGGGTTATGGGTACAGGGGGTTTACCGTTTGTATTAAATCAATGATAAAAGTATTTTACTCACTTAATCCAAAGATTACGAATGATGAAGGTTCTTGAAATGACTAATTTTCCTGGATTTTTGAGAAAGATATTTTTCTTTCCCAACACTTCTAATCAAATAGAGTTGGTCCCCGTTTCGACTTGATTCTAATATTAAAAGAATCTTTGATAAAACATTTCTACCATATAAGATGATAGGATCAGTCGATAAAGAATGACTCTGGATTCTCATCAATAGCTGGATTCTTCATCAGCATTGCAGCCATGCGATTACTCTAATAAAGGTGCATATATAGCATATTCTATATATTCTTATCCGCATTAGATGCTTAAACTCCAAATTCGCGGTTACGTTCATGCATATTCCAAGAGAAAGTAATGCAGGGACGGATTAGTTTGCATATCAGGCTCCTTCTTTGGGATGGAACCTGCATTTTGGGTATTCTCAAGCTTGACAGACTAGGCAACACCCTCTCGGCTAAGGATCTATAGTTCTTTTATTTTTCTTTTGTTAATTTCCTTGGTCTACTAGAGTGGATAGGTGCTTCAAAGTTTGATGTATAATTCCTTGGAAGGTTTGGTACAGTGGCGGATCCAGGAGATTCTGAGTTGAAAAAAAATATTAGCTCAAAGAGTGAAAAATTTTTTAGAGTACGATAAAAATATTACTAAAAAATAAGAAATTTAACATATATTTGAGTTAATCTTTAATTTAAATAGTGAACTATAAGAATTTTTAATAATAATGATAAGTGATGTGTGATACAAGATTACTATTAATAACTTTGATTGAATATTATATACTTGAAGAGCTCAATTGATATTCATTTTCTTAAAAATCTTTACCAAACATATTCTAATTATAGATTAATAGAAAATTGACACATATAATTTTTAAAATTCAAAGTGAAGTTATAGATTTTTAGAGATTTTTAGAGTAAGAATAGCAAATAGACTAAGGGTATGTTTTCCACCTTAAATTTCACTCAACTTAAATTTCTTTTTCTCTCTCATCATTTTCAACCATTCATTCATTGATTTAATAATTACTTTATATTTTTTAATACTTCATCTCTAATTCTCAATTACACATTTAGTCAAATTTTAATCTACACCAAATTTAAGTTAGAAAGAACATACCCTAAATTAACAAAATGTCAATCATCATCAAATTGAATGGACTACACAAACTCTTTTAAGTCACATTTGTCATTGCTAAACAAGAGGAAATGATAATGATTCTTTGTGAATAATTACATGGACTCGAATTAATATATTTGGTGCCTTGTGTTTGTTTTTTTAATCAGAATTTTTTTTTTGGGTTTTGTACTTAAAAAAAAAAAAAAAAAAAAAAATTGGATTGAAAGTTGAGGGGTCACGTGACCCCTCAGGACCCCCCTTGGGTCCGCCTCTGGTTTGGTACATATCACGTTCCTTTTAAGGATTTCTCCACATCTACTAAAATTCCTATTTCATGTATAGATTTTCGAGTTGAGATTCTTCCTTTAAATAAATAAATGAATAATGAGATGTTATTTATGGTGGAGATTAAAATTTGTTGTAAAATAAATGAATAGGTTACAAGTGGTGTGTTTTCATTACTCTCCAAGTCTTGTTTGAGACGATAGTGTGGTCATATGTGGTTGTAAAACCTGTCTTGACTGCTGTGTCATTACCTTTAAATTTTAATCGACTGATTAATTGGTAGTGAAGATCTCATGCCAACAGTGTTGGCAAGATAAGACGCCAACACCCCCATTTTTTGGGGAAAAAATTGTGGGGCCCACACGAGCCCCCACCATCAGGGGTAGTTATGTATTATTCATCCCACTTAACGTAGATACTCAAAAAAAATTTTTTTTAAAGGACAATGATGTGGTGCTCTGTGAGGGTGTCACGTCACCTTGCTGGCATGTTCTCCTACCAACTTATTGGCAGGAGAACATTGTTTAGGCCTTGTTCTATTCAACATAACTCAGCCACAAATTTTATCAATTTTTTTCTCTCATCATTTTCCACCACTCATTCAATTATTTAATATACTTTTCCAAATTTCAACCACACATTCAGCACGTATATCAAGAAAATTAACTTTATCACCAATCAAACATACCCTCTTATCACATCAATTCAAGTATCATCAAACTATTCCCTCCGAACCATGGGAAGTGAAGGCACGTAACAATTTGAATTTTACATTGTTTATCTATACATTTTTTTTTTGGGTTAAAATAATCTATACAGTTTTATTAAGCATAGGTTTAAATGTATTAAGTATTGCACATTAAACATTCTCAAAGGATTTTCTAGTCTCATGAAAGAATGTGATATGTGGGAACAACTTTTTGTGAATGACAACTCAAGAACCTTTAGTTGCCGTTCTGGACATCGTTAGTGGACTCTGAGAGACTTTTATTTTGGTCATGCGAAAATGTGATGCTGATTACATTGCACCTAAAAGGTTTGTGAATATTTGAGTGAAAGGGATTTGACACATAAAGTCACTTTAGATTGCTCCTCCATTCTGCAAGTTCAATAATTGATGACACAGTTATCAGTTTAACGAACTCGCACAATTGAAATAATCAATGCACAATGGATTGATTTGGTGCATCCCAGGTGCACCTTATAGTAAATTCTAACTAATGTGACACTAAGGGTGTGTTTGATCAAGCGAAATGGTTCTAGAAGGAAAACGTTTTCCCAGAAACGAAAGGTTTTCTAAATTAAGTAATTGTAGGTGTTTGATTGGACTTGAAAGTTGGAAACGATGTTATTTTCCTTATTTTGAGGTTTTTTAATAAAATTTGATCATTTTCCTTATCTTTATGGTTAAAATAAATTGTCTATTAAAAAAAGAAAAAGTGGCAAACTTTTCCTGAAAACAAAAACCACCTCCACCTAAAAACGCTTTCCTCCAAAACAAGGAAAAGAACTAATCGAGAAAAAGCTTGAAACGTTTCAGGAAAAAAGTGCAATCAAACTACTAAGGATGGAAAAAAGTGAAAAATGAGCTTTTAAAAATTGGTTGAATCAAACACACCCTAATTTTCATTTTAAAAAAAAAGCCTAATGTGACACTCTAATATACTGATGTATCATATTACCTAAGGATAGGCCATAATGTGCACCTTGGAGTACATCGAATCAGTTTTACTAAATCAGTGATTTGATTTAGAAGAACATCACAATAAATATCAAGCTATTTAATCGTTTAGAATACTGAAAACTTATTTACTTTTGAAAATATATTTTCAAAATAAAAAATTATAATAAAAACTCAAAACGATTTCTCTCTCTTTTTTTTTCTTGGGTTGGATTTGAGAAGAGTCATAGTAAATATATTTTCAAAATAAAAAAATATAATATTTACTACGACTTCCTTAACTCTTATGAAGTCGTAGTAAATATTATTAGAAATGTAAATTTTAGTTATATTTTTAAAAATATATTCATATATTAAATGACGATAATATACTGTAACGAATAATGATACATATTAAATGAGGACATAATAGGAAAATATAACAAATTAAATAGATACAAATAGAAAGCCGTCTATATTTTGGGATGGATGAAAAAGTAAAACGAGCCAATCTTTGTGGGAGAGGTACCATTTTATCATATAACTCAATTGTTATTTTTCATTTTTTAAAAAATTTTTTGAGAAGAAAAAAAATTAAGTTGATATTTATTTATTCTGAGAATGAGTTATATAAACCAATGCAAAAGATTAAGTTGTCCACATGTGTCATGATGGTCCATATGCGTTCACACGTGAGGTCCTCCTAATGGTAAGGGGTAGGTGTCGTCCATCGGGTAAACTTAAGTTGTCAGCACGTGGATAACAAATTGTGAGCATAGAAACCAAATGCTATGTCGCATTCTTTAACATCATTAATTAATGCCCAAAACCTGTTGACTGAGCATCCAACTTATGTTTCCTTGTCAAAAGAAATAAGAAAAAACATTAGTGCACTAGCCACCGTGGCCAATATAATGTTCGTCTGTCTTCAAACAATTTTCAATCGCCAAAATTTCTCGAATAATCTTACGTATACAACTAATTTATAAAATTAGGTGTACAATCATTTAATAAAAAGTTATGAAAAATGTTATTTTTACTTCTTGTATCGATGGAGTCCAATCCTTAATTAGAAAATTGTACAAATTAATTGTACACCTAACATCACTTGAATTCTTTGTATTTCTTTACTTTTGTGCTTCAAACAAACTCCTGTTCCAATCACTTCTTTAGCCTTTTTAAATAGCTACCAATATTGCTGCTTGTTAATGTTGTTGATGACATTTTCGGCACGTAAAATCGAGCAATATCCCTTCTCCGAGATGGTCAACGCGGTCAATTTGGCCACACAAATAGTAACAAATATTTTTATCTGGCTCATTTTTTGCGCCCTTTTTATACGCATGTAACTACACGAAGTATCAATTTTTCTTGTTTTTCATGAGGGAGGTTGTACTTAGAAGGGCCACAAGTCCATGAAATATAAGATGTGACCATTAGGCCCAAATTTTGGGCCTGGATTTTGATTGTACGATAGACATGAAATTGACATGCCATTCTCTGTCAATTAATCATCACCCAAACAGCTATTATGCTAAAGAATATATTCCAAAGTATGATTTTCAAGACTAATTTTTAAGGGTCTTGATTTTGTCAAAGTATGCGGTCCCATGTTTTTGTCTTAACAATGCAACATTTCATCTATTAATAGTATTTATTAAGAAATTCTAGGTTGAAACTTGAGTCTTAAGGGTAAGGGAGAAGTGGTAATGATGGATCATGGTGGTGGTGATACGGCGGCTGGAGGCGGCAGCAGTGGTGGTGGTGGTAGTGGCGGTGACGGTGGTGGAGTGCGTGACTTTGGCGTACCACCGCCGTTCTTGACGAGGATTTTTAGCATGGTGAATGATCCAAACACAAACTCATTCATTTCATGGAGTCCATCTGGTACTAGCTTCATTGTTTGGGACCATATCCAGTTCTCTGCAAAGCTTCTTCCCCAATACTTTAAGCACAGCAATTTCTCAAGCTTTATTTACCAACTTAACAACTATGTAGGTTATACTAATTATTCTTTGTCGTATATATTCTAAATTTTATTCATTACACAGTCTCATAGAAGTGATCTAATATCTTTGTGGATACAGACTTATTATGTCCACGTAACACATGTCACCTCGATATTAAATAACACTGATAACTGTTGAGGTGACATTGTACAATAACTTGTCCCCATGTTAGACACTAGAATAGTTGTGTACTATTTGAGAGTGCCGTTTATCTATCCACTGTGGTGGGGACATATTTACACTGATTATGTTCTTACCATATGTTTCTAATAATGTTGTGAATGTTGTTGTAGGGATTTAGGAAGATTGGAGTGGAGCATCAATGGGAGTATGAGAATCAATATTTTCAAGCAGGAAAAGAACATTTGCTCCAAAAGATTAGGAGCAGAAGCCAAAGACAAGAAGCCTCAAACAAACAAAAAAGGACTAGAAAACCTTGTCTTGCCTTGAACAAGTATGAAATGGAATTGGTTCTAAACAATTTGAGGGACAGTAACAGTGAACTAAAGCAAGAAATCTATAAACTAAAACAAAAACGACAACATATGGAAACGCAAATTATCGTCTTCAACGAACAGCATGCAGATTCCCTAAATAAGTCGAAAAATGTGCTTATATTATTGGCCAAAGCTTTGGATGAAATTTCAGTTCAGCCTGTGACAAAGGAGAGAGATCATGGTGATGACAATGGGAGTAGAAAGAAACCAAGAATGGAAAACACTGCTACAACAAATGAAGCCCTTGATGCAATTAATGGCAAGTCTTTAAATTTTCGTACTGAACATATTAATATTTATTGATTCTGAAAAACCCTAAAACTAATTGATTGTTAATTCTCATTTTTTTTTTTTTGCAGAGGAAATTGGAACTCCCATTGAGGAGCATAATAAGGTTGATTTGATTTCAGAAGAAAGTGAAAAGGAATCCAATGACTACAAATTCTGGAAGAAATTACTTGAAGAAGATGATACTGACGAAAATGGAGCCAAAGAGATTGTAAGCATAAAGCAACAAGCCAAGATTGAGTTGGAGTTGGAAAACTTGATCTAAAGACCACCTCATGGAATTAAGAAAGAAGTAATTAGTTTTTAGTACATAGTACTCGATATGATCATAGTTAGTTTTTAGTACATAGTACTTGATATGATCATATACAAGAGTATAACTTGTCTATCTCCTTCATTATTAGCATCATGTAGGAACATGACAATTTTTAAATTCTATGCTATATTATTTCGTGACATTAATGTTATTATAATTATGGTTGTAACTTGTGAGTTTATAAAATTCTCCGCTAAGTTTCGATACTAAAAGAAAAGGAAAATGTTAAATGTATACCTTCATGTTGCAACAGCATGTATCATATCGACGAGGGAGATGATGATCATTTTAATTTATTGAATATAGTATATCTTGTTATTTTTGAAAGTACTGTAGATATAATAAACGTATAATATTATATAAAAATAATTTTATAAAAGAAAAATGAAAAGGGGTCCCACAATGTAATGACACGTGTCAAGCCCCTAGCTTGGGGCGGCTGGCTGGGGGTTGGGGTCCACACTCATAAACGCATTGTGGCGAAGTAGACAAGAAAGAGGAATTGGATAAGGGGTAATGTGGTGGAGGGATGATTGCAGGTAACATGGGCTTCTTAAGGTTAGGCAGACAACAATTTGTTGTCTATTGCAATCAAAAGTTGCATTTTTGTGTGATTTCAAATCCCCAATTTCTTAGTCTTGTTTTGTTGGCTTGAAACTTTTTTCTTTTAATCTTATCCTCACACCCATTTATTTTCTTTTTCAAGAGAGCTTTGTGCATATAAGTTACAATGTCAAATCATGGAACCTATAATTGTACCGAACACTTTGTCATTTAGACTACATTTGATAAAACTTCAAATCCGCAATCTGTGAGGGTGTGTTTGATTAGTTAAAATTTGCTTGTAAAATATCATAGGAAATATTTTTTCACTTATGTGTTTGATGAAAAGATTTATCATATAAAATATTTTTTTATATGCAACTCTCTAAAGCACACTTTTTGCTCATTTGCAAAACAAAATTTAGTTAAATATAAGAAAACAATTGCAAGGAATTGGTTTTCCATTGACTCTAATTCCTTGTGCAATCAAATACACCCTAAGATTACTTTTGAACCATATCCTCTATTCAATAAAAATATCAAATAACAAAAAATTCTATTTACTTGTCATATAAACTATATATTTTTTAATCAACTGTTCATCGTTAACTTTTACCAACGGACGGCAATATTGGTAGTTTCGAATTGCTATATTGATAGCTACACAAATTGCGTGTGATATGTGCTTAGCTTTGTTCAAGCGTTCCCGGGAGCACTGTAATTACGGTACTCTCGGAGTGTTTTCCGATCACATACGATATTCGTTTTGAAAATTAAAATTAGATGCAGATCCAAAATGGTGAAGCAGAGTTCAGCAATTCATAAAATTTTCCGATGGCATCGTTAGCCACCGATCGAAATTTTTTGCCATAATTTGGCCTATTTTGCTATTGCCAAATAGAGTAGTGATTAAGGCATGCTAATTAAATTGACCTGCATCATTAATTGCCTATACAAAAGAAGTTGGGAGAAATCAATTATTTGATATCTAGTGAACTCACCAAATTAGCTATCGATATTGAATGATATTGGAAGTCTAGGATATATAGGTCGTTACTCTTATTCTGTTGTCTCAGTTTTTATTTTTATTTTTTGTTTATCTCATTTGATAAAAACCATCAATATGCAGTATTAATTAAATAATGTAGAATGTTTTTATTTTCAAATTAATGGATTGCGCCCAAATTTACTAAGAAAAATCACGACGTACGAAGAATAGCTACCAAGATGAATACACATCAAAACTGACGCCTGGAGCATATACACATCAAGTGTATATGACAATATACACATCAAGTGTATATGACATAATAATAAGCTTGCAAAGAAATCAATTTTTTTATTTTTATTTTTTTTATCATAAAATAAAATTTGCCTTGTAATTTTTCAAATGTAATTATTTTGATATCGGACATGGCATAATGTCCCAAGCATGTGCTTGCATAACCAACCCTTTCAAATTAATTAATGGATGCTTGAGTCCGATTACCCAAACTTGGGGCGGGGCCCATTTTGGAACGGAAGGTTGTCCTCACATGCAAAAACAGTCAACATGCCACCATTATTGCATTATTCATTCATTATAAAATAAATACTAGTTTATTATTGCACATATTATATAATATATCTTTATTGCATTATGACCCTTTAATTTTCATAATTTATCATCGATTTCCCTTTTTTTTTAACAAATTATATTATATTTCATACCTACAAAATCTATTTTTTGATGTCCTCTCAATAAAGTAGCTAGACTCCGTATGTTTCACGCATTAGTAATCATTCCAAAAAAACTATTTATAGATACTTATCCAAAAAAGAAAAAAAACTACATATAGATAATTATACTATTTAGTTAATAATGATTTTAATTTATTGGTAAGTACTATGATCTCGCATTTACACGAGTACTATACTTTTTTTCCTTGTTTCCTCCACAAGACATAATTCCAAAAATAAAATTGATCATAAGATATTGGAGCCCCTAAACAAAACTTGACATCATAAGATATTTTTTCTATGAATTTTATGTTTTAGAGGTCCGTTTTTGTATTAGAAAAGTTCAAACTAAGAGTCTCGAGTGATTGCTTGGACTCAGAGTCAATACTATTCCAAAATAGGTTAAAATGCATAGATATCTCACTTTTGGTATTATAATTGAAATCTACTATTTTTACATAGCTTGATATTTTACATTATTTTTTTAAAAAAATGAAATTTACCTAAGTGTCATACTCTATTACTTTTCAAATGTGGTACCATCATAATTTGATACTGTAAAGATCCTTCTCATAAAAAAAAGGGTAAATTCTATTATTTTGTTCCTATAAAATAATAATCAATTTTAACAAGTAGGTACTTGGTTACGCAATTAATCCACTCCAAGAGGGACGAGGTATAAAATGATTATTATACGATTTTAAAGATGTAAACGGAATATTTAAGGAGAAACTCAAACCAAAAGTTAAGCCAGCCGAAGATTTAACTACGAAAAGAGAATCAGCTGCAGCACTTAACGGAATATTCCTGTTTTGTTGAAGACACCCAATTTTAGAACATTTCACTTTCACATCTTATTGGCCGAATAAAATACCTGTAAAGGTGACGACGAAGACCCAAGTGAGAATCTCACGTGCCTCCATTTCAACAGGCGTGATAGTGCCCGAAGTGCCAAAAAAAATTTCCGTTACTCCACCCCAATTCCAAATTTTATTTTATTTTTTTTTGAAAAAAGGGAAGAGTGTCACGCAATATTTGAGAGTTAAGAACATTTCCAATTGGATTTCTATTTCTCAATACCTATATGATGCAGTAACGAGATAGAGGACTCAAAAATTATTTGACAATATTTATTGTAACACATGTTTCATTTAATATGGATTTTTAGGATTCGACCAAGTGTCATAGTGGTAAAATACTTGAGTTCGAGGCCGAATATCATGGTTCGAATCCTACCCCCCACCCCTCCGATCCCCCCTCCCCGATTATCCCCAAGTAAAAAAAAAATATGGATTTTGAAAAATTATTACAGACATGATCTATTATAGTATAAATATTAGTTCCGATTCATTACCCACTTATGGATATGCTACGGTACCTATACATGGGCGGATGTATGCCATGTGTCCTTTCCCCACTATGAAAAGGGCCCGTGCCACACATCCACCCATATGTGGATGCCGTAGAGTACCGATATGTATAACGAATCAAAATAGATATAAACATTATGTGTCCATCATCCTTTTACATTTTGTTTCTCTTCCCTACTTTCTTTCTCTTCATTTTTTCCCTCCCTTATCATGTCTTTTTTTTTTTTTGGCGACAAATTCTCCACTGAAAATGCCCTAACAACACATGTACAGCAAAACAAAGCTCGATCAACCACTAGCTAGATTTTTATTAAGGGTGTGTTTGATTGTTTTCTTATAAATCATTTTCCTTCATTTGGTTTTCCTAGAAAACATTTTCCTACCTCTATTTTGGATTGAGTTTTTAGGAAAAATGGCTGATTTTATTCATAAAAGAGTTGTACATAAAAATCTTTGCATGAAAAAATTTCTTATCAAACACTAAAGTATAAAAACTTTTTCTTTGATTTGACATTTTCCTAGAAAAATTTAGTAAATCAAACACACCCTAAGTGTTAATTGACTAATTTTATTGCTAATCACATTGTTATTAGCCATATTATTGTTAATAATACGGAGATTCGAGATCCCAAGCTGGGGTTGTGCATGTTAATGCTCTCTCAGCTGTTTTATTCTTCTGAACTGGCTAGAAATTGCCATAACCTTGTTGTTTGTAGCACAAATGCTCTCTCAGCTGTTTTATTCTTCTGAACTGGCTAGAAATTGCCATAACCTTGTTGTTTGTAGCACAAATATTATTTACTATAATTGCTTGTAGATTGTGTAGTTAAAAATGAGATAAAATGTATTAAAAATTATGAAATAATTGTATATGTGGTGGAAATGAGGAAAGAGAAATTTTTTTTGAATTAAATTGTGAATCAAACAAGGCCGGGTCACATGTATATCTCACATGACCTTACTCGTAGAGCCGTAGTTGTCCTATTATCGAAAAATACATTTTTTATTAGCACTAGTGATCTTCTCTCCATGTGGGAAGAAATTATTCTCCTCATATATTATGTGTCAGCAGATAAATATATTTGAGAAATTAAGAATTGGGATCCCACTGCTGATGTATTAAACTAATCTACTGATACATGGATGTGGGGAGAATAACTTTTCTCCATATGGAGAAGAGATCACTAGTGTTTTTATTAGATGATGGACATGTGCACAGTGATAATAATTTATAGTGAAAAAAAAAAAGGAAAAAAAGAAACGACACACATCGTGGACAATAACACGTGGCGGAAAAGGAAAGGACGTGGAGAAATCACCCTCACAGTGGACGTTAGGTGGTCCCCCGCCGGGTCTCATGTCAGTCAGCTTCAGCTGAAGGGATACTTCATATAATCATAAATCATAATTCATCATATAATTAAAAGCTTTACGTATGGAAATGCTAAATAGTGATATTATACAGTATATGGATACAATTGGATGTATGTATGTATTGTATGTATGCATGTATATTCCCCTCTCTCTCTCTCCCCCTCTCCTCCATAATATATATGCAAGTGGTTAGGTTTAAGTTCTTCTTTGGCTCTTCGGGAACCTTCAAGTGTTCATTCAACAACAAATACAGGTAAAAGCTCTCAATTTCCCTTTTTCGGCTTTTTTCCACTTTTTTCATTTTTCTTTATGTTTTTGTCTGCTCAAGCATTCTCCAATCAAAACGATTCAAATCTTCAATTTCTATATAGTTATATTTTATGATAGGTATATATTCCATGGAGTATTACTGATTCGATGAATTTCTGAGTGAGTTCTCATGATTTGGATGTTTTAATGATTTTGAAGATGCATAGAATGAGAATCTAATCTGCAGCATCCATAAATTAAAAAATCAGAAATTCATCGGAACGCGATACTTTTTCAAAATCCGTGTCTCTGTTTCTGAATCCGTGTCTCAGGTTCAGTTGAATTTTTTTAGGCCTTGTTTGGGTAATTTGATTGGTTTAATTTCTACGCCAATAGGAATTTATTTATTTTCGAATTAATTATTTCACACTGTCTTCTTTAGTGTAGTGTTTCCCCCTTATTAATGAATTTCCATCATTGAAATGCAGTTATCCAGTTGAAATGGATCCAAACTCTAAGAAAACCAGAGAATCGTCGTCAAACTCGGCCAACTCACCCGAGTCAACTCACTCATCATTCCCCTTTCCGGATGAAGTCCTGGAAAGGGTTCTCTCAATGCTTCACTCCCACAAGGACAGGAGTTCAGTTTCACTGGTCTGCAAGGATTGGTACAATGCTGAGCGATGGACGAGAACTAAACTATTTATAGGAAATTGCTACTCAGTTTCTCCTGAGATTGTGGTAAAAGATTTCCAAGGATCAAGAGTGTGACACTCAAAGGGAAGCCAAGATTTTCTGATTTCAGTTTGGTCCCTCAACATTGGGGGGCTGATGTGCATTGTTGGCTTGTGGTGTTTGCCAAATTTTACCCCTTCTTTGAGGAGTTGAGGCTCAAGAGAATGACTTTAAGTGATGAGAGCTTGAAGTTCTTGGCGACTTCTTTTCCAAGATTTAAGGCTTTGTCTTTGCTGAGTTGTGATGGATTTAGCACTGATGGACTCAAAGCCATAGCCACACACTGCAAGTAAGCATCATCCCATCTATTGAGTTAAATTGGTTGTTGCCTTGTTGATGATGATTGAGCTTTTGTTTGGTTTCTGTTGATAAATTTTGAATCAAACTTCATTTAAATCACTTGAATTAAGCTTTTTTTTTTTAAATCATTAGCTTTTTTAAACTTGGTCAATTTTGTTTTATTTTCCATCGAATGTATCTATAACTATTAAAGCATTTTTTGATACTCTAGCAGAATCTATAACTAGGATAAAAATTTCTTTATAGATGACAATTAGCCCTTAAAAATTAAAATTATAGCATAAAATACCTCAATATCAAGTTTTTCCATTGATCCTGCCATCTATAGTTTTTCTTGTATTTCTCAATCGTACATCTAAAAATCATTTTTCAATAGTCTCTGTCAAACGTATCCTAAATTTGATCTTCCATATTTGTGTGAGTCAATACATATATGCGGCCTGCATATATGGAGCCACACGTATAGATTCTGCAAGTGGTAGTGCTCTGTGAGTCTCTGTGGATACCTTATGGTTGGAGCAAGTTGGGTTTTGGTTTCATGTGGTTGAGAATTAAAATGAGTGTATTCTCTTGTTTGTATTGCAACAAACAGAGTTTCAGTGGGAAATTGAAGTGCATTCTTTTGGTTTACCGCAAAAAAAGTTTGAGTGGAAAATAAAGTGCTTCTACTTTATACTTATTTCCCAAAATCTTTTTCGGTTGCTTTCTTGATGTTACGTTTGACCTGTTACATGGCATTTAATAAGTAGCATGTCCTTGATGTCACACTTTGCCCATGTATCTCCCTTTTCATTGGGCAAGACGGGGCCATCTCTGCTTATATTTATTAAGTGAACCTTACAGTGTTCACTTTCTCAGAATATGAAGTAAACTGTTCATTTGCTTACACTGTAACTGGCTTAACATGATGGAATTCTCTTGGAGGTTATCGTGTATGTATTTCAGTCTGCAAATTTTTTATGTGATTTGATCGTTTGTCTACAAATTTAAGGGTTCAATTTGAATTCAAAGATGGTTTACTTCAATATTAATCAATCAAGAATTTACCTTGGTATTTTTAGCATATAGTCATGTTCAATACCATGTTCAAACAATGCACTGACTATGTCAGTTTGTCATCTTAGGAACCTGACTGAGCTTGATATACAAGAAAACGGCATAGATGATTTCGGTGGAGGTTGGCTAAATTGCTTTCCCGAAAATTTTTCTTCGTTAGAAGTTCTCAACTTTGCAAGCGTCAACAGCGAGGTCAGTTTTGATGCTCTGGAGAAACTCGTTCGACGCTGCAAATCTCTAAGGATTCTAAAGGTCAATAAGAGCATTACCTTGGACCAAGTGCAACAGCTTCTTGTACATGCTCCGAAGTTGACTGAACTCGGTACGGGTTCCTTCCAGCAAGACCTTACACCTCGCCAATATGAAGATCTCCAAACTGCATTTAGCAACTGCAAGAATCTTCAAACTCTTTCAGGTTTTTGGGAAGCTACTTCTCCCCATCTCCAAGTTCTTTATGCAGCTTGTGCTAGTCTCACTTTCTTGAATTTGAGCTATGCTACCATACGGAGTAGCGAATTAGCAAAGCTCGTTGCTCATAGTCCAAATATACGACGCCTTTGGGTAAGAACTAAGAACCTCATGTTTGAGCAAATTTGGCGGGAATATATTTTATGCTGTTTCAATGTGGGATTTATCTGTTAACATCACGCAGGTCCTTGATACAGTCGAAGACAAGGGGCTCGAGGCTGTGGGGTCCAGCTGTCCATTGCTTGAAGAACTTCGGGTCTTCCCGGCTGATCCTTTCGAGCAAGAATTTCACCATGGAGTAACTGACAGTGGTTTTCTTGCCGTCTCTCGTGGATGCCGGAAACTCCGCTACGTCCTCTACTTCTGCAGGCAGATGACTAATGCCGCCGTGGCCACGGTAGTGCAGAACTGCCCGGATTTCACCCACTTTCGCCTTTGCATAATGACTCCAGGTGAACCAGATTACTCAACAAACGACCCTATGGACGAGGCTTTTGGTGCTGTGGTTAAAACGTGCACGAAACTCCGGAGGCTCGCGGTTTCTGGCCTTTTAACTGACTTGACTTTTGAGTACATTGGCAAGTATGCCAAAAAACTTGAGACTCTTTCTGTGGCCTTTGCTGGCAGGAGTGACAAGGGAATGCAGTGTGTTCTCCAAGGTTGTCCTAAGCTAAGGAAGCTCGAGATAAGAGATTGTCCATTTGGAAACATGGCTTTATTGTCTGGTATAGAGAAGTACGAACATATGCGTTCTTTGTGGATGTCGGCTTGCAATGTCACAATGAGTGCCTGTAGTCTATTAGCGAAAGACATGCCTAGGTTGAACGTCGAGGTGATGAGAGATGAAGGAAGTGATGAAAGTCAAGCAGACAAAGTTTATGTCTATCGTACGGTAGCAGGGCCGAGAAAAGATGCTCCACCTTTCGTTCTCACTCTTTGATCACATCAGAAAAGGGCAGAATGGTGATTTGTTGTTAGCATTGTTGTATGGCAGAGGAGGAGAAATGTTGAAGGGTATGAGAGACTATGAGAGACTTGTGTTTGACATTGGTCCTTGAGGAACAGTGATGTTGGGACAAATGAGAGGAGAAAGTTTACTCCATTGCATCCTTTGAATTGCAAACGAGGTAAACTGTTATAGTTTTCACTCCCTCATGTATTCTATTTAGACTTAAATCAGTGTATCTTGTGAGGATTCATTGTTTAAAGTATGTTAGTGAGATACATTATGGAAATAAATGGGCGATGGAAATGTTCGTCTTTGACGGAGATTTTTCTACTCTTTTTATGTCTCATTGGTACAAAGTTGACATTTTTGTCTATAATTATGCTATTCATCATCACCACTTATTTACGTTGTTAATTGTATATAATTGATTTGCTACCACAACTACCAATCTTTTTAATATAGCTTGCAGTAAAAATTTAGCACTCAATTTCTCGAGTCTTAAATTGATTACTTGGCTAGAATAATTGACTTCAAACAGGTTCACCATATTCTATTGCATGATTTTATTGAAACATGTGGATAATCAAATGGACTGGCTGATGTGGCGGGTTTGGAATTAGTTAGGGGAGGGTATGCGTTGAGTTTGAAGGTTTTGAACCCAATCCAAACGTCATCAATTTTGTGAACCCACACCACATTATGAATTCAACTCAACCCATATCGTCAATGGACCTAACCCAATCCACTTCCATTTGAATTGGAATTGGAATGAGTAAATAGTTCAGTTAGGCTCAAAATTACTTTTATTTTTGTGTTTATGTTTTTAATCTCGAGGGCCAATATCACGACTGAAATTTTAATTTAATTTACCGTCCTTTTCAAAAATTAAAAAAAAAAATATTTCTGACCTAACCAAAATTGTCAACTCAATCTGAAATTGAATTGAATTGGTTGGTTCCAAAATAGATCAAATTGATTTCACAAAATAGATTGCACTAACAAGATTGGGTAATTTGGCTTAACTCAACCCAATACCCACCCTTAAAATCAGTAAACAACTAGTACATCAAGAATTGGTTAATTCAATCCAAGGGGTCTGGTTTAGTGGTAAGGCATCCCCTTATCTGTTTGTCACGGATTCAAGACACCACACTTCACCTCTATGATCCCAAATTTATACTCAAAAAAAAAAAAAAAAAAGAATTGGGTAATTCAGTTCCAAAGTCAAACAAACTTACAATATTAGACCGGATAGATGCCGGTAATGCATAGGACATTGAAGATATTGTTACCAATAAGCTAAAAACAATATTATTTTCACTACTGACTATTTTCTAATTTAATAACATTTTATTATTAGATATGATAGGAGTAGGTAACTATTTGTGTGATTAATTTTCGAATAAGTTTCTCAATAAAATTCACGACAATTTCTATATTTGGAAGTGTGTGTATGTGGTTTTGCTCTCCCGCTTACTGTATGGGCATGGTTATGTGTATATGTCAATCTTTTCTAGTTAAGCCAAAGGGTGGGCATTTAAAAAGCGAATAATTTGGTCCCAAGCAAATATATCATCAACATAGCCAAAAAGAAGGTTGCAATGAAAGGATCACTATCGCATATAAAAAGCTAAATAAGGTGTTTTGAAGATGATTGATTGACCTTGGTTGATCGTTAGACTGATAGGCAATTCTAAAATATTGAGAGAAATTTTAAATGAAATTTAATGCTATCACATTTTTATTGTCGCACATTTTAAAATTTATTATTCACTGCTCATATTTTATTTTTTTGAAAATTATTTCTTAAAATTCTCTAGACAAACAACGCATTATATATAAGGCATTTGACCAATAACTACACATATGGGAAAATTTTGCCAACTAAATCGTACACATCTCTTTTGTGCCCATTAACTCATTTTTTACACAATAGGACCAAAATAAAATTTAACAATCACAAATTTACAACAATATCACTCTAATAAAATAAACATCCAAATTTACAACAATGCCACTCTAATAAAATAAACATCTAAATTTACAACAATGCTACTCTAATAAAATAAACATCCAAATTTACAATAATGATTATGTTAAAGCTTGCACTTTAGCCCTCAACCTTTGACCCCCACCCCCACCCCATTCGCACCACCACCCCCCATCGCCACCAACACCGCCACCACCACCCCACCACCAATTCCACTATCACCATTCTATCACCACCGCCGCCACCACCACCACCATTTCGCCGCCACCACCACCATGAAAACTACCAAACCGCTGCCGCCGCCACCACCCCCCCCACCTCTCCACCACCACGCCTTCCCCATCCCACTACTAGCACCATTCCACAACCACCGCCACCACCACCACAACCATCATTCTCGCCACCACCACCGCCACCACAACCACCAAACCGCCGCCATCACCACCACTCCCAACCCCACCAAGCCGCCACCTTTACCCCACCACAACCACCAAACCGCCGCCAAACAACCACCACCCCTACCCCACCCCCACCACCAACAAGTCGCTGGCCGCCGCTAGCACTCCCCCTCCCAACCAACATTCCACGACCACCACCGCACCACCGCCACCACCAACACCCCGCCGCCACCACCACTATCCCACCACCACCCCCAAACCGCCGCCACCACCACCCCAACGCCACCCCACCACCCCAACCGCCAAACCATCACCGCCCATCCCCACCCCACCGCCCTCACCACCACCGGCACAACCACCAAACCGCCACCGCCACCACCACCCCTACGACCACCGCCACTAGACCGTCAGCCGCTACCACCACCCCACCGCCACCACCACACCACCACCACCACCACTACCACTAAGCGCCGCCGCCATCACTACATTCCACCACCAAGCAGCCACCGCCGCTACCACCACCACCCCCACCCCACCACCATTCCACAAGCACCACCACTACAATCACCAAACCACCGCTACCACCACTACCATCCCCCACTCCACTACCACCACCACTCATAGTAATATCATTACCTACCCCGGTAATATCACTACTTACCCCGATAATCATATTATCTGCCATAATAATTATAACCATAGTAATAAAACATCATTCCCAACTTTTTTAGGATTAGAACACTAAAGAAAATATTATCTACCCTACTGATAATATTACCTACCCCATTTTCTACTTGAGGTCACTCTGCATTTTCTTTTCTTTTTGGTTGAGTGGTGGTTGAATTATAGTGACTCCTTCTAGGATGTCACACAAAGGACTACGACAAGAAAAACATTACCTACCCCAATAATATTATCATCTAACCCTATAATAAGATTACTATACCCGATAATCTAGATTACTACCCCCAATAATTTAGATTACTAACGTTCATCTTTTCTAATCAACTATAATCTAGATTACCAACACCAAGCCACCGCCGCCACCACACTACCCCCACCACTACCACCCCACCCCCATTCCACCACCACCCTCCATCCACCACCACCACCACCGTCGCTGCCAGCAACACCCCCAAGTAATATCATTACCTACTCCAGTAATATCATTACCTATCCTGGTAATCATATTATCTACCATGATAATTATAACAATAGTAATAAAACACCATTCACAACTTCTTTTAGGATTAGAACACAAAAGAACACTAAGGAAAATATTACCTACCCTACTGATGATATTACCTACCCGGTAATTTCGACCACCACTCAATTTCTCATTTCCCTCGCTGACTTTCTCTCTCTCAATTACCACTCCCGATAATAATATTATCGACCCTGGTAATCTATATTAATTACCTGCCGAGGTAATAATATTACCTATCCAAGTAATCGTATCTAGAACATAAAAACTCCACAATTTTACACCACTACTGCTATAAATAAAATACAGAGCACCCTCAAACATATAATGAGCTCGAACGTTCATTATTCAATCACATGTTATTCATAAGAGCTAATTAAACATTTCATTATTAGCTTCCACAAGTAATTTAGATCACTACCCCAATAATTATTATCTACACACACTATCTCTCTCGATTACCACCACAAGTAATTTAGATCACCACCCCAATAATATTATTACCTACATAGGTAATAATATTAACTACGTCTATAATAGTATTACCTACCCCGATAATGAGGAACAACTCCAAAATCATAGTAATAACACAAAAAAACTAGAATTTCAATCTCATTCACAAAAATTCTATGCACTTTCTTTCTCTAGATTACCGCTTCCGATAATCTAGATTACTATTCGTCTTCTCGCTTCTCTTGTCTTCAACTTTTTCACTTTAGCCGACGACTAGACCAAAATATAAGATTTACTACAATTCTCCCTCTAGATCACCACCCTTGTAATCAATATTACAACTCCACAATGGTCAAATAAAAAAAAAAAAAAAAAATCACACTGTAAGAAAAACATTAACAATCCGGTAATATTATTACCTACCTTGGTAATAATCATATATTTTCTGTCTACTCACTTTCTCTTTCTAGTGTGTGTAATCTAATCCCTCACTTTCTATCTACTAACTTTAGTTCACTTAAAGAAAGGTCACAACAATGCCAGGGCAATCCTTCTTTTGAGTGCATCGATTATGGGATCAAAAATGTAGATAGCAAAATCGCTTATTAGAAGTATCCTGCATTTCATTTTCCCCGTGCTAGTAAATTTTAGAACTTTATCCGCAAAGCGGACCTTCTTGTCACGTGTGAACAAGAGAATGTGAACATCTTTTTAGTATATAAGATAAGATAACACAAACAATGGCAACATAATTAAGAAAATAAAGAGACAGTGTGGTTATTGTCAACATGTATAACACAAAGTTACTCTCTCTCCCAAAGTGCAAGCAAAAAATTTACATCTTCAAACAACAACCAACAAACTAAACCAATCATTTGACTAACAACAGCATGAAACTTCTGTCATTAAAATTCTTTCTTCTGACATATTCGCAAGCATATTATTTTCACCATCTATACAATGGTTGGACTAATAATGAAGTAGAAGTCCAGATCAATGATGTTGACGAAGTAAAAATAGCTTATACTAGATACCACTATAATCAAGATTTTCAAGAATCGCAAGATACAATTTTCGGCCAAACTACGTGTATAGTTGGCACTTCAAGTTTTACAATATAGAGATTTGAAAATTGAAATGTTTATAAAATAATAACTAAAATGTAATATCAAAAATTAAAATATATATAGAAACTAATAATTCTCATTTTTAGATTTAAATTAATATGTATTGTAACTTGTAACTTTTATCTCTTATCACATTTACATAAATACATGTAACACTAAATATAAAACAAGTAAAATAAAAAGGAATTTAGGCGCAAATGGTCCGTAAAAATTGGGTTATACCAAACACGCCCATTAACTCACCAAATATATGTTATTCATAAATTGGGTTATAAAAAATTGGGTTATAAAAAATTGGGTTATACAAGATAAAAATAATGTAGAATCAAATAATCGATCAGAAAAAGTAGAGAAACGAATGCTATCAGAACAATGAAGGAAGAAGAATTGCCGCAAGTCTACAATTGAATTGAAAAAGAACATAAATTAATCGTTTCTCTCACCAAGGTTGGAAATTAAAAGCAGCTTGAGAAGTGTTTCCATGAAGCTACGCATAAAACTGATTTGTATCGCAGATGCAAGATCTGGAAGGCACTTGATTCAGTAAAATTAAAGAGAGAAAATTGGAAAAGAACGGATCTAAATCTAGATCTAAGAATTGAATTGATTAAAAGGAATAAAGGGCAAAAGTGTCATAAAAATGTGTAATTAAGTAAGTGGTAAAAGAGTTTATAAAATATTGTAGTTAATGGGCAAAAATAAGATGGCATGTAATTAGTTGGCAAAGACTAGCTTTGACCTATATTTATTGGACATTTTCCCTTATATATATGTGACTTTTTTAGTTATATTGTTTGTACAAAATTCAAAGTCAACTCAATATTTTCAGGGTTTTAAGTGAAATGTTATTTAAAAATTCTATCAATATTTATACTTAAATTTTTATAATATATCGAAAATTTAAATTTGTCGAATTTTTTGGACCTTTTTCAGGTCCTAACTCCCAAGAGGTGATCAACTATATGGCTTATACGTACAGTTATACCTTGGATCATCTTTGACAAAATTCAACTAAGCCACGAATTTGAGAAGATAAAAGGAAAATTTTGAATGATAAAAAGAAGGAAATATACAATAGAAATTTCAGTACTCTTTTTTTTAATAACTATTTTATATATAAGGTATAAATGCAAGTTTGCTCATTAATCTGACTCTAATTTGAATTTTGAAGTCGCGCTTCTAAGTCAAACGCACTGACGTTTACCATATCAGCGCACCATAATTACAACATCATCCAGAGCGGATAATTTCGGTCATAATTAATTACTCGGTGGAATTTAATATGCTGACTTAGCACTATCCGTTTTCATTTATTATTATTATTATTATTATTATTATATATATATATATATATATATATATATATGAATATATATTTAAATTTATTTTTATTTTTATCTTATCATTCCTTTTTTGGATTTATTCTTTGTTCCAACCACTTTAAAAAGTAGTTTTCATATTACCTCTCAATATTTGATTAAACAAAAGAATCATCCTAATTAACAATATGTTTGATTGCTACTTAGAATTAAGATAAAGTGTATTTGTGATCGAAGTAACGAACTGATTATGAGAAAATATGATTACTCTCACAATATTTTATGAGTTCTTGATTTTTTAGTCACACTCTTTTTAGAATTACTTTGACAAAAATTTATCAACCAAATTGTTAAATATTGCCAAGAAAATGCGTCACTAGTTGTGACATTAAACAATCAAATTGTGTATGATAATAAAATACTCTAATAAAGGTAAGAATAGAAAAATCTTTAAGAGTGTTATGAATAATTGAGAATAATTTGGTGGTTATGAATTATGAGGAATAATTTGGTGGAGGAATAATTTGGTGGAGGAATAATTTGGTAAAAGATGTAATTATTATATGTGAATGACTATTATACCTTGATGAAATTATGTAATTACAGTTTATTGCATTTCAATTTTTCACTATAAATAGAGCAGTTATTAATTGAAATTCATTCCCGAGAATTCATTAATTCATTCTCTCTAAATTCTCTCTATTGTTTTATACTTTTATAACACGTTATCATTGTATGATCTCAAAATTTGAGTAATATGAAAGATGTATCTTTCTACAGTTCGCATCTTATAGATGATCTTACATGTATCAGAACTGGATTGTACAAATTAGAAATACTCAATTTTCTACTAAATCTCTCTTCAAGCACTCAAGCGTTGTCGTCTTTATATGGATTATTTGCTCGCATAAAAAAACATTTTCTTTCACAATAGAAAATCATGTCATTCCCATAATGGGCTTCACATTGAAGAATGATGAATACAAGATTGCAAAACTTGTTGTACAATCTTGTTTCTCCGCTGATTGCAATTAGAACACATGGATTTTGGAGGTGAAAAATAATTGAAGAAAAAGGTATGTATATTATTTTATAATATAATAATATATTAAACTATAACATTCGTTTCTCGAGATATATAGGGAGCATACATTATCAAAATCAAATTTTCTCGACTCCATTATACTCAGATTTAACGAGAGCTTAGTTTGACACCAACATTGATAGGGTAATAACTCGTTTTGAAATATGTTATTATCAAACTTTCAAAATTTACAAATTAGTACACCAACTTTTGAAAAAGTTACAAAATAGTCCTTGAATATTTTGATATTGATAAATTGAAGTAGAAAGGAGATAATTTTCCAATCGTAAAACATTGATAAAATATTTTTGACAATTTTACCTTTACAGTGGAATGGACAATTTTACCCTTAGGGTAAAACCGACCTAATTTAGCGACAATGAAAAATGGATAGAATATTCATGAAGAAATTCTAAATCCATTGATTATATAAAATGGGCAGTCATTTGAGTTAAAAGATCGGAATATTATTTTTAAGCTCAGAAGGTTGATTACATAACGTAATTTATTGTAAGGATCGTGTCTTTCTTGTAGAAGTAATGAGTATTTGTTCTAGAAGAACAAATTTGCTCCGTAGAAACGATTCAATATTTAATTCCTAAGCTTTATTTATGCATTTAATTCTTTGCAGCCTCCTACTTGATGATGGGTTCTTAGTCACTAAAGCGGAAGGTTTTATATATTTACTTTATATCTTTAAGTGATGGGTAATACCTTCTACTAAGTGCATCCTACTCAAGAAGTAGTTAAATATTATGCAATTTAATTCTTGCTATTTAAATTGTAATTTATATTTATTGCAATAATTCCCATAAGGTAGGTTCAAATGACCACCTATTGGAGGAAATTTAATTTCTGCAATTTAAATTTATGCACTTTATAGTTTGAGTATATTTCCAATGTGGTGGGTAATACCACCACGATTGGTGTACATATTTCCAATGTGGTGGATTATACTACACGATTGGTTATAACGAATCTACTCGAGAAGTAGTTGATCAAATATTCTAATCATACTCTCGAAGAAGTAGGCGATGAGAATAAAATTACTTCTTTATATATACCGAATATGAATGGAAAATTGAGTAAGTGGTACGAGTTACATTGGATAAATAGGCGAAAGTAAATCTTGAATAGATCCCATGTTGATAAATCAAAGAAAATATATCGTCGCATGGAAAGCTTATATGAAGTAATCTCATCGATGATATGAGATTGTATTAATATGAGAATAAAATGCTCTTGAAGAAGCATAATCACTAGATTTGTATTTGAATAAAGCCAATATGATATTATTATTACTCCAGGAAGAAGTACAAAAAATGTAATGGAACATATTGAGAATATCAAAAGATGGTATTAAACACTTGAAGATATAGAAATGCAAAAAGAATATACATCTTGAATCCATAAATGAGGGATGCGTCGAGAGTATAAATACTAAAGTAACTCTGCCACCATCAACATTAGGATTCATAATGAAATATTTAAAGGATCAATTTCTTTTCCGCTTGACACCGGTGGTGCAGTAAGCCGGACTGAGCTTCCAGCATTCTTGAACATATGCATGAAATTTGATGAGTAGTTCATCAACGTTACTAGCGTAAATAAGTATTTTCTCATTTGAATGAGAGATAAACTTAATATTTACACCACGATCTAGAAGCGCTAGTAAGCCGTCAAAGAAAATTAATATTCAACAAACCTATTGGTTTGGACATGAAAAAATCCACTTTGTGCAACGAGGCTATATTGAATATTTCCTCCAAAGTGTGTTGTAGCGCTGGAAGGACAATGAAAGCATCACTATTATTCATCATATACATCATGCGGTTGTGGATAGATTGCGCTGTAGCCCCAACCTGCTGGACCCATGGTAGAACCGCTCCAATTGAGTATTAGATCCCAACTAGATGGAAAGGTATTACGCTCAAAACTCTTATTCCCCCATGATTGTCATGCGGCCATTATAAGTCTAGCTAAAAGTTTGTTGTTGGTTCCTCCGTATAGTATATTGATTTCTTGTCTCCTAACTCTTTTACAAGTCGGTTTGCCATATCCACATATTGGATATGGCCTACCGCTTAGATCCACCAAGAATACATACGGTTTTTAATCTGGCGAGTAAAGCGGTGACTTGTAGAGATGATTCTAAAATCTCCATATCCATCTCTACTCCTATCTCTCTTTTGCACTATACTTTTAATGTATGAACATGAGAGATATATGAATCCTCTATTTAAAGAAAAATTTTCAAACCAATAATTGAGTGCACTATTTACTTTTTGACAAATATGAAAGAGAAAAAGCAGAAATTTTTCTTTAGTGATATGACATATATCGATGATTGAAAAATAATATATATCTTAAAATTGAAAAACGATATTTACAAATAAAGAAAATATATTGATTTTGTTATTACAAAGCTTTCTTACATAAATATGGGAAAATCATTATGCTAAATTTTTCTACTAAATTTACAAAAGAGGATCTTCTAAAGTAAGTTTTCAAAGTACTGTGCGTTTGTTGATCTTTGAATTTGGCCCATAAGGCCATTAGCTCACCTTGTAATGCGTGTCCACTAGGATGTCTCAAGAGCCGTTGAATATCATCCAAAGGCTCCTTACTCAATCCATCCTTAATGAACGCTATTTTATCTTCTCGATTTACGGACAAGTACCCCAGATTTACATCGAGTGTCACATGTCCATCGAGCACACTTGTAGCATCCTCTAATCTTTTGCTCTCGTTTCTTTGAAAAACTACTTTTACCCATACCAGGCATGTATTTAGAGGAATTGAAACCTCACCGAGATAATCGAACCTTTGCTTCAATCAAGCATGGATATCTTGTGGGATACCCTTATTCATTAGCATCCTTAATCTTTCCGACCTACATCGATAAATCCTTTTTAGATTTTGATCGGTAGTGATGGATAGTATTTCGAAGATTTGAGAGCATATGATCCATTATAATGTATAGATCCTTGTTAGATGAATTTTACAATAATTTTGATGATTTATTTATAGAATAATCGGCGTATGAAATAAGACTCGATTTTAAATAAATAATATGAAGCGTAAAACTACGATTTGAATTAAATAATAGCCAGGATGTGATGCGTATGATGTAACTCAGTGTTTGAAACGATGGTAGACAATAATGTCACTAAAAGATGATGGAATATGTCGGTGAATTGTTTCTATGATAAATCATATTGAGCACTATCTGATACTAGTGAAATCGATATAAGAATTCTTGAACTAGAGTTCAATAATACTCGTTACAAAACGGATCACCATCCCGGTTTAAATAATTATTAAAATCAATATTTCAGTGAAGAATTAAAAGAATTCTTCAATGATTGTTCTCGATAAATGATGAAAATCATTCTTAGCCGATATTGAGAATAAATCCCAAATATATCCTGGAATAAAGGATAAGTATGGTACTCATCACCAGACTACTAGATATTATGATATGGATCCACTAGATAGTCACATCGTATATGATTTAGAATTTGAAATTTCTGAAATATTTGCTCACCAGTATGAGCATGATTTTCGTGATTTAATGATAAAGCTGAAATGCATATCCCAATACTTGAATAAATCCCTGAAGGATTTGAGTATCTTGCATACAAGTGGGATATTATATGGCAAATTATTTAAAGTCCTCAAATAAATTGCCGATATCGAGAATAGAATGCAAGCAGTCTAAATTCCCATATTAAAATTTGAATGATGAGAACATATATGATTAAAAATCATACCAAGCGTATGAGTTTTGGTGTTCTAAATTTTCTGACCTTTGAGGGGAGTATTAAGGTTGAAAATAATATGTGAAATGCATCATGTTATATCGTGAAATTGAAATCTGAACTTGAAGTTCAAAGATGCATGAAAGGCTATGAACAATCACATATATCAACTACGATCTTTGATAAGTTAGCACGCTAAGCGTTGATATTTCCCCAATCATATATATCAAAGCAAATTATAAAGATGGTCTTAATAACTGAGGCATATACTCTTGAAGAGTATATAGACATAACTATATTGTATAATCCTACAAGAGGATTGATAATGAGATATCTCGATAAGTTATGTCGATATGGGGAAAGAAATGAAATTGAAAAGTGTCGACTACGATATATGAAAATGTAGCTACATATGATCAATGATAATGAAAATATTGAGATATATTGAAGATGATAAATGGTGAATGTGAAATCCTTAACTTATGAGATGATGAGATGATGATGACTAGTGCTCAAGTTTAAAGATAAGCATGGTGGTCATTATATGTTGCATGCTCATAGAGGATTAAATTACGATCGTGTGTAGTGCAGAAAAGGAAATTAAAGGATCGAGAGCTAAGCCCACAGGAATGAAATAACCTATTAAGTGAGTATTAAATGTTAAATGATATATTTTAAGTGTTAGTTAGTTATGAAGGTTTACTTATATGTTTACATGTTTTTACTATGAATTTATATGCTTTAAATTGTGTGTTTGAAGACATGTGTTCATGGTGAATGTTTTGTAGTTGTGTAAGAAAAATTGATGCACTCTAAATGAGCGAAGAGTATAAAATCAATGTATATGATACTCATACAAATGTATGAAAGATTTTGAAATGCTTGCACATACTTGTATAAAAATGCAGCGTTGCACTCTTTTTCCCTTGATGAGGTTTTATCCCATTGGGTTTTCTAGCAAGGTTTTTAATGAGGCAACTTTAAGGCGATGATCATGAATAATGTACTTTTTTCCTTCATTAGGGTTTTCCCCTTTGGGTTTTTCCTAATAAGGTTTTAGAGGCATATTCATGGTATATTGAGAACGATAGGAGAAATTGATACAGTGTATCTATTGGATCAAGTTATAATGGAGCTAATGCTTTAGATCCAAACGATGATGATATTGAAATCATTTACGAGTAAAGATATCGATTCTCAAGATGATAGTAAATCGAATCCAGTTTGTACTCTTTTCCTTCGATCAAGTTTTTTTTTCCCCAAGGTTTTTCTTGACAAGGTTTTAACGAAGGCACATGAATACTCCTATCTGTTGGAAGACATCGAGGAGCAATGTTTTGATGAAGCGATATATAACTACTCCAAGCTATCCTTGTCCCGGTTTGGAAGTTTTTTCCCCACTGGTTTTTCTCCAAACAAGTCAGGAAGACATTTGTATTAATAGTCGTTCGAGGAGTGTTATGAATAATTGAGAATAATTTGGTGGTTATGAATTATGAGGAATAATTTGGTGGAGGAATAATTTGGTGGAGGAATAATTTGGTAAAAGATGTAATTATTATATGTGAATGACTATTATACCCTTGATGAAATTATGTAATTCAGTTGTACCATTCAAGCTTTTTCTATAAATAGAGCGGCTTATTAATGAAATTCATTCCTGAGAATTCATTCGAATTCATTCTCTCTAAATTCTCTCTATTGTTTTCATACTTTTATAACAAAGAGTATATATTAATTGTTTTTTCTTAAAATAAGCACCAAATTTCGTATTAAATAACCTAATCTCATTCACAATAAAATAGGATTAGAAAGTACATAAATACATTGTTAAACAAAAAAAAAAGGAATATTTACTTTATAACTAAAATGTAATCATTTATTTTTTTTTCACATAGACATTAGTGTTCACTTTATTAAATACAAGATCTCGTCAATCATAATTGAAAAAATTAAGATTGATATTCATCAATAATAATGCTATATCAACCGTTATTAGACATGTCAAAATGGCTTGGCGAGCCGGCTCGGCTCGCCCAAGCCTCGTTCGAGCTCGGCTCGAGCTCGTTTACTGTACGAGCCGAGTAGAGCTCGGCTCGCTTGTTAGGCGAGCCGCTCGCGAGCTTTTTCGGCTCGTGAGCTATTTTGACAAGTCTAACCGTTATGTTTTTTATGATAACATTGATGGGCACTGTAATGTTGCAGTATCAATTAATGTTATACTTTATAATGTCACCGTTAATTTGATCAACTTTATTCAAAGATTAATGGATAATTTTTGGACAGCTGAAAAGCTCTTCACTTCAAGCAATACTCGCTCTATATATACATTTGTCATCCCAACATAAATCCATTCATCTTCTTCCTCTTCCCTCACACCCTTCTCTCGTTATTTAAGCCTTTAGCATTTCCACATATACAGAAACGTCTCTGTTTTCACTTTCAAACCTTCTTTTCATTTACATTAGTAGTAGAATCATATAAACAGCAAAGAAATGGCTGGTGGTGGATTTGTACCTGGCCCTGGAAATGGCAAAGAATATCCAGGACACCTTACTCTCTATGTCACTCTCACTTGCATTGTCGCTGCCATGGGTGGTCTCATCTTCGGTTACGATATTGGAATTTCAGGTATATGCAATTTATAACTTGTTAATTACGGACCAGACAGGACAGGATAAGATTAATTGTTACTATTGACAGTGTCAACAGTGATGTAGCGTCTCGTAGCAATAGTCTACTAGCATCGCTGTTGATGGTATGAACAGTGATGACTTTGATCACCTGCCCACCCTACCAGGCATGTCAGAGGTGGTGGGTCCCACCACTTATGCTCGGGCGGGCAGGAGATCTTTTGTGTCAGCGAGTAGTGATGTGAAAGAATAGTCTTGATCTTAGTGTTGATGGATGTTAGTAATCATGATATTACTAAATCTCGTTTGTCTTTGTATGCTATGATACTATGTTGAATGAATATGCAGGTGGAGTGACGTCGATGGATTCGTTCTTGGAAGAATTCTTCCCATCGGTGTACAAAAAGCAAAAGGCTGATGATCAATCAACTAATCAGTACTGCAAATTTGATAGCCAGACTCTGACTATGTTTACATCATCATTGTATCTTGCTGCACTTTTATCATCTCTTGTGGCCTCAACAGTCACAAGAAAACTAGGCCGAAAACTGTCGATGCTTTTCGGGGGTGTTCTTTTTTGTGCCGGAGCTTTGATCAATGGCTTTGCACAAGCTATCTGGATGCTCATCGTTGGTCGGATTCTCCTCGGGTTTGGTATTGGATTCGCCAATCAGGTAGCAAAATATGAAAATACAGTATAGTAGTAGTAGTCAGAATTAGACAGTATAATATCTTATCGATATTTAGTTGAATCATTTAGTAACTATTTGGTCTATTTGTGCAAATGATTGACTGCAGTCAGTGCCATTATACTTATCTGAAATGGCTCCCTACAAGTATAGAGGTGCACTCAACATTGGTTTTCAGTTGTCTATTACAATTGGGATTCTCGTAGCCAATGTGTTGAATTACTTTTTTGCCAAAATACATGGTGGATGGGGATGGAGATTGAGCTTGGGTGGTGCTATGGTACCTGCCCTCATCATCTCTATTGGGTCATTAGTCCTTCCAGAGACGCCAAACTCCATGATCGAACGTGGAAGGAATGATGAAGCCAAAGCTAAATTGAAAAGAATTCGTGGTGTTTCAAATGTCGACGAGGAATTTAACGATTTAGTCGAAGCTAGTGATGCATCTAGAATGGTCGAGCATCCGTGGAGAAATCTACTTGAGAGAAAGTATAGACCTCATCTCACAATGGCAATTCTTATTCCCTTCTTTCAACAACTTACGGGTATCAATGTTATTATGTTTTATGCGCCCGTATTATTCAAGACTATTGGATTTGGGGCCGACGCTTCCCTTGTGTCAGCTGTGATTACGGGCACTGTCAACGTGATTGCAACTGGAATTTCGATCTATGGAGTTGATAAGTGGGGAAGAAGGTTCCTTTTCCTTGAGGGTGGTGCACAAATGCTCATGTGTCAAATTGTCATCGCGATATGCATAGCTTTGAAATTCGGAGTAGATGGAAATCCGGGCGAATTACCTAAGTGGTATGCTATAGTGGTGGTGCTACTCATTTGCACATATGTTGCTGCTTTTGCTTGGTCATGGGGTCCTTTAGGTTGGTTGGTGCCAAGTGAAATTTTCCCACTCGAAATTCGATCGGCTGCACAGAGTATCAATGTTTCAGTTAACATGTTATTCACATTTGTCATCGCTCAAGTTTTCTTGGCAATGCTTTGTCATTTGAAGTTTGGATTGTTCATTTTCTTTGCATTTTGTGTCGTGGTAATGACAACCTTCATTTTCTTCTTCTTGCCCGAGACGAAGAATGTTCCAATTGAAGAAATGGCTATCGTGTGGAAAGAACATTGGTTCTGGTCTAGGTTCATGACTGAAGTGGATTGTATTAATAGATCGATTGAAATGAATAAGGGAGATGCTTATAAAAAAGTAGGAATTTGATTTTTCTTCAATTGGTGATTGAGTGAGGAGTGGAAAAAGAGGATATTAGTCTCTTTATCTTATGTACTTCTTTGTTAATTTTGTTTTAGACTTAATATGTATTATTTTTTTTAGTCAATATGGTTTATTTTGGTTATCATGAACTATTCGATTTTAAATTTTATAGAGATTATTATATTATTGTGTTATAAATTCATTACATGACAGGTTTTTACCATTGCTCGCTTTTCTCAACTCTTGTTGCTTGTATTATTTTCCATTTGCGTATACTTAAAAAGATAAATCATAAATTTGCATTAGAATTTAAAGCTGACGGTCCCATTTGTTTAAAAATTTATTAATACAAGGGTTCGAAACCCAATTGTCAATGGTTTCAAAGGTCGAGGAGTTTAGTTGCAATTTACATATCTTACATAATGTTTTAGTTTGTATTATTATTATTATTATTTGTTTGAGCTAAACATAATTTTTTATGTTAAGATAAAGACAAAAGAACTTCAGAAACAGACATCTAGTGGGACTGTGGGGTTACTGTAAAACGGTAAAAGTAATGTTTGTTTTTAGTGAAGAATAAATAAAAATAAGACAAATAAAAATTCTGCCCGTCCAATTCTTTTTCGTTTTTCCTCCTCGATATATAGATGATTAGTGATTATACCAAATTTTGAATATAAGAATCAAGGTCGATTTGAGGTGGATCGCGTGTGTTAGATATTATTATTGTATAATTATTTGATTAGTTAATTTTAACTATATAATAATAATATAAAAAAATAATTCAATTAAATAGAAGAAATAAAAATCATTTGACATGATGAATCAGTCAGTTTTGTGTCTTTACTGACGTAATTCGATCGCATACAGTCATATTCACTTAGCGCAGTGGTATATGTCATCTCTTTTTACTGCGAGGCACACAACTCTTTGGAAGTGACAAAATAGTTATTATATTCCTCTATATATTTAGAGTTGTACACACTTGGATAAAACGGTAGTGTAAATATAACATTTTTTGTCCATTTTTACTTGCAAATCTACCTCACCACTTTGCTGATGCTAGCTGGGATTGATACACCCGCTCTCCTCAACCAAAAAACTCCAACGTATGTGGAAGACACATCGAGACCATCTCTTACCAAACATTTCTCAATGGATTGGGTAAAATGGCTTTATTTTTATTTATTTTTTAATTTTATGGATAAAAGTTAAAGTAAATGGATAAAGTAATGATGCAAGGAGAAAAGTAGAACGCCATATAAAGAGATTTGAAGGCATCATTAAATGACCAATTCAATCGCTTTTTACTAGAAGTGGGAATCGAATTGAGATGTTTTTTCATATCTGAAAACAATGAACCTAAAATAAGAGAGCATATTTCATCACTTTAACTGCCTTTCAAGAGAAAAGAAAATCAATTTGTTCACATTCTTGCAAATGAAGCCATCAACCTTTTTTTTTCTCTGTCTATATTGTTACTTTTCTATTTAACATTGGATGCCAAATCAGTCATTTGTTTCACGGTTTGTGAAACTTGCAATAAGACATATCACATGACTTACCTCTCTTTTATTCAATTTAGTTTTGAATTTGTGATATTATTAGATTTGGTAGGACAAATTGAGTTCGAATGTAGTAGAGGTGGGTGGATTCATAAAAAGTTATAAATATATCATGATAGAATAGCTAAAAATATTATTTCTCAATCATCAATGATGTGATCATGTAATTTATTTATTATATTAAATCCTACAGATAATATGGTATTAGTTTTGGAAATAAGGGGTAGTAAATCAAAGATATATTTTAATGACTCAAAGACACGTAATTATATGCTATCTTTTAAAAGATATTTCTCCTAGTATCAACAACATCACTCAAGGTATGGAGAAAATATCTTTCAAAATACAATGGAGTTTTTCGTTTGATCAAAACAATGAGTCGTTTGATCAAATCGAAGAGAAACTCGAGTTTATTAATACTGATGATGCCGAATGGAAAGAATGAGATTTCGTGATGTTTTGATTTTTGGATTGATGAAGCAAATGACCAGGATTATGTATTTATAAAGAGCGTTTTGTGTTTGTTGGATAAATATGTGTCCCTGTGAAGAGATGTGTCCATTCGAAGAGATGCGTCTTTTCATTTAACAGACATACCTTTTGGTATAGATTGCATAAAACAAGGAACACAAATTCTGTTTACTTTTTGGGAGCGCCCCTCAACCCCGTCATGGAGCGGCAATTATAAGTTGTGGCGTTAAGTCATTTGCGAAGATCTAAATGAAAATGAATATGAAAAATATCTCACAATTAAAACAATAAATCAATTAATGTAATATACATTAGTGTCCATCTTAATTTTATAGAAAAAATCAATGTTGATGTCTAATTTTGCAAATCCTAGTCACACAATGATTGATTTCTAGATCATGGGTGAGTTCGTGATTATACATTTAAGGAGTTGAATGTTAATTCTAAGTGTCTGATGTGCTCAAATAGAGAATTTTGACGATCGTAGTCACAATGATCCTAGTGACACAGTGATTGATGTGGATACTCTTTTTTTTTTTTTTTTTTTACAATTTTTCGAAAATGTTATTTTATTTCATTTCTACTCTTGGAAGGAGAAAACTTCTTATTATTGTAAGCAGGCAATTTTACCCTTATTAAGGTGGAAGAAAAAGAAAAAATAAGGTAAGTCAATCATGGAAATGGATGAAATCCATAGCTAGGGACAAACACGGTGTATTTTGCAAAAGAATGGGGACCTAGTAGGCCCAAAAAAAAAGAATATGGATAAAATCATCTCAAAATACAAAGAATTGGGACAAAAGTGAAAATAACACATTAAACAATTTTTTTTTTCAAAATTCTGATTAGATAATGTTTTAACAGTTTATGTGAAGAGGTTAAGTGGTGAGGTGGTTATGATCTATTTTTATTTTATAAAGATAATAATATAATCTATACTATTAATATGAATATGAATATGAATAAATTATTGTTATATTATATTATAATAACAAAATTATATTATAATGGTATTATATTAAGATTCTATGGCCGTATTATAATCATAGTTATAAATAATCATTATCATCATTATCATTATTATAAGAAAGAATATGAAATAATAAAGACCAAAATGTCAAAAATAAAAAGATGTGTCCTTAAACTGCAGCGAACTCAAATGATATGATGTGGGTCCTTTCTGAGCCAACCATCCATATCTTTTATCCATCTGAAATTTTTGTATTGGTTGTTTGTCAATATATTGTACACTAAATATTGAAATAATGAATGAATGTTATATTCAAAGTAGTGTTTTAGATTTGTAATATTATACTGAGTATTGATTATCAAAATAACGTATACTTATATTCTTCTTTTTAATATACACTCTTTTCATTTAGTAACCAATAACCAATGCTTTAAAATGTGGTAAAAAGCGTTGCCTAGGCATGAGGCAACGGAAACACTTCGCATAATAGGTAGGCATGGAAAAAAGCGGCCAACATAAAAATTGACTGTCTAAGGTGCTCCTAAGCGGGCTTATGTGTGAAAAGGCGTTAGCCTTTTGGTTAGACCATTTTTTTGATTAATTATTTTTTAAGTTGGACCAAATAATTAAAATATTATTTTTCACTTGTGTTCTTTTTGTAACCCAATCGTAAGAATTGATAGCATTTCGCTAAGTACTTGTTCTAACACTTTAAAATTATTTTTTTATTTGAAACCTAAATAATATATTTAAGTTTACATAAAATTTATCAAATATATATATTTTTTACTTATTTATCACTCTAGATAATTAAAATAATAAAAAATTAGAAATGCCTTTTTTCGCCTAGGCTCCGGCTAGGCTTCTAAGACTTAACACTTGGTCTCGCCGCCTTACCACATCTCGCACTTTTTAGAACATTTCCAGTAATGTGTCTATGCAATGCATGGAGACAGTAGTAGTATTCCATAATAGTTTTATGAAAAATTTCTTAAAAATTACAAGACATTCGGCCTTTGCACTTATCATATTTTTTGATAGAATTGGAAAAGTGATGGGTACGTGCAATATATTGATATTTGGTAGTACTTGTTCCTCTCCTTTTCATCGTTTCCTTAGTAAAGAGTAAAGTGGAGCTTAATTTTCTGTAATCTTCATCATATTCTCCAAAATCAGTTGTTGTCCGTGACGATTGGATGGGTTTTCCAGAATATGTTTGCTTCAAGGATTTCTTGTGGATAAAGCTAGAAGTACATGTTTGGAATGATATGCTTTACCAAAAATGTAATTCACTATTGCTAAATTTTTTACCACATAAACTCACTCTCGCTTTGCAAGACCTACATAACTTACTATGTATGCCGCAACGGGATACATACCATATCAATACTGAACGATGTCAATCTAGTTGCATTAGGTGACGGGGGCGTAGACAGGATTCAAGTTTAGTGGGGTAAAGTGTGATAAATTTTACTTTCATAATACAATATACCTAGTAGTCTGAATCCCACTGATTACTCATAACTTAATAATCATTTATAATCGAGTTTATAAGGCCGAATGGGAGTAACTTTTATCAAATTTTATCACTTTTTATCACTTTTTACCACTTTTTTTCCACTTTTTTCTCTCTCCTAAATCAATCACATCCACATATCTCATCACATCCATAAATCTCAACCACTCACCTCCACTCATTCTCTCTCTTCTTTCACATTAAAATCCATTAAAAATCATTAAAAGTTACTCCCATTCGGCCTTTATATCTAAACGCATTGCATAAGTCGTCTTCAAGTTTGTCGAGAACAACCTCCATGTTAACTACTAATATGAAAAGAAATAATGTTGATATTATATAGAAAATGACAATAATATAATAATCTTTTCCATTTGTTGCCAAAACTAATATATAAAAAATTATGATTCTGCTCAGAAATAGTAGTAAAGAAAATCACTTGAAAATGAAACATTCCACATAAATTTCATATATAACAAATCTTTCCGCTTGATGTTACTCTTCTCGCACGAAGCGGGTGACTTAATAGATGAAATCGTTGAAGACAAATTGCAAACCAAACAAAAAATGAATAAAAGAAAATAGTCAAATCAATAAAAAGAAATGGAATATTCAAAATACGAAATATGATACATGAATAAGTCAAATCCAAAACGATACAATTCATAAACTAGTTTACCGATATACACATGCAAACTCCAAGTTGCAAATGTCAAGTTTGTGCAACAAATTCATCGAAATATGGGGTTGGATTTTTTGACTTAAAGAGAGAAAAAAGAGTAATCAACGAGTTTAATTTAATCGGTAATTAAGTAGAAAAGACAAATTATAATTTCATATTACCTAAATTTACATAATTAAAAATAATAAATTATATCAATGAAAAGACAAAAAAAAAAGGAAAAAGAAAAGAAAAGACATATACGCAAAAAGATATAAAAGAAAAAATAAGGGTAAATTTTTTCAAAGAAGGCAAAACCTTTAAATAAATAAGCTTATACAATATCAAGTGAAATAGGAGGATGTCAATTACACTGGAACAATGGACCTTGTGTATGTAAGATCGAAATTTTGCCAATTGCATTAGAGCTGCTTTTGTTGTTGAAGTGATACTATTACTTATATAAATATCTTGACTAGGGGCAGAACTAGGTTATAGCACAATCCCTACCACCCCCCACCCCCCCAAAAAAAAGCCTATGGTTAGGTCTAAGTTATCACATATCATATCAGTGTCATAGGTATCTTGAGCACAATAACTATGTATTTTGTAAATATTAGATCAGCACCGATAAATTAACCTATTATGTGGTATATCATAACAACATATATCATTTATTCAGCGACATTATAAACTTTTATTTTGATTATATTAAGTGGAAATGTATAAAAATTGGAAATGTATAAAGTTCCAAAAGGATGAAAAATAAAATAAATTTAAGACGTATCATCTAACTCAGTGCCGCGTAGAAAGGAATTCCCCAGTTCAAGACATAAGTCCACTTTCGAAGGCCCAAAGAGCATACAAGTATAATCCAACATCAGAGGCCCCAATTTCAGCAGTTCTTGCCTCACTGCTTTCCGTCCCATCTACTTCACATTTTGTCAAGCTCAAATACGGGCCCATGTTCTATATGGCCTGTCATGCCAGCCATATCCTACATTTCCACGCTAGGTAATCAAAAGGTAAATAAGCACCCAAAAGCATCTCCAATAGTACCATATGAATATAACAAATAGAACATAAATAAAGAGAACGCAGCTTCAATGGTGAGTACAAATGCAAGAATTATTAATTTGTGTATATCAAATATTGGTTAAAGAACGAAGAAATAAAAAGAATTAAACCAAAATATCTATCAACAAACCATTTTAGTACACCATGTAAGCATTATTTTGATATGAGAAACCACATTTTGAGAATCCACAAATCATTAGAGATATTCTAACATCCCCCCACCAAAGGAAACCCTCTTGTTCACAAGAAGATGTATATGAAGATTGACTTTCTTCACTTTCATACACACGCAATGCATAAACCCATGCACACGTAATGCATAAACCCAAACGAACGAAAAAACTGCTTGCATAAACAAAATGAAGAAAAAGTATTATCACTGATTGATTGTTTAAGATTGTTGAGTTTTGATTGTTTAAGATTGTTGAGTTTTGAAATGAAGTAATGAGATGTGTGCAAAAACAAACTCTTGTTGTCTACAGTGTTGGTAAGCATGTCCGTAATTCCGTATATTTCTTTCTACAAGTAGCAATAATGCAAAATGCATTCTGCCCACAAGTGCAAAGCATACCAGCAGAGACAAAGATATGCAAAGCCCATATATTCAAAGAAAAGAAGCAAAATCACAATTCATAATATTATCTACACAAATGCGACAATAGACCAATATTTAGTGCCCGAAAATTAAAGTTTGTACACTCACAAGCTTGTCCCATCAACTGTAGGATTTTTCCTATCTTTGATATGGAAAGTAAATTTACCCAGCTAAAGCAGAGGGTAAAATTCCAGTTGGTAAAAGACTTTGGAGAACAAGAAACCTTCATACAGAGTCCGCCCCTTCTACTTGTTGACGCGCAAGATATCTTTCTCTTCTCTCTTTCTACAAAGAAGAATTTGGAAAAGAAAGCAAACGCGATTATGTTATCATACAGAAAGGGAATGAAAATCGATAAAGATCAAGTTTCTACGATCAAAAGATACCATACCCATTCATCAATCACAAGCCCTTCACCAATGAATGTAGGACCTGTTTCTTCTGGAGGCTTCTTGCGAACCTCCAGTTCAGCCTCTGCCTCGGCCAACTGCCGCTTCAGCTTTTCCAGAGCCTTCGTAGATTAGCAGGACAAAAATCTCACAAATCAACATTTCTAAGCAATAATGTATCAAATGACTAATAACAAATGCATGCAAAGGACTGGGCGCCAATGGAGTTTAGTGAATGAACTTTACATCCCCAGGAAGAACAGGGAAAATCTTTACTTACAGGGCTAGGGCGTTCCACATCTAGAAATATTACCCGGAGTATCTGCTCCACAGCCACTTGATCCTTCTGCTCGTCAAACTGTATGAAGAGAACATAATCAATAAGCATAAGGTTCAAAGAGACTTCCTGAAATAAAAATGCATTTGATAATGTGATATGTGTGGCATGTAAAGTATATTTAACAATTCGTGTGATTATTTTATTAATTAGTAATAAACACAGTTATTGCAATTTATGTACAACTTAGAAGAATAAAACACAGTGAAAAATATAGGCTTTGGATTTGTGATTTATAACCCTTTAAGCATGCTTTTAGGGTTTCCGCTCAAAATTTTGTAACGCAACACGGAAATAGAAACAGTTTTTTCTCACAAAGCTAGTCGCCTTTAGAGCAAGCTAGTCATACATAAGTGTTACACGAAGGTTTTACCAGATTTGATATTGCATAGAGTACATTCAAAAAGCTATTCGAAAAATTGATTTAATATATTTATTTCTCACGAAATCATACATAGAGAGGACAGAGAACCTGACCTGTGGCTCTTCTCATACAAACCTCACACAAATAGAATAATACCATGAGACAGATAGTGGAAAGAATTGCTAGTTGTGGCCTCTGGTTTTAGGGAACATTACTTTGTAGGAAAATGAAGTTAAGGAAGCCAGTGAGTTACTTATTTACTTTACGTCCTACATGTGATTAATACGAGGGCAATTCTTATGATGTGCAAATACAGATGAATCAATTTCATATCTTGAAGAAGAATCTATTCATCCACATCCTGCTGCTGCCAGAGAGTTCAATGGTGCAGAAGAAAATGTTGATTTTGCAGGAATTGGAGGAATAGATTTCTTCCCCGTGGTTTCATTGTTTATAGCTTCTTGGTTTCAGACTTTCTGTTTCCCTTTCCCATTTTCAGATATCAGATTTGCATACCATTTTTCCCCTAACGGATTTGGGCAAAATGCTCCAATATTTCATGGGATCTCGATTTCCTTATCATGATATTTTGATAAACTTTATAACTTATGCCAGGTCACAATTCAATAAAGGCATATGTACAAGTCTCTTTATTACTTTCTAAAGATAGTTACACAAGTATAAGTCTTTCAGGAGAGGAAAGCGACAAACCATTTCCGTTATGTAGTCCATCGGTCCGTTCACCTTCAGGCTCATGATTTTAAACTTCACCTTGCTCTTCTGATCCGTTGGCTTTTCATTGTTCTCTGGAGGCTCCACAAACTTAAATACTAGCAGGTTCATCCAACACCATGACATGAGTAAGAAATAAGAAATTCACAAACGCATCCTTATGTGTCCGATTTTAAATGAAATGAGTGCATGAAACCACATATTTAATTACCGGTGGCTATGATACTCTCGCCGGGAGCGAGAACTGCCCCAGGGGGTCGCATAAAACAGCTTTTCGGTGCTGTTGTTTGGAACTGAATCGATATCAGTAAATCAGACTAATCAGGTATAAGAAGCAACAACAGAAGACAAAAGTATAATATTACAAAGCTTAAACTAAGTCGGGCATATGGAGATCAAATAGTAAGTTATTAATTTCTACCATCCAGCATTAATAAGAAAAATAAAATAGAAGAAATGTGGGTGAGTTTTATTCTTTTGGCGTGTGTGTTGTGTTGGGGGGTGAGGTTAAGATGTACGTATATCGTGATTAACATATCATACCTTGAAAGCTACATGAGATTTGCTTGTATTTTTAATCTTAATAGCACTTCGGACTTGCTTGCCAGGTTCATCTGGAAGCAATAAAACAGAAAAATAAATGCCTGATGAACAGAAAGTGGTTTTGCAAGGATATTTCACCAACAAAGACAATACTCAACATTGATGAGATGCAATTACTGAAGAAAACAAATAAAATCTACAGAGGGAGGGCAAATTAATGCATTTAGTTTCACCGGATGTCCATGGAACGGCAATCAAAACTATAAAAACCCTATTGAACTTGGGATCCTGAGTCACTGAGTTCAAGAGAACTAATGCCAAAAGTTGGAATAACAATGGGGAGGCCTAAAATCTCAGTTGCCCGAATAATTTGAGTGAGATAACTTAGGCATCATACTTATGCAAATATTTTAGTTTCCTTCACAAGTCATTTTCCTCAACAGTGGTTCTGTCACCTCTGTCAGTGGGAGCAGCCGTTTGTTACTATCTCCAATCACAAATTCACCTTAGGTCGAATTTAATTTAAAACTTTGAAGTTGCCCAATTTTTCACTGCAATGATTCCTAGAGAAGCTCTTTACATGGTTCGGATGACATTCACACTGACTAAGAGTAAAGTATGACAGACTCCTTATAGTATTTTAGATCTACTCTATCATCCCAAGTTAGTCAGAAAGAAAATCATCAAAATATTCGGCCTTTAACAAGTGTTAATAACAAATCTAACGAATGAAATTGGACCTATCCTGTCAACAGCATATGCAGATCGAACTTAATTCAACTAAATCAACAGCTTGCTCAAGCAAAATTCATTAAAACACAACACATACCGAATATTAACATAAATGAAAAAAGGAAAAAAAAAAAGGAAAATCAATCATCAATGTTAAAAAGCAAGAGACGAAGAAGAGAGAAGTGTTGGATACAAGGAAAGTAGAGCTTATTAGCAGGATCGAGCTTAAGACGACGTCGGGTCGGGAGCAGAGATCTGGCAACAGACGAAACCGAGCTGGAACCATGAGCCTTTGGCCCTTCAGCCTGAGAATTATCACTAATATTACTATGACTGTTGTAACTCTGTTGCTGCTGATTGTAATGAGGGAAACCAGAAGGAGATGACGTTGTAGTCGAGTGCTGGTGCCGAAATGGAAGCTTGAAAAGGCCCCAAAATTTGCCGTCCGATGACTTCTCCTCGGACAATTCCATCTGGATTTCTGTCGCCGGCGTGGTTCGACGGCGTCGTCTCAAGAGAGGATTTGATTTTGGTTTTGACGTTTTGTTCTTTGTTGAAAAGTTCTTTGTTGGTATGGACTATGAAATGGTGTGCGTAGTGGGAGTAGGGAAGAGTCGTTTTCGGAAACGTAACGGGCGATTTTTTTTATACGCGTCAATCCGTGATTAATGGGGCATTCTCCTTTTGATATTTTCAAGATTATATTTTTAATCATATTCAAAAAAAAAAAAAGATTACATTTTTAATAAAAGATGAAATTATGAAGGTTATAACATTGTAGTAATAATTCTAGTTCAACTGTGACGGTGGATATTTTGTCCAACAATTTATCTCTTGATTATCTGCAATGTTTATTTTTCGCCATAAATTATCAATTAGCATTATGTCAATAAAAATAAATGTATATAAAATAATCATTAAAGCTCCGATCCTCATATGTGATATCTTAAGCGCCATATATTTAACGATTGACGCCTCTTCTCGCCGGAAGGAGATGGTCACATGTCGGTTATCAATTCACTTATGGACACTTTATGATGCCAACATGTGTACATCAGATCATCAACCATGAAATAATATGTTATGGGCCAGCCATATAGTTAAATTAAGATGGGACTAAAACATCAGCTATCTATAGATCATGTCAACAGCAGCGCAGAAATTACTTAAGTAATAAATTGATTTGTTTTGTTATTAGTTTTGATGTTAGAACTTTAACAGTAATTTTCAAATTATGTTAAGATGAATAACTGACGGTTTTGTATTTGCAGTACAAACATTACTCGTACTTGTTACAAGAGCGAAAATGTTCACATGCTCTCGGGTGTTCCGTAGTTACGGAAATTCCAGAGTGTTTTCTGACCACATACGACCTTCATCGTGAAATTCGAGACCAGATATAGAATCAAAACTGCGAGAGGGAGCTGCAGTAATTCGGAAAATTTTTCGGCAATACCATTCTAGATTTGGTCTCGGATTTCCCAATGAAAGTCGTATGTAGTTGAAAAACACCCCAAGAGTTCTGTAATTCCGGAACACCTAGGAGCATGTCACAAGAGTGTGTTAATGATCACCAATTCTAAAACGGAATGCCTGACAAATTTAGTAAGTAATTAACGACATTGGTTAATTTTTTCAAAGGAGAAGCTTGGTTAAGAAAAACAAATTAATATGGTTACTCTACCATAGTCATGTTCCGTTGCCAACAAGTTGGCAACGGAACATGCCAACACCCATTTTTGGGTCGGAAAAAAAAAGATGGGGCCCAAACGAACCCCCCACCATCAAAGGGCAGTTATGTATTATTTATCTCACTTGACGTAGATTCCAAAAAAAAAAATTTTTAAAGTAAAAAAAAAAAAATTTGGCCCGGCGATGTGGCGCCCTCACAGGGCGCCACGTCACACATGTTGGCAACATAAGTTGCCAATATGTGGGCAACTGAACAAACTCGTACTCTACCAAAGTAATGTGCAATTGCTCCTGTGTCCGAGCGTGCACATGTTTGATGTGACATGGCATGTCCGGCGGACGTGGTCGCCACGTCAGGCTAACATGGTATGGAGAGTAGGAGGCCCAAAGCAATAACAAGTAAAAGTACTATCCTTTGTTGGATGATGCCATTATTGAATAGGGATTTGAAATAAGAAAGTGAAGATTTAGTCGTGTCCAATATGTATTCTTATACATTTTTAGGTCTCATTTTGCTTGCTTAGCATTGAACAAGTCAAGTAATTAAAATTGACAAGTATCCAATGAAAAGATAGGCAATATATTTTTGTCATTAATCAAACTAGTCATAAGCACATTGTGACGCCCCGTTCGTTTTCCGTACATATATGTGATGTTGATGACGTCATCTTGGGTGTGGCTTGCATGTGCAGTGTTGTCATATGTTGTTTTATGTGTTTGGATGTGTCCCCAAGTGTATATGAGGGTATGTATGGTTTCGAGTCGTTAAGGGTACATCGGGTGCGAATGCGGGAAAATGGGACATTACGGCCGTAAGGTCCGATTCTGACCGTAATGTGGTCATTACGGCCGTGAAATTAAGTAATATTCTGGTAGTAAGTGCACGCAGTGCAAGGTGCTTCAAGATCTGAGTTAATTACGGTATATGAGCCCGTCTGGCCGCAGTATCTCGAGTTCACGACCATAAGAAAGGTGTAATTCTGGTAGTAAGTGTGAAAGTGGAAAATCGCCATATTTCTGAGAGAGTTAATTACGGTCGTATGTGGTTCGATGCAGTCAGTATTTCTTGAGATTACTGACACGTAGAGATATATGATCTGGCCGTAAGAGAAACAGAAGCGAATGTGAAATTTCTGACGGAGTTCTGACGTATAAAGGTATGTACGCCCGTAATTTTGGATTTTCTACCGTAAGGAAGAAAGTTCTTTAAGCGGTAAGTCGCGAGAATGGTATTTAGGTCACTGAAACCATTTTTGGGGTATTTTCTTCATGGGCCAAACCGACCCTAAACCCCAAAAAGCCATTTTTATCATTTCCAAGGTCTTCAACTTGAGTATAAGCAAGGGCTAGCTTGTGGTCTTGTTGAGTTGGTTGGTTGATGAAGATTGAAGTGAAGTAGTGATCACCTCCTTGGTTCTTTTCCCTTCTAGTAAGGTGGGTATTGCCATATTAATTATACTCATGGTAAGTAGAGGTAGAAAGTTCTCTATGTAGTTAGGAAGTTCTAGATGTACACATATACCTCTTGAGATGTATAGTTATGACTTGAGTAGCTATGTATCGCATGATTTAAGTGTTACCCTTTTTACTCATGATCTAGAGCCTAGGGTTTATATAATGCTTGAGGTGATATATGATGTTGATGTTTGATGTATGTTTATATGTGGATATCACACGTAGCATTCACAGGAGTAGAGGTATTGGAAAGAGTTAGCTTCTTGTACTTGTTATGTTGGCGACCATGGTCATGAAGTGTGAATGTATAGTTGCTTACCAAGGGATACACCTATGTAAGTTATGTCTAGTCTCACGGAAAAGGCCCATAAGAGGATTGAGACTATTGGCCGTCTCACGGGCGAAGCCACATAAGGATTGAGACCACTAGGCCATATATGTTATGTTATGTTGGCCTTGGTGTATCCACTTGGCTGTGGGCCCAATACATGAGTGTGTCATGCATTGCATTTAACGGTATGTGCCCACCAGTCTTTGGGACTCATCGGTTTTCTTGTATGTCCTCACTATAGATGCGTCGAGACACGACCACTTAACTCGGATGATCTGAAGGAAACCCTCCGGATTGGCGTGAGAGATTGTGGGTGGGGAAGAAGAAAGATCTTTGCTGAAGATCCCTTATGCTTTTAAAATGAACACGGGCAATGTTTTGGTTGTGTTTTGTAAATATGGTAAACCGTTTGAAAAATGTGAATCACCACCCGTGTTGTTTGTGAAATGTAATTGTAGCGTCAAGTCTGGAGTTCGCTACCTAATTTCGTGGGGTTTAGATTGGGCGTTCTGTGATGGTATCGAGCGGCATGCTTTCCTCTTCCCTAACCACGTGAGGATTTCTCCGCTTACCTCGAGTTGTGAGTGCCTTGTTTATGTGCTTTGATATATCTATTGGTTGTGTGTGTTTTCATGTGAAATGTCGAGCACTTTGTGTGATGAGGATGAGTCTATGAGTTATGGATGTTATTGTGTCTTTAGATGGCGGATAATGATCAGTGCGTTATTGAGCAGTTGGCTCGGTTAGTGGAACAACAAGTCTCGAGATGATGCACGGCCGGATGATGACGAATCAAAATAGTGGAAGTGGAAGTAATGCAAATGCAAGTCATGCGATTAGTGGATCGGGGTTGGTGGCGCCAAAGAGAATAGGGATAAGGAGTTAGCCATTGTACGGATGCTTTCAGCGTTTGAACCCTCAATCTTTGAGGATGCTAAGGATCCGGTTGATGGGGAAAATTGGATTCAAACAATGGAGCGTATGTTTGAGTATGCTCATATTCAGTCGAGCAAGTGAAGCTGGCTACATTTATATTACTGAGGGATCGGGTGGCTTTTGGTGGGACTACAGTTAGGCAGGCTTGATCCCGTTACGCTTGGGCGGACTTTTGTACGATTTGAAACAAGTATTTCTCTGACGCTGCTAAGAATGAGAAGCAGATGAGTTTATTCGATTCTGGCGAGGGTAACATGTCGATTGAATGAGTCTGATAGAAATTTGATGAGTATGCTCGGTTTGCCACATATGGTAGATGTTCCGGCGAGGAAGATTGCACGGTTCATCTCGAGGTTGAAGCCGGGTGGCTCGAGATGTTCAAGCGGCGAGTGTTGCCACGGCAAGTTATGGGGATATCGTCGCGCCTATGTGGCGGAAGCGAGGCAGAGGCTAGGATAGTGCAAGCCCGCGGTCGGTTGTAGTCACTCAAGTCGTGCCATGCAACCGAGCTCTCAAGGGGCGATCGTATTCCTCACAGATCCTCGGCTAGTAATGTCAGCGACGAGGCACGGGCCTTCGTGGGCGAGGAGAAACAACAGAGACCGACCAATAATGCCCCTTCATCTCGTCCACCCGACAAAGAAAGGTTCGAATTTACGGCGCCTCCTCCAACGTGCAAACTTGTGGAAAGACACATTAGGGCTTGATGTTACTTACACGAACCGATGCTATCGATGTGGTAAGAGGACACATGAGCCGAGAATGGCGGTCGAGACCAAGTGGCTTCACAACCTCCTCCATCCCGACCGGTCGGACGTGTCTTTGCTTTAGGACATTCGGAGGGGCCGAGAGGGTTGATGTTATTGCAGTATCGTTTATGTCTCGACTTTACCGCTTTATGCCTTGTGTTTGATTAGGTGCTCGCACTCTTTTATCTCTACTCGTATGCTCAACGGAATTGTATGCATTAGTCTTTGTGGTCTTCTATTGATGTCATTGTGCCTCGGGACAAAATCAATGTGCCAGACTATTTTCATTTGTTTCTATCCATGTTGAGGTCATGAAACCGCTATTGATTTGATTGCCTTGGATCTTGAGATTTTGATGTAATCCTCGGCATGGATTGGTTAACTTTGTTTTGGGGGTGATGTTAGGCGCCTAGCGGCGTTAAATTCCCCACGAGTGAATCGATTGTATTTTCAAGGTTGGAGAGCTCACGAAGGGTCATTATTTAGACAATATGAAAGCAAGGAAGTTAATTAGTCAAGGATGTCAAGCGTGTGTAGTCACTTTGTATCACATGAAGACTCAAGAACCGATGGCGTCTTGATTCGATTGTTAGGGAATTTTTAGATGTGTTTCCAGAAGATCTCCCGGATTGCCTCCATCTCGAGATTGAGTTTGTGATTGAGCTTGTACAGGGTACCTTACCTATCTCCAAGACTCCTTATCGTATGGCGCCTTGAGCCAGAAGAGCTTGAGTCCGATTGGATGATTTTGCTCGAAAGGGTTTATAAAACCAAGCACTTCACCTTGGGGTGCGCCCAGTTTATTTGTTAAGAAGAAGGATGGCTCGATGCGGTTGTGTATTGACTATCGAGGGTTGAATAAGGTGGCCGGTGAAGAACAAGTATCCACTACCGCGATTGATGAACTTTTGGATCAACCAGGGTTGACAATCTATTCCAAGATTGATTTACGTTAGGATATCATCGATTCTGCGGATTAGAGAGGAGGATATTCCAAAGTCGGCTTTAGTACTCGATATGGTCATTTTGAATTCTGGTTATGCCCTTTGGACTTACTAATGCACTTGACGACCTTTATGGATTTGATGAATGTGTGTTCAAACCGTATCTTGATCGATTGTGATTGTATTCATCGATGATATCTTGATTTATTCTAAGACCACGGGAAGAACATGAGAATCACCTCCGTCTTGCCTTGCAAACCCTTGAGGACGAAAAATTATATGCCAAATTCTCAAGTGTGAGTTTTGGGTCGAACATGTGATGTTCTTGGGACATGTTATCATGAAAGAAGGTATTGCTGTTGATCCTAGTAAGATAGAAGCGATATTGGAGTGGCCCGCAGTACAACACCCACCGATGTCACGGAGTTTTGTAGGATTGGCCGGGTACTATCGTCGGTTTGTTGAGGACTTCCAAACTTGCTTCTCCATTGCGCATTTGACACGGAAGAATGTCCCTTTCGGTGGACGGAGGAGTGTGAGAAGAGCTTCCAAGAATTGAAGACTCGCTCACCAGCGCCTATCTTGGCCATTCCCGATAGCTTCGGAGTTTTCACAATCTGATGGCGCATCACATCAAGGGCTTGGGTGTGTCGATGCGGAATGAGAGAGTGATTGCCTATGCTTCACATGGCCAATCAAGAACGAACAAAAGTATCCGCATGATTTGGAGTTAGCGACAATAGTGTTTGCTTTAAAGATCTGGCGTCATTATCTTTATGGCGTGCGATGCGAGATTTATACAGATCACAAGAGTTTGAAGTATTTCTTTTCACGAGACCTTAACATGCGTCAACGTCGTTGGTTAGAAGTGAAAGACTATGATTGTTCTATTCACTATCATCCGGAAAGGCAAATGTGGTTGCGAGATGCATTAGTCGAAGCGCCAAAGCAAAGGTCAAGAAGTTGCATGAAATGGAAACTTTTGATTTGGAGATTTTAGCGGGACGAGGCCCGATTATGGCGATTATGTCCATTCAATCGACTTTGATTGAGCGTATCCAAGAAGAGCAAAAACCGATGCTTGGGCTTGTAAGGTGAAGAGGAGATTTGATGAGAAGCCAAATCAGTTTTCAAATACAACGAGGGCTTCTCAAGTATAAAGACCGCTATTATGTTCCAGGGCAAAGGATTACGGCAAGAAATACTGTCAAAAGCTCATATGACACCCTATACGGTTCATCCGGGTTCGACTAAGATGTATAAAGCGGTGAAAGCACTTTCTGGTGGCCCGGCATGAAGCGGGGATATAGCGAATATGGCGAGGTGTATAGTGTGCTAACAAGTGAAAAGCTGAACATCAAAGGCGGCGGGACCCGTTACAACCACTCCCAATGCAGAATGGAAGTGGGATGAAGTAACAATGGATTTTGTAAGTAGTTTACCACGGACAAGTAAAGGAGTGGAGCGGTATTTGGGTTATTGTTGATCGACACTAAATCGGCGCATTTCTGCTGTGAAGATGACGTCTGCATGGAACAATTAGCTCGATTATATGTTCAGAAATTGTTCGGCTACACGTGCAGTCACAATTACATCACGATCGTGACCCTCGTGCGTATCTCATTTACGGAAGGAATTACAATCAGTTTTGGGGACAAAACTTCAATTTAATCTTACTTTTCACCCGCAAACCGATGGGCAGCGGGCGGACGATCCAAACACTTGAAGATATGTTATGTGCTTGTGTTTGGAGTTTCCCCAAAGTTAGGATCGTCATCTTCCTTTGGTGAGTTTGCATACAACAATAGTTACCATTCCTCGATTGGTATGCCACCATATGAAGCGTTATGCGGACGAAAGTGTAGGTCTCCTCTACATTGGGATGATGTTGGGGAAATGAAAGTGTTGCGAATGGAGATGATACAAGAGATACTTCTTTGCACCGAAAAGATTAAGCAACGCGCATGAAGGTTGCTCGAGGATCGGCCGAAGAGTTATGCGGATAATCGCGTCGACCAAGCTTTGGAATTTGCTATTGGTGAAAAGGTGTTCGATTGCATCTCACCAATAAAAAGCTGATTCGGTTTGGCAAAAGCGACAAACTTACACCACGTTATATTGGGTCTCACGAAATCCTTGATCGAAGTTGGAGGTAGCTTGCTCGGTTGAAAGTTACCGGCGCACATGGATCGGATCCACAACGTATTTCATGTCTCCATGTTACGGAAATATGTGTCGATCCAAATCATATCTCTCGCTGCACCCTCCATTGGATTTGCAGCAACCGACTTGTCTTCGAGGAAAAACACCTGGGAATTGTCGGTCAAGTGTCAAGCAGTTATGTGAAAGCACATTCCTCTCGTTAGTATACTCTGTGAGCGCAACTATGGAAGAGGAAGCGTGGGAGCGAGAAGAAACTATGAAAGCAAAAGCTACCCAGAGCTCTTTACGGGTAAATTTAGAGGATGAAATTTATTTAAGGGACGATTTATGGCCGTTCGTTTTTCGATACATATATGTGATGTTGATGACGTCATCTTGGGTGTAGCTTACATGTGCGGTGTTGTCATATGTTGTTTTATGTGTTTGGATATGTCCCTAAGTATATATGAGGGTATGTATGGTTCGAGTCGTTAAAGTACGCGGGTGCACCGAATGGAAAATGGGACATTCGGCCCGTAAGAGTGGATTTCTGATCGTAATGTAGTGGTCTGGCTAGTAAGGGTCGTATATTCTGGCCAGTAAAAGGCAGTGCAAGGTGCTTCAAGATGCACGAGTTAATTACGGTAGTGTGAACTATAGATACTGGTGTATCTCGGAGTTCTGGCCGTAAGAGGGTGTAGTTACTGGCCGTAAGTGTCGAAAGTGGAAAATGCGCCATATTTACAGAGAGTTAATTACGGTCGTATGTGGTTCGAAATCCGGCCGTATTTCTTGGTTACTGACGTAAGAGATATGATAATCTGACGTAAAAGAAACAGAACCGGAATGTGAAATTTATAGAGAGGCGGAGTTCTGGCCGTCTAAAGGTATATTCGCCCGTAATTTTGGATTTTACTGACGTCTGGAAGGGTCTGAAATCGGTAAGTCGAATGGTATTTAGGTCAATGTGGGCCATTTTTGGGGTATTTTCTTCATGGGCTCGACCCTAAACCCCCAAAAAGCCATTTTTATCATTTCCAAGGTCTTCAACTTGAGTATAAGCAAGGGCTAACTTGTGGTCTTGTTGAGTTGGTTGGTTGATGAAGATTGAAGTGAAGTAGTGATCACCTCCTTGGTTCTTTTCCCTTCTAGTAAGGTGGGTATTGCCATATTAATTATACTCATGGTAAGTAGATGTAGAAAGTTCTCTATGTAGTTAGGAAGTTCTAAATGTACACATATACCTCTTGAGATGTATAGTTATGACTTGAGTAGCTATGTATCGCATGATTTAAGTGTTACCCTTCTTACTCATGATCTAGAGCCTAGGGTTTATATAATGCTTGAGGTGATATATGATTTTGATGTTTGATGTATGTTTATATGTGGATATCACACAGTAACATTACCGGAGTAAGTATTGGAAAGGTTAGCTTCTTGTACTTGTTATGTTGGCGACCATGGTCATGAAGTGTGAATGTATAGTTGCTTACCAAAGGGATACACTTATAAAGTTATGTCTAGTCTCACGGGAAAAGGCCCCATAGAGGATTGAGACTATTGGCGTCTCACGGGCGAAGCCACGCAGGATTGAGACCACTAGGCCATATATGTTTATGTTATGTTGGCGCAGGTGTATCCACTTGAGAAGCAGCGGGCCCAATACATGAGTGTGACATGCATTGCATTTAACGGTATGCCCACTAGTCTTTGGGACTCATCGAGGTTTTCTTGCATGTCCTCACTATAGGAGTGCGTCGAGGCGGAGACCACGCAACTCGGATGACGGAAGGGAAACCTCACGGGATTGACGCGTGAGAGATTGTGGGTGGGGAAGAAGAAAGATGCTGAAGATCCTGTACTTATGCTTTTGAAATGAACACGGGCAATGTTTTGGTTGTGTTTTGTAAATGGTAAACTGTTTGAAAAATGTGAATCACCACCCGTGTTGTTTGTGAAATGTAATTGTAGCGTCGAGTCTAGTTCCGCTACCCTAATTTCGTGGGGTTTAGATTGGGCGTTACACACATGTTTAACAGGTGATATTATATTAATATTTTTGTGTCAAAAATAAAAATTATTTACCATAAATTGGGTCAATAATGAATATACAAAAAATAATAAAATTGTAGAATGAATGTACCATCACCAAAATATATATATATAATAACAAATAAAATAAAAAACCTTAATTGGTAGGTCAGTATTGATAATATTCACTATGGTTTCATATTTTGCTGTTCATAACCCGAATAAGGATTAAGTTATTCTTTCAAAATAAATAATGGAAATAAATAAATGACAGATTAGGTTGAGAAGAAAGATCTTTTGGCAATATTCCATCTTACTTCTAAATACTCTAATTCTGTAATTCACCATGTTTACACTTTAAAAGTAATATAATTCTAGAAAGCAATCGCATTCCATGATCAAGGTTTGTAAGAAGTTAACATGAAACAAAGCATCCAAATTTTAAAAGCTTGTTTTACCCCAATTCTTGACTACACCAACCATTAGAATTTCTAGCCACCCTCATAACATACCCTTTAAAATAATCGGTTGAATTTGTTTTTGTAAAATAGGAGCATTAATTTGAAAATAAAAGGATTAAAACAAATATGTGGGACTAAATCTATTAGTTAAACTATAATTTGGATTTAACTGAACGAAGTATAATTAATTGAGTTTTATTTTTATGAAAAATATAAAATATAAAAACTAAGATTTTTATGTGTAGCCTTCGAGGTCTACGACAAATTATGCGTTTATAATTAGCTTTCAGAAGTAAGTTTATATTAAACTTCAAGTTTAAACCTTTGATTTAACATCAATATTGCGTACTTTTTGATTTAGCTACGATGTCAATTTTTTCAAAACAAAAATGTTAGAGCGAGAATTGAAAAGAGAAAGAAAAGAAACACGAACTAAAGATTTTTCTTCCAATTAATATATTAAGGATAAATTAGAAATTAATATATATATATATATATATAATTATATATATTGTGATAGTGATGATTTGTGATGATGTGTTTAAGGTTGGTAAGTGAGACTCAAGAAATTCAAATACAATTAAAATTTTCACTAAAAATTAACTTGTTTCTGCTCGAACAAAGATATTCAAATTCAAAATCAAGAAATAAAACTACTATTAATAGCTAACATCCCCTTCAAATGATACAAATAATAGATTCAATTTTATTTATTTATTTATTTATAAGAGGTTCAAATTTCGATATGTATAAAGTCAAACTCAAGCCAAAATTCTTCTAATATGGCTTTGGTCTTTTGGTTACAAAATTATATACACGCAATTCCGAGTAATCATACACGTATTTTCAACCACACACATATTTTCTAATATAATATTAATTACACATTTTACACAGAATTGCGTACATATCAAATTTATCACAAATCAAATACACCTTTAGTAATTGTTCTTTTATGTATTAATGCTCTCATTATTTTAGGAACACGAATCAGAGTTCTTTTATGTGGGTTGCGCAAACCCTAAAAATTGATCGATATTCTAATGTTTACGTTACTTTTAATTTTAATACAACACTCAGCGGGTTTGATTTATGTAATTATTATATGTTACTTCTTTGATTATTTCCATTCTCCTTACTGAATTGTACTAGGAACTACGAAAAACGAAAAATGGTTCCAACACTCAGCGGGTTTGATTTAAGTAACTACTATATTTAATTATTACTCAGATAGAAATTTGTATGGATTGTATCGTTGAATACACAAATAATTAACCGTATAGGTAAAATGGCAAAGGAATTTTTACATTAGAAATTCTGAATCATCCCATTGGAGAACTGCAGAATCCAAATTCTGTTCTCTTTTGAGCTTATCCTTAACAAACCAATCACAGATCTTCCCTGCATTCAGCTCCTCAATCGAGCATCCTTCCTGCTCCGAAATCACTCTCAGTAGATTCAACGAAGATATCTGCACACACACACAAACACACACCAAATTCCACAACGGTAAACCAAAATACCTCTCGAATCAATCCTGATCTGATTTAAATATCTAATTGAATGCTATAATTTGTTAAACAAGCTGTAAATTCACCGTCAATCGACATAAAAACCGCTCGTGGCTGCTGAGGCTGGAAATTTCTACCAATCCAGCTTCCTCGAGAGACAGAAAACTACGCCGTTCGCTCTTCTTCTCTGCACATGCTCTCACGGAAAGCTTTCTTCTTCTGCGAGAATCGTTGAATGGTACATTGATGTTGCGCTGTATTTTGATGATACTGGAGAAATTGGAGTGATTCGTGAGGGATGATAATTGATATTTTCCTGGATTTGCTGTACTCATAGCTCAGAGGAGTTGAAGAGAGGTCTATCTAATGGCGATGGATTGTGTTCTGTGATTTGTGTGTGGTGGAAAATTGAAATCTAGCTAGCAGAGTCTTCGCCGAGAGTGAACGGATTCATCCTCTAAAAATGTTGAGATTGGTAGAGTCCATTGATTTGTCAGCAGCCCACCCCACGATGGGTGAGGGAGGCCAACTAAAAAGCCCAAAGACTGAAGGGGTGGTAGTATTTGAACGGGCTGATTCCTGCAGAATGGACTTTCTCGATCCTGGGCCCAGCATTTTGAGAAATCATTTTAAAAATTGTGGTGTTTTTTACCTTCATTTTGGCATTTCTTTTCATATAATTTGGACTCTCGTGAGGTAGAAAACAAAATTATCCTTCTTTCTGATTCATACGAACAATAACAAAACTTTAAATTATTATGCCAATATAATAAATTGAAGGGTATTTCACGACGATAATCATCCCCGGTCTACAAAGGTTGCATATAATGGATATTTTCATTATTTAGACCGTACCATTGCACCCAATGTATTATGATTTATGTTGTAAAGTAAATATATTAATTTCTATATATAATAGTCGTTCCCCTAATTCCAATCCCAACAACTTAGTACCTTAAGATGCCAACTTGTCATGTGAGCGTGGATATTGATCAAACATGAGTGCGAGCCCTCCTCCATGTAAGGGAAGAGTGACATGTGGAAAAATTGGTACCATAGGGTGCTAACTTGTTGGTATGAGATTATTGACTATATAATAATCACTACTAAAAATATCGTTGTTATCGACGACAAAATCTGTCAGTAATAGTGTGAAATTCGATGGAAAAAGTAATTACCGACTGATTGGAGGCCGTCAGAAAGCTTGTCAGTGATTGCCTTGTCGGTAATTTCCGCCGGAGTTATGGTATCGTCGGTAATATCCAATGGACTTTTCCGTCGATGATTTTCACCTAATTTGTAAAGCCGTCGGTAACTTTCCGACGGATTAAGTGTCGTCGGAAATTACCGATGGGCAACACAATATTTGAAAAAAAAATTCCAAAAAATAGAATAAAAATTAATTTTTCTCTTACCCACCCCAACACACAGGCTACCCGGTTTGGCCCACCCCAATTGAACAAGCATTATATGTTCCATTTTAACTGCATGATAATGTAACAATAGTATGGTTCAAACCAAAGATTTACTGTGGAGTGTTCCAACCGCTAGGCCAACCTCTCATCTTGTTCAATTGTTGCATTTATACAATATTTGTTATATCTCTTCTACAGTTTTCTAATTTAAAAGTTAATTTATTTTTGTCAAAACATCGTGTATATCAAAATACTATTTCATTGAACATTATTTCTTGTTTATTGGTTGCCTGTATAATATATTCGTTATATTTTTCTGTAGTTTTCTAATTGAAAAATTAATTTATTTTTACCAAAGCATTGTATATTTTTTTTGAATAAATATAGTTTACTAAAAAAATAAACATTGTGTTTGTGTGCATATATATATATATATATATATATATATATTAGGGGGGTATATATCTCGGCTCGAAAATCCAACTCAAGATACAGTTTTATTCCTAAAATAACAAAAAATTACAAAAATATGAGGGGGATGTCATGAGCCTTATCTCTAAAAAAATTGTGCATATATTAAAATACTATTTCATTAAAAATTGTATTATCTATGATATATTTATATTCTGTATTATCTCCATTCTGTTGTGTTAAGTTTCACCACTGTGAAACATAAATAAATAAATTAGAGTCTTTTTTCATATAAAATTGCTATTGTAACTTAAAAGTAAAATTATCAATTCATTTTTAAAATTAAAAAAATGAACGATTCGCATTAAATAAATTAAAATAATTGAAAAAATTATTGAATTATTTACTGAATTTTATTTTGTTTAGTTCAAATATAATTCATCTTCAATTTAATTTAACAAGTATCACCATTTCAAACCAATGTTTGCTCCTTCGTTTATTTATTTTTAATCGAGAACAAGCAAATATAATTTAAATCATAGAATCATCAACCTTTATTTTAAAATTAACAAATAAGTGAAAGTTATTCCTCAAATTAAAGTTTATATTTTTATTATTTATTATTGTGTGATTACGTAAAATGTTTTCTTTTCAATTAAATGAGAAAAGTATTTTATACTGAAAATAATTCCAATTATATACTTATTCCATTAATACAATGACAAATAATTTTAAAAAATTTTTATTTTTAGAGTTTGGAGGTCAATACACTATGGTTTCACAAGAAAAATATGACAGCTTCTAATAAGTCACTCTAACCCTTGCAAAATTATTACATACCTTGACCAAAAAAACTTTACAGCATTTAGTAATGGTATTGAAATTACTAACTCCAGTAACAGTCAGTAGAAATTTTCAACAACAAATGAAGGCCATCGAAAATTACCGACGGTAGAGCTAAGCCCCTCGGAAACTACCGATAGCAGATCTTTGTCCGTCGAAAATTACCGCCGGAAGCATCAAGCCCATCGGCATTTTCTGACGGCTACTCTCGCCGTCGGAAAATATCTGACTGGGTAATTCCACTGTCTAAAATTTCTGACGGACGACTGTCGAAAATCGCTGATGGATTTTTGCTCCCCGTCGGAATTTTCTGACGGTTTATTTTGGTAGTCAGTGTTATTGACGGAATTGTACTCCAGCGGTAATTACCGATAGCATCATCATTTGTCGGAAAGTTCCAACAGTTTTTATCCTACCGTTGGAGATTTTCAATGATTTTTACTTTTTTGTTGGAAATTTTTTATGGATATCTGTTGGTTGGCAATATTCTGTCGGTAATTAACAGTTTTTTAGTAGTGTGTGGTTCTTCAAATCTCTGAATCCAAGTACAGGTTTCTCTCCTCTCTCTCTATAGTTTATATGTATGTATATGTTCTGGGTACAATTTTTGCTTCTCTTGAAGAAAATGTGTGAACCGACAGTTGGTGTTAACTAGCCTACTTAATTTTCTATTTTATTTAAGTTTTTAGCTGTATTTTACTTCGAATGGAGACAAATTAACAATTCGGTTTGTGAGAGAATAAGGTACCATGAAAGAAATTTTTAGGAAAAAAGGTAACTTTTTTTTCCCTCAAAAAGTTACTACATGCCTTGATTCAATCAACTTAAATATATTAATTTGGTTTAGAATTTTTTTCAGGTTCTTCCGCTAAAATTGATTTGAGAGCAGAAAGAATCTTGTGTGTTAGCATATGAATTAAAAAATATTTTTATGAGGCGGGAAAAGGAATAATTAGTGGAGTTGGATGCTGGAGATTTAAAAATACAGTTGATATATGAATGTGATTTATTTGACTAAATTTGAATTTTTAAAAGAATGAATTAAAATTTGTATGCTAACAAGCTCTTAAATTTGACACAATTTGGGTGTTTTTGTCCTTTTCAATAACAGTCCTAGTAGCAATTTTTCTGGTGTGTTAAACAGCAGCAGTTTAAAAAGAAATCACAAAGGAAATCACAAAAGAAACAGTACAATATTATTTTGCCATAAGGTAATGTTTATATTTTTTATGTATCAAGAATGGCAAGTAAAGAGTAATGTATTTCATGAAGGTCGTCGGTGAACGACCAAAACAAAATCAACAGATGAATATCATGGAGCGGCAAAAACTGAAAGGCGTTAAGCACTACTAGTACGGTAAAGATAGCAACGGACACATGACAATGGAGGTCGAGTACAAGGGAACTTCTTTGAGCATTAAAAAATTGCTCAAAAAAGTTCAAACGGTTTTCGGAGAGGTGAAAATGGATCTGTCGAGTGAAGCCGACGCATCTTGCTCCGGTTCGCCCAAGAACGCATTCGGCTCCAGCTCGTCTGTTAGAAATTACCGACGGAAGGATCAAGCCCGTCGGTATTTTCCGAGGCTGCTCTTGCCGTCGGAAAATATCTTATGGGTGATTTCACTGTCTTAAATTTCCGGTGGTAGACACCGGTTGTCGAAAAGCTCTAACGGATTTTTGCTCCCTGTCGGACTTTTCTGACGGTTTGTTTTGGTAGTCAGTGATTACTGACGGAATTGTACTCCGTCGGTAATTACCGATAGCATCATCGTTTGTCGGAAAGTTCCGACAATTTTTAATCTACCGTTGGAGATTTACGATGAATTTTACTTTTTCGTCGGAAATTTCCGACGGATGTCTATTGGTTGGAAATATTCCATCGGTAATTAACAATTTTTTAGTAGTGAATACATATAGATGGTGCAATTTTAAGTATCTTTTTAGTTCTTGCATATGCAGCATATGAATGATGGTGTTTTAGTTTATGGTGCTAATGAGACTTAGATGCTAACATAATTATTATATCACTGAATAAAATTTCAACAATTCTAATAGGTGTAAGTTACTCTGAACGTCTAATATATAGGATATATTTGGACATAGTCTTCTAGATCACCTCAATTTTACATAATATTTTACATATTGAATCTGAAAATTGAAGAATGTTTTCAGTAGACATAATATTTTTTTTGCTTAATTGACATTTTATTTTACCAATCTAATGATCAGTCCATTGCATACTCACTAATTTTTTATTTTTTATTTTTTCACTTATTTGATTTGAATATGCACCACAAATTAACGGTATGTTTGATATAAATTATTACAAAAATAGATAATAGATGTTTGATTGAGAAGTAAAAGATAAATACTAAAAATATAAAATATTATGAAATTTATATATGAGTGGTTGAAAATAATGAGAAAAAATTAATTTAATTTAATTTAATTTATATCAAATGACAATCCAAAATATCATACCTATAAATGAATATCCTACGATCACCTAGGGGTGGCAATCGAACTGTACAATTCATGAGCTTGTATATTCGATTCATTAAAAGTTTGGGTTCGGCTTGTAAAGTTCGTGGACTGGCTCGTTAGGCCTGTCCAACGAGTTGGCTCGTGAGTTGGTAAAAAAAGTAGACAAGACAAAAGTTAACTATCCAAACATAAATTGTATGAAAATAATATATTGATATATATTATTAATCTCATTTACAAACTAACAAAAAAAAAAAAGGTCCACAAGCCATTTGTGGACTGCGCGATTCAGCTCGTGGTCCAAATGAGCTCGACTGAGACCTGAGCCGTGTGTGTCTGGATCACGAGCCGAGCTGAGCGTTTGCCACCCTTGAATACGTCTACATTTTAATTATTTTTTATTGAATAATGCTAAAGTTACTTTTGGTTTGATATTCGGGGCCATCCTTATTAATTCAGGATTCTGTTAAATTTTTTGTACAAATGCAAGGGGTTCCACAAAGTTAACGTCTAATGGTAGTAATCCTTACACTTGTATTTATATTGATTTTTTTTTCAATTTAATCGATATGAGACTTTTACTCATGTTACTTTTCATTGGATTCCACTCTTAATTTATGTGCGAGGGACGTCAACAGCAATATTAATCTCGAAGTGTTTGTAACATCACTCCTTTTTATTTTCTTTCGCATACGGTGTATGGGTCCTCGATTCCCTGGGGTGAAATTATTTTCTTATTTTTGAGAAACATTTGAAAATGCCAGGTGTCCCCCTACCTATCCCGAAACTATTTATCAACGGAGGACTCCAGACTTAATATATCTATTGTATTTGCATGCCTTTGAACAAATGTATACGTATTGCATATCCTTTCATTGGTAATTGGTTCGTATATTATAATGTGTATACGTAGACAATAGTCTTAAACAAGTGCATGAAGTTGCTTAGAATAGCAACATGGCATCCCATCCACACACTCCTTGGATCTCATTATCCAAAAACAGCTCATAAACTAATTATTATTTTATGTAAAATCAATTAATTAATAAAAATATTTAGTTATTCAACTAAACCAATTATAATATTCACTGTTTGTTGGAGTAAACCAACAGCTCACAACAAAAACTAACACATAATCCCCTTAAAAAAAAAAAAAGCTTATACATACATAATTAGTCCACTTTGTAACCTAAGAAAATTTCAAATTTTCGACAAGTAATTGCTTATTATAGTATAGGAGATTAAACAACTATGGGTATCTTTGGGAAAATTAGGCCTTGTTTGATTGGGGGTTTAGTTGTTCCGCGCGGTATTCCGTGTAAAAATGTGTGGTTAATATTATTTGAGAAATGTGTGTGTGGTTGAAAATGAGTATGAGATATACGGAATTGCGTGCGGATTTGGTTAACACCAAATAGAACAAGGCCTTAATTGATAAGTTAGCTTATAACTGATAAGCTAGTTCATAGATGATAAGCTAATTAAGAGCTGATATGTTATCACTTATAACTAATAGTTGATAAGCTAGCTGATATAAATAAAAACGTTTGGCAAAATAACTGATAAGGTGGCTCATAAATAGAAAATTATAAAAAAGGATATGTTTAAAATATATTTCTAGAAAATTGTAGGAGTAAAAAATGGAATAAAAAGTGAAAAGCTGATAGGCTTATTTGAAAAGTTAGTGAAAGAAACGTTTTAAATAAGTTCGAGCTTTTAAAAAGCTTCTCCAACCAAACGAAGCTTATTTAATTAGTAAGAGCTTATAAGCTTCTAAATAAGCCATAAACTAGCTTATTTGACTTATCAAATATGTCCTAAATAATCAGATTATTTGCGTATTAAGCTAGAGATTTGATTAATAATAGAATTATAGTGTTTCCTTCTTGACACCTAGCAAGGGGACATTAGCACAATATTACGGGCACAAGTCGTCAGATTGATGTTAATCTTTTAGTATTTAGGAGTATAATATATAATTGTTATTCAAGATTCAGATAATGTCGGGTAATCAGAAATAATTCATATCTTACTAAATAAATATAATAATATTTGACCAAAAAATATGTATATATTTTATTGTTTGTGAGGTAAAGGTGGATGAGAGTGAGACACTTTTACATGTGACTTTTAATGATATGCACATTGTTATATGCTAACGCGTGTCCTAGTTATCGTAATCAAAGTTTAATTACTTTAGTATCGTATGATTATGGGTCATAATGTGCCCTTTGACAAGGTGTACCGGTCTTTATATGATAGGAAGTATTGATTTACGGGGAAATTAAACCAATGGGCCTTTTTTTTTTTTTCTATTTTCTTTCTATTTTTACACCCCAAACGCTTAAAATTTTAAAAATACAATTCCATGCGATCACATAAAACAAATTGAGCTTTCGCCCCATTTTAGCTAAGGCGTTCACTCAAATTTTGTCAACGAAAGTCTGGATTTTGCTGTGTGCATGAGTGATTACCCAAGCATAAACCGAAGAAATTAAAAGCGTAGTTTATTCAACCACCTTGTATTTTTGTCACCTTTTCGAGTTTTTAATTTTGTATATTACTTTCTGAGTGTTATTTTTGTTGTGCTTGACTTTTCTAAATCCATTATTATTTTTTAAGCCCGTTTGTGACCCTTTTGACAAAGGTTAGAAACGGGAAAATTTTGCTGTTATAGGGCATTATTCTTGGTGCGACCGGTCAAGTATCTAGGCGAAACCGAGGACACTCCTTGGCGATTGTCCAGGCAAATCCTGGAGCATATTTTTCAAATTTGTAATTAGAGAGAAACCAAAAAAAAAAAAAAATGTATTTTCCGTAAAATTCCTTGATTTTATTAATTTCATATTTTAGGGTACGTCCAGTCACTTTAAACTACTGTCCTTGTGTTTCTATCTAGTCCATACTCAACTTATACAATACATATCTCAACAGTTGGGCGACAATCGAAAATTCTAGTAGTTTGTCGCATTGAGCAGAAAACATACGTGGTAACATGGCATTTACAAAAAACAGTCATTTAGCTCAAATATGGTACATTTTTCCATCTTCAACAAGTAATTACGATGAATAAGTTTTGCAACGATTACCGTTGTCCGTAATTAAATATATTTATAAATATTTGTTACAAATAAAATAGTGTAACTACATAGTTTATAAGTAAAGAATATAAATCAAAAAATTAGAAACAGATCACTACATGAATGATTGAAAATGATAATTGATAAAAAAAATCATGAATTAATGTTAATTAGTGCTAAACAATCCTAAATCATACAATATTGTATGATATTGTAACTTCACTTTGAATCTCGTTTACATGCATGTGAAGAGATGTGCTAATTAAGATAATAGTTAAATCATATATTGAGATGCTAAGAACATAATAATAAAAATTTGGGCATTTGACCAATAACTACATTTATGGGGAAAATTTGCCCACTAAATCATGCACATCTCTTTTTTTACCATTAACTCATTTTTTACACAATAAGACCAAAATAGAATTTAAAAATTACAAATTTACAACAATGCCACTCTAATAAAATAAACACTCAAATTTACAGCAATGCCACTCTAATGAAAATAAAGTAATAAACATCCAAATTTACAACAATGCAACTCCAATAAAATAAACATCCAAATTTATAACAATGCCATTCTAATTAAAAAATTCCAAATTTACAATAATACAACTCTAATAAAATAAAGTAATAAACATTCAAATTTACAATCTTTACTCTAATAAAATAAACATTCAAATTTCACAATACCACTCTAATAAAATAAATACATTTTCTCTTTCCAAATTACTATCACAAATAATTTTGCTCAACATTCAACTCTTCTTTTCCCCTAATTTTGACTTTCTTAATTCTACTGACTTTCTCTTTCTAGATTACCACTCTAGATCTCGACCGATATTAACTTCTCCCTTTCTCCATCTCCGGCTTTCTCTATCTACACACTTTCTCTCTCAAGATTACCACCCACGTAATCTCAATCAACATTCAACTTTTTCCATTCCTTCATTTCCAACTTTCTCTCTCTATGCACTTCTCTCTCTAGATTACCTCACTAGGTAATCGAGATTACCACCACAAGTAATCTCGCTCAACATTCAACTACTCATTTCCCACATCTTCGACTTTCTCTATCTACGCATTTTCTCTACAAATTACTATCAATGAATCTGTGATTAACATTCAACTTCTCCATTTCTCCGCTTCCGATTTTCTCTCTCTACACACTTTTCTCTCCAAATTCACTACTACAAATAATCTCGATCAACATTCAACTTCTCCCTTTCAAGTCTTTCACCTTCGCTTCTCCAAATTACCTCAGGGTAATCGATTACTGCACCACAAGTAATCTTAATCGATATTCAAATTCTCCCTTGTCTCGACTTTATCTCCTATGCACTTTCTCTCTCAGATCACCTAGCAGTAATCAAATTACTGAAGACAAGAATCTCACCGATTAATATTCAACTTCTCCGCTTCATGTCTCGACTTTCTCTTGATTACTACGCCAGGTAATCGACTACTACCACAAGTAATCTTGATCAATATTCGACTTCTTCACCCCACCACCATTCCACCACCCCCAACACCACCACCCCATCCCGCCACCACCCCTAGGTAATCCCGATTATCACCCTAGGTAATCTCAATCAATATTCAACTTTTCACTTCCTCCATCTTTGACTTTCTCTCTCTCGTACTTCTCTCTAGATTATCACCCCTAGTAACCTCAATCAACATTCAACTTCTCACTTTTTTCGGAAATTTTGACTTTTACTGTAAAATCCCAACATGTAAATAGGAGAAGAGAACTAGTCAACAAGCGACTAACAAATTTGGTTGTCACAAATTTGTGAAGATATACTATACGATTTCAAAGAAGCGGCAAGCGAATAAAAAATTTGGTTATCGACATCATATATTACAAATTCACATTGACATACACAATGAAAAGCTAAAAATATTATTACCTCCTCTTTCTCCTTGTTTAAAACTCGTATCCATCCTTTTTTCTTTCACTTCATTTTAGAACTATAAAGTTATTAATACTTCTGATTACTAAAGTAGGTAATATTTATTACCTATCCTGGTAAAATATTACCGGCTTTCTCTCTCTCTCTTTCTTTACGCGCTTTGTCTTTACCCACCCGCTTTCTCTCTCTCAAGATTACCACCTCCTGTAATTTCCTTACCCTTACTTGTCTCCTACTTTCTCTCTACATACTTTTTCTATCAAATTACCACCCCTGGGTAATTTTAAAAAAATAAATTTAATTTGATGAAATTTAATGTGAGTAGAACAAACCCTTATATTATATAGGATTTTAAAACCATCAAGTCACTTTAAATTTTAAATCACAAATTTTATGATTAAAAGATTTAATCGAAATTTTAAGGACTAAGATTTAATTCTTTAAATTTTAGTCGCCAAAAAATTTAAAGTTTTAAAAATTTGGAGGTTCTAAAACTTATCCAAAAGATATTATCTGTCCTGATAATATGATTACCTATTTCGATAATAATATTATCTACCGCGATAATCAAAACCACTCATAAATAATGATATAGAATTTTTTTTCCAAAAGTGTCTTAACTATAGAGAGCTTATTACACAAAATGATATTCAATGAAAGCAAAAATAAAAAAATAATTCTGCAAGAGATTGAATTCCAACATATGCAAAAATGTTTATGAAAATCTTATATTTAACAAAGATAAAACCACATAAATCAATTCATATGCAGAAGGTATTAGACATGTTAAATTTTATCAAACTAACAAATTCCCAGTGCCATCAAATTCACAAGATATGGCCCATTTCATATCTAGCAACCAAGTAAAATGTTGAAACCACAAAATCATCGCCAATGGTGAAAAAACAATCATCCAGTAATTAATAATCAACTTTATCGTGATTAACAATAACAAACGGGCATGGCAAAAGATTCGTGTCCTTCACCACCATGAAATTCGGCAGTGAAATTAACCAAAAATTTGTGATTCTAAAATTAACCAAAAATTACACATAGTTTTCACGGAGATATAATTGCACTAGGACCACCATCATCGACGAAAAGCACTTCTAATTTCTTCGGCCATCCCCACACATAATCCATGCCATAGAAATCAAATCTCGGTGATCCAGAGGCAAAGTTAGATTCATTGCCATGAAAATCGAAGTAATTATTATAGATCTAGAAGCAATTGAACATTATGCAAATTAGACAAAGGATTTCTTGATGTAATTGGGGGAAAAATGAAATCGGGAGAGGGGGGAGAGAGAGAGGGGGCATTGGTGATTATGCAGACAATAGATAAGAAAAGGGGCAATAATGTCCAGAAAATGTCTAAAAGATTAATTGATAAATAAATTATAAAATATTGTAGTTAGTGGTTAAAAAATAAGATGTTCAGATTTAGTAGGCAATAATGGACCTGGGATTGCACTTATTGGGCATTTTCTCTAAAAAATTTTAAACAGTCTAAAATTGTCCGCCACCATGAAAAATAAAGTTTTTATGTAGATAATCAGTGTGGGGGCAATATATTTTTTTTTTCCATCTAATAGGAAGTTCGAGAAGTTACAAAATTTATGATATGTACAATACGATTAGCATTTCTTTTCTTTCCACGATGAATGATCCTACTATTTTGGATAATAATATAATACTCCATTCGTCCTAAATGTATAAGCCTCTTTAACTTTTTATATGGATTAAAGCTTGTATTGGAAATATTAATAATGTAAATGATTTTTTCACTTCATCCTTATTAAAGAGTGTAAAAATTTATTGAAATTATCAAAAGACTTCAAGGTGTCTAAATTAAATAAGGATATAGCAGTAAATGAATGGAACAGAGTCTATATATTTGGGACAAAGCGAATAATAATAATACTCCCTCCATCTCACATATATAGTCTACTTTTCTTTTTTTGGTTATTCCACATATATAGCCCATTTTCTATATTTAGTAGTATTTTTTTATATTCATTTATAATTATACTACACATATATTATTGCAAATATAAATATATTTATTTATAGTTTTTATTCATTTAAATAAGGATATTAAAGGAAATTTATTTTTTTAATACCATTTTTAATTTTTGTCTTTCTGTGAAAATCAAAATGTACCATATATGTGAGAGGATGGGAGTAATAAATATGTTCCAATATTTCGGCAAACAGAAAGCTGCATTATTGTCGCATGAATTCAATGCTTCATTGAAATCTCTAAATAATGCATTTACTATCCCACATCAAATACCAAACAGGACCACAAAAATTGTCAAAAATATTTTGCATCAAAACCGTAAAATAAAAACATTTTCTTCTTTCCCCCTATTTACAATAATTTAGTCTTGTAATAATCAATGAATAGTACGTACTTATCACAATATTTAATTACGTCCAGCATGGCACAATAAAGCCGGCTTGGTTTGAAGCCATGCACGACAATGTCGATGAGAAGCCGTGAATGAGAGTAACATGACCAAGGTCTAGGGAAGGAGAGGGTACGTGGACTTTTGTCGTTGGTGACAGCTATTGGGAATCCAGAAAGAAATTAAGAAGATATACACGTAGAGGAAAATGTTATCACCCCTCTTAATTTTCACAAAGTTACAATAAATTGCTTTAAATCCAAAGATAAAATGCAATTTTAATCACACATTTATCACCCTACATGCAATCTATTATGAAAGGTGTTTGACAAAATTTTATGAGAAATAAATTTAGTATTTCAGACAAATCAGCATTATATATATATTTTAAAAACACACAACAAACGCACATAATGTATAGATACCCAGTACGTCAGTACTTCAAATTATGACAATTGTGAGCATTATCTTATTTGGACCTTGCTACATCACCATAATAGATCGTGATTGGCATAATGGGCGTACATTTATCCTACAATTTCAACTACTCCATCACTTTTAGATGGAGGGTTATTAAATATGCCAACTGTTATTATGTCAACCATTATGACATTCATTATGGCAGTCTAGCATTTCCCTACTTATTTATGTATAAAATGCTATATTATTTAGTAATTAATTGTGATTTTCTATGTACAAAAATATTTTCTTTAAACATGCAATGGTTTTTTTTTTTTTTTTTTGAATGTGAAAACATGCAATGTTATTAAATAGAAAAATGTAAATCTGTATTGTATGAATTGATTCTACACATTCTTATAAAATATATTCGATAAAACATAATATTCTTGTTTGACTTCTATACTTCATGATTGTATTTTAATTATTACTTGTTCTACCGTAAAATGCACAACAGTGAAAAGATCAAAATTGACTTTTTCATGCCTTTGTTCTTTTCTTTCCCCTTTTTCTCCCCAGCTAGAGAGAGAAAGAAATAGAGAGAGAGAGAGATGAGCTGAGTTCACATTTTTCTCTTCAGGAGGGGGACACGTCGCCTTAGTGATTAACAGGGACGGCACCGAACTAGTTTGACTTGCATTGCGTCTCTCTTAGCTTAAGCTTAATCCCCATCTATTTCCCTCTCTACTCTATATATACCTCACAAAGTCCTACTTCACATGTATACGGACCTACATAAAACTTCTCTAGCTCTCCTTCTTTCTCTCTCTAACACACAGAGAGAGTATACTCTCAGAAGCTAGATAGCTTACAGGACAGCCATGGGAAGAACACCCTGTTGTGACAAAAATGGGCTAAAAAAGGGCCCTTGGACGCCTGAAGAAGATCAGAAACTCATTGATTATATACAGAAACATGGCTATGGAAACTGGCGTACACTTCCGAAGAATGCTGGTATTTTTTTTTTCTCTCTTTCTTTCTTTCTCCTCTAGATTTTTTTTTAATTATATATTAATTTGAAACGTTTAATAATTTGCATGAATAATTTATGAAGGGCTTCAACGGTGTGGAAAGAGTTGCCGTCTACGTTGGACGAACTATCTAAGACCTGATATCAAACGAGGAAGATTCTCATTTGAAGAAGAAGAGGCAATAATTCAACTGCATAGCATATTGGGGAACAAGTAAGTCTTTAAATTAAAAGTATTGTCTTACTTTTAAGTTACATGGAAATATTATATTAGAAAAATTTCTAATGATCTTAGAGGCTCGCTATGTACTTCAAATCAATCATAGCAATCACAGATATTCTCATATAATCTCATTATTTCATTAATTGTTGTCTCTGAATATTCAGGTGGTCAGCAATTGCTGCTCGTCTTCCGGGGAGAACGGATAACGAAATCAAGAACTACTGGAACACACACATTAGAAAAAGGCTTCTTCGTATGGGAATTGATCCAGTGACGCACAGTCCTCGTCTAGATCTTCTTGATTTATCGAGCATTTTAAACTCGTCGCTCTACAACTCTTCATCATCACATATGAACTTTTCAAGATTACTGGGGTTGCATAATATGATAAACCCTGATTTGCTGAGATTAGCCACTTCTATCTTATCCTCACAACCACAAAACCAAGATTTTAATCTCCAAAACAATGTTCAAGAAAACCATATTTCAAATGCACTAGTTGAAAACCAAATGCCCCCATTAATCCAACCTTGCCAATTACTACAACCCCCAGTTCAAGATAATCAAGCCCAACTCATGATGCAATCCAACGGTGAGGATTTCTCAAGGAATTTCGCACTTAATGAATGGCAAAGCAGTGGACTAATGCCACCCATGTTGACAGAACTAGATTATGTACCTGAAGTCACAAATTACGGCTACTATGGGCCCTCGGATCAATCCATCATGATAAATGCTCAACCGTCCGATGATCAGACTTCAACATTTCAATCCAATAGCAGCCATGATTTCAGCTTTCAGTCCGTTTTGTCAACACCTTCTTCAACAAGTCATGAAGATGAGAAAGCAGAAATCAATTCAAGCAACTTTTTAGATTTCAATCTTCAAGATATCTTGGGTGTAAATGAATTGTTGTAAATGATTTTTAAACGAATTTGTGGCTATTTTCCGACAGGAAATTTTTTTTCTTTTTTATTATTCTTTAATTAGTTGTGCATGCTTCTTGTGAAATTTCTACTATTGGTTTAAGATTATAAATTATTTCTTATCTTGACATCATATCTTACTATTTTCAAATCAGAAACGTTAATTAATCATCAATCAGAAAATAATTGTAGAGATAGATATACTAAAATAACAAAAATAATTAAGTAAAATATTTGCATGGATAGATGGACAAAGATATTATATATAAAAAAATTATATGCATGAAAAATATAGAAGACTTCTCTGCATTTGTACGTATATTTTTAGTAATGTTATGTGAAATCTATGTATAAGGAGAATATAAACGCAAGATGTGGGTCGAACGTGATACGCCATTTGTATATTTTTAGTAATATTAGGTGAAATGTATGTATACTTTGAGATCATTATTTAAAGTAAACCATCAAAAGGAAAGATATCATCCCGGCAGTGATATTCCGGGGACGGAGCTGCCGGGATCGGCCGCCGGAGTATGCTGGACATCTGTCCTCTGCCACCTGTATGGATATACATATATATAACTCTTAAATAATGTATGTATAAAGTAATAATATTATATTTGCATGGCCAAGTAAGGGGTTTGACTTTTGACCAAGGGAGGCACGTTTCGAAGAACTAAAGGTGGATAAAAGTAGTGGGGACCACTTGTGAAAGGTCTTAATAGCTTTATTGAAAATCATGGCGGGCTTCTTGTGTGCTATTTTATTTTTCTTTTTTCTCGTTGATCGAAACAAATGAGGACGTGTGTTCAAACATTGGATTACGTCATCAGTGAGACACGCGGAGTGGAGCCCACTGTCTATGTTCACCAGTTAAAACTTTTTTTTTTTGGTTGTTGTTTTTTTTTTAAAAAAAAAAATTTTAATGGGGTACTTTATATGAAGTTTGATTAATGTTATATATTCAAAAATAAACGATGTATAATGCGATTTTAAATAATTTGTTATCATAAATTTTATATTTAAGATGAAAAATTAATTATCAATCCCTCACTCGTATAACCCGGGTGCATTTGAACATAGTCGTCATTATTAATTAATACCGTGAGAATTTGATAAACTATTTCAACGTTAATGACCTTTTTTGTTATTGAAAACAAGAATTGACATTAACATACTTGCAACCTTAGGGCAAAATTAGAAGAAAAAGTGAAAGGGAAAAGGGGGATTACAATTTTCCCCTCCAAATTCAATTAAAAGTGGTCTTTAGCCCTTTACATTATTTGATCTTGTGGGGGAAGGGGGGGAAAAATCCTTCCACATTAGTTTTGCTCTTAGATAAAATTTGATGTAGATGACTTTTTTTCTTGTAACTCGCATCAAATTATCAATCCTCACAATCTATTTACCTATCTCAATCAGATTCGCAACACTTAATGTACTGTGTCCCTAAATCTAATCAACAATAAGGATTTGGCACATAATCCTCATTAATTTGTACTCTCTCGTCTCATAAAGATAGTTTATGTACTATTCTTTTTTTGTCCGTTCTAAAATTATAATTAATCCACTTTTCTTAATTAACTTTTGATTTCTTGGTATACCCTTATAAAATGCATTTTAATTAATAAATTAGAAGTAATAAAGTTGACTAATAATCAAGTGTAAGGAAATTTTATTTTTAAATTGTACTTTTTCAAAAAATATTAATTGGGTTTTCTCAGTCTATGTGAAAATAAGAAGTGAATTATCTTTATGAGATGGAGGGTGCCAATTTTCTAGTCCAGTCGGCCAGACCGCAGCTTACTGTCCGGTCGTTTGATTTTCGGTCACATAGAATATCTATTTTGAAATTCGAGTTAAGATTTAGGTCTAACACGATAAGGGGGAGCTCCACTAATTCGAAAAAATTTTCGGTGATACCCTGGCCGCGAGTCAAAATTTTTGGCTAATTATCGCATGAAAATTTTTTGAATTATTGGAGCTTTCCCTCGTAGTGCTAGACCCAAATCTTGTCTTAAATTTCAAAATAAAATTCGTATGTGATCGAAAATCAAATGTCCGGACGGTAAACTATGGTCGTTCCGGCTGGACTGATTACTGAGACAGAGGGTGTAATTTTTTTAATTTTTTTTAAGGCCTATATAGCATGCCTGCCATGCCAACACTTGGAATATATGGGGTCCAAAAATGAAGCGTAAAATGCGTACACATTGTAGTCAAATCTTGAGATCTAATCCAATTTTTTTTTTTTTTTTTTGAGAAAAGAGATCTAATCCAATTAAAAAAGGCTTAAAAGAAACCACACACATATGTACGGCATTTTATGGCTCGGCCAATGTTACGTATGAGCTTAATATTGCCTACCTTCTATTTGCTAGCATGATTTTCGCTTTGTTCTTTTTATGAATTTGCGTATTTTTATACAATTTATACACATTTTTAACTCTATATATATATATATATTTTTAATATAATACTAATTATATATTTTATATGCAAATATACGAATCCTTCAAAAGAATAAATCCTTTAACGTGTAATTATCAGTCAATTGGCAATAAGTATATGTGGCCTCCGTGCAAGTACGTCAGTCCCATGTCACATGTGCGTCATATGTGTGTGAAATATGGTAGCAGTTCAGAAAAATATATTACTAGTAAAAACTAGTATATCATTTATATACGATAGAGCACTGATATGGAGGCTGGAGCCAATTGATAAAAATAATTAAATAATCTCGAGCTCTCGTTTGGCCAGGCATAGAGCCCACCATTCAGATGTCCAATAATCGAGCGGCTGACTTGAACTTCAACAACTTTTTGTAATTTTTATAAATTTTTATTTTATGCGAAAGGCAAAAGAGAATTAATGGAAATTAAATAATAGAGATTTGTGTAATATATATAGATTCCATAAAATATACAGTTGTGATTAATTTAGAATAAAAATATAATAAATAAAAATGAATAAAAAATTATAAAAATAGTACGCGAGCATATGCTATAATATCAATATAGTCGATTGAATTACAAACTCTTAACTAATTATTATTATCTCATTTTAAAATTTTGATATATTAAATCAACATAATATTGTATACAAACTTTTGTCTACAAGACAAGAAGTCCCTCATTAATGTAATGGATTAATCTTTCCAGGCTTGATCAAGTACATCCTATGGCACTTTTAGGGTATTTTTTGATCATATATGATCTCCGTAGAAAAAATTAAGACTAGATCTAAAACTAGCAGGCCGAGGGGCTCTAGTAGTTCACAAAATTTTCCGATGATGTTGTTGGCCACCAGTGACCGCCAGTCAAAGCTTTTAGCCATAATTTGGCCAAAAATTTTGACCAACAGCTTATGGAGGCTAATGGCATCATCGGAAAATTTTCCAAATTATTGGAGTTTCATCTCGTAGTATTAGTTGTCTATCTGGTTCCCCGGGAGTACCATTATTATAGTACACTCGGGTATTTTTGAATATTTCTATAATCTTTTATTGTCCTCATCTAGAAGATTTCTCTCTCTTATATCTCAATCTTGCTCCACCGCCCAAAGAAAAAGCTCGTGAAAGGTTTTGAACAATTACATGTCTCATTGACTAAAAGAAGGATTTTGTTTTTGCATGCTTTTTAGTTTGGCAACTTTCCCCTCATATTGTAGTTTTTGCTTCAATATATAAGCTGCTAAGCGTAATACTCAAGTTGTTTGACTTACGTGATCGATGGCATTCACAGTCCATTTGGTTACCACCACACACACACACACACACACACACACACACAGATATATATATTTGGAATTTAACAAATCCACTTTTTTCCGATAATAAATTATATGATAAAGGCTAGCTATAAATTTTCATAGGTTTAGCACATTTTTGTTTGTAGAAAAATTTATTTTCGTCATGCTATCATCATAATTTAACCAAAAATCATCATTGGAAATGATAATACAAGTAATCTAAAGTCAAAAGACAATAATAATGCGACCAAGGAAGGATTGGGAATAAAAGTGTGAAAAGTAGATAGATAAAATTGAGGGCTTCAATCGAAATCAAAGTACGGTCAATTGGTCGTAAAGATATTACCTTGCGAATGTAATTACCTTAATGGAAGAGGATAATGCTAAATATATATAATACTTATCATAATAGGTGATATATTAGAGGTAAATATTTTATTTTATCTTTAATGATTGTGTAATGTTCTATAAGGAAAGGTAAGGGTGATATAATCATTTTATCTAATTATATTATTATTTGTGTAATTCTTTACGTCCATGTAACATGATCGAACTGAAGATACATTAAGTGTCTAAATATTAGAACCCTTTTGGGGGTTGGGAGGAGAGACCATTGAAAGGAAGCAACAAGATAAAGGAAAAGCTACTTGCCTATTTGTACTGACCTCAGAGACATGATATAAGACATAACAAAAGATAAAGATTAAGACAATATTAGGCATTCGATAGAATCACCATTGATTAAAGTGAATCGCCATTATGATTTAATCAATTTTCATAACTTTTACAAGAAATAAGTCTATTTGACACAATTTCTCTATATAAAAAAAAAAGTCTATTTGAAACAATGATTACCACAATTTGTGGTGTGTAAAAATCTGTCAAGCGAAGTGTATATGAAATTGTACCACTTCATTTTGAACACATTGTACAATCCATTATTATGTGAATCATTGTTTTCTCTGTTTTCATAACATTTTCACTCTCTAAAATGGAAAATTTTCCACAACTTTTATATATTATATAGTTACTCTTAGTCACTAAATATGGTCCTCTACACAAATGTATAGTATTATTTGGCAGGGCACTAGAAAAATTTGTGCAAAGGATTATCTATGAATTCCACTTGTCCATCACCTGCTTATAATCAACAGCTGGAAGTCCACGTGTCCGGCAAACAAGACATTTTCACCACGTGTCACCCTATTATCCTCTCTTTCTCTTTATTCCTCCTCCAACAACATTCGGAGAAAAAATTCAGCTAATTACCGAGATTGTTGAGTTTCTTTGTGAACATGTTAGGACTGCAGTTGATGTCCTTGTGGTGGCCAAAGTGATCGGAGATGCGCTTCGATATGTTCGTCCCCGAATAAGGGCCGGTGACTAATGGCTGCGATATCAATCCATTCATCGGCCGCCGCAAAACCTCGTTTTCATCATATAAGCGGTTCTTGTGGGCCTCCTAATTACAAAACTATTTTTTATTTTTTATTTTTTATTATCTTTTCTATTTTGAAGGTTGCTATTTTGTTTTGATATACTACATCTAAAATGTTAAACATAGATAAGTGAATATGAATTATATATGTATTTGTTAGATAATTAAATTTTGTGCTAACATGTGCACTATAAACAAAGCTACGTATTACATTATTTGAACACCCAAAAATAAGAGTTAGCAACATATTAGTACACTTCTATCATCGGAGGAAGTATATAAACAAAGCTACGTATTATATTATTTGAAAAATCAATCATGAAAAAATGGGTACCACTATTTACGTGTGTTAGAAGGTGTGTTCGATTGAAAACATGACTTTGTCGGTTGTCCATGTTGCTTGTGCAATAATTTTGACGCATTTTTTTTTTCACTTTTGCCCTTGAAGTTTTGCTATATATATATGGAGCCTTTCTTCTTGCAAAATTTTAAACACCCAAAAATAAGAGTTAGCATTTTGTGTAGAGATAGTGAGAAGTTTTAAGTGCACAAAATATACCGGGAGAGTGAGAAAAAGGAGAGTTGAGTGAGATAAAAATATAGTGCGGTAATTTGTACTCCTCCTCATGAGATAGTGAAACATATTAGTGTGGGTCTATGGACATTGTGCATTGTTGAACCTTGTTAAATCTTGGTGTTTTATATTTATTTTTATTTTAGCGTTTATTATTTTTCTCAATTTAAATTTTATTAGTGTCCCACTTATATTGGGTGGAATTAGCAACATCTCAATTTCTAACAATGTGTATTAGAGTGAAAATAGTTGCCATAGATGAGAGGTTTCTAAATTTGATAAATTTGATGACTCAAATTTTGAATTTGGGAAAATGCAGATGGAGGACTACTTGTATCAGAATGACGAATATGAGCGGTTGAAAGAAAACCTAAAAGACGTAAAGGATGACAAATGAAAGTTGCTTGATTGGAAAGCACTCGACACAATCAAGCTAATTCTATCAAAGTTAGGCGCCTTCAATATGAAAAAGACAAAGGCGACCTTCGTAGCAGTTATATTCAGCATGTATATATAAATAATTGTCTACAACAAATAAAGTTTATTTGATCAATAAATTGTTCCATGTCTGGATGACTGAAAGTGGAAAATTCAGAGAATACCTTAACCAATTCAATAAAGTAACACACCAATTAAACATAGTCCAAATTATTTTTAGTGATGAAGTTCGAGCTTTACTAATTCTTGTGCAATTATTTGAGAACTAGAATGGCACAGTGATGACCATTACGTTGGGAAGTTAGAACTGATGTTTGAGGATGTTGTAAGCATTATCTTGACTGAGGAGATCTAGAGACAGTTAAATACAACTTCCAATTTAGGGCCCATGTCAATGTCGTTTAATTGAATTTCTATCTTTTCCATCTACAAGTGAAACGGCACTTGACGAAGTTGTATCCGACTGTCTTCGGATCTCCTTAGTCAAGATCATGCTCACAACATCATCAAATTTCAGTTTGAACTTGCCAACAGAGCTACTAAAGGCTGTGATTGCACCATTTCAGTTTTTAGTCAATTACCCAAGAATTATTAAAGCTCAAATTTCATCACTAAAAGTAACTGGAATTATGTTTCATTGGTCTGTTACTTAGCCTCATTGAATTTGCTGGGGTGTTCTCTAAATCTTTCGCTTTCAATTGTTTTCATATTAAATAATTTTTGATCAAATGAACTTTATTTGCTGTAGATGGTTGTTCATATGTGTTGGATACAACTGTCATGAAAGACACATCGTTGTTTTCTCTCATTTTTTTAACCCTCAAGGCGACTGACTGACTTTGACACTTGATAGAGCCAACCTAATTGTGCCAGAGTGCTTTCCGATCAAGCAACCCCCACTCGTCATCTTTCACGTATCTCGGTTTTTCATTTAGTGGCTTATATAGGTCATTTTGATACAAGTAGTCCTCAATTTGCATGTTACGAAATGCAAAATTTGCACCATCAAATTTGTCAATTTCTAAATCCTCTCATATGTTGTCATTGCTCCCATTCAAGCACAAGGTAATTTTCTCAAGAAATCTTTTTTGATATAGATGATTAGTCTATGATACAAAGGAATACTATCCATTTCAAAGGAAATCATGAATACAATATGATACCAAATTGTTGGAATTAGGACATTGTTAATTCCGCCCAAGATTAGTGGGACGTTGTAATTAAATTTAGACCGAAAAAAATAATAGACACGAAAAAATAAAAATTAAAAAAAAAAAGATTTAACGTGATTCAATAATGTATCTATATTTACGGACTCACACCAACATATTTTAGTGTCCCAAAAGGAGGACCACAAAATTACTACAATATATTTTTACCTGCCTATGCAAATGTGTTATCATTCAATTCATATTTTTTCTTGTGTATGGGTAGATTCTACACTTAAAATTTCTTACTCTTGCTCTCTCTACACAGCCTGCTCATTACTGTTTTATGGTGTGTTTGACATGCAAGAAGAAAGACTCCGTCTGGGAAACTTTAAGGGTAAAAGTGGAGGAAATGCGTAAAATAACATATGGGCAGATTCCATTATTCAACAAATTCTTGGCACTTAATTTAATTCCCCAACAATTTGACTCCATTGTTTCAACAATTTCTCACTCGGAGACAAATGGAGCTTTACCCTCAAAAGAACAAATATATTAAAGATTTTTTTTAACGAGATAATAATCGAAGTTATATGGAGTTTTCTCTATAGGTAGAATTATAAACGCCAAATGCGGCTGTGTGCAGGAGAAGCTGCACACTCGATGATGTGGTTCCTTCATAGGATGTCACGTCATCAATTTTTTTTTAAAATATCTATGTTATGTGAGATGAATAATACATAACTGCTTCCTGATGGTGGAGGCTTATGTGGCCCCTACGAATTTTTTTACCGGAGTGTGCCTGAGTGTGTGCATATAAGAATGTGTAAGAGAGTGGGAGTGAAACGCCAAAATCAAAATTTACATCCATCTTTGCTTTTTCCAAAAGAACTCTCGTACCCTTGGTCTTCAAAATAATTTCGTTAATTTGCTTGAGTAACTCGGAGAAAAAATCTCCCCCTTGGTTCTTTTCTTTTTTTTTTTTTAAGGCACAAATGATAAATTGGGGATCGCAGGGGAGTGGAGTAGTGTCTCGAACCCTAAACAAATCAATGAGAGAGTGCTTTTCTATTAGGTCAAACCTTTGAACAAATCTCTCCTTATTTTAATTCTACTAAAAAGAAGTGTCACATAATTAATAAATAATAATCTTGATGAAAAGAAGTTTTTTTGTAACATAAAATGTCATATGGCCAGACATGGAAAAATGGCTCATGAGCCAGCTCGGGCTCGCCAAGTTAGGCTCGACTTGGGATCGCCTAAAGGCAAGCTTGCGCTCAAACAGTTTTATTGGCGAGCCACTCGGTGTTGTGAAAATAATTTCAAGTGCACGATATTGCCAAAACAAGTAGTAAAGTGGACTTATTGAGTTGGGATTATCGTACCCACGAGAATTACTTTATCCAAATTGGTTAAGACTAATCGCAAATAGAATGAATGAGAAATAACAAGATGGTGGAATTTGATTATTAACTGAAAAGTTAGAACAAACAAGAAAATAAAGCCTTGTTCTTTTGAAGGATTCGCGTATTTTCGTTTAAAATATATGTGTGTGTTGTTGAAAATGTGTGTAAGTTGCACGAAAATGCGAAAACTCATAAAAAGAACAACGCCTAAGTCACGAAATTTCAAGCGAAGGGTTTATATTAATGAAGAACGAAGTTGGGAATTCCGATTTATCTATAATTGTTCTATTTGATTTCGCCTCTCAATTTCATCCAAAAATTGTGTTAGATCGAATTCGCGATATTAACTTAATTTACTTCTCTCAAATTCAAATTAATCATTTCTCATTAAGTCAGCTACCATATCTCTATGCATAGCCCAAATATTCCTCGATCAACAAGAAGCATTCAATTATTTAAGAATTCCTTGTGATCACGGCAATTATAAGAGTATATCTCTATCTCTCATGTAAACTACTAGATTTTACTATGCGGTCTAAATACCTAACTCACCTATCGGTTTATTAGAATTCACAAATCAATGAATATTTGACAAGAATAATTCAAGTATTAAGATTAGAAGTAAAACCAACAATAGAAATTAAACTCTAAAATCTGAGAATTGAAATCAAATATCTTAATTATATTACATCGTTCATCCCAACTACAAAGTTTAGTTGTTCATGCTGAGAAGAAAACAAACTAACAAAATAAATGAATACATCACCGGGTTGAGACGAAGAGATAAGTAAAAGTTGTAGATCTTGCACCAAGTATTGATTCCTCCCTTGTTCTTCCTCAAAATCCAATGAATTCTCCTCAATTATAGTGTGTTTTGCTCTCCAATAATCCTCACAAAAAACTCCTCAATTTCATGGCTTTTTCTTCTTTATATAGGCATCAATAGGTCTCCAAAAACCCATAAATTCGTGTGCAACAAGTAACCAAAAACTGACTAAAAATAGGACTCCTCGTTAAAATAGGAAATTTTCTACGCAAAAGACACAGCCGTATGGAGGTGTCTGTTCGGATTTGCCTTTTCTTCTGTTCAACGGTTACGATCGTATGATTCAGCAGATACGACCATATGGTGGTAGAGACGACCATGTGACTGGTAGAGACGGCCGTATGGTTGTCTCTGGTTCTTTTTTGCCCTTTTCTTCAGCTGATGGGATACGGTTGTGCATTAGGCTTGTTACAAACGTACCATAATTGCAGGCCAGGCCCTTCATCTTTCATTCTAGTCCACTTTGGTTCTTGTTTTCTATTTTTTTTCACTTTTTAGTTCTTTTTGCTTCCTTTCAATTCTTTTCAATATCGTCCATTCACGTTGGCTTTTTGCCTAAAAATAGACAAAATTAAACATACTAAAATATTTTAAACACTCATAAAAACTATAGAATAAACACAATTAAAGTACTAATCACTCGGCTCAAGCTTGCCCGGCTCACGAGCTCGAACGAGCGGATAGCCAATAGGACGAGCTGAGCTCAAACAAGCCTCAGGTGAGTCGAGCCGGCTCGCCGAGTTTGTTTTATAAGTCTACATATAGTTGTAGACTTTCACCAAAATTTAGAATTTGTAAAATCTGAATTTTTTTTCAAAATCTCTCATTAATCTACCAAAATTATTCATATTTTATTTATTTTTTTAGTTTTTCCAAATCTTAAAGTCGAATCTACCACGATAAAACGGTATACTATAATAATGTCATTGCCAATAATTTGGCAAGAAAATACCGTTCACAATTTTGTCAACAAAGAGAAGCTTTCAAAATTGGACAGCAAAACCCGCTGCAATTGTTCTTCATTTCTCATCTTTCGCCGCCAGTATACCCCAAATAAATCTCTATCTTCTCCTAAATTCGTTAGGATATAAAAGTAATAAAACCCATACAGAAAAGCTCAAATACTGTCAACCGTCCATCTGTTTTCCGTTTCCTATTTCGTATAATTGCGATCTGATTCTAGAATCCAGCTTCGTTGTGGCTTGTTCGGACTTCTGAATATATAATTCTGAGATTAGATCCTTATGATTCAGTCTTATTCGCAGCCGATCTGTAAAAGATGCTCGTGTTCGAGACTGTACTTCTCCTGCGCTCATTAATCTCTGCACAGTGTTTTTACGCCCAGGTTTCGCCATGTCAAGGTCGGAAATTCATCCTCCCTCTATTCCAATTCTATTTCTGTTCAAATTTTCTCAATATTTTTTTATTTGATATTGTTGGTTATCACTTGCATGACGAGTTTTAATTTTAAGAAGCAGATGTTTGACTGTGCTAATATAATTGCTGAGCTTCTTCAAATTGGAAGGGGAAAAGAATCAAAGATCAATTTGTTTTCTATTGAGTATTGAGTTTTATAGTTGGACATATGTTATATTGACTTAAAATCGCTAGCTAACTATTTGCCTTGTTGAGATTGCATATTGTTGGTTGAGTGATTCTGTGCAAATATTGAAGATTGCCACTGTCCATCATTACTGTCGATTTTGAATGTCTTTGGAGTATGTTAACTCTGAAAACATTGGAATAACATTGATTGAAGGCTTCGCCATCTGTGTTTTTAAGTTTTGAAAAAAAAAAAAAAATTCTTAGTGGTGGATATTCTGAACATCTTCACGGGAATGCAGATATTTGACAATTGGGAATATTAGGAGAGTTGGACAATTCTTGCGCAAAAATCATATTACCATCAATTCAGATCTGTCAAACTATGGAGCACTTGTTGGACCAAGGTTGTACTCTCACCATTACAGATTGTATTCACAATATATCTTTCCCAGCAGGAGAGCTCCTGCAAATTCTATTCAAGGAACCAGAAATGGTTTCTCCAAGAGCGACTTCAAGCTCTTTTCATCATCATGCCAAAATAGTGCTATAGCACATCATGCCCAAGTTTCTTGGAGGATGTTGTCTCAAAAGGCTCTGCATAATGGGAGATCTTTATTACACATAAGCAAAATTGCTCAAGCAGTTAGCTTGGCGGTGAGTCGATCTTATGTTCTCCTTCCTGGTATGTTTGCCTTAACTTGTGGAAGCAGTGTAGCATTGTCTCAATCAGCGTCAGACATAGATATTTTCCACTCGAGGAACAATTTGTACACGAGTGCGCAAGATGGGGGTGTTTTCTTGACCTCATTGATTCTTTCAGTGTTGGAAGGCATTCTTATGTTGCTGAGAGTATTGTATTTGGCAGTTTTGTTCGCACCCACCATTGCAATGGCTCCATTTGCAGATTCTTTTGGACCCGAGTTTAGGAAACTGTGGCTTCGGGTTGTTCATCAGACACTGGAAAGAGCAGGCCCAGCATTCATAAAATGGGGCCAGTGGGCTGCCACGCGGCCCGATCTCTTTCCTAGAGATTTGTGTATTGAGCTTGCCAAGCTTCAAACAAAAGCACCTGAACATAGCTTTGAGTACACTAAATTGATGATTGAAAGAGCTTTTGGTCGTAAAATCTCAGATATTTTTGTCAACTTTGAGGAGGAACCTGTGGCATCTGGGAGCATCGCTCAAGTGCATCGCGCTTCTTTGCGGCCTCAATACCTTGGTCGTCAGACCAAACCTGTGACTGTTGCAGTTAAGGTGAGACATCCAGGAGTTGGCGAGTCAATAAAAAGGGATTTCGAGATAATTAATATTGCAGCAAAAGTTTCAAATTTCATCCCTACACTCAAATGGTTAAGATTGGATGAGAGTGTTCAGCAATTTGCAGCTTTTATGATGTCTCAAGTTGATCTTGCAAGAGAAGCTGCTCATTTGAGCCGCTTCATATATAACTTTCGTAGATCCAAAGATGTTTCATTCCCAAAACCCGTGTACCCGCTAGTACATCCTGCTGTGTTGGTGGAAACTTTTGAGCATGGTGAAAGTGTCTCTAATTATGTGGATGAGCTCAATGGAAATGAAAAGGTCAAAAGAACTGTTGCACACATTGGAACCAATGCACTTCTCAAGATGCTCCTGGTAACATGTTATTCTTAATCATTTATGTTCATGCCTTAAATGTTCTCATGACTCATGCCATGCAATAGATTAATAGCAATTATCCTATTACTTCTTTATATGGTTCACATTCTTGGAGTGATTTTGCTTTTTCCCTGGAGATGAGTTGTGATTGTTGCTTCAACGTTATAGCAATTTAAATCAGCTGCAGCCCATATTTTTTCTTTATCTTGTTACACAGTGCCGATGTCATCTTTAAGCCTGGTTTAAACACTTCAAAGTGTGCTTTGAGTTCCATTTATTAGACATTGACTTACTAAGATGCAGCCAAGTAATGGATTTTATCAAACTTGTTATGTTGTTAATTTATTTACTGGAATATTTCATGGCATTCATAGACATTGGATTGATCAATAAGTCAAATGTATTAATACGTACGAAAAACTATGGATTAAGCTTCTTTATGAGATTTTTTTCCTTCCTTTCATGGCCAGGTTGACAATTTCATTCATGCAGACATGCATCCTGGAAATATCCTTGTTCGTGTAGCCCAGAGAAAGCCTAAAAGCAAGCGAATCTTGAAATCTAAGCCTCAGGTTGTATTCCTTGATGTAGGCATGATCGCTGAACTTTCTAAAAGTGATAGAACGAATTTAGTAGACTTCTTTAAGGCCGTTGCTACTAGAGATGGCCAAACTGCAGCAGAGTGCACATTAAGACTGTCAAAGAAACAGAAATGCCCAAAACCAGAGGCCTTCATTCAGGTTAACTTCTTTCACTTCCACTTATTCAAGAAACAGGTTGTAAAAAATGGAACTGAGGATACGGGTCATTTCTGCAGTCTTTGCCAAATTATACCATGTTAATGATTTCTTTGCTTTAACAGGAAGTGAAAGAGTCATTTCATTTCTGGGGGACTGAAGAAGGTGATTTGGTCCATCCTGCTGAGTGTGTGGAGCAATTACTTGAGCAAGTTAGGCGTCATAAAGTAAATGTCGATGGCAATGTTTGCACTGTCATGGTGACTGTTCTGGTTCTTGAGGTAATCTTGCATACATTGTTCAATATCATTCGTAATTTCAGGACTTAAATTTGAATCACTCATGGAATGATTATCCTTTTTACCTTGTCTTGTGGGACCCACAACTTTCTCTACATTTGAAGTTTTTAATTTAGTTTTTTTTTAATTGCTTTAATTTACAGGGTTGGCAGAGGAAACTTGATCCAGCTTATGATGTAATGCATGCGTTACAAATGCTGCTCTTTAAAGCTGACTTGGCGGAGTCGCTTTCTTATACGATCGAACAGCTCATGGCCCCATGAAGAAGGGCCTGCTGCTTTGACATTTTTGACAGTCTAGAACACATCAAAAGATAGATTTGAGATTTTATTCCATTATAGTCTCAGGCAATTTTGTCTTGCTTCTTCTTTGCTGCTTCAATGCGAAATTTTGCGTGAAATCCTTTTACTATCATTGTTGTATTCAGTGTTCAGATAACTACTACCTTGGTTCACAAAGCATCATGCAAACGACAGAGCCAAGCCCCACGCCGTAATAATAATGCCTTAATGCAATCGAATGATCGATCAGTTTGTTTCTCATTTTATTTGCTTGTATATTATTTAGATTTAAGGTTCTTTGCTAATTAACGTTTCTTGATATTGAGGTTTTGTACAGTTTGAAAACTAGAATTCATAAGCAATGTTGCCATGTTGGTGCATACTGCATAGTGATATGTCAGTATTTGTTTATACTATGTTATTCATTTCAAAATAATTTTTAGTATTTTTGGTGTAAAAAGTAGTTACTAGTTATAATTACTAAATACTCGTCACTTGTTTATGAAAGATTACAATTCGAATAATGTGCGATTCATTTCAACTATATTATTTGAGAGTTGCAGAGAAGAAAATGGACAAAAAAGAAAAATATTTTGGACAAAAAAAGGTAAATCGAACAGAAACAATCGTAAAAGTGTCTTATCATATTATTGTATTTTGTAGTTCATCCAACGCTGCTCGCCAACCACTTTTGCTCCAAGGAAATATTCCAAATTTGCCAGTTGTTAAAAAGGCCCTTTTACAATTTATTTCGTAGCTACTTGTGATATCAGCACAGGAGTTGACCGTTGACATCACAGAAACAAATGACATCACCACCACTACGATTACCTGACAATTTTACATTTGATACAACGTTCTCAGGAGACCGTACAGAAAATAACAATTGTTTATTTCGAAGATGAAGATGTAAATTTTTTTTATTTTTTATTTTTTCATTTTTTTTTAAATTTAGAATTGAAGATGAAGATGTAAGTTTTTTTTGTTAAATGAGACGGTCAAAATTACGCCACCCAGTGAAGTCCCTTCAAAGTATAAAGAGAACCGGAGGCCCCAGAAACTCGCCGGAGCAATTATCTACAGTTCTCTCCGGTACAATCATTGCCATCCCGACCAAGAAGTCGCACACACCGCCGATGATTTCCCAGTACGATCTCGGTGCTTTGAACAGAAACACGAGAACACACTTCTTAAAACATTCCGAAGAACCTGTCCCCTTCGAGGAATCCGACGCGGCTGACATTGAACTCCGACGGCGGCGTTACCGGCCATTTGTAATTTTAATTGACGTAAAATGAGATGGAAAAAGAATTACTAGTTACAAAATTTGGCGGTGAATAAGAATTACTGAATATTCGAGTTGGGTTTAAAAGCAGAGCCGACAGGATATATAAATGGGGGCGTCGAGAACGCGTTAACCGTGTGGGACGCGTGTGATGGCGTCGAGGATTTAGATTTATTTTTTTGATTTAATTTTGAATTTGTGAGAAGAGGGATGACTGATTCTTGCCCCGTTTATTTAAGACGTTTTCTTGTTTAAAGGTTTGAACCGGTCTGCAACCCGCTTCAAGTCGACTTCTCAGCGGCCTAATTGATCAAACAATAACTCGCTTGTTGTTTCAATTCATGTCTCAGTAAATTCTATCATAAAATTGCAATAGTCTGAATACAAAACTAAGAGTATTTCTAGTCCAAATGTCCATTCTCTAATGTGCATTTTAGAGATATACACTCACAAAAATTTTGAGTGGGTTCTGCAATTTTTCAATTTTCAATTTTTTTAAACATCATTTTTCTCATTTTACTCATTTTTTCTTTCTCGTTTCTTGCACCATGTCTATATTCTCATATCCAACTTTACATCTTTCACTATTATTTTATTATTACACCCGTAAGTTCCATAGTTACGGAACTCTGCTGTTTTAGAGGCTCATACGATATCCGTTTTGAAATCCAAGACCAGATCTAAATTCAGCAGGAGGAGACGGAGTTCCAACAATTTGGAAAATTTTTCGGCGATACCAGTGGCGGCCGTGGTGGCCAATCAAAGTTTTTTACCATAACCCAGGAATTTCATAACGACTGAACACCCAATTGCATCAGATCATGGCTGTTTGCATTGAAGATGTCCTTAGTATGTTAATTCAATAAATGTGAGATGTGTTGATTAAACAATATAGCTATTGAGATAGGAATTAAAACAATAAATTTGAACTCAAGTCATAATTGGTTACCACAGATTTGCCATCGAAGAATCTAGATTCAGCGAAAGGAATAAAACTAATATTTTAATTTTTATCCAATCTTGAACCCACACACACCTGTTATGTGTGGACATTTGTGACCATAAATGTTAGAAAGATGAAAGAATCAAATTTTGAGCAGATTGTACGAAACAAAAAGATCGTGAGTAGATTCCAAAAGATCCAATGAAACACTCGATCCATAATTATTGCGCAGGAATGATCTGGTCCCATCGTGGTTTTAAGATGGAACGCCGTATTTTGATGGCGTTGACTTCCGCTAAATCGGGATCGGAATCAAGACGGCGGAGATTAGAATTTTTCTTTTTCCGTGACATAGCCTTTAACTACCGGTCAAAATTTTGGCATATTTTTGACCAAAATACGCTAAAACTGACCGGTGCATCGCTACTGGCCATCTGAAAAATTAGAAAAATTCCACTTCGCCGCTAATTCCAGATTTGATTTAACTTCAAACGGATGCCTAACGCCATCAAAAGCCGTTCATAAGATCCAAACCATCGATGGTTCCTAACATTTCCAATTATTGCGTGCATAGGACAATTTCACTGAATAGATGTTACCTTTCAATTACGATCGAAGATCACTAATCCTTTTCCAAAATCATCGATGGTGTCGTAATCGACGCCATTTCGACGCCGATTGATCCCCGCTTTAAAATTAGAGACGATCTAGATCAAGACGGCGCGATGAGCGAATTCTTTTTCGAGCGATACGGTACGCCGCGATCACGGCCAAAGCAATATTTTTGGGCCAAAACTTTGACCCAAACTTCACTACATCACCGTATCGCCGAAAAATTCGTAAAATTCCTCGACATCTCCATCACAAATGATTCTGATCCTGGCCCGATTTTCAAAATTAATCGACTTCAAAATAACATCGATGGTGCCATAGTGGCACCATAGATGGTTTTGGAACCAAACTGCCAAGATCACACTGTCACACGTACATCACTTGCAAATATTTCTTTACATACTGCTCTTATTGGCCTAAAACTTTCCAATCCATAGCCAAGAGCAGATCCAGTAAAAATCCCACCAAGAAGAAATAGAACTAGTAGATTACCCAACACATTTTGCTCTGGTGCCTGAAATGAAAATTGTCGTGCATATCATTTGACGGACATTTTCTAATCTAAAAAGAAAAGTGATTTTGGAGATAATCTACGGTTTAAAATAAACGAAACTTATAGAGAAATGTAAAAAAAAAAAAAAATTGAAAATAAGTGTAAAAGAAATAACATAATGGGTCATTATATTTTTGTTCTGCTTTGTGACTTGTAATTTCTAATTTTACCTTGTAACCTGTTGGGGCTGCAGTGAAGATGCAAACACTCAGATAGCCATTTGTCACTCCTACGATCGATACGAGAGCTATCATCCATCCCTCATATTCATACTTTGCGATGAAATAGAAAGCCGGGATTAGCAAAAGACGCAATAGAGATGCAATCAAAAGGCCCTTTCTTGATTCTAACTTCATTCCTCGAATAAGCGGTATGTATCTTGAAATAAAATCCAAAACGCTGTATATTGCTAGTAGATCAATAGCATACCTATTTGGAACAAAATTTCTTGTTTAAATGATTAGTCTTTCTCATAAAAGACATAAAACACACAAGATTTATACTGATTTGGAGAGTGCCAAGAGTCGAGCGATTTGGATTGAGTGTCGTCATATAAGAATCCAGCCAGAATAAGCGATAATGTGAGCACTTAAATCAAGAAAATGTCCAATATATAGTCGATATTTTGAGATAATATCTGCTTCTTGTTTAGCCGTTCATGTCTTGTATCGTCTAATAACAAGTCCTGTTTTCAAGGTTTGAGTTATCGATTCATTCAAAATCAAACTTTTCTTGCATCAAGAAAATTCGTTTACTTGTTCAATCTGGAAGCCAATGACATCAAAATCGTAATAAACTATTCTTGATCCTTCTGAAGCAGCCTTTGAATGGAAGTATTTCACTATTGGTACTTTGGTAAAGATCCTTGTATTTAGGTTGATAGATATGCAGTTGAAGATGGATGCAATAGCCATATGTAACACTATGAAAAACATAATTAACAATATAATTATCGACTGTAATAAATTGCAAAAAGTTCCTTAATAAAGATCAAACTATTCATTTAAAGTTATTGATTTGTGACACCATATTAAACAGGAGTTGTCCAAGCTCTAATACCACATATATGTTAATTATTTGTCTCATAGTTATTCGATCTAGGATTATATCCTCTATTCTATGCAGATCAAAATAGTAGATAAAATTGTGATTTGAAAAGTAGTGTTGCTTACAAAATCCCTTGCGAAGGCCGTTATGATATTTATTGAAGGCTGCTTTTGTAATCAACCTTAGGGCAGCAGCAATAGCCCCAGATGCACCCAAACCAGCGAAGTATGACTGCATTGTTAAGATGGCGGTTAGCGAAAATCGACTTAAAATAGCATGCAATTGAGAAAAGAAAAGAGAGGAATATACTTGGATGAATTGAGGAGACATGAAAGATAGTTGTCCAATCATTCCACCTAAAACAAGTCCATTTGCAACTTCAAAACAAGCAACAAACACACAAATGCCAATGTAATATCCAATTCCTCCATGCCCTGATGTGGCCACATCCTACTTGTGACATAGAAAATTGAGGGTTAAGCAAGGAAGAATCACAAAAGTACATGAAAAGTTCCTGTTACTCATATCTATTAATATCGATCAACTACACAAGGAGTCACGATATAACTCCGGGTGTAGGTGGCCAGAACTAATTAGCTGAAGCCTGAAGACATGGGGTATGATCCAATAGGAGTACCAGAAATTTTCCTTGAAAAAATGGACAAGAAATTTGATTAAGAGAACTCACAACGATAAGTCCAAGAGTACTAAGGGAGAAAATTAGAAATCCTATCGAGTTTCTTATCAGTATCTTGGTCTGTTCGTCGTAGTAAGCAAGTATTGCCGTGGTTCCAAGTGTGAACGGCTGGTAAATGAGGGTTAATACAAGCGTAGGATGATAACCCTACAATTAATAGAAGGAAATTAATATTATGATTTTACAATTGTAATTTGATTCTCCTAGAATTCATTACAAAAGTTTGCTATGATATTGTAATTGTACTTACAGGGAACAAATCATTGTAATAATATCCTATTGTAATCAAACTGCTCCAACAAACAATGGACCCAACTCCAAGAAACCAACAACACACTGTTCCCATTTTCTTTCTGTGAAAATGAACAAAAATGATTAAATGGGTTACTAATTAATTCAAAACAAAATTTAAAATAATAAATTAAATCCACTTAAATTACCTTTCCAATTGGATCAACATTATCCATGACCGATCCTCCTCTGTAGAAACCAATCCTGAACATGTAGTCTTATTCATCACTTTACATGTAGTCTTAAATTTAAATACTGAAACATTTGAAAGCAACTCCTTCTTCCTCCTCCTTTTTTTTTTTTATTTTTTATTTTTTATATAATAAATAATTAGATATAAATATAAATAATCTATGCATGTTCAAAGATGTGTGGAATTATATATTATTGAACGGGTGGTTTGACTTCAGGAACTGAAAATGATAAGTGGCATTGGGAATAATATATTAATTAACGAGTCAATATTATAATGTATAAATATGCATGGTGTGAAATCATGAGTGATGAGTCGATTATTGATTTAATTTATTATTAGAATCGCCTTGTTTGTCTTGTCAACATCAAATGTCAAATGAAACAGGATAATTATTTAGTTGATAAAAAATTAAAAATACTAAAAATAATTTAAAAATTTTCATATGTACATTTCTTCGAATGAACATCCTGAATTGCTAAAGCATAAAGTTGATTTTGGCGCTCTTTGTGTCAATGTTTCAAGGACTCGAAAAAACCGTACAACTCCGTAATGGACGCATTCTGCCTCCATTGTGACATCTCTGGCCTCACCCTGTAAAGTAATGGGTCAAACAGCTGGACCACTTGGTAACCCAACCCAATATGTCTTGTTCCGAATTTGGATATGGAATCCAAGAGCCTGTTCTGTTTAAAGATTGATTTTCTTTTCTTTTTCCCCTTTTTTTACTGAAAAATAATTTAGAAAGTATAAAAAATTAAAATTCCTATAATATGCACATGAAAATGAACTTGGAGAAACGTAGGATGTGAAAATAGCAAAGATAAAACAACCTCATATAACATATATTTTGTAACGACTTTTTCAAACTACCGTTTCTAGATAATTCTCTGGATTAATTTTTATCCAGAAATTTTACATACTGTTTCCATCACTCACAATATGTTTGGCAAGAGTTATTTGAACATATTATATGTTATTTTTGTCTTAATTTCATACAATTTCCCATATCACATTTTCCACAAAATTTTAAAAATTCCTTTTTTTTGTCATACGAAATCGTTTCTTAAAAACTTGCACACCCTTCATGCCTGAGAAAAAGTTCTAGTACTTCTATATTGAGTACTCTGTATTCTTAGTCAAATATAATGCGGTCTTCTATCTAGTTACAAATATCAGCATCAACTATCGATTGACTTAAAATATTGAATACTATACATTGGGCATACTAAAAGAAAGTGTCTCTCTCTGCGTGTCCACAGCAAAAAACAAGGAAAAGGAAATATTTGTTTAGAGTATGTGCCCTGCAAAGAATAGGCCCCACCATGAAAATTGTCTCACACTCAGCAGTAATAATGATGCTGCTATCTGCATGGGGTTGAAGGCGTGAATGCATGCACTTATATTATCATTGCAAATGTCTCTCCCCACTCCACATACATAATACATACATTATTATTCCAACACTTCTCTTTACATATCTCTTGATAAAGGATCACTATGTTGACTTTTACTGCATAGTTTGACTACTCAACTAAGTTGATGTTTTGAAATGAAACTTGAAATCACGGTCCAAGCATCAAGCACGCATGACCGTTCGATGTTTAATTAACCTAAATTTACAGCTTCACCATATCTATATCTTAGCGTTTGATCGTAATTAAGCATAATAAAAAAAAAGAAATTATGTCAAGACAAGGTCTTGAACTACCTGACATGAGCAAGTAATTATGAAATTTAGATAATTTAGAGGTATGTTATCTCATTCAATCAAAACAGTCTACACATCATTCAATAATGGAGTGCGTCGTCCTTTTGGTTGAGAGATGTCGATCTGAAAAAGTTAATGCGTGAGTAGACTATGATAATGTCGTGCTTTGATCAAATGTAAATTTTTTATAAATCAGACTTGATGACTATTATATTAGAGGTAATTAATTATACTAGTTGGGAGAAAGAAAGGAAAGTGAAAGTGATGAAAAAGCAAAAGCTATTATTCTTCGATTGATTGTAGTGGAATTCTTAATAGCATAGGGCTTTCTCTTGTACCAATAAAAATGCAGAGAATCCGTTGGAACAAATAAAGATGTTAGGAGCCAAAACGGAAAGAAAGAACAAATAGAATTAAAAAAGAAATCAACATTCTCCAGCAGCAATATGGGGTTGAGGTAGGTCATCGGTCAAAGTTAAAAGAGAAACAAAGAATAATTTATATGGCTCTTTTTTTCTCGTCACATGGTTAAAAAAATTCGTCCTAACCTTCATCACTCTATCATCACACTTTAAAATAAAATCTATTTATGTAACTATATACTTTTATGAGACTGGTGTTACATCTACATTTACACTTATATTCGAGTTAGCTGTCATTCTATCAAAATCTCATAAGGTGAAACGCTAACGTTATTGTTATTTCAGTTTATAAGATTTTGACATATTTGTGCAGAAGAAGGTGTAAAAAGAGTTAACTCTACTGTTTCATTTTCTGTCTTCTTGATTTTTCATTCAATAAAAACAAGTCATAAATACAATAGTTAAAGAGATAGAAAGCGAGATAATAGAGTTGAAGTCGTAATAACAGATGTATAAGTATCTTTTCTCTTCAAGAAAAGAACAAGTGAAGTTTACTGCTCCATAGAGTAAACGTGGTAGCATTATACAAACAATAACTAATACCATGAAGAAAACAAAAATAACAATAAAGTTGTATCATGTTTGGACAAACATCCTTAGTAATGGTATTTATTGCAGTCACATGTGTCACACGATCTACTGTAGTCATCGATCACATTTTGAAGGCGACTCAATCAGCGTAAATGGCCCACCCTGCCTCACCATAAATCATGTGACAATCCCTATAATATTAATTCTCTATATCCTTTTCTCAAAAAAAAAAAAAAAAAAAAAGAATAATCTCCATGTCCCTTTATTTCTTTTTTTCATCTTTGTGGCCCCAAACGTGGCACGCAATCTCACATAATTAAACGAGTTTCACTAGCTAAAATCAATCTTAAATTAAGTTAAACACAATAATAGTGGTCATTAAAATTTTTGAATGACACTTCACATTACATATCTTGTTTTATGAAAGCAAACAGAGCTGACAGGCTACATGCTATATATCGAACAAAATGGATTTCAAGATCGTCAATTTCTCTTCTGGTGATCGACTGAGGAAATTTTCTTAAATTCAATCATCATTTTGAACCAAAGGGAGAAATCAATGACTAATTTGGACTTTAATTTTATTATTTGCTAACTTAATTAAAATTTTTTTATATTATTTGAAATTCTATATTTCTCTTTTTCCTTTTTCCTGTTAAAATAAATAAATAAATAAAATAAAAATAAAGCAGCTTCGTTTCGTAAACTTTCTTGTTCCAGAGTTTGCTTAAATGGCACTCAATTTCACTTGAACAGTCATATCCCCTTCCTCCTGAAAACTTCTGAGAGGAAAAATGGAGCTAGTTCTCGAAAATCCACTGGCGACTTTCGAAGACCAGCAATACGACGGCGTTTCAGCTCTCTTCGCCAATGAATCAGACCACATGCCCTGTCTACTCTCCTTCAAATCCTCCGACCTCCGTTTCTTCATTCGAAACCATGCCGTCGCTCAAATGTTTCATGTAAATTCATTACTCAGAAAATCAGAATTAGATTTAAGAATTAAATTTGACTCAAAGTTTTAATTGAAGTGTGATGCATTTTCAGGCGCAGCTGTGTTATGATATAGATCCGTTTATAGTGTATCTCTCCGTCAATTACATCGATCGCTTCCTCTCTAAACAAGAAATTCTGGTAAATATTTGTATTATAATTCATCTGTTTGAATTTCGTTTCTGTTAGCAAATGCAGAGGATTTATGAAGTGTATTTAAAATCAAATATACTGAACCAGGAGAATAAGCCATGGATTGCTCGCATTCTGGTAGTTGCAAGCCTTTCGCTTGCTGCGAAGATGAAGAACTACGATTCATCAATTCTACTCTCCGATTTATTGGTACTAATATCAGTTATCAGTTACAAGTCCATGAGAAACTCATGCAAGCTAAAAATGTGATAATTAACGCATAATTTCTGTGAAAACAGAGAGCAAAAGGTTTTGAATTCGACTCACAGTCGATTCAGCGAATGGAGGCTATCATTCTGGCGGCTCTGCAGTGGCGGATGCGATCAATCACGCCTTTCTCATTTCTGCATTATTTCACCTCTCTCCTTGAAATTGAGGATTCTTCGTTAACAGTAGCTCTCAAACAACGAGCATCCTATATCATCCTCAATTCGCAATACGGTAATTATCTGTTCTTCTGCAAATTCGATTCTACGCAATTTACAAGCCTCATTGTGACTGATAATTTTAATTTACAGAATTAAAGCTCTGCGAGTATAAACCGTCAACATTAGCAGCCTCCGCAATTCTCTGTGCAACTCAGGACTTGATTCCTGAGAGGTTCTCATCATTTAGAGATGAAATTTCTTCGTGTGATTACGTAGATCAAGTAAGATAAATGCATAATATTTCATATTAATTTAATTTTCCTGTTTATGTTCTAATGAGAGAGATTAAATTTGATCCCGCTATTGCAGGAGAGGTTGTTAGATTGCTTGCAAGCAATGCAAGAGATGTTAGCGAATGGATACGGGTCAAATCTTCATGCATCGGCGAGTTGTACATTGACACCGGTCAGTATCCTTGACCATCAACGTACAAGTCCTGAGAGTGACATTACAATTGCTTGCAACTCTTTAATTCCAGAAAGAGATGACGCCAATAAACGGCGGAGATTGAATAACTTATCTGACAATCGAAGGCAGATTTCCGAGACTAGGCAGTGTTGACTGTTGAGACATTAGTCAAACGCTGTACCACCGCTTGTGAAAAATCAGCGTTCTTTCTCCAAATATTTAAAATGTAGAAAAATTGTTAAAAAAGAAATAAAATCATTCACTTTATTTTTTATTTCGTATTTCGTATTCCATCGGAGAACAAATACTTAACCCAAAGCCTGCGTTAGTTAGGTTAATATTATTATTATTCGATTAAAATGGAAAGAAAGGGTTGGTTGAAAAATACAAAGAATTTCTCAAACATATAAAAAAAAATTGTCATATCAATCAATAAATGATTGATCGAAAATGATATTTAAAAGCCATGATTTTTTAAGAGTAGCTGCGACAAACAAGCTGTAAATGAATGTGATATTGAAATTGTTCGAATGTCTCATGTGTGGGCACTGTAGCATGCCCAAATCTAAACAATGGAACTGGACTAGTCTTACGGGAGCATGCAGATACAATCATCATATTTGCAATAAAAGATTCCGTAGTCCGGATAAATACCAACTTTACATGTCTGCAAGTATGAGTTCATAAAGCATTTACAAGTGAAGATTATGAAGTTGAGAAATGCAAAGTATTTGATGCTATTGAACTGACCAAGTCAAATGTAAATTAAGACAAAGGATGCATTCAGAAACTAAAACAAAATTATGATAACAAAAACTACATAGATTAACCACAAATTATAGGAAGTGACAATTTCAAAGTAATGTAAAGACAGACATACATGCAATGACACTGAATTATGCTGCAAAATCAAGTCTTCATTGCAGGTCTTACGAGCCCCAGGCCCGAACCACTTCCCAGATGCTTGAAGTCCGTTGCTTCAAGATGATCTCCATGGCCAGTAAAACCAGTTCCTCCCTTTTCCAAGTTGACAAGATTCCTCTCTTTACACGGCTTGTCACACACTAAGCAAACCTTATCAACAGCCATAAATTTCCCCGCGCATTTCTTGCAGAAAACATGACCACACGAACTCAACGCCACAAGAGACAGCGTATTAGTAAGCGTCACTTTGCAGCTAGGACAGACATAGCTCTTATCAAGTGAACTCGATTTCTTCTCTGCACTCGTGTCTTCCGTGAGGTAGATGGGGAACAGTGTCTTCATCCTGAGTTTTTCCTTTCCCTCGGGGCATATTGTGTCTGTTGACGGGGCTTCGACTTTTACAGGGGCTTCTGGAGTTGCAGATGGGAGCCAAAATGCTTTCATTCGTACGGAGTGCTTCTTCTTCGTATGATGTGGCTTTCACACTGTTGGCCCCATGGAAACCATTCTTGTCCCTGTTCAAGTTCTTGTCGTTGTACTGTGGCACTGCTCCATGGTTCTGTTGATCAAATGCATCAAGATCTCGAGCTTTCTCTAGCATCAACTTCTCTTCTTCCTCTTCTTTTTCCTGCTTCTTCTGTGCAGCATGGGCTGCTAGCTTCCTGCAGGTAGATGTTTCACAAACTTCAGTACAACATCAAAGATAAAAGAGAAACTACAATATTTATGTTCAGCTTAACTCATCAAAAACATAAAGTTTATAGCAGGATCATCACAAAACAGGATACAAGGAGGAAATATGGTTTACAAGTAGCCCTCCAAAGTTAAGTCATTAGGACACACAGGTTAATTACTGGATTCATCACAATTTCTCACATATCACATATCGTGGCAAAGTGGAAAAATCACATAAAGATACACTCTGCAAATTTACTCAAGGTTATTAAGCAAATAATATGGGAATAGAATCTTAACTCATTTCCATTAAATCATTAAGATCCAAAAGACATTACAAAAAAAAAAAAAACAAAAACAAAAAAACTGACAGTTCAATCCTAACCCAATTAAAACACACAAATAAGGTTTCCATGATAAAGTTTCTTCTTAAGGAACTCAATGTAACTGAGGACCATTCAAAAAATTTTCCTTTTATTTCAAAATGACAAAAACTCAAGATACCAATGGAGTTCTAAGGTCTAATGATAGCAAGGCTATAATGAGTTAGGTCCTTAGCTAGAGCAAGGATTGAGAAGGTTGCTTTCTTACAGACATACTCCTTGCAGAACATGCACAGAACAGAACACAATTTTGTGATTGCATCCAACGCATTTTACCCTTATTGCCAGACAACATGACTAGATTTATGTTTCATCTAAAAAGCACGTAAGGATGTGCTACAGCATAATATGCCTTGTAGTATAGCTATGTGGCTGAAACACAGCTTATGAAATGGCATCATTTCCAGAAAAGAGGAAGTTGTTTCACTCTTAATTTGAAATCCCATTCGGCACCATCAAGTTCTACTACTAATCTCAGTTTGGTAAACAAAGCCTTCTGGACATACTCCCAGGTAAGAGTTAAAACTCTGCTCTCAACTGAAAGAATTCCAGTTAAAAACAACTACAATCAATTAAACTTCTAAACCTTCTTAAACTCTAACATGGCCCAGAGTTCGCAAAACTGACCATTCCCATCAGTCTCGATGCATAATCAAAACATCCAAAACCAATAAAAATACACTGTTAGATGAGTCATATAATTAATAGCACTGCTATTTTATCTTGACCAGTTTTCCAAACAAATTTGAAATCCTTATTGTTCACCTTATAAATCACTCATGACCAAATTGAAATGAAAAATTTTTAAAAGAAGCGCAGCAATTAAAGCTCGAGAAATCAAATCTAGAAAAGAGATAAACAGAAAAACAATCAAGCACCTTTGAATATCTTTCTTTTGGGCCAAAAGGCATTCGAGAATGCATTCTTTGCAGAAGACGTGTCCTTTGTGGCAAGACAAGGGTTCGATGAATGGCTTCAAGCACAGACAGCAGGCATCAAATGGTTTAATCGAGTCCTTGCCAAGTCTTTCTTTCTGAGTACCGTAGCCGAGTTTCTTCTTCTCATCGTACGTGAAAAAGGCTAAATCGTTGTTGTTCTTCGAGTGTCTTTGAGGCATATTTTGGGAGAAAATTTAACAATCGAGAAAGAGCGGATCCGATTTCTGAAATTTGGGGATCGATAGAAACCCTAGGATTTAATAGAAGGCTGAAGGCTCTTGTAGGAATTGGGATCGATAATGGGTCGGCCGGTCGCTGCTGAAACGAATATGATTACCTTTTATTTTTTATAAATATTTTTATTTTTATTTTTATTCATCTATTTATTAATTATTTTTTTGGAATGAGTTTTTTAAATAAGGCCTTATTTTACACAAAATATTAGAGATTTACTAGAACAACGTATTAAATATATGGTTGAAAATTTAAAAAAATATAAAATAATTGTACGAGTGATTGAAGATGATGAGAGAGAAAAAACTAGTAAAAATTAGTATAAAATTATATTTAATATAACAAAGCTAAAATATTTAATTGGTCATATAATTCCTAATTGATTAAATTCGATAACAAGTTAAATTTTACTTATTCATCAACTAAGAATTATTATATAATTATTAGTTTAAAATAAAAAATTACTGTTAAAACTTATTTTGGAAATTGTTCATCTAAAAAAATGAGTAGATCTTTGAAACATCGTAACTATAAGATATTAATGTTTTAATCAGAATTTAATAAAGTAAATATAAAATACAAAAAACATGTAATTAAGTTTATTTTAAAAAAAAATGATCTAAAGATAAATTAATATGAAAATATCACTTATTTCTTTACAATAAGATGTAACAACCCAATTCTAAGAATCCAAAATTTATATGTTAACTTAATTTTATTTTTTATAATGTATAAAAAGATAAATTAATTTCATAACTAATTGTTTTTTTATAGCAAATCTAATTAATTTTAATAATTATTTTTGAAATAATTATGTTTTTATAATTAGTAATTTAATGAATTTTGAAAACTAATAAAATTTAATTAATAATTAAAACAAAACTGAATATATCCAACTAAATCTAAGAAATTATTTAATTATAACATAACAATTAAAACAATTAATGAATATATTAAAAAAATCACCAATTGAAATAATAATAGATATTATGTAATTCATAGGAAATTAAATGTAAAAAAATTATATACTAATTGATAATTGATTTTAGCTTAATGGTAATAAATTATATTATGATTTTCAAAAATAATTAATTATTTTGATATTACTATTTTTACCTATTCTACACTTCTATCAGTTAAAACCCGAAACTTGACTTTAATGTATAGTCACATTTTATATTTTTTAGAAAATTGAAAATACAATAAAATATTTAGTTGCTAATAAATATGTAAAGAATTTATGATTTTCAAAAAATTAGTATTATTTAGAAAGTATTTAAGTCACAAAAAATATAAATTGAAATTATAATTATAATAATAAATTAGTAAATTTATTAAATGTGACACGAAAAATACAACTCAAAATCTTGAAAAAGAAATATCAATATAAATCAAAATAAAAAGAATTCAAAATTGCATTTAATTAAAAATTGAATTTAATAAATAAAATAAAAAAATTGCATTTAATTAAAAAAAGCAATCATTGCACATTGTGCAATACAAAGGTGCATTGCACAATGTGCAACGCCATTGCACTTCTCAATGTGTGCAATGCTTTGTTACATAGGAACGTTAAAAATGAAAAAAAAAAAAGCCGAAGTCATAAATGCAGTTTTGGATGGAAAAACATTCTCGATTGTATTTTAGTATATATATGATATGATATGATTGGATAAATATCAATTCCAAAAATACATTTTGTAACATTCTTTTTCCATATTATAAATTTCCTGATTTCTGATTAATGGAGACATGAGCAGGAAAACGATTTTTGGCAATAAAAAAATAGTTAAAAAATATTTTTTATAACATTCTTTTTTTTTTTGAAAAGAACATTCTTTTTTCTATATTGTGGATTTGATAATAGTCAACATTCATTGACTTGAGGGCCCTTTCAAGCATCCAAATTATGGGTGTCTTCACAAAAAAAGAATTTGCCTATAACTTTGATTGCTTTGTAATGGCCAATACAGCAAGAACAATCTCTTTCATTGGTCCCTACAAATCAGATAGAATAAAGATTATTTTTTTCCGCTCAAAAAAAGGAATTAGTTTTAGTTACATTTGTACGATGAATTGCAAATTATAATGAGAATGCCACTATGTAATCGAGAATTAAATTCATGACAAATCTTGACAGCATTGTCACTAAGAGAAATGACTCGAAACATTTCCGAGTTATCTGGTCATGTAAATGTTCCGCACAAAGGACCCCAAACATTGTAATACTTGACGTTCTCTCAACAGAGATATCTTATCTACCAACTACCGATTGATTACCGTAGTCACGAGATTTCAAACTTTGATTTCGTTATTTTCTCATATAGGAAAATATACCTGGTGAAATTCACAATATACCAACTCAAACAAAAAATTAGGTTACCACAAAACAACATAAATCAAGTTACCATAAACTTATTGTAAAAATAAAAAAAATAAAAAATTAAATGGGCCAATTAAGAAAAAGATAGAGTGAGTTAGAGCATTTCAATTGGAAACAAAAGTAAGAAATAAAAAATGTGCAAAAAGTAGAAAGAAGAGATATATAGAATTGAATTGAGAATAATAACTAGTATACCATTTTTCTACAATGAAATCTAATTGGAGGGAAAAGTATGGGAGAAAAAAAGGAGAAAAATGACTTACCTGGTTAAAAAATAGCAGATTTTGAAAAAAAAAATTGCAAAAAAAAAAGTTGAGGATGATATTTAATGAGGACAAACGTTTTTTACAATGGTTCTTGTAATATTTTTATGCGGATCAATACTGACCTACCACCTTATTGATCACTTTTGTTTCTCTTTTCCGTGTGTGTTGACTTTATTCTCTGCCCTATTAATATGGAGGGATCTTATTGAACTTGAGAGAGTAATTTGAGCATGTTATAAAATACATTATTTCTCATATTTTTTAAAATTTAAATTTGATTGACAAATCCACATCTATATATTTCGTAGGATCCACTTACCATAGTGTGATTTTGAACTTATTAGAATTACTATGTTCGTATTTGGGTAAACGTTTACTATGGTAAGAAGTTATATATTTTTTAATTTAAATTTAAAATAGGATTAAAATTCCCAAAATGTGTAGGACCAACATATATGGAATCTTTTTTAATAATTCATTCATTATTAATCACCATCTAGAAGAATATTGTGATACAATTATATTGAAATAGTTCGTTTCGTTGTCCATACATGGGCACGTTATAATATTCATGCATGCATGGATGGGCACCACATCAATTTTTGTGCACCAAGCACCGATTGACATTATCTTCAATCATACTCTCTCCGCTCCACATATACAGGCTTATATTTCCTTTAGAAATATTCCAAATATATAGTCCCAGAGCATCTCTATTGCAAAATTTCTACACATCCTCTATTTTAACTGATGTGGAGGAGAGAAGTGACACACAAAAAATTGCGAGTCCCATATTTCTTTTATTTTTCTCACTTTCCCCCCTACTTTTCTCCACGCTTTTCTACATAAATTTCCATGTTACTTCTATATTCCCACATCCAACTTCACATATTCTATTATTATTTTTTTATTATTTTTGAATTTATTTTTATATCTCTCATCTTTCCCACCTTTCTATTTCTTTTTTGCTACGCTTCTTTTTCTTTTCCAATTAAAATAATTATTTTCTCTCTATCTCTCGTATCCACATCATTTCCCCAATTCACAATTGTAATGGAGATGCTTTTATTTCTATGTTAAGGAATGCTCCATCAATCTCACTAAGATAGTCACCCATAATTTTTCATACATATTAAGGAAACATCTTAAATATAGTTGGAATTATAAAATATTTTTATATTGTTCATATTTTACCCTTACATTAATTGACAAAAACGTAGTATGAATATTATTAATATTTTTGGAAGATGAAATAGTTAGTTGATTTTTAGTATTGCAATAATATTAAATACGGATACTTTAATCAATTAGAAAATAAATTATATTTTTAATGAGGAAAGTGGATTATAATTTAGACAAACGAAAATGGAATACAAACCCATATTAGTGGATAGATAGAGTATTTTTTCATTTACCAAGACAATATTATTTAGTTTACCCAGTCATAAATATTATTTTTGAAGAGTGCTCATTAAATAAGGATAGATTAAGAAATTAATTGTAAAATTTATTTTTCAATAACTTTTCTTAATATTTGTAAAAAACTTAACAATCCTATTTAATCGAAGGAGTAGTACAGTACAACCATACAAGTTGTAAAGTCAAACATTGACCTTACTAAACTCCAAAGAATACAAGAATTTCTGTGCTCTCGGCACCACCTAATAATGCCTCCTTCTTCTTCGCATTCCCCCTTCTCCACACTCGCGAAAGCTACAGTTCCCAACAAGATTACGACAACAATCGAACAAATTCCAAATTTCAAATCTTTAATTCCTCAGTGAGAATCGATTTTGTACTCTTCAAATCTTCGCGACTCCACCAAATTCTCGAAAAATTAGACCAATTGCACATACGTAATCGGATTTTACTGCATGGCATCACCGAAGAAACCGCCGGCAGAAACCGACCGGGCACCGGCTGCTATCCTCCACCAACCAGCTTCCCCACGCTTCCCTTCCGGTACACCCACCTCCGGTGCCAATCGGAAGATCGCGATCGCCGTCGATCTCAGCGACGAGAGTTCTTTCGCAGTCAAGTGGGCGGTTCAAAATTACCTCCGACCTGGAGACTCCGTTATTCTTCTCCACGTTCGTCCCACATCGGTCCTGTACGGTGCCGATTGGGGAGCCATTGATCTCTCCGTCGACATCACTTCAACCATGGATGAACAGTCGCAGCAGAAATTGGAGGATGAATTCGATAATTTCACGACTTCGAAAACGAATGATTTGGTGCAGCCGCTGGTGGAGGCGAATATTCCGTTTAAGATTCACATCGTGAAGGATCATGATATGAAGGAAAGGCTTTGCTTGGAGGTGGAGAGATTGGGGCTCAGTGCAGTGATCATGGGAAGCAGGGGTTTTGGGGCAACGAGGAGGCATACTAAAGGGAGACTTGGGAGTGTGAGTGATTACTGTGTTCATCATTGTGTGTGCCCGGTGGTGGTGGTGAGGTGTCCGGATGATAAAGATGGAGGCTCTGCTAATAAGGGCAGTGATGGTGAGGGTTCGGGCAAGGTGAGAAAGGACGGTGACATTGGTGAGGGGCTTCATACGGTGCCTGAGGAGGAGCCTGAGTTTCATGATGCTTTGGATAAGACTACAGGTATGAATTGAGCATGAATATATGAGGCTAAAAGCAGGAAGTTGAGATATTATATTTCGTTAGTTGGGATGATGATTATGAGTTTTTGTGACTGTCAATTTTGAATAGCGCAGAACACAAGTGAGGGATAAAACTAGTATACCCTTCGTTTTGCGTTGAGTGTAAGGTCTTGTGTAGGTTGCGATAAAATATTAGATAATGCAGAACTTTGGGATGAAAGAGAGAAATTGAGATAATGAAAGTAGGGTAGGAGTTTTAGAAGACAAATGTGCATTCATTTTCCTGTGAGAATCTCTTTCGAGTTGGCGATAAGGCTTGACTATAGAAGTATGAAGAGTGATTTTATGATGGTGAACTACTGATTTATTGTAAGTTTGCGTCTATTGAAAAGGATTGTTGGTGCTGGAGTTCATATGTGGATAGTGAAATTGGTTTTCATGGAAATGGGGTGACTTGGATTTTGCTGGAAGTGATAGTTAAGTAGTTCATTTATTTAACTACATCCCTACTGAAATCTTTTGCCTTTACTTCCTTGGGACAAGGTTTATTGCGGATATGGCAAGAAGTAATAGAAAAATAAATAAAATCTGCAGTTTTTAGTGGCGTGAAATTATTCAGTTCAGCTGTTAAAGAATATAATTCTGGTGGCATGTTAATAAAAATTCTGATGTCAGTATCTCTAGGGGTTCTTTTTCAATGACTTTTAACTCCTTATTCACTTGGATCTTATGGTTCTCTCAGTAAAAAATTGCAGTGTGTAGACATAGATTCTAGGATGCTTCCCTGAATGCTCAATGAGGTTCTGTGCTTGCATGTTCAAGGTAAGGAACTAGGATCAAACAGTGTTTTTGTTTTTTAGCTGCTTAGTAAGTTGGATCGCCGTGCAACCACTAAGTCCATTAGTATATTTCTTTGAAGTGCAGCTGGCTCTTTGGACACCTTTTCTATTTGAACTGAATATGGTGATATGACTTCACGTGTGATTATGTCATTGTCATGTTTCTTCCTCCTACTTGTTAAAAGATATATATACTATCTACATGACTACATTGTTATGCATACATAGAAAATAAAGCATTCACATAAGAAGCCATTTATAGGCAGCTATGTAATTATTGATTGTCATTCAAATAATTATCCATTTCCCTTAGAAATGTGCGCCAAATTTCTACAACCCGTATCTCGTGAACTACCTTTTGGCTAGTTGAGTCTAAATGCTCGTTTCCTACAACTTCATGTGCAGATAAGCAGCAGAACTTCATTTTCTTCCATCATCTGTTTTGCGCATCTCATTGTTTCGGTGAAAGGTTTTTGCATCCCTTTAGAAGGAAAAATTGCTCTCTGAATGATGGACCCTCTTACATGGAATCTTTTAGCAACCAGTGATAGAATGTAATAACGCAACCCAAAAAGAGTAATTGATAGTATATTAATAATAACATTGACAACAATGATAAATTTGCTCACATTGATATGACTCTATGTTAAATTTGCTCACATTGATATGACTCTATGTTGCTTGAGTTTTTCAATCCAGATGGAAAAAGTAATGCTCACTGAAAAAAATATAGAATATGATAAGTACTACGTAAAATGTGTTTGTAGAACTTACACGAAGGTGGTTGTGCATGCTATTGTATGGGTCTTTTTCGTTTTTAATATTCATATGATGAAAGATTGTGTTGATTGTTTTGAAAATCATCAATGATTAATTATATCTGATCATACTATGTTTCGTAGTCATTTAAGTGCTTCTAAGTTGTGGGTTGTATCGAATGTGTCAATAATAAATGGCTAGGCTGTTTTAGGTCAAGTCATTGGCAAACATACATGTAGAGTTAGATGTTGGGATGATCCTACTATTGAAGGTGGACAGACATGATAACACGTTCTATGTTCTCTTTCTAATAAATTTGGAGGTGGAGACTTTTAAATAACTCAATGATATGGTCTATGTAAGTGGTATATCTGTATATATATAAAACATTTGGTTAGAAACAACTTTGTCTTTAGGAATAGCACCAGTAACATTCTTAAAGAATGCCACAAAGGGCAGAACCTTCTGAATCAGAGGATTATTGAGAAACCCGCACCTATGTAGTGTCGGTAAGAATGGAGTTCATAAAATTTGTACTTTTAATCTTCATTTGAAAGAGCTATAGAAACAGTCAAACATCTGTCAAACGAGAGTATGAAAGTCTAAGATTGTATGATCCTCATATCCTGGAATTGTTAAATGAACGGACAAGTTTAGTTTTTGCAATATTAGGTTAGTGCAGATTGCAAATAAATTATTTACTAAGAATGCTTAAAACACCTTCAATTTGGTAGCTATAACTCTTACGAAGTGAAGCGTTTGGGTAAACATTATTATTTTGCGCAGATTCATTTCTGCTATCCTGTCAAAGTGGAACTTTAAAGCGGACTACTCATTCAAAAGTCAAGACTACAACTCATTATTACCGACACATTACATGGTCATGGTCACAATTCGCATTAAAGGCAATTTTTCAGTTTAAGTGTAGCCAAACACATGCATTGCTATCTAAACTTTTCACCCTTTACTTGGTCTTTGTCGGACTAGTTATGTAATAAATTGACTGTTTCTCAGATATTTTTGTTTCTTTAACTAATCAAAATATTTTAGTTTTAATTTTAACATTAGTCTTTAAATCCAACGGCTATACAAATAAGGCTGTGAGAATGCAAGAGATTTGTGAAAAGGTTGTGTATTATTCATTATATATAGAGAGACACATATATAATATTTACACTTGGTGTATTGGGCTTGGCCCACACTAAACCCTAATTATAATAAACTCTAAATATATTCTAACAAAGGCCTTAAGTGATATATATTACCCATAGAGTTGACCACAAGATCATGATTTCTGTCAGTCCCAATTCTAAAAGAGAGCAAGAAAGGGAATACTACTATGATCGAAACTGATATTTTCCAATTCAAAGCTGCTCAAACTAATATTGACATCCCAAATCTATGGACTTGTGTATGGGTAACAAAACCATCCCCAGTTGACAATAGGAAAGTAGGATAAATATTTCAAACTCCTGAAGGAGATGTTGTTTCTACCTTAATTGACATGGAAGAAAGGTGAGGTTGAGTCTGCAGAATTTGGAAAGAAATATGAAATTGTAGAGGGCGCTACTTGTACTTTACCATGTATTATGGAAGAGGAATTTGTCATTGATTGACAGAAAATCGAGGAATTCTGGAGGTGAAAGCATGACTTTCGGAGAACGGTTTTCTCAAGAACCATGCATCTGAAGAAAGAAAAGGAAAAATGAAAAATCATCTAAAGAAAGAAACTTTTAAAGAATGATATTAATATATTAGAGCATGCCATGAGGCTTGGGTCTCTCTCTCTTTTTTTAAAAGAAATTTGTTGTGTTTATATATAAGGGTAAATGAGTCATAGAGAAGTGGTTAGGGAGATACTTTGTGCATGAAAAGTGGTTTGGAAAAATGTGCAGGTGTTGATGTCTATAAACCAACCAATATAAAAGGGCAAAAGAAAACAAGTGAAGTGTTCCCTTTATTAAATGGTTTGAATTAGTGAGGCCTATGATAGAAACAATTGAACCCACAACTCCATGAGTCTCCTTTAAAGAAAGCCAGACCTTTGAAACCAGTGCCTTGGCGAAAGCCTCAATTTCGAAGAGGAAAGCTTTTGTAAAACTTAACTGAGGCTTCTAAACTAGCCAAGCTGCCCCAGCAATAATGAAGTGAAAACCTTGATCACTGTTTATCATAATAATCTAGGTGGAAGTAGTCTCGTAAAAACCTATATTTAGACCCACATGCCAAAGTTTGATCTAAGTTTTTCAACCGTAAGTTGGCTGAAGCTATAGCTACGAGATGAAAAATTTAATCCTTCGAAAAGGGGAAACATGAAATCACAACATTGGATGAGCTTCCGACCATATCGATCTTGCTAATTCCTATATGTTAGCTACCATATGTTGGCTGTGTTCATTCCTTTATTTACCGATCTTGTAAAAACTGTCTAATTGCTCGTAAGCATTTATGTAATGCAGATGTGGATAAGACTCATTGAGCAAATATTCGAGGCTAGTGTAATGATCTCTCTCTCTCAAGTGGACGTATGCCATGTGAGAAACGAAGTGTGGTAGTAGTGTTGAGGTATTTCTTTCTGCTTACGACTGGGAATGCAAAGGATCAATCGTCTTTCTTGAGTTTCTTTCGTGTTTTAGGGCCTAAATGGATTGCACTGCTTTCCATATTTTCTTCTCTGCGAGCTTGTTCGTCCAGCTTTTTATCATGTCACGTGGAAGTTACAGTCGAGCTGGATCATCATATCATCTCATATAATATAAAACGCACCTTCATACTTTTCTTCTTTGTCCAATTATGAGTGTTTTATTTACCTATATGTGTTGGAGGGTTTGAAGTCTGCATGTGATTTCTGATGTTTGATTTAAGTTCTAAATTGTTAGAGACTTCCCAAAGCGATGGAATATGAAAATGCAGTGACCTTGATGAGGGACAAAAATATCTTTTTTTTTCTTTATCTTTTCGTTGCATAGTTATTTCTCCATTCATGCTAAGTGGCTAAATCTTAGATTTTAATCTTAAGATAGCTTGATAGTCAACCAGCTAATATAATACTAATATTTTTTCTAAGCACGTGGACGTGTCTGGCTTACACGTTTAATTGTTCTTTGGTGTGTTTGATTGGCTTTCATGGAAAAGAATTTGTTTTCCACCTTTACATGGAAAATCAAATCCACTTTTGAAATCAAATCCACCTCAAAGGTGGATTTGTTTTTCCATGAAACATGGGAAAAACATGCTTTAGAAGCTTGTACCTAGAATTCATTTTCCAGGCAAATTTTGTGCATTAAACAGCAAACATGGAATTGAATTCCCTGGATGTGACAGTTTCCAGGTAAATGAAAGCCAATCAAACACACCCTTAGAGTGTTCTCTTAGAATCCCGTGTCTCTAAAACTAATCAAAGAACATTGAGTGTGTGGCACGATTATAAACCATTTATGAAAGAGTAATGTTATTTATCATTACTGTTTATTTGTCATTAGTTAGCCTTTGTAATGAAGACTGTGATTCATTAGGTGGATATTGTTATTGTTTTACTTGCCTCTTTATTTTATGTACAAATGGGGTGGAAGGCAAAAATCTGAAGTATCTGCTTATATGAAATTCATGTATGAACCTTTACAATATTAGGTAAAGTAAAGATTGTGATTTAAGTGCGTTGGATAGATCTTCTAAGTCCAACTCATTTGAACCGTCTTCATGTGAAGGATAATATAAAAAAATTAAAACAATTGGGTGAAAAAGGAATGTATGCGACTATAAGAGACTAATGTTACACGCATATAATTACATCTGTGTGAATATCAGAATTTTGTATCACTGGTTTTTACATTGTATGTTTAATGTAATATGCAAGTAAAAATATTCCTATACCATATTTTGTGCAAATTTTAATCGACCTGGACAGTGGTTTGACAGTTATTTGATCCTGTCTGCATTCAAATCTTGGATCAACACATATAAGGGACGAGGTCATTATTAAAGGGATAAATAGAAAACTTCCAACAGAGGATATCACAATCAAATAAAATGGACTGTTGAGTACAACTAGTACTGTGAAAACGTAATGCATGATTAACTCTCAAATTAAGTTTTGAGTTTTAAGCTGGTTTAATTCCAACAAGTATAAGTTGAACCAAGTAAAAGGATTAAGAAGGGTAAAATGCGTAAAACGCTAATTAAAATTTGAGTTTGGTGCCTAAGTGTCTAAATGAGACTGAAACTATCTCTTTATAATAGAGATCAAGTACAACAAATTGGTGGAAGATATAGGCAAAAAATCTATTGCTCACATTTGGGCTAATGGGTGACACGTGCTCCCCCCGATGGTAGGGGGCAAGTGGCGTCCATCCGCTCACATATGGGCAACAGATCATGAGCCGAGAGATGCAGAGTGTCATCCAATCAAAAGCAGTTTTGTTGAACTAACTCAGATCTAGTTCGTTGCCATGTTGAAAATGGAAAAATAGAACAAAGATTCGAATATATTTTTAGTAGCGGAGCACTAATTAAGAATCTATCTATAGAGAACCATATTGTTTGACTGTCACGGCGTCACCTCTTCCTCGACGCTCCTATGGGTACTAGAATCTTTTTCAAACATAGGATCTGCAGCAAAAACAATGCAAAAACAAATGACACTGGTGAAAAACAGACATAAAATTGTAATAACAAAGTCCTCAATACTTCCAAGTGGTGAATGCACAATGTAGAAACCTTACATGTTTTGTTGTCAACAGTCAAAACATCGCTTCTGCAAGATATAGTAGATGAGTCTTCACTGCTAGAACAACTTGTAACCAAAGGCACAACTTGACTCTCACCTTCTTCCTCCTCCTCCTCTTCCTCATCATCATCATCACTACCATCACGATCCTCATCATGATCCTCATCATCTTTGACGTTATTTTCTACATCACCATCCTCAAGATCACAGTCACCTTCGACAATAAGGTTTCTTGTACTATTGACCGGACAGGATTGGCAAATGGAAACTGTGGGGTCCAGCTTCGGACCGGAGCCGGTCCAAGGGGTGGGAGATTGGCAAACATGGCAGAGAAGAGTTCTGGTGTGCTTGGGTACAAGAAAGTTTGCTGTGTGGACTCTTGCATCACAATCCTAACACAGTATTGCTTCATCGGAATCGCAGTAGATTCTTGCAGTAGAGTTGCATAGCTCACATTTCTTCATTTTCTGTTTTAATTCTTATCAAAATCTCTCTCTAAAACTCACATGGACTAATGTGTAGTTATGCGTCTGGGTTCTCAGGTGCTATTATATAGGAATATATGATTTTGATCAGGTATCTACGTGTGGGTACGGTAATGTACTTACAACTGATGACGTGGTGCCATGGAATTAGGTGAGGTTTCATGTTGAAATGAAAATTGTGGATACATTACGGTGCCCACGCTTTGGTACCAGATCAGAAGTGTATAGGATCGGAATAATACCAAGTGAATATTTTCGAAATAAGAAGACCGAAATTGATCATAAATTGGGAAAGAATCCGATGATTCGTTAAACAAATTGCTCAAAAACAATAGAAAAGAAGTTTAAATATGTAACAAAACTCGCGCACACGCACAAAAAAAAAGGCGAAAAAAGGCTAAAAAAAAAGAAGACAAAAATAGCACTAAACTAATTAAAATGCTGTTTTTTCCAAGTTCAATCCAACTTGAACGGTCAAAATCTATTCTCAGTCACAGTGCAGTGACAAGTTTGATTTGACTCGTGATTTTCATAACGAGTTTGAGTTCAGATGATAAATTTCAAATTGCGGCTTTATCATTCTTGGTTCAACTCTTCTCATTTCATTGTATTATTCATTCTACATAAAAAAAAAAAAGGGGACTGAAAAAGTTGGTTCAAGGTGTTTATTGTATAAACAAGTCCCCAATACTTAAAAACCCCAACACTTTTACTTATTTTGGAAAATAATTATCGACGGTTTCTAGAAGCAATTATGTTTTTATATCGAGGGTGAGGAAAGCATGGTTGTCAAACGCTAAAAGCAATTTTGAGTCACACATAGGGACATCGATGGTGCTAGCTTGTGGCAGTGGATGGTCCAGGGCCCAAGCCCATGCCGGGGAACAATATCACAAAAAGAATCAACAAACGCTGCCTACAATAAGCCATTAATTTAATGAATTAAAAACATAATCTCAAGTAATGTTGATCACTATGGATATAGAATAATAGTTGATTATGTTCCTATGCATAATTAAATTAAATTAAATTAAATTTAGCAAAGGGTTTCAAATATATCCCTCTTCTATGGTAGCCAAGATAGTGTTGCTCACCTGATGCTCACGTGGTGGAGATATTTATACTCATTCTCTCTCTAATTAAATTGGGGATTTACTATCCTGTTCGAATCGATTTGCATTGCAGTTGGGAATTTCTTGTTGGTGTCACTTCTAGTTGGCATACAAAAACACGCTTCTATTGATTTTGAAGTTACCACCATCACGTGATGAATATTGATTCAAACTATAATTTTCCATTAAAGCCTTTCAAGCCATTTTACATGGCAAAAATAATCTGACATTGTTGAAAATTTGTGGTACTAGAGATGGGCAATATAAATTTTATTGTGTATATGAACTGTTTTGATTGTATTGTAATATATATAGTGAAAAAAATTGAAATAACAGATGTAGATTCAGTCTTGATGTATTATTGAACTCACTCAATACTTTACATCAGTTAGGATTGATAACCTACAAATTGAGCTAATTAATTAGTTGCCACGAGTTCGAAAAACTTGATGACACCGAGCGCGCGCCCCCGGGGGGGGGGGGCGGCTGACACGGGTATTAGCCCCTAGATAAAAAAAAAAAAAACAGAAATTCAAAATTTTATATACAATTTTTTTAATACATAATGTTAGTCGAATTAATTTTTTCTTTTATTACAGCCCGCCTCATTAAAAAATCTTGAATCCTCCCTTACTTGATGAACTGAATGAACTAGGACCACTAAATGTTTTTACCGCAACAAGATGCTTGAAATAACAGTGAATCTTCATTTGTGCCCATCAATTAGAAAGGTCAAAGAATCTAACAATCAGAGCACTAATTTGTAGTACTCTCATCTCGAATTGTTTATGAAATATCGTTGCCAACTTGGCTGGAAGCAGATACTAGACCTATCTGTGAATAGTGATTCCTTTTGCAATGACATGTGTTGGATAATATATGGCAATGGCTATGGCCGCAATGAGGTAATTTGTAAATGTGAAATTGATGCCAGGTCTGGGCTTTTGAGGGAAGGTTTTGAAAGTTAAAATGTGTCTATGATGAGAAACTTAAGATGTTGTCCACATAGAAAAATGAGAATCGAACCACTTTATAAATGGTTGGACAAACAAAAAATAAAAAGATGGACTATATAAATGGGGGGGAGGGAATTTTGGAGTCGGAAAAGCGATCTCTTTTCATTAGTCATTACTTTAATGCCAAGTCAATAATGGATGATCAAGATGACTGGTTTTGACTTTTGCACGAATTAAAAAAATTATATTTAATATTATTAAAATAACCAAATTTTATTTACACCTTTTTAGATTTATCCCTATATTATGCAATGATAATATACTTTTATTAACAACAACGTACGATAAATAATGATGAAATTAAAAATAAAGAAATTAAATGTGCATAAATATATAAAGTGATTTATATTTTAGAACTTTACTCCTTGATCTAGTACCAACAGCTTGTACAAGAACCTGGGGATAGATTGGTCTAATTATTTTGGGGCATGTTTGATATGAATTAGTAGATTTTAAAAATTAGGTGGATTAAATTTAAACCAATGTAATGGGATAGTTTGGTCTAATTATTTTGGGGTGTGTTTGATATGACTTATTTAAAAAAGTTTTAAATTTGTGGTTACCAAATAAAGAAAATGGATTTTTTTTTTTTTTGGAAATAAGCGAATTTATTCATACCTTAAATCAGAGTTCAATACATCGAAAAGAAAAGCCGGAGGAATCAAGAACCATTCAATGGAGTCTGATATAGAACTGGACACCCTAGCGAGACAATCTTCAACTAGCATTCCAAATTTACAATGTGAAAGTGATTAGTATCGTGTCGTGTGGGAGATTGGGAGACTAGTTGTGTGTCCATTTCAACCATAATATGGGATTGAAACTTTTCCTTTATCCAACTGAGTGCTTCTCGATTGCCCATAATCTCGGTCACTTGAGGTTCAAAATCCCCTTGCATGGAAATAGATTCAACGAAAGGAAGAGAGGATAAGCAATTTCATGACTTACACACTCTTTTGAATTCAATTACTCTAAGCAAGTATACAGTCGACAAAGTAGCTTGGAGGGGCTGCAAGAATCACATTGCTACCAAAACTAATCTCCAAGCAAGAGGAGTTCAACAATCAAATAGCAAGTGCCCTTTATGCGACCAAGAACAGGAAGATAAAGCCACGAACGCTAGAGATCTCTTCTCTTCGACTCAGGTCCTCACCCACTCTGGATGTCAAAAAGATCAACCAAGACCTTCCATATGCTTCAAGATTGGTGCTCTAACCCTCTTATGGCCATTAAGTGTCTTCAAAACAGCCATAGATTCATATGAACGACTTTTTCATTGTTGTAAACTTTGTGATAAGGTGGTGATGCTATTTGTAATTGGATGCACTATCTCCGCTATGTTCTACACAGACTAAAGTCCAACTTCTTGCTGGACCATGAATGGTGTACCTTTGTGTCATTTAATAAACTCTTTGTCATTCCTGATTTAAAAAAAAATACACACACATACACAGACAATGTAAATGGCAATAATCAACTAGGGCAACGTGACAGCGGCCAATAAAGGAAGCGAATGGATGAATTTTCTATCCACCACCCATGTCACGGGAGCCCATTTTTCTTTTCACATTTACCTTTTTTTTCCTCAAAACGTACAAATCTAGAAATGTCATGACATAGGAGACGAAGGCCCCCTAACAATAACATATCCCCACTGTCGATCTTAAAAGAAGACCCACTTGCTTATTCACTTAGTAGTTCATAGAACTATAACAATGCCACATAAGCTCGCAAGCATGCTCGGCAAAATTCAACTAGTGCATCACAACCCACAATACGGTCAACAGTGAGTTCATTCTCTTAGTGATCTCTCGAGGAGAAAGCCCACCATCTTGTTCTTCATTTCTACCCTGTTTGCCGGCTAATCCCTTGCGATAATTCTCGTACTTTATTTTTTTTATCCTCATGAAAGCATCTTCTCATTCTTTTGCCATTCTGTGGTGCAACTTCTCCTACTATGATGCTATGTCAACCAATGAGTCACCTTCCTCACTTTTCAATTTAACAAGCTCATCCTTCATGTCTTCCAGCTTAAATTAAACATTTCAACAAGATTTGTAACAACATTTCTTAGTGTTTCTTCGGCTGCTTTCTTGATTTTATCCTTATGCTCCGCCTCAAACTGTAGCATGCACGCAACAAAAAATTCTACTTGTTCATCTTTCCACTGACCAATCTTGTCTTTCAACTTGTTGTCAAGTTTGCTTTTAGCTTTCTAATCTACTATTTTTACCTTGTTCTTTTCTTCTCCCGCCACTCCGTAGAGTGAGCTTCTATAGTCTTCCTGAAGCTGCGACGACATAATAGCATATAACTTTTCCTTTTCGGCACATATGAAGTACCACCACCTTCCTCTTTGGGAAACTCTCCTACCATTCTTCAAGATTGTTTCCCACGAAAGAAACCAGGAGAAAAAGATATCTGTTTTCTATATCTAAGTTTAAAGAAAAAATTACTTTACTCGAGAGTGCTAAAAATGCGTAGGGTTTTTCAATTTTTTTTGTCAGAGAGGGTTTTTTGAAATGGTTAGAAATGAGTGGAAAATGGACATGTGTATACACGAGATTGCATTTATAAAATTATTGTATGTCTAAGTTCCAAGGAATGCCTTACTCTTGAGTGTTGAATAATTTTTTTTTAAATGCATAGGGTGTTTTTGATTTTTTCCTTTAGAGGGTTTTTCGAAACGGATAGAAATTAGCGGAAAATGGATGTGTACTCGAACAAATACACCATTTATAAATCAAAACCAGTAACAGGAGTCCTCCAAACCCAGTATGTCGATATTTATATAGGGTGCTGGGTTTATAAGTGGCTAAATTCTTCCCGTGTGGATTGTGGGGCAACCTGGTCCTGCGCATTGTCGATGAGTGGGTTATCTGGTTGAGAAACCCCGTGTTGGCCGAAGACATTTGGAGAGGAGCTAGAAGAAATATGTTGTAGGAATTTGGTTTGGGAACCAAGCTTTGAGGTAGAAGAAATGTGCAATATACTTTTTGGTTGAGGAACCAAGTCTCGGCCGTAGAGGTCTACCAAGGAGCTAGTTGGCTAAGGTAGAAAAGATGTACTGTAGACCATCGAACTGTGATATTACGTCTATCAAGGCCTCAGCTTTCTAGTCTTTCACTTTATGGAGCTCCTCTTTTATCTCATCCAACTTTAAGTTCAAGGTCGTAACTAGGTTTTGAACAACATTTCCCCCTTTCGTCAATACCTTTCTTAATAAATCCAAGTTGCTCCTCACTCTACATACAAATCTCTTCTTTCAACTCCCTCGCTTATTGTGTTTTTTTTCCTGCTTTTGACATTGGTCGGATTGAGCTTTCACAGTCTTCAAGAAGTTTTGACATAGTAGTAGCATGTTCAACTACTTCTTCTCCCATCGAAGAACCAAGACCTTGAGCCGACTCTCATTCCATATTGCCAAAAATAAATCCAAAAGGAAAAAGGAAAACTAATGATCAAAAGTCATAAGCCATTTAGAATTAGGAATTTTGTTCTCCTTATTTTGGTAGGTTTAAGCTAGTTGTTTTCCTATAAATTGATGTGTTTCTCTTCTTGTAAAATAAGATCGAAATATTGTTAGGATCGGTTGTGGAACTGGGCACACAATTACAACTGAAATAGAAATGAGAAAAATAAGAAACACCAGATTTTACGTGGAAAACCCCCGAATTAATTCAGGGTAAAAACCACGGGCAAACGGTAGAAGGATTTCACTATCGACAAAAGGATTACAACAACTTCTCTCTAATATAAGGAGAGCACAATTGATGATAACCTCTCTCTTACAATATGAGAAAACACTCTCTCACAAATAAAGGGAATAACATGAAAAATTTAGGAGAAACTCACTATCTTTTTCTCTCTAATTTTTCTCTCTATTCCTCTCTATATGAGATTGCTCTCATTTGTGGGATGCTCCAAGTACGAAGGAATGGCCTCAATTTATAGAGGATTTTGATGGTAATCTTGCAATAATTAGCATTTATTTAATGCTAATTAACCACTCCACCACAATTCCACAAATACAAATTAACCACTCCACTAATTGGCAATCACTCTACGTCTCGTGACAAAACACCATTATTGAGCCAATCACTCCCACATTATCATGAATGTTGTCTTCCACTTGTCTTATCATTTTGTAGCCACCATTATTGACCCATTGATAAGACACATTTGGCTCCAACTTCAACAAATATGGATTAAGAGAAAAATAGTAGTTTAACACTTTAGTTTTGTGATCTTTATGGGAAGTACAAAGAATAGCAATTGACCAGTGTGGTAAAACTTGATGTATTTTTCTTTGTAATACTTGGTGTGACCAGATCTAGAGGAAAAATTGTGAGTCTAGTATCTTGAGAGTTTTCTTGTAATTCTTTATGGTTTATACAAAGAGTAGAAAATTAGGTGTGGTAAAGCTCGAGTTATTTTTCTTGTAATACTTGGAGTTGGGGTTGGGTGAGTGAAAAGTTTATATGATTATAACAATTTGTCATATAGTGGAAAGCTTTGACGATCCGTCCATGATTTTTCTCCGATTTTGGAGTTTTTATGTAAATCCTGTGTTGTTATTTCCTTGCATATTTAGTACTTATAATCTTTTGATATTTCTCAACTTGAAAGCAAGATCTTAGGATAAACATGAAATTATATTTGGCTTTCATTTCCCAACAGAGGTCTACCAAGGAGCTAGTTGGCTAAGGTAGAAGAGATGTAACGTAGACCATCCAATTGTGATATTACGTCCATCAAGGCCTCAACTTTCTCATTTTTCACCTTATGGAGCTCCTATTTTATCTCCTCTAACTTTAAATTCAAGATCGTAACCAAATTTTGAACAGCATTTCCCCACTTTCATCAATAGCTTTCTTAATAAATCCAAGTTCCTCATCTCTCCACATACAAATCTCTTCTTTCAACTCCCTAGCTTATTTTGTTTTTTTTCACAATCTTCAAGAAGCTTTGACAGATTGGTAGCATGTTCAACTACTTCTTCTCCCATCGAAGCACGAAGACCTTGAGCCAACTCTCCTTCCATATTGCCAAAAATAAATCAAAAAGGAAAAAGGAAAACTGGTACATATTACCCATAGAGTTGACCACAAGATCATGATGTCTATTAATATATTCTATTGATAAAAAGACAAGAAAGGGAATAGTATTATGATCGAAACTAAAATATTTTCCAATTTAAAGCTACTCAAACTAATATTAACCTCCCAAATCTATGGACTTGTGTATGGGTAACACAACCATCACCAGGTGACATGACAATAGGAAAGTGGGATCGGACAAATATTGTAAATCTATGGACTTAAGCAAACAACTTATGGGAAAGCACCACAACATGTTACAAAATGAGTAGAACGAAAATTAACCGCATTAGGCACGAGTACATAAATAGCGTGACACTAACAAATGCAAACATATGTTATATTAATACAATTGATAATACAAATATCGTGAGACCTACCTGTACTACACAAATCTCTACCATCTAATTTCATTTATTTTTTCTCCTATATCACATCAAAATACATAAAAAAATACATCCTAACACCCGCTAAGAGACACAACTCCGAAAATTTGAAAGCTAATTAATTAGAGAACAGTACTCCCAAACACAATAATCTAAAAGTTCAATTAATTAAAACAAAATGATTTCACCCTTTTTTTTGCTGCGAAGAAGAAGAATGCCATGGTTCAATGACAACAACTATTTTGCTCCATCGCACATAAATGCATGAATAGCAGAAAACGCCCACCAAGCTATAAGGCCAATCTTGAGTGCACACAGCAAAGGAACCAAATGGATAAATCGGGTATCAACCACCCATGACACGGGAATCCTTTTTTCCTTTTCAAGCTCATTCATTTTTCTCCTTAAGATATACAAGTCTGGAAACACTATCAAATAGGAGAAGAGGGCCCCAAGTAGAACACCCCCTGTTGCCCATCGGAAAGAAACAACCTACTTGCATATTCTGGTAGTAGTCTTTTCAGAGGTTACTGTGCCATACAAGGTACCTAACAAGCCCAACATGAATCCAAGCAGCGAACCCACCACCACTATCAATGTAGTCAACTGCTTGTTCATTTTCTCTGCGATCTCAAGACCGGCATTTTTTCCTTGATTCTGTTGCCGTTATACACATGCGTACTCACATTTTGCTCCAATTTGTACACTGATTTGTCTTTTTGGTATTTCTCAACTTGAAAGCAATATCTTGGGATAAACATGAAATTATATTTGGCTTTGATTTTCCAACAAAGGTCTACCGAGGAGGTAGTTGGCTAAGGTAGAACAGATGTACCGTAGACCATCCAATTGTGATATTACATCCATCAAAGCCTCATCTTCCTGTTCTTTCATTTATGGAGCTCCTCTTTTATCTCCTCTAACTTCAAGTTCAACGTCGTAACAAGATTTTGAACAGCATTTTCCCCATTTCATCAAATAGGTTTCTTATTAAATCCAAGTTGCTCCTCTCTCCACATACAAATCTCTTCTATCAACTCTCTAGCTTATTGTGTTTTTTCTTATTCCGACACTGGTCGGATTGAGCTTTCACAGTCTTCAAGAAGCTTTGATATAGTAGTAGCATGTTCAACTACTTCTTCTCCTATTGAAGCACCAAGACCTTGAGCCGACTCTCCTTGCATACTTTGTTTCTAGAAATAAAGGCAATAAGTTTGTGAATGAAATAAAGGGAAAGCCATGCCTAAATATTAAAAAATGAAGAACGAAGACAAACAGTAAGTTTTTGGGGAGAAACAAGTGAATAGAAAATTCTTTGGAGACAGGTGGAATAGATCTTCTCATTTCTTGATCATCACTCGAAATTTGGGGTTGGCGTTGTTCTAATGTATTATTGTCGTTATGCACATGCGTACTTACATGTTGCTCCCTTTTGCTCCACTTTGTACACTGATTTGTCCTTTTTCTAATTGTGTAAACACCTACAAAAAAATATTTTCCAGCAAGCATCTTTGTATAATTCCAAATAAAATAAAAATAAACGTTAAAAGATTAATTGAGGACAATATACCATGACGGAAATATTAAATGGTATTTGAAATCAGTCATGAATTTATCTTACGTAGTTTTGAATGCATTTACTAGATCATTTTTAATTTTTTTATTTTAATTAAATAAAATTGGACATATATTACAAGCTGAAGAAAAATATATTTTTAAATTTTTTATGCGTCAAAATCGAATTTACTAGTGTTCATTCAATGAGATGTTTTAAATCAAGAAGTTAAACTGTTCGGTTAAGTACTTGTTTGACAACTTTGGTTGATTCTTTAGGTTCACTCCAATTACGTAAAGTGGTATAATTAATAAGTAAATAAAATGTTCTCTGATTAATATTGTTGTCGAAATTCATTTGATTCCATAATAGTATGCTAGACTAGGTTTTTATTGGAGCAAATTTTTACATTTAACATTTATCTACCAAAGTTATGTACTATTGATTTGTTGAATAACAAAGGTTTATTTACATAACTAAAATATATAAATATATATTTTCACGCTGCCTACTATGAATACTACGTTCAACAATTAAAGTTTATCATGCATAAAAAAACAATTAAAGTTTATCATGCATAAAAAATAAATATTTACTGTAATAATTTATACATTCTAGTAAATGGTCGATAACTTTTTAATATTAATTCCATTGTTTACTATTCATATATTATACTTCATCAGTCCCGCAAATATAGTATAGTATATTATTTTTGTCCGTTCTAAAAAGATAATATACTTGTCATATTTAATATATCTTTAATTTCCACTTATGCTCCTAATTAATGTAACTTTAACTATCTATGTATTGAAAATATTTTAAAATAATTAATGATGCATACGGATATATATGAAAACCTAATAAAAATTTTAATATTTCAATTTAATTAACTACTATTTTCTTAATATCTGTAAAAATAATCAGTGGATTATATTTGTGGAACAATGGGAAGAAATGTTATAAAATAGTAACTTGATGCATCAAAGATAAATTTTAACTCCCATTAATTTTAACAAAAAAAAAAAAAAAGAGAGAGAGAGAGATAATGAAGATTACTAATTTTTGCATTCAAGTATGATAAATCAAGTCAATTGAAAGACAAGTAAGAAATACAAAAAGAGATAATGAAGATTAAGTTGTTTATTTTCAAAAACATTTCTCTTGAAAATGCCAAGGAGACTAGTCCTTAATTTTGTACGTGTTAGTTTGTTACATTTACATGGCACGTGAAGAGGACTAGTCCTTAATGTTGTGTGTTGCTTGGAAATTGGAATTGTATGTTTAAGGGGGGCTACCCGAATACCGACCATAGAGAAAGAAGGCAACAACCAGATGAGACTCCAAAGCAGAAAACTATAAGCTATCTATTTTTATATAAAAACAGCAGAACGTTAAAGCAATATATGCTGCCATCGTACAAGCAATTCTGCCATCTATTTTTATTTAACCTATAAACATTGACAAATTTGTATTTTTATGAATTGATGAAGGCATTTACACAAGAATGGCGCCTGCTCTAATTTCCAAACAAGGTAATATATATTGTAAATTTTTATATGAATTGATAGTGAGTACTTTTACACAGATGGCTTCCACACATATGCATACACTTGATTTGGATGAAATAAAGGAAGGCAACTAGATGAAATAGAAAGCATACATAGTTACTAACCTAACCTAGACAACCTTCCACTTAAATTTGTCATCTAATATACGGTTTTTATTTTTACTCTTTCTGTCCCACTAAGATAGGCTTGTATTTTATTTTCGTTTGTTCCAAATTATAGTCCACTTTCCTAATTGAAAATATGATTTATTCTCTAATTGACTAATGTACCCCTATTTAATATTATTGGAATATTAAAAATTAACTAGTTATTCCATCTCCCAAAAATATTAACAATATTCACACTACTTTTTTGTCATTTAATGAAATGGTAAAATAGAAATAATATAGAAATATTTTATAATTCCAACGATATTTAAGATGTTTCCTTAATATGTGTGAAAAATAGGAGGTGTCTATCTTAGTGGGACGGAGGGAGTATTTTTATTTTTTTAATAATTACATCCATGAGCTTCCCAACGTATCTCCAAAGGTCATCACCTCAAACATATTAGTCAGATGTAAGAATTACATCTATCCCATGTTGGCATGCTACTAGTTAGAAACGTTGATATCCATGGTAAAGTATTAATTTACAAGTGAGAAACATATTTATGAACAATACTTCTAGTCTTCTACCCAGCTTTTCAAACTACTCATTTATCCACACTCATTCACAAATCAATTTTCCTTTATTCAAGTGCAACCCTTATAATGAAGATTCAAACATTCAAGTTTTCCTTTAATTACATAATAACAAGAAAACAATGTTTATTTTTCACATCACATTAAAATGCAGTAGGAAATATACAACTTACTTGTATTGTTCTAGAACACCTGAGTGTTCCGTAGTTACGTAACATCCGAGTGATTTTACTGCATAACCTCCGTTTTGAAATTCATAATATTAAATTAATATGCTCTCTATTTGAATAAAGAGCCGAGTTTAAAATCAAATTTCCTCACCAGCATCTTAGATAGCCCAATATGACTTTTGTGATTTTCTTTGTGCATACTTCTACCAAAGCAACTCATTCAAGAAACACTTTCATTTATATTCATTCTCCATTACCGAAATGTAAGAGCTATATATGCTAACAACACATGAACGTGCCTCCGATAAGTTTAAAATGTATTCCTAATTTATTGATTTTCTTGGAAAACGGTAAGAATGTAAAAGAATAAATACGTTGAAATGACATGACTTCATTTTTTTGTTTAGTGCAAGACTAAAAAGAAGGTGTATTGGTGAAGAGTTTAGATTAGACTAATTATAATGGAAATCAAAAAATAATTATGATGTGAAACTTTGTTACATTTTCCTGAGGATAAAATGGAGTTAGAAAATAAAACAAAGAGGTCTCCTAATACACCTAGGAAAAAAAAAGTTTATCTTTTGCACTAAAGTGATATGAATAGTAAAATTTTCATATAGCGTCAACTAATAACGACTTGAACATTTTTTCCTTTACAAAAATATTAGACCCTTGAAACCTTTGCAAAACGAGCCAAAACAAACAAATTTTATGCTCAAGGCAAAAGGTCATATGGTAATCAGGTACCAACAAATAAGTGCAATGAAACTAACGAAGAATGGACTGATACAAGAAATACTCAACCAATTAATTAAAGCCTGCTAGCTCGCGTTAACCTCAACTTTGCATATTACCCCAAACACTAGGCCTGATCCAATACTGATGTAGATCGAATCTACAACAAGAAATAAGAGACACAAATCGAATTGTAATTTCGATAAAATTCTCTCTTTTATTCGAAACTAACTGAGTTACATTGAAACCTAGCCAGAGTTTAAATAGTTACCAACTAACTTGATGACAGAGAAATAAATAAAGTAAGGAAATAAACTTCTAACCTAATTAAAACACAATATCCCTATTAAATAATAAACACTTAAAAGTAAAGACAATAAATGACATATAAAATCCTAATTTAAATAATCGACTTTCCATCTCCATCAAATACTAGCTTTGGAACTTGTTAAAAGTTCCAGCGTCGGTAAATCACATGTGGTATTTGAACAAATTCACCCCAAACACATAATAATGAATTAGTAACAAACCCATAGATATGCAACCCAGTAACTGCTCGTATGAAAATTTAACTAGGCAACTTTTGGTAATGGGACGACTTCTTAAGCCAGATTACCAAATGACTATAACAATTATGATTTCTCAAGAATGCCAAATATATTATTAAAAGTAGACAAATTTTCTGGTTGACCATATTTGAACACGAAATGAGCGAAAAATTAAAAAAAAATGGCAGAGACGGATAAAATTGTATTATTTAAATAAATCAGTGAATAATTCAAAATTTTGGGTAATATTTCATCATTATCGATTAAGGAGCTGCTTAACCAACTAATGGATATCCTTCAGAAAAACACATGGTTCGCCCACCATTTTAGGGATTAAAAACCTAGAATATTCTTATTGAATGAATTAACACAAAGAGTCCACATTCTACAAATCATGTAGGGATGGCAAAAAAAAACGGTGAAAACCGAAAATCGTGGTTACCCGAACCGAACGGGGCGAAAAAAACCCAACCGATGGGTTGATGGGGCAAATATGGTTTGCTATTTTCTTGACCCGAATCGGGGTGGATCGGTTATGGTTCGGGGAAAAAAAAACTGAACCAAACCGTTTACCCGCTAACATGGACGAAGCTATAGGTGTAAGGTCATAATAATTACTAAATCGTGCAATTATATTCACAAGTTGATAGTTAGTCGAGTTGGTTAGTGGCGGCGTCTTGCAATCGAGAAGCCCGAGTTCGAACCCTCCGCCGTGCACTTGGTTTAATTATATAGAATTTAAAAAAAAAAAAACGGTTCGAAAACGGTTTCCCGAACCGAACCGAACCGAAATGAACCGAAATACCAACGGTTCGGTTCGGTTATGGTTACGGTTAAAAACCGCCGGTTCGGTTCGTGGTTCGGCCCGAACCGACCCGTTGCCATCTCTAAAATCATGTAGAGTAACATGGGTCAATCCTAGAGGTTAATAGGGCTGCAATCAGGGGCATAGCCAGGAAACAAGTTTACAGGGGAACGTGTGATAAATTTTTTCCTTAAGAAATGCAGAAAAATTTATTTACATATATAATAATTAATAAATTTTATTTATAAAAAGAAGACATAATAAGATGTACGTACTAGAATAGGCCCCATCGATTTCACAATTTATAATAAATTTATTATATATGTAAACTCATTGCATATTCTCGTTCTACAAATTCATTCTAAGTTTTGTTGAGAATAAGTGTCAACAATAATCCTTGATCTAAAGAGATAAAATACTAATAATATAAGAATTAAAAAATAAAATAAATTTTTTAATTTATTACCAAAATCAGTATACTCATAGTCTACATTTTTAAACAAGTTACATACAAACCAAAAGAATAATAAAAAATTAAATCAATAACCTGAAAATGAGTCCTCAACATACAAAATATGGTATGGAAAGAGGATAGGAAAAAAATAATGATAATAACAAATATATAAATAAAAGAGAAGAGAGAAGAAAAAATACATACATATGACAAAAGTAAGCCTTGCTGGATGGGATTTGAACACAATCCCAGAGTGATTTTCTGCACCCACGGTTGGTGGAAAAAAATTCGCGGCAGGTGTATGCGCCGTCGAGTTCCACATACATATCGTCATAAATGACGTCATATCGAGTCTTGCGCGCGGCACGCATCATGAACATAAGCATAAAACCACCTTTGGGCTTAGGCCACCGGGCGTTACATAACATATGGCCTCCTTGAGGCCCGTGCGGGTTTTTTTTCATTTCATAACATAATGGAACTAGGCGTGCGTCGTCATTCATCAAGACCACGAAACCTAAATTCATTTCTTTCAAGCATATAACGTAAGGCTAGGGTTTCAGATTTTCATTCGTGCATAAGATCTTTCGATTCTTTGCCCACACACCACATCATAGCGTCTAGTGACCTTCGCCCACTCTCCCACGCGCGCACATCACCTCGTCAAACATATAACATACGCACATAATGAGTCATAAAGACTCAAGTGGATAATAGATGCAATGCAATGCATGTCACACGCTCATTTTGGGCCCTCTTGCTTGAATCCGCGTGCTTACATTGGCGCCATTTTTAAACATATGGCCGGGTCCCATAACATAACATAACATCATTGGAGACATCGATCTCCCATTGGGGGCATTGGTCCCCGTTAGACCCAAATATCGGGGCGTAAGTCCACAGGCGTCAGATCCCCGATTAGGCCAAAACATTTTCATTTTGTAAATACGTGATAGGCATTTCATTCCTGCGTATGCATTCATGACATGATCATAGGTAGCACTTACCATTATGCCTTGTTTCTTTCACATCGTCATCATTCATACGTAAACCATAAACAAGGCTTCATCATCACATCGTGAACACAAGTATAAAGCATTACATATCCGTGCATGAGCGTTAACTTCTCATAAGGCCCACGACATTCAAGCGTAAAGCACACGATTACAAAGTGTTCACGTTGGTTCACGTTGATTCATATAGCGTCGTCACATATTGCTACCACATGCCTTACGCATAATCGTCACATTGAACCACGTAGTCATACATAAATGGGCGCTCATCATGCTAGTTGTTCATTGCATATACATAGCTTTACTTCCTTTGTTCATTACATATAGCTCCCTATAGCCACATAAGTCATAGAAGTTGGCATGAAGGTCACATAGGCTACCTAAGCATATACATAACATCATCACATCATGTCCTAACCATAACACAAGGCCAAGAGATCTAACATGCACCTAAGATCTCCAATCATCATAATCATGCCATATCTTGTTTCTATCAAGTATATACATGCAAATACATCATATAACATGGAAAGCAACCATTACCCACCATAGATGGGGTTCAAACACGCATGGAGACCATCTTCTTCCTCCTCTTCTTCTTTCTCTTCCTTTTCTTCTTCTTTCTCTTCTTTCCTTTCTTCTTGTAATCATAGATTACACAAGCATTACATAGGTCATATATGGAGTGGGAGATGATTCCATGGGTTCATGAGGGTCTTGGAAGGGTTTTGGAAGTGTTAGAACCGAGCTTGGATGAATAGTGCCCAAGAAATGACAAGAACTATCTAAAATAGCCATTCTGACTTATAATTACTGGTCAGTAACACACATTCGTAGTAACCCATTACTCTGACGTAACTCCATATACTTCTAGTAACCCGATAAATACGGTAGATCTCTCTCATCATCTGACCGTAATAAACTCTCTGAAAATCCCCTGTTTCATCTTCTTTACTTCTGGTAGTAACTTCCATTACTTACGGTAGAACACCAATAATCTGACCGTATCTCGAACCATACGTGCCGTGTTGCTCTCCAAACTTTTAGACATTTTCCACATTTACCATTTACGCCGTAACCTTTTAACCTTCTGGCCGTGGCAACGACATTTACTGGCAGTAACTCGACATTTCTGTGTAACCCCGATATCACGAAATTTTCCCATTTTCATCTTTTCGACGGCCGTTTAGTATTAGGGACATATCCTATATGTCAACACATATCGTGAACATATCATATACATGAGCGTCATCTGAAACATCGTCACGTCATTTCATCTCATATCTACGGTATATCTGAATCATATCGTGTTACATGGTTCAGGAGACTGAGGCGGGCCATTACATCGGGTGAGCCCCCTACCATTAGGGAGCAGTTATGTATTATTTATCAAACTCAATATAGATATCAAAAAATTTTTTTTAAAAATTTGGGTTGATGACGTGACGCTATCAGAAGGCGCCATGTGGCGTGGGTACCAAACCCACGTGGGTGTCTCATCATTAGCACATAATTCCATTGCCAAGTTAACAAAAGTTCTACCAACTCACCTAGAAGTTGGTTTGTTAACATCAATATAATTAAGCACTATATCAAATTTTTCAAAAAATATATTTAGAAGTATTTTGAATTAGGTTAGGGTAGGATTGGACTATGTCCAATCTAGTCCCCCTAGCTGCGCACCTGGCTGCAATCACACTACCATTTTAAATAGTAACATTACTCAGCAGACAGTAGCATTAACTAGTGACACATGCGTAGGTTCCAAGTTCGCAAATTACAAGAGTTTGGAGGGTAGGACTGTAAACCGGATTAAGATAAGGTGGAAACCGATAACATAATTTGATGATGGAAATTTTTAAATTTCAGTATTCAAAACTTGATTCAGATAAGTGTTGATCTATAAGAAGGATTTTAATAAAAACTTTTAAATTATATACAAATAATTAAATAATAAAACAATTTAACAAATTTAATAGGATTAATTTTGAACATTCAAAATACTAGAATTGAATAAGATATGACCATTTTTGAGAATTAAAAAAATTACAGCATTATTTCAAAAAAAAAAAAAAAACCACTAGAGCATTAATGGGAAATGAAAAAAAATCTTCGTGTGTAATGTAATATTGAAACCACGGTATGTAAATTGTAAGGATAATACTAGAGTGTCATAATCTTTAATATAATCGGTGAGATTTTACTAGTAAAATTCATATCTTATCATTAATGAATAATTGTATTTATCATTGATATAAAAGATATTAATTTAAAGTCATTTTATCCTACTATAACACTCTTTATGGTATTTAATTTAATATGACACTGTAGACCTCCAAGTCTACCCCGAGAAGGGAGGTTGTCGCCCTCTTCCAACCCCTTCCACTTGTGTTCCAATCTTGCACCCATGGAACTATAACTCTAAATCCACCCTTATTTGGATCCTTATGTTTTGAGGGGGGGTCGTCTGTGGTGAAGCTACATTTGGGCAGGTGCTGTCCATGGACTGCATTGGATTAAAAACAAAAAAAACAAGGGCGTTAAGTCATCCGGCCCAAAAGCTACTAAAAAAATAAATTATCCGTAGTTCAAGAAATAACCCGGTCCGGCGGTCCCAACAATTAGCAGTAGGCTCTCACTCTCTTTTCTCTCGACTTCTCTCACTCTCAGTTCTCGTCGCGGACTTTGGACCTTGGCTCCCCGATTTTCATCTACTCTGCACTCACGGCCAACAGCTCGGACACCAATCACCACCACTCACCGAACCGGTTCACTCACCAGATGTCTTCAGTATTGCTTCAATACACTAAACACCTTCAATGCTACAATCTTTGGTATTGGTTAATGTTGGTACGTGCACTAAAGGTGTAACACGATAATTAGTCTATATATTGATTTGTTGCAATAATTGTAGATTATTTGTGAGGTTTATAAATTTCAAATTCATGTTCAAATTAAATACCATGATTAATTCTTTGACCTGAATTTCTAACACGAGTGACACTAATCAGAAATCGCCAACTTGTTTTTTGATTAGGAAATAAGACGAAGACGATAAGTCGTGTGAATTTACGTTGTCTAGCATTTTAATATGTTTAAGCGTTTACTCCTCATTTTAATTTAATAAACGTAACGTTTACTCCTGCATTATTCCCAAGTCAAACTTTTGAAATTGACCAAAAACTGTTTTTTGTGAAATTCATTATCTTCATTTATTTATTTTCTCCCCAAAAAAGTCCACAACTACGCAATAACTTGCGACCCATATCCTTTTCCGTTCACGTGCCACCTGTAGTGCATGGGTCCTGCACAATAACTGCCATCATGGAGCACATTAAAAAAAAAAAAACTCTTACGTGCCATTTGCCTTGTATTTTAGTTATTCATATGTGGATCGCAATTGAAGAACACGGTAGAGAACAAAAATTGGCCATTTCACTTACATACCTCCAGTAATCCTCCTTAGCCTACATCGATCACAAGATTTAGGCGATGTTTGCAGTGTAAGAGCGTGGGTTAATTTGTTGGATCAGTTCATAAATAGACACTATCTAGAAGTACGTCTCTAAACAAAATGGGACCATTTTTCTTAGTCACATAAGTATATTAATTATGTGAACTCGACGTTCTATATAGACATTCGAGAGGTTCAAATTCCAAGTAAAATTTCCATTTTTGATGACACGCCGACGATGAGATCTAAGAAGTGCAAAAAAGTAATGGGCAAAGGATTTTTAGTAGGGTTATTATTATTTTTTCCCCAAACAAGGTCGTGTTCTACAATTATGAATTATTATTAGAAGTATATTACTAATCCAATTTTTAAATGACATTAGTTTTCCCCAAAAAAACTCTTACATGTTACAATCTGATAAGTATTTAAATGACATTAGTTTTAAATGAATTACAATGTAATACAATAAATTATAGTTTTCAAGTTCTAATAATGCTTTAATAATGTCAAATATGTACATATCAACAAATTAGCAAAATGTACAGCTGAAAATTAAATAATTTAAAAATAATATCAAGACAATGCTGAATTAAAACATAAACGTAATTCAAAACAAACACATAAAGTACGTTAACTACAATGGTGATCATGTAACATGAAGAAATATATGTCAAAGTAGAAACATATGTAAAATTAAAAATTATTTAAAATCAATGTCAATTTACAGTTCTATCGCATTATCATCCACTATTAATTGTGGCAAATCTACAAAAGAGATAATATATAATGTATTACAACAGACACCATACACCATTTTCGTGCACCATTTGCAGTAGCTCAAGGCACTACATCTCATACCCAATTTAAATTTCATGATTTTATTTTTTGTTTCTCAATTAATTTGATTTATGATTCATTATTTTATCGTCTCTTTTACAATTGAATTAAATTATGCATTATTTTTCGTTATATAAGGTCATGTGCCAAAAGCTAGAAAATTAATTTCATAAACCTTTTTCTTAATTTTGACAAAAAAAGCCACTACGAAAAAAGAAAGTTTTCACCATTAACTTTTTTCCCAAAAATTCAAAAAAAAAAAAAAGAACTAAAGAAAAAACATAGGGTGGATGTTTAAAAGTCTAGGCCTTCCACTCTCCAAAAAAACAAAGAGGATGATCAAACTATCATTTTCGATAAAATATTGGTCGCAACACAACAATTTTGCAAGGACGAAATAGCCAAAAGTAAAAATTTTTATGACGCATTAATTTTGAAGCAACAACGTAAAAAATCTACATGAACTAAATAGTAAGCAAACCCAGTAGCAGCTAATAAGCGCAAACAATCTCATACATTTTTACTTCCAACATTCTAAAATTATTTTAGCATCAACTTAGTTTTAACTTTTTATTTCCTTCTTGACACCCCTGCAATACACGGGCAGTAATCACTAACAAAAAATAGTAAGATATTAAAAATATAGCTTGATTTTAGGTGAATCAAGAAAATTTGTGATTCAAATGTGAAAAATTAGTAGATATTTAAAATTTTTAAAAGGTCTATAATGTATATAATTTTTAGAGATGCTAAAAATAAAGTAAAAATATGTAAAACACGTAAAAATAAAAAGACTTGTTGATAAATTTTTGCCACCAAAAGAGCAATTAATATAATATATCATAAAAAATTTAAATTACAATGATCAATTATTAATGCATAATGCCAACATTGTGTTTGTACACCTTTAATTCAACTTATTTAAAAACTATAATAATGTCATAAATTGATTAATAGACATTTCATTATTGGTCAACATTTAAAGTACTATAATAATTTAAATTTATAATAATTGATTAAAAAATATTTAACATAATAATTTTTATCTTGTAATAATTGACTTATATAACTCATACCATAATTAGTTTCTATTCATCAGATCATGTATAAATATTTTAATTAAATTGTAGCAAGGAAATTTAAAAATTAGTAGCGACATTGTTAAAACCTTTTCTCCATAGTAAATTTATTTTATTTTTCAATATTTACTAACTGTTTCACCCGTGCGTTGCACGAGAGCATAATTTTTTAGCTAATAATAATTTTAATAGGTGCTAGTCGTGTTAACATAAGATATTGAAAAAATAAAATAAATAATAAATCACAACAATAAACTTAATTAATATAACTAATGAAATAATTCTTGAAAAATTTCGACAGAATTTCCCTCTATTTTGTACCAATTCATCCTACAAACAATTGGGGGAAAACTCACCAAAAAACACAAATTTAATTTGCAATACTCTTAAAGACATCAACAATTAAAGCAATCCAAACATAACACCATCAATAATAGTTAACAATAACACACAAGACAAAAAAATAGAAACATCTTCGTGTTTTAACGTAAATGGTGAATGTAATGAAATATAAGTTACATTCATAATTATCATATAGAATATAAAAATTTGTGTTATTATACAATTGAATTGTACTAAAATAATAAATAAATTTTAGATGAGCGGAATATCTCTGACTTCACTTTTACACAAACATTGGCATTTTAACATAAGAAATCTATAAAAACATTAGAAATAACATCATATTTCAAACATGATCAATACAACTCACTAAAAGTATAATTTTCGATTACTAAGTACATTGAATTACCTTTTTGAAACATAGTGCCACTAATGCATATGCCATCGCTCTGTTCCCCACGTTGGGACGATACCCACGCCACGTGGCGTGACGGCCCTGCGTTACCAATTTTTTTAGTATCTACATTAGGTTATATGAATAATACATAACTGCTCCTAATGGTGGGGGCGATGGGGCCTGCACGAATTTTTTTCCGGTGTGGGTACGAGATATCCTAATGCATAAATGGTACATATAATCAATTTATATAACTCCACCAAATTTGTGATGGGAACATTATATACTTAGATAAATATAAGAGTATAAACACAATAATATATAAATACAATCCTTCACTTCACATATCAAACCATAAATGACATAAATGATTTGTGTAAAAAAATAAATAAAGTGAACAACGTACCTGATCCAATTAATAAGTATGAAATTATAAGTTTAAACAATTCTTTATAGATGACATTTGTGGTCATGGTAGTTGGACGACCATCATCATCATATATCACAAACTTTCAACCATTCTTATGCGTCACCCTCGAGACTACAACATATCTTTTCTATTCAAACCCCAACTGTTTCACCCTTGCGTTGTGCAGGGGGGCAAATTTTTCAACATCTATTTTTTTCCATATATATTGATTGAATATTGTATTATCATAAGAATTAGAATATAAGAACAACAAATAACCACCTAAAAGCCTGTTTCTCTACCTTATTATGGTTTGATTCATACTTTAAAATTGTAATAACTCTATATGAATTAGAAAAATAAAAATAACAAATATAATATAATTTATCTCATTCTAAATCGATCCATTACAAAGATGATGGTGTAAGTACTCATTAGATAATTACAATTTTAAATCTAATCTTTGATAATTTAACTCAATAAATATGTATTTTTAGTTTTAAATCTCTCATTTCCTTTTTTTTTCCCATATATCTTTATTCAACAATTCATTATGATACAATTAGAATAAGAACACAATTCATATTCTTAACTTTTCTACTTCAATTTTGCGTAACTAATAATATTGATTCATGATAGATGTGTCCATTGGACCAATGAAGCATTAATTTACTAAGTTAACATGTGAACATTTTGATACAAAAATAAATATTCCACTGAAAAAAAGTGAACATAAAGTACAATCAATCAACGAATTCATCTTTACAACTTAAAAAATTGTATCGACTTAGCCAAAAGTATAAAAGATTAATGATACAAAAAAATTATCAGTATGAAGAAATAATAATTATTTTAACAATTTATCGCAAATAATTGATCAAAGTGGGTCAATTCAGATTTTAATTTATTTTATATTTGTAAAATTAATAATTGCATTACAAATTAATCTACTGCAAAAAAATTAAAAATTATTAGACTTTTGCAATTGTGACGAATTATGTGAATTAAAAATTATAATTAACCATACAAAAAAAGTATAATTAATTTCACAATAAACACATTGGCATAAAAACTAAATGATCTAAAGCAAAAAAATTAATATTGTGAAGAAAGTACGATCAATCTATTGATTTATCTTAATAGTTTAAAATATTGTGTCGACTCGCGCTAATGGTTTAAAAAATTGATAATACTAAAAAAACGAAAACAATTATTATTGCGAAGAAACTATAATTCTTTCTTCACACGAAGTGAGTTCGGCACTCTTTTGATACTACTCGGAAAGGCGATAAATCAATCCCGTTAAAAATTATTCAAATGTATAACATTACAGAAATATTAATTTATTTTTAACGTTTCATAAATAATTTTTATTCAATGAATAAGAAAATGTCAAGTATTATAGTACACGATATTTAGTAATATTTTGCAACTAAGTTTTTTTTTCCTTTTTTAATTTTTTTTAATTTACATATTTATCTCTTTAAAAAGGAAAACCTCAAAATTAAGTGAAATTATTTCTTCTGAAAATTGCAATTGATTGTAGTAGCGGTGGTAGAACTGATCACAACAATGAGGAAGACGATTCCTTATTTTCAATTTACTTATCATATTCTATATATAATATATAGTTAACTTGAAAAAATGTTTTAGAATAAAAGTAAGAAAAAAATATTTTTCATAAAATAAGTTTTAATTAATATTTTGAAGAATAATGATATGTAAAGTGTTACATACTAAAATATATGTGTTGTAATTTATCAGTCTCAAAAAGGGGTAATTTCATTTTAGTAAGTAATTTTTTTCCAATTTTTGTTCAACATAAGATGTGTTTTGTTAAGAGTTAATGAAATGCACTGTATAAATATAATAATATCTTAAAACATGTTAGGTAAATTGTAAATACACTAAAACACAAGGTGTATTTAATAAATGTTCCTTAAATAAAAATACTTCTTTAGCTCTTATTGATTATTATGATATAAGATACTATCAAGAAAAATTATCTTCTTTGGAACTAAAAAATAATATCTGAGTATTGTAATAATTTGAACCTTATTATAATTGATATACAATCTTATAATAATTAAGTACGATTAATCAAGTCATGTGTAAGTAGTATAATTATGTTATATAATCTAAGATAAAAAAAAATTGCTGAATAACTCGAATAAGATTAATTATATTCACGCTATAAAATATATTGAGTACACCATAATTTAATTGTTTGAAAAAGTCTTAATTTTGTTTATGATAACAATTATGTCCTCAAAATGCATGATTAATAATTTTTAGTAATTAACTTACTTTGTACGTAAATATTAATTTATATTTTGATATTTTATTAGAGATATTTAAATTAAAAGAAATATTCACATTTTACGTCCATTATATTTAACAATATTTAAAAGTATGATGAATAAATAAGTAATTTGGCGTATAAATAAATAAATTTTTTTGATAAAAACGATCTTGATAGGAAAAAATTCATAATTAGTTAAAGATTAAAAATAATCAATATTGATTGGAAAGTTTTTAGACAAAAACGATCATTATAGCTCAAATTTATAATTGGCTAAAGATTAAAAATAATCAATATTGATGGGAAAAAAATTAAGGTTGTAATTACATTAAGATGTAAACATTGGGAATATTTAAAATAAATATAATGTAAATTATCAATAAAAATGTATTGTGGCAATATAATTACCCATCGGATTATTTAAAAATTTTCAAAAAAACTATTTTATAAAATCGAACAATTAAATTTTCATACGTTAATGTGAAGTTCCAATTGTCAAATCTTGAATGTTTGTTGGAAATTTCATTTTAATGATCAATATAAATTAAAATATTTACATAATTGTAATATTGATAACTATCTAAAATAGGCAAATATGAAGCACACTAATTATATCTCATTGTATTAGAAATGCTAATTATATGGACTAAAGCGATAGTATATTAAGGGGCAAAAAAATTATAAAGGACATGGGTGGAAACTATTATTAACTGATTAAATAACTAATTTAAAAAATAAATGAATTATTAAAAAAAAAATATATATATATATATATATATAATATTAGGTCAAATTCATAGGGGAAAAATGATCTGGAATAAAAAAGTGAGTAAAAGTTAGAGAAAATAATGTGTTTAAGTGGAAAAAAAGACTGCTTATATATATATACATATATATATATATATATAGATTTTCAAAAATTTTTTATCTTATTAATCTATATTAATATCAATTTATATTTATATAGGAAACTAAGTTTGTATATTTGCGTTAAATTTTAAATTTTTAAAAATAAATATTTATATATTAATACTATACTCGTTTTAAAACTCTTGTTAAGTCAAATAAAATAAAGAAATAATTTTTATTTTTTAATTTAAATTTATTGTTAGAAAATGGAAAAAAAGGGGGACAGAGAGAATATTTAGATAGAATGGGATTGATAAAGCAAGTTGTAGAAATCCCATTAAATATGGAAACTCTATTATTTTAGGAGATTTTCATGTGTAAAATTTCAGAATATTTAGAATTTTGTTTTGGTAATAATAATATTAAAAAATAAAAAATAAAAAAACCAAAAAATCCTTGATTTTAGGCTGGAAAATATTAAAAAATAAATTAAAAATTAGGGTGAAATACTCTGGTATTATATATATATATATATATATATAGATTATAAACTTCCCCTCAAACCATTAGGAGATATTTATATATTATTCATTTGACCTAACGTAGATATCAAAAAAAAAAAAAAAAAATTGATCGATGACTTGGTGCCTCCGAAGGCGCCACGTGGGTATCCCACCAAAAGCACTCATACTATAAATTTTCATTGAGAATTCCATATTAAGATTCTGAATTCTTTGATTTCTCTTTGATACAATACCAAAATTCTAATATCGACCAACTCTTAGCCTTACAATTTTTTGTGATTGCAGGATTAAATATTTTGAAATTTTCAAATGACTCATTAAAATTGAACGTAATATTAAAAGGCCACAATTGTTCCTTCATAACTCTAATTAACTATCGTACGGTCTGTTAATTTAAACAAGTAATATTCATTAAAAACCAAATAATAAAGTAACTAAATAGTATGCTCTCTAAAACTTAAATAAGTTTAATAAATGATTAGATTAGATAGAGTCGAATGATCTAGGTTTTTGGTTTTGGTCACATGGTCGTGCTCTTTAGACAAGACAACTTTGGCTATGTGATTCTATTTTCCCTTTATTTTTGTTCTTCTTGTATTTTTGTATTTTTTTTTTGTATTTTTTTTTGTATAGTCGCGGCTTTTACAAGATGACCAATAGTAGTTCATTAGCACATATGCCTTATTTAAGTTTTTTTTTTAAAGAACACACACAACACACGAAAAAGGTACAGAAACCCAGCACGCCAATACTCAAATTAACCTTATTTAAGTTTTAGTCGCACACCCTTATGCATATTGGGGGGGGGGGGGTGGTTGAGAGAGTCCCAAATGTTGTGTAACTCTACACTCAAATTTAATTTCAATAATAATTGTGCACATCTCCAACTCAAACGCGAAGTGATGCTTCGGTTACGATGGACTTTGCAAAACTCTCCCGACTATCAAATGACGTGGACGGTTATGGACTAAAAGGACAATTCAATATTCTTTTTTGATAATTTGATCATTTTTGTAAATAACCCTCTGCAAAAGGGAACTCGTTCTTTGTAATGTCATTACTAACCAAATTTATGGGTTTGTACAGCTACGACAAAGACTGGGAGCCAAACAGAGACTAAAGGAATATGTTAGGCGATAAATCCGATAATTTAGTGCACTTATCTATCGATGCCCCATTAATCTATATCTATATCTATATATATATAATACTAGAGTATTTCATTATATTTTTTAATTTATTTTTTAATGTTTTCCCGCTCAAAATTTGGCCAACTATTTTCCAAATTATTTATTCATTTATTTATTTTGTAATTAGGAATACTCGCTTTCCATTTGACGCGCTTATCTCAAGGCTTGCATTCACCTTTTGCACGCCTTTCCTGTTCAATTTGTATACGCCTCTTTCTCCTTTCCTTCGACTAACAAGAGCCAAAATCTTTCCATCTTTTTCAATCCACAACCAATCTCTCAATCAATCAAGATGGATATACCTAGATTTGCGCGATTTGTGTTAATCACTCTCTTCCTTTCCAAGTTTGCAAATATTTTCAATCTTCTCTCGATAATCTCCCAAAGATTTTCCTCGCGCCGCTTTTTCTTGAAACCCATTTTCGCGGATTACCTCGAATCGCCTAATATTGCATTCTTCTCACGGTCAGACCTGTTCTTGTACTTTTTTTCTTTTAGTTTTCCTTTTTGCGCTTTGCCCTTTCATGACTTTTTCTTATGTTTTGTCGTGCCCTTCTGTGTCTATATTTTTCCTCTCCGCTTCGCCGCCCTGGTGTCGAATATTGCGTGTTTAATTTAATGGCCTTTGTCATTTAGTCTTTTGGGCTTTCTTGAGATTAAATTGTAAATTCGATTTCGATTTTTTCTTGAATTTGTTGGTGAATGCTTAAATTTGATTGATAAAATTGGGAAATGTTGGAAAAGGTTCAGTATGGTTGATGCTCGCTTATAAAATTAGTATCCTCATCATCCCATCTCCAAAACATCAAGAAGAAAATCTAATTTGAGATAGCATTGACATTTTATCGCCTTTGCTCGTCATCACGAAAATCTAATTTTGATGCCAATCAGACTCCATGTTTTTTCGATGCAAAATCTAAAGTCCATTGTGGTGAAGTTTTTATGCCCATAATGAAGTTTTTAGATTCTTGCTCTTTATGCGATAATGGAGTTTTAGAGAAAGTGTGATTTTGTCAAAAGGATCTCCTGTCTAGGTTCCGAATCATAGAAGACTGTAGCATGGGTAAAGGACTAAAAGAAAGGAAACAAATGAAGTATTGAATCCCATTGATGATAGGTCGTAGTTTTTTTTTTTTGGAATTTCATGTTAGCAATGCTTTAGCAATATTATCCTCGCGTTAGGATTAGATGTGGCTTAAGTCCGTTATGATTTTAGCTGATTATAATTCGTATTTCAATCATTCATTGTCCGATGTAGCAATTGCAATGATATAACGGGTGGCTTGTGTTTATCATTTTTTATATCAAGAAGTTGGGGAAGATAAACGCAAATTGTAGAGGCATAAAAAGCCTACAAGAAGGTAAAGGCAATGCTATGAAAGATCCTAACAAACCAAAGAAGCCTCCAAATTTTCTCGGGTCTTGGAAGTTTAGTTATACACATATTGTGTTCTTTGTAGCTTGATCAAAGTTATGTCATGGTTTTGTGGTAGCAAGGAGTTCAGAAGACTTTGAGCTAAAATCCTGATGTCAATGGCGTCTCACAGATATGCTCAGAACCTCTTTTTATATGCCTTATTATCATTACAATTTTGGAAATTAAAATTTCTTGGTTTTGCATATGCATCTAAAGGTTGGAAAAGTCAGGTGGTGAGAAGTGGAAATCCAAAGGTTGGAAAAGTCATGGTGAGAAGTGGAAATCCATGAGTAAAGTCGTAAGTTCTTAACACAATCAAATTGCTTTTAGCAAGTTGTTTGAACGCCAAAGATCTAGGATCCGAGTAGTTTTGTTTTACAATTAGGTTAAGACAAAAATGAGAAAAGAGTGATTTGCTAGCTCTTATTTGAGAATAGGAAATAGGATAGGAATATGGCAGAATGTGCAAAGAGTCAACTATAAATCTATGTATAATTAATTTGACTAGATCTTTCATTAATTGAGTTTTCCAAATGTAGATGTCTTTTTGTTGTGAATAGATAGATTTTCTTTAATGGTTAGTTGGAGAGAGAATTGTGGCTCATCTATTTGTGTTGTTTCATATGGGTATTTTTGAAGGTACTTTGTTATTTTTGAGGAGTATATATCTTTAATGGTTAACATGTTATTTTTTCTTTGTATCTATGATTAATGAAACTATGAAAGGTTAAAATTCAAGAATTTCCATTTTGATAAGTTTGAGCTTGACGGGTTTGGTTGTCATTTATCTTTATAGATCTATTGGATTTTTAAGAATTGGTTTTATTAATTATAGTGGATTCACTATAAATTTTTGTAGATCATATTCAAAGTGCTTGATTAAAGATCTACACCTGTGATGCATTTCACTTTCTCAATTTTCTCCCTCTTGATGCAAATGTCACTTTCACAATTCTTTCAAAATTGTGAGGAATATAAGGTCAACAAAGACTTGGCTCTTCTTATTCTAATATTTCCTATTTCCATCTTTCTAATTGTACCATTGTTTTGTCTTCTGTATTTTTATGTGTACTTGACAATGTGGTGGATGAATGTTCTTTGTGTTCATCCTGGGTTGGCTGAGACAGATCGCTAGAGTGATGACTCAATTTGGATTATTCAATTTCACTTTAACTCTTGCATATTTTTTAATGGAGGAAGATGAGTATGATGACTGAAAATAGATGATTCACCAATCATTATTGTATGGGACTTCCTTACTAAGCTTTCAACAAAGTAATCTCTTTATATTGGACTCTTAAATGTAATATCTTGTCGCCAACATGAAATAGACGATCCGGTGGGCATATAGTGGGCATCTACAAACTAAAGCTTAGAGATGAAAACGCCAAACCATAAGGATATCTAATGGGTTTATTTCTCAGAATCTAGAATTAGTGATTTTGCAGATGTACGTTCTTTCCCGTAAAGAGAGTGGTAAGAAATTGATTTTTTAAACTGATTTTTGTATTTTTTTCCTAATTTTTCAATTTCTTGATTTTGTATCTGAATTCCCAATTTCACATTTACCATATGAAATAGGATTAATTGAACTAATGACCAAAGATGGTGAAGGTGCACTCAAGGAATGAATGGCAGGAGATAGTGGCATGTACGCCCATTCGAAATTTTTCTTCCTTCTTGGTGGAATTGTATTTGGAGGTTTATAACTCCGAACTCTCCGTTAGTATGTGTCTTTGTTTAATTATCCATTTTAGATTAGAAGTTCATAGTTTGTATATTTTTCATTGCTCTATGCTTTGATTGGGAAAACATAACACCGTGATGTGAGTCGATTTTGATGATTAAGGCGTGGTGGTAGCAATAGGGAAGGATGATTAGATTAGAGGATGTCGTGGCAGCTTGTCGTGCAGAGCCTTGACCATGGTTTTCACTATATTGGCACTAATAATAACTATATGAAATTATGAAATTTTTATATGTATAACTTGCTTGTCAGTTAGATACTTGATTATGTATGCATAGTATTTTTTCCCCTTTACAAATTTTGTGCAACTTATTGATTGGTACAAGCTGCAAAAGTGAGATGGTCAAGTGTATTCGACGGTGTACATTCATTCTTGGCGGACTAGATTGTTGATCAGATGAGCATAATAATAATAATTTGTTCATATATTTGATGTTTGACTGTATCATTTCTTGATTTCTGTTCTTTTTTCCTCTTCCTTTGTACCTAAAATTTTTTAAGCCTTCTGCCTATGTAATTATTGGTTAAAGAAACTTAGCAAATTGAAAGTAAATATAGATTGTCTATACGCTTTTTTTTTTTCATAATTTACATAATTTACTACAATATAATTCTTTTTATGATTGAATTTTTTGTATTTGTCTAAGTAGTATTAGAATATGAAAGCAAGGAATGTGCCTCTCAATATAATATATGACATGGAAGTTAAACTTGGGTGTCCTCTTTACTTTATTATTATTTTTAGTATGTTATTATTATTTTAGTACGACTAATTATAGTAGTTTGAATCAAATGAGGTACAAGATATTTAGTTTCTCACATTAGCTTTTGATTGTTTAACAAAGACTATGAAAGGCGCTTTTGCTTTTGTAAAATGTGTATAAATTGAAAAAGTAAACAAATTTAAAATATAAATTAATTAACTGTATATTAAAAATTACTTATTGTAATATCTAAAATTGTTTTACAAATAAAATGTTTCTCCAATTTAGTTTTTTTATATTAATTGATGTAATTAATGATAATTTTGATAAAAATCTCGTGCATTGCACGAGTATAGTTGTATCACTTGTAAACACATTTTTGTGTCATTTGCAAATATTAATTAAAAATGTATTTCAAACTAGACCTGCTCGACATAATAGCCCCGCAAGGATAGAATAATTGATTAGGATAGTTAAAAATTGCATTAGAATGCCACAAATTATTGTATTTAAAAGTACAAAAGGCTAATTAAGCGAAATGTCCATAAACTTTTGGTTGTTTTGCACTTTCGTGCATCTCCGCCATCCCACTCTTTTTTATCAAGTATAATTAAGTTTCAAAAATAAAAATAGCCCATTATTCCACCAACATTTAATAAAAATCTATATTTGTTTAAAAATGAGTTTCCTGCATAACACGTGGTGAAAACATTAGATTAATACAATTCTTAAAATTACGGTTATTAAATTAATTATTTTAGAAATAATTAAGTTTTTAGCAATAATTAGCTAAAATGAAAATTAATTAAAATTTATTATATTGTTAAGATTTAATTGACATAGTTTCATTGAATGAAATTAATCAAAATTAATTGTATTGCCAAAAGGGAAAAAATTAAATTAATTTAAAGGACGTAAAAATAATCAAGATTAATTAAATTGCTACATATTGGCAAAATTTTCTTAAAATGAAAGATATCTTTTAAATGAACCACGCAAATATTGTTTGTAAAGTTAAGTTTTTAGTAACTTATAAAAGATACCCATCTCAATTCTATATGGTATGCTCATATCTTTAGGAAGTTGTATGTTTGCTAAATGAAAAATTATATTATCTCTTTGTTTTATGATTGTAATTGTCTCATATTTGCACTCACTCGGATCTTATGCCCTTCATTTTCTAATAATATTTTTCTTTCTATGTAGATTGAACATGTGGGAGAGGGGAGATTGATAGTACGCGATCCAATGAAGGTTTTGGAAGGATGGCATGAGTGATGAACGAGAGATGTGAGACATAAATGAGTTTGATTTCTTTTTTAAATAATTCAATGATTCTTTCAAAAAATAATTTTATTTATGTATTTTATGTGTTGTTTGTGTTGTGGAGAGTAATGTATATGATTGTATTGGAAGTATTGTCGGCATTGATAAGGTTGTGGAAAATATATAGTTATGTTATGTTGAAATTTTTAGGATTTATGCTATGTGTATTAATATGGTGGATTTTTTCGAAATATAGGAAATTCTATTAAATTTGTTAAAAATCGTATGGATTTTGCTCTTCTTTTAAAAAAAAAAAAATTAAAGAGCAATATAATTGTTTGATGGACGTATCTTCCCGTGCAACGCACGGGTAAAAATGCTAGTTTTAGTTTATATAAGACAGTATGTTGTGATAAATAATATTTGTTCTTTTTTCTTTTTGTTTTTGAATAAGGATAAATAATAGTTGTTGTGCAGGGCAAGTTGGCAAACACAGAAGAAATGGTTTGAATTAGTGAGGCGTATGATAGAAATGTTAGTTATAGTGTACAATGTTCAATTATTGGGCCGGGCTTTTGGTTGTCTTGTGGTTTAAGAAATCCCAAACCCAATAGGTTTTTTATAAACCAATAAATAACTCAATATAGTCTCATAATACACAAGTAATTTACTATGTTGTCTCTAAGTTCTCTCTAGATTTAGCCCGCACTAGATTAGAGAGAGATCATCCTACTACGAAGTTGTTCCTAATTCGAGACGAGTCTTGGCGTGTGGATCTACGTTGGAGGCCGGACGTTTGGACGGTTGTGGAGACGAAAAGTACAACGAGATTTACGCCACACAATCCGCTTTATTGGTAATCTCTTAATCACAAACCTCATCTAAGAGTCGAGAGGATCCGGTGTTTGGAATTGATTAACTTTATTTCCGCTGTGCATGTATAGATCAATTCCTTATAGTGGTATCAGAGCCAACTCGATCTCTTGTTGAGATTTGATTAATGTTGTATGAAACAATTTAGTTTGATTTATTTGTGACGATGTAATTGAGTTAAAATTAGTTTTAGATTAGATTTAAGAATTAATTGTTAATTGTATGAGAAAACAAAAAAAAGGGCGTTTTGAGTCACCGGAAATCGCGCCACCGCCGCCGACTATAGCAGCGAGAGTCGCCGCTACCATGATGGTGGCCTAGCCACCGACAGCAGGGGTTGCCGATTGCAAATCTGCGCAGTTTGCAGAATTGCAACGGCGAGTTCACCGCTGCTCAATAACGCAGCGGCGACTTCGCCGCTATGAGGAAAGGCAGCGGCGACGTCGCTGCTGCCTCTGGTGGCGGCGGCATTGGTCGCCGTTGCTGGATTAGGCAGGCAGGCATCGGTGGAACCCTAGCTTTTTGCTAGGGTTCCACTGTAGCGGCTAACCGAGGATGATAGGGGGTGATGTGCAATTTCGGAAATTGCACACCAAGCCCCCACCCTTATTTAAAGGTGTTGACTTTCCCAAAAGTTTTAGAAACTTACGAGTTGGTCCCCAATTTCAGTTTATTGCGAAAACCAACCCTAGGGTTGAAATTAAAATTTCTAAAATTAATGATAAATTAGATTTATTAATTTTCTTGCAATTATTCAACTTTGAGCATTTATTTTCAATTTAAAATTATTGTTTGAGACAAAAGTTGAATTTTTGAAAATTATATTTTTAGTTTGTTTCTCCCTAGTGTTTTTCGCAAATTTTCATTAAAGTATGACTTTAATGTAGATGACAAATAAAGTGTTATTTTGTCTAACCCGCCGCAAATAATATTTAATTAATGAGATTAATTACTTATTGTTACATGAAATTAATTAAATTAATTTGTAGAATTTTGTTTCTTGATTGTTTAAATTGTTTAAACAATATGCGTTGTCACAATAAATCTAGAAACTAAATTGTTTGTCAATATTGGATATTGTGGATGATTATGGACTAGACCAATGTGATTGGATGAATGTATGGTTTAAATTCTTATTCGTGTTGGGGGCCTGCATGCCCATTAATGATTTCGGCCTGCGAGCCAATTAATTTTTTAATTTAATTACGGACCTGGGAGTCTATGTGATATGACGCATGTGCCAACTAGTATGAGATATAAGTTGAAGCAGAAGATGGTGATCAACGGAGTTTACCAACGGAGGACGAATCTTTGTCCCTTAGGATTTGACCAACTAGTTTTTCCTCGTGGCTCGGGAAAACTAGATAGAAACACATCCATAATCATCCACCAGTTTATTATGCTTTGAATGTGTGCATGGTTGATGTATGATATTATGCATGATAATTGATGAGACCGATTCCCCTTAAAATGATATTAAATTCGCGATTATAGGTCAATCGATGCCTTCCAATGTTACAGTGAAGAAAAATTGAATTCTCACAATCGTAGCAAGTTTGTTGAGTAACTCAAGGCTGCTCGACCGTAGGGAATGTTTTTCTGCTGTGAGACATATGATGTCTCTGAACATTGGGTCGAATTTAACCAAAATTCATTTCTTGTTGAGTAACTCAAGGAAATAGGATTTTGGAGGCATGTCAAGCTAATACATAAGATGTAAAAAGATAATAAGTTATCTGCTTGATGATCTGGGAGTCATATGGAGATGTGATTGATAGATATATCTACCTGAACGTCGATTAGGACTTGTTGAGTAACTCAAGGTCCTGATTGAACAATCGGGATCCTGGCACACTGACAAATTTATGAAATTTTCACCAATGTTGGGGATCATTGATTCAGTAGGAGTTTTGTTAATATTATAAAAGTCCATGTTTTATTAACTTTTGCATATAGTAATTACTCTATCTTTATCGTTATAGTTTATTGAATTATGGCTGGTCACATGAGTTTGAGGGGCATACTTGATGCCAACAAACTTAATGGGTCGGATTTTAATGATTGACACCGCAATCTGAGAATTGTTCTCAAACACAACAAAATTGCATATGTTCTTAAAGAACAGTTACCGAAAGCCCCTGCAGAGGATGCAGCGGCAGATGTAGTGGAGGCATATAATCAACATGTGGATGACGATAACACTGCAACATGTGTGATGCTTACAGCAATGTCTCCCGGATTGCAAAAGCAACATGAGGATATAGATGCTTATGCAATGATTGTTCATCTCAAGGAGTTGTATGATAAGCAATCCCGCACTGAAAGATATGAGATATCGAAAAAGCTTTTCAGGGGTATAATGGCAGAAGGATTGTCAGTCAGTGTTCACGTACTGCAGATGATTGGCTACATTAAAAAATTAGAACAATTGGGTTTTGCCATGGACCATGAGCTAAGTATTGACTTGGTTCTACAGTCAGTCCCAGACAGCTATTCTCAATTTATCATGAACTTTAACATGAATAAAATTGAGGCCACCATCCCGGAATTGTTGAATATGTTGAAAACTGCTGAGCCCAACATCACTAAAACTAATGGACAAGTGTTGGCCATTGAATCCTCTAAAGGCACTAAGAGGAAGGCGAAAAGATCCTTTGTGAAAGGGTCAAAGAAGGGTAAAGCAAAGGCAAAGGTTGCCAAAACAGAAAAAACGAACAAGAACAAATCCCAAGCTGATGCCAAGTGCTTTTATTGCAAAGGTAAAGGACATTGGAAGAGGAATTGCAAGCTCTACCTTGCTAGCTTGAAGGGAAAGAAGTCTTCTAAAACTTCTACTTCAGGTATATACTTCATTGAATTGAATATGACTACATCTTCAGTTTCTTGGGTATTAGATACCGGATATGGATCTCATATTTGTATAACTATGCAGGGGCTAAAGAACAGTAGACCATTGCGGAAAGGAGAAGTAAACCTGGGCGTTGGAAATGAAGCAAGAGTTGCTGCTTTAGCCGTAGGAAGTTACTTTTTATCGTTGTCTTCGGTCCTTATTTTAGAATTAAAAGAATGTTATTATGTTCCCACTATTACCAAAAATATTATTTCTATTTCTTGTTTGGACATGAATAGTTTTATCATTGATATTAAGAATAAACGTTGTTCTATTTATCATGATACTGTGTTTTATGGTTATGGGAACCTATGTAATGACATTTATATTCTAAATCTCGAACATTCTATAATGAGTATAGAAAATAAGAGGCAAAAAATTGATAATAGTATCAACAACTCGTACCTATGGCACTGCAGGCTCGGACACATCAACGAAAAACGTATCAACAAGTTACATAAGGATGGATACTTTGGGGAAGGGGTTATGAATCCTTTGAAAGATGCGAATCGTGCCTTTTAGGCAAGATGACCAAATCCCCCTTTAGTGGAAAGGGAGAAAGAGCTGCAGTAAAATTGGAACTCATACATACCGATATATGTGGACCAATGACAACAGAAGCCAGAGGAGGTTTTTCCTACTTTATCACATTTACAGATGACCATACTAGATATGGATTTGTATACTTGATGAAGTTCAAGCATGAAGCACTTGAAAAGTTCAAGGAATTTAAGCAAAAAGTGGAAAAATAGACTGGAAAGAATATTCTAACACTAAAATCTGATAGAGGTGGAGAATTCCTCAAGGGCGAGTTTGTGAATTACCTCAAAGAGAATGAGATTCTCTCGCAATGGACTCCACCTTATACACCACAACACAATGGTGTATCCGAGAGGAGAAATCGCACCCTACTGGATATGGTGCGTTCAATGATGAGTCAAACAAACCTTCCAAAGTGATTCTGGGGACATGCAATTAAAACTACTTGTTACATACTAAATCGTGCCCCATCTAAATCGATTGATAAAACTCCATACGAGTTATGGACAGGTAAGAGACCAAATTTATCATATATGAAGATTTGGGGTTGTGAAGCTTACGTGAAGCGCAGAAGCTCGGATAAGTTGGATGCGAAATCCGAAAAATGTTATTTTGTGGGATATCCAGCAGAGACAGTTGGATATTATTTCTACAATCCCAATGACATGAAAGTCATTGTGTCAAGACACATTATTTTCTTGGAAAAGGAGTTTATTCGAAAAGAGAACAGTGGGAGCAAAGTAGATCTTGAAGAGGTTCAAGAAACCACGGAATTTGACAACCGATTAGATGAAACAGTAGTTGAGACACCATTGGATGAAGTTGAAACTATTGAAAGGGAGATAACAGCTCCCAAGGACACGCCACTCCTCGTAGGTCTAGTAGAATGATATGTCCTCCTCAGAGATTAGATCTCATGATTACTAATGAAACATTATTAATAGAGGACGACGAACTTACAACTTATGAAGAAACAAAGTCAAGTGTTGACTCGAAGAAATGGCAAGAAGCCATGGAATCCGAAATGAACTCCATGTACGAAAATAAGATATGGACCTTGGTGGATCTACCTAAAGGGGTAAAACCTATAGGTTGTAAATGGGTTTACAAGAAAAAGATCAACATGGATGGTAAAGTTCAAACTTACAAGGCAAGGCTAGTAGCTAAAGGCTATAATCAAAGACAAGGTGTTGACTTTGATGAGACCTTCTCACCTGTAGCCATGTCTAAATCAATTCGGATTCTACTTGCGATTGCAGCATACTATGACTATGAGATTTGGCAAATGGATGTCAAAACCGCATTCCTAAATGGGAATCTCAATGAGGATGTGTACATGACACAACCGAGAGGTTTTGAATCTAGTGAATCGCATAAGGTATGCAAACTGCAAAGGTCCATATATGGACTAAAGCAAGCATCTCGGAGCTGGAATCTTCGCTTTGATGAGACAATCAAAATGTTTGATTTCATTCAAAACGAAGACGAACCGTGTGTATACCAAAATGGTAGTGGGAGTAAGATCGTTTTCCTAATCTTATATGTGGATGACATATTAATATTAGGGAACGATATTCTAATGTTAAGATCAGTGAAATCTTGGTTATCCACAAATTTCTCCATGAAGGATTTGGGAGAGGTGGCATACGTACTCGGGATTAAGATCTATAGAGATAGATCTAGAAGATTGCTTGACCTATCCCAATCCATGTACATAGATAAAGTCTTGAGAAGATTTAACATGCAAGAGTCGAAGAGAGGACTCTGTCCCATTGGGCATGGAATTAATCTCTCAAGAGATATGTGTCCACAGACACAAGTTGAGAGAGATCGCATGAATAAGATACCTTATGCATCAGCAATAGGATCCATCATGTATGCAATGCTATGTACGAGACCAGATGTCTCATATGCTCTGAGTGTCATGAGCAGGTTCCAAGCGAACCCTGGAGAGAAACATTGGATTGTGGTAAAGAACATCGTTAAGTACTTGAGAAGAACTAAGGCTATATTCTTAGTGTATGGAGGAAATGAACTAAGAGTTCAGGGATACACGGATGCTAGTTTCCAGTCAAATAAAGACAACTGTAAATCCCAATCTGGTTACGTCTTCACCCTCAATGGGGGTGCCGTAAGTTAGAAAAGTTCCAAGTAAGAAACTACAGCCGATTCAACAACGGAAGCCGAATACATAGCTGCTTCAGAAGCAGCAAAGGAAGCGGTCTGGATCAAGAAGTTTGTCACCGAACTTGGAGTTGTTCCTAACATTGTTGATCCGATACCATTGTATTGTGACAACAATGGAGCCATTGCGCAAGCGAAGGAACCGAGGTCTCATCAACGATCCAAACATGTATTGAGGTGATATCATCTCATCAGAGAGATAATCCAGAGGAACGATATAAAGATAGAGCGAGTCCATACTGATGATAACATGGCTGATCCTTTGACCAAAACGCTATCACAGAATAAACATGATAGTCATGTCTCGTTCATTGGTATTAGATACATGAGTGAATGGATTTAGTTTGGATGTCAGTACTCTTATGTAAGACATTTTGAGTATGATTGATTATTCATATATGCACTTTATTATGGCTGATCTATTATATTTTTACTATAACAATTATAATAATAGAGTCCATAGAATAAGTGTGGATAGACTTGATTAATCACAAGTAGTTGTGATTGTGAGATGCAAATTTTTAGCACATATTCTTAAAACTATCCCCAGTCAAAACAATAGCAAGACTCGGATATTGTTATTTTCAAATAGACTGGCATGTATTGCATCTCTTTCTTAAAGAAGACGTAACTGATCTCACAAGTTAGAATGTGGAGACATTCTGATGGACATATGGATGCTTTGTTGGTGGAGCAAACATCTGGATGACCCGCCTAGAGACACTGCATGGATAGTTATCCTTGCATCAGCAGTTGATCTCTAATAAGCGGTGGTGGAATTAGTCCTTAGACTTGAGGATACCATAGAACCTTCTGCAAAGATCACTTTACTTTGGTGGACATTGAAGGATACTCTAAATGTAGGTTGACTGGAAATGCCATACGGGTATAGTGAGAATTGCATGAAGGTTGTGAGTATTCGATAAAGGATTCATCACTCCTGGATAAACGGGAGATTATAACCTGCATTTCACCCAATCAAGTTGATGTAAATTCCTTGGCCAAGGTGGGATTGTAGGATTGAAAAGAGTTTTTCAATCACAATCACTTATTTAGTCAACGTTGAGTTGAGAGCGAACAATATGGTTGGTTGAATGAGATTGACGTGAATCCATATTTTTGAACCAATCGGGTTTATATTGATGAAAGGTTTATAGTTCAACGGTAACCGTGCATGTAAAGGTTTCGTCATTTCCACATAACTTATCCTATCATATGGATTGTCATGATACATTGCTAGATGTCAATTATGGACGGCGGTATGAATCGATCGATCTAGGTGAATCGATGATAAATTAAAATAAGGATCTTGTTTATCTCATCCTAATCTGATTAGTATGATGATATCATGCCGTTTGACATAGTGAGTGGGAACCTGATGGGTCACACACAAAGTCGAGTACTCGTATATTGAATTGGACCTTGTCCAAGTGGGAGAATGTTAGTTATAGTGTACAAGGTTCAATTGTTGGGCCGGGCTTTTGGTTGTCTTGGGGTTTAAGAAATCCCAAGCCCAATAGGTTTTTTATAAACCTATAAATAACTCAATATAGCCTCATAATACACAAGTAATTTACTACGTCGTCTCTAAGTTCTCTCTAGATTTAGCTAGCACTAGATTAGAGAGAGATCATCATACTACGAAGTTGTTCGTAATTCGAGACAAGTCTTGGCGTGTGGATCTACGTTGGAGGTCGGACGTTTGGACGGTTGTGGAAACGAAAAGTACAACGAGATTTACGCCGTACAATCTCCTTTATTGGTAATCTCTTAATCACAAACCTCATCTAAGAGTCGAGAGGATCCGGTGTTTGGAATTGATTAACTTTATTTCCGCTGTACATGTATAGATCAATTCCTTACAAGAAACAATTGAACCCACAACTCCATGTGTCTCCTTTAAAGAATGCCAGACCTTTGAAACCAATGCCTTGGCTAAAGCCTCAACAGCAAAGTGGAAAGCTTTTATAAAACTTAACTGAGGCTTCCAAACTAGCCAAGCTGCCCAAGTAATAATGAAGTAATGAATTAATGAAAACCTTGATCACTGTTTATCATAATAATCATGATGAAGTCGTCTCATAAAAACCTATATTTAGACCCACATGCCAAATTTTGATCTAAGTCTTTCTACACTAGGTTGCCTGAAGCTATAACAAAGAGATTGAAAATTTTAATCCTTCAAAAAGGGGAAACATGAAATCACAAAATCGGATGAGTTTCCGACCATATCAATCTTGCTAATTTCTCTGTGTTAGAGACCATATGTTGGTTCTGTTCAAAACTATAACTCATTATTATCCACAGATTATGATGATGTGGTCATAGTCGTAATTCATATTAAAGGCAAATTTTCAGTTAGTTTTACGTGTAGCCAAACGCATGCATTGTTTTCAATCAAAACTTTTCATGCTTTACCTGGTCTTTGTCAGACTAGTTATGTAATAAATTGATTGTTTCCAGATATTTTTGATTCTTTAATAAATCAAAATATTTTAGTTTTAACTTTAGTCTTTAAATCCAACGACTATGCAAATAAGGGTGTGAGAATGCAAGAGATTTGTGAAGAGGTTGTATTTTATTCATTATACAGAAAGACTTTGAGAGTCTATCCTTCCTATAGGCCTTAGTAGAGATTGGAGAAGTTTTTTGTACTTAGCATAGTCTGGTTTGCAATAGGTTTTTGCTCTCTTTTTGCTCCTATGTTTCCATGCTCGAGCATGGCCTTGTAACTCACCTTTTAATTAATTAATATAGAGTGTTTCTTTTTCAACAAAAAAAAAAAAAATCACTATACAGAAAGACATATATATAATATTTACACTTGGTGTATTCACTAAACCCTAATTACAACAAACACTATGTATATATTCTAACAAAAGCCTTAACTGATATATATTACCCATAGAGTACTTGACCATGAGATCATGATGTCTGTTAATATATCCTATTGCTAAAAGATAGCAAGAAAGGGAATACTACTATGATTGAAACAAAAATATTTTCCAATTTAAAGCTGCTCAAACTAATATTAACCTCCCAATTGAATCTATGGACTTGTGTATGGGTAACACAACCATCACCAGGTGACATGACAATAGGAAAGTAGGATCGGACAAACATTTCAAATCTATGGACTTACGCAAACAACTTATGTGGAAGCATCACGACATGTTACAATTGTTGATGAGTAGAATGAAAATTAACCGCATTCGCACGATCGAGTACATAAGTAGCGTGACACTAACAAATGCAAACATATGTTATATTACTACCATTGATAACACAATATCTGAGCTAAAAATTTTTAACTTCTTTTCAGAAACCCAGCCAAACAAAAGCTTAAAAGACACAACTCCTAAAATTTGAAAGCGAATTAACTAGAGAATAGTACTCCCAAACACAATAATCTAAAAGTTCATCAATTACTTAAAACAAATATGATTTCACCTTTTTTTTTTTGGTTGCGAAGAAGAAGAATGCCATGGTTCAGGGACAACAACTATTTTGCTCCATTGCACATAAATGCATGAATAGTAGAGGACGCCACCAAGCTATAAGGCCAATCTTGAGTGCACACAGCAAAGGAAGCAAATGGATAAATCGGGTATCAACCACCCATGACACAGGAATCCTTTTTTCCTTTTCAAGCTCATTCATTTTTCTCCTCAAGATATACAAGTCTGGAAACACCATCAAATAGGAGAAGAAGGCCCCAAGTAGAACACCCCATGTTGCCCATCAAAAAGAAACAGCCCACTCGCATATTCTGGCAGTAGTCTTTTCAGAGGTTACCATGCTATACAAGGTACCTAACAAGCCCAACATGAATCCAAGCAGCGAACTTGCCACCACCTTCAATGTAGTCAACTGCTTGTTCATTCTCTCTGCGATCTCTCGAGGAGGGAGACCACCGCCATCTTTTCCTTCATTGTTCATTCTCTCTGCGATCTCTCGAGGAGAGAGACCGTCGCCATCTTTTCCTTCATTCTGTTTGACCACTTCTAGTTGGCGAGTATACTCATCCGTAGACTCTTGTATCTTCATCAAACAATCTTGTCTTCCTTATTCCACAGCCTCTTTGAAGTCGCTCGGAGAATCATTTTTCATCTTCTCGAGACAATCCTGCAGTTCTCCTGTCTTTTCACTCAATGCCGCCTCCAGCTGTGACGTAATGCCCTTCAACGCCTTAGCTCCCTCCTCTTGCAATTTATCGACCTCCTCCTTTATCTCTTGTAGTTTCAAGTTCAATGTCGTAAGAGCATCTCTCCCCCTTTCATCCACAGTTTTCTTTACCAATCCAAGCTGCTCCTCTCTCCACAAACATATCTCTTCCTTCAACTCCTTTATTGTGGCTTTTTCTTCCTCCGACACCCGGCGGATTGAGGCTTTTTATTCCTCCGACACCCGTCGGATTGAGTTTTCAGAGTCTTCGACCAACTTCGACAAAGTAGTAACTACTTCTTTAGCTCCTTCCATACTTTGTTTTTACAAATATGGATAAGACTTATTGAGCAAATACTCAAAGCTAGTGTAATGTAGACCCGGCCACGGTTCGTGAACCGGCGGTTCACCACGGTTCAAAGTGAACCGCTTGTTTAAAAAAAAAAACAAAACCTCTCTAATCTAACTTCTCAAACCCCAATTCAAACAAAAAAAAAATAAAAAGATTTTAAATAAATTAAGGTTTGAACTTAATTTCTTACCAAAAATTAAGCTACATATGTATCCTCTTACGAGGAATCAAAGCCGACGTAGTTCTCTTACCTTTTCAATTTAATCACATCCTGCGCCGGATGTTGCAGTTCCACTTCCTTCCGTAGTTAAGTCGTAAGTGTCCTCATCGGATACATTCTTCCATTCTTGATCTCTTTCATCGGCTTTGCACCAATCATCAACACATGTTTGTGCTTCTAATGACCCGGGGGCTAAGATAGATCGTTTTGGATCCAAAATAAGTCCTCCCACACTAAAGGCTTGTTCAAAGAAGCGGTTGATACCGGGATGCAAATATATCTCTTGCAATTCGTGATAGAATAGGATAAGTGTTTTGGTGACGTTTCCACCATTGAAGGACCGAAAAATCTTTACCTACTTTACTATCACCAAACTCAAAAATAGTTGTTAGATAAATGTCAAGTTCGGGAATTGAACCGGATGAATCCCTTGGTTTTCTTTGTCGAATTCTCAATAATCGATCACCGTGACCAAGTTTAAATGGTTCTTCTTCCCGAACTTGATTAGAACTAGAAGTAGTAGAAGACGAAGAAGATGATCCATAACGAGTTACATATTCTGTAAATAATTCTGTAATTATTCTTCTAACTTCAAAAATTTGCATTTGAACATCAAAATCTTCAAGACCTAACACTTCGTAATAATAAGTTAAATAATCAATTAAACCATCTAATTTAGTTCGAGGATAAAAAACACATGCAACAAGATTAATTAGAGAAATTTCTGTAAAATAATTTAACCATATACTTTTCATCAATATGATCGATTGTGATAAAACCATATCATTTTCATATTCTTGAAAGGTACCGGCTACATTAATACATTCAACCAAAAGTAAATGTGCTATAGGATAATAAACACCACTTAAAACATTTGTCGCATCATAAAAAACTTTTAAAAATTCCAAAAGATTAGTGCAAAGCTCCCAATTTTGTGGATATAAAGTAAGATGGAGGACGTTTTGTGAAATGAAGTTGCACAATAAATCTTTATATGAAAATGAGCCGTTTATTAATTTAAAAGTTGAATTCCAACGAGTCGAATATCTTTAAGAAACCTTTTGGTTTTCTACCATTTTCTTTTACAAAATTTAGTCCAATTTCTCATTAAATTAGGATGTACTCATAAATAACGAATTGCCATTTTAATTGGAGTAAGTCCAACATTTAAACATTTCAAACCATCTTGTACACACAAGTTTAAAACATGACAAGCACATTGAATATGAAAAAAATTTTCCGCCGATATTAGGTTGGCAAATACGTCATAAGTCACTAATGAAAGCGGTATTTGCTGATGCATTATCAAAAGAAATAGAAGAAATTTTTCTAACTAAACCATATTCTTTCAAACAATTTTGAATCATTCTAAAAATATTTTCGGCATTATGTGACTCATCGAAAACTTTAAAGCCAATAATTCTTTTTTGTAAAAGCCATTCGTTATCAATCCAATGAACAGTTATACCCATGTAACCATGTTGCTGCCATTGATCACTCCAAATGTCACTACAAATAGAAAATAAACTATTTAAATTTGAAAAATTTTGTGCCAAAATTTTTTTCTGCTCTATATGGAATTTCAAAATTTGGCGTTTCAGAGTATTTCTAGGCACACGTTTCGCTTGTGGATTTAAAGCTTTTGTACAATAATTATTGAAACCAGTTCTTTCACCAAAACTAAAAGCTAAGTGTTCCATACAAATCATTTTCGCTAATTCTGATTTATTTTTTTCATCAGTATATTTAAATAATTGAGAAGTACCTGAGGTATTTCCATACCTGGTGATTTGAGTTTGTGTCGGCGCAATTCCATCAAGGACGTTAGTATGTTGACTTTTCAAATGTCTTTTGTAAGTGCCATATCCCCATCCGGTTTTGAAGCGATACTTATTATCGCAATAATTGCAAGATACTTTAAACTCCTTTTCACCTACACGTTCTTTTTTGAAATGGACGGTGAAAATGTCAGAATTAGAAACTCTCGTGCTCTTCTCTCTTGCTTCATCTATCGTTTCGAGAGCCGGATCTTGTTGATTTCCTACATTCTCGACGTTTCGTTCACTTTCTTGCATTGATTCACCACCGTGACCAATGAATTGATTTGATACATCTTCGCTAAAGTTCGACATTTTAATAGTGTAGCATGAAACTATAAAATAGAAAATATAACAAAAAGAATTGAGATTGTAGTATTTAGTAAAAGATTGTACGAAAAAATTTAGAAATTGTACAATATAAAAAGGAGATTGAAAGTTGAGAAAGTTGATATTTAATATTTTGAGAAAAGTAGGATGAGATGAGGGTTGAGAGAATGTAATTGTAGAGAAAATAATTTAAAAGATAAAGTTTTTATAGAGAATAAGAGAAAAGGGAAAACAATTAAAAAAAAAATGGGGGAGTAGCAGTTGCCGCTCCCCCCAATGGTCACAAATTGTGATCGTTGTTGCCAACGGTCAAATTGATCGTTGGCAACGGAACCGGCAGGTTCAACAGTGAACTGGCCGATTCCAGTTATGAAACTCACCGAACTGCCACGAAATTGAATCGAATCCGGTTTCGTGCCGGTTCAAGGCCCGAACCGACCGTCAACGGGATGGTTCGGGTTTGACCGGGCTTAAACCGGCCCAATGGCCGGGTCTAGTGTAATGATCTCTCTTAAACGAAATGTGGTGGTAGTGTTGAGGTATATCAGAACGTACAAAAAGTCTGTCAAAAATCTGAAATTGGGTGGGGGTGGGGGTGGGGGTGGGGCGCCTTTGTTCTGTTGCCAACAGGGTGACGTGGAACCCTCACAGGATGCCACATCATAGGCCAAAATTTTATTTTATTTTTTTTGTATTTATGCTAAGTGAGATGAATAATACATAATTGCCCCTGATGGCGGAGGGCTCGTGTGGACCCCATGATTTTTTCCCTAAAAAATGGGGGTGTTGGCATAGTGTTGGCATAATAGTGTTGGCAGGAGATCATTTCTGGGGCGTGGGGAGGGAAAATGTAAAAGTATAATACTACCCTAATAACTTAAGTCAAATTACAATACTTAAACTGTGGTAGTGCATTTTCGTCCAGGGGCATGTTTGTCACTTTGTACACTCTTTACCGTCACTTCAGAGAATTTATTGGTGCAAGGTAGGGCTGCTAGTTGTCGCAAATCTATTGACACGTGTTGAATTGTAGTGCTGGGTGGGAAATTATCATCGTGAGCTAGGTGTATATCAAGGATTTTAAGGTTCCAACGATGGCACCATAGTTACGGTGCCATCGTTGGCATTTTCGGACTCAATCCGATATCCGTTTTGAAATCCGGGACCAGATTTAGAATCAGCACGACGAGGGGGAGCTCAAATAATTTTGAAAATTTTTCGGCGATACCATACCGGCCCGTGACGGGCGGTCAAAGTTTTGATCATAATTTTAATGGCTGATCTTCAATTTGATATCAAACATCTCACGAAATGAACCCTAGCTAATAAATTTGATTTCGATGCATGAAAAAAAATATTATCATCAATAACAATCCAAAATCTCCAGCACATTGAAAAAAAATTAAGTGCTTGTTCAACAAAATAAAAATAATATTAAAAATATTTTTAAAACATAAGACGCGGTTAACGTCCCTTGTGTACTGTTTTTTGGCCTTTCTACAATTTGTATATTATGATTGGAAACAATAACATACTTGTTTTGTTTGTGTGACAATTCTTTTTTTTTTTGGAATAGTTTGTGTGACAATTCATAAATATATATATATATATATATATATATATCTATTTTTCTAATATTATATCATGAATGCTAACCAAAAATTTAAGACCAGTCACTTCGTTTATAAACCCCACATTTCCAACCGCCATGCTAGATCAAGATCATAATAATAAATTAACAATGGGCTTGAGAGGGTCAATCGTTAAAGTTGAGCACAAGGTGGAACAAGTTTGAGAGCTTGTTCTACGCTGCACACATTAAACTTTATCAATTTAAATTAATTTTTTGCTTTCATTATTTTCAATTACTCAAACGTTAATTTGATCATTTATTTATATTTTTTAATACATCTTCTTCAATTCTCAACTATACATCCGATATAAAATTTGAGTAAATAAAATTTGATGTGAAGAGAATAAGGCATGAGTGTTAATAAAAGTGCTACCATGTGAATTACAACCTTTTGCCTTGAATGTTAATTGCGTTTAGGAATGTTTTTGAAATAGTTTCATTATTCATCAATTAATACTTAATCGAAGACTTTTAACTTTTTGATGATTGTAAACATCTCAACGAATGACCGTTAGTAAATTCGATTTTGATGCATAAAAAATTAAATATATACTTTTATTCGACTTGTAAAAGTGTTTAGACCAATTATTTACCATGCTTTTTGAGCCGGTGATTTGTTGGAATCTAATTGAATGAATGCATTTTCCTTTTATAAAATATAAAAATTGTAATATATGTGAAACTTTATTAAATGAAAAGAAAAAAGAAACTTAAAAATGATATAGTAGATGCATAAGGGGGGCCGTTCTGTGTGTTTTGTATTTTCTGTTTTCATTTTCGAAAATATTTTGGTGTTTTCTATTTTCAATTTTTGTTTTGAGAAAATTAAAAATGCGTTTGGTTTGTTGTTTTGAAAAATTATTTTTGAGAAGGGAAAATAGAAAATGTATTTGGTTTGTACTTTTAGAAAAATACAATTTCGTATAATAAAATTTACAAAATAGTCCTCAAACTTTTCCAAAATTTCAAACAAGCCCTTATCTTCACCTAACCTACCCTACCCCCACCCCACCCCCTGCAACCCCACCGCTGGCAACCACCGGCGGTGGTTCTCCAAGGTGGAGAACCACCATCGCAGGTGGTTCTCCACCTCGAGCGGTTCTCCACCACCTGCGAGGTGGAGAACCACCATCGCAGGTGGTTCTGCACCTATGCGCGGTGGTTCTCCACCTGAGAACCACCGCGACGGTGGTTCTCAGGTTAAGAACCACCAGATTTGGTGGTTTGACCACCAGATCTGGTGGTTTGACTTTTTCGGTGGTGGTCGGCGGTGGTCGGTGGTGGCCGGCGGTGATCGGGGATTGAAACGTACGACGAAAAATAAAATTTGGGATTGAAATATAATATATGTAAAGTTTAAAATCCGAAAACGCGTTTTCCTTGTTTTCAACATTTAACACTGAAAACGCCGAAAACGTTAAAAAAACGTTTTCGTATTTCCTATACAAATGTTGAAAACGTTTTCGAAAATGGATTTTCGAAAATAATGAACAGAACGTGTTTTCAACATTTTCGAAAACAGAAAACAGAAAACCGGCTGAAAACGGGAAAGAGAACGCCCCCTAAGCTTCTAATGAAAACTAGGTGAGATAAGTTCGCCAATGATTTCAAATACCATTTAATCTTTATTTCAGTCGAGGTACGTTGTTCTCAATTAATCTTTGAATGTTATTTTATTTTATTTTATTTGAGGTTATATAAAGATGTTTGCTCGAAAATATTTTGTTGTTCACCAATCAGTTGATTAAAGCATTGTTCTATACATATTAAATTTCAAAAACTCAAATCTTCTTTTTTCTCTCATTTATTTCATTATTTAAATATTAATTTAATAATTTATTTATATTTTTAATATATCTTCTCTAAATTTTAACTATTCATTCTACATGAAATTTAAATGAACAAATCTTAATATGTATAGATGGAAAATTTTCAAGAACCAACAAAATTTTTATAGTTATGGAACCATTGGCCTATTTTAAGGGTTCGTCCGACCTCCGTTATGAAATTTGAAATTACATCTGGAATCATTATGGCAAGGGAGAACTCCAATAATTTGAAAAAATTTTCGATGACACCGTGGCGATCCGTGGCGGTCCGTCAAAGTTTTGTAATAATTTTGGCTTTGGATGATTGACAAAACTTTGACTAGCCGCCATGGACCGCCACGATGTCGCCGGAAATTTTTTCAAATTATTGGAGCTCCCTCTCGCTGTACTGATTCCAGATCTGATCCCAAATTTCAAAACGGAGGTCGAACAAACTATCAAAATAGATCAATAATTCTACAATTAAGGAAGTTGTGATGGTTCCTTACGACCCCGTTAGCATACTTGTAAAAATGAGTTTTAATGCATTTTTTTCAAATTTCAAATTTGGTCAAATAAATCACATCCATATATCTCTCAACTCATTAAATCTCAACCATTTAACTCCATTCATTCTCTCTCTTCCTACTCATAAAAATACATTAAAATTCATCTGCTAACACCTGTAAATTACCCATGTATAGATTATAGAACAATGCCTAAATTACCATTATAGAACAATGCCTTAATTACCATTACACAATTTTTGAGGAAACAAGAAACACAAGTGTACAACAAAATTGTTACTTCATCCAATAGGCGAGCAAGTGAGCAACACGTGATTGTTTGTATGTGTATAATAGGAGAGCAAGTGAGCGTGATTGTTTGTGTGTGTATAACGGAATTTATAACTGAGCATGCCCCGCCGTTGATTTTGAGTGGATCAAGAATCTGTCTCATACGGTGTTAATTGTTGATTTGACTGGTTACAATTATTTGACACAATGATCAAAGAGAAGAAGTATGTTGGAGAAGCTTCAAAGTTTTTGCCTTGGATTATTATTATTATTTGTTAATAAAGTCTTTTTTGTTATAAAAGTATAGAAACAATAGAGAGAATTTAGAGAGAATGAATTAGAGAATTACCAGGAATAATTTCATTAATAATAGCAGTTCTATTTATAGGAAAATTTGAATAAGATAATCGTAATTCATAATTTCATCGAGGAGTATAATAGTCGAATTCACATATAATAATTACATCTTTTACCAAATTATTCCTCCACCAAATTATTCCTCATAATTCATAACCACCACATTATTCTCAATTATTCATAACACCTAATAATTATTCTTCAATTATTATTCATAACACTCCTCGAATGATTATTAATACAAATGTCTTACGGACTGTTTGGAGAAAAACCCGGTGGGAAAAAACTTCCAAACCGATTGCGGGATAGCTTGGAGTGGTTATATCGCTTCATCAAAACATTGCTCCCCCGATGTCATCATCGGCAGATATGAGTATTCACGTCTTCTCGTTAAAACCTTGTCAAGAAAACCCAGTGGGAAAAACTTGATCGAAGGAAAAAAGAGTACAAATTTGTTCGCTTGATTTCATATCTTGAGAATCGATATCTTTACTTACGGTAAATGATTTCAATATCATCATCGTTTGGATCTAAAGCATTAGCTCCATTATAACTTGATCCAATAGATACATGTATCAATTTCTCCTATCGTTCTCAATATACCATGAATATGCCTCGTTAAAACCTTATTAGGAAAAACCCGAAGGGGAAAAACCTAATGAAGGAAAAGAGTACATTATTCATGTGAATACGCCTTTAAAGGTGCCTCATTAAAAACCTTGCTAGGAAAATCCAATGGGATAAAACCTTAGTCAAGGGAAAAAGAGTGCAACCCGTATTTTATACAAGTATGCTGCAAGCATTTCAAAATCTTTCATACATTTGTATGAGTATCATATACATTGGTTTTATACTCTTCGTTCATTTAGAGTGCATCAATTTTCTTACACAACTACAAAACATTCACCATGAACACATGTCTCCAAACACACAGTTTAAAGCATATAAATTCATCGTAAAAATATGTAAACATATAAGTAAACCTTCATAACTAATTAACACTTAAAATATATCATTTAACATTTAATACTCACTTAATAGGTTATGTCATTCCCAGGGGCTTAGCTCACCCTTTAGGGTACTCATAAACATGGGTTTAGCTCACCCGATCCTTTAATTTCCTTTTCGGTACTACACACACGATAGGTAATTTAACTTTCATGAGCATGCAACATATAATGACCACCGTGCTTATCTTTAAACTTGAGCACTAGTCATCATCATCTCATCATCTCGTAAGTTAAGGATTTCACATTCACCATTTATCATCTTCAATATATCTCAATATTTTCATTATCATTGATCATATGTAGCGCTACATTTTCATATCGTGTCGACACATTTCAATTTCATTTCTTTCCCCATATCAACATAACTTATCGAGATATCTCATTATCAATCCTCTTGTATGATTACACAATATAGTTATGTCTATATACTCTTCAAGAGCATATGCCTCCGTTATTAAGACCATCTTTTATAATTTGCTTTGATATATATGTTTGGGGAAATATCAACGCTTCTGGCGCGCTAACTTATCAAAGCATCGTAGCTGATATATGTGATTGTTCATAGCCTTTCATGCATCTTTGAACTTCAAGTTCGTATTTCAATTTCGAGGATATAACATGATGCATTTCACATATTATTTTCAACCTTTAATACTCCCCTCATCTTTGAGAAAATTTAGAACACCAAAACTCATACAGTTGGTATGATTTTAATCATATATGTTCTCATCATTAAATTAATATAATTTAGACCGTTTGCATTCTATTCTCGATATCGGCAATTTATTTGAGGACTTTAAATAATTTGTCATATAATATCCCACTTGTATGCGCATACTCAAATCCTTCAAGGATTTATTCAAATCATTGGGATATACATATACTAGTTTTATCATTAAATCTGGAAATCATGCTCATACCGTGAGCAAATATTTAAATAAATTTCAAATTACTTAATCATATACACATGTGACTATCTAGTGGATCCATATCATAATATCTAGTAGTCCACATGGAGGATGAGTGGGCCCATACTTCTCATCCTTTATTCCAGATATATTTGGGATTTATTCCCAATATTGGCTAGTAATGATTTCATCATTTATCGAGAACAATCATTGAAGAATTCTTTTAATTCTTCACTTGAAATATTGATTTCAATAATTATTTAAAGCAGGGATGGTCAATCCGGTTTTGCAAGCAGTATTATTGAACTTCTAGTTGAGTAAATTCTTATATCGATTTCACTAGTATCTGTATAGTGCTCAACATGATATCATAGAAACAATTCACCGACATATTCCATCATCTTTTGGTGACATTATTGTCTACTACTATTCAAACAGACTCTGACTCATACGCATCACATCAAGCTATTATTTAATTCAAATCGTAGCTCTTACGCTTCATATTATTTATTTAAAATCGGAGTCTTATTTCATACGCGTCGTATTATTTTATAAATAAATCATCAAAATTATTGCAAAATTCATCCTAACAAGGGTCTATACATTATAATGGATCATATGCTCTCAAATCTTCGAAAAGGATGGATTGAGTAAGGAGCCTTTGGATGATATTCAACAGGCTCTTGAGACACATCCTAGTGGACACGTACAAGGTGAGCTAATGGCCTTATGGGCCAAATTCAAAGATCAACAAACGCATTACAGTCTTGAAAAACTTACTTTAGAAGATCCTGTTTGTAAATTTAGTAGAAAATTTTAGCATAATGATTTTCCCATATTAATATAAGGAAGCTCGGTGTAATAACGAAGATCAATGTTTTTCTTGTAATTGTAAATATTGTTTTTCGATTTTAAGATATATATATGTATATATATATTAATTTTCAATCAAAACGGATATATGTCATTTTCACTTTAAAAAACTTTTCTGCATTTTTTCTCTTTCATATTTGTCAAAAAATAAATAGTGCACTCAATTATTGGTTTGAAAATTTTTCTTTAAATAGAGGGATTCATATATCTCTCATGTTCATACATTAAAAGTATAGTGCAAAAAAGAGAGATAGGAGTAGAGATGGATATGGAGATTTTAGAATCATCTCATACAAGTCAGCCTTTACCTCTCCAGATTAAAACCGTATGTATTCTTGGTGGATCTAAACTGGTAGGCCATATCCAATACGTGGATATGGCAAACCGACTTGTAAAAGAGTTAGGGAGACAAGAAATCAATATACTATACGGAGGAACCAACAACAAACTTTTAGCTAGACTTATAATGGCCGCACAATCATGGGGAATAAGAGTTTCGAGTGTAATACCTTTCCATCTAATTGGATCTAATACTCGAATTGGAGCCAGTTCTACCATGGGTCCAGCAGGTTGGGCTACAAGCGCAATCCATCCACAAGCGCATGATGTATATGATGAATAATAGTGATGCTTTCATTGTCCTTCCAGTGGCTACAACACACTTGGAGGAAATATTCAATATAGCCTCGTTGTACGGTGGAACTTTCATGTCAAACCAATAGGTTTGTTGAATATTAATAATTTCTTTGATGGCTTACTAGCGTTTCTAGATCGAGTGTAAATAATAAGTTTATCTCTCATTCAATGAGAAAAATACTTATTTCTCGCTAGTATCTTGTTGATGAACTACTCATCAAATTTCATGCATATGTTCAAGAATCATGGAAGCCCAGGTCCGATCTGACCACTTTGGTGTCAAGCGAAAAAGAAATTCGGATCCTTTAAATATTTCATTATGAATCCTAATGTTGATGGTGGCGAGTTACTGAGTATTTATACTCTCGAGACGCATCCCTCATTTATGGATTCAAGATGTATTTTCTTTTGCATTTCTATATTTTCGAAAGTGTTTAATGCTATCTTTTGATATTCTCAATATGTTCCACTTGAATTTGCTTGTACTTCTTCTGGAGTAATAATAATAATATCATATTGGCTTTATTCAAATACAGATATCTAGTGATTTTGCTTCTTCAAGAGCATTTTATTCTCATATTAATACAATCTCATATCATCGATGAGATTACTTCATATAAACTTTCCATGCGATATATTTTCTTTGATTTATCAACATGGGATCTATTCAGCATTTTACTTTCGTCTATTTATCCAATGGTAACTTCAAGTACCACTTGCTCAATTTTCTCCATTCATATTCGGTATATATGGAGAAGTAATTTTATTCTCATCGTCTACTTCTTCGAGAGTATGATTAGAATATTTGATCAACTACTTCTTCTGGAGTAGGATTCGTTATAACCAATCGTGTAGTATAACCCACCACATTGAAAATATGCACACCAATCGTGTGGTATTACCCACCACATTAGAAATATATGCGAAATCTAAAGTGCGTAAATTTAAATTGCAGAAATTAAATTTCTTCCAATAGGTGGTCGAACCTACCGTATGGGAATTATTGCAATAAATATAAATTTCACGAATTTAAATAGTAAGAATTAAATTGCATAATATTTAACTACTTCTTCAGGAGTAGGATCTGCTTAGTAGAAGGTATTACCCATCACTTAGCATATAAAGTGCAGAAATATATAAAACCTTCCGTTTAGTGACGGTTGAACCCATCATCAAGTAGGAGGTATTGCGATGAATTAAATTGCATTAAATAAAGTCTGAGAATTAAATATTGAACTGTTTCTCTGGGAACAAATTTGTTCTTCTAGAACAAATACTCATTACTTCTACAAGAGACACTTATCCTTCTAAAATAAGTACATTATGTAATTGAACTCTTCTGGGAGTTAAAATAATATTAGATCTTTTAACTCAAATGGACTTCAAGCCATTTTATATAATCAATGGATTTAGAATTTCTTCATGAATATTCTATCCATTTTTCACTTTAATCGTCAAAATTAGGTCGGTTTTACCCTAAAGGTAAAATTGTCCATTCCAATCCATAAAGGTAAAATTGTCAAAAATATTTTATAAATGTTTCTGATTGGAAAATTATCTTCTTTCTACTTCAATTTGTAAATATAAAAATGTTTAAAGACTATTTTGTAACATTTCAAAAGTTGGTGTCTTGATTTGTAAATTTTGAAAGTTTGATAATAACATATTTCAAAGCGAGTTATTACCCTATCAATGTTGGTGTCAAATCGAAGCTCTCGTTAAATCGAGTATAATGGAGTCGAAAATTTGATTTTGATAATGTATGCTCCTTATATCTCGATAAAGCGAATGTTATAGTTTAATATATTATTATATTATAAAATAATATATAATTATTATATTATAATGGAATATATACCTTTTCCTTTTCTTAGGGAGAAGCGATTGAGCATGCACGTATTTCCTTCATTTGCCAATTCTTGAATTGCCCACAACTCTTTGTCTCTGCATAAATGTTTTTACGTGAGTGATTGGGAAGATAGAGAGAGTGAGGCGTGAAAGTGGGAAAAAGATAAGAGAGAAAAGAAATATAAGTATTGATTGGAGATGGATTAGGTTATTTATAATAATTCGGTTTACGATCTGAGAAGATCATCTATAAGATGCATTTGTAGAAAGCATACTCCCTTCATATTACTCAAATGGCTAGAGACTCGTCTTTGATAACGTGTTATAAAAGTATAGAAACAATAGAGAGAATTTAGAGAGAATGAATTCCAAGGAATTCTCAGGAATGAATTTCATTAATAACTGAAGCCCTATTTATAGGAAAATTTCGAATGACACAATCGTAATTACATAATTTCATCAAGGGTATAATAGTCATTCACATATAATAATTACATCTTTTACCAAATTATTCCTCCACCAAATTATTCCTCATAATTCATAACCACCACATTATTCTCAATTATTCATAACACCTAATAATTATTCTTCAATTATTATTCATAACATTTTTATAATTATGCCTCGTCCTCCGTACCATCTTTTTCAACGCACTCACATTAATTTTCATTAATTTTTTATCTTTCATTATTTTCAAGCACTCATATAATTACTTTATGATTATATTTGATTGTAAGTTAAAAATCATCTTACTTACAAAATATTTGTATAGTAAATATTTTCCTACATATTCTTTAAGAAAATATTTTCCTGTAATTGATCCAAATCATACTTTAAATGATTGTACCTTATAAAATCAATTCCGTTTACAACTTGTAATCAATCAACAAATGCGTAAAACAGATTACACTATTTGACATTTGCCAGCAAAAATTTTATCAATTAAACACACCTTACATTTCTTTTTATATATATATTTTCCTTAATATTCAATCACACATCTAACACACAGTTCGAGTAAATCAACAAAACATTCTAAAGAACAAGGCCTAATATATGAATAATAAACAATGTAATGAATATTAAAAAGTTATCTACCGTTGAGTAGAATGTATAAAATATTATCGTGAATGTTTATTTTTTATGTGTGATAAAATATAATCGTTGAGCGTAGCATTCAAGCACGGAGCATGAAAAAATATATATATTTAATTATGTAAATAAACTCCTATTCAACAAATCAATAGTACATAATTTTGGTGGATAAATGTTAAACGTGTGATCGTATCGAATTCGCTCCAACAAGAACCTAACTCTATCATGCAATCAAATGAATTTCGATATCAATATTAATCATATAATAATATTTATTTATGTATTTATTAATTACACCACTTTACATAATTCGGTACTAGAAACTAAAGAGTCAACCAAAGTTGTCAAAGTTCAAGTACTTTAATCGAAGACTTTTAACTTGTTGATTTTAAACATCTCACCAAATGAACACTAGTAAATTCGATTTTGATACATAAAAAATTAAAAAATAAATTTTTCTTTGGCTTGTAAAACAGTAAAAGTGTTTGGAGCAATACATTTTCCTTTAAAATATATATATATAATTATAATAAATGTGCAACTCTGGATTTGTTCTATACAAAATATCAGTGATTTATTTAAATAACATGTTAGAAATATTGTTGAAAATTAGAAGAAATATATTAAAAAATATAAAATAATTGTATGAGTGATTGAAAATGATGAGAGAGAAAAAATTAATAAAAGTTAGTGGAAATTTATTGCGTATAGAACAATCCATTTATTTAATTAAAAGAAAAAAACTTTAAAATGATACAGTAGATGCATAAGCTTTCAATCAAAACAACCTTGAGATAAGTTCACGGATGATTTCAAATTAAATACCGTTAATATTTTACTCGGGTACATTTCCTCAATTAATCTTTCAACGTTTTTTTATTTTATTTGGGGGTTATATAAAGATGCTTGCTCGAGAATATTTTCTCTTTCAACGCTTTTTTATTTTATTTGGGGTTATATAAAGATCCTTGCTCGAGAATATTTTCTTGTTCAATCAATCTGCTACTAAAATTCAAAATCAAATATTGATATCAACCACATATTTCAATCATCAGTCATTATTATTTATACATCTTATGTTCTCCACCACTATTCCTACAAAAATTTAGTTTTCAACTAGTTCTTAAATGAAAATAAATTTACACGAACACATCTAGGGTTCATTTCTATTTCCCTGCAATGTCGTCCTATCCCAGACTTCCAGCGTATTATATAATTTCACGATTGTAATTCTCATGCTACAATCAACAAATGCAAATGAGAGAGTGACAATATAATGATTTTTTTTTAATGATCATATAACATCTATCCAGAATTACTCGATACATGTCAATAAAATGTGAAAATGAAGGGGGTTGGGTGAGAATTTTGGCCAAAAAGGAGGGTGCCAACTGCCTTTTACATTAAGGGTGTGTTTGATTCAACAAGTTTTTCCCGGAAAATAACATTTTTCTGGTTCTTTTCCCACTTTAGACTGTTTGATTGGTTTTTCCTGAAAAACGTTTTCTAACTTTTCTCGAAATCTGTTCTTTTCCTTGTTTTAGAGGAAAACGTTTTCCTTGGGGGAGATGTGGTTTTTTGTTTTCCGAGAAAAGTTTGGCTCTTTTTATGGACAATTTATTTTAACCATGCATAAAGATAAGGAAAATGATTAAATTTCATGAAAACAAATACAAAATAAGGAAAACAACACCATTTTCCAACTTTCAAATTAATCCAATCAAACACTTACAACTACCATTTTCCCTGAAAAATCTTTTCCCAGAATTCATTTACCCGGAAAATGTTTTCCTTCCAACCATTTTTCAGCTTTGCAATCAAACACACCCTAAGGGCGTGTTTGATTGTATTCCTAGAAAATATTTTCCTTCACTTGGATTTCCTAGAAAACCATTTCCTACCTCCCACTTGAATTGGATTTTCCAAGAAAAATGGTTCATTTGTGTATAAAATGATTGTACATGGAAAATGTTTTCCCATCAAACAACAAAGTAGGAAATTTTTTCCTTAATTTGATATTTTCCTAGAAAACTTTTGTCAATCAAACACACCCTAAGATTAAGGTAAGACAACAACTCAAAGAAGCTAGGGTTTAATTTGCCTGGCCCAATTAAACAATACGGTTAATTGAGCTAGTCTTTATGAGCTAGTCTTTTTATAAAAAGAAAGAAAAAAAATGGGATTTACCTACGTGTTCATCATGGAGATGTTTAAAATCAGCAAGTTCAATTATGTGAGATGTTTAAAATCAGCAAGTTCAAATCTTCGATTAAGTACCTGGCCTGCACGTAACTTTTCAATACAGTAATTACTAATTTACTATACATGTAAACTAGACAATAGTTAAACAACAACTCAGGCTAAAATAAACTCTTCGAAGTCAAATGGAAACAACTTACGGTCTTAAGTGATAGATCCAAGATGTAAAACAAATATGGTGACAGCCTTTGAATTTTATCATTTTTTCCCTATTTTTTTATTTATTTTTTCTTTTGGTCAAACCAATCACACCCACATATTCCATAATATCTATATATACTATACAAATTTATACCATTCAATTCTACTCATTCTCTTTCTAATTTTTTATATAAAAATCCATAAAAAATTTAATCAGATCACCCCCAATAATATAATATAAAATTATATTATTAGTATTAGATTTTCAGCAATACTTCTCTTAATGTTAATGGGAGTCATACTTGGCCACCAGATATAAAATAACGTACACTTGCTAGACTTGATTTCGCATTTCATATATATATATATATATATATATATATATATATATATATATATAATAGGAACTCCAGAAATCTGAACTTTTATAGTCGCACATAAACAAAAAAAAAAAAGAAAAGAAAAGAAAGAAAGATGTTATATAATTTTTTTTATATTAACGCATCCATTTTTTTATTATTATGTTAATTTAAACCGGTACCATATTTTTAAGAAGGAGGTTAAAAATGTTCATATTACATTAATTCAATAATTCCCTCCTAATAATTAATATCATTCTTTAATTTAACATAGTATATGCCCATATGGTGAAAGGAAGTGCATTCTACTCTTCGGATAAAATTTATTTGCATTATCAGAGGACAGAGGTGATTATTATGCATGATGTACTTGTCACTGCCATTATAAATTAATACTAGTATTACGCCCGTGCGTTGCACGGGAAGAATTCAATGTATTTCAAATAAAATTAAAATATACGAATTAAACAATGTAAATCTATTAAGAAGTAAAGTAAATTATCAATTAGACCTTGTCCAATTAATTAGGAGGATAAAGGTTAAGGACCTAAAAGTCTCATGTTTAAGGAATAGTGTTCAAACACTAGCGGTAGCGCCATAACTACGGCGCTACCGGGGTCGTTCATTCGTCACTCCTTTGAAATCGAGGACGATCTGATTATCACGCCAAGCGGATCTCGGTAATTTTTTCAAAATTTTTGTGACATTGTTGGATGCCGTGGGGCCGGTCAAACTTTTTAGCTAATTTTTAGCCTAAAAATTGGCCAAAAAGTTTGACCGGCCCCACGGCATCCAACAGTGTCACAAAAATTTTGAAAAAATTACCTGAGATCCGTCTTGGCGTGATGAATCTAGATCCTATTCCATTTCAAATCTGAGGCTTTAAGCTTCCTGTGCGCCGTAATTCTGGCAATACCGCTAGTGTTTGAACACTTCTGCATGTTTAAGTCCCACTAACTGCGTGTTGAATTGCGTGGCCTTAGCCACAGCTCATATCGCAGCTACTTTAAAAAAAATAAAAAGAGAAGAATCAAAGTAAGTAAAAAATTAAAATTTTTGAAATATTTTTTGAAAACATTCATCATTTTTTTGTTGTTTTTTCATCTCTATCATATATAAGAGCCTTCAAATTTGCATGCCTGTTAACTCTAGATACTGTGTCATACAACTGACCATGAATGAATATCGGCTTTTTTAATAAAATACCAATATGCAAAAGTGATTGCCCTTGACTTTTGTTACTATGATATATTGATATTGAATATTGAATCGAATTTGAACCATATCCAACTCAAGTTTTCCTCTTTTTTCTGTGACTATTATTGGAATTTTTTTGTTATTATAATATACAGATGTTGAATATTGAATTGAATTTCGATCATATCCAAATCAAGTTTTTATTTTATTGATGCCGCTGTTAGTCAACAATTAATAAAATAACATACCAAATAATAGCAATCAACAAAATATAGTCCATTTGTTATATTCAATTTGTGTAAAAAAAAATCTTTTTTAAATAAACACGTGCTACAATTCGAGTTTTCCTCTTTTTATTTAGTAACAAACAGCATCAATCGATAAGTCATATAGTTAAATGAATTTTTATATAGAATCAAAATTTGAAAAGAATAAACAATCAACATTTATTTCTGAATTCAAAATTATTTTTTGTTTGTTTGTTCTTTTTTCAAAACCAATTGTATAGAATCATTTTTTTTAAAGGACCGAATTAAAAATAACAAAAATAATTCCCTCCCAACATGGGGAGGTTCCACATACCACATGGCGCCCCCTGATTGAAGGGGGCCTCATGTGGCGCCATGTAGCATGGGAACCTCTCCATGTGGGGTGGAGATCATTCCTCTTAAAAATAAACTAAGATTTAGGATTTATTTGTAAATTTGATTTTTTTTAAAAGAAAATGCGTACCAATATGTTACTACTAACATGGCATTGTACCATGTTAGCACAACTTACAATATATAATAAATTAGAAAATTAAAATGTATTAAAAAAAATTAATTATCATCTTTAGAATTAATTTAATTGGGATTGTAAGTTGTAATTTTGATCTCTTATCATATTTTCGTTAATGTTTGCAACACTGAATATAAAAAATTTGAAAAACTTGATTTTTTATACTTGTAATTTTTTACAAAAAATGAAGAGATAATTAAATGATAATTTTAAGAATTATTTTTTAAAGTGGCTTGCGAAATGAGGAAATGGGACATGGAAGTGATTGTTTTCTATTTCTTTTCTAATTAACTAATTATTAATTATTAATTTAATTATTTAGCTAGCTACTCAATAGTTGGTCTAAAATGATCACCCACTATTTGAACTTCTCAATGTATATTATCTGTGAAAACTATTTAAAACTATATTTCAATGTGGTAAAAGTAAAAAAGAGAATTTTTATTTAATATTTTAAATATGTAAAAAAAATTTCTAAAATGAAAAGCCACTGCCAATGTGGTATTATGCCAAGTTAGCGCTTCAACTTTTATTAATAAAATATATATATATAGACACAAAAATTAAAATTAAAAAATATATAGAAAATATTAATTCTCATTTCCAGAATTAATTTGATAGATACTCTAAATTGTGATTTTGGTTTTTGTCACATTTTTATTAATAAAATTTTAATATATGTAAAAAATAAAATACATATAAAAAATATAAAATAAGAAAATCAACACTAAATAAGGCAAGTAGAAAAATTAAATTAGAAAACCAATTAATTCCTTAAGAATAGTACCAAACATGGCACTGCCACCTAGGCATCTTTGCCTAGGTGGCACTTTAAGTTTTATAATATAAAGATTGATAATGTGATGGATTGACCGATTCCTCTGTAGAAAACTCAGGTTGCATCGTAAAAGGTTCACTAGTACAGAAATGGTATTGGGTGGCGATTGTTTTGCACTTCGGATGACGGTTCACTGACCATCCACCACCCAAACCGGCGATACCCAAAGTCGAAGAAAGGGTGGCGGTTCAAAAAAACGCCACCCTAAGAACCGCCACCCGTTCTCTTCTTTTTTTTTTTTTTTTTTTTGGCCACCTTAGGGTGGCGGTTCTTGATGTAGAACCGCCACTCGTTCCTTTTTTTTTTTTTTTTTTTTGGCCACCTTGGGGTGGTGGTTCTTGATGTAGAACTGCCACCCGTTGTCTTCGGTTTTTTTTTTTTTTTTTGGGGATCAATCTACGAACACACAGGATTGGAATTGCATTGCAACTACTAAGCAACTAACAATTAAGAATGAAATAATTTTTATTCAAAATTAATCGCCTCTAATTACAACCAAAGCTACTCTTAAATAATAACGAGAGATAAAACCTTAAAATACTATGAAATGAAATAACGAAATGAAACAAGTGAATAATGAAAATATAGAATGGAAAACTAAAAACTGCATTTTGACACTCTAAATGACCTCAGATGGGGTTGAAATATGTGGTCACAATGATAGCTATGATTGTCGCAGATCTCGTCGCGACGATTCCGGAATGGTGTAGTGGGTTGAAAACGGACATCGTATGCAAAAGTTAAAGCCATTTAAAATTTACATGCCCAAAAACTTGAAAAAAAAATTATATTAACTATTAATTTTTTAAAATTATTTATAATCCATAATAAGGGTGATTGTGAGTGTTTTTTAATGGTTTTTAATGTAAAGGAAGAGAGAGAATGAGTGGAGTTGAGTGGTTGAGATTTGTGGATGTGATGAGATGTGTGGATGTGATTGATTTAGGAGAGAGAAAAAAGTTGAAAAAAGTGGAAAATTTTGAAAAAAAGTATCCCCAATCAGGCTTAATATCACTAAAATTACATATCTAATTCAATAATATATGCATATAAATAAATCAAGAATATTTAATTCAATTATATATATATATATATAGCAAAAATAATAGATTTACAATTACAATAAAAAACATAGTTCCAGCCAAATTACACCCCAAGAAATACAACACATTAAATATGAAATCACAATATATAAGTATATTACAACAAACAAAAACCATAAAATCAAGATTTACAAAAAAAAAAACCTAGAATTTGGGGATATTAACTTACTAACCTCAACTCGAAATTAAAATAGGGAAATTCGGGTCCAATTGACAGAGGGAAGACGATATTGCTGTGTGTTGTAGCTCCAACTTGTGAATAAAATGTAACAAAATCCGATTTCAACAACCCTACAATTTGGGAATGTTAAATTATAACCTAAAAATACATGAAAATACACGAAATTGGGACCAAAAGATAGAAGAAGCTTACCTTACTTAAATTGTGGCACCAATTTGTGAAGAAAATTGCACTTAAATCTGATTTGACGTCGTGAATATTGTAAGAAATTTCAAAAAAGTTTCGAAAGAGGAAGAAACTCAGAAGCGGGAATATGGCTGTCTGGTGCAATATTTAAAGGAAAGGGTGGTTGTTAGCAAAAAACCGCCACCCAAGAGTATTTTTAATAATAAAAATACTAAAAAACGGGTGACGGTTGTAGTACGGAACCGGCACCTAAATATTTATTATATATATATATATATTTTTTAATAGAGAATGGGTGGCGGTTGTAGAAACAACCGCCACCTGTTATGCATTTTTAAAAAAAAATATTTAAACTTTGGGTGGCGGTTCTTGAAAGAACCGCCACCCGTTGTTCTAGTTTGCGTGGCGGTTCTTGAAAAGAACTGCCACCCAAAGTTTAATCTTTTTTTAAACGCATAATAAGTGGCGGTTTTTTCTAACTACCGCCACCCTTTATTTTTAGGTGGCGTTTTTTCATAGAACCGCCACCCAATGGCGACATCTAATGTCAATTGTTTACTAGTGGTTAATCGACTAGGAATAGTCAAATTCTATATAAACCATTTTTTAAAATTTTACCTCACGTTTAATCAACGTGGGATTTGTTCGCATTTTTTCCCAACAATGTCTTACCATTGTTTGAAATTTGATTGTTGGAGCAACGAGCATTTCGAATTGCACTTTTTTTTTTTTTTTGTGGAAATTTTCGGCCATTCAATTGCTTATAATTAGATGAAATTGGATATCGACTCTCAAAGTTCCATTGGCATTAAACTCAATTTGAAGTGCCTTTTGGTTCATTTGCAATATATATTTTAATGGATTGAATTTTAATCTGAATCGATTCGAATCCAATGAAATTAATAGCTGTTACCTCATCAACAAAAATTACCGCAGGTGTGTTTGTGTAAATTTTTTAATTCTTTGAATATGAAAGTTTTAAGGTTAAGTTCAATAAAAATCACCGATGAACGATGATTTATAGAGCGTATAATTGAAGTTAATATTTGAATTTGACACGATAATCAATGTTAGTCTTGAATAGAAAAAACTGTATTAAATGCCTCTTTGAGCTCTTTTGAAGGAAAAAAATGAATTTATTATTATTCTTTTATACGAAAAAAGTGAATTTTTCAAAAATGTATAAAACTAAAAACTAAGATAGTTTATAATAAGATGTGAAAAATACTCCCCCATCTCACAAAGATAGGTTTGTTTTTATTTTTCATCCATTCAAAAATATAGTCACTTTCTATTTATATTTATTTAATTTTTTAATTTTTCTTATTGTACCCTCATTTAATGTGCAATGTTATTGGTAAAAGTACATATTATCATAATTTATTATAGGGTTATATTTGAAAAAATACAATTAAAATTTAATTTTTTCAATAATATTAATTATAATTTCTTAATTGTTATGAAATTCAAACTAAATCTATCTTTGTGAAATGGATGGGTAATGATTTTCCCGTTTTTATGAATTCACATAAACATGTACTATGTTTATTCAAAAACAAAAATGGGGATTTTTCCGTATTTGGTCCAAAAAAGTTGAATGAGTTGTTTTTTTATCCGAATTAAAAAAAACTTAGCGCATTTGATCCAAAAAAATCTGGTGCGTGTTTGGTTCACTCCGATGAAATCCGTCATTAAGTCGTTAGTCAAAGGTAACTTTTGAAATTTTGGGTGTGCGTTTGGTCCATTTGATTTGAGATAAATTGCACAAAATATCATAACCTTTACGTATTATTATAATTAAGTCAAAGTTTGAAAAATGTATGCTTTAGTCCCAAATTTAGTTAAATTATACAATTTTATCTTTCATTGTTTCTGTGGACGCTTATTTGGTCTATAATTAATTTTATTGAATTAATTTTATGCTGATTAAATAGTTTTTATAAAAAAATTTCAACACAACAGCATTTGTTCATATTAATATAATAACACAACTTTCAAAAATTTCCTTTAGCTAGCCTTAAAGACGTGCACGTTTTGATTTTAACTAATAGTTAATAATAAATATAATAATTGTACATACATAAAATTTTATTAGAAACATATTCTTTGGAAAAAATATCTAGAATCTAATCAAATCAAATTAATCGAATCGAATCAAAAAAAAACCCTCCCCTCCCTCCCCCACCCCCAATCACCACCACTTTCGAAACCACCATCACCGATGTCTAAATCATCACCACCACGAGTAGCCCGGTGGCGGTTGAGGAAGTGGGGCAGGGTGGGGTTTAGGTAGCGTGAGGGGAGGGGGAGGGTTTTTTTTATATTATTTTTGATTTTCTTTTTTTGAATTTTTGATTTGATTTAATTAATTCTTTGTGTATTCGATATATTTTTTTGCAGTAATATGTTCGTAATAAACTTTTATATATGTACAATAATTAGATTTATTATTAATTATTGGTTAAAATCAAAATATCCCGTATCTAATGCTAAAGAAAATTTTCAAAAATTGTGTTATTATATTAATATGGACAAATGCTACTATGTTGAATTTTTTTATAAAAACTATTTAATCAGTATAAAATTTTATTATAGACCAAATACAGGCATATAGAAAAAATTATATATATAATTGTACAAATAACTAAATTTGGCATTAAAGTATATATTTTTCAAAATTTGAAACTTGATTGTAACAATAACTAAAGATTAGGACTTTTGTGTAATTTATCTCAAATCAAATGAACCAACCCAAAATTTCAAAAGTTGACTTTGACTAATGGCTTCATGGACGGACTCTATTCAAATGGATCAAACTAACACCAATTTTTTTTTTTGGACTAAATGAGCTACTTTTTTTTTTTTTTTTGTGAATTGCACGAATGCACTTGTGCAATGTTTCCACTAAATTTGTGTTGTTTTTATGTTATATACACGGACATGTATATTGACCGCAAGTTCAAAATTCAAGTTTACGTTATATACAGACATTGACAAATAAGGTTGTGTAGCACATGTATATTTTTATGAATTGATAATGGAATTTACACAAAAATGGCACCTGCTCTGACGTCCAAAAAGGTTGGGTCGTAAATTTTTATATGAATTGATAGTGAGTACTTTTACACACAAATGACATCTACGCACATGCCTAACCAAAATAACCTTCAGTTAAATCTATAATCTATAACGTACCTTTTTGTATCTGCGTAAGCTTCCCAACATATCTCGAAATGTCCTCACCTTAAACGTAGTAATTAGATTTAAGAATTAAATCTGTCCCATGTCACTAGTTAGAAACGTTGATATATCCTTGGTAGAGTATTTACAAGTGTGGAAATGTTCCGTTGCCCACTGTGGGCGACGTAAGCCAAAACCCATGCCGATGTGGCGCCCTGTCATCGACCAAAATTTTTTTTAAAAAACTTAAAATTTTTTTTTTGGTATATACATTAAATTAGATGAATAATACATAACTGCCACCTGATAGTGGTCACCCGACTATGATTTTTAATTAAAAATAGTTGTTTTTAATTAATCCTTATTGGATTTATGCGTACAAGAAAAACATTAAGAATTATTGAAAAACATTGAAAGGCATACTTAAGTTTTTTTATTTTTATTTTCAAAATTCCGTTTTAACATACTTAAGTCCTGAATATTAAAGCCTTAATCAACAATCTATATGTCGAAAAATTGAGAAAATTAGAGATGAGAGAAGGATTTTATTTCTATTTTCTTGTAGAAGACGTTTAATAAGTTTGATGATTTGTTTTTATTTTCTTTCTAATATAGATAAAAAAAGAGGTTGCTTTTTGTTAATATTGAAACTACAATATATAAATTATAAATACCATGAATTATAACTCTATCTAAGCCTGCCCTGAGAAGGATGGCTGGCCCCCTCCAACTCTCCTCCACTTGTATTCCCATCTTATATATCTCCATTGAACAATATCCTCACGTTTCGAGTGGAGGTCAGGAGTTTGCAACCCACATTGATTTTTCCTCCTCTTCCCTATCTCCAACTTATCTCAAAAACACGCCAAAAAGTATAGGGCCATTGAAATCCATATTATGGTGAAATATATTGACTGTCTTATCTCAAACCTATTGGGCCAATTTAATGAATGGTAACCAAACTTTGAATATATAATTAATTACTCACTATACTTTGAAATGTCACTAAATACTCACTGAATTTTACTTAATATTTACTATCAATCATTCTTTAACCCAATATTTAAATATATGTATAAATTGTATGCATATGACTAACAACGTTCTTTACAATGCCAGTTTGATTGATTGTTGGCAAAAATAAATTCATCCACAGTGACTAGTCAGAGAAAAATAAAATAAACTATCAGAAACCCCACTTTTTCAAACTATACTTGTGTCGTATTTTTTAAGATTTATGTAGTTGTTCGTCCAATTTGAGTTAATTTTTTATACTAGCAATTGATCTAGTTGGTTTCATATAGGATATCGCTAGTTAAGTTGGTGCAATATGTTTAATAGCAAAGATTTAAATATTGAGTTAATGAGTGATCGATAAATGACATTAAGTAAAGTTCAGTAAGTATTTAGTTATATTTCAAAATTCAGTGAGTAATTAGTTATATCTTGAAAGTTTAGTCACCATTCATTAAATTTACTCCAAACCTATTTAATGAAGTTTTTGGTCAGGATTGGCCAATCTATTTGCAAGACTTGATAAAGTGTAGTTTTGTGGTTTATTCTTGCTTGAATTAAATTATTGTCTAATATAGATAAAAACGAGTAGTAGATAAGGAGAATTTATTTTATAAACAAAAGTTTAATACACTAATAAAACACCTTCAATGCGCCAGTCTTTGGTACTGATTAATGTTGGTACAGTACAGGTACATATAACACGATATACTTAGTACTCTAAGTATTGATTTTTTGTCGTAATAATTTTAGACTATTTGTGACGTTCATAAATTTCAAATTCGTACACAAATACTATGAATATTAATTCTTGGATCTGATTTTCCAACACGAGTGACACTAATCAGAAATAGCAAACCTGTTTTATGATTAAGAAATAAGACGAAGATGATTAGTTGTGTGAATTGATATATTGTCTAACATTTTAATGTGTTTAAACATTTTTTTGAACAAGAATATGTTTAAACTTTTTATTCCTCATTTTCTTCATTCATTCATTTGCGTCCATGTATTTCACTTACATACCTTCAGTAATCCTCCTTAGTCGACATCGATCACAAGATTTAGACCATGTTTGCAGTGTAAGAGTGTGGGTCTGTTGGATCAGTTCATAAATAGACATTATCAAGAAGTATGCCATTAAACAAAATGGGAACATTTTCGCATTTAGAAGGTTGATGGTGCTTGATCATTTTCATTTTTGTTAGTCACATAAGTGTGTTATGTAATCTCTACATTTTTCTAGTGCCATCGGTGGCACCATAGTTACGGTGCCATCGATGGTATTTTCGGGTCTCATCCAATATTCGTTTTGAAATCCAAGATCAGATTTGGAATCAATACGACGATGGGGAGCTTCAGCAATTTGAAAAATTTTCTGCGAAATCATGGCGGCCGGTCAAAGTTTTGGCCATAATTTTGACCGGCCGCCATGATGTTGTTGGAAAATTTTCCAAATTGTTGGAGCTCCTTCTCGCCGTGTTAATTCAAATTTGATCTCAAATTTTAAAACGGATGTCGAATCGGGCCCGAAAATGTCATTAATGACACCGTAATTACCGATGCCATCGATGGCACCAGAAACTTTCTAGGCATTCGGGATGTTCAAATTGGAAGAAGTAAAATTTCCATTTTTGTTGACGTGCCGACAGTGAGATCTAAGAAGTGCAAAACAAGAATGGGCAAAGGATTTTAAAGAGGCATTTATTATTATTATTATTATTATTATTATTATTATTATTATTATTATTATTATTATTAAGAAGGGCGTGTTCTACAATTATGTGTTATCAGAAATAAGGTTCCAAAAGGCGCAAGGCATGTCAAGGCGGGAGGCCGAGCCTCAAGCCTTATAAACCTATTCTTACTTATGCGAAGCCTAGGCGTCAGAAGGTGTTTTTCATTTTTATGGTATTTTAATTATTTTAGACTAATCTATATATATATATATATATATATATATATATATATATATATATAATATGAGATCATTTTCCCGCCAAAAGTTTCATTTTTCCGAATTAAAAAAATAAAATTTAATTGTAAAATCAAGCTTCGAGATAATCACAAATCTGCAACTCAATCTTCCCTTTCTCTTATAAAATAGAATTCGAACTCAATATGAGGTCATTTTCTCGCCAAAAGTTTCATTTTTCTGAATTTTTAAAATCACGCTTCGGATAATCACAAATCTGTAACTCAATCTTCCCCTTCCTCTTCTAGAATTCGGACTCAATCTTTAAACATCTCAGGCAGATTCTAATTGAATTCACGCCATTACAAATCTCTTGATTTTATTCTAATTGAATTCACGCCATTACAAATCTCTTGATTTTATCATCTTGGATATATATCTCCTCGTGCAACGCACGGGAGAAAATACTAGTAAGTATGTAAACCTATACATATCTGAAAAAATTTTAAAAGCTATTACATATTTTCTAAATTTTTTCCAATGAAAAAAAGTCCTTAAAATATTCAAAACTAAAATATTACTTATTATTTTCTATTTAGTAACAGTCTCGTGCAATTGAATTCGAAATGAACATAAGGCCATAGTTGACTTTAACAAAAAATAAAAATAAAAATACAAATACAAATATGACCAATTCAACCAAAATAAGATATGAATATAGCTTGAATATTGAATGTTAGAAATTAGGAATTATCGAAATTCAATTAAATATCATCTTCATCCAAATTAATATTTTGATAATTAATATAAAATAATATAGCGAAATCTTAAACAGAGATGTGATATTGTAAGTTAATATTTTTATAGCAAATTTAAGAAATAATTAGTTGAACAACTAAAAGAAACATGTCATTATAACAGTACGCACGTAAGAGGCGATCAATTTTAAGTTGATCACATTTTTCCAAGCCTTTCACGAAGCGATGTGTTTCAGTCAAGCCTCAAACCTAGGCGAGGCCCAGGCAAAGCATGGGTGGGCCTTTTAGAACAATGATTAGAACTTAGAAGCATATACTACCTCTATCCCACAAAGGTATGCTTGTATTCTATTTTTGTCTATCCCAAAATATAAGTCACTTTTTATTTTGTTTGTATTTAATTTCTTCCATTTTTCAATTATACCCTTATTTAACATTCATTGTTATTAATTACCATTACTTAATGCAAGGATATATTTGAAAAATATAACTATAATTTACTTTTCCAATAACATTAATTGTAATTTCTTAAACTATCACTAGTACAAAAGAGAGATTAGGGGGTTGTTTGATTGGGTATAAAGTTAATGTGAGAGGTATTCTGTGTAAAAATGTGTGATTAATATTATTTTGGAAAATGTGTGTGTGGTTGAAAATGAGTATGAGGTATACGGAATTGCGTGCGGAGAAGTTATATACCAAATAGAACAAGGTCTAGGTGTCGCACATTAGGTGGCGGTTGCAGAAAGGAACCGCCACCCAATGTAAAAATTAGGTGGCGGTTGTACGCTACAAACGCCACCTAAAATTCGAAAAAAAAAATTAAAATAAGTATAAAATAAAAGAAAAAGGGTGGCGGTAGTACAGTACAAAACGGGTGGCGGTTGTACTGTACAACCTCCACCCTAAGTATTAAAAAAAAAAGATTTAGAATGGCAGTTGTTGACTAACAACCGCCACCCTAAATAAAAAAAAATAATAATAATACTTTGGGTGGCGGTTGTTATTTAACAACCGCCACCCAAAATGCGAAAAAATTTGAAATTTGAAATTCGAAATTTGAAAATTCACTTTGGGTGGTGGTTGTTATTTAACAACCGCCACCCGTTATTGATCCAGTGATTAAATACCAGAAACACAATCTACATCATTATTTTTGCTTTCTTTCTCATTTTTCTTCCTCTCAAGTGCGAAATTTGCAAATTATGGTACACAAATCGGATTTTATGCTAATGTTCTTTGCAAATTGGGGCCGCAATTGATGTAAGGTAAACTTCTTCTACCTATTACTTTCAAATTCGTGTATTTTTATGGTTAGATTTTAAAAAAATTAATAGTTAATACATTTTTTTACGAGCTTTTGGCATATAAACTTTAAACGGCCATAACTTTTGTATATGATGTCCGTTTTCATCCCACTACACCATTCCGGAATCGTCGCGACGAGATCTACGACAGTCACTGTTAGCGCTGTGATCCCACTTTTCAGGCCAATCTGAGATCGTTTCAGCCCTCAAAACGCCATTTTTAGTTTTTCATTTCGTATTTTCATTTTTAGTTGTTCATTTTGTCATTTCATTTCATAATATCTTAGAGTTTTATTTCTTGTTGTTATTTAAGAACATCTTTTATTGTAATTGGAGGTTATTGACTTTGCATAAAAATTATTTCGTTCTTATTTTTTAATTATTTCGTTATTATTTGCTATCCTAATGCTATGTTTGTAGTAGATCTCAAAAAAAAAAAAAAAAAAAAAAAACTTAGGGTAGCGGTTGTTGACTAACAACCGCCACCCTAAGTCTAAAAAAAAAAGAATAATACTTAGGGTGGCCGTTGTTGACTAACAACCGTCACCCTAAGTCTTAAAATAATAATAATACTTAGGGTGGCGGTTCTAACCAAACAACCGCCACCCGATCTTGTTTTTGGTGGCGTTTTTACAAGCGCCACTCTAAATCCAACATTGGGTGTCGCCATTTTGGGTGGTATCCAATTAACCGCCACCTTTTTCATTAAAACAACCGTCACCCTCAGTCTTATCTGTACTAGTGTATGTGAAAGTCAAACCAAATCTATTTTTGTGGGACGGAGGTAGTAACTAATTCAATTTTTATTTAGGCACAATTTATTAAGTCCAGGAAAATTTTTTCTCTACGTTTAACATAATTACATTAGCATTATTCAATTCAACAATAGCACATAAAAAAAACACACACACACACACACACACCAACAACAACAACAACAACATATATTTCGTGGACACAATAAGTCCGTGAGCCTAGAATCACTTCGTCCTTTCCGGATAATCACTTAAGCCCTACATAATTATTATTTTATAAAATGGTGCAATTTGGACAAATTCGATATACTTTCTTTTAAACATGGTCTTCCACATTTGACCTCTGTTGATGTAACGACCCGCCTTTCATTTCGAAGAAAACTTGCAATTTAGAAACATTTAGAAACATTTATACATCCCAAAGCATCCCTTAAACTATTATTCATTAATGTAGGCTTATTACATCACGATTCCCAAAACACGATACATAGAAAACAAAACGTGGCCGCAGGACGTTTAGGTTTTCCCCTTGTTCCTCACGTCCTTCACCTCACATACGGGAAGACTCTTCACTACCACCACCTGCTACACACACCACAAACAAGCACATAATGAGCCACGAGGACTCAGTAGGCAATAGATGCAAATGCTAATGCGTCTCACACTCATGTTTTGGGCCCTGTCGCGAATCATGTGAGTACGTCATCATAACATAACATTGGCCGTCCCCCAAAGGCTTGTCTCACTCTTTGGGGCGCCGTAGGTCGTCGTCTGAAGGCTTGTCTCGCTCTTTAGACCGCCCGTAACATCATAAGCCGTCCCCCAAGGCTTGTCTCACTCTTGGGGCGCTACACAAGTCATAAACACATGATACGCAACATCATTTCATCACACACATATGCTTTCACATCATGACGTGCAATTACCGTACCTTTGAGCCTTGTTAACGAACATACATAACATAACTTTACATTACATAGGAGGCAAGGTATTAACATTACAACTTAAACATAGACATCCAAATCATATCCTCATCACATGGAGTCGTCTAACACTTCTCATTGGATCATATTCATAGCCTATAACGTGTCTTAGTGCCCAAATTATCACATGAATTCCTATTTCCTTAGCTCATTACATATACATCACATTCATTACATTTCTTTCTCTCCATCCTTTCCTAAAGCCAAACAACTCATGGTATAGGCATATAAGATCATACATATATGATAATCATGTACATATCATTAACACACCACAACATATTCATAAAACATACCCAAGAGATCCTAGCATGCTCTTCAATATACTAGACATTATAAACATCATAACCATATAAATCCTTGATTAAGTCATGCATAAACATATCACTACTTCATAACACATGCAACATCTACTACCTACCTTAAGATGGAGTGACTAGCAATCACAAAAGCTCAAGCTCTCCTTTGTCTCTCTCTCCTTCCTCTTCTCTTCCTTGAAATGTCCCCAAATCCTTGTGTAATATGTTAAATATTGATTAAGAGCTTCTTGGGAACTTATCTCACACTTGGAGAGGGTCTTAGGGGTGTTTTGGAAGCTCTGGACCGAGTTTTAGGGCTTTATACATCATCCAACCGACTAGAAATGTCTAGAACATTATTCTGCCGACCTAGGTTACGGCCGTAAATTTCACCCTTACGGCCGTAATTTTTACTTATACGGCCGTATCCTTCTTATATACGGCCGTATCAAACATTCTGTAATTCTTGTGACCTTGCCCTTATAACATTTACGGCCGTAACATAAGCCACTTACGGCCGTAACCCCACCACTACGTAGTATTCCACAATTCTGGTCGTAATAATCTTTCTGTAAATCCCTCACTCATTCTGCATAACAAATTACGGCCGTAACATCAACCTTTACGGCCGTAACAACCATAATTGCAGTAGTAACTATCTAAATTACGGCCGTAAATCCCGATCTGCACAACCTCAAGATTTCCTATCCAACCGGAGAACCATATACAAGCTTACCATGTTTTTATACTATTCTGACCAAGTTCCTAACATACTAAATATGTACGAAATACTGACAGACCATAAATATAAATACCGTACGAAAAGAGACGGGGCATTACAGTTGATGTATAATTTTCTTTGACAAAGCGGCTTCTTTGATACAAAATAAATTTAAATTATTTTTATATATTGATTAATTTAATAATTTTTATATATTTTTCATATATTTACTTTAATTCTCAATCATATATCCAAAATCTATCTGTTCAATAATCTAAACTATATATTAAAAAGTATGGATAGTAGGAAATCTTTTGATTTCCTTATTTACCATTATAAATTTTTTGTAAAACCTAATTTGCCCTTATATTTTATAATTATATACATGTCCTTGATTTTATATTATTTTGATAACCTTTTCAATTCTCATACTCATGTGTGGTATAAAGTGTTTAGAATGCTATTTCTTAATCATTATTATTATTATTATTACTAAATTAAAAAACAGTGATCTTGTGAAACTTTTTGATTTCCGAAAGTACCTATATATAATTTATGAAATTCCTCAAATCCTCGATCTTTTTCAATGTATGCCTCAGCATTTTCCTAACATTTCAATTAAGTAAGTCACAGTTATTAGTTGAAGATCATTCATTGTCTTCTTTAATTATGAAAAACTTTCATGCACATTTCAATATGAGATGACAATCGAAATATATATGTCGTTTTTCATCTTTACGCATGTTTTTGCTTTGGTCTATAATGTATACCTAGATGTGTATTTCTCCTTATTCCTTGCATCTATTATGTGTAATTTTTTCTATTGTCATCACGCATAGAGAACAAATAAATCATAGACCACAGTGTAAGGTTTCCAGTAGTATCGATGTTACAATTATTTTCTGGCGAAACATATTCAAAACGGACATTTTACATGCAATAATAATGTATTTCCTCATGGCCAATTCTATGTGGCTATTCCTACAAGCAAAAAAACAAAAAAAAAAAAAAATTGTGTGGAAAATTACCTCATATTCATATCAATTATTACTACAACATTTTTACATCAACATTGTTGGCAAACAATTCTTTCAATTATTTTCTTTCTATGTTCGTAATTGCTTCATGTTTTCCATAATATTTAACCAATACACTTCTTTACTTTGTGATTACATAACCTCTACCTTCACATAAAACGTGCAGCGCACGTTTGAACACGCTAGTCATATAAAAAATATATAGCTAACACTCCATATTGATGGCTGTGAATGCTTTCTAAATGTCTAACACGTGTTTTCTTAGGTAGAAAATTTGCACATAGAAAATTCTACTGTTTTTTTTTTTTTCTATTTTATTATAGTACATGTAGAAACGTAGCGGCCTCGCATGAGCAATTAACCAAATGATTCACTTTAACAAATCTGAGAAAAAATCTCTCCAGAAAGCGTTGATGAGTCCCTTTCTCCGGTTGGATCGAAACTTACTCGACAACATATTCTGTTACTTAAATACCACTATACTCACAATCCTTTGTCTATCGAGCTATACAGTTTGTCTAGAAACAGACATCCTTAAACCCGGGATGATCCTTAGAGATTCCGACACTATCGTTTCTCAAGGAAGAGCCTTCACGCTCGGATTCTTCAGGCCTAATGGAACCACCGAGAGGCACTATGTAGGCATATGGCATTATGTCTCCAATGAATCGGTTGTCTGGGTTGCCAATAGAGATCGTCCTCTCACCGATAGGTCAGGGACTCTAACGATATCCTTGGATGGTGACATCGTACTAGCAAACGGTGACAACGAGACCGTTTGGTCCACAAATGTTACAACAACTCCAAGAAACACATCTGCCCAGTTAACAGACAATGGAAACCTTATTCTCCTCGATACCTCAATCAGTGCTTCGTTATGGCAAAGTCATGAGCACCCAACAAACTCTTTTCTCCCTACAATGAGACTAAGTCACAACACTAACACCGGAGAGAAAGTGGGGCTAAATTCTTGGAGAACTTCTCAAGATCCAAGTTTTGGAAATTATTTTGCGACCCTCCATTTTTCAGCCGGCATTCTGCAAGTTTTTACATGGAATCAGGACCGTCCGTTCTGGCGAATGGGCCCGTGGAACGGTCGAGTTTTCAGCGGATGGGACAGCAGCGATTTTTTTAAAATCGAAAATGAAGGTGGTACGTACTATTTGACGCGAAATTTTGAGAAAAATTCAATAATCAATAATTTTATAAATCCCAATGGAATTATAATGAACGAAGAATGGAATACTCAAATGGGTTATTGGGAAGTAAACTATAACGGTCCTAACGACACTTGTGATTTGTACAACAATTGCGGTCCATTTGGAATTTGCGACCGATATAATTCGCCAATATGCCAATGTTTAAAAGGGTATGAACCGATGAACCAGCAGGAATGGAGCCGAGGGAATTGGATCGGTGGATGTGTTAGGAAAACGCCGTTACAATGTGAAAGAAGTAACAATGCGACTGATAGAGAAAGAGTGGATGACGTGTTCACAAAGTTAACGGACGTTAAAGTCCCTGACTTTAGTCAATTGTCGCCTGGTCTAGAAAATGAATGTAGAAGCCTATGTTTAAGGAATTTTTCTTGCATAGCCTATTCATATGAAAATGCTATAGGTTGTATGCATTGGAGTGAGAGGTTAATCGACGCTCAACAAGTCGACTACAGAGGCACGGGTTTAGATCTCTACGTTCGAGATCCCTGCTCACAACGAGGTACTTGTTTGCGCTTTCTCAACATACTTTTCGATATCTTCGTTTTGATGTTTGTTTGCTTTCAGACAAGGAGAAAGACAAGAAAGCGATTATCATAGTTCCGGTGATAATTGGTTTGTTGGTTGTCTCGATTAGTCTATTTTTATGCTATCGGTGGATGTCTAAGCCAAGAGCAAAGAGTGTAACAGCACAAGAAACTGGTGAATCTAACTTATTAGACTTGACCCCAATTGCGGCATATCCTGAAGACAGAGGCAGTATTGAAGAGTTACCACTATACAGCATTGAGACGCTAGAAAATGCTACAAACAATTTTCACACGAGAAATAAGCTTGGTGAAGGCGGTTTTGGTTCTGTCTACAAAGTAATTTAGTGCACTTATCTCGATGCCCCATTAATTTTAGTTTATATAAGACAGTAGCACTTAGGCCATGTTCGTTTGGATAATTTACAAATCTGAAGAAGTATTATTACTGTTTTTCGGCCCCACTTCTGAGCTTAGGTACACTTTCACCAACAAAAAGTCAAAAATAATTTTCAGCATGCCAAATTTACCCTTAGCTTGGATCAAGAATTTGCTTCGATTTTTACAAAAAAATTAGTGGGCAATATTGTAATTTGGGCACCTTCAACCTTAGCTATTCAAATATTGCGGCTGGATCCATTGACTTTTTAGCACAAATTCAAATATTGCGGCTCCAAAATTTAGAAGATATTGGAACGAACATGCCCTTAATGTTCAGATAAATAATATTTTTTTTTATGTAGGGCAAGTTGGCAAACACAAAAGAAATTGCAGTGAAGAGGCTTTCGATTGCGTCGGGACAAGGAATTGAAGAATTTATGAACGAAGTTGCTGTGATCTCTAAACTTCAACATCGAAACCTTGTTCGATTGTTGGGATGTTGTGTAGAGAGGGGTGAAAAAATGTTGATCTATGAATATTTGCAAAATAGAAGTTTAGATATCTTTCTCTTTGGTGAGTTAATTTACTTCATTCTGTTCGTGTTACTTTTCTTGTTCAAGTAAAACCATTCTTTTTAGGCCTTCTGATATCAATTATTTATATAGATCGATCGCAAAAACTACTCAATTGGAGGCAGCGATTCAATATCATCGAAGGTATTGGTCGAGGACTCCTCTATCTACACAGAGATTCTAGGTTGAAGATAATCCATAGAGATTTGAAGCCAAGTAACATACTGCTCGATGATGAGTGGAACCCGAAAATTTCGGATTTTGGCATGGCACGAATATTTGGAGGTGATCAAGATCAAGCCAAAACTAAAAGAGTCGTAGGAACATAGTAAGTCTATCCTTTAATTGCTCCCTTTCACATTGTTACAATCTTAGTATTCGGTTATGACATGATTGTAATGTCATTTTGTAGTGGATATATGTCTCCAGAATATGCATTAAATGGCAGATTTTCAGAAAAATCAGATGTTTTCAGTTTTGGAGTTTTATTATTAGAGATCATTAACGGGAGGAGGAACACAAGCTTCTACAATGAAGAATCATCGTTAACACTTTCGGGATATGTAAGTCCTATCAAATTTAGAGTAGTACTCCTATCTATACATATTCAATATGCAGTACAACTTAGAAGATGTTTACTTCTTCTTTAATTTCTCTATTTGGTAACAAAATGATCTTTAATTTACGTATCTAACTGAAACATATATATGTGTTACAAATTCTTTCAGGCATGGAAATCATGGAACGAGGACAATGCTGTGGACCTAATAGACGAAAGAATATCGAATCCAAGCTTCAATGCGGAAATCACGAGATGCATACACATTGGACTGTTGTGCGTCCAAGAATCCCCGTTAAGTAGGCCGAGTATATCGACAGTTCTATTGATGTTGAGTACCGAAATTGTTGATTTACCACTGCCCAAGGAACCATTATTTAGAGATAACTGGAATGGTACTCATCCAGGATCTTCTTCAAGCCAAAACGGCACTGCTAACAAACTTTCTTTTACAATTCTTGAAGGAAGATGAAATGAGCATTCTAAAATCTACGATGTTATTATCTTCATTTTGTGTAATTGGATGATTAATGATTTACTCTTCATTACAATTACTAATGGTATCCTGTGTTATGTAACTGGATTATTTGTATCCTTGATGCAGTGACAGTCTTTAACTCTTAAACTATAGTTTTGACTTCGATGAAAGTGATTAACAAATAATTACTCGTTGTTTATACTTTATAGATTGTTTTTTCACATTCAATGTACTCAACAAATCAAATGAGTAATAAAACTTGTGCTCAAAATAACTGAGAATCTTCATTCGTTCTATATAAAAGGCCAAAGAATAAAATCTTCATCTACCATCGAAAATTGTCAGTGAAATATCGTTGCCAACTTGAGTACTGGAAGCAGATAATTAATATAATATACATGAGATTGATTCCATGATGGCCCAAGCTATAGGCGAATTAGGCGACAGCCTAGGGCCCCCAAAAGTCCAAAAAATCCTTCTATGTTTTCCTAAATATAAAAACTCACAAATTTGAAGTTTCGCTATATATAAATCTAATCGTAAGTATTGATAGGCCCCCAAGTAACATTTTGCCTAAAGCCCCAAAAATCTCTGGCTGCCTCTTCCATCTATTTGTAAATAATGGTTCCTTTGACATTTTTTTTTTTCTTTTGGTAAGAGCAAAGGGCCATTTCATTCGGAAGAAGCAATTACGACACTCAGCGAAAGAAACCTGGGGAGGGGGGGAGCCTGACCCTTTAGAGTAAACAACTTCATAGAAAGAACAGTCGAAATAGTATACCTATCGACGACTTGAACATACACAATGTGAACGTATCTCGTGATTTCTTTATTGAAGTTTGAACTCGATATTTTCTCCGTCTGAAATTAAGTAGACGCTAAACATGTAGAATTTTTGTTAATGAATACTAACTTGTGCATTATATGTTCGAAACGAAATTCGAATAGCTTATCCAAAAAAGCTTAACGGCAGTTCATCGTTGTGTGTTCCTTCTCTAGATAATTATCTCCAAAACTAGAAATCCACAACTGAAGATTTATTGGAATGTAAACTAACATAAGAAAGGAAGAAAAAGTAATATATACTCATATCATGTCATGGTAGGGAGACGCGATTCTTTACAATACATAAGATCAGAGGTGGTCTTGCTTTGAGTTGAGTGAGCCGACCGACTTAGGCCCGATCTTTTAGAGAGGCATTTTAGTCCAGATTATCTAGAGATCCAATTATGTATTATGTCTTTTGTTTTTTAAATTAAAAGGCCCATGCACATTTAAATTCATTACAAACTAATAGGCCCAATTTTAAGTAAAACAATTGACAAATCCAAGTATTGAATCCAAACTTATAGGCTTACATTTTTTTTTTTTTTTTTTTTTTTTGGAAATTTAGGTTCATTGTTTGTCAAGATAAGTAGTGTTTAAATAATACCGATGAATTAGATAGGTATATTTTCTTTTTGAGCACTTATAGGAGTAAGTATAGGGTTAGGTAAATATTTAGATAAAGTGATATTTTGGACAAAATTACCCCCATACCCACCCTACATTCATGGGGGAGGGGGGTCTTTTTGTCCAAAATATCACTTTACCTAAACATTTACCTAACCCTATACTTACATTTATAATTATTGTTTCTTTTTTAAACTCTAACAATTATTTCTAAACTCCTTAAATTTATTACTTTATGCCACTTTAGGACATTTTCTCAGGTTGTATTTATGTTGACTGTTGTTAAGTTCTTCACGTTGTTTTGTCTACAAGACATATCAAATCCATATACGGGTGCAACAATACAAGCTCTACTGAAGCACAATGTAGCCAAAGCTGCTCTACTAGCAAGAACTGGTCGCTTTACTAGTGGGAACTATAGCCGCCTTGCCGGTGGGATAAGTATGGCTGTACGTACTTCTGACGAGAACTGACCGCCCTATTACTTGTCGATATGTAATTGTTTAAGAGGGCATGAACCGGGAGGAATGGGACCAGGGGAATTGGACCGGTACGTGGGTGCAAAAGAAGATGTTACAGTGAGAGACTGATAATAATGCGACTGATAAAAATGAAGAAGACGTGTTCTTGAAGTTGACCACGGTCAAAGTTCCCGATTTTATTCAATGGTCATCTCAAGCCGAAAACGAATGCCGAAATCTATGCTTGAGGAATTGTTCGTGTTTAGCATATTTGCACGTCTCTTATATTGGGTGTATGCATTGGAGCCAGAGCTTAATCGACATTCAACAAAGTAGGGAGGAGGGTGGTTTAGATCTCTACGTTCGAGTGCCCTATATATATACAATGTGGCACTTTTCACTTTTTTCTGATTAAACATTTAAAATTCTAATTTTCACGTGTATATAGTTATTATTTTGAAGTTTGTTTTGTTTGATCAGATGAGAAGAAGAAAGACCAAAAAGTGATTAAAGTACGTAGTTCTATTGACAATTATTTTTGTAGTTGTATCGAGTTGTTTATTTTTATGTTGGTGATGGATGTGCAAAGAAGCAAACGTACATAATAGTGCGACAAGAAGTAGAAGCAGATTTATCCGACTCGAGTCTAATCGCACTACGAAATCAAGAGGATAAAGTGAATATTGAAGAATTATTATTGTTATACAATCTTGATATGCTCGCTAGCTAGTGTGACGAACAATTTTCACTCAACTAATAAGCTTGGCGAGGGCGGTTTTGGTCCGGTCTATAAGATATTTCTTTGTTTGCCCTATAAGCTTTATTTTATAATCAACTCTAAAATCTAAGTTTGAGGTAAATTATTATGTAATTAAAAATAGTACTTAATATTGAAACATGCGATATTTTTTAATGTGGGCAAGTTGCCAAAAGAAAAGAAATTGCATTTAAAAGGCTTTCTACAGAATTTGGACAAGGGATGGAAGAATTTTATGAATGAGGTTGTGGTGAGCTATAAACTTCGATCAACATCATGACCTTGTTCGACTATTGGGATGTTGTTAGGGAAAAAATGAAAAGATGTTGATCTATGAGGATATGCAAAACAAAAGCATATATATATAGATATCTATCGCTTTGGTTAGTTCTATGTAATTGATATTATATTAATCCTATGAATTTCCTAGTTTTGATGATCAAATATGATTTAAATTGTGTAAATCAATCAAAAGGTGCTCTCGATTGGAGAAAGCGATTCAATATTATCGAAAGCATTGGTCTAGCAGGACTAGCTCCTTTATTTTCATAGGAATTCTCGGTAGAGAATAAGCCATAGAGATTTGAAGCCAAGTAACATATTGTTAAACGAGGAGTGAAATCCCAAGATTTCAAATTTTGGAATGACGCAAATATTTGGAAGCGATCAAGTTCAAACCAACTTGCTTGCGTTTTCTCAACACACTTTTCGATTTCTTCATTTTGATGTTTTGATGTTTGGTTGCTTTCAGACAAGGAGAAAGACAAGAAAGTGATTTTCATAGTTCCGGTGATAATCGGTTTGGTGGTTATATCCGTTTGTTTATTTTTATGCTGTCGGCGGATGTCTAAGTCGAGAGGGAAAGATATAACGGTCCGACAAGAGAAAGGTGAAAGTGAGTTGTTAGACTCGACCCCGATTGCTGGATATCCCGAAGAGAGAGGCAGCATTGAAGAGTTACCATTATATAGTATTGAGACGCTAGTAAATGCGACAAATGATTTTCACACGTCGAATAAGCTTGGTGAGGGTGGTTTTGGCCCTGTCTACAAAGTAATCTCGCGCGCTTATAATGTTAGTTTATTTAAGACAGTCCAGCTTAGTGTTGAGATAATTAATATTTGCTATGTAGGGCAAGTTAGCGAATGGAAAAGAAATTGCAGTGAAGAGGCTTTCAACTGCGTCGGGACAAGGACTGGAAGAATTTATGAACGAAGTTGCTGTCATCTCTAAACTTCAACATCGAAACCTTGTTCGGTTGTTGGGATGTTGTGTAGAGAGAGGTGAAAAAATGTTGATCTATGAATATTTGCAAAATAGAAGCTTAGATATCTTTCTCTTTGGTGAGTTAATCTACTTAATTAACTGCTTTTGTGTTACTTTTGTTCAAGTAAAAACATTTTTCTTTTAGGCCTTTTGATATCAACTATTTATATAGATCCATCGCAAACGGTTCTCGATTGGAGGAAACGATTCAATATCATCGAAGGTATTGGTCGAGGACTCCTTTATCTACACAGAGATTCTAGGTTGAAGATAATCCATAGAGATTTGAAGCCAAGTAATATACTCCTCGATGAGGAGTGGAATCCAAAAATTTCGGATTTTGGTATGGCACGAATATTTGGAGGTAATCAGGATCAAGCCAAAACTAAAAGAGTTGTAGGAACATAGTAAGTGTATCCTTAATTGCTCCTTACATTGTTACAATCTTAGTATTTGGTTAAGTATGACATGATTGTAATGTCGTTTTATAGTGGATACATGTCCCCAGAATATGCATTCAGCGGGAGATTTTCAGAGAAATCAGATGTTTTCAGCTTTGGAATTCTATTATTAGAGATCATTAGTGGGAGACGGAACACAAGCTTCTACAACGAAGAATCATCGTTAACACTTACTGGATATGTAAGTGCAATTGGATTTAGAGTACTTCTGTCTATGCATAGTATGTAGTACAACTTATAAGATTTTATTTTTATTTTTCACCTATGAAAATGAAACGTGTTTCAAATTCTTTAGGCATGGAAGTCTTGGAAAGAGGACAACGCCGTGGACCTAATAGACGAAAGAATACCGAATCCAAGCTTCAATGCAGAAATCACGAGATGCATGCACATTGGATTATTGTGTGTTCAAGAATCCCCGTTAAGTCGGCCAAGTATATCGACTGTTCTATTGATGCTGAGTACAGAAATTGTTGATTTGCCGTTGCCCAACGAACCACTGTTTACAGATAAGTGGAATTATGCTCATCCAAGATCTTCTTTAAGCCAAAAAGTCTCTGCCAACAAAATTTCTTTTTCAATTCTCGATGGAAGATGAAATTAGCATTCTCAAATAAATGTTGTAATTATCTAGCCCCCACGCTCCCCTCCGCCCCCGGCCCCCAAAACTTTTTTTTGGACAATCGATTTACTCGTCATTACAATCAGTAATGACACCTTGTTGTGTAACTATGTTATTGTTATCGCTAATCATTTAATTAATGACAGTTTGAAACTCTAGTTTTGGCTTAGATGAAAGTGTCAACAAATTAGGGACTCTTTGGTTGTTCATAAATTGTACGTGTCGTTTACATTCAATCACTTTGACAGCACATTGATTTTACAGTTCATGGTTTGAATTATAAGTTTACCTAATCACTTCATTACAAACAAGTTTTACAAACACATACAAATTAGGTACTCCCAGATATGCTCCCCTGCCCACGCTAGCTGCGGACAGGGGGCCATGCCTGAAGGAAATAATTCGTGGGAGACCCATCGGCCCCCCATCATTAGGGGGTCATTATATATTATTCACCTTACTTAATGTAGATGTTAAAAAAAATTTCAAAAAAAAAAAAATTATATGACGTAGCACTGTGAAGGTGTCACGCGATGGCATGGGCAAGAGAGCAGTGGTGTAGGTCCTCTTTGGCTGTACATAAATTGTCCATGCTTGTTGTTGATGCTATCCATGAGGCATTGTAGGGACGACTTCTCCCACTTTGGTTCTATTATTACAGAACTTGATGCACCGATGTCGACGAGATTATGCAATTTCTTTCGTTAAGCGGGATGCCAATGTACCCACCCACGAGCTAGCTATATGGTCTATCAGACATATTAGTCCTACTACTTGGAATGAGGCTCCCAAATTATGATTGAGAGGCTTTAATCAGCGTCTAGACAAGGAATGAAAGAATTTATTAAAGAGGTTGCAGTGATCTCTCGACTCCAACATCGAAACCTTGTTTGACCATTGTGATGTTGTATAGAGAAAAATGAAAATGTGTTGATCTATGAATATATGCTAACAAAATATTTTTTATTTATTTTAACCGCTTCTATTTAATTTGTCCATTTATTTATGATTATAATTATATATATATATATATATATATGTGTGTGTGTGTGTGTGTGTGTGTCTCTCCCCGAATGCTTTGGGGGAAGTAGAGAGACAAACTGATGGCATGATAACTACAGAGGGTGGTGCAGGCAACACCAAACCTAGAAACATGGAAACGGCGCCCTCATGATCAGATGACCAGAAATAATGATTCCTGTCGCTCAAACCTCTCTTATCCCAGTATGCATGTGATGCAGATCAAATGGCCGAGTGGATCGAAGAAGAATTGGATCGAAAGAGTAGTCGAAACCGTACTTTGCAGATTTGGCGTCCGAGCTCCGTTCGGGACGAATAATATATGCTTGATCATAATTATTTATTTATTTTCCTTTTTTTCCATTATAATTTCATTTTTTCCTATTTTGTTCGTTTCTTTTTACGCAAGAATTAGGGTATTCGTCTGTTATAAAAGAAGGCCCTTGTAATACGTTTTCACCATTCAGTTTAATAATAAAAGTCTTTTTTTTTTTAGCTTTGCTCTGCTATTTGGTGGATTCCAAGACTATCACCAAGGGCGATGCTTGAGCCCTTGCTTCCGTTCTGCGTCAGCATGTGACTGATGGGCAATCTATTTCTCAGACGGTGGGACGGGTTTTCGCCCACCTAAAGTAGAGCTTTGATCTTAATGAGGATAATAGCTATAGCGATGTCGAGAAGAAACAAAAGGTAGACAGTGGCGGTGATAACCCTACCATTAATGAACTGGCAAACCCTGACGATCAGGATCGCCAGACGACATAAGTTGCCTTCTTTGGAATGTGCAGGGTACGGGGAACCCTCTCACATTCAATGCTCTGCGGAGGCATAGACCTTGTTTTTCTCATGGAAACAAGGATGTTTGGACCTTTGGCAGCAAATTTCAAATACCAACTTGGTTATGGATCAGGTTTTGTGGTGGATTGCCATGGGAAGAGTGGGGGTCTTATGTTCCTGTGGAAAGATAGTATCACGATCCATATCCAATCGTACTCTAATGGGCACATTGATGCACATATTATACCGTCAAAGGGAACTATGTGACGCTTCACGGGATTCTATGGCCATCCTAAACGAGATATGCGGCGGTTTTCATGGGACCTTATGTGGAAGCTTCGCCCCACTGCCTCGACTCCGTGGTTTATTGGTGGTGACTTTAACGAGATCTCGTCGTTAATAGAAAAGGATGGTGGGATTGATCGAAACCAAGGGCAAATGGATGTTTTTAACGAGGCTATTCTTGACTGCAGTTTGATTGAAGTATCGTACTCAGGACCCTCGTTCATGTGGACTAATAAATGACATGGTGAGCAATTTATTCAAGCTCGGCTGGATCGAGTCCTATTTAATGAACAAGCAATGTTGAATTTCCCTTTAGCTACGGTTAAGCACTTGAACAAGCAATGTTTTTTTCTTTCCCTTGTGGATATGTACCCACACCGACGTGACGCCTTGTGTTGGTGTCATGTTATCCCTAAATATTTTTTTTTATAATATTCACGTTGGGTCGGATGAGTAATACATATCCCCTGATGGTTGATAGCCCATAATTATTTTTTTTTCCGGACGTGGTAGGTGATCATTACTCCCATTTATATATTCACAAGTCAATCATTTCGATCAATGTATGTTTCATTTTAAAATTAATTATATATATATATATATATATATATATTCTCAAGTCAAACTTTTGAAATTGACTGAAAATTGTTTTTGTGAAATTCGTACTTATCTTTATTTATTTATTTTTTCCGAAAAAACAGTCCACTACTACGCGAAAACTTGTGACCCACATCCTTTCCGTTCACATGCCACCTGTCGTGCATGCGTCCTCCACATTAAGTGCCATAATGGAGCACACTAGAGAAAAAAGAGGAAAAAAAAATCAACTCTGATCACACTGTGATTTAACGTGGTTCGGCCAAACTGCCTACGTCCACGGACCCACACCAATATATTTCACTATCTCAAAAGGAGGAGTACAAAAAATACTACACTGTATTTTCTCTACCTACACAAAGGCTTTATCACTCTACTCACTTTTATCTATCGTGTATAGCTTCTACACTGAAGCTCTCTCTTTCTCTCTACACAAGATAGCTCTCTCTTTCTCTCTACACAATGACTATTGTGTTTTTTTGGTGGTGTTGAGATTGTGGTCTTTGAAGTTACAAAAATCCCCCGTATTTATAGGGAAAGATTGGAGACATATGCACAATTAATTAACACTAATTGTGTTAATTAATTTGCTAATGAAGTTGTTGGCCAAAAGCAATTCCATTTGCTCACCATCAGCCTTTGATTTTGTCTCCTACAACAATTCCACTAGCAATCTCCCACTTGAAGACTGATTTCAATCTGTCTTCACAATCTGGCTTCACCTTAGGACATCTCATTTTGTAGTTTCGTGAAAAATATGATGTGGGTCACGACCTCTGTCTTCATTGTAGAAGACCAACTGAAGTTGAGCACAGCTCCAATTTCTCCTTGGTTACTGTCTTCGTCATCATGTCGGCTGGATTCTTGCTGCCTCGAATCTTTTCAAGTTTCAACACTCCATCTTCCAAAAGTGATCTGGTGAAGTGATAACGGAGTCCAATATATTTGGTCCTCGAATGAAATGCCGAATTTTTTGCCAGATGTATCGCACTGATCGCCACCGCAAGACATTCTTCTCTGCTCAAAACCCACTCGCCAACAAACCTTGTAACCATATCATCTCTTTGCTAGCCTCGGTTACTGCCACGTACTCTGCTTCTGTAGTTGATAACGCAACAATCTTCTGTATCTATGAAATCCAACTAACTGCAGTAGCACCAACTTTGAAGACATAACCTGTAGTACTTCTTCTGCGATCTACCTCGCCAGCAAAATCTGCATCTACGAAACCTCGTAGTGTCACCTCGCCTCGTTTAAAGCGTAAGCATTTATCAGTAGTTCCCCGTAGATATCTCAATATCCACTTTACTGCATCCCAATGCTGCTTTCCAGGATTTGCCATATATCTGCTCACAACTCCCACTGCATGAGCAATATCTGGTCTGGTACAAATCATGGCATACATCAAACTTCCAATGGCTGAGGCATATGGAATTTTAGCCATGAAGTTTCTTTCCTCCTCTGTTTTAGGAGACTGGTCGTTGGATAGACGGAAATGATTAGCTAATGGCGTGCTGACTGGCTTTGCACTGCTCATGTTGAACCTTTATAGGATTTGATCAATATACTTGGCCTGCGACAACTGCAAAACACCTTTTTGCTTGTCTTTGCAAATTCTCATTCCTAGAATTTGCTTTACTTCTCCCAAGTCCTTCATTTCAAATTCCACCGATAGTTGCTTCTTCAACTTCTTGATCTCGTCCATGTACGAGCCGGCTACTAACATGTCATCGATATAAAGTAGTAAAATGATATAGCTGGACTTGAATCGCCTGAAGTAGCAACAATGGTCAGCATTACACTTCATGTAGCTATTTTTCTGCATAAATCCGTCAAACTTCTTGTACCACTGTCTAGGCGCTTGCTTTAAGCCGTATAGGCTATTCTTCAATTTGCATACCAGCTTCTCATTTCCTTTCACTGAGAAGCCTTCCGGTTGCTGCATATAGATTTCCTCCTCTAAGTCACCATGAAGGAAAGTAGTTTTCACATCTAACTACTCCAAGTGCAAGCCCTCCGCTGCAACAATGCTCAACACTGATCGAATTGTTGTCAGCTTCACAACTGGTGAAAATATCTCTGTATAGTCAATTCCTTCTTTCTGCTGGAAACCTTTGACTACTAATCTCGCCTTGTATCTTTTCAAACCATCATGTTCTTCTTTGACTCTGTACACCCATTTGTAATTGAGAGCTTTCTTCCCTCTGGGCAACTCAGCTAGTTCCCACGTCTGGTTGGAGATAAGAGATTTTATCTCGTCTTTCATTGCAAGCTCCCACTTAACAGAATCTCCCATCTGACATGCTTCGTCATAGCATTCAGGTTCACCGGCGTCAGTGAGCAACATGTAGTTCATGTACTTCCGATTCGAAACATGAGGTCGACTTGACCTCCTAACAATAGGGGTCGGAGCTGGAGACTGTGGTGAATCAGCCTTCGAGATGGGCTCCTCTGTCTGCAGATCCTCATCTGTCTGCTTTGACGTACTTCCTTCTGGAGTGTCGTCCGGAACAACATATGTTGGATCATCATGGTTTGTGTCATTGGACTGCATTGCATTTCTGTCCTTGTACATCACCTTTTCATTGAATATGACATCCCGGCTTCTAACGACCTTTTTGTTCTAGTCATCCCAAAAGCGGTACCCGAACTCGTCTCCACCATATCCAACGAAAGTACGCTTTAGTGATTTGGAGTCTAACTTACTCCTGGCATTATCACTAATGTGCACATATGCGACACAACCGAATACTTTCAAATGAGAAAGTTTCACTTCTTTCCCGCTCCAAACTTCTTCCGGTATCCTGTACTCCAATGGTACCGACGGTCCACGATTAACTAGGTATACCGCCGTATTGACAGCTTCCGCCCAAAACTGTTTTGGCAGGCCTGCATGTATTCTCATACTTCTGGCTCTTTCTGTCAACGTTCGATTCATGCGTTCTGCAACTCCATTATGTTGCGGTGTTCCTGGCAACGTTCTCTCCAGTTTGATGCCATTTTGGTAACAAAATTTCTTGAACGCCATGTTTTCGTATTCTCCACCATTGTCGGATCTCAACTTCTTTACTCGCAAACCAGTTTCATTTTCCACCATGGCCTTCCACTTCTTGAACGCCTCGAACACATCGGATTTGTGTCTCAAGAAGTAAACCCACACTTTTCTCGAGTGGTCATCAATGAAAGTCACGAAGTATGACTTTCGGCCAATCGATGAAACTGCTGTTGGACCCCACACATCTATGTGGACAAGTTCAAACTTCTCTTTCTTTAGAGTTCTGCCACTTGTATTGAAACTCACCCGTTTCTGCTTCCCAAAAACGCAACTTTCGCAAAAGTCTATGTCAATAGACTGAAACCCTGGTAGTTTCCCTTTTGCATGCATGTACTTGAGCCCTTTCTGGCTCATATGCCCAAGTCTTTGATGCCACAGGTTCGCATCCTTGCTATCGGCAGCTGCAATTGTCATACACGCATTCGCCGTCGTGTATAGGGTGCCACTATCCTTGCCACGTGCAATTATCATGGCCCCCTTGGTGATTTTTCAATTATCACCAGAGAAGCTTGTGTCACATCCTTCTCTCGACAACTGTTTGACGGAGATCAAATTTTTCCTCAACTCTGGAATATGTCTCACGTCCTTCAATTTCCATACAGATCCATTGACATTGATCTGTACTTCTCCTATACCCACCACACTGCAAGGATGATCGTCTCCGAGATATACTTCTCCGAAGTTTTCCGACACATAATTTGCGAAAAAAGCTTTGATTTGCGGTGGTATGGAACGATGCTCCAGAGTCTATTACCCAATAGTCGATCTTCTTTTCCATGGAACATATCAACGCATCACGCGTTTCTTCGGTCACGACATTGACCTCGGTCTTGTTCTCCGTTTCCTTTGGAGCTACCCTACACTGATTTTTGTAGTGCCCAACCTGACCGCAATTCCAACATTCAACAGACTTTGACTTGTTGGAATTTATGTGATTTTTGGATCTCGGTCTGCCATTTCTCGACTTGCTCCGTCCACGCCCATACCCTCTGTTTGAACTTCTGCCTCTGCTATCTACATTGAAAGCGGCCCCTGAAGCTGCATCTGACTGTCTCCGGATCTCCTAAGTCAAGATCATGCTCACAACGTCATCAAACTTCAATTTCGACTTACCGGCCGAGCTACTGATGGCTGTGACTGTGCCATTCCAGCTCTCAGGCAACTGCCCAAGAATTAATAGAGCTCGAACTTCATCACTAAAAGTGATTTCCACCGTGGTCAATTGGTCTACTACTTCATTGAATTCGTTGAGGTGTTCTCCAAATCTCCCGCTTTCCATCATCTTCATATTGAACAATTTCTTGATCAAATGAACTTTATTTGCTGCAGACGGCTGTTCATACATGCTGGATAGAGCTACCATGAGAGACGCCGTTGTCTTCTCATTTTTAATGTTGAAAGCGACCGACTTTGATAGGGTCAATCTAATTGCGCCGAGTGCTTTTCGATCAAGCACTTCCCACTCGTCGTCTTTCTCGCCTTCTGGCTTTTCTTTCAACGGCTTATATAGGTCCTTCTGATACAAATAGTCCTCCATTTGCATTTTCCAATATCAAAAATTTTTGCCATCAAATTTATCAATTTTGGAAATTCTCTCGTCTGTCGCCATTACTCACACTCGAACAAGATGTGATTTTTCGAGAAATCGTTTCTAATGTGGAAGATCAGTCTATGCTGCAACCACAGAGCATACTAAGAATTTCAAGAGATATCACAAACGTGGTTCTGATACCAGTTGTTGGGGAATTAAAACGCTACTAATTCCGCCCAAGATCAGTGGGATACTAAAATAAGCACAAATATGGAACACCGAGATTTAACGTGGTTCGGCCAAACTGCCTACGTCCACGGACCCACACCAATATATTTCACTATCTCAAAAGGAGGAGTACAAAAAATGCTACACTGTATTTTCTCTGCCTACACAAAGGTTTTATCACTCTACTCACTTTTATCTCTCGTGTATAGCTTCTATACTGAAACTCTCTCTTTCTCTCTACACAAGATAGCTCTCTCTTTCTCTCTACGCAATGACTATTGTGTTTTTTTGGTGGTGTTGAGATTGTGGTCTTTGAAGCTACAAAAATCCCCCGTATTTATAGGGAAAGATTGGAGACATATGCACAATTAATTAACACTAATTGTGTTAATTAATTTGCTAATGAAGTTGTTGGCCAAAAGCAATTCCATTTGCTCACCATCAGCCTTTGATTCTGTCTCCTACAACAATTCCACTAACAGATTTATCCGACTCAAGTCTAATAAATATCACTTAATGTTGAAATGAGTGATACTTGTTATGTGGATGAGAATGGTATACGTAACTTCGTTTGCTACCTGCTGTTCGAAGATTCTCCCGGGCGAATTCCAAATTAAAGAAGCTGAAGCAATATGGGTCTTCATGAACAGCAGTTTTGTTGAGGTCCTATGGGTTGGGCTATAGCTTATGGTCTGCCCGGGTGATTTACGCCTTCGTCTGGGTTCCGTTTTGAAATCCGTGGTGCAAAGTTTTGGCCAAAATTTTCCAAAAAACTTTGACTGGTCTTGGACTGGTCACGACATGCCGCCACGGTGTCCAATTTTTTTTTTTCCAAATTACTGAAGCTCCGCCTTGTTGTAATGAATCTAGACAAATTATGAACTATAAGATGATAACAACTGGTGAGGACTTAATTATGAACTATAAGATGATATAGGTGTGTACCAGATTATGTCACTTTAAATTATAACCTCTACTCATAGGAGTGAAGATATTTTATTTATTATTTCTTACCAACTTGGAGATAACATAGTATTCAAAGTGAAATTTTGTCATTCGGTGAAGATTGTCCACCCATGAGCATTTGATCAAAAATTTGTCAATATATTGGTATTTGATCATTAGTGATAGAATGGAATGGATTGGGATGCAAACTTGCTCTTCGACTCTGACTAGTCGCCTTCGGAACGAAGAAACAAAGTGCGAAGGACAGAATCTTAACAAAGTTGGACAAATTTTTGAGGAATTTAATGACACTCCTAAAGACGAGGAATCAAAGATGTCGGACATGGCTACCAAGAAGCACAGAAAGACGCAAGAAACGGGGAAAGATCGAAGAGCACGTCGATGAACATAGCAAGAAGAGTAAACGTTGCACAAAAGCATTTGATGTGCATTCCTGAATTATTTATGCAAAAAGATTTATAGTTATTCTAGATTCGGTGGACAATTTTATTTTTCACAACTTAATCATCATCTCAAAATGATTTAGCTATTAATATTTCGGAGCTCCAAGTTCAAGAGTCTAGACAAGTTTCAAACACATGCTTCTCCATAAGCGTACTTTTGCCGCTACAACCTACTACAAGATAGAAACATAATAGTAATTTGTAACAATGAGTCGCTGCGTGAGCTACGATGGCAACTAACTAGCTCGTCACAGTGACTAGAATGTTTTGCCGAGTTATTATGTTGCAAACGGTATTTTCGTTTCAAAGTAAGCGAACAATCAATTACTGGCCACCAATTAAGTTTTTATCCGTCTTCTGAAGATTGGAGCTGCAGCACCACGATCAAACAACGCCATACATCCAAATTTAAGGCTTGAAAGTTGAAACTAATGGCCAGAACTGTAGAATCACCTCCAAATTTCGAAACTCTACTTGTCAAACTCCCAAATCACACCTCCATCTTCTGCAATCACAGTTGGGAAAAATAAATTAGCTTGTACATATCAACTGGTTTTGGTCAGCAGCATAACAAATTTGGAACAAACTATGACCGATAATATACTAGGTAGATAGTATTATTGGATAGTCATCTTTGATCTTCTATTCAAAGAATGTGTTTAAGCCAAAGAAGTAGAGTCGCTATCCATCATTATCTCTTCTACCCAGTACCATCTAAAGTACGTTATAACATGGTGAGCTAAGTTAACCTTAATTGCATGGCTAATGTATGATAATGGAGGTAAAAGATTAATCTTTGGCAATTTAAGTTTTTCTAGTGGTGTTGATCTCCTAGCTCTTCTTCATTCCTGGTAGCAAGAGAACAAGTAGCTTTACTATGCAAGAAGTTGATATACCCTTGTATAAATGTCATCCACCTAGTTATGAAAATGGCCTTCCTGTAGTGGTTTAAAGTACCTCAGATCAAAATGTAGATCTAAACAAGTCTTTCGCACCCCTATCCCGTTCCTTGGATCTTGAGCTTCCCAGTTCCTCCCATTTCCACAGTTTTCATTTTCTTACAAGCATGAGATTGGGAGCCAGGGGAAAAGGGGAGGAGAAGGAGAAGAGAAGAGCAATGACGATTTCTTGAAGGTGTTCAAGAAATCCCCCTAAAACAAATCCCCCGTCCTTAAATTATTGAATACATAGTCTCAATTGTTTCAAGCAGGCAAATGACAGTAAAAAACAATCAATTACTTATTTATAAACGGGTGTGATTAATAATGGTTGCATGAAAGGCACACCTTTAACTTTTTTGTTGATCCAGATTTCCAACAGCATGCCAGCACCAACCCCGGCGGCTATCCATGTCCCATAAAATGCAACTGCCGATGGTAAAGATTTTCGAGGAAGGAAATAGTAATCTGGAGTTTGCCTTATCTTTTTGGGGAGTACAACTGTTCCAGTGCTGGATTCCTGGCTTGCTGATTCGCCAAGATTTTTCCATTCCAGCCCTTTCATTGGATCTTTTTCTTCAGTGCCCATGATAGGAGACTCGGATAATAAAGATTCTGTAGCACTTCTTGAATAGCTAGCAAAGAGAAGGTACCATTAACATTTATAAAAATAACATCAAGCACACAGTTCTGATCATGTTTTAGAAGACCTTAGCATAATCTAAATCATTATCAACATGTGCGTTCTTCGGTTTGAAAAAACAATGGCAAGCAGAAAATTCATTTAAATTTTCCTGGACACCACCAAGACTTGCATAAAATGAATAATGAAAATAGGACTAGGTCACATGTTGATGAGTGTCATTTCAAACAATAAATTAGAACACCCCTGGAAACCCTATCTAAGCACACACTGTGTAATCATTGTAAGAAGCAAAATAACAAAATCAACTCATGTCTCTTTAGAAACAGCAGCTGCCTTCCATGCCTGAAATTAAATCAGTTTCATAAATTTAAATTCATATTAACTTAAAATGTTTTAGATTCATTGATTCACGTCACCAGCTGGCCAACAATATTAGCACTCAGTGGACCTTCAATTTTCCTCAAGCAAAGAGCAAGATTTCATGGGATAACAACAAGCACTCAGTGGAACTTAAAATTTTCAATTTCATATTATCTGACTAAAAAGAAAACTAAGACCATTCCAAAAAGTAATGTTTCACAGTGCCATTTGAATAAATCAAAGAAAATAATCTATAGTTACAACACAAATCCATAATTATCACTTCGGAGATGGGGCGGGAAGAAGAGAGGCAAACAAGAGATCATTATAAAAATCAATTCTGAAAGTAAAATCGACGCTAATACTCAAAATATTATAAGCCACAATGGTGGAACTTGAATCTAGTAATCAGTGAAAAGTTATTGTACCTATAACAAAATCAGCAAACACTTCCAACTTTATTCAGAAGCAAATTTTGAATGAAATCGAACACCAGGATATGACTGAACTACATATCATCAAAAGACAGTTCATAGGTATTACAAAGGAAAAGGCGACATGGCAAACTGGGCAAAATTATTGAAGTTGTACTCCAACCCCCCGAAGAAAAAGGAAAGACAAGTAAAAGAATCATGTTTTGTACATTAAATTGGAGAATATTAGTCATCGGGGGAAATAGTCACCTACATGAGAATAGTCAAAATATGGTTCACTCAGATATTCAACCAGAACTCCTCTAATAACAGTTGTGATGATGTCAATTATCATTTAAAAGCATGACAGTTCAATAAGTGATCACAATACATGAACCCGTAAATCTCTCCCATCAATAATTGGCCTAGTGTCATCTTCCCAAAAAAGTAGAAAAGAGCTGCATTGCTAGCACCAATGCCACTATATTTGTTACTACTAATATACTCTACGGTCATTTGAATTTATTCGAAACTCTACCCGCATTTATTTTATAAGTCTAATTACATTTGGTTTTGCAACTCCCATTGGAAATAAGAGCTGCGCGTTGGAACTTGGCGATGCAACTTTTTAAGTTTGGTAATGGGTGAATGAGAGATTGGGCTGGCATGGTTACGTGGAATGGTGGATGATAGGCTAGGTTGTTATTTCTTTTGGACTCTTAAATAACTTAAGGTGTGTTTGATTCATTTTTTTTTCCCGAAAAGCCATTAATTTTCTAGCCTTTTTTTCCTTTGGTTAGCTGTTTGATTGTCATTTTTTTCTCAAGAAATTTTTTCCCAACTTTTAAATTAATCTAATCAAACACATACAACTACCATTTTCCCTGAAAAACTTTTTTCCGGAATTCATTTATTCGAAAAATATTTTCCTTCCAACTATTTTCCGACTTTACAATTAGATACACCCTTAGTATTTTTGTTTATGGTGCTTTGTTATTTAGACTTTTAATTGTTGGTTGTTAACACTCATTGAGCAAATTTCATTTTAGTAACAGGCTTAATAGATGTAGGTATTCCTCAATATGAGTAACTTATCATATAGTCACAAGCACTAAAATAACAAGAACAAATATAAAACCAAGAGTAATAACAACCTAGTTTATGAGTCAAAATGTAGAAGAACTGTTCAAAATATCAACCTAGCTTATGCGTAAAAAAAAAAAAAAAAAACTAACTGACAACGACCTTCCATCGAATAATGTTCCATTATGATATAGTTATAGCCACCCACCAAATTATATATATATATATATATATATATATATATATATATCAATACAAATACTCATGATATGGTGATACCAAACTCGTGGAGAAGTTACGAGGATCCAAATTATGGAGATTTCGATGTGGGGTTACAAGTGATGCCGCCGATTCCTCAGCTTTTTGCATGGTCTTAATGTTGGAAATTTATTTCCAATAATAATTAGTGGGCAACATATTATTAATTTAATTATATCAGCTATCAGACATATTAGTCCTACTGCTTGGAATGAGGCTCTCACATTCTTAAATGCATGATTTTGTAGGACTTCAACGTTTTGAAAGAGTAATAAATTTATTTTTTCAAAAAAAAAAAAAATGATACTCATCTCATTACATACGGAGGGAAAGTTGCCTTTCATCAGCGTCTAGACAAGGAATGAAAGAATTTATTGGAGGTTGCTGTGATCTCTCAACTCCAACATCGAAACCTTGTCTGACTATTGAGCACATTATAAATGCGGACATAACAATTTTTAATTGCAAAAATATACCTATTTAAGACAATTTTAAGCTCATAAAATAGTTATTAATTAGAAAATTCATAAATCTGTTGTCCTAAAAAGTCAGACAGTGTGTGTATATATATATATATATATATATATATATATATATTATTTAATTTAATCAAGTAAATTATTTATTCACGAAAATAACTGTTTTTCGAAGATCAAAAACATATCACACAATATCTAAGGAGTTCATTGATCCCAAGTCATTGAATATGTTTCTCGTCTAGACGTACTTATTAATTATTGAATTTCGTAATTAATTAAATTAAAATTAACATTGATTTAAAACTAAATAATTAATTTTGCTATTTTTTATCATTCATTTATTTGATTTAACTAAGCACATAAATTAAGTAATACCAATTTATTAATGAATTATTTAATTATTTTATTACTAATTTATAGATATATGTCTCTCCAAAACATAAAGATAATTTTTCTGACTTTAGTTAAAATTTTAGAAAATTAATTTTTATTTTTTTACGTTCCGGTCGAAGTGTTGTGTGAGTTTTTGTTGTGGAGTCGTCATTTAAGACTTTGAGCTAAAGGTTGAATTCTTGAAAACTACAAATTTTCATTGTTCTAAATGTCTGGAAAATTCGAACTACAAAATGTTTGTTTCAATCATTTATTTTGAAGTGAATTCAAAATTTAGTAATCATATTCTTTTTTAGTTATTTAAAATTCTTTGCCTCATGAAGTAATTTTATGAATTCTTATCGAGGCGGTGCATGGTTACATCTCTGTATGGCTTTCAATTATATCCGCCTTGTGCTAAAAATAAAAAGAAAAATAAATAAATAAATAAAAATAGAAATAAAAAAAATTATATGCCTGTTGTATGGTTCTATCAAATTTTTTATAGTATTATGTTTCTCGCCGAACGTGTGTCAGACCGTCAGTATTGTATTTAATTGGTTCAATTTTATTTATCTTCACTAATTTTTGACTTATAAATTTTTAAGTACTTCTAAGAATTTTAAAAGAAAGCATGCATGTCTATAATGACTATCGTATGAAGTTCTTCCAATACATAAGTAAGCAAATATTTTATTTGTACATCAAGTATATTATATACATGAGTTTACAAAATTTACATACTAATTGATATTACTCATCTGGAATACTTGTAAAATCTCCAAATCAAATGAGTTGTTATACGATCATTTTTGAAAATTTTATAATTTGAATTATTTATAATGTTTGATATCATATATGTATAATTATAATATCTTTACTAAGTGAAAAACACGATCGGAAAAGACCTGAAATCAGGCGGTCGAAATCTTCATTGTTTGCTTGTCTAATCTCAACCCTATATAATGACGTTTTTAGTTAGGGATTGGGCAAATTTATCCACATATTATCATAATAATTTTAAATTAAATATCACATTTAATTTTAAAATCTTATCCATTACCCAAACACTAGAACTATCCGATCTAATTTTGTAACACAAGTACTGGCACTAATAAGAAATAATCAGCCTATTCGACAGTTAAGAGACAAGATTAAGATGATTAGTTTTGTGAATTGATTTTTTTTTTATTATTTTTGTTAATAGAGTTGTGTGAATTGATATATTCAACATTAATTGTCTAGCATTTTTAATTAGTTTATTTAAGCGTTTACTTCTCGATCGTTTTCCTTTCGTCGTTATATATGCATGGTCCATTTATATAGTAAGCATCTGTTTTGGTAATGAGTCCATAATCATTAATTCAGTATTTCAATCCCAAAAAGGCGCTTTGAGAACATCGTGCCGTGCGAAATCGGGGGTCGAAACTCAATGGTTGTTGTAAGCATTCTGCAGAAAAGGAGAAAGGCTGAGCTAGCTCATTTTTGGTTAGTTAGTCAGATGGTTTCTGTTTAGTGAGTTAGGTAGTTTAGCATCTTGTTTAGTTTGTTAGTTAGCTTTCAATTGTAATTAGCACCATGGTAGGTCTAGTCACGTGGTGGACCAGTGTATATATATATATTCTTTGTACTGTTGATGATCAATTAGTTAATACAATACAGAATTTCCTCTTCCCTTCCTTTTTCTCTCACTAGAAAGTTCTCATGGTATCAGAGCATTGAGGGTTGAATCTCTCAATCTCGATCTCGTTCTCATTCGTTCATCGTCTTCCTCTACCTTTTCAAGCTCGAAAAGGTACATCAATGGCTGCTTCTGCTGATGAATCAAGCGCAGAAAGAACTGGACCTGTAAATCGTGATGGATCTCGCGATGTGTCTCTCACTAAAGATTCATCATCACCATACTTCCTTCATCACTCTGAGAATCATGGTTAAGTGATTGTCACTTCGGAACTCACAGCTGCAAACTATGCGACCTGGAGACGGTCATTTTTGTTGGCAGTATCGATAAGAAACCAACAAGGCTTCCTAGATAAGACCATCCCCAAACCGTCTCCATCAGATCCTACATATCTTCCATGGATTCGTTGCAATAACCTACTTGTAGCTTGGTTGCTGAGGTCAATTACTCCATCAATTGCTTCGACAGTCTTCTATATGGATGATGCGAGCGAAATATGGAGCAAACTGCATCAGAGGTTCTCTCAGCCAGATGACTCCAAGATCTGTAACCTGCTATATCAGCTTAGCAACATATCACAAGGTACTAAATCTATTGATACCTATTTTACTGAGTTGACTGCCATTTGGAAAGAGTTAAGAGCCTTTAGACCATTGCCTCATTGCAAGTGTGGGAAATGCAATGCTGAATGTTTTCAAGAATTTGTGGATGCTCACCAAAAAGATTTAGTGTTCAAGTTCTTAAATGGACTCAATGAAACGTTCCAAGGGGTTAGATCACCAGTTATCATGATGAAGCCTCTTCCAAATTTGGATCAGGTGTATAATCTTGTGCTTTGAGAGGAATCTCAGAGAAACTACCTCACTTAGCAACAAAGCTTTGCAGAGATGTCCTCTGCAATGGCAGTAAAGAAAGGCAGAAGTGATGTCAGTTGTTCTCACTGTGGGAAACGTGGACATACTAAGGATAAGTGTTACAGATTTATTGGATTCCCCCCGGGGTTCAAGTTCACTAAAGGAAAGGGTGGGAGTGTCAACTCTGTTATTGAAGAGCAGAAAGAGCCTTTTCACCCACAGCAGCCAGACCTTTTTCAGTTTGGTTTCTCCCAGCTACAAGTTCAGAAGCTGATTGCTCTCTTAGGTGCATCTCCAGAAGCAGCCACTGCCTACACACCGTCAACCAGCACTGCCACAAACTTACCTACAATCAACTCAACCTCTAACCCTTCAATGGCTAATCTAGCAGGTATCACTTATCATTCTCTCGCTTTAACCACATGCTTCAGCTCAATTTCCTGCACCAATGCTTCCTGGATAATTGACACAGGAGCCACTGATCACATAGTATGTTCCTCACAATACTTCATCTCTCGCACTCCTTTAACAAACTCATACATTCTACTTCCGACTGGAACCAGAGTACCAGCCACACACATTGGCACTGTACAGCTGAATGCCACTCTTACTCTACATGATGTCTTATTAGTTCCATCATTTAGCTTCAATTTTATTTCTGCCAGTAAATTGACAGCTTCAAATGAATTAGCCTTAATCTTCACTTCCAACTATTGTATCATCCAGGCCCTTTCATCATGGATGAGGATTGGGCTAGCTAAAGTTGCTAATGGACTCTATTACCTCCAAGACAGCCCCTCAGCTACATCATCACAAAACAGAGTCAATGCATGCTCAACCACGGCTGATGCCAATATATGGCACCACAGATTGGGTTATGTACCCCTGAATAAATTTCCTTTTCTTTCTGAATTCTCTTCTTGTGATGTTTGTTTTACATGCCCTAAAGCTAGGCAGAAGCGTATACCTTTTCCTTTACATGTTCAAAACTCTACTTCAATTTTTGAATTAGTGCATATGGATGTTTGGGGACCATACTCTCAGGCTGATTTGTCTGGGAATCATTATTTCCTCAGCATTGTGGATGATTTCTCAAAATGCACTTGGGTCTATCTTTTACAGCATAAGTCTCTTGTTTCTCAGTCACTCATACACTTTTACAACTATGTGTTCACTCAATTTCAAACCAAAATAAAGGTTATCATAACAGACAATGGAAAAGAGTTCTCGCATCCTACTTTCTATGCTGCAAATGGCACATACACCAAACCTCTTGCCCATACACGACTGAGCAAAATGGCGTAGTTGAAAGAAAACATCAACACCTCCTAAACACTGCCAGGGCTCTTCTCTTTCATGCCCATTTGCCATTGAAATTCTGGGGAGAGGCAGTCCTCACAGCCACTTTCCTCATTAACAGGACCCCATCAAAAATCCTTCATCACAAGACTCCATATGAGGTACTCTACAACAAACAGCCCCTTTATGACCACATAAAGTCTTTTGGCTGCCTGTGTTTTGCTGTCAACACCAATGAACATAAGAGGAAATTTGATCCCCGTTCCAACAGATGCATTTTCTTGGGCTATCCTATGGGCACCAAAGGGTACAAGCTCTATGATCTACAAACCCATGCTGTGTTCAGCTCTCGAGATGTCATCTTTCACGAGAGGATATTTCCCTTTGCTCAATCCTCTTTGCCAACTTCACCTCCATTGTTTAACATACCCATATAATTTACCTAGTCCTCTGCCTTCTACACCACAGCCTCCACCCTCCCCTTTTCCCACTCCCTCCCCTCTGCCTTCTGTTCCCCTATCTCACTCCCAAGACTCTCCAACCAATGCCCTCCATGATCATGGCTCTCATTCCCCCCTCTAGCCATTCCCCTGCTCTCAGACGCAGCAAGAGGGTCACACAGCCTCCTTCTTACCTCAAAGACTACCATACCTCTGCTCTTCCTTCAGCTCACTCCTGTACATCTCAAAGACTACCATACCTCCTTCATTGTTTGCTTGTCTAATCTCAACCCTATTTAATGACCTTTTTAGTTAGGGATTGGGCCAATTTATTGACATATTCTCATAATAATTTTAAATTAAATATCACATTTAATTTTAAAATCGTATCCATTACCCAAACACTAGAACTATCCCATCTAATTTTGTAACACAAGTGCTGGCACTAATAAGAAATAATCAACCTATTCGACGGTTAAGAGACAAGATTAAGATGATTAGTTTTGTGAATTGATTTTTTTTATTATTATTAGTTTTGTTGATAGAGTTGTGTGAATTGATATATTCAACATTAATTGTCTAGCATTTTTAATTAGTTTATTTAAGCGTTTACTTCTCGATCATTTTCCTTTGGTCGTTATATATGCATGGTCCATTTATATAGTCACATGTCAAGCTTTTGAAATTGGTCAGCATCTGTTTTGGTAGTGAGTCCATAATCATTAATTCAGTATTTCAATCCAAAAAACGCGCTTTGAGAACATCGTGCCGTGCGAAATCGGGGGTAGAAACTCAATGGTTGTCGTGTATGAGTTCACACTTCACACTAATGCAATCGATTTGGGTGTTCGAATTGAATGGAAAGATACTTTTTGCTACCCTATAGATGAGGAAGTAAATTTCATTTTGTTGACATAAATAGCAACAAAAGAAGTTTATTTCCGGGTGTTTTAAAAAATGTAAATTTTGATCAAGTAATAAGGTCAAACTTCGAGTTTTCACAGGTTTAAAATGATATAATTTTAGTTCGCCCAAACTAACGCAAAGCGTGTAAAGAGGCAAACCAAGATTTGTGTCTACGCGTTTGCTGTAGCAAGCTTTCCACAATAGAAAGTTTCGACAAAATATTTTTATTTCAATATTTTTTTGTTATATATTAATAGAAGTACAAAATTGATGTAATATCTATATGACACAAGTTATTATATCCGCTAGAAATATGTGATGTCCACATTAGATGTGATTACCTCAATATAATGCAATAATAATATAACACGTGTTTTATAAATACAAGAAATAAGCAACTTACATGGATATTAAATAACTTATGCGATTTTTTAACTACTTAAGTATTACATGATTCTTTTCCTCCCCAAAAGATGTCTTAGATAATTATTTAAAGGATAAATTATGTAGAGTGTAAATAGAGTGAAAAGTTGAAGGTGATTTCATTATTTACCATTATCATGAAAATTGGTGCAATTTATATAAATTTTTATATACTTTGCCAACCACCCATATTCTCACAAGCTCAGCTCCTCCACATACTTTATTTAGAGAAGACCATGACTGTGGTTAGTTGATGAATAGTTTCTTTTGACAAACTAAAAATCCAATTTGATGGCTATGAATTAGTCACTTTTTAATATAATTAGCCACATTCGATATTTCTCCCATATAGAATAGACCATAGGATAAGTTCTCTCCAACAAACACTCCCAAATGAAATCATGATCATCACAAGAAATCTAATGAGTCCCTTTATCCGATTACATCCGAACTTACTCGACAACACATTCTGTTGCCTTAGTATCATTGCAGTCACAGTCCTTTGTCTATCAAGCCATACACTATGTCTCGAAATGGACATCCTTAATCCCGGGATGATCCTTAGAGATTCTGACACAATCGTTTCTCAAGGTCGGGTCTTCGCACTTGGATTCTTCAGCCCTAATGGAACAACCACGAGGCGTTACGTAGGTATATGGTATTACGTCTCCAACGAATCCGTTGTGTGGGTTGCCAATCGAGAGAATCCTCTCACCGACAGGTCGGGGACTCTAACGATATCCTCCGATGGTAACATCGTACTAATGAACGGTAACAACGAGACATTTTGGTCCACAAATGTTGCACCTTCTCCAGGAAACACATCTGCCCAATTAAGAGACAACGCAAACCTTATTCTTCTTGATCAGTCAACCAATGCTTCAATATGGCAAAGTCATGAGCATCCAGTAAATTATTTTCTCCCTGCTATGAGACTAAGTCACAACACTTACACCGGCGAGAAAATAAGGCTAAATTCTTGGAGAACTTCTCAAGATCCAAGTTTTGGAAATTATTTTGTGGAACTTCAAGTTTCGAACAGAATTCCGCAACTTTTTACATTGAATGAAGACCGCCCAGTCTGGAGGAGCGGCCCGTGGACCGGTCGAGTTTTCACTGGAGTGATGACTATGTACTCGGTGTTCGTCGATGGATCCAAGATGGTAAACGAAGGCGATACGTACTATCTCATAATAAATTTTCGACAAAATTCAATAATAAGAGTTTCAATGAATCCAAATGGAATGATAACGCAAGAAAATTGGAATAATCAAACTGGTAATTGGGCTAGATCCTCTAACTTTCCGCAAGGTGCTTGTGACGTGTACAAAGGTTGTGGTCCATTTGGATTTTGCAACCTATATGAATCTCCAATGTGCCAATGTTTAAGAGGGTATGAACCGATGAACCGGGCCGAATGGGGCCGAGGGACTTGGACCGGTGGATGTGTTAGGAGAACACCGTTTCAGTGTGAAAGAAGTAACAATGCAACTGACAAAGACAGAGAGGATGTGTTCACAAAGTTAACGGCCGTTAAAGTCCCTGATCTTATTCAATGGTCCCCTGGTCAAGAAAATGAATGTAGAAATCTATGCTTGAGGAATTGTTCTTGCATAGCCTATTCTTATGACAATGATATAGGTTGTATGTATTGGAGGGAGACGTTAGTGGACATTCAAAAATACAATGGCGAGCAGGCTGGCGCTGGTTTAGATCTCTACGTTCGAGTGCCCTATTCAGAACGTGGTACATACTTTGTTTCCATTTTACAAACACAATTTTTCAAATTTTTTTTCCGTTTGTCGATTGATTTAATAACTATATTTGTTTTCTTTTAGACAAGGAGAAAGACAAGAAAGTGATTATCATAGTTCCGGTGATAATCGGTTTGGTGGTCGTATCACTTTGTTTATTTTTATGTTGGCGGTGGACGTCCAGACGAAGAGTGAAAGATGTAACCATACAACAAGAAAAGGGGAAATTGAACTTGTTGGATTCAACTCCGACGGTGGTTAGAAATCTCGAAGACAGAGTTACTATTGAAGAGTTACCGTTGTATAGTTTTGAAATGCTAGTAAATGCAACAAATAATTTTCACCCAAACAATAAGCTTGGTGAGGGTGGTTTTGGTCCGGTCTATAAGGTAATTTATCGTCTTTATTATCAATGTCCTATTTCTCTTAGTTTATGAAGTATACGATAGTACTTAATGTTATATATAATAAATGCATTTGTTATGTAGGGAAAGTTAGCAAATAGGAAAGAAATTGCAGTGAAGAGGCTTTCGACCTCATCGGGACAAGGAATGGAAGAATTTATGAACGAAGTCGCCGTGATATCTAAACTTCAACATCGAAACCTTGTTCGGTTGTTGGGTTGTTGCATAGAGAGAAGTGAAAAAATGTTGATTTATGAGTATTTGCAAAATAGAAGCTTAGATAACTTCCTCTTTGGTGAGTTAATTTACCAGTTCTTTTTTTGTTAATTTAGTCAAAGTGCAATTTATTGTTTTTGCTTTAAGCTCTTCTAATATCAATTGAGTGTATATATATATATATAGATCAATCGCAGACGGTCCTCCACTGGAGGAAACGATTTATTATCATCGAAGGCATTGGTCGAGGACTCCTTTATCTACACAGAGATTCTAGGTTGAAGATAATCCATAGAGATTTGAAGCCGAATAACATACTGCTTGATGACGAGTGGAACCCAAAAATTTCGGATTTCGGTATGGCACGAATATTTGGAGGCGACCAAGATCAAGCAAAAACTAAAAGAGTTGTAGGAACATAGTAAGTGAATCCTTAACTATTCTATTGATCGACATTGTCTCAATCCTAGCATTTGTTTATGACATTATTGTAATGTCGTTTTGAAGTGGATACATGTCTCCAGAATATGCATTAAACGGCAGATTTTCAGAAAAATCTGATGTTTTCAGTTTTGGGGTTCTAGTATTAGAGATCATTAGCGGGAGGAAGAACACAAGCTTCTACCATGAAGAATTATCCTTAACACTTTCTGGATATGTAAGTCCTACCAAATCTTAACTACTCCTGTCTATGGATGTTTGCCGTGTAGAACAACTTACATCTACAAGATTTTGACTTCTTTCTCTCCTTGCTAACTTGATGAACTTGGATGTGTGTAAATGAAACGTGTTACACATTCTTTTAGGCATGGAAGTTGTGGAACGAGGGCAATGCCGTGGATGTAATAGATGAAAGAATATCGAATGCAAGCTTCAATGCGGAAATCACGAGATGCTTACACATTGGGTTGTTGTGCGTTCAAGAATCCCCATTACGCCGGCCGAGTATATCGACTGTTCTATCAATGCTCAGTACTGAAATTGTTGATTTGCCGTCGCCAAAAGAGCCATTGTTTACAGATAAGTATGCTCATTTAGGACCTTCAAGCCAAAGAGGCTCTGCTAACACAATTTCCTTTTCAATTCTTGATGGAAGATGAAATGAGCATTCTCAAATCAATGCTGTTATCATCTTCATTCGTTGTAGTTGGACGATTGATTTACTCTTCGTTGCAATCACTCAGTAATGATAGATGTATTGTAATGAAGAAGTTAAAAATGTAATCCGTAGCCAACAAATTTTGTATGTGCTATAAAGATTCATTTATAGCACATTGATTATTGTAGGTAATTTTATATCGATAAAACTATGTGAACAAAAAGGTAAAATATCAGTTGGAGTAGAAATCCAAGTCTTTGAGTTAGTTTTTAGAAGAAGCACGTGTGTTGCACGTGATTTTTGAGTGTTATTTTGAATTTATTATGTATTTGGTGTTTTTTTTTCATAGTATTCTTTCGGTGATTCGATCTTTGGACAAAGCCAAATCCTTATTTTTGGCCTACTTAATGTAGAGAGGCTGAAGATGGTACTTTAGGGAAATTTAGTGCCCAATATGAGAGGAAATAGTAATTAGCCTTTTACGTTAAAAGTGTTAAACAATGACCTTTAGGTTGACAGCGTAATTGATTAGGAATTGGAAGGATATTTTAGATATAAAATGTTTTACATGGTAACCCTTTTTAAAATATGGGAGATGAGGTCACGTTATGGAGAAAAGAGACAAAACGGTTTTAAACCACTCATTCGACCTACCTCTACAAATACCAAGTTAATTATAAGTATGTCCTAAGGCGTAGATAAAACCAAGTCATAATACCAAATTGATTTCAATAATTCAAGCACCAAAATACAAGAAGCTCAAAACACCCACACAAAATCATTTACAATTATTACTATTATTAGCCTTAGAGTTGCGGAATTTAGCATAGGTAGTTGGAGTTCCAGTGTTGAAAAACGAGGTTTGTGCTTGGTGAATTCATACTGAGAAAAAAGTGACCCTGAGTTACTGGCAAGTGTAGGTCACACACTTGAAGAGGTTATTCAAGTCCTACAGATTAAGTCAGAGTCCATTAAGATTTAGTTGTGTTTAGACCAAGTTTGTAAGTTTCCTTGCTAGGGGATTCGATTTTGCGGGGGTTGTCCCTTAGCTTTTTTAACTGTTTGAAGAGTTCTTGAAGAGGTTTTCCTTCGTCATTAATTGTTGTTGTTTGCTCACAAAATTATTTGTTTAATTAATTGATATGTTAAACTAGCAAATTAACCGGTTGGGTTTTAACTTCAGTTATACTGATCTTTTGGTAATAAATATTTAAGGGTTACAAATACTTACTCTCTCATACGTATTGTTTGGATCAAGCACTTTATTTTTCATTTGTTACTAGCCTTTTTTACCCATGCATTACACGGGATGCTAATATATCAACAATTATAGGGTTGGATATATACATTAGTACTATGTCAATAGCACCACCAAGATAATATAAGAACTCGTGAGCATACCAAATTTAAAAATTAATACAAGTGATGAGAGAATTGTATAAAAATTTTAGCAGATTTTTCATTGTAGATTGCACAAATCTTTTCGGTAAACTATACAATGAACAAATATGCAACAACCACAAGAGTTGATTTACAACTCTTCTCATCAGATCAACAATAAACACAATGTAAAAACAACACCATCAATACAAGAATAAAGTCAATTAAATGTAAATCTCGACACTAACTTTCGCCAGGAACATCAATTTCATGTTAATTGTCAAATGCATTATAATATGACAATAAGATACATTCTTACACGAGACAAACGTCTCCATCTTCAAGTATACCAAAATGCTATTGATTGGGATACGAATGCCAATATTAGTCATGAAGCATCTATCACGAGACACATCACAATCTCGTTGTCCAACAGGTAACGATTGGTTCCAGTAGTCGTGTAAGTAATTGAAAAAAATATTTGTAGAAATTAACGAATAGTATAAGAAATCTGTAAACAGAGGTTTATAACTAAATAAATAATATAAAACTAAATATATTTTTTTAAATAAACACTTTCTATTAGTTGCATAATTGGTAGCCATTTGTTTCCATAGAATGCTCTCACGCACAAAACGGTCATATGCTTCACAGGTAACTATGTTTTCCGATAGCGGTGTGACTAATTCAAATATTAGTTTGCAAAAGATGAGTGAATAATGTAACAAATGGCTAAAAATCATGGTTTAAGTAGGTGAAAAATAAGAAATTAAATATATTATTTTAAAAAAACTTATTCTTCATAATTTGATTCCATAGCAATGGAATGCCGGAATATGTCGAGCCATAGGAAAAATTACCAAGACGAGACACATTTAATATTAATTTCTATTCCTGATATGGGTGATATGCTCGTGTTCGATCCAATTCTAATTGTGAAATAATTCATCTAGTACAATGAAATAACGATGTAATATGAAAATATAAACCAAATAAAATAAATGAATATAACATTCGACAGAAAACGAAAAAGTTATAACTTTATACGAAATTAAAATATACATTTATAAGAATCAATACTTTTAAAAAGAATACTTACAAAAATTTGATGGAGTGTTTCTTTAATTCTGGTTGATCATGTAGTTCCTCTCACGAGAAACTCTTGAAGCAGGCGAATTGTCAACCGCATTTTGGTTGTTGTTGTTGCCGACTACTTCCTTGCTAGTAATATTCGCAAAACCCTTTGCGCGAGAAAGGTTGATTGAAACACAAATGCGACTGATTAGTAGTAATTATTTAACATATACATTGTGGAATAGGTTATGACTTCGAATACTATATATACGCGTAAGACATTTATTAAATATAACCTACCTTATAATAATCCAAACAATCAACGTAACAATAAAGACAAATATAAGCTAGCATGGAATTAATACGACAATTAATTTTTAAAAAATGACCAACCCAATATATTTTTAAAGAGAGAGAGACAATTGGATTAGAAGTAGATGCAAATTCTAAACTTAAATATTGATTTAACAAAACACACCATTCGAGTACTCGACTGTGAAGAACTATCAAATAAACCAACCATTCGAGTGATATTAGGAGAATTGTCCATGCTAGATGAACGTGATTTTTTTTTTTTTAATTATAATTCAACTCAATCCTATATTGTATTGATAATAGTATAAAAATATAATTTAATGATCATAAATTAAAACATGATCTGTTAGAATATTCGAAATCGTCAATTTGAAATTAAAAAAAGGATCCTAAATGCATAAATGACATAAACGAAAATATCTAAAATTACGAACAGAAAATATTACTTAGTACATATTTATATCTAGAGATCATTAATTAAAAAAAAAAACAACAAAGAGGATCCTCAATGTGTGAACCACACAAAAGAAAATATATACAATTATAAAAAGGAAAATGTTATTCAATGCATATTTAATATGGAGATAGAGAGAGTTATTTTTTGTATACTATTATGTATTAAATGAAAAAATAAAAAGAAATATGGCAGAGAGATCTAATGATAGGGTTTGAAGTATATGAAGAATCTAAAATTAAATTAAATTAAATATTATTGAAAATGAACATACCATTAGTAAAGTGTTACTAAAACCAAACAAGGATTATTTTACGGAGTTAATATGTGAACAAATTGGAATGAAAAATAAATTATAAATAATAGTGAAAAGAAATTTGAAAAATCCGTGAATTTATGTTTACAATTTTTAAAAAAATGGGCAGACCGAATTTAACAGTATAAGACATTAATGATAGCAAAAGAAAAAAAAATGATGAAGAGAAAAAAAAATTTATCGTGAAGGAAGAACAATTGTTTCAACAATTTATCGTAGGCAATTCACCGAATTCATTCAATTTATATTTTAATTTATTTCACATAATTCTAAATAAAAATAATTGCATTAGTCGTCAACATACTCGAAGACAATTTTAAAGTTAATTGGATTTTAACAACTGAAATGAACTATGTGGTCTAATAGTATTAATGATCAGCCATACTTAAAAAGTTTAATTAATTTGGACGATGTACACAATGATATTAGAAAATTAATAATCCAATAGATATCGAAAAATTAGCTATGCATCTTGTATTAGCACGCCTAATATAAGAATTTCAACTAACATTTTGAAACAATAAATTGACTCAACCGAATAATATTTGAAAAATCAGGTGAAAAAAAAATTTATTAGTGCAGAGAAATAATGATTTACTTGTCTTCAACCAAATGATCAACTCATGAAGAAGAAAAATAAATGCATTAGAAATTAATTGCCTTAAATAATAAACTATACAATTTTAAACATTGGCAATTTGCCAACTTATAATAATTTGGCCTACATTAGAAATTTAACTTTTATGGTGTTTGATATACGTATAATATTTTTGATAAGTAAAAAACACGAATTGACCAGAAATCGGGTCGTCGAAATCTTCGTTGTTTGCTAGTCTAATGTCAATCCTATTTAATGACGTTTTTAGTTAGGATTGGGCCAATTTGCCAACTTATAATAATAATAATTTTGAATTAAATATCACGTTTAATTTTAAATCGGTAACCAAACACTAAGGATATGTTTGGTAGAATAAAATAATAAATTAGCTGATAGTTGATAAGTCGATTAAGAGCTTATGGCTTATAGCTTATAGTTTATAACTGATAACTAAAAAGCTAACTGTTTTAAATATTAGTGTTTGACAAAATTAGCTGAAAAGTTAAGTTATAAATACAAAATAATAGAAAATAATATATTTAAAATGATAACATTTCTTCTTTTTTTTTTTTTTTACAAAAGGAAAATGGTAAAAATGGAATAAAAAAATAAAAAGCCCATGAGTTTATTTGAAAAGTTAGTAAAAAAAACTTTTCAAATAAGCTCTAACTTTTTAAATAATCTGTTCCAACCAAACATAATTTATTTAAATAGAAGGAGTTCATAAACCCTTCAAATAAGTTATAAACTAATTTATTATGCTTACCAAATAAACCCTAAAACTATCCGATCTAATTTTGTAACACAGGTGGCACTAATAAGAAATAATCAACCTATTCGACGGTTAAAAGACAAGATCAAGACGAATAGTCAATATTGTCTATAGCATTTTTAATTAGTTTATTTACGCGTTTACATATCGTTTTCCTTTCGTCGTTATATAGGCATGTCCATTTATATATTCACATGTCAAGCTTTTGAAATTGATAAGCATCTGTTTCGGTAATGAGTCCATAATTATTCAGTATTTTAATCCAAAAAACGCGCTTTGAGAACATCGTGCGAAATCGGAAGTAGAAATCCTGTATGAGTTCACACCTCACACTAGTGCAAGCGATTTGGGTTTTCGAATTGGATGGAAATATATTTTTTGCTGTCCCAAAATTTCATTTTGTTGTCATAAATAACAATAATGGGGTATTCTAGAAAATGTAAAATTTTATCAAATGAAAAGGTCACATTTCAAATTTTTACATGTTTAAAATGATATAATTTTAGTTCGTTCAAACTAATTGACGCAAAGCATTTAAAAAGGTAAATCAAAATTGCATCTACTCGTTTGCTGAAACGAGCTTTCTAAAACGAAGGTTTTGACAAAGTATTTTTATTTCAATATTTTTTTTTTGTTATATATTAACAGACATACTAAACTGATATAATATTCACGTGACACAAGTTATTGTATCAAAAGGAGGTATAAATTATGTAGAGTGTAAATTGAGTGAAAAGTCGAAGATGATTTCCTGATTTACCCTTGTCATGAAAAATAGTGCAATTTATACAAATTTGATACACCTTGGCAACGACCTCTATATATTCTAACAAGCTCCTCCACATACTTTACAGAAGACCATGACTATAGTTTGTTAACGTACAGTTTCCTTTGAAAAACTAAACATCCAATTTGATGGCTATAGAGAGATGTTATTTAATATGAAGTCCGCCTCGAATTCATTAGCGGTCAATACATGTTTGCTCAGGTAGGAAATTTCCCCATGGAAAAAGACCTTATTATTTTTTTAATTTCATTAGAATATGTCTACACTGCCGCCCTGTGTAAGCAATTACTCCCTCCGTCCCATTAAGATAGGCACCCACCATTTTTCACACATATTAAGAAAACATCTTAAATGTTCTTGGAATTATAAAATATTCATATATTCTTCCAATTTTACCCCTATATTGAATGGTTAAAAAGTAGTATGAATATGTTTAAATATCTTGGGAGATGAATATCTATCTTGATATTTAATATTCCAATTATCTTAAATAGGGGTATTTTAGTACATGGAAAATAAATTATGCATTCAATAAGGAAATTGGACTATAATTTGGGACGGACAAATTAGGAATACTTGTCTATCTTAGTGGGACGGAGGGAGTAGAAAAATGACTCACTTCAACAAACCTAACGAATAACGATAAACTCTCTCCAACAAAAACTCCCAAATTAAATCATGATCATCACGGGAAAGCTCATGAGTCCCTTTATCCGGTTACATCGAAACTTACTTGACAACACATTCTGTTACCTTAGTATCATTACAGTCACAGTCCTTTGTCGATCGAGCCATACACTATGTCTCGAAACGGACATCCTTAATCCTGGGATGGTCCTTAGAGATTCAGACACAATCGTTTCTCAAGGTAGGGTCTTCGCACTCGGATTCTTCAGCCCTAACGGAACAACCACGAGACGTTACGTAGGTATATGGTATTACATCTCCAATGAATCCGTCGTGTGGGTTGCCAATCGAGATCGTCCTCTCACCGACAGGTCGGGGACTCTAACGATATCCTCAGATGGTGACATCGTACTAATGAACGGTAACAACGAGACATTTTGGTCCACAAATTTTACAACTTCTCCAAGAAACACATCTGCCCAATTAACAGACAATGCAAACCTTATTCTTGTTGATGAGTCAACCAATGCTTCAATGTGGCAAAGTCATGAGCACCCAATAAATTATTTTCTCCCTACTATGAGACTAAGTCACAACACTAACACCGGCGAGAAAATAAGGCTAAATTCCTGGAGAACTTCTCAAGATCCAAGCTTCGGAAACTATTTTGTGGAACTCCAAGTTTCGACCAGAATTCCGCAACTTTTTACGTTGAATGAAGGCCGTCCGGTCTGGAGGAGCGGCCCGTGGAACGGTCGAGTTTTCACGGGGTGACAACTATGTACTCGGTGTACGTCGATGGATTCAACATCGTAAACGAAGGTGATACGTACTATCTCATAATAAATTTTCGACAAAATTCAATAGTAAGAATTTCAATGAATCCAAATGGAATGATAACGGAAGAAAATTGGAATAATCAAACTGGTAATTGGGGCTAGATCCTCTAACTTTCCTCAAGGCGCTTGTGACGTGTACAAAAGTTGTGGTCCATTTGGATTTTGCAGCCTACATGAGTCTCCAATTTGCCAATGTTTAAGAGGGTATCAACCGATGAACCGGGACGAATGGGGCCGAGGGAATTGGACCCGTGGATGTGTTAGGAGAACGCCGTCACAATGTGAAACAAGTAACAATGCGACTGACAAAGACAGAGAGGATGTGTTCACAAAGTTAACGGCCGTTAAAGTCCCTGATCTTATTCAATGGTCCCCCGGTCAAGAAAATGAATGTAGAAATCTATGCTTGAGGAATTGTTCTTGCATAGCCTATTCTTATGACAATGGTATAGGTTGTATGTATTGGAGGGAGACGTTAGTCGACATTCAAAAATACTATGGCGAGCAGGCTGGCGCTGGTTTAGATCTCTACGTTCGAGTGCCCTATTCAGAACGTGGTACATACTTTGTTTCCATTTTACAAACACAATTTTTCAATTTTTTTTTTTTTTTGTTTGTCGATTGATTTAATTACGATATTTATTTTCTTTTAGACAAGGAGAAAGACAAGAAAGTGATTATCATAGTTCCAGTGATAATCGGTTTGGTGGTCGTATCACTTTGTTTATTTTTATGTTGGCGGTGGATGTCTAGACGAAGAGTGAGAGATGTAACCTCACAACAAGAAACAGGGGAATCGAACATGTTGGATTCAACTCCGATGGTAGTTAGAAATCCCGAAGATAGAGTTACTATCGAAGAGTTACCATTGTACAGAATTGAAACGCTAGAAAATGCTACAAACAGTTTTCACCTGAACAATAAGCTTGGAGAGGGTGGTTTTGGTCCGGTCTATAAGGTAATTTATCATCTTTATTATCAATGTCCTATTTCTTTTAGTTTATGAAGTTTAATATATATAGTACACTTTTTTTTTTTTTTGGTTGAATATAAAGTTTACTATAGTACTTAATGTTATAATAAATGCATTTGTTATGTAGGGAAATTTAGCAAATAGAAAAGAAATTGCAGTGAAGAGGCTTTCAACCGCATCGGGACAAGGAATGGAAGAATTTATGAACGAAGTCGCCGTGATATCTAAACTTCAACATCGAAACCTTGTTCGGTTATTGGGCTGTTGCATAGAGAGAAGTGAAAAAATGCTGATTTATGAGTATTTGCAGAATAGTAGCTTAGATATATTCCTCTTTGGTGAGTTAATTTAGTTAGCTTTTTTTGTGTTAATTTAGTCAAAGTGTAATTCATTGTCTTTGCTTTAAGGTCTTCTAACATCAATTGAGCATATATTTGTAGATCAATCGCAGACGGTCCTCGATTGGAGGAAACGATTCAATATCATCGAAGGTATTGGTCGAGGACTCCTTTATCTACACAGAGATTCTAGGTTGAAGATAATCCATAGAGATTTGAAGCCGAGTAACATACTGCTTGATGAGGAGTGGAACCCAAAAATTTCGGATTTTGGTATGGCATGAATATTTGGAGGCGACCAAGATCAAGCAAAAACTAAAAGAGTCGTAGGAACATAGTAAGTGTATCCTTAATTGCTCCATTGACATTGTCTCAATCTTAGTATTTGCTTATGACACTATCGTAATGTGGTTTTGTAGTGGATACATGTCCCCTGAATATGCATTAAGTGGCAGATTTTCAGAAAAATCAGACGTTTTCAGTTTTGGGGTTCTAGTATTAGAGATCATTAGCGGGAGGAAGAATACAAGCTTCTACCATGAAGAATTATCCTTAACACTTTCTGGATATGTAAGTTTTATCAAATTTTGAGTACTCCTATCTATGGATATTCCCTGTTTAGAACAACTTACAAGATTTCGACTTTTTTCTCAATCTTTAATGAAACGTGTTACATATTCTTTTAGGCATGGAAGTTGTGGAACGAGGACAATGCCGTGGATGTAATAGATGAAAGAATATCGAATGCAAGCTTCAATGCGGAAATCACGAGATGCTTACACATTGGGTTGTTGTGCGTTCAAGAATCCCCATTACGCCGGCCGAGTATATCGACTGTTCTATCAATGCTCAGTACTGAAATTGTTGATTTGCCATTGCCAAAGGAACCACTGTTTACGGATAAGTATGTTCATTTAGGATCTTCTTCAAGCCAAACAGGCTCTGCAAACAAAATTTCTTTTACAATTCTTGATGGAAGATGAAACGAGCATTCTCAAATCAGTGTTGTTATTGCCTTAATTCGTTATTGTTGGACGATTGATTTTACTCTTCATTGCAATCACTAATGATAGATGTATTCTAATGAAGAAGTTCAAACTGTAATCTGTAGCCAACAAATTTTGTATATAGTAGAAAGACTCATTTGTACTTGAATTGGCAACTATGCATGCACGTGATAGGATTCAAATATTACTAAATTTTATCATTTTTTAATCTATTTTGTCCATTCTTTCTTTTGATTAAATCAATTACATCTACATATCTTGTGGGACGTATATGTACTGTACAAATCTTCACATAAAAATTTATAAAAACCCATAAAAAAAAAATCAATTATATCACCCTCTAAATGAACAAGAAGTTAAAAATAGTTAAAATATCAGATGGAGTAGAAGTTCAAGCCTTTGAGTTGGTCTTTGGGAAGAATAAGGTCACATCATGACTAAAGAGACAAAAACCACTCATTTGACCTACCTCTGTAAATGCCAAGTCATAATACCAAATTGATTTTAATAATTCAACCACCAAAATACAACAATCTCAAAATACCAACACAAAATCATTTACTATTATTAGCCTTGGAGTTCTGGAATTTGGCATAGGTAGTTAGAGTTCCATTGTTAAAAAAACGAGGTTCGTTCTTGGTGAATCGGTATTGAGAGAAAAGAGATCCTGAGTCGTTGGAAAGGTGCAAGTCACGCACTTGAAGAGGTTCTTCGAATCTTACTGGTTGAGTCAGAGTCTATTAAGCTTGAATTGTGTTTGGACCAAGTTTGTAAATTTTCTTTCTAGGGGATTCGATTTTGCAACACTTTCCCTTCGTTTTTTAATCGTTTAAAGAGTTTTTCAAAAGTGTTTCTTCCGTCGTCGTCAATTGTTGGTGTCCTTGATAGGTTTTATGCATTGACTACTTGCCCATAAAATTATTTGACTAGTTAATTGGAATTAAACTGTTTGAATTGATTCAATTCTTCATATTGGTTAATCTGGCAAATTAACCGGTTGGGTTTTAACTTGACTTATTGATCTTTCGGTAATAAATATTTAAGGATATAAATATTCTCACACGCCAATGATCTGTTGTCAATTTGTTGGCAACATAAGGTGTCAAGGGCGCCATATCAATGGACAATTTTTTTTTTTTTAAAATTGAAATCTAAATTGAGTAAGATGAATAATATATAATTGCCCTTGGTGGTTGTGGGCTCGTGTGGGCCCCACATCCCCCCCAAAAACAAAAATAGGGGTATTGGCATGATATGTTCAAATCATTTTTGTATTCTCTCCGCTCATGATCTCCTACCAACAATGTTGGTAGGAGATCATGCTAACACCCTCATTTTCGGGGAGGTGGATGGGGATGGGGGGCCCATATGAGCCCTTATCGTTAGGGGACAGTTATGTATTATTCATCTTATTTAATGTATATGTTAAATTTTTTTTTTTAAAATACCGATGATGTGGCGCCCTGTGAGGGCGCCACGTCACCCTGTTGGCATGTTGGTAGGATATCTTTTGTCGTATTCTCGCATGTGTTGTTTGGATCAACCACTTCATTCTCTCATATGTGTTGTTTGGATCAACCTCTTCATTTTTCATTTGTTGATTAAAGTGGAGTTCCATAATCTCTAATGCATGGTGTGGCCACAATGTCAAGGTAGGAATGATCTAGCACCATCAATGGCATTTTCAAGGTCAATCCGACATCCTTTTTGAAATTTGAGACCAGATCTAGAATCAGCATGGTAATGGGGAGTCCCATGAATTTTTAAATTTTTCCGGCGACATCGTGGCCACCAGTCAAAGTTTTAGCATTATTTTTTGCCCAAAAATAGTGCTAAAACTTTGACTGGTGACCACGATGTCGCCGAAAAAAATTCAAAAATTTCTAGAACTCTCCATCACCGTATTAATTCTAGATCTAGTCCCGGATTTTAAAATAAAGGTCGGATGGATCCCAAAAATACCATCGATGGTGCCATAGTTACGGCACCATCGATGGTGCTAGATCATTTCCGCAATGTCAAGATAAGGAGAAAAAGTGACACATATTTTTAGGCGGGTCCCACATTTTTTCCTTTTATACATCATTTTCAATTTTTAAAAATCACTTTTATCCTATTTATCCCACTTTTTCCTCGCTTTTTCTTCATTGTGTCTCGTGCCATGTCTAAAATCACACATCCATATATACATCTTCCACTATTATTTTATTATTATTTTTAAATTTCTTTCTATATCTCTCCTACTTTTTACTTTTTCTTCTTTTTTTCTTTACACAACCTTCTCTTTATTTTTTATTAAAATAATTATTTTCTCTCTATCTCTTTCCTCCACGTCATTTACACATCAACACCTTCATTTGAGATGCTCTAATGTCACTTGGATCCATTTTATATGTTCACAAGTCAAACCTTTTGAAGTTGACCAATCCGTTTTGGTCATCGGTCCATAATCACTCAATATTAAATTCAACAAAACGCGCTGTATGAACATTGTGCGAAATAGGGAATAGAAACTCGATGATTGCCGTTTTTGAGTATACCGCTTAACATTTTTCCAAGTTGGACGAAGTAAAATTTCATTTGGTTGACATGCCGACAGTGACAACTAAGAAGTGCAAAATAACAAAAGAAGTGCAAAATAAAAAATGGCCAACCCCTTTTTCGTTGTCTTTCTCAGGGACTGATCTATTGGTTAACTAGAGTATGCTATAGTTACGTTCAAAAAAAATATAAATAAAAATCAGCTGGTAAGTACTTTAAGCAACTAGGCTTGCAATTATATCATCGCGGGGTTCGAATCATGCTTTCTTCACTTGGCAAAAGTTTTGCTACTTTTCATTTTCATCAATTTTATTTTTAATAATTGGGCATTTTAAAATACCTTAACTATTTTCTTTCTTCTTTCATTTTTATTTTTCCTTTTTCTTTTTTTTTAATTTTCATTTTAAACAATTTTCTTGTTATATAATTGTACATTCTCAAAGATCTTAGGTATTTTTCACTTTTTAAAAATCATTTTTATATAATTTAATACTTTCAAAAATCTTAGATGACGCTATCTTTGCATATTGATGCAATATCTTAGAACATAAAAATTTACGGATGATTTGCTCTAACTATGGTTACATATATGTCTAGATATTATATTGATACAATATCCATTAAATTATTGTTTCACATTGTTTACACATTAAAATGATATTGTGAAAAATTAGTTGTAAACATTTTTTATGATTCAAAATTCAATCAATTATAATTTTGATGAATAATGTGACATAGTGATTTTTTAAATATTTTTATTTATATAAATTTTATTTCATCATCATTTTTAAAGTTGAGCTCTCTCTAGTAGCTAGTCCAATTTTTTCGTAAAACCAACAATACCATGTAGAAAACAAAACTAATTTCATGGACCAAAACAATTTAAGATATTATACATCAAATAAACCAAATGAAATTGTTATTTGATGTTAGTTCGCTTCCACTTTGTAAAATTAATCTAGCGGAACCCAATTTTCAATAGTATTTTGTAAATAAACTTTATTGGAAAAAACATTTGGGGCACTGCCCCCGAACCCCAGACTCTCATTCATAAATTCAGTTAGATCCTATCCAAAATATTAATTGGACTCGTCCTTGGTTGTTTACCTAGAATAATTTATTATGTCCATTGAAATATCACTTCAAACTTCAAACTTCAAAGTTAGATGCGATTATTTTGATATTATTCAATTCAGATGATGTGTGGTGTAGACACATTAAATTCATGGGTCATATTAGATTATTTTTTGATTTCCAACAACAATCACTTGCAACAATTGTTTTTTTCCTATAAAGATGGTCCTACATATATAATATAATTATTATAAATTGGTGCAATTTGGACAAATTCGATAGACCTCTCTTTTCTTTTAAACGAGGCCATATTCTTCATAGTTAGAGGCGACCATTTGACTATGTTGATGTATAAGTTTCTTTGACAAATCAAAACTCCAAATTGACGGCTATGAATCACAATTACCTTTCTAATTAGCCTCATTAGATATTTCTCCCATGAATTAGACCATAGAAAATTTATTTAAGAAAAATATTATGTCTATAGTTGGTAATGTATATTGTATATTACTAAATATGAGCAGTGTAGATTGATCATTTTATCTTCTCTCCTACTATATGAAGGGACAGCATACCTCGCTGATGTTAATCAATTTTGTCTACAACGTGAATTGCATCACTGACCCACAATACGAAAAGAAATTGCAAGGAAAAAATATCGGGTTTTTCATGTTTTATCCGGTATGAGATTAAGTAACTTATCTTTGTAAAAGATTACTATAAATTTATTAAATGAGAAAATAGATGGGATTCAAACACCTTTTTTGGTGTAAAGGTTATGGTTTTCATAAGAGCATCCAAGTAACGGTAAAATAAGGTAATCATGATTGATCCATTTGAATTTAAAATATCTATTTTGAAGGCGTCCTTGACAAATGACAACCTGTGGATATGCTACATATCACCTCAGATCATTCACCAGATAAGGCGCATATTAAGATTGCTACTTATATATCATGTTCTGCACATAAATGATCATTGCTTCCTCGCTGTTTTGTGTCTGTAAACATTATTCACTCATTATTTTCTATAAACATCGATATCGCTCACAGGAAATAGCGGCCTATATACAACATGTTTCTTTATTTAATTTGAAGTGCTAGAAAAGGTTAAGGGCTTGTTCGTTTGAGCACAAAACAAAAGTAGTCGCACTTGTTGGCCGAATTCAAATTTTTGATTGGACGCTGCTTTGTCACCTCTATAAAAAAGGAGCCCACCTGGTGGGATTTAACCGATTTATGCTCAAACGAACAAATCCTAAAAGTCAACACGTGTTTGCAAAGGTAGAAAATTTGCACATAGAAAACGATTTTTTTATTATTATTATAATATATATGTAGAAACAGAGCCGGCATATGAAAGCAATTACACAAATGATTCACTCTAACAAAGCTAAGGATACATTCTCTTCAAAAAACACTCCCAAATCAAATCCATGATACAAAGAAAGCTCATGAGCCCCTTTCTCCGGTTAGATCAAAACATACTCTGCAATATATCCTGTTACTTAAAAACCGTTACAATCATAGTCCTGTGTCTGTCAAGGTATGCTATTTGTCAAGAAACAAACAACCTTCAACCCGGGATGATCCTTAGAGATTCCGACACGATAGTTTCTCCGGGAAGAATTTTCACTCTCGGATTCTTCAGTCCTAACGGAACCACCACGAGGCGTTACGTAGGTATATGGTATTACGTCTCTAGCGTATCCGTCGTGTGGGTTGCCAATCGGGATCGTCCTCTCACTGACAGGACGGGGACTCTAACGATATCCTCGAACGGTGACATCGTACTAATGAATGGTAACAACGAGACATTTTGGTCCACAAATGTTACAACTTCTCCAAGAAACACATCTGCCCAATTAACAGACAACGGAAACCTTATGCTCCTCGATACCTCAAGCAATACTTCACTATGGCAAAGTCATGAGCACCCAACAAACTCTTTTCTCTCTAATATGAGACTAAGTCATAACACTAACACTGGGGAGAAAGTGAGGCTAAATTCTTGGAGAACTTCTCAAGATCCAAGCTTTGGAAATTATTTTGTGGGCCTCCATGTTTCGGCCAGCATTCCGCAACTTTTTACGTGGAATCAAGACCGTCCGTTCTGGCGAAGCGGCCCGTGGAACGGTCGAGTTTTCACGGGAGTAAGTAGGATGTACTCGGTGTACGTCGATGGATTCAGCATGGTAGACGAAGGTGGTACGTATTATTTCATGCGATCTTTTCGACAAAATTTAACGATAAAAAATATTTTAAATTCAGATGGAATTATAATGGAAGAAGTGTGGAATACTCAAAGGGGTTATTGGGATAGAAACTATAGGGGTCCTGACGCCCCTTGTGACGTGTACAATAATTGTGGCCAATTTGGATTTTGCAACGTAAATAATTCTCCAATGTGTCAATGTTTAAGAGGGTATGAACCGATGAACCGGGAGGAATGGAGCCGAGGGAATTGGACCGATGGATGTGTTAGGAGAACACCGTTACAATGTGAAAGAAGTAACAACGCGACTGACAAAGACAGACAGGATGTGTTCACAAAGTTAACGGCCGTTAAAGTCCCTGACCTTATTCAATGGTCCCCTGGTCAAGAAAATGAATGTAGAAGTTCTTGCTTGAGGAATTGTTCTTGCATAGCCTATTCATATGACAGTTTTATCGGTTGTATGTATTGGAGTGGGGGGTTGCTCGATATCCAACAATACGACCGCGGCACCGGTTTAGATCTGTTTGTTCGAGTGCCTTACTCAGAACGAGGTATTTTGTTTACACTTTTTAAATATATTTCTCGATTTTTTTTTTGGATGTCTATGATGTTTTTGTTTACTTTCAGACAGGGAGAAAGACATAAAAGTGATTATTATAATTCCGGTGGTTATCGGTTTGGTGGTTGTATCTGTTTGTTCATTTTTATGTTGGTGGTGGATGTCTAAGCGAAGGATGAAAGATGCAACAACACGACAAGAAAATGGGGAAGTAAACTTGTTGGATTCAACCCCAATTGTGGTTAGAAATCCCGAAGATAGAGTCAGTATTGAAGAGTTACCACTATTCAGTATTGAGACACTAATAAATGCCACAAGCAATTTTGACTCGGCAAATAAGCTTGGCGAGGGTGGTTTTGGTCCTGTATATAAGGTAATTTATAGCGCTTTCTCAACTAATGCCCTGGTAATTTTAGTTCATATAAGACAGTACTTAATGTTGATGATATCAATAATCTTTGTTATGCAGGGAAAGTTGCCTAACAAAAAAGAAATTGCAGTGAAGAGGCTTTCGACCGCCTCAGGGCAAGGGATGGAAGAATTTATGAATGAAGTTGCTGTGATCTCTAAACTTCAACATCGAAACCTTGTTCGACTGTTAGGATGCTGCGTTGAGAGAGGTGAAAAAATGTTGATCTATGAATATTTGCAAAACAGAAGCTTAGAGATCTTTCTCTTTGGTAAGTTAATTTACACAGCTCTGTTTGTATTACCTTTGTTGAAGTGAAAGCTTTTATTTTCGGCCTTCTAACATCAATTGTGGATATAGATCAATCGCAAACGGTTCTCGACTGGAGAAAACGATTCAATATCATCGAAGGTATTGGTCGAGGACTACTTTATCTACACAGAGATTCCAGGTTGAAGATAATCCATAGAGATTTGAAGCCGAGTAATATACTGCTAGATGAGGAGTGGAATCCGAAAATTTCAGATTTTGGCATGGCAAGAATATTTGGAGGCGATCAAGATCAAGCCAAAACTAAAAGAGTTGTAGGAACATAGTAAGTGTGTCCTTAATTGCTCCATTGACATTGTCACAATCTTAGCATTCGTTTATAATAATAGGATTTTAATATCGTTTTGTAGCGGATACATGTCCCCTGAGTATGCATTAAGTGGCAGATTTTCAGAAAAGTCAGACGTCTTTAGTTTTGGAGTTTTGGTACTAGAGATCATCAGCGGAAGGAAGAACACCAGCTTCTACAATGAAGAATCATCTCTAACACTTTCTGGCTATGTAAGTCGACCTATCAAATTGTAAATGCATGCTTGGCACGCAATATAACTTTCAAGATTTTGATTCTTTGTGTTAATCGTAACCGGACGAACTTATATGTACATAAACGATACTTGTTACAAAAATTTTCAGGCATGGAAATCATGGAACGAGGACAGCGCGGTGGACATCATAGATAAAAGAATATCGAATCCGAACTTCAATGCGGAAATAGCAAGATGCATGCACATTGGGTTGTTGTGCGTCCAAGAATCCCCATTAAGTCGGCCGAATATATCGACCGTTCTTTCGATGTTGAGTACGGAAATCGTTGATTTGCCGTTGCCTAGGGAACCATTGTTCACAGATAAGTGGAATCATGTTCATCCAGGATCTTCTTCAAGCCAAAACGGCTCTGCTAACAAAATTTCTTTTACAATTCTTGATGGAAGATGAAATGGGCATTCTCAAACAATTCTGTAATTATCTTCATTTTTTTTTTTGAAATTGGTGGATTAGTTTACTTTTTATTACATATGCAAATGACAGACAGGGATATAGAGAATAAAACAAAGAGTGATATAATTAAATAAAATGATTGTGTTACTCTTATTATTCTTTAGACAATATTACACAATGTAGACTCATTTATAGTATACAGATTACATTTCTTGTTTACATTCCAATGTTGGTCTGTGAAGCCAAATGTCTACAAAGTCAAAGAAAGAGGCTGCATGTGCTCAAAAGTCAAAAATTATGGCTCAATATTTGTGGGCTGCACGAGTTCACATTTGCAGAGGAAGAAATTGTATGCAAAATTATAGCCGTCATTCTTGACAAAAGACAGCCGTAATTGTTGATAATTTGTGTAAGATTAGGTGACAGTCGTAATTATTGACAATTTGCATAGGAGTGGGTGCATAGATTGCTTATAAATAGAGGCTCCATTCTGCATTGTAAATACACCACAATCAACACCAAAACACAAACTATATTGTGTGGAGGGAGAAGAGAGAGATCTTATGTAGAGAGAGAGCTTCAGTGTAGAAGCTATACACGAGAGATAAAAGTGAGTGGAGTGATAAAACCTTTGCGTAGGTAGAGAAAATACAGTGTGGTATTTTTGTACTCCTCCTTTTGAGATAGTGAAATATATTGGTGTGGGTCCGTGGACGTAGGCAGTTTGGTCGAACCACGTTAAATCTCGGTGTTTTATTTTGTGCTTATTTTAGCGTCCATTATTTTTCTCAGTTGCATTTATTCGTCCCACTGATCTTGGGCGGAATTAGCAGCGCCTAGTTCCCCAACAACTGGTATCAGAGCTTTGTTTGTGATATCTCTTGAAATTCTTAGTATGCTCTGTGGTTGCAGTATAGACTGATCTTCCACATCAGAAACGATTTCTCGAAAAATCACATTTTGTTCGAGTGGGAGTAATGGCGACAGACGAGAGAATTTCCAAAATTGAGAAATTTGATGGCAAAAATTTTGGATATTGGAAAATGCAAATGGAGGACTATTTGTATCAGAAGGACTTATATAAGCCGTTGAAAGAAAAGCCAGAAGGCGAGAAAGACGACGAGTGGGAGGTGCTTGATCGAAAAGCACTCGGCGCAATTAGATTGACCCTATCAAAGTCGGTCGCTTTCAATATTAAAAATGAGAAGACAACGGGCGTCTCTCATGGCGACTCTATCCAAAGATGTATGAACAAATTGCCTCAAAGAAATAAAGTTCATTTGATCAAGAAATTATTCAATATGAAGATGATGGAAAGCGGGAGATTTGGAGAACACCTCAACGAATTCAATGAGGTAGTAGACCAATTGACCACGGTGGAAATCACTTTTAGTGATGAAGTTCGAGCTCTATTAATTCTTGGGCTGCCTGAAATTTGGAATGGCACGATCCACGACCATCGGCTCGGCTAAGTCGAAATTGAAGTTCGATGACGTTGTGAGCATGATCTTGACTGAGGAGATCCGGAGACAGTCAGATGCAGCTTCAACTTCCAGGGCCGCTTTCAATGTAGATAGTAGAGGCAGAAGTTCAAATAGAGGGCACGGGCGTGGACGGAGCAAGTCGAGGAATGGCAGATCGAGATCCAAAAATCACATAAATTCCAACAAGTCAAATTCTGTTGAATGTTGGAATTGCGGTCAGGTTGGGCACTACAAAAATCAGTGTAGGGCAGCTCCAAAGGAAATGGAGAACAAGACCGAGGTCAATGTCGTGACCGAAGAAGTACGTGATGCTTTGATATGCTCCATTGAGAGGAAGGCCGACTATTGGGTAATAGACTCTGGAGCATCGTTCCATGCCACCGCAAATCGACACTTTTTTGCAAATTATGGGTCGGGAAACTTCGGAGAAGTATATCTCGGAGACGATCATCCTTGCGGCGTGGTGGGCATAGGAGAAGTGCAGATCAATGTCAATGGATGCAGATGGAAATTGAAAGACGTGAGACATATTCCGAATTGAGGAAAAATTTGATCTCCAGTCAAACAGCTTGTCGAGAGAAGGATGTGACACAAGCTTCTCTGGTGATAATTGGAAAATCACCAAGGGGCCATGACAATCGCACGTGGCAAGGATAGTGGCACCCTATACACGACGGCGAATGCGTGTATGACAATTGCAGTTGCTGATAGCAAGGATGCGAACCTGTGGCACCAAAGACTTGGGCATATGAGTCAGAAAGGGCTCAAGTACATGCATGCAAAAGGAAACTACCAGGATTCATCTATTGATTTAGACTTTTGCGAAAGTTGCGTTTTCGGGAAGCGAAACGGGTGAGTTTCAATACAAGTGGCAGAACTCTAAAGAAAGAGAAGCTTGAACTTGTCCACACAGATGTGTGGGGTCCAACAGCAGTTTCATCGATTGGCGGAAAGTCATACTTCGTGACTTTCATTGATGACCACTCGAGAAAGGTGTGGGTTTACTTCTTGAGACACAAATCCGATGTGTTCGAGGCGTTCAAGAAGTGGAAGGCCATGGTGGAAAATGAAACTGGTTTGAGAGTAAAGAAGTTGAGATCCGACAATGGTGGAGAATACGAAAATTTGGCGTTCAAGAAATTTTGTTACCAAAATGGCATCAAATTGGAGAGAACGTTGCCAGGAACACCGCAACAGAATGGAGTTGCAGAACGCATAAATCGAACATTGACAGAAAGAGCCAGAAGCATGAGAATACATGCGGACACCTTAAGCAGATTTTAGGCGAGAAGGCATCCATCTGGCGGCATACCTAGTTAATCGTGGGCCGTCGGTACCATTTAGATCTGAGATCTAGGAAGAAGTTTGGAGCGGAAAAGAAGTGAAACTTTCTCATTTAAAAGTATTTGGTTGTGTCGCGTATGTGCACATTAGTGACAATGCCAGGAGTAAGTTAGACTCCAAATCACTAAAGTGTACTTTTCTTGGATATGGTGGAGACGAGTTCGGGTACCGCTTTTGGGATAATCAGAACAAAAAGCTCATCGAGCCGAGATGTCATATTCAATGAAAAGATAATGTACAAGGACGTAAATGCGATTCACCCAATGACATAACAAACGGCGATCCAACATATGTTCGGACGATCTGCGGAAGAAGCGGTATGTCGAAGCGAGAAAAAGATGAAAGTCTGCAGAGGAGCCCGCCTCGCAGGCCGATTCACCACGCCTCCAGCCCAATTCCCATTGTGAGGAGGTCAAGTCGACCTCATGTTCGAATCAAGTACATGAACTACATGTTGCTCATCGACGCCTGAACCCTGAATGCTATGACGAGGCATGTCAGGTGAGAGATTCTGTTAAGTGGGAGCTTGCAATGAAAGATGAGATAAAGTCTCTCATCTCCAACCAGACGTGGGAACTAGTTGAGTTGCCCAAAGGGAAGAAAGCTCTCAACAACAAATGGGTGTACAGAATCAAAGAAGAACATGATGGTTCGAAAAGATACAAGGCGAGATTGGTAGTCAAAGGTTTCCAGCAGAAAGAAGGAATTGACTATACAAAGATATTTTCGCCAGTTGTGAAGCTGACAACAATTCGATCAGTGTTGAGCATTGTTGCAGCAGAGGACTTGCACTTGGAGCAGTTAGACGTGAAAACTGCTTTCCTCCATGGTGACTTAGAGGAGGTAATATATATGCAAAGACACCGGAAGGCTTCGGTGAAAGGAAAGGAGAAGTCGGGTATGCAAATTGAAGAAGAGCCTATACGCTTAAAGCAAGCGCCAGACAAGTGGTACAAGAAGTTTGACGGATTTATGCGTAAAAATGGCTACATGAAGTGTAATGCTTTGACCATTGTTGCTACTTCAAAGCGATTCGAGTCCAAATATATCATTTTGCTACTTTATGTCGATGACATATTAGTAGCCGGCTCGGACATGGACGAGATCAAGAAGTTGAAGAAGCAACTATCGGAGGAATTCGAAATGAAGGACTTGGGTGAAGCAAAGCAAATTCTAGGAATGAGAATTTGCAGAGACAAGCAAAAAGGTATTTTGCAGTTATCGCAGGCCAAGTATATTGATCAAATCCTACAAAGGTTCAACATGAGCAGTGCAAAGCCAGTCAGCATGCCATTAGCTAATCATTTCCGTCTATCCAACGACCAGTCTCCTAAGACAGAAGAGGAGAGAAACTTCATGGCTAAAATTCCATATGCCTCAACCATTGGAAGTTTGATGTATGCCATGGTTTGTACCGCACTTATATTGCTCATGCAAAGGGGAGTTGTGGCGGATATATGGCAAATCCTGAAAGCGAGATTGGGATGCATAAAGTGGATATTGAGATATCTACGGGGAACTACTGATAAATGCTTATGCTTTAGACGAGGCGAAGTGAAACTACGAGGTTTCGTAGATGCAGATTTTGCTGGTGAGGTAGATCGCAGAAGAAGCACTAGCGGTTATGTCTTCACAGTTGGTGTTACTGCAGTAAGTTGGATTTCGCAGATACAGAAGATTGTTGCGTTATCAACTACAGAAGCAGAATACGTGGCAGTAATCGAGGCTAGCAAAGAAATGATATGGTTACAAGATTTGTTGGCAGAATTGGGTTGCGAACAGGAGAAGAATGTCTTGCACAAAGGATGACAGAGTGCGATACATCTGGCAAAGAATTCGGCATTTCATTCCAGAACCAAGTATATTGGACTCCGTTATCACTTCATCAGATCACTTTTGGAAGATGGAGTATTGAAACTTGAAAAGATTCAAGGCACCAAGAACCCAGCCGACATGATGACGAAGACAGTAACCAAGGAGAAATTGGAGCTGTGCTCAGCTTCAGTTGGTCTTCTTCAATGAAGACAGAGGAGATGACCCACACCACATTTCATAGAAGAGGAGATCCATTTGTCTTCAAGTAGGAGATTGTTGGTCTGTGAAGTCAAATGTCCACAAAGTCAAAGAAAGAGGCTGCATGTGCTCAAAAGTCAAAAATTATGGCTCAATATTTGTGGGCTGCACGAGTTCACATTTGCAGAGGAAGAAATTGTATGCAAAATTATAGCCGTCATTCTTGACAAAAGACAGCCGTAATTGTTGACAATTTGTGTAAGATTATGTGGCAGTCGTAATTGTTGACAATTTGCGTAGGAGTAGGTGCATAGATTGCCTATAAATAGAGGCTCCATTCTGCATTGTAAACACACCACAATCAACACCAAAACACAAACTATATTGTGTGGAGGGAAAAGAGAGAGATCTTGTGTAGAGAGAGAGCTTCAGTGTAGAAGCTATACACGAGAGATAAAAGTGAGTGGAGTGATAAAACCTTTGCGTAGGTAGAGAAAATACAGTGTGGTATTTTTGTACTCCTCCTTTTGAGATAGTGAAATATATTGGTGTGGGTCCGTGGACGTAGGCAGTTTGGCCGAACCACGTTAAATCTCGGTGTTTTATTTTGTGCTTATTTTAGCGTCCATTATTTTTCTCAATCACATTTATTCGTCCCACTGATCTTGGGCGGAATTAGCAGCGCCTAGTTCCCCAACATCCAATTCCATAATCACAATGTAACAGAAAGCATTCCAATTCCAATTACATTTCTTGTTTATACTTAACCCACAATGCCAAATCATGCATAGGTGTTTTCATTGCATACAAGTTTGTTATCTCATTTCCTATCTCTCAGATTATCTTATGATTCTTATCCAATAAAAAAAGCTCACGTAACAAGCAAGCGCATTTTTTTTATTTTTATTTTTTGTGACAACCAAGTGTATTACTTAAATGACATACATAGTGGCAGAACCACTCATAGGCAAGTGCGGTCCAAGGTCCATGGACCGCACTGGGTTTCACACATTTATTTTTTCCCAATTACCAAACTCTCATCTTTCAAATCGCTCACACTTCAGAGAACACTTGCACAAGCTCGCCTCTTTGGTCGCCAATTGCTCTTTTTCCAACATCTCCATCTCTTCTTGCTGCTAGTTGCTCGAAGTTGCTCATCTTTAAGCAATAAGTCGATTGCTCGCCATTAGCCCTAATTTTTAGTGTATTTACTATTTATGTTTGAAAATCGGATACACAATTGCAGTAATGTTTGAAACTAGATGTGGTATTGAGGATTTGAATTTTCTCATGCCTTGTTGAGTTGTTGAATATTTCTAATGAGGTAAACTATTTAAGCATATCTACCGACTACTATTGGTGAATTTTTCACTAATAAATTTAGTGATCGTCGTGGACAGTGAACTCAAGCTCCAAAATAGAAATTGTGATTTTTAATTTTTGCAATTGAAATTACTTAATTACTTAATTACTCATTACTAATTAGAGTATTCGAAACTTTAGAGTGTTAGGTCCTAATTTTAATTTAGTAATTTTGGGTTTATACTTGGATTTTGTATTTGTGTTAGTTGTTTGGTATAATTTAGGACTTGAAACTTTTGAAATTAGAGCTTGAAACTTTGAATTACCAATTTATTAGATTTAGTTCAAACTTTAAAAAGCGATATCGATTTGTAATTGTGAGTTATTTGTTTATAATTTTAGGATTTTGGGAATTTAGGTTTACCAATTTTGAGGTGATATTGACGATGTTTAATTGAAATCAACGTTTTCTATTTGAATGATCTTTTTGATTTTAGGATTTGAAATTGGGAGTAAATGTTATGGATTTGAATTATAAGTGAATTCAAATAGTGTTATAAGTATAAGATTCTAAATTTAGAAGTCAAATAGCATTTATCATTTTCCTCTAATTGTTGCTCACTTATTTCGATGTGAAACTGTGATAACAACACTCGGGAGTTTTTTTGAAAGAAAATCCCATGTAGTGGAAAATCTAAGTGAAAATAAATCATGTGTAACAGATTCTGATGTTAGTCATTTAAGTATTTGTAAAGAACTATTATAATATATATATATATATATATATATATATTTGGCATTTATGTGGTTAACTTGTTAACTTGCTTTTATATTAATACTATTAGTAGCTTCTGTTCTGATCGCACGAGATAAATTTTCTAACTATGACACTGAACATGCACACTCTTTTAATTGAATGAAATAGTTGGAGAAACAGAAAGAAGAACAACATATCTAAATTGGTTTTGATTGCAATGAAGACATTTTTAATGTGTAGATCAATAGTCTCATCTATAGTATATGCAATAAATAGATCGACAATAAAACATTTATTTCTTTACTTTTAATTAAAAATCCTCATCTTTTACATAAATTAATCAAAAGTTGGCAGCACCCAACATAATATTAAACATAAAGAAACACAGAAACAGGAACAGAAACTCCTTAATATCTGCTAAATTCAGCTCAAGCCAATCATGCACATTCCCTCTATAATTAAACTAATCTAAATTTCAGCCAAATTTAGCACTTGTTCCTGTCCCTAATAACCTACTCTCCCTAACTATAACCCATATATTATTAATTATTGATAGCAACTTTATCTTTAATTACTTATTTTCTGTCTCTTTATTCTCTACCTAAATGTCCCTCCAGAGCTGGTAGGTGTCCAAAAATCATTTACAGTCTCAGTTGCAACTGGAAATGTGCTTGATAGTGGCACAAGGCATAGTCCATGGCTTCTTAGGTCTTGTTTGGCTGCCTGCATAAATTAAACACCCTTTGATCATCATTACAAAACATTAAATAATTTATAACCAATAATCTTATTCATCATTACTGCTTATGCGTCATCAGTGATCGATGTGTTTGAAATATAATATTCGTTATACATTGTAGGGTCGTACCGATCGAGCTTCAATAGAAGATCCATTTTTCATGTAGGCAGTGCTCAAAGCATTAATTTGATCATGAAGAAACTTGATATACTCAATTGCTTCACGGAGAACTGAGGCAGTATCAGTCTGCAACAGATTAATTAACAACATATATAAAATTCTAATTAGTATTCACTATTGTAAAATTAGTTTTAAATAAATAATTAGCCTTTTTTTAAAAAAAAATTACCTTTCCGAAAGGTGAAACTAGCTGTTGGAGGACAGTTATACGGTCCCCCAGCTTCTCTTTTCTTACCTGATAATAACAAGAGGGTAAAAAGTTCTCCATTCTCATCCATTTCTTTTTACATATAATGATTTCATTTATCAAAAACAAAAGCACAAATCTTAATTTAGTCGAAAGGTAATAAATCTTTTATGCAGCAGGTACCTTAAAGGTCGGTAATGGCGATGGTGTTTCGATTCTTGGACGCTTTAACGCCTGTCCGCTGCTTGTTTTCTTTGCCGCCGAGCTTAACCGACGTGTTTCTTTATCGACTTCCTGAAAATTTTGTCCACCAAAATTACCCACCTTAATAAATCAAACATTATTTGATTCTGTCATTTATTTATACATCGTACAAAGAGAAAATGATGTACATCTACCTTGATCAAGTGGGATTCTGTAATATCAGGTTTCTTGTTTGGGTTTATAATTTGAGGCAAAGAAGGAGAAAACTCATTAGGGTTCTTCATCAGGTAATTATTTGCAGGAGATTGATACTTGATTGGCAGATAATCTAAGGATGAAGGGTAAAAGGAAGAATCTTTGATCCAGTTCTTGGAGTCTAATTCTCGAATCCCAGTTTGTTGGAGATAATTCATGCTTGAATTAAGGTTGTCTAGACTGCAAAAATGGCAAGAAGAGAAGAGATTAAATCATATCAACTTGACTATATAATATATGTGATTACAAGACTAGATTATATATGATTTTTCAAGACTACTTACAGGAAATCTGGGTTCCAATTATACGGTGTCGTTGATGATGAGATTTCGAAACCGGTAGCTTGTTGAGCATCTTGGAGAACTATAGAGCCATCTGAGGGCGAGCTGGAGTCGTCGTTAAACCTCGTATTCATGTCCATAATCATGTGATTAGGCCATCCAAGGTTTGGTGTTTGATTGATATTTGATGAACAAAGTGAAGAGCCAAATGTGTTTGTTGATGAAGTCCACCAGTTTCCAGCTCCACAAACCTCGCCGTGGAAGTACTCTTCCGCCATGGCAGCTGATTTTTTGAAAGAAAAAGTTGATGTTTTTCTACCAAAATGTAATGTCTTGTGTTCAATGCAAGTTTGGTATATATACATGTATGCTAATGCTAGTGATCAAGTGAATCAAATGGTTGGTATTAATAATAATAAGTTATATAAAGATAACACACGCACGCACATACATGGATGTTGCATCAATATAATGGCCAATATTTGCGGTTTATAATTCTGTTTCATCCAATGAAAATATATCAAATTATTCAATTGATATATTTAATCATCTGCATAACCTCTTTTTATTGGGTGGGGCAACCAGTATGAAATGATTCAGAATAGTATATCTGGACTCGTGAAATCACTTCACTTAATATTTTAATTAAGTATTCAACATAGTAATGAGTAATTAGTTATGTTTCTAAAAAACTCGATATAGGTATGTTTGAGTTCATTTCTAGAATCACTGTTTACATCTTGGAATACGATTGTTACGTACATTTAGTATGACATCCATTTCTTTTACACATTATATACACCACTATTTTTAAATCAATGATCACCAAAACATGTCATATATATTACTAGGTTGTCATATAGTGTGTAAATTGGAAAGGTACTTAGCGTTGAAGTAATTGCTACCATCTCATTAGCCCAATTGTCGGCTCACTCCACTACCCTCATCCGAGGCGATTTCGTGTTTCCAGAATGTTATTACATTCTTTACTTGCACCTTTTATGTATTGGCAACATGTGACATGGTCTGGACCCTTGATTGCTTGCACTCATTTAAGTACACCCCACCCCTCTTTTTACAGTTGCGGTATATCATTTTCTAGGGTTTTCTTCTCTTCACGGTGAATAGTCTTCTCCAATCTGGTGATCTCTTTCTCTGAGTGTTGCAAGGGCTTTAATTCAGACATGTCAGGTTGAGAAAGAAACATTTAGGCAATAATCATCCAGGGATGTGATTTAGTGACGCTTAGCACACGTACGTTCATTTACCAGTTGGTAAAGCGTATTTAGTGTCAGTGATTTGAGCAGTAATTCTTAACGAATTACTCAACGGAGAGTATTTATACTAAACTTGGAGTCTCCGAAGGAACAAATTATTTCTTGTGTTGCTGGACTCATTTAACTGCTTTTGTGCATATTTAATTTCGATCCTTCAAGCATTTCCATTTTTGAATTTGATTAAAGTTAGATTTTAACTTAAATTAAATAAAAGCAGTCCAACGAATTTTTTTCATTTAAAAATAATTCCAGGCATACATTCAAAATGGACATTTTACACTCATACCCTTATGTGGCAAACATATTCAGCCAAAGTTTTAATCTTTGTCATTTCTTTTTTTCCATCTGTAATTGTTTATATTTTCAATAATTCTATATAAACATTCAAAATGGACATGACTAACACACTCATACAGGGATCCTATTTGGTCAAAATTTTAATTTGAACGTTACAAAACAAAAAAAAAAATTATTGTCATTGTGTCACGTTACAGTACTTAATTAAAATGCTAAACTTGCTGATATATATGTGGTTGACATTCTAAAGTGTTTATGATTAGAAAAATGAGCTTAGCCAATGTTCAACTACAATGACATGACCTAAACAGTGAAAGGAATTTTGGTTTGAATTCTCCTCCATCATTATATATTTTATCTTTACTTACTTTTTCTTTATTTTATTATTTTCGTTTTCTAGATGACTGAAGTAATAAGACCATAAAAAAAAAATGTCCACTTGCTTATATGATGTTGATAAAAAATTTATAAACAATTGATAAAGAATTTATAAACAAAGATTGTGATATGATGTTGACCTTCAAGGTGTGTTGGTGGAAATTTATTTTCACTTAAAAATTAATTATTTATATGAATAATTGTGCCGATCATAAAATATATGGATAATAATGAATAATTATTTAAAATGTGCAGTTGATATTAATGATGAACTGTAATATTTAGTAATAGGTGATATTAAGATAAAAATAAGTGGGGAATAACACACGGTCAATTTAGGGTATGTTCTTTGTAGTTTAAATTTGGTGTAGCTTAAGTTTGACTAAACTGGTTGAGAATTGGAGATGGAGTATTACAAAATATAAAATAATTATCAAATCAATGAATGAATGATTGAAAATAATGAGAGAGAAAAAGTAAATTTAAGTTGGTGAGATTTAAGTTAGAAAGGACATACTCTTAGTTGCCAAGTGTACTTTCGGTTCAATATTCCTTTTGCCTAGAAAAATTTACATATTTGGTCTTAAACTTTCGAAAGTGTTGCAAATCAATCCCCAACATTCTTGTAATGACACTAACCCTCTTTAATGAGTGGTTGGTCCTTACGTACGGATAGAATCCGTCCAATTTTATAGTTAACATTCCACAGTGTGACATGTTTGTTCTTCTCTTTCAATGAATAAAAAGAAAACAAAGCAAAGGTGATGGTTTTTTAACTTCCATAAAAAATAAAACAAAAAAGAGGAATATATATATATATATATATATATATATGGATATATATCAAAATATAAAAAGTTGGACGGCTCAGAAGCCGGAACTTTTTGGAAAATGTTGGGATTTAAGACAAAGTTTATCTTTTTTCGATCTTTATTAATGACGTTACGAATTTGTGAATTCATGATTTTAATTGTCAAAATTAATAATAATTGATAAAACATTGGGCCTGTCTAGTGCCACTAAACTTCTCGAGAAAATCTATAACATTTCGAAAAAGCTGAGAGCGAAAAGTGAAAATATTTTTAAAATTGTCTAAATTGGAAAATTTTTCATTTGCAATTTGAACTACTTGGCAAATGGTAATAGTCTCAAAGAAAATAATAAAGAAACAAATAACAATAAATATGAAGCTACATAACGTTGACTTGTGTTGGTCAAGGGCATGTTAGGCCAATTCCACAATTAGATTTTCCATCAAAGTGTGAAGTCGGTAGACTTCATTTAATTTCTATTATAATAATTGACCCAATTCAATTAATTATCAACAAGAGAACTATTCAATGCAGCGAATGTTTGTTAAATGACTAAATCCCACACACACACACACATATATATATCAAAGAAAATGACAATTTTATTTGAAGATTTGATATAACAGCGAACGCAAGTGTGATGTGTGTAAATCTCTGTAAATTAAAATTTTCTATTATTATTATTTCAATTCATAAGATTTTGATACGTTATATTATGTCAATTCTCATTTTAATTATTGTGCTCGAATAACACGGATATTATGTGATATGTATGTGGCGGCCCAATTTTGGGCTCGGTGGACGGCGGGGATCACGGTGGGTGGGTGAAGCCGTGAAGGTGGAGGTCTGAGTGGGCTATTCGGAGATGGAGGTCCAAGTGCTTATAATTCGTGTGGCGAGGGATGAACCCATCAGTCAAACCAAGGGTCCACAAACCTCACGCGCATGACGAGACATCTTGGACCCTTCTAGCCTCTCAACTGTCAAAATTATAACACTATTATTATCATAAAAAAAAATAAAAATAAAAAAATTGAGACCAACTAATAAATATAATAACGGATAATTTTAATTGTATAAATGCCTATTTCTAAGAGACTTTGTAATAACATACACAATATATCAAACCCATTGACATATTAAGACGGGAATGATATGTTAAGAGTCTTGAGAAATATTGGGAGAAAAAATGTGAAAGAGATGTGGCGCCACCCGCCTCTACCGCATTCAAGTGTAAGTGGGTACTTTGGGAGAATCTTTGGAAAAATGTTAGAAACATAACATTTTCGCATAGTAGGATTATATATTTTTTCCTTTGGTTCAGAAAAAGAATTAGGTGACAGCCATTGCGTTGATCCAGTATTTGGATTTTTCATTCGTCTGCTTCCATAGCAGGAATTTTTGTCGATTTTAAGAAAATGACGAGTTGACCCTTGTAGCTCAGGTCAAGTCTTATGACCACTCTTCCAACCACAAATACCTAATACTAACTACAGTTGTTCAAGAATGTAATGAATGAGATTAGGAAGTCAAAATATTATAAGCTTTAATTAATTACGCATTATACATTCAGTTCTGGCACATCACTTCATAAACCCCATGCTTTGTCTTTAACTACTACCAAACTGGCTTGGGAATTAACGCCGCTAATTCCGCCAAGATCAAATGACACAAAAATATATCGCGAGAAAATAAATTGACACCAAAATAAGACAAATATTTAAACACCGAGATTTAACGCGTATCACTAAATCGCCACGCCCACTGACCCACACCAATATATTTCACTATCTCAAAAGGAGGAGCAAAAAATACCACACCAGATTTTTTCTCTACCTACACAAAGCGTTTTATCACTCTACCACTTTTATCTCTGCAGATACTTTCTACACTGCCTCTCTCTACACAAGATTCTCTCTTTTCTCTCTACACAAGATGTTTTGTGTTTTTAATGAAGTTGCAAAATGCCTCGTATTTATAGGGAGGGATTGGAGAAGAATGGAGTTGTTGCACCTAATCCTCACACGATGTCAAACAATGCGCATTCCATCCACCTAACTCACCCACTTTGACTTCAACCCAGCAACTTCTTCAAAATCTTAGGTGCCACCAACCCACTAACAATTCCCACTTGAAGACCGATTTCAACTGGCCTTCACAATCCCTTCACCTTAGGACATCTCATTTCAGAATGCTCGCGAAAAATATGATGTGGGTCACCACCTCGCTCTTCATTGCGTACATCAATCGCCGAGCATAGCCCGCTCCTTGGTTATCGCCTTCGCCATCATGTCATGCTACCGGATTCTTACCGCTTGAATCTTTTTCAAGCGCCAACACTCCATCTTCTAAAAGTGATCATGAAGTGATAACGAGTCCAATATGTTTGGTTCTGAATGAAATGCCGACTTTTGCCGATGTATCGCACTGGGTCAGCCACTGCAAGACATTCTTCCTGGTTGAAACCCACTCGCCAACAAACCTTGTAACCATATCATCTCTTTGCTAGCTCCTATCGCCACGCATCGCTCAGAAGTTGATAACGCAACAATCTTCTCAGATTCACAATCCAACTAATCGCAGTATTCACCAATCAGTAAAGACATAACCTAGAGTGCTTCTTCTGGCGATCTACCTCGCCAAAGAAAATCGTGATTCACGAAACCTCGTAGTGTCACTTCGCCGTTTAAAGCATAAGCATTTATCGTAGTTCCCCGTAGATATCTCAATATCCACTTTACCGCTTCCCAATGCCGCTTCAGATTTTGCCATATATCCGCCGCAACTCCTAACGCATGAGCAATATCCTGGTCCGTACAAACCATGGCATACATCAAACTTCCAATGGCCGAGGCATATGGAATTTTAGCCATGAAGTTTCTCTCTCTTCTCGCCTTAGAGATCGGTCGTTGGATAGACGGAAATGATTCGCTAATGGCGTACGATCGCTTTGCATCGCCATGTTGAACCTTTGCAGATTTGATCAACATACTTGGCTCAGTGATAACCGGCAAAAACACCCTTTTGCTTGTCTCTACAAATTCTCATCCCTAGAATTTGCTTTGCTTCTCCCAAGTCTTCATTTCAAATTCCACCGATAGTTGCTTCTTCAACTTCTTGATCTCGCCCATAACCGAGCTCAAGCTACTAACATGTCATCGACATAAAGTAGCAAAATGATATAGCCGACTCAACCGCTCAAGTAGCAAATAATGGTCGCATTACACTTCATGTATCCATTTTTTCCTCGCATAAACCACAAATTTCTTGTACACCGTCAGGCGCTTGCTTTAGCCGTGATAGGCTCTTCTTCAATTTGCATACCACTTCTCTTTTCCTTTCACCGAAGCCTTCCTGCTGTCGCATATAGATTTCCTCTCTAAATCACCATGGAGGAAAGCGCTTTCACGCCTAATCGCCTGCGTAGTTCTCCTCCGCAACAATGCTCAACATCGATCGAATTGTTGTCGCCTTCATTAACCGGGCGAAAATATCTCTGATAAAGTCAATTCCTTCTTTTTTGCCGGAAACCTTTGACTACCAATCTCGCTTTATACCTTTTCGAACCATCATGTTCTTCTTTGATTCTCGTACACCCATTTATTGTTGAGAGCTTTCTTCCTCTGGGCAACTTAGCTAGTTCCCACGCCTGGTTGGAGATGAGAGACTTTATCTCATCTTTCATTGCAAGCTCCCACTTAATGTAATCTCCCACCGACATGCCTCGTCATAGCATTCAGGTTCACCACCAAGTGAGCAACATGTAGTTCATGTACTCCGATTCTGGAAACATGAGGTCGACTTGACTCCTCACAATGGGGGCCTGAGCTGAGATCGTGGGTGAATCACCCGAGATAGGCTCCTCTCTGCCTGGCACCCTCATCCGCCTGGCTTTGGACGCATTTCCTTCCGAGTGTCGCCTGAACAACATATGTCGGATCGCCGCTTGTTGCGTCATTGGACTGAATCGCATTGCCCTTGTACATCACCTTTTCATAATATGACATCCCGCTCGATGAGCTTTTTGTTCGATCATCCCAAAAGCGGTGACCGAACTCGCTCTCCACCATATCCAACTAAAGTACACTTTAGTGATTTGAGTCTAACTTACTCCTGGCATTGTCACTAATGTGCACATACGCCGACACAACCAAATACTTTCAAATGAGAAAGTTTCACTTCTTTTCCGCTCCAAACTTCTTCCCAGATCTCAGACTCCAATGGTACCGACGGTCCACGCATTAACTAGGTATGTCAGCCAGATTGACAAATTCTTCCGCCTAAAATCAGCGGGCGGTGCCAAAGATGTATCCTCATGCTTTCCTCGCTCTTTTTCACAACGCCCGATTCATGCTTCGTAACTCCATTCGTTGTGTTCTGGCAACGTTTTCCAACTTGATGCCATTTTGCAACAAAATTTCTTGAACGCCAAATTTTGTGACTTCCACCATTGTCGATCTCAACTTCTTTTACTCGCAAAACCGCCATTTTCCACCATGGCCTTCCACTTCTTGAACGCCGAACACATCGGATTTGTGTCTCAAGAAGTAAACCCACACCTTTCTCGAAAGTGGTCATCAATGAAAGTCAATGGCATGACTTTCCGCCAATCGATGAAATCATTCAGTTGACCCTACACATCTCGTGGGATGTTCAAGCTTCTCTTTCTTTAGAGTTCACACTTGTATTGAAACTCACCCGCTTTACTTCCGAAAATACAACTTTCACAAAAGTCTAAATCAATAGATCAAGCCCTCGTAGTTTCCTTTGCATGCATGTACTTGAGCCCTTTCCGCTCATATGCCAAGTCTTTGGTGCCATGTTCAAGTTCATCCTTGTTATCGCGAATCGCGATTGTCATACACGATTCGCCGCCGTGGTATAGGGTGCCACTATCCTGCCACGCGGATTATCATGGCCCCCTTGGTGATTTTCCACTATCACCAGAGAAGCTTGTGTCACATCCTTCTTCGACAAATCGCTTTGACGAGATCAAATTTTTCCTCAATTTCGAATATGTCTCACGCCCTTCAATTTTCCATACGTATCCATTAACATTGATCTGCATTTCTCCTATGCCCACCACGCCGCAAGGATGATCGCTCTCCGAGATATACTCTCGGTTTCCAGACACATAATTTACAAAGTGTCGATTTGCGTGGCATGGAACGATGCTCCGTAGTCTATTACCCAATAGTCGGGCCTTCCTCTCCATGGAGCATATCAAAGCATCACGTGTTTCTTCTGGTCACGACATTGACTCTGCCTTGTTCTCCGCTTCTTTGGAGCCGCTTCTACACCGATTTTTGTAGTGTCCAACTCGACCGCACCTTCCAACATTCAACAGACTTTGACTTGTTGGAATTTATGTGATTTTGGATCTCACCGCCATTCTCGACTTGCTCCGCCCACGCCTGCCCTCCGCTTGAACTTCCGCTCTACTATCTACATTGAAAGCGCCCGGTTGAAGCTACATCCTGATCGCTTCCTGATCTCTCGGCCAAGATCATGCTCACAACGCTATCGAACTTCACTTTCGACTTCATCGGCCGAAGCCATCGATGGCCGTGGATCGTGCTATTCCAAATTTCTCAGCAACCGCCAAGAATTAATAGAGTCAACCTCATCACTAAAAGTGATTTCCACCGTGGTCAATTGGTCTACTACCTCATTGAATTGGCGTTGAGGTGTTCTCCAAATCTCCCGTCATTATTTCATATCGAACAATTTCTTGATCAAATGAACTTTATTTGTCGACACTGCTCATACATGTACGCCGGATAGAGTCGCCATGAGACGCCTGTCTTCATTTTTAATATTGAAATCTGACTTTGATAGGGTCAATCTAATTGGCCGAGTGCTTTTCGATCAAGCACCTCCCACTCGCCGCCTTTCTCGCCCCGCTTTTCTTTCAACGGCTTTATGTAGCCCTTCTCGATACAAATACCCTCCATTTGCATTTTCCAATATCCAAAATTTTTGCCATCAAATTTATCAATTTTGAAATTCTCTCGTCATCACGCCATTACTCCCACTCAACAAGATGTGATTTTTCGAGAAATCGCTTCGATGTGGAAGATCGGGCCACGCCGCAACTACAGAGCATACTAAGAATTTCAAGAGATATCACGAACTTAAGCTCGATACTAGCTTGTTGGGAACTAGGCCTAATTCCTGGCCAAGATCGTGGCGACACAAAAATATACGCGATCGGTGAAAATAATTGACACTAAAATAAAGACAAATACGTAAACACCGAGATTTAACGTGGTTCACTAAACCGCCACGCCCACGACCCACACCAATATATTTCTACTATCTCAAAGGAGGAGACAAAAATACCACACTGTATTTTTTCTACCTACACAAAGCGTTTTATCACTCTACTCACTTTTATCTCTCGCAGATACTTCTACACCGCCTCTCTCTACACAAGATCTCTCTTTCTCTCTACACAAGATGTTTTGCTGTTTTTGGTGGTGTGATTGAAGTTGCAAAATGCCTCAGATGATAGGGAGGGATTGGAGAAGAATGGAGTTGCAGACCTAATCCTCACATCGATCATAAACAACGCACGATTCCATCCACCTAACTCACCTAATTTCGACTTTGAACCTCGCAACTTCTTCAAATCTGGCCAATTAACCCACTAACACAAACACCAATATGGATTATCCATGTTTGTTTTTAAGAAAACATTATTAATTAACGTAATCATGATTAAGATTAGCATTAGGTGGTTAGCTCGTAGGTAATCATAGTCCATAAACCCCGTTGAGTCATTTTAACCTATGATCGATGATATAAAGTACCCTTTTATGTAGAATTTTGGGATTATCACATTAATGTCCAAATCGAACTGGGTTGGATCTTTTTTCACACAGACGTTCAAAATCTTGACTTGCGAGCCGACTTAACCGACTCGTTGATAGACTTAATACTAAATGATGTAAACATGATGTCATGGTGAGGTGTAGAGATTGAGAAAAGGATAGAAGACCACGTGGAAGGTACCACACATTAATAATTCTTGTGTCCATAAAACGAAAGCAGCTACAAATTCTATTTCCTAAATCGTTATGCGTGATTGCGATCGTGGTCCATGAGTTTTATTTTTATACATAATGACACATAGGCAAAACATGTAGGATAGAACCGCTTCCACTGTACACTCCGTTCCGACTTGAATTCCTTTTCACTCGATAAGTTAATTAGATTTCAGCTGTGTTTGTTTGCCAAAGATTTTCGAACAGATCAATTTCAAATAGATGGCCGATAAATAAGGAGAATATTCAAAAAAATGTCAATATTTATCAAATAATAATAATAATAATATGACGGGGAAGAACTATTATAATTATCGATTGACGTCGACCAACATAAATTTTGGCTATCTAAAATCGTGAAAAAGTAGCATTTTTCATTTAGGACTATTTTCTGTAAATTTTACTTTTATGTGGTTACAAACAACATTACCTTTAGTATTGAAAATATATTTTTAAAACTCGGCATGTTTATTCTTATTTTCAGACTTTCTTTGCAAACCAAAGACTTTAGAAGCAAACACGTTAAAAGAGTGATAGGGAACCATTTATAATGATTTTTAATGGTTTTTAATGTAAAAGAAGAGAGAGAATGAGTGAAGTTGAGTGGTGAAAATTTGTGGATGTGATGAGATATGTGGATGTGATTAATTTAGGATAAAAAAAATAGATTAAAAAATGATAAAAAATTATAAAAAATTGAAAAAAGGTTCCCTATCACCCTTTAAATCATCGTTTAACAACCTTTGCAATGGGCCAAATGTTATTGTTAATGGGTCCAAGAAATGGATCCAAATTCAGTTTCTCGATGCATAATCATTGCTAGTTAAGTGTGATGGTTTAAGAGTCAATATTTAAAACAAAGAAACAATAACTTTTATTAATCAGTTAAAATCAAATGCCTATATTGATTAAATATCTTCAATGACGTGTATAAATTTTGCTCATGCAGAGTGTAATAAAGAAAAATGTATAAGAAAATAAATTTCCATATAAAATTTTGAACTTTTTTTGGGTTGACATGGCTACAATCCCTATCGAGCCCCATTTAATCCGGCCCTGAAGATCTGAAATCACTATCATTATTATGTCCACATCTCGTGAGATTTTCACAATTCTTTGGAGTTTATTCAAAGAAATAACAAAAATGGAGGAATGATGAACAAAAAGTTCGGATTCATGGAATTATCCAGAGAGAGAGAAGAATCATAAGATCAAGGAATTGGGTTATATATTGAAGAATGAAATTGTGCGCTATAATTTAAGAAAAGCCCAAAACGTGCTGTGAGAAAAGTTGGACTACCAATTGAAGCCCATCATCTACGTAGTCATGGTTTAAGGCCATTAGGGCACATGGTAACCATTCATTGTGACCCAGGCATTCATGACCAAAGAGAGAAATCCCACTTTTTAATATGAAAATTTTAAAATATTTTAGACCAAATCAAAATTGATTGATCATTCAAATCCGATGGACATAATATGAGCACTTTGTCCAATTCAGAGACGGATCTACATGGTAACTAGACTATGCTGTAGTTAGGTCCAGATAAAAATTAACTATAGAATTGTGGTGGAATGGCACGGAAGCGAGTCAAGCGACATTTATACCCCCAACGTGCCCGGTTCGATTCCTACAGCGTGTCCCTTTTTGGTCTTTTCCTTTTGCTTATTTTAAATAATTGTTTGCAGGTGCTTCAAACACACACACACACACACATATATATATGTATATGTATATATATATATATATATATATTTCAAAGAATTTATTTTTATATAATTGTGTATTATAAAAAAAAATAGGTATTTTTTATTTTAAAAAATTTTATTTTTATATAATTCTACATTTCTAAAGAAACATAGGTGATGTTATCTTTGTATATACAATATATTTTAGAAAATCAAGATTTTGTGAAAGATAGTTATAAATATAAAATATGTGTGTGTCTGTAGATATTGATGTGAATTAAATTGTTAGTGTTTTGATAAACAAAATCAATTTTGTAAACCAAATTAATTTAAAATCATAATATTCCAAAGCAATCAAATCAAATTTTTATTTCATGTTAGTTTGTTTCTATTTTACAAAATTAATAACGACTTCAAGGAGTTTCTCTGTGAGATCAAAATATCAAATGGCTGTCCGTCTCCACAAAACTCAAAAGTCACAAAATTCCTACACAATCTACAAATTTTCTTCAAAATCTCCCTCTAATCTCCAAAATTATTCATATCTTCTTCATCTTCTTGTTCTCTTCAAATCCTGCAGTCGAATTCACCGCAAGAGAGCGGTATACTAGTCTAGTGAATCATGATTTTGAATAATGTTTTGTAAATAAGCATTATAGGATTAAAAGAAAAAGAATTCATTCCTAAATTCAGTTAGGTCCTATCAGAAATTCTGGATCCATCCCTGTTGTCCATGTTAGTTTTAACTTTCTTTTTTACCTAAAGATTTACATTTACTAATTAAAATTGAATTTCAATATGAACAACACAAAGTAATTAAGCCACATTACTTGATAGAGATTGAGAATTACGAATAAATTCGTGTCAAAAGATTGCTTTGACTTATTTCCTCTAAACTTTGTAGACCAATGAAAATGTCAAAATATCTTTTTGAGACGTTCTAAATATCATTTACATTAAACTTTGAATGTCTTTGGTTTCTTTTGAGTTGATATTTTATTAGCAACTGCTATCGAGTCTCGAATTTAATACTAACAACACAATTAAAATATGCCACATCTTTCTAAATAAGGAAATAAATTACTTTGTTCCACAAAGATAGTCTAGCATACTATTTTCATCCGTCCAAAAAAAATAAAAAATAGTCCACTTTATATATTGAGCATATTTTTAATTTTCATTGCCATACATGCCCCTCATTAATACACTTTGGTATTACTCTACATCAATTATCTATGCATAACAATTAATAATACATAAGGCTTCATATGAACAAATAAGGTAAAATTTAATGTGTCAACTATACTAACCACCATTTTCTTAATCTTTAAAAAAATAACTATACAACTATCGTTGTGGGATGGAGTGAGGGAGTAGTTCGTAACATAGGATAATTAATGAAATTTATTTCTTCTAAATTTTGTACACAATAAAGATGTAAAAACATGTTTTTAAGATGCCGGCGCTGCCGGGATTCGATTCTCATCCCCTGTCCCTCAATCAATATGCTCATAAATATTTTTCATATTGAAGCATAAAAGTCGTTGATTTAATTTGTTTTATATGGACTTTTTATATATCGACAAAAATTGCACAATTATTTTTAGAGAAAAATAGGACACATGTAATTTTCGAGACAAAAATAGACAACTACTTAATTAATTGCGAAAATGAATCTTCTGTTGGAATCTTCTAAGATTTTCATCCGTCGCTGTGGTAGTTGGTCAAAGTTCTGCAATAATTTTGGCCTTTGATGATTGACAAAATTTTGATCGGCCGCCACGGTATCACCGGAAAAATTTTCCAAATCACTAGAGCTCCCATCGCCGTACTGATTCCAGATCTGATCCCGGATTTCAAAACGGAGGTCGAACGGGTCCTCAAAATAAGCCGATGGTTCCATAACTATGGAACTTGTGATGGTGCTAGATCATTACTCTAAATTTGTTATTCTTCGGTAATATGGTCTCCAATATGACTAGCCATGAAGTTATTGCATTAAGATCTGTACATTCATTTATACTTTTAGCATTATTCTTTAACAATATTTTCTTTTATTTTTCCCATCATATGCATTGTTCAAAGAATGATATAAAAGTTCAATTAGAGAGGGAAAAAAAGAAGAAGAAGAGAGAGAATAATATAAAAGTGAAAACAGGAACACAATTACTAGTATATTGCAATAAACCCCCATCCCAAGTATGATAGGGACTAACTCAAACTTTATTACATGTACCAATGTACCATACTCCATGGAAAAAAAGGGGAAAAATCTACGATTTTTGCACACCAATAAAGATGCAAAAATATATTTTAAATGCCAAATCAACTGGTTTATTACACTCCCAATAAAAAGTACATTATTCGACTAACTTAGATGATGTTTGCTTCTCATAAAAAAATTTACACCAGCAGAAAAGGCTCTATTAAACACGAAAGCACTTGATTTTTCGTGTCTCCATCTGGAACACTAAATCCATCTCCCTTTTGATAAATGAAATTAGCAACTCGCGCTGTGTTAACAATGTGCTTAATGGGAGTTTGAAACAAATTAGGACAACCTTTTACACATAGGCCATTGATTTTCTTCCATAGATTCCCAATTATTTTTCTGATGTGTTCCCTAGCTTCCTCTTCTGTAACATTTGCTTCTCTCATATAACACAGGATTGACGAAGGTGCGTCTCCCCTCTCCAGCTCGGCCTATATTAAACAAAAATTAAAAAAAAATTAACGAAATAATCCCATGTCGTCGTTGACGGATAATTCTAGTTGTTCTACGGTGTGAAGTGTCACAATTCTGTTAAAGATAATAAAATGATAGTAATATCTAAATTCACAAAATTATGGCACTTCACTTAATTGTACAATTATGCAGATTACTTACAGTTGAAGTTCCTTGATCATTGCAAAGGCGTATTATCAACGAGGCATAGTAGATAATTTCTTGATTTTCCTCGAGGAGTTCTATGGTTTCTGCTACATCTCGACCAGGTAGACCCAAGAGTACAACAAGGGAAAGCAGGGGACCAGAAGATGATATCCAACCATTAGATAGATACTCCCATAGTCGTGGGGTATAACCTGTCTGGTACCACTTCGCTTCCACGTGCAAGGCTCCACAAAAATCTGCCCACTGAATAACAACCGTGCATGAATTTATGGTACAACGTCACAAGGAAAACACAATCAACCAACTGATAGAGCGAAATTTACGTGTACAATCGACCAACTGATATAGCGAAATCTAATTATTGACAAAATAAGTCATAAAACAATTTATGCATAAGCCATCACTATCTCATTATAATATGTTTTCAAAATTTTTATCCTCCATGTCACAAGTTTATAACAGTTGATTGTTTAGGCACTGTAATGTCTAAAATAATAAGATTTTGTCGAGGGCGTATCTCACTTTTTATTTGTACAAATAACATAATTGAAATTGTGCAGGTTTAGGACATCTAATTGCATGATCATCTCTTCTATTGTACTTTCATCTCACATCCGAGTTATCAGTGGACAAAATAATCTACTACCTCTTTACATACTTTCGAAATTCTATAGTTATATTTCATGCCAAAATTACCTAACACCTAAATATATAATTAATTAATGGACGGCAATGAGACACAAACTTACCACCTTTGTCTACTTTAGTACCATAACAAACAATTTATATAATGTGAGATCAGACCAAATATATTATACATCACCGAATATTATGTTGGCCCCCAAAATAGTTTGTTATACCTACCCTTTTCGTCAAATAAGGTAACACCGAAGGCCAGCCCTTCTCTTGTTGAATTTGAAGGTCAATATCATATGTAGTATCCTGTAGTGCCCAAAAGCACCTTCTTATGGCTTCTGGTAATTGCTCAACTTCAGCATACTCCCACCTGAAATGAAGAATTAATTGCATTATAATCACTATAATTGTGTGTGTTCTTAATTAATTCCTTTTTATCTTTTTAATTATTTGGGTTTATTAGGAAATAGGAATTAAATAACTAGGGTTTGATTTGTCTGAAATAATAATACCTATTAACAGCACGTGTAAAGCATTCTAACTCTTCCATGGACCCATAAATGTCATAAACATCGTCGATTATCAAGACGAACATGATGACTTTCGTAAGCGATTTTCGCAGGCTCGCGTGCTGACTGTCAGACGCAACCCCGACCGACCACAGAAAACTCTCCACCACCCGATTTCTTGTGAAAGTTAAGGTTTCTGAGAGGTCCAGCTGGTTCCACCACCTAACAAGATAATTACAAGGTTGAGACAAAAAATTCATAAAAAATTGAATAAACTAATGTTGTAATATTATACGTACCTTAAAATTTCCTTGAGATCCTGCTGTTGTTGGGCTTGAGATATGTTGAAGTTGAGCCTACCAAGCTGAAGTAACGTAGACTTAGTTTTATTCTCTTTTTCGTGCGCATGAATATGTCGTTTAACGTTAAACCATTCGACACTCAAATGCAATGGACAAATGAGGCTATTTTTTGCAGTGATCATCAGATTCTTGGTGGCAAAAACTTGGGCTTGGTCCAACAAGAATTCACTTTCCATGCCATGATAAGAGGCTTCCAACAGTTGAAGAATATGTTTGGAGCCCACATCCGGGCTTGTCGTGAACTGGCCCATGCCATTGGTGAAGCAGAGAAACACGTCTGAGAATGTTGCTCGGAAGTTAGAGAGGCGCACGAAATTATTGAAGAATATTCACAATTTACCACACACAGAGAGTGAAAATTCTTCGTATACACAAGTAAATGGATTATTTTGTTTGGATGAAACAGTTAAAAAAGGTAAATTTGAATTATTGAGATCTATCCTAATCTTATTCATTAGAATACTCCATATTTACACTTTGTTGTGTGCATGGAATATTCTGATTAAATAGAACAACTGAAGAGACAGCTAAGGAAACAACACATATGGATTCAACCATTCATTCTTCTAGTATATATTAAGGAAAATGTGATTGGGGGTTAAAATTTGACTCGATAAAACAAAAACGAAAATGAAAATGAAACTATGTATGACAAATTTATTTATGATAAAAAAATAATAATGGGCGATCGACATCACTATGATAGTGTCACTAGTGATGTGATGCCTCCTCGTTAGAAGAGACATGCGAATACAGGAAACACCAGTATATTATTATTATATACTGTTTATGATATTTTGTTCTATTTTTTCACGTCGTACAGTGATGAAAACGATCATAGTTACTTGGTAAAAGTTGAAAACGAGGATAAAATAACTCACCTTGTGAAATTTCATAGCCATACGTCCTAAGAATTCGAAAATATAATGCAGTGAGGTGGAGGTTCTCTTTCATGCAAGTAATGAAGTTGTTCGAATTTTTCACCATCATGTTTAGGGTTTTATAGATATCTCTCTCAAAGTAGTGAGACAAAGCTAACTTTCCAATGCAATCTATAAGCTCTAATTTAGCCAAGGGATCTTTCACTTCCTCAAATATGCACGAGACCTCCATTTTCAACATTTCCACTTGTCTTCCGTATTTCTCTTCCTGTAAATAATGACAAGACAGTAATCAAAAAACACAGTATATGGATAGTTTACGTAAAAATAAAAAAGGAAAAACAACTTATATGAAAAAACTCACATTGTAATTGTTTGTGAGAGATTGCAAAAGAGAGTAATTCCAGATGTTCGGCTTATAGTTCGCATTTCGCCTTTCAATGGAGTCTATCTCATTCTTCTGCTCCATTCTTGATATGTATTACTAGTAATTTAACAACAGAAATTAAGCAGTGGTTTGAAGATGCCCCAAATAGAGCATACCTTACCTTATATAGGAAAACAGTAGAGCCTAGCTAGCTAGACACGGGAGATTTTTGATTAATTAATTAGTTTTATTTAATTTTCATATATATCGTCACATCATGGTTGTGACGAACATGGTCTTTGTCAACTTTTGAGCTTGGGTCCCCATAGGTCAGTATTAACTAATGGATGGGAACCGTAGGGCCGCTCAATTTAAACGTCTCACAAATCACGTGCTAATCGGGGATTTCTAATATTTCAGGATCGATAACTTTACATATAATTTCTTCGGTTCAATTTTAGAATAGTCTTCTAACAACGACATCGCGCGGCAATAAGAAATGAAAGGAATAAAGATTTTTCTCAACTCTGGGCAAGGGGTGTGTGTCACAGTTTAAATGTGATTTTAATTTTTTTTTTGAATAAATGTGATTTTAATGTTACATCCAAATGCATCATATTATTCCTATGCATGCTTATGAATACTGTACTTGTATTATATATGATGATAAGCTTCGCCTCCATTTACGTCATAATTAATTTCAAAACTAGTATCAAGTAAATTTTTGATTCGGCACAACACCACTGTGGGTGTCCTTTGGTACTCTATGTCTGATGAAATTATTTCATCATCTTTTTCACACTCATTTTTTACATCACAATATTTTTATAATTCTCCAAACTTTCCTCGCTTAACAATTAATATATGATTTTGAGCAGTGAACGGGGCAGATTGGTAACAAATTAATGAAAATTGTTATTGCCCCACGAAGAAATCTTATTAGAAATATTGTTCCGCGATCCATGAACTGAAAAGCAAATCAGATCAGAGCAGATCGCAGAGTAAAATAGATTAGCTTCTGATCCACGAAATAATTTCCCCAACGCCGTTGCATATTAATCACCTAACAAATTAATACGTCAACAATTTATGATTTACAAGTTTAACACTTTAGTTATTCAATATTAACAAAGTATTTAATAATGAGTAATGAGTGATTCAATAATAATAATAACAATAATAATAATGAGCAAAGAGAACCTTAAACATGCTCTCATTAAACTTCTCACAATTTAAAAATATTTAATAAAAATAATCAAATAAGCCTAATTGCTTAAAGATGAAGTGACCAATAAACAAACTAAATAAAAGTCTTTCAAGTATCCCAAAAGAGTGAAAGATAACATAAACAAGATAGCATTGAATTTTTTAAGCAATTATGACGTTTGAGTTTGCTGTCTAGTATCTTTCACTCTTCAACCTTTTCTAATCTAATACTTTAGAATTGGATGATTCGGCATTTGGGTTGGGCAAAATCTATTGCACATGTCATGCATAGTACTTATTAGATTAGTTGTTATAATATCTAAACGTTTTTTATTGTCTTTTTTCGCTAACTTTGTTATTTTACTTTATTATATTTTTTAGCGGGGCGGATCATGGCAAATCGATCTCGATTTGTTATTGCTCCACGAACTTCACAGATCGAAAATTTGATTGCTATTGCTCCATCGATCCTCGAATCGGCAAAAACTTTTACTATTCAAAGCAAATATCCATCGAATTCGGTACGCATGTGATTTTTTTGCCATCCCTACTTTTGAGACAACGTTTTCTTCTTTGAAAAATTCGGTTAAACCACTTACTATTAAAGTATTAAAATATATGGTCATCTACTAGTTAACCATATATGAGCAATCACGTCTCTGCAAAGTCTACTAGTTAACCTTATATGAGCAATCACGTATCCGCAAAGTGTAACGCCAAGCATTAATACCTTGTCATGAATCTCGGACCACACAGTCCATTGGATAACGTAATTTACAGATGCGGAAGTCCACACCAAAGACATGTTTTTGAATAGCCGTAGCGAAACCAAAATTTGCAATCGCCAACTTTATATCTAACCAGCCACATTCTCCTACCAACACCCACAAAAAAGGGAAAAAAAATCGTGGGGTCCACACGAATCCCCCTATCATTAAGGGATTATTATATATTATTCATCTCACTTAATATAAGTACTTTAAAAAAAAAATTTTAATGGGCGATAATGTGGCGCCCTCACCACCTTATTGGCATGTTCTCCTGCCAACTTATTGGTAGGAGAACATTCACCTATATCTACCTTCAAGTTCAGTTTGCCTAAAAAAAGGTAATAATTAAATCACGCAATAATTTATACATGAGAGATTTGAGAGAAAATCACTTTTGAAGGTAATTCAAAAAAGCATTAATTTCATCATCGGTTACATAAGTAAGTTAAATAAAAGTAACAAAACGATTGTTGATGTTCCAAAATTGCATCAACGGTCATTGTACTTTAAATTAGAGCAAATTACAATAAAAGTTCCCAAATTTTACATTGATTTGCACTTTCGTCCATAACCTTTAAATCTGGGTTTAGAGACCCTAACTTTTAAAAATTGGTGGCATTCATCCAAATGGATGAGTTATTATTAATTAGATTCTTAAGCTCCATTTGACAACCAATTAAATTGAATCCTATTATAATTGAAATTAAATTTAATACTCAGGTCAAGCAAGAGTACGTAACTAGAAGTGACATATGATCAATCATCATAATAGAAAAGAAGTCATACAATACTTAATTTGAAATATTTTTTTTATTTAAATGTCTCATTTTTCTATCTACATGTGTCAATTTTCTATACTCTCACTTAATGTGAATTTGAAATTTAGCTTTAACTATAATAAAATCTAAATTAATCGTTTTTTAAACACAAACGAAGGGCCCCTTTCAAAAAAAAAAAAAAAAAAAAAAACAGAGACTAAGGGAGGTTTAGTAATAAGATTATCCACTTGGATGAACAATGCCCACTTTTCAAAGGTCCGGGATCTTCTAATCCAAATTTTGAAGATTGAGAACAAAGTGCAAATAGATGAAAGTGTTAGAGACCTTTACTTCGATATACCCCCTTTTTATTGATGGTCAATGATTGTTCAAATAATTCAAAATAAAATTTGAAAGACCAAAGTACCCAACAAAAAAAAAATCGCAAGGAGACTTGTCTTCCGGCCACCACCATCATCGTTTACGCTAACCACCAGGATCACGAAATTCTGCCTCAACCACCAAATGCGTGTTACCATACATGGTAACACGAAATTCTACCACCAAATGCGTGTTACCACAACCACCAAAGGCGTGTTACCATATATAGATTCTACTATATATCAAACCACGAAAAAAAATTTAATAAAATTATAAATTCCACGGTTCTTAAGTTTTTTTAAAAAAAAATAAGTAAAGGGTCCAGTCTAATTTTTAATTTTAATGTCACACGTTTCTTTTTATTTTTATGTTAAAATTTAATGAATTGTGATTGTATTGCAACAAAATTAACTCCTAGTGAAATTTATAATTTTAATTAATTTTCATTTATTAGCTAATTGCTTATAAAAATAATAAATTATTTCTAAAATTAATTAATGGGTCCAATCGAATTTTTATATTTTAATATTACACGTTTCTTTTAATTTTTGTGTAAAAATTTAATGAATGGTATTTTTTCATCACACGAAAATTAAATCTTAGAAAAAGTAGTAATTTTAATTAATTTTTCATTTCTGGGCTAATTATTTCTAAAATTAACTAATGGGTGCAATTTAAATTTTTAATTTTAATGTTACATGTATCTTTGAATTCTTATGTTATACACTTTTTCGGAAAGTAAAATAATTAATTAATGGTTCCAATTATTATTATTATTATTATTATTATTATTATTATTATTATTATTATTATTATTATTATTATAATATGCGATTTGTCATCTACATTCTAGTATTACAGCTGTAAATTTCATTTTATATATGCCAAAATTATTATTTACATATATACACGTTTTCCATATTTAAAGATATGTAATTATAATTTCATATATGTATATGTAATCCAATACATACCATAATCGTAATCCAGAATTGCATACCACAATTAAAAATTTGTTTCCTTTCACATTATAAGATTTATTAAAAAACAAAAAGTAAAAGTAAAAATAAAAATATAAAATGGGCAGGAAAGTGTGTGTTTTTACACACACCTAGCTAGGGTCCAACTTTTATATATGTAAAGATTAATTTTTAACTATTACATTCATTTGGGTTTACTTATTTGTACTTTCTTATAAAGAATTATGATAAAATATTATTTTTACCCTTATAAGTAAGATCTAATGCTCTCTAACTCATTTTTTAGGGGTATATTTCATTTCACGATACGCAAAAGTGCTGATAAGTTTTGGCGACCAAGTCACCGTATTACAATCAAAATTGGAACTAAATGCATTTGTGACAAGGGAATAGGCTATCATATTGCATTGGCTTCACGAGCAATATGACAACAAGAAACATCTCCCATAAGACCCATGACATCTCCGATAGCAGCAAAAATAAACACTAATGGATGAGAATCGAGGCACATACGAATCCCATTAGTGACCGCTATACAATTCGATTGAATCAATTCAACATTGAGACTATGCTCCTTCGCAAACGGAGACCCTCAAGGACGGCCATAGCTTCTGCAAACTCCATCGAAGGTCGTCCATCAATTTGCTTGGCAAGGCACCCCACAACAGCTCCTTCATCATCCATCATCAAGGCACCCACCCCGAATTCCCCAATCCTCCTCTAACAACCACATCAACGTTGAGCTTGAAACACCCAGTTGGTGGCTTCGACCAACACTTCCGTACATGCTGACCAATAGAAATCCCAACTGGTGGAGCAAGATATCATTGTAGAACTGCAATATATATTTTTCTACTCCTAAGTAAAAAGGAAGGAAATCTTTTTGTGCTAGGAAAAATTTCTACTCCTAAGTAAAAATTAAATATATAATTAAAAATACTTGAAGTCCAAATTAAAGATATAGTCAAAAATATTTAAATTAAAAAATTTAAGATATAATCTTGTTGTGTTAGGAAATTTTTCTACTCCTAAGTAAAAATTAAAGATATAATTAAAAATATTTAAAGTACAAATTCAACATGTAGTTGAAAATATTTAAAGTAAAAATTCAATATATAATTGAAAATATTTAAACTAAAAATTAAAGATATAATTTTGCTATGTTAGGACATTTTTCTACTCCCAAAAATATTAGTGGAAAAAAGTAGAATTTGCCATTTCCAATTATACAATTATTCTGAAGTATAAACATAAGTTGACAATAAGAGATTAAATTATGAGCAAAAATAAAAATAATTTAAACATTTATTATTGAAAAAAAAATTCATACTTATACTTAAAGATTAAACAAATTTTATTAATTTATCTAAGCATAATTTAACAATTGGGATTTAAATAGGACTCTCTCCATCCCACATATATAGTCCAATTTAGTTTTTACACAAAGATTAAGAATAGTATTGGAAAAGTAAATTTACAAACAAATTTCCTTTAATACATTTATTTAAATGAATAGAAGTCATAAATATGTTTGTATTTTCAATTGTATAGTTGGGGTATAGCTAGTTGTAAATGAATATAAAAATGCTAACTAAATGTAGAAAATAGACTGCATATGTGGAATAACCCAAAAGGAAAAGTAGACTATATATGCGATAGATGGAGTACTACAAAAAAAAAAAAACTACTTACAAAAGACACATCATCATTTCAGATTCAAACTAATTTTATAACTCACTACTTACAAAAATCATTATAAAAACTTTTATTAATTCAGTTTAATATCAAAGGTATGTACAACTTTTTACAATCAGAATACTTACAACATAAAATCATAAACCAACCTGCGTGTACTGTTCGTGGCAATCGTTTCTAGTTGCTTGATTGACTATACTTTCTCCTTTCATAGTTGTCCTTCCAAATTCTAAATAATGCCTTAATTCGAGTCAACTTGCTATGATAGAAATAAAGAAAATTAGATTGGATAGAAATAAATGAGTTCATTTATAGAATTAAAGGTTGTGTTTTCTACCATCCATTTCAAATATTTGTTAAACTCATCCTAAATATAATAGAAAATTTAGACTTAATAAAAAATTACAAATTATTAATTATGTATCATTTATAATTAAAATAACATGAACCAATGATTTAGAAAATAGTTTTGTGCACCTTCCTAAAAAGGAGGGTAGACCTTACCCTAGCTCCTTTTGGAGGATCAATTTAATGGGTAAAACATAGAAAATTTTAAAATCTTTTTGTTCCATATGTATTATTCTATTTACCGAGAGCTTCAATATGAGTATAGTTTTGATATATAATTTTTACTATTTAAAAAATTATTTATTTTACAAGTAAATAAGTAACTTATTTACTGAAAATACATCATTTTTAAAATAGTATAAATTATATATCAACACTAAGCTCATATTAAAGCTCTCGATTAACAGAATAATATAGAATAGAAAAAATCAAAATTTTCAATTATTTACCCCCTGAACTGACCCTCCGAATAAGGAGGGTGAACAAAATTGTTCTCCATAATTTGTAGCAGCTATATGAAAGATGATTTGATAAGATGTCAACAATTACAAAGAATAATTGTCATCTTGTAATTAGGATAGAAACAATCAAGGCACTTCGCAAAATATTAGAATGTGTTAGCGGATGAATTTTAATATATTTTTATGAGTAGGAAGAGAGAGAATGGGTGGAGTTGGATGGTGGAGATTTAATGAGTGGAGAGATATATGGATGTGATTTGTTTGACCAAATTTGAAATTTGAAAAAAATGTATTAAAATGTATTATTATTTTGATGCTAACACACCCTGGCACAATACTTAACTAAAGATTTGTCCTAATAATCGTTTTTAAATTGATAACCTCCAGATCACATCAACTTTATATAATATATAGATGCGTCACATGTAATTGTCAATACAAGGCAAAACTAGAAAACTACTTCATTCAGTTCATTGTAAAACCGAATCTTGTATTGGAATTTTCTAAGATTTTCGTTCATCAAATAGCATGTACACCAGTTGTGTCAATCACAACAAAATGCCTAATTGATATTTCAATCATGATGTCATGTATATATGTGCACACATAATTTGCATAAAAAAATTTTACAAAATAGATAGTTGGCGTAAATTTTTTATTCTTCGGTCGTATTGTCTGCAATATTAATAGCTACGAAATTATTGCATTGAGATCTGTACATTCATTTATACTTCTAGCATTATATATTCTTTATCTTAATATAATAATACTAGCAGTGCCATGCTGGCAGTGCCACGATGGCAGTGCCACGCTGGCACTGCAAAAATGCATTAGAGAAATATTAAATTAATATTAATTAATACTATCCATATTTTAGCTCTGATTTATGGAAATGGCGTTGTTGCAGAAAAAAGGTAAGATTTTATGTAATTTAATAAAATATAAATGCTTATAACACCACACGTCTGTTCCAAAAATACAGATTATACACAAGGACAGTAATTATTAATACGTCGATGAACCTGGCCAACATTCTACATAATGTACAAATATAATATTGGAAATAGCAGACTTCAGGGATGAGTTTTCTCCCCTATGATTGCCTAATTTCTGCACTTAAGAAAGCAAATTAGCACTGCAAAATACTATCAAAAATATATTAATTAATACCACGTTGCTTTTATCTCTGATTGATAGTAATGGCATTCTTGCAAATAAAAGGTAAGATTTTATAACTATTTTAAAAAGGCAATAAATTATAAATAAATGCATATAACACCACACGTCAATTCCAAAAATAGATTTACCAAAAATAGAGATTTGAAAGATAATGTGCATAGCAACGAATCTGGACAGTGTTGTGCAAACCATACAAAATGAGATTCACACTACAAATATGAGCAGCCTCCACACTGTCTACCACAAAGTCAAACGAATTTATACTTCTTTCACATCATACCATTCGTTATGACAACTTGGTTGAGCCACTTGAACCAAATCAACGATCACAAATCCGAATGGGGTATACGTGTGTGTGTTGCCAGAAATGGTTTTGCATTATTCCCAACCAAATGCAGAGCGGAAAATCAATGGAACTCCTTTTTGTTGATGAGGAAGTAAAGAGATTTCTCTCCTTAATTATTCTACGTTCTACTTGCAGTATCTAACTTCTTTATCATTTTTTATAGGGTACCCGGATTCAGGCGACTGTGGCAGACCATTTGATTGAAAATTTCAAAAACCGCATTGATGAAGGAGGGTTCTACAGAATGATGCACTTCACCGTTGTCGCAAACAAATTAGCATACAAGGCCTCAGATCATAAATGGAGATTGAAATTCATGAGGACCACCCTAATCTACATTGAGAAGAGATTAACATTTCCTATAAGTATTTACAATTTCAAAGATCTTGGCTCCCTTTCACGTGATCCTAAGGCAGATACCATTGCAATGTTTGGTAAATATTAATAGTTCAAATATTTTTGTTTTCATTCTAATTTTTTCATCTTGCTGACATCAACATGTTATTAATGATGCAGATGTCATAGGAAAAATTGTTGACATTAACACGACCCGACTCGCTAGATCTAACAACGTTGAAATAACCCTACAAGACAACGAGTACGTACCATTCTATTATATTCTGCTTAATATTTAAAATCAAGTCCACCTTATATTGCACCAACCACATTTTATGCAATATAGGAAAAGCTGTATTAAAGCAACTTTGTGGGAACACCATGCTCGCACTGTGGCTGATTTCCACGCACGAGAAGGCCAAATTTGTACAGTCATAATAATTCAGCTATGCCGGGCAAAAATCTTTAGGGGTAACACCACCTTTCCAATGTGTCAATCAACATTACAGCACGTGCCCTAATGCCTATTTTTAATATTGTGTCAAATTTCAGGCCATGTTTCTTTGACAACAACATACTCAACAAGAGTAATAATTAATGAAGACATCCCAGAAATTAATGAATTCAGAAGCAGGTAATGACTTCATTTCAAAAGACTACGTATTATGCTTTCACTTTGACAACATCTCATATTATCAGGAACATGTATGCAGAATGACGGACGACAATGGCAGCAATTCAACAAACTTCAGTCAGTTATCGTATGGAAATATTTCAACAGCTGATGAAATTTAGAGTGGCGACCTCCCAGTCAAGAAGATAAAGGATATTATGTCAGATAACAAGGTAACCAATGTATCAAACATTCAAACTTTCCAAATTTCCTATCCCTAGAAACTCAAACTGAAATATTACTTTTATTACAGACCGGGGAATTTTGGATCGTAGCGACAATTGTTGACATTCTGCGAGGGGACTGGTCATACTATGCATGTAGTGAATGTTCCAAAAAGCTCACAGCAACCTCCAACGGTTTCAAGTGTGAAGAATGTAACAATGCAAATCCTAAAGGAGTCACAAAATACAGACTTAGGGTGAAAGTGGTTGACGGTACAGAGGGCATTGTGTTACTCTTATGGGATAGTGACGCCCAAACTTTGGTCGGAAAGACAGCACATCAAATTAAAGAGAAAATTGGCAAGGTTAGCTTTGGGTCATCAATAATCTAAAAAGGCGATGTACACATAAGCTAGACTAATTTGCACAAGCTTTTTTTTCGTTTTTTATTAGAGAAAGGAGGATGACAATGGCATTCCCGCTGAGTTCGAGGATATTATTGGGAAAAAGTGTCTCTTCAAATACCAAGTTAAGCTGGAGCACATTCAAGGGATGGATCACACACATTTGGTGAGAGCTATTATAAACGATGGTGATTTGGTTAAAAGATATAGGAAAAGCATTCACGGGATAGCCGAAGATCTGGAAATCCAGATAATTTCTGATGGCGAGGATGAAAATGCAACGAACAGCAATAACAACAAAGTAATTATCTATCAAAAACAATTGAATTAATCAGTGCTAATTGGGTAGGTGGACTTGCTTTCTAATTTCAAGTAATGTTATGGTTTTTTCTTTTTCTTTTTTCAGAAACATTCTGATTTAGAGTCTGGGGATAGCTCAATTACACCTTCTAAGAAAAAGTTTGACCACGAAGACTCTGGAGGAGGAGATTTAGAGGCCCAACTGTCATCAACCAAGAAGATGAAGATCAAGGAAGTTAAAGTAGAAAAAAACTGAGAGCCTATTACTGTAATTGATGTTTTCCTACTATTTCATTTTAAGCACTAAATAAAGCACCTAATAAAAGATTATACATTCTTGCATGTCAATATTTCAATGAGGTTCTCCAATTGTTTATTTTTCATCTAATAATTTTTTGTCTGTTTTACTTCAAATTATTTCTACCACGTTAGACTCTTATCACAGCAAACTAGCAAAACACACAAAATAATGTCGTCAAACAAAACTAACATAAAAAATACCATGGGCTCAAGAAACTTTTATGTACCATTCAGCATTTCCTCAATCACCTAACAGACCACTCATCACAAATCAAATACATTGAAACATTGTAAGTAAATAAAAATTCATAAATTATGGCATGCGTGAAAACCATCTAGACAGGCAGTTGTAATCCATCAAAAAGAGAGAAAATAATCATCAAATGAGAAAACCAAATACAGGAAAATCAATCATCCAATGAATTAATCATTCTTGATTAATTCATGCAATACACATTCATTCTAAAATTTAATCTAATATAAAATAAGTATGACAATGTATTCATACAATAGAATTCATTCTAAAATTTAATCTAATCTAATATAAAATAAGTATCTAAGTTGTTTATTTCTATAACAACCTAAAATAGTAAAATTACTAACTACATAGAATAACAACTAATTAATAGCATAAGCCTTAGCTAAAAAATCTTAGCCTAGATAATCAACAACATTATATCAAGGAATGTATTATATCCAATAAGTATTTAAATAAATTAAATATGAACAGACAATCAACATTTTTATACGACAGAATAAGTTAGGAAAGCTTTAATAATACATACAAAATTTAGAATTTTCCAACTTTTTTGATTCTATTTTATAAAAAAAAAAAAAAATCAATTGTTTTAATGGAAAAATGCCAAAAATCTGCACCTTATACTATTTTCCTATGTCAAATATTTAATCTCTAAATCTCTAAATCTTAACACATGATGATTGATGGCGAGTAGGGTCATATGATTAGTTTGCACTTTAAAAATGGATAGACACTTAATCAACATTTTTATATGACAGAATAAGTTTGGAAAGTTTTAATAATACATACAAAATTTAGCATTTTCCAAATTCTCTGATTCTATTTTTTTAAAAAAAATCAACTGTTTTAATGGAAAAGTGCAAAAAATCTGCAATTTATACTATTTTCCTATGTCAAATATTTAATCTCTAAATCTCTAAACCTTAATGCACTTTTTCTTTTCTAATTCTTTCTGCAAATTCTGTATTCTCACCATCATTTGGATACTATCATCTTCATCAGTCAATAATGATCAAAGGGAGTTCTAGCAAGCGTAGAGTACCTTTGAGCGACATAACAAATCAGGCCACTTCTACAACAATCAATAATGGGGGACGAGTAAAGAAATCTAATATTTCAGACGTAGGAACTACGACACAAAGTAATGGAAGTTGTGTTTCTTCGAGAACTGCCTCGACTTTATTTGCTGAAAGTTCAGGTATCAGAGTTTATTTAGATCCTCCCAAGGTCCATTTATTAAATTTAACTAACGTATTTTGTAAATAATTGGCAGGCAAAAGGAAGAGAACAAATGGTGCAGCACTTGATATCAAGTCATCAAACTTCGCTGAATGTAAATGAAATTTTTTTTAAATAGTAGATGATTTTATGAAATTGTGTTTAAAATATTTGTGGTTGTTTAGTAACTAACTAATAACTATATCAAATACTAATTCCTCAGGTAATGAAGGCAGCTTGCAATATGGTTCAAACACGGGTAAAAATACGACTTCAAATGGTTTTATATTGTTCAACTTACGGTCAGATGTTCAAAGTTGAAGATCCTATCTTATTATATAATAGTAGATTAGTGTACACGTGCTCTAAAGGGACATACTATTTTGGCTCTAGAATATAATATCCTATTTCTATAAATTTAACCAGATTCAATTAAATCATTCAAACTCATATTAGATACACACTATAGAGAGACAGTTCGGGATATAGAGTTACCTGTTTATGCTTATGTATTGTGCTGCATCTCTATATTTATACCATTTCACATGAACTGTGAAAAAATATAACAAAAGGACAAAGTTTAGAACAAAGGACAAGTGATATTTAGTAAAAGAAATCACTATATTAAACAAAATGTGCGAAAAATATTTATCTGTTACCTTTTTGTCTCTGATTTATTGTTGTGCACTTGACTGATGCCTCCTCATGTGTGCGATCATTACATAATTTATAAAGATCTTACACCCAATACAATTACATGACATAAAAATTAAATTTCACATACACGTTACATACACAACTGACAAATGCACTCTACTTAATCTTATAAAAAGTAGTTGAACTAAAAATTTAACCGAAAACAAAGCAACTTCTGTCATATTTGTAATACCCTGCAAAGAAGATTTAAAATCTATAAATGAAGGACCTGATTAAGAAAAAATGAAAAATAAAAAATATGCCTTTAAAGGGAGATTATATAGTCTAATTCTAGAACACATTATCCTATTTCTATAAGCTTAACTACATATAACTACATCATTCAACCTCATATTTGACAAAACACTGTAGACTAGATAAGTGTAGGATTTAGAAGTAAAAATATTATCATACAAGTCATAAAACTTTTTAAGTCTTTTGGCCTTAAAATAATTTACACAAAAATGGCAAAGAGAGAAAGTTAATTGATGATGGTAAAGACATAACTCATTGCAGGAGATGTAAAAATTTGGCATGTGAAATCTTGACAACCAGTATCTCTCAAATGGCCTACTGGAGACAATTGTCAATAATGTCATTGCATCAATATGATAACGATGACCTTTAAATGTAGATTATAAACTATGTGTCACCAAAAAAAATCTTAATAATATAACTACGTCATTCAACCTCATATTTGACAACACACTGTAGAAAATCAGTGTATGATTTAGAATTAAAAATATTATCATTCAAGTTATAAAACTTTTAAGTCTTTGACGCAAATTCATTTACACAAAAATGGCAGAGAGAAAGTTAATTGAAGATAAAGACATAACTCACTGCAGGAGATGTAAAAATTTGGCATGTGAAATCCTGACAACCAGAATCTCAAATGGTCCACTGGAGACAATTGTCAATAACGTCATTGCATCAATATGATAAGGATGACACAGTAAATATAGATTACAAACTATGTGTCACAAAATATGAATGTGTAACAATAATAAAACAAACCAAAAAATTTTAACTACTGCTAGAGTTATTCAAAATAACCATAGTTGGGTAAATATAACCATATTTTGGTTTGTTATAGTTAATCAAAATAAGCATATTTTGGTAAATGCCTAAAAGGTATACTCCTCTACAAACAAGTCACATACCTGCCTGTATGAATTTCCCAATAATCAAGGAAAAATAGGCAGATCTCGGCGTTTAATGTAAGAAAAAATCTTAAAATTATAACAATAAATAATTTAAATATCGTTCAGTATAAAAAATTCCTTTGAAATATATGAGTGAAAAATTCTTAAAAAATATAACAACAAAAACATCAATTTTGATATAAGAATAAAAAAAAATACACATGCACAATAACCGAGCATATATCAAAATTAAGTATTGTTCAGTAATGGAGGTTGATCTGTAGAAAGAAAAAAAAAGCGAGAAACTTGATTATATCATTTCTTAGCCTTCTTTCACGTTTAAGAGATCAAAAAAACCCTCACTTTAAAGAAGAACGAAAAATTATTGTGCAACTACTAATTCTTAAAAAAGATCAACGTGAATAGCGGTTAAAAAAGAAGATAAATCATCGAAGCTTCGATATGCAGGAAAAAAGGTAAAAAATTGTGAAAAATAGACAAATCATCTGTGTATCGTGTAAAACATGTTAATATTTTCGAAATACTTACAGATCTTGAAGATTTCTCTGTAGCCGAAGCGCATCCATTCATTTTATGCTTAGATCTGTTGATGTAAGTAAAAAAATATATATTAAAACCAGCGACGAAATACGTAAAATATAAATTAAATCTATAAAAATGGAAATAATTTAAAAATTTCTTACTATTCCGTTCTTTGTCTCTCGGATCTTAGCATAGACAGGCATAGTTGTACCTGCCGTCTCTGATTTATCAGTGCAACGAACGTTTATGAGGTGAAAAAAATTAAAAATCTGAGGAAAAGGGGGGAGATCTCAGCATTTAATATGTTAAAACATCAGATTTGCGATTTTTAAGCTTTTGTAGTTTCATGGTTTGGTAAACAATGAATTAAAAGTAAAGTTGCAAAGGGTGTGGAAACGAGATTGTGCCAGAAACAGTGAAGCTGAAGGCGATGGAGAGGGCGGTGTTTGAGGAGGGATCGATCAGTCTTTAAGTTAGGTTTCCAGTAGGGGATGGAGAGGGCGATGGGAAGGGCGGTGTTTGAGGAGAGGCATCTGAGCTGCTTTCCGATTTCCAGGTGCTATGTCAATAATGTAGGAAGATTCTAGATTTGGGCTTTACTAGCGGGTCGTGAGATAATGGGCTCAGCTACGAGATTTGTTATATTTTCACTGTTACTCGGATTACAATAATTCTTTTGGGCCAGATACTTTGGTTTGCATGTATTAATGTTTGGTGCTCCATTTGAAATTAGTATACCATATTTTTTTTGTTTCTCTGTTATATTAGTCGTATATTATTATTTTTTTGTTTCTATGTTATATTTTTCGATAAAATTTAATATTATTTTAATTTTAATATCGTTCCAATTATTTTTTTTAACTTTGAAATTTTTTCTTATTTTTTTCTCTTAAGGTGTTTTTGCACTTTGCTAATACAAAGGTTAGTTTATCATCATGAATTGAAATTAGTTTGAATATTTTAAAAATATTGCAAACAATTGGAAAAAAAATCATCTCTTCTATTACATGTGGAATTATTATAAAATAAATTGAATGTATCTCATTTTAAGTTTTTTCTTTTTTTTTTGCTTTGCTAATTAAATGGTTATTTGGTTAGTTAGCTTCTTTATTTGAGATTACTTTATATACGTTAAAAAGATGGTAGATAATTATATTACTGTCATTTCAATTAGCATTTTTTTAATATTGATCTTTTTAATATGTTAATATTTTAAAGATTAGCTTATCTATCTTACTTATAAAATGCGTGTTCATCTCAAATGCATTGCTGATATTTTTTTATGTTATTGCTATATTATCAGTGTTATGTTTAACATACCCTTGGTTTTTTTGTTATTTTTAGTGATTGCTTATTCTTGCACAGTGTGAACTTAAAAATTATTTTTCAAAACTAATTTATTTATTATTAATTTTGTAGAATATTATGACATAGGAGATCCATATTGCACGTGTCAGTATTGTGCTGCTATATTTTGGTATGAGGAGAGGATCGAAAAACGATACAATTCATCGGAATCAAAGTATTCTCTTTGTTGTTTGCACGGAAAGGTGCAATTGCCATTTATGCAAGTTCCTCCACCATTGCTGATTGACTTGCTATATGGGCAACATGAGCTAAGCATTTCCAACAAAACATCCGGATGTACAATATGATGTTTTCTTTTACGTCGATGGGTGGAAAAATAGATAAGAGTGTTAACTCTGGACGGTCTCCACCAGTGTTTAGATTGTGTGGCCAGAACTACCACAGGATTGGAAGTCTATTGCCAGCTCCGGGAGATAATCCAAAGTTTTGTCAGTTGTACATATACGACACTAACAACGAAGTTCAAAATAGATTGCAAGCTATTCGGTAAGTAATGAAATTGTTGTATTTTTTATATTTTTTTATTGTTTATATGAAATATTCTACTTATAAATTTTAATTTTTTATCATTTTTTGCAACAAAAAAAAAATTCAATAAACAGTTCCGACATGGACAGTGGTACGTCTCATGAAGGAATTGTTGCTGATTTGAAAAAGATGTTGGATGACAACAATTGGCTGGTGAGGTCATTTAGGTTTCACTCTGAAAGGGTTCGTACTGAAACTCAAGCAGATGTTAAGTTGAAGTTGATTGGGAATCGAAAACTTGATGGAAGGACATACAATTTGCCTGGCTGTTGATGAAGTTGCTGCATTGTATGTTGGTGATTTTGAAACCGATCCTGGAAATAGAGATATTGTTGTAGAAAGTCGATCGGGTTCATTGAAGCGAATAACTGAGCTTAATCCGTCTTATCTTGCTTTGCAGTATCCTCTGCTTTTGGTTTATGGTCAGGATGGTTTTAGAGAGGGTATTTATCATAGAGGTGAAAGTCCGATTCTGCCACTGGAAAGAAGAAGTTAAGTATGAGAGAATTTTTTGCGTTTCGCCTCCAAGAGAGACATTGTGAGTCTCCAAATATTTTGTTTTCCAGGAGATTGTTTCAGCAATTTTTAGTTGATGTGTATACTATGGTTGAATCAGCACGTCTTACATATGTACGCTTGCATCAATCAGAGTTACGCTGTGATATGTTTAAAGGTCTGGCTGATGCTATCTCTAGAGGTGAGACTGATCCTTCAAAACAAGGGAAGAGAATTTATTTGCCGTCGTCTCATACGGGAAGTGCACGGTATATGTTTCAAAACTATCAAGACGCCATGTCGATATGTAAGTGGGCTGGCTATCCTCAATTGTTTATCACTTTTACCTGTAATCCCAAGTGGCCTGAGATTGTTCGATATTTAGAAAAAAGGGCATTGAATGCTGAAGATCGACCAGATATATTATCGAGAATATTCAAAGTGAAATTGGATTTGCTTATGAGGGATATTAAAGAAAATAAAGTATTTGGAACAGTAAGAGCATGTAATTTTAAAAATTACGATGTCCGAGATATATTTAATTTGATTTATGCCTATATTTATTTATTTATATTTTATTTACAGCTATGTATACCATAGAGTTTCAAAAACGTGGTTTGCCACATGCACACATTCTGTTGTGGTTACCACATAATCCGAAGAAGCAAAACGGAGATGATATTGATGCCATTATTTCATTTGAAATCCCGAGATAAGAAGCCAGTCTAACTATTATCTTTCTTGTAAAGACTTGATGATGCACGGCCCATGTGGATCGTCGAAAAAGGACTCTCCGTGTATGGTTAATGATAAATGTAGTAAGCATTATCCCAAGCAGTTTGTTGAGGCAACTAATTTGGACGATGACGGCTTTCCGATATATCGTCGTAGAAATGATGGCGTAATCCGGTTATCAAGAATGGTGTTAAAGCCGACAACAGGTTCGTTGTTCCTCATAATCGTTATCTTTTAATGAAATATGGTGCACATATTAATGTGGAGTGGTGCAATCGGACTCGGTCAATCAAGTATTTGTTTAAATACGTCAACAAAGGTTATGATCGTGTAACAGTCAAATTCTATCGATCGATAAATGAAGACCCGATGGAAAAAGCACGTGGGCGAGATTGCTATGTATTACGATTGTAGATATTTGTCGCCGTGTGAAGTCGCATGGAGAATGTTTTCTTATGATATTCACTACAGGGAACCATCATTGTTCGTTTGCACTTTCATCTTCTGACGAGCAGAATGTTGTTTTCAAACCATCTACCTCTTTAAACAAGGTTGTAAGTAAACCGACTGTTAAACAAAGTATGTTTACTGCATGGTTTGAAGCAAACCGGATCTACGAAGATGCTAGGAAATTAAAGTTTGTTGAATTTCCTACTTTTTTTACATGGAAAGCCGATAAGAGGAAGTGGGAACCGAGACAAAAACAATTGGTTATTGGGCGTCTTGGTTATGTTGCGCCAGTCTTTGGAGAGTTATACTATTCTGACTATTGTTGAATGTTGTTCGGTCCCAAAGCTATGAGGAAATCAGATTTGTCAATGGTGTTCAGTATGATACATACAAGGATGCTTGCTATGCATTGGGACTGTTAGATGATGACAGAGAATATATTGACGGTATTACAGAAGCAAGTGAATGGGCATCTGGCACTATGTTGAGGAATCTGTTTGCAACTCTGTTGATGTCAGATTCTTTGGTCCGTCCGGAGCGTGTTTGGCAACAATGTTGGGAATATTTGTCTGATGGAATTCTAAATATGCGACGACGTATTTTGGATCATCAAGGTAAATTTAATTATATTTAAATCTATATTCTCTCTTAAATTTTATCAATCCTGTATTATGATTTTAGTTATTATTATTATTATTATTATTATTATTATTATTATTATTATTATTATTATTATTATTATTATTATTATTATTATTATTATTTTCGTGTTAAAGGTTTGAGATTGTCTGATGAAGAGCTTCAAAATTTTACGCTTTTGGAGATTGAGAATATATTGCGTAGTAGAGCAAGGAGCCTCCGTGATTTTTCATTGATGCCATTCCCTCGGGATGTTGATGCCTCTTTGTCTACTTAATCGTCTCATATTTGACGAAACCAATTATAATAGGGGAGAATTGGCGAAGGATCATATTTCTTATCTCAAAATGCTGACTGGTGAACAGAGAAATGTGTACGACACTATTATGCAGTCTGTTAGTTCTGGTGAGGGTGGTGTATTCTTTTTGTATGGCTATGGTGGTACTGGAAAGACATTCATTTGGAAGACATTGTCTGCGGCATTACGTTCTGAAGGAGAAATAGTGTTAAATGTGGCTTCGAGTGGTATTGCTTCATTATTGTTGCCTGGTGGAAGAACTGCGCATTCTAGATTTGCAATTCCTTTAAATCCAGTTGAAAATTCCACATGTAATATCAGCCGAGGTAGTCCACTTGCGGAATTGATTTTAAAGACTAAACTGATTATTTGGGATGAAGCACCGATGATGCACAAATATTGTTTTGAAGCTTTGGATAGAACTATGCGTGATATTTTACGAGGCGACAATCCAAATGCTGATGAGCAACCTTTTGGGGGTAAGACAATTGTTTTTGGGGGTGATTTTAGGCAGATATTACCAGTCATTCCTAAAGGAAGTCGCCAGGATGTTGTGCATGCTACAATAAATTCTTCTTATTTATGGAATTATTGTACGGTTTTGAGGTTAACGAGGAATATGAGACTCCAGAATGTTGCTAATGATGACAATGCTGTTGAAATTAGAAATTTTTCAGAATGGATGTGTGGAATTGGTGATGGAACTATTGGTGGGCCAAATGATGGTCAGACATTCATTGATTTGCCTGAAGATGTGCTTATAAAGGCAAATGGCAATGCCATTGAGTCAATAGTTGATGCTACTTATCCAAACTTTCGGAGTCATGTTGGTGATACCAACATTGGCGTTGATATTGGCGCCTACTCTTGATGTCGTTAATTCCATAAATGACTACATGATTTCGTTGAATAACTCTGAAGGTCAAATTTATTTCAGCTCTGATTCTACATGCAAATCCGATGGAAGTTTTGATATGGCCGACAGTGTTCATACTCCTGAGTTTTTGAATGGGATAAAATGTTCTGGTGTTCCCAATCATGAGTTGAGATTGAAAGTCGGTGTTCCTGTTATGTTATTAAGAAATATTGATCATGCTGCTGGATTGTGCAATGGAACAAGACTTATTATCACAAGACTTGGAAGTCATATCTTGGAGGCTCGAATTTTGTCTGGTGCGAATGCAGGTGAGACTGTTATCATTCCGAGAATGTCTTTGACTCCATCTGATATTAGACTTCCCTTCAAGTTTCAAAGACGACAGTTTCCGTTGATCGTGTCATATGCTATGACAATCAACAAAAGTCAAAGCAATCACTTTCACATGTTGGCCTTTTTTGAAGAAGCCTTGTATTCGATCGTAGTCGGTATATGTTGCAGTTTCTAGAGTTACAAGTCGTGCAGGACTCAAAGTTCTTATAATATGTGATAGGGATGGAAAACCAACGAATTCAACGGCAAACGTTGTGTACAAAGAAGTTTTTCAAAATTTGTGATTTTTTTAATTCTTAATATAGTTGAAATGTTTGATTCATCGATTTAGTTTTTTTCAAATTAGTTTTTTACTTTCCCGTGCAACGCACGGGTGCGAATACTAGTTATTGTTCAAAGAATAATATAAAAGTTAAAATTAAAAAAAAAAAGAATAATATAAGAGTGAAAACAGAAAGAACACAATTATATATGATGGGGACTACCTCAAACTTTATTACATTTACCAAATTACTATATATACTCCATGAGAAAACGGAAACAAAATCTACAAATATTCTTCAGACATAAATTCCTGGAAAAATGTTATTATTTGATAAATGTTCTTGAATTGATTTATCACACTCCCAATAAAAAAATACACTATTCAACCAACTTAGATGATGTTTGCTTCTCATTAAAAAATTTATACCAATGAAAGAGGTTCTATAAAACACGAAAACACTTGATTTTTCGTGTCACCATCTGGAACACTAAATCCATCTCCCTTCTGATAAATGAAATTAGCAACTCGCGCGGTGTTAACAATGTGCTTAATGGGGGTTTGAAACAAATTAGGACAACCTTTTACACATAGGCCATTGATTTTCTTCCATAAATTCCCAATCATTTTTCTGATGTGTTCCCTAGCTTCATCTTCTGTAACATTTGCTTCTCTCATATAACACAGGATTGATGAAGGCGCGTCTCCCCTCTCCAGCTCGGCCTATATTAAATAAAAATTAAAAACATTTTAACAAAATAATCCCATATCGTCGATGGATAATTCTAGTTGTTCAACGACGCTGTGAAGTGTCACAATTCTATCAAAGATAATAAAATAACAGTAATATCTAAGTCCACAAAATTGTGACATCTTACGTAATTGTACAATTATGCAAATTACGTACAGTTGAAGTTCCTTGATCATTGCAAAGGCGTATTATCATCGAGGCATGGTAGATAATTTCTTGATTTTCCTCGAGGATTTCTATGGTTTTTGCAACATCTCGACCAGGCAGACCCAAGAGTACAACAAGGGAAAGCAGTGGCCCAGAAGATGATATCCAACCATTGGATAGATACTCCCATAGTCGTGGGGTATAACCTGTGTGGTACCACTTCGCTTCCACGTGCAAGGCTCCACATAAATCTGTCCACTGAATAACAAAACTGTTGGGATTGTGACCCGAATTCTATTTCGAATCAAATTTGGAAAAGTTGAAGAATTCTATTGGGATTAGGATTTTATCCCTATTATCCTGATATTGGTGTTTATCTATTCCATTAGGATTTATATTCCTCATTCTACGAGGATTAGTATTCTTATCCTAGTAATAATAGGTTTGTTTTTCTCCTATATATACCATGCCATAGAGCTCATGGCATTTGATAGTAAGAGTTAGAAAATTATCTCCTCTTGTAACCATCTCTGATATAGTGAAATTTTCTCTGGTCTCTGCCCGTGGGTTTTTCACCCAGATCTTGGGTTTCCCACGTAAAACAAATCTGCTTGTTCTTTCTTTTGTTCTATAATCTTGTTGCCAGTTATCGTTCGTATTCCTAACAAAAACGTACATGAATGTATGGTACATCGTTGTCACGAGGAATACAAGTATACAGTCAAAATAAGTACGCAACTATCTCATCGTTGTCAAAATAAGTCATAACACAACTTGTGCATTAGCGGTACGTAACTATCTCATTATAACATGTTTTAAAAATTGTTATCCCCCTTCTAGATAACACTAATCACTCTGTCATAACTATGATGTGATAAGATTGTAACATTCGATTGTGTAGACACCGTAATGTCTAAAATAACAAGATTTTGCCAAATGTGTATCTCGAGTTTTATCTGTACAAATAGCATAATTGAAATTATTTATGTTTAGCACTTCATCTTGCTCAGATGTCTTGTCTATTGCACTTCATCTCACAAACGACTTATCATTGAACAAAATAGTGTACTTCCTCATACATATTTATTTCGAAATTCTACTGTTATCCTTTACACCAAAATTACCTATAACACTTGGATATATAATTAATTAATGGACGGCAAGCACTGACACATAAATTTACGATATTTGTCTACTCCAATATTATAACGAACGATTTATAATATCACTCGTAAACCATGATATGATCGGCCCAAATATATATCATTGAATATTATACTGAACCAGAAAAAATTAGTTAATGAAACCTACCCCTTTCATCAAATAAGGTAACACTGAATCCCAGCCCTTCTCTTGTTGAATTTGATGGTCAATGTCATATGTAGTATCCTGTAGTGCACAGAAGCATCTTCTTATGGCTTCTGGTAGCTGCTCAACTTCCGCATACTCCCACCTGAAATGAAGAATTAATTTGATCACTGTAAATATGTGTGACTATTAATATTGAATGTTTATAGTTACAAATATTATTCCTTTGAAAAAATTACCAATTAAGTAGCTAGGGTTTGATTAATCTGAAATAATAATACCTTTTAACAGCACGTGTAAAGCATTCTAACTCTTCCATGGACCCATAAATGTCATAAACATCGTCAATTATCAAGACGAACATGATGACTTTCGTAAGCCATTTTCGCAAGCTCGCATGCTGGGTTTCAGACGCAACCCCGACCGACCACAGAAAACTCTCCACCACCCGATTTCTCGTGAAAGTTAAGGTTTCTGAAAGGTCAAGCTGTTTCCACCACCTAACAAAGAAAATTACAAGGTTGAGACAAAAATTCATAAAATTTTGTATAAATTAAGATTGTAGCATTATATATGCCTTAAAATCTCCTTGAGATCCTTTTGTTGTTGGGCTTGAGATATGTTGAAGTTGAGTCTACTGAGCTGAAGTAACATAGACTTAGTTTTATTCTCTTTTTCGAGTGCATGAATATGTCGTTTAACGTTAAACCATTCGACGCTCAAATGCAATGGACAAATCAGGTTATTATTTGCAGTGATCATCAGATTCGTGGTGGCAAAAACTTGGGCTTGGTCCAGCAAGAATTCACTTTCCATGCCATGATAAGAAGCTTCCAATAGTTGAAGAATCTGTTTGGAATCCACATCCGGGCTTGTCGTGAACTGGCCCATGCCATTGGTGAAGGAGAGAAACACGTCTGAGAATGTTGTCCGAAAGTTAGAGAGGCGCATGAAATTATTGAACAATATTCACAATTTGTCACACACACACACTGAAAATGCGTCACGTACACAAGTCAATGGATTATTTTATTTGGATGGGACACTTAAAAGCAGAAAATGAGACGGCATATTTGAACTACTGAGAAGTGTCCAGATCTTATTCATTGTCTCATCCAATTAGAATGCTCAATATCTACACTTTGTTGTATATATGGAATATTCTGATTGAATGGAATAGGAAATGAGATACAAAGGAAATAACACATCTAAATTCAATCCTTCATTCTTCTAGTATATATTAAGGAAAAGGTGATTGAGGTTAAATTTTGTCTTAAAAAAAGGAAAACAAACTACATATGACAAACTTATTAATAATAATAATAATAATAATAATAATAATGGCTGACATCACTATCACCAGTAACACTATAAGAAACTGAACTTTTAGAGGGCGGCCTGCTTCCTCTAAAGGTCTACAAGGACGAACCTATATGGACGATAGACAGAAGGGCGGATCTAAGGGGGGGCCGGCACGGGTGGTAGCCCCCCGACCCAAAAAAAATTCCGAAAGTTTATATAGAAAAAAAAAATTTATACATAATTTTAGTTGAATTAAATTTTTTTCTGTATTGCAGCCCCCCCGGCTAAAAATCCTGGATCCGCCATTGGATAGACCGCTCCTAAAGGCCTTATTTCTAGTAAAATAATGTGATACCTCCTCATTAGAAAAGACGTGCAAATAGAGGAAACACCAGTATATTATTATCAATACACTGTTTGTGATGTTTTGTGTTATTTTTTCAAGACGTGTAGTGGTGAAAACTGTCATAGTTACTAGGTAAAACTTGAAAAAGAGGATAAAATAACTCACCTTGTGAAATTTCATATCCATACGTCCTAAGAATTCGAAAATATAATGCGGTGAGGTAGAGGTTCTCTTCCATGCAAGAAATGAAGTTGTCCGAATTTTTCACCATCATGTTTAGGGTTTTATATATATCTTTCTCGAAGTAGTGAGACAAAGCTAATTTTCCAATGCAATCTATAAGCTCTAATTTAGCCAAGGGATCTTTCACTTCCTCAAATATGCACGAGACCTCCATTTTCAACATTTCCACTTGTCTTCCGTATTTCTCTTCCTATAAATAATGACACAATATTTAAGACAGTAATCAAAAAATGTAGTACATACGTATGCAGAACACTGAAGCCACTAGCTAGGCTGGTGATGCACGGATAGTTTACTTAATAATAAAAAGAAAAAAAAAAACTTATATGAAAAATCTCACATCGTATTTGTTTGTGAGAGATTGCAAAACAGAGTAATTCCAGATGTTCGGCTTATAGTTAGCATTTCGCCTTTCAATGGAGTCTAACTCGTTCTTTTGCTCCATTCTTGATATGTATTATTAGTAGTTTAACAACAGAAATTAAGGAATGGTTTGCAGATGCCCTAAATGGAACATACCTTACCTTATATATATAGGAAAAAGTAGAGACTAGGCATGGGAGATTTTTGATTAACTAATTAATTTTATTCGGATATATATCGTCACATGGATGTCACGAACATGTTCTTAGCCAACTTTTGAGCTTGGGTCCCCATTGATCAGTACTAGTATTATGCCCGTGCGATGCATGGGGAGATTATGAACTGTTTAAAAGAACGTTAAAACTACGAATTAAACAATGAAAATATATGAAAATATTTTGATTCCCACACATATTTTTGTAAAAGAAATCACATGTGGTTTATCATAAATATGAGTGATTTTTGTTGTAAACCATATGTGGTTTCTTGTCTTGATATAACTTAAGTGAGGTTAGAAAATATTTGTGAAAATGTATTAAAATTTGAATTAAATAAAAAATTTATTTTTTGATCATTGAACCCCAATACACATTACCCGTAAAAGCTATTTAAAACTATCATTTTAACATGGTAAAAATAAATAAAAAATATTTTTTATTTAATATTTTTAAATCAATAAAATAAATTTATTTAAACAAAAAATCGGTACCAAGGTAATGCTGTACCAAGTTGACATTCCAACTTCTATTAATTATCTATCTATCTATCTATCTATCTATTTATATATATATATATATATATATATATAATTAAAATGTATATAAAAAAGTTAATTTTTATTTTTTAAAATAATTCAAGTATCATTGTAATTTACAACTTTGACTTTAAATATCATATCATATTTTCATTAATACTTGTACATAGTTCATTTTAAATTATATTTATAATTCGCAAATTAAAATTTATATAAAAAATTAAACTATGCATAAAAAATAAAACAAGGAAAAAACACTAAATAAAGAAAGTAAAATAAATTAAATAAGAAAAACAAAATAATAAATGTACATTTAATGTTTTTTTCAAAATAATACTTTCTTTTTTTAGTTTTAAATACATACGTGGCAACTTGGCACTGCGCGCCAACATGGTACAGTGCCTTGTTGACACTCCAATTTTTTTAATATAACAATTATTATCATAAATTAATTAATATGATTAATAAATAATTAATTAATAACTAAACTTGTGATATAAGTGACCATACATTGCAATTGATGTTTAGCCACGTTTGGCTGAACATCACATGTGATGGTCGGCCACTTTTGGCCGACCATCATGAATTGTGTTTGGCTAAACGTGATTGAACATTGCAATTGGTCTTCGGCCACAACTTGACATTGCGGTGTACTTAATTAGTGGGGATAATTTTGACATTTGTTACGGTAATATTTTGACCTGTGGATGTATTAAGTTATAGGATGTGTTTAGCTGCTGCCTTTATGTATTTGCTACAAAAGTACGTTTGTTCATCAATTTGAATTTTTTTTCTTTTTTCAATATATGCTTAGCACATTGGCACTATCAACATGACACTATTCAACTTGGCACTTCTATTTTTATTAATAGTATAATATGAATTATGATTTCAACCATTGCAATTAGTATAGATAAACTAAATTTCAATCATTTTAACTTGTATATATAGATAAATTAAATAATTGTATATGAAATCTTATTAGTTAAGTGTTAAATCTCTAGAAGATTATAAATTATATATTCAAAACATGCTTAAAACATTAAATCCGCATTAATTAAATTAATTATTTTTTAAATTACAAATCCATATTAAATTAATTATTCAAAGGCTAAGTCTGTTTTCCTTACATTCAAAGAAATACGTATATATTTTTTTTGTTAATCAATAATCCGAGCTTTTAAAAAAATTAATTTTTTTAAGTAAAAAAAAGTTTAATATTGATGATAAGATTCTAATGTATTTCTTCAAACCCTTATATGTTATTATCCCTTGTCTTATATAATAAAAATCAGAGCTTTTAAAAAAATAATAAAACTTTATTGCATTGCCTTTTTTTATAAATGCTTATTAAGGAAACACGTGTTTCCTTAATTATAAACGTGTTTCCTTTTCTTTTTCTTTTTTTTATAAATGCCTGTTTCCTTAATTGATTAATTATTAAATCTTATTATTAACAAAAAAATAATAAAAAAATTTTTTCCTAGGCGGGAAACTATGTGTAAAAACACACATTGGTGGATTAGCTTTTGTATATTAGTATAGATTAACTAATGAATAGGCCACTGATGAGAAAATGACCCGCGATAACCCGAACTCAATGGGGCCCCGCCCCAAATGGGTTGAAAAAATGGTGACCTGATATTTGACGGGACAGGTTTCGGCTTTTCGTTTCCCACTCCGTGTAAATTTTTTAATTTTTATTTTTATATAATTTAGTCATATACATTTTACAACTTAGAAAATCGCTTAATCTTTGCTTCAACAAAAACAAATTTACACTTTCACCAACACAATTAACTAATTATCAACACAATTAACCAATTACCAACACAAATACTATAATAGTATTATTATACTAATTAAAATTGAAATTAGAAGGAAAAAAATTTACAAATGAGCCACCAAATGGGGTGAGGTTGGTATCCCTCCCGCGCTCTACAATCCAATCTGCCTCAATCCACCCCATAGCTCACGGGTCACCGGACGGGTCAAAGCATATAAAAATTAAATAGGATGGATCATCGGGCAGGCTGATCGGCCCCGAACCCGCCCCATTGCCAACACTACCGTAGACCTCGCTCAATTTAAACGTCTCACAAATGACGTGTTGATCAAGGATCACTAATATTTCTGAATCGATTCTGTATATAGTAATTTGTCCGATTTGATTTTAGTAATTGTGGAATAGTCTTCCAAAAACAACTTTAATTGCGTGGCAATAAGAAATGAAAGGAATAAAGATTTGGGTTATTTTCGTAAAAGATCCCAAAGTAACGATTTTGTAATAATTCTAATCTTTTTTTTTTTGTCATGCTATCCTCCCAATGTATCAAAAATTATCGCAGCAGACCATCGATAGCGATTTCCATCCAAATATTCTGTTAACTTGGCCTTTTTTATCTTTTAATGCAGGGGCAAAATTATCCCCAAAAGATTGGGGGGTTTTTGTGAAATTGGCCCAATAAACAAAGAAAAAGAAAATTGGAAAATACCGAGTTTTAGAAATATGCAAATTAGTTCTAAATCTTTTCAAATTCAACAATTTTAACTTTAATTTTTTTATATATTTCCATTTAAACCCATAAATAAGATTATTTGTATTGAAAAAAAAAAAGGAAATTGGTGCAAAAATTCCCAAAAAAAGTGTGTCGACTGTGTTTTTTAGTCCAAAATAAAAAAGTAGCTCAAATAGTCCAAAAAACCTTGTTATCGTTTAGTCCCAAATTTTAGTTAAATTGCACAATTTTACCTTTTATTTTTTCTATAGATGCATATTTGATCTGTAATTAATTTTATTCAATTAATTTTATACTGATTAAATAGTTTTTATAAAAAACTTTCAATGCCATAACATTTGTTCGAATTAATACCGCAACTTTCAAAAAATTTCTTTAATATTAGAGACGCGCATGTTTTGATTTTAAATAACAATTAATAATAAATATAATTCTTCTACCTAAATGAAATTTTATTAGGAATATATCACTGTAAAAAAATATACAGAAATACAAAGAATTAATAACAAAAAATAAAAATAAAAGAAAATAAAAATACCAATGTAAGTAAAAATATTTATAATCGAGTCTATAACATTCCAATGTGTACAAACTAATCTTCATCTTCAGGAAATTCTTCTCCACCACTACCACCACACCAGTGCCACCACCCACACTCCGACAAGAACTCTAGCAAGTAGATTTGGCGATCGAAAACCACCAAATGCTGGTGGTTTTCGAAGTACCAGCTGATTTGGAGGTTGACCTGTATGTGGGTCAAAAACCACAAGATCTGGTGATTTTCGACCACCAAATCTATTTTTTGGGCTTGCCAAAGTTGTCCAAGTTTTTGTCGGAGTCGTCGAAGTTTTCGTCGGAGTCGGTGGTGATGGCTCCGGGGTGGTGGTAGTGGTGGAGGACAATTTGTTGAAGATAAGGACTAATTTATACATATTGAAATGTTATGGACTTGATTGTAAATATTTTTATTTACATTAATGTTTTTATTTTATTTTATTTTATTTTTATTTTTTGAGATTAATTCTTTGTATTCGATATATTTTTTACAGTAATATATTCCCAATAAAATTTTATTTAGCTACAACAATTGCATTTATTATTAACTGTTACTTAAAATCAAAATATCCGTATCTCCAATGCTAAAGAAAATTTTCCAAAGTTATAATATCAATGCAAACAAATGCTAATGTATTTAACTATTTAATCAGTATCAAATTAATTCAATAAAATTAATTATGGACCAAATAAGTCTCCATGAAATAAATAAAAGGTAAAATTATGCAATTTAATTAAAATTTTGAACTAAAATATATATTTTCAAACTTTGAGACTTGATTGTAATAATTTCTAAAAGTTATGACCTTTTGTGGAATTTATTTGGTTCATTTCATAAAATTCTCCAATCTTTCAGTTGACAATTTACCACTGCACTAAAAGACAAAACATGCCAAGTTAATGGAATATTTGGATGGAAACCATTACCGAAGGCAAGCTATGATAATTTTTGATAGGTTGGGGAGTAGCAGAACGAAAAACAATAGGATTGAAATTATTACAAAATCGATATTTTGGTGTCCTTTTGCAAAAGTAACCCTACTTATTTTTCTCGGCTCTGGGTAAAGAATGTGTGTTTGTCAGACTTTAAAGGTGATTTAAATGTTACATCCAAATGCATGCTTATGAATAGTATATATACCTAAATTATGGTAAGCATCACCTTCAACTGTGTATTGTGTTTTTTTAATTAAAAGACCCAAATTTAAAATCATTACAAGTTTGTAGGTTTATTTTTAAGTAAAACAATGGACAAATTCAAGTATTGAATCTAAACTTACAGGCCCATTTTTTGTTAGTAGTTATTTTTTTTCGACTCATTGGTTATGTGTGTTCACTCTGGTTGAGTTTTTTTCCATTTTACTTTGTGTTGGAGTTCTGACGAAACTTTTTATATTCTTTGTTGGCTTATTACTATGTATTTGATTAATTCTTACTGCGACTCTAATTGAGTCACGTATATCGCTTTATATTGGCAGTATGGAAAAATAAATAAAATGGGTCATTTTTGAAAATTTGACTGAAGCCCGACGAATTACAAGAATGTCCCTAGTCGCCTTCATTTACGTCATAATTCATTTTATCTCAAAACTAGTATCAAGTAAATATTTGATTACACCGTCACCATTGTTGGTGTCCTTTGGTACGATATATTTGATGACATTATTTTGTCATCTTTTTTACACTTATTTTTAACACCACAATATTCTTATAATTCTCTAAACTTTCCTTGCTTCTTAACAATTAATATATATTTTCAAGAAATCGCTTTCTTCTTGAAAGCTTGTTTGTTAAGCTGCTTATTAAAGTATTAAAATATATGGCATCTATTAGTTCACCTTATACAAGCAAGCATGTCTCTCCAAAGTGTTCGGCCGGCCAACTATTAATTTTAACAATCATATGCTGTACAAACAAACGAACAATCATACCCTTTCATCAATCTTGGACCACACAATCCATTGGATAGTACACAAAAGACAAGTTTTTGAGTGGCTTTAGCGAAACCAAAATTTGCAATCGCCAATTATTAATTATAGATATCCACCTTAAGGGTGGGTGTGTTTGATTCCACTTTTTTTTTCCTGGAAAATTCATTTTTCAGCTTTTTTTTCCACTTTAGGCCGTTTGATTGTACTTTTTTTCCTGAAAAATGTTTTCCAAATTTTTCTCGATTTCCGTTCTTTTCCTTGTTTTGAAAGAAAACGTTTTCCTTTGGGGGAGGTGGTTTTTGTTTTCCGAGAAAAGTTTGGTCTTTTTTTTTAATGGACAAACACAAAAATAAAGAAAATAACTTCATTTTCCAACTTTCAAATTAATCCAATCAAACACCTACAATTACTATTTTCCTGGAAAACCTTTTTTCGGAATTCATTTACCCGGAAAACATTTTCCTTCAAACAATTTTCCGAATTTGCAATCAAACACAGCCTAAGTTCAGTTTTCCTAGAAAAACGTAATAAATCACACAATAATTTATACATGAGAGATTTGAGAGAAAAATGACTTTTGAATGTAGTTTTAAAAAGCACTAATTTCATCCACGGTTATTTAATTAAGTTAAACAAAATTAACAAAACGATTGTCGATGTTTCAAACTTGCACCAACGATTACTATACTTTAAATAAGAGTAAATTGCAGTAAAGGTTCCCAAATTTTACATGCATTTGCACTTTCGTCCATAATCTTTAAATCTGAGTTTAGAAAACCTAACTTTTAAAAATTGGTGGCGTTCATCCAAATGGATGAGTTATTATTAATTAGATTCTTAAGCTCTATTTGACAACCAATTAAATTGAATCCTATTATAATTGAAATTAAATTTAATACTCAAGTCAACCAAGAGTACGTACCTAGAAGTGACATATGATCAATCATAATAGAAAAGAAGTCATGCAATACTTAATTTAAAATATTTTCTTTTTTTCTGTTTACATATATCAGTTCTCTATACTTTCACTTAATGTGAATTTGAAATTCAGCTTTAACTATAATAAAATCTAAATTAATTGGTCTTTAAAAATAGACGAAGTCCCCTTTCAAAAACAAAAAAACAGAGACTAAGGGGATTTAGTGATAAAATTATCCACTTGGATGAACAATGCGATTTTTCGAAGGCCAGGGATCTTCTAGTCCAAAATTTGAAGATTGAGAACAAAGTGCAAATAGAGGAAAGGGTTAGAGACATTTGCTTCAATATACCCTTTAAATTACTTTTATCGATGATTGCTAACTCACTGATTGTCCCAATAATTCTAAATAACATTCGAAAGACCAGAGCACCAAAAAAAAATCGCAAGGAGACTCTTGTCTTCCTCGATCCGGCCACCACCACCGCCGCTTGCTCTGATCACCACGATCACGAAATTCAGCCACAACCGCCTCCTATCTACTGTAATTTCACACACATATTTGGTGCAAAATGCAGTAGAGATCTGGTGCAAAATTGCACCAAAACTCTTGTGCAAAACCGCACCACATACTGATACAATAAATTTCGCACCACAAAATGGCACCGGAAATCTGTCCAATTTTCTAGTGCAAATGAGCACTACATTTGGTACATTTTCACCTCACGTCAGTGTATTTTTGCACCAAATCTGATGCAAAATTCCACCACAAATTTGTTGGTAAAATTGGCGAATGCTGAACAAATTACAAGACTTTCAACAGAACAAATTACATGAAAACAGTACAGCGAACATGCAAATGGAGAAACACACTGTTGAATATAAAAAGGGAAAACGAAGGGTGGAAGAAGCCGAGGCTTGCGTGTTGCACAATCTCCTTAAAGTGATTTCACCCTCACCACGGAACGATCACTTCCTAGGATACAATGGCTGAATCTGCAGTTGCAGGCGAACTGAATGCAGTGCGAGAAGCAAAGTCACCAAGCGTGGACGAAGGCAGAGTTGGAGAAAAATTTCAGAGAGAGCAGAACTTCGTGATTTTTGGTGTGTATCTTGAGACCATGGGAATCGCTGGTAAATAGGTGCAATCGAGCCTCGGGACAATGAATTTTGATCCGTTCTGACCATTCTTTGCGGTGTGTAATGGAGAACCGTTGCCATTACAGGCGTTACAGCAAGATAGTAATGTACAACCGTTCCTATTCCAGTCATTACAACAGAGATGTAGTGCAGAATTGTTTCAAAACTGCCATTACAATAGCAATGTAATGCAGCCGTTTCATCTCAATTCCGGTTGTGTAAAACTCGACTTACACCCACTGGCCAAATCCGGTGCGACATTCGTGTCCGCAGGTCGCGCTCGAGCACGAATCCCAAAGCTCATGTGGAAATTGGCTCGTGATTTTCACCCCCCCCTGTGGGCGCGCATAGGCCATGGATGATTCTCTCCATTATGCTTGGTTACACTTCCACCAACGTGTAACCTTTAATAAGTTGGTCCACACTTTTGTAGAATTCCTATGTGGGATTCCAACCTCTCCATATACTCTAATTTCCAATTTCCCATTCACACTCCTCATGCACCCATTTATTTCCAACAATCCCCTACATGAATGGGAATTGACAGATACGGAATGCTTGGCAACAAAGTTCAATGTCGGAAACCTGCATAGGACAGGTAGATGTTACCCTTTGAGCCTTCCCTTGTGAAAGTACATTTACTTTACTGGCTAACCAGTAGACGCGATGTCCTTGAACTGTTCTGCCGCCTGTGTAAATGATGATGTACCCCACACAGGCTTCTTCCTAACACCATTCAGTTCTCATGGGTGTGTTCATTTATGGCCCTGGACACGTGCTTGGTTCTGCGAGAGTTAACTTAAGAATTGCGCCTCAATAATTCCCTTCGAAGCGGCCCCACTTCTCTATCACATAGGTGATTCCTCTAAAGGAGTAACCCGCATTACCCTGCTCGTATTGCTCAGATTTCCGACGCCTAGGAATCATTAAGAGCTTTGCAAAGGAATGGACTGAGGGAAACCCCCCACAGTGATCTCCAACCGAGTCTTTGCAATTAGGTTGTCCCATTGAACCTAGATCTTGGGATCTCCAGTTAGCTAGGTTGGGTTTTCCTTCGCAATGACTTACTCTTCATGAGGCTTAAGTCTCATTCCTCTAGTTGACTTAGCAACTAACTCCCTATTTAACCCTTTGGTTAGTGGATCCGCTAGGTTATCTTTTGACCTCACATAGTCAACAGAGATAACTCCTGTAGATAGTAGTTGCCTGTGTCTTCGACGTATATGCCGAGACTTACCATTGTACATGTTGCTAACTCCTGTAGAGAGTAGTTGCCTGTGTCTTCGACGTATATGCCGAGACTTACCATTGTACATGTTGCTATGTGCCCTTCCGATTGCCGACTGACTGTCGCAATGTATACAAATTGCTGGCACAGGCTTTGGCCATCTTGGAATTTCCTCTAAGAACTGGCGTAACCACTCAGCCTCTTCACCACACTTATCGAGGGCTATAAACTCAGATTCCATTGTGGATCTGGCTATAACTGTCTGCTTAAAGGATTTCCACGATATCGCTGCACCTCCCAATGTGAAAACAAATCCACTTGTGGACTTTGAGTCTTTTATATCAGATATCCAGTTAGCATCGCTATATCCCTCAATCACAGCAGGATATCTGGTATAGTGCAGCCCATAATTACGAGTATATCTCAAATATCTTAGCACTCTTACAATCGCTCTCCAGTGTTCAGATCCTAGATTACTCGTATATCTACTCAGTTTGCTAACGGCATAGGCTATATCGGGTCTTGTACAACTCATTAGGTACATCAGACTCCCGATAACTCTAGAGTACTTCACTTGAGAAATACCAACACCTCTATTCTTTGATAGATGTTGACTCGTATCTATTAGGGTTCTGGCCACAAGAGTATCATCCTTGTTAAACTTCTGTAGAATCTTATCCACATAATGTGATTGGCTCAAGACAAGACCCCCAGATGTTCTAGAGATTTTAACACCAATGATAACATCGGCCAAACCCATATCTTTCATGTCAAAACTTGATTTCAACATGTCTTTTGTGGATTTAACAATCTTATCGTTATTTCCAACAATAAGCATGTCATCAACGTAAAGACATAACATGACGTAGCCATTATTAGTGTCTTTTACATACACACACTTATCGCACTCATTTATTTTAAATCCACATTCCACCATGGCATTGTCAAATTTCTGGTGCCACTATTTTGGCGCCTGTTTCAAGCCATATAATGACTTCACCAGTTTACACACCTTGTGTTCTTGCCCTGGTGCAGAAAATCCCTCGGGTTGTTGCATGTAGATTTCCTCTTCTAAATCTCCATTTAGAAAGGCTGTCTTGACATCCATTTGATGTACTTCGAGATTGTGCAGAGCAGCAATCATGAGTATCATCCTAATGGACGTTATTCTTGTAACTGGAGAATAAGTGTCAAAATAGTCAAGACCTTCTCGTTGCTTGTACCCTTTAATTACAAGTCTGGCCTTTCATTTATCGATCGTTCCATCTGCCTTCATTTTCCTCTTGAAAATTCACTTATATCCTAGTGGTTTATTCCCGGGAGGAAGATCCACTAATTCCCAAGTGTGATTTTGAAAAATTGATTCTATTTCACTGTTGATGGCCTCTTTCCATTGAGGTCCTTCAGAGGAGTTCACAGCTTCTTTAAAGTTTTGAGGTTCACCTTCTAGCATATTGATAGGCGTAATACAAACGCACAAATTGAACCGCAAGTGCACGGGCCGTAATCAAGTAATAAAGTGGGACTCGGTTAAGAGTCCGGATATCGATCCCACGAGGAATGGTGTTTATAGTTAAGTTACTTATTCTAGCACAAAAACACAAATAAAGAAAGGAAAAATAACTAACCTAATCTATACTACGAATGCAATAAAGGAAAGCAAGTAAAATGGTCATAATAGGGAATGAAACTTGGGCCAAGAGATAGTTGGGAATCATGAGTTCATTCAACCGTAGCTCAATCAAATCATCGTCTAACCAATACAATGCTCATCTTCTCTGTTAAACCCAACCTCCTCATATATGTAGCTCCGCTCTCGCATGTCAAAATACCCATAATCAATTGATTCAACCTACTACATCTCTGTGTTGATTGAAGATCAATCAATTGCATTAGGTTTCGTGAGAGTAGCTCAAAAGATCACCTAATGTTAGAGGTATATTTCTACCCTCTACAAGAATCTAGGGCGGTCGTTTCCACGGTCCAAAATGTGCCCCTTCTCTCGAAGAATAACACAAATTGCAAATACATAAATTCTGTGATCAACCGAATCATGGAAATAGCCCAAAAACAACCACACAAGAGATAAGGCAAACAACTTCAAAACAATAAACATTTCATTGAGTAAAACTAGGTTAAAATCATTATTCATCCCAACTTATACAATATTTAGTTCATATGAAGGAATAATCAATACAATACAAGTAAAAGAAATAAAGAAACGAGATTTGTGGATTAGAATCCCCCTTTTTGGTTGATTCCTCCATCTTGATGTCTCCACCTCTTCCACCATCTCCTCTTCTTGATTCCTTCATCATCTACTCCAAGTCTTCACCCCCAAATCACACCCCTAACTACAACTAAACTAAAAGAAAGGATGGAGAAGAGAAGAAAGGGAGAAGAAGAAAGCAAGGAAACCTAGCTAACCTTAACTAACTTAAGCTAAAACATGGATGATAAGATATGATATTGGGGATGAAAATGGGTGTAAAAAGTCCCCAATTGGTGTCTTCTTTGTTGCCCAAAAGACCCTCCCAAGTGATTAGGAAGAGGGAGAAAATCGGGAAAAAACAGAGGAAAACCAATTTTGCTGGTTCTGGTGTTTTTACGGCCGTATTTACCCTTTTTACGGCCGTATTTCCCTTTTACGGCCGTACAATTACTTGGTACGGCCGTATTTTACTCTCTGCATGAAATTGGCCAATTCTGTGATCAATTACGGCCGTACAATATAATTTACGGCCGTAAAATATAATTTACGGCCGTAAATTATGATTTACGGCCGTACAAATAAAAATGACGGCCGTAAATATTTTTCTGCATGAGCAGGCTTCAGTATTTTGGCCATAACTTTCTCTCCCGATATCCGATTGAGCTGATTCAAGTTGAGTTGGAGACTAGACTCGATGATCTACAACTCTCTAGTTGATCATATTTTCCAAATCAACTTGCATCTGTATCAAAAATTCTCCTCTTCCTCGGATTTCTTCTCACTTTTCGTCATTGATCTTCGTCCGGCCATATCTTTTGATCTGGAACTCGGAATTGCGATCTGTAAAAAGCTACAAACTCCACTTTCCATGTTCTTTCATGTGAGCTCGAGAAACTCGGCCGAGAAGATCTTTACCGAAATTTCACTCGAAGTCCTCCAACTTTGGAATAGTTGCATTTTAGTCATCGACTTCGGGTTTCTTTGACACTTTAAGTCCTTTTCTATCATTTTCGCCTCATATCCTCCACAATGAGGAATAGTACCTATAAACACAATAAATACACATATATAAGTAGATATCCACTCCAAATGAATGTAAAGAGATATAAATAAGTGTGCAAAATACACATTTATCACATATAAGTTAGAAAATCTGGACCGAAAGATTTCTCCATTCTAACTCTTTTGTTACGTCTTGGTTCAATCCCAACTTCCTCTTCCACTTCTAGGTCCACATCTTCGTGTATTCGCTTAGAAGAACTTGCTTCTTCTCTTGATCTGTATGGGAATACTTGTTCAAAGAAAGAAATATTTCTTGATTCAATTATCGTGTTCTTGTGTATATCTTCAATTTTAGATTCGTACACAAGAAATCGATAAGCACTACTATTGTGAGCATATCCAATGAATATCCCATCAACAGTCTTTGGACCAATCTTCACCTTTTTAGGCGTAGGTACGGCCACTTTGGCAAGACACCCCCACACTCGCAAGTGGTTGTACGATGGCTTTCGACCTTTCCACAATTCATAGGGGCTCTTTTCCGTCTTCTTTTGGGGCACCTTATTTAAAAGATAGTTAGCTGACAGCACAGCCTCCCCCCCCATGTTCTGGGGTAGCCCAGAACTGATTAACATCGCATTCATCATTTCTTTCAATGTACGATTCTTCCGTTCTGCTATGCCATTTTGCTGTTGGGCACAGAATTCACCAAATGGTGACTCATATTCACCGCCACGGTCACTTCTCAACACTTTGACTTTCCTGTTGAGTTGATTCTCAATTTCATTCTTATAGAGAACAAACTTCTCTATCGCTTCATCTTTACTTTTAAGAAGATACACATAGCAGTACTTTGTGCTATCATCTATAAAAGTGATGAAGTATTTGTTGCCACCCCGTGTTTGCACAAACTTCAAATCACACACGTCAGTGTGGATTAAATCAAGTGGTTCACTATTTCTTTCAATCGTTTGGAATGGTGTCCTTATCAATTTTGCTTCAACACAAGTCTCACACTTGTGCTTCGGGTCAATGTGGAATGATGGTAAGTGGTCCAAGTTAATCAATTTACGTAAAGTATTATAATTAACGTGACCTAGTCTACCATGCCATAAATTAGAAGACTCAAGCAAGTAAGTAGAAGAGTTATTCATTTTATTCATTTTAGGCTTAACAGCCATTACATTGAGCTTAAACAACCCATCAGAAACATAACCATTGCCTACAAACACTCCACTTTTTGACAAAATAACATTATCAGACTCAAACACCATACGAAAACCATGTTTGTTCAGCAGTGATCCAGACACAAGGTTCTTTCGAATCTCTGGCACATACAGCACATTGGTGAGAGTCAACTCTTTCCCGGAAGTCATTCTCAAAACCACTTTCCCATGACCTTTGACTTTGGAGGTAGCCGAGTTCCCCATGAACAACTTTTCTCCATTCTCAGCAGTTACAAAGTTGTGAAACATCTCCCTATCGGAGCAAACGTGACGAGTAGCACCAGTGTCAATCCACCACTCTCTCGGATTCGACCCACCAAATTCACTTCAGAGACGACCGCAACTAGGTCCATGTCAGGAGCTTCGTTGTCTTCAACCATATTAGTCTCTCTTCTCTTCGGAAGTTTGCACTCCCAAGCCTTGTGACCAACTTTGTCACAATTGTGGCACTTTCCCGAAAATTTCGATTTCGTGACTCCTCCTTTCGGTCCCAAGTTAGATCCTTTATTTGGTGGCCCATTTTTGTTTGATGGCCCATTTCTATTCGGTGGCACGTATTTTCCTTTGTATTTCGAGCTTTGACCATGTTCCATCACATTGGCCTTAGCAGCCATCGAATTAGCTTGTTTCTTGCTAGAATTTCGCTGTCTCTGTTCTTCCTCAATTCGAAGTCGAACAATGAGTTCTTCAACGGTCATTTCTTTCCGTTTATGCAACAGGTAATTCTTGAAATCACTCCAGCCAGGTGGCAGCTTATGAATGACAGCTGCCACTTGGAATGATTCACTCACAATCATCCCTTCGGCATGAACGTCGTGCATAATTACTTGAAGTTCTTGGATATGACTGATCACTGTTTTGGAGTCCACCATCATAAAATATAGGAATCGACCAACGACAAATTTCTTTGTGCCGGCATCCTCAGTTTTATACTTACGTTCCAATGACTCCCATAATTCCTTTTCCGTTTTCATGGATCAATACACGCTGAACAGTGAATCATTCAAGCTGTTCAAGATATAATTGCGGCACAGGAAATCTGAATGTTTCCAAGCTTCATCAGCACTGACAGCTTGAAAATCTCCCTCACCCTCTTTCAGGTTTGTAGTCGTTTCAGTCAAGAATCTCACAAGATTCAATGTTGTCAGATAGAAGAACATCTTCTGCTGCGCACTTTTTGAAATTCAACCCACTGAACTTCTCGAGCTTCTCATTGTAGTTCACGGGAACTGTCACATTAGAACCAGCCCCTATATTTGGCACATGAGCTAACCCACTTGGATCGGCACCAACACTTGGCCCAGAGGCCACAGTTGTAGTCACAGCAACTGTTGGAATAACAGACTGTGATACGGGTGCCACCACGTACGTTATCGGAGTCACGGTTGGTGCCACTTGAGATACCACATCATTTCCAAGAGCCACAACGTTGTTGTTTTGATTGTTTTCCATTTGAGCAGTTCAAAATAAACTCTGAAATCCAAACAAGTTCCAAAATCAGTATATGACTTGATATGTCACAGCAAGGTAAAATGTGAGCAACGAACCAGTCATTGGTCAGTGATGAAACTAGTGTCTAATTTTATATATCCATATGCTATTGCACCTCTAAACTAAATGTAAAGTCAAATGGTGAAATGTGTAGTATATGCAGATTATGAATGAGACAACAAAGTGATTACTCATATGTGCATGCATACATATTGCATCATATATAGATATATGAGTGGCAGAATTCCAGTAAGATACGCATATAAATTTTACTCGATGTATAACCTCAATTATGTAATGGCAGAACACATAATCTGCTCAGCAATCGCGGTAAACGGAAATCACTTTAAGTTTGTTGGTAAAATTGGCGAATGCTGAACAAATTACAAGACTTTCAACAGAACAAATTACATGAAAATAGTACAGCGAACATGCAAATGGAGAAACACACTGTTGAATATAAAAAGGGAAAACGAAGGGTGGAAGAAGCCGAGGCTTGCATGTTGCGCAATCTCCTTAAAGTGATTTCGCCCTCACCACGGAACGATCACTTCCCAGGATACAACGGCTGAATCTGCAGTTGCAGGCGAACCGAATGCAGTGCTAGAAGCAAAGTCACCAAGCGTGGACGAAGGCAGAGTTGGAGAAAAAATTCAGAGAGAGCAGAACTTCGTGATTTTTGGTGTGTATCTTGAGACCATGGGAATCACTAGTAAATAGGTGCAATCGAGCCTCGGGACAATGAATTTTGATCCATTACAACCATTACTGCAGCTGTGTAATGGAGAACCGTTGCCATTACAGGCGTTACAGCAAGATAGTAATGTACAACCGTTCCTATTCCAGTCATTACAATAGAGATGTAGTGCAGAATTGTTTCAAAACTGCCATTACAATAGCAATGTAATGTAGCCGTTTCATCTCAATTCCGGTTGTGCAAAACTCGACTTGCACCCACTGGCCAAATCCGGTGCGACATTCGTGTCCGCAGGTCGCGTTCGAGCACGAATCCCAAAGCTCGTGTGGAAATTAGCTCGTGATTTCCACCCCCCTCCCCTGCGGGCGCGCGTAGGCCATGGAGGATTCTCTCCATTATGCTTGGTTACACTTCCACCAATGTGTAACCTTTAATAAGTTGGTCCACACTTTTGTAGAATTCCTATGTGGGATTCCAACCTCTCCATATACTCTAATTTCCAATTTCTCATTCACACTCCTCATGCACCCATTTATTTCCAACAAAATTTGGTGCGAAGTCCAATGGATGGCATCGGTAGTTTCTGAATTCCGAATTGAGAAAGTCAGACAATTTTGTTAGGGCATCTCCAATACAATACCCATGTCTAAAACATAAAATTGAAGAGAGAAATAGAGATATGATAATTATTTTAATTGGAGTAAAATGGAGAGGAGTATAGAGAAAAAAGAAAGAGAAAAGTGAAAAAAGAGGAAAGAGATGGAAATAAATTCAAAAATAATAATAAAATAGCAGTGGAAGATGTGTAGGTTGATGTTTGATTTTGGACATGGCTCAAGAAACGAGGTAAAAAAAGTGAGAAAAAAGTGGGATAAATGAGATAAAAGTGATTGAAGAAAATGAAAAATAAAAAAATATGGAACTCATTCAATTTTTTTTGTGTCTACATCCCTCCCTTTTGGACATTTCAATGAAACTCAATCGATGGACCAACGTCTCGTTACCGACAACTACTGACAAATCATATCTCAACCAAAGAAAAAACAAATCTTAGTTTTTGAAATACTTCGCAAAATATTGATGTTCTATATCTTATTATATACCTTGTTATTAGTAAATTATTAGAGTATCTCCAATACGCAATGTCTACACTCAATGTCCAACTTCGAAAGAGAGAGAGAATTTTTTTGAGAGGTCCCACCTTTTTTTAAATTTTCTATTTCTTTTAATTACTTTTTCTCATTTATTCCACTTTTTTTTCTTCCTCACTTCCCATTCTATATCTAAAATCACATGTCCATGTACAAATCCTATATTATTATCTTATTGTTATTATTTTTGAATTTATTTCTCTCTTTCTCTCTCTTTTTTTTTAACTCTCTTTTTCCTATATATCTTTCCATTTCCTTTTAATAATTAAAATGACCATCTTCTCTCTATCTCACTCTGCTCAACCTCATTCCTAATATTTACATTTGCATGGAGATGTTCTTAGTATATTATTGATGTAACAAAACATTAATATATCTTTATTCAAAAAAAATTAATGTATCTCAATAAAAATTAGAAGTTTCCGCAAGGTAGACTTTTCTATTCGGGTCGATCCGTCAAAGTTGCGTAAATGTGTTCCATACTTCCATGATATTTGGGATGTAAATGTGTGACATGATTGAGTACGGGGAAAACATACGCGACATGTGTAAAATGCTAAATTTCACAAGATAATTTTCCTCAGAAAGATCAAGTGACAGAGTGTTTTAATGTGTGGATAAAAGAATTGTCAATTTTGTGCATATATATTTTTCATTTTGAATGGAGTATATTTGTCACTACGATATTGTGAAGCAGACACTAACGAAGGATTATTTTGGATTATTTTATAAAAATGTGAACTTTAATATGGCTAACGTAAAATGTTGCTCTCCCGACGATAGCGGTTAGGATAAAATTTCGAGATAAACGTAAACATAAGAATCAATTTTTACTTATTGGTACACTCTGTTCTAATGAATTATGATAAAATATCATTTTTATCCATGTAAGTAATCGAGTGCTCTCTATTAGAGAATGTACAAATGGATATACTCTAAGCACCACTCTAAATATAATCTTTGCTATTCAAGTACAAAGTGGGAAAATAGAAAACAAATTAAAAAACTAAAAGCATACTTCGCGTGTCTTATTAATGAATTCTCTTATTCTCGAGCAATTGTTCCTATGCGTTTGAATTTGTCCCAAGATAAGTTTTGATGGGACAGTGACACCACATAAAAACGCGCGAGTCCATTATAACAATCGACCAATGCTATTCTACAGGACCACAAAATGGGGGGGAAGAACCTGGCAAACTAGGTGGCAACCTAGTTTTGGTCCCATGATGTCTTCCCACCCGATGGAGATAGCGGCTTTGGTCTGACACCTACATGCGAGCATGCTACGGTGCTCACATGTAGGCGGTCGTGTCGTTGATCCGACCAATCGAGATAGAAGATATTTTACGATAACATTTTAGTGATATAGATTATTAAGGAATAGTTATCACACTCACTCTCAAGTGACGAGTGAGATTGATCTTTACTTTTTAATTGAAATAGGAATTTCTAATTGTAAACACTAAGGTTCGATTTTAATTAAATTAATTTTTTAAGTTCACATAACATAAATTCATCAAAACCCATTACACATATGATACACTTTAAAAATCATCTAAATCTGTTATCACAATACAATGACCAACCGTAAAAGTATAAGTAATAATCCAGCACAAAAACTATTGCATTTCAGTACCCTTTTTGTAGTTTTACCAAAATTGATGATATTTCTATTATGATAGGTGTACCTTCGGTTGTTAGCATCATGACTAGGAGAAGTTTCACTACTCATAGCATGATTGCATAGATATATTATGTCTGAATTTAGAAATAGAGCTATTTTATGTCTTTCCTGAAAAGATAAGCGACTTTTGATACAATGTCGGATTAAAAGAAAGTAAAGAAGTTTACAGATAGATATAAAAATATTTATCTTGTTACTTATACTTCTTGTAGTTAAGCATGAGTGCAAGAAAACTGACGTTTAACAAATTTTATAGTACAAGCACTTTAAACGCTAATCTTCATTTTTGTTGCAATAAAAAATTGTTAAAATTGAAATCTTAAGTGAAAAATCTAAAATGTCTCCACCGGAGGGGAGAATATGGGTGGTAATTCTAAAACATCATATAGAGCACTCTAACAATTACATCAAATAATAGTAGCTAACATGTCGACATTTGATCTTTTGTGCAAATAGTGAAGTACTCTAAATCATATATACTAGCTTGTTTTTCATTGTTTATTTTTTTTCTTTTTTTTTTTTTTGTTCTCTTGTGTTGTTATTATTTTTTTTTCCTGTAGGATGAAATTGAATATTAATCCACAACAAATTTGCATCGACTATGATATCTCAATAAAATTATAGTTTTCTCAATTTTATATTTTGAAATCATGAATTTGAATTAGTTTAACATTATGATGAAGTACATATATATATGGCCGGTGAATCAATAAAACATTTAAACATTGAATCTTGCAGAGCTGGAGACAAATTTTACATTAGTGTTTATAACATGTTGGCAAATGGCAACAGAAAAGACAATAATGACAAATAATTTTTCAGAAGAACCGCGCCGGGTTAGTAGTCTCCCTTGAAAATGAACTGACGCCGTTATAGGGTGATAGGGAATGAATTATAATGGTTTTTAAAGATTTTTAATGTAAAAGATGAGAGAGAATGAGTGAAGTTGAGTGGTTGAGATTTGTGGATATGATGAGATATGTGGATGAGATTGATTTAGGAGAGAGAAAAAAGTTGAAAAAAAAGTGTTTAAAACACTTTTAAAATGATCCCTAACGGGGTATTAAGTGTGGATCTTGTTGGATGTGTATATTCACAAGAAATGTGACACAAGTGACCTACATTTGTGCAACTAATCTTTTTTTTTTTTAAAACTATCTCAACCCGAAAATCTAGGTCTGTGATAGAAATTTTATTAAAAGAAATGAAATTATAGGGAAGAAGGGGGACTTAATATATCACCTTCGGATAATCAATATAAATCAGGTACTATCCTAAAATCTAAACAAGTGATCTAAGGACACAGAGTTAAATAAAAGATAAAACCAACCTAACATTAGCCATCTCAATTTTATCCAAGTAAGCTAGACCTTTGACTTTACCAGTGAATTCCTCTATCTACAAGACCTTAGATTGTCTTTCCTCATACCCGAGGTTGGCCAAATAATCTGCCAAGTATGTGTGAATGTCAAATTCATTTTATGGTTGAAGTTACGAAGCTTGTCAAGGAGATAGTGAAGCGAACAAGGGACAGAGCATTTGCCATTGCATATATTGGTAACACTTTCAGAATCAGATTCGACCCAAACGTCTTTGTAGTTGTATTTCCAGCATAACTCAACCCCAATAATTATAGCCTTTAAGGCCTTGTTTGATTGGGGGTTTAGTTGTTCCGTGCGGTATTCCGTGTAAAAATGTATGGTTAATATTATTTTGGAAAATGTGTGTGTGGTTGAAAATGAGTATGAGGTATACGGAATTGCGTGCGGATTTGGTTAACACCAAATAGAACAAGGCCTAACTCAATAACTAATATTGACAAATCATTAAAATCTTCCCGAAATATAATAGGTGACCATTGGTGAAAATATAAATAAATTTAAGCGACCAGCAATGAAACTTTTTAAGTTTAGTGACCGTTTTGTAATTTCACTAGAACTTCAATGACTACGAGTGAAATTAAACCAATTTGATCTTCTTCCTTTTTCCCCCCATCGGTTGACCAACAAAATTTGATCTGATTATGTCTGATTTGTTATGAATAATTGAGAATAATTTGGTGGTTATGAATTATGAGGAATAATTTGGTGGAGGAATAATTTGGTGGAGGAATAATTTGGTAAAAGATGTAATTATTATATGTGAATGACTATTATACCCTTGATGAAATTATGTAATTACGGTTTATGCAGATTCAAGTTTCCTATAAATAGGGCTTATTAATGAAATTCATTCCCTGAGAATTCCTGGAATTCATTCTCTCTAAATTCTCTCTATTGTTTACATCTTTTATAACACGTTATCGTCGAGTCTCTAGCCCTTTGAGTAATATGAAAGAAGTATCTTTCTGATTGCATCTTATAGATGATCTTCTCAGACGTAAACCTGGATTATTACCAATGAATTAATTCATCCTCATCAATCCTAAATAACTCTCTCTTTGCAAATACATCATTGAAAATTCCCTTTGTTCATATTCTTCTCCCACAATTCGCCATTCTACACAACTTTGGAGATGTCTGAAATTCCAAAATTGGAAGAATGGAGTCCAAAGAATTTTCCGATCACGTAAATGGATTGCAAGTAAATCTCATCCATGGAATAATTAGAGAAAGGGAAAAAGGTAAATCATATGATTTTATAATATAATAATATATTAAACTATAACATTCGCTTTATCGAGATATAAGAGTATACATTATCAAAATCAAATTTTCTCGACTCCATTATACTCGATTTAACGAGAGCATCGATTTGACACCAACATTGATAGGGTAATAACTCGTTTTGAAATATGTTATTATCAAACTTTCAAAATTTACAAATCAGTACACCAACTTTTGAAAAAGTTACAAAATAGTCATTGAATATTTTGATATTGATAAATTGAAGTAGAAAGGAGATAATTTTCCAATCGTAAAACATTGATAAAATATTTTTGACAATTTTACCTTATGAATTGGAATGGACAATTTTACCCTTAGGGTAAAACCGACCTAATTTTGACGACAAGGAAAAATGGATAGAATATTCATGAAGAAATTCTAAATCCATTGATTATATAAAATGGCTTGAAGTCCATTTGAGTTAAAAAGATCGGAATATTATTTTAACTCCCAAGAGTTCAATTACATAATGTACTTATTCTGAAGGATAAGTGTACTTTCTTGTAGAAGTAATGAGTATTTGTTCTAGAAGAACAAATTTGCTCCCGTAGAAGCCGATCAATATTTAATTCTCGCACTTTATTTCTTCGCAATTTAATTATCGCAATACCTCCTACTTGATGATGGGTTCAACCGTCACTAAACGGAAGGTTTTATATATTTCTGCACTTTATATGCTAAGTGATGGGTAATGCCTTCTACTAAGCAGATCCTACTCCTGAAGAAGTAGTTAAACATTATGCAATTTAATTCTACGCAATTTAAATTCGTAAATTTATATTTATTGCAATAATTCCCATAAGGTAGGTTCGACCACCTATTGGAGGAAATTTAATTTCTGCAATTTAAATTTATGCACTTTATAGTTTGAGTATATTTCCAATGTGGTGGGTAATACCACATGATTGGTGTGCATATTTCCAATGTGGTGGGTTATACTACACGATTGGTTATAACTAATCCTACTCCTGGAAGAAGTAGTTGATCAAATATTCTAATCATACTCTCAAGTAGTAGGCGATGAGAATAAAATTACTTCCCCATATATACTAGAATATTAATGGAGAAAATTGAGTAAGTGGTACTTGAAATCACCATTGGATAAATAGATGAAAATAAAATGCTCAATAGATCCCATGTTGATAAATCAAAGAAAATATATCGCATGGAGAAATTATATGAAATAATCTCATCGATGATATGAGATTGTATTAATATGAGAATAAAATGCTCTTGAAGAAGCATAATCACTAGATTTACGTATTTGAATAAAGCCAATATGATATTATTATTACTCGGAAGAAGTACAAAGCAGTCAGTGAAACATATTGAGAATATCAAAAGATGGCATTAAACACTGAAAATATAGAAATGCAAAAGAATATACATCTTGAATCCATAAATGAGGGATGCGTCTCGAGAGTATAAATACTCTGTAACTCTGCCACCATCAACATTAGGATTCATAATGAAATATTTAAAGGATCCGAATTTCTTTTTCGCTGACACCAATGGATCTGTGACCAAGCGGACTGGGCTTCCACAGTTCTTGAACATATGCATGAAATTTGATGAGTAGTTCATCAATAGTACTAGCGTAAATAAGTATTTTTCTCGCTGAATGAGAGATAAACTTATTATTTACACCCTGATCTAGAAACGCTAGTAAGCCATCAAAGAAATTATTAATATTCAACAAACCTATTGGTTTGACATGAAAATTCCACTGTGCCAACGAGGCTATATTGAATATTTCCTCCAGTGTGTTGTAGCCCCCTGGAAGGACAATGAAAGCATCACTATTATTCATCATATACATCATGCGGTTGTGGATGGATTGCCCTTGTAGCACCAACCCTGCTGGACCCATGGTAGAACTGGCTCTAATTCGAGTATTAGATCCAACTAGATGGAAAGGTATTACACTCGAAACTCTTATTCCCCATGATTGTGCGGCCATTATAAGTCTAGCTAAAAGTTTGTTGTTGGTTCCTCCGTATAGTATATTGATTTCTTGTCTCCCTAACTCTTTTCTAAAGTCGGTTTGCCATATCCACATATTGGATATGGCCTACTTTAGATCCACCAAGAATACATCCGGTTTTAATATGGCGAGGTAAAAGCTGACTTGTATGAGATGATTCTAAAATCTTCATATACATCTCTACTCCTATCTCTCTTTTTGCACTATACTTTTAATGTATGAACATGAGAGATATATGAATCCCTCTATTTAAAGAAAAATTTTCAAACCTATAATTGTGCACTATTTACTTTTTGACAAATATGAAAGAGAAAAAAAAATGCAGAAAATTTTTTAAGTGAAAATGACATATATCTATCGGTGATTGAAAAATAATATATATATATATATATATATATATATCTTAAAATCGAAAAACAATATTTACAATTACAAGAAAAACATTGATCTTCGTTATTACATCGAGCTTCCTTATATTAATATGAGAAAATTATTATATTAAAATTTTCTACTAAATTTACAAATAGGATCTTCTAAAGTAAGTTTTTCAAAGGCATGTAGCGTTTGTTGATCTTTGAATTTGGCCCATAAGGCCATTAGCTCACCTTATGCGTGTCCACTAGGATGTGTCTCAAGAGCCTATTGAATATCATCCAAAGGCTCCTTACTCAATCCATCCTTAATGAATGCTATTTTATCTTCTCGATTTACGGACAAGTACCCACATTTACATCGAGTGTCACATGTCCACCGAGCACACTTGTAGCATCCTCCTAATCTTTTTGCTCTCCGTTTCTTTGAAAAACTACTTTTACCCATACCAGGCATGTATTTAGAAGGAATTGAAACCTCACCAGATAATCGAACCTTTGCTTCAATCAAGTATCGGATATCTTGTGGGATACCCTTATTCATTAGCATCCTTAATCTTTCCAAACTTACATCGATAAATCCTTTTTAGGATTTTGATCGGTAGTGATGGATAGTATTTTCGAAGATTTGAGAGCATATGATCCATTATAATGTATAGACCCTTGTTAGGATGAATTTTGCAATAATTTTGATGATTTATTTATAGAATAATACGACGCGTATGAAATAAGATTCCGATTTTAAATAAAGCGTAAGAGCTACGATTTCGGAATTAAATAATAGCCGGATGTGATGCGTATGAGTCAGTAACTCTGTTTGAACGATAGTAGACAATAATGTCACCAAAAGATGATGGAATATGTCGGTGAATTGTTTCTATGATAAATCATGTTGAGCACTATACAGATACTAGTGAAATCGATATAAGAATTTACTGAACTAGAAGTTCAATAATACTCGTTTGCAAAACCGGATTGACCATCCCGGTTTAAATAATTATTGAAATCAATATTTCAAGTGAAGAATTAAAGGAATTCTTCAATGATTGTTCTCGATAAATGATGAAATCATTACTAGCCAATATTGGAAATAAATCCCAAATATATCTGCAATAAAGGATGAGAAATATGGGCCCACTCATCCTCCATGTGGACTACTAGATATTATGATATGGATCCACTAGATAGTCACATGTGTATATGATTCAAATTTCTGAAATATTTGCTCACTGTATGAGCATGATTTTCAGATTTAATGATAAAGCTAGTAAATGTATATCCCAATACTTGAATAAATCCTGAAGGATTTGAGTATGCATACAAGTGGGATATTATATGGCAAATTATTTAAAGTCCTCAAATAAATTGCCGATATCGAGAATAGAATGCAAACGGTCTAAATTCCCATATTAAAGCTGAATGATGAGAACATATATGATTAAAATCATACCAAGTGTATGGGTTTTGGTGTTCTAAATTTTCTCAGCATGAGGGGGAGTATTAAAGGTTGAAAATAATATGTGAAATGCATCATGTTATATCCTCGAAATTGAAATACGAACTTGAAGTTCAAAGATGCATGAAAGGCTATGAACAATCACATATATCAGCTACGATGCTTTGATAAGTTAGCACGCCAGAAGCGTTGATATTTCCCCAAACATATATATCAAAGCAAATTATAAAAGATGGTCTTAATAACGGAGGCATATACTCTTGAAGAGTATATAGACATAACTATATTGTGTAATCCTACAAGAGGATTGATAATGAGATATCTCGATAAGTTATGTCGATATGGGGAAAGAAATGAAATTGAAAAGTGTCGACACGATATGAAAATGTAGCGCTACATATGATCAATGATAATGAAAATATTGAGATATATTGAAGATGATAAATGGTGAATGTGAAATCCTTAACTTATGAAATGATGAGATGATGATGACTAATGCTCAAGTTTAAAGATAAGCATGGTGGTCATTATATGTTGCATGCTCATGAAAGTTAAATTACCGATCGTGTGTGTAGTGCCGAAAAGGAAATTAAAGGATCGGATGAGCTAAACCCGTGTTTATGAGTACCCTAAAGGATGAACTAAGCCCCTGGGAATGAAATAACCTATTAAGTGAGTATTAAATGTTAAATGATATATTTTAAATGTTAGTTAGTTATGAAGGTTTACTTATATGTTTACATGTTTTTACAATGAATTTATATGCTTTAAATTGTGTATTTGGAGACATGTGTTCATGGTGAATGTTTTGTAGTTGTGTAAGAAAATTGATGCACTCTAAATGAACAAAGAGTATAAAACCAATGTATATGATACTCATACAAATGTATGAAAGATTTTGAAATGCTTGCAGCATACTTGTATAAAATACGCATTGCACTCTTTTTCTCTTGGCGAGGTTTTATCCCATTGGGTTTTCCTAGCAAGGTTTTTAATGAGGCAACTTTAAAGGCGTATTCACATGAATAATGTACTCTTTTTCCTTCATTAGGGTTTTTCCCACTGGGTTTTTCCTAATAAGGTTTTAACGAGGCATATTCATGGTATATTGAGAACGATAGGAGAAATTGATACAGTGTATCTATTGGATCAAGTTATAATGGAGCTAATGCTTTAGATCCAAACGATGATGATATTGAAATCATTTACCGTAAGTAAAGATATCGGTTCTCAAGATATGAAATCAAACTGAGCAAATTGCACTCTTTTTCCTTCGATCAAGTTTTTTCCCACCGGGTTTTCTTGACAAGGTTTTAACGAGGCAAAGACATGAATACTCCTATACTATTGGAAGACATCGTGGGGAGCAATGTTTTGATGAAGCGATATAACCACTCCAAGCTATCCGCAATCGGTTTGGAAGTTTTTTTCCCACTGGTTTTCTCCAAACAAGTCAGGAAGACATTTGTATTAATAGTCATTCAAGGGGGAGTGTTATGAATAATTGAGAATAATTTGGTGGTTATGAATTATGAGGAATAATTTGGTGGAGGAATAATTTGGTGGAGGAATAATTTGGTAAAAGATGTAATTATTATATGTGAATGACTATTATACCCTTGATGAAATTATGTAATTACGGTTGTACCATTCGAAGTTTTCCTATAAATAGGGCTTCAGTTATTAATGAAATTCATTCCTGAGAATTCCTTGGAATTCATTCTCTCTAAATTCTCTCTATTGTTTCTATACTTTTATAACATGATTTATGTTTTGTTGTAGAAAATATGCAATGTTCTCCCACTAGCAACACATTTTCCTTGAGTAATTATTATTATTATTATTATTATTATTATTATTATTATTATTATTATTATTATTAAAGAAAAGAGCTATGTTGGACAATGCTAATATGGTAGCACCAACATGGCGGAGGCCATTATTTAAAAAGTACATTTTATATTTTATTTTAAAAAAATTAAGTATAAATCTTTTTTACAAGCTGGCAACTATAAATACATAGCTACGAATAATTAATTGCCAAATGTCGAATTAAATGCAGCCAAACCTAAAATTAGTGCTCAATTAATTGCGGTTTCCAACTTTAAAAAATTAACAAAAATCTTTTTTAATGATTATGCGAACAATTCTTTTTGAATAAGACCCTTTTTTCTTTCTTTTTTGTTTTTGGGAAAATTTTTAAGTAGAAATCCTTTCTGGTCAATTATGCAAACAATTTAATAATTTATTTTAAAAAACTTATATAAAAATCCTTACTAGTTGGCTCCAGAGAACTATTTTAATATTTTAACTATTATGATATAAAGCTTCGTAATTATTAATTGCGAAAAATACATAATTAAAGGGAATCAAACAAAAAATGTGTATATCAATTGCTAAAAATTGGTGTGCATTTAGAAATTGAGAAACTGCATCTATCCACTTATCTAGCTGCTACTTAGAAGAATAATTAAAAACAAAAAACAATTGCACCTAACCCTTTTTTTGAATGGTACATATTACAAGTTAGACATATTACATCAGAATACATCATTAAAGCATTCGAAGTATAGTCACAAACCCATTCCAATCTCAACATTAAGTTTTGAGGCTCGCAGAGGGCATATCTGGGAGCACATCTCCGAACTCCATAACCAATCCATTCTAATCTCGACATTATGTGCTGGGGTCGCGGAGGACGTATCTGGGGGCGCATCCCAAGGCTCCATAACCACTATATGACAACGAAAGAATAACTTGAACAAAGAAAACATAACAAACCACACAAAGATGGATAAACCAAATCACCATATAAGGGTATAAATACCTTATTTATTTGATATTTCACATAGTTCGAACATTTGACTTCCTACTAGTCTGGAGTGGTTCTGACCACCAAGCTAATCCAGGTGGTTAATTGTGCGTAAACCTACAACTATAAATATATAGCTATAAATAATTAATTACAAAAATGCTTCATTAAATCGAACCAAAAAGATATATACATCCACTTGCTGAAAATTAAAGCACATTCGAAAATAAAGAAAAGTATAAATCCACTTAACTAACCTCGTGTTAGGAAAATTAAAAAAAAAAAAAAAGACAATCGCACATAAACTTAAAGCTATAAATACATTACACGCTTTCAATATTACACCTTATAGTGCTCCATACACAGGTTTTTCAAAAATTCGATATTTAAAATTTTGTGTTTTGCAATGGCACCACCGTATCTACTTTTGGACCACCAGATTTACTTTTAAGCCTTGCCAGAGTTTCGCCGAAGTTAGCAGTGGCGCCGGGAGGGGAGTGGTGGTGGTGGTGGTAGTGGTAGAGAATAGATTGTAGATGAAGACTAATTTCTATTTATTAAAAGATTACGAACTTGATTATAAATATTTTTATTTTATTTAATATAAATAAAGGAGTAATATTGTTTTTTTGATAAAAAAAAAATCCTTATTTCGTAATAAAACGTTAGATTGATAACGAAAATGGCAAAAAAAAAAAAAAAAAAAAGATAGGCCTTTAGTACACACCTGTCCAAAATAATGGGTCCTCAGGGTGCTAATAAGCTTAAAATAAATAATTGAAAATGATAACTGGGGATGCAATTTTTGTTTTAAACTGGAACAAACAACTTGTAACGTTTGTCAACTTATGTAGTCTACCATGTAAGTGAATCACATGTGCGGCTAGAAACATAAATTAATTGATATTACTTTTTAAGTAAAATAAAACTGTATAAACAATTAATACTAGTATATTTAGGGCAGATTTGCTAATGCCATCGATGACAGCGTGGTTACAGTGCCATCGATGATATTTTCGGGCCCGATCTAATATCTGTTTTGAAATCCGAGATCAAATTTGGAATCAACACGGCGATGGGAAGCTCCAGCAATTTTGAAAATTTTCCGACGACACCATAGCGGCGAGTGACGGTCGGTCAAAGTTTTGACCATAATTTGGCCAAAATTTTGGCCATAATTATGACCCAAATTTTGACCATCCGTCACGGTGTGGTCGGAAAATTTTCAAAATTGCTAAAACACCCCCTCTCCTTGCTGATTCCAAATCTGGTCTCGAATTTCAAAACAGATATCGAATCGGGCCCGAAAATACTATCAATGGCACCATAACTACGATGTCATCAATGGCACTTGATCATGCCTGATATTTAGGGATAGTAATTGGCACTAATCGTCCATACATTTCACACATGCATTTCACACATGCAATGCAAATCACATATGTATCTTTAAAATCTTTGGCATTTTTATCATCATTGCGCTAGACATCATCGGATCATCCACATCAATTTCCCTTATAAAATTAACTTTTTGCTTTTGTCTTCGAAAAAACAAAAATAAAATAAAGAATCAAGGAAAATAAACTTTAACAAAAACCGAAAATATTATTTTGAAATGATTTTGAAATGTAAATTAATCCCCCTTCCGAATATCAAAGGCAAACCTAGAACTAAAAGTTACATCTTAAGGCAATAATATCAACAAATAAGTACTTACAGGGTATTTTGCAGAAGTAATGTAGTCAAAAATGTCATGGACAAGCAAAATTTAAAAGTAAAGAGTTTACAACATAGCGGCAAGGTCGACTTGTGAAAAAATGTGCAAGGACCGTATTGAAAATCAAAAGATTCTCTACCATCAACCCTTTAAATACATTGAGAAGATGTTAGATTGTAGATGGATAACATTTTGAATTGTGACGAGATCATCCCTTGCCGATTACAAAAATTCTGATAGAAGACTTCAATAATGTCAACATTTTACAGGGATATTCAGACACTAAACTGAGCAATAATGGATAGATTAAAGAATAATCATAGATATTAATCCACGTGATGCGGATTTATGAGGTAATATTTCCGAAAAATTAGAACAATGAGGCCTCAGATTCTGCAAATAACTTCAAAAATACTCGCCCAATATAACACAGCATTTTCCTCAGTTAAAACAGACAAATCTCTCTCTTGTGATTCAGTAGAAATGGCAGAAAAAAGAGTTAAGAGGCTACATTTTTTGTGCATTGATGGTGTTCATGGATATCATAGCAGGAATTACAGGAATCTTTGCTGATAAAGCTGAGAACAAGGTTTTATATCGCATCCCACTCTTTCACATTGTTCAATTACTTGTTGAGTTAAAGATAAAGTTCAAATTTCTGTAAACAAGTTAAGGATTCCAAGATATGGATTTTCAAATGTACAGATCAGAGCCTCCAAGCTTTCTGTCTAGGCGGGCGGCAATAATACTCTCGCTCATGGCGCACATTATTTTCGATTATGTTAGCAAATATAGTTATTCCATCGAGCTTGAAAGTAAAGACTTGGATCAAGCTTGTCCCAAGAAACTTATGCTAAAGGCTGCTCCCCTCACCGCCAATCGATAACTATTCCAACTACCGGAGTTCAAATCTGTTTTCACATTTTCATAATCTATTATCTGTCAAGTGTATTCAATTTCTATTTGACGAGGGAAGGATGGCCAAGGGGACATGAAATGGAAACAACAGATCTAACTAAGTGTTGTTATACCTCTAGTTCTACCATCGCATACCAAAGAAGGATGAGATTATTCTTTATTATGATGAATATGAATATATTTAGAATTGATTATTGGGTTCTTGATGGTAGATTAGGATTTTGTTCGCGGTTGCACTCGAACTGCTTATCTGTGGAATGCTAGCAAACTCAGCACTGAGAAAAGATTGTGAATTGGTGCACTATCATCTGCTATATTTTGGGGAAATTCTGTGTTTCTAGCATGGAGGATTTTCGGTTGCCTATTGCCTTTGTGCAGCTATAACCAATCTACAACAAAACTAACCTAACAATGCAAACTTTCATAGAAGGTGAAATACAGTTCTTGCCAATTGTGGAACTTAAGATAATAGGAAAGAAACAAGAAGAGATTGATTACAGTGGTGCACTCATCAAACAACCTAGAAAAGGAAAGATCTCTTTCAACAAACAAACATCATAGTATGAAAGTATTTGCCTTCTAGCTTCAAGCAAACAGAAAATGAATATCAATTAATTAAAGATTTGAAAATCTTGTTACGAAGCACAAAATTAATACATGGATGAAAAGGGTTTTTATCTGACATTTCATTTATTTGCAGCTCTGGTGTGGGTTGTGTAAGTTTCCAGTGCAACTTCAAATCTTTGGTTTGAGAAAAACCAAATAGAAAAACAACTCATCCAGTTTAGTTCATTTCTTCCTAATATTGGAATTCTTTTCAATTCTTGAAACCAAGTAAAATAGCACAAATTATCTCCAAGAAATGTAACTTCGGGACCAAGACTCTATAAGAATATATTTGATGGTCAAATCTCACGAGTATGAGTCTTTCAGTTTCTTAGTATCGATTAATTATTTATCCTAACTTGCACCTAGTAACATTTTCTTTTTCGACACTTGGAGATGATCAAAACAAGATGAATAGATGATCAACTCATCCTTTCAGTTGTTGAGATTCGACGAGCACTTACAAATATCAAACCGTTTTCATATTATAATTTCCTTACCGTTGTTATGTAACGCCAGCTGCATGTCCTCATGAACCAACAAAGATCCCGAAATCACGGGAGAAACATTAAATATACAGAGCAGAAGGACACGATAACTTTAGACACTTTCGAATACGACAAAACGACACTATGTGACAAAGAAAATCATATAGCCAAGATCAGATGTCATAACACGTATGAAACAATAGATAAGAACAAGAACATATCTAAATAGCAAGCCAAAATCATCAGCACATGCTAAACACAAATATATACATAAACTAAACACAGAGACTCACATAACAAGTTAAATCATAGACAGTATTTGCAAAGTTTCCATGACAAAGCAACACTGAACACCAACTAGGAAGCGATAAATTAGCAATTCTACTAAGCAAGAACATGAGCTAAGCATAGATTATGACCACATTATGCCTTAGAACAACAACAAGCGATACCTCTTAACAATTTAAGGCTCCGGCGACTTCAAAACTTCTAGAACTTTCTTTGTCCTGGAGGAGATGAAGTCCAGCTTCTTCAAGTAAAGTGCAGTCTCCTCCTCTTTCAGCTTTTTCCACTCTCTTTCAGCCTCAACCCTCTCCTCATCTTCCATCAATTCAAACCCAGTCTTTACAACCCAATCCTCGAAATTCCCTTCATGGAACTTCATACTCTTCTCCATCAACATCTTCACATCTCCATTTGCAATCTCCATAAGTTTAGCTTCGTTTGAATCCTCAGTATCAAAAACGGCTCTCTTATTAGCAGTTTTCTTCACAGAAGTACCATTTCCCTTTGGAGCTGGTGCAACTTTCTCATCCTCGTTATCATCGTCATCATCATTAACATTGCACCAAATCTTTTTGGACAATTCATAAGCCCGTAGCTCGTGACCCTTCAAAAAGGGCTTATCTTTACCCTTCTTCTCCCTACTTCTATTATTCACGTACTTCTTCTTCAACCTCCGAATTTTGGTTTGTAATTGAACCCTAGAAACATCAATATGCAAATTTTTCCTAATAAAATCATGAAATGCATTTAGATCAGCAGCAGGATCGGCCTTCTTCTTCGCTTTGTAATCAATCATACCTTTGAGAACCACGATCTCGTCCTCCTCACTCCACAGCCTCTGAAATAGCAGTTTCTTCGGATCATCGTTCGACTTTTTCTCAGAATTCTCAGCGCCGAGATCCTGTTTCTTCATCGGCTTCTTAGAATCCCTCGCATCACCTCCTTTCTCCGGAGCAGGGCGTTTCGCGGGGGCGGACTTGGTCGGAGATGTCGGTCCGGAAGCAATGGCCTTGAATTTGAGCTTCTTAGTAGCGGTTTCGTGTAGATCGCCGACGGACTTGGAAGCAACGGGCTTCGCAGTTGGATCGGGTTGATCCGACTCGGATCCGGACTCTCCTGAAGAGGAATGGTTAGGTTTTGAGGAAGACGATGCATGTGCTTTCTTCGGCGCCGGTGTGGAGGCCTTTTTGGTAATTGGGGGCTGGGATTCCTCGTGATCAGAGTCCGATTCGGAGGAACCGATCTCTTCCGATGACGCTTCGTCTTCTTCACCGCCGGATTCCGGATCAGACTCTCGGGTCTTTTCCGGTTCACGAATTTTAGCCATTTTGCTTATCTGGAGAGTCGAAATGGAGCGAGGGTGAAAAGTTTTCCTTCAGAACTAGGGTTCTCTCTTCCGGTAAAACCCAGACGAAGATACGGACCGAGAGCGCGTCTCGGGGAGTCCACTGTACAGTATAGCTTATGCGGTGTGAGTGTGACGCAACATGGTAATTATATAATTTTGCTCTTCTAGTGTATAGGAGAAACCATGCACACTTAAAGAAAAAAATTTGTAGGAGTCACATGAACACCCACCAAGGAGCAATTATAAATTATTCATCTCATCTAACGTAGATATTAAAAAAAAAATTAATTAATGACGCGGTGCCACGTCACCGAGTGTGCATGTTCTCCTCCACACAATTATACAGGAGAGCAACCACCGGTAATTATATATTAATGGGTTGATTCCACAAGTACGCGCTAAAGTTTACTTATATTTTTACCTATCACCACCAAAGCGAGTTTCTTCGTAATATAAAAATATCATATGACTATTCGTGTTCACTAAAATTCAGAGTCTGTAAAATATGCAATTTGTTTTGCAATTTGTTTTCAAAACCTCCCATTAATCTACCAAAATTATTCATATCTTTTTCATCTTTTTGTCTTCTCCAAATCATAAGGTCGAATCCATCGCGATAAAGCGATATACTAGTATTTTCACATTCATCACTCAATTTTATTTTAAAAAGACTTTTATGATTTGTCAATAGTAGCGACACATATGACAGTATAGCACCATCCAAACATAGTTGGTACTTTATGGTGCCAACATCGAATCGGAAATACTTAATTATCATCTTTTTATTGTTATTCTGTATCTTGATATAGAAATTTCATTACACTCTTAGTTATCATCTTTTAATTATTACTCTATAAGATTGTAAATATGAGAGTTAAGTAGTTCAAACATGAGAATTATGCTAAAATGCAAGCTTTAAAATTTTAAGAGGGGACGACAAGTGGTAGTATAGAACCAAGGTAGAGTTGTGCTATTGTAGCATCGCATGAGAGATAGTTGCAGGATCTAGCAATCGGGATTAAATGATATTGAGATGATGTTGTGATTATCAAGTTTTATAGATGAATAGTTTTGGAGATCAAGTCATGCAAAAGCAAAGTTTTCTTCTATTTACGAAATTGTGAGATGATGACAACGGGGTTTGGTATGTTTTGGATTTGATCATCAACGGGGTTTGGTATGATCATACTTATTCCAATTTTTTATATTATATAAATAGCTAACCAATTGTACGAACTAAAATCCAAAGGTTTGAGATTAAGAACAATAATCCGGGGGAGGTGGAGTGGTAGTAATCGCGTTCCATGTAAATTTCATTTAAGGCTTTAAAAGGTGCAAGATGTAGCAAGGGGGTAAGGTCAAGTCTCAAGTCTTAGAAGCTTTAGGCGAGTCTAAATGAAGTTTAGGCATAGAAAGACTTTTTCAATTTTTTATGATTTTAACTATTTTAGAGTGATAAATGAATTTAAAAAACTTATATTCGACAGATTTTATTCAAAATTCAATATATTTTTCAATTTTCCAATAAAAATGTAATATTTAAAATATTAAAAATTTCGAATACTTGGCAAAATACTATCAATTCCTACGATTAAATTACACAATGAATACAAGTGAAAAATATTTTTTTTAATAATTTGGCCAAACTTAAAAAATAATAAGTAGGTACAAATTATCTAACACAAAAAAAAAAAAACACTTATCTAACTTATCTAAAAATAATAATAATAAAGTATCTAACTAAAAGGCTCTCACCTTTTAACTCTTCGGCCCATCTAGGTGCGTATTAGATAGTCAACTTTTAAGTTTACCTTTTTTTTTCGGTACCTACCTACTATGCAAGGCATTTTCTCGCCGCCTAATGCCTAAGTAGTGTCTTTTGTCGCCTTTTAGAACTGATTCCATGTCCTCATCGAAAGATTTTCCTCCAAAGGTGATTTAAAATGTAGAAAAAACAATCAATACTACGTGATCAGTTTTGTCCTAGGCAAAGGTGCACTATTTTTGTGACAAGGTGATATTTCTTGTTTCAAAGGTCCAACGAAAAGACTAACTATTACTGATTTACTGAAACATCACCATAGCATATTACAATCATATCTGAGTTTAAAAAGTGTGTTTTAATGATTTCTTGTGGTACGTTCACCGGTTCACATAACAAAGCAAAGTTTTTAACTTTTAAGCAAGAATCCAATCAGATGTACATGCATGAAGCCTCACTATGCCCAGTGGAAAAATCGTGAAAGGAGGATATATGATATATATTCTGTTTGAGATGGGACATAAACACATTTTCTTTATCCTTAAAAAGTACCAACGGAACAATAATATCATGATGAATCTGATCAATGCGGCATATGGAAAATGCCTCTACCTTTTCTCGATTCTCTGTCTCTTATTTGAGGATTTTGGAACATTTAACTCTTGGGCCATCGAGAAGTCAAATGAATTTGTAAAACTAGTTTCTTGTTTTGAGGACGGATAGGATTGTGGCTCACACAATCTTTAAAATCTTTCGTTTTGAATCATATTGATTGATTATTAACAGCATATATAATCGCACAAGTAATTAAATGCATGAAAGAATCATACTAATCATGCAGAGAATGGGCGTGCTTCAAAGAATATTTTTAACAATAATTTCATATTTCTCTCTATCGATGTTAAAGTTCAGTTAATTTATTAAGTCTCCTTAATAACTATAATAATACATATTTCTAATATTTCAAATGTTCTAGGGATTTTCCTCTGGCTTTTGGACAACTATGGGCACAGTATAGTAACTCCCCACTACGTGTACAATTGATTTCCCCAGAAATCTTTGTAGATTTAATGGTGATCGAGAACAATCAGTTATCTCAACATAATCAATAAAATATCTAAATTTTGTTGGGATGTTTAACTTTCCAAATCCACTACCCTCTTTTTGCTTTCTTTCTTTTTTTTAAAATTGTTGGAAACAATCCATGACGCTTATTTTATTATAATTATATCTAAATCAAGGTTTTCTCCCCCCTTAGCGTGTGCATATATATATTATATATATATATATATATAGGTTTGTTTTAGTGCACCCGTGATCGTTGTAGTTATGGTATTTTCCGATTATATACGACTTCTGTTGGGAAAATTGAGATCAAACCCAAAACCAGCACAGCGAGGTGAAGCTTCAAAAATTGGAAAATTTGTCCGGCGATGTTTGGTCAAAGTTAAGGTTTTTGGTCAAAGTTTTTTGTCGAAAACTTTGACTTTGAGCAAACAGGGTCGCCAGAAAATTTTTCGAATTGCTGATTTTGAATCTGGTTTTAATTTTCCCAACGGAAATCGTATATGACCTAAAAATACCTGAAAGTGTCATAATTACGACACCCCAGATATATTGGAACAGAGCCAATATACGTATATAATGAATATGTGAACACAGTGACATGAGTGCTCTTGAGCTTGCCAATGGACAAGATGAACCCAATAACTGATGTCAAGTGGAGAGGGGGCCATATATGACGATCCTTTTTTGGAGCCTTGTCATGGTTTGAGTATCTTCATTCAATGGTTCTCCTAGAGCCAAATAGCATCACTATGTTCCTTTCTCCACAACCCCCTCAAGTCAAATTGAAGAAAGAGAACATTTTTCAAACTTCGACCAACATTCTGAGTTGATGTGCATTTTAATTTCGTTCTATTTCAGTTGTGATCGAATATCAACATTAGTCATACATCTTACGTTATTATGAATTATTCTTATTATTATTCAACCTAAAAATTTAGTTTTTATCATGACAAAATTTTTTCCAACACATGTCAAGTCGATCCATTACTCAATATGAGCAACATAATACTTGTCCAACTATGCCACGACAATATACGCGACCAAAAATAATTGTAGATCATCAATATGTGCACGTTTACTAAACTCTAAAATGCTAAGAAGATGTCAAGTGGACATTAATACACTTAAACACGTGTTATTGTGTTAAAATTAAAATTAATAATAATAATAAATAAATAAATGTGTAATTCAATGCAGATACATAATTTTTCAATTTTCTTTTACCATTGAACTATTTTTTTAGTATATCCTAAACACTATTTCTCCTAAAAATCTACAACAAACAGGCTTCTAAGTTGACTATTATTAATCCTAAGTTCAGAAAAAAGAACAGCGATTTAAAAATAAAAAATAAAAAAATCAAGAAACGGAGAACGCTTCAAGATGAATTTGAGCCAAATCTCGAAGTAAATTATCGAGCGGAGCACGGAAAAGGGTTCGTGTTAATACGAGCCAAACCAAGTTTCCAACGGATAATATGGCTGATCTCAACTCAACTGGCTGATATGACTAGAGAATGGGATTTCGAATTTTGATTATATGCGTTGTCAAGTGATCAGTATATCAAAACCAACACAATCATTTTAACATCTTTATCTTAGAAAATGACATTATATTCTCCACAAAGTCACCGGATGTCGTCATGACGAGGAGATCAATCTAACAATCGAGTTTGCACGTTCACAGTTTTCAGATTCCATAGAGTCGCTCGTCAATTTTTGTGTAAATAATAATCGTCACCACATCTTTAACATCAACGCAAAAGAATCAAAGATAGATAGTATCTTTATACATCTATCTCTGTCACTAACAAAAAGCCATCATTTCTTCTATTTTACTAAAATATTTGTCAATTTTTTTTATTTCAAGTTCTAATTTTACTTTTTTTTTCCCCAAAATAGTTCGAATTTTCGCAATACCGACTATTAACCTATTTCAAATAATATTACTATTTCCGTCCCATAAAGATAAATCAAGTTTCCTTTTTTATCTGTTCTAATATATATGTCATATTCCTTTTAAAAATGGAATTAAAATATTAGTTGTCTTATATTTATTGATTTAATATATATTATTATCACCAAAATAGATTAGTTGAAATAAAATATCTCATAAATGAAATTGTATATTAGGAAAATAATCTTAAATTTTATTTTTTCAATACTCTTAATTATATATTTTTTAATCTTTGTAAATTTGAAAATGACTAATATTTATGGGATGGATGTGATATTATCAATTACTAGTGTTTCCACCCACGCGTTGAATGGGAGACTTATGCTCAACACACGATGCGTGAATATATATATATATATGCTGAAGAAGAAGCCGAGTTGGAAAAGACATGTAGAAGGGGTGAAACTCGTTGCCATAATTAAATATTCGTGTGCAGGTAGCGATAAGGAAAAAGGATCCGAGATTAGGGAATGATTGGAATGAATATCAATATTTGATTTGTAAATATCGGTGGGCGGACCTGATAAGAATTGAAGCGCATGACTGAAGGGTGTATTCAGAAGAAATTAGGTGAAAGCTGTGGGTTGGTTGGAGCGTGAGGAAGCGTGTGGAAATTTATGACTGTAGAATAAAAAATTAATTTTTTAATTCAGAAAAATGGGTGAAAGTGACGGGAAAATATCCTGATTTTATTAATACATAGGTTTACAAAAATTATTTCCTGCCATGAGATTTGATTGCGAAGAAACAGTTATATTTAGAAAAATATTAGGTCATACATGTAATCTTAAAATATGTTTATTACTAGATATATTTTAGTAAAACAGTGTTATTAAAGAAGTGAATATATGAAAGGAAAATGCTACGCTTTTAGTAGGTGGTGGCGCCACCTGTGAGCCCCAGTTCAAAGCCGTCAATGACTCTCACGCCCCGCCACGGAATTTTTCTCTCCACCACACCTTTCCTTTTCCATATTTTTTTCCTCCCTAATCTTCCACTATCACAGCAACACTCACATTTTCTCTCTTTTTTTTCTATTCTCATTCCAACATACGAATTCAAAACACACAGAGAATCACTCACTTCCTGTTGCACCTCATCCTTCTCCGGCGAATAAATCGTTTCCGGCGACGAGAATATGGCGTCTCCGCTGGAGGAAAATGGAGACTCCGCTAATTGGGTCTTTGATTACGGATTACTTGATGGCATTCCGGTCCCCGGCGGCGACTTTCCTCCGCTTGAACCCGCCGCCTTTCAGTGGACCCAACCCAGCAATGCTTTCGTCTCTCCTACCCTCCTCAGGTCTCCCCTGCTTTCTCTTCACTCAGCAGTAAACTTCATACTTCAAGTATGATGCAATTATTAATTAATTAGTCGTGATTTCAGGATAAAATTTCTAGTAATTTAATTGTTCAGTGCTGGGGATTTATGGCAGATTTAACTAGTCTGGGTGAAAGAAGTTCAAATCCCTTTTTTTTTTTTTTTTTTTTTTCATGGTTATCTATTTCAATCTAGAGCATGTTTGGCAAAAATAAGATAAGTAATTTTATCCATAATATGTTTGGAGAACTTAATTTGGAACATACATGAGGCTTGTCCAATTCCAAACAGGACATAAGAATAACTAAAAATGGAGTTACCATCCAGTTTTTTGCTATTCCCAGTTGGATACCGGTAAATAAATTTTTCAACCAAGGAAATTTACTAAATGTTACTAAATGAGGATAGGTTTAGGACTTGAGTCTATTAAGATGATGTTGTCTTATGACATTGTTATCCATTGGATAGTTTGATGAATCAAATGTTTGACATGAATAGTTCTTTCTTGATTATGAATACACATCCTCGTATTCTTTACCATGTTTCAGTGTGGAATTTGATGACTCATTTGGAAATTCAGATGGTGTGAAGGAGCTCGGCTCAAAGAAGAGGTATGTATGTACTTCTTGTTATGAATTTAGTTTCATTCCAACATGGGCGTTTATTACTATATTCTTCCCATCAGTCCACTTCCTTAACAATTGTTCTTATTGTGTTCACATGATGTTTCGACTAGGACGAGGCCTGGAACTTGTAGCGCATCTGATTCCAAAGCCCACAAGGAGAAAATTCGCCGGGACAGGTTAAACGACCGGTAATCTCTCTCTCTCATGTACCTTTGCTTATGTGGCGCTATTTTACTGATCCAATGTTTTTCGTGTTTACCGCGTGTTAACTTATTCATTTTTACCAATTTTTACACATTCTTTCAATTCCAGTCATTCTCTCTTATTTCACATCCACGTACTTACCGTACTACACAAATCTCCACCATTTACCTCAACCTATTATCTCTTATATATCACATCAAAATCTATAAACATCCATTTTTACACATATACTAACACACATATTTACCTTGCTTGTATATCGAGGTTCCACAAATTGAGTTCCATTCTAGAACCTGGAAGACCGCCAAAAATGGACAAGGCCGTTATACTGAGCGATGCTGTTCGCATGGTGATTCAAATGCGGGAAGAAGCTCAAAAGCTGAAAGAATCTAACCATAGTTTACAAGAGAAGGTTAATGAATTGAAGGTAAACTTTTAAATCAATTACTGTCGACCAATTCTCACATTATCGATGATGGATAAGTAGAGATGATAAATAGCATTATTCAATTACTGTTGTTCTATTTAGGGGATATTGATGTGCTTCGATTATGTCCTTACTTGTTGCTAATAATGTTGTAGCTTGAGAAAAATGAACTTCGCGACGAGAAATTGAAGCTAAAAACTGAGAAAGAGGAACTCGAACAACAGCTGAAAGTAATGAAAGCCCCTCAAGGCTTTTTACCTCATCATCACCCAATTCCCACGTCTCCAGTTGTTGGCAGCAAAGTGGTGCCATTTGTTGGATACCATGGAATTCCGATGTGGCGATTTGTGCCACCTCCGGCAGTAGATTCTTCCTCGGATGAAGCTCTCCCGCCAGTAGCTTGAGGCCAAAACTGTCAACATATTCAATTTTCCCTAGGATTTTTGAGGGTGATGAAGGAAAAATCACAACTTTCGTTGACACGTTAAATAACCAATGTACTTGTTTAAGAATTGACTTAACATCATGATTTTACTGTTTTAGTTACATGTTTTTTGTAGATTCGCGTGTTTATAACGTCAAAAACACACTGTCATAATTAGCTGAAATCATATGAACTGAAGTGGAATCTCTGATACAAGCATAGGTTGTCTGTTAACAAGGTTTTCTAAAGCCCATATTTTTACCGCTTTTGTAATCTCTCCAAACATCAACAGCTCCGAAACTAGTCATTAGAACAGTACTAAAAGCCATTACTGTACCAACGGAGAAAACTATGAGCGAAGCTCTCCCATGTTTAACGATGGCTCTTTGTACTAAGATTAATCCGAGTAATGATGCGATAAAGCAGATGAATGAAAAGATTAGGGCACCATAAATATGCTCCATGCCCAACAATAAGTACTGCATTGCTGACATTGTTGAGGAGAAGAATACCATGAATGAACACGTCGCAGCTGTTACCTGCAAATCAATTAATATCACGTTAGTAATGATATATATCATCACTGCTTATGAATAGCATTACTTATTCGGGAGAATCAGAAATCAGGTTTGACCCAAACTTACTTCGGGCTTTATTCCCATTTGGAGAAGAAGTGGGCTTATAAGCATGCCACCACCAATTCCAAACACTCCGCCCAAAGCCCCAGCGAATAATGCCATTATTGGGAACATGAGATTATCTGACGGTCGAGGTTTCATTTCAGTTTCAGTTGCCTTCATCAAGAAATATACACAATTAATATCAAACAAGAAACATCATCTCTAAATAGTAATTTAGACCAGACAATTCTGGAGAGATGAGTATACCTGCAGAGTGGAAACATTATTGTTGAGGTTTTTCCTGCTACATAGAATCCATGTCGTGAAAATTACCGCGAGAGGTACTTGTAGTGATGAGATGATCCAATATGCAACTCCACATTCCTCTATAGGTATGATACCCTGCACAATCCAATTGAAATATTTCACACGAAAGATTACTTTACTGTAGTAACATTAAAATCCTAGAATATACATATATTATGTGTCAAAATCCTCTAAAATGATATGTACTCCAATACTAATGGGTTTTGTTCTAGTACTTACATGGGTACCGATTATGATATCCACAGTGGGTCGGATGAATGACACATACTCCCGATGGTGGAGGGGCCCACAATTGGGAATATATGTCTTTCATCCGATCCACTGTCGGTACCATAACTGGTACTCACTTGGGTACTAGAATATTACTCCAATACCAATATACAATTATTCCATTGGATTGTGATAGATAACCTTAATGACTAATGTCAACAAATCAGACAAAAACATAAGACTGCCACATTAAAGTTTCGAAAAGGTTCAAGCACGGTGCGGGGATGGATTTTTTTCCCAGCATCACTCACAGCCCCCCTCCCCCCTAATGCTGTGGGGCCCGGGGTGGGGGCCAATGATAAACACATCCCCGCGCCGGGACCAGATCTTGCCTTTTAAAGTTATCATACTTGAAACACAGATATACCATAAAAATTTAGGAGAAGATAAGGAAGAACAACCATACTTGTCCATAGCGATTCCCACGAAGAAGATAGAGCACAAAGAATGAAAACCAGATCATAACAAGCACAACTAGCTTCATCCATGGAATATCCAATTTCTTCAACCCTGCAGACTCTTGATTCAACAATGGTTCTTCTCCTTCTTCTTCACCGTTTTCTGATTTAACAGGCAGATTTCTACACAAAACCTCTGATTCATTTCTCCAATAACAAACCCCAGATTTACACGTCTTAAACGTGGACCAAGCAAGAAAAATCGCAAACAGTACTGTAATAAACCATTCGGGGAGTACGAGATTACAGAGTACTCCTATACTCACTCCCAACAACATGCACGGCTCAGATAACAACGTTATATCGTAATCAATACCTCCGTGTTTTGTACTTTTCATAAACATATAACAGGCAACGTTCGCGATCGAACCTCCAGTGACCATGAACGCCGAGAAGCTCGACGCTGTCTTGAGGTCTACACCGGCTACAATGGTGAGGATGGGGATAAATAAACCGCCTCCGCCGATTCCGCCGGCGCTTGAAATTGAGGCGGCGAGAAAACAGAGAATTCCGGCTACCAGAAATGGAAGCGTTGGTTTCAGATTTTGATTCAGAATGAGTATTTCGGTAATTAGGTTTGTTTGATTTATTTCATAGGGGATGTAGAAGGTATTGTGCTTCATTTTTCTGTAATGTTCTTTAGTTCTGATTGAGTGATGAATTTGTGTTAAGGGATTAAAGACAGGAGAAGAAAGAAGACAATTGACGGGATTTTATTCTATGGGGATGGATTGAGGCAGGAAGAAGACAGACAACATGAGAAATATTTTTATGGGATAGTGTAATTAGTTAATTATTATTTTTAATAATAATAAATTTACTTCTACCTCCAACATCTGCAACTACAGTTGTCGAAAAAATAAAAATAAAAACAGAAAAAAATCTGCAACTACAGAGACAAATCGACAACGTAACCAAGGGTCAGTTTCACCAATGAGTTCATTTTACCTTTTTTTTTTTTTTTTTTTTGTTTGGTGGAATTAATTACTGTTTTTAATAATAATAAATTTACTACATCCAACGTCTGCAACTACAGTTGTCAAAAAAAGTAAAAATAAAAATAAAAAACCTGCAACTAGCCAACTACAGAGTACAGAGACAAATCGACAACGTAACCAAGGTTCAGTTTCACCAATGAGTTCAATTTACTTTTTTTTTTTTTCTTTTTTTTTGGAATAAATTTTACTAATGAGTTCAATTTACTTGTTCTTGTTATCATACAACTATATAGCTCAATTTTGTGTGAGGTATCACAATTATATTGTGTACAGTAATGATTGATGACAATGATATTTCATTCTATAAAATTGTGATGCATAATTTTAGTTGTATAACAAATATAATTCCTAAAAATAATTATGTTCTGTCTACATTTCCATTTTCAATCTTGAATTGTAAGTTTATTTCCAATTCTGTAAATATAAATACATTGAAAATGTTAAATACCCACACGGGATACTGGTACTCGCAGTTGCCGCGCCATCCGAAACCCAAATCCGATTTCATAAAACCACATGTAATTTAATGTAGAAATGAAAATTGTGAGCTTTTTAATTTGATATCCATACAAATACTGTTGGTAAATACATACTGTACTACCAGTTAAACAATATGAGATTTTATATATTGATGATCACTATAGATCAGTTGGATTCTCAACACAGTAGGAGTACAATAACTTTATTAGAAAAAAAAAAGGAAAAAATACCTAGTGGTGGCCAGATAAATTTTTATCTTGTTATAAATAATCGTTACTATATTAAAAAGTGAGGATCTTGTGAAATCTTTTGATTTTCGAGAATACCCCTATACAATTTATTAAATTCCTGTCATGCCCAATTTTCTTTCTTTTTTTTTAATTAATATATGTGTCTTCATCTTTCTAACCTTTCAAGTAAGCAATTCATAATTATTAAATGAATAATAAATGTTTTCTTTCAATAGGAAAATCATGCATGCATATTTCAATAAGAAATGACAATCGAAATGGATATATTATTTCTCATCTTTACTTATATTCTTCGCCTTGGTCTCTATAATGTATATTTCTCATTTATTCCTCACATTTGTAATGTGTTATTTTTGCATTGTTTTTGTTCACAAAAAATAAAGAAATTATAGATCAAGTTGACAAGGTTTCCAACAATATCAATGTTACGATAATTTTTTTGACAAAACATATTGATGATGGCAATTTTACATGTAATAATAATGCATTTTCTCATAACCAATTCTATGGGGCTCTATATTGAGGTGTTTTGATGGAAACAACAAATGTATTAATACAAGTACAGCGAAAACAAAAAATTATATAGAAAATTAATAGAACATGTCATAGATAAAGAAGTTTTACTATAACTACATATTCACGTTCATTATTGCCATAATATTTTTACATCCACACTGTTAGTAAACAATTTTTTCAATCAATTTCTTTCTCTGTCCCTAAGTTGTTCGATTTTTTTCATAAATTTGAGAAAAATACCTATTTATTTTGTGACTATCATGCCCTTCACTTTTACATACAACGTGCTACGCACGTTCGGCACCCTAGTTGTTCAAATAGAATAATAATAGGAGTGACGAGATGCGTAGTTAATAATTATAAGTAAACGTTTTTAATGATAATTATTACTATTAAAATTTGACTTTAATTAAATACAAAAAAATTAATAAGGGTTATGCTTAGTCAAAGAAGCATTAAGTAGATATTTAAAAGCTAAGAGAGATGAGATGGGTTGACCTGAGTAGTTTCCCGCAGATAATTCTAAAGAATGAACTAATATCAAATTAATGCAAATTGTAGTGTGGACTGTCCTAATAAAATGCAAAAGTAGTTAGAGTAGAGATTTTGGTTTTATTTTACTAGTGGTGAGTATTATCTAGGGGAACGTTCATTTTTGAGCGTGGTCAAAGATTAGGTATTGTGGATGATATTTGAAGACAAGAATTACCCCTGATTTTAGGACATACTGTTTTAGGTTATAAAGGGTAAAAAAACAAAAAAAGGAAAAAAAAAATCTACAGACTATGCAAGAAATGAATTGGGGAGTAAGAGTGTCACTAAATAAATTGTTTTTATATATGAAACAAAATTGGTTTCAATACTATCATGTCTATCATCACACGTAACGAGTTCATACATTTAGACTTCACTAGGTATGAGATTAAAAGAAAAGTGATATATGTACACGCAAATGTGTCTATGAATGAGATCTACACACAAATAGATGGTGAAATGAAATTACCACTCTGTCCACTCCTTTATTGGGGGTTCACACTCTTATCCTATTAGTACGTAGAAATTTGTGTATACTTGTCGTATGTCTTGAGATTAAATCTCTGAAATTAAATGCATTGCCTTTGAGCTCAAACCACGTAGTTACAAAATTACAAGATTAATGTTGGCAAGAGGATCGGTTAGAATAATACATCATGGCGAATTCTCTATCATACATCTTGGTTCGTCCTTTAAGGACACACAGAGCCAAGTTTTTTGTGTAGTGTGAACACGTCTATATCCACTATCAAGATATCACATCTGTGGCTAATTTATTATCATTATTAATTTTAAAGAAAATTGCTGATTGGAATTAGGTCATTCACCTTTCTCGTCTAAGCGGATTGGCATTTGGCAGTATCATCTCTAGAGATACGGATGGCTCATGGCAGTTCAAAAGTAATTAAGCTAAAAAGTTGAAAGTAAGGTAAGATTTTAAAAATATGACGATGTGAAAGCATTAATATATAAAAGGTGATAGGATTGGATTTTTTTTATGGGTCTTTATATGAAAGATTAGAGAAAATGAGTGAAATTGAATTGTGAAAATGTGTAGTATATGTAAGTCCCACGAAATATGTGAATATAATTGATTTAGGATAAAGACAAAATGAATAAAAAAATTGAAAGAAATTGTAAAAATGGTACCCTATCACATGCAAAGTGCATGTTATGATTCAAAATTTTATTCTATTTTATGTATTTTAATTTATTCTCATTTAAATTTAAATTTAATTAAACCAATCACATCTATATATTTCATGGGATTCATATATATTATATAAATTTTCACCATTCAATTCTACTAATTCTCTCTCCTATTTAATATAAACGCCATTGCTCCGCTACCCACATTGTGGGCAGGGAAGCTGTGCCCACAATTGACGTGGAGGCCATGTCGGCCTCCACCTCTTCACACACCAAATCAGGATGGCCCCCAGATTTGGCACGCCTGATGTGGCCGCCACATCAACTCAACGTGACGACCACGTTAGCGTGGACATACACCCCTCCTCCCCACAGTGTGGGCAGAGGAGCAAGATTGTTAAAATAGAAGTGCATAAAAATTTGTAAAATTTGAATGATAACATACACTATAGTTGTTAGTTGATAGGGAAAGGTAAGGGGGAAAAAAAAAAGAACCAATATATATTAATGTATTTGGACAAATCAACAACAAGGTGGCTGTAGTTTAGTGGTAAGAATTCCACGTTGTGGCCGTGGAGACCTGGGCTCGAATCCCAGCAGCCACATTTTTACATATATATATATATATATATATATATTATTTTTAATTTTTAGTATTAGATCTCCGTGTGTGTTTTTGGGCCAATTCATCCCTCGAATCCTCTTGGTCAAAGTCCAAACGGCAGAGATTCTGCATATATGTTGAGGAATTGTTTCTTTATTCAATCAAGAACTTCATCGGACAAATTGAAAATGATTAAAAAGGTGCCATTGCTATGAATGTGACAGAAGATGAAGGAGTGATTACACAAGGAAATGACTTCATGAGGAATCTTGCATCGATTGCTCCAAGTCAACCTTTGATGTTTAAGGAGGGGATATTGGATCTTGACAATGTAGGACAGTCGGAGAGACCTAAATGTTTCGGCTTGTAATGAATGTTTAAATGTTTTGTTTGATCGATATCATCAATGAAACGTCTTCGCCCTTTAAGTCGACATGTTTACAATCTCATTTTTTTTTAAAAACTATTTTATTCAATTAAAAAAATTTGCACACACAACTATATATATTAGTTTAATTACATTGATTGTTTTGGTGAGATGAAATAACTGGTTTGGACTCTGGAACTTTATAATCCAACACATATCAATATGAAACTTCTAGTATGTGTATGCATTTGAGATCATCCAATGCTGATAAACTCGTTAAATTAATATTTGTTTGCAGGAAATTAAATACAGAAGAAACCAAGCCATCTCTATCTGTTACGACTGGCAGACTCAAATTCAGCTACTAATTCTCGTGATGCTTGCTCTCTAGCTGTCACTAATTCCTCAATGACGTTTGAATTTTATGAGTAGGACATTTTTCCTTTTTTTTTTTTTTGAAAGTAGGACCTTTTTCCTTTTTCTTTCCTTTACTTTGGTAGTAAGGCATGCAAAAGTCTCCAATTCTTTATTTAGGGTGTGTTTGATTGGCTAACGGTGGAAAAGAAAATATTTTTCACCTTGCAAGGTAAATTATTTTTCTTGGGGGAACCTAAAATTAATTTGCCATGGAAAATCCAATTCATGTATAAAATGGTTGTACATTGTTTTCCACGGAAAATATTTTCCATGGAAAATGATGCAATCAAGCAACTAAGTGGGAAAATATTTTCTTTGATGAGACATTTTCCGTGGAAAATTTGGTCAATCAAACACACCCTTAGGGTGTGTTTGATTCACTTCTTTTTGCCTGGAAAATGTCAAATCAAGGAAAATATTTTCCAACTTTGGTGTTTCATAGAAATATTTTACGTGAAAAATATTTTCCAGATACAACTCATTAATGCACAAAATTAGTCCATTTACCTGGAAAATCCAATCCAAAAAAGAGATGGGGAAAATTCAAAAGATGGAAAATATTTTCTAGGCAACACTTTCCATGCAATCAAACACACCCACCCTTAGTGTTGAATATCATATATATATTTGTGAGAATATTTTTATAATTTTCTAAATAGTTATTCGTATGGTTAAAATCCGAGACCAAATTTGCTGCATCAAATCAAGTTATAACTTCTTAATTGTCACGTCTAATAAAAAACGTACACATCATTGAATTAATACATTTGGCTATGCATGTGGATTATTATAATTCGATAGGACAAATAAAAGGACAAGAATAGACATAGCAGATGTGAGCACCTAATAAACTATCTCGATTGATCTAGTAATAATGTCATTGAATTTTACACTTTGATTAACAAAACTAAACTTCACAGCTTCAATACCTGATGCAGCTTTATATCATTCCCACCAGATAAACTCCCATTAGGACTAATCTTCATACTTGTCAAATTTGCTTCACATCCTATCTGATGAACCTTTGTCTTCCATCTGAATATCCTAAACCTAACTCTAGTTTCCACCCCAACCTTAAAATCTTGCGAAAAACCTCGACCGACAACTGCCGAAGAGCTCGCCTTAATCGGAAGTTCCCATGATGTCTTGTTCTTGTGCGCTTGATAAAATGGCGGAGTAGAATTCGTCCCGACAACGACACCCTTGGAATATAAACTCAAGAAAATCCCATCATCATAGTATATGCTCATACCTTTGTTAGGATTCGAGATTTGGAAATCGAAAAGTATTTGAGAGGAGTTTAAGACAGAATTGTTAGAAAAGTATATGTTTTCAATGGTGAAAGATGGATTTTTTGGGATGAGGCTAAGCCATATGACTATGGAAACTAAAGTTAAGACAGTTATTACCTGAAAACACCAGCAGTAGATGCCGTAGTCGGTTTCGGCAGTTTTTCGGCGAGCCATTTGTAGATTGATGAAGAAAGTGGTTAATTCGGGAGTTTCAATGAAGGGTTTTGGTATATGAAGAGGGGGAGATGGATATGAAGAGGCACTTGCATGGCTAGGAGCTGCGAGCGCAAATTTATTGTCCCATTAACTGTCTCATCAAATTAGAATACTTTGCATGCTTAGTATTCAGATTGGATAAAACAGTTAAGACGACAACAAATTTGAATTCAGGAGTTGGCAAAATATGTCATTGTGTAGTTGTGGTTATACTGTTATATTTCTCGAAAATGTTCTATATATTTTCTCGTTTATCGCAACGTGTATTACAAAAAATACAAATAAAAGTGAAATAACTATTTTACCCTCAACTATTATTGTGTGAGCGAGATACACATACGCTGCGGTCAATGAGAGTCTATTCATTCTGACCTAAGATGAAAGGTGTCCAAGTTGGATCAAGTTAGATGACAGGTTGGACGGTTTGCTTTACTTATCGGACTGCTAAAGTTTTTACTACTTTAAGGTTTTTAGCCTTTAAACCTTTTCTTCGGCATTGTCAGTTGTCACGTTGCGAGCGTAATCTCTACGAACAAATTCTTTGCAAATTGCTGTAAAGATGTTATCTGCTTACAAGGAAATAGCCAATAAGTTGTTGGACGACTTTTTGATTTACTTTCATCCATGTGCCTAAAAATTATTTTTCCAGGCAATCTTGATCAAGTGAATTATTTCTCTGTAATATTTTTTTATTTTCAAAATATTGAAAATTTAAAGTTAAAATTACGGTTTAAGAAAATTTAGAATTAATAATGAGCAGCTTGTATAGATATGGAGTTTTCTATGAAAATGTAATTAATTAATTAGGGGCTTGAGTGTAATTTTCATATTAGTACTTGAATTGCAAAAGAAGGATCGCATTTAGTATTTTTTCATAAAATGAGTAAAATGGATGTTAAATTACCAAAATACCTTTTAGTTATTAAATATAAAAAATTTAAAATTGGATAACACTCAAATAAATGAAATAGTGAATTTTGGATTAATGTAGTCAAAGTTAATTTCTAAGGTTAGGGGCCTGTAAGCTCATAAAAAAAAAAAAAATGTTAGGTACGATAGTGCAATGATTGTAAAGATTCGGAACTAAATTTGCAAATTACCCTTAACATAAATGTCGAATTACTAAAATACCTTTCACTTATTAAATTAAAAAATTTTAAAAAGTTTTGACTAATGGTCAAATAAATGGAAAAGTGAACTATTGATGAAAGTCACTAATATTTCAAAGATTGGGCACCTGTTAGCTCAAAAATGAAGGTTGAGGATAAGGATGCAAATAAGTGTAAAAGTTGAGGATTAAATTTTCAATTAACCCATCTTCTTATTTTCAAAATATTGAAAATTTATTTACTCTTATGTTTTCGAAAACGTGATGTAACTAATATGTTCGTTCAATATATGCTACTACATTTTCTTGTAGGACTTTTGCACACACCATTTTAAGTATGAATGCAGTTATCTCCTATCTAAACAAAAAAAAGTTGCTTCTTGATCAAATGATAAAGCATCTTCAGTCTTCCAAGTTACATAAACGAATCTATGCAAAAAAATGGCTATATGGCAACATATACACTTTCATGTAAAAAGAATTAAGCAGTGTTGGGCTCGTGCCACCAAATTCGGCTATTTTCACTTCTTTTGGAACCAAGCTAATAATTGGGCCTTTATCCCGTTCATTACTAAAGCTTGGGTGCGGGAGATTTGGACGTGTGGCCTATTTTGGAGCTTTGGATGGAGGGTTGGGAGTTGGATTTAAATGCGGCTTTCAAGGGTGATTGGGAATTTTTTTTAATGGTTTTAATGATTTTTAATGTAAAGGAGGTGAGAGAATGAGTGGAGTTGAGTGGTTGAGATTTGTGGATGTGATTGATTTAGGAGAGAGAAAAAAGTTGAAAAAAGTGGAAAACTTTGAAAAAAAATAACCCCAATGAGGCTTGCTCTCAATTTTCTCTCATTTTCTCTCTAGAATTCGAGTGTGAGGCGAATTTCTAATTCTCCTTTTGTGTTTTAGAGATAGTGCTTGAGATAGTTACTTTTGTATGAATGTGCAAGAGTTTTTAGGGTTTTGGTCGTTAGGTCCGTGAAATGTATGATTTGAGAGCTTGTGCAGACGTTCGTTGCCAATTCCGACTACCAGTGGAGTAATTTTGAGCATGAATCCACTGGATTTGTGGAGCTCAACGCAGAGTAGGCAATTTTGCCGAATTGCGAGACCTTCGGGTCGAAACTAATTGAGTGTTCTTTATTTCTCTCGCACTTTTACTTTCCTTGGTGCGTTATTTGCGCTATTAGTCGTGAATTTGTACTGATTCTGTGGATTGGCCTAACAAGAAGAATTTTTAGACGATTCTATTAGAGGACAATAAGGCTGATCTGATCTGATGCGATGACTCTATCCTGTCCTGCATAGATATGTCAACCACTGGAGTCGAGTACTATACTGCACACGCCATGTTGAAGAGCCATCCAACAAAATAACTATTTAATTAAATTAGTTTTAAACAAAATTTTATTTGAATGCACACTTTAATTCTACATATTTGATTTGATATTCCACTAATATGAAACATTAATTTAGCAAGTTCAAGGAAATTAATTGTTTCATCGTTAAACGATGTTATTGTTATACCGTGTGATGGGGAAAAAAGTTATTGACAATTACTTATTTAAATTGAAATTAAAAAGACATGCTTCTACATAACACCCGCCGTGCAATGCCTATGTTTTTTCTAAACCCAAACCCCCCCCCCTTCCTCCGGAGGGGCCAAAAAAAAAAAAACCAGAAGTCCCGTTTTATACTACTAGTTGACACAAACATGCAATGCACGTTATCTTGTAAATTTTTAAAAATGTTAATACTATTTTCGTCGTAGTAAAAATAAGATTATAGATGTTTTAAACATGTAAATTAAATATTCTAATAGTAAATCACTGTCATTTCTTTTAAAGGTTCAAAATTTTGAAATTCTATCATTCTATGTCAATGTCTTTAACTAAAATTTTATATTCTAGGAAAAGTCTAATGATGCAACTTGCTATAATACGATATCATTCAAAATCTGTGCATAAAATGAGTTAAAAATGGAACATCAAATCAAAGAGTTAAAAATGGTCAATAAGGAACTTATTCATAGATTACATAGATCTTGTATTTATATTCTACAAAAGCATAATGAAGTAGCTCATTCCTTGCTAGGTTAGGAGTCGATGCGTTGCAATATATATTGGATTCATTTTTTTGTCAGTTGTCATTTCCTTCGATTTGAAGGGTGACTAATAATATTATTACAATCCCCTTTCAAACAAGATGGTAAACATGGTTGAATCACAATGAAATCTAGACATTACGAAATTACTAAGATGTAAGGGAATTTTGGAGTTTTGATAGCAAAATAAAAGTGTGCCTCTACATTCTCTTTACTAGCTGTTTCACCCGTGCGTTACACGGGGGACAAATTTTTCAACTAATAACATTATTGATAGATGTTAATAATATTAACATAAAATCTAAAAAAAATTAATATAAAGAATGAGTTAAAACAATAAAATTAAAGAATTTAGCTTGAAACAATTTTATAAAAATTTTGATAGAATTTCTCCTATATTTCGTACTAATCCATCACGCAAATACGTAGCAATTCGTGAAAATCCCTAATGTTTAGAAACTCACCTGACCGGACCGGTCGATCGTTCAATCACGAACCGTCCGAAACCGGTCCGCCATGGTAAAAACCCGCTTTTTAAAAAAACCGTCAAAATCGGTCAGCAACCGACCGGCTCAACCGGTTGAACCGTGCTCAACCGGTTGAACTGCCGCTGAACCTGCTCAACCGGTTTTTCTAATTTTTTAAAATTATTTTTATAAATTTATTAGTTTTAATTTATTTTTATATTTTTTAATTAAAAACGGTTCGACTGCCTCGAATCTTCGCTCGACCGCTTGACCTTGAACTGGCTGGGCTTCATCGACTGCCTTGCTCAACATTGGAAAATCCACAACTTAATTTACTATTCTCCATAGAATAGTAACTTAATTATCATTTATACCGCATTTTTGCACATGATGATAATTCATGACGATTGTGATAATATATTACATTTTGCCTATCATAAAGATCAATCTACTAATATAAGCGCAAAATAAAATAATATTAAATATTATATTTATCAAAATAACTATACTAAAATAATCTCTACTAACATTCGTAGAGCTTTTTTTTTTTCTTTAAAATTATTTTACATTTTATTATATGCAATTGTAAATTTTGGAAGATATTAATTATTATACATCAAGATAATGTATGTTATTAACAATTAATATGTAAATAATAATTTTTAAATGTTAATTATGAAATATAATCAAAGATAAAGATATATTATAAAAATAATAATGTAAAGTAGTCAAACCATTGCACTAAACTATTTCTTCCATGTTGGAAAGACTTATCCGCTGCTCCACCCATCTTCATTTACTTTAGGTCAACGATGATATAAGAATTCCATTCCCCATCCCCTGCTCATGTCCCACCCCACTAGAAAATTCTCATCCCTGCCCACAACCATCATGGCTTAATCCAAGACTTTTGTTTTTTGACATTTTATTTCTTTAATAAAAACCTTCTAGATATATTAAACACGTGTATTAACTCGTTAGGTATAAACTTACTAATTTAACATATTCAAAGATATTAAATATTGAATGATTTGATATAAAATTTAAATTAATTTAGATAAGATAAATAAATCAAAATATATATGATTAATACTTAAAATATACAATCTAACTGACTATACTTAAAAATAAAATAAAATATCAACAGGGAAAATTCGGTATAAAATAAATAATTCAAAGTAAGTAGGATTCTTAATATTTATTTAGGAGATGAAAACTTAGATAAATATTTAACATAGTTGAAAGCTAATTAAAATATTCTAATTGAGTTATATAATTCAAATAATTAATTGAGTCGATAGCCAATTGTTTAATAAGAATTCTTAAACTTATTCCCTAACGAAAGCGATAGATTGAACCAAAGAATTATTATATAATTGTTGGTTCAAATAGTGTCAAAAAAATTTTATTACCATTTGAATACCTATTTTTTGAGCTTGTCACTTAAAAAAAAGAAAAAGAAAAAGAAAAAAGGAGCAGATCCTTTGAAACACACGTAATTATATAAAAAGAAATATTAATATTTTGCCACCAACTGTAACTCGAAAGAAATATCATAGAAAATACAAAAACATATGAGAATCGTAAGAAAAGTATATTTTGAAAAAATGATATTGAAAAAGTAAATAAAGATAATTAGGGACTAATGATCACTCGAATTACTTTACAATAAAATGTAACAACCCAATTTTAAAAATCAAAATCTTATAGGTATTAACCTAACTTTATTTTAAAATACATCGAAAGATAAATTAATTTCGTAAGCACATTTTCTTTCCCGTACCAATCTAATTAATTTTTATTATTTTTTATTTTTTGAAATAATTATGTTTTCCCATATTTAGCAATTTAATTAATTTTGATTAATTTTCGTCTAATAAAACTATCTCTTTTTTTTCAATGAAAATATATCCAATAAAATCTAAGAAATATAATTAATTGTAATATAATTAATTCTAATTAATTCTTGTTTTTACCTAATTATTTATAGAAATAATTTATTACTTATAAATAATTAGTTTTTAACCGTAATTTTAAGAATTGTATGAATATAATTTTAAAGATATTTTATAATTAAAAAGATATCTCAGTAGTAAAGATGTCTTGCATTTTTAGGAAAAATCTAGTCAACCATGGAAATCTAACCACTTTTAATTATTATTTATTTTTTCATTAATGTTATGTTTCTGTTTTTGCAATATAATTAATTTTGATTAATTTTAGTCCAATGAAATCAGTGTCAATTTTTGCCCATTGAAACCAAGTTCAATAAAATTGTAACAAGATTATTAATTTTAATTAATTATAATAGAATTATTTGTAATTCATTTTCATTTTTAGCTAATTATTTATGAAAAAGAATTAATTATTTTTGTAGTAATCATTTTAATATCGCTACTTACTTTATAATAAGATATAACACTCAAATTCTAAGAATCAAAATCTTATAGGTGATAACTTAACCTTATTTTAAAATATGTAAAAGATAAACTAATTTTCCAAGCACATTTTTCTTTCTCTCAAGAAGAATATAATTAATTTTAATTATTTTTTATTTTTGAAATAATTATATTTCCTCCTTTTTAGTAATTTAATTAATTTTGATTAATTTTCATCCAATAAACTGCCTCAATTTTCATCCAAATAAAATCTATCAATTAAATCTAAAAAACATACAATTAATTATAATATAATTAATTCTTGTTTTGGCTAATTATTTATAAAAATAATTTACTATTTACAAATAATTAGTTTTTTAGCCACGGTTTTAAGAATTATATGAATCTAATTTTAAAGGTATTTTATAATTAAAAAGATATCATCCATGTCAAAAGATGCCTTCCATTTTTTAGGAAAATTAGGAAAAAAGCCATAGCAATCTAATTAATTTTAATTGTTATTTAATTTGTAATTGATGCTATTTTTCTACTTTAACAATATTATTAATTTTTATTAATTTTGTCCAATCTAAACCATGTCAATTTTCATTCATTGAAATCAAGTCCAATTAAATCGTAATATTATTAATTTTAATTAATTGTAATAGGATTAGTTTTAATTAATTATTATTTTTAGATAATTATTTATGAAAAGAATTAATTATTTCTGAAATAAACATTTTAATATCATCACTTTTAAGAATTGCATGATAGTTTTGAAGAAATCTTGTAATTTAAATGATATATTACAATTTAAAGGATTTATTTTTCATTTTTTAGAAAAACCCACAGCAATTTAATAATTTTTTAATTTTTAAAATTAATTATATTTTCCATTTTAACAATGTAATTAATTTTGATTAATCTTTTGTCCACTAAACCCATGTTCTAGCTTAATATTGGCAGAGAATTTATTATTTTTATTAATAATAGTTTAAATAATTATAGTAAATTTTGTGTTTAAGTTAATTATTTCTCAAAATAATTATTTCCAAAATAATTTGCTTGATAGCCATAATTTTAAGAATTATATGAATCTAATTTTAAAAATATCTTATAATGGAAATGATATCTTAGAATTTAAAAGATATAAATATATTTGCAATTAATTAAAAATCAATTAATGTTACAATTGAATGATTAATTGAAAAATTGATGTTATAAGTTTCATTAGTAATTCTTATGTAAAAATTAAATGAATTATCATTTTTATCCCATCAAAATTAAATCTTAGTGAAATCGCTAATTTTAATTAATTTTCATTTATTAGCTAATTATTATTTTTATTAATAATAAATTCTTTCTAAAATTAATAAAAGGGTCCAAGGTAATTTTTAAATTTTCATGTTACACATTTATTTTGGATTTTTATGTAAAATTTAATGAATTGTAATTTTTCATTACACAAAAAATTAAATTTTATAGATATCACTTAATTTTAATTAACTTTATTCTTTAGCTAATTATTTATAAAAATGATTGATTGTTTCTAAAATTGATTATTGGGTCCAGCCTTATTTTTAAATTTTTTAATACAAATTAGGATCATAGGTATGGAATTTTGTCTCAAACTTGGGCCAATTGCTAGTAAGTTTTTTTTTTTTTTTAGTTTTTGTGTAAAACATTAATGAATCGTAATTTTGTATTGCAAAAAAAATTGAATCTTAGCATGATTATTAATTTTCATTAATTTTTTCTTAGCTAATTATTTAAAAAATAATTAATTGTTTTAGTTGAGTAACAGGTCTGATCTTATTTTTTGATTTTAATGTTAAACCTTCATTTGAATTTTTGTGTAAAAATTTAATCAATGGTAATTTTGTATGGCATAAAAATTTAATGTTAGTGAAACTGTTAATTTTAAATAATTTTATTTTTTAAATACGAAAATTATGAAAAAACAATCAGGTAAAAATTCATTCCAATTCTTGGAACACCCTTATATTATTCAACACATAAACATATAAATAAAAGATTTGAACGAATAAATAAAGAAAAATTGAAAATTGTAATATTTGAAAGAAAAAATATATAATATTTATCCAGGTAAACTAAATTATAATTGATAATAACAGAGCTAATGAGATAAAAATTAAATTTTTATTTGTTATTGAAGTTTGATGTTGAAGTTCAAATATAATGAGACATCTCATTATATTTGCATTTTATGAACAAACATCAATTAAATTAATAGTAACAAATTATCAAACTTTTTAATGTTATTACATCAAGAGTCATTAATCTACATTAATATCAATTTTTATTTAAGTTAGACACTAATTTATATGTTATTTAGAATTTTAATTTTTTAAAAATAAAAATTTATATATTGATAGTATACTTGTTTTATTTCATCAAGTCGAGCAAAATATAATTACAAATTATTATTTTTGTAATGAGAAAATGAAAAAAGAGGAAATGATAGAGAGAGTATTTAGATATTATGAGATTGGGTAAAGTATGGTAGAAATAATTAAATAAAATCTATATACATTAATATTAATATATTATGGGTAAAAAATAAAAGAGAGTTGGATATAGATTAGGCAGAAAAAAAGTAAAAGAGAGTTTATTTTAAACAGGAAAACGGATTTACGACAATAAAAATATAATAAGAAAAAGCTTCATTTTCCATATATATAAATTATTCTATATATAGATAGAAATTTATATTAGGTAAATTCGATAGGAGAAAAAAATTAATAAATAGATTTTTTCCTTTTCTGATACACGGTTTTACAGCTATCTTTTTTTTTCCAGAAGTTCTGATTGGTTGTAGCGGTTTGAGCGGGAAAAGAATAAAAAAATCAATTAAAAACATTTTTTTCTCAATTCTTTTTCTATATTATAGATGTGGTATGCTTTGAAATAAAAATTAGGAAATTAAAAGATACATCATTGTAATGAATTATTAGCATTGACAATAGAGGATAAGAAAGGAAAAAAATTACTTGACATAGTCAATTTTTTTTTTCTTTGCAGAGTGCATTTTCCAATCTTTATACATTAAGCACAATTTTCAAAAAGATACAACAATCATAAGTTTTCATCATTTTTGTTCTATATACTCTCATTGTTAAAGTTGAATCAAGCACACAAAACTATCTTTATAGATCGCATCGAACCTAATTCTTAAAAACAGCGAAAATGATGTACAAAACAAATGGAAAATTAAGAATTATGAATTATGAACTTATAAACAAAAAAAATAGAGAATTTGTAGTACAAAAAGTGACTTTTCCTGACGAAAGTTTTTGCCGTGAAATTTTTGGCAACGACCATTTTTGGATGGAAAATCGTAAAAATGAGATTTTAAATGAAAAAGATTCATTGTTAAAAGCGATATATCTTGTAGTGTTTATCAAAGTTGAAGGTGTGGTATATTTACCTTAAAATAGCATAGCAAAACTGTGAAAGATTATTAGCAATATTGCTCTTAAAGTCTTATGGCTATTGATATTAACCTCAAAGTCAACATCACTGATTTTCTCGTCGAGTTTTCTTTCCACAACCACATCTTTAGGAGCTTGGAGAGAAAGTTTGGAAGTGTAAGAGGGAAGAGACGTTGACGCGGAGTGGAGGAGAAAGTAGGAATTGAAGAAATCCGGCGGGAGTTCAAACATGGATCATTAACTGCCTCCTTGGCTCGTCTTGCTTTTATTTTGTAGATTGATTTTTGGAGCTCGCCATTGACTCCAAATGAATTAGAGACTACAGGGTGGACGAAAGAAGATGTGCAGACCATGTAATAGTATTTTACGATTTGCAATATATATGTGGGTGGTGGCGAGCTAGGAAATAAAAGGTTTTTAAATATGAAGAGTTTGCATCCTATGTAAATAGATAGATGATGACGAAATAAAGAGAAGATATAAGGGTTGATCAAATGAACCAATTTTTTGTTATTCATTTTAATTATTATATACGTGCACCTTGGTTATTATGCTTGGTATACATGCACCATAGTTATTATTCTTGGAATTTGGAAAATGTGGGAACATCATAACAAATAATAATTCAAAATTTAGGGTATATATGTAATTAATAAAATGTAATGGGGATAAAAGGGTCCAAAAATGATTCTCACCTCAAGTTATTTTTAATATATTAAAGATTAAATGCCTTTTGACCACATACACAATTTTTCAATTTCTACAAAAATCCAATAGATAGACTGAGTTTAATTAGAGCATCTCCATCTCCAATGCAACAATGTTATGGAAGAAAATTTTTTCAAATGGCAAAAAAGTGATTATGTGGCACATTAATTGCTAGACATTATCAAGAGCAATATCTAACTCTAAACATTGTACTTCACAATGTCTATTATTAATTTAAAATTTGATATCCAATCACTTTATTTTTTTCTTTATTTATTTTAAAACTCAAATAATAATTTGCCATATATTGAACATTAGCATGTATGCGTTGGAGAGATTTTTTGTTTTAATGTTAATGTCCTTAACCATATAAGAATGTTAGATATTATTGCATTGGAGATACTCTTAGGTGCACCCCCTAATGTCAGGTGATGTGGCACTGGCGCCAATTCCTAATACAATTTTAAAAAGTAAATATTCATATGCACGGATGGAATCCGCATGTTTTCCTCTCTTAATGAATAACTTGGGACAATTTTGTTGTTCATTCTTGCATTGTATAAAGGGTGAATTTAATGAATTGTCACTATACTTTGAAGATATAACTACAAACTCACCAAACTTTGGAATATAACTGATAACTCACTGAACTTTTGATTATGTTTATCATCCCTCACCATTATCATTTCCGTCCACACAAAGTTAACGTCGTTGCTGACGTCGCTAACTGTCATTGTTTCGAGTTAATAACTACTCACTATATTTTTAAAATATAACTATTCACTTATCGAACTTTCAAATATAACCAATAACTCACTAAAATTTTCAAATTTAACAAATAACTTACTCCTAAATTATTCGAATCTAATAAATAACTCACCAAATTTTCGAAAATATTAGCCATCACCACATTATATATTGATTGACATCATAAAAGAAATAAATGATTTGAAATTTGAAAACACCATGCTTACACAAACCTATTAATACAAATAGGGGTTGGGCAAAAAAATTGAAAAATTGAACCAAACATACCGACTCGAGATCAGTTCGGTTGCCTTTTTTTGGTCAATTGGTTCGGTTTCTAAGTCGAAAACCGATCTATTAAAAAGCCAAAAACCAGGGACCAAACCGATTCAATTCGATAGTTTTCGCTTCGGGTGGAAAAACCGAACCAATTGACTGACGCCCACTCCTAAATACAAATAATTGAGGGGCTCAATATTCAAATTAGAATAATTTACTCCAAGATTGATAAATTTGAAAGTGTCGTCTTATATCTTTGTGGAAGTCTCCTGCTGTAGAGACTTTTTAGTTTTTCTTGTTGCTTTTCTATTTGCAGAATACTGCACAGGATTGTTTTTTTTCTTTTTCTTTTTTTGTTTTTCATGTTTGCACAATGCAAAATAAAATTTGTCAATCTTCTAGTAAATTATTCTAACTCTAATATTGAGCCCTCAATTATTTGTATTAACAGGTTTGTGTAAGCATGATGTTTTCAAATTTCAAGGCATTTATTTCTTTTATGATGTCAATCAATATATATGTGGTGATGGCTAATATTTTCGAAAATTTAGCGAGTTATTATTACATTCAAATAATTTAGGAGTGAGTTATTCACTACATTTGAAAACTTTAGTGAATTATTGGTTATATTTGAAAGTTCGATGAGTGAATAATTACATTTTAAAAGTATAGTGAGTAATCATTAATTTAAAATAATGGCCATTAGCCATGTCAATAACAGCGTTAATTTTATATGGACGGAAATGATAACGGCGAGGGATGGTAAATATAATCAAAAGTTCAATGAGTTATTAGTTACATTTCAAAGTTTGATGAGTTAATAATTACATCTTCAAAGTATAGTGACAATTTATTAAATTTACCCTTGTATAAACAACATACTCCCGAGAACAACCCCCATCTCTAATTAATCAAGACGTTGATTATTAATTCTAAATTTTCTTAAACTGTACCATTTAAGAAACAACAAAAGTTATCAATAATAATGTCTTTAGATATGAGGAATACTTCAATGATCATTCCTAGACGACGCCAACACTCTCAGACTTGCACAATGGCAGAATATGCAAAAGCAAACCCATTACACTAAGTTGTGCTAAAATTTTATGGAGCATAATAATTATATTTATTATTAGTTATTGGTTAAAATTAAAATACGCAAGTCTCTAATGCTAAAAGAAATTTTTGAAAATTTATAATATTAATGTGAACTAATATTACTGCATTGGAAATTTACAATAAAAATTGTTTAATTAATATGAAATTATTTTGATAAATTAATTATGGACGAAATAAACATAGATAAAAAATAAAATCCAAAATTATACAATTTAACTAAAGTTTTAGACTAATTTATGCATATTTCAAACTCGTGTATTCAATTGGGTAATTGTTATTTATTGATAGGATGGTTAATTGTATCATTTTATAAAAAATTTGACCAATCAACAATCAAACTAACAGTTTTTTGAATGGAATGACTTTCAATCCCAACTTTTGAAAGGTCAAGAACCCGGGATACAACACTTTAAAGATTTGAAACCCTATTATAACAACCCTCAAAGGTTAGAAATCACTAGTGAAATTTATCCAATAGTTTCATGTTCCATCATATTGTACTTTACAAATTAAGAATATTATTTATTGGGGCTTGTTTCTAGTGCCAGCTGGTGGACATCCAGCAAGAAAAAGCCTCTCTTGCATTGGGGGGGTTGTGTCAACGCCAAAACTTCCAGTTCTGTCACTGGATCTTTTTTGTTATTTATTGCATAACTATGTACTACTAATAAGTACCACTTTGAATAGAATTACTCAAAGATTTTAAAAAATATTACATATTAAAATTTTGTTTGGTTCGACCACGTTCACACACTCACACTTGTAAATGAACTAAAAGTCCCAGAGGACTGTTATTAAAATTTTATTACTTATTTAACGATTTCAACTTTTCAAACACGTACACTTCAAATTTGAATAGTCAAATTTTACTGTATAATCTTGGTACTTATAACGAATTCATTCAGTAAGCTATAAAGGGTGATTGAGAGTGTTTTTCAATGATTTTTAATGATTTTTAATGTAAAGAATGAGAGAGAAGAATAGAGTTGAATGATTGAGATTTGTGAATATGATAAAATATGTGGATGTGAATGATTTAGGAGAGAAAAAAAATTAAAAAAGTGGAAAATTTTGGAAAAAGTAATTGCAATACTCTACTTTTTAAACCTGCCATTAACATAATAGCTTTATTTTCTGAATCTCATAATACTCTCAATTATATGTTGGAAAGTAGAAGGTAGAAGGTAGATATAATCAAAGTTATCAATCTAAGATAAGAAGGACAATACATAATGAGTTGTTGACTAGTCCGTCCTCACCCCCAACTTAGACGCAAGAAATATACAAAAGAGACGACGATATCATACGCGTGTCCAAGATATGAAAATAATTGGAATTATCATAAGGAGATATATATTGGATTATAATGATACCCTAATTATATTGAATTGTAATATCTATCTATATATCTATATATATTAATAAAATGAGATCATTTTTAAGTCAAAAGTTTTATTTTTATGAATTAAAAAAATAAAATTTTATTGTAAAAGGATAATCACAAATTTACAACTCAATCTTTCATTCCTCTTCTAAAATTCGAATTCTTATATATATCTCCCATATAATATGAGGTCATTTTTCCGCGAAAAGTTTTATTTTCTGAATTAAAAAATAAAATTTAATTGTAAAATCACGCTTCGGATAATCACAAATCTGCAACTCAATTTTCCATTCCTCTTCTAGAATTCGAACTCTTATATATATCTCCCGTACAACGCACGGGAGAAAATACTAGTATAATAATAAAGCTAATAATAATGCACATTTCTGTAATGTGCTATCGTAATCATTAAGTGATTCTTGAAATATTTGATCAGATGTTATATCATCAGAAATTAATCCCTTGTGGGGAAGTAGATTACACGTATATATATGTTTGAGACATTTGACTTTTTGTTGATTGAGAGAAGTGAAATAAAAATTATTCACACAAATAGCATTTGACTTGATATCGATGGTTAACTTGTTCCCTAAAATTTATTTAATTTGGTTATTTTTTTTTTTATTTTTGGAATAATTGGTTAATGTTTTTAAGTTATTTAATTTGGTTCATTAAGATTTTCCTTCAAGAAAACAAAAAGGGCGAAGAGAGGGCGGGGGGAAAGAAGAAAAAGACAAAGAATACATTGGCTGTACCAATCAAAATGATCATCTCTTAAGTTTTTAATCAACAGTGATATTTACATTTATGTTCACCCATTAAGGATGATGTAAGACGCCCCCCCAACCCCAAAAACAAAACCGAAAGAAAGAAAGAATGAAAGATAATGTAGCCTTGAATTGATAGTAACTACCTTTCAGGAAAAAACAAAAAAAAAACTCATAACTAATTGATAAATGTTATCTTAAATATAACATTCAATATGACAAATCAATTATCTTTACGGCCCTTAACAGTCAATAGTCATCACGGGTTGTAAATAGCATTAGTCTTTTCTAATCAAATTTAGATTCATTGTTCTTTCCCCCAAAGAAAATCAGATTTGTTATTCCAAATCTATCATATTACTTTCTCATATCAAATTAAAACAGTTCAAATATATAATTAAGTGTATTTCTTTCAAGGTGTAATCAAGTGTGTTAAATTAGTGTCAAAGGGATCTTGTTTAGTGGTAAGGCATCCCTTATTAATTTATTCTGGGTTGGAGATACTACATCCCCCCTATAATCTCAAATTTATACTTTAAAAAAAGTGTATTAAATTAGTGATATTGAATCGTCCAGTGGACAAAACAATTGAATAGATATGAATTAAAACATCAGATCACGGCACCCAATTAATATTACATTACAGCATGATTGATATATCATATCACTCCAAAGTACGTCGTAACGTGCACGGCAAGATGTACGGGATCGCTTCTCTCCATTTAATTTGTTCCCAAACAAAACACTGCACACATGAATTAATTCATTCTCCTTCAAAATTCCCTTTGTCCATATTCCTGTCCACAATTCCTCCGCCCCATAAATGATGAATCTCACACCATCAACTATTTAGCATGCTGCTTCGCTGCTTTTATATCCCTGCGAATGAAAGAAGAAACATTAAAAGTCTCTCGTGTTGAAGAAGTACTTATGAAAGCCGGTAAGCTTTCAAATTCACCAAACTTCAACCAATAATAATAATTGCGAAGCAGTTGAAGAAAAAAAGATTAGAAAATAATGAAGTCTTGTTAAATAAGTTTTCTCACTTATGAAGAGAGACTTGATTGCCTGTTTGACTAACTAAGGTTGTGTTTGTTTTGATTCGTCAATTTGGATAGTAATTTCCAGGCCAAATACGCAACCCGCCAAACAAGTAACAACCATCCGCATCACTGACTTTCTTATAATTCTCTCTGTTTTCGATCCTTCAAGAAATTATTAGAATTCCCTCTCCTTCACAATCTCTGCTCAGAGATGTCTGAAATCCCAAAGTTGGTAAGCCTTGTCTTTTTCACCCCTCTTCTTCTTTTATTATTTTTGTAATTTTTTTTTTCGATTTTGCATATATGATGTATACACAAACTGAAACTTTATATTATTTTTGTGATTACAGGAAAAAATGGAGCCTGATCATCTAAATGGATTGCAACACACAGCCATTAAATCTGATTCCTTGGTGTTAGATATGGAACGCTTAGAGAAAGATATTAATGCTAATTCAAGAATTAAAGTAAGTTTTTCATTCCAACCACCACCCCCCCACCCCCCTCCCCCGATTTACTATTATTTTCTGGGATTAGAATTTGTCTTCCTGGTTAGAATTTTTTTTTAATTATTATTATTTTCTAGACAACTTTCTAAATTGGCAAAATCATCACTTGTTCACGATAAGAGTTAATATATCCCACCGGAAAAGTTTGAAATTTGAAAACTTTATAAGGGGTGACTGGGAATTTATAAAATTCAAAATTTTCAATTTAAGATGTCGACTTATTAAGAAGAGTAATCACGAATTTAACAATTTTGTTTGAGATATAGATAAATTATAATAGATAGACATAAAGTTGGTGATAGGATTCATCTGAATTTTATTATTTTTGAAAATCTTGTGATCTCTCTTACGTACATCCCACGTCATTAATTATCTCATGTTGTCGTTTTTGTATAGTTTGATACGTCTAATCTAAGTATAATATTCAATAATTTATTTATTTTATGTGTGATATTTGTTGGGGGGAAGTTGCAAAGAAGCCTATCAAGAAAAGGAACGTTTAGAGGCGTCGAGAAGAAAAATACAGCCCACGAGAAAGACATTAGCGTCGTTGCTACTTCGCCAAGAGGTAACCTTAACATTACCACATTTCTCTTGTCGTTTTTGTTCATCACCAAATCATTTTATTAAAATTATTATTATTATTATTATTATTATTATAATTATAATTATTATTATTGGGGAAAGGATCACCAAATCATTTGCTTCACACTTAAAAAAGGAAAAAAAAATCAATTGTTTTAATTACTCCATCACTCAATCCCAGCCGTTAGATTAACCAAAGTCTATAATCTAGTGCATTTGATTCAAGTGCAAAATCTCTTGTTCTCTTGTCTTTTTATTGTGTCGTGTGTTTAATTAAATTAAGATACTTTATACGATAATGTGTGAATAATTGATTTGATTGAAAGAAATAATTAAAATATATTTAGACAATAAATTTAGACAGAAATGTAGGAATTGAATTTTGAGCCGTTTAAGGTACCCGGACACTCGTGTGCTTTCTTGTATTCACATGCTTAATAATAATATATTTAAAGAGAGACGGAAATATTAATGAGTTAATATTATTATTATATATAGTATGATTGAGTTCAATAATTTTAGGATATGATATATATTGATGCAAATGACAGGTGATGGGCAGCTATATAAAATTAATCAAACATCAATCAGGCCGAAACATGCGCCACGTGTATACAATTGTACATGATTGGTACCATATTATATTAGTATAACATAACATAATATTAATTAATAGTGCTTAATTGGACACGGATTTAATGTGCCCACTTAGCACATGTCATCTCAGTATTAGATAATGTTTAGATAATTATATCACACATCCAATTCTGAGATAACATGTGTTAAGTGAGCACAATAAACTCATGCCCAATTGGGTACTAGATCATAATTGCTAATAAGTCAATTACTAATATAACATTATTTAATTCATCATTTTAGGTCTTGCAATGAATATTGCAATTATTATATTAGAATAGAAAAATCAATTACAACTACTTGAATGGTTTTTTTTTTTTTTGGGTACAACTAATTGCATGTTACATCATGTAAGATTACTAAACAACGATAATAAATAACGTTATTTATTTTCTACGAATAACTCTATCTAAAGTTGATGGTTATTAATATGAGTTGTGAGATTAATATATTTGTATTTTATCTGTTTCATATCGTCTAGTTTTATGCTAGCTAGCAGTGCCATATTTGTGAATGATGAATGGAGGAATTAGGAATTGATTAATATTTTTAATATTTAATTAATTCGGCTGGAAAAGGTCAACTACTTTCTTTAAAACTCGATTAGCTTAATTTAATTTAATTTAAATTTTGTTTACTTCTTCATAGTTCATGCTTCCCAACATGTGACGAAATTTTCCCCATTGCAAGGCCTGACATGTGTTGATGTTACACATTTTTATTTTATTTATATTTATTTATTTGCTATTCCAAAATTTAATTTTCACCATGGAAAATTTGGGTTACGGGTAGCTGACATTAATTGTGTCCTGTATATATGTGTTATTCTGCAGGTGCGTTGCATGGTGGTGGCTCACCGGAAAAGCCCCCAACGGTGGCAGTGAGCGGCGGCGATAATGCCATGAACTCTGCAGTACTTCACAATCAGATAACCATCATGAACGGAACCATGGGAAACACAGCCGTGGAACCCAAATTGAGTAGCAAGAGATTCATGAGTTTTCGACGTTCTTCTCATTCTCATTCATGGGCAGTTGACCCTAGAAGGATACTTCTCTTCTTTGCAACTCTGTAAGTTCTTTCCTATTTTCATTTCCTATTTTCCCTACCTAACAACATTTTGATCAAAAGTTAATTTTTTTTTTTTTCATATGGGTGAGGCTACCATAATAACGAATAGTAATTTGAAAACTCATATCTGTTGTGTCAGTTCCTTTTCTATTTAACTATCCCGACGTCCAATCAAAACAGCTAACATACACATTCATACACAACCAAGTATATCGATTTCAATTACATACACTGTCTTAATTGGATGAAGCAACCAAAAGTATAGAAATTGGTACAGTAGATTAAAGTACTCGTGATTTGAGATGTGATTAATATTTACATTTGACTTATGAGTTTTTGATATAGTATTAGAAGTTAATTTCGAGGAAGGAAAATGTTAAACCAACTAGTACACAAATATATGTCGCATGGTAAAATTTTCGAACTAGGCCAAACTTGGGGTCACAAAACGCTGGCTGACATATATTTTATCATTTTTTACAGGTCAAGCATTGGGACAATATTGCTAATATATTGCACATTACACATGAGCAAGAATAATGAGGACTTCAATGGTCTTGATTAATATAACAATTATTAGCCTCCCCCACTTTTACTTGTTAGAGGGGCTACAAGAATTTGTGTACACAAGAACTTTTACTTCTTCTGCTAAAAGATATGCAAATTTGCGGTGGAAAAGGGACGGATTTTGGTTCGCATGGGCTTCAAGTTTGGCAGATTTCACTTTTTTTCTTCTTCTTTTTTTCAAAAATTATTTTCCTTTCTTTATTATTATTATTATATTGTTTTTTTTTCTTTTTTCTGGTAGTATAAGGTTTGAACAAGACAACGACAGAGAGCACTAAGAAGAGAAGATGGAGAATATTCGACTTTATAGGAGTGGCATGGTATAGAATGAAAAAACACACATGATGTGTATACTTTTTGTGCTGGTTTTTAGGTTTTATATTATCTTAATTCGATGAAGAAGCTCCTTAATGGAATAGACACACAGTCTATACATATCTTTAATTTGCACTTTTCAATACTTTTTGCTGTTGATCACTCAAGAAAGCTAGCTTGTTGTATGTGTTCATCATGATTCATGTGTAAAGGGGAAGTTCGACATCTATTGTATGTCTTAATTTCTATTTGTGGAATGTCTCATTCAATTGTAGTATTATTAAATTAATAATAAGGCATTTGTTGGTATATATGGATTATTTTGATTCGACAAAACAATTAAAGAGGTGAGAAATTAGACAACACATCTAAACTCACTTTATATAATATATATAAAGAAGTCCCTTATAGATAAATTTATATTAGTGCATATTAAAACAATTTTTTAAAACAACACAAGAACAAGTTGTCCATTATAACCTTTGCAGGCACAGGGTTATATGGGCGACAAGCCGCTCATATATGTCTTATTTCTAGTAGAAAAATCATGTAGAGGTTGACATATAATGATATAGAAGGATCTTGTCATATGTATTATGTCAGCCTATGTGCATTATTCTAAAAATCTAATTGAAAAAAAAAATGGACCCTTTAAAACATTTAATTGAAAATTACATAAGTGAATAAAATTAGTTTCAAGGCAACGTCGAAAAAATTCATGGTAATCATAAACACTACGAGTCTGTCTCTATATGTACCACATGCAAATGTAACGAAGGCGTGTGAATGTGTAATAGTTAATCCTTATACATCGAATACAGTCACCATTAGCGAAATATTTAGTATACTTTAAACTAAGAGATGTCAATTAGTAAGGCTGTCTTGGTAAATTGAAGCTCCACTCCAGAAAACCTTGGGCTCAGCACGGCTCGCCTCATGGCCTACTTTAAAGTAAGCCACGAGTTGAGTAGGGCCTCAAAAATGGTAATCGAAATTGCTCGAACTCGCTAGCTTTGCGGCTAAGGTGAGCTTGTGCAATCCAAATTTTACACTGTTCAAGCTGGCTCGGGTCACAGACAAGCTTGAGCCAAAGTTGCGAGTCATTTTCAAACAATGAATTGAGAATCCTCTTCAACTTTTAAACATCGATAACTATTTATTATTTTTTATTATTAAACTGAACCTCTAGTGACAGCCACTAAAATCAACCATATCTTCAAATATATGGAATTTAATGCTAATCAATATTGAGTGATTTGATATGAAAGACACCCCTCATCCAATTAGTCCCTTTCTTTGCAACCTTTGTGCATTAGTATATACAAGTTACCACATCCACCACTTAACATGGATCCAATTATTTCATACAAGAAACCTTGCTAGTCCCACTTTGTGGCCAAAAATTTTCACATCTTTCTGAACTTGTTCTCTATACTCTTTGAAGCTAAATCTTCTATAAGCAGAAGGTTCTATACAACTCTGTATAACGGTGTCATGCGACGGACACAAGAAGTAGGCTGTCGAGAACCTCTCTTTTACCTTATTAGCAACGACCCGATGATGAACACTTTTGTACACATTGTTGCTCCATACCTGCGTTCATTTATCAATGTTGTGACTGAAGCTGCGCAGATAATTAATTCTACTAGCCCATATTATAAATTTTTCTATTTTTCTAAAAAACTTTGTGTAGTTAGATCAAAGAATTAAGGGGTGAGCCAGGGGCATAGTTTGGCTCACCCCTGATTATAATACTAGTCTGGGTGGTATTTAGTGAACTGAGAGAGAAAATAACTTATACTTGAAATAAATCCCCGATGTTGATGATGAGGGCCTCGGGATTGGGTTTAACGGCAATCCATTTCCCGTCTCTGACTAATTGCAAGCCCCCAACATGATCTTGATGTAAGATTGTGAGAAAATCGCTATCGGTGTGTGGCATTAGACCAAACATGGGAGGTGAAATTGGGCAGGCTGGATATCTGTTCATTCGGAGAAAGCAAGTGTTTTGCAAACAAGTCTCTTCGAAGAATGTCGAGGAATTTTGGCCCAATTTCTGTGCTAAAATTTGTGCCAACTTTTGAGCTAGATCAGATACTTTGGCTGCAAATTGTTCCATTGTTGAGCTGAATTGTCAAAGGATTAATGGGTCAAAAAATAATTGAAGGCAACCAACGTTATACATGGGTGTATATATACTAATATTTAACTACTTTTGTGCATACATAAGTCTCAATGACATTTACTATCCCATTTCTTATTTCTTTGACAGTCGATCCCATGAAATCAAAACGATGATGGGACAGCCAAAAGACATGAAATGAAATAGCAGATCTAGACTCTAATTCAAGACCTCGATCATTTCTCGATCCTGATATTAGTCTCAATTGAGGCTTTAGTATGCAGATGATAGTGGTAGATGGCGGTGATGTGTTATGCTATAGACAACTGTGACACTTTATTTAGTTATACAACAAGCATAATCTTTAGCGCGATATTAATTACCTGAGACTGCAGTGGCCACCGGAACGCAAGATATCACCCAAAGAGACATGATAAGCTTCCGACCAACACAACTGCTGGAGAGAATTCGGCGATGGTGTCCCCCAAATGTAACTCCCGGTCGAGAACTTCAAACCATTGCCATTTGTCTTCTCATGAAATGGCCTCTTGAACGCCTCCATTTGTTCTCTTCTCATTTCCTCCAACACTTGGCTTGAAATCCCATGATTGACAACTTGAAAGAAACCCCATTCTCGAGAAGCTTTAGCTATCTCTCTCTTGCATGTCTCTCTCTCGGAATCTCCGAGGTTTAACATGTTGAGATTGATCAACGGAAGCTCACGTTCCTCGACATCGATGAGAGGCTCCTCGGAATTCTCTAATAATTGAATCTTGTTGACAGTTGAAGCGTTGAACAGGTTTTTGTATGTTTCTTGAAATGGTGGATCGGGGGAATATTCTTCTGTTGTTACAGGCTAAAGCAGGAAGATCCACTGTTAACACAAAATCCAAGTACAAGGGAAAATAAAGCAATTACAAACATTCTTGTTAGTACTATTGACTCATCTCATACTGTATTGATCTATTTGATCTAAACGATTAATTAATTGATACATGGATTGATTCAAATATATACAATCATTTCATGTTAGGTGTTATGATTAACAATGAGTGTAAGAAAATATATTTTTAAAATTAACTTTGTCAAATATTCTCCAGGACTAGGATTCGAAGAGTCCTAGGAATATTTCTTTATCAAGGATATGGCGTCAAACTCAACAATATTTGAAATGCAAACAATATATATTTCCTATAATTGATATATATATATATATATATATATATATATATATATATGCTTACCTGGTTTATAAGACTATCAGATTTGGCCATCATTTCTCCAACGTGTACGCTTGAAACTTTGAGACACACACGCTTTTTGCTCCTGCATTGAAAAATTGAAAATTTTGCAGAAAATTAAAGTTGCATGGCATATTGGCATGTTAATTCGCACATAAACACAATGCCAAGGACCGAATTAACTTTGTACCAATCAAAATCCCAAATTGTAGTTTCAGTATAGATCATTTGTACAGAAAATTGTATATATAGAATTATAGATACTTAAACTAAGTCGACGGCTACAAAACTATCAAATTGATTTCTATATATTCCTCCCCACGACACAAATCATCGACTGCCATACTTTTTTGATATATAAAAAAGTCTGTGTCTGTGTCTGTGTCTGTGTCTGTGAGAGAGAGAGAGAGAGAGAGAGAGAGAGAGAGAGAGAGAGAGAGAGAGAGAGGATTAATATTAGGAAGGGAAGTAATATTCTTACATAGAACATACAGAAAATGGCTTTAGGAATGACCTGAGAGATGGGAGCGTGGGTAGGCTGACTTAAATAGAAAAACAGTTGAAGCCACGTACGAAATCATTTCATTATTGAATTTTAGGAAAAATAGATAAAGATTATGTGTCTGAGGAAAGAACACGCTGCTCCTTTTAGAATCAGCGAAATCTTCTCCTGTGTATACAGTAGACACATACTTCTTCTATCCATTTTTAGGTTAGTGACGACATTTCTACTTTATGCTAATCTTTCCATATCTGTTCTGTACAGTTTCTACATTTTGTAACTTGACTGTAGTAGATGTACTACCGAAATTTCTTATCTCTTACACCCTGCATTATCCAATTGAGTGGTGATATCCGCTTCATGTGGGGAGGAAATCTATATTGTATGTAAACTTCTTTTTAAGGATCTCACTCAAGGCCCTTCTCTAATCAAGGAGGACATATGGTATGAATTTCCTCTCCACATGGGGAGGAGATCAAAACCATTATCTAATTATAATAGTTCGCATCTATTCACATCAATATTTGCATGGGTATGAACGGGTTCAAGGAAGGGTTTAGGGGATGTGATTTTTTTACAAAATTGTCCTTAAATAAAGTTTCAAAATCTAGCTGAAAGTTTATAGTTGTCTAAACTACTGTTTATTACGTTCAGATACGTGTGTGCTGTATTCTATTACTCAGATTTAATTGGTACAGTTTGCTATTTAATGTGAGATGTGTCTGTAAATTGTCATAGCTTAGATGCGTCTCTATGAGCCAGATGCGTTTGGGTCGCGATTCCGGAAATTAACAGGAATGCAGTACAGAAAACAGTAAAAATACAGAATTTTTAACGTGGAAATCTAATTGAGAAAAAACAATGTACTCGTCGCCTACGAGCAAAACCTATCGACTAGATCCAATCAGTTTAAATCTTTTACAAAATAACTGCACGGTAATTTACGCATAAATTAACCAACATCTAAGAAAGCAATAGAAAAACTCAATGTTCTTCGTTCTTAACATGTAATTTGAGGAGACATCTCATCTCTCATCAGTGGCCACTGCTAAAAACCGGGCCTTTAGGGTATAGTTTCGTCCATATAGATCATTAGGGGTGACATAATATTATGTTGCCCCTAATAGTTTTTATATTGTCCCTAATTATCTATAGGGACGAAGTTATAAGGACGACAGGTCGCCCCTAAAAGTCAAATTTCTTGTAGTGAGCTTCTCGTAAACCGCAATCCCGCAACAGATCTGCACTCCCTGCAAAGATTTCTACGCTTTGTGGGTTGATCTACTTCGTGGAAATGACTCATCCCGAAGATTCGAACAAAGATCTTCAAGATTCAAGGTTGGTGTTCATGGACTTGATCAAGGAATTAACTTGTAGAAGGCATGAACCGATTGGGAGAGGAGGACACATTTTTAGCTAGTGTGGGGGCTGATTTTTTGCTCTATGAATGTGTAACCCTAGTCTCCTCTTGTGTTGGTATTTTATTGTGACTTGTGTTGCTTCTTGGCCGAGACTCCAAGTTATCATAAAACTCCAACTCCTACAAGGAATAAAATTATTATTAGTTGTAGGATAAATCAAACAAGACAAGTAAAAAATATGGAATAATATTATTACTTTATCTTGTATCAAATTTTTATGGAATAAAATTCTTACCATAATTCAAATACATTGAATGTGGATACAAGCTAGGGAACTTTCGTCCCTAACACTCCTAATGTCCAATGGACTCCCTCTTGTTTATTCTACTTAAATAAAATAAGGAATTATCACATGTGACAATTAAAATATATCAAATAAAATTCATGTGATAAATAAAGTTCAACAAGAATTAAATTAATCAAATATAAAATTCAATTAATCGAATCACACATGTGGAAAAATTAAAATGCCAATAAAATTAACTTTATAAAATAAAGTTAACACTAGCATTTAAGGACATTTTGATATAAATACCCGCATTTCTTAATTCATTCCCTAATGAAATCCTATACATATCATTTTTGTATTCACATTAAATTTACTTTCACTCACTTATCTTTTTCAATCACTCGTACATTAATTTGATAATTATTTTATATTTTTAATATTATTTTTTTCAATTTTCCACTACATATTTAAAAATAAATTTAATTTCACCAAATTTAATTTGAATAGAACAAGCCGGATCGAATATAATATCCCAGTAAGTCACTGTTTTTTTTTTTATATAAATATAGTAAGTCACTATTAAATACTACTCGATACAAATTTTTGTATACATTTTCTTTGCTTGCAAGTATCTTTTTGCATGTCCGTATTAAGTGTCGACAACGGGTAGAGTCCGAACCCGACGTCAATTTACTAATGGAATAGAAATGCGGGAGTGAGGACGATATCCATTAACTAGGGGAGGGCATGTCGGCATGTGCACTGCTTTCACAGGGCGAGAAGGACAGTACTATTTTGTATACCTATTATCTCTAGGCTCAATAATAATACTTTTATTATCATATAATTATTGTTGACAGTAGAATCTCCAGAGGATTATCAATTATGAATCAACTCGAGGAGAGAGACTTGGTGGATATAGATTTATCGTATCTAAAGAATACATGTTATTTCAATATATTGAATGTTGAGATGATATGCATGTGTCACGTGGATATTAAATTAATATTGTATATAATTTTATATGTAAAATTAATTGTTCAATTAATCTTCGTAATCTATATAATATATAAAATAAGGTTTGATTGACAGTTGTTTAATTGCAAAATTGTTATTACGACAAAGATTTTAGTTAGAAATTACTTGGGCCAAATTATTTTTCGCCAAGTATCGTACAAATCACGGACAGCACTTTGCTCACCCTAAAATGGCGGACATCACTCTGCTGTGATTTGAGGCGATAAAAATTAAAAATTTTTAATTTTTTGTTTCATTATTCTATTAAATCGAGAGCTCTTCCAATACGAAGACAATTTTGATATATAAATTTTATCGATTTAAAAATTACTTATTTTTAGTGATAAGTTACTTATTTACCAAGAAAATAAGTAACTTTTAAAATAATAAAAATTATATATCAATATTATACTCATATTAAAGCTCTCGATTTAATAAAATAATATGAAACCAAAAAAATTAATTTTTAACCCTCAAATCGACTCCACAAAAAGAGGCTGATGTTCACTCTCTTTCAATAAAAGAACAAATTTGTTCTCTAAAAAGGAGGGTGAATATTAACCTCATTTTGGAGGATCAATTTGAGGGGTAAATAACTGAAAATTTTGAATTTTTTGTTCCATATTATTCTATTTATCAAAAGTTTAATATGAGTATAGTTTTGATGTATAAATTTTACTATTTTAAAAGTTACTCATTTTTTATTTTTAGCGATAAATTACTTATTTACCTGTAAAATAAGTAACTTTTGAAATAACAAAAATTATATATAGATACTAATTTTTTAAGCTCTCGATGAATAGAATAATATGAAACAAAAAAATTTAATTTTAATTTTTTACCCACTTATATCGATCCTCCAAATTGAGGATAATATTCATCATTCTTTTTAGCATGGTGAATAAAATTGCTAACTAATAATAATTTATTTTTTAAAAAAATGTATTTATTTAATCCCCCAATGTGTGTATTTTTTTTAAAATTTTTTAAAGTACTATTTAAATCCCCATTGTTAAATTAGGTTCAAATAAATTAAGAATATTTGTTTAATCTTTAAGTATAAGTTTCAAATTTTTTTCACTAATAAATGTTTAAATTAATTTTTTATTTTTTAACAATTTATCTCTTATTGTCAACTTATGTTTATGGTTTTAGAATATTTGTATAATCTAAAATGAAAAAATTTAATATTTTTTCCACTAATATTTTTAGTCCAGCAAAATTATACCTTTACGTTTTAATTGAAATATTCTCAACATAGCTTGAATTTGTACTTATTAAAGAAAGGAAATATTTTTTATTATATCTTTAATTTTTATTTAGGAGTAGAAAAATTTTCCTAACATAACAAGATTATATCTTAAATTTTTTTACTTTAAATATTTTTATTATATCTTTAATTTATACTGTAAGTATTTTTAATTATATCTTTAAATTTTTAGTGTCAAGTAGAAAAATTTCCTAACGCAAAGAAGATTTTCTTCATTTGCTAATTTTCTACACTCAAAAAGGGATATCAATATTTTCTAATTAGTTTCTAAAAGTAGTAGAGAAATTTCTTAGCAATTAGCATACATTGTATTCTACCTATAAATTAAAAATTACAGAGAATCACAAATGATTTGACAAATATGTAAAGAGGACTTACTTATTAAATAAAACTATTACATAATAATTTTGATTTCTATGTTTCTTTTTGGTAGGATTAGACTTTTTTCTATGTGAATGATATACATTTAGTGAGATCCCACCTTTATATGTGTCAAACTTCAGAACACTTCCATATATGGTATGATGATAAAAATACATAAACGCTATAAAAGACGCTGAGAGAGAAAATTTCCATTGTGTTGTAGTAAGAAGGCAAGTGGATCGAGCTCACGAACGGCGATGCCTCCGGCCTTAAGTGATTTACTATATAATATGAATGAAAAAGTAGTCACTCATGCGTGCAAACCGCTCGAGGCTATAACATGATGTTTTTATTTCTCCAACGATATGATAGATGGATTCTATTATTAATTATGAAAGGCTACAAATGAGTTCTCTAGATGAAGACTATATCATTAGTTATTCACTAAATTTATTTTATTGTGTAATATATAGTCCGATTACGTTATGTTACTTTTTATTTGTTTCTCTGTTATTTTTTTTTATTATTCTCATTTGTACAATTATAATTTGTTTCAACAAAGGAAGAACTCAGACTCTTACATAGTGTACTACTTCTTAGATGAATAATTTTTATGAATCAGCTTTGAAATTAGTTTATTGTGGTTATATTATTCCTTTGTCGAAGTTCAAAGTTTGAATGATATTGAATTGAAATTTTTTATATACATCATTTTCAATTATTATTTTTCTATTCGCACAAAAAAGTAAGTTTAATATCATTGATATTATCGATTTACAAAAAGCACATTAATAGACTATGATCGTGAGACAAGACTTTTGTTAATGCTAATATCCTTGAATTGTATACATTTTAGCTAAGTAATTATTATTTCAATAGTATTTAATTGATTATATATTTTATATTTTATGGATTTTTATTGTAAAATCTTTTTATAATTTAATCTAGGATAATAGCCGACCATAGATAAATTTATTGAATTATGAGTACAGTATAAAATGAAAAACTTAAATTTTCTTTTCTATAATATTTCGTTATTATTAACATTATTTACATTTTATATTACGTGATGGTGTTATCGATTAAATACAACTGTCATTTGTTAAAAAAATTATTTTGCATTATTTTTTATCACAAAAATCAATCTAAATAATTTTTTTTAGATAAATCTATATAATTTTACTCCCGTGCAACGCACGGGGGGTGAAAACTAGTTTAATTAGTACTGTGATCCCATCGGAAAATCTTTTCGAAAAATTTAGTTCCTTCCTAAACCTATACTCACTTTAGCTGATTTTCACTCGTCAATTTTGAAATTTTCTATTTGTTCCGAGAAGTTGAATTCATCAAATTTCATTGTATATCAGGTAAGTCGCACCCGAATTGCTACGGTGGTTCTTCTCTGCAAATCATTTCTTCAACAATGGGTGCTTTCTAGTTAGGTGTTCCAAGCAGTGCGCTCTTCAATTCCCTCTGAGACGGATGATGAGGATACAACATGAGCAATAATGTTGTTACTATTACTTATAATCACTGACAATTTAAGAGCTTGTTTGCTGCCACTGGGGCGCCGTAGCCTCCAGGGCCAAATGGGAGCCCTCGAGGGCCCCCGCCTCGTGGGGGCTGTGTGGTGGGTCCCAAAGACCTTTGGGAGAAAAAATTTCTCCCAGCGGGAATACAACTTCCTCGGACAATTTAATTAGGTAACAGTAGGCTGTCACATTTACTATCCAATGGATCATTAGTAATTGTGATGACACTTGATTCATCATCTAATATCTTGAATATTGCAACCTTGTTAAACGATCAATCAAAGAGTTAATTAAGAACTCACGTGAGTTAGTGTCTGCTCAAGTAGACCTTTATTTTATTTTTTTATTTTTAAAAAACACCTTACCTTTTTTTTTTTTTGACCGGGGCCGTGGAAATCCCACAAAATTTTCAAAAGCCATTTATTAGAGGCGGGGTGAGGAATCGAACTAACCGAGGTCTACACCAAACACGCGTATTTGTTAAATCTGCTTTCGGCCCTTGTTCAATCCTCAAAACACCTTACCTTTTAATTTGAATACTAATAAAAGTCATTGTGCACATAATAATGAGTAGTGTTGAAATTCAAAGCTTATTCTAATTGAGTAGTATAATAAGTTTTCGTGTTATTTTTGTAACAAGACCCAAAGGTATCCATTTTCTAGCAATTCCAGCCTCATTCTTTTTTTCATCATACTTAAACCCCAATCTTTCTATTTTATTTCACTAGTCCCCCATTGAACGGATTCCATCCATTTTCGTCGTTAAGTTCACTATTTTTGTCCTTTTGTGCACTGAAAGTTTGGGGTCATTTCTTAAAAATAACTCAATTTAGTCAATTTTAACTTTAAATGTGTGCAAATCAGTCCTAAATCTTTCTAATGTCTACAACTTTAACTTTAATTTGGGGAAATTGGTGCAAATGGTCCCAAAAAATATGGTTACTGCGAATTTGGTTTGAAACAAAAAATGTGGTGTGATTGGTCCAAAAAATTTTTGGTGCGCATTTAATTCAAATGGATAGAATCATTCTAGTCTTGCTGTTAACTCCTTTAATTTTTGTTATTTTGTTTATTTGTTCCATAATTAATTTTATCAAATTAATTTTATATAATTAAATAGTTTTTATTGAAAATTTTCAAAACAATAGTATTTGTTCGCATTAATGTCATAACTTTTCAAAATTTTCTTTAACATTAGAGATGCGTACATTTTGATTTTAACTAACAATTAATCATAAAGGTAATTTTTGTACCTATATAAAATTTTAGAAGGAATATATCACTATAAAAATATACCGAATGTAAAAATAATAATATAATTCCATCAAAAAAATAAAATACAAAAAATAAAACAAAATAAAATAAAATTGAAAAACCCCACCCCTACAACTCACCCACAACCCACCCCACATGACCCACCCAACCCTTGAGTAAATCGGCACTTTCCCCTTGTTTTCTTGCTGCCGACAAGCTCACCAATAGTGAGAAAATCTGGGAAAAGCCACCCTGGTCACTTATTTGTTGGTGGGTCTGAATCATGACCCGCCCAACTAGTGGGCCATGAGTCATGACCCACCACTAAAAAAAGTCCACCAGAGGCTTCCACCGGTCTTCTCGCTGTTGGCAAGGTCGCAGGCTATCGGTGACCTCGCCGCTAGCGAGAAAACCAGGGAAGAAGCTCCCTAGTCGATTTATTAAGGGTGAGGTGGGGTTCCTATGGGGATGGGGTAGGGATTGGGTTTTTGAATTCTTTATTATTTTTTATTTTTTGTATTTTATTTTTGACATAATTGTATTTTAGTTTACTATTTCTTTACGGTTGGCATATTCCTACTACAATTTTATGTAGGTATAATAATTACAGTTATTATTAATTCTTAGTTAAAATGAAAGTGTGACAATTACATTTATATTTTGCACCAATTACACCCTTTTTTTTGTTTCGGACCAAATTTGCAGTAACCATTTTTTTAGGGACAATTTGCACCAATTTTTCAAAAATTAAAGTTAAAATCATAAACTTTAGAAAGATTTAGGACTAATTTGCACATATTTAAAATTAAAATTGATGCAATTTAATTATTTTCAAAAAAAGACCAAAAACTTTCAGTGTAAAAAATGATAAAAATAGTGAATTTAACGATCAAAATGGATGAAATCCATTAACATGGGGTCCAATGAAATAAAATGGAAAGATTGGGATCCTAGCAGGATAAAAAAAAGAATAAAATTGGAATTATTATAAAACGGATACTTTGGAATCCTGTTACGAAAATAATCTTAAGTTTTTCATTTTATTTTATTTTTTTTAAATAACTTATGTTTTTCATTTTAAAACTTCAACATCAACACAAAAGTTAAATTGTACTATATAATAATGATAATAAATGACGAAGTAATAGCATTATTCAATACACCCATCAGCACAAAAGTTAAATTGTACTATAATGATCATAAATGGCGAAGTAATAGCATTGTTCAAGACACCAATTTCCACAACTACCATAGCTATTAAGAGAATCATAGGACATTTCATTAGATCACCCTTATATTTATTAGGTGACAAGCCAAGTTGAACAAACCAAGTGGAACAATTCTAGGCCTTGTTCTTTTCATGAATTCGCCTATTTCTTGTAATTTATACATATTTTCAATCAAACATATTTTTTAATACAATACAATTACACAATACATGAAAATGTGCGAACCCTTTAAAAAAACAAGGCCCAAGTCGAACTACTTGAGTAGGCCAACTTCTTAAATATTGACGGACAAATTGTTCTTCACGCAGGCCATCCGTAACGGTGGTGGAATCAGGAACTTTATTCAATAGATGTATATATTAACTACCGAAAAAATTTACGAACAAGATAATATACAATTATAAAAAGCACAAATGGGAATTTGGAAATAAAGACGAAATGGCAAAGTAAAGAGAGCAAAAGACAAAATAGGTGATTGGAAATAGTGATTGAGATGAGGGTAATATACGTTTAAGTTAGGTTTTGTGAGAGTCAGGACTGGGACATGCAGAGGGCCAGGAAGTACATTGAAATATGAGGACAAATAACTTTTGAGCTCCAAATATAAAAAAATAAATAAATAAAAATAAAAAAAATAAACGAGAAAAAGGAAAATTCAACCGAGATCCAGTGGTCCCATAAGCCCCCACCCAATTTCATCACATATCATTAGTCACTACAAATTTGCAATTTCAGTCAGGCTTTTCAATTGTAGTAACGATTATAAGTTCAGACGTCAAATTTGCAGCATGCCGTGCATTTCAATGCAATTCGTCTTTAATCGATTCTATCATTCTATTCGCTAGCACAGATAACACAACCAAACAATTAATAAATGGATTCAGGCGATTGTAATAAGGAAGGAAGGTGTTTTTCTTGTAGGACAAGTTTGAGAATTACAACATTGTCTATTTGTCTCCAAGGGTCCAAAAAATGCACCAAAGTAGCAATGATATAAAAGTGACTTGGAAATGTAAAGTAAAAACTGAAAATAAAAACTATATGCTTTGAATTAGGGTGTTTGAAGATCGGTCTTTTTCTCATCTTGATTTTCTTTTTTCTTTTTTTTTTTTTTTGTTTTTTGTTTTTTTGCTTTTATATGCTCGTAACCGCTTCTTCATATAACTGCTTTCTTTTTCATGCAACTCTCCCTCCAATTAACTACCATTGGATGCTCCTTTAATTTATAGATGACGTATGGAGCAACTCTCTTGGCATCCCACATTCGTTTCTATTGCATTAGCCCTAGGCCTTCCTTCCTGGGTGAATCCATGTCAACACTTTTGAGTGTACGGTGTACCCTCGCTGTGCTCTAATTCTTGCTTCGTGCCCGAACTCTGGGCTTAGCTTTTTCTCTTGACCTCTTTCTGATATTTATTTATCTTAATTGAATCTTAAGTCATCTCCAGTGGGGATGTGAATTGTATAATAATGTGGAGGAAAGATACCGAGAGAAGAGGATTATTTTAATTGAAGAAGAATGGAAGGGAAAAAATTAAAGAGAGGAAAATGTTAAAATGAGGTGAGAAGTAAAAACAAATTCAAAAATGATAATAAAATAGTAGTAAAAAAATTGTAAATAGGTGTCTAGAAATAGACATGTTACGGAAATTTATGTTAAAAAAAGGGAAAAAACTAAGGTAAATGAGAGAAAAGTGATTAAAGAAAAGTTAAAATTGAAAAAATATGGGACCCACCCATAATTTTTTGTAAGTTGATCTCTCTAGAATGGAAATTGGAAATTGATGTGCCCATTGGAGATGGCCTAAAGCACTTTTAATAGGATATGGATTGTGTATGTGGATTGGAGGAGAGGGAGAGAGATATGATAATTATTCTCATTGAAAATGAATTGAAAGATGCGTAGGGTAAAAGAGAGGGGGAAAGTGAAAAAGAAAGGGGATATAAAAAAAAATTCAAGAATAAGGAGAAAATAATAGCAGAGAGTGTCTAAATGCATGTCTATTTGTGGACATGACACAGAATTGAGGACGAAAAAATAGGGGAAAAGCTAGGTAAAAGTGATAAAAAAAAATAAAAGAAAAACGGAAGTAATTAAGTGGGAGCTATGAAATTTTTGTGTGTTAATCCCTCCCTTGTATATATATAGACATTAATTATGAACATATTGATCATTGAAGATGCTCTTATTTTTGGACTTCCAAATACTGCTCTGGACTATTTATCGAATTGATGGCCTGTTCTATAGATAATATTTTTGATTTATTCGAATAACGTATTAAATATATATTGGAAATTAATAAAATATATTCAAAATATAAAATAATTATATAAATGGTTGAAAATGATAAGAAAAAAATAGTGAAAATTAATTCAATTTTATTGTGTATAGAACAAGCTGTTTTTATGTGAAAACATGTGCCGACAAAAAGTTACAACATGTATAGTTGAAATAGTAGTTTTACATTAAATATGTGAATTCTAAGGAGAAGAAAGGCAAAAGAATATTACATGGTTGGAGAAGAAAGATAAATGAAGAAATCTAAATCATGCGTCGTGTGGGGAAATCGATGACGTGAAATATAAGAGGATCCTGACCTTATGAAGCTAATAAAACCTAAAAAGAAAGGTTGGCCAAAAGCATCCTTTTCACCTGTCACAGATGAAAATGTGTCGTCTTGTTGGGGGACTGAAGATATAATTAACGTTATCCAAAAACTCGGTCCAATAATTAACTATGAAAAACATGTGACTTTTATTTATCTCTAAAAGGAGTTGCGGTTTCGATTCGAGCCCACATCAGTAGTCGGCAGACATATGTACGTTCGGCATATACGTACCGTTTAATTGCAGCGGACAAATACGGAAGATACTTCCAAATTCCTTTAAATGACAGGGAATAATGTCGAATTACTTGCACATATTGAGCGGGAAAAAAAAATCAAAAGAAAAAAGACGACAGCACGTCTCTCGGTTGCAATTGAATGGTGCCGAATAATAAAGCCGACATAGCACAGTGTTCATCTGGGGCTAGCGCAATGCCAGACCGGCATGAGAGCCAGTCCCGGATCGCAGAGCATAGTGGATTGTGATGATTGTAATTGTAAGGTATGAAACTTGTCCCACATCGAAAGTATGAGCTTGTGGTGTATAATTTATAACCTTTTTGGACACTCTTCTTAACAACTAATTTTTGAGACTGAGTTCTACTTAAAGAATTGTAACACATTACGCGGCACATACATCAAGAATAGATAGATTGATGAGTCCATCAAAGAGAATGCGACAAAAGAGGACATCATTGTGAAGTGGCATTTTGATGCTCGGTGTGATGGATCTTTTGCAAATGCAATACATAGCTATCGCCTATAATGGTCTTGTAGTGCATTAGGTTATTTTCGCAAAATATTAGGTCAATTCCCTAAAAAAATGTTAGGTGATCACCCAATTCAAAAATTGGGTGGTGCTCATATTTGTATTGTCGATCACTCAGATTTTATATTAGGTGATCCCCTAATTATAAAAAACATTTTACTTGTGCGATTAAGATGTTTTGACTTGATTTTTACATAGCACATATATCAAGAATAGATTGTTGAGTCCATCAAAGAGAATGGGACAGAAGAGGACATAATTGCGAAGTGGCATTTTGATGCTCGGTGCGATGGATCTTTTGCAAATGCAATACATAGCTATCCCCTATAACGGTCTTGTGGTGCATTAGGTTATTTTTGCAAAATATTTGGTCATTTCGCCGAAAAAATGTTTGGCGATCACCCAATTCAAAAATTGGGTAGTGCTCAGATTTGTATTGGCGATCACTCAGATTTTATATTGGGTGATCCCCTAATTATAAAAAACATTTTACTTGTGCGATTAAGATGTTTTGACTTGATTTTTCAATTATGAAAGTTAATTGTTTGTAGAAGTGTAAATTTCTCAAGAAAAAAGAATATTAAAGTGTGATCCAATCAAATCAATTGTCAATTAAGTGTGTTACTTAGAACTTGCTTAACACTACATTCAAAAAAAAAAAAAAAAAAAGAACTTGCTTGACACTCAATAACAATGTATTTTTAAAGAAAATAAAAGGACGGTAAAAATATAGAAATGGGGTAACAAGTAGTAGTTTAATATTTGAATAGAAAATTTGGATTTGCTAGCCATATTTATAAAGGTCAAAACCACAATAATGACTGAATTAGTGGAGGAGAAGTTTGGAAGTTGCACTCCTATGCAAGGGGGATTGAATATTTGAATCCAATTAGGAATTACTAGATGGAGTAAAGTTGGGGCTTTGTTAAATATCATTAAAAAATTCTTGTTGCACGACGTGACAAATGGCAGTTCATGTATGGTCAAAGTCAGTTAGTTCTATTTCCATTTTCAATCTGTGAACGTCAATTGAAAAGTTTGGAAACCATGTCATCACTCTTCCTCCCGTTCTTCTTTTCAATCATAAGGTCTCCAATGTAAATGCCCATTTTCAATGTTTAAGGAAGCGAGATAGAGAATAAAATGATTATTTTAACAGAAATAAAATAGAAAAGAGGATAGAGAAAAATAAGAGCTCACAATGAAAATGAGGAGAGGAATATAAATAAATTTAAAAAAAATAATAAAATAATAATAAAAAGTGTATAGATGGATGTGTGATTTTAGAAAGTGTATGAAAAATGAGAAAGAAAAAGTAGGGTAAATGAGGGATATGTAATTTTTAAAAAGTGAAAATTGGAAAAAATATGGAACTCACATAAATTTATGTGTCTATCTCTCTCTTCCTTATATACTAAAAGTGGATTTTTGTATTGGAGATGCTCTAAGAATTGCGTTTCCACTTGCCCCTGCGTTCACATGAGAGTTATACCAGAAATTTGATTTGCTCTATGTTTTTATATACTTAGTATATATTCATATCCATTTAAGTACGTAAAATTTCAAAACTTGACCTTATTCCTTAGGCACCCTGACGCTATTTTTGAATGAGAATACTGAATTCCTATACTATATAAGCATTTGCTACTCACTCAAAACTTACAAGTCCAAACTTTCAGTAGTGGAATTTTTTTTTCCTTGTAAGCTACTACTAGCATATGAATGTTGATTAGTATTTAGCTAGTCATCTTGGTACTCTAAGAATATTTCAAATGTTTGTCGTCACATATGTTGTTTGGATTTTTATTTTCGTTATTCAACGTGGAAGTTAATCGTCAATCTTATCTATACACGTGACAGCCTCTATGTGCAAAATGATAATTCATCGATAGTCATTTCATTGACAATTGATGAATGGCCATGAATTGATAATTCATCAAATGTTCCTTATTCAATGTGGAAGTTATTTGTCAATTTTATTTTTACAATTGACAACCTCTATGTGCAAAATGACAATAAAATGATAATACATTAATTGTATGTACCCTTGCGTAATAGTATAATTTTTACCAAATTTTGTAACAGGGATATCAATAAGTTTTAATAAGTAGATAAAGTAGAATGAATTGATAGATGATCTCTCCTTGTGAGAATGTGCTCGACTACTAATCTTAACTTTCAGAAAAACTATTTTTTCACTGCTTGAATGAGTTTGACCTTTGATCTTGATCCTTAGGTAGGCTAGTAAAAGTGAGAAAAATTTCTTATCGATACAAGTAATAGCATTAAGAGAGCACTCAACTAAAAGTTAGCTTGGCGTCCAAATATAAATATGTATAACCTATTTTCCGTAGAAAGACAATAGACAAGTGAATGTTATGTGGCTCAGTGGCTGTATTCATTATCTACCCTTCATGATAATTTGAGGTATAACTGTATAAGACTTACATTGGCTAGCTGTATTATGGTTTCTTCACATTGGCCCTCAAAATTTTCAATTACTTCGAGTCCATCGACGGAAAATTGGATATAATCTGACGAGTGTAAGTGTGTAACCAATTTATCAAAGATTGAGACCACATATATGTTGATAAGAGAGGACTGATGCTGAATGCAAAATATTTTAAAGGTGGGAGATGTTTGATCTTTACTTTATTGAGAGCTCGTTTGGTTTAGTATTCTTCATTTTATTTTATTTTTTTTGAAATTATTTCTAATGGCACACTAAAAATCAACTCGATGAGCTATGTGACACATATTAAGAATGCCCCAACATTTCAATTATTAGCAAAAGTGCAAAACTACGTGTCACAAGTTGGTTGTGTGGTGACGAGCTCTATTACTTACCTACTTTAGGGTATTAGCAAAAGTCATAACGTTTTAGAAGGATAATTAGCAAAAGTCGATGCACTTTAATTATACTATTATTATGTAACCAACGTTTATTGGAAAAAGCAACCCCAAAGATATATTACCAAAAGCTATTAGCGGTGACTATTGAATAAGTTTCTTCAGTTTGAATTTGGTTATAAGCGCGGAATGTATTTGCACCATCACCATCTTCAAATAAAGTATTTTCTACAGTAGCACCATGAATTGCACATACGTATTATCCTCGTATTAAGAAAAAACAAAAGAAAAAAAGGTAAAGAATAGAACTTTAAACTCAAACATATATGCTTTTATTTTTTCAAATGTGATTCATTTGCACTTTGAAATAATATTTGAGATTTTTGGTGTGATGCAGCATTCGATTTTTTCTTTAAAATTTCATCGTTTCCATTTCGTTTTTAAATTTAAATGATAAAGATAAAATTGTTATTTTATTAGGATTTTGTAAGAAATAAAGGTAGTAAAAATGTCGAAATTTTAGAAATAGAAATAGAATTAGAATAATTTGTGAACCGTGACATACGACGATACGAGACATTTTGCGGCAATGGTTTATGGGCTACGGCCCATTTTGTAGCAGTGGCACGAGGAGATTCAACGCCTTCAGAGTTGAGGTCAGAAGAGTAATTTGCTACAGCAATTGTCCTCACCTTGCGGCATCGCACAAAAACCGAATCCCGACTCTGGGAGACCCGAATCACCGACGATGGCGCCAACCGGAGCAGCCATCAAGTGGTGCGCACTCACTGTAACCATCGTGGTCTCCTTCCTCATCCAGCCTTCTCTCTCTATCTACTGTGATGAGGATGATTGTTACGATCTCCTAGGGTATGGCAACAGTTTCTCCTATTTCCTCTAACTATCGCATTTCCTTGCTACAGTATTTCAATTTTCTGATTTCTTGATTTTGACTCGATTTTGAAGCGTCACACAAAATGCTAATGCCTCTGAGATCAAGAAAGCGTATTACAAGCTTTCTCTGAAATAGTAAGTGTTGCCTCTTTTTAGTAATTTATTATTTCTTTAATTTGGTTGTTTATGAATTCTTGATTGTCTATTGTGCGTAGTCATCCGGATAAAAATCCCGATCCAGAATCGAAGAAGTTGTTTGTGAAAATTGCAAATGCTTATGAGGTAAGTGTGTTCATTTTTATTCTTGCAGCTGATTCCATTTTTTAAGTAGGTTTATGCATTATCAGACTGTATATTTAATCTACCCAATGAACGTGCTCATGGTTTATATTGTCCAACCGGACGTTGAATTTTTGCTGATCATTTTATTTGAATCCTTGAGTTGAGATAAAATTTTGGGCATCCATTGTGGTAGACTAGGTGACAATTATTTTAGTACAGAAAGGAAATTATCTAAATCTTCTCAAATTTCAAAGCAAAGTATTGATTACCTCCAGATTCAAGTGGTTTGGACAACAATAGTTTTGTTCTTATATTGTACTGATGATAAATTTGTGACTATGAATTACTTGATTTATGAAAATGTTGGTGTACACCGTGGTATATTAGATATTTAGATCATAAAATTTCTTTAGTACACCAAAAGGCTATGTAAATCCTTTGTCAAACTTTAAATGTTGATCACTTCAAGATTCAATATTTTGTGTAAAATAATTTTCATTATTTTTCTTGCTGGTGATGAAGTTTGCGCAATGGTTTCCATTGTCATAGAGTTGATAAAATTGTTTTGCACAGAAAAAGATGATGTATATCTTCTGTCACTTTCTTAATTTCTTACTCAAATGTTGTTTACATCAAGAATTTAGGTGGTTAGGGCATTTAACAGCCTGGATGATGTAATCTATTAATTATGATATTAACAACTTGGTGTTACTGTAGATTTTGAAAGACGAGGCTACGAGGGAGCAGTATGACTATGCAATTGCACACCCAGAGGAGGTTAGTATTGTTGGTAATTGTGATACAGCTTGTTGTATGCATGAACAGTTTAAGATTCTTAGTTTTTACTCTTTCTCGATAGAGAAATTAGCACGCTTTTATCTTTTGTGTAAAATTATCTTTTTAAATAGGAAGATCAATAAGCGAGAGCTTGAAACACTACTCCATAATTATTAGTGCTCATATGCATTGATTATGAAAGTTTCCTCTGAATAAATTATTATGGTCATTGCTTTTCTTCCATGGTGAAAAGATTGTTTGGAAGATTGAACACTTCTTCTCTAGTCAAAAGTTTCCACATCAACAAATTAAGCTAGATATTCTTATCATTCCGCGTTTCGTTTGATCAATGCAGTCCCATGATTAGGATTTAATGAATATTCTTGTCATTCCGAGTTTCGTTTGATCAATGCAGTCCCACGATTAAGATTTAATGATGAATATATGATTCAAATCTATGATAAAATCAGTTACCCTACCAGGGTGACCTTGCCCGTTGTGACCTTTCATAGTTGATGTGTTATAGAGGGCAATCAATGAATCAAATGACCATCCTTTAATGGACGAAGAACAGAAAAATCCTGATAACTATTTCGTGTATTGAAATAGGTAAATTTTTAATCACACTATAACATGTTTTGGTAAATTTTTATTTTTGCCCAAATTTCTTTCATTTGAATGGTGGTGTGCACAATGATAAATGTGGATAATGATGAGTCATCATTTTATATGTTTATTGGTAGTGATTTTCGACTTTGATTGGATCGTCGAAGTAAATTTTCACTAGAAAATTAAAGCCTGCATAATTGCATTTGTTACGGGAGAATCTACAGATCTAAGAAAATTTAGGTGGTCGTTGTATTGCCCCCCGGATCCATCCCCTCCCCCTCACAACTAAATATTTCTTTTCAAAGTTGGGAGAATATCATAATTATGAATCATTGACCTTTTTCTTCTTATTTATTAGGTGTTCTACAACACTGCTCAGTACTACCGTGCTTACTATGGCCACAAAACAGTAAGAACAATTTATGTTTGCTTGCTATTCTTTTATATACTGTGCTTATTGTTGGTTAACACTAGTCATCATGACTTTAATCTTCATCTGATTGTTTCACATTTACCCATATCAATCTATATATCGATTTTCTTTTGCTAGGATCCTCGCGCTGTCCTTGTGGGACTTCTTTTGGTGCTCTCTGGATTCCAGTACCTAAATCAGTGGACAAGGTATACTCAGGTAACTGGAGACCTTATCTAAAGCCTATAAAGGTTGTCATTGGATATATTTATGGGAAAGGTCAATGTCAGGCTGCAGCTTAAAAGCATAAATGAAGTAAACACTATAAAGTGTCTTTGATTTTTCCGGGCAAATTAGATACTAGCATAGTTATGTGCAAATTCCTTATTCCTTTTAGCCATATATATTTGCATTGCTTAGGTAGTTGCTGTTTCTTTTCATGTTCGCTTGTACATCAGAGTTCCGACTTAGATGGTTGTTAACAATGGTATAATGTACTATTTGGACATTTTTGCTTGACTGCCATCTTCATCTATTTGTATTTACCATACTATTATTAATCAATGTTGACAATTGCAATTGTTTGGTCCAGCTACTTTTGATGTAGGTGGTAGAATGTCTTGTTGAAACCGGGTTAAAACATTTGAAAAGTTCCAGATCCAATAAAATTTGTAGTTGAAAATGAATTTTGAGGAGAAATAGTAATTGGACCAAACAAGCTTCCTGTGTACATACTTGGTGTAGAAGCTATGCATATCTTTTGGCCGCTGTGCTTCCTACTCTTGCATTGCTATATTAAGTTCTATCTTCATTTCAGGCTATTGATATGGTCAAGAAGTCACCTGCCTACAAAAATAAGCTAAAGGCTTTAGAACTTGAACGCACTGGGGGAACGACAAATAAGAAGAAAAATAACAAGCAACCAGATAAGTATGTTTATTTCTTGTTGAGCTTGGTTGGATACTTATTACTTTAGGATTTAGATTCTATATGTGTTTGCTATCTCCTTTTTCATGGATCTTTTGAGCTAAAGATGGGTGGATTTTGCTGCAGGAAGCTACAGGAAGAACTTAGCAAGGAACTTGATCTTCAGATAAAGGGTGCTGAAAAGCCCTCTCTTTGGGAACTTTTAGGCATTCGTTTCTTGCTACTCCCTTACACTGTCGGGAAGGTTAGTATAATCTTCTCTTTCACACTAATTACAGTTATTCAAGAATAAGTCCATTAATTTTCAGTCATTCTTAATTGTTATCTTTTGTTGATAAGGAGTATGTTACATGAATCTAAATCAATTATGCATAGTAAGGGACTGATTTTTGCTGCATGCAGCTTTTATTGTGGTATGGATTTTGGTTGTGGAGATACAAGGTGAAACGAGCTCCATACTCGTGGGAGGATGCCTCTTATCTGACAAGGAGATCCCTTGGAGTACCTTCTGAATCATGGATATATCTAGGTAGCAAAGTTTGTCGCGTCTCAAAATTTATGCTAAATACACTTTAGCATATTAAAATAGATTTGACAAATGAATTTGTTCATATAATCTAATCCTTTATCGACGTCCTAGATGAATCAACCAAAGAAGATCTTATTCAGAGACGTCTATGGGAAAAATCCAACTTAGAGAGCTACATGGCAGAGATGAGAAAAGAATCAAAACGGCGGAGATAGATTTGTTGTGACATGGAGCCTGGCACTGTGTTGTGCAGACGAGAATTTTTGACAGAGAGAAGCGTTTATTTGTTATACAAAAGAAGATCCGAATAATGATGGTTTATGATTCTTTAGCAGTCTTGCCTTAGAATTGATGAGATCATTGTAGACTTAATTACAGCTCAACCTATAGAATTTAACTCAGGAACGACTAATACTGTAATACACGAATGAGTGTAACTTTGGTCTGTGATTTACTGGCTTTTTGAATGCTAGTCTTGCTGATGACACTGTTTCTAAGCGGCGCTATTTATGCTTTAAACTTTTTTGCGTTTAGACTTTGCCGTCACATCATGAATCCGTGTAGAGGTTCATAAAATTTTGAAATTTGGCTTTGCTGTTTACCTGCAACTTCTGCTTTTTTGAAGCATTGCTGGTCGATGGGAAATTTTATTTTTAATTCAACAAGCACTTGTTGATGCCATTGGAAAAAACAGATTAAAAAGCTTTTTCGGAGAAGTCCGGATAAGAGTTTTTGAAACAAGTTTTAATTCAGTTTTTATGAGATTATGAGAAGCTGCAATTGACAAAAACGATTGGCCATTTGTTACATCTTTGGTCAGTTCAATGAATGGTAGGTGCATGCTTCAGTGCTTTCTCGTCCTTTCCAAAGTTAAAAAGGATGAAGTATTTTTTTAAAAAAATTAGTTTTACACATTAATTCATTGCCCCAATAGATTTGTACTTTATTTTCGTCTATTCCATAAATATAGACTAGTTTTTCATGAAAATAAAAATTGAAATACTTCCTTTGTCCATAAAAATAAGGTCATTTATCCCAAAATATAGATAACTTTATATTTGTGTCCATTTAATATGCCTTATTATTAGTGAAAATGCATTATCATTATTTATCATTATTTAATGTAGGAATATATTTGAAAAATACAATTAAAGTTTACTTTTGCAATAAATATTAATTACAGTAATTTCTTAATGCTTGTGAAAATCAAATTAAATTTATCTTTGCAGGATAGGGGAAATATTAATTTCTTTCTATATTTTTTATTTAATATATATTGTTAGCATTAAAATACAAATATCAAAGTGAAATAATTAATTAATTAATGGACATATTAATAAAATATTCTTTGAGTTTACATTTTCAACAAGCATTGAATAATGTTTGTATCTCTATCTACGTGGGATTGAGTCATTGAGGGAGTATTGCATAATTTCACATCGTTAACATGTAATTTCACCACTTCAAAAAACATGTAATTATATATTCTATTAAAAAAAAAATTTGTAATTCCACATAGGATGGGGCTATTTACATTCCATCAGTTATTAAGCAGGCCCCAAAAACCCATTTTTTTCAAAATATCCTCACATTTACATTTTTTTTAATTCAAAGATGTTCGGCCATGGCTGGCCGAACAAAAGGGAGGAAAAAAATTTCCAATCATCTTCTCTGACCTTTAGTTACCACTATCAACCAATTCCGATCACAATTTCTTCCACCAACAACTACCAATATTGGAGAATTAGTTCATCTTCCTTCCTTCCCTCTTTCTTTTCTTTTCTTTTTTTTTTTTTTCTGCATTTGGGTTCTCCATGGTGGAGAACTAGTTCTAGTTCTCCCCAGTGGCGATGGGAGAACAAAACCCACCATCCATTGGGTTCTGGTCTCCCACTGGGGATAATCAGAGGTGGCGGAGAGGAGACGGTGTGGGTGGCTATTTTTTTAATAACGAAAATAAGGGTATTTTTTGGGGAAATGGGTTTTTTTGGAAGTGTGTTTAAAAATATGGGGGTCTGAATAGTTACACCCTTCCATATAGTTGCGCTATTGTGAACGAACTCTAAGTATGAATGTTTTAAAAAACGTAAGACGTGATAAAATGTGAAGTACAAGTTTCAAATTTAAACGTTAAAGCATGCTTAAATGGACGATGCGCAAAGCGTGGCCTATCGAGTATAAACTCAAAGCGCCCTTAAACGAATACCCAATCGCGCTTTCTAAATGAGGGCCGTGAATTTGTTAGATACAATATCGTTAGATACAAGGTACGCGTATCTAACGATACAAGGTACGTGTATATATTATATCGTCGTCTCTAACGGCTGAGTTAGTACTCGAAGTGGGCGCTACCGTCACTTTCCTCAAAATTACGGGAAAGCCCACTTTCACGGCATACGCCATACAGGACACTCTGACACCTTACTCACAGTGTATTGTCTTGAACCGAGGCCCCAAATCCATTCTCCCATTTTCGCCCACCATGACCACTGCACCTCAGGTGAAAACGCCTCTATTTTATTTATTAATTTCTGGTTACAATTAGTTTTGATTGATTATTATTTTGCTCTCCTGCTTTTGAAGATTGGATTTTTGGTTCCTTTGAATACGAGTAACTTGGAGGAACAAAAGGACTCTTCAATTCCCAAAATACCACTCTCCGAGGGAGTTAATCACGTCGGCCGAAATTGCATTCCGGTTACTGATAAAAGGCTCAGCCGAAAGCATCTCACATTCAACGTCTCCAACAATGGCTCTGCTGAAATTCTCGTTGTAAGCCGATTCCCTTTTTACTGTTGTCTGTATTCCTTAATCCTGAGCAGTGTATATGAATTAACAGTTGACTGGATCATTACTTTGCGGTTAGTGTGTGATACATGTGGGATCATTACTTGTTTATTGCTATAGTTGCTATAGTTATGAAATAGTTCATTCTTTGAAATAAATGGCAGGGAGGAAGTAATCCTGTTGTTGTAAGGACCAATAATGAGCGTAAAAAGCTTTTGTCTGGAGAAAAATGCACAGTTGGAAGTGGTGATATCATGGAGTTGATACCAGGGCATTACCTCTTTAAATACCAGAGCTTGAAGAACATGGAAAGTTCATCAAAACAGAAAAGACCTCTGAATGAAGAAAGCAATGACAGCAAAGACCATCCCTGTAGCCGCAAAAAACCACGGAACATTCACTACGAGGATACTTCTATGCGAGAATTGAAGGTACTGCCGTTCCTGTTTTGGTTTTTGTAGAATACTACTTTCAAAAGGTACGAATTGGAATTAATACTTCATGACTGTGCTTTGTAGGATGAACTAGAAAACGACAATTCTTCAGAAGGTTTACGGCATTTTCGAATTTCTAAGGAAATGGTGCATTCGACTTTTAGACTGCTGCGGGTCAGAGGATTACCAGAGTGGGCAAATACAAATGCTGTTTCCATCAGTGATGTGGTTCAGGTAAGAGCTTTGTGCTTATTGTGGTACTAGTACAGAAATGATATTGGCACCACGGATGCTGTTATCTTTACATTTAGAAAATTCTTTCCCATTCATTCAAGTGTGGACTATGAACCTTTTGTTGAAGGATGCGTGCTTTGAATTTCATTGCCTTAGGGGGGCAGATATGTTTCTATCAGTATCTCTATGTGATTTGTAATTTTATGTTCTGTAGGGAGATGTTTCAGTTGCCATCCTATCAAATTATATGGTGGATATCGATTGGCTACTTTCAGGCGAAGTTCTTCTAGTTTACGATTTTTACTTGCACCATGGCATTTGTACATAACGTATGTGCTGAACGTAATGCAACTCAGTGAAAATTGTACAATGTTGAAAATAAAATTGGTAATGCAATATTTTCATCGATTTCCTAAGATGATATATCAATATGGTTATATGCTGAATTCTCTGTAAGATACTGTTTACACTACCATCTTGTGTATATTCATTACATACAGTATTCTGGTTGATTGCCCTGCATTTTGAATTCTCTATAAGCCTTTTTTGGTTGTCTTAATATATTTAGTTTCTGGTTTTCTAGCTTTAATTATGTTGTGTCATGTTTTTCTTTCTTCAATGTCCCTGTTAATCGCATTTTTGTTATTTTACGGAGATGTATCTGTTTCCTTATATTGCATTGTTTCCTTCATTGTAGCATGTCCCATGCTAAAAAAAGTCCCTCACGTTCTCGCTCTTCATGGAGAAGGTGATGGTACACTTGAATATATGAAGGTCGGCAGATTCTCCAATTTACAAAATCCTTACATTGAGGAATCTTTTATATGAACTCTGATATTGGTTGCTAATTATTTTTTTTAGAGAAATAAGCCTCCTAACTGGATTCTCCACAAGCCTCCATTACCCATTTCATATGGCACACATCACTCAAAAGCTATGCTTCTTGTCTATCCTCGAGGAGTAAGAGTCATTGTACATACAGCAAATCTAATACATGTCGATTGGAACAACAAAAGCCAAGCCTTGTGGATGCAAGATTTTCCATGGAAGAATCAAAACAGTGCAAGTAAGGGATGTGGATTTGAAAGCGACTTAATTGATTATCTTAGTATACTGAAGGTACCTCTACAATTTCGCTACTGTTGGCTTGTCATTTGTGCTATTAATTCTTATCTATCCTTAGTATAACCAGCAGCAAGTCCATCGAACATAAACAAACATGGAATCTTTTCTGAGAAACTGTGAGATAATTTCAGAGTCAGATACATAATAATTTTGAAAACACCAGTGAGAGTAGCTCTTCTGAGAGGTGAGAATTTTGTACAAATCAATTATTCTGCTCTAGATCCACTGAAGGAACAAATTAGCAAAATGACGGCGGAACCTGAAATAGATAAACCTCTGCTACTAGGGGACATCAGGCTATATAACTTCTTTATGTGCCGATACTTGACTTACTTTTCTGAATAACTTAACGGTTACAAGGATCACGCCAATAAGTCTTTGCACATTGACATCGTCTTGTCATAGTATATCATTCTGCTTCTCATTAATTTTGACATTTCTTTGAATGTTTGCAGTGGCCTGAATTTACTGCTAATTTACCATCCCTCGGTAGCTTCACTATTAATTCATCATTCTTCAAGAAGTTCGATTACAGCAGTGCAGTGGTATTCATTTATTTCCCTTCTTTTCTTTCCCTCAATAGGGAATCATTTGCTTTTTCTGTAGTAAGAGTTTACTTTCTGAATGAAATTTTGATATAGTACAGTCAGTGTTCTGTTTAGCCGAATGTGATCTTTAAGCTCCGAAAGATGGCAAATTTCGGAACTTTTAGAGCTCTTTTCTTTAAATTTTTCAAAAATCATTTTCAACCATATATTTAACAGGTGTGACAATCTTTTATACACTTCTAAAAACCTCTCTTTAATTTTTAAATGAAAAATTTAAACCCAAAAAAACACTTTGCATTATTGGGGTACCTGTCTAAATACATCTCTGAACATCACTCTCTCACTCTCAATGCCTCTATGTCCAAATGTCATAAAGCTTGCATGTCCATTTCTGCTCGAGTAATCTTGCATACTTGAGATAAATTATATGTTGAGAAGCATTTGAAAAATGCTTTTCTTGTCCAAAATTAAATCAAATGCAATCTAAATTATGGTCTTGTAATAGCATCTGAATTTTGGGTTCGGCTATCTAATATCTAATAGATTCTGATGTCCAGGTCAGGCTGATTGCATCTGTCCCTGGATACCATTCTGGTCCCAATTTGAAAAAATGGGGACACATGAAATTGCGCACTATTCTTCAGGAGTGTACCTTTGATAAAGAGTTTCACATGTCTCCTTTAGTTTATCAGGTAAATTTTACTTTTTGAATTCCCTAGAGACATGTCCAATTGTGCGTGCTCATGGGCATGTGGTATTCAGGGTAAGTGTGTTGGATCTGCTTTTGGTAGTGGCAATATAACTTTTCTTTCTCTCTTTGGCTACAATTTTTTCATCTTATATTCGTTCTACTGGCTTGAATGACTTGGTTCTACAAATTATAGCATGCTGAATACAATTCACTAAAATGAACTTGAATTTTTATTACAAGACAATGGTGCTCTATTCAGGTTTTTTCTTAATGCTGTTGTAGTACTGCCTTATTGCAGTTTTCTTCGTTAGGATCTTTGGATGAGAAGTGGATGACTGAGCTAGCAGCTTCAATGTCAGCTGGAGTTTCAGATGACAAGAAGCCTCTGGGTGTGGGGAAGCCCTTGATAATATGGCCTACTGTGGAAGATGTCAGATGCTCTTTAGAGGTTATATCAGACATCTCTTTTCTTTCACCTTTGATTACTCTTGCTATAATTGACACAATTATTTGGGCAATTAAATTTTTCTTACTTTTCCTTGGTATAGACTGGTTTTATGATTATTTTATTTTTATTTTTATTTTTTCAATTACAAAGGGATTTTAGGTGAGGGGAACTGAACCTGTAATCATGGGGTGTGGGAAGCCCACTTGGATGCCATCAGACCACATGGGTCTTGGCAGTTGTTTTATGGTCTTTCAGTCTAAATTTTTTCTTGACTTTCTTTCACAACTAAATGTAAATGATGCAAAGGTGGCCGAGTGCTTTTCCGAAGACTAAAAGTTATGAACAGATATCAGGATTAAACTAAGTTGAAATTTCATATAATAATTTGTCATGGAGTAGTTGATTCCTCCCTGACATTAAATGTATTTCTATTCTATAAGACCTGCATGTTTTTTTGAACTTTGAAAAATCTACTTAAGCTTAGAAGTTTTGCATTCCCAAAGCTTTGCTTCTTTATCTTTGGCATCATTCTTCAGGGTTATGCAGCTGGAAATGCCATTCCGAGCCCACTAAAGAATGTGGAGAAAGAATTTCTGAAGAAGTATTGGGCGAAATGGAAGGCAAGCCACAGTGGTCGCTGGTATGCATGGCTCACTGTGCTCCCCGTACAATTTTTATGGTGCTGTCTGGATATCATTCATTTGAGCACCAATTGATTGGAAAACCTTATGCCAAAAGATACTGAGTGATTGAGAGATTCTTATATGCGTACTCAAATTGTCGGTGCGTGTGATCTTTCGTCTACTAAAAAATTGTAACAGCTTTGTTTTCCCATTGTTCCAGTCGAGCAATGCCTCATATAAAGACATTCACACGATATAATGGTCAAAACCTCGCGTAAGGGTCCTATCAGATGCACTCTTTTTTCTTTCTTTTTTTTTTTATTAAAAAAAGAAAGTTCCTTTCTGGTGGATATCGGTGTGACCCCATGCTTTTGATTGCTGCCACTTTGCATTATTTTATGAACAGATGGTTCTTGCTTACATCAGCAAACCTCAGCAAAGCTGCATGGGGAGCTCTTCAGAAAAACAGTTCTCAGTTGATGATACGCTCCTACGAGGTATTTGTATTCACCCGAAAAAAATCATGCAGGATCTTGGTCAAATGTGCCGTTGAAGTAGTTTGACCGTAGCTGTTTAATTTATCCTTATACTATTTCCATGCCCAACTGTGTGGTAGTTGGTTGACTGGATGGAAGATATCATTTTCCCTTTTCTGCATTGCTATTCTCAATTAGAAATCAAGTTATCCAATCAAAAAATTAAGTTGAACCTTGCTTTGTACTTTGGATGCTTCTTCAGCTGGGCGTGCTTTTTTTGCCATTTTCTGGCAATAATTGTTATAAATTTTCTTGTACGGGCAATGACAATCATTCCAAGGTAATTGTCGAGCTCCCTTCATTTACTTTTCTTGTTCCACTATGGTATTAATGCTTTTACAAGTAGTTTATAAAAAAAATTTTCTCTGTTAGGATGAATGGGCATCTCCAAGAAGTTCTGAGGAGAAGAGAACAAAGCTGGTCACTTTGGCTTGGAAGGGAAACCGAAGTGAAGAATCTACTGAAGTAATTCAGTTGCCCGTCCCTTATGAGCTTCCTCCAAAGCCATACTCCTCCGAAGGTATGTCCCTGCTTAAGTAATTAATTAATGATTTTTACATCTCACAGAAGCATTAATCCTGTCTGTAAACCGATGTATACCAGTAGTGTACATCATATCACGTGTAACAAGGTGAACGGAGGAAGATATATAAATAGATGTGAGAGATATGTCTTGTGTTAAAAAATAGATTTTCGTGATGTGTTTGTCTGACAAACTTTCTGTAAAAATATGTGTACATGTTAAGAGGACTAAACTCTACTAAACAATACTAATGGGGAAGATTAAAGCTATATCCTTTTCTACTATATTTGTAGTGAAATTGCACTTGTATTTGACAAACACCGCCCAAACTGACCCAATTCGTATCTTATCCCTCGTCTGCAGATGTACCATGGTCGTGGGATCGTCGGTATACAAAGAAGGATGTGTACGGTCAAGTTTGGCCCCGGCAAGTACAACTCTATACTTGCCAAGATTCATGATGTAACTAGTGTCAAGTTTGCTTCTTTTAGGGTCTGTTAAGCTATGTTTCAAGTTAAAAATTATTGTTAGCATTAGCTCTTGGATTTCATTCCAGTCAGTCTCCAGAGTATGTTTTTGTTATTGTTTTCAATTATTTGATTGCCTGTTCATTTTCCTTTTGCTTATTCTTTTTCTTTTCCATCTAGGATTCTGCAAATTATTAGTTGTCTTTTATAAGTTATTAATCTTTTTGGTTTCAAAAAGTCAATAGGGTGCATGCATCGGATAACTCGTCCAACCCAATCTCAGTAATATGGCCCAGAAAGTTTGTTTTTAAACAATAATGAAATATTTAAAAATAGAGTTGTTTTTCTATTTACTCATTTCAAAATATAGGTCAAGGACTCAAGGTTGACATCAAAAATTAATTTCAATGCGTGGTGGAGAGACTTGAAATCAAAATACCAATGTCAAACTATTTGATCTTAAAACTTTAACTTATCAGTGCAAGATTTAAATATTTTAATTATTACTGGAATTTGGTACATGTCTGGTTTTCATCACCTTAATTTAAAATCCTGCTCACTAATCACGCCACTATAAAAACAAAATATTTAAATTCATCACTACCAATTTGCGATTCACATTGTCTAATAGAATTACCCGCGCATGACTATTATTTTTGTCATCATAGACCATAGTGTCAAGAGAGTACGATTCCTTTTATTTCTAAGACAAAATTGTCTCCCATGTAATGATTTACCATAAATTAGGAGAGATTTTTTTTTTTTTTTTTTTAAGAATCGTATTTTAATGAGGAAAATGTTTTTGTTGACATGACACAGATAGTCACTATTTGAAAAGTCCACGTGGACAGTTCAGTTAGATACTGTAAATGAACAAGATGAAAGTGGTGGATGGAGACGGTAAAATTTCAGTTGAGTGAGGAGTGATTGTGAGCAACATCTTGAAGTTAAGTGATAAAAGCAAAGTATATATAAGAAAATTTCAGTGATGATTAAATTATTTAACTCGTGAGTCAAATGTATAGTGTTTAATACTATTGTCAACGGAAATTTCATAATAATTTTGACTAGCTTCATAATAATTCAATTCATGTCAAATTAGCACCGAAATATCCAAAAATTGCATTATGCTGTTTTTTTTTTGACTATTTTATGTTTTCGAAAATACTAAAACTCGTTGTATCCATTATTTTTTTAAACTCGTTTTCAAAAACGTTTTTAAAATTTGTGAAGAAAATTAAAAAATGCCTTTTTGAAGTTTTCTATGTTAAATATCGAAAATAAGGAAAATATGTTTTCGAATTTTAAATTTTACATTTGTTATGTTTAAATCACAATATTTAATTCTTGTGTACTTTATTCTTCGACCATCGCCGATCACCTCCAACCATCATCGGCCACTACGAATCATACTGGGAAATGAAAATCTAGTGGTCCAACCACTAATTGACCACCATAAACAGCTGGTTGAAACCACCTCTACAAGTGGTTGCAAACCACCTACCAACAAGTGGTTTTCACCACCTCAGGACGCCAACAACCAATGAGAGGAAGAAGAGGGGTGGGGTTGAGGGGTGAGGGTGGGCTTGGGCGTGGGTGGGTAGAATGATGAAGATGAGGACATTCTTGAACAATTTGGAAAGTTTTAGTATTTTTTGTAATTTTTATTATATCAACTTATGATTTTCCTAAAAGTGTAAATCAAATATATTTTTTATTTTCTCTTTTTAAAAACAATTTTTTAAAATAATAAAATCAAACGTCTGTTCAATTTTCTTCAACACAACAACTTAAAACAGAAAACACTAAAATGTTTTTGAAAATTAAAAAAAAAATACAAAACAAACAGAATGCAATCCAAATTTTGAAAGTAAGATATTTTGAAATAGCATAAATTTGAAAATAAATTTTGATTGTGAAACTAAACTTAGATATTTGTTCACAAAATCCAAAAAAAGAAAATAAATAAAAATCACGAGTTGTTATGATAATGACAGTATGTGTTTTCTTCACTAAGAGCGTAAAAGTTAAGCATACCTCTGCTTTATTCGTTCCCAAAAAGTTATGATTCTTCCCATTTTATAAAAAATTCATTGATCCTTTCAGTGTTGAACAATTAGATTCTCGTTCGTCAATTTCATCCAAATCTTTTTTTTCTTTTCTTTGATAATGTTTCATTTCAACTTGTTATTTTTTTTAATAGACATCTCAATTTGTTATTATTCTTAAGTTTGTGGAAATTTTAGGTTTTATAATCTTAACTACACATTAATTAATCCTCATTTTTCCTATCTTTACCAAATTCTTTTGCCAAGTAATGTTTTTATCGATTTCTGTTTCTTAAAAAAAAAAAATGTGCACTACCGATATTCCAAATAAAAAAAAGGGATTTTGGCGCGAAATAATTTAAAAGCAGTCGTATTGCAGATTTAGTCAGAATAATAAAGGTGATGATAATTAAAAAAAACTTTGGTCTTGTAGATAATTATTTGGATGGAATCGTCCAGTTTTAGTTAGTCAAAGTCATTCTTTGAAAACTTGGGTGCGTATTTGGTCCATTTCATTTGAAATAAATTGCACAAAGGTCTAACTTTAGATATTATTATGATCAAGTCAAAAGTTTAAAAAATGTATACTTTAGTCCCAAATTTAGTTAAATTGTATAATCTTTTATATTTTATTTTTTTACATGGGTCTTTATTTGGTCAAAGTAATTAATTTAATTGAATTAAAATTAGTCCCAAATTTAGTCCCAAATTTAGTTAAATTGTATAATGATTTCTAATAAATATAATTATTCCTTATATAAAATTATTATTATGAATATAAAATTATTATATTTATTATTATTATTAGTTAAAATCAAAAATGTCTCTACAATCTTTAAAGAAAATTTTTAAGTTGTGATACTATATTAATACAAAAAATGCCTTTGTGTTGAAATTTTTGATAAAAACCATTTAATTGGTATCAATTTAATTCAATAAAATTAATTACGGACCAAATAAGCACCCATAGAAAAAAAAGGGTCTATGGGTGCTTATTCATCTAATTAATTTTAATTAATTAATTTGATACCGATTAAATGGTTTTTATCAAAAATTTCAACACTGTGAGCATTTATTCAGATTAATATAGTATCACAACTTTCGAAAATTTTCTTTAGCATTAGAGATGCATTTTGATTTTAACTAATAAATAATAATAAATATAATAATTTTATATTCATAATAATAATTTTATATAGTACAATAATTATATTTATTATAAATTATTATACAATTTAACTAAATTTGGGACTAAATTTGGGACTAATTGTAATTCAATAAAATTAATTACTTGATCAAATAAGACCCATAGAAAAAATAAAATATAAAAGATTAGACAATTTAACTAAATTTAGTGACTAAAGATGCATTTTTCAAACTTTTGACTGATCAGAATAATATCTAAAGTTAGACCTTTGTGCAATTTATTTCAAACGAAATTGACCAAATACGAACCCAGCTTTCAAATGACTTCTGACTAACTAAGAATTGACTGATTCCATCTAAATTAATTTATCTACAAGACCAAAATTTTTTTTTTTTAATTATCATGCTACCTTTATTATTATTTGACTAAATCAAATACTAGCTTTTAATTATTCATACAAAATCCCTAAAAAAAATATATTTTATGAAAATCTAGAGCAAACAAGGCTTGAACACCAAGGTGAAAAAATACATAACACCCAAAGCATAATAATCGGGAGTGAATCATTTTCCACCCAAGGTTTCAATTCCAGTTACCCCACAAAATTTTCAGGGCAATTCGACTGTAATTTGTGGTCCTTTATTCTGTGCATAAAGATATATACCCCCACCATTTTTTAACCTTTTTAATCCTATCGCCCAATCCCACTAGAAGCTTCTTCCAGTGTTGGATTTTCTCGGAGCTCAATTCTCCTTCCGCATCAGGTAATTATACTCTTGAATTTCACAGCTTTGATTATTATATCGTAATTGTTCCCCTGAATGTCTAATTTTGCTTGTGTTGTTAATGGGGATCCCTTTTCTTTTGTGATCCCGTTAAAAGATTGGCCAAATTGTATCATTCATTGTTTTGGAGATCGTAATCAAGATATGCGATGGTTGTATCTTTTCGTGGGTAGTGGAAAGGTGTAGATTTGATCGAGATGAAAGGTTTATTGCTTCCGAGATGATAAACAGGAAGAACAAATATGGTTATGGGGGAACCTTGTTTCTATTTTCGTTTAATTAAACATTTTATGTGTCTGAGATTACTTCAAGGGAGAGAGATGAATCGCGTGGAAATGTTTTCCAGATTTCTTTTTGAGAACCACGTTATTCACTTCTTCTTTAGGGAAATTGTTCATTTCTCTATGAGGCCGATAGGAAACCTTACGATTGGAAGTGCAATTTTCATTTCAGAAACATGTGAAATTTAGAATTTCTGTTTGGTTACCTAGTTATTTATTTATTTATTTATTATTGTTTTCCATCTTTAAATGCTTCAGGGCTTGCTACTATGAAGCTAAAAAGAAGATATTCCCTCCGTTCCACAAAGATACACCCATTTTCCTTTTTCAGATGTCCCAAATTAGTACCCAACAACCATAATGATATTATATTTACTTTTTTCTTTTCCTATTATACCCCTAGTCATAAATGTGATTTAGCAAATAATTTTCATATTTCTCACTAAAATTGTCTTGAAAATATTAAGTTGACTAATGCAGTCTTTAATTAATTAGGGGTACATTAGAAACAATAGATGTCTTTTCTACTTTTCCAATTGAATGCAATTTCTTAGTCTATGTGAAATTACAAGTGGGTCTATCTTTGTGGGACGGAGCGAGTATGATCATCAGAAGATGGTTAGGTGAAGAACTTAACTTTTTTCCAAAAAGCTATAGCAAACGACCTGTCAATCTTAAAGGGCATATGTTTTGTTTAATGATTGTTCCTATGATGAGACGTTGAGGCGTAGAAACCAGTTGGTATTGTCAGAAAATGAAGTAATTATTTGTGAAGTATTATTTTAACCATCAAGAGTCTTGCTAGAAAAACACAAAAATGTTCTACGGGATTGGGTTTTTCTGTTAACTAGACCAGTTGAAGTCTTTTTCTTAGAAGGAAGAACATAATATTTACGAAGTGAAGAAGCGCTCTTATGTGCTTTCGGTGTGTAACTAGGAATCAAGAACCTCCCTTTTATCTATGGTTGTTTCTGCTTTTGTTGTTGGATGGCTAATTATGTGTGTAATTATGTTACAGCTCCAACTTTTGTGCAGAAGCCAAAGAACCATCAAATTTTCATTTGTTCCAGTTAACTCTTGTAGCCAAGTTTCATGTCTGAGCTTGACATCCAGGTCCCTATCCCCTTTGGTAAGTCCTTTCTTATCTCGTAGTGTACAGTATAAGCCTATAGGACATAGAATAGCAGAACAGTCGAGCTTCTATATATCTCGTAGGACAACACGAATATGGCTTCCTCTTATTTGGTTAGTGGGTTGTGAGCAGATCCTTTTGCTGAGGCGAGTGCTGAAGACTCGGGTGCTGGGTCGAAAGATTATGTCCATATCCGTGTACAACAGCGCAATGGTAGAAAAAGCCTGACTACTGTCCAGGGTTTGAAGAAGGAGTTCAGCTACAGCAAAATACTCAAGGACCTTAAGAAGGAGTTTTGCTGCAATGGCACTGTTGTCCAGGATCCCGAGCTGGGAAAGGTGCCTTTTTCTCACTAGAATGTTCCTTCTGTTCCATTTGCTTTCATCTGTCATCTATCTGGTTGAATAGTAGTAGGGATCACGAAATGTGTAGCTAATATTCAAGTTAGGACCGCTTGGTTTTGATTGAGTAGTATAACTAACTTTTCTGGTTAAAAAATGGTGGGAACCACAAAATGTGTAGTTAATATTGAAATTTGGTGGGGGGATCACGAAATATGTACTTCATATTGAAGTTTGGCTTTGATTGAATAACAGAAGTTAATTTTTAGTTTTTAGAAAAGTTAAAACAAACATAGGCCTAACGTCTCAATTGGGTATATGGGTCCCACACAGGTTATACAACTTCAAGGTGATCAGCGGAAGAATGTTTCAACCTTCCTCGTTCAGGTGATTCTTCGCTATACATTTCTTAAACGTACCACCATTATTCCTCCCTTCAAGGTTTTAAACTTTTTTCCTTGTTAACCTTTGCCTTGATTAACAGGCTGGCATTGTGAAGAAGGAAAGCATAAAGATCCATGGGTTTTAGATATCAGCAGCAGCATACTGAATGCTGGGCGTGGTTGCGACTGCTGCTTCATGAAATTGAGGGAACATCAATTGGTCGTAGCCTCGCTGCCTCACTAACATCGGTTGTTGTTGTTGTTGTTGTAGTTGTACGATAATCAAGCTTTGTCCTACAACTTTGTGTGCAGTTTCTTTTGTTTTGTGTAGCATCTGTGGTCTTACATGTGCTTCGACTTCATAAATACTAGCTATTTGATAATATATTATATTTAGCTTCATCAATCACTTAGATTTGTAGAAATATTAACAGACGAGCATTAACGTGATATTTTGACAATGGTTGGTGCTATATTGTTAATGTATTCGTATTATTATATAAATAATGTTATTTATCATCAACAACAATTACCAATTATTGACATTTCTAGGATTTTTTGTAATTGATTTGTCATTTTGGTGTTAAAATGTAAGATTTCTATATAAATAAATTAATTAATTAATATCAAACTATTGACAATTGTAAACACATCTTATGAGTTACCTAGTATCAAACGATATTACCATCATACATAATCACAAACCAAGCTATAATTAATGCATGTTTTCGAGGACAAAATTATGAGTTCAGAATTCTCGTTAGGGATTATAATTAGACTTGGCAGTTAATGGATTCGTGTATACGGTTTGACTTATTTTGTCTGGTGTCGACACTGGCTTGGATTTGAATTTGGTCGAAAAATTGAAAGTTGGACAGTTGAATTTGACTTATTTTGTCTGGTGTCGACACTGGCTTGGATTTGAATTTGGCCGAAAAATTGAAAGTTGAACAGTTCGGATTCAACTCAAGAAGTTTGTGGATGGCTCATGAACAAGCTAAATGGACCGGCTCGCGAGTGAGCTCGTACGAAGCTCGTATTAATTTATAATAGTCAAATTATCTTTTTTCATATTTTTTATACTGATGTAATACCCTACCCAAAAAGTTTTTTTCCATTCCATTACTGACATTGTGGTGAAAAAGGAAAAAAATAAATTTAAGTCTACAGACTCGAACCAACTCGTACTAACTCGAATTGCTCGATGGCAGGCCAGACCAAACATGGTTTTTAGGGCGCAAGCTGAGCGGGGTGCCCGGACATGACAATAACAGGCCGAGCCACCCGGCTCGACAAGTTTGATATCCCTAGTTCCCCACTCGCCGTAAATTTTGATAGGAGAAAGTGTGCATCTTTAGGCCAGCCGTAAATTTTGATAGGAGGAAGTGTGCATCTTTAGGCCAACATTTAAACTCAGAACCGAAACCTAAAACGTGACTTTAATCAAGGCTCGAAAGTCCATTTGTTTGCATTCCAAACTTCTATAATAATGTGTGTATGTGTTTATCAGTCCTAGAACTTGCTCAGTTTCATTGGTTCTCTCTCAAATGGATGACTGATTCTTCTCACTTTTCTTCCTCTGGTTTCGAAGGTACCTAAATTCCTGCTCTATCAATACTATATTTTCCATCACTTACAAATATCGACAACTCTCTTGATTTTGACTTTGAAACTGGCTCAATCAATCTTGCAATGCGAAATATTCCACAAACCGGATATAAATTATAGCATTTCACTGCTCATACAGGGACTAAAGAAATAAAGCAAATACCAACAATATGCATTACAATGTGATTACATTTCAGTCGAGAGGCTTTTAAAAGTCATGCTGTTGTAATATTAGTTGAGTGAAATTACAGAACCATCAAATCAAGCTCGTCTCCATCATACATTGCTTTGTTTGTACAATTTGGTATCGAGTACTTGCTTCCCACACATTGCACATACTCCTGCATTACAGAAGCGACATCACTTAGCAAAGCATGCATTTGTGAAAAATGCTGATGATGTAAAGATTGAAGAGATGCATAGAGTACCTTTACTGTAAGCACAGGTATGACAATACTTGCCCTCTTGATGGACTTGCTGCTTGCAGATAATGCACTTGGTTTGTCCATAAGGTGTCCATCTGCAAGATAATCATGTTCATCATTGCATACGAAAGAATAAGGCAAATCATCTAGCATATAGGGTTACCAGGGGGTTGGGGGGCAGGGGTTAGGGGGAGAAAAAGGAAGTTTGAGCTTTTCAGCAATCTCAATTCGTCAAATGAACACATACTAATGGAATGATACAGTACACTCAATTAAGCACTTTCTGAAGATGGATATAAAGAGTTCATTCAGCCAACAATTTTTGGTGATTTTATGGGACCTCGATTGTAACGCTTCAGTAAAGATTAATCAAACTATCATGCTGGTTTTTTGTACCAAAACAAAGCTTTTCTGTAGGACCAATCAGGGGATTCTAGTTCTGCTATTGCGAACAAGTGACATCAAGAAATGTATCAACCACTACTTTGTATGGTTCATGGTTGGTATTTAAAAGGGCATTTTTCTTTCATGAGGTGAGGTATAAAGCTTGAGGCACATTAGAAAATCTTAAAGTATTACCACAGTGCAAGTTAAGCACATAATACATTGTAAACTTTTCTTTAAAATATATAATTAAATAACATACTATCTGCAAAACAAAAGAAAAATCTACAAAGAAACTACTATTTTAGTTGGTGAAGGTAGGATTCCCACATGATACACAATCTTCGAAAGTTTTAGTAGAGAATGGCTCATTCTCAAAATGATATCACCAGAGTTTTTACTTTTTACGTTTTCCAGCAACAAGCAATATTGAATTGTGTATGGGGCATATGCCTCAAAACTTGCAATCCGTTTGGATTATCTACATTCCTAAGACAATCATTAGTCACTTTGTCGTTGTCATAGATTACAAATCCTCATTTATTGAAGGAACCATAACCAAATCAAAGGTTTGGTTTCATGATCTTCTTTATCTGCAAAACTGAGAAGTTCCAGTTGCATTTCAGTTTCCATAATTTCCAGTTTACATAGCTTTCTTCAATTGCAAAAAACCGAAACACATTGAGAGTTCCCCATCGTTAAACTTAAAACCTAGCTCAAACAGAGCACAACCACTATAGTTCACCTGCATCTCCAAAGTTATATTCAAAAGGAAACAATCCTGCCACTATACCAATAAAAATCCACGATTTTGGTAAAATTAATTGAAAAAACAAAGTTTTCTAACAGCAGCGCCAAAATTCCAATCTACACGATCCGAGCATTTATACATGTAACCACAGAAAAAAGGATTAAAATAGAAAGGTGGAGCGGTACCTGTGTTTTTTAGACAGGAGCTTGTTCTCGTTGATCTTCCGGCCGCCTCCTTCGGTGGCGTTGTTAGCACCTTCCTTCCACTTGTCCGGCACTATCACCTTCGTCAGCTTCTTCTCGCCTACAGATACATACATACATATTCAACCATTTATAAGATACCAATCGGACAAAACCCTAAATAATAATTAAAAATTACACCGATCAACGGAGAAATTGAGGAACTTACACTTTTCGCAGACCATTATGAGCTCGGTATTAGTTACCAGACGGAAGAGCAATTAGTTTTTTCTCTCCGTACAAATCTGAATTAAGATGGTGTTATGGTTTCGGAGAAGGAGAAAGGCAGATGACGGTGTTATTTTATTTTATTCTATTTTTATTTTTATTTTTTTTTTTTAAAGGAGCTGTTATCTTATTTTGATTTTTGTTTCTTCAATGATTTTTTGCTGACAAATTTATTGCGATGGTGGTCCTCAATTTTTGCTAGATTTTACACATAAGTCAGGAATTTCCTATTATCTCCTTATCACTATAGTAAGGAGTTTTAGACCTTGTTTGATTGGGGGTTTAGTTGTTCCGCGCGGTATTCCGTATAAAAATATGTGGTTAATATTAGTTTGGGAAATGTGTGTGTGGTTGAAAATGAGTATGAGGTATACGGAATTGCGTGCGAATTTGGTAAATACCAAATAGAACAAGGCCTTATTGAGTTCAAAATGTATAATGTACGTTTGTCTTCAACAAAAGTGAGAGCCAAGAAAATCCTCCAAAATTCTACACAATCTCTTCAAACTCTCCACCATAAAACAAAATTTCAATTGAAATCAAATCCTATGGCCGAATCCACCGCTGAGAAGCGATGTACTAGTTCTTATCTTTCAATTGCAAAACTCTCCTCTCATCATGATTTTGCTCATATAATTTGCTAACATGTGGTGAAATTAGATAATAAATTGTCACACTTTTTATTTTTGTTATTTAGGCCTTGTTTGATTGGGGGTTTAGTTGTTCCGCGCGGTATTCCGTGTAAAAATGTGTGGTTAATATTATTTTGGAAAATGTGTGTGTGGTTGAAAATAAGTATGAGGTATACGGAATTGCGTGCGAATTTGGTTAACACCAAATAGAACAAGGCCTTATTTATCGTGGTCGATCTCTGCCACTCTTCAACTTCAAAAATTAATTTTTAGCAGATTAAAGTACATAAAAGATGGAGCAGCGTCTACAATCAAATTTAAATTCATAAAATAATTACAATATATATGTTATGAATAATAATTGAAGAATAATTATTAGGTGTTATGAATAATTGAGGATAATGTGGTGGTTATGAATTATGAGGAATAATTTGGTGGAGGAATAATTTGGTGGAGGAATAATTTGGTAAAAGATGTAATTATTATATGTGAATGACTATTATACCCTTGATGAAATTATGTAATTGATTCAAGGCTATTCAAGCTTTCCTATAAATAGCAGCTTATTAATGAAATTAAATTCATTGCAGAATTCCTTAGAATTCATTATCTCTAAATTCTCTCTATGTTTACATCTTTTTATATGGCGTTATCATTGCAGTCTACAGCCATTTGAGTAATATGAGGAGTATATGCTCTGATTGCATCTTATAGATGATGTACATGTCGACGTAAACCAATTATTATAAATAACCTAATCCATCTCCAATCAATACTTATCTTTCTTTTCTCTCTTATCTTTTTCCACTTTCTCGTCTCACTCTCTCTATCTTCCCAATCACTCTAGAAAACATTTATCTGAGAGACAAGAGTTGTAGGCAATTCAAGAAATTGGCAAATGGAGGAAATCGTGCATGTTCAATTGCTTCTCCCTAAGAAAAAGGAAAAAGTATATATATTATATTACTTTATAATATAATAATATATTAAACTATAATATTCGTTTTCTCGAGATATAAGGCATACATTATCAAA